>OX438656.1:10686296-15486296 GCA_949316385.1 Globia sparganii
ACATATCTCAGCCAAAGCACTTGCTAAGTAATGTTTATTTGTCTCTGCCTCACTGTTTATATATGCCGCCAGTTTTATCGTCTAACCCCTTACTAATAAACGTTTTGTATGATGAATAGTTACACACGGAATTCTCTCTTTCAGTCATCAGTAATTTGTTGTTCGAAAGAAGAAGACAAAGCTTTGTGTAACTATGCAACGTTTATTAGTAAGGGGGTAAGGGAGAAGGACCAGGATAGCTCAGCAGCGGCAGGGTTTCATTATATAGTAATTCAATAGGGTTATATGAGCTTAAAGGGTGTATGAGGGGTAAATATAGGGTTATGTGTTGTATTGATGAGTTTAATGATTATAATTCTGTAAATATACAGGGTTATTTGAAAAACACCAGCAACCTCTTAAGAGGTCATTGTACTCGTCATTATGAACAACTTTTACTATGGGACCAAACCTGGAATCGCGAAATAAAAATCAGCTGTTCCCTACATTTATCTTCGTCTGTCTCGTCAAAATGTAGGGAACAGCTGATTTTTTTTTTCACGATTTCAGGTTTGGTCCCATAGTAAAAGTTGTTCATAATGATGAGTACAATGACCTTGTAAGAGGTTGCTGGTGTTTTTCAAATAACCCTGTATACTTGTTACGGTCACGAATCATAATTATTTTGTTCAACATACAACCTGACAATATTGCAAACCTAAATTGTAAATTTTTGTTAAATTGTAATTGTGTCCAAAATTGTAGACCTGCAAATTGCAAAAAATGTAAGAAAATCAAAATGTCGTACCATGGCGCTTCCCCTTTAAGGTAGAGACACATTAAAACCGCGTCGGGCCACAGCGCATCGAATTGGCTTATTCCATTTATCCACCCTAAGGTGGATACTCGTAAACGCATGTCTGTAAATCCACCATAGGCCTAGTTGGATAAAAGAAATTTATAGGCGTAGGCTAGGCCTAGTTGGATAAACGAAATGCATAGGCTTAGGGTTCACCCTAAGCCTATACATTTCGTTTGTTCGTTGTTCGTTGTTTCATTTTTTTCGTTTTCTGACATGCGTTTCCGACTATCCACCTTAGGGTGACTGTTTCAGGGTGGATAAACGAAATAAGCCATCGAATTTCAATACAAAAAAGCACGGTGCGGCCGGCCTATAGTGTGCGATCGTACAGTGTTTGGTGCGGCCCGTGTAAATGTATACGTCAGCGTTTATAAGTTTTGTTTAAGGCGTATTGGGTCGAAGTTATCTGCCAAAGTTATGTATCTATGTGGCCCACCCATACTAAAACCAATAGCTTAACTAACTAGCAAATAACTTTTTACCATTTCCTCAAACGAATTTTGTCTCGAAAAAGTGATTATAAAATTGTTCAAGGGCTGATACCTCAAAAAATTGAATCAACTTTTATCTGGCATAAATCAATCAATTTGCCTGTGTGACAGCATTTGTATAGAAAATATGTCAAGCTGTCATATTTTTGTTGTTGGCATAAAAATTATATCGGACTGTTTAAAAATCAGCCCTTTGTGTATTTGTATTGTTATATTTGTTTCCATATCTCTTAAAACGTTTGTAAAAGTATTACATATTTGAATGTTATAAATGCACGCACAATTAAATGTAAACAGTGTCTGTTATATTTTTAAATGTAATAGTTTGATTAAGGGTCCCTTTTCCCGAAAGTTTAGGCATTTTACGCTCCGAGACGATTTGCGCCCGCGTTACACAGGAGCCGTCGCGATATGAACTCCGGTGACCTATGGCGGCGGGCGATCACGCCACAGTATAAATAAATCAGTAGTTCAAATATTATTGGCGTGCTGGTAATAAGAGCTAGTTTGCAACAAAAACGTACAGCTTGATGTGCTGTCCACTGCACTATTGACTGTAAACACTAATACACTTATATTGTTATAAATGTATGACTGGCAGGCAGTGGCGTGCACTCCATACATGCAAATAAGCTCTGCATACCCTGTAGTCCCATACATACATGCCCCTCTAAATGTTAAATAACTAATTTTAAAAAATCATGGTAATATAGCTAACGCGCCATCTATTACATTTTTTGGAACTAACTCGTTGGAGCGGCGAACACCCGCCGCCGCTCAACGCGCAGGCAGCGCTCCCGTGAGCAAAAGCAGTACTACGCCTTGCTTATTCTTCATAGAACGCATCTCGTGTAGTACACAGTAAAAGTGTGAGTGTGTGCGTGAAAATGTGCGCGCGTGTTGGAGTTTTAGAAGCATAGCTTACATTGCAAGCCGGCCAAATTGAGAACCCGTAAAAGCACCGCTTAATTGTTGTTTGCAAAGGGTCGACTTTTTTTAGTCGGATTGACCAAATGACCCGTGTAATTCATTCGTTTGTATTAGTTCGTATCTAAAATTGCAAAGTTTTTTCGCCATTTATTGTTTTTCTTGGCGCAAGTGATTGCCTGTCAAGTAATTATTTAGTAAGTTTATTGTAAAAAAAAAATGATAATTATACATATTCGATCTCATTCAAAATATATATTCAAATCAGACTTCCATATTTTCTGAAGTTTACAAATTAGGAAAATTAATAGTTGCGATTCTACTCAGCGCATCGACCGAACGATAATTTTTAACCGACTTCAAAAAAGGAGGAGGTTCTCAATTCGACGGTGTTTTTTTTTGTGTATTTGTTACGCGATTACTCCGCCAATTGTAGACCGATTATCAAAATAATTTTTTTAATTGAATGTGTATGCTCTCGAAGTGGTCCCATTGTCACCAAATCGGAATCTGATGAGGCGATCCCATGGAAATCGAGGGAAACCCTCAAATTTTGTAGGCACACATAGGCATAGCGATTTGGGTATTTTTTATAGTAACTCGTGCATTTGCTGTCAAAAAGCAGCATTCGGTGAAATGAAACTGACGATGAAGACCACAGATGGCCATCGGAACTAATAAATAATAAATATATTTCACGGGTTGCGATTCGATTAGGTACTTTAATGTGGTTGCTAAGCACAATGCGTATCGTGAAGTGGAGCTGATGGTGACTTCTCAATCAGCTCCAGTTTTCCTGGTTCTTACAAGGAGAACTCCTCAACAATTAACATCCCTGCATCGGGAAAAGCGATATTTTGTAAAAAGGTGATGAGCAGTTGACATTAGGCTATTGTAACTTAGATAAGTTAGAAACTGGGCTCCTAAAAAATGGAAAATAAAAAACTTTTTTACAAAAAAAAAAAAACTTCCACACTACAAAGTGAAAAATAACTTTAATTTCGGAAGTCGGTGTCAATTAAAAAAAAATGCGGAACCAATGGCCCCGACTTCCGAAATTAAAGTTATTTTTCACTTTGTAGTGTTTGTTGGAAGGTTGTTTTTTTTTTTTGTAAAAAGTTTTTTCTAGTCTAAAAAGAATTCATCAAAGAGTAGGTACTTGAATTCATACATATTTACGAAACACACAGGGCCAAACAGACTTACAGATTTATCTATGTTATTTATCTATATTACAATCGAAAAAGAACTTTTAGTCAGATAGGCGCGTCGATTTGATTTACAAACATTAACTTGTAGAAAGTAATCTAAATAACTGGTCAATTTTTTTTGTGCATACCCTGTCTAAAATCTCTGTGCACGCCACTGCTGGCAGGCGATGATCATTCTATACAGGGTGCAATTGAAATCATGGGCATTATTTTAACCTAAGGTACTACTTATGATACTAATTGCATTAGGGCTACTATTACGCAAATCAAAAATATTATTAATGCAAGTATGGTAAAAATATTATAAAATGTAGTAAGTCATACAAAGTATCAAATTAGTTGCGCTTCTCGATAGCAAATGCGTAGGTACACTACGCCGTACGCGCGTCATTGGGCGTGAATTCTTTGACCCCGCCCGACTCACGTGACATTCGTAAGTTGCCAATGAATTGATTCATAATAAATTCCAATTTTCCCTTCGTACTTTGCCGGCTTAGGACGGTCAAAACTACGTCAACTAACATACATTAAAAAAAAACATTTACGTACCTAGCTTGTGGATTGTTTTGAAAAAACCTTATTTGTCGGTAAAGTGACAGAGGGTAAACGGGTGCTCTTCCACGAGCTTGTGCATGTGCTGGCACGTGAAAAGACGAAAAATCCAACAGGTTCTGAGTGGTTCTGGTGGAATGAGACCCCGTGAAGGAATAGGGTCGTTCGGCTAGCGCCGATGGAACATTTCACGAGTTCATACTAAATTTCTTGTGCGATCGTAAATTACAACCATTTGTGGGTATTGTTGGTTGGTGTACCTAGCCTGCACATTACGCGGTCGAGGCATCGTGTACACAAACACACACACAACACACAACTACTACACTAACACTTAATACACTGCAATCCAAGCACCGTATGACGCGAGCGGCGAGTACGGCGATTACGTCACGGGATCAATAAATCAATTACGCGTCAATGCACCTGCGCAGTCGTTATGACACTGGTTCCGGGTTCGTGACTTCGTGTTGCGGCGGGAAGCATACCCCGCGCGGGGGTGATATTCGTATTTTTGCGAGTGAGGGAGTGGGACGGAGAGAGTTCAGGGAATCCCGCCGGACGGAATGTCTTGTAGCCCATTGTTATTATTACTTGTAAGGAAAAACCCGCGCGCGCGCAGGTGATGTTTGTTTACATTTCGCTTTGCGCTGTACTGCGCTTTAAGATTTTGATATTTCAACAATTATTGGCGTTAACGAAGTATTTTGTTTTAATTACTTTAAGTGTTTATTTGCAATAATAAGCCTTGTGCAATTTGACTTACTACATTTTTAAGGTTTTCCTTACTTGCATTAATAATATTTTTGATTTGCGTATTAATAGCCCTAATGCAATCAGTATCGTGAGTAGTGCCTTAGGTTAAAATAATGCCCATGACTTCGATTCCACCCTGTAGAATTTAAAGAATGGTTGTAGAAGATTTGGTGAAAGACAAATATGATTAATTATAATATAATTAAATATAAAGGTGGGTACTAGCATAAAAATTAAAATTCAATAAAATTTAGTGGTCGTGTGCTAGGTCCAGGTTTATATTCATAGACCGTTATATTCCTCAATGCTGGGCGCGAGTCTCCTCTAAGAGTGTCAAAGCTACAGTCCTCATGGCGCTCCCCTCCGAGTTGGGAACTAGGACCTGATAGCAAATCAGGACTGTTTTCCGTTAGAGATTCCTCATTTTCCTTATTTTCGGATGATTTGTTCTCTTCAAGTGTCAGATTTCTTATGCCCGTACCACGCGAATGTCTGGGGTTCACGATTTCAGGAAGTAGACATTTATGGTAAAACCGTATTAACTTGGACTCCATTTTCGATTTCCAAAAGTCATCTTTATCAATTATTTCGATGTGTACTGGCTCTTTTTCTCCGGCGCAAATACCAAGTAGACATTGCCGTCGTCTTGCCCCATGCAACTGTCTCTGTATTTGGTAAAACCAATTACTATTTTTATTAATTATTGTTATAGTGCGCGTTTTTTAATTAAATTTTAATATTTGTATTTTATTTTCTTCAATAGCTTTTTTCGTGCCAATATTTTTGATGCTGAAAAAGGACATTTGACTTCTACCAGAATGTCATTTCCAATGAGCCTATCTGGCGTAGCACCAACCAATGGGAAATCTTTATCTATAAACAGACCACAGGGCTCAATAGATTTTCTTGTTGTTGTATCTTGTGCAATGCTTGCTGCTCATTTTCAATACCGTAAGCAATGGATGCAACACGGCCTAAATATGTTTTTTATAATATATTTTTTACTAACGGTGCGGTATCTTTTGGTTGCCTTTTGCAAATAGGACCGAAATTAGAGGCAATAATAAGATTTTTTCGATTTTCTAGCCATTCGCTACTGTCTCTTTGTAATATTGTATTACGCTCAATCGCGTCCTTGTCAACAGTAAGCATTTCTAAATTTTTTTGAAATTCTTCTTTAGCTACTTCTAGTTCAGACATATCCGGACATATCCGGGTCTAAACTGGCGGGGCCATTGTCATTTTGTTTTTGTTTCGCGTCTGCCAATTCCCTGATTTTCCTTTTAGCTGGACGTTCCGAATTGTTTTTTCTTTTCTGGGCTTCTTCCCTTTTCCTTTCCACAACTTCAGCTAATCCCTCTTCTGGTCGATTTTTATTTGTTAATGTGTTTTGCACATACGATATTGCTGACTTTTCATTAAATTTTACCACCGCAGCTTTACACCTTCCTTGATAACCTCGTTTCAAGGCAAAATTTATTCGCTTTCCTCCTATAAATTTCGCAATGACATTGTTGAAACATTCGACAAGATTTGTATTTACGTTTTTTATTAAACTTCGTAATTTTACTGCCACATTAGAAATAATCGAATTTATCCGGAACAGAAATGTCGAATTTTGAATGGTTTTCAGTCCGTCGCTATAAACTTTTTCTTTGTCACAGTTATAATCCTGATACATCCTGTGATCGCCGTATGCATGTGCTACAGAATTGATTATATCATTGTGAAGAATAGTTAATGGTGCATAACTGACCTTACTATTGCTGTCCTCGTGGACATAATTTTCACATCTAAGTTTTTCGGTGAGCTAAAGGGTATTTTATTTCTGAAACTATACAATTTTTGTGGCGTAAATAGTGGTCCACCGTTAAGAATTCGATATACCAGATAATTTACCATAACATTACAATTTTAACCATTTTAGTCGTACAATTTTTTTTTACAAAAATCGCTCTTGTATTTGCATGATTATTTTAAAAATTAGGGTTAAAATAGAAAAGAACTAACTTTCAAAGCTCTAAATTTACATAAAAAACTTTAACCTTTTAACTACCCAATTCATATCTGAAGGCCAATTCTCGTAATTTAAAACGTTCTAAATCTAGTCGCAGTCTTATCTCGGCGACAAACAAAATAATGTCAAACACTTGTCAAAATGTAGGGAAATTAGAGGTATTTTTGACAGATTGAGAATGAGATCAGACTGTGACCGTTCTTAAAATTACGAGAATTGCCCCCCAGCTAGGGATGTAAAGCAGTAAAATTACCACGGTAAAATACTACAGGGTGGAATCGAAGTCATGGGCATTATTTTAACCTAAGGCACTACTCACGATACTGATTGCATTAGGGCTATTAATACGCAAATCAAAAATATTATTAATGCAAGTAAGGAAAACCTTAAAAATGTAGTAAGTCAAATTGCACAAGGCTTATTATTGCAAATAAACACTTAAAGTAATTAAAACAAAATACTTCGTTAACGCCAATAATTGTTGAAATATTAAAATCTTAAAGCGCAGTACAGCGCAAAGCGAAATGTAAACAAACATCACCTGCGCGCGCGCGGGTTTTTCCTTACAAGTAATAATAACAATGGGCTACAAGACATTCCGTCCGGCGGGATTCCCTGAACTCTCTCCGTCCCACTCCCTCACTCGCAAAAATACGAATATCACCCCCGCGCGGGGTATGCTTCCCGCCGCAACACGAAGTCACGAACCCGGAACCAGTGTCATAACGACTGCGCAGGTGCATTGACGCGTAATTGATTTATTGATCCCGTGACGTAATCGCCGTACTCGCCGCTCGCGGCATACGGTGCTTGGATTGCAGTGTATTAAGTGTTAGTGTAGTAGTTGTGTGTTGTGTGTGTGTTTGTGTACACGATGCCTCGACCGCGTAATGTGCAGGCTAGGTACACCAACCAACAATACCCACAAATGGTTGTAATTTACGATCGCGCAAGAAATTTAGTATGAACTCGTGAAATGTTCCATCGGCGCTACCCGAACGACCCTATTCCTTCACGGGGTCTCATTCCACCAGAACCACTCAGAACCTGTTGGATTTTTCGTCTTTTCACGTGCCAGCACATGCACAAGCTCGTGGAAGAGCACCCGTTTACCCTCTGTCACCTTACCGACAAATAAGGTTTTTTCAAAACAATCCACAAGCTAGGTACGTAAATGTTTTTTTTAATGTATGTTAGTTGACGTAGTTTTGACCGTCCTAAGCCGGCAAAGTACGAAGGGAAAATTGGAATTTATTATGAATCAATTCATTGGCAACTTACGAATGTCACGTGAGTCGGGCGGGGTCAAAGAATTCACGCCCAATGACGCGCGTACGGCGTAGTGTACCTACGCATTTGCTATCGAGAAGCGCAACTAATTTGATACTTTGTATGACTTACTACATTTTAAGGTTTTCCATACTTGCATTAATAATATTTTTGATTTGCGTAATAGTAGCCCTAATGCAATTAGTATCATAAGTAGTACCTTAGGTTAAAATAATGCCCATGATATCAAATGCACCCTGTATAGGTAAAATACGGTAAAAAACGTTTTTTACCGTAAATTTCGGTAAATTACGGTAAAAATCGTAGTTTTACTTTCTACAAACATATACGGTAATGAATGAGTGCTTTTGTATGTATCTTACTCTTTCACTATGTATATGAATATGAATTATACCACGTCATCGATTTAACAATATATGTATGTTATGTGCAAAGGCCAGTAAAAATTAAAATTTTAGTTTTTGGAAAATTACTTGTATTTAGAATTATACTAACTACAGTTCTCAGAATCAACCCACACGCGCGTGATTTAAAATAAATTAAAATTTTGAATGTTATGCCACCGGTAATTTTACCGTAATGTATATAAATTACGGTAATATTACCGTATTTTACCAGCGTTTTCGGTAAAATTACGTAATTTTGCAACCGTACCCCACGCGCCCAGCACAGTGAATCGAAAAATAAATACCTGATAGAATATCACCCGTGGTATGATCATTACTATTCTGGATCATCTCCTACCTGCGATTACCCACATTATAAATTTTTCCTTGTACTCCGGAGTACTTATTCCCTTCTCTGTGGCGCAAGGCCTATGTTCTTCCACTACCTAAAGTTTCCAATCCCTCTCTTCCTACAAACTTCCGTCCAATTTCTATCCTTCCCTTCCTATCCAAAGTGCTCGAAGCCTGTGTCCACAAACAATTCTCCAACTTTGTTCATTGTAACACAATTATTAGTCCTCTCCAATCTGGGTTTAGACATGGGCACAGCACTGTTTCCGCCCTCCTGAAAGTGACTGGCGATTTAAGGGCAGTACTGGAAGACACTAAAGTTACCGTTCAAGTGTTGGTTGATTTCTCGAATGCCTTCAATACCGTCAGTCACGACATCCTTTTAGCCTTTGTCCTATATTATGGTCTCTCCCGAAGCACTGGAATAGTTCTCCTCCTATCTTCAGGAACTTCAGCAGTCCGTTCATGTTGGGGATTCTTCTTCTAGCTGGTGTGATTTGGAAACTGGCGTTCCTTAAGGCGGTATACTTTCACCTCTTCTGTTCTCTATTTTTATTAATCTTATAACTTCCGAACTTCAGTGTGCGTATCATCTGTATGCAGATGACTTGCAGTTGTACTGTCAAGGGAAGGTTGATAAATTACCTGACGCTATCGACAAAGTAAATAAGGACTTGATAGCCATAAAAACCTGGTCTGATATATTTGGCTTAGCCGTAAACCCTACGAAGTGTCAGGCGATCATCTTTGGCAGTTCTCGTACTATGAGCAAGGTAGATGGTACAAGCTTGCCGCCAGTTCTCTTTAATGGTAAGCCCGTTCCTTTTGGTACTGACGTGAAGGACTTAGGCTTGCACATTGATTGTACCCTAAACTGGCGGACTCAAGTCGCTAGGGTGAGCCAGAAGGTTACTGGAACGCTGCGGGCTCTGTATCGATTGAAAAATTTATTACCATCAAGTACGGAGACAAAGCTTGTGCAGTCTTATTTTCCCTATCATCGATTATAGTGATGTGTGCTACTATGACCTGATTGCAGATCTCCTCAATAAACTTGACCGTCTTCTCAATAATTGCATTCGATTCGTTTTCAATCTGCGTAAATATGATCCTGTCTCTGCGCATCAAACATCGGTCGTCTCGTCCGTCATCACCGAAAACTGATTTTTTTTTTGTAATTTTTGGGCTAAATCTGCTTTATGACCTTCTCCAAGAACGTTCTTTACCACACCTGTAATTTTGGTTCGTTTAAGTTCAATTTCTTTGATTAATTTAGAATCTGTCACAACTTCTTTTAATAAATCTATCAAATGATCAGCAACCGAGAATGCTATATTATGCTCCGCAAAAAAAAGCAGCAAGTTTAATTTCTGCACGAGCTTTCTCTTTATTTTGTGGAGTTAGACCTCTCTGGAATCCAAGCGATGTTAATGTTTGTGTTTTCCACTGGATCCAGGTTTGTTGCCCAGGCGTTTCTTGGTAGAGGCATGAGTTTTTAAATTGGATAGTTCAGCTACCATTGATGTTCCCGGGCAATATGCACATTTAGCTTTTGTTAGATCATTGGTGTCTGGCAAAAGCCAGTCTTTAAATGTCGGATCCTTTAACCATTGCTGTCTAAAATTTTGTACACGATGCTGCGATAATGTGTTGCCTTCCTTTTTTTCTTGTCCAACCACCTTTTTTGGGTAATTTACTAGGCGGAGTCAAAGTAGGCAAACGGTCACTGTTTTCGTCGTTATCACTCATAACGATACTTCTATTACACAACTAAGCAATGGACGAAACAATGAAAGATTTAACAAAAAAAAAAAACTTCAATTAGCTACACGTAATAACGTAGTACAACTAAACACGTAGGCGGCATGCAACGAATGGAACACGTAAGGAACAGAAAGTAGAAAGGAAGTGTTTCTTTTTTCATACAACTGTGGCCAAACAATGTACCTTATGAACAAAAGTACTGAAATATAGTAAAAAAAATCGTAGATTCTGAAAAAATATATATTGGATTTTTTTACACATTTGTACCACATGAAATTGTCTTTCAAAGATGTTAATAACTTGCAACCCATTTAATAATTTGTCAATCTCATGATACACTCTTCCGATGATGCGTTTCGTTACTTCATTTTATAAATGTAACAAAAAGAAATTATCCTAAAAATATACTGATTATTATCTTATTTTTGTATTCAAAACGTTTTTTGCCTTCATATGACATTATTTTTGTGAAACAACAACAGCGAATAATAATGAAAAAAATGCATTTATTTTTTCAGATTATTGTATGCGTTTGGTTAGCTTTCTGAAAGGCCAAAAGACTGTGCTCCAAGGCCGATAATTATCTATTTATATATTATTTGTTGTTACTTAACAATAATGTCAACATTCCGTTTCTGTTCATTGCCTATGTTCGTTGGTTTCCCGTCTCTTGCTTGGAGTGCTATTTCGTGTGTGATTTCTTATTTGTTGAGTTGGCTATTCTTCCCTGGACTTTCAATTGATTTCTTCCATCTTGACGACCTGGCTAATCCATTTAGACTTGACACTGTGATTTGGCTGCGATCGTACTTTCGTTGGATTTCGACAACTTTGCTATTATACTCTGGACTCTGATTAGACGGACTTTTCACAGTTTTTTTCCCTATGAAGTTTGAAATAAACTAAATGTTTAATATCTAAACGGCAGTTGGAATGTTGATGAACACAGCCCTTGAATATAAATAAGTAGATACTTAATCGTAGGTTGAAGGAAACGAGATGTATTCCATTCCACTTTTATATAAATGGCTCCCTAGATCGACGGTGAAATGTATTCGCAGAATTTCGCTGAGGACAGGACATATAATATTTTGACAAATGAAATGGTTTGACAGCTGTCACTGTCGTTAAGAACGTTTCGTTGAACGTGTTATATAGAGCAGTATAAAATATAACTATAACTATATATATATACATATTTCACCCAAATAATAACCTATGAATGTCAGGAATGTCTCTATAGTTATTTACTGTGTTATATGTGTATGTATGTTCTTAGGTTTTCAGGGAAAGGGTTATATGAATTAAAGCACAGAAAGACAAGCTAGGCATTTATTTTCATTTTAGGCTTGTCAGTAAATAATCAGAAAGCTAGTCGTCCGTTCCAAATCTAGGTCATCAAGGAGAAGAAGGACAAGAAACTCCTTGGAAACAATTTTAAAGTAATATATCAACATTTCTCACATTGCCATATATTGGCCATAATATAAAATATACAGAACACCATAGTTATAATAATATCAATTAACTTACGTGACATCTGGTCGATCTATTCCACATAATAACGTCACTAATAATAATTAACTGAACATAGGCCGGAGCTCCGTTCTGGTTGACGTCTCGAAACAGAATGCTCCCTGCCACTCTGAGCTCCCCCTTTTATAGTCATGAACAAACAACTTCGACGTTTCTATCTACCCTCATCCAAAATATCAAGGTGGATATCCGTTTGGAATATATTCTATGGGTTGATATATTATTTCTAATATTTTAACTAGTCTACAGACATACCAAGAGATATTTGTTACAATCCATAATTAGGATAATCTATCAAACGCAGTTACTATTTGAGGCAGTGATTTTTTTATTCTTTTATTTCTTAATCTATCAAATATTGGAGGATTTTAAATACTGCTGTTATCACAATTTATTGCAAGGAATTTTACTTTAATTTGTACCTCGGTACAAGTTTGGCCGAAAAAAAAAAACACCCTTTGCGCTGTGTGACAGAGACGACTATTGCGAAGAACGAAATGTTTTATTATACGGGGATTTCCCGATTGACGGGATAGCTACCATAGACAATCATCGCATAAATGCGGCAATGACATTTTTGGAGTAAGAAGTTCCTACAAGTTCTTATAGATGGCACTAGTTTTTACATAAACATAATCAGCCTATATAATGTTCCCACTGCTGGGACATAGGCCTCCTCTCTATGAGAGGGAGCCTACTAGTTTTTACTATTATACCTAAATTGCTGATGTACACTGTTCATATGGCCATATTATCAAAGTCAAAAAGCCCTTGATCTCGGGCTCAAACGAGATCATTAACCCGGCTCCGAGGTAGCTAGAGTCTCCTTCTCTAGGTCTCCATCGGAGTAATTCCTGTCCGGCGCGTCCTAGTCGCGGGGGTGGGCGCCACTTGTCCTAGTAGGCCAGGGCAGGCTGGTGGCGAAGTTCGGATGGGGACCCAGTTCTGCGGGGTATAACGTGGACCCCTTGTCCAGGGTTACGGATGAAGACCTCAACGGCTTCGTTTGGCGGAGATGGAGAACATCGGTACGGCAATTTAAGGCGGTAGAGGCACGTCTATTTCGGGGCCGGTGGAGAGTCTTCCAATACGGCTCTGTAATAGACATTTTATTGACTTCATCGGTACAGCGGGCGGACAATGTCGATAGGCAAACGGTTTCGGCTTTTGTGGCGATGAAGCAAGGCACGCGGTGGGGTGCCTCAAAGGGCGCACGTTAACTCTACATAGATTGATGTGCGGCCAACCTCCTGCATTCTCATCTTCCTGCCGGTCGTACCGGTTACCCGGTCCATCGGCACCTGGACTTTGAGGACGAGAGAGTGGATCTGCACCAGCGCAACTGCTTATCCACTTAAATATATTCACGCGCGGATGACCCTGGCTTCTTTCGAAGGAATACGAGCTATATAAGCCCTGCGGCGATCGGGAACTGGTGGTGGGGTCGGGGTCTTGGTGGATCATCGGCCTTAGCTGGGACTCGGCACGTAGGCGGTCAGTAGAGAGTGGTCGCTCCTGGACTTGACTGAGGCGGAAGGACAGGTTCGGCAGCACGACTGACGACAAAGCAGCCCTATTTAGGATCGCTCTGCTTTCCCCAATCCGGGGAGGGGCCTAGAAAAGGTGGCCCAAACATAGTCCGTCTCCCCTCCAAATCAGATGGCAAACCGCAGTCATCTGATCACCAACCTTTCTTTGCGGTCGCGAGAGACATAAAAAGAATACGACAAAAAACTTCATAGTGGGAGCATGGAATGTACGTACACTCTTAGATGATGACTCTAACCTGTGTCCCGAGAGGAAGACTGCAATCGTAGCAAGGGAGCTCTCAAGATATGACGTGGATATTGCTGCTATAAGTGAGACCCATCTTAGTGATAGTGGAAACCTCTGCGAACAGTTGGGTGGATATACGTATTATTGGGTTGGAAGACCAGCAGGAGAGCGAGCGGCTAGCGGTGTTGGCTTCGCAGTGCGTAATAAAATTGCAGCATCCTTAATACAACTTCCAAAAGGAATCAATGACCGCATGATGACCTTACGCTTGCCCATTAATGATACTAAGTATGTCCACCTCATTAGTATCTACGCACCTACATTAACAGCTAATGATGATGTTAAAGCAAAATTCTATCGGGACCTATCCTGCGTTATTTCGGGAATTCCACCACAAGACAAAATTGTCCTGCTGGGTGACTTTAATGCACGCGTTGGTACTGACTACGAAGCATGGCCTGGTATCCTTGGTCGTCATGGAGTTGGGAACTGCAATGCAAATGGCTTAGAGCTTCTCACTCTTTGTGCAGAGTTTGACCTGTGCCTGACCAATACTTTCTTTCGTCTACCAGAAAAATATAAGACTTCGTGGATGCATCCCAGATCCAAGCACTGGCACCTCCTTGATTACATAATTGTACGCAAAAGAGACAGAAATGACGTCTTGATAACAAGAGCTATGCGGGGTGCAGAGTGCTGGACAGACCATCGGCTTATTCGATCGAAAATGCGCCTGAAATTGAAACCTCCTCGACGCGCAGCACATAAGAAACCAGTTAATGTATGTTTTGCTCCACTGGTTCACTCCAAGAAGCTCAGGCGGGACCTGGATAATCACTTCGGCACCAACATGGAGGACGTTACAGATAATGTTGATGAAGCGTGGCATTCATATGCTAAACACCTTCGTGATAGCGTCTCATGCACAATACCAAAGCCGCAGAAGAGAAACCAGGATTGGTTCGATTACTCAGACGTGGAAATCCGAGCATTACTTGAGAGTCACAGACTAGAACTGAGAACTCTATCAAGCATCGATAGGCGAAGATCCATTCAACGCGAGCTGAAAATCAAAATCCGTGACCTCAAAAATCAATGGTGGCTGGACCGATCAAAAGATCTGCAACTTTTTGCTGATACAAACCAGACGGGCAGGTTTTTCGAGGGTCTGAAAGCAATTTTCGGACCTAAATCGAGAAAAACGGCACCAATATATTCTCGTGACGGGGTCTGTAGACTGACAGATCATAAGCAAATCCTAGATAGGTGGGCAGAACATTTCAATGACGTCCTGAATCCCTGCTCACAGACAACTGATCTATCGTATGTTGAAGATCTTGAATGCCGTCCCGTTAAGGAAGACTTAGCTGATCCACCAACTTTTGATGAGTTCATGTCAGCCGTCAAAAGATTGAAGGATGCCAAAACACCAGGCACTGATTGTCTACCATCGGAGGTCTACAAATATGGTGGTCCACATATCCAAAGCAGGCTCTTCAATTTAGTGCTCAAGGTATGGGAAACCGAAGTGGTACCTCAAGACTGGAAGGATGCCTCTATTTGCAAAATTTATAAAGGCAAAGGTGAACTGTCTGACTGTGGTTCCTACAGGGGCATCTCCCCCCTGTCTTCTGCTGGGAAGGTACTGGCGCATATCATTAATCGCCGCTTGGCAGATCTTGCTGAGCAGATACTTCCAGAGTCGCAGTGTGGTTTTAGACCGGGCAGAGGAACCGTTGACGGCATTTTCATAGTGAAGCAAATTCAGGAGAAAAGCCTCGAACAAAACCGTCCTCTGTACATGTGCTTCATTGACTTAGAAAAGGCCTTTGACCGCGTGCCACGTGCTGCTCTTTGGGTTGTGCTGAAAAAAGCTGGATGCCCTGAGAAATTCGTTAGCATGATTCGTCAGTTTCACGACGGTATGACGGCGCGTGTTCAGCATGAGAACGATTTTTCAGACCCAATTCACGTATCCAGTGGTGTGAAGCAAGGATGTGTCATGGCTCCCACACTGTTTGCGCTCTATTTCTCGGCTGTGTTGAATGATGCACTAAAGCATAGTGTTGGACAGATTGAATTAAACGTCCGTACTAGAGAATGCAAATCCGTCCTGTTTTAAAATCCGGATTTTACGGATTTTTCATGAAAATAAACATATCTACTTATATCAGTTTATTAATATGATGTTTCTTATATTTGTGTAAATGGATTAAAATAAAAACACTGGAAAATCAAATCATACCATTTTTATTTTGTTTTTGATATTTGTAATTATTCAATTTCAAATCAAAATAATAATAAGTACAAATTAAAATAAACTTTGGAGATCAAAAATAAACACTATTAAAACTTCTTCTCAAATTATTAAACATTACACACGAAAATAATCCGCATTATTAAAATAATCAGTCTATGACTCGTGACTTCGTGAGCTGTTAGCTGAGTAACGTTATTAAAATAATAAGCACAAATTAAAATAAACTTTGGAGATCAAAAATAAAGATAAATTAATAAACTTCTTCTCAAATTATTAAACATTACACACGATAATAATCCGCATTATTAAAATAATCAGTCTGTGACTCGTGAGCTGTCAGCTGAGTAACGTTACTAAAACAATTAAAAGTAAAAAATAAAAGAAATTCTGGTAAACATAAATAATTGACTTCTTGACAAATTAATAACATAACAAAGGTAACAAAATAATTTAACTTCACTTTAATCAACTTAATTTAAAAAAAGACTATGTTATTCTATGAGACATAAAATGTGACCTCAAAAATAATAAAGCATCTAAAGTGCTATCGTTTAACCTGCTGCGAATTCGGTTACACATAATTCCTGCTGCAGAAAAAGCACGCTCTGATTCAACGCTTGTTGGGGGAATGCATTGAAGATGCTTGTAAGCGGCCTCCAAATATCGTCCTCGTGAACCACTATCCTCGAATAACGCCATCTCCACTCGCACTAAACTGGGAATATCAGTTTCAGGCTTCCGGCTGATAAGCACATTTTCTTCTCCAGCCTTGTTGATTTTGTTTAACTCAAATGCTAATCTCTCTCGAAAACTCATTTCTTGATCTAAAGACTCTTGTTCTCTGGAAATAGTTTTATGTGATTCAACAGACACTTCTATAGGATTAATACGGCTTTCTACAGTTCTGCAAATTACTTCTTCTATTTCTGCCTTAGATGGCTTATAAAATACTTCATCAGAGGGTGAGTTAGAAAATTCACGCGGATTGTGGAGATAAAACATTGTACCTGCGACACAATGTAAGCGTCGTTCTTTAACCCTTTTTTTTAAGGCGTCAGAAACACTTTTTGTGAGATTTCCTTCTTTTTTCTCCAAACTTTCGATCATCAGTTTCAGTGTAGTATCAGCAGTGATCAGAGTTGCGTCTCTTCTGCACAAAGCTTCCACAGTCGCTTTAACAATATCTAAAGACATTTGCAGATCTTGGATTAAGTTAAACTCTTCATCAGTGAAGTTGATATCGCTTTTTAAATCCAGTAATGACTTTTGAATACAGGTTTTTAATTTAATAAATCTTTCTAGCATCGTGGCCATACTACTCCACCGTGTCTTGCAGTCAAGCAACAGTACAAGTTCTTTCCCAAATTCATTTTGGACATACTTTTGTAAGACAGAATCGTTTTTAGTCGGAGAATTTCTAAAGAGTTTTACTGTTGTCCTAACTTTTTTTAAAATGCTTCGAAAGTCTAAGTTTAATGGAGAAGCAGATCCAGCTCTTTCAACGAGAAATTCGCCTTCTATAACTGACTCTTCTTCGTCTTCAGATGAAACACCAATATCTGTATTTAATGAAGGGAGCAGATCATTAACCGACTGCGACGGTAAATGGCAATGGTTTTTGCTGTATAACACATCACATATACCTAAATGTATCCCATGAGCTAGACATATTTGATGAAATATGGGCAAAAGACGTCCTACTTTGCACATCACACTCGCTCCATCTGTGGTCATGCTAAGAACATCACAGTCATCTAAAGTGAGATCGTATAAAGCCAATCTAGTCCGTATCAAAGAAATGCACAGCTCAGATGGCATAGATCCATATATTCGAATCAAACCCATGTTGCGAAAAAAGCCACGTTTGAAGGATCTGTTATGTATATTAATATTTATGTAGCGGTGGTTGTTAACAGAGGTCCATTCGTCGAACGTCAAACCAAATTTTTGGTTTTTTAATTTTAATTGATGAATTTCTTGCTTCAGTCTCTTTTGTTCATCTTCATAAACTCCCATAACAATATTTTTGATTGTATTTGGGGAACTTGGCAATTTTGTATAACCTCCTTTACGGAGTAGTTTTTTTAGGTCCTCAGATGTGCAAAACAGCTTAAAAGCAATTCCATCTAAAGATACCATTCTCGCAATAACATATTCTAGTGAATCTTCACTTTTGTAATAATCAGTCATTTTTGGTCGTTTGATAATAGACATTTCATCACCATTGTTGCTACTCGTCGTAGCAGTAGAAGGCCGAATTATGGCATGACAATTGTTAAGGTGATTGTGTAAGGTTGATGTACTGCCTTTAATCTTAAAAATTCGTTGACAAATTTTGCATTTTGCTTCCGAGCCATTCGACGATCTTAAGAAATGAGCCCATACACTTGATGCATCGCCAGATTTTTTGGAATATTCTTTGAAATCCATAGTCTATAGTTTATACTGAAACAAATGAACATTATTATGCAATATAACCAAATGCAATTTACAAATTCCGGCGTGAATTATACACAAACGGCCGCGGCGTAAGGTGAAGGCGAAATTTAGGCGCATAGCTGATAGCAGGCGTGGACCTTATTTTTATTTTATGAAAGTATGTTTAGTATATAAGCATCTACTGATCCATACATTTATGTTCGTACTAGCTTTTACTCGCGGCTTCACCCGCGTTTATTACTTTAAAAAAAATTAGCCTATGTCCGTCTCCAGGGTTCCAAACTCCCAACTATCTCTGTACCAAAATGAATCAAAATCGGTTTTGCCATTTAGGCCTGAAGACGTAACAAACAAACTCAATTTCGCTTTTATAATATTAGTAAGGAAGTAAGGATAACTCAACATAATGCATGGAACTGAACAGATTTTTTTTTTCGCGATTTCAGGGTTGCTCTCATAGTAAAAGTTGTTCATAATGATGATCCCTTTTAAGATTTCGCATAATATACTAAAAATAAGGTTGTATCGAAGAGGTGAAGAGACTTTACTATGCGACATACAGGCTGACTTTGTTGCGATAGCATGTCTAAAGGCGAAGTAGCGCTTGCTGTATTTAATAACTTATTAAATAATTATATTGCACATAACAAAAAACTATCTTAGAATATTAAGTTCACTTTACAACCCTATATTTCCTAAACTTCTTGCCCTATTGAATCGAATCCTTTTGTATATTAGTTTTTAAATATATATCTATCTTTTTACACTAATTTTATTTCTATACCTACACTGATTAAAATTCACATATTCAAGTTACGTAATTATATCTACCTTATTTAATAACTCAATATTTTACTTTTAAACTAAAACCATTCATATTGACATACAAAAAAAAAAGAAAGGCGTTATTGTACTAAGAGTGTTACACTAAATCAATATTGTACCTACTTCTAAGTTCATAGGTACCGATTCGAATCAGATACTCTTTCCAAGAAACATTTATAATATGTACCTATGCAATAAATGTTTCTCATTGTAAGTGAATAATTGTACTATATTTTAAAGAAATAAATGTCTTAAACCATAGAATTAAAGAACAATGAATATAGATAATTATTTTATCTACTTACGTACGAAATCACCGGTCTAATCCGATTGCGCGCACAAAGATGTTTCTCTCGCTCGTCGCTGTCGTCGAATGAACGGAACGATCCGATCAAGGACGCACTCGCGTCCCACGTGATAAAGTAATTGCGAATTACAATTTCTTATTATTCAGAAAATCCGCGGATTTGATTTTCGAATCCGGATTTACAAGTCGAGTAAAAATGGGCGGATATCCGGATATTTCGGATTACGGATAGTCCGGATTGCATTCCCTAGTCCGTACTGATAAAAGTGTCTTCGACATTTCCCGCTTCAGAGCGAGGACTAAGACATCTAAGATTCCCGTACTTGACGTACTCTATGCCGATGACGTGTGCCTTTGGCTGACTGTATGGAAACACTCCAGGTCTATGTGAATGATCTTCAAGCCTCGTGTTGCAGATTTGGACTAGTAATTAGCGTGAAAAAGACCCAAATCCTAAAGCAGCCACCAAGGGGATGTGACGCTGACAGCTCAACCGTTAAGCTCCATTCTGAGCCACTGGAGGAGGTGTCACGCTTTAAATATCTTGGAAGTCAAGTCTGCAACGACAATAGACTGGCGTTTGAGATCCCGGCACGGATTGCTAAAGCAGCTGCCACTTTTGGGAAACTTGGCAGGCGTGTGTGGGCCTCTCACGACCTGAAACTGCAAACTAAGATAAACGTTTATAAGGCCTTAGTTCTGCCAATACTCACCTACGCCGCAGAAACCTGGTGTCTCTATAGAGGTGATATTAAAAGGCTTGACACTTTTCACCTGCGGTGTCTTCGGTCTATCCTTCGAATAAAATGGCAGGATTGTGTTCCCAACTCGGAGGTGCTAAGGCGCACGGGAATGATGGGCATGGAGGCGATTTTGATAAAGATCCAACTGAGATGGTGTGGCCATGTGCAGCGCATGGATACTAGTAGGCTACCTAAAACCGCTTTCTACTCAGAGCTCGCCAAAGGAAAACGTGCACAGGGCGGGCAATACCTGCGCTACAAAGATGTCTTCAAACGTCACCTTACGACCTGTGGCATTCCCGTTGATCGGTGGCAGGAGCTTGCTCAAAACCGAGAGAGGTGGCGCACTTCAATCCACAAAGCAACAGAACGCTTTGAAACAAATCGTCTTGAAGACCTAGACAACAAGCGCCAAATACGCAAGAGTCGCCCAAAGCCTTCCTATGCATACACATACAACGATGCTGATCAGCTCTTCTGTATACGTTGTGACCGGGTTTTCAAGACCAAATTTGGTTTTGCTAGTCATCAGAGAGCTCACGAAAGGAAAAAGAAGTAGTCGGGGTCGCTGTCGCCGGATACGGTGAAGAGGACTATATATATATTATCAAAGTCAAAGTCAAAGTATTTTATTTGTTGAACATAGGTAATATGGTACATGGTATAAAATTTGCATTGTATCACTATGTTTTGCCTTGCAAGGCGTACAAATTAGGCGAAAAAAGAAACTACAAACTAAATAAAGCTGTTTCAAATAAGTCAACAAGATAGAATAACAAGTGGATCGGACATTTTTTATTTTATGCTTCTATCATCTAAAAACTCATTGATAGAGTAGTAAGCCTTTTCAGTCAAGAATTTCTTAAGTTGCGATTTAAAATGGTTTATGTTGGTCATGCTTTTAAAAGTTTTTGGTAGTTTATTGTAAAATCTTTGGACCCATGCCGAGACAACTCTTTGAGAAAAGTGCAGTATTGTGTTTCTTTGATTTTAGTGTGCTTTGGTGACGTCTAGTATTAAGTTTTTCAAATTTAGACAGATTCTCCTTAACAAATATTGAAATTTCATAAATATAGAGGGATGGAAGCGTAAGTATTTTTAAATTAACGAAAAATGGCTTGCAACTTTCGGTGGTTTTTAACAAACATATGGCTCGAAGACATTGTTTTTGGGCCTTAAATGCCATTTCTCTGTCGGTAGAGTTGCCCCAAAATATTATGCCATAACGAAGAGTTGTGGAGACATATGCATGATATGCAGTAAGGACAGTATTACGATTTGCAACCTTATTCAAATTGTGTAAAGCATAGCAAAATTGATGAATTTTTTTTTATCATAGTCTCCATGTGTGTTTTCCATGTCATGTTTTCGTCTAGCCAAATACCAAGAAATTTGGTTCGTTCCGTTTTAATAATGTTTTTTTTTGGTCATAATTAATGTCAACAATTTTAGGATTAGTTCTTTGTTTGAATGTCATTATTTGAGTTTTATTAAAATTAATCTGTAAGTTGTTATTATTTAGCCATTGAATTATTAGACTTAAGCTACTGTTTATGTCATTTTCATATGAGTCACTATTTTTACCAGAAAATACTACAGTACAGTCATCAGCAAATAGGGTTATAGGATGTGGTATAATTTTCGAAAGGTCATTTATATAGCATAAAAATAATAGAGGGCCAAGCACACTCCCCTGAGGCACACCATAGTAAATTTGTCTCTCCCTCGATTGGTAATTAATTTCAGTTTTAGTTTGAACATCGACTGCTGAAATACTAGTTACTTGTTTTCTGCCAGTAAGGTATGACTTTATTAAGTTTAAAACTTCAAAATCTCGTACATAATTGTACGAGGTTGAACGTGTCCTCGTACCTCGTACGGAAGATCACAAATCTCGTATTTGTACGGGGAATCTCGTACGATTGGCAACCCTGCTAACGTCCAACATGTTTGATAACACCATGCAATTCTCCTTTTCTGTTTTACTGTCACCTGTTGCAGTAGAATAACTGTCCGTGTCGCTGTATTATTATTTCTAAAGCCAGGAGTGGTTTTATTGATTACCGAAGAGCAATTGAGTATTGGAATGTCCTGCTGTTGCCTGTAAATTTAGAGCTGAGGCCTGAGGTTCAAGTTCAGTAAAGTCTTTTTAACCGACTTCAAAAAAGGAAGTTCTGTATTCGACCCGTATGCATGTATGTATTTTTGTATGTCTGCGCTTTTCTCATAAACCCATTTTGATAATTCTTTCATTAATGAGATATACATACTTTCAGAGAGGTTTTAGTATATAATACATTAGGTAATTATTCTTATGTACGAAATTATGTGCATAAATGTACTGCATCTGCGGCATTTCTATGCGAATTTTTATGATTCTTCTAGTCGGTGTCTTCAATTCTTCAATGCACTAGTGTTAAGAAGTTCAATTATTGAACTTATGTAGAAAAAAAACTTGTGTGGAGTATGTACAGACGCCAGCACATGAAGCTACTGCAATTTGTCAAATTTCTTTAATGGATTTTCAACTTTATCGCCGAAGCTTAAGGTTCAAAGTTGATTGGGAAAATTTGACAGTTTCGGGGAGCTTGATGTGCTGGCGTCTGTATAACTAAAAGTGAAAACAATACAAAAAAAAAGTGTCGTTGGTTCCGCATTTTCGTTTTTCACACCGACTTCCGAAGATAAGAAATTAGTTATTTTTCACTTTGTGTTTTGGAAGTGGGTTGTTTTTTTTTTTTTTGTAAAAAAGTTTTTTATAATTTCCATAAACTGTCGGACGTTTGGGTTATTGTTGCAATGGTCGTGGTTGCGGATCACTCTAAAAAACAACTCAATATGACTTGGCTAAATTTATATGGTAAAATAAATTTCAATATTTGTTCCTCTACTAGCCGTGCAAAAAGTAATTCAAAACTTGAAATACATATGAGGAGTCCTAGAAATCCTGTTTCGGACTGAGTTTTGTTCACTGGTTTCAAGGACGTATTATATTCCGTTACTCTTTGTCCATTTACCTACTGTTCGAGTTTTTTTTGACTGCACATTCATTTGGAGACCTTTAATATATTTTTTGCTTTGATCCAAAACATCGTACCTATAGTTTTTCTTTTTGTTTCACCGAAAAAGGTAGTTTATACCCGTGTCCAGAAAGTGATCTTGAATTTAGGATGTCATACACAGTTGCAAGTCTGCGTCTTGAAAATCAGGCCTGTTTAATTGTTGCGAGCAAAACTTAATCGCATCAGCTACACTTCGACTTAAGGTTTTGAGTCACGGGCAGCGGGATTGTCCGAAAGGGTTACCGCTACCCCGGAACACAAAGGGCTAAGGAAGGAACACGGGTGGGTTTTAGTCAGTAAGAGTCTGACACTCCCTTCTGCTCCACCCACAGCGGGAGGGGTCATTTGATGATTTCCCATCCACAAGAAAAAAAAGGTTTGAGTCAGTAGTTTTACGTTCATGATATTGTTTCGGAACTCTATATGCCGATTTGACAACTTATTCCCAAAATGCAATCCGATGTTATCTTGAACATTTTTCAGGTTTTCATCTACCAATGTCTTTTTCGCCTCTAATGTGTTACGCACAAGTTTCACCATATGACATGGATCCAATATCACAACTACTGGATCTCCAGTAGATGGGTGGTCAAAAAAAGTTTTTAAATTGCTTGTGCCTTCAAAACTGCAACCCAACATCTTAGCCGTAGCGATGATAGATACATAGCCATCAAAGGTCAAAGTTACAACCTCGGCTCCCACGCCATGAGATTTCTCAAGACACATTTTGAGCGCAGCTTTGTTGGGCGGCAAGGCCATTTACAAAGAAATAGCCAAGTGGTAATTTAAATGCGTAGACAATAAAGCTACCAGCATTAGCACATAAATTTGCATAGCCATTTCATTCGATGGACCGAATGTAACAAGCCCATCTACAGTTCGTCCATTAAATATATTTTGTTGCCTTGTAGCCATTTCGTCAACAACTAGACAGGCAAGCCTTTTGTCATTTTTAGAATATTTTAACTTGAAAGCTGTCAATGCTTTAAAGCTTGGCTTCCATCTATGGATTGATACCATTTAGAGAAGGTTGACGGATGAGGAAGAAATGAAAGCAATTGTCGTCTCACATATTTGTATCCTGCTAGTGAATTATAATTTAAAGTTAAAGCGAACTTTTTGATCGCTGGCGTGAACTTTATGATGCTTCGTCCTTTTTCTCCCGCACACAAAGAAACTTACACCAACACTAATAGAACATATGCAAACAGGGGGCGGCGCTTCTACCGGTAATTACCTACGTACTCAGAATAAACACACATAATAATATGCAAGTTACGCAACTAGTGATGTTAAGTTGTAATCGTAAAAAAATATCGATGAAATTCAAGTAACCTTTAATATCATCTCCTCTTTTTCCTAAAGATTTTATTGACTGTGAAAATAAAACGATTAATCCGGTCAATTTAGACATTCGAAGCTACATAAATTCCCACCAAGCTGAAACTCAGTAAGATTGTTTAAAATGTGATTAAAAATAAAATTTGAAAGTTCCCCATCTTTTCCGTGTATGGAAAAAAAAAATATTCAAGGTTAAAGGTAAAAAAAAAGAGTTTTTCGCGATTTTCAGCAACACGGTAAGTTTTATCATAAAAATACTTCACACAAAAATTGTAGATCATAAAATTATCTACAAAAAATTTTTGATTTTTTTTTTCCTACGAGCCACCGTTTTCGAGATATGTGTCATTCATTGTAATAGTGAATTATCTCCTTGTAACTGAATTTTGAAATGGCGAGCTTTTTGCGAATTAAAGTGTAGGAAAAAAGAAATAAGCATTCACTTACTGTTTTATATTGTTTAATACACAAATCAAAGATATAATAAATTGAAGTAACTTAGAAAATAAAAAAAAAACTAATATAATAAAACTGAACTTAAACTTTTTTTTCTGGAGTTACACCACTGTTATAGTGACATGTTGTGATTTAATCATACGTAATTTCGTCATCAGATGAACGCTCATCGGTATTACGTGTGCTTGACCGAGTTGGAATATCTATGGGAAGATTTTTGTAGTAATGGTGGTAAATTGGCGGAATGTATGGTAGAAGATCAAGCATATCTTTCTTCTTTGCATTCGTAACTGGTCTTCTTGATGGATAAGGTGGGTCTTGTCGAATATTGTATAAGTGGGCCGGTCTTCCTTGCTTTTTTTTACATAAATCTACTTTATAAAAGGATGTGTCGGGATTTAGTGTTTCTTTAAATTGAAATTGTAAAGGATAATTTCTCTCAAACCTCAGCCATCTAATATGTAGCCAATTAAAATCATAACCGCACGTTGTTTTTTTCCTATTTGTAATAGAATTTTCTAAGGCAGTGGTACTTAAAAATTCGGCATTTTTCATTTCGGTAACAACAAAATAAGGTTCTTTGCGTTTGGCTGTTTTTATAATATCGACCCATTGGTCTGGGCTATAAATTTGTCCACGGCGGCGACTAGCGCTCTCTATGATTCCAAATTCCCCATCATTGGGAAGATAAGAATGTCCTGATACTTACTACTTTGATAGGTATTAATATTCATTCACTTCAATCTTGGTTAGGAGAACACAAGTAAAACTTCAAGATTTACTTGTGTAAACCGGTGACTATAACATAACAACATACAACATGTAAACTCGTACACATACACGCTTAAAAACACAAACTAGTCATTGATTCATTAAATAACATATTATTACCTATACTGTAAGTCTGTGATAATCAAGTAATCCAGTAGCCATTACACAAGTATTTATTAAGTTTAAAATTTCAAAATCTTTCTTTCTGTCGGTTTTAAAAGCAAGTCAATTAAGATGTTGGTACTTACCACCTTTTTAGTATGACGCGCCGCACTATGTAGGTACCATTTTGTTGGAACTCAGATGTGTCTTCTCGACATCCGTGTGTCACTAACGGGATGCAGCAGAATACCAGCGTCAGGTATTGTACCTGGAAAATGCTGAGCTGAACTCCCATTTGGTGCAATCATGAGACACACACCGCCCAGTAGTGATCGAGACCGTAATAGATGTTTAGGTGTCTATGGGTCAATTTATCTCTTTAATTTTTGTTTTTTTTTTTCTTTCACCTTCTTCGATGTTTATTTTTTAAGTACCTACCTGTATTGTGTCTTTTGTTGCACTGAATAAACGTTTTATCTATCTATCTATCAATATTTTTATTGATATGGATTTTATTGACCAGTAAAATGTAGATATTTATTTAAAACTTGCCGCTTTGACAATTTAGGTGCTGCGTTCTTAGTTAAATACTTAGTGTAATCTTACGTACCTATAGATATTTTTCCAGTACGGCTTTTATAAGTATTATTAAATGGTTATTCATTGGCGATTGGTTATTGTGGTGAAAATTTTATTTTGCAAAAAGATTGATGCCTATGAATTGCGATAAAGATTTTGACATGAGCTCCTGTCTGAAATGAAATTTTCGTGTTATCAGGTGAAAGAATAGAAGTTTTTATTATTACTTCCGTTCGTTTACATATGGTTATTACATCATTGAATGGAAATATACCTTTGTTCCCGTTGAGTTACAACTTTATGTGTTACACTGTTACCCATTGGGAAAAAAACACTGCAACTTACAGTGTTACTAATAGGATTTTTTCCCTTTGATTGACAATGTAACTCAACAGAACGCTGTGTTCCCGTTAAGACTGTGCCGACCCTACAGTGGCGCCCTCATCGTTTGTTTGGTTATTTCATACAATTTAGAATGAAAATGCAGAAAACAAGCACGTTAAGTTGTGCTTCATAAGATTATACGTTAATATTATTAGAAGCGGTAGTTTTATATTGTTTAGTTTTATCATAATCCTTAAAACGGAATATAGTGGCCACTTTTATCCGTTTTAAGGATTATAATGAAACTAAACAATATAAAACTACCTTTTATAATAATATTAACGTATAATCTTGTGAAGCACAACTTAACGTGCTTATTTTCTGCATTTTCATTCTAAATTGTATGAAATAACCAAACAAACGATGAGGGCGCCACTGTAGGGTCGGCACAGTCTTAAGACTATGTCGACCGCACAGTGGCGCCCTCATCGTTTGTTTGGCTACTTCATCCAATTTAGAATGAAAATGCAGAAAATAAGCACGTTAAGTTAATATTATTAGAAGCTGTAGTTTTATATTGTTTAGTTTTATTATAATTCTTTTAACGGATAACAGTGGCCACTATATTCCGTTTTAAGGATTATGATATAACTAAACAATATAAAACGAAGCGGTTTCTAATAATATTAACGTATAATCATGTGAAGCACAACTTAACGTGCTTATTTTCTGCATTTTCATTCTAAATTGGATGAAATAACCAAACAAACGATGAGGGCGCCACTGTGCGGTCGGCATACTCGTAGTCTTAAGTAACACCTTCTTGGGTAAAAGCATTGTTGAAATACATCTTGACTTAATACGACGATTATCCCACAATAACGAGTATCTAAGGTCTAAGTTGGTTTACAAACAATAATAAATATGACGTAGTCGACGGAGCCTCGCTTCGCGGGGCCCCTATTTCTGTCTACAAGGTTTAAAGGAATCTAGCCTAACTCAAGTCGGGGTGCCACAAGTCCCAAGATCGACCTTATAATTAATCTCACTTCACCTAAGTTTTCACGGTGAGATTTTCACAGAATAGAACCGCAGGTTACAGTGTAAATTGATGAAAAAAAAAAAACGTGGCATTGAGTTACAATGTTACTAATCGGTAATTTTTTTCCAATGGGTAACAGTGTAACAAAAAATGGTGTAACTCAACGGGAACAAACTGAAATATAAGGCCGCCTTTATCCTTCAATTTTATAAACCTGTGGTGCTTCTCGTCAAATATATCTACAATCAAACCGCTACAGCATGTATCACACTTGAATTTTAGCAAGCGTTGAACTATAAATCCTGCTATGTATGACACTACCTGACTACTAAATTCTGTGATGTCTTGTACACACGGCTACACATCAAGCTATACATAACCAGTATAAGCTGACTTCTGATTGTACGAAAAACCTATACAATGCGAGGTCAGCAAAAATTGGAAATGTGTAGCTTGATGTGTAGCCGTGTGTACAAGTATACTAATTTACTCATCAAATATGGCTTGTTCATACAGCAAACTCATCTCGTCTTCATCATTACTTTCGTCTAACTTACATGGTTCTATTGTCAGATTTATATTTTTGACAGCAGAGAAGCACTCCAAAAAAGAAACCTCCTCAAGAGCTGTGCAGTTTCCCTGATCTACATCCTTAAGCTCCGACTTTACAAAGAGCTTTTTATATATCGCTTGAAACTGTCGCGCCGTTGGGTTGGTGCTGCATCCGCCATATGCCCAAACATAAGCTCAAAATGATCTTGGCTGATCTTGTAAACTGGAACGTAGGTACTTAAGTTGTTGGTCCTTTTCAACTAGTTGTATATACAATGCCTTGAGGCTTTCTATGCACACTAAAAAACCTTGTTTTTGTTGCCTTGGTATAGTGGTTTTTAATAACGGAGTTGGGCCATATGCCTTGAATTTAACACATCGAACAAGTTGTTGACAGTTTTTAAATATTTGACAGTACGTTCCACATCATGAAAAAAGGTAATTTGAAGTTCACAACAAAAAATCAGAGCATCTAATTGCGACACCAAGCGAACTTTAATTTTTTGGTTCTTGAAATAGACGTGATTTTTTATTGTTTGCTAAGTGCAGTTTTTCTTTATCGTGGATGTCATACAGGTTTTTTAAATGACTCCATTTTGTGTACCTATTTGAAGCATCCATAAAGCACCCATATTCTTCGAAAGCATTCCTCAATAACTTCAGCATATGGCATGGATCGAGAAAAATATGTACAGGTTGACGAGTAAGGGGCCGTTCAAAATAAGATTCCAGGTTTTCAACTTCAAAACGACATCCGAGTTTCTTAGCCATGGTGATGTTGGCTGGACAGCCGTCGAAAGTCATCGACAGAATAATGTCTTTATGAAAAGCTATCACCTGTTGATAAATATCGTTGTGCCTGCCAGATAGATTTTTCTTCCTCAGTTAGCTCTTTTCGATTGGTTCCTAAAGATTTATAGTAAAATAGGAACTGTTGTTTAAAGGAGACGGGCGAATCTGGGCCTAACGTTATACAAATGAAATATTTATCAATATTTTTTTTCAGTTTTTTTTGTAGTTAATCATGAAATATTAAGCAGTTTTATCATGGCATAAGAAATTAAATATGAATTGGAAAAAATACTGACTTCCCTTATTTTCACTTTTAAACAATGTTGCCAGATGAAATAGATAAGTTAATCGATATTTAAAAATACAAATAGAAAAAAAAAATCAATAAAAAGTGATTCAGTGTTTTCTTCTATAGATAAGTTTTAAAAAAACATTTTTTAATATTGGTCGTTTCCCAGTGACACAACAGCGTTTCTAAAAAAGTCGTAAGAATAAATAATTGTAAATCGATTTCACAATAGATCATCATTTGTTTTAATATTCAGGCAACACATTGGAACGCATGTCAATGTTACGTCAAACACAAACGTCAACGGTCAAATAAACGATTTGCTTCGTTCGGTTGGTTCACAGGAGTTTGCGGTGGTAGTGAATATTTTATTTTCTGTCGTGTTTTCGTGTGCTGTAGTAGATATTATTCGATTAGTATTAATTTGCGACTTTGGCTACGTATAAAGGATTCTGACGGTTATTACTTAGACGAACGACCCACGCATTTCTTACAACGGACTAAATTATCTTGCCTACTCAACTTACATCAGCAGGCTCAGCCTCATGTACTGGATTTCGAAGAAAAATACAATGAGTGATCAAAATCATCATTTTAACAACTGCGGCATAGCTACTTGGTGGCGTAATCCTTTTATAGGATTACATCAAATAGTAGACGAAGGCATTCTTTTAGTTATACAGCAATACAATACCGCCTGAACAGTTCCTAAACGATATTTTAATAGTAAATGACGCAGACGAAGTGGACGATGAATAAACCATTATAAGAAGTGTTTTTAATTCATACACCCGCTGCTTTTTATAATTTTCTCAAACCTCTAGAATCTTAGTTGGTGGGTCGCAATGTGTGATTTTCCTACGATGAAACCTGTTAAATTCTTGTTTACAATAAAGTCTGATAATTATTTTCTTAAATAATAACGTGAGAGCTCGGTGTAAGAGTAACTTATAAGCAACAATGTTGTTTCTGCATAAAACCAATAACACCCCATATTTTTCTTCTACCATGGAGAAATTGTAAACATTTTAGTTTTTTCGTAATGGTATTAGTATCTAAATAAAATAATGCAGTAATCGTTACTGTAACGTCAGGCCCAACTTCCTATGAACTTTCGCCCGTCTCCTTTGTTCTTCTTCTTGAAATTTCTTCAAATTTTCTTCTTCTTCTTGAAATTCTCACAAAGAAAATTAAAAACTTTTTTACAAAAAAAAGTCGGTTGGACTTTTAAAAAAGACTACAAAGTGAAAAATATGGCAAACAATGAAAATGAACCCAACGACACCGACTTCCGAAATTAAAGTTATTTTACTTTGTAGTGTATTTTTTGGTTGTTTTTATTTATTTTTTAAGTTTTTTTTACATTCTTCACAAGCACTAATGATGGCAGTAACTGTTTCCTGCATCTTACTCCACCACTATGGTAGGGGAGCCCAGAGGGTTTTTGAGCAAGCATATTCAGGGCGAAAGTTGATAGCTGAGTAGGTGTATAGCATGAGGAGAGAACACCGAAAATATATTTTAAAAGTTTCTGGTTTCAAAAAGGGGCCAAAAATAAAGTGATCTTCAGAGGCTTTGATTTTGGCATGGTCTGGTGTGGCCTAACCCATAATGACTTAAATAGTCAAATCTGACGAATTTGAAAACTCAGATTTGGACCAGTTATAAAAGGATATTCAGGGCGAATAAAATTTATTCTGTGCAATAGTATTACATGTCCTGATAGTGTATGTATCACATCAAACACCGACTCAAATTTAGTGACTGTTCCGTTTGGGCCGTGGGGCTCACCGGTGACCGCGCGACGGGCTCGTGTTTGAACTCAATTTTCTCGCTGGAGGACACAGTGCCGGTACAAAACCCAGCGCGGCCCTGGAGAACAGTTTACGAATACTAGCTCGTTTCGACACTAGGTAGGTATAAAAAAAGACTGTTGATTTTTTGGCTAAGTATATGTCGGCGGCGTCACCGTCGACATTAATTCTCTAAGCTATAAAAAACACGTGCTCCGATCACGCCATCGACAAGTACGTAACAGAACTTCTCCCACCGTGCACCGCCCCGCTGCTCGACTTGTTTTGCTATCAGTATAAAGGAGCGAGCAGCGAAGCGGAAGGGGGACTTGACCATTGGACATCGTATGGATAACATGTGCTCGGAAACTGTCTCGCGTTACGTATCTGGTTGTGTCATGTACCTACAGTGTGTGATTTGCTAGTGTGATTAAATTGTTTGTGAAATTATAATCTGATTTAAACTGCTAAACCGTTTCTCTATTGCGCATTAACCAACACTACCCACAGTACTTAAAATATGTCTGATAATAACGAGACACACATGTCCTCACCCGACATATACATTATGTGGTTTTAAAATAAAAGAAAGTTTATAAAATATATGTTTAATTAGAAAATATTTTAAAAGTATGTTTTATTAGAAATTAAACTTTGTCATGAATATTTGGCGAATAAATGAAATCACTCTTAACAACAAAATAAACACATTTCCCTTCTTCGAGCCGTGCAATCTGGTAAAAAATTGGTCAATGATGAAGCACATTGAAGCAAGATATGCAAAATTGCAAAGAAAAGAATTCTCCGGGCATTGTGGACAGAACGTTCTCACCTTTTTAGTCTTGTTTTAGTCAATTTTCTGCCGTAAGTAGCTGCGTTAATTTTGTAGCAGTTCACACATGCTTGCCTGCTTGTTCTGGCTTGCCCTTCTTTTTGTTGCAGTTTGTGTGCCATTCTTCTAGGTCCTGCAACTGGAACATCTCGTTGTCTGCAAAACGACTTCAGTAATTCCAGCCGGAAGTCTGCCATTTGTATTTTCTTGCCAGTGACGCTTTGATACAAGATCAGTGCATTGACCACTGCTGGGTTGCATATTAGAAAATCAAAACTTTCCTGAGCAAATTTCAAAAGAACAACGTACAAATCAACAAAGTTTAAAATAACGATGGTCTTTTGATCAAAAGTTACGTTAGGCACGTTCAGCCTATTTTGAATTATATTGAGAAATTCCACAGCATGTCGGTTGTCTTCTAGCGGAATATGAAACGCATTCGTTAATGCTGCAGCGGTCCTAAAGTCTTCAAAGATAAGAAGCATTGATTTATTAAAATAATTGTGACGGAAAATTCTAAAAGCGCGCTTAAATCTTCCGTTTACTACTTCAACAGGCCACCGGCAATTTGTGCACCGTCTTGATTCGTTGGCCTGTTCAGTAGTTATCTGATGTGCTGGCCCTCTGCTAGAAATTGGCATTACGACCCGATAACCAAATTCTTCCAATTTTCTTGCAACGTCCCGAAATCCTCTATCTAAAACAAATACATCGCCGCTATTGAAATACCAGGCAAGAACACTATAATCATTCAAATAACGTAAGACTGTCTTTAGAAAGATAAAAATATGTTTAAAAATATAACAAAAATCTAAAAATGTATTTTAAAGAAACGGCCATGGCATAAAATTGGCTTTTCAGGACAAACGCTACAAACAGTTCACTTTTTTGTCTTATTTCGTGCTTGTAGGCGACCCAAATGTTTGACATTCTTTTTGTAGCATTCCGCACAATTTCGTCTAGTCTTTCTTGATGGACAGTCTAACTTCACCAAAACATGTTTCTGTCTTTTCGGGCTTGTTGTTTAGCTCAGTAAGATTTCAAAATTGCAATCCTAAAATCTGTTACTATTATTTTTGTTTTGCTTACAGACTGGTACAAAACATGAGCGTTGATCAGAGCTATATTCAGAAGCATATCTAATGCAATTTTTTTATACCATCGGATGGATTTGCGAAGTGGAGTTGAATAAGAAGCCATCTGGTCTGCTAAATCCACACCTCCTTTAGCCTTATTGTATTCCAAAGCGATTTGTGGCTTCTTCACAACCTTTCCACGCTTTGTGATCTCGACGAAGCGCACAGAGTGCTTTGTGGATAAAACAAGAACATCGCGCTTGTCTTTCCACTTCAACACCGTTATTCCATCTCGGCTCTCTTCAGCATAATAATGGCCCTTCTTGAGTTTTGTGCTGCTAACTTTTTAGGAAGCCCCCGCCTGTTTTTCCTGACCGTCCCAACAAGATGAGTTTGCTTGTCCAACGGCCCATTCACGACCTTGCCGCGGTGAGCGGCGGCGCTTAGCCGCCGCTCACCGCGGGGCGGCGAGCGGTAAGAACACAAGTATGAAAATGTTTGAAGCACGCCACGAGTCGCCGCTCATAGCGAAAACGCGCGCGGCTTTGTCGGAGCAAATCGCAGCAGCGGCGCGCGGTGCGGGGAGCGGCGAGATCAAAAGTACGAACGAATGAGTGCGACGCCATGAAACAGAGCGGCGTGGATAGCGGTGTAGGTGTGACGGACTCGGCGGCGAACTTATAAACCAAAAATGTTGACGATTTTGTGGCGGTAATGGATACCGAGTATAAGTATAGAATATAATCAAATGTTTCCACACTCATTCTTGTGTACTCATAAAACTTATCCGGATATTTTCTGTAATCTTCGTAAAGGTCACGAAATTCGCCATTTAAATATCGATCTTTATTCAGGTCGTGCACTCCTCTCATATTAAAAATATCTTGTTTTAAAAATATACTGGTTTCTAAACACAGAAGGGATAATTTTGATAACGCCATAATTTTGAGCATGTTCTGACTACCTAAATATGTCCACCTCGGCCGCTGCCGCTAGCCGCTACTAGGGTACGTGGCGTGTAAAACGCACCGCTTGCTTGCCGCCGCCGCGCCGCCTGTCGCACCGCGCGCCGCTTAGACCGAAGTCATGAATGGGCCGTAAAAGTCTTCGCGCTAAATCGATGCTGGTATACCAATTATCGGTATGCCAAGTATGCCCCCTGTTAAAATAGTCTTCACACATATTCATCACAACATTTGTGGGTGTTGTGTTTATAGTGTCGATGTTTTTTCCAGCGTAGATATTAACTTTGTGTGTATATCCAGGAGTGGAGCACAACTTGAATAGTTTGACACCACACTTATGCCGCTTTTGTTTGTTGTACTGTCTAAATATGAGCCTTCCACGGAATGCCAACATCTTGGTTACGTGACATAAGAGTTGTAGGGAAAGGATGACCAATAACTTCGTCCTTCGACCAATAGTCCGATAATTTTGGAAGCTTAACCACACCCATAAAGAGAAGCAAGCTTAAGAATTTCTTCATCTCTGCATAGTTAGTTGGAACCCATTGTTTGATACGCGCACCAGCAGAAGCATTAGGTTTCTTAGATATTTGTTCAATAGCGTATTTGTTAGTTGTAGAAACAAAAAATGCAACATATTACCAGAGACAAAAAGCGAATAGAAATCAGCTGGAGAGTTATTTACCATTGTAGAACGAACAGCGTATACATTGGACATCTCGGAAAATAATAATAATTATATCGCCGTTTCCGTTTTTTTCCGCCCATTTTTTTTAGATTTTCCTAACAATATTTGTAAAAAAACACCCCAAAAATAATTTTTGAACGATTCCTGATTTATTGGTGCGGCCCTGGAGGAAAGTGTACTGTCAGACACATGGTGTCTTAATTCAACATAATAATTAAAATTATGAGCGATTTAAGAATCATCCTATCAATATTTTCATTCTTCGCTTCAAAAACGTTTCAAATATCTCGAAAACTATTTAATTGCGGCTATACATATGGGGGGTTCAATTTGTTGCGAAATATTTTTGAAGCGTAAAATGATTATTCTTAAATGGCTCATAATTTTAATTATTTCAATTTTATTGCATCTGGTGTTTGGCCTATTACGCGTAGGGGAGGTCAGCTCAAAGCGGCCACCTTAACTTTAAATTAAGAAAAAACCTATAAAACGATACATTTTTGAAAATAATTTTATACTAATAGGTAGATAATTTATTTAATTTTTGTAATTTGCAATTTAAATTTCGTGCAAATTTAAATATAAGCCTTAAATTTGTAGATTACAAAAACTTATCAAAAAACCGCTTTGCCCGACGGGTCGCCCAAAGCGGCCATGGTGGTAAGGGCATAGAGGCCACCCCAAAAATTCTTCGGAAATGTTTATTTTTTGTTGAAATATATCGTGCTAGACAAAATAAAAATAAAAAAAAATATTTATTAAAAACATTATTTATTATTATTAAACATATTTTTAATAAAATAATCAAAATTTTCTACCCGTTTTAATCAAAAACTTAGTTAAAATTTTAGGAACTACTACCTATTAGGTTGATACTTGACATTTTTATTAATCACAGTTACTTCTATTACTTAAGTCTTTTAACAGTCTTTATCTTTTATCAAAATTAATCCTCTTTTTTAATAAAACAATTAAAATTAAATTATAACAACAGAGATCAGAGGGCCAATTCTCGTAATTTAAAATGTTCAAAATCTAATCGTAGTCTCATCTCGGCGACAAACAAATGTCAAAAACTTGTCAAAATGTAGGGAAATTAGAAGTATTTTTGACAGATTGAGACTGAGATCAGACTGTGAACGTTCTTAAAATTACGAGAATTGCCCTTTGATTTTTTGACAGTTATCACAGTAGTAAGCTCCAGTTCCGGAATATGTCGTACACGATTCATGAGCCCATAACTGGCAGTCATCACATCGTAACTTCATCCCAAGACGCCTGGGCAGTTTTACGTTTGTAATTGTTGACCATCTAAACAAAATAACTGAGCATTACCAATCGAATCAAAATATTTTAAACCGGTCACCTGGCCACTTTGCCCGAGCCGCTTTGCCTTTATCGCCCATTTTGTTATAAAAATTAACTACTCCCACATTATTTAACAAATTTTGGAGCTAATACTAAAGAAACAAAGCCAAATAGACAAGTAACAATACACGTGTAATGCAAGCTTTAAACTTAAACAGGTTAAACTGACCTTGTATTATTTTAACAAAAGACGCGAAAACGTATTTTTCGTCACTAAGAGCCACCCGCTCGATTCCACTGCTACCAAATGACTGATCGGTACGGGGTGGGAGGTTTATTATGCGTGCAGAATGGCAACGTCGCGCTATCACTTCAAATATCCGAAAAATGAATCGTGGCCGCTTTGCCTTCTATGGCCGCTTTGAGCTGACTTCCCCTACATATTGAACGTTTCCCGGTATGTGCTTTGGTACTATGTAGTTTCTGAGGGTCGAGGATTTACGTCCGATATCTCTCATTTTATAGCGGTTTCTCATCTCAAAGAGATGTGTTGACGCGAGACATTAATTCGGGGCAGATACGCAGCCTTGCTGATTCGGGAGTCTCCTTCTGGAAATTCAAACCCTTCAATTCTTGCTCTGGCCTCGACCTCTGGTGGCAAGATATCTGGTAAGCCGTGGCCAAGAAGGTTTATTGTGGGAACAGCTCCACCTGGCACTAGCGCTGCTGGTAGAGGTGGAATTTCAGCCGCTCCTGCTGGACGTTTTGAATTTAACACGCGGTTCATCGTCACGAGGGGAGAGATGTAGCATTCATATACATTGTGGGTATGAGCGTCCACTTGGCCAAAAGATTCTGCTGGAACACCATCAGCGGCTACTTGAGGCACTGCTATATCAGTGAGGTTAAACCTCACTTCTTCACCCCCTACTGTCGTGGTTTTACCAACGAGTGCTATGTAGTGGTATATGTTGTCAGGAACGCATAAATCCTCAGGCAATAAATCCTGGCATTTTGATGCGCCCATTTTTCGCTCTCCGTTGTTGAGAGTGACGTCTAATAGGTGGCAGTTGAGCACTGTGGTCATAGCGTGCTGAAACATGCTGAAGGGCATACGACGATATAGTCTTGGGTCGATGCCACGCAGGGACTCGGTATGTCCGTTATTATTTATTCTTATTATTTTAATTATTTTTTTGAATTAAGTACTATTTATTATGTTAATAGCTTAAATGAAGTGCCAGCTACAATATCTTTTTTTAATGGTACCCATTCAATATGTAATTTTTTGTTTATTTGGAATTATATCGAAAAACCCTTAAAAATCAAATATCTCGACCGACAACTACTGAATTTCGGCCATACATATGGGGGATTCAATTTGTTGTATTTTGACCCCCCTATCAGCTCCTAACGGATATACTTCGAATTATAAGTAACCCTGTATACAGGATGAATGTTTCAAGTCACTTTAGGAGGCTTATGTGTGTTGCGAGTAAAAAGACGAATAATGATCTGTGTATTTTATTAATAAGCGCTGCTTATATACAGAACCAAGTCATAAAAATCAAAATAAATCGGGTGCATTTAATAAACTTATAACTAACACAATTTGGTAATGTCGGTAGAATGTGCCGAGCTCCCTTCGTTGAGCGAGCGCGATGATACAGCCGGCCCACCGCATTCCTTTAACCTTGGCTAGCTTAGTACGCGCGAACGCACGGTGGCGCGCGGCTGTATGCGCTCCTCTAGTTTGTATGTCTGTTATTGTTTGTCGTAAGTATGAGCTGCTACATCACCATATATGACCAAATCCGAAACTATAGGCAATACTGAAAAATACTTGCAGGAGTCACGGGGTCGATTTTGATAAAAACTAAAACTGCATCATTACATTTTTGAAAAATCAATTACTGTAGCTAGGATTCGAACTCGTAGATTTTGTAAAAAAATACAGCCTGTGATATTGCACCCAACGATGGTCTCTTTAGTAAGGATCAAATTCTGGGAAGACTCTAGTTTCGACTTTAGTCTTTTAAAGTCTTGATTTCATTGCCTATAAGCTTGCCTTTTATTGCCTTTTTGTTAAGCTTCTTTTGTTTTTGTTTTGGAACGAGAGCAAATCATTCACTTCCGGTAACTTTCAAGTGACATATATTGGGTTTTTTTCATGCCAGAGCTCGTAAGGTACCTTACCCTCAACTCTCAATGGACCTGTTCTGTTAAGACGCTGAAAACCAATATTGAGCTCCGATGTTTAGGTATTTTTAGCCACGCCCACTATTTCTCCGATATCCTAGCGCCATTCTTAAAAGGATGTGATACAGCGAACTACCAAGGATGAAACAAAGTGACGCGGTCAATAATAATTACCAATGAACCAATAGAGGGCGCTCTTATATATTTATTGTTCTGTATGAAGTGCTAAAATCAAATTAGACAAGGCGATTAAAAAAACAAATGAATATTTTTACCCCTTTTTTAAAAATTATTTTAAGTATTTACACTGATTTTTTTTAACTATTTACACTGAATTAGACGCTGACAAGAACCAAATAGGCTTGTCTCAAACAATTTTTTAGCCAAATCTATACAGTTTGTGACGGCGAAAAAAATATATGTTAATCTTGAACATATTTCTGAGAACCCTGTTGTATTCAAAACAGGTTTTTGAAAAGTTTTCTCGATACAATAAAATGGTAAACTAACCTCTTAAAATGATCTTTTAACAAAAATATCTCTATTAATTATCGACGTACATTGGTAAAATTTATAACAATAACGTATCATATTTAAATACAGAACTTGGTTGTTTTTTATTTTTGACTACTCAACCTATTTTTAAGTAATTAATTATTTTTTGGTTTGTATAAAGTTACGAGCGTCGCGTCATCGCGCTTCTCTTTCTTATGTATGCAATCCGACAGTGATCGCATAGACGCGCGGCTAGACGAATGTATGTCGCTTTGCCCCGCTATCCGTTCATTTAATATTTTGTTTTTTGAGAACTTATTTTATTTTGTTCTTTTAGCTACAATAAATTGTAAAAATATTAGCATTAGCACGTAGACATTTGTATAGGTGATTTTATAAGTTGTACAGGTACATATAGTTCTAAGTTGTGTAAATATTTTCTGTGTAAAATGGGAAACAAACAAAAATGCCGGAGGCCAGCAAAAAAGCGCTTCTATAATAATAAACAAAAACATCTCATGGAAGTAGTAAAGTAAGTAATTTTTGTAATGTAATATCACAGTATAATTATATACAGTATTGTAACTCGGCCGTATCTTGGACATAAATGCCTACAGCCGCGCGGTACGTAAACATGCGATAGGGCTGCCCGCCTCCAGCATTTGAATTACATTTGCCTACTTTTACTTTATTTTATATAAAAAAATAAAATAAGTACTTTGTGAATTGAATAGGAAGTGTTCAACAAAAATGCATGTTGTTTTTTTATTGGTAGATTTAATTAAAAAACCATGTTTATGTTTAAATAACAAATCGTTCTTATAAATTTGCGACCGAAAAATATTTGCGCCTTGACTGAGACGTACGAAACGCTTTATTATCAAATTTTAAAGTATTAAAAATCCGCATTCTAATATAAAGCTTAATTAAAAATTGTTTTGGGAAACATGGACAAGGTGGGGAACTCCAATCTTTACAAACTTCAACACCTACCTACTCAACTACAATGCAAGAAACAGCTGACGAGTAATTTTAAAAACGTCTCTATAAATTAGGTACCTACAACTCGCAACAACTCAAAACAAAAATTCTTTCGTCACCAATGCCAAGCTGAACAGCTGGCTACGAATGTTTTAAAATCACAACCCTCTCAAACATCTAAATATTCTGTGAATATCTCATGAGTCTAGCTATTGTTGTCGTTATTAATACCGAGAAAAAAAAACGGTTTTTTGTGGTATAATTGTTGTTATAGCAGCAGCAAAAATACTTAATCTGAGAAAATTTCAACTATTTAGTGACAGACAGACGGTCAAATTTATTTTTTTCTAGTATTATTCATACACACAGTACAATAAACAACTATTATTAATAATAAAATACCACGTCTTTACTTTGAATTATACAAACTAACAAAACAAAACACACATGCCCCGAGGTTTCTAACACAAGCGTAAGTACCTACCGTATCATGATTCATGAACCGCCTATAACTACCTATTTCACTCTTGTCAATCACTTTCCTTTACTCTATTCACTTTACACCAGACATCGTTTTTTTCGGGAGATAAAAGGAAATACTTATCCATTAAAAAGACACATTATGTACCTACCTACTAGTAAGTAAAATTATTTTATAGTCTTACCTTTCAAAGTTTCCAGGTAATCTAAAAAAAGTTATCCCTGGACGAATTCATGCAACCAAAAACAGCACAATATATCCTACTCGTCATATTAAATATGTACTTGAACTTATTTTTAGTGAAAAAATCGCGCGGTTATTGTTAAAAAAACAACACACCGACCGTTCGTCACTGCGGCACAGTCGCGACTGTCTGCCTGCCGAGCGAATGCCGAGATCGAGGCGCGTAGGCATAGCTCGCGCATCGTCCGTTTGTATGAAGATAGAATACTGCATATAATTATACCGTGGTAATATTGACAAAATAGGTACGAGAACAAAAATTAAATTTTTGTACAACCCATAGCGTAAATTCGACTATAATAATAACGCTAGGTTGGTCTAGTGGTATTAGCTTAGGTTCTAAAGATCGAGTTCGGAGTTCGTACCCAGGAGAATTTTTAGCAAATTTGAAATGGTTTCTTTTTTTTATTTATTTGTAATTTTGAGGAAATTTTCATTTTTTTATATTTATTTTATATAAAAAAAATATATATACATATAAATATTTTAATTATTAATTTTCTTTACAGTAAAAAGAGACGTTTGGCGAACAGTTTAGAAGCAGGTGAAGCTTCGGAAATTGTTTTTCACCAGTAAGTTTGTAATAATTACAGACACCAGCACATCAAGCTACCTGAAAGTGTCAAATTTTTCCAATCAACTTTGAACCTTATGCTTTAGTGATAAGGTTGTAAATCTATTAAATAAATTTTACAGATTATAGTAGCTTGATGTGCTGGCGTCTGTACATACTTATACAGGTTGAAATTGAAAACATGTGACTAAACGAAATGGGAGATTGTACTACTCAACATTATGAACAACTTTAGTAAAGGGACGAAAACTGCAGTCGCGAATAAAAAAATCAGGTGTTCCTTACATTTTGACGAGTTATGCAAACATAAATGTAATGTAATAGATTTAGACCCTTATCACTAAAACATACGGTTCAAAGTTGATTGGAAAATTTGACACTGTCGGGTAGCTTGATGTGCTGGCATCTGTACTTATTACAAACTTACTGGTGAAAAACAATTTCCGAAGCTTCACCTACTTCTGAACTGTTCACCAAACGTCTCTTTTTACTGAATAAATATATATATTTTTTAAATATAAAAATAAAACAATGAATTTCTTAAAATTACAAAATAAAAAATGGATCCTATTCAAATTCTGTAAGACTTGGGTGGTTACGAACTCTAAACTAATTCGCCAGAACCTATGCTAATACCACTAGACCAACCGTGCGTTATCGTTGTTGATGAATTTGCGCTATGGGTTGTACAAAATAGCCTTTAAAGTACCTATTTAATTATAATTTCATTTTTGTTCGTGCACTTGTTTTTTCAATATTACATTATAAAAAATTACTTATTTTACTACTTCCATGAGATATTTTTGTTTATTAGCTTAAAAGCGCTTTTTTTGCTGGCCTCGGCATTTTTGTTTGCTTCCCATTTTGCACAGAAAATATTTACACAACTTAGACCTATAATTATGTGCAACTTATAAAATATCCTATACAAATATGTTTACGTGACAATATTTTTACAATGTATTGTAGTTATAAAAACATAATAAAATAAGTTGTCAAACAACAAAATATTAAACGAACGGATAGCGGGACTGCGGGGCTGCGGGGCAAAGCGACATACGTCCGTCTAGCAGCGCGTCTATGCGATCACTGTCGAACTGCATACATAAGAAAGAGAAGCGCGATGACGCGACGCTCCTAACTTTATACATATCATAAAATAATTAATTACTTTTATAAAAGTTGAGTATTCAAAAATAAAAAACAACCAAGTTCTGTATTTAAATATGATACGTTATTGTTATAAATTTTACCAACGTACGTTGATGAGTAATACAGTTATTTTTTTTAGAAGATCATTTTAAGAGGTTAGTTTACTATTTTTTTGTATCGAGAAAACTTTTCAAAAACGTTTTTTGAATACAACAAGGTTCTCAGAAATATGTTCAAGATTAACATATATTTTTTTCGCCGTTACAAACTGTACAGATTTGGCTAAAAAATTGTTTGAGACAAGCCTATTTCGGTCTTGTCAGCGTCTTAAGTACATACGCGGCAGTGCTGAGAAGTTCTGCCCAGAGCACTTGCGGTGGTTCCCCTCTTGCATGCATCATGGATCTCGCAGCTTTGAAGCTGCCATGATCCATGATGCTGCTGGTGCTGTACCTTAGTCAACGGTTTTCACGCTCACTACATCCATTCTGCTCAGGAGTGTAAGACATTGTCAGCCGTTGTTGAAGGCCATATTTCTGTAAAATATCTCGTACTTCTCTGTTGTCGAACTCACGTCCTTTAAGAATCGTCTTGATTTTATATCCCATATATTAGCTTCTTGTAACATTTGAATAAGTTTATTCTTAATTTGAAATGAAAAAGGAAAAGTAAACTGGATATTAGTGATGGTAATTAATGCGATTTCGCATAAATTTCATTAGCATGCGAATTCTCGAGTCTTAGCATGTTAATTGCTATTGCTATGCTATTTGCTAATAAAACGATAATTGACAATAAGTAATTATATGAATTTTGTTATTATACGAATTATTAAGAGCGCGTTCGCCTTATGAAGCGTGCGTTTAGTTTGCTCGCCGATAACGTTTTATTTCTGCTAGTACACTTGCATTGTGTTGTGATTATGATATTGATCTTAATATTATAATTAAAAATATTTGACAATTTAAAACCTTTTGTTGTTTAAGATTTTGTGAACTTTCCTTCATACTTTATCCAGGCTTAAGACTGGCAGTAAAATGTTATAAACTGGCGTATTTATAAGTTCACTTGATCGTATTTACATGATTTAGTTTTTACATATAATGTACATTATTTACAAATTTACTCAACATTAATTTATGGCATTAGTTTTTTGTAGTCGGAATTTTTCAAATTGAAATTTAAAAATACCAACTGTTCGGTTTTTTCGACAGAAAGCCTTGTTCTTCTCTCTGATAAGGTGTAACCAGCTTTTGAAAAAAGTCTTTCACTGGGCACTGAAGTTGCGACTATGTTGCAGTTTGTAGTAAACAATTTGCCGAGATGCGGATATTTGTATCGGCCGCTGGATCGCCACCACTCACAAGGGTCACAGCTATTTTGTACAAACTCATCTTGTAGGTACAATTCTATTTCCCGTTGAGCGGTTTGAAAAAGATTTTGGTTAGGGTTAACCCTTTTTTTTTCTAAGATTAAATTTCTTTTTCTCCACAAACTAATTTCCTCGTCGTCCTCCCTGCTTGACTGAGGTTCCGCGGTAGCTAAAGGAGCTAGCCCTGTCTCGTCTGTCATGAGATTATAGACCTTTGTCACTAGGTTGGACTTGGCTCTTTCAGCTGCACTTTCATCAATGAACATTGATATTTTGTACCTCGGGTCCAATATTGTGCACAATGCTAAAGATTGCTCGTGCTCAAGATCTCCAAATCTACTTTTTAATTGGGTTTCGATGCATTGAACTATGTTTTTTATAGCATCAAAATAAGTTGGTTTTCGTTTTAGCTCTTCCATCACATCATTCAACGCGCTTATGACGGCAATAGCTTTTGAAGCGCACACATATTTTTCTGCACTTAGTTCTTTCGTCGCTTCATCAAATGGTTTTAATACTTTGCAGAGCTGTCTAAGCGCGGTCCACTCTTCACCTGTTATTATAGGTAAATCTACGTCGAGAATTGGTGTCGTTGCTTTGACCGCATCTTGAAGTTGGATAAAACGTTCTATCATAAAATAGGTGGAGTTCCATCTTGTTGGCACTGAATTAATCAGGACCAAAGGTTGGCTAGCGCCTTGTACTTTGACTTGGTACTCCATAAGCTTTTCTTTGGCCTTGTAGCTAGCTCGATAGTACGTCACTATTTTCTTTACTTTTTTTAAAGTGTCGTCCAATATTCTTAACGGGTGCTGCAAAGTGAGGTTCAGCTTATGAGCCATGCAGCCACAATGTGTCCAGCCTAAAATATTGATTGCTCCGACTATATTCGCAGCATTATCCGTTACACAAAAATTAATCTTATCTAATATACCCCATTCCATACACGTGTTTCTTAAAACTGATGCAAGATTTTGACTTGTATGTCCACCATGCATTACACTGCATTTCAGCACCACGGATTTAAATTCAAACTCATTGTTAATAAAATGAGCAGTGACACCTATAAAAGCGTCCATTGAAACAGACGTCCAGCAATCGGTAGTTAGACAAATTGTTACTGCTTCCTGACGCAACATTCTTTTCTGGTCTTCTAAACATCTGTGATATAAAAATGGTATTAGCCTTTCTGATAACACTTTACGCCCCGATAAAACATAATTAGGGTTTAACGCCTCTACAAATTCTACAAAATCAGGTTCATCAACGATATAGAACGGTTGGTACGTTCTTGCAATGAGCTTCAAAAACATGGCATCTATATGCTTTTTTTCTTCGGTACGTAAAGGTCTTCGAAGTCGTGCATATTCTAAAATATTTCTTTGGGTCCCGGTTCTGGTAGCAGTGTTTTCCTGTCGGGATTCCCCAACATAGTACTCCTGGTGCGCTGATGTAGACGGCATAGATCCCGGTTGAACTGGTTGCGAAGGTGCAGGTGCATCAGCATTCTGCAGCTGACGCACTTGTACCGAACGGGACCGAGTCGGTTCACTTTCGGCTAAAAAGCTATTGTAATGGCCAATGTGTTTAAGTTTTAGATGGGTTTTTAAATTGGTGATTGATGTTCGATATGATAGGTTTTTAGAGCACTGATTACAGTTGGCAATTTTATTTTCACCAGCAACATTTGAAAAATAATCCCAAATAGGGTTAGTTCGGTGAGACATTTTCACGTCCAAAAGTTTATTTACCTATAAGTACCTACTTACACTAAAATATTTGTATAATACAAAACCTAAAATTATTATTTACACTTTTATACACAACCACTTCTCACTACTTTTAACTAGTTACCTACTATTGTTTACAGATAGGTACCTAATGAGTTCACACTATTATCAATTTAAGTACAATAATAAGCGTAACGAAAGAGTGTAATTTAAAAAACTAAACTCTCACTCACTATCACTTGCCAAAACGTACTGAACTTTGACACAATAAATTACAATACGACGCGCGCCACACACGTGTCACACAAATTATTATTCAATTTACGACCTTAAATACGAGCAAATCAAAGATTATAAGGTAATAATTTGCCTAATCCCTTTCTTCGCATCACTCTGCTGATAATTTTAACGAATTAAACGATCACACGCATTCATACAATATACGACCCTAAGTGCGAACAAATCAAAGATAATAAGATAATAATTGCTTAACCATATTCTTCGCAATCTTCGCATCAAATGCACCTGCTAAAAGTCAGGGTCACGTGAAACAGATAGATTAGTATTCCCGTGGGTGCGACGAAGAGCGCACGCTGCCGCTGTGGCGCTGTCTCGCTGAGTGCCGCGGCATTATCGTGCATCAATAGTATGAACGAAATACGAAGCGATGAATTCACTTCGCACTTCACAGAATTCCGCAACTACATTTCATTTGCTAAATGCTAAATAAGCATTCGCATGCTAATAATGAATGCTAATGCTAATTAATCCATCACTACTGGATATAATAGAATAGCAAACAATTGAAATAGAAAATTAATTGTTACTCTGATATTGCTGGCAATTCGAAATTGTTCATAGCTCTCAGCTGACCCGATTCAGTTGTTCACAAACTAAATTAAATTTAAGTTCATTGCATCTTTTTCTTTCTGTTTCAATATGAAAAGGACAGAAGATAAATATTACTTTAGTCCCGTCAAATTAGATAATCCATAGACAAGTTCAGATGTGATTAAAAAATTGGCTACTAAAAGTACGTCAATGGCAACGATTCCGTTGTTCACAAACTAAATTAAATTTAAGTTCAGTGCATCTATTTATTTCTATTTCATTAGGAAAAGGACAGAAGATAAATATTAGTTTAGTCCTGTCAAATTGGATAATCCATAGACAAGTTTAGACGTGATTAAAAAATGGGCTACTAACAATACGTCAATTTACGTCATGCGCTGACTAATTTGACAGGACTAAACTAATATTTATCTTCTGTCCTTTTCTTAATGAAATAGAAAGAAAAAGATGCACTGAACTTACATTCAGTTTAGTTTGTGAACAACAGAATCGGGGCCAATATCTGTCGAAGGTAGTGACGATAATCTCAACTGTGGTAAAATTTCTATTAAATTGTCTACAGTATCAGCTAAACGACTTAAAATCAGATTTTTGTCTTCTTCCGTTTGAATTCTTCTCGATTCCAATCACAATCTTTCCATCTCCCTCTCGTGATCATTTTTTTTCCGGTCTGCCTCTAACTGTAGCCGGCAATGCTCGACAGCTACGAACTCGCTCGTAGCCCGTTCGATGGGCGTTTGTCTTCGCTGTGTGCGCGCTCTAAGCAGCCCGCGGCGCCGCGACATGGAAGTGGTGGGCGACGGGCTTGTCTGATGCCGCCGACGCTGCGGAGTCCCCGTGACGTGGACATGGTAGGCGACGTCGCTGACAGCATCGGCGCGGATGCAGTGCCGAGCGGCGGCGTTAGCACTGGTGGTGGACTGGTGGCGGATGGCTTGGAAGTTCTCCAGAGGGAGTAGGTGGCAGTGAAGGACGGGCGGTAGATGCTGGTGTTGCTGAGAATAAATAATTACAGTCATATATTAATGTGCCCAAATGAATTATTTAACCAAAGGGTATTTCTTCAGTTTCGTCATTATTTGCATGATTTTTGTACAAAAAGTAAAATTTCATTTTTATTAGAATTTGATAGCCTTATGATATTTGGCATTATTTTATTTATTAGATAAGTAAATAGCACGCGTATACGTCAAACATTGATAAAGTTATTACCGCTTAAAATATGTGACTAGCTGCGGTAATGAACCCTACCCTCGGTAATGAATTTTTACGTATACGGTGATGAAATATAGAGGCAAGGTAATGATAAAAAATAATTTGAATATTAAAAAAAAAACAAAGTTATCATTAATCATTTATTGTTTTATTCAAAAATCGTCATAACAAAATAACTAATAGCTTTTCCATAATTTAATAGTTTTGGTAACAATCAGCCTTCCAATATCTTAGTAAACGAATCCGATTTTGATATTAAAAATGATTTTGATATTAAAATTCCTACTCCTTTTCCTTTATATTTAGTCCTGTCAAATTGGATAATCCATAGACAAGTTTAGACGTGATTAAAAAATGGGCTACTAACAATACGTCAATTTACGTCATGCGCTGACTAATTTGACAGGACTAAACTAATATTTATCTTCTGTCCTTTTCTTAATGAAATAGAAAGAAAAAGATGCACTGAACTTACATTCAGTTTAGTTTGTGAACAACAGAATCGGGGCCAATATCTGTCGAAGGTAGTGACGATAATCTCAACTGTGGTAAAATTTCTATTAAATTGTCTACAGTATCAGCTAAACGACTTAAAATCAGATTTTTGTCTTCTTCCGTTTGAATTCTTCTCGATTCCAATCACAATCTTTCCATCTCCCTCTCGTGATCATTTTTTTTACGGTCTGCCTCTAACTGTAGCCGGCAATGCTCGACAGCTACGAACTCGCTCGTAGCCCGTTCGATGGGCGTTTGTCTTCGCCGTGTGCGCGCTCTAAGCAGCCCGCGGCGCCGCGACGTGGAATTGGTGGGCGACGGGCTTGTCTGATGCCGCCGACGCTGCGGAGTCCCCCGTGACGTGGACATGGTAGGCGACGTCGCTGACAGCATCGGCGCGGATGCAGTGCCGAGCGGCGGCGTTAGCACTGGTGGTGGACTGGTGGCGGATGGCTTGGAAGTTCTCCAGAGGGAGTAGGTGGCAGTGAAGGACGGGCGGTAGATGCTGGTGTTGCTGAGAATAAATAATTACAGTCATATATTAATGTGCCCAAATGAATTATTTAACCAAAGGGTATTTCTTCAGTTTCGTCATTATTTGCATGATTTTTGTACAAAAAGTAAATTTTCATTTTTATTAGAATTTGATAGCCTTATGATATTTGGCATTATTTTATTTATTAGATAAGTAAATAGCACGCGTATACGTCAAACATTGATAAAGTTATTACCGCTTAAAATATGTGACTAGCTACGGTAATGAACCCTACCCTCGGTAATGAATTTTTAGGTATACGGTGATGAAATATAGAGGCAAGGTAATGATAAAAAATAATTTGAATATTAAAAAAAAAAAAAAAAGGTATCATTAATCATTTATTGTTTTATTCAAAAATCGTCATAACAAAATAACTAATAGCTTTTCCATAATTTAATAGTTTTGGTAACAATCAGCCTTCCAATATCTTAGTAAACGAATCCGATTTTGATTTAAAAATGATTTTGATATTAAAATTCCTACTCCTTTTCCTTTATATTTAGTCCTGTCAAATTGGATAATCCATAGACAAGTTTAGACGTGATTAAAAAATTGGCTACTAACAATACGTCAATTTACGTCATGCGCTGACTAATTTGACAGGACTAAACTAATATTTATCTTCTGTCCTTTTCTTAATGAAATAGAAAGAAAAAGATGCACTGAACTTACATTTAGTTTAGTTTGTGAACAACAGAATCGGGGCCAATATCTGTCGAAGGTAGTGACTATAATCTCAACTGTGGTAAAATTTCTATTAAATTGTCTACAGTATCAGCTAAACGACTTAAAATTAGATTTTTGTCTTCTTCCGTTTGAATTCTTCTCGATTCCAATCACAATCTTTCCATCTCCCTCTCGTGATCATTTTTTTTCCGGTCGGCCTCTAACTGTAGCCGGCAATGCTCGACAGCTACGAACTCGCTCGTAGCCCGTTCGATGGGCGTTTGTCTTCGCCGTGTGCGCGCTCTAAGCAGCCCGCGGCGCCGCGACGTGGAATTGGTGGGCGACGGGCTTGTCTGATGCCGCCAACGCTGCGGAGTCCCCCGTGACGTGGACATGGTAGGCGACGTCGCTGACAGCATCGGCGCGGATGCAGTGCCGAGCGGCGGCGTTAGCACTGGTGGTGGACTGGTGGCGGATGGCTTGGAAGTTCTCCAGAGGGAGTAGGTGGCAGTGAAGGACGGGCGGTAGATGCTGGTGTTGCTGAGAATAAATAATTACAGTTATATATTAATGTGCCCAAATGAATTATTTAACCAAAGGGTATTTCTTCAGTTTCGTCATTATTTGCATGATTTTTGTACAAAAAGTAAAATTTCATTTTTATTAGAATTTGATAGCCTTATGATATTTGGCATTATTTTATTTATTAAATAAGTAAATAGCACGCGTATACGTCAAACATTGATAAAGTTATTACCGCTTAAAATATGTGACTAGCTACGGTAATTAACCCTACCCTCGGTAATGAATTTTTAGGTATACGGTGATGAAATATAGAGGCAAGGTAATGATAAAAAATAATTTCAATATTAAAAAAAAAACAAAGTTATCATTAATCATTTATTGTTTTATTCAAAAATCGTCATAACAAAATAACTAATAGCTTTTCCATAATTTAATAGTTTTGGTAACAATCAGCCTTCCAATATCTTAGTAAACGAATCCGATTTTGATATTAAAAATGATTTTGATATTAAAATTCCTACTCCTTTTCCTTTATATTTAGTCCTGTCAAATTGGATAATCCATAGACAAGTTTAGACGTGATTAAAAAATGGGCTACTAACAATACGTCAATTTACGTCATGCGCTGACTAATTTGACAGGACTAAACTAATATTTATCTTCTGTCCTTTTCTTAATGAAATAGAAAGAAAAAGATGCACTGAACTTACATTCAGTTTAGTTTGTGAACAACAGAATCGGGGCCAATATCTGTCGAAGGTAGTGACGATAATCTCAACTGTGGTAAAATTTCTATTAAATTGTCTACAGTATCAGCTAAACGACTTAAAATCAGATTTTTGTCTTCTTCCGTTTGAATTCTTCTCGATTCCAATCACAATCTTTCCATCTCCCTCTCGTGATCATTTTTTTTACGGTCTGCCTCTAACTGTAGCCGGCAATGCTCGACAGCTACGAACTCGCTCGTAGCCCGTTCGATGGGCGTTTGTCTTCGCCGTGTGCGCGCTCTAAGCAGCCCGCGGCGCCGCGACGTGGAATTGGTGGGCGACGGGCTTGTCTGATGCCGCCGACGCTGCGGAGTCCCCCGTGACGTGGACATGGTAGGCGACGTCGCTGACAGCATCGGCGCGGATGCAGTGCCGAGCGGCGGCGTTAGCACTGGTGGTGGACTGGTGGCGGATGGCTTGGAAGTTCTCCAGAGGGAGTAGGTGGCAGTGAAGGACGGGCGGTAGATGCTGGTGTTGCTGAGAATAAATAATTACAGTCATATATTAAAATGTGCCCAAATGAAATATTTAACCAAAGGGTATTTCTTCAGTTTCGTCATTATTTGCATGATTTTTGTACAAAAAGTAAAATTTAATTTTTATTAGAATTTGATAGCCTTATGATATTTGGCATTATTTTATTTATTAGATAAGTAAATAGCACGCGTATACGTCAAACATTGATAAAGTTATTACCGCTTAAAATATGTGACTAGCTACGGTAATGAACCCTACCCTCGGTAATGAATATTTAGGTATACGGTGATGAAATATAGAGGCAAGGTAATGATAAAAAATAATGTGAATATTAAAAAAAAAAAACAAAGTTATCATTAATCATTTATTGTTTTATTCAAAAATCGTCATAACAAAATAACTAATAGCTTTTCCATAATTTAATAGTTTTGGTAACAATCAGCCTTCCAATATCTTAGTAAACGAATCCGATTTTGATATTAAAAATGTAATTACTCAAATAATTTAACAAAAAATCGTAATATCTAAATAACAAAATAATAACAATTTAATTCTTTTATAATTTAATAATTTTGGTAACCATAGCCTTTTATATAAGCATCACACTTTAATAATACAAGTAAAAACTACACAGAATACAAATAAAATGTGCGAAAAATCAGCAATATGAATTAAGTGTACCTAATCATGATGAAATTGAATTTTTTTTATATTGTTTTTGTCTTGTTTTTTTTTTAATAAAATGTGTTTTTAATTTAAATACTATTTTAGCAAATTATTACAAAATACTATATTTTAATTTATTCCTGATACATTATTTTTACCAGTCTTTTTTCCTACTCCTTTTCCTTTATATTTGCCTTTCTCTTGATTTTTATTCTCAAATAAATTTTCTTTATTTTCTCTTTTTTCTATATCAATGTCTTGATAGTTTTCACATGTATCGAAATCAGATATAAATTCTTCAAATTTATCACAATAGGATTTGCTTTCAGAACCAACGAAAGTTGAGTTCTGCCAATCGCCAAGTTTACTAATAGCAGATAAAGACTTCACTTTCTTTGGTGATTTAAATTCTCTTGATGTAGAAGCTTGAGGCATAGCAGAAAATATTATTATGTCTCTAGCACGTCCTTCTTGTCTTATTAGTTGGCTTGAATGTAACTTCTTACACCGTTTACTCAGGTTTACGGATCGTATGAGTTCTGGACTATAACTGCTTGATTGCTGTGGTATTTCATAGCTTTCAGGAATGGGACTAAATGAAGAAAGTGGTACAGGTAACGTATTATCATCAAGTGTTGGTTCTTCGTAAACTTGTGACATCGCTACTTTTTCGAGGCTGTGAATACCGAGATGATAATGTTGACACACTTCCTCTGTTCCTGTGTTAACAATCCTTTTGACTACCGCTCCTAGGCCATCTGGAGCACCTTTTCCGTGACCTACTTCCATATAATTCCACGTTAGCTTGCGAAGTGCTAAAAATTGTTTTTCCAATTGAGTCAAAATATAAAACATTTTCCGGTTCCTGTATTGGCTGCTGGGGCTATCGCTATAGAAGTGCAGGGTATCAATAAAAGGTGATATTTCAGAAATCGTACTCAAAATCGGACCCAGATGTGCCCATATTGCAACAGCTGTATGTTTTAAATTGTCGGATACTGTGCAAACTGAGTGAGTTTTTAACTCAGACGTTTCGAAGTCTTTAATATATATCACTACAGTATGAATAGACACTTCTTTTCTACTGCATTTCACCAAAATGAAAAGATTGAATCTCCGTGTGATGTTTGAGAGCGTACTTAGTTCTCACTAAAATCTAACGGTGTTATTCATAAAAAAAACTTATAGAAGGTTTAAGACGTTCATTAGTTAAAATGCTCAATAAGCCTTTAAAACGTTCGATAAAATTTTGTATTCATAAACGCTCCATAACCGTTCGATAACTAAAATGTCCTATATCTTCACTATAAATCTAAATGTTGCCATTATATTGAAGTCATCCAACAAATTGGTCAACACAGTGAATCGTCAAACGAGAATATCTGTCTAAGCACTGGATAATTGCGACCATAGACATTATTATGTACGGAAAACGAATGTATTGTCTACAGTTTCGACAGTTTTGACGCGGTAACGTCATGGCTAGATGTCAATGAATTTGTTATTATTTATCTGATTATGCGGCGAAAGCTTTTGAATAATTATTTGTATTTATAAAAAATGGAATTATGACCGGAGACTAGTTCCAATAAAGGGCAAAGAAGTGGATATTGGTTGGAGGAGGATAAGATGTGTACTGTTACAGCTATAATGTGTTCAAAGTAAGTTTTGTTTTGTAAACATTCTCAATTTCGTATTCGAATACAGCTTGTTTTTGCTTCTACTCCTTATTTTTTTTTGAAAGAGTTGGTCAGAGAGAGGAGAACAGAAAATAAAAACACTAAGACAAACACCAACGCGAAAGAACGTAGGCGCTCAACGCGAAGGGGCGGCCTGGCATAATTTACGAATTAGGTGCCTCTCATTTAATGAAGTTACTGAGTAGGCATGTCAAGAACTTCGTTTGCCTGTACAAAACTCTTGATAACCAAAAAAAACCGCCGCCGAAACAATAACTAATAATGACTCGTAATATTAGCTATTCTTATGCCACTACTGATTTAATTATTTTAGTATAATTAAGATAATGAAGAGAAAGAATTATAACATTAATTTTGTATTTCAGGACAGTAGAACTAATAAGGATGGTGCTTCACTACAAACAGCAGAAACTGAAATGGCCCACAGAAGAGAATTATATGAAGCACAGACGGCAAATGTAAAGCAAAAATGTAAAATTTATTTTGTTCTACTAGAACAACGTCTAGAAGCCAAATTAGAGATTATAAAAATAAATTAAACTGATATTTTTATACAAGCTTTTTATTAATAAAATACTCGCTAAAATGTCTCCTCTTCTTCTTCGCCACGGGCACAACTGTATTTTAGATCTGGTTGGCCCAAAACTTCAGCACCTCCACGGTATCGTCAGTGGCAGCGCAGAGGTATCTCTGACTGATGTTTTGAGACACATTGAGCATAGTTTGCGACATAGCTTCACCACACCCTACTGCTGCATCCTACAGGAGCATCTCCCTGCAGTGTAACCATCCGTAGTCCACACAGAAGTCCCTGAACCGTCTCTGGATACAAGTGGGAAGATGTAACTCCAAGTTGGTAAAGTGGGGCTACCTTGGTGGAATGTTTCCTTAAAAGTTTATATAATAGCATTTGTGTTCCCTCTTGCAACTTGTTGGGGTGACTTTATATGATATTCATTGATACTGCTACCCTCTAACTGCGTTTCCATGGTCAACTGCAATATTGTGAACTACTGCTAGAGTCACTATGGTTGTTTTCACATTTCCTAGTTTGCAGGTCATGCCACGTAAAAGGCATTGAAAGCGTTGTTTCCACACTCCAAAGCAATATTGTGAAGTACTGCTTGCTAGAGCCACTATGGTTGTTTTCACATTTCCTAGTTTGCAGGTCATGCCATGTTAAAGGCATTGAAAGCATTGTTTCCACACTCCAAAGCAATATTGTGAAGTACTGCTAGAGCCACTATGGTTGTTTTCACATCCTAGTCTGCTGTCATGCCATGTAAAAAGCATTGAAAGCATTGTTTCCATACTCCAAAGCAGCAGCGTTCCACAGTATGTTTTGCTGATAATTATGTGCGTCTTTATATTTTTCCTGGCTTCTATTTTTCATTGTAGGTTTATAATAATAAACTAAATTGGTTAGACAGAAGTGCAAAATAAATAAAATACAACTGACTTTTCACACAATCATGTTACATTTGTACATCAAATGTCATTTTCTTAATAATCAGCTGTTGTATAGTCGGCCATTTTTTCCTTAAAGTACTGTTATAGTAGGGTTCTGGGTTTCATAACTTTATAGTAGGTTTATAGAACGTTTTAGTGCTAAAATGCGTTTATGAGTAACAATTTTTTACAACCAGACTTTAGCAAGCCTTTAGATGTTCTATAACTTATTATGAATAAGACCGTAAGTGTATTACAGCTTCGTTAATCTGAATAGTCTCTAGTGTTAGTCAAAGGGTCAACGGTACTCTCCGATCCCTGTATCGTCTGAGAAACTTTCTGCCCGCTAAGACGAAAACCATGCTTGTGCAGACTTTGATTTTCCCTATAATCGACTATGGTGACGTGTGCTACTTTGACTTGAATGCGGTTCTGCTGGATAAGCTCGATAGATTGCTCAACAATGGTATCCGGTTCATATTCAACCTCAGGAAATATGACCATGTGTCGAGCTATAGATCAGAGCTCAAATGGATGTCCATTCGCCAAAGAAGAAGTTTGCGCGCTTTGACGACGCTTTTCTCCCTTCTCAACTCTCCCACTCCTCCTTCTTATCTCGTGTCTCACTTTCAATATCTATGTTCTTCTCACGCTAAGAATTTGCGTTCTTCTAACAATCTTCTACTACTCTGTCCTTCTCATACTTCTGACTTTGTTCATTCTTCCTTTCATATTCAGTCCATTCTTCTTTGGAATGCGCTTCCTCTAGATATCAGGACGGCCACCAGTCGGTATGCATTTAAGCGGAAATTGCAGAGTTGTTTTCAACACAAGTAGTGATGAGTCATCTCAACATCTGTCTCTCCAATTTGTATGTATATATATATATAGGTATTTATATATATATCATTAGTATATAATTATATATATATATATTATAATATGTATGTGTATATAACCTATTTATGTATTTGTGTACCTAGTTTTAACAGGTTTTTTTTTCTCATTGTTCCTCTCAACTGAAGCACCTGCCATCTAATCTCTTCACCACCCTTGGTTGACTGGTAGAGAATGCCTAAGGCATTAAGTCCGCCTTTGTACCTTTTTGTGCGAAAAGTTTAAATAAATAAATAAATAAATATTATTTTTTAGTTGTTTTAAAGTATTATTTTGCACAGCAACAGTAGCACAATGCGGCATAAAATTTGTGATAACCTTTTCAAACTTATGAATAACATCTAAAGGTGGTGCATAATTTTCAGTTTTAGCCCAAAGAATGTTATGTTTTACTTTTCCATCCTGCTCATAGGTGTTAGGAGTTTTACGCCATTCAAAATATTTGATTGGTATGTCATTGCTAAATTCTAAATATTCAATTACTTTATGTTCTCATATCGAACAGTTACGATCTAAACACACCTCATTATACCTATCACAACAAAGGGTGCTTAGAAGATCATGATTCGTTTTTATATTTATGATTTTCGCTTTATTTAGAGCCTTTATTAGTAGCTCTGTATTCCAGTGATAAATACATTCACATGTGTTTCTGTTTGGTTTGGGAAATAAAACCCAAAATGGCTTTAATTTACAGAAAAAAGAGTAAGACACGGAAATATTTTGGTTTTCTATACAGAACTTTTTGTACAAATTTTTAAGAGTACCATTTAAGTACCTTTTTTGTTTTCTGTTTTTCTTTCTGGTAATATACTCCTTTAAGCCTGGTACCACTCTTGTATTCTCGTCTTCATTAAAAAAGAACTTAATTTTTTTAACAACTTCCTTTTCTTTTTTTATGTTAAAATGTTTTTGAACCATGTTTTTGCCGATTTTCCTTGAAAAAATGTTTTCAGAAATCCCTTTATTAATGTTATTATCTATTATCTTCTTTTTGTATATGTTCAAAAGTCTCTTCAATTTCTTGTTTTGTTGTGGGTTTGACGATATTCTTCAGTTCTGTTTTCCGGGATCTCATTTCCATTGTTTGGGAGCCGGTCGGTGACATCGCTAAGAGCGAAGTCCACCTCGGTGAAAACATCTCTGTCATAGGGGAAAATGCCCGTCGCCTTGAAGGCATTGCATATATTGTTTGGGGTCATACTTTTCAGATGTGCTACATTGACACAGCTAGCCACATCGTAAATGGAAAATGTTTTACCAGGGTTGCGCATCATCCAATTATCGACTGCCCTATTGTATGCCACTTTAAATGGGCCGAAAACTCCAACATCTAACGGCTGCATTTTCCCCGTCGAATGAGGTGGAACTGTCAAAACAGTTACACCATTGTCCTTAGCCAAATTTAATGCTTGAATACACATATGAGACTCGTGATTATCTAAGATCAACAAACTAGGATTTTCTTTGCTACTATTTGTGTGTTTTATAAAATGTTTCATCGTCTCAATGAATAACTCACCATTCATCCATCCGCTTGGTGTTGCTAGGCCCAAAGTTCCAGTTGGAGCCTCATTAATCATATGACTTTTGAAGTGAACCCTAGGAAAAATCATAACAGGCGGTAACGTGTTTCCCAAAGCATTCACAAAATAACACGTAGTAACGAGTGTCCCTCTTTCCGCACTGGTAACTTTAGACACCTGCTTTTGACCTCTGACTGCCAAAACTTTAGCAGATTTCTGAACGGTCATGGTGTTCGTCTCATCTAGATTCCACACTCTAGTTCCGTTCCCAAACGACTCATGTCTAGCCATAACCCTCTCTAAATTGTCATAGAACATCGTTACATTGTGGCGATTAAAGGACGTTGCACGGCTTAGGCTACACCCTTCACGTGTTCGCAAGCTGAGAGCTGGATTTCTTTTTCTAAAACTGTACAGCCACTCAACGCCTGCCAGTTTCGTATCATGCCATTTTTGTGGCACTGTGATATTATTTATAACTGCCATTTCATAGGCAAGTTTGCGCGTATCTATTAAGGTAAGACCATAAAACATATTGCTACATCTTGTTAAATAATCGACTAAATCCTTCTCTTGAGCATCCGTGAAAATTTTACGCACTGTGTAATTTGGTGTAACTCGGTTGGTATCAATAGGATTGGCATTCAATGATTTTTTATTTTTTTCATTATACCTGTATAGAGTTGTATATGGAATGTTCATTAGTTTAGCTACAGTTTTTATTTTTTGGCCCTCCGATATTTTATGCAAAGCTGCCCGCATCTCCTCTTCAGCGTGCTGACCAATATTGGTCTTTCTTTTCCTGTTTCGTGGCATTATCCCTGAAAACAAAATAATTTTACGATAAATATTTTGACTTGGGGTACAGTGGATACAAGATCCACTGTACCCCAATTCAAAACGATCCACTGTGCCCCAGTTGGAGAAGTCTTAATTAAAAAATCCTACCAAATTATTTATTTGTCAAATAAACATATTAGAGTAACAAAAATTCTCTACAGTAACTTTAGATCATATCACATTATCAACACTTGTAAAATTCTAATATACGGAAAGGCAAAACGTTTTACAAAAACACGTAAAATAAAAGTTTGTGGCTTACTTGTCGACGGATGCTCCGTACCGCGTGCGTCCACTCCGATACTAAGATGGCGACTAGCTCGGTTGCGGGGGGAGTGTAAGAACGGCAACGTCGCGAACGCGTACGCGTCAGTTTGCTTTAAATACACACCTACAATGATTTATCCACTGTGACCCAGGATCCACTGTGACCCACGCTCCCCTACATGACTTATATATATTAAATAGAGTTTAAACTTAAGATTAAATTTGTTACGCACTAGAACTTCTGAACTTGGCACAGTTTGAATATTCACTCCAAAGCATTGTATCATTATAAAAAATTAAAAGGTACCTTGTATATAATCAGAAGGAATAAAATCCAACATAATTTTATCTGTGGCAGTTTGGGATGGACAGACAGTATGCACAGAATCTCTGGTTGGTGGTGGTGGAGAGTTTATCTCTGATGGTGGGGCCTGAAAAATATGAAGAATTTAAATTAGAACAATTACACTTGTTTAGGAAACAAAATATAGTAATAAGCAAAGACCACAAGCAAAGAAAAAAAACTAACATCAAAGCTTCTCTCCTCAATTCCAACCTATTATACCTAACACTCTCTCTTCTGAAGCAGTGAGAGTTTGTTTGCTGCTTGGACCACCACCAGTACCAGAAGCTTCACGTATTCCCAAGGTTTTTTTCTTTGTTTTTGTTTTCCAGTGTGCCCACAGCTGAACATAATTATTTGTCTGTTAATTTTTGTCATGCATGTTTTCATCAATCATTTTCTAGTCTATGATGTAAGCTAATTGTTGTATGTACTTCATCTTGTAGAATACTAAATGTTAATAATAGGAAATCTAATAATATTTTACAGTTGAGGAGCATCGGAACAAAGAACGATATATCCAAGTTACCGTATTTTACACAAATTAGAAAAAAGTTTGTAACTTTTTAATGTTACAGCTGTGGAAAAATAAATTATGTCAATATGAAGTTAAAAGGGACCCAGATTGATTTGTGAAACGAAACGGAAGGTAGATACATAATTTGGCGAGATATTGGGTGAACACGTTTGGATATATCGGTTCTTGACGCGATCATTCGGATATGTCGGTTTTTGAAATGATTAAAATAGATTTATCGGGTTTTGGTAAAACCAAATCATATTAACTGCAAATTAGTTTTCAAATTATGTACATACATGGTATAAATTTGAGAATTACAGTAAATTTGCCTTGTTTTATATAAAGTAGGTACTTAAATAAAAACAGATAGGTAGATATTATAATTTTTATTTTTATACAAAATCGTAATTAACTAAAATTCTTAAACAATATTCGAGATTTCGTATTCTAGGCAATCACATTGTTCATCTTCACAATCTTGAATCTCGTGATCATCATTCTCCTCGTCTTCATCAATGTTTTCATCATTTAGTACTTGTTTATACCATAGCAATTCGCTGTAAGACTCCCAATCATTTCCAAACTGTTTCAATAATAAATTTCTTACATCCTGTTTCTTTTTAGCCGATAGTTGTAGTTTCCCTGTCACTATTTGTATTGTACTGGGATGACATTTTCCACGTTTCAAGATACAAAATGGTTTCCTTTCTTCTTCACTTTCATTGATGAAATTCTGATAAGTCTTCAGTTGATAAATGGTTTCTGTAGTTCTAGCCCTGCCCTGCTTTACTTCATACTTTTTTAGATTAATTCTTTTCAAATCTCTTATTCCTTCAAGTTTCTTGTAGTATTTTTCCAAACTCTTAATATCCAGTCGCTCCCAATGTTGTCCTAGTATCAACACTGTTCCATGTTTCTTATAAATTTCCACATATTCTTCTTTCTTTGCTATAACAGGCACAGTTTTTATTTCCTTTTCGACTCTGCCAAACACCTTATCAGCTGGTAAAAAACTATGCCCGCGTACTGGGAATGTTATGTTGATTTCCTCTATATGTTCAGGAGACTTGTTTACAAGCCAAAACATTAAAGCATGGATGATGTGGGAGTTTTTATTTTGACCCCCACATCCATCACAAAACAACCTCAATATTTTTTTTCCTTCCAAGTCTAGACAATCCAAGTAGTGCAGAAGTGCTGAACCTACTTCTGTAGAACCCCTACCACTTTGTACTTCTGTCCATTGATAAAATTTTGGACATTTAGAATCCATTCCCACCATACACAGATTATAATATGATATCTGCCTTGAGTAAAATGCATCTTGAATTGGAGTTCTGGGTAGAGGCTGCACTCAAAACAGAAACAAACTGAAGCAGGATCATCAACATGTCTTTTGCATAAGTTATAAAATGCTTTGCCACGTAGTGTGTGTACTCTTTTTTGAACCATCAGTATTCTCTTTTTTTCTGGATTTTTTTCGGTTTTTATTTGATTAGAAAATAAAAGGCAGGTTCCACATGCATCACTTGAAGGTGATTTAAAGCCTATGTTGAAACATTGTGTAAGTACCTTTTGAAACATGGTTTTTTTAACTTGTAAATGGGGTGGCACAGAGTCGTTATACATTCTTCTCAGTTTAGACTGACTCAACTCGCATGATAAATAAATACGCTTGGATTTATTTCTGTTATAATGACTCTCAGTTGCTGGAAATTTACCTATAAATTGTTTGAGCGCTTCTATTTTCTCAAGTGATTTGGCTGATTTCCTATCACCCCCTCTTTTCTCTCTTGGAATTGAACCCTCAAATATTGTTTTTGCAATGGTGTTAACTCTGTCTTTCTTCAATGAAAATACCTTTAAAAATAGTTTCTGACATACTGGTCTAGGTTTCTTCACATCTTTCAAGTAATATGTAGTACTGAATTGACGTTTCTTTTGTTTATCTCTGCTCACCTTGCTATCTCTCCGGCGTTCTGGAGCATAAGGTGAAATAAGCCTTGTTAAAAAAATGTCTTGCTGCACTTTAGCGTGGTGTTTGAAGAATCGTTTTCGGTTCTTAAGAATTTCTGTCTTAGAAATTTTATTGCATTGCAGCTTAGATGATTTATGTTTACATGGCCATTCAAAATTTAATAATAAGGGATCAGGGTCACAATACCTGTAATAAATAAGTAATGGTAAGTATACACTTTGTCGCAAAATACTAAAACAGCTATCGATGTACGCCATATCAACTTACTTATTTTCTCGTTCAACTTGAGTTTTACGTTTGCGTTTAGGTTGTTTTTGCGTCCCTTGATTGATGTCATCTACTGTACTTCCTGGATTAATGTCTTGTACTGTATCCTCTAAAATCGACGGAGATTCACTCATTTTTGTTTTTGAAAAATACAAAGCACACGTAAAAAAACATCAGACAGAATCAACATGAAAAATACTGACCGCGAGATGACAAGAGATATTGACAGGTAGCCAATCACGTCAGCGTAAGAGGGGTGTTTACGGAGAGTGTTAAGATACGTACAGGGAATCGATTTTTAAAAAGAATCGAAATAAAGATTAAGCTTATTTGAAAACATGTATTTCTCGGCATTTGAACCGACCACTATTAAATTATGTTAAACTTCATAAGGAATTATCGGTTTTTGATACGACAACTAGAAACTGAACCTCCTTAGATATGTATGTGTCGGGTTTTGATTGGACCACTGTTTTGTGATATTTTTTTAAAGCTGGAAATGTCTGTTTTTGAATAGATTTCTTTCCTGAAGGGTATGTAATACAACATTTTGCAACGGAAAAAAAATATAAGAAAATAATGGCATAAATGCGACATATCGGTTTTTGTTCCGACGCTCCTCAGTTGTTTGTATGAGAATCTTACTTTTTCTCATTAGTCCAATGGCTTTATTGCTCCTCCACCAAGAGAGGTAAGTAACTCTCACAGTTCCTGCCACAATCAGTCAGCTTTTATTTGGCCTTGGAGACCTTGCTGGGGCCTCGTTAAATCTCCATGGCTAAAACATAAACTAAGTTAATTATTATTAAATAAATAAGTTAAGGGTCCCATCAATTTCGTGGTCTAAAAACAGAAAATTCAAGTTTTTTCAGCGCAAATTTCTCAATAACCTTAAATTAACTAGTTTTTTTTTTTTAAATACACAGTTATTCATCAACTATTTATCTAGTAAGTGTACAATTTTAAATTTTGATAACTACTTAATATAAATTACAAAAAATAAAAATCTGACACATGTTTTTACGTAAGCACGAAACACCATGTTTTTCAATTACTTTTCTAACTTACTGGCAGCAAATAACAATCTAAAAAAAAATTATAAATACTGGGCTTAGATTATATTAGTAAGTGTACAATTTTGTTTTTTAAAGTTTAATGATTTAGTACTTGTAAAAAAATGTTAATCACGCTTGTCTACGCGTAAGAATTTATTGAAAATAATAATGTGTTAAATATTTTAAAATTTAAGGTATTTATCTACCAAAATCAATGTTTATATTTTTATTTTGACTACTTATTTAATTGTAGTAAAATATTTAAATGATGCCTTATAAACTTAAATTCGATCGTTCGTTTACTAAAATTGAAATTCTTAGACTTACTAGACAAATAGGTGATAAATAACTGTGTATTTAAAAAAAGAATGTAGATAACTTAAGGTTGTTGAGAAAATTGTGCTAAAAAAAACTGATTTTCTGTTTTCACCCCGCGAAACTGATAGGGACTCTTAAATTTAAATATGTCAGAGAAACAAAGGGTCTATTGAGGGTAAAGAGTCAAACACAATTGTTTTGTTTGTTTCATACGTATTAGTTCATGCCGCGTGTCACGTCATTGTTTATGTTTCAAACTTTCAAGTGCCTGAGTATGATAGATTTTTAAATAACAAAGGAAAATATTTACGAAACAACTCATAATAAAAATTTACGTACCTTTCCATGAATTCCAATAAAGCTGCGAACTGTTCTGGGCTTTTTTGCCAGAAAAACAAATAAAGGTTTTAAATTCTCCATCCTATAAAAGTCATCACTTCGTTATTTTAAGGTATCTTTCATTCATAATTAGAGATGGGCAATGTGTTTCTGCCCGGCAGGAAAATTGGGAAAAAACCCGGCATTTTGGGCATAAATATATTAATGCCCGATATATGCCCAATCGGAGGGCATAAAAATATGGGGTCGTTAGACGTGATTTAATATTATAGTTCTTCATGTAAGGTATCTGCAACTGACACAGGATGACTATCAACAAAATGGCAGTGCGGCGTAGTGTGTGTGCGCATCCCTCACCCCGCACTCCGTACCCGTCACTTGGTACAACTGTTTTTTACCGGCGCTGCATAATTTGTAACATTATTTTGTACCATTAATATGGTTCTTTAAGACATATTTTAAATAAAATAAAATTTTATTCATAAACTCATATTATTATGTAATTAAAACCACTAACAATAACAGTGTATGCATCCCTCGCCCCGCACCCTCCGCCCGATGCAAGTGTTTGTATGGCGCCCCCGCCGCGGGTAATTCGTGACTTTTAAGTTCGGTAACATGGTTTTGTAAAACATAAAATTAAATAGAATGTGCAAATTCATAAAAATACACCTTTACAGAATTATTCATAACTAAACTCAACAAGTTAGGCCCGCTTCCAAAGCTAACATCAATTTCGTAAATTAATTATGGAACAAAAATATATGCCCAGACAAATGCCCAGGGACAGAAATTTATGGGCACTTATTAGGAATTTTCCCAATCTGCCAAAATGCCCGGGCATTTGCCCATCTCTATTCATAATATATAATGCAGAATCATATTATCAACACATTTCGAGACACTATAATGTTTAAAATTACATCCCACACTGTGATATAATAATAGAATGTGATGATCACTGTGATATAATAATAAAAGAAATAAGAAGAGCTTTACCTTATTTTCAAAACACTTAAAAACAATTATTTACCCGCGCACTACGTACACAACTGTGGCTTTGACGTTTGTAGGAATGCTCACCATAGACTAAAGTATAGATTTTTTCTAGAGACGTTGTAGAACAAAGACTACAATAGTATCACTGACCTCTATTATTACCACTGGACAGGCTGTTCCAAGCGTTTGACAGCAATTTTTTTGTGTCTTTTTGAAGCGCCACTAGCGAGTGTCCAGAGAACTAATTTTGACGTATATTGCAAATGGCTGCGAGAGAAGTGTTTGTTTACCGTAAAGTAATTGTACGGTTCGTACACTTGCAGAGTTTTCGTTGTTAAGGTTGTGGTTCAGGTTGAAGCGCGTAGAGAAAAGATCACTTAGTTCCCGTTGGGTTTATTACGTATAAATAGTGTTTACAAGTAAAATTGTTGACGATTCCTTTCTCTAATGTTAGTCACCGCGTAGCAGTTATCGCACTCGCTGATTTATTGTAAGGTATGTATATTTATAGCAACAAAATGACGCGCGTGTGGTGCAAGCCACCGCGTCAGCAATACATGTACAGTTTAAGACTGTACATCTTGGCAACACCCAAAAGGAGAAACAAACGAGAAGAGAAAGGAAAAGCTATCACAAAGTTAATAAAGTAAATTAATCAATCAAACTGAAAGGCGATGTTCTTTTTCCCCGGTTGAGGCTCCAGCCGCCAGTCCTTTGTTGTTTGTGCTGCAACTGCTTCTTGCTGGTACTCTGGTTTACGGATAACTTGAAGTTCAATATCTTCCGGTGGTTGACTAGTAGTTTTGTTGTTAGCGTTGTTTGTGCAATAGTGCTGAGAACGATTCCTCCCAACCACAACAAGTACAGCTATGATTGCGACTGTCAGCAAAAAGTAACAGATGGCATATTGATGAATGTCGTGACTTGTTATTGTTGGTAGTGAAGCTTCATTTTTCCTTTGAGTTACAATTTTCTGTTCAATTGTTTCAATTTCTTGCTTCGTAGCCTTTGACTGAAGGATATTTGGGGCATAGCGATATGTTAAGTTCACTACCTTGTTAATAGGTGTATCAAATGTTGGAGCTGTGAACTCGTAATTCATCTTCATATGACTGCTGTATTGGCGTTGAGAGTAAATGGTTAAGTCGGTGGATTGCAATACGCATCCCTGTGGTAATGTCACTATGCTCGATGATGAGATGATTTGTGATGTGACGTCATTGCTACATATGATTCGTAACGAACACGTTTCGCAGCAAATCGCCAGCCAGCTGTTTTGTATTTGTAACTCTATCCAAGTATCTTTGCATGACGCTCGTTCAACGTCACAAGGTTCGCTGTTTTGATGTGATAGCAGGTTTGCCTCACACGGAGCGCCTTTGCTGTGTAGATCAAATGATGGCAAGTTTATTTTGCATAAGAAGTTCTGCGATTTTTGTTGCATGCAGAATTTCAAGTCATCTTCAGACATAGACACGTAAACGTTCTTCTTAAAGTTGACAGCGATGTACTTGTTTGATAACTTCACATATGTATTTTCCTTAGCAATGTTAACCGGTAAAGGTATAGCTTTGTATATATCAAAATCTTCGTTAGCTACAAGTGGAATATGTGCTTCGAATAGAAAATAATGTTCTGTAACTCGTGCTTTTACGTTGATCAGCTTGTAAATATCCTTGATGTTTTCTTTGTAGTTTTCAACTGGTAGCGAGGAAGATTTCGGGATGCTTCCGGCTATTTCCGTTAATGTTTTCATCAGACGAACCGGAGTTATTAGATGAACGTCTACATGTCCTTGGTAGACGTTAGTTAGAGTGTTGAACAGCATCTCCTGGAACGTTCTCAAGTTGTTGATCAGTAGGTACGTTGTAAACGAAGCAGAGTTGAGGTAGGTAGTGGCCGAAAGTATTTTCATTTCCGTGTCGATAGATGCTATGTTCATGTTGGTCTGATTGATGAAGTTATCGATGGAGTTGAATTGACGCTGAATATTGTCTTCGCTTTGTTTCAGTACTTGATTCTCAAGCTCCACAATAGTTGTTTGATTTTTGACTAATTCAAGTAAGTAGTTCTCGTTGGTTTGCAGAGATTGTATATCGTTTTGATATTTCTCAGCAAATTGTTGGTCCAATATTCCAAATAGACTGTTAGCTATGTAGCCGACTCCGTCGACTAGGCCCCGTTTCTTCCTGTTGCTCAGGTGTTTATGGGGATTTATAAGTACGGAGTTGTAGTAATTTAGGAGTTCTATTTCATTATTTAATTGTTCCATAGTTGACCTGCAATGCTGCAGATTCGTTTCATGGCATAAGTTCTTGATATTCTCGAAGTAAGCTTGAGTACGACGAGTTCCTTCCCAATAGTTTGTTAGATTGTAGTACATCATTAGTATCCATTCATCGTGCACTACTTGCATTTTGCCGACGGTGTCATAGTATATGGGCCGCTCGCGTTCCAAACTTGTAATCTGAGCGGTCGACGCCGGCGTTCCGCGCGTGCCATCAATGGCGCTATAAGATCCCGTTACAAATGTAAACAATGATAACATTGTTATTAGTAACGTTTGGATAAGATTCTTTGACCTCTTTCGTCGTTAATTTTTCGAATTCTGTTGAGGCTTATTTTTCGTTTCGTTTTCCTTGGCATCCTCAATTTCAGAGTTCAATGGTAATGGCGATAGTTTTGTTATTGGGCGCCTTATGATTCCTGCTTGGGTTTTGACGGTAGTAACTCGAACATATCCATCAGATCCTGGGTGAGTCTCCAGTATACGACCTAAGGCCCATTTTCCCGGCGGTAGATTGTTTTCTTTCACCAGTACTACATCGCCTTCCCCTTCCTTGACGTTTCTAGAAGGCTTGTTCCACTTACTGCGGGTTTGTAGAGTTGTAAGGTAATCGTTTGACCAGTTTTTCCAATATTGTTGAAACATAAGCTCGGTAAGCTGCCACCTACGACGTAAATCGATGTTGTTTACGTCGTTGTAATCCGAAAGCGGCATGGACAATATTGAGCTTCCTGTTAGGAAGTGTCCAGGAGTTAGGCAGTTGTAGAACTCTTCTGGATCTTCAGTTACTGGGCACAGAGGTCTTGAATTCAAGCAGGCTTCTATTTTCGCTAAAATCGTTATGAACTCCTCGTATGTCAGCTTTTGGTCCCCTAGTACTCGTCGCAGATGATGCTTCATCGACTTGACGACAGCTTCCCATAGACCGCCAGCAGTTGGCCAAGCGGGGGCGTTGAAATGCCACTCCACCTCCAATTTGGCCAGTTCGTTGAAGAGATCTGGTTTCAGTAGTTGTTTGAACTCTTCGTATTCCTGACGCAGTACCTTTGCAGCACCGATGAAGTTTGTACCACAGTCAGAGTACATATGACTTGGGGTGCCGCGCCTCGCACACAGTCTTTGGAAGGCCGCCATAAACGTTTCTGTGCTAAGGTCTGACACGAGTTCAATATGAACGGCTTTTGTCAACATACATATAAATATGGCTATGTATCCCTTTGAAGTTTTTACGCCTCTGCCCTTGTTGTGTTTAACATCCACATGACCGGTAAAGTCTACCCCTGTGTGCGTAAAAGGTCGGCACGGAGTGATCCTTTGCGGTGGCAGGTCACCCATCAGTTGATAGCCATCTGTCTTGTTGAAGCGATGACAGCGTACACATCTTCGAAGTTAGTCCTTGACGGCCCTGTTACCGCCAACGATCCAGTAACGCTGTCTTATGTAGGTCAACGTTAGCCGAGCTCCTCCATGTAACGTGGCTGAATGAGCTTGTTATATAAGAAGTTGTGTAAATCGTCCTCTATGTGGTATGATGACTGGATTCTTCATCTCCCCGGGTAAGCTTGAGTGCTTAAGACGACCTCCGACACAAATAATTCCCATTTCGTTTATATAGGGACTCAATTTGCAAATTGCACTTTTCTGTGATACTGTTTCGTTGTTAACAAGTTGTTTGTATTCTGAATTGAACTGCAATCGCTGCGCATGAATTATGATACTTTTACGCGCTGCGCTTAGTTCACTTGTTGTTAGGTAAGTCGTTTCCGATTTCGTCTTATTGCGCATATTTGTAATGAAGCGTAATATCCATGCGATGACCCTGTTTACTTGTGTCAATAAACTGCTATTGTTTAATAGTTTTGTTATTAGGTTATGTTCGTTATTCTCTTGTGAAGGTTTTTCGATTTGAACGTGATTTATGCAGCCAAAATTCGTTTGGAAAACGCAAGGAATATCTTCCGATGGATCTTGTTTTGTTAAGAGTTCGGGGCCTTGCCACCATAGGTTGAAGTTTATCAGTTTGCTTGGCAAAAGACCTCTTGATGCACAGTCTGCGGGATTCAGCTCAGATTTGACATAATGCCACTGAGCTGCAGGAATGACGCTTTTGATCTTTGTAACTCTGTTGGCTACGTACGTCTCCCATCTTGATGTTTCACCTTGAATCCACGCCAGGACAACTTGAGAATCTGACCAAGCCCGCATTGATATGTTATATCCACAGAATGTTTTCTTGGTTTTCTCCATCAAGTCAGCCAGTAGTTGAGCGCCGCATAGTTCCAGTCTTGGTAATGTTGTTTTCTGTGTCAGTGGAGCCACCCTTGTTCGAGCAGCCAGTAGAGTTACGATGGGTTGGCCATGTTCGTTGAACACTTTGCTGTAAATAACGCAAGCGTACGCTTTTTCACTTGCGTCACAGAAGCCTAGTAACTCGACACATTTTTGTGTGTCGCCAATCCATCTATTAATCGTTATTTTCTTAACGTACGGTAGTTCTATTTTCAGGTTCAGCCACTCAGATTCGATGTATACATCTCTTCATATACTATCCGATTGCGGTTTTGGCCCGCGCAATTATCAGACCAAAACAGAAATTTCTTGGCACCTTGTTCTAACTTCCTTTTAACAAATTGAAGTAAGCAACTGCTTACTTCATTCGCTCCTCTCTTGCCTGTACACTCGGTCCACATAAAGCAAGTTCCTTCTTTTTTTCCAATGTCAAATACAGTAAAGTTGTACAGAGATAGCTTCCTTTTATAATAAAATAATTCTACGTCACCATGAGGACAATTCAAAATTTTCTGAAAATCAAATGTAGCACATACTATTTCCGACGAATTTTGTGCAAGAACTTTATCGCTACTTTTAAATTCTCTAGCAATCGACTATTATAAGCCTTAATTTGTTCTTCAGTTGGAGCGTTTTCATTAGAAAAACTGTGACATTTGTCGCACAAATCCTTTTTTGGTACGAAGAATTCTATATTCATGTTTTCATTAATGATATCGGTATACTGCCGTAAAGTTTGCGGTGTATTATATATAATGTTATATTTTTACTTTTTCCCTCTATATTGAAAAAATAGTTTCATTTCCGTTTTCGGTTATTTAGTTTATTATGAATTTTACTGAAAACTGAAAATTATTAAGGATTGCTCCATACGATATTAATTCGATGGTTACCAATCAAAATATTAAAATATCGATTAAAACTACAACTATGAATCGGCGGCCACCAGATGTCGCCTCTTAACTGTCAGAAACTGACGTTCAACTGAATGACATTTGGAATGTAAACATTGGCAACTTATTTACAATATTTGATCTAATTTATTGTGAAAACTTATTTATTAGGGTTTAGAAAAGTGATTTATTGTTAGAAAGTATTAACTAAAGTGTCCTGTGACGAAATACAGTTGAAGGAATGAATCCTTCCATTAAGTTCAGGCCAAAGTCAATTGTACAAACTACGAATGAATATGTGACTCGGAAACTTTGTATGTTTTCAGGTAAATGCTACTTTAATTAATAGTAACGCAGCTGAGCAATACCAACCAGTGGTATGTACAAAAAAAACAACATAACAATAAAGATGAAGGTTTTCTCATTCATTATACAAGGAAAACATTTTTTCATTGATAAATTGTTATCTAAATAAAGCTTGCTAGTATTTTTCCGTGTGTAATGGGATTCAACTTGAAAAGAAGCAACATGATCACAGACACTTTTCATCATATTGGAATCTATCTTTATTACATGGTTCGGATGTTTTCCTCTATTATCTGGCAAAGTGATACCTTCTTGATTTAATTTTTGGTGAGCTGTGCGTACAAATTGATCCGTAATAGACAAAGTATTCAAAAAAGCTTTAAAACAAACACGTTTATGTTCGCAAGGTTGGTTTTGAGTTTCGGTAGAAGTTGGTAAGAAATATTGAGTGGTAAACTGCCTTCTAGATGTACATTCAGTAGTAAAACGGCGCTTGTTTAGCTTTTTAGTGAATTTATTATTAAATTCCCATTTTTTGGAATGGTCAGCCAATTGCCAAAAACTTGAATGAATTTTTTGACGGGTCATTTCATTAAAATGCTCATAGCATTTTAACTTACAAGTGGCTGTACAGATCGGTCCCATCACTCTCTTATGACGTACCTTACCATTCCTGCTAACATATTGTTGACCGGTGTTTACTGCAGCTTTTCTTTTAACGTCTATCCAGTTTTCTTTGCATCTTTTTCTTTTTTTTCCAGGATTAACTTTAAAAGTAGATTTCCTTTTTATATTTGTAACAGCTGATGGAGACTCACATTCTGCTACCGTCATAAGTGGAGAATCACATTCCGATATGGTTATAAGTGACGCGATACTCGGTATGGCCGCACTAGGAGAAACAATGTTAGTATCTAAATCTTTTTCATCTGGAACAGGCATTTGCTGATCAGGTGTAGAAGCAGGCAATGATGTATTGTTCGGTGAATCAAAATCTACACACGGAGATGGAACTGGAGTAGTTTCCGAACCATCGAGTATAAACGAAATATCATCATGGTCATAATGATTCGAAATTTGAATTAATTTGTTTGGTGATTCCAGCAAATTATCCACATTGCAACATAAATCTTCTGGCTTCAAATTTCTTTCTGAGGATAGCTCATCGTCAATCATCCCTTCTAATGCTTTCCAATCTGAATCATTAAAAGTGCATTCTTTAGGCAGTGGTGATCCTGAAATGAAAAAAATAACATTAATTTAACATATTGAAATAAGTAAGCCAGCAAAATTTCATATATACTAGTTTTTTTTTAATAACATTTATCGAAATAAAACAAAATAAAATGTATTCCCAATGAAACTATCGTAAATGGTATTTTCGATAGGGTTATTGACTCATATACCCGCGTATAATAACGAATGTACCAGTTTTGATTATGCAAATAAATACAATACCAGCGAATAATATCGAAACAGTCACTTTCGATACCCCAACAAAAAATGTTATCGATGTACAAAATCGAATCTGGGAATTTCGATAGTATACTGCGCGTGCGTGATTATTAACTTCTATAAAGCATTTTTTTAATGTAAGCTCAACAAATCACCTATTTTACAGGGGCAGATATTGAAATAAATAAAAATGCGTATCATGCGCTTAAATAACTACACACATCAACACTGTCTAGGGATATTTTGGATTTACTCAAAATTAATTATAAATAACATACAACATGCATATGTTTTTATAAAGCCCATTTATCAGACTACATTCCAGAATAAAAGAAAATATTTTTTTTGCGTAAACAAATTTTTATTCAAACAAAGAAAAAACGTGAAATAATGGTAAAACTAACAATTAATGTGTTTCTCGAGAATAATTGAAAAATAAGGAAAAATTAATCTGTTTTTAACAGTTATGTGAAAAATCAGTAGCCAGTAAAATGACCCATGACGTTAATAACGGTCCAGCAACAGTTTTTCATGCTTTGGATTAAGTTATCCAAATCTTGCTGCGGTATATTGTCCCGGGTCCAGCTAAGATGCAAAAAAGTTGCTCTTCCGTCGCAATTTTTGCAGGGAAATTCCTCAAAGCCCTTCTTTGGAGCATGTCCCACGCGTGTTCTATGGGGTTCAGGTCAGGCGATTGAGCGGGCCAGCCTAAGACCGATACGTCGTGCTCCTGCAACCAGCTCGTCACCACTCTCGCTGTGTGCGGACGGGCGTTATCGTGTATGAGCGTGAATTCTTGGCCCATTTGTAGTCGATGGGGGTAGATTATTGGTACTAGCACCTCGTTACGGTATTTTTCAGCCGTCATGGTGTTTCTGATCCAAACGAGGTCTATTCTTCCACCAACACGAATTCCCGCCCAAACCATAATTGTCCCGCCGTGGTATGAATCGACTTCCTGAGGATGTTGCAGACGGCTCTCAGGATCAGGCACTCGCCAAACACGTACTCTACGTGTATCGGGATGGAAACCGAACCGGGACTCATCGGTAAACAGCACTACAGACCACTGGTTATCTTCCCAGAGCAAATGTTCACGAGCCCACTCTAGTCGTCGTCCACGATTTCCTCGGCGTAGTGCTGGAGTACGAAGCGGTCTGCGAGCATAAAGGTTAGCTTCATGCAGCCTTCTCCTCACATTTTGGTCACTCACAAGCACCTGGTGCTCTGACTGGAGCCTCTGAACCAACTGCATGGCCGTAACATTTAGTTGTCTTCTCGCGGCGACTTGCAAAAATCGGTCTTGTCGTTGAGTGGTTATGCGCTTCCCGCCTAGGTGTCTTTCAGCCACTTCACCAGTAGCACGATAACGTGACTATAACCTTGATATCACGTTTTGTCTTGTTCCAATCTCCTCAGCAATACTCCGTTGAGTAGCCCCAGCTTGGAGCATGCCTACTGCCCTTAACATTTCCTCTCTCGTTAAATGGCGCCGCTGCATGATGCACACAATAACATTAATTCGAAACTAACCGATAATTTGTTATAAAACTTAAATTTGAAACAAAAAAATAGCCAAAAACTTCTCTAAGTAAATGAAACCTTCGGACTTCGCTACCATTATACCGCGTAAATCTTTTGTTTTTAATTTATTTTTTCAAATTTAGAATCGTTCAAAAAGGTTTACAAAATAAGTTTTCTTCAAAAGAATTTAAAACTGGTCAGTATTTTTTGAGTATAAAAACTTTATACAAAATATCCCTAGACGATGTTGATGTGTGTATAACAATTAAGATATAAACTTACCATTTCGTTCGTGTTGCTCAGCAACATCGTTTGTATTGAGTAGTCTTAGTATTCTTGATATCGTGTATTTTCTTTAATTATTAACCTACTCATGATGATATCAGCATAACATATCCAACTAATAAAACGTTTGTAACTATGTGCATTATACGTGGCACGCACGGCGATGGCCCTACAACGATTCGCAACGATGAGTGTGGCGAGGCGCTCTGGCGCGGTGCACGGGGAGCGGTGTCTATACACGGCTCCCCGGGACGAAATTACCGCTTCCGTTGCTATTAACGGAAGCGGTAATTTCGTCCCGCTCGCACGCTTCGTGCCCCCGCGTATAGCCCCGAAATTCAACATTCGATCGTTAACGCGGGATCGCTTCTTAAGTATCGATATTGTACTAGTTAAAAAATATGAAAATAGGCATTTAATTGCATAATCCCTTTTCAGTGTGAAAATATACTGAAAATGGAATGTGTTACAGTAATAAAAAAAAACCTTAATTTTCAATTTCGATAGTGTACATAGGGACAGTCGATATTCATAGTTAAAACAGGTCACTATGGCCTTTATTAACCCACATAAATAAAGGCTTCTTTTGTAGACGAAGTTACAGTAAAACACTGACTCCTAAGTCACAGGGTCCCCTAGTTTAGGAAGCAGTTTTTCACTATTTGTGCACCCTTTTCCCAAAATCGAATGCACCTATGTTAAGTGTATTGGTATTGTATATAAAGGTATTTTTCGGACGATAAACGTATTATTGTTATTATTAGTTACCATGAACGTATTTGTCTTAATATACTAGGCAGATTTTTATAATTAGTCTATAATAATGTCGTCTAAATGTATTGCTGGTCGATGGAAACCATTCCCATGTCTACCTAGTCCCAAGTACCATATAGATATGACATAGGCACAACTTCCGATAGTACGTCTATCCGTGAGACATGTACAGTAGTATTGTATAATGGCGTCTTTGCCTACTTGGTCACGGTCAATTAAGACGTAGGTATAATACACCCTCGATCAAACGTGTCGTGACTGCACACGTCCCCTAAGCAGCCATACATTATTTAGCTGAATATTGCATTGCTCTAAGTCATTCAAATTGTTTTCACGGTATATTTCTATCGTGTACACACCGCCATCCCGTAAGTTTTCACTAGCGTATGACCTGGCAAGTTTTATTTGGTAAGAGCCCAAGGAAATCATTAGTATATCTTCAGTTAGCTGGGGAAAATCTTCTAAATGAGACAGATTAGCTTCCATCCTTATGAACACTACCCTTTGTCTGTTTAGGTTTTTCAGTCTAACATAATTAAACAAAAAAATCGGCGAGTTGATTTTCTCATTTATAATATTCCAAATGTTATGACTAAGCCGGTGGTCTGTGGCTACTTTATAAAAAGCATTTATAACAGAAGCCCCAATTTTAAAATCAACGAACATATGTGGCAATGCTCTATTAAAATAATCATGGCGTAATAGTTCAAACCTATTTTTAAACTTGCCATTCACTGCTTCCACCACCCAACGACATATTGTTACTAATCTTGCTTTGTTAGCTTGTTCGGTCGTCAATTGACTTTCGTTTCTATCCTTTGTTGGAGGAATATGTGGTTCATATCCTAATGATTGGAGATCTACTACACTATCTCTGAAACCTCTATCTAAAATAAATACATCGTTTTGATGAAACATCCAATGAAAAGAATGATCTTCATTAGCGCATAAGCTTCTCATAATCGACGCATCACTTGTCGTTGCAGCGTATGGACCAAGAACGTCTATTATATAACCGTCACTGCATACCATTAAGAATGGTTTCAATAGATTTTGAAACTTGTGATGGCTATAGGTCAAAAGCTGAAAGAAAAAGTTACTACTTTTCTCTATATAAACATATGTTCCATCACATATTATTATTATCTCCTGCGTACCTGGCTAATCTCCGTTGAGATTGGCCACCGTGACCGAAATCGGTCGGGGAGGCTATTATTATTATTATAGATTTTGTGTTTTGTTCATTACCTTAAATCATTTTTGGTAAAAACAAGTTCCTTTGAAGCATGTTTTGCCTGGAAATATTATCCATACCTAAATGAATGTTTACAAAATCGCTCACTAAATGCTGTCTAGCTAATGCCAATTTTCTCTCCAATGTCCTGCGTGACATATTATATTAAATAGAGTAGGTAACCTTTCGTTAGACTCTCCTGTTCTAAGTTTAGATAAGTATACCCCGATCACGGTGCGCGAACGAATAACCGTTTGTGTCAGTGAAGGAGTTTCTTCCAATATTGTGTTGAATTGGCCAATGGTGAGTCCAGTCCATAAAAACACATCGCTATCACTTATTAATTCCAATAATTCGAAATCGAATCTCGATCTTCGGTTAACAGCAGATATTAGTATATTAGACATGTTGTGAAATGTGCAAAACATTACAATTCTCACGTAATTAATGCCATTCGTTACTTTCCAGGTGATCGGAGTAGCATTTTCTGGGATGTACAAACGTTGTGAACAAAGTATGTTTACAATAATCGCGATAGGAATTCTATGTCGTTCAATATTGTGACAATCCTACTAATATTATAAATGCGAAAGTTTGTATGTATGGATGTATGGATGTTTGTTACTCTTTCACGCGAAAACTACTGAACGGATTTTGATGAAACTTTACAGTAATATAGCTTATACATCAGAATAACACATAGGATACTTTTTATCCCGATATTCCCACGGGATCAAAACTTACGCGGGTGAAACCGCGGGGCGCAGCTAGTAATTAAATATACAACGCCTTGCAGTTTGGTTCTCTAACATGTTCGGGAGCATAAAACAATTGTTGAAAGTTCTGCACTGCGAGATTTTGTATACGAACGGCATTATCTTGGATGTTTTCCGCAGGTCCTTGTTCATTAATGGCATGATCTTGGATGTTTTCCGCAGGTCCTTGCTGCTTAATGGCATCATATGGGATGTTTACCGCAGGTCTTTCTTCATTAATGGCATGATCTTGGATGTTTTCCGCAGGTCCTTGCTCCTTAATGGCATCATATGGGATGTTTACCGCAGGTCTTTCTTCATTAATGGCATCATCTTGGATGTTTCCCGCAGGTCCTTGTTCATCAATGGCATCATTATCGATGATCTCTGCAGGTCTTTGTTTAAGAACAGCATCAGTTCTTTGCCAGCAACGGTGATAAACTTGTTCTGTATTATTGAATACTACGTGCAAAGAGTATAATATTATTATATTTTATAGGTACACAAATCGAAAAGATAGTACTGTGGATATAATACAACTTTGCAGAAAGCACAAAAAGTCATGCGGAACTCTTGTCACAAAGATTTTTTTTGTAGTTAGCCTTTATTATTCATATTGTTATCTTTACAACCCGGTCAAAATATCTGTGCACCTGGCATCGATGACGTCATATCAGCGCTCTAATACGGTATGTATGACGACGGGACGAGCGCGGCGTGGCGAGGTGGAATCCGCTAGAGGGCGCATTCCAGCGAGGTGCACAGATATTTTGACCGTGTTATATATATTGTAATGTTACTTTCTTAATAACTATTGTGACGTTACAGTTACAATAGTTAATAAGAAAGTAACATTACAATATGTATATAATCGTTGGTGCATCTGTTAGTGGTCGTGTGACATCTGACTTAGACGATTGAGGTCATATTCACACAATATATTTCTTTCGTCAAGACCATGGTTCAAAGCTAAGTTAGGATCCGACAGGTTACGATGTAGTCAATAAAATAGCAGAAGGTCTACCAAGACGTTCTGCTATTTCTTGACTACATCTAATAGTAGTATTACTGTATAAATTGATAAACCTGCAACCTAGTTTGAATTTTGGTCTGTAAAAGAAGCAATAAATTCTTTTACAGACCAAAATTCAAACTAGGTTGCAGGTTTGAATAATAATTAGGTAAAACGATTATTCACACACCAACTTTTTTATTTGTTAACATAATTAGGTAGATATTGGGTACAAGACATAGAAATGTCAAAATATAATTTATTATTTATTTATTTATTCAATTGGCCTTACGAGCTAACAGACACTAATAGGTAGGTATGTACGTACCTCGATCAACGCATTCTGCTGAACATATTCAGCAAACTGTGAACGAATCGCAGGTAGATCATCTCCTAAAATATGGCGTCTTGTCCGCAAAACCCGCGAGCGCAAACACATAATACAGCAATTTTCTGCAATTGCAAATAGTCACAATTAACTAATGTCCATATGCTAGCCAGGGTCAAAATGATAAAATTAAATAACAATTTCCTTTAGACAAACTGATATCAGAGTCCATTAACAAGCCGGGATCAGTAAGTCGTAATACAAGCCGAGATTAACACAAGCACACCGAGCGTATAACGTACGAGCAACGACTGAACGACATGATCATCCCGTCCGTACATGGGTCTTAGAGGGTGGGGGAAGGGTGGGGTATGTCTTGCGTGGGCGCAGGCTTAAAACAGGTTTTTGTTACAGCAGGTAAAAAAACCTGTCCGCTAAGTAGCATAGTTGGCTATAATGATCGTAAAAAAGTAAAACTAACAAATAACACTTTCCAGGGAAGTATACGGCCTACCTATGTGTTGATCTGTTAGTCTGTAGTAGTGATGGGATTCTACCCGGGTAAATACCTAAAATGGGTGGGTATTTATACGGGTATTTATATTTTTATGATCAATTTATACATATTTCGCATAAATCGATTTGTGAAACTTAAGGTTTTCGATTTCCTTGTACAAAAATAACAAATTTATATGTGTTACACTGTTTTATTCAAGAAACGTGGTTATATAATATAACCACCATACTACAATAATAAAACTAAGCATTAATAAATAACTGATGCGTTTAACGATTAGCTTTGTTTGAATGACCAAGCAGGTACACGCCGGCACGGTAATATTATATACAGTATTCCAACTTCATACAAACGGACGAAACGCGAGCTATGCCTACGCGCCTCGATCTCGGCCTGCGCTCGGCACGCAGACAGTCGCGACTGTGCCGCAGTGCCGAACGGACGGAGTGTTGTTTTTTTAACAATAACCCCGCGGTTTTTCACTAAAAATAAGTTCAAGTCCATATTTAATATGACGAGTAGGATATATTGTGCTGTTTTTGGTTGCATGAATTCGTCAATAACGAACCCAGAGTTAACTTTTTTTATATTACCTGGAAACTCTGAAAGGTAAGACTATAAAATAATTTTACTTACTAGTAGGTAGGTACAGAATGTGTGTCTTTTTAATGGATAAGTATTTCCTTTTATCTCCCGAAAAATAGATGTCTGGATTAATAAATAAAGTCAATAGAGTAAAGTGATTGACACGAGTGAAATAGGCGGTTTATGAATCATGAATGATACGGTAGGTACTTACGCTCGTGCGGTCCATGGCCCTGTACGGGGCCCCGGTGTGGGCGCGTTCACTGCGGCGGCGAGCCGCCCACTATTTGAACGCGCCCCAGAAGGTGGTAGCCGTAAGGCTGATCCGGGGATACCGCACGATCTCGGGCGAGGCGGCAAGCCTCCTTGCCGGACTGCCGCCGTGGGATCTGGAGGCGATAGTCCTCGCGCGCCTGTACGAGTGGCGCGCGGAGGCACTACGCCGGGGGGAAACTCCGCTTCCGCGGCAAATCGCGGCGGAGCGGACCGACCTCCGGCGCGATCTCATGGCGGCATGGAAAGAGCGACTGTCGCAACCCAGCGCAGGGCACGCCGCGATAGCGGCGGTAAGACCCCTCTTTGAGGAGTGGCTAGAGAGGCGCCACGGCGCCCTCACCTACCGCCTGACGCGGGTCCTCACCGGACACGGGTGTTTCGGGAGGTACCTGCACATTATCGGGCGGGAGGATACGCCCGGGTGTCACCACTGCGAGGGTCGCCCGGAGGACACGGTGGAGCATACGGTGGCGGTATGCCCCAATTGGGCGGAGCACCGCCGTGTTCTCGCAGAGGCGATCGGCGGCGGCGGCGACCTCTCGCGCCCGGCCCTGGTTCAAGCCATGGTCCGGGGCGAGAGGGAGTGGGATGCAGTCACCTCCTTCTGCGAAGCAGTCATGCTAGCGAAGGAGGTGGCGGGACGGCTGAGGGAGAGGGCCTCACGTCCCAGCCGCCGCGGGAGACGCCCCGGGCGTCGGGAGCCGCGAGACGACTCCCGGCCACCGTAGGCGCGGGCCTGCGGGCGGAGAGTAATGGGTAACTCTCCGTCCGATCAGGACCAGGCCCGTGCCGGACGGCGCGTACGTGTTCCACGCGCGCCTCAAAGAGATGTCAGCAGCAAGGAAGGGGCCCGAAAGGGCCGAAGCCTGCCGGGGCAGCGGGATTGTCCGAAAGGGTTACCGCTACCCCGGAACACAAAGGGCTAAGGAAGGAACACGGGTGGGTTTTAGTCAGTAAGAGTCTGACACTCCCTTCTGCTCCACCCAGAGCGGGAGGGGTCATTGGATGATTTCCCATCCACAAAAAAAAAAAAAAAAAAAAAAAAAAAAAAAAAAAAAAAAAAAAAAAAAAAAAAAAAAAAAAAAAAGGTACTTACGCTTGTGTTAAAACCTCGGGGCACGTGTGTTTTGTTTTGTTAGTTTGTATAATTCAAAGTAAATACGTGGTATTTTATTATTAATAATAGTTGTTTATTGTACTGTGGGTATAAATAATACTAGAAAAAATACATTTGACCGTCTGTCTGTCACTCAGAATACAGAACAAACCAGAAACCGCATCCAATGATAGTTGCATATCCCGTATTGTGTCCAAAAACATTACGTCTGTCCCCCGCCAGCCCCACTTCCCACCCGCGTAATGTTGCTAGCCCTAGAGCAATTTCCTTGTTTTTGGGGTAATCTTATAACAGTAGAGAAAAGGTATTTGCTAAAAAATATATACGGGTATATGGGAATAGGGTAGTAAACTAGCGTTATACACAACTAAGCAACTATTATTCACACATTTCATGCAGTTACTATATAATCTGATGACTAAAGAGGTATTCAATGTTAGTTACACTTACTATGCACTATAAATAAAGCACAGGTTCAGTAAGGTAAGTAAAGGTTTTATTACGTTCCCTTTTGATGGTTTAGCTTTTTATGATACTGTCTTTTAGACTGAACTGATTTGAAGAGTTTTATCTGTTTCATCTAACCGTGCTCTTTGTATAATTTTCATCCAGTCCGATTTTCTCTGTTCGTCAGCAGGGAAATTAAAATGACAAAGGTTCTATAATGGACGAAAATAGTACCCGCAATAAATAAAAAAGTGGGTAAAATTTTCGGCATAAATGGCAAAACTCGCAAAATGGTGCGTCATTTTCTAAGTCGATCACATTATTAGAACAAATTCAATAATTAAATAAATATACTTTTAAAGTCACTATTTACAGATGAAATGTGATCCCATCCTGTTTCTTTGTAATTCCAGCCGCATTTTTACACGTAGGAACAACACAAGACGGCATTATAAAATTAAAATTGATACTCGTCAATATGTCACGACACGCCACGCGCAAAAGAGCGACTAATCGCAGGAACGTCGTACGGTATTCTGTTGTGGGGAAATGCCGCCGATATTCAGATAATATTTGTCTTACAAAAAAGGGCAGTTCGTTCAATTTATAAATTAAGTCCCAGACACTCCCTCAGAGACAAATTTAAAGAGATTAATATAATGACTGTGCTTTCTCAGTATATTTATGAAAATCTTTTGTACGCACATAAAAATATTAATCTGTTTAAAAAATACAGTGATATCCATAATATAAATACTAGGAACAAACACAAATTCGTTGTTCCTACAACCAGGCTTAAGAAAATAAGTGGCTCGTTTAGATGCCAATGTATACGTTTTTATAATAAACTTCCTAGCCACTTCCTAACATTTACACACTTGTTGTTTTTTTACGTAGTTGTCCTTTTGTAGAAGATTACTTTGTAGATAATTATTATCTACCTCGTAGTAATCTTCCACCCGCCACCCACCTTTCCATCATACCTACAACACAGTAAATACCTAATTCAAAAACAATATTCCTGTAAATTTCCTAACATTATTTCTAACCTTATAATTTGGTGGCCATAAAGATGAACGATTTTTTGCTTTAAATCGATTTTTCATTCGATTCACAGATCGAATCCCGTGCTCTTCTTACATCGATCTTCTAAAAATTCATTAAAAAATCGTAATTAAAAAATTTTAAACAACATTTAACACACCTCTATTTTGTGACATATTTACAGTTGCCAGTCAGGTAGGTACGTCAATAACATTTGATAACCTTTCCAGCGTAATTCAATGACTTTAATTCAGATGGATGACTAATATGTTTCAATCTTCGGACAAGTTAAAAAGTGTCGGCATACTTATGTAATTGATCTTGTTTGAAATAGATAAACCTACCTATTCGCTGTTTATGATTATCAGCACAATGCTTTGTGCAAATATGAACTTGAACTATTAAGAGCCTTTATTTACACATACGATCCAAGAGATTCGATTCACGTTACTATTGAATCGATTTGCTTGAAGATCGCATTAAAACGATTTTTTCGAAAAATCGACAGCTTGTACAACCATTGAATTGATCATAAAAATCGAATCCTTACGTGCATCCTACCGGGAATTAATTGCTTAAATAAACATTATTATTTGCCATTAGTACTTAGAATAGGAAAAGGATTTAGAAACCATTTTTTTGTCCAACTGAACCCAAAACATCATTTCAATTCACCTCTTCGCAACTTATTCTTCTCCTAGTACAGAGGACAGCACATCAAGCTACCCCAATCTGTCAGATTTTCCCAATTGAATATGAACCTTATTCCTTTGCGCTAAAGTTGAAAATCTATCAAAGAAATTTGACAGATTGGGGTAGGTTGACCTGCTGGCGTCTGTACAAATAAAATCACAGTGGGTTCCGTTCATAATTTTTAAAATAAGGTTATTTTTTTACTAAATAAGACGTAAACTATTAGCAACAAGTTAATCGTTTTTTTTTATTACAAAATAATACCACGCACGCATAATTTTTGTGTGTAGGACTAACCGAAAGAATTATCGGAGTTCACGGTCTGTCGGTGCTGTTTGAGTGGTACATAGGTTTTATTAGTTTGAGCACGTTTAGTCTTTGTTATTATAATTCAAATAAGAAAATGTCGCAAAATTGCATCTAACTGTCGAAAGAAATTAATAAAAATACTAGAAGCGCAAATTATGTGATGGGCAGCGGAGGAGTCCAAAAAAAACCCAAAATTTCCACTAAATGAATTTAATAAAGTAATTACAATTAATTCTTAATATTAGGTGATTAGGTACTAAGAGGTTGTCCTAACGACCGATGTATGTGACGAAAGGCCCCACGCCGAATTTGCTGGTTAGTTTTATTGGATGCATCAAGTTGGGTTGCGCAATCCGTTCACAGTAACCGAATGTATGGTGATGACGTATCTGGGAGACACTCACAGATATAACACCTCCCCCCTTAGATGAGCAACTATTTGCCAATTTCTACGGCAAAAGTTGCGGCTTTCTTGTTCCGCTGCGACAATTCGATGGCTTCTTTATTCGATTCAATTTTAATAAGTTTTGCTCGATGATGACGAATAAAGTAGACGGTAAGAAGTGCACCTGCACTTAACAATGCAAGTACAATCGCGTACAATGGTATTGTTGTGTGGTAGAGACTCGAGGAATCCGCAGTATCGATTTCAACAGACGTTTCCATTCTAACTTGTTTCTGTATCTTGTGCAATGTACCGAGATCCATTGAAGTCAGGTGGTAATTTGGTTGAATCTTCTGAGAATCATTAGTCATCCGCGGGAGCGCTGCGATTTCAATTGAAATTCCGTTGACTTTATCATCGATGTTGGCCAATGTGAATTTCGGGGTTTTCATTCTGCAAAACTTCGGAATTGTAGCCAGAAAACTTCCTTCCAGAATTTGATGTTTTTCAGGGCCGCAGTAAAGTTGAACCTTGGTGGGCTTCGGGAATGAAACTATGTAGTGCTTGCTATCCAGCTCCAGCAGGGCTTCCTTGGCCAGAGAGATAGGCGTGATTTGACACGTTTCATCTATCTCCTGGGAATGTATGAGCTGTTCTATGCAATCCTGACCGGAGCGAATTTGGTGACTTGCTTTTTGCTCGCAGATATGCCAGTTATCTACCTTCGGGCATTCAGCCTCCATGTACACATATTCCTTTGAATTGATCGCTACATATGGATAGGAAGGCAGGATGACGTCAAAGTTTTTATTAGAAACTGGACAAAGTTTAAATAGTTCAAAAGTACTGGGAAGAGTGATAGGGAATTGAAGGACAACCACGATTTTCTTATCGACATAATATGAACCTAAACTAATTATGTCATAGTAATATCTAATGTCTAAGTCTATGACCTGATCGGTGCTATATAAATGCTGTAATTTGCTTATCATAGTTCTTAATTCCCTAACAGATAGAATAGAATGGTGCAAGGATACCGTACGACTAAAAGCTAATATATTTTCTAGCCTACTTATTTCACCGGATAACTCTTGTACGTTATCGTTAAGTATAACGAAGAGTTGCGCAAGGTGAGCATATCTTAAAGTAAGATCGCTCTCTGACGTAGTCATATTGATGACGTACGAAAGGGCTTTATCTAATTTAAGCTGATTTATTGTCAAATTATTCAGTACGTGAGTTTGCTGTAAGGAAAATTCTTTAAATAATGAAATATGCTGATTAATTTTGTTAGAAATGAGTTCATCATTTCGTTTTAGAATTTTCATAGCATTTTCGAACCTTATAGCATCATCATGATCCAAATTTCCCGAAATTGATTTTATCAAAGTGCCCAACGGGTTTATCAAGCCACGTTTTACTCTACTAGGTTGCAGTGTTTCTAATTGTAAAAGGATTTTATTTAATTTAATATGTAAGTACTTAATTTGTGCACTGAACATGAGCAAACTATTATTACTTAATTTATCCGTAGTGTCACGTAATTGTCGTTGAGAGTCATATATCTGTCGTTCTATCTGAATTAAGTTAATGTCCTGTAAGAACGTATGATGATGGGATACGATTTTCGTGTCCCCTAGATTATAAGGTAAAAGTCCCGGTCCGTCATCTAAGCTGTCAAGTTGGATCTCTTGAGCTCGGCCCAGGCTCATTATTGTCAGTAGTAGGTACCTGTAACAATCGAGGGTCTTTATTCTTTTTAGGTCGTTTCAGTCTACTTTTAGCTACCGGTCCTCGTTTCCTTGAAGTGTAAATATGAATAGGTAAGTTAGCAATAACCTTGTCTTGAGTAAATCGAGGGGCAAGTTTTTGCCGGGATGCAGTAGGGTTCCGTATGTATATCTCCTGGTTTTCTGAGTACTCGATTTCAGGTTCCCTATCGCTGTTACGTTGCGTCATCAATGCCTCGCGTTCGGCAAGCGATGATTCATGGACAAGGCTATATACCGTTTCCATTCGACTACGGTGATCTTGAATATACTGTTGTAGTAATCTTTCCGACAGATTTAAATCTGTGGGGTCGCGTGGGTCGAAATGTCCGGTGATAAGGTCAAACGGCCTACATTTAGTCAGACTATGAATTGAACTATTATATGCCAAAAGGGCGTAAGGGACTAAAGTGGTAGAACATTCATTTTTGTGTTTCAGCTTTAATATGCGTAAATGTTCAAGTAGTGTGCTATGGAAACGTTCTATCATCCCATTTTCGTTCGGGGTATGAGCAGCAGTACTATGATGTTGTACTTTGTGTAATCGTAAAAATTCACTAACTACTTGATTTGTGAATTCGGTTCCCTGGTCAGTTATTAATTTCATTGGGTAACCATGATGCGTACTAAAAATTAAAAGTGATTTTATTATATTAGGGGCTGTACAGTCTGCCATACGGTAAGCCTGAGCATATTTACTAAAAGAATCAATTATAGTAAAATATTTTTCTTGTTCGATAGTTAAAACATCGACATGTGCAGTTTCAAAGGGCTTACTAGGGGGTGGAACGATTCTAAACTCTTGGCGAATCGGGTTACGGTCGTATTTTGCACAGTTACATATCCTGCATTCATTAATGTACTTAGTTATGTCAGTTTTCATTTTAGGCCAGAAAAATTGACGTGATAAGGCTAGATAGGTCTCATTTATGCCACGATGATTTGTCTTTCCCTCATGATACTTGCGAATAGCATCCTGTTGATTTAAATATTCGGATATATTAGTAATGTGGCATTTAACTAGAATCAACTTCATAGATGAACTTTTAAAATTTCTTTGAATTACAGGAACTATTTCAAGCATTTTCTCTATTGGTTGGACTAAGATAGCTGTGCGGAATTTGGGATCTACGCGTTTTTTTATTAGGTCTACAACGTCCCTGTCAAAATGCGATTCTCGTACATTCGTCACAACTTGCAGGTAAGTATCAAAAGGTTTTTTAATTATAGACTTAGATGTAGGTGAGTCACTAACTATATTAATTACAATTTGTCTACGATATTTATTTAAGGGGTCTTCACTAATGGGAATTTCGAGAATTGGGCTTTCTACGCTAGTGTGAGCGGTCTCACCGTCTGACATGTCTTGAATTTCAGGTGCTGTAAGAGTTGAAGAACTGTGGTTATCTTGGACCACTGAAGGATTATCCAGTGACATAGCTTCAGGTGCTGAAATCGTTGATGACGTACTATGGTGACGTCGTGGTGCTTGTGACGTATTGACTATCATTGAGATAGTTTCATCATTATGAATTTCGATCCGCGATAAAGCGTCAGCGTTTGTATTACATTTACCCTTTTTATAAATTACATTAAAATCGAATTCGGATAATTTTAGTCTCCACCTAGTTAGACGCGAGTTAGGCTCTTTTAAATTCATTAACCATTGCAACGGTTTATGGTCGGTGATTACTTTAAATTTGCGCCCAAATAAATATGGCCTAAAGTACTTTGTGGCCCAGACGATCGCAAGAAGTTCTTTTTCGATCGTTGAATAATTAGTTTCGCTATCGTTTAGTGTCCTAGATGCATAAGCTATGGGCCTATCAGCTCCTATTGGGCCTTGGGATAGTACAGCGCCTAGTGCGAATTTGGATGCATCAGTAGTGAGAATGAATTCCTTTGAGAAGTCTGGATACTGTAATACCGGGTCATTAATCAGAAGAGTCTTACAGTGTTCAAAATGTTTTATATAATCAGGTGTAATATTAATTTTAGCTCCCTTTTTCAGACATGTGGTAAGAAATTTTGTAATACAAGCGAAATCGGGAATAAATCTACGGTAATAACCGATAAGGCCTAGAAAAGATTTAATTTGTTTCGGAGTTTTTGGGATAGGATAATTTACAATTGCCGAAATTTTGTCGGGATTCGGTCTGACACCTTCAGGGGTAATAATATGCCCTAAATATGGTGTTTCACGTTTTAGGAACTCGGACTTATCCATTTGGATCTTAAAATTTGATTCCTTAAGACGCTGAAATACCTTACCTAAGTTATCTATGATTTCCTGTAAAGAGGTACCAAAGACTAGGATATCATCTAAATAGACAACGCAAATTTTATTCAGAAGACCTTGGAGTACATTATCCATTACTCTCTGAAAGGTGGCTGGCGAATTTTTCAAGCCCATGGGCATTAGCAGGAATTCATAATGTCCATGCTCTACATTGAATGCCGTTTTATGAATATCTTTAGGGTCTAATTCAACCTGGTAAAATCCATTAGTTAAATCAAGAGTAGCAAAGTATTGACACTTCCCTAGCTTATCTAATATGTCGGTGACATTTGGGATGGGATATTTATCGTCAATTGTCTTCTCGTTCAACTTACGGAAATCAATAACTATGCGCCACTTAGTTTTGCCAGACGCGTCACTCTTCTTTGGTACTACCCATATAGGTGCGCTCCATGCGGAGGTAGAAGGCCTAATTATCCCCTGATCTAACATTTTACTGATTTGAGTTTGTACCTCATCTTTATGAATATATGGATACCTATAAGTTTTACTATAGACAGGTAATTCGTCTGTGGTGTTAATGCTATGCTTAATTTGGTTTGTGAACGTTAAAGGTTCATCTTCAATATAGAATACGTCTGAGTATTCTCTGCAGAGGTTAGTTAAATTGATTGTCTCCTCTGGATTTAAATGATCTATGCGCAATCGCGATAACACCTGCTCGGCTCGAAGAGTATTTTTATTGTAAGTATCCGATGTCACTGCAGATACAGTTTGTTCGCTAAATATATGTGCGACGATTGGTTCTGACAAAGATAAAATTACATCATTATTCGTAGGGTTAGATATTTCTAAAAAAGCCCGATTATTTTTTGCAGTAGTTAGACACTCACTTATGTTACAACTCTGTATACTTTGCTGATCTATGTGTATATCTCCTTGGCCAATATTAATAGGCAAATTTACTATTTTAGAAGATTGTGCCGGGATAATGTTCTCATACAAATTTACACTTTGGGAGGTATACATATGTATAGGGTTACTAGAAAATTCAGTTTTAAGTACGCGAGAACTTAAGTCAATTTTCGCTAAGAATCGTTCAAGAAGATCGCACCCTATTAGTCCGTCAAAGTAATCGTGGAATCTGTATATGTTCAATTTGATTGGATTATTGTCTTTAAATTCTTCGAAACAGGGTATAGTGATTGAGTAATAATTCATTGTGGATGCATGCACGTTAGCGACTATAAATGGTTCGTAGTCAAGTTCATAATCGGGATAGTACTTTGCCACAGTTTCAGGACTTATGAACGACTGGTTAGCCCCCGTATCAATTAAAAATTTTAAAGGTGGAAAGTCGGGCCTAATATTTAATTTTAAAAAAGGCAATTGTCTTTTCCCCTGTATATTAATTTCTATTCGGGGGCAGTTTTCGGGGCTTCCTTTGGAAAATTTGACGACTTTGGGTTTTCAGGTGGAACTGTGGGTGTGGGTTCACCTACGGAGACGTCCTGTGTCAGTGTCAAGTGAGTAGTCGGGTCACAAGCTGGGACACAGTCTGGGACATAGTCATAGTCACAGTAGTAAAAGTCCTCTGGGACATAATAGTCAAAGTCGGGTTCTTGTACAAAAAATTCGTTCACGTTTGCTTCTCGTGTTCTAAAGTAATTACTAGGGGGTGGGTTACCGTAATTACGCCAATCATGCATATTGGTCGGTGGCAGAACACGTGCAACGGGGTGACTAACACCGCTCATTGGACGAGGCTGGTTGTTCGGTGCCTGCTAAGACGTTGGGGGTCTAGGGTTGACTCTAAAACCGGTGGACATATTGGTTCGCGGTAAAGCTTTGAACATTTGTTGGGTTCTAGAGGGTCCCTGATAAAATGGTCTAGCTTGCTGTTGAATAAAGCTATTTGGATCAAAATTTCGAGGTATAAAATTTCTATTCATCTGAGGATACTGAGCTAGCACATTGGGGAATATTGGAAGCAACCTTTTACTTGAAGGTTTAATTTTTTGTTGAAGGTAGAGAATGTTCATCTCCTCTTGGGCAAATTCTAATGCTTTCTCCAGGGAAGGAGGCCTCATGCATCGAATCCTAGATCCTAGAGGTTCCGCTAAGCCTCGTAGATACGTCTGCAAAGCTAGTTTTTTATACAAAGTTCTTTTCGCTTCGACGGTGGTAGCGACAGCATCGTGTATTTCCACGTATGTCATGATGGTGCTTAAAAGGTTTAAGACGCGCTCATAGAATACTTGAGGCGTATCTGACCCTTGAGATAATAACGATAGATCATTGTATAACGCAGACTCATCTCTATGGTCTGAAAAATTATGAATTAACGTATTCCTAATACCGTTCCAATCCCGGGGAACACCATTTGATACTAGTGTTCTAGCTGCGTTCCCGGTGATTTTATTTAATATACCATTTAATAATGCTAAGTTAGTTAGTTCATGACCAGGTGCTGGATCAATATAGCTCGCAACAAGCTGGTCACATAGTGATAAAAATCTAATTAGAGTATTACTATTACCGTCAAATTCTTGTACTAATCTTAATGTTTTAACAATTTTATCAATCATATCGTCTTGATTTTCCATTATTATTTCTAAGCTACCTAACTCTAAATTTCGGGTAGCGTCCCTCAGCGCGTTGCGAGAGGACAACCGATTGCCCAGGGGTTCGATACCCCTAATAGATCGCGATGATCGTGGGTGAAAAATTTTGTAGGCGGGGAATAGCGACCGACTGTAAGGAATTTGTGCAACTTACATAAAGTACATATCGGCGGCTCTCGTAGTATCGATGTCTGGATACAGTCTACAGGATCTCCAACGGCTGCTTCTGGTTCTTCTGGATTGTCAACGACGCACGTTGAAACGTGAACAGCACGCACAAATGTCCAAATGTCCAACTCGATCGTGAAATTATAGTCTTTGATTTGCACGCACTGACTCGACAATCCTACCGACTGCGCCAATTATGTGATGGGCAGCGGAGGAGTCCAAAAAAAACCCAAAATTTCCACTAAATGAATTTAATAAAGTAATTACAATTAATTCTTAATATTAGGTGATTAGGTACTAAGAGGTTGTCCTAACGACCGATGTATGTGACGAAAGGCCCCGCGCCGAATTTGCTGGTTAGTTTTATTGGATGCATCAAGTTGGGTTGCGCAATCCGTTCACAGTAACCGAATGTATGGTGATGACGTATCTGGGAGACACTCACAGATATAACACGCATGAGTAACAGGAATTGTTATTTCCGAATTGAATATCGTTTGCTCACATAACCCTGATTACGTCGTTACACACACAATGTAACATCGATGTGTGTGTAAACCTGGGTTTTAGGGTACGTGAACCAATTGCAGTCCGTGTAGTTTCTATTACTCCTGGTAAATACAATTTTTATTTCAGACTTATAACGAGATAACGCGAACCCATATTATGATCTTTAATGGATTGAAATGAATGATTTTCCGGAGTTTTGGGAATTTCCGGGATTGCGGGAATATTCTAACGAGATAACCCGGAATGCAAGGGCAACTGAAGGAACAGGGTGGTATTTAGTCAGTAAGAATCTAACACTTCCTTCAGCCTTCCGCCCCACCCAGGGCGGCAGCTGAGTCATTGATGATTTTCCCATCCAAAAAAAAAAATGAATGATTTTTCAATTTTGAATTCGTAATTAGTTTGCTCGGTTGTGTTAGATTTACTTAAAAGTTTAACGGAGTTTAGTTGAAATTATTATTAGTATGTAAAATAATCTTGAAATCTTGAATAATATTTTTAACAGTAGTGGACACTAATAGGGACAGCTACCCTATAGGTATCAAATTTAACGAAATAATATTTACGTACCAGGATAGCAGGGAATAGGAGCTTCATTTTTGTTATTGCTTTGCTCGTCGCCGTCAGTCGACGTCTGTCCTGCGTCTAGTACACTCGTTTTTATCCCTATGATAATTATGCGCATCAGTAATTTGCGAGCTGCCCGAGAACTGTACCGTCGCCGTTTTATTGAGAGTAGACCAGATGCTGAGCGTCGATAGATGCCTTCGTCGGCATGTTTTAGTTTGATCTCGGATGGTACATCGGCTTGGTGCCTCTAACCATAGGTAATCAGGTACCTATGGCGAGTGCTGAGCAACGACGGTCAGCACCCATAGTGCGTGTGTAGTATACGCAGTGCAGTGTGATACAAATTAAAGTGCGGATTGAGGCCGCTTTCAGGACAATAACACCAGACATGCTACGTAATGTGTGTCCATGAACAAGTGAGCGGCCTTGTGCATACAATACCAAGGTCACCACATCGAACCCCATCTTTAAAAATGTAAGTCAATTTACTAAATTAAGCAAAGCTTTAAGATTTTACTGTTTACTCGGTATAAAGTAATAATAAGGGATGAAACTAGTTAACCTAAGTACCTACCTAAACTTTGTTTCGATTGTTTACGTAAGTTTTGTTATTCCAGTTTTTACGTGCTAATTTCTAGCTTAATAACGAGTAAACTGTAAATCAATAATTAGAATTACACATTAATTTTTACATCACGGTAAAGTAGGTATGGCTTATTGCGCGCGCGCGCGCCGGCGGCGGCGGAATATTCCGTCAGTTGGCGCCGACAAAGAACACCGCCTCGCGCCTGCGCAGTAGGCTACGGTACTAGGCGCGCAGAGTTACGGAAGAGATTTATCATGATATTAGCAAGTAATTTAAAAAGTTATTGACCTACGTAGTGCGGTGACACGTTTGTTATGATTTGAATTTAAGAAACCAATGAAACCGAAAAGGACAATGCCCAAAACTGTATGGGACTTGGTCCAAATTTCCACCACCAACTAAACATATGTAGCTAAATAGTCTAATATATAGAGAACATTTTCCACCAGGGGGCATTCAAAAATATTATGTGAGTAAAATTATAGGAGCAAAAATATTATTATCATAGGAGTAAAAATATTATGAGAGTATAATTACTACTAGTATTTATATTCTTTTGTTTATTTTTATAAGTACTATTAGTATATTATAAATAATGTTTATCATTAGTTTGTCTTTTTTGTGCACTTTTATAGAATTCTGTTGTATTTAAGTGATTGAGTCAACCAACAGTGCAGCCCTATCCAGAGGCTACAAGTTAATAACTATTTTTATAGCTCAAGAAGAACCTAACCTAACCTGCATTTTCCTATTTTGAAGTTAAACAAAAAGTAACAATGTACTATAAACAGTCTCTAGTTTGTAGTTTATATCTCTAGATGGGACTGCACCCAACTCCTCCTTTCAAAAGAAGGTCAGCTGCTGGTAGACTGATTGTGGGTTGGTGTCTCGCCCATCCAAAATATCACACGATAAGCATTACATGTGCACAGCAGCCTAATGTTCGCATGCATACCAGAAAGGGTAATTGTTAATTGCTTCTCGACCATTTAAGTTGCTGTGTACAAGTGTAGTACACTCTCGCACGCGCATGTCTGGATTCTATCCTTACGCGTAGCAACATAGCATTGTTGCCTTCAATTCCGAAATCGGTGATGTCATTTAATGCACCATGTCTTGCAATTTCAATCCGATATACAACACCATCACGTACGTGTTCGCTGTAGTAGCTTCGCGCAATTTTTTTTTGGTATGTTCCAAGTGCGAACAATGTCAAATCTTCCTCGGTTAGTATTGGAAACTCGTCTGATCCGATTAAATCGGCTTCGATATTGTGGAAACTAGCCCGCTGTCTGTTTAAGTTCTTTTCTATATTATATGCGCCCAAACGATTTGGTTCGTGCATTCTTTCTCCTATTATATGCAAAAATTCTGGTGCGTGAATGTTGTCGTGAATTGAGACATGAAACGCGTTTATAAGTGCAGCACAGCAGCAACTCTAAAGTCGTCGATCATGTGGTGCATAGCGCGATTAAAAAAATCTTGGCGGAACAATTTAAAATCACGTTTAAACCGTCCGTTGACAACCTCGATGACCCAGCGGTTAATCGTAACAAGTCGATTCTTGTTTGCCTCTAACGTTGCTAATTGGGGTTCACCTCGCCGTTTGCTTATAGGCATAGGAGCCTCATACCCGAACGATCTTAGTTATTCTATCACATCTCTGAAGCCTCGGTCGCAGATGAAAACTTCACCGAGTTGGAAGAAATAGTGAAACGGATTTTCTTCGTTTTCATTTATTAAGTCTCGCATAATATCAGCATCATTTTTTGTAGCCACGTACGGTCCTGTCACATCTATAATGTAACCGTCGGTACAGACAATGGGAAATGGTTTTAATAAGTTATCATATTTGTGTAAGCTGTATGTTTGTCGCTGAAATTGGAAGTTGCTGGACTTTTGTATAAAGACGTATGTTCCATCAATAATCACAATTGTCTTTCTTTCTTCGGCTGGTGCCTCTGGGTTTCCATAGATTCCACTTGGCACAGTCAGATTTCTTGCCAAAACTGATATTCCTAGAAATGTGATCGAAACCGAGGTGAAGTGGTACAAATTCTCTAGTTAAACAGGTTCGTGCAGTCTTCATTTTTCTTTCTAGAGTACTGCAAGGCATGTTAAAAAGAACGCTCAGTCTATTATCGCTGTCACCCGTCCGAAGTTTCATTAAATAAATGCCTAGCGCTGTATTAGGCTTCCTTAGTTGTAATGCTAAGGAAGGTGTTTCTCTCAATATCTGTTCCATTTCATTGTATATTAAGCCTACACGGTAATGTAAGATTTTTGGATCTATAGAACGTAGGTTTTCAAAATCCATTGTATTTGAACTGTTTCTCACGCCGGCTTGCATAGTTTTAATCATTTCTACAAACATTTCTCCTGTGAACTCATGTGATGCATTTGGAGCGTCAATAAATTGAATCCACAGATTTTGCTCCAGGTGTTTTCGGCATACCCTTGCACTTGGACGGATATAAAAGCTCGAATGCACTAAAAGTTCAAGTCCGATTTTTTCCGGTCTATGACATCTACTATCACTGTCACATTGAAAAAAGATGCACGTATTGACTATATTCGGTGCCCTCGTGTATTCCGGAGTTTCGAAAAAGCCCTCACTTGATCTTCCAACTCTTGAAGTAATTGGTAATTTCTTCTACTTAGTAATGAAGAATTACAACAGTCAGTGTCTTCTTTCCCCTTCCACTATCGTAATAATCCACACACGTAGCAAACGCAGAAAATCCGAAATAATATTGCCATTGTCACAAATAAAGAGTGGATATCAAAGTCCAGTGTGAAATAGCCAATAGTAGTGATTAAATAAACATCAAAAACACAAACACAACAAATAAACGCCTGCCAAAAAAGTACTCTTTGACGACTGCGCAGAACGTAACTAGCGTCTCTGGATCAAATAGAAACCGAATGCGCTTGATTCTTTCTTATGTGCGAAAGAGACAAAATCGTGTTATCGCCTACCTAACCTCATGTCTTGTAGGCACGCCATTAAATAGACCTACTTCATTACTAAAAAAGCATGAAAACGTAATCAAATGAAAAAAAAAAGCGTGAGAATATTAATATTATTTACTAGGTCATAACTCCTTACCCTCATAATATATTTTATTCCTGTCTTAATAAAAGTTATTGTATTTTTCATGAACTATTTGACAACGTAGGTCTCATTAGTGGTGGAAATTTGGACCACGAATGGGCATTGTCCTTTGGTATCAATTCTTAGAGTATTTTATTTTGAGTTGAAACTATGTATAGTGACTCTATACCAGCTGTTATATTTACTGCATAAGGATACCTACAAGGTTTAAATTACACCCTGTATATAGGTGCCATCACAAACTGAAATGGCAGGCCTGATTTCTATAGGAAGGTCTTGGTTGCCATATAATGCATTAGGAATAGCTAGATTCCTTTCTGCTATTTGCTGGGCTGTTATATGCTGTAATCCAATGTGCCTTGGAACAAAATGTTCGCTTAAACATGACCTCACTTTGTTCATGTGCGACTCTAATGTTGATCGGCACATGTTAAATAGTGAGGCCAGTCTCCGATTACTTTCTCCAGTCCGAAGTTTAATCAAATAAATGGCTAATGCAGTTTTTGGTTCCCTGATAAGATTTTCCAAAGGAATTTCATTATACAGCGCTAAAAACTCTGTCACTGTAAGTCCCGTCCAATAGTGACAAATGTGATGCGGCATTTGATCCACATTATTAAAATCAAAAGTCACTGGATCTCTTTTTAGAAGCCCTATTGAATCTTCTGACTGCTGAATAGTAAAATAAGATGAGGTATTTGTGTTCTCAGGTAATAAATGCCATTCATTAGCGAATAAATGTATCTCGCATATTCGGCAACTGATGGGAATGTATAATTGCGTTCTTTAAGTAACATTACCTTAAAAAAGGTAGGAATCAAATGCCCCGATTGATTATTACACTCCCTAAAAATACAATGGCTAGAAGTATTTGGAGCATGTATATAATTAGGCAGATAATTCATTTGGCCAATCCCTTGTGCTTCAGCAGGATTATCAGCTGGTGGAGGTGGTGGTGAAGGTTCATGTGCGACAGTAGGATTAGCAATTGGTGGAAGTGGAGGTGGTTCGGGCAATCCAGGTTCATTTTCCTCTAGTTCTTCAGCTTGTCTGTGTATATTTAGTACTAAGTGCCGATTAGCTCGCATCCAACAGGGATGACATGTTTGCAGATTTGTCCTCCGATCCTGTAACAATGTTTGACATTTTTACCTTATAAAGTAAATGGTAGAAATGCCGAAATATTTCAGTGTAATAAATGTGGTTAGTATTAATAATAACTGGTAATTATTAGGACGCAATCTGACTCGGTTTATAGTTTGCGTCTGACTGTTTGTCTGAGTTAACGACCAATATACTATTTACAATAGAACGATCACACTCTTCACACAGGCAAACAGTTGGCGGATTATATGCCAAGTGAGACTGCACCCTTACTCATTAATTATATGGAATTTGTTTCATCATGGAAATAATAAAATAACAATTTACAGCAGCCAGGGCGAGATAATAGACTAAAAATATAAGTTCAACAGCACACACTAACCTGATTGTGGGTATTCCATGAGAAGAAAATATCGATTAATGGACTGTTTTCTTCAACCGTGTGGTGACGCACTGAGTAACGCCTCCCCATAACAGAGCGTCCACAACCAATACACACCATTGGGTAGCCCAGTAATCTGCTATGTGTACCTTCTTCCGAGCGTTGGTTTAGCAATACATAACATGCATTGCAAATCAATCCATCTAAAGGAAGCTGAAAAACATGACATATTGTACTCAGTCAAGTAATACGTGATTGTTATTGTGCTAACACTCTTTCATATTATGGAACTCAACTGTTGAAGTTGGTAAAATATGAAAATAAGTACTACGTGGGTACATACCTCGTATAAAGATAACCATTCTGTCAATGTATTTTGTAACTGCGGTGTTAGAGTTGTTACAATATGCCTTCGCATTCGATTAGTGGCCACACTACAATTCAGGCACCTAGACATCCTAAGCATCAGAATCCAAATCGTAAGCAAACAAGTCCAATAAGCACAGCAAAATATGTTATAACGTTAGAAGCGTATACGAAAGTCCGATAAACGGTAGCGTGGGGTCAAATTAAAATATCCAACAGAGTAACATACAGAATACAGTAATACGTGCTAAGATCAACGCAAAACAACACAGAGTTTAAGCACGGTAATGTCACGGTAATTATCTATTACCGTGGTAATGCTATCTACAGTATTCTGTCGAAAATCGACGCGAATGCGCCGTAGTGACGAACGGACGGTGTAAGGGTTTTGTAAGCAGTAAGCGTACGATTGTCATTTGTGACAAATATAGTCATTGAAATAAGTACTTACTTTATATAGCAAAGAGCAATTATAGACTATAATGTGCTGTTTTTGGTTGCTTGTCAATAACGCATCCCAGAGATAACATTTTTTAAATTACCTGGAAACTCCGAAAGGTAAGACTTTAATTTTTTTTTATACAGTTACTAACTAGTGCGTAATTTTTTTATATAGTTACTAATTAGTGCGTAATTTTTTTTTATATAGTTACTAACTAGTGCGTAATTTGTTTCATTTTTAATAAGTAGGTATTTCACTTTTTCCACCGAGTAAAATACCTGGATTAATAAATAAATAAGTGGATAGGGTGAAAAAAGCACACGAGTGACCTACCTACGCTCGCGTTAAAAAGAACTAGCAGGTAATTTCCTAGGCTACTTACTTATGAACTTAGCTACTTACATATTATATTATTGAACTAGATGAAATATCATTATAAAATGATTATGAGAGTAATAAATGGTAGGAGTACCTACCTCATAAGATTTACATTATAATTTACTTTTTACGTAAGATTCTATAGTAGGTAGTTAGAGGTTTGATTCGATTTTTTTAAATAAAGAATATAATATTTATTATCACGAAACTAAAAAGAAACTCAAAAAGGTTGATGAAATTAAAATACTGTAGGCGGGCAGCCCTATCGCGTGTTTACGTACTGCGCGGCTGTAGGTAATTATTTCAAGAACACAGCCGAGTCACTACACTGTTAGATAACTTTACCGTGGCATAGGGTACTGAGTGACAGGTGACAGACGTGAACAAATAACTAGGACGCTCGGATACACACTTTTGAATATATTGTCGATGCATAATGCGTAACGTGTTCACCATCATGACGCACGGGCCACGGAATCTCGAAAAATATGTTTGTGATAATCGTGAAAACGTTGACTTCTATAGATATTTAAAAAACGATTCTGGCAGTCTTGGGTGTTTTTTATTTTAGTCACCGTGCTACAGATACAGTGTTGGTCTTATGCATGTATCCAAACGCAAATGCAATTGTATTGCATTGCAAAAACCACAAAAAATTAACACACTTATTTTTTTGCCATTTTATGTCGCCTGGTCTAGAGAAATTTTATTGTTGCGATTAATTTTAGTATATTTATGAAGTAATTTTCATATATAAATAATTTCTGTACATTTATGTATTCTGAATTGATTCTGAGGGCAGGATCCGGCCATGTCCTTCAGTGAGGCGATCGAATCGAATTTACGTAAGTACTTACAGTTAGTTAGTCTTTAAATATATGTCGTGAATGGATGGCGCCACAGTACAGCGGACAGCGCCATCTAACAATTTGATTGGTAAACGAAGAAACACAAGGGAGCCCTACCCTTGACACGGTCGTCGGTGGAGGGGATGCAGCAAGGACTGGCGGAGAGACCGAGTGTTGCGACCACAGTCTACAGTCTACAGTCGACAGTGCGACAGTCTACAGTCAACGGTCGAGCTGTGGCAGTCTTGGCAAACGCTCAATACCAACGCACGTGCGCGTTTCGGTTGTTAATCGCTAGTTTATTAAAGTTACTGTCAATTCAAATTATCTTTTCGTTCGAGTACCCACTGTAATGCCCACACTTATCCAAACTATGTCGAATCGTGAAGAGGACCCTATGTATCGCATCTCGGCCACCCAATGATGCGACATATATTTTATTGATTGTATTGCTATCTCATAATTATGATTATCGTTTCCTCTGATAGAAAACATGCCATATTAGTAAAGCGTGTCTCAGAATGTTTTTCGTTTTTGAATTGACCAACACGCGCCAACCGCAGGTAGCAGGGGGAGGAGAGTGATCTCAAATGCTTGGCCGGCTTGTTAAGTTTAGTAGCCATGGATCGTTTCACGGGACCACAGCGCGCTTTTTGCGTGCGAGCGTTTTATAAAAACAACGATTCCTACACTATTGTTCGTCGTCTCTACAGGACACATTTTAATTTAACAAGCTTAAAACATGTGCCAAGTGCCAATTTAATTAAGCATTGGGTGTGCAAGTTTGAAGAGACTGGGAATACAATGCCGGACAAATCGTCTGGGTGCAAAAGGACATCAAGAACGAGCATGAACGTCGACCGCGTTCGTCAGTCTGTTATGGACGACCCACGACAGTCGTTGAGATTACGCGCAGCTTCTCTTAATTTGAACAAATCTACGGTTCATCGCATTATTTCGAAAGACTTACATTTTCACCCCTATAAAATTGTTATTGTTCAAGAAATGAAGCCTGATGATCCTGATAAACGAGTCGAATTCTGCAGGACAATGAAAAACCGTTTTAGGAGTTTCAATAACATCTGGTTCTCCGACGAATCGAATTTTCACATCAACGGTCACGTGAATTTCCTATGGGGTACCTAAAAAGTAAAGTTTATAATCCATTGCCACCCAACCTGAATGTTTTGAAGCAAAGAATCACTGAAGAAATCAACTCTATTCCAAGAGCGATGCTCCAGCGAGTGATTGAAAATTTTAGCTCCAGGTTAAATGAGTGTGAACAAGTGAATGGTGCGCATTTGCAAACGGTTGTTTTTCATAAATAAACTTTAAGAACTGCTCTTTAATTTAACAATAAATAAAACGAGTATTAATTGATATTGTTGTTTTTTATTTAACATTTAAAAACGAAAAACATTCTGAGACACCCTTTATTTGCTTGTATACAATGTCATCATGTAACAGAAATAACGAACTTTCTCAAACATTAAACTAGTTTATTCAAATTATGATATATTCATTCAAAATCTAGGTAAGGGTACATTTTGTTGAAGAAAAGCGATAAAACATTGCTTAATTTATAATATATGTCGCATCATTACGGCCGAGATGCGATACATCGGGTCTTCTTCACGATTTTACATAGTTTAGATAGGTGTGGGCATTACAGTGGGTACTCGAACGAAAAGATAATTTGAATTTACAGTAACTTTAATAAACTAGCGATTATCAACCGGAACGCACACGTGCGTCGGAAACAAACACGTGCGTTGGTATTGAGCGTTTGCCAAGACTGCCCGAGCTCGACCGTTAACTGTAGACTGTAGACTGTCGCACTGTCGACTGTGGTCGCAACACTCGGTCTGTCCGCCAGTCTTCGCTGCATCCCCTCCACCGACGATCGTGTCAAGGGTAGGGCTCCCTTGTGTTTCCGATCACGTGATCCTTCATGTACCATCAAATTGTTAGATGGCGCTGTCCGCTGTACTGTGGCGCCATACATTCACGACATATATTTAAAAATCAAATCTAAAAGATGAGTTTCACAAATCAGGCATACAGGATGTATGTATATTTAAAAATATTAATTAACTTTATTGTTATAGATATCATCATGCCGAAACAGAAAAAACAAAAAGTTTGGAGACATTACTACAGCTTACCTGACAAATCAGTAAATGCACATTTTGTTCAAAAATGTACCGAGTACCTAATGTAACCAAAATAGGTAATCACTTGATGAAGTGTCCTAAATGTCCGCTGGTTATAAGAAATGAGTTAACGAAAAGCTGTGAAGAAACGTTGTTAATAGCATCAAATACATCGAACTCATCAACTACAGAAGGAGAAATAATTGAAAACTCAACACCCCCCGACTTGACTGCCCCGTTGGTCTCGTGGTTGCAAGCGCGACTGCTGAGCGTGGGGTCCTGGGTTCGATTCCCGGGTCGGACAAAGTGTTATTGAGTTTTCCCATTAGGAATTTCTTAGTAACAGTCCGGAGTTTGGAAGTTGGCGGTTTAATACACCCGTGCCTCGGAAAGCACGTTAAGCCGTTGGTCCTGCGCCTGATCTCTCTCCGGTCGTGTCGGATTGCCGTCCCATCGGACTATGAGAGTGAGGGAAGAGGGAGTGCACCTGTGTCTGCGCGCACACTTGTGCACTATAATATCTCCTGCGTACCTGGCTAATCTCCGTTGAGATTGGCTACCGTGACCGAAATCGGTCGGGGAGGCTATTATGTTACTGGATCGCGTCTGTCTATGGTGGAACATCCTCTGTGGAGAGAGTTTTTTGAAGAACTACAGCCTCTGTTCGAACTACCAACACGAAAAGCTGTTTCCACAACACATTTAGAAACAATTTACAATCAAATGGAACAAGAAATAACTGAAGAATGAAGTCGACTGACAATTTACATCTTCAAGGCGATGGATGGAGTAACCGACGGAACAAGGGTATTATTAATTTTGTTGTTGCAAAATCTGAACCCGTTTTTGTGAAAAGTTTAGCTACAACTAGCCATCGTCACACTGCCGTATACCTAAGTGAAGAAATTCAAATAGTAATGAGAACCTACGGAGTGTATTTTGTGACTTTAATAGGAGATAACGCAAAAAACCTACAAAAAGCTTTTGATTTAGTAAAACTGCAACATCCAAACGTAATCACACTTAATTGCGTGGCGCACACATTGAATTTACTGTGTCATGACATAATGAAAGAAGATGCTATACAAGCTTTCATTTCAGTTGCCGTCGACGTAATCTATTAGAACAAGTCAAATTCTGAGCGCGTTATTCAAGCAGATAATTGTAGAAAAAGGTTCTGGCGAGCAACTAAAATTGCCCAGCAAGACGCGTTGGGGCAGTTACCTTCATGCTGGGCGTAGTTTGCAAAATAGCAAGGCGGCTCTGCAATGTTTGGCAGTACATGATGATGCAATAATGATCCCAGTTGATATTAAAGCAAATTTACTACACGAAGAATTTTGGAAAATTATCGATGAATCTACTGCAATTTTAGAGCCAATAACAGATTGCAAATTTAAACTAGAAGGAAACAAAGCGTACATAGATGACGTGTACATGTCATTCAAAGATATAAAATCACGTCTGGTCTTTGCTTCCTGGTTTTTCTTTGGTTGACAATAATGTCAGAGAGAGGATTTTAAATGCAGTTGATAAACGCAGAGGGAACTGCATAAAGCCTATTCATCTAGCAGCCTATATGCTAGATCCAAAATCTCAAGGCATCGAAATTAACGAAGATGATGAAATCATTGCCATGGATTTCATTCATGAGAAAGGAAGGCAGTTACACTTGGAAGTAATGGCAGATTTAGGTAATTATAGAGCAAGAGAAGGTTTGTGGGGAAAATCTTTTGTTTGGACCAGCCTCCAGAAAATGAATCCCTTAACTTGGTGGAAAGGAATTTGCAAAAACAAACCTCTGAGCAAAGTTGCAGCTTGTCTTTTAACTGCTCCCTGCACCTCGGCTGCAACAGAGCGTACCTTCAGCGTTCATGGAAATATCCACAGCTTTAAATGGAACAGGTTAACAACAGAAAGAGCTGCAAAGCTAGCCTACATATCATATAACTGGAATTTGTTACACAATCAAAAAGACGAATAAGTAGATGAAGAAGATAAGGAACCCATTTCAAGTCCTTTTAACCCATTGACCATAAACAATATTGAACCTCAACCATCAACTTCTGGAAGAAATACAAGAGAAATAGAGTTTTGCGATATAACAGAAACATTCTCCGTTGACAGTGATTTAGACAGTGATTAAATGAATCTCATTAACATTTTACCTACTTAGGTACTTACTATTATAAGAGTATTAAACTTGAAGTGATTTTTGCCACCCATAACCTGATTGTTGTAAATAACAAAATAAAGAAACTACTTGTGACAAACTTATGAACAATTGTTTTGTCTATGTATTCTTTTTAAATAAATCAGTCGTTCCAAATCTCTGTTGAAACACGTTGTTTTATTATAGGTTATGGGCCCAGACACGTTTAATAGATAAATATTGTGAGTTTATTGTTAGAATTATCAGTGTGATGAACAATAGACTGTGCGTTTTACCATCAGACTTGTTTATAAAGTAAACAGTGAGTAAAACCGGCAATTTCAATATCGGCTAGAAACAACGTGCGTGACAGTCATGGCGTCCAGTTCAAACTATCTTGTTAGCGTACCGAAATTAAAAGGGCGTGAGAATTATAGTGAATGGAGTTTCGCCGCAGAGAATTTTCTGGTATTGGAAGGAATGGTTGGGTGTATAAAACGTGAGCCCAGTCAACCACCAGTAGCTGCAGATGACGCGAAAACAAAAGCCAAGCTGATTTTATCAATCGATCCGGCTCTTTATGTTCATATAAAAAACGTCAGTACATCGAAAGAATTGTGGGATAAATTGAAGATGTTATTCGATGACTCGGGATTTACTAGAAAAATTGGTCTCCTGAGGAATTTAATATCTATTCGATTGGAAAATTGCACTTCGATGACGGCTTATGTAACACAAATTGTTGAAGCTGGGCAAAAATTACAAGATACGGGATTTGGCATAACCGACGAGTGGATTGGCTCTATCATGCTGGCTGGTCTTAGTGAAAAATATATGCCCATGATAATGGCTATCGAGCATTCAGGCATCATAATTACATCCGACGCCATTAAAGGGAAATTGATAGACATGGAACCGGAAGATACTGATGTCAATAATGCATTCGCGTGTTTCCGCAAGAATCACATTCAACGTTCAAAGAATGGAAAGTGTACACAGTCTGTGGCCAATAAAGATGGCGGGAAAGCAGAAGTTTCAACATCTGTCAAAGAAAAACCAAATGTCAAATGTTACAATTTTAAACAACATGGTCACTACCGTAATCAATGCACTATCAAAGATAAATCTTCTAAGAATTCAGAAAATAAATCCTCAAAAACAAGTAATGCGTTTAGTGCCGTGTTTTTAAATAGAATATTTGATAAGAGTGACTGGTATGTCGACTCTGGTGCCAGTTCGCATAAAAAAAAAAAAAAATGTTTATTGCATCATCATAAATAACTTATTTTAATTACAATGTGGAGAATCCATTTAAGCAATTAGTTTGCTTGTGTTAGGATGCTCCGCCCTTCCCCAGGTTATATAATTGTTATTTAGTTATTAAGCTATTTCAAGATAATTTAAGCTTATACTTACAAATAAAAAAAAAACAAAGACATAAAAAAAATATATATATAAAAATGAAATGCAAATACAATATTTTTATGAAAGGCAAAAAAAAAACGCTCTAGGGATGTGTGTTATGTGAGTAGGAGATTGTGTGGAGGAGAATGTGTATGTGAGTAGTGGGTGTGAGTAAGTATTATTTACTGTATTTTGAAGTAAAATCCAGATATATACTAGCTGTATACTAGCTGACCCCGCAAACGTCGTTTTACGATAATATAGGGGTATAAAAAATAGATGATGTCCGATTTTCAGACCTACCCGATATGCATACAAAATTTCATACAAATCGGTCCAGGCGTTTCGGAGGAGTTTGACACGTAACAAACATCGCGACACGAGAATTTTATTTATTATTTTTTCTTCCTTTTTTTTATTTTATTTTATTTTATTTTTTTTTTTTTTGCTATCTAACCCTACGACTAGTCTTGAGATCGGAAATTACTGTACTTAGGACATTAACTTCCATTAGCGGCAAAATATAAAGCGAATAAATTACGTGTATACTATAGTTTCATCGATTGTACCATATTTTCCACTTCATCGTAGGTCTTTGACTTAAGCCATTTAGACAAAGCGTTTTTGCATTCTCGGTAGGTTAGTGGGTATATGTCAAGTTCTTTATTAAAAAGATTGTATAAATGGGATGACTGGCTAGGATATTGCCTTTTTGCGAAAGTAGACTTTACTGAGACAGTGGGAGCAACGGTGTTTTTCCTTCTGCATTTTGTCTTCTGTGGGTTGAAAGATAGTGTTTTATGCTTAGTAAGAGTTACATTAAGTACGTAAAGCTTTCTAACGGTCAGAAGATCTGCATTCCGGCAAAGGTTCTCAGTTGAAAATCTGAAGGGCTTAAAAAACATAACTTTCAGTAGGGACCTCTGAGCTCTCTCGAGGTCTAGAAATTTAAGTTTAGTGGCACCTCCCCAGACCGGTAGACAGTATGCCAAGACGGACTGAGCAAGTGAGATGTAAATCTGTACCAGGAGTTTTTTCGAGGTTACATGACGTAGTGTCTTGAAAGTCCAGATTAGTTTCCTAATTCGCTTCATTAATAATTCCGTGTGATTGTGCCAAGATAATCTTTGATCAACCATAATACCTAGGTATTTGGTGGATTCCACTCTAGTAATTTCTGTGCACGAACAATTTGTGTTTATAGTATAAAGGCATTTATGAATCTTAATTTTGAATTCTGGTGGGGGTTGAGAGGTGTTGTACTTGGTGAAACAGATGAAGTTGGTTTTAGAAGTATTTAAGGTTAGAAGGTTATGGTCAAGCCAGGCGGCTATCCCTGCCAGCCCACGCTCGGCGGTTAACCGGACACTGTCCCAGGTAGCGCCACTGAACACTATAGCAGTGTCATCTGCGTATGAAAGAACGTGTCTATCCACGATTTTCATGCTACATAAAGTATTTATATATATAAGGAACAATGTCGGTCCGAGCACACTACCTTGGCCCACTCCAAACTGGACGGTTTCTTCGGAGCTAATGATATTGTCTATCTTAATCTTTTGCTTGCGTTCGCTTAGATAGTCTTTGAGCAAAGCGTGGGGAATACCTCTTACTCCAATTGATTCCAGCCTATCCAACAGAGTGGAGACAGAGACTGTGTCGAAAGCCTTTTGAAGGTCCAGGAAGACAGCAAGGCACTTGCCTCCGCTGTCCACTTGATTGGTTACAGCGGAGGCAAGCGTCAGAACTGCGTCTTCCGTAGATATTTTTTGTCTGAAACCGTACTGTGAGGTCGATAGGAGGTTGTTTTTATTAAGGTAAGATAAGAGACGAGAGTTTATTAATCTTTCTATTATCTTAGATATTGATGGCAATACAGAAATAGGCCTATAGTTCGACGGGTTAGCTCTGTCTCCACTCTTGTGCACAGGTGTTATAAAAGCTAGCTTTAAGGCGTTCGGGTAGGTAGCATGCTCAAAGCACTGATTCGCTAAGTGGGTTATAATTGGGACGACAAGAGCATGGGCGGTCTTTAGGAAGTTGACAGTTATTCCGTCCCAACCCGGGGCACTATCTGATTTCAGAGACATTAGAACGCTGTGAACTTCATCCTGATCAGTGTTTAAAAGTACAAACGATGAGAGAGGTAGAACATTTTCGCATTTGACATGTAATAAAGATTGGATGATCGACTCGTGTTGTTCTGGCTTCACCAAAGAAATCATGGTTGCTAATCAGAATAAAATCCCAGTGCTGTGTTGTGGAAACGTAAACATAACAACGTCGACTGAAGAATGTGATTATAACATAACTGTTGAAAATGTGTTATGTGTTCCCGAATTATCTACTAACTTATTGTCAGTGAGCCAGTTGATAAGGCAGGGCAACAAGGTGCATTTCACTGGCAAAGGATGTGAAATACTCAACAAAAGTGACACTCTAGTAGCTACTGCATCGCTTGTGAATGGAGTTTACAAACTAAACACGTCTACTTGTTTGGTGGCAGCAGTGGCAGAGTCTCCAGAAGTTTGGCATCGTAGATTGGGACACGTCAACAGTTATAACATGAATAAAATGCAGGATGCTGTGGAGGGAGTCAAATTTACTGAGACGGCCAATATCAACAAGTCTAACTGCATAGTGTGTCGCGAAGGTAAGCAAAGTCGTTTGCCTTTTGCACATGAAGGGAACAGGAGTACTAAGCTACTGGAAGTGGTACACAGCTTCATTTGTGGCCCGATGGAGAATGTATCGCTAGGAGGATCTAGATATTTCTTGATTTTCGTTGATGATCACAGCCGCATGACATGTGTTTATTTTTTGAAAAGTAATAATGAGGCTTTACAGTATTTCAAAGAGTATAAAGCCAGAGTTGAGAATTCAACATCAAATAAAATTAAAATTTTGAGAAGTGATAATGGCAGAGAGTTCTGTAATAGAGATTTTGATAGTTATTTGATGAAAGCAGGTATAGTTCATCAAAAATCAAATCCTTACACACCGGAACAAAACGGGCTTTGTGAGCGCATGAATAGAACTCTGATTGAAAAAGCCAGATGTCTTTTGTTTGATGCTAAACTTGGTAAGGAGTTCTGGGCAGAAGCCATTAACACTGCTGCTTATTTACAGAATAGAATTGTAAAAACTGGATTGAACAATCGTACACCATACGAGTTGTGGACAGGGGCTAAGCCAAACCTTAGTCATTTAAGGATTTTTGGTAGTACTGTCATGAAGCATATACCCAAGGAGAAAAGACATAAGTTGGACAAGAAAGCTGAACAATGCATACTGGTTGGCTACCCTGAGGATGTTAAAGGATATAGATAATATAATCAGTCAACAAAAGTTATTACAACTAGTAGAAATATCATCATCATAAAAGAAAAAATGTCTCATCAAGAAAATATGATTGAAGTGGAAGAGAAAGATGACAAACCTACAGAAAACAGGCAACATTTGTCTTCAGTGGGAGAGCTCTAAGACCACAGTAGAGAGGATTCATTCATTTCTTTTGAAAGTGACAAGGATGATGAAACCTATATACCAGATGAGGAGTTGACATCTGAAGAAGAGTTGCAATCAGACACCATAGTAAGAACATTACCACAACGGCAGAGAAAACAACCAGACAGGTATGGACTTATGTGCACAGAAGAGTGTAATAAATATTTCAGCGATGAACTGACATTAGAAGAAGCACTGCAAGGATCAGAGAAGGAGCATTGGGAACAAGCTGTCAAGGAAGAGCTGAAAAGCTTTGAAGACAACAAGGCATGGGAACTTGTTGACATTCCTGTAAGTGGCAATATTGTAAAATGCAAATGGTTTCTTAAGAAGAAGTGTGATGCTGAAAACAATGTCCGTTATCGAGCCAGGCTTGTGGCTAAAGGGTGTTCTCAGAAATATGGTGTGGACTATAATGAAACATTTTCTCCTGTGGTGCGACATACAACACTTAGATTATTATTTGCTTTATCAGTGCAGTTGAATCTAAATGTGACACATCTTGATGTGAAAACCGCCTTCTTGAATGGTGAACTGTCTGAGACTATATATATGCAGAAACCTTTAGGTTATATCTGTGCAAATAATAAGAAGATTTTAAAATTGAAAAAAGCTGTTTATGGTCTCAAACAGGCTTCCCGAGCATGGTATAAGAAAGTGGATGTTGTATGTTAGCAGATGGTTATTTTAAATCTAAAATAGAACCATGTTTATATTTAAAATGTGTTGGCAGTAGCAAAACCATTGTGACATTGTATGTTGATGATTTTTTTGTTTTTTCAAATGATGAATGTGAAACTAATCATCTTAAAAGCATGTTAGGTAAGAATTTTGTGATAAAAGACTTAGGGATTGTAAAAGAATGTCTTGGTATGTCAGTTGATTTTGATAAAGTAAATGGTACTGTTACTTTGAGTCAAGAGAGATATATTGATAAGTTACTGACTAAGTTTAATATGGCTGATTGTAAAACAGTGAATACTCCAATGGAAGTAAATTTAAAATGTAAAAAGGAGGATAATTGTAATAGTCAGAATCCCTATCAGCAGCTAATTGGGAGCTTAATGTATTTAGTTGTACTTACACGACCTGATATAGCTTATGCAGTGTCATATCTAAGTCAATTTAATAATTGTAATACTGAAGAACAATGGGTTTATGCTAAAAGAATTTTAAGATATTTAAAAAGGACAAAAGATTTAGGTTTGAAATATAGTAAGAGTAAGAATGTTAATATTGAAGGATATGTTGATGCAGACTGGGGCAATGATGTTAGTGATAGGAGATCATATTCAGGATTTTGTTATGTATTGTCAGGTTCTGTTATATCTTGGAGTTGTAGAAAACAAAAATGTATTGCACTCTCTAGTACAGAAGCAGAATATGTATCATTATCAGAGGCCTGCAAAGAAGCAGCATATCTAAGAAGCTTACAATATGAAGTTACTAAAAGAATGTATTGTATTACCTTATATGTACAATGATAGTATGAGTGCACAGAAATTATTAATAAACTCTGTATTTCATAATAAAACGAAGCATATTGATGTCAGATATCACTATTGTAGAGAAATGTTAAATGAAAACATTGTTAGTGTTAAATATTTATGTACATCAGATATGCCTGCAGATTTGTTCACTAAAAGTTTAAGTGCTGTAAAACATTATAAACATTTGGATGCTTTAGGAATGGTTAAAGTTTAATTTTATTTAAGTATCTGTTTTAAGTTTATAGTGTTATTATGATCTATATTTTGAGTGGGAGTGTTGTAAATAACAAAATATAGAAACTACTTGTGACAAACTTATGAACAATTGTTTTGTCTATGTATTCTTTTTAAATAAATCAGTCGTTCCAAATCTCTGTTGAAACACGTTGTTTTATTATACTGATATTTAAACAATAATTTTCATATTTGAACCATGCTGTTGTTGATTAAATGATTTTGGAGTTGATGTTTTTGTTTTTATTCAGTACTTACTAATTTAATCGTCATAGAAATTAATTTACCCACGATTTGGGAACTTTCCCGGGTAAATACCCGTTTTGGGAATATTCCGGGTGGAATGATGGAAACTTTCCGAGTCGCCCATCACTAGTCTGTAGTGTATTTTAGTCAAATAAGAGCTATTTATTATCCTAGCTACTGACCTACAGCGAATTTATAAAAAACAAAACCGATATAAAAAACGCAAAAAAAAAAAATTTTCGCGCTGGGTTTGAACTTACTTGCCATAGAATGAAATAAAGTACATTTTAAGAGCTTTCATATGACATATCACACACATCACTGACACATACTGTCACCACTGTTGAACAATGTTGAAAAAGTGGGCCCAAAATTACGCATGGTCCTTTACATGGCTGATTTTTATTATATGTTTTGTAGAATATTATTCTAAAATAGTATCATAAGTGCCAGACACTTTCCATGGAACAAAACTTTTGTCAGACGCTTTAAAGCTCCACAAAAAATAAATGAACTTTACATTTTTACATGTCTGATTTTTAAATATGTTATTAAGGTAACTATTACAAAGTTATATTTCATTAGTCAGACAAATTTTAGTGACCAAACATCCCCTAAACACAAAAAATATTCAGCCGAAAGAATGACCGCGAGAGCTTTATGCGCATGCGTCTCAGATTAAAATATTTAAATATTTTTAAAGTACTTACTGCTTTCGATTTCATATTTTTGCATCTTTATTTAAATAAGACGAACTTCAACATTAAAGTAATCATTAATTAATATTTAAGTAAATTAATTTATTGCATATATTCGGGAAAAAAAAGTGTTTGGAGCAATTTGGTTTTATAAAGAATTATTTTCATTTTATTATAAAAAGGTACCAGTTGGAACAATTAAAACAAAAATTATTTTATAAAAAAAATATTTAACTATGAGTAAGTAAGATAGTATTTATTTATTTTTTAATCATCGTAATCGTCGTCATAATCATTGGAATTTTCATCATTATCCCAATCATGATATTGTCCATTCGAGTCATCATCCTTATCATCATCATCTATGGGGAAGGGGAAGTGGGTCAAATTTAACTTGCAAGAATTTTCCTTCACATACATACAAGTCAAGTTAAATTTTATTTAACTTGACTTGTCAAACAGCAGAATTGTAAAAAATAAAAAACAAACTATCCTTGTACAGACGCCAGCAGGTCAACCTACCCCAATCTGTCAAATTTCTTTGATAGATTTTCAACTTTAGCAGTAAGGAATAAGGTTCATATTCAATTGGGAAAATCTGACAGATTGGGGTAGCTTGATGTGCTGGCCTCTGTACAATGTATTTGTGTCATGTTAATCTCGATTTATAAAATACTGTAAGTATATATTTATGTACCAAAATATTGTAAACAGCCTTGTATTATGATCTTGCGTATACCCACCAAAGACCGACGTCTTGGTACTCTATTTAATGTAACTCCTAAACTAATGACGATCACGTTATAATTTTTTTGGTGAATTATTTATAGACTTGACGCTTTAATTTGAAGTAAAAATATTTAAAAAAAAAGGGTCGAAGTGTCTGAAAATTTTATTTGAAATTTTTATTTCCGGTTTTCCATAACAAAAAAATATTAATATGGTTTGCGACTCTCAAATGGTGTTCATTCCAGTATTGACAACATTAGGAAAGAGAATAAACAAATAAAAGTATTAGATTTTTTTAATTCTCAAACAATCAGTTAAATCTTTAAAAAAAATTAACACAAATTATCAAAAATATAAACGCATAAACATATAAACGCAACTCGTCTGATAAACTTTTCAAAACAATTACAAAACTGTCAGTTATTAGTATAGGTATACACTGAGCGAGAAATTTTAGTTGTTTTATTCCCTTGGCCAGATGAAAGTAGATACCCATGCATTTGATCAACTTTTTGTATAGAACCCACTATTCTACTTGAGAACAAATCTGCTGTTCCATACAAAATTCTAATACCTACTACACCAAAATGTATGGGACAGCTGATTTTTTTCGAGTTAAAAGTTGGTCCGTTACAAAAAAGTTGTTTATATTCATGAGTACTTTCATCTGGCAAAGGAAACAAAACAACAATTTTTTTTTGGTAAAATTTGAGAGGGCGTCAGCGTTTCTTGCAGCTGACTGTCTTCTGCATACGATGGAATTATACCTTTCATGCACCATTAATAACTTTAACTAAAATTATATCAATAAAATCTTAAAATAAACGACCAACGGCAACTGGCTTACCCAACTCCTTGCGCCGCGGTGCACCGAAATGCCGACAGTCTTTTTTGTCATTAAAATGCTTTATTGATGTAGACTAGTCTAATCGCTGTTTGTACTTTTGTTGCACTCCGCGTATTGCTCGAAAACTTGAGATAGATGTAGATCTTCCGAACTTACATTCATCAATTTAGTCTCATGTTCTATATCGATCATCTTGTTGTTTATTTTTACATCAGAGAGTACTCGTACTGTCTCTGTTTTCGATGCTTTAATGGAATGATTTGTTGTGTCTGGCGTATCACCCTACGAATAAGTAATAAGTCAGGAAATGTAACTGCGATAAAAGAATGGCCAAACAAATATTAGGCCCAAGTAGGCGGGGCTTAAAAATTGTACCCATCGCGTCATCAGTCGGACATTTTTCTTGCAAGCGAGCACTTCGGGTACGTTTTCGTTTTTATCATTGTGAACTACAGCTGTGAATCATCATGCCAGCATGTGTTGTGAAGTGGTGCAGGAGAGCCATACAAGATTGAAATGTCCAGGGATCACTTTTCACTGGTATATAATAGCAAAATTATAATTATATTCAAAGATGTTCAAATACGTTATCAAACCGAGGTGGTCAATACTATGCAAAATGAAGTCAGTCAATTTAAGTTTTCTTTCTTCTTGATGAAATATTGAAAAGTAAATCCATAAAATTTAGATATGTTTATAACATTATTCTTGCTTATTTTGTTTTCTTTTAGTTTCCCTGCCGATCCAATTCGGCAAAATAAGTGGATAGCTTCAGTTAAGCTAGAAAGAGAAGAGTACGACTGGATGCCTGTGAAAGCCAGCAGAGTATGTTCCGTTCATTTTGACGAAAAATATTTTTATAAATTATTAAAAAGATATACCATGTTACACAAAACTGCTGTACCAGTTTGAAAGTTTCTCTTTTAATGTCTTCTAGACAAAAAATTAATAAATTAATCATATTTCGCGGAGCATAGAGTTCAATGAACTCTATGCCCCGCGAAATATGATTAATTTAAATTTTGGTTATTTTTTACAATCCAATGAACTTCATTGGATTGTAAAAAATAACCAAAAAAAAAAAACAAAAATATATTATAAAAAAAACATTGTACAATAATATTATTTTATTATTGACTTGGTCCGGTGAACTTATTGCATAACATCGTCCACGTCACTATGACTCGGCTGTCATAGCAGACATTGCAGCACGCGCGCGAACCAATCCCGGCTTTCGTTCTGAATTTAAACCAATCACCAAGCATGTGTTCTTGTAACCTCGAAAGTGATTCGTATTTTGAATCATACGTCGTTTGGGTTTGAAGTAGGGCCACTTTTGCTGTGGAATTTGTTCTGAATTAGACTTCCTGACTTATTACTTATTCGTAGGTATCACCTGTTAAAAAGTACAATTACTTTAGAGTTTTAATTAAAGATAATAAGATAAAATAAATAGCGTTAGTAACATACCGATTTTATTTTCCTTGTCATCTAACCCACGAAACCCATCTTTCACTCTTTCATTTGTCTCTTCTTCATGAATTTCTTTATCTGAAGTATATATAGTTTCTAAATTGTTTGAAGAAGGATCCCCATTCTCAGTAGTAGAGGAAAGTAACTAAATATGGGCTACCATTTTGTTTTTGAACCAAAAATAAAAAAACTATTTAAATAATAAACTTTTATTAATGTAATAGTAATCAGTCATACGTTTTTCCATAACACAGTAATAGTCTTATTGTTTTAATAATAAACTATTATTTAAAAAACAAACAAATAACGTAATTGCAAAAAAGTCACTAAATATGGACCAGACCCTCAAATATGGGCTATTAATACGCACCCAAGTATTTCTTAGGAAAATAACAATTATAAAACTTAATATCTAAGTGGAGATCAAAGAACAATGGTAACTTTAAGTAATTAATAATTTTACTTGCAAAAATCACAAATCCATGTATCAAATTCTGGCCCAGCACAATCATTATGTGCCCAAAGCATCAAGCATCTAACACAGAGTTCTCCCCTTGTATTCTCTGAAAAAAGTTGCTGGCAGAACATACATTCTGCGTCTGCAGAATTAGGTACATCACCAAATATAGGATCAGGATCAGTATCCGAATCCAAGGGTACATCCTCTTCATCTTCACTATCAATGTCTTTATCATCACTGCCTTTCTGGTTCTTCTTTTTCTTATTTTTGGGCTTCTTTTTCTGTGCTTTACCTGTCTTGTTTTTATTAGTTTTCTGTTCATTTGCTGTTTTCTTATTATTTTTTTCCATCAGGTCATTTTTATAAGGAGACGATGTTATAACACTAGCAACGGCAGCTTTCCTACCCCTATTGGATGTCTTTCTGATTTTTTTTGGTACAGGACTTATATCATAAGGAGATACTAAATTTAAGCTGCTACGATCGATTCTGGGAGAGGATTGTTCGGTAGCATGAGTATTTTCATTTACGTCTCCGGATGTGGATGCTTCTTCATTTTGATTCTCACATCTGAAAGTTGAGGTTGAAGGTCCTAACTGAAGCAAATTTTCTATTCTAGATCTTGGCTCTGATGTTGCAGTAGTAATCGTATTGTCATCATTAAGTGTAGAAGTTAAAGTCAAAGGTGAAAGAGGTAATCTGTCATTGTTATCCGACCTATCTTCAATATTAGATGTTTTTTCTTGGTGAATATCTGTGCATCCATCTTTCACAGCACTTTGTTCTGCTGCCATGAAATCAACGTCACTAAATATGTTTTTATTTAATGGCCAAAGACCTGTTGCACGAAATCCGTTTGCTGCTATTTCCCCAGTTTGAACTTTCATGTAAGCTCTTCCGAATAGCTCCATAATATCAAAAGGACCCAGTGTTCTGTTGTTATTCCTAATCCAAATTCTTATTTCTTCACTATAGTAAACTTTTAATGGACCCATAAATGTTTTATCTAGTGGCTGCATCTTGTGTGTCGTGTGGGGTGGTAAAGATATAATGTCAACGTTATTGTCTCTGGCCAGGTCTATAACATCAATGTTCCTCGTATGGCTGAAGTGTCCATCTAAAATCAGTAAAACCCTGGATTCTGGAGTTGGATTCGTGTGTTTTATAAAGTGTTTGAACCAATCGGTAAATATATATACAACAAAATCGGTAAATATATATACCTTATACAAAAAACAACCATGATATATATTTTATCTATACTTATAATAAATCTGTAGAGAGGTCAATTCTGTACATGAAATATATTTCCAAAATAACTATCAGCGGGTGATTAGTGATCGATACTGACGCCAAAAATGCAATCAGTAAAATGTTTGTCTGTCTGTCTGTCTGTATGTTCGTTATAGAAACAAAAACCACTCGACGGATTTCAACGAAACTTGGTACAATTGTTCTTCATACTCCTGGGCAGGTTATAGTATACTTTTCATCACGCTACGATCAATAGGAGCAGAGCAGTGAAGGGAAATGTTGGGAAAACAGGAGAACTTACTCCATTTTTTAAGCTTCCGTCGCGTGTGCAGCCTTAATGTTTAAAGCTATACAGAAATCATGTATGACAGAAATGTTCACGTGTGTGTATATGAAAAATATTCCACGACAGCAAATGTCTATCTTTTATGGTTGACTCACAATAACACGTGTAACTCCCAATAGCTTAGCAGTTCGGAGCTTTCTGATTATATTTGTCTACTCTTACGTTTATAACACTCTCACTCATCCCTAATTAAAAAATGTTAACATTATTACCTCTTTAATAAAAAAAGAATCATAGAAATCGGTACAGAAACACCAAAGTTATACATGAAATACGCTAATAAGCCATCGCGCGTGAATACTGAATCATGCTATAAGGATTATTTTTGTGTAACGGTCGCCGCGCTCGACGCGGCTCGCGGCGGGAGGTATAAAAGGGCGGGGGGATCCAAACGCGAACTTCATACAATATTCCAATTTAAAAGAACGCAATTCCCAGTATCGGTGTGTTGCAATGACAATTAATAAGGCTCAAGGGCAGACTTTTCGTGTTGCCGGAGTAGATCTCAGTGTCAGTTGTTTCTCATATGGTCAGTTGTACGTCGGTCTTTCCCGGGTTAGCAGTTCTAGAAATCACTGACGGAGTTGCGGGCACAGCTATCTATAACTATATATATAAAACTCTTCCGTTACTGAGTGACTGACAGACAACGCACAGCCGAAACTACTGGCAGTAGAGAGCTGAAATTTGGCATGTGTGTTTGTTGGGAGGAGTAAGCTACCACTAAGAGAGGATTTTAGGAAAATCCCTCCCAACGGGGAGAAAAGGGGGATAAATTGTTTTTTTCCGGAAGTCATTATTCCACGCGGACGAAGTCGCGGGCAAAAGCTAGTAGTATAATAAAATAACAATATCCATACCAAAACTTTTTCGAAATCCGTGTCAATAAGTTGATCTTCTAATAATTCTAATTTTTTTATAGAATTAATTGGAAATTCAATATTCCTCTTAGCTATTTCTTCATCAAACTTTGTAGATACGGAAGTACCTGCAACACTTACAGTCTCAATACCAGCATACAACCATGATATATATTTTATAGTATAATAAAATAACAATATCCATACCAAAACTTTTTCGAAATCCGTGTCAATAAGTTGATCTTCTAATAATTCTAATTTTTTTTTATAGAATTAATTGGAAATTCAATATTCCTCTGAGCTATTTCTTCATCAAACTTTGTAGATACGGAAGTACCTGCAACACTTACAGTCTCAATATCAGATTATTTACGTTGTTTCAGAATATCATATAATTTGTCCAGTTGTACTTGTATTGCTTTAAAGCCTCTCTCAGTTTCTTCTTTAACTAGAAAAAATATTAATATTTTGAATCCAGTAGTTGTAGTTATTTCTAGTCTAGTCTAGTCATATTATTTGCACAACGAATCACTTACGATTTTGGAACTTTAGAATAGATTCTTTGAGAATCCTGGTTTCGGCTTGTAGCCCACTGGTCTCTGCTATGATTTGATTAAATTCATTTAAGCTCAAACTGACTAAATTTTCACCATTTTGATTCTCAGTTTCAGGAATTGTTGTAAAATTCTCATTCGTTGTTATTATTTTTGAAGCATCAGTTTCAATCGCTTCGGTATAATGAATTTTACCATGCGAACGGACTTTAAACAATATTTAAAAATAAGGTTAATTTAGAAGAGAAAGTTAAATACACCACATGTTATGAAAAAGGTATGATAATTAATATTAAATTAAAATTATTAATTAAGCATAGTGAATGCTTTATGATGAATGGAACGTAGTTGCTTGCTATTTGTTTTTATTAACTATAATCTTTTTAACTTGGGCTTTAAAACTAGGTTTTTTGCAGTTAAATACATCAACCTGAGAGAAGTTTTTGGTGTAGGCTCGCGACGTGGATGTTTCCCTAGTTGGTTTATTAACAATTTGATGTAAATTATATTCAAGCATAGTTGTCATGAGTTTTTTATAGTGTTTGTGTCTCGCTGGCGGTGGCGTGTGTGTTGGATCATTCGGTTCCCTACAAAATGGTTGAGCTGGATGGTGCTGATCCATGCGTCATGTTCGTGAACGGGCGCCGTCAGTTGGGGCTGGTCATCTGTTAGCTGCCTCGGCTTATTTTTAATTATTTTATTTTTGGATTGTTATTTTGTTACTATTTGCTGTACTCTGGACACTTTTAACGCGTACTTGTTTTTTATTTATTTTTTACATCGTTCTCACATATTTATAAATTCAACATATGATGTAACTAATAATTTTGTAAAAATATAATTTAAAAAGAGTGTCCATGGAGTTTCTTGCCCGTTCTTCTCCATAGTTACCTACTACGCTTTGGAATGGGTATCTAGCTTCATTTTTTCTTGACTGACCGACTTCTTGACAATTCAAAAGTGCGTGTAAATGGTTTAATTGAAATAAATGCTTTGAGTTTGAGTTTTGGAACTCAGGACTGCGTTAATATTAAAGTCGCCTCCTATTATTATATGTTTCTAATAGTGATGTGATTTTAGTTTTGTGAGTAACAGTTCGAGAAATATAAAAAATTGGTCTATTTTACGGTCAGTTCTGTACAAAATAGTGTGAAGTATTATTTATTTTTACCGCGCAACATTCGATGACATATTCTATAGTTAAATCGCTAAGGTCTGACCTCCGGTTGGCAGCAGGATGGCGAGGCCACCGCCGCGGTGCTGTCGGCGACAGTATGCTGCAGCGATCTCATAGCCGTCGATTTGCACATAGGGGTGTTGTTTATCGGTGATCCAAGTTTCTGATAGGCATACAGCTTGAAATTGATGTTCTTGAAGTAAATTTTCTAATAAATGGTTCTTATTTTTTATGCTTTGTACATTTTGAAGTATGATACTGTATTTAGTTTCGAAAGGAACGATCTGTTGAGTTGTGAATAGAATTGTTGAAGTCGATGTTGTTAATTTGTGTCATATTTTCTTTGTTAGTAACCGGATTTTCTTCGGGAAGGACCGTGATTTGTGTATTTGGTGAGTTGTTTTCAGTTTCCATCAAATTTTGTATTTGGCCGTTAATTATGAGTTGATTATTTCTGATCACCGCGTGGTGACCCTCTTTTCTTGCTTCGTATAAAATTTTCCTTAGTTTGTTTCGTTTTTGTAGTGCTTCATTTCCCATTTTCCAAGAATTCGCCAATCACATCTCCAGAACTCAGAAATTGTCTGTTTTGGAGGATGTACCTAGTCATTTGTTTGCTAATTAATTCTATAACGATTGGTCTGCGATATCCTTTTTTCCCTAGTCGTGTTAGTTCATCAATATGTCCTTCTAAATTGATATTCATATTATTATAAAAGATATGTAAGATGCGCTCATAGAGTTCGTCTTCTGTCTCCCAGTTGGATTCTTCGAGTCCGTATAGAACTAGCTTCTTAGGCCCGTATTACAGAACGTCAATCAATATTCAAGCATTACTTAAAACTAGATTCAAGCGATTTGATTGGTTGAAACTACATAATTTTAAGTAATGCTTGAGTGTTGAGTGACGTTCTGTAATACGGGACTAAGCATTGTTGCTATTATTGTAGTTAGATTTGTAGTTGCAGTGGTTTTATAAGTATTTTATTTCACTGTTTAGACGGTCGCATTCTTTTCTAAATTATTTATTTTCCCTGTTAAAGTTTGTATGTCACTGCTTAGTTTGTGTTGTTCGGTGGTTACATTATTAATTTTGTTTGTTATTTCAGTGCTTAAATTCGCCATGAATTCTTTTATTTCTTCCTGTATAAGAGATTTTAGTTCTGTTTAACCAAGATAGTACCTCGTATACAAAAGTAATACGTGTTTAGAAAACCTGTTGATCCTATGGAGATGCTTGGTTTAACTACCTATAAGGTGGGGATTTCAGGAATAAATCAAATCAAAGAAGTTTATATAATTAAAATTTTTATTCTGATCCAAAGGAGGCCTATTCGTATGATTTAAGAAAAAGTCGTATTCGGAGTCCTGTATTATTATTCGATATGTCTTCGAAAAGCGAGGCGATGCTTGGAGATGATGAATGATGAGCTGTTTAATAGTTACTGTCATAAGGCGATGTAGCTTGTTGTGATCTTTGGTAGCTATTCTGAAATGCTGTCTGGTAACCACTATAATTATGATGATTGATGGTACTGGTACGAGGGTTGATGCTAGAAGTAAGAAAAAAGAAAGAAAATACGTTTATTTGCGGCAAACATGACGCATAAAAAGAATACAAACAAAAAAAAATTACAAGTTAGGGGAAAACATGCGTCACATTCACGCGAAAGGCCATCGCTCAGCATAATGCTATGAGGTGAAAGCCACCAGATGAAACCAGTTTTTTTTTTCATCTACGATCTATTTACCTTATTATTTCTAAGCTTCCATGGTCATAGGTAGGCGACACACTTTTTATAAAGCACTTGTTTTTTGACTTTCTTTCAAAAATAAACGGAAACATAATTTTATTAAACCGTTTACTTTATCCATCCTTACTTGAATCAACTCAGCCTATCCAGTCCACTGCTGGAAATAGATCTCTCCCAAACTGCGCCGTAACATCCGGTCCTTTTCTATTTTGACTTTCTTATACGGTTAAATTAAAGCTTTGATTTTCTATTTGGTTCTTACGATTGACAACTTGAAAATCATTTCAGAAATGAAAAACGTAGAAATATTGTCTGTTATTGGCAGATATCGAATTAGTAGTTCTTCTTTTTTTAATTGTAGGCTGAATTTTTCCAGCTCTTCGAACGGGCCGTTTTTTTTTTGTTTTCGAGGAGATACCTTCAAAAGGCGCCGGTCTTTGGGGATAAAACCAGGGAGTGTGGGATTTTTACCTCAGTAAAACCATCTCGGTGGTCACCATCTGCACATGGAAGGGGCACCGTTACCTCTTAAAAGACCAATCCATGCAACGCCTGTTAACATCTCTGGGGAGACTGTAAAGGTGTCTCCCCGAAACCTAACTGTGCAAATGTGCAAGGCAGCACATGACCACTGTGCGCCGTCTTCCCTGAGGTTATTCAGTGGGTTGACAGAGTCCCCATTCTATTGGCCCGCCACCCCAAATCCTGCCTGATTTAGATGATGCAGGCGGGGTTTCGGAGTGTTAGGCGCTAAGGCGGTTGCCTCTTCGACGCCTTCTCCGGGCGGGATCAGCCCTCACGATCCCGCTCGACAGCCTCCTTCTGGACCATTACAATTTTACAGAATAAGGCTATTTCCCTCCAGTTCTCCGATTCCACCAGCACAGACCCAACTACTGCTGGTAGAGACAAATCTCGCCCGATCGTGGCGACTAGGACCCGTCTTTCAGAAGCCCACGCAGGGCACTGCACTCCTCGAGTGTGTGCTGTGCAGAATCGCAATGGTGGTAATTTGCCGTAGCCTCTCGCCCAATTTTGTTTAGGTACTCACCGAAGTAACCGTGCCCGGTCAGCACCTTTTTATTTCCGTGTTGGAAAATCCTCATGGTTGTCCACCACCCTGAGGAGGGCGGAGGGGTCTGTCAGACTTTACTGACTAAAAACCACCCCGGTGGTGCCTTAACACACTTACGCCGGGGATCACGGGAAAGTACGCGTCTTCCGCGATCCCAGACGGCCGCCACGACCTCAGCCGACCTCAGGGTCGTTGAGTCGTCCAAGTCATCGACACGCAGCTTAGCGGTCTTCATTGGCCTGGATACCCGGACGTCTTCCGGGTTGAGGACCACCCTCAGCTTGGCGGCCAAGATGTCCACCTTCTCACCGCTCGAGGCACCCGACACCTCGAACAGCCGCGCCCCGTGATTGCCGGCCACATTTTGAAGCCGATCGGTGTGCCAAGGTCGGGGAATGCGATTTTGGCTCTCGCCCCTGTTAGGACGGACTTAGTCGTCGGCTCTTGTGGAGTGCAGACGTGCGAACGATGATTTTAGTATCTTTTTTCTTATTGGCTAATGCCAATACTCGGTACCTCCTGCTCCTTCTTGGGCAAGTTGCCATATAGGCCCGCGGCTATTTTGGCTTTAGAGCGAGAGCGAGTAATGCCTGGGTAGAGTCAATCTTCGCCTGACGTTTTGTGTCAGTTGAGTGACATAAACGTCTTCGTCCCAATTTTCCGGTACACTTAGTTTTTAAAGGCAAGTGTGAAAATTTTCGGTGTGTTGTCGGCGCTGCGCGTGCGCGCCCCGTGTATTTGAATACCTGTACATACGAACGTGCAACTCGATATCATCGGCAACGTTGTGATCTGATTGTCGGAAACTGCTCATGTGTTAAATAATATAGCCGGAAAACAAGTGCGATTGTTCGTGTATTAACCGAATGAACAACAAAATTTCTGCGCGGAAATTTTCGAGAGCTACCGAAATGACGGACAAGGAAGAAGCTGAGCGCACTGCGCATGAAAATAGAGCTCCTCGAGGCAGAAATTGAGCTAAAGGCAGAGGAGTTGAAGGTTTTAGCCCAGATGCGCCTAGAGGACGGCTTCCCCTACATGCAGCCCTAACGCGCACCCCGACGCAGGGGTACAGCACCCCGCCAGAAACAGAACTCCTGGTCGCCTTAGCGACGCCCCTACGCCCTCTGCCACCGCGCCCACAGCTGAGAGAGGTGAGAAGAGGACACTGACCTGCCCGGAAGAGGTGCAGGAGGTTGTGCGGCTTCGCATTGGAACCAAAAGAGCGCAGCGTACCGACGTGCCACCGCGATCCAGATCTTCTCGCGCGGCCGCCAAAATCACCCCCACCCCCCCGAGGGAGATAGAGAAAAAGGACGAAGGAACTGACGGCGCTAATTTGGGCGAACTCGACCCGCTAACAACAGATCCGGTGGAGTCCCTGGCAGGGTTAGCGACGGCGTTGACACGGGGGATCATGGAGGCGGTGCGTTCCAAGACGTTCAGACTAAACAAGGATGAGGTAGTGGCAATAGGGCTCTACACGGAGAAAATCGCGGCGGTTATAATGCACCTCACGCTACGCCTGGCAGCTGCGGAGAACAAGATCGGCACTGCTAAGCGCAAGGCTTAAATTTGTTGTGGCACTTTATGACAAATTCGTAATACAACAATATCATTTAAATTAAAATATTTTAGTTATTATTGGTTTACGTTTCCTTTCTTCCTGTTTCATTCTCAACAATAAAACAAACAACTAGATACGAGTGCCACTATCAGGATAGTTTTTTGTGCTTAAGCCAAAGTTGACAACCCTAGCGCGAGCGCCGAGCGTAATGGCCGGTTTACATTATTCCAGTCCAGTGATCTAGCGAGATTCCGGTCCAGTGCTGGACTGGATCTGTAACGTCTACATTATTCCAGTTATTTAGAAGCCGTTGAAGTGTGAACACTACAGTGACAATGATTTCAAGAAGAGATCAGTTTCGAAAATGTTTCAAACGTGCTCAATCACTCTTGCTACAAGAAGTTATTAATGAGGTTGATAAGGAACTAAAAAAAAAGGAACGGATTTGGTTGAGAAATTGGATCAGCGAAAGAGATCAAAAAGGAGGGTCAGTTATGCTTTTGCAACAACTGAAGGTAGAAGATCCCAATGAATATAGACTGGCACTGAGAATGACAGCAGAAAACTTTGAAGAACTGTTATCATTAGTTTCGATTAATATCCAGCGTAAGAATACGTTGTTCAGAGATGCTATACCCGCAAAAATAAAATTAGAAGTCACTCTTTCTTTTTTAACTACTGGAGATAGTTACAGAAGCCTCAGTCATATGTTTTGATTGCCAAAACCAACTATTTTAAAAATTATACCAGAAGTCTGTCAAGAAATTAAAAGGGCATTAAAAGACCACATCAAGGTAATATTTTTTATTAAGTATCATATCTACGACAATTATGCATTATTGAAAGCATTCATGATTATATTAATGTATTCTGGGTCATCGCTTACTACATTTAACGAGTCCTCAGTGGTTTGTGTATCTACAGACGCTGGACTATTCAATGGCATATAAGTACTACTACTCGTACTTGGTGTTGACGCATAATTGTTACTTGGTCTTGACGAATTGTCACTGGCATGTGTGTTTGCAGAATATTTAGGACTATTCACTGTCATATTTCCGTATTTCAAATCGTGTAGTCGACATTTTGTTATCACACTCTGAATTTCTTCTTGGCCTAGGATAGCCTGTTCTGTAGAAAGAGTTCTTAATTGCTTCGCAATGTGTTTCCCGAAGATGTCGAATTCATCTTCCACTGTTTCTGATTTGGATAAATCGTATTGCATATCTTTCATGCTACTGACTATTGTAGACAGCTGTGAAATTTTACTTCTTTTCTTTCTCGGTTCTGAAAGACTTGGTTCTGGGTTTGTATGGGTAGGGTTCCCACATTGGTCACTAGGTTGAGTGTTGTCAGTATTTTCTTTATTTTGAGCATCATCAGCATTTTCCTGAAAATAAAATATTTTTACTTTATTTTTGCAGATACCCACTGCGGAACAATGGAAACAAGTCGAGGAAGGCTTTCGGAATAAGTGGAACTTTCCTTTGTGCTACGGAGCGTTAGACGGAAAACATATAAAAATTACTGGCTCCTATGAATATGGAAGTACGAACTTTAATTATAAAAAAGAAAACAGCATAGTATTGATGGCTCTTGTTGACCATGATTACTGTTTTACGTATATCAATGTGGGCGCAAATGGAAGCGCTTCGGATGGTGGTATTTTCAAAAACTGTTCCATTTTTACTGAATTAGAAAATGGCAGTTTTATTCCAGAAGATGGAGTGATTGTGGCTGATGCAGCATTTCCACTAAAAACATACTTAATGAAACCATATCCTGGGGCTAATTTAACTTTTGAACAAAAAATATATAATTACAGGCTGTCCCGTGCTAGACGCATTGTAGAAAACGCTTTTGGAATATTAGTAAGTCGATTCAGAGTTTTCGAAAAAGCTATTTCAACTAAGTTAAATACTGTGGATCACATTGTGTATGCAGCTTGCTCTCTACACAATTGGTTGAGAAAAAAGTCAAGCAATTATATGACTACTACTTGTGTAGACCATGAAGATCACAACGACCATCATTTGATTAATGGAACGTGGAGATCCGAAATAACCTCTTTAGATAGTATCATACAGCAGGGCAGTAACAACTCAGCAACACATGCCAGGGAAAAAAGAACTCAATTTACTAATTATTTTGTGAACGAAGGAAAAGTACCATGGCAAAATCATATGATACATTGATAAATTTGTGTGTTTTAACAAATAATATGCTACTAAAATAAAAATAAATAAAAATCTTAAAATACATACGTGTGTTTTACGCTTCACCATCACATTTTTAATAAATGAATTGAATTCGGCGAACCATTTCACTTTGGGTTGGTAAACATTGCCACTAGCTCCAGATGTGGATGACTTCTTAATCTTGTCTAGTTCAAGGTAGTATGTCGAACGAATACTTTTTATTTTGTTTTTCACATCTTCCAATGTGAATCCTTCAATTTCCATACCAATGCACAGATTTTGCAAAGCAGTTTGGCGCATAGCTCTGTTTTATAATGCTCTGATGTTATATCCCATAAACACGGATTTTCTCTGTATATAGTGACAAACTTTACAGTTTCGTCTTCAGATAACTTCTTCAGCATTGTTAAATCCTTTTTCTTCGCAAAAAAAAAGTCCGCAAAAACAACCAACATGTGTGTACTTCGTCAGCACTGGAATGGCACTGGATTGGCCGTCTACATTATTCCAGTTGCACTGGATTGATCGCACTGGATTCAAAAGTAGACCGCGAATTCGGTTACTGGACTGGAATGCTTACTGGATTCAGTTCATTCCAGTGCCGGTTTACATTTTTCCAGTAAGCAATCCAGTACTGGACTGGATCGCTGGACTGGAATAATGTAAACCGGGCATTAGTATGAAAAGTGAAGTACATACACTGCCGGCCAAAAGTTTGAGACCACTTGTAAAAAACTTGTCTTATCTCTAAATACGTTAAAATATTGGTATTTTTTTAAAGCTGCTTTCCTGCTTACTTTAGTAGTATTAAGGAACGTTTAAGTCTTTATTTTGTCAGTTTCTCAAAGGTGCAACAAATGGGCTTTGTTTCATAACATCAACGAGTGCCTAGCGACAGCAAGTAAGGATCATTGTTATATTTTATGACTTCTTCATAACAAATTATTTTGGTTTTGTTTTACATTGACCAAAATTTATGATTGTTTTGGCTTCCTATAAATAGATAATTTTTATTTATTACTCCATTTTTAAGGACGTTTATTCACGAAGAATCTCACTTAATCGTAACTAGTGATTTCTACAGTCAAGACGTCAATAGTGCGTGAAATTAGCACTGAAACGCGATCTGCCATCATGGTTCTACAATGAAGGCAAATCAGAATGTGTGATTGCCTTTCAACTTAAATTATCGAAAACGTGTGTTCACCGCACAATTATTCGATACAAGAAAACTGGCAGTCATCGAGATCATCCACATTATCGAAGACGTGTGTTCACCGCACAATTATTCGATACAAGAAAACTGGCAGTCATCGAGATCATCCACATGCAGGAAAGTCAAGAGCTACAACTTCCAGTGAAGACAATTTCATTGTTGTTACCAGCAAGCGAAATAAATGCCTCACAACGACAGAAATTCGCGCTGAAGTCAATAAATCGCTATCGAAACATGTGTCATTGACGACAGTAAAAAGGCGATTGAGGGACGCTAAGTTGTATGGTCGCATTGCAGTTCGAAAATCTCTATTAAGGCCACAAAACAAGAAGAAAAGGTTGCAAGTGGCCCTTGCCCATTGAGATTGGACATAAGATTTTAAAAGAGTACTTTGGTCTGACGAATCGAAGTTTGAAATAATAGGTCGGGACAAAAATATTTTCGTATTTTGAATCTATTGTTAGTAATCAAACCTCTTTGGCAGCACTGAATGTAACTGGCTGGTTTTAATACTATTAAATGTTGACATTTTATAGATACAATAAATTTAAAAAAAAAATCTAGTTTCCGCCATTTCTCAATTGTTTTTCAAGCAAGCAACATGAACGTATGTGACGAAGAAATTCGGTACATTTTAAAACTTATTACAAAAAAGGTAAAAATGCGACGAACGCCGCGAATAAAATTTGTGCGGTTTACGGACCTAATGCGGTATCAATACGAGTAGCACAAATGTGGTTCAAGCGTTTCAAGTCAGGAAATTTTAGTGTGAAGGATGAAGCTCGCTCTGGACGCCCTGTCACGGATAAAATCAGTGCCATTTTTGAAAAAGTGGAGCAAGATCGACATATTAGTAGTTATGATATTGCTGAAGAACTGGATGTTGATCACAAAACAGTTTTACGGCATTTACAAAAGTCTGGGTACAAGAAAAAACTTGATATTTGGGTACCACATGATCTCACTGTGAGAAACTTAATGCAACGTGTTTCCATTTGCGATTCTTTGTTGAAACGTAATAATTCCGACCCATTTCTTAAACGGTTGATTACGGGTGATGAAAAAGGGATCACTTACGATAAGAATGTCCGAAAAAGATCGTGGTCGAAGCATGGGCAAGCCCCACAGACCGTGGCAAAGCCCGGCCTGACTCGGAACAAAGTGATGCTGTGTGTTTGGTGGGACTGGAAAGGAATCGTCCACTATGAGCTTTTGCCGCCGGGTAAAACTATCGATTCTGACCTCTACTGTCAACAACTGATGAGGTTAAAAGAAGCTATTGAGAAAAATTGCCCACAAGATGGCAACAAGTCATCGATCAAAACGGCACATACATATTATAAATAAATAAAAAATTAAACCTAAAACATTTTTTTTTTTGTATGAAAAATACGAAAATACTTTTGCCCCGACCTAATATTTGGTTCAAATAGAAAAAAATACGTTCGACGTAGCGCCGAAGAAAAGATGATGCCAAATTGCGTGGTGCCAACAGTCAAGCACGGTGGAGGTTCCATTATGGTCTGGGGTTGTTTCTCAGGTTATGAAACCGAAGATTTGGTACGAATCGAAGGAATCATGAAAAAAGAGCAGTATAAGCTGATTTTAGAGCAAAACTCTATTCCTTCCGGGCTCAAATTAATTGGCAATGGATTCACTTTTCAAGAAGATAATGATCCAAAGCATAGTTCTAAATTGTGCAGAGGTTATTTAGAACGGAAAGAGATAGGGGTGTTGAAAAACATGGTATGGTCACCTCAGAGTCCCGATCTCAACCCTATAGAACTTTTGTGGGAAGAGCTCGAAAGAAATGTTCGTGATCAATGCCATGTGACATGTGACATGTGGAAGGCTTTACAAGAGAGCTGGAATAAAATCTCACAATAGATAAATTAATAGCTCTGCCAAGATTGGTGAAGAAAGTCATAAAATGCAAAGGATTTTTTGACGAAAAATCTGTTTAAAGTGTTTTTTCTATTATTTCATAAGTGATTAGTCGTAGTTGTTGTATATTTTATGTGTTTAATTTGTGAATTAGTATATTATACGATTAATAGACGTTTTGCTTTACACAATATATTTTGTTTTTATTATTTTGTTACTTCCCTATTTACTTCAAGGTGGTCTCAAACTTTTGGCCGGCAATATACATGTGATTGACTTCTGTATTTTGTGGCATTAGTGAGTTCTATATTGAAAAAAATATCGGTAATGAGTTGTGACATCGCATCAAGCTGCCACTTGTCGATATTTTTCTATACTTTCGGGAGAATATTACTTCACTGTTTGACATTGTGCATCCAAAGTTAAACATGATATCGTTTTGACTTATTATTATTTGTGTCAATGCGGAAACAGAATAGTAAAATAAAAAGCCATTAAAAAGTTATGAGCCAACAAAGATTCGTTTTTCTTGCTATTTTTAACGTAACTTTGGGTGTAGTAAATAAGTAATAAAAGAACTGTGAAATCTTCAAAACCAAATGCGTACCGACAAAGCTCAGTTATCGAAGAGATCAAAAAGCTTTATTTGTAATTGATTTATGCAGTGGTTTTTTCATAAAACTCGATTTTTCGAAGCACTTTCGAATTTTTTTCGCGCCTATCAGTTCGGAACGGTGTTTCTGTGCGTGAGAGCTAGATGTTGTTCGTGAAGACTAGCGTCTAACTGCTCATCACTGATACTTGCGCTGTTGTACATGAAGCTAAGCGAGACAGCGTGGTTTTTAGCCATGACCACCAGTGAGTTCGCGCTCGCGACTAGTTTACTCTTAACAATAACAAGTCGAAAAGAAAAGAAAAGTTTTATGATGAATAAGAAAATATGTATTAATATATTTTTTATTTATATAATATAAAACACACTGTAAAATATCATTAAACCTTAAAGTAAATTACAATTAAACCTGTAATAATTTATAAATAAAAAATAAAATAACTAAATTATACTACTAATAACTAAATTATAAATATTAATTATAATAAAAAATAAATAAATTAATGCTACCATTTAGTTACTAACAATTATATTAGGTACTATAAGACTTAAACTATATTTTCTTCACCTTCATTAATAACGACATTATGATCGTCATCTTCTTCAATGTCACTACATTCCGAAACTGCTCCGACTATTGTATCAGTTGAAATGTCAATGAGCTCCAATTCACTCCGATCATGTATGAACAAATCGTCCAGTTCTATAAATTAAGATTTTTTTACTTGATTGGTCATCTTCGGTCGTAGGCTCGTTAGAAGAAGATCAGAAGATAACAGAAGATTATGAAGACTGTCTCCATTAGTGGCGTACTGTACTTTCGTGTATTATTTTCTCTAAATTTACGAAAATACTTCTTCTTCGTTTCTTGCTTCTGATGCTTCTTCAGACAAAAAACCTATAGGCACTACTGATAGGTGCTCCACTATCTGCGATCCATGAATCAGAAATTTATGTAAATTTGATGGCATAACTGCACGAATAAATTTGCTGTTTCATCACAATATAATTTCAATTTTTGCGCCTGAGGAAATGCATTGCAAAATTATAGAACGAATCCAAGCATGCAACGAACTAAATCCATGCTTGTATAAATCTTCATTCACAGGTTTAGCTCTCACTTCTTCAAAGTTATTCATCTCGCTTGGGCGAGCTTTGCACAAATCACACACTGCTGCCGATGTTCCAGATATGATGAATGCACCTTACCATCAATCATGGTTAACCACAGATTGTGCGTAAGTAACAGTAGTATTGCCGCAATCAGTTGGGTTCAGTCCACGAATTTCGGTCTCAAATATATCCAATTCAGCCTTTACATTTGCTTCCGTTTCTTTCACAAACGTAAATGAAATCGGGCGACAATATGTGGTAGAGACGATGGCCGATTATTCTGCCACACTGTGCTTCCACTAGAAGTCACTAACTTAAGAGGTGCAAGACTTGCCATAAATACACTGGATAAATCTTGTTCCCTTGTTGTTATCCTTTGATGATAAATGCTTTGACTCGAAGCTCCATCAAAATCCCATTTACTATGAAGCACAAGTTGTTCACCAGCATCAAAATTCGAATCAAGTGAATCGATCAGCCTGCTAACTGTGAGATCAAGGAGGGCTTGGATTCGTATCTTTGCGGAAGTATCAGTTACATTTACGTCTTCTTTTGCCGGGTAACACTTAAGTTGAGACGTGTTCAGGATTTCCCAGCAAATGTTTCATTATTCTGGTCACATATTTTTTTCCGGCAGACTTAATAGTGCACTTTTAACAGTAAGTAAAAGCTCATCTGGACGACTGCAACTAGCAATATTTTCATCAACACGTCTTCTTTTCAGTCTACTCGATAAATCTTCAAAGCGTTTGCGAGGAGTTTTATATGTTAACGTTGATGCATCCGATTTTGATGGACTGATTACCTCTTCTGCCTCATTTTCAGCTTCTTCAGTGTGAACAATATTTTCTCTAAAAGCAATTTTAGCAAATGATTTCAGAACTTAACCACTCTCTGTTCTTGTCCATAAACTTGTCGACTGTCCTTCTTGATTGCACCCATTTGGAGAAAATCCGATAACAAAATCGTCAACACCAGTTCTTTAGATCCGACACATCATTTTCACTTAACTAGACGTTACTATTCGACTTCAATGTGTTAAATAAATTTTCATAGTCACGAAGATCTTTATGATTACGAAGAGCAACATAAAGATCAAGATAAATAGAAAATCCACGGAAAGCCATTTTTTTTTTTTTTTTTATTTGTCAAGAAAAACAGTTTACACGCATTTCAAAAACATACCACATAAACCATCGCGGGTTTAACAGCGGTATGGCTAGACACGGCAACTCGGTGCCACTACATAATATTATTCATTAACTAACATTTAGGTAGGTACTTACAATATATATTTTTGTTTGTTTGTTTTTTTTTTTTTTTTTTAGATCGCACTGCAATCTATAAAGTGTCTTTTTAATACTTTTGAGCAGTTTTCCGCATTTATAAGGTTGCAGATTTCCACAGGTAAATCATTCATGTACGATGGTAGCATGCATTCCCACGTCCGCGCTCCATAAACATTATTAGATTTAGGTACGATAAATGTGGGTAAATAGGTCAAACAACGCAACGACTTTAGTCTTTCGTATTTACGAGTATTACTTAAATTATGGTAATTCTCACTTATAACACGTAAACGTACCTTGTCAAAGACATTTACAATTTGGCAGTGCTTAAATAAACCCGTGTCATTATCTCGGAATTCATGTTTTATTCTTGTGGGTACAATAGTTTTTAAAATGCGTAACTGTAATTTGTAAATGTCCTCGACGTACGTCTTGTATGTACGCCCATAGCTACTTAGGCCGTAATCAATTACGGATTCGGCCAGTGCCAAATACAATGTCCTCAGTGTTCTATATGGTAGTTTGTACTTAAGTATCGATAATTTTGCTAAAATAGACCTAAGCTTATTACATACATGATCGATGTGCGGCCGCCAGTGGAAATTACTATCTATTATCACACCGAGATACGTATGTTGAGTCACCAACTCTAAATTCTGGCAACTACACGCTGTGACCGGCCGGTGAAGACATAGATGCTCATGGGCAACGACAAAAGGCACACCAGACGCCGTCAGGTATGGCGAGTGTATATGCAGTAGTTTAGTTTTTTTTGCATTAATTACAAGACCAACGTCGTGAGCCCACTTACATAAAAGGTCGAAGTTACTCTGCATCACTCTCTGTGCCTCACGTATGTCTTTGTGCGCAGCAACCAAACATGTGTCGTCAGCAAATTGGTACACGGAGCCTTCCGTGAAAATGTTACACATGTCATTCACGTACATTAAGTATTCGGTCGGCCCAAGAATCGAACCTTGTGCTGTGCCTTTATCGGTTGGAATCATGCTACTTAATGACCCAGAGACATTCACCGATGTGAAGCGGTTTCTGTGATAGTTCTTAAACCATTCTAAGAATGGACCCCGTATACCATTTTGCTGTAATTTATTAAATAGTGTCTCATATTCTAAACAATCAAAGGCTTTGCTAAAGTCAATGAGGACAACAAGTACGTGTTCACGATTGTTCAGGTACCCGTTGACCTCATTACTAAACTTTGATAATAGTTGTGAGGTATTTTTGTTTTTTTGAAAGCCGTACTGTTTCTCATTAATAACACCATTTAATTTCAAAAATTTGTTAATTTCAAGTCCGAGATACCTTTCAATTATCTTATCAATACATGATAAAATAGTTATAGGTCTGTAGTTGTTAACATCTGTGTACGAGCCATTCTTATGGATAGGTCTTACAATTCCAACCTTGAGTTGATCCGGGTACAAGGACGTGGCAATGCATGTATTAATTAAATGCGTTATAACGGGGGAAATCTCTTTATATATATATTTTAGATCTTTGACTCGTATACCGTCGAAACCTGGGCATTTCTTCTCATTTAAGAGTTTTATTATAGAGGATACAATATCCTCATTGGCTTTCTGCAATCTCATAGATAAATTACAATTATTGGTATATGACTTAACATCTAGAATAGGTGTGTTACACTGAAATTTGCATGTATTGTTAACATTATCTCTAAATTCAGAAGCAAACTTATTAGATACAACGTTTGGCAATAGTTTAAAATGTTTCATAATTATATCATCTATAGACTTATTGATTTTCCCACATAAGTTGTTAATGGTTTCCCAAATTTTTTTTGTATTATGTAAATTGGATTTTATCTCCTTAAAAAAATAGTTATTCTTTACATTATTAATATGCTTGTTAGTTTTATTTCTGTATTTATTGTATAATAGCCTATTAGCCAGATTGCTTTGATCTTTAAGCCAGATATCTAATAGTTTATCTCTTTTTACACACATATTTTCTATTCTTTTACTTTTCCATTTACACATTTGCCTTTTACCTAGTTTAATTTTTACATTGTGTTTACAGTTTTCATATACATAAGAAAATTTATCCAATATAAAACATAGAATATCTTTTGGGTTGTCGTAATCTAAGGCCAAATTCCAGTCAATATTACTCAATTCACTTTGCAACTTACTATTATCTAATTTGCTTATGATTTTAAATTGACTAGCTTTGTTTACATACGTATTGTCGATTAGCGCGCAACCGATTATGAAGTGGTCGGCTATCGCATTCTTTATAACAGCTGTTTGTACGGCGCGGCAGTCGACACTACGTATAAATATATGATCTATACACGATTTTGTTATGCACTCACCTCGCTTATCTATTCGAGTAAACTGGTTTATTCCGGAATCAAGCCCCAGTTCACAGAGGGTGTTTAAATAAAGTTTAGTTAGTGAAGTTTTTTGTTTCAAATCGATATTCATGTCGCCTAGCAGAACGACATTGTTAATTGGTGAAATTTTATTAATTTGACTACGCAACTCCTCGATGAACAGGGTTTTATTCATATCAGGTGGTCTATACACGGCACACAAACCAATCGTTGAACCATAGTCCGTTTTTAGCTCGCCGGTTATACACTCGAAGTTATGTGTACGCGCAGGTAGTCTGGTGAAACAAATGCTCTTGTGCACATATACGATTACTCCGCCTCCCTTCTTCGAAACACGTAACTGAGTATTCATGTCGTAATCCACAAGCTCGAACAATGATTTAGTCCTGTCTGAGATGTTTGCCTCGGTGACGATGACCAGGTGAATAGTTTGAGGGCAGTTCGTGACGATGTATTCAAGTTGAGAGAAATTCTTCAGCATTGATCTGATATTTACGTGAAGCATTGTTATTGAGTTGTTTATATCTGGTAATTCGTCTGTGTATTCATTCCAATGTTTGTATGTATTTTCAGTTATGTTATCATATGTGTCATCCATTTTTGGTGTTTATTAAATTGATAAGAGGGAAACGTATTATTGTTAATGTTAAGGGGCTTCATATGTCCTGATTATTTTTAAATTCAGAGACGAGCTTCTGTATATCCTTCTCAGATCGAATATTGTAAGTTTTTCCTTTTTCGTACCTTTTTACCAATATTTGTCCATTCTTACACCATACGAATTTACACATATTTGTTCCTTTCAGAGCAGTCTTCGTAGCCCAAAGTAGGAAGGCCGTTGTGGGTGATAATGATAACACTTGGTATTGGTTGTAAACAACTGAATTATATTTGCAAAACACACTAAAATAATAGGGCAGCAAGTTACAACTAGCAATTAATTTGATAACCTAATGATGACATGAGCCAATCACAATGCAGAGCTTAAGGGCTGTTAGCATAGTAATTACAATACGTCGGCTAAGAGTGTAAGCCTGCTAACTCCACTTTTGGCCAAAATGACATTTTTATACAATCTGTAAGAAAAAGTTAAGCCACACGGACTGTAAAACTAGCTAAACTCACTCTCAACGTAAAATCGGCAAGAAAAGTGTGATGCGTAAAACAGCCAAATCCATTTTATTCAAATTGCGCGGCTAACTCCATGATTGACGCCATTGTGTATTGAGTCTTCGGCGTTACAACGTTCCGTACAATAAAAATTAGTTTTCGGTCAAATAACTCAATTGTTTCAAGATGTCATGGTTGAAATATAGCAGAGATAAGCCTTTATTATTACTATTCACTTTTCGTTTTACGTCTAGTATTCAATAAATAAGTGTTTTTTTTGTTATCAACTTGGTAACCTCTATAAAAGTTTTAATGTGGGAGTTAGCAGTTTTTCTTTAAGTCGTTACTTTATTTTTTGGGAGATAGCAGTTATTTTGTATTGCTTTTAACTATAAAAATAAAACTGTTTACACAAATTATATTATCAATTCATATTATTATCAGGTAACTAACTTATATGAGTGTGTTTTTTGGTTTTGGTTTTAGATGTCTTCAAATCAACTTTGGCGTAGTAAAAAAAATATTGAGTTAGTGTACAATAATGATGATACTTACAACAGAGTCATCCCTGAATCACCGTCTCTTTTAAATGAAGAAAATCTGATTGAAAATGTTAATTTTGAATTTATTAATAACCTACCAATAGTCTTGGTTTCTGATGTCAGCCATTGCACACAAACTGCAGCAAATATAGATGTTCTTGAATCTGATGACTGCACACTTAGTGTGCTGATGACGAAGGGAAATGACGATGATTCTACTTTAACGGTGTTGTATAATGACGGCAGGAATATGTTGACAAATGAAACTAATGACATTAGCTAAAATTCTACAAGTTAAGTCCAAACAACCGATGCTCCAAATGATTATGATAACAGAGCATGTTGAGTTTTGACTTCCGATGCTATTGAGACGAGTTCTGCTGATGTGGCCATAGTTAACGATAACTGCACTGTTAGTACCGGTTCTAGCTCACTACATCTATCAAATCAGATTGAAGACGCCATATCCGATGAAAGTGACCAAGAAGCCTTAGTACAGTTTGTACCTTATGACATAAATTCTGAGTCAGACTCTGGTTCTGAAGATACAGGTTAAGAAATCTAATTTGTTTGCAGAAAAAACCGAAAACTACGAGAGCCTGGCAAAAAATATTATGGAAGGAAAAGAGAACAATCCTGGAATTATGAGGTTCCAAGAGAGTCACGGAAAATAAAAGCTAGATGCAAATGTAAAGAAACTGCAGCAGAAGTACTTAAGTGTCACAATTTGACAGAGGAGGACAGAAAAGATATCTTTAAAACCTTCTGGAGTATGAGTTGTCCTGAAAAACAGATTTATCTTGACAGTCTTGTGATATCTGCACCAGTAAAAAAACAACGAGGTAGAAAAAATGCTGAGGAGTCTAGGAGAGCTCAGTCTTTGATCTATTATCTAAAACTACAAGATCAACGACTTCGAGTTTGTAGAAAAATGTTTTTACATACTCTTGGCATTTGAAGATGGACGGTCTTAAATTGGAAGAACAATGTTTTAAGACGATGCAAAGAAAAATCTCGTGAGAAAAATCAAGAGCAACGTACTACTTCGAAGCCATTTGCAAAAGAGCGTCAAGAATTATTCAGTTTTTTGGACTCTTTACCCGTCATGGAGTCACATTACTGCCGAGCAACAACTGAAAAAATATATCTTTTACCTGAATGGACATCAAAGAAAGGTGTTTATGACTTTTACGTAAAAAATTGGTGTGTACATCATAAACTAAAACCTCTTTCTATACTTCCCTAAAAAAGATCAATGCGAGAGGTGTGCTCTGTATAAAGTTGGAAAATTAACTGAAGAAGAGAGAGAGACGCAAGCTTTGCACACGTGTTTTTACAAGTAACTGAAGTGATATTTTTCATCATAAGTCCATCTTTGAGTTATTGCTTTTTACGAGAATGGAAGCCAGTGGTATGTAGGTAATATTAAAGTAGCTACCCACCAACGTCTTTATAATTATTTATTTATAAATAACCCACTAGATGGCGTTACAGTTCAGAAATAAAGTATCTTACAACTAAATTGCTAATTTAATTAATAACAATATAAAAAATATGCGTCGCCTACAATTCCACCCCCTAGTGATGACTAGTCATCAAAATTACTCTCAGGTGCGAGTAAGGCGACGCGTGTGGCTGGCCGTCGCAGCACGCCCGTGCGAGTGCGCACGTCCACCACGCGAATGCGCCCGTCATCCCCGGGGAGTGCCGCACTCACTACACCGTGCCGCCATGAACCACGCTCTAAGTTCGGTTCAACTATCAAAACATAATCTCCTACCCGCAATGACCTCTGCTCACTACTCCACTTTTGACGCGGCAAAAGTGTGGGCAAATATTCTTTAACCCAACGCGACCAAAACATGTCCGTCAGTCTCTGCGCTATAGCGTTGAACGTTTATGTGACTATATTTTCAACAAGTTTGGTGGAAACGAATATTTAATTTCGAAAAATATAGTTAAAACTAAACTAAAAAGTTTTGTAAATAATTTATTTGTGAAATATCGTCGATGCAATAGATTTGCGAATAAGTTGCTAATAGAACACAAACAATGGATAAAACAACCGTTCTCTACGCCTTTTAAGGAAACACACAGTCATTTGGTTGAACCAAAACCGAAACAAGGAAGACCAAAGAAACTTTTTCAGTTCAGTTCCAGTAAAACTAAAAGCAGAGCTGTCTCTGCTCTTGTCACTCAAGAAGAACCAAGCAAATTACTGTTTGCCTCACAACTATCATTACGCTTGTCAGGCAAAAGAAATGCATCCAAAGTAATAGAGATAGCATCATCAGCAACACCTAGAAGTTTGAAACGTATGAAGACAGCGGGCTTATCTAGTGAACATCAAAGTGAACACACCACTTTTTCACCGGATGAGGCTCTGGCATTGATGGTCGATAATGACATGACAAAGGACGACTATACGCGAATGCAACAAGGAGCTAAGCATCGAGGTTGTAACCTTTACCCATCATACAAAATGATTCAAAAAGCTAAATTGCAATGTTACCCGGAACCTTGCCACATAAATGTATCAGGGAATGTCGAAGAATAACTTCTACTATCTATTTTTAGTGCAAAAAGATGTTTTCACAGAATAGAGGAAATAGGCATTGATCAAGTGAAAGTGTTGTGTAAATGGGGCTTTGATGTTTGTTATGTTATGTTAGATTTGAGTGGGGGTCATAGCGTCTACAAACAAAACTTTAGCAATACAAATACATTGTATGGTGATTCAAATACAATTTTGTGCAGTGTAGTACCATAGAGATAGCAAATAATGAATCACCAAACAGGTTGGTTTTTTGGAAAGCCGCTAGCTTTTCATCGACTCGTTTTTGCCGTCCATTAATGTTTAAAATATTACATGAAACAAAAGAAAACGTTTTAGAGATGTACAACACTGTCCAGTCACAAATTCAAAGCTTATTGTGAAAGAAATGATTATAAACAGGAAACAGCAGTGCGATTCTGTAACCATCTCACCGTGAAAACTTAGGTGAAGTGAGCGTGGAGTGAGCTGTCAGTGTCATCCTGATGCTAGAGATTTATACTCTTGACAGCTCACTCTAAGCTCACTTCACCTAACTTTTCACGGTGAGATTTTTCCAGAATCGATCGGCAGGTTCTATTTTATTACGTCCTTACGCCCACCACGTTCGATGGAAAAATTATAAATATACTGACAAATAACAAATCAACTCAAAGCTGCTATGTCTGTAAAGCTAAAGCTAGTGAAATGAACAATATTGATAAACTTTCGAGTAAATCTTGTGATAAAAGCTCATTCTAATACGGTTTATCGGTTCTTCACGGTTACGTTAGGACCATGGAATTGTTGCTACATATAAGTTATAAATTACACTTAAAAAAATGGCAAGCTCGCGGAGAACTAGAGAAAAAATCTGTGACAGAAAGAAAAACAATGTTATCTCAAAAATTTTATAAAGATATGGGCCTTGTTGTCGATGTACCGAAACAAAGAGGAGGAAATAGCAATGACGGGAATACAGCCAAGCGATTTTTCAGTAATCCCCAAAAAGTTGCTGAAATAACAGGCCTTGATGAAAAATTAATTTACAGATTTGCTAACAATTTTGGGCACTTTAGCCAGTGGTTACACAATAAAATTAAAATAATTTAAGAAAATATTGTTTAGATACAGCGAAAAAATACGTTTTATTGTATAATTGGTACAATATGAGTGTAACAGTACACACAATATTAGTTCACGGACCAGACATTATCAGTAACTTAGCTTTACCGGTTGGTACATTGACGGAACACATACAGGAGTCTCGTCAGAAAGATTTTTAAAATTATAGACTATTTCACACCCGCAGAACTTCAAGAATAAACACTAACACAGACATTCAATACTATGTTAGTTACTACACTACAGAACCCGTCATTGTTAACTGAGAAAAACCGAAAAAGAAGTCAATACCATTTAACAAAGCTATTGTTCTGTTTTTTAAAGGGCCTCTTATCGAAAATATGGACGAAAGCGATGATGAATGCGATAATGAATGCGGTTTCATTCTTTAAAAATGTCATAATAACATATTTCTTAAATATTTTGCATCACTGTACTACCTGTATTTCTAATTCTTCCTATATTTCTTTTAAAAAACTACAACATTATTATTTATTTGAGATCCAAAGCTTAAATTGGAGCAACATAGCACAGCAATGTAAGGCGCTGGCTCCACGAGCGAGAGAATCGCGGCGATATTATCGTCGTGCCATGTATTTCTATACACTCTCTATGGAACCGTCTCCACGGCAATATTATCGCCGCGATGCGACGAGTGGCAATGAGCGCGCGAAACGTCATTACATCGTCGCTAGCCCGCCGCGACTAGCAGCGGGCCCGCCGCGCGCTCGCGACGAGCGCGCAGCGGGCGCGCTGTCAAACGCAGCGTCATTTCAGCGTTGCCTCTCGTTAAGCAAGGACGTTTCGAGAAGCTTTTTAAACAATAGTACAATGTTTGACATTGAAAAGTTTATTCTTGAAGTGAGAGAAAGACCTGCCCTTTACGATGTTCAGTTGGCCGAGTATCGAAACAGAGAAATAAAAGCAAAGTATTGGTATGATGTGGGAAGTGCTATGTTGACAGAGTGGGATTACCTAACCTCTAAAGAAAAAAAAGAAAAAGGTAAGCGTACAATATTATTTATTTAGGTAATTTTTGTTGTTATAATTATTAGTTTTTATTGTCTATGGTAGGTATAACAAAATAATATACATTCTTCGGTACAAAACCGTTGTTTCAACAATAATTATAAGAAAGATAATTTTCATTAAACGATGTAGTTATTTTGCCAAGGAACCGCGCCCACTGTGTTAAAATAATCTTTAAATAAGTTTCGAATTTGCAACCCCGAATTCCTTGTCCTTTGAAGTACGGGTGTCATATTTTGTTGATTGTATATGTCTTCATTTTCCCCGTCAGTGGCATTTAATGCTCGACGCTTTATGAAGTTGTGCAAAACGCAAGCTGCTTTTATTACAAGAATTGAACTGTCAGGTTGAAGATTTATTGTATTATGAAATATGCGAAATTTCGAGGTGATTTGTCCAAAGACACATTCCACGTAACGTCTCGCACGAGACAGTCTGTAGTTGAAAATCTTTTTGTCCGTAGGAAGACATCGACCTGGATACGGTCGCATTAAATTTCGATGAATACCGAAGGCCTCATCAGCTACAATCACATATGGCATTTTGAGTCCACCAAATACCAGTTCTTCTTCTTCCGGCAAATCAAGGGCTTCTTTATTTAGCTTCTGGCCTAGAATTGAAGATTGAAAAAGGTAGAATCATTTTCACGGCCGTAAGAACCTACGTCAATCACAGTAAATACATAATTCGAATCCACCAAAGCCAATAAAACGATTGAGTTGTACTTTTTATAATTAAAGTATAGAGCCGGAATTCCGGGGGCACTGAATTCGAATGTGTTTGCCGTCTAGCGCTCCCAAGCAATGTGGGAAATTCGCGTTGTCTTTAAATCCCTCTGAGATTCTTTGTTCGGGGCTGCCATTTCTGTAGGTGCTAGCACTTTCCATATAATTCCACATGTTTCTTTTATTAATTTAGACAACGTTTTTTTCGAAATTCTGTACTTATTCTGAAGGCGTTTATAACTTGTTCCAGAAGCGAGATATCTGGAAAATGACATTATTATTTAAAAAATATACTTTATCATATATTTTTTTTAATATAAAATAGGCTCGCGTTTTTTTGCAATCACACCTGATGGAAAGTTTTTTTTTTAATGGGATGTAAAATGAAGACTCCATCAAAGCGTTCGGATTTATTAATCTGTGTTGTTTTTTTTTATTAAAATACATAATAATTAATATATGTATACTTACATATTATTATAATATTTAAATTAAAAGTTATCTCTTTGCTTCAGGACTTGAGTTAATGACAGAATGGAAATCTTTAAGGGATCAATTTCGTAAGGAGTTAAAGTTGCAGCAATGTTCAAAATCCGGTCAAGCTGCCACAAAACGACGAAAGTATATGCATTATGATGCATTACTTTTTTTAAAGAAACACACAGAACACGCTTCAACATCGTCAAACATGTTCAATGAGGACAGTCAAGATGTTTTTGAGGATGACGACAGTACGGTTAACACCACCCCTAGTGTCACGGAACCATCCACGTCTAATAAAAAGAAAACATTAGTCCAAATGTTTCTAGAATCAGAAATAATAAAGAAATAATAAAGAGATATCGAATGTTATGCGCGAGAGTATAGATATACAAAGAAATAATGTTCAACCACAGTATCGCGACGAGCGTGGAAATGAGGCATTTTTCCGTTCGTTGCTACCACTTATGGACAAAATAAAAGAAGACTGTTTAATTGATGCCAGAACTGAGATTATGGCCGTAATTAAGAAATACACACCATCATCACATACATTGCTAGACTCTTATTCTCGTACATCCACACCAACAAGCGAGGATGATATTGCTCAAATGTTAGAACACTTTGATGGAATGTAAACTTTAAGTTTTAATTTGATGTAAGCGTTTAAGTAAAATAAATCTGCTTTAAACTTACTGTAGTGTTACTGCTAATCTTTCACATGGCCCGATACTTTTCCTCATATTAGTATCTTGCTTTGATAAGTGTCTTGATAGTAGACTTAACAGTTCATCGAAAACAGGAATTGGCATTAAATATTCATCTTCAAACCATTCTGGATGATTTCAATATTCTTCATAATTCACATGGAAATGTCCATGACTTTCACGACGTAGCAACATGGGATGTGTCCACCAACGGTGCTTTTTTTCCCTTCTTAACAATAACAATAACTGCATATTCACTAGCGTACTTGCAGAAGCACCCCACAACACTATATCCATAATAAAGAATTATTTTATCGACTGAGACACTACTTATTTCGCTCTCGTCTGGCACGTAACTGAATTTTTTCTTTCGCAACGCGTCGTCAAGGAAACGCGGCGATACCGTTACGAGTCGCCGCGGAAACGCTGCGATTCCGTTACGACTCGCGACGATACGCGGCGGAATTATCGCTCGTTCGTGGAGATTATCCGACGATATAAGGGCGGACTCGTCGCGATTCTCTCGCTCGTGGAGCCAGCGCCTAAGTCACTACTAAAGGTACTGACCTATCCTTGTCTTGACCGCACAAACTGCAGATTAACTTAACAAACGGATGAAATTTAGCTATTTTACGATAATTGGAAGAACTAAAAATGCATTTAAACGTATTCGATACCAAAAATATTTTTCTCTTCGTAAATCATTAAAAACCGGTCAAGTGCGTGTCGGACCACGCGCAGTATAGGGTTCTGTAGTTTTATAACAGCCAAGTGCGGGTCGTATTCGCTGACTGATAGTTTCGTACCATGCTCTAACTAAAAGCCAAACATGACTAACTACCTAATTTAACTTCCTATACAAATCCTCACCTGATCCGACAATTTTGCACGGAAAGTTTTAATTTTTTTTTTGAGATGTGTATAAGACTTGTCATAGCCGGTCTTTTGAATTAAAATACAGGACACAGAGCTACACTACTCACTCGTCACAAAAAAATTAAATTGAGGAAGTAGTTTACTATACCTGATGGGAGCTTTGTGTTTGATACTATACAGGGGTATAAGAAAAACATTAACAACTTCCTAAGAGGTCATTGTGCTCATCATTATGAAATTTTCGAGTCAAATACAATTGGTCGACTATTACTCGTAAACTTGTAAAGCCCACTTAAGAGTAAACCAGTCGCGAGTTCGAACTAGCTGGTGGTCATGGTCAAAAAGCACGCTGTCTCGCCTGGCTTCGTGTCCGACAGCGCATGAACAACGTCTAGTTGTCACGCACAGAAGCACCGTTCCAATTCGGAACGGTGTTTCTGTGCGTGACAACTAGACGTTTCTAGACGTTTCTGTTTCTGCGTGACAACTAGACGTTTCTGTTTCTGTGCGTGACAACTTACGAAGATTGGATTTTTTTTTTTAAATATTTGAAAAGTGCTTCGGAAAATCGAGTTTTATAATTACAAATAAAGTTTATTGATCTCTTCGATAACTGAGCTTTGTCGGTACGGACTTGGTTTTGAAGATTTTACAGTTCTTTTACTACTTATCGACACCCAAAGTTACGTTAAAAATAGCAAGAAAAACGAATCTTTGTTGGCTCATAACTTTGTAATGGCTTTTTATTTTACTATTCTGTTTCCGTACAGACACAATTAATGATAAGTCTAAACGATATCGTGTTTAACTTTGGATGTACAATGTCAAACAGTGGAGTAATATTCTCCCGAAATTTGTATGGAAAAAATATCGAAAAGTGGCACCTTAAGTGTGATAGTTTTCCTTTAAACTTCGTTATATATAGGTACTACTGCCGTGACATTTGAATTTCTAACTACAACCGTTTAGTTGGTAGAGAGCACTTGCTCTAACGAAAATTGGTATTTTAAAGCTTGATAAGTCACGAACGGTTTACCCAATCATAAAACGGTCTTCCCAAAACCCCTAATATTTTTGAAAGACCTATTCAGCGATATCCCACACTATAGGAAGGACGAAAAAAAAATTATCATCCACACTTTACATGTAGGGGAGGTACCCTAAATAATTGTTTTTTCAAAATTTTATTTTACCACTTTTTCGGCGTCATTAACGTGTATACTCATGCCAAATTACAACTTTCTAGTACCAATAGTTTTTGAGCCAAACCGCGGACAGACAGACGGACATGGCGAAACTATAAGGGTTGTTGACTACGGAACCCTAAAAAGGCCGTATGTGCGGCGTACGGGGACATCGGGAATAAACCGAAATTATCCGCACCTACGTTTTAAACGAGATGAATATCGTACTTCAGCCTAAAATTGTTTTGACAGATTTTGAAATCGCTGCTATAAAAGCGGTTTAAAGACAGTTTTCCCAAAAACTTTACAAAAAGGCTTGTTAGGGACACCTAACTAAGGACTTTAACTAAAATGTAATGGACTGTAATTTAAAATGAGTTTAATCCAAATAGGTATAAATCAATGCTGGTAAGCTTATGGAGTGCGCGCGCGTGCCGTCGGCGTCGTCCGAGATCGGTAGCGAAGTGGAGCCGACCGCCCGCGTCCCGCACGCCGCACCTCTCCTCGTCGCTCGCCGCCTTCCGCTGTCTCCGACTGCAGCCGAAGATTGCCGGAGGCGCCCGAACAGGCTGTTTTTTTCATTTAACCCAGGAAATCTGGAAACATGTGCAGGCCGCTGAACTTGCACAAAAATATGGACGGGACAACGATTTTGCAAACAAAATAAGACACTTAGCTGCATTGGCTTATTAATGCCCAGAAGAAATTCCAATATCTTTCCGCCTTATTGAAGAACAGGTACTGCCAAAAGATGCTGAAAAGGTATGTGTGTGGTTTCGGAAGTATTATATAGACGGAACTTACACAAAAAAAACGAGCCGTAGTACCTGATTGTCTGAAGCTGAAAAAAACCTTTTCAAAATTCCCACCACACTTATGGTCTGTAGCTTCCAGCATCGAAATTGAAAAAAAAAATACCTACTAAACAAAACTGTGTCGAAACTTGGCACCATAGATGGAATGCACTTTTAGGTCGCAAAAAATGGAATATACAGGATGGCCCAAGTAGTGACGTCAATATTTTTTTTAGGTTCCTCACACCGGGGGATATCCATAAATACCCCATGTATGTTCCGCGATTTTTTGTAGTTTTCGAGTTATAATATTTTTAAAGATTTTTTAATGTATTCTGCCAGCGAGGTTTCAAAAATTCGTATCTTTTTATGTAGTAGGTATTTTGTTTAGAAATTAAACAAACTTCTCCTGGAGTATAAAACTAAGTATATTGAATAATCGTCATAATCGTTTTGTTTCACTGTGATACATGTAGTGCGCGCGGAACGTCCGCGCGCACTACATGTATCACAGTGAAACAAAACGATTATGACGATTATAATATACTTAGTTTGCGGAGTGTCGGTCGCCGACCGACAGACCCAGCCTTTTTTTTTTTTTTTGAGAATGTCATCTCGCAGTTCAGCCTGTAGGAGGTTGTCGACTGCTTAACCGGACTTTCCTGTGGATGCCTAAGTTAAGGCCTCCAGCCAGGGCTTAAAAACTTTGCGACTCACGCTAAGGGCACCCCCCGTGGGGTCCGGACCTCGGCTTAGGGCGTCGCTGGAAGAGGGCAGCAAGGGATAGGCTGGAACGGAATTAGAGCCGACGCGGCCTTTTTTTTTTTTGGAAATGGCATCTCGCAGTTCAACCTGTAGGAGGTTGTCGACTGCTTAACCGGACTTTCCTGTGGATGCCTAAATTAAGGCCTTCAGCCAGGGCTTAAAAACTAACTAAAAACTAAGCGACTCACGCTAAGGGCACCCCCCGTGGGGTTCGGACCTAGGCTTAGGGCGTCGCTGGAAGAGGGCAGCAAGGGACAGGCTGGATCGGAATTATTTAGGGAATTTAAAACTACAGGCTCAGCGGCGCGGGCTGGCTCGAGCAAGGGTCGGGGTGGACTAGGTACGGGGCGTCGCGACGGGCCTCGACGGCGAGGACGAAAGGACGGCTGTCTGGGCTTGTACTTTTTTAAAGTACTCGTTTTCTTACTAATCTGCTGTAAGAGGGTCGTAGCGTCGTCAGGGAGGGTGAGAGTATGCCTCGATCGGCGAATCCTACTTAAGCGGGAAGGAGTATATCGGGAGGCCGCCGCAATCAGGGGATTGCTTAATTAATGGCAGAATCAAAGAAGCGCTTGGAGAGGCGTTTCCTGAAATGCTGGACGGTGGTCTTCTTCTTCGCCTCGCCTCGAGGAGGGCCCCGCCAGTTTAAAGATCCATTTTGTGCACCGTAGGATTTTGGCCCTGATGTGGTTGGTCGGGGAGTGAATTTTTTCATTTGAGGTATTTTCAACTCTTCTCCTGACTTTTGCACTGACTTGGCAGTCTTAATTTGGTCTATAAGGTTATCACCAAAAAGAAGACTTCCTGGTTCTGATTGAATAAGGAATTCTTTCATATTTTTATTTGTGACCGATAACAAGAGAGATCTCCGTCCCTTGGTATCCATGAAAAGCGAGTCACTTAACAGCCGTGATGCATCATTTACCTTCTTAATAGACTCGAGCTTATGATCTTTCATGCTCAATTGAAGCGCAGAGCCCAGACACGACAGGGCTGTTGCAATCTGTTGCTGTCTTTTATAAATGATCTGGTCTCTCTTCCTTGCAACATCATTTACTGCTGCATTAACCTCTGGATTCAATTTTGGTGGTTTCATTACCTCAAAGTTTGTGAATGGTGGATTGTCAGTTTGTATTTTTTCCTTCTCCTCCTTATCTAAGCCTTTTTTGACTATAATTCTACATCCATCGTTCATCGTCCATCGTTCTATAATTTGTTTATATAGGTTATCTCCTTTTGCTTCTGTTTGAGGAGCCATGCCGAGTATCTCTAAGACATTGTCCTCTAACTGTTCCTCCTCCTCAAGAATAGGCTCTTCTTCGCAGTCAATGATTTCATTGAATATTTTAGGGTCTATGTCCTCTGGAGCCGGGGGCTCATTCACTCTTATTTTCAGGTGATTGAATAATTGGGCTTGCCACAATGTCTGAAAACACAGGTGAAAGCATAAGGAATGCTAAAAAGTGAAGGAATGTAGGTACACACTATCCACTCTGTAGCACTGTCCTATCAGTGTGATTAGGCACTTGTACATATAGATCACTAGTCTAGCACATTAATAACCATGTAGGAACCCTCGGAACCTCCCTTGAATGTTACGTGCTATAGTAGACAAGCATTGAACATTATTATAACCACGTAAGTCCCCGCAGGACTTCCCTTGAAGGTTATAACTAAACACAACCGTGTATGGGCCGCGAGGCATCCCAGAGGTAGTTTATATGTTCATTTAAGTGGCGATGGTAGACCAAATGCGACCCCGCAGGGCGCCCTGTAGGTCCGCTATTTTGTTGCATCATGATTGCCTTCGTCACTCGAATCAGAGTCCGAGCTTATTTTTCTATTTTTTTCCTCCAACTTCATGATTTTCTTCAATAAACGTTCACGAGATTTATCTGCATGCTTTCTTTTCCCCATTTTTGAAGTAAATCACACTTAAAACAAAAATTAAAAGGATAAGAATTTTTTTCTATGCGACGCGTAGTTGACATAAAGAACGAATGGACCATAGAGTTACGGGCTAGCGAGGGGCACGCGTGCTAGTGATGTTCGCTCTTCGCTTTGAATATGTGGCGCAATCGACTAACGGACGGGACTACACTATCATCTCTCATCATACGAGGAGGAGACCACAATGTAACATAATAATAATGAAACACAAATTTGTACTATTTAATAATATTCAGCAATTTAATTAGGTGTAATCTTTAACTTCAACCATTGAATTTTAAGCAATTTTTACTTTAATAACTGTTTCTTTTACTGTCTAATATTTGACATTTCAATCAATCACGACAATAACAGCAACATACATTAACAATGCTTAATAAACGGACGGCTGTGATTTTGTGATCTGAATAAGATGATTATTATACATTTTTTTTTTTATTTACCTTAAAGTTACCGTTAATCTTTCTTCGGCTGTAATGGCGCAACGATAATGTAGCCTTTTTTGTTATTGTACTCTTAACAAATCTGTCAATATCAAAAATTGCCAATATTCCATACGATAATACTCAAAAAATTTAAGACTATCATTCTTCAATTCCTCGAAAATGGTGTGAAACTCCCCATGGATTAATCGATTTTTCCAAATATTTTTTGCCCATATTTATGTGCCTATGTTAGGTACCATCAATTACTTATTTAGATATTCATAGTGGTCTCAAACAAACCTCATGCGAAGTCAATGATGGCGCCTGCGGTAAAAGTCAGATAGGTAGGGCAAAAAAACCTTACCAGTTTCAGCTTGTTGACTTCTACAACAAGCTGTAAGTGGTAAGTTTTTTTTTTTCATACCCTGTCTGAAATCTCTGTGCACGCCACTGCTCCATAGGACAATCTAGAGTCTAGACAAAATCAAACTGGTTGCTAATTGAATTTATATATACATATTTTTTTATGACATTGTTTTTTTTATATTCTGTGACTAATGTAACTCACACACTTGTTAAAATTCTAGGAAAATTTTACAATCTTTGTAAATACGTGAGCACCATGTATCTATCACATAATTGATTTACCTGTCATTGTTATATTTTTAATTCTTTGTACCATTTGTGGTAAACTATTTTTTATTATAGGTGCATCGTCTTCACATATAATTATATAATGTTTGGGTTGGTGTGTTTGGCTCTTCAATAAAAGTAGTGGACTATAAAAATGATGTTATAATATGTCGGAGGAGTAAAGTAAAAGGTTTGTTTACGTACTAGTCGCGCCATCTATCAGCGTTTAAGATACCTTACTCGATTAATCAAAACAATAACAGTTGTCATTGAGTCAGTAGTTCGAGTCGGGGTTGTCAATGAACTGTCGCGTGTGGCGTTTGACATCTGTCAGATGCCAAGGTGAAACCAGTGTGTTAGCTTAGCGACACAATTGACATCCAGAGTTCGACCGCGCCGGGTGTGCGCACTGATTCTACCAAACCACGTGCAACATGGCGGACCCCGATGGAATTTCGGATAAAAATCCCTCAACATCTCCGACAGCAGCGTTGGGATCAGAACAGCATTTCTCCAAAGTGTTTACCCAACCTTGTGTTGTGTCTACGGAAAGTGAATATTTTCGTGTTTCGGCTACACTACGTGGCGAAAATAGTGGCGGTGCAACTTCGAAATTCCTGGAACTTTAGCATTAAAAGCGCTTTGTGTTTGTGACGATTGAGCATTGAAAGCTCCGTGCTTTGTGTTTGTGGCGATTGAGCATTGAAAGCTCCGCGCTTTGTATTTGTGACGATTGAGCATTGAAAGCTCCGCGTTTTGTGTTTGTGACGATTGAGCATTGAAAGCTCCGCGCTTTGTGTTTGTGACGATTGAGCATTGAAAGCTCCGCGTTTTGTGTTTGTGAAGATTGAGCGATGAAAGCTCCGCGCTTTGTATTTGTGATGAATGAGCATTGAAAGCTTTGCGCTTTGTGCTTGTGATGTTTGAGCATTGAAAGCTCCGCGCTTTGTGCTTGTGGTGATTGAGCATTGAAAGCTCCGCGCTTTGTGCTTATGACGATTGAGCATTGAAAGCTCAGCGCTTTGTGCTTGTGATGATTGAGCATTGAAAGCTCTGCGCTTTGTGTTTGTGACGATTGAGCATAGAAAGCTCCGCGTTTTGTGTTTGTGACGATTGAGCATTGAAAGCTCCGGGCTCTGTATTTGTGATGATTGAGCATTGAAAGCTCCGCGCTTTGTGCTTGTGATGATTGAGCATTGAAAGCTCCGCACTTTGTGCTTGTGGTGATTGAGCATTGAAAGCTCCGTGCTTTGTGCTTATGACGATTGAGCATTGAAAGCTCAGCGCTTTGTGTTTGTGATGATTGAGCATTGAAAGCTCTGCGCTTTGTGCTTGTGGTGATTGAGCATTGAAAGCTCCGTGCTTTGTGCTTATGACGATCGAGCATTGAAAGTTTAGCGCTTTGTGCTTGTGATGATTGAGCATTGAAAGCTCAGCGCTTTATGCTTGTGACGATTGAGCATTAAAAGCTCCGCGCTTTGTGTTTGTGATGATTGAGCATTGAAAACTCCGCGCTTTGTGTTTTGTAACGATTGAGTATGGAAGCTCCGCGTTCTGTGTTCGTGATGCTGCATTGAGCTCCACGCTCTTACCTTTAATGTTCCAGTATGGAAAACCCATGTTTTGAACTTATAGCGGTCGGCATCGGTGACGAAAATTGTTCAAAAGATCGCGCGAGAACGCGCTCGTTGTCAGTATGGCCATGTCGGAGGAGTGAAGTAAAAGGTTTGTTTACGTACTAGTCGCGCCATCTATCAGCGTTTAAGATACCTTACTCGATTAATCAAAACGATAACAGTTGTCATTGAGTCAGTAGTTCGAGTCGGGGTTGTCAATGAACTGTCGCGTGTGGCGTTTGACATCTGTCAGATGCCAAGGTGAAACCAGTGTGTCAGCTTAGCGACACAATTGACCACAGAGTACATTGAATATACTGAGATAGAGTCCTCGGTCACACTTTTTGCTTGCAGCGCCATCTCTCGACAATTTATCGGGTTATAAAACTCTATAACATACCTATAAATATACGTAGTATGAATAGGTACGTATATAGCTAGCTATACGTACGTACTTATCTACTCAATGGTATTTTTTACCTCTATTTTCACTACAATAATAAATAAAAGAAAACACACATGATATTTAAATCATTTTTTATTTATTTTACATAATATTCCCGAGCCATTTCTTGTACGTTATCGTTTCGATCAAAATCTGATCTTATTCCCTTTATTATTTTATTTGTGTCCCTACACCAGTTATAAAAAAAAATCTACATAGCAAATCTTGCATTTCTGCCACCACCTGAGTTTTATGTTCAGAACATTTAATAAAATTGTAATCGCAAACTGCACACAAAATTGTTTTCAGGTATTCTTTTATTTGACCAGTACTGATTTTGTCTTTTATAATATAGGTGATCATATCTTGCTGTTGAGAAAAGCATTCCATGGCTTTTTTTTAAGGATATGTCAAATATTTATTATCAATATAGTAATCTCGCATTTGTAGGTATATAATCTAAATCATCCTTATTTTTAGTAAAAAAAGAAGCATTGCATAATTTGCAATTCTTAAAAATATGTTTAAGTTTTTTTATAACATACCCTGTCACATAGGAAATTTGCGCCTTAATTTTAACATTACTTATTTTGTTTTCAAAATTTAATATAATATGATCACTATTAAAATGATTGAAATCAATTTCGACAGGAGCACAAGATGTTTTGTTATTAAAAAATAATCGGCTTAATGTTTTGAACATATTGTTGTTACACATGTCTTTTTCGCAATTGGAACCCGCAGAGTGGACACTATTTAAGTTATTGATTAACAGAGCAGCAAAAGAATTCTCAAAACCTGCACATGTGGGGTTAGTGTTTCTTGCCCCATGGCTACGAACACAATCAAAAAAATTTTCCAGTGGGTCCTGATTGAAATGTCTGAGCCATACAGACTTACACTTCCTGAAATAATTTACTGGTCAAATATTCAAAATTTTCTAATGTTACAATCCAGTTAATTATAGATGGCACAGCACAAGATTTGCCTTTTTTTGACACAAATTTCATATTTTTCAATTGAGTTCTAGATTCTTTCCACAGTTTCATGTGAGTGGAATTTGGTGTTTACTGCATGTAATAAAATCTTCCCCGAGCGCTTCTTTGAATTTTCATAGCTACCATTCACTGAGTCGAAGAGGTCAACAAAAAAAATTAAAGCCTCTGCTGTCTCTTTAGCTTCTTCAGGCAAAATTCCTTTTTCTGAAACATAAAAAGGCAACTGTCAATTTTTTATCTCAGAGTCTTAATGTGTCTTGATTCTTTGGTGGGTTTGGCAGGGGTGTATAGTATATAATTATGTATAATTATTAAACTAAATTATGTTTAAGTCTCTTGTAATAGGGAGGAGGGGGGCAGCCTATTGCTATTAACTAAACAATTTCAGACTCATAACGAACATTCTATTAAGCAAGTGTATTTAGAGAAAACTCACCTGCTAGATATCCCATAGCTATTGCAACAGATTTGCTGAAGACCAGAAGGCCAATTCTCGTAACTAAAAAACGTTCAAACTCATCTGGAAAATGGAAAAGACTATTTTGTGTTTATTGCCGTGAAGTCAGACATACTTATTTGCAACTCTTGCAAAAATATGAAAGATAAACCGATAAAAGTTCAGTGAAGTGAAATATGGTTGTGCAGCTACCGGTGTCATACGATCTAATATTGCCCTAAATGATCTGTGAATAGTAATAAGGAATCGTTTACTGTTCTTCGATATTAACATGTTAGATCACAAGGACGGACGGGCAAGAAGGAGAAGACGGGCATGAAGAATACCTCGTCTAGTTCACCGCTTGATTGATAGAAAGAGACAAGTATTGTGTTGTGTAGACGCGTCACACATAAGCGGCTAGCGGTCAGTGCACGCGGTGACTGCGCGACTTATAGACAAGTTTTTACGAGCACGGAAAGGATTTTCGTAAAAAAATTGTGATAAAACAGCCGTAAGTACAATCAGTTTGTTTTATTGTGTTCAGGGATATCCCTGTTCTACCATTTTTAGGTTAGTTTGTTGTAATTTGACGTGCAAATCACATTGTCGTCTTAAGTTTTCGTCTCACGGTTTTTATTTGAAATTTAGGTTATTTCGAAAACTACCCGACGGGCAAGACGGAGCCGGGTAAAAAGGACAGTGTCCGTCTTGCCCTCCTTCTTTAATATTGATCGATTATTTGAGTGTGTTTCCATTTGTGTTAATAAAAAATAATATTTGTTGCAGATGGTGTATAACTATAAGCGGAAGACGGATCGGGCCAGTTGGTCCGAAGAAAATTTGGCGAAGGCAATAGAAGAAGCCAAAATGACTTCAATATTAAGTGCAAGTAAGAAGTATGGAATTCCATATGCAACATTACATAGACATATTAAGAGTGGTTCTACTGAAAAGGAATTGGGCCGGTTTGAGACTGTTTTTACGCTGGAGGAGGAAAAAGAACTCTTGAAGTATGTTCAAAAGATGGATAGTTTATTCTATGGCGTCACGCGAACCGAGTTTCTGCAGATTGCTGGTGAGTTTGCTAAAAGGAAAGGAAAATCTGGAGTTTTTTCGGGAAATATAGCTGGAAAGGGGTGGTTCAAAAATTTCAGGCTTCGCCATCCAACACTGACTTTGAGATCACCTGAACCCACATCTATTGCTCGAGTTAGAGGGTTTAATCGCGAAGCTGTTAATCGATTTTATTCTTTGTTGGAAGAAGTCGTAGAAAAATACAAATTAGCACCGGATATGATTTTTAACATGGATGAAACGGGAGTGAGAACTTCATCAACAAGACCACCTAAAGTTCTGTCAACTTATGGAAAAAAGCAGGTTGGGATAGTTTCCAGCAATGAAAAAAGAGTCTTAACGACCGTTGTTTGTTGCTGTAGTGCATCGGGAACATTTATCCCACCCTTTTTCATTTTCAAAAGAAAAAGGCTCAATCCGAGACTCTTAGACGGTGCTCCACCTGGTGCTGAAGCAACGACCACCGACAGTGGATGGATTAACTCTCAGAAATTTTTGGATTGGTTGCATATTTTTGTGCAAAAAGTACGTCCCAGTAATGATCATAAAGCACTTTTGATTCTAGACGGTCATGAATCACATAAAAGTTACGAAGCACTTGATTTTGCAACAAAAAATAATATCATATTTTTGACTATTCCTCCTCATACGTCACATAAACTACAACCTTTGGATGTTGCAGTATACGGACCAATAAAAAAATACTTCGAGATCGAAGTCAACATTTTTCAAAAACAACATCCAGGAAGAATTATTAGCCAGTATGAGATTGCAAAAATCTTCTCTGGGGCGTATTTGAAAGGAGCTACACCTGCAAACGCAATCAGTGGATTCCGTGCCAGTGGCATCTATCCATTCAATGAACATGATGAACATTTTGCGCCGTCTGAGGTTTATCAGGGGAATGCTCCGAACATCATATCCGAAACAAATACCAGTACTAGTCCTAGTAGAGGAGATCAGCACAATACACCAGTAAATAACAACGCAATAGAGAATGATACATCATCGTCAGCCAATCGCTGTCCAACACCGGACACAGACTCCATCCAAAATGTGCCACCTAAGCCTGTTCCCGGATCTCCGCAGCCAGTCACTTCCGTCAATGAAAAAATAAATGAAAACACACACAGTATTCAACCAGATTGAAATATTTTGCAAGAAATTCGCCCCATACCCATTGAGGTAAAAAAAAAGAAATATGCCAGGGCGCAACAACAAAAATCAGAAATATTACGAGCACGCCTATAAAGATGGCACAAAAAGAAAAACATGATGCTGCCGCAGCGAAAAAGAAAGTTTCTTTCGATTCCCCTGGTCCATCAAATGTTAAAAAAAGGAAGACACGTGCCAAAGCAGGTCTATCGAAAGGCAAAGAAAACGAAAACAGAGACTTCTTTTGCACTGTATGCAAAGAACAATATAAATATATCCCCCCTTTGAAGATTGGATACAGTGTGATGTTTGTCGAGAATGGACCCATGAATCATGCTCGTCATATTCTGGAAGAGGGTCTTATTTCTGTGATGATTGCTTTGATTAGTTAACATTACTTGTTTTGCCCGACTCTTGTATTCATTTTGCCCGCTATGGGTGGGCAAAACGGATAATGAGCCAAATTAAAAAAAAATGGTATTAAATTAAGTAAGAAGATTTTTCTTTTTTTTCTTTTAGTTTCTAATCATAATTTAGTTACCAAAGATTGTAACCAGAATAGTCAATTACAAGTATGATTATAATAAATATTTTTTTCTTATTTTTTTAATTAACATGTCCTTCTTGCCCGTCCGTCCCCTAAGATTTTTGATAACACTGATAGCTATAAGTAATGTTGTTTCACACAATTGCTACTCTCTAAGTGTAACTTTAATGTCAGTAGGACCTACTTAAGCAAACAGCAACCAATCCTCCTACCTATATTATTTATAAAACTTTAAAAAATACAACTTCTGTCGATCCATAGATCAAAATGATTGACAATTTTAATAGAACAAAACATTTCTATGACAAGGATATTAACCCACATAACACTGTTGTTCAATAAACTAACAAGATCAGGTTCAGGTTTCAGGTCAGTTGACAGTTTAAAAAATCATTGAAATTGGTTTATTTTTTATATCACATGGTTCCTTTTAAAATAATTATGTTTTAATCAATTATGTAGAAACAGGCGGGTTGGTTCTTGTTTGCATAATATTAAAAATAGCATAATCCTATATTTCTACAAAGTTTCACATTACTTGGTTCCATGTTGATATAACTCTATTTTGAACATTTAAGAAATCTTTGAATCTGTGTTATTTAATAAACATTTTAATAACAATATTATTTGGACCTACTTGGGCAAATCGGAATCAACCCACACAATGACAGTTTTGAGAAAAAGCAGCTTTTGTCAAAATTTTGTGTACAAATATGTAATTTTTTTGTTTTGTGTGTAAATGTGTATGTTTTAATAGTTAAATTGTATTGTAATTGTTTGTTATTTTGAATAAAGTTTATTTACAGTAATGTACAGTATATCTTGTTCTCTGTATACAAGTATAATATTGATGAACATCATTAACATTTAAATAGTAATAAAAAAAGAATGTGTTTAAAAAAAAATAGGTACATAAAACTTTCTCTCAGTCTATTACTTTCTTTCTATTAATTATAAATTCTTTCTAAGTTCAATGATTGACAAGAAATCTTAATTTTTCATCTCGAGTACATGTATTGGTTTCTTTTATTAGAAGTTTTCATACAAAGGATACCTATAAGAATTTCATATTCATATTCATATTCATATATTTATTTGCATTCCATAATGTAGTATAGGTGTTACAATGGCTTAAAGCTAAGGTACAATTATGGACCCTGTAGGGCACAGCAAGAACTAAAGAATTAAACACAAATTAACAATAAAATTTAAAATATGTTATTAACATTAAAATAACTAAATAACATTTTGTTTTATTGAGATCAGCCTGATAAAGGTTGTTGTACCTACATTATAATTATTTGGTGAGGTTATTAAACATAATTATGCCTCTCATATTATATAATATTTATTGTATGTATGAATGTGTCTATATGAGTAACTGTGTGTGGTGTCTGCTTGTGTTCAACAGATTATTTTGTCATGTATGTATTCGTTTATCGTGTAGTATGCTTTTTAAGATTTATTTTTCAGTAAAATGTATAAAAAAGAAATAAGTATGAGATTTTTTTTAAAAATTTACTTAAAAATTATGGCATGGTACCGAATAAATTAAAAAAGAACCAACCTACACACAGATAAAAAGTTTTGCTAAAATAAACCAATGAGTTTCTTTTTTTATTACTATTTAAATGTTAATTGATGTTCATCAATATTATACTTGTATACAGAGAACAAGATATACTGTACATAAACTTTATTCAAAATAACAAACAATTTTATTGTACAGAGGCCGGCACATCAAGCTACCCCAATCTGTCAAATTTCTTTAATAGATTTTCAACTTTACTACAAAGGAATAAGCTTCATAATCAATTGGGAAAATTTGACAGATTGGGGTAGCTTGATGTGCTGGTCTCTGTCCACAAAATGCGTGTTAAATTTTTTGACAAATTATCTATTTCTCGTTGTGTGGGTTGATTCCATTTTGCGTAAGTAGGCCAGTAGAGAGTTTTATGTAAAAAAATCTAAGGCTTCTCAATAATTATTTATGTAGTTGTTTTAGCGGAATGTGATGCATTGCCGAGTCGAGTAGTTAACTTGTCTGCATCGAACTTATGTCACGGTAATAGTATCTATACCTACATAAATATTACCGTCCATATGTACCGACGCCCGACGGTCGTCCGATACTCGGATTGAGATGAACGGTTATTGTGGTACGGAGTTAGTAGCTACGGCTGCCAAGCGTAGTGTAGCCGGTTCGATACTATACGCACTGGTTCGTAATAAAAACTATTATTTTCATGATTGTTTCATTTCGGTCAAATTAGCCGACGCGCGACGGTTTACTGCGGGGCCTTAAAGTTTTACTCGTGGATGTTGACGTATTACTTATGGGGTCGGCAGTACCCATCACTTTGCCTGATTCAGTAAATAATGACACGTTGCTCAGTATTGATTTCTTGCGTAATGTCGGTATTGTTATTAATATGTCGAACAATATTTGGTTCACAGCTGATCGGCCTCAGGTCATTCACCCCTTGCAGTGTCAGACCCCATGTGACGTTGTATCTTCGCAAAAGGAGGAAAACCTACATAGTTCGCAGAGCATCGCATCGATTTCGATGATCAGTAGATCATACACCGATTGCAGTACCCCGAATCGACTCACGCCCGCAAAGAAAGCCATCATCATCAAGATGCTGCGGGAAGTGTGTACCTTAAGGAGGTATCATTTTCGAGGTTGTGAATGCCCTGAGATTCTGCAGCCGGTTGCTCTTAAGCGTTCTCGTGGTAGGCCGCATAAGTAACGTCTCATAGTTGACGTTTGCCCACCTGTGGGGGAACTCAGTCTCGGTGAAAAGGGAGGGTTCGGTATGTAGGAAGAGTAGTCATGTAAAGGTGCTCATACACGGGCAATTTTTTGAGCAATAATTACTTGGCAACTAATAGATCAATTAAGTGGAGCAATAACAATAAAAATAAAATGCGGCAATTGTTTCGGGAATATTGTTTATAATTGCTTCAAAAATTTACATTTCTCAATGTCGCCAATATGAATTGCGGAATATCCAATCGGTTTGGAATTATTTTGTCGCACCTTAACATGAACACGCGTATCCCGCGCCCCGCGTTACGTGATCGCCCGCATCCCGCCCCGCGCCCGTCAGTCCGCTCCGCATCACGCTCTCAAACTGCACGTTTTTTGCACTGTTCCACTCAAATTCCTTTAACTATTTTCTGCATTTTGTATTGTGTGAACGATTATATTGTATTTTTGTTATGCCGCAAAACTTTATTTCATTTGATTCACCCTACAATATTAATTTTCAGATATGTGATGCAGAGATGAATATCCTCTGCGTCGATCCATCTAGCCCCGGGAGTTCACACGACTCGACAATTTGGAGAGATCATCCACTTAATGATTATATTGAAGGGCTTAATGAGGCTGGGGAAGCAATTTTCCTCTTAGGTATCTAAATATAATTAATATAATTTTCAAGAAATCATGAAATCAAAAACAAGCCTTTATATTTAAAAAAAAACCTACAGGTGATAGTGGGTATCCACTCAGGAGGCACCTAATCACTCCCCTTCTTAACACCAAAGAGGGTAGCACGGAACACTAGTTCTACAGTAAACATGTGAGGACGAGAAACGTAGTGGAACGGACCATAGGTGTTCTGAAGGCTAGATTTAGGTTAGTCGTTATAGAAATGGTTAAATGACTACCATTATGTACATACAAATATTTATGGATCAATTTTACGCAGGTGTCTCTTGGTTGCGCGGCAACTGCACTATCGGCCCGAGATGGCCGCAAGAATTGTGAATGCTTGCTGTGTGCTGCACAACTTGGCCAATCGCTCAAGGCTTACCATACCGGAGCTTTCGGCACGTGAGCGCGAAGACGAGCACCGGCTGCAGGTACAACAACGCCACGTGGAGGCAGCGTTGGGACCCGCTGCGCAAGCCGCAAGCGCGGCTATCTCCGAACCCGCGCGCCGTGTCAACCAAGCTTTGGCGCAAGGCAGGGCCTTGCAACAGAGCCTGGTCCAATGCTTGTGAGCCAGCAGGAATTAAAATCCCGCATATATTTATTTATGTCCCCTCATCCTGTTTTTTAAAGGAATCTTGGTCGTGTTTTTACTTTATGATCATATTTTATTTTTTAATTTTGTTTAAAACTGTCTTTACACCGTTTAAGTTTTTGCAGTAATTAATTTAGGGTACCCCGACCAAATGGGTTAGTAATGTTGGATTCAGATGATACCTATCCACGGACCGACTGACTGCGCGTGACACGCGTAGCTTAAGACTATGCCGACCGCACAGTGGCGCCCTCATCGTTTGTTTGGTTATTTCATACAATTTAGAATGAAAATGCAGAGTAGGTTAAGTTGTGCTTCACAAGATTATACGTTAGTATTATTAGAAACGGTAGTTTAGTTTTATTATAATCCTTAAAACGGATAACAATGGCCACTATATTCCATTTTAAGGATTATGATAAAACTAAACAATGTAAAACTACTGTTTCTAATAATATTAACGTATAATCTTGTGTAGCACAACTTAACGTGCTTATTTTCTGCATTTTCATTATATATTGTATGAAATAACCAAACAAACGATGAGGGCGCCACTGTGCGGTCGGCATAGTCTTAACATTGATCGATGGACCCGTGCGGCTTTTACTTAGCCTCGAGCCTATGAGAACTTGGAGAATTCAATAAAAGATTAACTTGATAATCAACAGTTTTTTAATTATAAAGTACGACATAGCTACTCGGACATAATCGCAGAACACACGGTAACCACAGACAGGAAGTAGCAGTGTTGCCATTAGTTAGGCAATACAGATAATATAAAAATACTTTAACACTCCCTCTCAATTTTAAGTTTCATAATTTTTCTAATTACAACTTGAAATTGCTACATAAAAACAAAATTAGAAATATTGCTACAACACTAATGACAGCATGTTGACACTGACATAAAAGACTGACATTTGACATAAGATACTTTACTACTTTGACGTTTCTACTAACCTCAACAAAAAAAATATGTAAACAAACAAAAGTTACAGTTCAATTAAACAGATTAGCACGAAAATAACTATGTTTCACATTACACAAGGGTTTTGTCATGATGTCTGATGTGTTTTCACAAGAACTTACGTAATTTACTGCAATTAAATTTCGAGCAACAATGTCTTTTATAAAATGAAACTTTATGTCTATGTGTTTAGAATATCTCGTGTTTTCACTGTTCATAATCATTTTTATTGCACTTTGATTGTCCACTTTTAGTTCAACACTGCACTGATCATTGAAGTCTTTTGCTAAACCTTGAATAAACAAAAGTTCACTCGCACACATGGCTGCAGAAACATACTCAGCTTCGGCAGTGCTAAGTGCGACTGACTGCTGCTTCTTGGAAGACCATGATATTAAATTGCCTTGGTGATAGATGACCATTCCACTGACACTTTTTCTGTCAGTTCTGTCACCAGCCCAGTCAGCATCTGAAAAAGCTGAAATCAGAGAAAGATTGTCTTCTTTCTTCTTACGGTAAGTCAATTCCATGTCTTTAGTTGCATTTAAATAACGCAATATTCGTTTTGCTGCGGTCCACAAGCTTCTTGTAGGCTTGTCTAGATATCTGCTCAGAAAAAAAGTAGCAAAGGTTATATCTGGTCTGCTGATTGTTGCCAGATAATTTAGGCATCCCATTAGCTCTCTGTAGGGTACATTATTAATCTGTTCTTCTTTTTCAGGTACTTGGAAGCTGCTCTCCATCGGGGTCTTTGCTTCTCTGCAGTTTGACATATTAAACTTTGCGATTATGTTTTCAATAAAATGCTTTTGTGATAACTTTATTGTGTTGTTATTTTGCTGTATCTCAATACCTAAAAAGTTACTTATATTTCCCAATTTTTTGGCTTTAAATTATTTTTGTAATAGCTTAATCACATTATTTACTTCTTTTTCATTTCCCAACAACATTATGTCATCAACAAATAGTATAAGCCATATATTTTTGCCTGTGTAGAGGCATATGTCATTTTTGGATCTTGCCATATTTATTTTCTTGCAAAATGTATCAAATGTTTTATTCCAACATTTTGGCGATTCTTTTAGGCCATACAAAGCTTTGTTAAGTCTTAAAACTGTTCCTTCCTTGTTACTTTTCACATTTACCCCCTCTGGAACTTTAATGTACACTTCTGTTTCTAATTTTCCATTTAGAAATGCTATAGGTATATCCAACTGATTTATTTTCCAGTCATTGTTCACTGCTTGTGATAATCCCATTCTTATTGTAGTAATTTTTGCCACTGGAGCATATGCATAGTCTTCAGTTTCTTGTTGGAATCCTCGAGCAACTAACCTCGCTTTTTTTGTTCCATCTGACTTGGTCTTAAAAATCCATTTTGTGTCTATTGTTTTAAATCCTTTTGGTAGCTCTGTTTCTGTCCATGTTTCTTGTTTTTCTAATGATTTTATTTCATTCATGACTGCAGTTTTCCATTCACTTTGTTCTATGGCTTCTTTGTATATTACTGGGTCACTTACACTTGACAGTAAGCAGTATGCTTCATAAGTCTCATAATCATTTAAATGCTGTGGCTTTTTCACTTCTCTCCCTTACTTGGTACATACATTTTGATTATTTTCATCCTGTCCATTTTCAATATTTTCTTCATTTACCTTTTTAACATTATCATCATCATCTATCTTCTTTTCAACTTCTTGGTTTGTTTCATCTAATGTTTCTTTGTACAAGTGCTGTGGTTTATTTTCTTCTGTGTACCTTATATTGCTTTCATCAAATCTTACATCTCGAGATATATATTATTATAGAATTATTTTCAGGATCCCATAGTTTATAGCCATTCATGGCATATCCTACCATTCTAGCTGGAGTCGCTCTGCTTGATAGTTTATCTTGTTTAGGCATTATGTGTACCCAAGCTTTACATCCAAAAATCTTTATTTTGTCCAGATTAAATTCTTTCTTCATTTCACTGGCTGGTACTTTGTCTTGTATTGACGAACATGGTGAACGATTGATCAGAAATGTTGCTGTTCGGCATGTCCCCACAGATGTCTTGGCAGATTAGACTCATCCAGAATCGTTCTTGCTTTGTCATAAATTGTTCTGTTCATCCTTTCTGCTTTGCCGTTTTGTTGTGGGCTGTATTTCTGGGTATATTCTATCCTGATTCCTTTGTTGGTACAGAAATCTTTTAATGACTTTGCTGTAAACTCACCACCATTGTCACATCTGATTCTCTTGACTTTCACTTCCATTTGTCTTTCCATCTCTTTTATGTATGATATTAGCTTTTCTGTTGCTTCAGACTTATTCCTCAACAAATATGTTTGTGTGAAGTGACTGTGATCATCAATTATTGTTTGGAAATACTTATAGCCTTCTGTAGTCGGCACTCTTGTAGGACCTGTTATATCTGTATGAATCAATTCACCAATTTTACTTGATCTTGGTCTCTGTAGCCTTTTGAAGGGTAATCTTGTGCTTTATTTTTCATACATGGCTCACATGGTTCTAAACTAAATGGTAATCCCAGTATAGCTAATTTCTTCCTGCACATATCCACCTTCCTCCTCATTCCTGCACCTGTCCGAATCTTCGATGCCAAATATTTATTTTATCTTCTATCAGCTGATATGAATGTTCATCTTTTTCAATATTTATTTTTACATCAAATGTATATAGTTGTCCCTTCTTCATTCCATGAAACATTTTATTTCGGTCCTTAATAAGTAATTTCCCTTTTCTAAATATTACTTGCATTTTCCTTTCTACACACATAAAAAGTGTCTAGGGATCAACATATATTTTTGCAATAACTTTTCTCCTGATTGATATTAATTAAAATTTTCTTTAAGGATTCATCAAATAAAGTGTTTTCGTTTGTCACAGTAACGATAAACCAAGTCACCTTTGCATTAATAAAGAAATTTGCCATTTTCCTAATAAAGGGATTTTTGACATTTGAACCACTAACACAAAAGTTCGAAAAAAAGACTGAAACAACAGTTTTCTCTAAAATTTTATTGGGTAACTTAAACAATTAATAATCCGTGTTTCTACCGCGAACACTAACAACACAAGAACATCGGTTTGGCATACTCAAAATGAGTTCATCCAAATCACGCTGTGGAATGGCCGCCCATGTTCGTTGCAACAACAAAAAAAGGTCTTCTTGCGACTGGATACCCTCCATATTCGGCAGAGCTCTTCTCTGTAGCATATCCCATGCATGCTCAATCGGGTTCAAGTCTGGCGACTGAGCAGGCCAGGGCAGGACATTGATGTTAGCTGCGGCGAGAGTCTGTCTTACAACTCTTGCGGTGTGCGGTCGTGCATTATCATGCATTAACTGAAATAAGGGACCGATTTGCACTTGTAGAGGAACGATGACGTCTGATACAATCGTCTCAGCATAAATTTGAGCGTTGAGGTTGCCTCTGATCCAAATCAACTCAGTTCTTCCGCCGATCCAAATACCCGCCCATACCATGATGGTTCCACCACTATAAGGATGGACTTCCTGGCAGGATTTTAATCGCTGTTGGCGTCCAGGGGTTCTCCAGTGTCGTATACGTCTTGTATCCGGTCTCATACCAAAACGAGACTCATCAGAAAAGCACACGAAACGCCATTGTTCTTCTGCCCAATTTCTGTGTTCAAGAGCCCATTGATATCGAATCCTACGATTGTGCATTGCTATAGGTGGTACCCGTAGCGGTCTTCGGGAATGAAGGTTCACTTCATGCAAGCGGTTTCTGACTGTTTGGTCGCTAATTAAGTTCCCTGAAGAGTGATGAAGCCTCACGGCTAACATCATGGCGGTTATTGTTGGAGCTCTTCGAGTTAAGATTTGAATGTATCGGTCTTGTCTCCGTGTGGTGCAGCGATACCGTCCTCCATGGCGCTCAGCCACGGTACCAGTGCTTCGGTAACGTGTCCAAAGTCGACTGATAACACTCTGACTTGTATTCAGAGCTAAAGCCACAGTACGTTGCCGGGAACCAGCTTCTATCATTCCCACGGCTCTGAGCATTTCTTCCCTGCTTAAATGACGTCGCCGCTCCATAATAACGTTGGTTTTAATCAGTAGTAGGGAAACAGTAGCACTAATAATGTCTTCAATGCGTTGTGACAGCTGATTTTCATCTTTTACTCGAATTTGATTCACAGTTCCTGATTCAAATTATGAAATGCACCAAAAAGGATCCATATAAATTTATAAAATCATAAATTTATTACAAAGCCACATCTCAATCTCAAGAAATCCGCATAAAAATGCTTGATCCCTAGACACTTTTGATGTGTGTATTAACTTACCAACTGATAGTAAGTTAGTACTCAGATCAGGTACTATCACAGCTTCAGTTTTAATCCTTTTATTCCCATGGGAAGCTACTAAAATTCCCTTCTGCGTAGCTGTAAGAGTTTGTCCATTTGCTATTTTTATGCTTAACTTTTGTGGTAAATTTTCTACATCTGTCATATACTTTGAGTAGTGCTCTTGTATGAAGTGTTGAGTGGCTCCGGAGTCAACAATAAAAGAAATAGTGTCGACCATATCCTTGGCAGTTAATGCCTGCTCCGACGCTATAAACACACTCTCCTCTTCTGTAGAATGAGCTGCTCCATGTCTACTCCTGTTACTTCTGAAGCCTCGTCCTCGGCCTCTACTTGACATCCGGCATTCATATGACTTGTGGCCCTTCTTTTTACATTTGAAGCAAATCACATCAGCGTTTTTGCTAACAAATGATGTTTCATCTTTTTCATTGTTACATTCCTGGGACTTTCTTACCTCGTGGTCCAGTAATTTTGAACGGACGAATTCTAAAGATAGCTCTGAATTAACAGTTTCAATAGCAGTAATAACGTGGTTGTAGTCTTCTCGCAAGTCCCGTTATGAGGTAACATACTTTATCACATTCAGGTATCTTTTCATCAGAGACTTCTAGTTCGCGAATAATGTTTTCAAATTTGGCGAAGTATTCTTCGAGACTGCCATCTTGTTTTAGCGTGAGTAACTTTCTCCGGAGTGTGATTTTCGATATTACGCTCTTTCTTTGGAAAGTGCTTTTTAAAGCATTAAACATTTCTTTTGATGTCGAACAGTCTTTGACAAGATTTAGATGCCTGTCGGTTAGGCATTGTACTATTAGGCTTCTAGCCTTCGCGTCCAAGTGTTTCTCGTTTTCTTTGAAGCTTATAGCCTCAGCTATATCTTTTAAACCTCTCTCTTCTAGCAGACACTGTACTCGGAACAGCCAGTTTCCGAAAGACTCTGCTTTTAGCTGCGGAAAATTTACTAGTTTTGCCGGCGTAGTATCCATTTTTATGCCTGGAAACGCGCTCGGTAAACTGAAAACTATATCCCTAGCTAAACTAACAAGGCGTCAAAGGCCCATAACCTATGAGAACTTGGAGAATTCAATAAAATATTAACTTGATAATCAACAGTTTTTTAATTATAAAGTACGACATAGCTACTCGGACATAATCGCAGAACACACGGTAACCACAGACAGGAAGTAGCAGTGTTGCCATTAGTTAGGCAATACAGATAATATAAAAATACTTTAACAGAGCCCGTCATAGGTATTGTTTAATAAATAAGATAGTTTTTTTTTGTTTTATAAATATTTTTTATTAATTAATTTAAATAATAAAAGTAAAAAAAGGCCCGTGGCGCATCGCTTGCGTGGAGCGCGGCGCGGCAGCGTCAACAAAGCCCTGCAAGAAAACAATTTAGTTTTTCATTTTCTATATATTATTTATTAAATAAGATTTTGTTTTATTTTAAACTCAGCGTTTTATTTACAAAACAACAAATGGTAGGGGAAGCCCAGAGGATTTTTTACCAGAGCATATTCAGAGCTAATATGCTTGCTGAAAAATCCTAACTAGTGATTGATGTGACAGTTCAAAAGTCTGATTCTAATAATTAGTAATACGTTCAAAAATTCCATTTACATACCTTGGTCACTATTAGATACTATCTACTCGGCTAGTTTTATAATTCTGATGCTGCTGATGCTTGAATTCTAAAAACAAATTTAATTAAGTAGGTATTACAAAAAATCCTGTGGCGAGATGATTGTCTGATTAATTATTATTCGCTTATATACTTACACTTGCGCTACGTTGCCGCACCCGAAGAGTCTCCTCATAGAGGCCGACAAAACGGTTTGCAGCCCCTGCTATTTCCTCTATAGCAGAGGCATGCCTGTTCATGGCTCGTGCCAACTCTCTGTCGACCTCTATTCGAGACTGCTCTATTTTCATTAGCTGCTGTTGGGCCGCTTCAAATTTTTTGTTATCTAAAACCAGTAATTAACAGTTGCATTATATTATCAATAGGTAATATCAATAGTCAACCAATCAAAAATATTAAGTATTTAAAAGAAGAAGTAGTGCTTGGGGGAGGCCTATGTCCAGCTGTGGACATCTTTCGGCTGAAATGATGATGATGATATAATTTAAAAGAAGCGAGATATAAAGCTTGTAATAAAAAGGTACCTATGTCGTAACCGTTGGGGGAAGACGAGCGACGAAGACGACGGCGACGCTTCGGAGGGTTTCGGTCTCTAAAAATGTTTATTATACCTATATTATTATTTGATTTTGTGATGAGTTTGAATAATTTGTGTAAGACTTAAATAAAAACTGTTCACCTTACTGGTTCTCGACTTTTCCCAGCTACTCCATTTCTATAGCAAACAGACAAGAGTTCGTTTTAGATATAATCTTGGACTATGTACCTACCTAAGTACTAATAATAATAATTTTAAGTTCTTGGGTTAACTTACTCAGAACAGCTCGGGTTTCGGTCCCTAAAAATGTTTATTATATTATTATTTGATTTTGTGATGATTTTGAATAATTTGTGTAAGACAAATAAAAACTTTTCACCTTATGGGTTCCCGACTTATTCCAGCTACTCCATTCCTACAGCGAAAAGACAGGGATCGTTTTAGATAATATAATCTTGAACTAGGTAGGTACTTATGTAAATTTAAGCTCTTGGGTTAACTTACTCAGAACAACTGGCAGCGTCAGAAAGAACTTCTAAATATCTAAAAAGTAATGGTTTTCATTATAAACACATAATTCATAGTAGGTACCTACTTATTGTTTTAGTTTTGTAATGTTAAACTTTACTGTAAACTTACTCTATGTCTATCTGTCTCGCAGTAGGCAGGTCGGCATCCTGCTGCACAATGATTAAATCATGTTCAGCATTAGTTGCCGGCTCGAAGGACTAGTAAAATAAATCATACATTCAATAAAAACTTAGGAGTACAGGCAAAATGATGTTCAATATGTGAAGACCACCAAAAAAACGACCTATAACTTATCAACAGTTTTTACCAGAGCATCTAGTGGGTTCTGCCTGACTGGTAGAGGCGAACTGTATCCACCCACGATGCTGATAAGGCGCTTTCGAGGGGAAACAATGAGACATGAGGTGCTGGCCCACCACCAGTCCTTGTTCGGCCCTCCTTTATTTGACGCAGTTTTGCCTTCGTCCGGCTTTTGTACTGGTTGTAGTACTGCAAACAAAATAAATGATGTAGGTACCTATTTGTTGTTTTCCGACTCTCATGCGAGCGCAGCTAGTGGATATAATAAGTTACTTACATTCTTCCACTCCGGCCCAGATTTGGACAGTGCACCGGCATCGGCATTCAAAATATCGGCGCACTGTCTCCAACGCCTCTTGGACAGTGCATTGCCCTCCCTGCCTCTCACCTTGCCCAACGCCAATGATTGATGCTCCTCCAGAAAATCTAGGAAGAGCTCCAATTGGCGAGGCGTTATTTGGCGGGCCATGAGAAGCAAAACAGAAAAAAATACTTTTTTGTTTACAATCAATATTCACACTTTCGCGCGGATATGCAGAGTTGCTAGTAAATAATCGTCTATTACCCAAACCCACGATAAAAATACTAACGTTTTACTTGACTATGGTAAGCCAAAGGAGGGTATGTAACTTCATTTGTTTCGTAAGAACTCTAAAACCAAACCAAATAAGTGGGTAGGAAAGCCTCAATGATCCCTAACCCCAAAATCATTGAAAAAACTTCAGTTACCTTAACCGAAAAAAAACGGTTTACAATAACAGAAAAAAGGTTCTAGTTTTCAACTTTCTCATTACTTAATATTCAATATAAACTCACTCAAATGTATCCTAACCAGAAACGATTTGGTCACCGATCGACGATTATTGGATCGGGTGCACTGTCTAGAACCGATTCTTCTGTCCGTTTATTTATAAATTGAGTCGTTCTAGCTTCTCCTAGTTCGAGCATGTGGCCTAGCAACTCAACTTGCTCGCTTGATCGGTCGCATAAAGGAGCAGATAGAAAATAAGGGCGAAAATACCTCCAAACAGTTGGATGGACAATAAAATCGTAAGTGCTGTTTCTGACTGAAGTACGATCTGCATATCGGATCGGACGTGTATCAATTTAGGTATCGATTTAATACAAGTATAGTCATAGCTATAACCGTAGTATCACACGTATGATAACTGAATTTACCCGTATGTCGGGAAATTATTCGCCGAATGGCAACTCTGATTTTGTCGCAATTGACATCCATTCTGACATACGTATTGAAAAATACTGCGATGGCTAGGTACAATAGTCGAGAAAATCAATGTAGATAAAAATAAATGTAATAAATCTTATTATAATAATTTCAGACAATAATAAATTATTATAATTGAATTATAGTTTGGCTAAAAATTTAATGACGTCTCTTTTTCGGTTAGTCCCGCTATGGTATGGTCCCGGTATGGCACCCTCTTAAAATACCTATCAAAAAGTCCCGCTATGGTACCCATCTTTTAGATCTACGTTAGACAATAGAAGGTACAACTGAAAAGAAAAGTGTATCTATAAATAAATACTTTTAGGAGTGTATCAATAAAACGTCTGTTTGCGATATTAAATCAGTCTTTTATTAATTCAAAATATTTATAAAAAAATATCAAACAGTAAAACGAAATATTAATTGCAATGTAATTTTTAAAATAATCAACAATATTAATTACCAATAATCAACAATAAAAAAAATATAAAAAATCCACATCTCAGAAAAGTATTACTGTAAATATTATAAACTACAAATAAAAACAACATCCAGACATAAATATTAGTTACAAATAATCAACATTGAGAAAAGGCAGTAATTGTAAATTTATATAAACTACAAAAATAATCAACAACCAACTAGACAAATATATTAATTACAAATAATCAACATGGAGAAAAAGGCGCAAATTGTAAACATAAACTACAAAAAATAATCAACATCGAGAAAAAGTATTAAACATTTTAATAGGCTAAAAACAAAATTAAAATAAACTATTTTTTTAAATGTTCTGATCGAAATATTGACTTTGATATGTTAATCAGAAAATCACCAATGGAGATAGCTTTATTTTCGTAACTTTTTGTTAGCTTTTGAATCTGGCGGTCGATTTCTATACTTGTTCTTTTTCTTGAATTTATAGGTGATCTTTTTAGTCGAAAGCTATAACAAAAATCATCAGTATAAAAAGTACGTGGATGGTGTTGGTATTCTTTATTGAGAGACAGTCAATGGTGAAAAACAGTACGAGAATATTATATTAACAAACTTTTGGCGGGAACGAGCGAGAGCCGCGGTCGTTGCGATTGGAATTTTAATGTTACGTACGCTCGTTGGAGCGGCGCGCGACTGACTGCGGTGCGGGAGGGGCTACGCAGGCGGCGCGCGTGCGGCGCAGCTACGCGACGCGCATGCGCGGCGCGCGGCCTATGCTTTACTAGCTCTGCGGCCGCGCCGTACCATACCGCGTTCCGAACCCAAAATGCGTCTGATAGTCTCCCCCTCTAACCCTAACGAACGTCCTCGCGTTTGGGTTAGCTCCTACGAGGCCTCCCCCTCTTACGTTTCTCTTGTACCGGGGCTTGGATGCGACCAACGAAGGGAGTCAGTGCAGAGGCATGGTACTTACCCAGTACCGTACCGTCGCTGAGGCGCTCGAGTATGTATGTAGTGGGACTGACCACAGCTCGGATCTTGTATGGCCCGTCACGGCGAGGGATAAATTTTGATGTCTGCCCTCTGCCAGTGTCATTAGCCCCTTGAGTTTTCAATAGCACTAGATCACCAACCTTATAATCTGGAGCTGGTCGACGATGTTCATCGGCGTACTTCTTATGTGTCGCCTGGGCACTCTCATAGACGTCACGAGCATCTAAGAGTACTGACGAAATCTTCTTAAGAAAATTAGTGATGTCACCTACATAATGATCGCTTTCGATTATGGTGCGCATCTCTGACATGACATCTGCTGGCGCGCGCATGTCTCGCGCGAAGTTTAAATAAGCGGGTGAGTAACCGGTTCCTGATGTGACTGCCGAGTTCATAGCGAATCGGACAGCAGATAAGTGAATATCCCACGTCTCATGGTCTTTACCTACCAGGATCGCCAGTTGCGGCTTGAGGTCCCGGTTCTTACGTTCCACCGGATTCGCCTCGGGGTGGTAAAATGAAGTAAGTGATTGTGTAATCCCCATCGCATGACAGGTCTGCTGCATTACCTCACTTATAAATTGGACACCGTTGTCACTGACAAGGCGCCTGGGGACTCCGAACCGTAAGTATACTTCCGATACAAGTACCTTTGCGCATTCTTCACTGGTAGCTGAAGTAAGGGCGAACAGCTCTACCCAGCGCGTGCAGGTGTCCTCGACTATCAGGATCCATTTGTGTCCTTTCGCTGTTTCAGGTAGAGGGCCGAACAGGTCCACGGCTAACACCTCAAACCGGCGTGCAGAAGCGGGCGTCTGCAACAACCCAGACGGTTTCCTAGTGTCTGCCTTATAGCGCTGGCAAGGTACACAATTTTTAACGTACTGCGTAACGTAGGAACGCATTCCCGGCCAGTAGTACTTACCGATCAAGCGTTGCAGCGTACGTTCCGCGCCCATGTGACCAGCGGTGGGTGCATCATGATATTCGGCCAATACTTTGGCACGTTCTTGTTCTGGGACTACCAGACTGGCGTCATCGTGCTCCTCGTTCTCAGGGCAATATCTATATAACACGCCTTCGGCGAGCACATACCCTTTGTTTGACCATACCCTCCCCCTAGAGGGGTCGTCGGACTCCAGGGCCTCGACGATTTTACTCACCTCTGGGTCCTTTATTTGGTTCTCGCGCAGGTCCCTCAGACTGCGAGAGGGCACGTCGACCACAGCGCAGCACAGGTCACAATCGGCGTCTTCGGCGCATGCCGGACGCGACAGAGTGTCAGCTATAACATTGGCCTTACCTGGTGTATATTCTATTTTCAGGTTATACTCCTGAAGGCTCAGGGCCCACCTTGCTAGGCGACCGCTCGGAGACTTCATACTCATCAGCCACCTAAGCGGCTGATGGTCCGACTTTATCACGACTTCAGCGCCATCTACGTACCCCCTGAACTTGGAGACTGCCCAGACGACGGCTAGAGCCTCCCTCTCCGTCGTGCTGTAGTTCTTTTCAGCGGCGGTCAAAAGTCGACTGGCGTATTCTATTGGGCGCTCGTCGATCCCCTCCCCCTGGAGGAGAACCGCCCCTAGAGCATACCCACTGCTGTCGGTTCTGAGGACGAAGGGTAACGTCGCATCAGCCTGACGCAGGATCGGCGCCGATACTAGCAGTTGCTTGATCTTCTCGAAAGCTGCCTGCTGCTCCGGGCCCCATTTCCATATACTTGCCTTTTTTAGCAGCATTGTCAACGGTTTGGCAACCTCTGCGTAGTCAGGGACAAAGCGCCTAAACCAGCTGGAGGTCTGCAGGAAACATTTCAAATGTTTTATGTTCCGAGGCGTCGGCATGTCCGCGATTGCTGCGGTCTTCCCAGGATCAACGTGGATACCACCTGGTAAGATAATGTGCCCTAAGAACTTTACCGATTCCCTCGCGAAGTGACTCTTCTCGCGGTTTACTCGCAAGTTGAACAAGGCGAGTCGATCGAACACGGAGGTGAGGTCGGCAAGGTGCTTCTCGAAAGTCTCATCGGACATTATCAACAAGTCGTCTAAATATGCTAGAAGAGTAGTACCTGGCAAGTTCGACTTGAATCTGTCAATCAGCCTCTGGAACGTAGCGCCTGAGTTGCGCAAACCCATTGGCATGCGTTTAAATCTATAAGTGCCGAGCGGTGACGTGAATGCTGTCTTGTCCCTATCGTTAGGGTCGACGTTCACTTGAAAGTAGCCAGCTCGGAGGTCAAGGGTTGTCATGTACTTAGCTGTTTTTGCGTCATGAAGAATGTCCTCAATCCTTGGGAGAGGGTACCGGTCAGGCTCAGTGACAGTATTGAGCTTGCGGTAGTCAACACACAGTCTGAAGCTGCCATCCTTTTTCTTGACAAGAACGACATTCGATGCCCACGGCGACTCGCATTCCTCAATGACGTCAGAGTTGACCAGTTTATGCAGCTCCTTCTCGAGTGCCTCTCTCTTAGGCGGCGACAATCTAAAGGGAGGAGAAGCCAAAGGTTCCTGTGTCTCGCTTACCTTTATCTTATGGACGGCGAAGTCCGTGGGAGGCCCCGCCGAAGCAAACTGAGCGACTCTGCCTTGCAAGAACTCGTTGAGTGCGGCCCTGTGCTCCGGTGGCAAACTCGTACCTTCATCTTGGCGCAGTGATACATCGCAGACCTCTGCTTGCGCCACGGCCGCGCTGTTCAGTACATAAGATTGCAAAAAGGGGTACCGGTCTCCTGGACTATCTGCAAAATGCCATGACTCCTGAGCTATGTCTAGAACAATAGCCGCGTTAGCAATAAAATCACGACCTAAAAGTGTTCTGGTGTCATCACCGGGGAACACCATAAACTCGGTGTCGACTCTTCGACTATCTAGGGTGACAGGTACCGTAGCGATCCTAACCATTTTCCTATGACACGAGCCGTCGGCGAGCCCGATATAGCGCTCCATTTCGTGGAATTGAACGCCGTTATTTACTAACAACGAATACAATAATGGGCTAGCAACACTGTGCGTGGCCCCGGTATCGACTATCGCTACCCCTTCCTTACCCACTACGCTTATTGCTATCAAAGGATGCGACGTCGTCGATGCGAAGAAGTCACCTTTTACTACGTTAAAATCGGACGGTTTGGTGGGCGCGGGTTTAATCGAACAAGTTTCACACTTTGACTTGACCACCCCTGGCTGACCGCATCCATAACAACGTATCGGATTAATATTATCTTTATCACTAGTACCTACTTTATTACCCTTATTGTCACTATCAACTTTATTAGCCTTACGACATTCGTTAGCTGTGTGACCGAACGCTTTGCAAAACGAACATCTAATGCGATTACGTTTCGAGGTATCATTCGAGTTAGAGGTGAGTTTGGAACCGGTGGTTGCGCTCGGACTCATAGTACCGCGGTCGGGAACGGTAGGTACATTCGGGTTATTCGCGGAAACGATCGAGTTTTTTAATTCCGTTATCGAATCTTCCACGAGTCTCGCTCTCTCTAACAAATGATCAATATCGCTAATGGTGTCTCGCGACAAACGTTTTCGTATTCGACGATGTAGTAAGCCGTACACAATATCCACTATCATCACACTTGGCACAACATAGGGTAATTGAACTAATAATGATCGTACCTTTGATATAAAAACTTCCGCGCGTTCACACTCACTCTGTTCACGCGTGAATACTTCGCGCAGTGTCCTGTACGCGGGCTTTTGCACGCCGTAGGCAGCGCGCAGGCGCGCGAGCGCGTCCGGCCACGAGCCGACGCAGGCCCGGGCGCCGCGCCACCATACCGCCGCGTCGCCGCTCAGCAAGATGGAGAGGCCGCGTAACGCGTGCTCGTCGGACACGCCGGCGCACTCCTTGTAGACCTCCACTGCATCGATGAACGCCTCCAGTACCTCGGTGTCGTGTGACTGCCCGTCAAACCTCGCGGTGCACTTTGAAAAGTTGCCGCCGGAGGTGGCGGGCGCGTTCGCCGTGGGCGATGCCGCCGGTGTCGACGCGACTGGGTTCCACTGGTTGCCTTGATGTAAAGACCGTAGGGTTTCCACCAGAGTGCGGTTGGTCTCCGCCTGCATCCTGGCGAATGACTCCATCATGGTGGACAGTAGCCGTTCGGTGTTCAGCGCTGCGGCGGGTACGCCGGTGTGGGCCCCGCCGAGCGTGTGGTCGAGGGCGGCGCCCCCCTGGGCGCGCATCTCCTCGGCCGCGTCGGTTGAGTCGCGTGCATGGGTGGTAGCGCTAGTAGCGGCGCCGGCATGGGCGCGTAGCTCCACCACTGAGTCACAGTCCGCGTCGGAGTAACCGTCGCTTCCTTGTTCTTCCGCCTTGCGGTCGATTGCTGCTCGGGTTGCCCGCGTCGTTCGTGGCATGATAATGTCTCTGTAGTCACTGACTGTTAACCACACTTCACTGGGTTCGTTTAGCGTTTAGCCGTTGTTAAAAGTTAAAACTTAACATGGCCGCGAGTTGGGCGTCACTATAAAAAGGCGTGGATGGTGTTGGTATTCTTTATTGAGAGACAGTCAATGGTGAAAAACAGTACGAGAATATTATATTAACAAACTTTTGGCGGGAACGAGCGAGAGCCGCGGTCGTTGCGATTGGAATTTTAATGTTACGTACGCTCGTTGGAGCGGCGCGCGACTGACTGCGGTGCGGGAGGGGCTACGCAGGCGGCGCGCGTGCGGCGCAGCTACGCGACGCGCATGCGCGGCGCGCGGCCTATGCTTTACTAGCTCTGCGGCCGCGCCGTACCATACCGCGTTCCGAACCCAAAATGCGTCTGATATCAGTTATTTAAGTTAAGCTATATTTTTTTCAGTAACCGTCTGTAATAGAAGGCGACAACCAATAATATCTACCAAAATAAATAAAATCAAATCCATTTTCAAATTCTTCTATGTACTCGTATTATGTAAAAAAATATATATATGCTTTTAAAAATATTATATCTGCTTAAAAATATTGTCTAAAAAATACAACTTACTTGGCTTGTTTTATATCAAAGTGACATGTGTCGTTGCCAATTGTTTGCAGAAACAATAATAAACTGGGATTTTTTCCAATAATTTTGTTGAATCTGCCATTCCATGATTCCGCCAAGTTAGTTGTTCTATGGCGTTCATTATGGCAACACCAAATGAGGTCTGGATATTCAAGCCACTGAGTGACAAAATAGTCATTGAATTTGGTCATAGCTTCATCGTCGAAACTGAAAAAAATACTTATTAAACGTTCGTACTTGTAAAGCAATGAAATTAACAGGTCCTTACTGATATTGTTGTTCTTTACTTTTTTGCCATATAATTAGAGTTAAGTACTCAAACATCATTTTGGAAAGTAACCAAGATATTATACCTATTTTCCATTATATGCAGCCAGCCGTCTTCAATATCTTGTTTTGGCAAAAACGCCAAGCCTATGCATTGCTTAACATGGTTCGAGGACTCTTCGTGTTCCATGAGATTTAAAGATTTCGCTTTTTTGATAACGTTCTTTTGAAAATGTACGTTACATCCATTTATTTTGATATCAGGAAAAATCTTCGCTGCTGCATTTATTACTCCTATTTCATAATCGAAGGTAAATTTCGATGGACGCCATTCAGGCAAAGTTTGTTTAATCAATTCGAAAACTTTTTCATAAGTTTTCCCTTCTTTGTTTTTTAACAGAATATAAAATAATGGTGCTACATTCGTGGATAACTCAGTGCTTCCCATGTCTCCATGAATGACATAAACTTGTTCGAATGGGTTTGGGCAGCCGTCGAAAGTGCCATCACCAAAGTAATGCGTTACACATTTTATATGTTCCTTTACTTCTGTCGAGGAAAATGTAATTATTCGATTACAGTCTTCATTACAATAATCAGCCAATACATACTTATTAAATTCTTCTGGTATTATAATTTCTTCCACATTCTTAAATTGTGTTTTTGGTACGTTCAACGACTTATTTCGGTGTCTGTATAATACTGTTTTTAATTTTTTATAGTCAGGAACATTTCCTGTAAGGTGTAACCCTTTGTCTTTTAAGTTATCCATGTGTTTTTCGAAAATTTTCTGTACTGATCCGTAATTTGAATTTACTTCTTTTTTGCACTCACTTATAGCCATTTGAACTTCATTGTCTTCAAAATGTGGCACGCACTGATCACTGTGTTTATAATCTTTAATTATTGTATTATTGGTATTCTCAATAGTTATATATCCACTACATTTAATACTATTTCTCCTATTTACACAATGCCAAGTACTTGAATTTTTATTTTCTTTGCGTTTAATATATTTATGTCCGGCACGTAATAAAGTTTTTCCACCGCGTCGACTGTCAATAATTATTAAATTTACACCACGTGAACTACTTGACCCAGACATTGCAATAGATAAACTAACAAGCTATCCTAATTACTCATATCGCAAAAGTACAGCTGCAAATAGCAAACTAAACCCGGAATAATACTGTCTCTCTCTATTTTCATAAAAACAAAAGGGAAGAGCTAGATACGAATTCGAGGAAGGGCTCGTCTCTATTGTTTTACGAAAAAACCGGTTGGTCAGGTAACTACCTGAAGTGAAACGACAATTACCGAGCGTGATTTGTTTAAAAAATAGTATTAATAAATATTATCTTGCTTAACTATAATAGTTAAGAAAAGATATTTTTTATTAATACTATTTTTTTCTTAACGCATTGTATAACTTTTTTTTACAACAGTACCAAAAACTGAAGGGTACCATAGCGGGACTTTTTGATAGGTATTTTAAGAGGGTGCCATACCGGGACCATACCATAGCGGGACTAACCGCTCTTTTTGACATCTATACCTAATCATTCGCGTCGCGCATGCGCGTAGCGATTACTAAAACGTACCATGTTAGCTTTCTAGCCGAATATTTATTTTAATGATTTTGTGTTCTCAAAGATATATAATAACAAACGGGAAATTAAAATACTCTGAGTATGCATTTAATCAAGTAAACAAACAATAAAAAAATAAGGTTGATAAAAATTAAAGTATCACTAAGTATCACAATATCGCCTGCGTACATTGAACCAACATGTTTAATTTCGTAAACGAGAACAAAGTTGACCGTTATGAGACTAGACTGCAATGATATTGCGACCGGAATGTGAACAAACCGAATTTTAAGATTAGCAGAATACCATTTTTTGGTCTATTCACAATGTCATCGCATTCCGGTCTCATGTTTTTCATATTGCACGGTAATTAGTAGAATTGACCTTCTGAGTTGCGCATTTTACTTTCATTTTTTTATTTTATTTGGCATCACATGTTGGTCAGTTAATTTAGGCAACATCCTTAAGCCCATAAATGAAGGATTCTCCTCTTGTAATTTAATAATGTGATCCCATTTTGCTTTTCTCTGTTGACCATTTTTTATATATATTAAGTCTTTGGATAACAAATTATTTCTTATACCTTTTATCAGGTGTGGTGCATCATACAGGGGCACAATTTCATTGCCATCAATTTCAAATGTGTTTGTTCCACTCACTGTTAGTTTTAAAATATTTCTCTTTGGTTTCTTTTACTAAATAATTGATTGTACTAGTATTAGAAGCACCTTGGTCACACACGGTTGCCAAAATTTTTAGTCCTGCTCCATTTAATTTTCGGATTACCTCCTTTATCTGGCGGACCAACTCTATTTTTTCAGTGCTTCCAACACAAAAAGTGTAGGCTACAGCCTGTTTATAATTTTTCAATATTCCTCGAATCATAAACACTAGAGCATGATCAGCAATTTTTTTTCCATTTGCTGACCATTATTCACGAAGCCCACTATTTCATCTTTTCTTCTATTGTAATCTAAATGAGGTGCAATTGCAATTTCGTCAAACATCAAAATGCATAGTTTCTCAGTGGGTTTCATTCTTTTCACTCTTATTTTTTAATTTTTAAAAATATTTTCATTAATGCCAGCTTTAAGTGCTGCTGTTGAAAGCAATCTGCTTAAAGTTAATGGTGATGGCAGCACAAAAATACGCCTTAACCATCGATACGCTTTAGGCCCTTGTTTATACAATGCTAATGCCATAATTTTCTCATTTTTAGTGAATCTTCGTCCCATTTGTTTCTTATTGATTTCCCTAAACTGTAGCATAGTAAAAATTAAAGCAAATGATGAAAACAGCGTCATCTATTGTTAATTTAACAAATAAACAGAGTTTTGGTCACATGACCCTTATCTACTGTTTTCTTCTGACTGAAACGCCCGTGCAATTGACATCCAGAGTTCGACCGCGCCGGGTGTGCGCACTGATTCTACCAAACCACGTGCAACATGGCGGACCCCGATGGAATTTCGGATAAAAATCCCTCAACATCTCCGACAAATATAACTTATAAAACAATGCATCGGTCGGTTATCGTCGGAAACAGAATTATATTGATGCCCGCTCGCTAGCGAGATCTAACGGCCTGGCCACGGGGATCGGCGGTGCGACCGACGATGCGGAGGGCGAGGCGACTATTCGCGTGGCGTCGTTTGCAGGGCACGGGCAGTACAGGTCGCGCAATGGTTCTAGATCGCTCGGCAAAAGTGGAAAGGGCATGCGCAGTGTTCAATTTTAAGGTCTCTATGAAGACGTGCGGAGTGAGGGGGGCGGGTGTGCGCCGACGGCGACTCGTTATTGGTAGGTTAGTCGCGCATCGATTCCCGCGCTGCGTTCACGCGTCTCGTGCCTCTTGAGTACTGTTGCGCACAGCTTGTGTTATCGTGTTACTAATACGTAGCGGTAAAAAAATGGTTAAAAATAAAATTTTAAAACGGCAAGCTAGAAAAATGGTTTATGACGTGAATTGTTACGTTTAGAAAGAAACTAATGAAATCGTGAGTAATTTAAAGCAGGTTAAAAATACAACTGCAGCAGCCTCAATATCATTACAGAAAAAATTAAGGTCAAGGGCTCCATCATGAAGGACTCCGCCAGCGTGATCACCCTTGTCAAACACATGCAACGCGGCAACGGCTCGTACAAGGACGAGGCACCCCTAGTGCGTGCATACAACATGCTGAACGCAACCGCGGCTGAGGGTGGGCCACCGGACCCCATCTTATACCGGTGGATCAGGAATTTCATTCCGGCGGGCGAAACCCAGCTGGAAACCTTTCAAGGGCAGGCGGTGGGCGGGACGGTGGTTGCGGTCCCGCACGACATGTTCACCGAATACGTGTTTCTCAACTTTAACACGCCGTTTCCGGGGATCGGGGGAGGTATCAACGTGTTTTCGTTGGACAGCATGGACGAGACGTGGGTGGCGGTACCTGTTAGCAACGACCTCATGCGAACAAAGGCCCTCATACCTTACCTGCTGTCATTCCTGACAAGCGGATATACCAACGGAACCGTCAATCACATTGTTCCTGGGCAGCTCAACAGCCCGCAACACGAAGGGCAGCGCATGCAAATGGGCTCACACCGGCTTTTTCCGAGGTCAAACCTCGCCTACATCCCGGGGGCCATACACGCCGTCCTCGTGCTGACCGACTGCACGACGTCGTCCGCACCCGACGCCATAACGGGCGTTGGATATCAAATCCCGGTTGCCAACCCCTACCGGCGAGATCTCCCTGACGCCCCGCTCCCGGTGCCCACGCCGATCGACAACCTTGTGGCTGTTTGGTGGGTACCCTTCCAGGCCGCTGCGGGCGGATCAGACCTCATCACCGCCATCAACGAGATCGAGAGCAAACTGGCCATCGACGGTGTTGCTAAACGTGCTAGTAGTGTAGCCGCCGAGCTGCATGGTGCCCAATACCCCACGATGATGGTACCAGCCGACGGCACGGCATACCAGCAAGACGAGCCACTACACGGCGCCTGGGTTATGGACGGGGAGCCACACCCCCACCTCTACCCGAACTCGGACCTCCTTGCATCTCGGTGCCTAGCACAGGGCGACAACACCGAGTGTCGCAGACTCATGGTTGGCTACAACTTCGGGGCTATAAGTCCGCTCGCACGGCCCTACTCTGGGGCTGCCAACACCGAAGGTGTCGACTCCGTTGTGCTGCCTGCCCACCGTGGCCGCAGATGGACTACCTATAAGCCCGCGGTGCACGCACCTGCAATGACCCTGAAGACCATGGACTCAATGTCCAGGGTGGCAACATACATGGGGCTAGTGATAACCGAAGATATCCAAAACGGGTTTACATCGGCGGCGGGCACGCGAGCTTGGTTCAGGATGCTCGACGGGATCCACGGCTGCGTGTTAGCCCTCGCTCTGAAGGAACTTGAGCCCCAACTGAGAGGACTCTACACAGCGTGCCTTGAGCGGGGCCAGTTTCCCACTTTGTGGAAATCTGGTCGTCTGGTCCTGCTCAGGAAGGCGGGGCGCCCTGCGGACTCGCCGTCCGCGTACCGGCCCATAGTGCTGCTAGACGAGGTGGGTAAGCTGTTTGAGCGAGTAATCGCAGCCCGCCTCGTCGGCCACTTGTGCGGAGAGGGACCGGACCTGGACGGCAGCCAGTTCGGTTTTCGGCATGGGCGCTCCACCATTCACGCTGTGTCGCGGGTGAGAGTCCTGGCGGAGGATGCGGTGTCCCGGGGCGGGGTGATGTTGGCGGTGTCCTTGGACATCACCAACGCCTTCAACACCCTGCCCTGGAGTTGTATTCGGGAGGCACTGCGGTATCATCGTGTGCCTCCCTACCTCCGCAACATCGTTGGGGCTTATCTGTCGGAGAGGTGTGTCACCTACGTGGGACGTGATGGCGCAAACCAGCACCGCATGTCGTGCGGTGTTCCGCAGGGCTCGGTCCTAGGCCCGCTCCTGTGGAACATCGGGTACGACTGGGTGCTGAGGGGCGAGCTCCAACCGGGGGTGGACCTGACGTGTTATGCTGACGACACGCTGGTCACGGCCCGGGGGAGCTCGCACAGGGAGGCAGCGTTGCTGGCGACGGCTGCGGTGTCACAGGTGGTGAGCCGCATACGTCACCTGGGCTTGGAGGTGGCCCTCAGCAAGTCGGAGGCCATGGTGTTTCATGGCCCCCGACGGGCGCCGCCGCCCGGCCTACACATCGTGGTCGGGGGGGCTCGGATCGCTGTCGAGTCTACCATGAAGTACCTGGGATTGGTGCTCGACAGCCGGTGGGACTTTGAGCCCCACTTCCGACGGCTGGCGCCCAAGTTGCTGGGCGCGGCTGGCGCGCTCTCAACGCTGCTTCCCAATCTGGGGGGCCCGAGCGCCGCCTGTAGGCGGCTCTACGTGGGGATCGTGCGATCGATGGCCCTGTATGGGGCCCCGATCTGGGCGACTGACCTGACGGCCGGTAGCATCGCCGTTTTGCGGAGGCCGCAGAGAGCGATGGCCGTCAGAGTCGTCCGGGGGTATCGCACGATCTCCTACGAGGCGGCTTGCGTACTGGCCGGATCCCCGCCCTGGGACCTGGAGGCGAAAGTACTCGCGTCATTGTATCGGTGGCGCGAGGAAGCGAGGGCGCGGGGCGAGCAACCGATGCAGCAACACATAGAGCTGCGTCGGTCTCAGCTCCGCGAGGTCCTGGTGGCGGAATGGCGGGACAGGCTTTCACGCCCTACCGCCGGCCTCGTCACCATCGAGGCGGTCCGGCCGTTGCTCGAGCAATGGCTCGGGAGGAGGCACGGCTCCCTGTCGTTTCGGGTGACGCAGGTGCTCTCGGGGCATGGTTGCTTCGGGAAGTACCTGTGTCGCATAAACAGGGAGCCGGACGCCCGGTGTCACCACTGCGTCGACTGCCGGGAGGACACGGCGTGGCATACGCTGGCAGAGTGTGCCGCTTGGGAGGAGCCACGCCGTGCCCTCATCTCAGAAGTAGGCAGTGACCTGTCGCTGCCGGCCGTGGTCGAGTCGATGGTCGGCAGCGAGGAGTCCTGGGACGCGGTGGTTTCCTTCTGCGAAACAGTCGTCTCGCAGAAGGAGGCTGCGGAAAGGGAGAGGGAGATCTCGTCCACTCACCCGGCCCGCAGCAGGCGCACCGGGCGTCGGCGGAGGGCGGATAACGCCCTCTTCCAGCCCCCCTAAATGGGTCCAGGGGCGACGGACTCGGGGACGTCCGTCGCCCCCCACACATCAGGACCCGAGGTGGCGGCGCGTAGTGTTCCACGCGCGCCCCTCTTAGACGTCGCGGGGGGAGTCAAACACCTCACTCCCCCCCCTGACCCGAGGAGGCCCGCAGTGGCGGGCCGGCACCAGTCGGGGGTTGCGGAAGGATCGTACGTTCCCGCGACCCCCGGCGTAGGTGTGAGATGGAACACCGGGGTGGTTTTTAGTCAGTAAGAGTCTGACAGACCCCGCCGCCCGCCCCAGGGCGGCGGACATCCATGAGGATTTTCCACCCCGGAACAAAAAAAAAAAAAAAAAAAGGATGCTCAGCATGGCACTCGCGCTGCAGACATCGGTGCTTTTCGCCAAGTCCGACCTGTCGTTGCGAATATGGACAGGATACGAAGCGGTGGCTGACGACCTCACCACCCGTAACACCTACACCCAGCTTATCCGCATGGCTACAAACGGTCTGTGCGGATACATAGACATAGCCACCATGATACTGCCGTGGCAAGCCTGGGACGAGGACTGTACTGCGGAGTATTACGGCATTGACCCCTTCACCGATTCCAACTGGCTGTCATACCACCCAATGCCGTGTGTATTAACCACTCAGTGGTCGAGGAAGTTAGCCATCCCGGACGCCGACGCGCCTCAGCGTGGGGTATTCCGGTACGCCGGCCAACACAGGAAGGGGTTGCTGGTGACACACGAAAAGTCTGCTAGCAAACATTATTGGTAGGTTAGTCGCGCATCGATTCCCGCGCTGCGTTCACGCGTCTCGTGCCTCTTGAGTACTGTTGCGCACAGCTTGTGTTATCGTGTTACTAATACGTAGCGGTAAAAAAATGGTTAAAAATAAAATTTTAAAACGGCAAGCTAGAAAAATGGTTTATGACGTGAATTGTTACGTTAAGAAAGAAACTAATGAAATCGTGAGTAATTTAAAGCAGGTTAAAAATACAACTGCAGCAGCCTCAATATCATTACAGAAAAAATTGGCTACACCTATACAACGCTTACACCTGTTTGCAAATAGAACAACGAATACCACCTATAAGTCCGTATTAATTGAAATCTGCAACACTTTAGAACAAATTCGGGAAGAAACTGCGGAAGCTGGCACAACTAATGAAAATATTTTACAACAAGTTATGAGTAATTTGAAACAAGAACAAAAAAGAACAGCATTGGCAACAAATACATCTGTTATAACAGTCAGGAGGATTACCACACAGGCCGCAAATTCAGAGTTTTTAACGGTGTTTAGAACTCCTGGAAAGAAAAGACCGCGCGCAAAACCGATAACGGGTATTGATAATTTTGACCAAGGAGTCATAAAAAGATGTATTCATAACTTTCACTTAACTAATAAAGAAATTCCCACAGTAGAAAAACTAAGACAAAAGTTACAGGAAGATATAAATTTTCAAGGATCTAAAACTAGTCTTCGGCAGATTATTAAAGAATTGGGGTTTAAATGGAAAAAGACCGAAAATAACAGGAAGGTTTTGATAGAAACTACAAACATCCGACTCAAACGAATCGAGTACCTAAAAAAACTAAAAAAATATCGTGCAGAAGGACGACCAATAATTTACACGGATGAATCGTACGTAGATTCATCACACTCTAATCCCAAAGCTTGGACGGATGGTTCAACCAAGGGCCTTAAAACGCCTATTTCTAAAGGACAACGTGTGGTCATTGTACATGCTGGATCCGAGGCGGGCTTTGTCCCGAATGCATTGCTTACATTTAAAGCTGGAGGCAAATCAGGAGACTACCACGACAACATGAATTACGAAAATTACGAAAAATGGTTAAAAACATAACTAATTCCTAATATTCCACCCAATTCTGTTGTCGTTGTTGATAACGCTGCCTATCATAATAAGCAGTATGACCTTGCACCCACTTCAACCACCAGAAAAGCGGACATGCAAGCCTGGCTGTCCGAAAAAGGTGTAGAATACACCACACACATGACACCACATGACATGTTAAAACCACAATTGTATCAGTTAATAAAAACACACAAAGAACAATTTAAAACGTTTTTTATTGACAAGATTTTGGCTGAACACAATCACAACGTTCTGAGACTGCCTCCGTATCACCCTGATCTCAACCCCATCGAAATGGCATGGTCTATGATTAAACAGTATGTGGGTAGCAAAAACGTAAAATGGAATCTTAATAATGCTATTGAGCTTGTCAAAGAAAAAGTTAATCTAATGGGAGCAAGAGAGTGGGAGATCTTGTGTAATAAAACCAAATTTGTAGAAGAAGAATACGCAAAAAGTGACCACATTATAGATCTTATGACTGAACAGTTTATTATTCGTGTTACTGATGACAGCTCCGACAGTGAAGAGAGTGATGATGATGACTCAGAAATATCTGACGACAACGAAGTGCCCTTACGTTCGTGCTTCCATCCTCAACCTTCTACTTCAACATGCCAAGATGAATTAATGGAAGGAATATCACCACTGCCGGATGAATAATTTTGTTTTATAAATATTATAATAATTCATGTGATTTTACGTATTAAATATAATAACTGTTTACTTTTGTTTTTTATTTTTTCTTAATTTACCTACTTGCAAGATAAATTACAAACAAAAACTAGTTTTATCAACTTATCATAAACTAGATTTTACCTGCAGCTTTGCCCGCTTTTATTAGCCTATATCCGTCTCCAGGGTTCCATCTGTTTCTGTATCAAAATTCATCAAAATCGGGTTTGCCATTTAGGCGTGAAGACGTAACAAACAAAAAAACTCACTTTCACTTTTATAATATTAGTAAGGATGTTAAGTTACGTCCTTACCAAAAAGTTAGTTTAAGTTCAAAAATACGAAATAAAAAATCCCTTAATAACACGCTAAGAATTTCAGTACGCGATTGTACACATGCGCCGATTGCCCCCTCTACTTTCTTCGAGCGATCTAGAACCATTGCGCGACCTGTACCTAACGTTCGCCGCCGCGACCAGTAAGTCCGAGAGCGAAATGTCTTATCAAAGTTATCTCGATATTGCTTAGAAAGTAATAGTTTTTTGGTTCAAGACATAATTTTTGGAAGAGATTGTGGAGTACATGATTTGAATAGGAATCGAGGTATAGATGGAGAGTTCCACAAGAAGTACGAGAAATACAGAATGGATCCAGAAAAAAAATTCGAGTATACCAGAATGAGTATCGAAACCTTTGATTATATACTCATAAATATTCAACCAGAATTGTCCAAAATATGGTCAGCTAATTAAATGTCACACTGTATATTAATGTTTCTTGAAATGAAAACACTTTTAGGTAATTATGTTATTTATTGAAATAATCTAATTTCTATTTTAATTTCTTACTATAATCTCTGCACTATATGTTTATATTTATGCTGTGGGTGGCCAGACTTCCAAATAGGTGGCCTTGATGATATTTCAGCAATAAAACTCTCGGTGTTCATTATTCGCGGCGGAAACAACTAAATTCGTTTGATCACTGCTCTAGTCGCCGCGACTGCCGCTCGACGCCGTGGCTCGCGCCGTACTGATTCATGTATTTGTTTCACTCGCTCTGCCCACCTGAGCCTAAAGTGCAGTAATAGGCATTTTGGTCGGTTTTGAGTTAAATATATATATTCTGAATCCCCATTTTATTAGCTATCAGCCGATTTTTCTTTTTTTTTTTGTAGCTCCAATGAATTATTTTATTTTAATTTATTTCTGATGCAGTAACAGGAAAATTATCACAGATCTATTTAATATTAAATGTTTACCAGCTAAACCGCAGTAAAATGAATACTGCCTCAGATTTTTCTCTGTTTCCTAACTAGACTGCAGTATTTTATGATATTTTGTGACACTTACAATAGTAATTTGTTCTAAAAGATTAAAGAAAAAACTTCTAAAGTGCAGTATTATTCGACGCATACAAATTTATTATACTGCAAAAGTGAAGACAAAATATTTTTTATTTAAATTCCTAATTAAAGTGCAGTATTAACATTACATACTGCACATTAACTTGTTGGGGATTTTGTAATTTCTTGTGAAAAACCAAAAGACATGCAGTATTTAATAACTTTACTGCAGTTTAACTTGTAGGATGTTTTATAGTTATTTGTGAAAAACCATATAATTTACATTGATTATAAATTTTACTGCATATTAGTTAATTTAATCCACCCAATTCATATTACCTAAAATACCTAAAGTCAAGTAATATTCCCTAATACTGCGTTTTACTTGATAAAATTATTATTATACTACCGAGCACGCACTATACTGCTAACTACACGATATTAATTCAAATTATAAATAATTGTGACATCATCGGTGCCACACAGATTGTGCTTAAATATTTTGAACCAGGGCCCACGTTCATGTCAGCCGATTCTTTTCACCACTTTGTGGAACAACCTTTGCGAAAGAAAGGCAAGGCTTATGATTTTAGGGATTTTGTGAACGCGGTTACGGAGTCACTCAAGTCGGGGAAGGTAGTATCTAAAATAATGGAGGTTACAGATTTCTACAACTTCAAATGACACGTCGCACAAAACAAAATGAATGATAACGAGGGGAACAGGGTTTACTTAAGTTGTTGAATTTTTAGTCAAAAGAGGAAAGTACTGCCTTTTCTACAAAAAATATTTTCACGAAACTGACTATAAGCAGATATTTTGCTTTAAATCAAAACTTTGCCAATCTTTACTCAAAAAACGGGCCCTATAGGTATCGATTTTGGAAGGAAGCAAAATATAATAAAACAATTAGGTTCCTTAATGCCTGAAAATAGTTTGTTACTTTGGAAAAATCTCTCTATTTCCAAAAACGGTACAAACGAAGTAGGTACTTGAATTTGATGTAGACGAGTAAAATAAAGTACTTCATACAAACAATGAAGACTGATTATTTTTATTTTTTATCCTATTATATTACTTAATAATACTTATTTATTAGTTTGTTTCGTTTTTTTAATGTTGCTACACTTTATCTGTAGCACAGTATAATTATTTATTTATTTTCTTACCACAATATCCTTTAAAAAAAAAATAACATAAACAATATTGTCTAGTCATGGGCTTACAGAAAAATATTGTGAGAGATTGCCTAAGCTAAGCTGAAGCCTGTATTTCAGGCCACCAGTGTCCGCCACAAGTACATAATTTTATTATTGTTTCCCGTATACTAAAACTACACAATTATTTAAATTTACATAAGTATAGGAAGGAGTGTTAAAAATTATGTTCAGAAGAAAGACTTTATGTTGATTTTGTTGATTTATGCATGTGATTAACGTTTTATGGTGCATTTACTACTGAGTAAAGATTATAAATATCTAGTAAATACTGATAATATTTTTGATATTATTGTTGTTTAAAACAATTTGCACTGTTAGGTTGTAATAAGGTACAATGTTTTGATAAATAGTTTTAATGGCACAGTCATAAATGCATGTCAAGTAAACTTGATTATGAAAATACACATTTTTATTTAAATTAAAGGTAATTTTATTTTACTATAAGTGTGACTTTTCATTTCTTTTTTCAAAAAACAGATTAAATAGCAGTATTTTCACAATATTACTGCACTTTAGTTAATAACAATCGTGGAAAAAAATCTAAAATGCAGTAATAACAGGATTTACTGCATTTAAATGAGTTTAAAAAAAAAATTAAAAAAAACTATGCGTAGTAAAAGGGGCAAAAAAATAAAAATGCCCATAATTATAGTTTTTATATAAAAAACTAACTTAACAATGTTTAGTATTTTAGTTTCATATCCTTTCACCATGCATTCAAAGTTTTAGCTAAAAGTCTCTCTAAGATATATTTTTAAGAATTCTAAACTTTAGGCGCGTTTTTCTCGAATTCGTGTTTTTGCTGTTACTGCACTTTAGGTTCGGGAGGGCAGCGCTGGTCGCGCCGCCAGTCGCCCGCGCCGTTCGCTCGTTACATTTCGCCAGTCGCTTCGCCGTTCGCTGCTCCGCGTGGCTTGTTATGTACATTTATATGCGTTTGTTTCAGTCGTTAGACGCCTCGCCGTCCGCACCGCGCGAATAATCGCAATGGCGAATGTCCCGTGGCCAGGCCGTAATGGTCACTGACGGGCGGCCGGGCGGCCGGACGCCGGTGGCGCGCGCGCGCTGCATCTCCGTCCCGCGCGGCTCCCCTCCCCGCTTTCGTCTGCCGTGGCACCATAGACGTTCGCGCGTGAACATCCTCCCCGGGTTGAAGCATTCTTCAAAAAAGTGGTAGCGGGCAGATGTTGTTGAAAGCCCGCCGAATTGTCCCCTTCTTCGTCTTCAACTCGGCGACCCTCACGATGCCGTCGGAGCCCGGGTACACCTGCACGACGCGACCCAGCAGCCAGCAGAGAGGTGGAATCGCCTTGTCCTTGACCAGAGGCTCCCCACTTTGATTTCGTCCGATATTGTAGGCCACTTGGTTTTTTGCTGCAGCAGAGATATGAATTCAGTGTTAAATCTTTTCCAAAAATGCCGCTTTATGTATTCCACCCTTTGGAATCGCCCGAGTCGACTGATGTTTCCGCTGTCAGTCATTTGTGGATGCGGAACGGACGTGAGTGATCTTCCAATTAAAAGGTGAGAAGGAGTTAGGGCACAGAAATCAAGTGGATCAGGAGAACAAGGAGTAAGAAAGAGGTCGGGAGTTAAGAATAGCCTCTATTTGAGCTAGGCACGTAGCCATCTCTTCGTACGTGAAGTGCGTTAGTTTTAGCAGTCTCTTTAAGTGATGTTTCGTAGAGCGCACAGCGGCCTCAGCAACGCCATTAAAATGAGGGGAGTAGGCAGGCACAAAGTTGAATTCAATACCTTCCTGAGCGACATCATGTGCAATATTTGAGGTCTGCAAAAAAATACGTAATTGATTACAAGAACCGACAAAAGTTGTTCCGCTATCGGAAAAAATGCTACGAGGCTTGCCACGGCGCGCAATGAATCTATTTAAAGCAGCCATGTATTCTTCTTTTGTGAGATCCGTGACAAGCTCCAGGTGAACGGCCTTGACAGCGAGACAGACAAAAATACATGTATAAGACTTTATAAGCCTGCAGCCATCGTGATTTTGGAAGTTGTCCCATTATTGGTTGTACATTTTGAGCCTTATGCCTAAAGCACACTACACATTTTTGAACAGTGACTCTAGATAAATTTCTGTCCCCCAAGGGCCAATAGTTTTGCCGAATGTTTGCCAAGAGCAACTGAGGTCACATGTCACAGTTTTCTGTGAACAGTTTGAAACATGATTTTAGTTAAATGATGCTTAATGCACATGAGTATGGGATGTTTCACGTTATAATCATAAGGAGAATTATTTAGCCTGCCTCCAACACGAATAATGCCATCAGAATCTAATAAAGGAGATAAAGATATGAGCCAATTTTTGTGAGGCAAAGATTTTCCTGATTTTAAAATAGAGTATTCGTCCGGAAATGTTTCAATTTGTGCATTACGTAAAATACATTTTAATGAAGATTGAATTTCCTGATTAGACAGCTACCCTACTAACTTATTATTTTTATTTTTTTAATTGTACATGTACCTTTTAATGTAAGCCACAATTCTTTGCAAACGGTTAAAATCTGAATATTTATGAATTAATTGTTGTATTACTCTTTAATTAACTGGAATGTGGCTATTGTTGGACTGGTTTACAAAATAAGTTAGTTCAGGCAAGTCTTGTTTTACAACGTCGTTTGATGGTTTCGGCCACAGGCATTCATCCTGCAATAAAAACGAAGGCCCTGCCCACCATAAACTAGAATCGCTGATATGAACAGCCTTTTTTTTTTTTTTTTTGAAATCATCCAATGACCCCTCCCGCTCTGGGTAGAGCAGAAGGGAGTGTCAGACTCTTACTGACTAAAACCCACCCGTGTTCCTTCCTTAGCCCTTTGTGTTCCGGGGCAGCGGTAACCCTTTCGGACAATCCCGCTGCCCCGGCAGGCTTCGGCCCTTTCGGGCCCCTTCCTTATGCTGACATCTCTTTGAGGCGCGCGTGGAACACGTACGCGCCGTCCGGCACGGGCCTGGTCCTGATCGGACGGAGAGTTACCCATTACTCTCCGCCCGCAGGCCCGCGCCTACGGTGGCCGGGAGTCGTCTCGCGGCTCCCGACGCCCGGGGCGTCTCCCGCGACGGCTGGGACGTGAGGCCCTCTCCCTCAGCCGTCCCGCCACCTCCTTCGCTAGCATGACTGCTTCGCAGAAGGAGGTGACTGCCTCCCACTCCCTCTCGCCCCGGACCATGGCTTGAACCAGGGCCGGGCGCGAGAGGTCGCCGCCGCCGCCGATCGCCTCTGCGAGAACACGGCGGTGCTCCGCCCAATTGGGGCATACCGCCACCGTATGCTCCACCGTGTCCTCCGGGCGACCCTCGCAGTGGTGACACCCGGGCGTATCCTCCCGCCCGATAATGTGCAGGAACCTCCCGAAACACCCGTGTCCGGTGAGGACCTGCGTCAGGCGGTAGGTGAGGGCCCCGTGGCGCCTCTCTAGCCACTCCTCAAAGAGGGGTCTTACCGCCGCTATCGCGGCGTGCCCTGCGCTGGGTGAACAGCCTTCACCCCTCGAGAAACGAGATCCGCGGGATTGTCTCGTGTTGGCACATAGTTCCATAGGGATCCAAGAGTGATCTCATTTACACGATGCCTGATGAAAGGCTTAAGTTGTGTTGATGGTGTGGATAACTAGCTCAACACTATTGTTGAATCACACCAAAAGACGCATCGGCTAACTGGTATGGTAAGGGATTCTTTGACCTTTGTACACAATCTTGCACCTACCAGCGCCCCACATAGCTCTAACCTGGGCATTGTTGTTGGTTTTATCGGGGCTATACGATTTTTAGAAGCTAATAAGCGTACCATGACTGCATTACTGCTATCTGTAAATATGTGTGTTTCATTAATGATACAGTTGTCACATAGGACCCATCTGGGAATATTCAAAGAATTTAAATGTTTTAATGCATCTACAAATTTAGACCACTGATCTGCTATGTCCTGAGAAACCTCATCATCTCAGTCACATTTATTGACCCACAATTTTTGCATTATAATTTTTGCTTCAACAACACACGGACCAATTAACCCCAATGGGTAAAAAATTTTGCTTATTATAGATAAAATGTGTCTTTTTTGTTATTGTTTTGTGAAGGTCAATATTAATGGAAAAAAATAAAACATCTGATTTGCAAATCCATAGTAGTCCCAATGTCTTTGATGTGTAATTATTTGACAAATCTAAATCAAGGCAAGAGTCATCCTCTACGTCTACTATCTCTTTTAAAGGAGACGGGCGAATCTGGGCCTAACGTTACACAAATGAAATATTTATCAATAATTTTTTTCAGTTTTGTTGTAGTTAATCATGAAATATTGAACTAGTATCCATGTGCAGTTTTCACTAAAAAACAACATTCAAAAGTGATAATATACAATAATTACTACACTAATCAATAGTGCAAATCATCGTGTCGTTTATCGGACAACTCGGCAGTGCACAGGAACATCGCCGTTACGCTAGTGTAATTAGAACGATTATAGTGCGCTACTCCGCCTGTGACACATCGCGCTCATTAATAAACAAAGAAGAAAGAAACCTGTCTTGACATTTGCCTTCAGTACGTTTATGAGGTGTGTTTTAGCGACCGCAACTGAGGTATTTATTTACATATTGGGTTGATTTAAGTGTAATATTATTTACAAACAAACAAATATGCTGCGCTCACCTGATACTAAAGTTAAGTGTTCCTCTGACACCGATTTACCATTAAAAACGCTTTTACTAGATGAAGAGCAACACAATGTTAATTCTCGAAAACGTAAACAACCCGAGTCAGAGTTTTCAGCGGCATTTAGTACATTAACCCTCGAATTAAAGAATACTTTGGGCGAGTGGCGACGGGATATGGATGCAAGATTATTAGTTATTACCGATAGCGTTATGAATATAAAGACGGATCTGGCCACTCTAACTAACACTACAATAGAAATCAAAAGCGACATAAGTTCTCTCCGCTCTGAACAATTGGGTATCAAGCTTAGTGTTGAACAGCAAGAGCGTAAGTGCCAGACTATGTCGCAAGATATATCAAATTTACGTAAATCGGTTGAACATACAATGGATGAACAAACTGAGACTTTGAAGCGTGTGGAAAATTTGGAGAAACAAAAAGAGAATATAGAAGACTTGCAAAACACTGTAATTGGAACTTTGTAACATACCCGAAAGAAGAGATGAAAATCTGATAAATCTACTGGAAAATATTGGATCAAAAATCAATTTTAAGATTAATCAAAATGACATAGTTGCTATACATCGCGTGCAGCATGCTCATCAACAGAGCACTAGACCTAAAAATATTGTTGTGAAGTTTGTTTCCAGAATACTTAGGGACAATATACTCAGCGCCTGTAGATTATTCAAGGGCTTAAATGCGGAGTTACTTGGCTTCTCGAATTCGTCGCTGCCTATTTACATCCATGAGCATTTAACTCTCAAAAATAAGCAAATCGGACCAGTAGTTCCTGAGATTAGCGCGTTCAAACAAACAAACAAACAAACAAACTCTTCAGTTTTATAATATTAGTATAGATATCGGCTATATCTTGAGACACATCCGATTCTTCAGATGATATCGACATCCTGTTCCGAGAATGTCGAAGTCGATCAGAATTCAAACGTTCATTGCGCTCTTCTTCTGTCTCTTCATGCCATACTCCAGTAATTCTTTCTCTCTCACTTTACTACTAACTGATTATGAATATTTTGTTGTGTGCGTGTCCGGGACAATGTATGATAATCTCGATCTCCAGTTAGTCGCGCATCACGTTCATCACTCGTTTCAAAAGACCTGTTAGTAGATGTGCGAATACGCTGAGAACTCAAGCGTGATTCTGTATCGGTAAACGTTTCCGATTCGCGAGACAATGCATGTCGCTCACGATCAGCGGACAGTCGCGCATCACGTTCTGCACTTGTCTGTAGAGACCTCGAAGCAGATGCGTAGATACGCTGAGAATTCAAGCGCAATTCTCTATCCGTGAACGTCTCCGACTCGCGAGACAATGCGTGACGTTCACGATCAGCGGTCAGTCACGCACCACGCAAGTGGGGAACGTCCCCACTTGTCTCTAGAGACCTAGAATTCGATGCGTAGATACGCTGAGAACGCAGGCGTGCTCCGCGTTCCGAAGAGGTTTCCACGGAGTGAGTTGCAGCCTGATGTTCTCGAACAGCATCAAGTCTCTCCTGACGCTCTTCGGTAGATTCATGGGATCTTATGATCCTCAATCTTTTAGCTCCTTTGGAACATTTGGAAAGATTTGACCTCTTTCTAGGCATGGTTATAGCTTTATTGTGAACATACCCGTATACCGTATACATATCGCCTTCACCGCGTGGAGGTACTCCCAGCTTAAGTTATTTTATAATTATACAGTGAAATTAGTGATAGTTTTGATTTCCACATCAGATGTTTCTGATCTTCGATTTTTATAAGTCAACAGGAAATGCCCATCAGATCGAACAACTTTTGCTAAGACGTCATTCCTATATGTGTTTTGGTGTAGCTGGGCTCTTGGAGTGCCACAACAGGTGTTCCAGATCTTCGATTTTTATAAGTCAACAGAGAGTGCTCATCAGATTGAACAACTTTTGCTAAAACGTCATTCCTATATATATGTTATAGTCTAGCTGGGCTCTTGGAGTTCCACATCAGGTGTTCCAGATCTTCGATTTTCATAAGTCAACAGAGAGTTCTCATCAGATTGAACAACTTTTTATAAAACGTCATTCCTATATGTGTTATGGTGTAGCTGGGCTCTTGGAGTTCCACAACAGGTGTTCCAGATCTTCGATTTTTATAAATCAACAGAGAGTGCTCATCAGATTGAACACTTTTGCTAAATCGTCATTCCTATATATGTTATAGTGTAGCTGGGCTCTTGGAGTTCCACATCAGGTGTTCCAGATCTTCAAATTTATTCTCTCAACAGAAAATTCTTATCACGTGGAACAATTTTTCCTATGGTACCATTATTGTATCTCTTATACTTTAGCTGGTCTGTTGCGGTTCTCCATCAGGTGTTCCAATTTCCAAAATAAATTATAGCCTATATGTTGCCCAAACTTAATATCTATACAACAAAAAAAAATCATTCAAATCCGTCCAGTAGTTCCGAAGATTAGCGTGTACAAACAAACAGACAAACAGACACATTTTTTTTTTGGATTCGTGCTCTATTACTGTTTCTAAACCCCACTCAAGTATTATTTTTTTAATATATTCAATGTACAGACACAGTTTTTTTACTGTTTTATTATATGTATAGATTAACGACGTAGGTAACTGCTTTAAAAATTCAAAATTTCTGTTATATGCAGATGATTTAAAAATATTTAGACCGATTAAGAACATCAATGATTGTCTTGCTCTACAATCTGACTTAGATAGATTTACTGAGTATTGCATGTACAACAAACTTAAACTTAGCGTCTCTAAATGTTGTTGTATAAGTATAACAAAGAACAAAAATATTAACCAATATAATTACTGCTTAAACGGTACACCTTTAAATAGAGTTAGCACGGTACGTGATCTTGGTGTAGTCATTGATGCTAAGCTCCATCTTGACATACATATAGACGCAATTGTTAACAAAGCCTAGCGTATGTATGGTTTTGTTATGCGGTCAGCTACTAATTTTGTACGCCCACAGACCTACATACATCTATACAAAGCTCTAATTCGATCGCAGTTGGAATATGCAGTTGCGGTGTGGAATCCCCTCTATACTAAATATTCTGATAGCATAGAGAAGGTACAAAAGAAATTCTTGAGTTGCATGAATTACAAGTGTTTTCGTTCTTCTGACTCGTATGTCGATTTATTGAGGAAATACAATCTTATAAGCCTCACTAGCCGGCGTACATTCCTGACGGCTTGTCGACAATTATAATAAACTAGCTGCGCCCCGCGGTTTCACCCGCGTAAGTTTCGATCCCGTGGGAATATCGGGATAAAAAGTATCCTATGTGTTATTCTGATGTATAAGCTATATTACTGTAAAGTTTCATCAAAATCCGTTCAGTAGTTTTCGCGTGAAAGAGTAACAAACATCCATACATCCATACATACAAACTTTCGCATTTATAATATTAGTAGGATATTTTCAAGACATTGATTTATTCTGTGAATCCCGCGGAAAATTTCGAAACTCCGTCCTCAAGGCAATCATGAAATCAGACACTGTAATCTTATCCTCTTCAGTATAATAAGCTTATAGTTGAACTGCTGTATCCTTAGACGTTTCTATGTTTGTAAAAAATTTAAACACTACTACGTTTACCATAAAGCTTTTATTATTGTATCGTTTTCTTTCCTAACGCGTACTTATTATTACTTATATATGCTGTGGACAACGCTGTTGATTGCATAATTGTTAAATAGCTCTTAAGTTTGTTTATTTGTATTCTAGATTATGTAATTGTTTGATGTTCCAAATAAAATAAAATAAAATAAAAATAAAAATATTAAGCAGTTTTATCATGGCATAAGAAATTAAATATTTATTGGAAAAAATACTGACTTCCCTTATTTTCACTTTTAAACAATGTTGCCAGTTGAAATAGGTAAGTAAGTTAATCGATATTTAAAAATACAAATAGAAAAAAAAAACAATAAAAAGTGATTCAGTGTTTTCTTCTTTAGTTTAAAAAAAAACATTTTTTTTTAAATATTGGTGGTTTCCCAGTGACACAACAACGTTTCTAAAAAAATCGTAAGAATAAATAATTGTAAATGGATTTCACAATATATCATCATTTGTTTTAATATTCGGGCAACACATTGGAATTCATGTCAATCATGTCAATGTCACGTCAAACACAAACGTCAACTAAACAATTTGCTTCGTTCGGTTGGCTTGGCTCCACTGACGTACCAATCACATGGACCCTACAAGAAAAACGTGCATACCTACACTTTACTGAGAGGATAAAATGGCGGCTAATAGAGCAGCCCCTAATCGATATTTCTATAAAATAACATCGATAAAAGATTGTGAGAATGTTTTCTTAGTGTCACGGACTCACGGTACAATATCTACGGGTAAAAATACCCCAAGTTTTCTAACTTAGGTCTTTCATTTAAGTTATTTGTAGGTTCGTCCATCTTTCACAGCTAAACCGTAAGAGGTGTTACCGTCAATGGACCGCTGATGATAATTGATAATAATTTGAATATTAATAAAAAAATTGTAACAGAACTGCAATTTGGAAAAAATGTGTGAAAATTTGAATTTCACGGGATATAATGACGGAACTAACATAATTAATATTTTTGAAATTTAGATGTTAAGTTTCCAACACCTACCTTTTCAAACATGCAGATGATAGTGGGCTTTAATTAAAAGTCAACAATAAATTATAATTAAGTACATAATTATATTCAAACAGGAAAAAACAACAACAAACAAACCAATCTCATTTATTTCTGAAGCATACAATTTTGATCAGATAATTTCTACGTGATATTCTTGTATGAGATTTCTTCCCATAATATTTTCGTCTGTATTCAAAATTTCTCATTAAGTCTCTCTAACTTCTTGGGCTGTTTTTGACATTTGTCCTTTAATTCTCTTAATAAATCTGAAACAAATAAAATAGAAGTAAGCTTTAATAGATATTGAAGACAAGCGTGAGATATCTCCCACTCTGTCTCAATTACTTTATTCAGTGTCCGGTTAAAACTAGATTCTTCAAAGTGAAGAGAACAAATAAGAATTGTTTTGTTGACATCTCTAAATTTTCAACACCGATTGTTTCCAACCAATAAAGAACCATAAAATAGCATTATCGATAAATATAATAAAGTCAAATGCACTACTCTATCCCTACAATAACAAAGAAAATGATATCATGAAATACAACTAGAAAATAAAGAGAAAAGGGAAAATATGAATGCTTTGCTGTTGAAACTCTTCAACGAATGCAGAATCTTTTATTTATCATCTAAATCTAATGATATTTCAGCTGAAATTAAGTACACATACTGGTGCTGTTTGTTTTCGGGTGATTTCTGCTTCTTTTGATGCCACATCCACACATATTGCAATTGGGCATCTTGCTACTGACGACTTCCACTATAGAACAGAGTTCAAACACAATAACACAGCAAATTACTCCAAAATTCACAAATTATATCCACAGCTCAGGAGCATTTGACAGTTCACGTACCCAACTTTGGTACCAAACAGTGAGAGGATAAAATGGCGACCGGCCGCAAATAGGTATTTTAGTGACGCTAGGAATGGCGAGTTGCCATTATAGTCACTGCCAAAAACACTATTATCCTTTTTCACATATGCAAAATTAAGAAAGTTAAAAAGGGATGGCAATATTTTTATGATTCTGGCGTCGATAAGCCTCATATTTGTATAACTGTGTTTTGCTATAGTCAAACATTTCAGGTCCATATCGTCTGCTTACTGGTAAAACAAGATAAATGCATTTTATTACTAAATCGAGTTGCAAATGCAGTTACATGTATTTTTTTACGCGCTGTCTACTGGTAAAACCGAATAAATGCAATGTCCAATGGCTGCAGAGATAATGACTTTGTAAAAGTGATATCTTGTCACATTTTGAAAAAAATATACTAGAATAACATATTAAATACTCTTATGCCTTAAATCCGTTTCAGATTATACAGATAAAAGGCAATAAATACGGTTAAAACATTTTACATTTTTTAATTTAAATAATAAAATGGTATGAATTATTCTGAGAAAAGGTCATAAACGCATTTATTATTATGAACGTTATAATTTAAACACCATAAATATATTAAAGCTATTTATTTCATTTTACTAGTTAAATACTTCTACTTGGATTGGTAATTTCTCGACAGCAAAAACTAAATAAATGTCATTTATGCTTTTTTACCAGTAAGAACGAGAGCGATCGAGCGCAGTTGTTACATTGCGTGCGCGCGTGATTCACGTGCTCCGCGAAATATAAATTTTAATAGTTCAATACATGTGTTTTGTGATCTTATTATGGAATCCAGAGGTAAAAGATTAGTGTGCATGATAAATAAACCTAAGATACTTCAAGGTGAGTGATTTTAACTCCATTATTAGTCAATTTTAAGGTTATGTTGGTAGCTTTTGTTTTGTTCAACGATTTGCCTGTGGAATGTTTGCTTATATGGTGATTTTAGTATGTACATAGCTTATACACAATGATATAATGTAATTTATGTAATATAGGGTACGTACAGTTTCTATGATACCTAACTCCATTTTTAAGGCTACGATGTTGCTAGATTTTTGATTGTTTAAAAAATTTACGTAAGGAATTATTGTTTTTAATAATTACTTGGGTGTGAATATGGGTCTGTAACACTTATGTCGGAACCTACAAAGTTTCTACGATACTCACTTTCTCTCGATTGTTAACATTAAATGATGAGTTATTATCAAGGTCAAGCGCGCGATTCATTGTTTAGGTACATTATAATCTTTTAGTTATCTACTAACTTATGCTAGTCTTTTTAATTTTTTACAGATGATTTGGATGAAGAGCCTGGTCCTTCGCATCAAAGGGTTTGTAGCCCGGCTTCGAACTGCACTTCGGCTTTAAGCGACTCTAGGGAGAAAATAGTGGCGGAAATGGAGCGCATGTTTGACAGCGATGACTCTGATAAAGATCCCACTTACAACCCGGATCCAGGCTCTTTAGTACAACCAGAGGATTTATTTGGAGAACAATGGGCGAATAACAAGGATGAGAACTTAGAAAATGTTGTGCGATTCTATGGAGACTATCATGACGAAGCAGTTCTACCTAACGACGGCGAAGTTATGAACGCACAGGTGTTGCCAACAACTGATGCGCATCAAGTCGTAATATCTCTTTGGGAACTCTTATTGAAAGGAGTATTTGATGCTACTCGGAAAAGAAAACGTTGGATGAAACCAGAACCTGAAAATTGGAAAGTAAATATCGCGAAGAAAAGACGATCTGAAGGTTTACCTTATTCTACGAGAAAAAAAGAAAGGAGTGCTAAAACACCCAAAGAGATTGACTGTGAGAAATGTTTCTATAAATGTAGTGTTATCTCTTCAGAAGAAAGAAATCATTTATGTCGTCACTACTGGAGTTTGAGGTATACCGAGCAAAAGAATTTCATTCTCGGTAATGTGGAAGTAGATACTACGAAGAGAGTTCTTGCTATTCGTGGACCAAAGAAACAGCGTCAATTCACTAAAAGATGTTTCTTTTTTCACAACGGAGAAAAAAAACAGGTATGTCAGAAGTTTTTTTGTTACACGCTAGCTATTTCTCCGACTGTTGTGAATGATGCTATTCGAAAGCGAAATGATATGGGGCTGTACAAAGATAGTGACAAGAGAGGTAAACATGAACCCCCCAATAAAACTAAAGACGCTGATGTGAACTTTGTGAAAAAACACATAGAGTCCTTCCCTGTCATGGAACCACACTACATAAGGCAAACTTCGAAGCGTCTATATCTGGATGCTTCGTTATCCATCACGAAAATGCATCAACTTTATAAAGAAAAATGCACTGAAAATAATACGATTCCGGTATCTGAAATAACGTACAGGAGAATATTTTGTAACCATTACAATTTTAGTTTTTTTGTACCAAAAAAGGATCAATGTTTAACATGCTCTAATTTCAACAAAGCTAGTAATGACGAAAAAGTAGTGTTGAAAGAGGAATACGAGGACCATTTAGCAAGGAAAGAGTTCTGTAACTCTGAAAAAGCGAAGGACAAAGAAAAAGCAGAGAAAGATAAAGAGTTTTGCTGTGTAACATTCGACTTACAAGCTGTGTTACAGATACCTTCTGGACTGGTGGGGCAGCTTTATTATTGTCGAAAATTATGTGTTTACAATCTTTGTATATATGAAGCAGCGCTGCCAAACGACGCATATTGCTTTGCTTGGTCCGAAATTAATGGAAAACGAGGCAGTTCCGAAATAGGGAGTATCCTGCATCACTACCTTTCCACGTGCGTTCCTTCTCATGTAACCGAAGTTTGTCTGTATTCTGATACTTGTGGAGGACAAAACCGGAACCAATATGTTGCTGCATTACTTTTATTTGCTGTCCAAAACATTTCCCACTTACGAAAAATTGATAGATTTTCAACTTTAGTACAAAGTAATAAGGTTCTTATTCAATTGGGAAAATCTGACAGATTGGGGTAGCATGATGTGCTGGCCTCTCTACATCGCTATTTATTATATTTCTTTTAAAATGTAGTCGGTTTGTATTATGCCACGAAGTCTATGTGGATGGTGTTATGCCAACCAAACAATTGTAAAATAATGACCGGGCGATATTTTTTCAATGCTTAACTATTACTCACTATCTGGTTACAAGTACGTCCGTAGACAATTTCAATTATGCTTGCCTCATCCCTCAACATTGTCCAAATGGTATCAGACAATTGATGCAAACCCTGGCTTTACTGAGGAAGCTTTTAGGGCACTGCGCTCCAAATTTACCCACAGTGAAAAAGGCTTGCTTGCCTTATGGTCGATGAAATGGCCATAAGGCAACAAAAAATATTCAATGGGAAAAAGATCGATGGTCTTGTGATATTTGGACCAATAAATAAAATAGCTACGCAAGTGTTCGTATTAATGTTGGTGGCACTAAATGACGCATTCAAGTTGAACTTGGGTTATTTTTTCATTAGTGGAATGAATGCAGAGCAAAGGGCTAACATTATTAAAATGTGTCTCAGAAAATGATATGAAGGTTGACCTTTGACGGGTGTGCCGCTAACCTGGCTGCCGCGAATTTGCTTGGGTGTAATTTCGAGAATCCAAATAATTTGAAAACATATTTTCCTCACCCAGCAAACGGTAGACAAGTAGTGATATTTCTCGACCCCTGTCATATGGTAAAACTGGTGAGAAATACGTTCGAATCGAAAAAAGGCTTTGTTGATGAAAATGGACACTCAGTACAGTGGCGCTTTTTGCAAGAGTTAAAAAAGTGCAAGACAATTTAGGGCTTCATTTTGCAAACAAACTGACTGAGAGGCATCTAAACTTTAGAAACAGTATCATGAACTTGAAATTAGCCACACAACTACTGAACAATAGTGTCGCTACAGCATTGGAATTGTGTTCAGACAAACTGAATTTGCCCGAATTCAGAAATGTCGCTCCTACCGTTAAGTTTTAACAAATTATGAACAACCTGTTCGACGTTTTAAACGCAAGTTCTTTGAACAACAAAGGATTTAAGCATCCTATACAAATGAAAGACAAAGACTTCTTCTTCAAATTCTCTGCTGAAACAGTCTTATATACTGGGACTGAAAGTAAAGGTGCCAAATGTAACAAGGCGAACTGTAAACGGGCGTAAGATTATAATGCGCTCATAGTGGAAAAATTTGTAATACAAACGAAGTCAAAAACAGGATTTTTGGGGTTGGTGGTTTGTATCAAAAGTTTTAGACTTTTGTTTCATGAGTTCGTCGAAACAAAACTTTTGCGATTTATTATTTGTTATAAGTTCAGTCAAGACTACCTGGAACTTTTTTTTGGCATAATCCGAAATATATCCATAATAAAACACATTAAAATTTTAAACGTATTTTTATTTAATATCACTACATCAAGTGCACCTAATTCAATATGCAAACAAACCCTAAGTTTAATTCTCTTACTTATTTTATATCACTACAAACAATTACACCTAATTTAACATGCAAACAAACCTGTTAAGTTCTGTTACATATTTAATATCACTACACCAATTACACCTAATTTAACATGCAAACAAACCCGTTAAGTTCTAGTGATATAAACACTATGACAATTACATCCATGCAACAAACCTTATATTTAATTCTATACCTATATTAAATTTTTTAAACGTTCATTTTCCAATCTATCATTTTCTAATTCTAACTTAAGTTTAGCTATTATTAAATCGTTTTCTTCATCTTCTGTTTCCAGCTTTTTCTTCTTAGCCATCAGGTAGTCTGCTAAAACATTTTCCCTAAGTATGCGGGCTTTAGAGAGTTCTTCCTGCGTTTTATGTTTCTGCTTTGCTGTAAAAATAAACAGAGTTAATATTCCTGCTATTTAATGGTAATAGGCACCAATACTTTAAGCTAAATTAGGTTTTTAAACTTATTGCATAAATAGGAAAAGTTTTAGTAAATTTGTTAGTGATTTCGGTACGAGTTATTTATAATATTAATTATCTAAGTAGCTACATGAATTCCATCTTCTACTATAAACAATAATTATTTTAAGTAACTGACCAATATTGTCTTCAGAAATAAATCAAAGAAAAAGCAACATTAATAATGAAAAATAATAGCCACCCACCTAATGTACCACTTCCGCTAGCTCTACCAAAACAAAAGTTTTTTTGTTTTGAGGGAGGTGTCTGAAGGATTTGTATTTCTCGTAAGAGCTCCTCCTCACCAGTACCACCACAAATACCATCACCATGTTCATCATTGCTTTGTTCAAAACCATTCAAACTAACATGTCCCTCAACCTCTACATTTAATGTATCTCCCATAACCAATAAAGAATCATTATGGAGATGGGCATCTCCACTAAACTCCACTCCTAAACCTTGGCATGTGCTGCCTAACAGCGAAGTTACTTAATCCAAGACTTCATCAGGTGGAAAATAGTCTTTGCCTCCTCCGGTCTGCAAAAAAGAACAAAATTATTTTAAGTAAAAATGTTTTTGGCATAGTTACGAACCATTAACTAGTAATATTATAACTAACCTTATTAAGGCTACTCCTCATATTTGCACAACGTTTGCGAGCCGATTTCTTTAAATTATCCCATTTTAATCGAAGCTGCGCTGGAGTTCGTGGGAAACTTGTTATAGACGAATTGAAGCTACTTGCTAATGTTTGCCAAGCCTGGTCTTTCATTTTGTTATTTGTGGCATTCGTGGCTTTGTTGTTTATCATAGTATTTGTCGCCACAAGTTGTACAAGTAGCATCGTCTCATCTTTCGTCATGGGTGCTGCTTTCACTGACTGAAAAAAAAATTACTTATGAAGGCCTGAACGAACTATGCTATATAATAAAAAACCAACAGTACATTATACTTACAGCGTTCATATTATTTCACTTTTAGGTTTTTTAATAACGTAAACAAACAGTAAACACCGTAAACGGGAAACTAACAAGAACAACAATACTTTTTTGTTTTTTTGGTGTGGCACTAGTTATACTTTGTGCCATTTTCAGGTAATAATTTGGGAAACAGGGAATTAAAAAACGGAACGGAAAGGATTACAATGATAGGAAATATGGATCAGGCAAGTCATTAATATAATATTTTATGTACAATATATTCTTCTATACTTATAATAAATCTGTAGAGAGGTCAATTCTGTACGTGATTAGTGATCGTTACTGACGCCAAAAATGCAATCAGTAAAATTTTTGTCTGTCTGTCTGTCTATATGTTCGTTATAGAAACAAAAACCACTCGACGGATTTCAACGAAACTTGGTACAATTGTTCTTCTTCATACTCCTGGGCAGGTTATAGTATACTTTTCATCACGCTACGATCAATAGGAGCAGAGCAGTGAAGGGAAATGTTGGGAAAACAGGATTTCTTTTTAGGTGAAGTAGTAATAGGTTAGTAGTAGTTAGTTAGTAGTAGGTAAGTTTTGGTTAATTTATGTTCAGTTTTTTTTAATATTAAGTAGGTAAAAGCGTAGGTACTTTTATTAATTATAGGTATAGGTATTATTAATTATAGTAGTTATATGTATTTAGTTTTAAGTGAAGTAGGTTTTATTATATATTATTTTATATATTAGACGTAGTTATATATTTTTAGTTATTCAAGCCCCAAGCGGACGCCGGCGTCCGCCCGCTATTGTCTTGAAAAACGCGTTGAATGAGAAATACGTGTTCTCAAGAATCGGCAGAAGAAAGAGCACATCGGTTAAACTCTATGAGAGTTAGTGCCTCAATTTCCGGAAGTCATTATTCCATGCGGACGAAGTCGCTGGCAAAAGCTAGTAATAAATAAACTAAAGTTTAATATCATTTATATACAGAAAGGAGGCAATTATATCATAATAAATTATTGGGTTATGTAATAAACAAATCATACGAGTGGGGAAAGGGGTTTTTAAACTAATAAGGGAATTAAGGAAATCAGAACGATCATGACGAGAACATGAAAAATATATATGGTCCAAGGTACCAACATCTTCCCCACATTCACACATGTTATCCTCTACAATACGGAGCTTGGCAAGATGGTAAGGAGTACATACATGACCCATACGAATGATTTGACTAAGAACCAATTTGGAGTAATTAGCCTTGAAAAACCAAGGCTTATTAGGAACATGAGGTTGAATAAAGTATTAATATTTTCCTTTTGTTTGTGCACTCTCTCCCCATGATATATTCCAGGCATCGCGAAGGTATGACTTAGGTAAATTCATGATATCATGGGAAAAGTTTATATAAGGAAAAGTGTCTCCATCATTGACAGCCTCCTTGGCTAAACCATCCGCCTTGTCATTTCCCTTTATGTGTGGCTAGGAATCCAAACAAAATGTACAGATTGGCCCTTGGACCTTAGTTTATATAATAGCTTTTAAAATCAAATACAACAGGATAGAAAGCCTTCATTTTAAATGGGAACTTCTCAATTGCCTGCAACGCACTCTTAGAGTCGGAAAATATAACAGTATTTTTTAACTTAGCTAACAAAACATATTCTAGTGCCTTAAATATTCCAAAGCACTCCCCTGTAAAAACGGAAGACTCCGGAGGAAGTTTTATTTTTTGAATAAGCTTATACTGTGCATGATAAACTCCTACACCTACACAACTATCCAGCGTTTTAGAAGAATCTGTAAATATTAAGTGCCAGTCTTTCCATTTATCATCAATGTTACTGATAAATTTAGAATTCGCTTCAGATTCAGTTTTGACGATACCCATATCATATGTTATTTCAGGCTCTAAAAGTAGAGAGTCAAAAACGTTATCATTAAATATTGCTAGCTTTGGTGCATTATGCACAGGCGATTCAAGTAGCCTAAACTTCCTGTAACTAGTAATTAAACAAGGAACAGATTTGCATCTCCAATAGTTGGAGCTTTCAATCAAAGAATTTAGATTATCTAGCCTAATGATCAATGGGTGGTTGGAAAATTGCATGATTTTAAATACAAACCTATCAGCTAACAGTTGTCTTCTTAAGTATAGAGGAGGTTCACCACACTCTACCTTCAACGCATTTAAAGGACTCGAACGCATTGCACCCGAAATGATTCTGAGGGCTTTAGATTGAATATTGTCTAACTTTTTGAACCATTTTTTACTACCACCCTCTAGTAAAAAGGTACCATAATCCAAAATACTACGAATTATAGCATTGTATAACAATTTCTGGTTAAAAGGGTGAGCACCCCACCACACACCCGAGAGGCATCTCATAATATTCAACTGTTTTTCACATCTATCCACTATATAGGGTGACTGGTAATTAGTGACCGATACCTAAACACATGATTGTACTCATGATAACAAACAACTTTTACATCGGACCAAATCTGAATTCGCGAAAAAAATCTGCTGTTCAGTTATTTATGTTCGCCTAAATAGTCAAAATGTAGGTACTGAACAGCAGATTTTTTTTTCACGAATTCAGGTTTGGTCCCATAGTAAAAGTTGTTTGTTATCATGAGTACAATCACGAGTTTAGGTATCGGTCACTAATTACCAGTCACCCTATATAGCCTAAGTGAGATTTACCTCTCATTTTCTTATCCAAAATTAAACCCAAGAATTTAGCTTCCTCCCCAACATTTAGAGTATGATTGCAATAAGAAACTTTAGGTGGCGGAAAATCCCGTTTTCTAGAAAAAACTACTACAGAACTTTTGTTAGCTGATAAATCCAGTCCATTATTATCAAGCCAAACCTTTAATAGCGTGAGGGATTCTGTTAATGAATTACATGCAGTTGGGATAGACATGTTTATTGAATAAATAAGTAGGTCGTCGGCGTATTGTAAAACATTAACGATACCATATAAGGACGCCTCAAGATCATGTGTATAAATGTTGTAAAGTAACGGGCTAAGTACAGACCCTTGAGGTAATCCCTTATAAACAGTTCGTGAAAGTCTTGAACCTTAGTTTGTTATTACAAATATAAAGCGAACAGATAAGATATTAATAATAATAACTAAAATTGACGGCACCTGCAATTTCATTAGTTTATTTTTGAGCACTGATATGATTACATTGTCATAGGCTGCCGAAACGTCTAAAAATGCAGCAACCACCGATAAATTACTAAAAAAGGCCAAATTAATGTCTGTGGTAAAGATACTTAAACTTTTAGATTTACGAAAGCCGTATTGAGAAATCGAAAGCAAATTATTTCTTTCGATATGCCATTCAAGACGGTTCTTAACCAGGTGTTCTGCAATTTTAGCAATAACCAAAGATAAGGCTATAGGTCGATAAGCAGTCGGTTCATCTGGAGATTTTTTAGGCTTTAGTATAGGAAGTATTTCTTGAGTTCTCCAAGAGGTAGGAATGTTCCCAGAAATCATTACGGAATTAATTATTTCTAAATAATATAAAAGTGAGGAATCTCCCATATTTGAAAAGAAAGCATAGGGTATTCCATCTTCTCCAGGACAAGAATCTTTAACACTCGACAATACCCCTTTAAGCTCGTATAAAGAAAAAGGCAAGTTTAAACTATTCGATTCTTTTAATCCAGGATATAATGCGCAATAAGGCATCAAATAATTTTTTTCAGGAGCAGTTGCAGGGGCCAATCTATCAAGAAAATCGTCAGCTAAAGCAGGAGACAACTGAACACCACAACGGTTTTGATTAAAAGCATTTCTAAAACGCTTTATGTTACTCCAGACCTCCGAAGGACAAGTTCTAGGAGAAAGGGAGGCACAAAATGATCTCCATCCCTCAAATTTCCTTTCCCTCAAAAAATCTCTAGTCTCATTAATTATACCAGTCAGTTTATTTAAATTTTCTTCCGACATATCCTCACTATACTCTCTTTCCGCTTCCTTTCTTCTTCGTACTGCATTTGAACATTCAGTATTCCACCAAGGAGGCATAGGTAAATTGTTTGTGCGGGAACTTTTTACAGGGAAAATCTCATCCGCTACATCAAGCATGCAAAGAGCTAAGGCTCGAGAGCAATCATCTTCTCCTCCATGAAGTATTTCAGGTAACTGTGACATTTTAACTTCAAGGACCTGTTTAAATTTTTCCCAATCAGCTTTACCTAATCTGTACTTTAATCTAGGGGGACGCTTTTCACTGATGGGATATTTGTCGGGGGATGCTATTACTAGGGGGAAATGATCACTGCCTAGTGTAGAAGAAGAGAAGACCGACCAAGTGAGTGATAAGGCCAAACTAGGGGAACAAATCGACAAGTCCACAGCACTCGGCAATTCATTGGGCTTGGTACGTCTAGTCGGTGACCCAGTATTTAATACACATAAATTTTTGTCATCTAATATTTGTAGCAAACGTACACCATCACTTTTATTTTCACCGCATCCCCATGTCTGATGATGACAATTAAAATCCCCCATTATCAAGACAGGGCTTTTCAATGAACAAAAAATATCACTCATCTCTTGTAGAGCAGCGGAGGAAGGCTTTGGAATATATACAGAGGCATAAGATACATTATTTACACGTACAGCAACGAAATCAACTAAAGAATACTGATTGGGAAATGTAATTTGAGAAAATGCAACATTGTTTTTGATTAAGATGGCAACACCACCGTAGCCATCAGTTCTGTCATTACGAATGCAAATATAACCTGGAATACCAAATAATCGACCGTGTTTAAGCCATGTCTCACTCAATGCAACAATAAGTGGTTTATACTTGTTAACTAAATAGAAAAGATCAGTTTTTATATTAGTCACTGACCTGACGTTCCACTGAATAATCAAATTCATTATCGTATTTGTCTGTAAGTAATTTACAAATCACGTCAACGTTGTTCGGTTTTAAGTATTTTTTATTTTGTAACATCTTAATAAGACTGTTAATTAGATCCATAATCTGTTCATGATCTTCTTTTTGTTCGGGTTTATTCTGTAGTGCACACCCATTACTGGGACTTGGTAAACTGAACTCATTTATTAATGCATTGTGTGCTGCTCTGTCATATCCAGACGCAGATTTAGGAGGCGAACGCGGTTTTTTAAATACTGTCTTTTTATAGCGGCGGAGCGCGCGATTCACTCGCGACGTCAGGTAAGTTCAACGAGTATGAACTTGTCGCTAGAAACGTTAGCGCGTCTTCATCATGTCTTTCAATACAGAAGAGTTTATTAGTGCTGTTCAGGCTAGAACTCCGATTTGGCAAAGCAAACACAGTCATCATATGAACAGAAATATTCTCAATAAGTTATGGAAGGAAATTGCGGAATTGTTTCCTGATATAGAGGGTGAGTAAATGAAATATTGTGGGTATTTTAAACCTTTTATTTTTATATAGGAATATTATATAGATAGACTACTAAAGATACAAAAATATTACAAAGATGGCGACGTATATATTAAACGATTGTTCTGCCAAAAATATGTCGTGAATAAACTCCGAATTTGTTTAGCTCGATTTGATGGATTGTTGTTTCTTCCAGTTTGTCGCCTTTGGTGCCGACTTTCAGTTGTTAACTCATCATTGCAATTGTAACCATCTATATCAATTACAATATTATGCAATAAGCAAGCGGTTTTTATGATCAGGCGTGCATGTTTAACATCAGTTTCAATAGGTTTAAAAAAAACTCGCCATTTACTACATAAAATTCCAAATGCACACTCCACGGTTTTTCTCGCTCTTGACAATCTATTATTAAAATTTTCTCTCTCTCGATTCAATGTTCTTTGTGGATATGGACGCATTAGATACTCTTTAAGAGGATAAGCTTCATCGGCTACTATAAACATATGGAGCTGTAATGTTAGAATTGGGTAATGTTCTTGGTTCTGGGATATTGAATGCGCCTCTTTCGAGTAACCGGTTCAGGGACGAGGCGTTGAATGTACCGCCGTCGCTTTGCTTTCCTCTACCTCCAACTTCAATAGTTAAAAATCTTTTGTTCGCATCAGCCACAGCTTGCAAAACAATAGAGAAATAATGCTTGTAGTTAAAAAATGCCGATCCTGATCTTTTAGGTCGTTTAATTCTACAATGTTTACCATCCAAACTGCCAATGCAGTTAGGAAAGTTCCACATTTTTTCAAAATCTGAAGAAATATGCTTAAGCTGGTCTTCAGACGGCAGTGGCATATGCGCATTCAAATTTTTTTTTCCAAATAGCTTCACAGGTACTATAAATAATCTGAGACACTGTACTAATACCCAAACGAAAGCTATAAGCCAAAGATCGAAATGCCAACCCAGTGGAAAGATATCTGAAACATATAAAAAAATACAATTATTATGTAAAATTTGAATAGATCTATACTAATTACTTAATATACCTACTAAAATTATATAAGGCATCAACACTAAACAAAATTTATTTTTTACAGAAAAGGCTTTAAGAAAAAAATGGAACAATATTCGGGACCAATTTATGAGTTTAAAAAAATTCCGGTTTCTCGTTCTGGTGATGCTGGAACTGATCAAAACACTTCAGTGTGGCCATATTTTCAAATGATGCAGTTTATAAAAGATGACGTTACCCCAGAATCAAATGAAGGCAATTTAGATGAAACTACTGATGGAAACTGCAGTGATAATAATGAGCGGTCCCCAACTCCCCAGTCAATAGCTGGTTCATCTACAAGTACACTATGTACGAGCACCAAACGTAAATGTGCACAAGATATAAGAGAGGAATTTATGGAATTGGAGAAGAAAAAGTTGGAATTATTACAAATTAAACTGTCGCAAAGCAGCGAAAGGCAAGGAAAAGATTGCGAAGACCTGTTATTTTTTAAAAGTTTGTTGCCGTACATGAAGGAGTTAACTCCTATACAAAAATTACGTACTAGAAACAAAATTACACAAGTTGTTATGGATGAAATGAATAGTGTCACGATCCAGGCTTACCATGGTTACAATACTTACGAATATAACACATCAAATTATGGAAATTAAACTTTAAATATAATTAACTACGAAAATACTTTTTTTTTTAAACTCACCTTATAGTTAAAAATAGTCTTTGTTCGGGTTTTGTGCTTTTATGAAAATTTGTGTCTTGTTTTGAAATCTCACTCCTTATTGAATCCAATATGTAATCAAAACAGTTGACAGTCATCCTGGTATATCCAAAAAATCTTGAAGGATGTTCTCTCAAATTACTATACAAAGTATGAAATTCACCGTACCGTTCTCTTTCTTTATTAATTTCGTGCACACCAATTCTAATTTTTATCATCTCCCACATTAGGTATGAATTTTCGGTTAAAAATAAAAGATCGTCGTCCATGGTTACAATCTCTGACAACACGTCACACCCGCGCAAACGCCTGGCGGTCAATTTGAACACGAACCCACCACGTCTTCGCGACCGCACCCGCCACCGCGCCCGCGAGTTCCAACGTGAACAAGTACTAAAACATCAAGGGCGACGAATGGTGGGCGAAGTGGCGTCGTAGAAATGTCGTTACCGGCCCATACGCTACATGGTAATTTAAACCCAAACCAACGGGAAATAAGGTCCATTTTTAACTGTGCATCTATAGTAATAATATTGTTTTTGTGGTTTCGCGAAACAGTGACAGGGTTTCGATGTGTCAGTTTGTTTGGAATTTTGTGTCAAGATGTGCGCTTAGTTCCCTTGAAGTAATGCTTGTATGTTTTTTTCCGTTCACTGGTCACGGCCCGCACATGCTATGACCTGACTATAAAGTATCACGACCTTTGATGGCGTAAGGTTTATTGGTTCACCTACTTATAATAATCAATGTTAAATTGAAAATATATTTTTAGAAAGCGGAAGAAAATAGATTTTTGCATTTATTTGTTCTTAGGGAGGTTAGAATTTGACAAGTCGGAAACTCGACAGCCATAATCATTGTTAGTTACGCGTTTCGTGTCACCCACAGTCCTACTTCTGTGCGAAGAATATCAAACATTGACAGTTTTTCTTGATGAAAATAATTATTTCACACAACGCGTGGGAGCAGCTTTGACAGCTGCCGGGATGTCAATCACAATGTCAATTGGGTGTCAATATGTCATACGTTTCGCTCCATCTGTTAGAAGCATTAAATGTATTTGAGAATTTGGCCTAGTAATTGATCTAATTGTTATAAACCATTGAATAACAATATTCTAAGAAAAAAAACGACAATCAACGTAATCTTAAATAAAAATCTAGTTTAAAAAAAATCTTAAACGCTTCAATGCTGGTACTAAAGCGAAACGTGTACACTCCTACCAACTTATCTGTGAAATGGCGAAACTTGGAACTACGGCCGTCAATGCCCGTCATGTTGAAATGTCATTCGATTGTCAGTGTCTACTACATTCGGGTTCTCTGGTTTTGTCGTGATATTGCTGAATTTATAAAGTTAAATATGCCGAAAGCTATTAAAAGTGATGCTCGAAACAGTATGGCAGGGTTCCCACTACGCCGGACCGGCAAATCTGCCGCGCCGGTAAATCTGCCGGAAGGGCTAGTGGCTGTACAATTTATATGAAGCTATTCACATTATCCCGGGTCCGGCATTTTTACCGAGCGTTTTGTCACTACGAATTGCCGGTAGAACGACCGGGCCCGGAGTAATGTGAACGAGTTTGTGCCGGTATTTGTCCCCCGCTCGTGCTCCCCTCGCCCCGCCCGTGTTCCACTCACGTCATTCGGCTCGCATTTTCTGGTAAAAGTAGACGTTTAGCATGGATATTCAAGCAGAAACTTTAATTACGCTTGTCCAAGAGAGACCTGTTCTGTGGGATAAGACCGAAGACGTCTATAAAGACAAAAACTTAAAGTTAGCAGCATGGCGTGAAGTATGTTTAATACTGAAACCAAACTTCGATGAACTGGATGAAAAAGAAAGAAAACAGTACGGTGAGTTTTTAATGTTTTATTGATAAAATGTAAATGCATTGATAAATTTTATTTTATAGCTGCTGCCTGCCACGGAACGGAACCAATATCCGAAACAAAATAATTAGTAAATGATGTCCGTATAGCGTTGGCATTAGGGCCACCTCGACTCGACACATTCCGATTCATGGGTGTCGTTTCTTGTTCTTGTCTATGTTCTATATTTTGGTAACTTTCAAAATTTATACCATCTTTTTCTCTTACAAAATTATGTAAGACTGTACAAGCTTTAAGTACTTGAATTGCTGTGTCTACGTTCAGATCTATAGCTCGATGGATTATTCGCCACTTATTTGCCAGAATACCAAAAGCGCACTCAACATCCCTTCTTGCTCGACTTAGTCTATAGTTAAAAATCTTTTTATCAGTATTCAAATGTGTACTTACCTCCATATGGACGTAGGAGATTAGGTGTTAAAGCAAAGCCTTCATCGCCAACAAGTATAAACGGTAATTCTTCGTGCAAGTTTTCATAGAACGGTCTAGGCTTTGGTACATTTAAAGTACCATCATTGATCTTTTGCCAAAATGTACTATCCTTTAATATAGTAGAATCGCATTCCTTGCCATATGAGCCCACACTAATAAAAATAAATCGGTACTCTGAATCGACAACTGCCATTAATACAAAAGAATAATACTCCTTGTAATTAAAGAACATAGAACCACTCTTGGCTGGTTTCAAAATTCTGATATGTTTGCCATCTACTGCTCCAAGACAGTGAGGAAAGTTGGCTTTTCTTTCGAATCCTGAAGCGATGTCCTCTCATTCTCTCTCAGTATCAGGCAGCTTAAGGAAATCTGTCTTTAGGTTTTCCCAAATGACGTGGGTCATTTCTTTTATTAGTTTACTTATTGTCGAAACGCCTACACTGTATGAGTAATGTATTTCTTTGAATGAACATCCTGAAGCTAAATATCTGAAAAAAAAGTATTTTTTGTTAATACATTATTACTTTATACGTCACCAAGAAACAAATTGTATTGTTTTATGATATTTTTTTATTGATTTCAGGAAAACAGGTTTCAACTAAATGGAATAATATACGAAATTCGTGGCTTAAGACAGTAAAGAAACAAAAAGATGAGTCTAAATCTGGATCTTCGGCCAATAAGACACGGAAATTATTTATATCACGAGCACTTAATGTTTTTGAAAAAAGTCTCCGAACCTCGACCATCACATGAGTCAGTTTCAAAAAAAGCAAGAACCGAGACTGAAGTAGGCATAGAATCAGATTTTCGTTCACCTTTAATTAAAGATAAAAGAAAAATTGATAATAAAGAGGTAAATGACAAGATGGTAAAGTTTTTGGACTCCAGAATAAACCTAAAAAAGGAAAACCATCATCTGTCTTTCTTCAAAGGCATTATACCAATCTTGAACACTAACTATCGAAGAGACTTTAGAATTTCAAGCTAGCGTCATGACAATGTTGCAAAAAATTAAAAGTAGGAATTATGAGAGACCAAATTACGGACATTGGCGTGATTCATATAATCAGATGACCGGACCAGATCAGTATTCTGGATACTACACACATAATAGCGTCAATCAACAGGCAACACCTACGCAAGATCAACACCACCCTGGATACTCTACGCAATATAATAGTAGCAATCAACAGGCAGCAACATCAAATGTTGTTGCCTGTTTTCGATGGATGTTGGATGTTGATGCCTGGATTCGATGTCTGAGATACCATCAACTTCATCTCAGACATCGAATCCGATTCCAGCTTCGTCATCAGCATCTAGTAATCATTCCATACATTCCCAAGACTCAGATTACTTAGATTTTGAAGGGATTTAAGTTTGAGTACAAATAAATACTTATATAAGTTATTTGCATTTTTAATTCATAATGATTATCAAATAAATACACCCTCCCACACACACACATTATATGTATTCACATTCATCAAACAAACATACATAGCAAACATTCATTCATTAATTCAGTCTTAAGTAGGTACCTACGTCAAAACTATTATTACGCAATCTAGTGCATAAAATAATATTACCTTAGACATATGGCTAATCTTTGTTCTGGGCAAATACATTCTCTGAAACTTGTATCTCGTACTCTTATGTCTAGTCGTCCCAGTAAATCGTCAAAAGTGGTTGCTGTCATTCGAAAATAATTGAAGAACTTTGATTCGTCTCTTCTAAGTTCACCCATTAATGTTCCAAATGTTCCAAGTGAAAATCTTTCCCGTAAAATAGGGTGTACCCAATGTTTTCTTTTATTTTGCCTTCTATTAAGATACCACCACAACACAACAATTTCGTCGTCCATTGTGCGCGCAGGTCCAAATTCAACTGAGGTAAGTACTTGACTGTCTGAATTTCTTCCGGGATCCGATGTAATGTGAACACTCTGTCCGGTGTCCGGTTTCCGGCAGATCTGCCGGTCCGGCGTAGTGGGAACGCTGCCTATTCTATTGCTAATAATTATTATTCATTATTCTATTGCTAATGAACGGGTCACCAATTAATAGGGTGTCAACTTTTAAATACCTAGGGCATTGTCTTGCCGCTGACCTCAGCGACGATGTAGACATTGAGAGGGAGCGCAGGGCTCTAGCGGTCCGGAGTAATATGTTGTCCCGTAGATTTGCGCGGTGTACAGACCAAGTAAAAGTAACACTTTTCAAGGCTTATTGCCAGTCTATACGCAAAAAAACCGCGTCGCTTCTGAGGAGGGTGAGGGGCAGCCAAAACAGCATCTTGAAAACGGTAGCTGAGAGCTTCGGCTCTCCGATTGTACAGCAGTTCGTGCGGAGATTGATTTTTACTAACACTAGGCAATAAGTTATTTTTTGTATACTAACATTATATGGATATTTGTGTCCGAAATAAAGCTATTCTATTTTATTCTATTATTCTAAAGGTTAAAAACTTTTTTGAAGAAAAAGCTCGGGCGGGGTCTCCGATGATTCCATTTAATCTATACTAATATTATAAAGAGGAAAGATTTGTATGTATGTTTGTAACGAATTGGCTCAAATAGTATTGGACCGATTTTTAAATTTCTTTCACCATTTGAATGCTACATTATCAGTATCACTGATTAATATAGGCTTTTTTAATTGCAAGAAAAAAATTTAATGTTTAAAAAATAAATGTCCACCCGTGCGAAGCCGGGACGGGCCGCTAGTCAAATATACAAACAAATTTCGGCAGCGACAGGTTAGTGTTGCAACTTTCTTGTTATAAATTACCCGATACTTAACTAATTATTTAAGTCCACGAAATATTCGTTTCTATTCTTGCTGCAGGTTAGCGCAACGGTAACGTACATCTATTAGGTAACCTGCTAAGTGAGTGAGCCAACTAACCTGCAAGATTTCAAATTTCTACTAATATTTATTTTGTCTTATATTTCAGGTGTGAGTCAAGGACTAATTTCAAAAATAGTTAAGGAAGGGCAGGCTGCAGAAGAAACTGGTACAAAAATTCGGACACCAGGCAAGGAGAGAAAACGTAAAAGTGGATTTGTGCATGTTGATGATTTTGACATGGGAGTTATACGGAGGAAAGTACATGAATTTTATTCTGCTAAAAATACTACTGTTAAAAAGCTTCTAGAGGTCTTAAAGACAGAAATAAATTACACAGGACAGCGAGAGAGTCTGCGAAAGCTGCTTCACAAGGTGGGATTTCGTTTTAAAATCTCAATCCAATCGGAAGGTTCTTATGGAGCGTAATAAAATATCAGCTTGGAGAGCTAAGTACTTGCATGCAGTGGATAAAAATAATAAATCTCCCCAGCCCCGGCCCATAATTTATTTAGATGAGACCTATATTCACTCTTCGCATACATCGGGTATAAAATGTTGGCAAGGAGAGGGTGAAGACGGAGTATTGGAGCCTGTATCGAAAGGGCAAAGATATATTATTGTTCATGCGGGAGAAGATACTGGATTTGTTACAAATGCACTACCTGTCTTTAAATCAAACACAAAAAGTGGTGATTATCATGACGAGATGAATAGTACCAACTTTAAAATGTGGGTTATTGATGCCTAATTTACGAGAGCCATCCATAATAGTGATGGATAATGCTCCTTATCACCGTATTTGTGTGAATAAAGTCCACAAATACGAAAACAGATATGCAATTATGGTTGACCCAAAATAAAATTGACTACGGAGAGGACTTGACAAAACCTCAGCTTTTAGAAATAATTAAGAGAAACAAGCCTGAACCTGTATAGATTGAAAAAAATTTAGAAGCCAATAAACACAAATGCTTAGGTATATTTACCACCTTATCACTGTGATCTCAATCCCCTTTTTTTTTTTTTTTTTTTTTTTTCAGGATGGGAAATCATCGAATGACCCCTCCCGCTCTGGGTGGAGCAGAAGGGAGTGTCAGACTCTTACTGACTAAAACCCACCCGTGTTCCTTCCTTAGCCCTTTGTGTTCCGGGGTAGCGGTAACCCTTTCGGACAATCCCGCTGCCCCGGCAGGCTTCGGCCCTTTCGGGCCCCTTCCTTTATGCTGACATCTCTTTGAGGCGCGCGTGGAACACGTACGCGCCGTCCGGCACGGGCCTGGTCCTGATCGGACGGAGAGTTACCCATTACTCTCCGCCCGCAGGCCCGCGCCTACGGTGGCCGGGAGTCGTCTCGCGGCTCCCGACGCCCGGAGCGTCTCCCGCGGCGGCTGGGACGTGAGGCCCTTTCCCTCAACCGTCCCGCCACCTCCTTCGCTAGCATGACTGCTTCGCAGAAGGAGGTGACTGCCTCCCACTCCCTCTCGCCCCGGACCATGGCCTGAACCAGGGCCGGACGCGAGAGGTCGCCGCCGCCGCCGATCGCCTCTGCGAGAACACGGCGGTGCTCCGCCCAATTGGGGCATACCGCCACCGTATGCTCCACCGTGTCCTCCGGGCGACCCTCGCAGTGGTGACACCCGGGCGTTTCCTCCCGCCCGATGATGTGCAGGTACCTCCCGAAACACCCGTGTCCGGTGAGGACCTGCGTCAGGCGGTAGGTGAGGGCGCCGTGGCGCCTCTCTAGCCACTCCTCAAAGAGGGGTCTTACCGCCGCTATCGCGGCGTGCCCTATCTCAATCCCCTTGAACTCACATGGAGCACAATGAAAAGTTGCTGATGTAAATATTGAGCATAAAAATACTGAAATTCCCCGCCTAGTTAGAGAAGCATTTGACGCTATTACAGTTCATGAGTGGGCACAGCATTGTAAACACGTTCGCAGGTTACAAGGAGAATACTTTAAAACATGATTTGTACTTAGATAAACCTTTTATTATAGAAGTGGTAAGTGACACTGAAACCGAAAGCGATATTGATAATGATGATAGTGGTACGGAAATAAGCGGAGTATGGCCTCACAACCAGGATGAAGTTGTGTATGCAGGTTCATCTAAAGACCACAATTACTGTAAACCTGGTTTTCAGTAAATTATTGTAAAGCAATTTGTTTTTTTTTTTATTACACTACACTACCACTAGGTACCACTGCTAATTATTTAGTCAAATCTGGTGTTAGGGGTTAGGTACGATCATAACTGAATGCTAGACATCCAGGTACAGTCAGCATCAAAAGTCGATGATCACATTCAAATTTTCAAAATCACTGCACACTATATCACCCATAAATTGCTCAACAAGAAAGGGCGTCAGTATTGAATGAACATCATTAAAGTTCAAAATCAACTGAACACTACTCATCAAAGGTCACTGAACACCATTTTGTCAAAAATTGCTGATCGTTATAATATCCGAAAACATCATAACATTTAGTTTGACAAAAGTCACTGAACAATATAAAATGCTTGTTTTGGTTATCTAGTGTAATCACGGCAACGTTCAAAAATAACTTAACATCATAAATAACAAAAGTTACTGAACAATATAAAATGCTTGTTTTAGTTATCTAGTGTAATCAATAACAAAAGTTACTGAACATTACTTTGTTTCGGATACGTAGCGTGTAAACTTATACTGTCAAAAGTAGCTAAACTGCAAACTAAAAAAGTGCTCGTTACTATCTTCAGAGTTATAAATCCAATCTTGTCCTATCCAAACTAAATCATGTAAAAAAAAATTAAATGGATGTAAATTTCCAAAATAATTTTGTTTTTTTTTTTCATAGTATCAATGAGAAATATTAGAAGTGGGTGTTCAAGCGGCAAGCACATTTTAAAGCCTATTTATCAAAATAAGCTCGCAAGCACGATTATAAAGATAAGCATATTCCGCTTAAAAATTATTTCGTCGACGTCATCTAAGCTTTCTATATTAAGATTGAATAGTAACCTTATATGTATAGCTATAAGACTCATTTTCAAAAATCACGTAGATTCTGTTCAAAGTCAAACCGTCGACTTAGTTTATGATTTTTATAGCACGATTGAATTAGAACCTAATCTGTATACATATAAGACTCATTTTCAAAATTCACAAATTCCGTATTATTATTATTTATTAATTATCATTATTATTTGTTTTAATTCTAAGTAGTTTAAGCCTAATCATATTTGTAATTGATAAAAAATTTAACCTTGTTTTTGTTTATAAAACATTGATTTGATTATGAAAGTTTAAATTTGTTGATATTTAATAAAAACAAATAATAATTATGAACTGATTAATGAACTGAATAATTATGAACTAATTTAATTTTGTTGATAGTAAATAAAAGGGTGGTGATTTACATGTGCATGTGTCTACTTACCTACCTACCTACCGAAAAAAATACACACACATATTCAAACATTTCATTTTGTTCAGGGACTTCAGAGATAAACGATGGTATGCTATTTTTGTCAAAAATTTGTTCAGAGACTTTAGAGACGAAGAATGTTATGCTTTTTTTACTATAACTTTGTTTAGCGACTTTTGAAAAGTGGTGGTCACCTACTTATGGCCCTTCTATGATAATCATTTATTTCTGGCACTTGTCATGTTGAGCGATTTAGGTATAATACGGTGTACAGCGATTTAGAAAATCAAAATGTGGTCATCAACTTTTGATGCTGACTGTACCTCTTGCAGGGCTGGGCAGGTACCTACTTAAATTCGCATTAAATGAAAGTTGTATAGGAGGATTTAATAAATCAGTCGGAGCAGTTGAAATTAATGAAAATGATGTATTGTGTCAACCTTTTTAAGCAAGCAATTCAGAAACCTCAATGATAGCAATTCAATCTCCAGCCATCAATACAGATTCCAACGCTCAACAAAATGTGACTCAACCTGATAAAGCAACAAATATAGGACACACTATTAGTAATTCAACCTTCAGCAACTAGTACTGATCCCAACGCTCAACGAAACCGGCACTTCCGAAATACAAATTGATAACGCCGCCTCCTTAAATGTAATAGTTTTGGCAAAATTAGAAACATTGCAAGAAAATTACAAAACTTAACGAAAAAAATACTGAAAATACCAAAGCCCAACAAGATGAAAGGAAAGGACATGACCAGTTTCTGCCTTCGAGTTCGGGAACATGTGCAGGATTACAGTTTTTACACTGAGATTTAAAAATAAAGATCTAAATTATCATGGTAATATTATTCCGAATAAAAGCAAAGTTAAAATTTCAAAAAAAAAAGTATATTCATTGATTCCGCTTGTCTGTTTTACGCATTTCCCCATGTTGACGTTCCATTGTTCACATAGTATAACGAGTTATTTTCATGATCGATCGAGTGAATTTTAATGACAAAGTGTAACGTTGGAAACAATGAATTAGTGTTGAGTGTCAAGCTGACGGACATTTTAAATGTTTTACAAAAATATACCAAAGTGACGGAACGTGTGGCGTGTGCTACGGGCATTGCAAAAAATACAGTGACAAAATTACGAGAGCATGAATCTGCAAGAGCTAGTGGCAGCAAAATGAAAACTCCTACAAAGCAAAGAGACAGAGAAAGGAATATTTCGAAGGATTTTCTTTAACAGCATTAAGAAATATAATTCATTTTATGTATACTGTGAGAAAAGAAATACCTACAATGCGCAAGATCATGGCAGCTGCAAAAAAGACCTTAACTATACAGGAAGCGAAACAACATTAAGGAAAATAATCAAAAGTGATTTAGGATATCAAATTAAAAGATGCTACCAGAAAAGACTGGCTCTAATAGAAAGACGCCAAATTCAAGCGTGGATGGCTAAATATTTACGCCGCATGAAAGACAATGACTTGCTAGGTGCAAACAAAAAACCTGTTATCTATCTCAATGAAACATGGATACACGCACACTACACTGTAAAAAAATGTTGGCAAACACCAACCGATGTTGGAGTGAGAAGGAATGATAGCCCTGGCCGCCGGTGGATAATAGTGCACGCGGGAAGTGAAACCGGTTTTGTAGATAATGCACTCTTAGGTCCGTATTACAGAAGGAAACTCAAGCATTGATCTCTGTTTAAAACTAGTTTTGAGTCAAGTTTTAATTTTAGAACGATCCTCAAGCATAGATTCATTGATCATAGTTCAGCCGAGTTTGACTTTATTCTAGATCGTTACTCAGTTCGTGAATCTAACCCAAGCAGTGATTAAATCTGTAATCACCCAAGTGTGGTCGAGACCGCGCTTGAGCATAGATTGTCATGGGAAATTTTGTTCTTTTTTAAGTTTATTTGCGTTTTCGAGTTAATAATTATTGTGGAATTGAAGATTACTATCAAAATTGATACTTATATCTGGAGAAGTAGATTATTAATAGGTTTAATCCTAATGATTCATAGAATTTATATTACATAACAGCTTTTCTTCCAATAGACTGATATATTTATTTCGTCTTGCATTTATAGTGACAATCTGGAATTAGCTGATCGATTCAATATGATTGCGTGCTTCGAGCTAATTTTGTTCCTTATATCGAATTGTGCCTTAGTAGATATGGATTTCGACAACCTTCTAGGGATTTCAGAACATTGAAGAAGAATAAAAAAAAACCTCAGCGGGAAGTGACGGACTATTGCATATTCGTCATTCGGAGTAGGTACACATGATGAAAGGATTTATAGGGAAAGCTCAGTAGGTGCTCAGGAGGATTGAAGAGAATAAGTTATGACGGAGCTCATAACATATAGTGATTAATCAATGTAGTTTCTTATGACAACAGTTCTAAGGCCCAGAACGAAAGAGCCACGTTGTGGCATTCACATACAAATAACAAGAGACATTTTGTAGAAACAATTTATTTTGATACGTAATTTCATCATTTTTGTTATAAATTCTTTATTTTTGTTTTCCAATATTCTTCCTCCAGACATGGGTGCCATATTATTTTCTCATGCCACTATCATTCCTCATGTTTTACACGTAGCATGATCTCCTCCGTCGCCATACTCCCCGTCTTTGCGAGGTTGAATAGTATCTATTGGTGCTAGGTGATAGTGGCTTTCATAGCAGCATTCAAAAATGCACCTGTAAAGAAGTATTATTATTTATTGTTATTAAAAACACTGAAACCCCGTTACAAAATCAATAGGAAGTAATATAATATAGACACGAGTACCTACATACATTTCTAAAAGTGAAAATTCAATAAAAATACATACCTATTAGCGACTACTGCTTTCAACATTTATTTGGTCAGTTTTTATTAGTAAGTATATATACATTCAGAGATAAATACTTTTTCTTGTTTACTCCAATTATTGGAGTTTATTATTTTCATTGCTATAATCGCAAACACAAAGAAATAAACATATTAAAAATTATTTTATTCAAATTAAATTTTTCTAATGAAATTGTTGACTTACTTAGGATTGTCAAAACGCGACCACAGAGCACTTTAGTCACGACAGATACAAAAATTTGTGGAATGAAATAGTACAAAATGACTCCAAACAGTTTAACTTCAATAAATCTGTGTTTGTACTATTCGCAGCTAACAAAATAACGCTCACTTCCTAAATATTTGGGTTCTTAAGGTACATTTTAATATTTCTAATCCTGTGAATATCAGAACATAGTTGGTAAATAAAATAAATAGTAAACGAAAACAGGCTGATGCATAGACAATACACATCTCTGCTTGAGGCTCGATTTGATTCTCGCTTCAGCTGATTATAGTTTGATTACCGTTCTGGAATAAGAACAATGCTCAAGTACTGATTCTATACTTAAACAATGATCAACTGATTGACGATCAAACTAGACTTGAGGAATGTTCTGTAATACGGACCTTAATGTTTAAGGCAGACACAAAAAAAAAAACATACAAACATCCGAACATAGTACCTCCTCCTTTTTGTGAAGTCGGTAAAAACCGGGGACTATCACGATCAAATGAACGCTGAGAATTTCACAAAGTGGCTGACTGAAAAACTGATACCCAACATACCAAGAATATCAATGATTGTAATGGACAACGCACCTTATAAGTAAGTAGTAAGGAAGAAAATAAACCGCCCAACATGAATTCCAGAAAACAAGCGATGGTTGAGTGGCTCCAAGCTCACAACATCGAATTTTACGACCGGTACAGCAGCAACCGCTATGTCCCTGCATTTTAAATCTGTAATATCTTCGAAAATATTCATTTAAATTACATGCTGTAAAGGGCCATATTTATCTATATTAAATGCACAATGTATTTAAGGTACTTAATTGTATAAGGATTAATGCTGTATTGCTTAAAATCGCTTCGTAAATAAGCCATTATTTCTCGTAAAAAGTAAAGGATAAAAAATGATTATTGTGGGTTTATCCCTAAGAGATAGACATATATAAAAAATGTGTTTATTTACGACATCACATTAGAAACCTCTAAAATTATCAATGTTGCTCTACTATACATGCATGCATGTATTATACAAAGTTGATACGACAGAGGGGCTTTCCTTTAAACTGCCTATACTAGGTATCATTATCAAGCTCTTTACCAAAAATCAATTAAATTAAAACAGTAGTTTAGTCGCAAATGATTTTATAGGTTTTTGCCCCGTTTGAATATGATGTATTTTTCCTAAAAGCTGATTATGTCTCTACGCATAGGTCATGCACCTTAAAACGATAAATCTACGATACGTTGTTGCCGCTCTTACGCAAGTCATAAACCAATAAGTACATAAGAGAGTGACAATCCTATTAGCAAAACATCACGTGCGTAAAAGAAATAGAAATAGGTCAGTGTATTGGTATTGTATCTTAGATCCTTGCGACACAAAATACCGAGAGTACAGAAGTTAATCACATGTATGTACAGATAGCGCGCGAGTTGAATGCAGTCGGGGTCTGAGGTAAAGAGCGGGAGCATCTCCCCCCGCTATCCGCACGCCCCACCTCACGCGCCTGCAGTGTAGTGATGTGCCATCTTTGTCAACTACCGTACATTTGCCGTGTTATTGTGTTAATACTGAAGTTCCCGTGTTATTTTTTTTATTTTAATAATGACTGATCCGAGTCCATCAAGTTCCGTTACAAAAAAACGAGCTTTTATTCATCGCCAAGCACGAGAAATGGCGAAAAATGTTTTAGACATGTGTGTTGAAGAAAGGCAGAACAAAAATTTGACATTTAATTTGAATAATGCTTTCGACCGAGCAAGCCGTTATACTGGACTTTCCAAAAGAACATTGGCTGCAATTCAAAATGAGTCTAAGAAAGGGCCTCTTTGTTCTCCTTCTAAAAAGAAAAGGCCATGTATTAAAAAGAAAAATTTAAATGTCGACGATTTTGATCGAAGTGTTATACACAGAACCATTGAAGAATTTTATATAACTAAAAAAATTGTTCCGACCTGTATTAAACTCCTCGCAGCTATTCGTGAAAAAATCGAATTTCCATGGGGAGTGACCAGTTTAAGAAAATTGTTAAAAGACATGGGATATAAATGGCTTAAATGTCATAATAAACGCAGAATTCTGGTGGAAAGGCCTGCTGTTGTATATGCACGGTCAAATTATTTGCGGAAAATTCGTCAATACAGGCAAGACAATCGAAACATTTTTTTTCTAGATGAAACATGGATAGATAATAACCTCACTTTTAAAAAATGTTGGCGAAATGAAACGATCGACGCCGTGTTGACAGACACAAGCTCCACAAACAGGCTTATTCTTGTTCACGCGGGATTAAGAGGAGGGTTTTTAAATGGGGCAAAACTACTTTTTAAAGCTGGTACTACCTCAGGTGATTATCACGGACAGATGAACAGTGTTAATTTTGAAAAGTCTTAATCAGACCATAATCCCTAATCTACCGCAAAACAGCGTTGTTGTGATGGACAACGCGCCGTATCACAGTGTGCAAGAAAATAAAGTCCCAACAAAGTCCAGCACCAAACCTATAATGTTAGAATGGCTAACAAAGAATAATGTGGAAGCTTCAATCACGATGAGAAAAGATGAGCTCTTCCATTTGATTCAGTTACATAAACCAATAGAAAAATCATTTAAAATCGATGAATTCATCAGGAGTCATGGCCATGTCGTAGTAAGACTACCACCGTATATGTGCGACCTCAATCCGATTGAGTTGGCTTGGGCAAAAGTGAAAAGAATAGTACGGCATCACAATGTTACTTCAGATTTATCTCTAAAAAGGTTAAAAGAAGTTACGGAGCTGGCGATTTCTCAGGTTACAGAGGAAGATTGGCGTGGCTTCGATGATCACGTCATAAGTTTAGAAGAAAATTATTGGCAAAGAGATGGATTAATTGAAGATACCATAGATCGATTCGTCATTGAGGTCAGCGACGGCGAGGATAGTGACACCGATTCAACCATATCTGCCATTTCTGAATCTGATTAATTTTTTTTATTCCGTTTTGTGAAATTATTATTAAAAACATGTGATAATTATGATATTGGTTTTTTTTTCATCATGTTAACCTAGTGTAAAAAATAAAATTAAACTTATAACATAGTTTAAATTTATCGACATTCATTACTCATTGTGGTCATCAATAATTATAATTAGGTCACAGCACTACCGCATTCCTAAGCTCTGCATTCAACTCGCGCGCTATCTGTACTTCACTTTTCATACCTACGCTCGGCGGTCGCGCTATGGTTGTCAACTTTGGCTTATGCACAAAAAACTATCGTGGTAGTGGCACTCGCATCTAGTTGTTCGATTTATTGTTGAGAATGAAACAGGAAGAAACGAAAAAACCAATAATAACTAAAATATTTTAATTTTAATGTTATTGTTTGTAGTACTTTGTGACATTACAAATGTCACAAAGTACTACAAAGTCATGTTCGCTTTTACTTTACGGCGCGGGACCGGGGGCCGGGGCGCTTACCTACCTACCTAACTATTGTGTTATGTTAATAAAAACCATCGAAATACAAGCAAATACCTACTTACCTCTCTGAAACAACTGGTAGATTAAAAAACGACAATTCACTGTTTAATGTTGAATTTAAACAACCTTCCACTGAATAGTTATAATTGTTTTTATTGCTCCATTTTGCACTTCATAGACTTCTGTACTCTCTGTATTTTGTGCTTGCGATCCGTAAGTGGGGCCTCCAAAAAACTTGTTTTTTCAGTGCGCCGACGCTACCCTTCCGGAACGTACGTACGCGGAAGCTCCTGCGCCCTTATTGTTTTGTCGAACTCGTGCGCTGACAAAAATTGTGATTTTGTTTTGTTATTGTGACAGGACACGTAACTTGGGATTATTATTATTTAGTGTTAGTGTTTTTTTTTTTTGTAATTGACTGTTTTTATCGTGATAGTTAAACTTTGGTTGTGTGTGTGTATAATTAAAGTGTTCGAAAATACCTCGTGTAACTGACACGGCGTCAGAATACACTGATATGATTTTAATCTACGGTGAATGCCGTGGAAACGCAACGTTAGCTCTACGAACTTACAGAGAAAGGTATGGTGATAGCCGCAATTGCCCTAGGAATGCCCGCACCATACAGTTGGCAGTACAAAGATTACGGGTCAATAAACGTATAGTGCTGTAACAGGAGGGAGTGCCACCGCGGCAAATGCCCGCTGCTTGGGACGAAAGAATTTTAGACAATTTTTCCCGCAGCCCGACGAGTCTCCACAGAGCCGCCCGGCAGTTTAGATGTTGCCATAGAACTATCCACAAGGTTCTAAAACGTAAAAAACGCAAACCTTCTAAATATCGGAAGGTGCAAACTTTGTTATCGAGAGACTTGCCGATCAGCAACAGTTACTGCCAATGGCTACTAAATAAAACATCCGAAGACCGTCATTTCTTAACTAATTTAATATGGACCTATGAGAGTACTTTTACTCGGACCGATCTGGAATCGGCAAAATCTCCGGTACTGCAGTTTGGAAAATCCACACGTGTTTCGAGTTACTGCCCGCGCGCGACGTTGGACGTTGCCATTTTGTGAGGCAGGTATCCAAGGTCAGTCACCAGGCCCAAGTTTTTATGAAGTTTGGGTTTCTCCTTTATTTACAAAGGGTGGTTGCGTTTTACTATGATTTATAAGCTATTTAGTTTGTTTGAAAAAAAAAAATTCTCATTTATGGCGCTTTTTATTTTTATACCGTATCGAATTAATACTAAACACGTATAGTATACGTAGTGTAATTTAATGCCCCTCTGTCGTATCAACTCTGTATACAAAGTGGAACAGGACGATCGACATTCCTTTAAACCACGTAAAGAGTATCATGTTCTTTACCCGTATACAAAAAATCAATCAAATCCAATGAATACTTTAACCACAGGAAATTATTTTTCATTTTTAAATTTTACAACATGATGTAGATCTAAGTCCGTAACAATAGGTAAACATTGTAAGGTCAAGAAACTGTACAAAACATATTATGATTCTATTCTCTGCGTCTCAATATGCTTGAAAGACAGAGAAAGGCGTCATACGATTCCCCTCTGACGCCACCCGCCTAGTCCCACAAAATCCTTTAACTTTACAATAGTGGTGCATAGACAATTGCGAGTGTGTGTGTGAGCGGAATTTTTTCGGCAAAAAGTCTCGGAGTTCTCGGACTCGTCACAAAATACAGTGGACTCGTCTCGGTAATTAGGTGAAGGTCAGTTAGTGCATAGCTGCGCCCTTTGAGGAGAGCACACGCATACGCCTATTTTTTTATCACGAGACGAGCCGCGCGCGCATTGTCGTGATTTTATAAAGTTTTAGTTGATAGTGTGATTTTAAAAACGATTTTCTTAGTTGTATTAGTGCATAGTGACTTAAGTGTTAGTGTTAATATTAGTTAGTTAATATTAGTTAGGCATTTACTAGGTAGCTAGTTTAGTGATTTAGGTTAGGTTTAAAGTTTTGTAGTTGAATATTATGCCTCAAATAAAGTACACAGCTGCCGAGTACACCGACATGGTTTTTACGTATGGAGAATGTTACCAAAATGCGGCTTTAGCATTGCGTACATACTGGGAGAGATATGGTGATACACGGACGTGCCCCACCAACAGCCGTGTTTTTACCCTGGCCGTTCAGAGGTTACGAGAGAATCAGCCTTTGGTTCCTCAAGAAGAGGGTGTGTCTTCAAATTCAGTAATCGAAGAGCGGATATTACAACATTTTGAAAACAACCCGACTTGTAGCCTCCGGAACGCAGCGCGGCGGTTTCGAGTGAGTCACATAACTGTCCATAGAATTTTGAAACGGCATGCGCGGCGACCTTACAAGTACAGAAAAGTTCAAGGACTGTTATCCAGAGATATGCCATTCAGAGTGTTATTTTGCCGATGGCTTCTCGACAAATTATCAAATGACCCTGACTTCCTATTTAATATTATGTGGACAGATGGGAGCACTTTTACAAGAAATGGAATTTGGAATCGACAAAACCTAAGATATTGGAGTAACGAAAACCCACGTCTAAGTCGAGAGTCTTCATTCCAGTACCGGTTTTCAGAAAATGTCTGGGCTGGAATTCATAGAAATAAAATAATAGGTCCAGTGTTTATTGATGGGACGTTAAATGCAGAGAAATTCATAGAACTTCTCAGTGGCCCAGTGTCAGACTATACAGTCCCCGGCACGTAACTTGGCAAGAGTCGTTAGATGCGCAGAAGTCGTTTTTTAGTTCTCTTTGGTGGTCAAGCGGGACGCGGGGTATCAGGTAGCGCCGATCCGAGCCCGAGATTGGTGCGACAGTCGACCCTTGCCTCCCGCACCGCGTCTACATTCCGTTCGCTCCCGATTACACTTGCGTGCACAAAAGTTGGACCCTTTGTTTTTGTTGAGTTTTTGTTGCGAGTTGTTGTTTTTATTTAAATTTAGTTTTTGTTACGAATTGTTGTTATTGTTGTTGTGTTAAATTTAGTTTTTGTTACCTTAATTACAATGCCAGGACCATATACCGTTTTACGCAGACATGCCAGAAAAATGGTATACGATGTGTACTGTTTCATGGAGAAAGAAGCTCAATCTGAAAAAGAGACGGTAAAACGGACTGCAGAAGCTACAAAAATGTCAGAAAGAACAGTTAGACGTATAGTCAAGGCAGGTAGAAATTCCTAATTCCTCACTGTCTTTAGGACACCGGGAAAAAAGAGGAATAAAACAAAGCCGATTACAGAGATCGACACTTTTGACCAGAAGGTGGTAAGAACTTGTATACACAATTACCACATTACAAATAAAGAGCTGCCCATAGTAGAAAAGCTAAGAAAAAAACTAAAAGATGACATCAATTTTAATGGGTCGGAGCGCAGTCTGCGCAGGATTTTGAATAACTTAGGCTTCCGGTGGAAAAAAGCCGAAAACAATAGAAAAGTTTTAATTTAAAAATCTAACATTAGATTACTAAGGATAGAGTTCCTTAGAACTCTTAGTAAATATAGGGAAGAAGGAAGACCGATTATTTACACAGATGAGTCGTATGTTGATTCATCTGATTTAAATAAATAAATAATAATAAATAAATAAATCTCATTCAGGTATGTAACAATTATCATACTTTGTTGTCTCATATTTGTGTCCTGTGAAATTGTCTGGACGTTACGAGAGATATACTTATGAAAAATAATCATTATATCTCTTATTACAGGTTCTAAAGCGTGGTCAGATGGATCATTACAGGGGCTTAAAAAACCCATTTCGAAAGGGCAACGGATTGTAATAGTGCATGCTGGATCCGAAGCTGGATTTGTTCCCAATGCACTGCTGTTATTTAAAGCTGGAACAAAGTCGGGGGACTTTCATGACAACATGAATTATAATAATTAGACCAAGTGGCTTCGCAGCCAACTAATACCGAACCTGCCGCCAAATTCGGTGTTAGTAATAGACAACGCATCGTATCATAACAAGCAGTACGATCCTGCACCTACCTCGAATGCTAAGAAAGCGGACATGCAGAGGTGGTTGGCGGAAAAGGGCATAGCGTACGAGGACAGTATGCTCAAACCTCAGTTATATAAATTAATTAAATTATATAAACTACAATACAAAAAATACAGCATTGACCAAATACGATTCCGCGATTGCCGCCCTACCATCCGGACTTAAATCCTATAGAAATGGCATGGGCGGCAATCAAAGGTTATGTAGCCAGCAAAAATATTACGTGGAATGTGACCAATGCAATGGAGTTAGTTAAGGAGAAAGTTTTATTAATGGGCGCTGATGAATGGTCGAAATTGTGTGGGAGAGTTAAAAAAAATGAGGCTGATTAAATCAAAAGCGACCATATAGTCGACACAGTCACTGAATGTTTCGTTATTTACGCCAGTGACGACAGCGACTCCTCCAGCGACGAGAGTGATGATAGTTTTGTCGAGGATGAGGAGCCAACTCCTTCCACCAGCTCAGGTGGTGATTCTAATTTTATGCCAGGGGTAGCAGTATTATTAACTGATAGTGAAGAAGAGACCACATAATTTTGAATAATAATATTTTTTATGAAATAATTTTTTTTTCACTTATAAATGCATTATTTTATTTATAACACAAATGATGGCAATAACCATAGAATAATGACAAGCAATAAAGGTGACCACTTTTTTGTTCCACTAAGTGCACGATGCGCGAACTTACCCCCACTACGCCAAAACCTTGCCAAGTTACGTGCCGGGGACTATACCGATAATTTATCTTTGGACGTGTATCGACGACTGTGGTATCAATTGGACGGTGCACCCGCCCATTCCGTAGTGCCTGTTAGACAGCGACTAACGGATATGTTTGAAAGTCAATGGATTGGCCGTTTTGGACCTATTCGATGGCCAGCACGGTCACCGGACCTGACACCACTGGATTTCTTTTTGTGGGGGGCCGTAAAAAACAAGGTGTATGCAAGACAAGTGAACACTGTGGACGATTTAAAAATTAAAATAATTAATGCCTTTGAAACTTAAAAGAATGGTAGATCGTGAACGTGAAAATTTAATAAGACGATGTCGCTTGTGCATAATTAACAACGGTGGACACTTTGAAAATTTAAAAATTTGACTCTATTGATGGTTTAAATTCTGATTGTGATTTGATATTATGTGGTTAATCATTCAATCAGTGATCTTTTAAGTAACAACGCGCAACTTAGTGAGTTTTTTTTCTCTGAATAAAGTCTATGTACGCGTCAAAATTTATGGCGGCTGTGAAGTACGCAACCCGCTGCGCAGTTCCGCACCCCTCATCCCCGTGGACACGTGAATTTGTTACTGCGCAGCAACTCGCCACATGTCCCGACTTACCGAGCCGCCATAAAGTTTGAATTAGGTAGGTACCTACCTACGCCCCGCACCGCCGCTGCCGCGCCCCGCAACGCGCCGCACAACAGGTCAGTGACGTTTCGTAGTTAAAGCTTGTTTACTTTTTATGCAGTTGATTCTGCTATTTATTTTGTTTGAAAATTGCAATTTTTTAAATTTTCCATTAACATCTTCTTTTTCATTAACATCTTCGTGTTTTAAAATATTTCTATTGACTAGTACTGTGCTTGTTTTAATTTAATGTCTTAGGGGAGACCGGGGCTGGATGTGACAGGGGTAGGTAGTTACAGTGGCAATAGTCGCGAAACAGGGAACGCAATACTGACGTTAGAAAGGGACAAATAGTCCCGCCGCCGCCGGCTAGCATGCCGCGAGAGCCAGTGGCGCCAGCGTTTTTGTGAGAGGAGCCCGCGCGTGCTGCCATTAAAATCGCAGGTTAGTAAAATTTTACACTTTTAGTAATATTGGTTTGCAACCTATGTTCCATAAAGGCAGAGATGTCCTTGTTGTTATTCTTACGCCCTAATGCTTTCGTTTTGCAATGAATCTACATACAGCTATGTTTCTTGATGCTTTCACTGCATAACCTTAAAAGTTCAGATTTGGCGTTGGGGCTAAAAGTTACATTTGCTCGGGGCAGGTTGTGATTTGTCACTACCTGCCCCGTAGTGCTTGTTGCCGACTGACATAATTTGTGTTACATTTTTTGTTAAGCTTTATCTTTTTTTGTAGGATGAGGACGTGTATATAAGAAGAACTGAGCGGGACAAAATATCTTAAGACATTTACGTACAAGCAGCAGTTATTTTGGAGGAGGACAAAACTAAAAAAATTCATGGCATCGCAAAAGACGCTAACAAGATATTTAAAGAAAAGAAAAGAAGCAAAAGACAAGGACACACCTGTGGAATCTCTCACAGTCGGTTACTAGAAGAATAGACAAGTTTTCAACGATGTGCAAGAGGTCGTTTTGGTGAGTTACCTAATTAAATATAAAAGCCTTATCAAAAAGCCGCTGCGAGAACAACCAAAATAACGCGAAGAACTCGCAAATCAGCAGTTTTAATAGATACGCCAGAAAAAGATGCTTTGGCACTGGACCAAAGTAAGAAGATGGAAAATAAATCCAAAAAAGGAAAGTCAGCCAAAGGGGGAAAATCTATAGGAAAGAAGACAGAACCGAAAAATTTCAATAAGAGAAGGAAAACAAGTAATGAAAAAGAAAGCCTTGCTGTAAAGAGGAATGTTGACACTGACGAAGAAAGTGAAGTAGAGGATGGTTATTTTTGTCTGATATGTTGTGATCCCTTTGATCCAAAGAAATTGGGTGAGGAATGGGTAGAGTGGAGTTTGTAAGAATTGGTCACATGTGAAATGTGTTAGAGGAAATATTGCACATTAGATATGTTTGAATTGCGAAAGTGATTTTTCAGACTACGCTCTACAGTGACTAAACTGCTTGGTTTTCCTTATAAATCTGATTGTCTTTTTGTAAGTATATAGCTTATCTTCAATTTTAAAATACGTATTGTTCTTTAGTAGGTACAAGGTTTTGTTTAATACAGAGGTTTATAATCTTAGAGGTGAGAAATTATTTTGTTTTTACGAAGTAGAAGACCAAATATTAAGTTTATAATTTTGTTTTATTTTAGATTATGTTTTCGTTGTAATGAGGCAAAATATTGCTTTATAGACATAATTTTATGTAATTTAAATTAAGAAAAGTAACTTATTGTGATGATTGTTCCTATTAAAAACTCTTATAATACGTTTGTTTTTTACTGTAACAATTTGCCCCATGTATTGTAACAACCAGCCCCGAGCACGGGGTTGAAAGTTACACGGCTTTTTTTTCAGAATTCATACATTTATGTCATTACTCTTAGTCTGCTACATAAAATTTATTTTAAATAAAGATCCTGAATAGTTACTTAATCAAACAAACCTATACTCAGGTAAAACAATCAAACCAATAAAAAAATATGACAGTTTGTAAAAAAAATGTCTCAACCAGCCCCGGTCTCCCCTACATCCAGTTCCACATTGTATATAATCCTTCCTCTTGAATCACTCTATCTATTAAAAAAAAACCGCATCAAAATCCGTTGCGTAGTTTTAAAGATGTAAGCGTTCATAGGGACAGAGAAAGCGACTTTATTTTATACTATGTAAGAAGAAACAGCATAAACCGCCGAAAAATTATAAAATCGACAAATTGTTAGCTGACAATGGCCATGAAGTAGTAAATTGCCACCGTACTCGTTCGTATAAGTGCGACCTCAATCCTATCGAATACATTTGGAACTTAGTTAAACAGAGAGTTTCAGAAAAGAATGTGGAACAATTAGAAAGTAAGATTGAATCTTTGACCTTGCAGGCGTTGGCTTCAATAACTCCAGATGATTGGAAGAAAGAAGTTAATCACGTGAAGAGACTTGAAGAAGAATACTGGCGTAAAGACCGAATAACTGACGAATTATTTATCATCAATACGGCAGACGACAATGAATCTGACACAACGGATTCTGAAACTAATTCTGATTCAGATGATAATATGAGTGAATAGAAGAATTAGTCTAAAATGATTAAATTGATGTCATTCAGGCTGGCTGGACAAATCTTCAAAATAGCTCGCATTTAACTAGGTCAATAGCGCATTTTATGTGACGGCTAAACACCCTTATTTCAGAATTTGTGACGCTACAGAATCTTAGATAATCGAAAACGTGTCAAACCATCTTGAAAAACCACTTTTCGCTGGTCTCTCAATCTCGGTAACGGAAGTGATTTTGACGACTTTTTGCATATCAACGGGCGTCACATAAATTTGTGACAGGCATTGAGCTAAAAGTTTTGTTATAAGAACAGCGGTTTAGTAGAAAAATGCAAAAATCTGTGTCCAGCCATCTTGAATTTACGTATAAAACTTTTGGCTGGCACTTCTGAATCTCAATAACGGGAGCGTTTTCGAATATAGTTCCTTTACTAACATTTAGTGACGCAATTTGTGACAGTAATAACGTTCGATTTATGGCGTCACATGTAAGGGTTTACGAGAAATCAGTAAAAACTTACATGTCCAAATAACCTGCGTTCAAGCTGGCTGGACACATGTATCTCCGCTGTCTGATGATCTACGGCCTTCGAAATATATTCAAATTTTTGTGACGGGGACGATAATGATTTACTGAATTTGTGACGGAGAAACTTTGAGTAGTTTCAAAGATATTGATCATTTAAATTTTCCCATACAAACACTGCAGTAGGGTTACCAATATTGTAGGTTTTATGTAGGACTAAGTATATTTTAAGGTGTTTTCTTTAATGGACGAAAATCCGTGTTTTGATGATAGTAGTTGACAGAATTATAATCATTATCAAAAAACGTAAAAAAAATTGAATTTCGCGGGCTACCCTAGCGCTTTCACCTTAAATCGATAGATGACAAAAGTGTAGAAGTGAGGAAGGGGGGGGGGGTAATTTTTTGATGTTATTGATTATTTACGTGCAGATACCTACTCTTTTTAGTAGGTAGGTATTGGTGTTTTTCATGGTAAGTACATAGGTAGGTATTGGTGCCGATTCTCTTGTCACAAATGCGTCTAAACTAGATCATCAGAATCAGATCAGAATCATCATTTGACAGGAATAAACTAAATTTTGGTGATTTGTAATCACCAAAATTTAGTTTATTCCTGTCAAATGATGATTTCCCATTCTGAAATTAACTAAAGTGACACAACTTAACTAAATTTTAGTTTAACAGTACTAAGATTGCACTGAGTTAATAGTTTCGAGAAAATAGTAATTTTGCTATTCTGAATTTCAGGTTTTTCACCTAAAATTTAGATTCTCTAACTAAATCTGACTATTTTTAATCGCGACTTAAAAGGTGTGGAATAAAATTAGTTGGCATGAGCTAAAATTCACACCAACACCTCGAATTCGGATGCAAAAACAGTATTGTTTTTTGATTTTCTTTTCTTTTGCTTATATCTCGAAAACGGTGTGTCCTATCGCAAAAATAATGAAAATTTCGACCCCCTTTTAAAAACCCGCATACCCTTAAAACTCAACACGTTGATAATAATTTTTCATATTTTCCATACAAAAGTGAAAAATTCCATAAAAAGGTGGTTGAGGTTGCCACACTATGCCCCTTCGGCTCAAAAAAACACGGGGAGGGGCCCGTTGCTAAATAATAACAGCCGCACAGGTCGATCGATCAGGTTAAGCTACGCTTGCCGCGGTTGGTCCGTGGATGGGTGACCAACTTTACATACCGAGACCCCTCCGTGCCTCGGAAAGCATCCTGGCTGTCATTCGTGGATCTTTGACAGCCGTTACGGGTAGTCAGAAGCCCGAAAGTCTGACAACCAGTCTTACCAAGGGGTATCGTATTACCCAGTAACTGGGTTGTGGAGGTCAGATACGCAGTCGCTCCATGTAAAACACTGGTATTCAGCTGCATCCGGTTAGACTGGAAGCCGACCTCAACATAGTTGGGAAAAGGCTAGGCAGATGATGATGATGAGGGCAAATAAGTACCTACTTTTTGGCTGAATGCACAAACCGTACGAAGCCAAACAAATAAAAAAAATACCTACTTACCACGTGGAGTCGCGATTGTCAAATTCGATTTGGTTGTGTCAAAATTATTTTTAAATTTAGAGATATTTTAATGCAGAAAAGCTCTAAGATTCTCATAGCCAAAAGTAAGTAAGGACATGTCTGGTGGAGCAATGGGCGATTGTCTAGGTAGTCAAAGAAAATGTTCAGTAATGATTCTTATCCTATTAATATTATAAATGCGAAAGTTTGTATGTATGGATGTATGGATGTTTGTTACTCTTTCACGCGAAAACTACTGAACGGATTTTGATGAAACTTTACAGTAATATAGCTTATACATCAGAATAACACATAGGATACTTTTTATCCCGATATTCCCACGGGATCAAAACTTACGCGGGTGAAACCGCGGGGCGCAGCTAGTATTAATATAATCGTCGTATTTTATAGTTTATCAATTAATAAGTTTCAGGAATCAGGATCTTGCGAAAACTGGTCAAAATTTTTTTAGTATAACGCCATCTGTGAACGAATACAGGTACTAATTGGTGGTATGCCTTTGTAAGGTTTAATGAAACATTTAATATTTTGTTGATCTGAGATCATATTCTTCAGTTTTTTTGAATATTTCTATTTCTGTAACAAAAATGTAAAAACCTATTGCTTATTTTTAGCTACTTGTTAATAGGTACTGAATTGGGATTATAATAAATAAAACTATGTATGTATTTATTGTAAAACAAATTATTTTATTGTAGATACATACATAAATAAAATGATAAAAAAACATTAAGCATCTTCTAGAGACACCAAAACATTGTCCAAAAATGTCGTTGTTGCTACTGGTGATAATGAAGGTGGTAGTGGTAGCGGTGGCGGTGTTGGTGGGACTGGGACGGCCTGTGGTAGTGGCGGTGTTGGTGGAAGAGACTGTGTTGGCGGCGGAGTAATTGATCCATGTTCCACTGATGGAACAATATCCTCTTGTAAGTCTCTTGAAGAGTCATGAATCAGGCGTCGATTCGCTCGAACCCAACAGGCTTGACATGCATAAATTGTTGCCATATCCTGAAAATATTATTACATTTTATTACATGACATGATATAACTGGCGAAATGTGGGGTGTACTACTGGTTCACCCCCCCAAATCCTTTTCTTGAGAGTTGTTTCCATTGCTCGTCTTTCCAGTTTTGACAGATCTGTCCAATTGATTTTACCATTTTCTTTCAAAGATCTTTCCTATTTATAAAATAAATAAAAATAATTTACCTGATAATTAATATCATTGAAAATAAGGGGTACTAATGGTTGTCCACTGCAACGGTATAGAAATGTCTGCGTCTTGGATTTCTGAGTCCGACTGAGATACCACAACCACGGCAGACCATTGTATGACCTGGTAATCTCTCATTGTCAGTAGCTTCGGTATTTATAAATTATAACAATTGTGACAAGCGTATCCATCTAATGGGATCTGGAACAATAAAAAATATCATTGTATTTTTCAAATTATAACACAAACTGCTTCGATCAGATCGAAGCACAACTGCTTAATGTACTGACTTTACTGCATGGCGATTGCCGTAGTTTAAAGGCGTACCTGATTTGCTAACCATCGAGCAAGTCTCACTTGCAGGGGTAACGCCAGCTTTGACACGATATGTCTGCGACTCCGCAGCACAGCGATGCCATAATTGATGCACCTCAGCACCAAATTGAAAGGAAAAGCAGAATCCTTTAAGAATAGTAACAGTAATTGTGTCTAGATGATGTCAGTCCGTGTAGAATAACAATGGTCGGTAAAAGAAAATATCAAGAACACAAAATAATTGCACAGTAAGCAAGGAACGCATGCAAGCTTATAACCTCAGTATATTCAATGTACTCTGTGCTTATAACTTGGAACTGCAATGCAAGCAAAGCAAGCAAAAAATAACTGGTAATATGTCAATGTCATGTCAAAAATTGATAATACTTACCTTCATGTTAGGAAGTGGGTATTCAAAGTTGATGTGTACAGAAGACTATTTTAGTAATATTGTCGTATTTTATACGCAAATACGTTAATATATTCCTTTGGTCTAAAATAAGAGGCTTATAGTTATTGTTCACATTCTATAAGGTAAGTAATTACGGGTAAAATGGAACGTCAAAGACATTTTAGTACTTCCCGTTAAAAAGGGCAAAGCGGAAGCCACGATTGAGTACTGTTTTTTTGAAAATTATGTTACGCAAGTAATACTGAATTAATAAATCCATAGTAATTTAAATCTAAATTTTTAAATCTTATTGTAAAATCTTAAATCATGAACATTTATCGATACCAGAATTACCAGAGGGCAGAAACTGGACATCTCCTTTAGTCATAGTTTAGTTCGGTGTACAAGAGAATTGACACCATTGTGTCAGGATAACTAATGCTCGAAGGTATTTAAATGAAAAAGTATATATCGGCATAATTATATAAAATAAGTATCGGCATCACTTTTAAACGTCGGACTATAGATGCTGGCGGGAAAGATTCCGAATCATTCCCGTCGAATACTTCGGAAGTATTCCGAAATATTCCGAAACTTTCGGAATATTTCAACTGTCAAACAAAAACCAGGAAAATCGACCTTACTACCTATTTCGCGCTTGGAATTTGTAAATTATATTATCTTTAGTTGTGTTGTGAGCGGTAGGTACAGACGCCAGCAGGTCAACCTACCCCAATCTGTCAAATTTCTTTGATAGATTTTCAACTTTAGTACAAAGGAATAAGGTTCATATTCAATTAGGAAAATCTGACAGATTGGGGTAGCTTGATGTGCTGGCCTCTGTACATTAAGTTTATGGTTGTGTGGTTGGTGGTATAGGTGGACAAATATACATACATACGGTTCAAACTCATAACCTCCTTTTTTAAGTCGGTTAATATATCAAAACCTGCTCCTAAGTATAACAAATACTTTTCAGAAAACCGCATCAAAACGTGTTTGCTTGCAAGGCTTGCCTTTATTTGTTTTTATTGACTGGGCTATTATACGCGTTAAGTAGGTAGGTAATGATTAATACCTACCTACATATGCGACTCGCGAATACTCGCGATGCGTACAGAGTTACATATAAACTAACCAAAAACATATATACTTAACCCTTTTTAAAAAAACAAATCAAATATGTTAGGCCTGGTTTTTTATCCCACAACTGACATTTATAAAAATAGCATTCGATTTCGAAATAAGTAGGTACTCACCTAAAAACAAAAGAATAAAAATCCTGCTAATCGCAGGCTAACATATCTACCTATAAAAATATCAACATATACTTAATCAATCCCATTTATAATAAAATAAACATTTATATTTTACTTAGGTATGTGCCTCTGAACAGTAATTAACTCACCCACCACACCAGAAAAACAAACACGTTTATTCCCATTGAATTATTCGGGCGAAATATTCGGCGGAAACATTCCGAAAAATTCGATTGCGGGGTACGAATCTTTCTCGCGGTGAGGGAAAACTTCTCCGGGGAGCATCTCCCCTCTTACCGCACCCCGCACCGCCATCGCTTGCACGCACGACTCCTGGAGTCCTGCTCACTGCTGGCAGTCGGGCGCGCGCTCCCCAGGAGTAATAGTGTTCTGTGGGCGCGCGCGGCGCGGTGCAGCGCGGCAACAGCGGCCGGCGCACAAAGGGGCAGCGGTGGCGGCGATCGACGATCGATGCAAAATACGATTTTTCAGCAAAAAAAATAAAAATCTTAATTCAATTCATTTTGAATAATTCTGATAAAAAGAAACTTTCCCAGAAGTATTCCGAATATTTCAGAAGTTTTGCAACTATACGTCGGACATAATAAAAATAAAAAAAACCAGATGGAATCGACACTTCCTATCTCAATACCATTGAGACTTTATTTATGTAAAAATTATGGTCACCTCACAATATTAATGGATGTTTGTATGGGAAAACTTAAATGATCAATATCTTTGAAACTACTCAAAGTTTCTCCGTCACAAATTCAGTAAATCATTATTGTCCTCGTCACAAAAATTTGATTATATTTCGAAGGCCGTAGATCATCAGACAGCGGAGATACATGTGTCCAGCCAGCTTGAACGCAGGTTATTTGGACATGTAAGTTTTTACTGATTTCTCGTAAACCCTTACATGTGACGCCATAAATCGAACGTTATTACTGTCACAAATTGCGTCACTAAATGTTAGTAAAGGAACCATATTCGAAAACACTCCCGTTATTGAGATTCAGAAGTGCCAGCCAAAAGTTTTATACGTAAATTCAAGATGGCTGGACACAGATTTTTGCATTTTTCTACTAAACCGCTGTTCGTATCACAAAACTTTTAGCTCGATGCCTGTCACAAATTTATGTGACGCCCGTTGATATGCAAAAAGTCGTCAAAATCACTTCCGTTACCGAGATTGAGAGACCAGCGAAAAGTGGTTTTTCAAGATGGCTGGACACGTTTTCGATCGATTATCTAAGATTCTGTAGCGTCACAAATTCTGAAATAAGGGTGTTTAGCCGTCACATAAAATGCGCTATTGACCTAGTTAAATGCGAGCTATTTTGAAGATTTGTCCAGCCAGCCTGAATGACATTTAAATTGTATTAATAAACATTGATTTTTTAATACTTGGTTTTATTTATTGGTTGTCCATTAAAATAGGTTGAGAGGTTTATTGAAAATGTATCAAACAGACAAGACTTCTTTCACGTGTGTATTAGTAGGTAATTTAATAAAAATTCCTATAACCCTAGGACATGCATTTTTTTCACCAGAGGTGGCAACTAGGGAATGCAATCCGGACTATCCGTAATCCGAAATATCCGGATATCCGCCCATTTTTACTCGACTTGTAAATCCGGATTCGAAAATCAAATCCGCGGATTTTCTGAATAATAAGAAATTGTAATTCGCAATTACTTTATCACGTGGGACGCGAGTGCGTCCTTGATCGGATCGTTCCGTTCATTCGACGACAGCGACGAGCGAGAGAAACATCTTTGTGCGCGCAATCGGATTAGACCGGTGATTTCGTACGTAAGTAGATAAAATAATTATCTATATTCATTGTTCTTTAATTCTATGGTTTAAGACATTTATTTCTTTAAAATATAGTACAATTATTCACTTACAATGAGAAACATTTATTGCATAGGTACATATTATAAATGTTTCTTGGAAAGAGTATCTGATTCGAATCGGTACCTATGAACTTAGAAGTAGGTACAATATTGATTTAGTGTAACACTCTTAGTACAATAACGCCTTTCTTTTTTTTTTGTATGTCAATATGAATGGTTTTAGTTTAAAAGTAAAATATTGAGTTATTAAATAAGGTAGATATAATTACGTAACTTGAATATGTGAATTTTAATCAGTGTAGGTATAGAAATAAAATTAGTGTAAAAAGATAGATATATATTTAAAAACTAATATACAAAAGGATTCGATTCAATAGGGCAAGAAGTTTAGGAAATATAGGGTTGTAAAGTGAACTTAATATTCTAAGATAGTTTTTTGTTATGTGCAATATAATTATTTAATAAGTTATTAAATACAGCAAGCGCTACTTCGCCTTTAGACATGCTATCGCAACAAAGTCAGCCTGTATGTCGCATAGTAAAGTCTCTTCACCTCTTCGATACAACCTTATTTTTAGTATAATATGCGAAATCTTAAAAGGGATCATTGTACTCATCATTATGAACAACTTTTACTATGAGAGCAACCCTGAAATCGCGAAAAAAAAAATCTGTTCAGTTCCATGCATTATGTTGAGTTATCCTTACTTCCTTACTAATATTATAAAAGCGAAATTGAGTTTGTTTGTTACGTCTTCAGGCCTAAATGGCAAAACCGATTTTGATTCATTTTGGTACTGAGATAGTTGGGAGTTTGGAACCCTGGAGACGGACATAGGCTAATTTTTTTTAAAGTAATAAACGCGGGTGAAGCCGCGAGTAAAAGCTAGTACGAACATAAATGTATGGATCAGTAGATGCTTATATACTAAACATACTTTCATAAAATAAAAATAAGGTCCACGCCTGCTATCAGCTATGCGCCTAAATTTCGCCTTCACCTTACGCCGCGGCCGTTTGTGTATAATTCACGCCGGAATTTGTAAATTGCATTTGGTTATATTGCATAATAATGTTCATTTGTTTCAGTATAAACTATAGACTATGGATTTCAAAGAATATTCCAAAAAATCTGGCGATGCATCAAGTGTATGGGCTCATTTCTTAAGATCGTCGAATGGCTCGGAAGCAAAATGCAAAATTTGTCAACGAATTTTTAAGATTAAAGGCAGTACATCAACCTTACACAATCACCTTAACAATTGTCATGCCATAATTCGGCCTTCTACTGCTACGACGAGTAGCAACAATGGTGATGAAATGTCTATTATCAAACGACCAAAAATGACTGATTATTACAAAAGTGAAGATTCACTAGAATATGTTATTGCGAGAATGGTATCTTTAGATGGAATTGCTTTTAAGCTGTTTTGCACATCTGAGGACCTAAAAAAACTACTCCGTAAAGGAGGTTATACAAAATTGCCAAGTTCCCCAAATACAATCAAAAATATTGTTATGGGAGTTTATGAAGATGAACAAAAGAGACTGAAGCAAGAAATTCATCAATTAAAATTAAAAAACCAAAAATTTGGTTTGACGTTCGACGAATGGACCTCTGTTAACAACCACCGCTACATAAATATTAATATACATAACAGATCCTTCAAACGTGGCTTTTTTCGCAACATGGGTTTGATTCGAATATATGGATCTATGCCATCTGAGCTGTGCATTTCTTTGATACGGACTAGATTGGCTTTATACGATCTCACTTTAGATGACTGTGATGTTCTTAGCATGACCACAGATGGAGCGAGTGTGATGTGCAAAGTAGGACGTCTTTTGCCCATATTTCATCAAATATGTCTAGCTCATGGGATACATTTAGGTATATGTGATGTGTTATACAGCAAAAACCATTGCCATTTACCGTCGCAGTCGGTTAATGATCTGCTCCCTTCATTAAATACAGATATTGGTGTTTCATCTGAAGACGAAGAAGAGTCAGTTATAGAAGGCGAATTTCTCGTTGAAAGAGCTGGATCTGCTTCTCCATTAAACTTAGACTTTCGAAGCATTTTAAAAAAAGTTAGGACAACAGTAAAACTCTTTAGAAATTCTCCGACTAAAAACGATTCTGTCTTACAAAAGTATGTCCAAAATGAATTTGGGAAAGAACTTGTACTGTTGCTTGACTGCAAGACACGGTGGAGTAGTATGGCCACGATGCTAGAAAGATTTATTAAATTAAAAACCTGTATTCAAAAGTCATTACTGGATTTAAAAAGCGATATCAACTTCACTGATGAAGAGTTTAACTTAATCCAAGATCTGCAAATGTCTTTAGATATTGTTAAAGCGACTGTGGAAGCTTTGTGCAGAAGAGACGCAACTCTGATCACTGCTGATACTACACTGAAACTGATGATCGAAAGTTTGGAGAAAAAAGAAGGAAATCTCACAAAAAGTGTTTCTGACGCCTTAAAAAAAAGGGTTAAAGAACGACGCTTACATTGTGTCGCAGGTACAATGTTTTATCTCCACAATCCGCGTGAATTTTCTAACTCACCCTCTGATGAAGTATTTTATAAGCCATCTAAGGCAGAAATAGAAGAAGTAATTTGCAGAACTGTAGAAAGCCGTATTAATCCTATAGAAGTGTCTGTTGAATCACATAAAACTATTTCCAGAGAACAAGAGTCTTTAGATCAAGAAATGAGTTTTCGAGAGAGATTAGCATTTGAGTTAAACAAAATCAACAAGGCTGGAGAAGAAAATGTGCTTATCAGCCGGAAGCCTGAAACTGATATTCCCAGTTTAGTGCGAGTGGAGATGGCGTTATTCGAGGATAGTGGTTCACGAGGACGATATTTGGAGGCCGCTTACAAGCATCTTCAATGCATTCCCCCAACAAGCGTTGAATCAGAGCGTGCTTTTTCTGCAGCAGGAATTATGTGTAACCGAATTCGCAGCAGGTTAAACGATAGCACTTTAGATGCTTTATTATTTTTGAGGTCACATTTTATGTCTCATAGAATAACATAGTCTTTTTTTAAATTAAGTTGATTAAAGTGAAGTTAAATTATTTTGTTACCTTTGTTATGTTATTAATTTGTCACGAAGTCAATTATTTATGTTTACCAGAATTTCTTTTATTTTTTACTTTTAATTGTTTTAGTAACGTTACTCAGCTGACAGCTCACGAGTCACAGACTGATTATTTTAATAATGCGGATTATTTTCGTGTGTAATGTTTAATAATTTGAGAAGAAGTTTATTAATTTATCTTTATTTTTGATCTCCAAAGTTTATTTTAATTTGTGCTTATTATTTTAATAACGTTACTCAGCTAACAGCTCACGAAGTCACGAGTCATAGACTGATTATTTTAATAATGCGGATTATTTTCGTGTGTAATGTTTAATAATTTGAGAAGAAGTTTTAATAGTGTTTATTTTTGATCTCCAAAGTTTATTTTAATTTGTACTTATTATTATTTTGATTTGAAATTGAATAATTACAAATATCAAAAACAAAATAAAAATGGTATGATTTGATTTTCCAGTGTTTTTATTTTAATCCATTTACACAAATATAAGAAACATCATATTAATAAACTGATATAAGTAGATATGTTTATTTTCATGAAAAATCCGTAAAATCCGGATAATCCGGACTGGACCAAAAATCCGTTCTTAATAATCCGGATTTTAAAACAGGACGGATTTGCATTCTCTAGTGGCAACACCTCACACGAAAAGAAGATTAACCTTTTTGCTGTCTGTACTTTTTTGCGGTGGATGACGTCACGCAGCTGTTATTGTGACAAGGTTCCATCGCAATATCAACGCGCGTGGCTTATACGGTGAAGATGCGGCGCAGGCGCAGAGCAGGCGTGGAACAGATAAGTCACGGACGCGATTATTTTAAATTATATCAAAGAGGCGAAGAGACGCCGCAACTAGTCATTATACAGGCTGACTATATCGTGATAGCATGTCATCCTCTTCAGACGACGAAGATGCGCTTGCTTTGCTGCAACTCATTAATGTGCAGAGACTACGAAGATATTAGGTGCACCCTGTGTGGAAAATGTCACAAGAGCATAGATATTTTAAAATAATGGAAAAATTATGCGAATATCATCGTTTTCCTACAGTGTATAAAATGTCATTAGTTTCTACATTCTATAGTCGAAAGTAAAACACGGTCTTCAGAAGAAGCATACAAATTGGACAGACCGCTCTGTTCTGAAGAAAGATTATTGATATCATTAAGATAAAGTAAAACATCTTTGGCATTTTTATATACTTTTATTCGTTTGATTTCACGCATTTTTCTGCACCTACTGTATAAACAAAAGTCATGCTGCTTGCGCGCCTCTCCAGTCGCGACTGCTAGCGACGCGGAACAGGCGACGAAACGACGTGCCTGCGCCACGCCGCTTGAGTATAATTCACATCGTGTCGCCTACCTACATTTTGTATTGAAACGTTTTGAAGCGGCAAGATGCCTGCGCCGCGCCTTCACCTTACGCCCTTTCTGTATAATTCGCGCCTAACGCGTACCTAGACCTTTTACTTGAATGAAGACTCTTTGTATAGTCATTTAAAGGCTGAATTTGTTTGCATTTTTACGAAACTTATTATTTCTCTCTTTCGGTAATAATTGCGACTTGTCAAAAATCTGTTTTCCTCGTCAGTCTCGATCTGTACCTACGTAGTATAAATATCCTATTTGAATCTATATACTCTAGAGTGTTTTCGTTGTGAAAGAGCATTCAGTGAAGTAAATTTAATTAAAACAAAACTTAGAAACAGTTTATCCAATGAAATACTGAAGGGATTATTAGCCAAGCAATTAATAAGAAGAACCGTAAATTTCACGAAGTTTAAGCCAACAACAGAAATGTTAAACACTATGACCACAGAAAATTTGTATAAATGTAATGAATAGTTTTATTGCATTTCTTTTTTAAAACTAAACGAATTTTAGTAATTATTAATAAAAAAAATGTACTTCTAGGTTGTACGATCTTTTCATTTCAAAATTTCCTTGGCATACGATTTTTTTTGTAGTTGGCGTACGATCACACCTTTTTTGCACCTGGCACTCTGGCACTCTGGCAGCCCTGATTGTACAACAGAATTCCGAGAACTGCGAGCCGGCGCGGCGAGTTGTGTTGTATTGTGTTTTGGCTTCACTCTTCACTCTGTCTCGCTCGCTCGAGTACTTCCTTGCATATAGCCCACCATTCACGATTTTATTGTCTTTTTATTACTGTATAAATAATACCTGGTATAAAATTTTGGTAATCGAATATTTTTAGTAATACGACGAGTAAATGAACTTAAAATACAGGGTGCATTTGAAATTATGGGCATTATTTTAACCTAAGGTACTACTTATGATACTAATTGCATTAGGGCTACTATTACGCAAATCAAAAATATTATTAATGCAAGTATGGAAAACCTTAAAATGTAGTAAGTCATACAAAGTATCAAATTAGTTGCGCTTCTCGATAGCAAATGCGTAGGTACACTACGCCGTACGCGCGTCATTGGGCGTGAATTCTTTGACCCCGCCCGACTCACGTGACATTCGTAAGTTGCCAATGAATTGATTCATAATAAATTCCAATTTTCCCTTCGTACTTTGCCGGCTTAGGACGGTCAAAACTACGTCAACTAACATACATTAAAAAAAAACATTTACGTACCTAGCTTGTGGATTGTTTTGAAAAAACCTTATTTGTCGGTAAAGTGACAGAGGGTAAACGGGTGCTCTTCCACGAGCTTGTGCATGTGCTGGCACGTGAAAAGACGAAAAATCCAACAGGTTCTGAGTGGTTCTGGTGGAATGAGACCCCGTGAAGGAATAGGGTCGTTCGGGTAGCGCCGATGGAACATTTCACGAGTTCATACTAAATTTCTTGTGCGATCGTAAATTACAACCATTTGTGGGTATTGTTGGTTGGTGTACCTAGCCTGCACATTACGCGGTCGAGGCATCGTGTACACAAACACACACACAACACACAACTACTACACTAACACTTAATACACTGCAATCCAAGCACCGTATGACGCGAGCGGCGAGTACGGCGATTACGTCACGGGATCAATAAATCAATTACGCGTCAATGCACCTGCGCAGTCGTTATGACACTGGTTCCGGGTTCGTGACTTCGTGTTGCGGCGGGAAGCATACCCCGCGCGGGGGTGATATTCGTATTTTTGCGAGTGAGGGAGTGGGACGGAGAGAGTTCAGGGAATCCCGCCGGACGGAATGTCTTGTAGCCCATTGTTATTATTACTTGTAAGGAAAAACCCGCGCGCGCGCAGGTGATGTTTGTTTACATTTCGCTTTGCGCTGTACTGCGCTTTAAGATTTTGATATTTCAACAATTATTGGCGTTAACGAAGTATTTTGTTTTAATTACTTTAAGTGTTTATTTGCAATAATAAGCCTTGTGCAATTTGACTTACTACATTTTTAAGGTTTTCCTTACTTGCATTAATAATATTTTTGATTTGCGTATTAATAGCCCTAATGCAATCAGTATCGTGAGTAGTGCCTTAGGTTAAAATAATGCCCATGACTTCGATTCCACCCTGTATAAAACATACGATTTTTTTTACAGGTGAGACTTTGCGGCTTATCTTAAAGAATTAGTTGGGATACAAATTTAAGAAATGCAAAAATGCCCGATTGGTTTTGATACAAAAGCCTGATATCGCTGCCTGGAGGGCTCGCTAACTGCGGCGAATGAAAGAAAATAACGACCTCGGATCGGACAAAAAACCGGTGACGTATTTAGATGAGACCTGCACCCTAATTGCGAAACACACTATCGATCTCAATTTGAATCATTTAGAAGCATATTGCTAATCCATTGCTTCATATGTTCGAAAAATGTGTCTGCTCAACAATGTAAAACACGCAATGAATGTTGTTGATCTGTCAAAATGAAACCCATTGCTACTAATAGTGTGTTACGCAATTACCCCGCTGGATACATTAGCCCCGATTCTGTTGTTCACAAACTTAACTAAATTTAAGTTCAGTGCATCTTTTTCTTTCTATTTAATTATGAAAAGGACAGAAGATAAATCTTAGTTTAGTCCTGTCAAATTTGATAATCCATAGACAATTTTAGACGAGATTAAAAAAATGCCTACTAAAAATACGTCAATTTACGTCAGGCGCTGACTATTTTGACAGGACTAAACTAATATTTATCTTCTGTCCTTTTCATAATGAAATAGAAAGAAAAAGATGCACTGAACTTAAATTTAGTTTAGTTTGTGAAAACAGAATCGGGGCCATCGGCGCCGATTCTGACAAAACATAAATATTAGTTTAGTCCTGTCAAATTAGTCAGCGCCTGACGTAAAGTGACGTATTTTTAGTAGCAATTTTTTAATCACGTCTAAACTTGTCTATGAATTATCTAATTTGACAATGACTAAACTAATACAGGATGAATTTATAGTCACCGTCCAAATTTTTTCTAGGCATTAGGTATCATTCACTAACCCCATTTTTGAAAAAAAATCGATACGTAAAATTTTTTTCTCGAAAGAATTACCCGCTCTGCGTGGTCACAAGTTATACGTTATAATACTACACTTGCCGCGCAAACATTCAATGAAAAGGGCAGCGCACACCCCGCTTACCCCCGCCCCTACCCCCGTCCCCCTGCGCGACACATCTATCGTTAGTCGCCAGTCGGCTCCGCGCACCCTTTCGCGACGCAAGCGCATACTTCCGTGTTCCCGCGCATCCTGCCGGCGGCGCCCCGCGCTATCGTGAATTTGTTTACAATGTATTCCTACCGCGAGTATTACGAAATGGTGCGATCTTACATACTTAGTGGTGAAAGCTTAAACGGTGCCCAGAGACTGTACGAAGCAGAAAGTATTCCTCGCCTTCGCAATCAAGGGATAATAAATCCTTCAGTACCTAATCGCCAAACGATTTTGGCCGCAAATCAGAGGTTATTAGACCATGGCCAATTTATAGCTCCTACACACGCTCAAGGACGTGGGAGGCCGAGACTCGCAGTAGAGATCGAAGAAGATATCTTCGATTTCTTTGAACGGAGCCCTAGATCGAGTACACGAGATGCAGCGCGGCGCTTTGGCGTAAGCCAATATGCCGTGTGGAAACTTCTACATACTGCTGGGTTGCACCCGTACCATTTTCAAAAGGCACAGGCCTTGAACGACGCTGACGCCGTTCCCCGTCGGGCCTTCTGCGAGTGGCTGATTGCACACCCCGATGCTGACATTTTGTGGACTGACGAGGCCTTGTTTACTCGAGTAGGGCTGTATAATCAGCATAATGAACATTGGTGGTCATTTCGAAACCCACACATGATACGAGAAACATATCACCAAGTGCGGTTTAGCGCAAATGTGTGGGCTGGAATTGTCGGCAACAGAATACTGGGGCCATATTTCATTGAGGGACGGCTGACCGGTGGCACGTACCTAGACATGTTACGCACAGTAATTGCTGATTTCATGGATGACGTGCCGGTAATCTACCATCGAGATTTTTATTATCAGCAAGACGGTGCACCGCCTCATTACTCCGCCGCCGTTCGTGATTATTTCAACATAGAGCATGGTGATCGTTGGATCGGTCGCGGGGGGCCCGTCGCCTGGCCACCTCGGTCACCAGATCTTACTCCATGTGACTTTTTTTTGTGGGGCGAAATAAAACGACGAGTGTATGTGGAGGAAGCCCAAAGCCTAGACCAATTAAAAGAGCAAATTGTACGTGCATTCGACGAAGTGAAAAGTGACACTGTAGTGCTCAACAAAATTAAAAATAATGTGCAAAAGCGTGCAAGACTCTGTTTAGAGAGAAACGGTATGCATTTTGAACATTTATTAAAGTACTGTTAATGTGATTGTTTTAGGATGATTTTGATTAAATTTTTAATTATTTGTACATAAGTTGATTCAAATTTTTTAAATACGCCTAATAGCAAAACGTTTTGGCACGGTTTCAATAAGGTCTAAAGTTCCTATTTATCTAATTTATTTTTACTTTATTTGTAATTGATTAATTAACATTTCATTTATTTACATTCTAATCCTATTGAACATAGCACAAACCTTTTGCTTATTGACGGTCCTAAGCCCGTGAAAGTATGAAGGGAAAATTTGCAACTTTGTTTATTATTGTGTTATCAATGAATTGCGGCGGCGCGCGGCGCGGGACGGCCCGCGTCACTTCACCTAGCGCGTACGCACGGCGCGGCAGTGTCCAGAAACATAAGCTTTTTATAGCTAACTTTGTGATATGATATCTCAATATTTTTGTATTGAGTGATACTAAAAGAAAAAACACGTATTCAATGATTTTTGCCAAAGATTAATATATCAAAATTTGGACGGTGACTAAAAAATCTTCCTGTATTTATTTTCTGTCCTTTTATTATTGAAATAGAAAGAAAAAGATGCACTGAACTTAACTTTAATTTAGTTTGTGAACAACAGAATCGGGGCCATTCCATTCTCATTATACATTACGATATTGCTGGCAGAATAGTAACGCTAGTATAAAGAAAAATACAGGGTGGCGCAATAGAACGTGCATATTGCGTCATCTTTTTTCGCGGGGTAAACAGTGCGCGGGCGGGGGGAGCCTAGCGTGGTTGGATACTGGCACTCCTGGAGTTTTAGTAACCATGAGTCACTTCGACGGGAAGCGTCGCGCTTTTTGTGTTCGCACGTTTTACGAGAACGGTCGTTCATACATCTCTACAAGGCGAATGTATTGTTCTGAATATGGATTAACACACATTAATGAAGCTCCCAGTGCAAATTTAATTAAAATATGGATAAAGCGTTTTGAAGAGACCGGTTCCACGTTTAAACCACCAGCAAAAGGTCGTCCAAGAACGTCTAGGACCACAGACAATATTGAGAGGGTGAAGGAGTCAGTAGGAAAAAATCCGCAAGTGTCTACTCGGAAGCGATCGGCGGCTTTAAACTTGTCGCGACGAAGTTTACAGCGAATTTTGAAGTTGGATCTTAAACTGCATCCTTATAAGCTCCAGTTAACACAGGAATTAAAAGAGGCCGACTTCGGAGCAAGGTTGGCGTTTGCTGAAGAAATGCTTAGTCGATTTTCCACTTTTGACAACATCCTTTTTTCTGACGAGGCTCATTTTCATTTAAATGGGTTCGTAAACCGACAAAATTGTCGCTATTGGAACGACGAGAATCCAAAAATGAAACATCAAAAACCACTGCATAGTCCGAAAGTAACGGTATGGGCAGCAATCTCAAGCAAAGGAATTATTGGCCCTTTCTTCTTTGAAGATTCACGAGGACGAAACATCACCGTTAACACCGACCGCTATGTTGCGATGTTAGAGGGATATTTGACTCCAGAACTTGCGAGATCGAGAATAGCGAATACGAGGAGTTGGTTCCAACATGACGGAGCGACCTGTCACACATCAAATGACTCTATGGCGGTTGTGAGACAGATGTTTCCTGCCAGACTAATTTCCAAAAGAGGTGATATCCCTTGGCCCCCACGTAGCCCTGACTTGACGCCTCCTGACTTTTTTTTGTGGGGATACCTCAAACATAAAGTCTACATGAACAATCCGAAGAACATCAGTCAGCTAAAGGAAAATATCCGTGGGGAAATGGCAGCTATCACCCCAGATTTATTGACAAGAGTTTTCACAAATCTGCGTTCGCGTTTAGAGGAGTGCCGTCTTCGAGAGGGCCGTCATTTAAATGATGTTATTTTTAAAAAATAAACTACTTTTAATTACCTAATCATCCTATATTTTATTTCAACTACACCTATTGTATTTATTTTTTTAGCCTATACTTAATAAATGCACGTTCTATTGCGCCACCCTGTAGTAATCACGGCCACGTTGGATTCTCGTTCATGCGGGTGGCGAATATGGTTTTATCCCTGGGGCCGAGTTATTATATAAATGCAAAAGTAAGACAAGCGATTACCACGACGAGATGGACACAAAAAATTTTGTTAAGTGGCTCAACGAAAAGTTTTTGCCAAACTTGCCTCCAAACGGTATAGTTGTAATTGGTAACGCGCCGTACCATTCAACGCAATCTGAAAAAATACCTTGCCAGTCATCACTCAAAAGTGAGATGCAAAGCTGGCTTACCAAACGTAATATCAGTTTTAATCAAAAGATGACGAAGCCACAATTATACCACATCATACGAGTAAATAAGCCAGAAAAATATGTAGTATGTACGTCTGCCATCCTACCACTGCACTGTGATCTAAACCCAATAGAATACATCTGGAATTTAGTGAAACAAAGGGTGGCATACAAAAATATAGATCAGTCTTATTGAAAGACTTATTGAAAAGTTGACTACAGAAGCAATAAAGTCAATTTCAGTTGAAGACTGGAAAAAAGAAGTGGACCATGTCCAGAGACTGGAGGAAGAATACTGGGTCAAATATCAACTGCAAGAACACCAAGAAAGAGAATTTATTATATCTCTTGGAGGAGAAGAGAGTTCTTCTGAAAGTGATAGTGAGGAAGAGGAAAATTACAGCGAAAAGTAATAATAATATGTCTGGTATAGAAGAGTTAAGTTACGATTCGTTATAATTTTAATAATAAATGAATATAACATCCATTTTTGTTTTATTTCCGTAAGAAATTAATTGTTTTACCTACTTAATGTATAGGTACTAAGTATGAACTTGAATAAAATAAAGTTAATAAGTATGTTTGATTAACAATATTGAAAATTAATCCCAAAATAGACTAAATAGTTTATTACTGCTTCCAAGTCGTAACTAAGCAAAAAATACTACATTCGTTATTAGTATACAGATGTTTTATCTCAGTAGGTAATAAAATTATAAATCAGTCATAAGTACTTAGGTTTTTAGTTAGGTTAGGTTAGGTTTTTCATTTCAAACCTCGCCTAATGGCGGAATTTCAATGGAACTAAACTTATAATGGAAATTATTTTAGTTATAGTACATATAATAAAGCCTGACCAGAAGAATAAAAAACCTGATCTGGGGCACTATATGTATGCTTAAGTTTACATTTCTTTTTTGCACTCAGTACTATAGACAAACGTCATTTGAGCCAGGTGTCAAGTTATTGCCCAGGTTGTACTTTTTATATTGCAATTTGGGTTATGATAGGAACAATATTTCAGTTCGGGTTAGGAACATTCAGAACAAATATTATAATTTTTATCAAGTTACCTAACTAGCTAACCTAACCTAACCTGTGACCGGGTTATGATTTTGGGTCAAGTTCAGAATAATCTGAATCATCAGACCTATTTTAAGGCAGTTTAGATGTAAGCTAAAGGGTAACTGTAAACTTTGTGAAGACCCTTTAACATAATATTGAGTATTCAATTGATATTAAGTATAATATTTTTTTGATTTTTCAAGTTTTGTCAACTCTAGTTCAGACCACCATCACAATGACACAACTTACATTGTGTAGTGAAATACCACAAAAGATCCAATATCAACCATTGATTAGAGAAAAACAACATAAGTATAAAGACAAAATTCTTTGAATAGGTACAAAACGTGAAGCACAAGTTTGTCTTCAATGGTTCCATTTTACACAGAAGTAGCGAACTAAGTTAGCACAGTTACAAGGATTGACAAGGTTACAACTACACTCAGTAGACAGGATCACTAGACAACCAAAAAAAGTAACCAGTTTCAATCAAGACAATAGATTCAGACTCCACATTAGTCACACAACCAACCAACGAACCTCAAATAGCGGGCACAACAAAACAACTTCAACTGTTCATTATAGACTTTTGAGGAAGAAATATAAAATTTTTTCCTATAGCACTGAATCTCACGTAGGTCACACAATACTTTAAGTATTTATCATCAATTCACCATCAAACGCTGGAAATTACTCAGTGAATTTTTATTTGATGGTTTTCATGAAACAAAAATAATGTATGCATGCAGGTACAGATTTTATGAAGAAGACGAAAAAGTAGAGTTAATTATGTTCCTTGAGAAGAAGAATACAACCGAACCTACGAATATATACAAGTCTCACTTCTAATTAGCTGCAGTAAAAAAATACAGGAACAGGAATCGGGTCAGTCAGAGTAAGGAGCATTAAATATATAATATTACAGGACACTTACTGTCAATAGTCCCATGGAATGAAAATAGTAAAAGGTAGAAAGAAAACAAAGAATTATTATAAATTACAAAAAGCGTCTTTAACGCACAGAAAAGTACAACAATTTCTGAGTAAGGTCCCAAATCCCAATAGTAAGGGGAGGAACACGGCTCAACTCGACGCACTTACTGGTAATTACAACATTTACAACGAAATACAACAATACGGATCGGGAACTACAAAATGCGCTTAATTAGCAGAATGCAGAGCAAACCGCCTAATCGCCTATTTGTGATTGTTTATTTTCAGTTCAAGAATTGTCACTTTGTAGAATCTGGCACCAGGTCTTTTTATATAAAGTTGATATTTGTGCTTTAACAAATTGTATTTCATATAAGAGTCTATTTCAATTTGTAAGAAGAGTTTAATATTTTTCTCATACTTATTATTACATTAATAATCTTATTTTAAATTTAAAAAAATCGATGATGATATAGCGTCATCTGTTGATAATTTAACGTAGCTGGTAGACAGTAAATAGCACTTGAGCCAACATGTAGATGGCAACCCTTTCTTTACTTCGCTGTCAAAATGTATGTAGAGTAATGCAAACTATCCTGTTTAGCCAATTGTTGCACTTGCAGACTATGCTTCACGGCATGCAAACTTAGAACCACAGAATACCTAATAGTACTTCGTACAGAATGGCCACTCCCTTCCCCGCGCTGACATCAGATACCGCACCTCACCTCGCACATCGCGGCGTTCGTCGGTGGGTCATTAGCTAGGGGCGCTCACAAAGAACCGCAGCACTGTACTGCTGACACAAACACACAATTTTGCTATTTAAAAGTTTAAGATTTAGTTGTTGTAATGAGATTTGTACCACAAACACTTTTCCATGAGAGATTTCTTCATATGTGGTACAAATCTAAGTTAGGAAGATGTATTAATGATCCTAATGATTATAATTCTTTAGATACGTACCTGTTATAGTCGTGAATCAAATTTTGATCAAGATACAACCTGAAACAGACCTGAAAATTGCAAAAAATTTGAATTTCGCGGTAACCACTGCGCAATCACATTAAACCAACTTTAAAAAAGGAGGAGATTCTCAATCCGGTTGTATTTTTTTAATGTTTGTTACCTCAGCACGCCGTCATAGGGCACTCCACGATAGTGGCGATAAGACCCCTCTTTGAGGAGTGGCTAGAGAGGCGCCACGGCGCCCTCACCTACCGTCTGACGTAGGTCCTCACCGGACACGGGTGTTTCGGGAGGTTCCTGCACACCATCGGGCGGGAGGAAACGCCCGGGCGTCACCACTGCGAGGATCGCATCGACACGGTGTAGCATACGGTGGAGGTCTGCCCCACTTGGGCGGAGCACCGCCGTGTTCTCGTAGAGGCGATCGGCAGCGGCGGCGACCTCTCGCGCCCGGCCCTGGTTCAAGCCATGGTCCGGGGCGAGAGGGAGTGGGAGGCAGTCACCTCCTTCTGCGAAGCAGTCATGCTAGCAAAGGAGGTGGCGGGACGGTTGAGGGAGAGAGCCTCACGTCCCAGCCGCCGCGGGAGACGCTCCGGGCGTCGGGAGCCGCGAGACGACTCCCGGCCACCGTAGGCGCGGGCCTGCGGGCGGAGAGTAATGGGTAACTCTCCGTCGCGCGTATCACATGTGATACGCGCGTGACAGTGGCGCTTGACCGGTAGGAAGGGGCCCGTAAGGGCCGAAGGCTGCCGGGGCAGCGGGATTGTCCGAAAGGGTTACCGCTACCCCGGAACTCAAAGGGCTAAGGAAGGAACACGGGTGGGTTTTAGTCAGTAAAAGTCTGACACTGATTGATTGATGATTGATGACTGATTTCCCATCCACACAAAAAAAAAAAAAGCACGGCGTCATTTGTAAACCGATTTGGAAATTTTTTTTTTTATTTCAAAGGCTAAACTTCCGTTCAAATTTACTGATGACTAGGCAGCATGGTCCCTGACCTTAGCCTGTTCCGCAAGGAACAAAAGGAAGAATAAATTGTCAAAATGTAGGGAAAATTGACGTGTTTTTGACAGTTAGAGAATTTGAGACAGATCAGACTGTGAATTACGAGAATTGTCCCTCAGATTGAATTGAATTGTTTCTGGTCTAGGTGTCATTCAGATTAGGAAATTTTTAATGTTATATTGAACTTCGGTTAAAGGAGGAATACGTCAGGGTGTGGTTTCACTTGAGGGCCCTTACTCCTGGCTCATAGGTACTCTCATGTTCTAAGTTAGGTTTGGTTTCTTCAAGTGGATCATTGTGTGTGAGCCACGGTGGCCATCAGTGGTTATTCCAGCTGTCCCATCTCCCCCTAAGACGACCCACTGACCCCATCCCGAAGTTGATTATGTCTTCTGGCCTGTTGAGAACATCTGTTTATGATCTGGGAGTCTTGAGGGTTTCTGACCTAATGTGGGTGATGTCTGTGCACATAAACAGCACATGCGCAAGTTTCCTCAGCCTCAATGCAAACCCTGCTTATGGTACTGATTGTTTCTACTATTGTTACTATCATTCACTGTGTCATGATGTCAGGTTTGTTTCAAATAACACAAAATGCTATGGTTGGTGGTCATTCTTCTAAGATTCGAAAGGATTGTTTAGCATTGTTATGAAAAGTAAGGTTCATTGCAACAATGTTGTGCATGTTCAAAATCATTTTATTTGCTTTTTCTTGTATTGTAGTTTGTATTGTTTAAGGAATTCTATTCTGAAATAAATAGATTATTATTATTAAAATGTGTGATAAATTATATTTATTTCCATAAGTAGGTTTATACAAACATTTTTACACATAAATATTATTTTTTTAAATTAGTTGAGGTTGGTGTTTCCTATTCGAATAGGTACTCAGAGGAGCCATGAAAAACTGTCTTGAAGTGTAGCCACCAACATCAACTAAAAGTTGATAGCTCTTTGGTGTGGGAAGTCTGGTCAGATATGGGTTCTCGGTCTGTGAAGTTTATGTGACCATACATGGGTTAACTGCGAAAAACATTATAGGTGCAGATAAGTCATTTTTTTGTTATTTCATTTTAAAGAGTATATTTAATTAAAATGCTATAATTTCAGCAGCTCCTAAATACTTTAAAAGTCAGGTTAGGTTAGCGGCTTATGTGTGATAAAAATCTGAAAATTTTATATTGAAAGTAAGGTACCTAGTTTTGATAAACTACTGCATGTTATGTGAAATTAATAGTGGCAAATGAGTGTACACTATGGTGTAGTCTATAGTTAAAAGAAAGTGGTTAGTCGGTTTCACCTGTAAATGTTTATTGACTTTCAAAAAGTAAAAAGGGTTAAGTACATGTATTGTTCCAGCAGTGCGAACAGTATAAGTTGATTATGCAATCACTGTATTATTCATCTTGTCCATTTGCAATTTTACCAGCTGCATATAGAATATTACAAATTATCTCTAGCATTCTACAATATTTGGACTTTATCCACATAAAATAATCAATAAAAACTAATATTAATACAAGAAAATAAGAATTGTTAAACACAATAGAATATTAATAATAATAATAATAATAACCCCATCGTCGTATCTCTACGTTGACGTCGTGGTGGGGCTTGCGCGCTCCGAGCTCTAGGCCTGTGCCGGAAGAGTTTACTTTGCCGGAACAGGTCTAAGGTGAGGAGCCAGACCAAGAGAGATACAGAAACCCGCAGGGCAGCATGTGGCGAGCTGTTGGGCAGTAGCGACCCCACGGACCCTATCTCCCGGGAGTAGTCTTGTTCCTCACCTCTGGCTTGCCTTTACTGGCTGGCTGGAGTGAACAGTGACGAGGAACAGAGCTCCCACCTCATTCTTGCCTTTATTGGCCGGCTTGAGTGGAGATTCGCAAGAGCAAACGCGCTCGGAGGAAGGATGTATTCCAGTAAGATGCTGGTAGGGATCTTGACCGTACTTCCGGGATTGTCCTGATAGCCGTGGAATACCTCTCCACTCCTCATAAGCACCTCAGGACATGTTGCCCCCTTGTCGCTACGTCACTATGTGCTAGCGACCGTTTCCGGGGGCCCATTATTGAGTGTGCAAGTCACCCCCTGCCATTTTATCCGTGTAAATATAAAACATTGATCAGGCAGGGGTCATAGTTCTTCCATAGTTCTTGGTAACCAGTCCACCTTAGCCACCCAAACCCATAGTCCAATTTTTTACTTTTCATATCTTGCAATAGTCCTACACCAACCGAGGGTTATCCTTGGGTGCACTTTCATAGTGCATACAAGGATAATCGTCGGTTGGTGCCGCATTTCATTAAAATTTCCTAAGGGGCCTCTGCGAGTTGGCTTCGGCCCCTCGTACGCCTTCCAAAGGACCGGGACCCCATGGTCCCGAGATATGTAAAGTCATAAAAATAATAATAATAATCTTTATTTATATAAAACAGATTGTAGTACATTTAACAGTTTTTTAACAAAGTGGGTAGTATTCAATCTCTGGCAATCAAGTGAGTGACGTGCTGTTCTCCTTGCTAGGCTATGACATAGCCTGTATTAAGGAGTAACAGTGCCGATCCCCTCTAATTGTATTACTACAATTTTATGTTTACAACTTATAATTTTTAAATAAGTACAAGTATTGGTGTTCGAGCGCGTTTGTGTGTGTGTGTGTGTGTGTGTGTGTGTGTGTGTGTGTGTGTGTTGTTATATTTTTACTTTTTCCCTCTAGGAGAATATAAAAAACAACAACTATCTCCAATATTGTTTATTTAATAAATACAACCATCTTTAATTATAAATAAGTGTAAGTTAACTCTAATTGCCAGCCAGCTTTAACTCAGCAAGAGCTATGGTCGTGGGGAGTTAGAGAAAAACCCGAGTACTGCTCCGGTTCTAAATTTTAAATTAAATATAGTATAAATTTTAATATTACGGAATAGGTATCCTTCCAGTTGTTGGTTTTAATCTAATTAGTTATTTAATGGGCGCCAGGGACTTAGAGAGTCCCGGATCCTGGAGCCGAAGAAGGTGTCCCAAAAAGCTTCCTTGGAAGAGGATGGATTTAAGTAGGACGTCGAACCCAAGATCCTTAATTTAAATTCTTCAAGTCCGGTTTCAACGGAAACCGTATTAAATTATGAAAAATAAAATTAGGGGTAAAAAAAAACCGTCCCGCCTGCGCTATCGCTAGGCGGACTCCGCCAGCCGTACAGCCGTCTCCTCAGAGGCGTCGAGCAGACTCGGGGAACGGGTCTCGCGTCCCGGCCCCAGACGCTTCGCTAGATCCGGGCGGCGAGACGAATCTCCCGAGTTGCCTCTCCTGGAATTGACAATACGGAGGCCTAATAATATGAAGGGAAACTAATGTACCATCCATGAGGGGACCGAGCTTGGATATCTGGAAGGCTAAAACATTAGCCGGTTAATAAAGCCTTTGCCTAATTCTGATTGGTGGGAAAGTAGGAATGAGGATTACCCACGTGGCGTCTATCAACTCCACAACAAGGGCATTCCCTTGAACAATAATTTAATACCGTGGTTAACACTGAGGAAATTCCTATAGAAAATAGTCAGCGGGTGAAATACTCACGGTTGACTATTGGAGTAAGCACTTGGCTGTAAGATCCTCGACTGGCTGGATATCTGCCGGCGTATGCGCAATCAGGAATCCTGTAATAAATATCCAGGGATCACGACAATATCCTTTTAACAACCAGAGAAGGGCTCACAGACCACTTCCAAGCACTATTACAACAAAATCCTTACCTTTTATAACATGGAAGGGAGTTCGTAGGATCTCCTAAGCGTGTTCAAGGGCAAATGGACGCCACCTCTGTTCAATAACACTGTCATGGACAACAAACCGGAATTAGACGGAGCATCTATAAAATCTCCCACATTTCAGGTAAAATGATTATAAGATCACTGTAGATAAATACTACACGATGATACTTAATTTCTTGAAATTCACTAACAACAATCTGACATGACGTTTAAACGCTGCAACAATAAGAATCTTCATGATCCAGACCAACCAACAACTTATTTGTAATTTCCTATACTTGAAATTGTCTTAATTGGGGTAATTATCCCAGAATATTAATTAGGCACATTTAGAACGTACAACCTGACAACATTTTGTCAAAGACAATTCACAGATTAAAAATAGATTAACTGTTATATTTTTACTTTTTCCCTCTAGGAGAATATAAAAAACAACAACTATCTCCAATATTGTTTATTTAATAAATACAACCATCTTTAATTATAAATAAGTGTAAGTTAACTCTAATTGCCAGCCAGCTTTAACTCAGCAAGAGCTATGGTCGTGGGGAGTTAGAGAAAAACCCGAGTACTGCTCCGGTTCTAAATTTTAAATTAAATATAGTATAAATTTTAATATTACGGAATAGGTATCCTTCCAGTTGTTAGTTTTAATCTAATTTGTTATTTAATGGGCGCCAGGGACTTAGAGAGTCCCGGATCCTGGAGCCGAAGAAGGTGTCCCAAAAAGCTTCCTTGGAAGAGGATGGATTTAAGTAGGACGTCGAACCCAAGATCCGTAATTTAAATTCTTCAAGTCCGGTTTCAACGGACACCGTATTAAATTATGAAAAATAAAATTAGGGGTAAAAAAAAAACCGTCCCGCCTGCGCTATCGCTAGGCGGACTCCGCCAGCCGTACAGCCGTCTCCTCAGAGGCGTCGAGCAGACTCGGGGAACGGGTATCGCGTCCCGGCCCCAGACGCTTCGCTAGATCCGGGCGGCGAGACGAATCTCCCGAGTTGCCTCTCGGTTGACTATTGGAGTAAGCACTTGGCTGTAAGATCCTCGACTGGCTGGATATCTGCCGGCGTATGCGCAATCAGGAATCCTTTTATAACATGGAAGGGAGTTCGTAGGATCTCCACGGTACCACAATAAGGCTCCGTCCGAGAAAAGATCTAGAGCAGATCGATGTAAGGAGGCTTCGCTAATATCTCTGGCCTCGCAAAGCTCTTCAATACGCTCAATAAATGCTTTCACGCAACCTGTACCGTCAAATTTACAATGCAGGGATTTTACGGTTTCTTTCTTGCCGGAAACGATGACGTCCTTCGTCTGCAAATTTGACAGTACATTTGGTGTCTCCTCGGCGGAAGTAAATGACTGATGGAAACTCGCGTTAACCGAATCAATTTTCGATAAATAACCATTAAGCTGCTTGTCAATGGCTGCAAAATCGGCACTAAGATCAGTTGGGGGCATAACCCTACTCAAACGGTGATACAGGTGGAAACCTAAAGCCTTAACGCGGTTAAATTTTTTATAACTGGAGGGGTACCTATCTAGTACTTCACCAATTTCTGGCAGTTTGGCCTTAATTGCTTGCAATTCGGTTTTTGGATCTATATTTGTTTCCACTATATCGTCGGAACGTACCAATTTACTGAGATCCCTAATTTGAACGCGTAGTTCCTACGGTTGAAGCGAGTTTCGCGTCTCGGACCAGTACCTCATATATGAGCTCATCTTTGCGAAGTAAATTAAATGTAATGGGTCGTTCCATTTTGTAAATTTAAAAAAAAATTAAACTGAACTAAAAACTGGCTGTCACAATTTACAATCTCGAGCAATGTGTAAAAAAATATCAATAGTAAGCGCAGTCACATAAATAACAGTCTTAATATTATTGGTCAATGCAGTTACAAAAATAGCAGTCTTAAGAGTAAGTTTGTATTTAATACCAGGCTTTTATTTCCCAGGACAATAATCCTGTGATTTGTTTTGGGACACAGCTAAAATAAAATAGTAAAGTGTATATAGCGGCAAAAGTGTAAAAAGTGTAAAAAGTAAATAATAGTGTATAAAACAGTACAAACATAAACATGAACACGTTAAAAAAAAATTAAAAAGGATTCCACGCGACGGTTTTTTTCTTATAATTAGAATAACTGGAAGGCCCTATAGTTAGGGAGGCGAGGTAGCTAAATGGCGTAATTCAACGGCGCCGTCGAGACCTATCAAAATCGAAAGATAAAATGATTTCGAAAAGAAAAGCTCTTATGGTAAAAACCATTTTAGCGGTGGGCTTGGCGTGTACGGTTTTTCAAAAATGTTAAAAAAAACAGTTACTTGGGCATTCTCGAGCGCGTCAGATATTCATACTACGTTTGCCCCAAGTGCCTCTGATAACAACGGTATACTAATCTGCCGGTTTGCGTGGTGGGGGTAGGCATATAAAGTAGTCAAAAATGCAAAAAAAAAAAATTTACTCGAGCGCGTCAGATTTTCGGAAGGGGTGTTAAGTAGGCCCCAAGGAAGCTCCCTTTAAAAAAACTGACGATTTCGGCGTGACGTTAAGTTGTGATGAATTTTTGAAAATGCAAAAAAAAAAAGTTTTTTTGAAATACTCGAGCGCGTCAGATTTTCATAGGGGAGGTTTATCTCGGTATCCTGAAAGCATATTTCCTTAATCTGACAAAAATGTTGGTGGGTTCTCTTAATCTGATCGAAAAAGGTTTTGTGGTTTTTTTTTTTTCCTTTCTTTCTCCTTGATAAAACGGGGAATTTAAGAATGACAATAAAGCGATAGATACAACCAACGTAAATGTAGATGAAATGTAGTACGAATTGTATTATTTATTGTATAAAAAAAAAATGAAATGAAATACAAATTGTATTAAAATTGTATTGTTATGTATGACCATTACATTTTTGCTCAATACAATTCATCAAAGTTTCCAGCACATTCGAGAAATATACCGTCGGGTCTTTTCTCTCTCTTCAATCGTCGTTATACTGAGGGCACATAGGTCTACGGTAGGGGACCATAAACATATATATATATATATACTAGCTTTTGCCAGCGACTTCGTCCGCGTGGAATAATGACTTCCGGAAATTGAGGCACTAACTCTCATAGAGTTTAACCGATGTGCTCTTTCTTCTGCCGATTCTTGAGAACGCGTATTTCTCATTCAACGCGTTTTTCAAGACAATAGCGGGCGGACGCCGGCGTCCGCCTGGGGCTTGAATAACTAAAAATATATAACTACGTCTAATATATAAAATAATATATAATAAAACCTACTTCACTTAAAACTAAATACCTATAACTACTATAATTAATAATACCTATACCTATAATTAATAAAAGTACCTACGCTTATACCTACTTAATATTAAAAAAAAAAACTGAACATAAATTAACCAAAACTTACCTACTACTAACTAACTACTACTAACCTATTACTACTTCACCTAAAAAGAAATCCTGTTTTCCCAACATTTCCCTTCACTGCTCTGCTCCTATTGATCGTAGCGTGATGAAAAGTATACTATAACCTGCCCAGGAGTATGAAGAACAATTGTACCAAGTTTCGTTGAAATCCGTCGAGTGGTTTTTGTTTCTATAACGAACATACAGACAGACAGACAGACAGACAAAAATTTTACTGATTGCATTTTTGGCGTCAGTATCGATCACTAATCACCCGCTGATAGTTATTTTGGAAATATATTTCATGTACAGAATTGACCTCTCTACAGATTTATTATAAGTATAGAATACATATATGTATATATATATACCTATATATATATAGGGTGTACCGAAAATTCCCTTCTACCGATTCTTTCCCCACCATCAATGTTGCGAAATAAAGGAAAAATACTGGTAGGACGGCATATTTCCGCGAAGCTCTCAGTCTGTATTACATGTTTATGGCAAATTCCTCTTTTTTGCTTCAATTCTTCACTTCGTTTTGCTTACGGTACGTCCAAAAAACAATTTGAGGATCAACAGGCTATTGAATAATATATATGAAACTGTACATGTTAATAATACTTTTGTATACAGATACGCGTAGCTTTTTCCGAGTCCACGAAAATTGTCGAGAAGCTTTAGAAAAAAAAAAATTGTGAGATATAATAAAAGTCACATAATTTAATTATCGTTATTTCATATCAATTTTTTTTAACACCCTCAGTTTTCGAGATACACTCAAAAAACCGGGAGTTTGAGTTTTTATGATGCTTCAAGTCAAAAAGTTTTAACTTTGGACAAAAATGTAAAGAGACCTTTTTTGTGTAAAATAAAATTACCTTATTTTGTTTACTTAAACTTTTTTTTTGTAAGATGAATCGTTCGCGACTTATATGCCGCAACGCGTTTTTCGGAAGACGAAATGGCTCCTCCACACTTCTGGTCATGCGGAAACCGGCAGATTTTGTATTTTTAGTGAGTTTTAGATTATATTCTTCAAAATAAAAAAATAAAAAATCGCGCTCGAGAATGCCGGATAAACGTTTTTTTTTTACAAGTTCGCGATCCTATAACTCGGCGGCGGCAAGGACTTATCGTCAGATTAGTTAAATTTAGTCTTAAAACACTAAAATCAACCCCCAATATCTTAATCTGACGCGCTCGAGTATTTCAGACTATCGATTTTTTTTTACTAATCTGATCGTCTATCCTAGGCGCGCGTCACTACATATAGAGCTAAATACTTTACAAGGTTGTTCTATTAGGTCTAAGGTATCTCTCATATCTCAAACTGCCACGCTCGAGTATTACCGAAAATTCCCCTATTCGCCTCCCTAACTACTAGGAACAGCACTCTGGTTTGTAAGGTACAGCAACAGACGTAACCTCTATCTCCAACCAATACACACGTTGGTCGCCACTGTTATATTTTTACTTTTTCCCTCTAGGAGAATATAAAAAACAACAACTATCTCCAATATTGTTTATTTAACCCATTGAATGCCAACTACGCAATATTACGTAGATTTTAATAATGGCAGATGCCAACTACGCAATATTACGTAGGACTTCCCTACAGATTATATGGTAACCTGTGTTATTCGGCCTCCTTGAATGGACGTTTATAGACTCTTTGGCATCTCAAATAAAACACTACATAAAAAAGTAGTAACTTTATTAATTCCAAATATCTAAAATGACAAAATTACAAGGGCACTTTTCGGTTAAAAATTATAGTCTAATAATTAGATCAATTTACTTCTTAGTAATTATTTTCAACGAAAACAATAATACTTTTTACTAAATCAACAATAAAAACGAGTATTTATGTTGGCTGAGGATGAGCGACTCACAACAGAAGCTGGCGATGGTGTTGGTTCAGAAGGTCTTTGTATCAATAGCGATAGTAAGGGCAGAGATGGGCCTGCTTGGGCTTCTTGTGGCTGCACTGGCGGTGTCTGTAACGATGTCACTGCAGGAGTCAAATTATAATTACAATTCAGTCCTAAAAGATATCTTATAAAATCTTCACGAAACTGTAGCAGTCTCATTTTAGAGGTGCAATCACGTAGGCGAAGTAATCGATGTGCATTTTGTATGTACACTTCAAAACCGTGTAGTCCAAGCTTCTTGTGCCACCTAAGAGTTTTTCTGAGGCATGAATAATATGAGATCATCTGGTCGCCTCTGTCAACACCAGACACATGCTGTAGTCGGCAACGATGTTAGGCTTCAATGAGATTTTTCCATTATTATTTCTTACTCTTACCAACTGAAGTTTGTTTGTTCGAAATTACCAATACGTCACGTTTGTCTTTCCATTTGCAAACAGTGATATCATTGCATACTTTTGCAGCTAATTCTCCACGCTTCAACTTGGCGTTGGTAACATCCACAGGTTCTTGCGGTTCTTCCGAAGTGTACCAAATATGTATATGGTTCTTTGACTAAGACGTCTAGTCAAATCAGGTGAATTATAAAAATTATCAGCTTAGATTACGTGCCCTATTTCTAATACCCTTCCATGAGGTCTAAAACAACTTCCGTGCTATGCAGAGTTCCAGGCGGAGGTTTTTCACTCTTTCCTCTATATACACAGATTTTCATAACCATTCCAGAGGATTCACAAAGTTCATACAGTTTTATGCCGTATTTATGCTTCTTATTTTTTATGTACTGTCGAAAAATCAGTCTTCCTCTCCATAAAACCATCGACTCATCGATACTTAGGCCAACTTCTGGATAATAAAGATGAGACATAATATTGTTGAACCGATCTAATAGAGGTTGGATTTTATGCAATCTTTATGTATCTTGATGCATCGTTCTCGGAGAAATGAAAATGACGTAGCAAGAATTGAAAGTAAAAATGTTGCGTATACGCAATATTGCGTAGATAAGCAACTTGGATAAAATAAATGTTAGTGGTGCCTACCTACGCAATATTACGTATACGCAATATTACATACCACGGCATCCTTTTATAAATTGGTATCCGTGATGCCAACTACGTAGAATTACGTAGCAGGCCATTTGTATGGTGGCCACCGATTGTGATTTGACGGTTATCTTCGGCATTCAATGGGTTAATAAATACAACCATCTTTAATTATAAATAAGTGTAAGTTAACTCTAATTGCCAGCCAGCTTTAACTCAGCAAGAGCTATGGTCGTGGGGAGTTAGAGAAAAACCCGAGTACTGCTCCGGTTCTAAATTTTAAATTAAATATAGTGTAAATTTTAATATTACGGAATAGGTATCCTTCCAGTTGTTGGTTTTAATCTAATTAGTTATTTAATGGGCGCCAGGGACTTAGAGAGTCCCGGATCCTGGAGCCGAAGAAGGTGTCCCAAAAAGCTTCCTTGGAAGAGGATGGATTAAAGTAGGACGTCGAACCCAAGATCCTTAATTTAAATTCTTCAAGTCCGGTTTCAACGGAAACCGTATTAAATTATGAAAAATAAAATTAGGGGTAAAAAAAAACCGTCCCGCCTGCGCTATCGCTAGGCGGACTCCGCCAGCCGTACAGCCGTCTCCTCAGAGGCGTCGAGCAGACTCGGGGAACGGGTCTCGCGTCCCGGCCCCAGACGCTTCGCTAGATCCGGGCGGCGAGACGAATCTCCCGAGTTGCCTCTCCTGGAATTGACAATACGGAGGCCTAATAATATGAAGGGAAACTAATGTACCATCCATGAGGGGACCGAGCTTGGATATCTGGAAGGCTAAAACATTAGCCGGTTAATAAAGCCTTTGCCTAATTCTGATTGGTGGGAAAGTAGGAATGAGGATTACCCACGTGGCGTCTATCAACTCCACAACAAGGGCATTCCCTTGAACAATAATTTAATACCGTGGTTAACACTGAGGAAATTCCTATAGAAAATAGTCAGCGGGTGAAATCCTCACGGTTGACTATTGGAGTAAGCACTTGGCTGTAAGATCCTCGACTGGCTGGATATCTGCCGGCGTATACGCAATCAGGAATCCTGTAATAAATATCCAGGGATCACGACAATATCCTTTTAACAACCAGAGAAGGGCTCACAGACCACTTCCAAGCACTATTACAACAAAATCCTTACCTTTTATAACATGGAAGGGAGTTCGTAGGATCTCCTAAGCGTGTTCAAGGGCAAATGGACGCCACCTCTGTTCAATAACACTGTCATGGACAACAAACCGGAATTAGACGGAGCATCTATAAAATCTCCCACATTTCAGGTAAAATGATTATAAGATCACTGTAGATAAATACTACACGATGATACTTAATTTCTTGAAATTCACTAACAACAATCTGACATGACGTTTAAACGCTGCAACAATAAGAATCTTCATGATCCAGACCAACCAACAACTTATTTGTAATTTCCTATACTTGAAATTGTCTTAATTGGGCTAATTATCCCAGAATATTAATTAGGCACATTTAGAACGTACAACCTGACAACATTTTGTCAAAGACAATTCACAGATTAAAAATAGATTAATCGGACAACGAAATTTCTAGAAAAAAGTCTATATTGAAAAAATAGTTTCATTTCCGTTTTCGGTTATTTAGTTTATTATGAATTTTACTGAAAACTGAAAATTATTAAGGATTGCTCCATACGATATTAATTCGATGGTTACCAATCAAAATATTAAAATATCGATTAAAACTACAACTATGAATCGGCGGCCACCAGATGTCGCCTCTTAACTGTCAGAAACTGACGTTCAACTGAATGACATTTGGAATGTAAACATTGGCAACTTATTTACAATATTTGATCTAATTTATTGTGAAAACTTATTTATTAGGGTTTAGAAAAGTGATTTATTGTTAGAAAGTATTAACTAAAGTGTCCTGTGACGAAATACAGTTGAAGGAATGAATCCTTCCATTAAGTTCAGGCCAAAGTCAATTGTACAAACTACGAATGAATATGTGACTCGGAAACTTTGTATGTTTTCAGGTAAATGCTACTTTAATTAATAGTAACGCAGCTGAGCAATACCAACCAGTGGTATGTACAAAAAAAACAACATAACAGTGTGTGTGCTTGTGAGTGAGGGTGTGTGCGTGTGTGTGTTGTGTGTGCGTGTATGTGGGTGTGTGTGTATGTGTATGTGCGTGAGCGTGCGGCTGTGTAGGCGTGCGTTATTAAAGGGATTGGATTAGTGTGGGTCTATGTATTGGGTGAGTGGTACAATATACAAACTTGTCAACTTAATTGAGTTAGATATTGTTCTGTCTCGTCGTAGGTTTTATTTTGAAGGAATGTGCGGACAGTCTTTTTGCAATTATGATAAGACAATTTATATATTGGGCATTTTCTGTTTATTGTGTTGTAAAGAGACGGACCTAAATAATAAAAGAATCTTTTAGTAAACGACAGTCGGGTTTTTGGAGTAGTACATATCATATCTTTTCGTCGTTTAGTAATTTCAATATAAGGGGTTATACGGTGTTGCAACAGAATTGATTGTAAAATAAAGTGTTGCCGCACATTGAGGACGTTGCAGGTTTTGTATAACTGATTAGTTGGATAGATTAGTGGACGGAAGGTAGCCACTTTTAGTATGGCGCGATGTGCAACTTCCAACGGTTTAAGGATAGTTTTTGCAGCACCACCCCAACAGGAAATACAATAGGTAATAATAGATAGGCATAAGGCAAAATACACATTACGTATAATTATAGGATTAGCAATATTTCTTAAGGTTTTAAATATATATATAATTTTGCGAACTCTGCCAGTAAGGACATTAATATGAGATTTAAATTTAAGATTCTTGTCTATGACTATACCTAGGTATTTGATTTCATCCGTAGAGGATATAGGTTCGCAGTGGCATGAAACTTGAGTTTGCAAATTGCATGTGTGAGCTTTAAGTGATATTGGTGAGTTTGGTTGGGTGGCAGAACTGATCGAGTAGGTAATGAACTTGGTTTTGGAGGTATTAAGTGTAAGCTTATGGAAGTAAAGCCAGTTTAACGCTACATCAAAGCCATGCTGTGCTTTGTCCTCGAGTTCAGACCATGTGTTAGCGACAAAAGTTATAGCAGTGTCATCAGCAAAGGATGTTATCTTGGCATTTGGGATATTTATATTGCATAAGTCATTTATAAAAACTAGAAATAAAGTGGGACCCAATATGCTTCCCTGTGGAACGCCATAGTAGATGGGGAGCTCATTGCTGCTGTGACGATCAATCTTCACTATTTGGGAGCGATTTGTGAGGTAGCTTTGAAAGAAATCAAGTTGCAAACCCCTGACACCCATCCTTTCAAGTTTGAGTAAGAGAGAACGGACGGGAACGGTGTCAAATGCCTTCGCAAGGTCTAAAAATATTGTTAGGACCTTTTTATTTGTGTTCAGGTTTTGTATGATATTGTTAGTTAATTCCTGAACTGCGTCACAGGTTGACTTATTTTTGCGAAATCCAAATTGTTGTGGTGATATTAGTTTGTAATGTAGAATATTAATTAGGTACTTATATATCGCACACCTAGATCTAAAGAGAGCTAACTCGTAAATCTCAATTTTTGAGATAAGCGTATCATCGAATTCCTTAACTCACTACATGATTAAAACACAAGATTCTTATAACATCTTCTACTATCTGCATTTTAAAAAGTATTGATCAATACAGAAAACTCCTTCAGTGCACAGGGAGACAGTAATCAGTTTTCATCTTTTCTGAAAAAAGTGTTTTTTGAGTTAATCGCTGTTTAGATCTAGGTGTGCGATATTGTTTCTGGCATTCCTTAATCTTTGGATCAGAATATCCCTAGTGTTGTCTCTAATTTCCTCGCTTCTTGCCACCTCTCTAAAGACTTGTTTCTGTAAATCATTAGAATAGAATAGAATTTTATTTTGCAAATATGGGTAATACATAATAGTTCTTAAGATTAGGTACATTTAGCTCAGCCCCATTTTACCAGTCGGCATGCAAACATTTGAAATTATTACACTATTATTACACTTATTTAGATCAATAATTTATAAATTACAATTATAAAATTTTAAATCATCAATTAAAAGGAAAAATATAAATTAGTATCATTACATCATTTAACAACATGTTATTACTATTATAAATATCATTATTATTACAAAACGAAATCATTATTATTATTAAAAACCAAATCAAAATGTCGAAAATCAAAAATGTCAAAAACCAAATCTAAATGTCAAAAACCAAAATCAAAATGTCCAAAATAAAAAATGTCAAAAATCATTATTATTACAAACAAAGTCATTATTATTATTATAAACCAAATCAAAATGTCAAATATCAAAAATGTCATTCATCAAAATTTAAAAAAAATCAAGATGTCGCTAATTAACAGATATTTTTCTCCGATAGGAACTCAGTTACACTAGTACGTTTTATCTACCAAAAAATTCCGTATTCTACTCTTAAATAATGCTGTATTCAAAGCTTTCCAACTACTCGGTAATTTATTGTATATAATTGGGGCCATGAAAGAAACGCTCTTACGCATTAAAGTGGTTCGACATGATACTTGACATAATTTGCTGTTGTTACGCCTATTCCTTGGGAATACAACAGCCAGACGCTCAAAACGAGATGGATTTTGCTTGACAAACATAGCTACTTCGAAAATATAGATACAGGGAAGTGTCAAGATTTTATGTGACTTAAAATAAGGCACGCAACTGTCTGTCGATTTAAGTTTTAGCAATGATCGGAGACATCTTTTCTGGGCCTTAAAAGCTATATCTCGATCAGTTGAGTTCCCCCAGAAAATGATACCGTAGCGCAAGTGCGATCTAACTATTCCGTAGTAAGCCGTAAGGAGTGTTTTGGCATCTACTATGGAGGATAATCTATATAGGGTGACTGGTAATTAGTGACCGATACCTAAACACGTGATTGTACTCATGATAACAAACAACTTTTACTATAGGACCAAACCTGAATTCGCGAAAAAAATCTGCTGTTCAGTACCTACATTTTGACCAGTTAGACGAACATAAATGACTGAACAGCAGATTTTTTTTCACAATTTCAGGTTTGGTCCCATAGTAAAAGTTGTTTGTTATCATGAGTACAAGCACGTGTTTAAGTATCGGTCACATATGTATTGGTACTTTTACATGGGATTGTTACAGTGCTATCGTCTGCAAACATAATTATAGGATATTCAAGGGACATGGGCTTATCATTAACATAAGTTATAAATAAAAACGGGCCTATCACGGTTCCTTGTGGTACACCGTATGAAATTTTACGTTCTCGAGACCTTATAATGTCTTCGTGTTTGGTAACTATGTTAAATGATAAATGTTGCTAACTTCGGTTACTTGTGTTCTGTTTTCCAGATAAGTTTTTATAAGTTCGATCACGTTACCTCTAATGCCATAGACTTCTAATTTATTAAGTAATATATTATAATGGACATAATCGAACGCCTGCGTCATATCGCAAAATATAGCGCGTATGGGGGATCGTTTATACATGCTACTAATAATAGGATTCAAAAAGTCATAAATTGCCATATTAATGGTTCTGTGCTGTCTGAATCCTTTTTGTTCTTCGCAAAGTATATTCTATTTTTCCATATAACTATATAATTCCCTGCAAATGTATTTCTCAAAGATCTTCGAAATAACCGGTATGAGCGAAATAGGTCTATAATACTCCATCAACTCCTTGTCTTCTTTCTTAAATAAGGGTTTTATTATAGATGTTTTTAAAGCATCTGGATATTTACCCGTACAAATAATAAGGTTCAGTATGTGGCTTAAATGTTCGCATATCGCGGTTAAGACAGATTTCATTGTAGAGATCATCACTGTTAGGCTCTGGCATTGGAACATTCCGTGCATTAGCGATGTTGTGTAGAACAACACATGCATGCACTATCTTGGCTGCTGTAACTGGGTCATAGTGAAGTACCCTGTGTGCTAACAAACACAAATTCTAACAAACTTTGTACTCCGGAACTTTTACAAAAATAAACGGGAAAAGCATTGTCTACGTAAATACTTTTTTGATATTATGTTAGCATAATGTTCTTTAGCTAAATAAAAGCTGATTTACCGTGCTACAAGCTACCTGTAGTTCGCAATTGGTGTTGGTAAATTCAACAACCCCAATCACACCGTCCGTGATGGTGAATTTGCCATGTTTTGTTGGAGATAACGGCTGCCACAAAATTCCATAAGAATATTTTAATTAAATTGTCGTTGTTAGTAACTACCTACATACTACCTATATTTATTATGAAAACATTTTTATTTGACAACCCTAACCCCTAACTCCTTCCTATTAAGAAATATTTTGGAAAGGTTAGGCAGTGCTAAATAAAATGAAGTTTTCACTTTTATTTTACTGGATATAAGAAGAGTGCAAAAAATATTACTTTATAAGCTCATAACCTCCAAAAAAAATATTTTTTATTTTCATATGGCAAAGTTACCAAAAGTAACAGCTGACTTTGCCATATTTGTTTTTATGCCTTTATTATTTTACTTTACAAAAATAAAATAGATATTTGGTAATAATATAAATCTCCATGAAATTTACTAAGTCTAAGTCGGTTACTCAATATGTTTTCATATAATTGTATTTTTTTAAAGCGAATTAAACTTTTTGACACATGAAAAAGCGGCAAAGTAAGCAGGTTTCACGGAAGTATTTTTTTTACTTTATTACCTACTTAATAAATGTACAGTACTAATTGTAGGTACCTAACTGATAACATTTTTACGAAAGGAAGTACGATAACATCAAAGAAAAAAATAGAACTGTCAATATAGTCATAGAAAAAAGTAGATTAATAGTTATTTGTGCAACAAGAGAGCAAAGTCGTTTTTTGCTGCGAGTGCTGATTTTGAATCCTGAGCAAGCGAAGGATTCAATGATTGAATCACGAGCGTAGCGAGTGATTCTAAAGTTGAATCCTGAGTGTGGCGAGGGATTCAAAGGCACGAGATGCAAAAAACTTTGCTCTCGTGTAACACACATAACTTTTCACTTCAGCAGCGAGAACATTATGAGATAAATTAAAGCGTATTCGGAAATAGCACCCATGATATTTTATTATTCAAAATATATTACGTAACATTATTGAAACTAGAAAAAAATATTTACAGGTTAAATATCAGTTTTATTTGCAGTAAATACTTATTTTCGTTTAAATACAACAATAAGTTAAAAAAAACAATAAATTACATTAAAAGACATAAGTAATTAGCTTTTTGCAAAATTTCTTTAGTTCGTACGAAATTCCGGGTTCGGCCACCAGGATCCCCTAGCCAGATCCCCAAGGGGATCCTAGTGAACTCATCGGTTCATCAGAATCCCCTCATAATAAAATCAAGTAAAGATGTTATCACACTGCTTAAAAATATTTTATTTGACAATATCTAAAAAATGACCTACGCTTATGTCGCTGGTTATTAATTCCATTTGTGTTTCTTGTATAAACTTATCAGTTGCTATTTGATCTACCTTACGTATTTTTTTTGGTTGCCTTCGCTTTTGTTCAGAATCTCTTTTTAATGCATTCAATAACTGTAGAATGTTAGGGCGTTTTCGACCAATCATTTTTAATAAACCCGAGTTCCAACTTTCGCAACAATTATTTGTGCGATGTCTTTCGCTGAAAACTGACATCATTTTTCTGGTATCGTCATTTTTTTTTCATATAATTTACTAACTTCAGCATGTTTGGATAATCTTTACTCATACTTAATATGTTTTTTAAAATGTAGTTCCACCCTTCAGTCATATATTCCGTAGGTAACAATGGCATAGCACCGCACAACATAACCACTCTACTAGTAAATTTGTTTTTAAGTAAATTAAGTTTTTTTCCCTTTTTACGAATATTCCGCTTGACATGGAAATAGCATAGTTTTATTTCAGCATCAGGGAAGTTTTTCTTGAAAGCATTAACACCCGCTTGCTCCATATCCATTTGAGATGAAACTAATTTGCAAAATAAATCATATGTTTCCGTTTTTCTATCACTCAACAATGCGTAAAGTAAAGGCACAACATTTGTTGTACTTTGAGAGCTGCCTACATCTCCGTGCATTACATATAATTGGTCAAAGGGTGGAGGGCAACACTGGAAGGTTCCATCACAAAATATATGTTTTATTGCTGATAAAATTCCTTTGTTTTCGTTTAAACAGAAAATTATTATACGAGGCGACGGTTTTTCCGTTTCATGAACATTTAGATAATCACACATAACGAAGTCCAAATGTGATTTAGGAATTTCAACTTCATTCACTTTACTAAAGCACATTTTCAGTTTCATTCTTAACTTTGTATAACGCACTTTTTAGTGATTTCAGTGATGGTACCTTTGCCACGGAATCTATTCCTTTGTTCTTTAAGGGACAAAAACATTTATCATATATTTCTCGAATTGGTCGAGAATCTAATTTTCTTATTTTATCTTTGCATTTATGTACTGCAAGATCAATATCGTTTTGATCAACATTCCTCTCGCATGACAGTGTGTGTGAAATAGCTCTCACAACAGAACTTTCCTGAAAGAATATACGACAACGAGGTTCATAAATATTTACATGCACGCTATACGTATAGTAGTATTTAGGGTATGACATTGACATTCCTTCGAGCACCCTCCCACTACCTCTAACCGTTTCCGAGTTATTCGACTTTTTATTTTGTATGGCGGCCATCTTTTTTTGTATGGCGGCCATCTTTTTTTCAGCTTTTCGTGAATCTGCCCAGGGTGTGCTCCAAAATTAGTTTGAGAACCACCCCCCCTATTCCCCACTGTTTGACCAGGCCGTTGGGTCACTCATTGATGAGGAGCAGTTTTCAAAGATTTCGGAATTTTCCCATACTCACCAAAACCACTCCCTCACTTTTCCCATAAACGACTTTCACCCCCCAACCGTCCTTCTGGGAGAACAATTATGTCAATGAGTCAGTGAGTGAGTGAGTGGGTCTTCAGCTATATATAATAGTAATACAGGTAGGGACAAACTCGAACAAAAATGGCGGACCAGCGCAGAACCGATTTTTAGATTAGAAGTGTTAAAAATGTCGAAATACCTTTAAACAGGGGAAATGACACATTTTTACCAAAAGAATAACAAAGGCAATATTTTTTAAAGGAATAAAAAATAACAGTAGATTTTAAAAGTCTTAATCTTTGTTTCTGTCCTACCTAAGATTTTAACCCATTTAAAAAAAAAGTTTTTGCTCGCAAGTGTACATGCGCGAACTTCATCCCCACCACGTGATTTTTGCTCAATAAGTTTGTCCCGAGCCAGAGCTGTACTGTATCATTTATGAACATTCATGGATCATATCTAAAATACAACAGTTACTTACACCGACAGTCACATAACCACCGCATTTCAATTTTCGCCAATTAGTGCAGCGCCATAAAACATTTCCATTTTTATAAGTTTTCTTCTTGTGGTATTTACGTCCATCATGAAGCATCACTTCTCCATGCTTTTTTATAATATGGATTGTATTTTCGTTATCTTCCATTATAATTATTACGAAATTAAATGCAAAAGCAACGCAATGAAAAAACAGGAAATGCATGTCACGATTGACATTACGTATATTATTGATAACGTCATTTGATAAACAAGAAGATTGCATTTAATAATACTAGCCAGTTAAAAAAAATATAGATTAAATACATATAAATACTTAATACTTGTTTTAATGTAAGTAAGCCGATTCGGTGTGATATCATCTTTATACTTGATTTTATTATGAGGGGATTCTGATGAACTGATGAGTTCACTAGGATCCCCTGGGGGATCGGGCTGGGGGATCCTGGTGGCCGAACTCGAAATTCCGAACGTGTTTGTCTTTGAGGTCGAATTCAAAATCGGAACTTTGAAAGGGCTGGTCTTTGTCTCTCTCTCTCTTTCTAATGGCGGGAAAGAGATAGAGTGTGAATGTTTCGAAATGTATGATTAACCCAAGGCTGAGTAAGATATTCGCGGCTTTCTGAAAAAAAAATTAAAAAGTTACTTTGTCTCACTCAGTGAGCAAAATCGGATTTTGCTCACTGATTTCAGGCAGCAAAACCTACATGTTTGAGCTACTGAAGTGAAAATACATTTTCAGTCTTAGTCCGGGTAATAACAACTCGTTTAGCGTTCCTGCACACGATGCCGTCTCACCGCGCCGACGCCGCACAATTACACTGTAGATACGAGTCGCGCGAAGTCCGCCACCGCGCCTCCGCCGTGCCGCCACCGCGCGCGTTCCCCTCCCTGTCTGTTTGATTCATTCCATGCAAACGTGCACGCCGCGAGATCGCACGTGACGCAAACATGTCTAATATAATAAAAAAAAAAAGAAGTTTGTGCTTGCTTACTATATGTATAGAAAATGGCAAAAAGAACGTCGAGTTAAAAAGTTGTAGGTTCATCCTATGCGGTCGGCACGGGAGCAATATGGTGAATTTCATACACTTTACGAAGATCTCCGAAAAGACGAGGCCAAGTTTTGTAATTATTTTCGAATGAATTACAAGATATTTGATACATTATTAGATTTATTAAAGAACAAACTGCAACACACAAATAAAAATATGCGAGCAAGTACACACATCAAAAGTGTCTAGGGATCAACATATATTTTTGCAATAACTTTTCTCCTGATTGATATTAATTAAAATTTTCTTTAAGGATTCATCAAATAAAGTGTTTTCGTTTGTCACAGTAACGATAAACCAAGTCACCTTTGCATTAATAAAGAAATTTGCCATTTTCCTAATAAAGGGATTTTTGACATTTGAACCACTAACACAAAAGTTCGAAAAAAAGACTGAAATAACAGTTTTCTCTAAAATTTTATTGGGTAACTTAAACAATTAATAATCCGTGTTTCTACCGCGAACACTAACAACACAAGAACATCGGTTTGGCATACTCAAAATGAGTTCATCCAAATCACGCTGTGGAATGGCCGCCCATGTTCGTTGCAACAACAAAAAAAGGTCTTCTTGCGACTGGATACCCTCCATATTCGGCAGAGCTCTTCTCTGTAGCATATCCCATGCATGCTCAATCGGGTTCAAGTCTGGCGACTGAGCAGGCCAGGGCAGGACATTGATGTTAGCTGCGGCGAGAGTCTGTCTTACAACTCTTGCGGTGTGCGGTCGTGCATTATCATGCATTAACTGAAATAAGGGACCGATTTGCACTTGTAGAGGAACGATGACGTCTGATACAATCGTCTCAGCATAAATTTGAGCGTTGAGGTTGCCTCTGATCCAAATCAACTCAGTTCTTCCGCCGATCCAAATACCCGCCCATACCATGATGGTTCCACCACTATAAGGATGGACTTCCTGGCAGGATTTTAATCGCTGTTGGCGTCCAGGGGTTCTCCAGTGTCGTATACGTCTTGTATCCGGTCTCATACCAAAACGAGACTCATCAGAAAAGCACACGAAACGCCATTGTTCTTCTGCCCAATTTCTGTGTTCAAGAGCCCATTGATATCGAATCCTACGATTGTGCATTGCTATAGGTGGTACCCGTAGCGGTCTTCGGGAATGAAGGTTTACTTCATGCAAGCGGTTTCTGACTGTTTGGTCGCTAATTAAGTTCCCTGAAGAGTGATGAAGCCTCACGGCTAACATCATGGCGGTTATTGTTGGAGCTCTTCGAGTTAAGATTTGAATGTATCGGTCTTGTCTCCGTGTGGTGCAGCGATACCGTCCTCCATGGCGCTCAGCCACGGTACCAGTGCTTCGGTAACGTGTACAAAGTCGACTGATAACACTCTGACTTGTATTCAGAGCTGAAGCCACAGTACGTTGCCGGGAACCAGCTTCTATCATTCCCACGGCTCTGAGCATTTCTTCCCTGCTTAAATGACGTCGCCGCTCCATAATAACGTTGGTTTTAATCAGTAGTAGGGAAACAGTAGCACTAATAATGTCTTCAATGCGTTGTATGTTTTTATAGGGAAAATATTGACAGCTGATTTTCATCTTTTACTCGAATTTGATTCACAGTTCCTGATTCAAATTATGAAATGCACCAAAAAGGATCCATATAAATTTATAAAATCATAAATTTATTACAAAGCCACATCTCAATCTCAAGAAATCCGCATAAAAATGCTTGATCCCTAGACACTTTTGATGTGTGTATATCTGCTAAGGAGAGATTGGTTGTTACATTGAGGTAAAGTAACATATATATATTTTTTTTAAATTATTCTGATGTAATGTAGAAAAATCAAAATCAATCAAGCTTGAAGTAGATGGACTTGGGATGCTTTGTAATGAATCGTTTTCAATGCTATAATTCGAAGCCTGTGATTGAACTTTTGTACTGGGTCCAGCAGCAGTATTGTAACCGTAGTGTGCCGGGGTGTCCATTGCATCTGCTGTGCGTGAATGATGTGGAGCGCTATAACTATTTTTATATCGAATATTTCTTATAATATTCAATACTTGATACTGGAATTCAACAATGTCTTCGTCTTTGAAGGGTTCCACGGTAGGAGCTATACCTTTAAAAAAAGACATCATTCTACTATCGTCATCTTTTTCTAACGTTTCCATAAACTTAATCATTTTCTTATCTACAGGATTTATTTCTTCGTTTTTCTTAGAAATTAAACGAACTTACCTAAGTGAAGTTCCATTTTAATTGTACGAACTGCATAGTCTCGAAATGATAAAGAAGACATGTAGTAGTCGCATCCGCTAGCCTTATGTCACGAATTTTTAGAGCTCAAATACTCAGTACCCCAACACTAGAAACAAACTTTTATGCCACACCACTATATACGTCATTTAGTTCAGAGAATCAGCTGATACATATATGTATACCTATTAACTTTTATTATTTTACGACAAAGATTCCTTGTTTACAGGGTAGAAATTATTTTTAAATAAGTTTGGGGGGGTTGGGATATAGGTTATCATTTCGAGACTATGCAGTTCGTACAATTAAAATGGAACTTCACTTAGGTAAGTTCGTTTAATTTCTAATTGTACTTCACTGCATAGTCTCTTCATGATAAAGAAGACATGTAGATGTTTAGAGAGTCGTAAAATAATTATAACATGCATTTAAAAATATTTTTAATACGTATGTTTAGTTTAATTAATCATAAAGTTAAGCATTCGAACTTAAAACAATAGATAAATCTTTATCGGTAACAACCTCCCTATTATAAAATTGAGCAAAAACTGTCGAAGAACTGCTCCAACCAGCTGTTCTTCTAATGGTGTCGATGCTGACACCCAAACGCTTAGCCGCCGAGCTGGCTGCGTGTCGTGTACTGTGTGCTGAAAATATCGACACGTCTATTCCACTCCTTTCCAAAGTAGTCTTGATCCAGCGGCTAAGCGTCTGAGGCGTCACTGCTTTGTGCGGTTTTTTATAGGCAATAAAGAGGTTGTCACAGTCTCTTAAACATGATGTACGTTCTAAATAATTAAGTAAGGCACTGGCTGGACAAATTTTTTAATTGCTTGTAAAAAATGGTAACATCAGACTTGGCTGTACACTGCCTGGCCTCGACGTTTTAATAAGATCTGGTATTTTAATATATATTTTTTCAGGTAAAACTTGAATGTTTGTTATCTTAATAAGGGAAAATGTTTGGACTCTATGGGCAGTTACAATTGCTAAAAGGGTAATTAATTTTTTAGAAATATCTTCTAGAGATAGAAGGTTATTTTCGCCTCTCTGAGTTAAATAACTGAGAACAATTGATGGATCCCAAGTAATATCATACTTGGGATGCGGTGGGCGAAGTCTAAATACTCCTTTCAAGAAACGGGAGATCCTATCGTCACTGCATATTTTTGAACCAATAATAAGGGATAAAGCTGACCTGCAACAGTTTATGCTGCTATAAACTGCACCATCTTCATATAATTTTGATAAAAATGCCAGAATATGTGGCACTGATGTTTGTTGGAAATCTAAATTAAATTGAAGACAGTATTCATACCACTGCTTCAAATAAGTACTGTACTGTTTGAAAGTATTTTCAGATAAGGAGGCCAGCATGACAGTCATTGGGCCCGCAGACACGCCGCGTCTTGCAAGCGCTTCCCTGACAAGCGCGCGGCAACCAGGATAAGGCGTTGACGAAAATGGAGATTGCTGGAATAAGATTTAAGCAAGTTATCACAGGGGCCAAAGCGTATAGGTTTAGAAACAGCAAGTCTGTGAAATACTGGGTACCAAGGCTGTGTTGGCCAGTCTGGTACTACCACTATACTCTCCGATTGTTCAGAGATTACCTTTTGAAGGACTTTTGTTATCAAGACAAAAGGTGGAAAAGCATAAAAGAAATATGGCTTCCATGATAAAGTAAAAGCATCAAGTTTAAAAGCATCAGGATCATTTTTCCATGCCACATACAAATCACACTTAGCATTAGCCCGAGTGGCAAATAAATCTATTTCTGGGACACCATATGTTCCTAAAATAGACTTATAATAATCATCATTCAGTTCACATTCAATATCAGAGTGGGATTTTCTAGACTCTGTATCTGCAATCACATTCTGTGTAGATTTTATATAGGATGCAAACAAATAAAGTTTTCGATTTTCACACCATTGCCATATTTGCCTAGCAACAGAACATAAATGTGGGTATTGTATGCCTCCCATGCGGTTTATGTATGAAATAGCTGTAGTGTTGTCCACACGCAGTAGAATTTCACAGTCTTGAAGATTGTTAGTAAAAGCTTTAAGAGCAAGGAAAGCTGCCATTAATTCTAAGTGGTTGATGTGCCGTTGTCTTTCCTTTTCATTCCACAACCCTGCAGCTTTTTCGTTACCGCATGAGGCTCCCCAGCCAGTGAGCGAAGAGTCTGAAAATATTTCAAGAGTATAATTACTACATTTTATCTTGCTGACATCTGTGTCAATGTGTGAAAACCACCACTTAAAGTCAGGTATTAATTTTTCTGATAATGGCATCACTTTTTCAAAATTATTATTAAACTTGTTTAAATAAATAAATTTTTGTCTTTCCATTTCCTTAGTGTACAAAAATCCATAATCTATAGCAGGGCATGCCGCTACAAGTAATCCAGTCAGATGTGCAAGCTCTCTTATTTTACAAAATTTTAAGGATAAAAAGTTTTGAATTTCTTGTTTTATAACATGTCTCTTTTTATTAGGCAAAGAAATAGTGTATTCTTTGGAACTGAATTCAAAACCTAAAAATGTAACACACATACTAGGTGATAAAGAACTTTTTTCTTTATTTATTATGAATCCCAGATCAGATAAAATTGTCATGGTTTTTTGTACATTAATACTACAATCAGCATATGTAGTACCGGAGCACCAAATATCATCTAAGTATATAACTGATATGAAACCCATTGATCTTAGATGTTGTACAACTGGTTTTAAAATCTTTGTGAACACATATGGGGCAGTATTAAGCCCAAATGGGAGAACCTGAAACTCATATAATTTTTGTTTCCAAAGGAAACGTAGGTATTTTTGTCACTATTGTGAATGGGTACTAAAAAATAAGCATCTTTGAGGTCAATGGTGCTCATGTAGCAATTTCGAGTAAGTAGTTTAGTAACTGTACGGTAATCTTCTAGTTTAAAGTGTTCTGTGAAAATAAACTTATTTAGTTCTTTTAGGTTTAAGATAAATCTAGTCTCACCATTAGGTTTAGGTACTGTAAAAATTTTTGAAAGGAATTGTCCTTCACATGGTTCACAACCGTTTATGGCGCCACTATTCAGTAACAGTTTTACAGATTTGTCTATTTCTAGACTATCCTTGAAAGAAAAGGATTTATTCACAGGGATAACTTGTTGTGATGGTGTACAACTAAAAGGGATTTTATAGCCAGTTATCCAGCTTAAAATTCTAGGGTCAGAAGTTATAGTCATCCATTGATGTTTAAAATATTTCAATCTACCACAGTGTGTTTGACTAACCTCATTTAGTTGCGATTGTTTATTCGCATGGGAGTCTTGTTCGGATAAGCTTTCTGGAAGGCTGGTTGAGCCGCTGGTATTGGCTTCTTGTAAGACTGGTAGAAACGTTGTGGCCCGGGCTGGTATACACGGCCCCGAGGCTGGTGTGTTACCGGGCCCTTGAAGTTTAAATGCTTCTGATGTTGTTGATTTGTTGGCTTTTTAGTTTTATTCATACTGATTTCTTGAGCAGATTTTTTAATTGCCTTTGAAGCCTTAAGTTTTTCAGCAAAACCTTCTCCAAAAAGCCATGTGTCCGTTTCTGTGTCTTTGATTGCCTCTCTAGTAGTTTGCTCCAACCCTTGCAGTATGAAATTCTTTCTTGTTGTGGTCTCCTGATGTTGGTGGTCACACAACAGACGAGCAGCATCCACAACTACATTGATTATAGGGGCATTTTCTTTGTTTTTGCATAGTTTTCCAAAAACTGTAGCAAGTGCAGTTAATGCACGACCAACTTGATCTTGTTTGGCTGCAATAGCTTTGTCTCTCTTTACTGCCACTTCTACTATGGCAGCTTGTGCCTCTAAGTTCAATTTGGGGGCCCCAAGGGTTTTGCAATTTTCTGGTGGTGGATATTTTTCCTTGAGTTCATTTCTTTTTTCTTTGGCTAGGCCATTTTTGATGATATCAGCCCATCTTGTGGCCAATTCTTTATGTATTGGTGGTCCAAAATTGCTGTCTTGGGGGGCATCCCCGAGGAGATTTAAAATGTCATCATCTAAAGGCTCCTCTGAAAGAAGAATGAAGGGGCCCATGTCAATACATGGTAACAAACGGGTCAGTGGGTCGTCTTAGGGGCGGATTTAACAAACGAAATACCTATTTCTACTAAATAGTAGAAAATAGTATAGAGGGTGAATACCCATCTTGATACGATTGAATAAGGCTAAATAGCCCGTCATGTACGGTTTGTTAAATAGTAGAATGCCTCAATAGGCCTCTGACAAACACGTGGTTTACGTATAGTTATGTACACTGTATTTTATAACCTATAAGAGGGAAAAAACTTACCTTCTTGGTCCTTATTTTCTCCGAAATTACAATTTGCGTCATCCTGAATAGGATCTTCCTGAGTGAGATCTTCGACTGATCCCACCATTATATCGTTATCTGGCGGTATGGGTGACGCTGATGGCGTACGTGACCGCGTGCGCGAATGGCGCCGGCGACGCTTTTTTTGCAATAGATCACTGTACTTCTTTAGTTTTCTTTCAATTTTTTCTTCACTGGACTCACGTTTACGTTTGGGCATTGTTTTTAAGATAATAACTCTGTTAAATTTAATTATAAAGCGAATATTCTTTTTGTGCTGTGACTCAGGCTGCACGAAAAACGATAATGACGTATATAGTGGTGTGCCCATAAAAGTTTGTTTCTAGTGTTGGGGTACTGAGTATTTGAGCTCTAAAAATTCGTGACATAAGGCTAGCGGATGCGACTACTACATGTCTTCTTTATCATGAAGAGACTATGCAGTGAAGTACAATTCCTTTTGTTGACATTAGTAACTTCAGATTTTTTTTCTTCCGGCATGTTTGATCCAGATTGGGGTGGCCGGATAATTTTTTTCAAAAATTGTAAATTATCATAATATTGATATTTATGTACTGGTTATGCACCTGATCCAGATTTGGGTTCACGTATCTTTTTGTCGCATTTCATCCACGCATCTCTTATATTCTTCTATTTCTGAGATATTATTTTACCTGAATTAATTCATATTAATAATCCATTTTATTTTTATAATGTTTTTTTCAATTGCAGGTATTTAGCAACCGGAACTTCACTATTCGATCTTGAATATTTTATTTTATTTTATTTGGGAAAAAAAACGATATTACATTAAAAATAACACTTATCAGTAAGGTACTTATATAAAACAAAATCAATGTAATAACCACAACATTTTTCACATATTACCAAAGAGGTATGCTATGATGAGGATCGTTTTAGAATGGGAAAATCAACTTTAAGCGTAATCATACGAGAAGTGTGTTCTCTAATATGGTCTGAACTTTACCCAAAATATATGAAAATGCCATGTATGAACGATTGGCTAGAAATAGCAAATAAATTTGAAGTTTCTGCTAATTTCCCTCATTGTGTCGGTGCTGTAGATGCACATCAGAGTAATTAAACCAAATAAAAGTGGATCGATGTTTTTGAACTACAAACATTACTTCTCGATTGTATTGATGGCAGTCGCTGATAATGACTACAACTTTATTTATATCAACGTCGGTTCTTATGGAAAGGATTGTGATTCAGATGTTTTTAAAGATACAGCTTTCTGGCACAACATGATTAACAATACTTTGAATTTGCCAGGACCTGCTTCCTTACCTAATACCAATATTGCCTTGCCATATGTATTCGTAGGCGATGAAGCATTTGCACTACATCAGAATTTACTGCGCCCATATAGTCAATTGCTTGATGCAGAAAAATCCGTTTTTAATTATCGGTTAACAAGAGCGAGACGATATGTAGAATGTACCTTTGGGATACTGGCCAATAAGTGGCGAATTTTTCATCGACCTTTAAATGTGTCATTGGGTTTGGCTGTTGATGTTGTGAAAGCTTGTTGTTTACTGAAAAATTTTATACACAAAGAGGAGGTAAAAGGCGTGCAAGAATCTCTAAGCGGGTGTGAATTAGAGGAGTTTTTGCCATTTGATTCAACAGAAATAGTTCCTACAACAGCTAATGATATACGTGACAAATATAAGGAGTATTTTAATTCTGAATATGGCGGTGTACCATGGCAAAATAATTATTGTTAATATGTAGCACGAAACGTGTTTCTATCTAGCGGGAATACTCAAGCTACTACCAGTAGCAAGTGATTGCTTGATTAATGTAGGTACCTACCACACGAAATTGCTCACTAGATATACTATCCACACACTATATAATATACAGAGTTGATACGACAGAGGGGCATTAAATTACACTACGTATACTATACGTGTTTAGTATTAATTCGATACGGTATAAAAATAAAAAGCATCATAAATGAGAATTTTTTTGTTTCAAACAAAGTAAATAGCTTACAAATCAGAGTAAAACGCAACCACCCTTTGTAAATAAAGGAGAAATCCAAACTTCATAAAAACTTGGGCCTGGTGACTGACCTTGGATAACTATACAAAGTGGCAACGTCCAACGTCGCGCGCGGGCAGAGTAACTCGAAACACACTGTGGATTTTCCAAACTGCAGTACCGGAGATTTTGCCGATTCCAGATCGGTCCGAGTAAAAGTACTCTCATCGGTCCATATTAAATTAGTTAAGAAATTACGGTCTTCGGATGTTTTATTTAGTAGCCATGGCAGTAACTGTTGCTGATCGGCAAGTCTCTCGATAAAAAAGTTTGCACCTTCCGATATTTAGAAGGTTTGCGTTTTTTACGTTTTAGAACCTTGTGGATAGTTCTATGGCAATATCTAAACTGCCGGGCGGCTCTGTGGAGACTCGTCGGGCTGCGGGAAAAATTGTCTAAAATTCTTTCGTCCCAAGCAGCGGGCATTTACCGCGGTGGCACTCCCTCCTGTTACAGCACTATACGTTTATTGTCCCGTAATCTTTGTACTGCCAACTGTATGGTGCGGGCATTCCTAGGGCAATTGCGGCTATCACCATACCTTTCTCTGTAAGTTCGTAGAGCTAACGTTGCGTTTCCACGGCATTCGCCGTAGATTAAAAACATGTCAGTGTATTCTGACGCCGTGTCAGTTACACGAGGTATTTTTGAACACTTTAATTATACACACACAACCAAAGTTTAACTATCACAATAAAAACAGTCAATTACAAAAAAAAAAAACACACACTAAATAATAATAATCCCAAGTTACGTGTCCTGTCACAATAACAAAAAGGAATACTGTCTTAAACTTATTTAGTGTCCTATCACAATAACAAAACAAATTCACAATTATTGTCAGCGCACAAGTTCGGCAAAACAATAAGGGCGCAGGAGCTTCCGCGTACGTACCTACGTTCCGGAAGGGTAGCGTCGGCGCACTGAAAAAACAAGTTTTTTGGAGGCCCCACTTACTGATCGCAAGCACAAAATACAGAGAGTACAGAAGTCAATCTACATACAAAGTGCGCTCGAGCAACGCACACATAGACACCGCTCACGGACACGATATCTCGGACTGGTTGGGACTAGTGCGAGCGCAAGTGCCATCCGCTTGAGACATGCGTCTATGAAGTGCAAAAATGGAGCAATAAAAAAAAATTATAACTGTTCAGTGGACGGTTGTTTAAATTCAACATTAAAAGGTGAATTGTCGTTTTTTAATCTACCAGTTGTTTCAGAGAGGTAAGTAAGTATTTGCTTGTATTTCGATGGTTTGTATTAACGTAACACAGTAGTTAGGTAGCTAGGTAAGCGCCCCGGCCCCCGGTCCCGCGCCGTAAAGTAAAAGCGAACATGACTTTGTAGCACTTTGTGACAAAGTAATGTAACAATAACATTAAAATATTTTAGTTATTATTGGTTTTTTCGTTTCTCATCAATAAATCAAACAACTAGATGCGAGTGCCACTACCACGATAGTTTTTTGTGCATAAGCCAAAGTTGACAACCATAGCGCGAGTCGCGACCGCCGAGCGTAGACTTCTGTACTCTCGGTATTTTGTGTCGCAAGGATCTAAGATACAATAGCAACACACTGACCTATTTCTATTTCTTTTACGCACGTGATGTTTTGCCAATAGGATTGTCACTCTCTTATGTACTACGTATTGGTTTATGACTTGCGTAAGAGCGGCAACAACGTATCTTAGATTTATCGTTTTAAGGTGCATGACCTATGCCTATAGACATAATCAGCTGTTAGGAAAAATACATCGTGTTCAAACGGTGCAAAAACTTAAAAAATCATTTGCGACTAAACTACTGTTTCAATTTAATTCATTTTTGGTAGAGAGCTTGATAATGATACCTAGTATAGGCAGTTTAAAGGAAAGCCCATCGTTGCATTACGATTTAAGTAGTTATAGTTCTGCAAAGTTCTCATTCATTATATGACAGATCTCAAACCAAGCTTTTAAACTTTTACGCTTGTCTTTATATATTTCCAAAGTTTTTTCCCATAACACTTTTCTGTCCTCCACTAAACTTATAAACGTTTCGTAATCAAAACTTTCCATGGTAATTTCTTAAAAAGTTATGCACGTGCACGTTCGTACGCGGCCGATAATGGAATGAATCAAACAGAGGGAACGCGCGCGGAGGCGGCGCGGCCACGGTAATATTATATACAGTATTCCATCTTCATACAAACGGACGATGCGCGAGCTATGCCTACGCGCCTCGATCTCGGCCTGCGCTCGGCCGGTAGACAGTCGCGACTGTGCCGCAGTGACGAACGGATGGTGTGTTGTTTTTTTAACAATAACCGCGCAATTTTTTCACTAAAAGTAAGTTCAAGTACATAATTTACATATTTAATATGACGAGTAGGATATATTGTGCTGTTTTTGGTTGGTGGATAACTTTTTTTAGATTATCTGGAAACTCTGAAAGGTAAGACTAAAATAATTTTACTTACTTGTAGGTAGGTACATAATGTTTGTCTTTTTAATGGATAAGTATTTCCTTTTATCTCCCGAAAAAAAAGATGTCTGGATTAATAAATAAAGTGAATAGATTAAAGGAAAGTGATTGACACGAGTGAAATAAGTAGTTATAGGCGGGTCATGAATCATGATACGGTAGGTACTTACGCTTGTGTGAAAAACCTCGGGGCATGTGTGTTTTGTTTTGTTAGTTTGTATAATTCAAAGTAAAGACGTGGTATTTTATTATTAATAATAGTTGTTTATTGTACTGTGGGTATGAATAATACTAGAAAAAATAAATTTGACCGTCTGTCTGTCACTAGATAGTTGACATTTTCTCAGAATATGTATTTCTACAGGTGCTATAACAACATATACCACTAAAAACCGTTTTTAGGGTTCCGTACCTCATAAGGAAAAAACGGAACCATTATAGGATCACTTCGTTGTCCGTCCGTCCGTCCGTCCGTCCGTCCGTCTGTCAAGACCTTTTTTCTCAGGAACGCGTGGAGGTATCAAACTGAAATTTATATCTAATACTCAGGTCTACTGTTCCTTGGAGCTGTGAAAAAATCAAACTTCTAAGCCAAAGCAATCAAAAGATACAGCCGTTTATGCCGCAAATTTTCGCAACTCGCACGGGAATCAAAACCTACAGGGTACTTCCTGTAAACTTAGAATCTTGAAATTTGGTACGAAGTAACGTCTTATAGTACAGATAAAGGAAAAATTGCAAAAACCGTAAATTTTTAGTTACATCATATAATAAAAAATATTTTTGAAAATTTTAAAGTTACTACTTCTTTTCTCATGAACGCGTAGAGTTATTAAATTGAAATTCATATCAAATACTCAGGTCTATAATACCTTTAAGCTGTAACAAAATCAAACTTTTATGTCAACGCAATAAAAAGAAATAGCAATTTAAGCCGCATATTTTCAAACTCGCAACTACTCGCGAGGAAATCAAAACCTACAGGGTACTTCCCGTGAACTTAGAATCTTGAAATTTGGTACGAAGTAACGTCTTATAGTACAGATAAAGGAAAAATTGCGAAAACCGTAAATTTTTAGTTAAATCATATAATAAAAAATATTTTTGAAAATTTTAAAGTTACTACTTTTCTCATGAACGCGTAGAGGTATTAAATTGTAATTCTTATCAAATACTCAGGTCAGCTGTAACAAAATCAAACTTTTATGTCAACGCAATCAAAAGAAATAGCAATTTAGGCCGCATATTTTCAAACTCGCAACTATTCGCGAGGGAATCAAAACCTAAAGGGTACTTCCAATCGATCTAGAATCATGAAATTTGGCATGAAGTAATTTTTAATAGCACATATAAAGGAAAAATTCTGAAAACCTTAAATTTTCAGTTACATCATATTTTTTTTTTTCAAATAATTGTAAATGGAATTTCCACATAATTTTCATCCATAAACATGTTTCCGTTAATAAACACTAGCACTACACTAAGTAGTACAACTATAGATAATGTTTTTTCGAACTGTGGTACTATTCCCTTTTTCAGTCACCATTTACAGATCTAGTTCATGCATTCAAATTTAATTCATAATTAACATGTTTGTACCAGATTTCTAAATAGTGACTAAAAAAAATTGTAAATAAATAACTTTGATAAAAAAGCTTGCCCTCATTCGTCAGCAGACTTGCAAGGCTAGTGTAGGTATTTCAGTTATGTTATAAAATAAATGATATGTGTTAAGGGCCTAGTCTTCTAGTGCACAATTTATGAATCGCGTGCGGCGAGTCCACGCGCCGAGCGTCTGCACCCGGGCTCCCCGCAGTCCCCCGCATACATCCTACCTAGCGTAATTTGACACGGTCGGAAAGTTGCTCTACTAAGTATTATTTATTTTACCATTTATGTACACACATCGCACGTTCAGAATTGAAGTGGCTTAACTAAAAATTTTAAGAAAATTACTTTGATACAAAGTATTTAAAAAAAAAATCTTAAAACTTTAAGAAAATTACTGATACAATGAAAATGAATTTGATAGAATGTATCAAAGTCATTTTCTTAAAATTTTAAGAAAATAACTTGGATACAACGTGTCAGTCATTTAAAAAAAAAAATAGTTAAGCCACTTCAATTCTAAGGTGCGACATATAAACAGACAAGAAAAAAAAGCAGAATAGAAAAATAGGTACAAAAGTGATGCTTATTTCAAAAGAATCTCTTCCAGCATACCTGCGATAGGACAACAAATAGAGATATGTAGACAGTGTGTGAAAGTGTAAAGGAGACAAAAAAGATACATAAAATCAAAGTCAAATTATTATTAATAAAAAAATTAATAAAATAATAATTAATTAATTAGCATTTATTTCAAAAAGTCACATAAAAGACGGAAAGGCTCGTGAGACACAGAAAGTTCAGCGGCTATCGATCTCAAACTTGAATGAGGATTTTCAGTCACTATATCCTTCACTTTTACGATATTAACTTCAGTTGAAGACGTTGACGGCCTACCAGGGCAAGGCAAATCTAGACCGCTTATTACTCATAAGCACGTGTTTTTTATAAAGTCGATTCACCGTAAGGCCTTCTGTAACATTTTCAGTGACTTCGAACACGAAATACCATTGGCGATGATCTAACTAATATATTATACTCTATCACATACATTACAGTTACATTCTTATATAAAAAATATCGGTAATGGACATTAGTGGTTTGCATCGCATATTTTCAATCATCAATGGTACTCCCATAGTAGAAGAGGTAGGATTAATATTTCGAGCTTCTGACAGGTTGCTTATATCTCAAAATGGTTGACGTGAGCCAGCAGCGGACCTATGAAAATAAATAAGTCATATAATAACAGAGTTTTCAGAAGTACCTATTCGTAAAAAATCATAGTACTAATATTATGTAGCACCCTGTGGTTTGTTCCGCTGCGAAAAAGTAGCCTATGCGTACATTGGCTACTTTTTCGCAGCGGATCCTTAGGCTACCTCTATAAAAAAATTATCTGTATTAATTCTGCCGTAACGGAGTTTAGAGGAAACAAATATACTGAGTGTAATTTTATCATCTCTTGAGGGGTCATTGTACTCATCATTATGAACAACTTTTACTATGGAAACAAACCAGAAATCGCGAAAATAAAATTTGCTGTTCCCTACAACCTAGGGAACAGCGGATTTTTTTTTTTACGATATCACGATTTCAGGTTTGGTCCCATAGTAAAAGTTGTTCATAATAATGAGCAGAATGATCTCTTATGAGGATAACGGTGATTAAAATGCGCACACTATGTAGACAAGGATATTATAAGTAGATAAAAATGTTTGGCTAAATGCTGGTCCTGCCACAGGCACTTGGGCTCACTAGTTAATTTTGACCTCACTATCGGCCTTAGCATCCTAGAAAACCTCGGAAACGACATCCATGACAAAAAACTTTAACATTTTCGCGTCCGCCATCTTGGATTTTAATTTTGACCTCACTATAGGGCTTAGCATCCTAGAAAACCTCGGAAACGACATCCATGACAAAAAACTTGAACATTTTCGCGTCCGCCATCTTGGATTTTAATTTTGACCTCACTATCGGCCTTAGCACTCTATAAAACCACGAAAACGATATCCATGGCAAAAAATATGAACATTATCGCGTCCGTCATCTTGGATTTTTATTTTGACCTCACTATCGGCCTTAGCACCCTACAAAACCACGAAAACGATATCCATGACAAAAAACTTGAACATTTTCGCGTCCGCCATCTTGGATTTTAATTTTGACCTCACTATCGGCCTTAGCACTCTATAAAACCACGAAAACGATATCCATGACGCAAAATATGAACATTTTCGCGTCCGCCATCTTGGATTTTCATTTTGACCTCACTATCGGTCTTAGTACCCTAGAAACCCACGAAAATGATATCCATGACGAAAAATATGAACATTTTCTCGTCCGCCATCTTGGATTTTAATTTTGACCTCACTATCGGCCTTATCACCCTAGAAAACCACGAAAACGATATCCATGACGTAATAATGTGGAACTACTGATAACAAATTCAACATTATTTTCAGATTCTTTTAAAATGGAACTAATGATAAAAAAAAAAACAATCAGTAGTTCCATCATGGAACAGTTAATGGTAATAGTGACAACGAAGCGTTCCATGTGGGAAATAGAGACTCCACTAGTTCTAATATTTTGTTATACCTAATATCGTAGTACTAGTGAGAATAAAAATTCCCATTAGTTCTACCGTGGAACTGTTCAGTAGAACAAGTGGGAATAAAGAATCCCACTAGTTCTACTATTTTGTTATACCAAATATCGTAGTACTAGTGGGAAAAAAAAATCCCATTAGTTCTACCGTAGAACTGTTCAGTAGAACTAGTGGGAACATACCGATAAAATCGAGATGAGATATCGATACTCATCATGTCTGTGGAGTCTCGCTAGCTAATTTAATTTGACCTTGTAGTTAGGCCCTAAACATGAATACTGTAAACAGTTTTACTTACCTTTGGAATCTATTTCTCTTCATTATTTCTACGTTTGAGCCCAATTTTTTTTTCCTACAGGCATATTTTTTTTTAATTTACGATCCATATTGAAATCAAATATTTACAAAACTATTACTGTATTACAATTATTTACAAAACACTCGAAAAATTATATACAAAAAATAATAAAGTAGAGCAACTTTAGATAGACAACAGTGCGTAACCTATGTTAGAGCAGGAGCAAAGTTAGAGCGAGAGGGAACAGTTAAAATTCGTCGTGGACCACACGTCTGAACGCTGCGACCGTGCAGCGGCCACTAAGGAATTTCTCTTTCAATTCTTGTATATAAACTCTTATTTTGTAGGTCTTTTGGAATTATAATTATTCTTTGGATAAGGTGATTTAGGTGCTATTTTTTTTTGTATTTGCTTATTGAACCCTTGGCATTAAAATAATCTAATTATTACTTAAATACAATGCATAGTTATTGTGAAAAAAACCGTTTATTATGAGATAAAAACAGAGAATTTTGATGAAATTGCGACCTCTGGATTAAGAAAATGAAGGATAATTCGAAAAAACTAATCAGCGCATTTTGAAGACAAGAATGTTGAGCCAATTATGCGCTGAACAGATTTTTGAATTAATTCTTCATTGCCATAAACGAAGAGCTCAAACGGAACTCGAAATGATGTTGGGCGGGAAAGAGCTGTGTTTAACACTTGATTTACCTAACATAATCCACCTAGATGAACTTAAAAAAAATATCTAGGTATTACTTATATTATGGTTATTCATGTGCAATAATAATATTTCATGTTATTTCATTATTTTGTTTAGAAAAAAAATTACAAAGTTGCGCAAATAATTCGCCGCGAGTGAATTTTGCAAGACTGCAGCCTTAACATAAAATAAAGGATTACTGAAACGATAAAGAGACCTTTGTCAATAATTTATGCTCCTCCAGCTTTCCATATTGTAATGTTATAAATTTCATTTTGCAATAAAAATACCATAACTATGACTCGATTGTCGTGATGTGTGAACTTTTACTATACCTACAGGTTTGTACGGAACCCTCGGTGCGCGAGTCCGACTCGCACTTGGCTGGTTTTTTTTTTCTCTGTATTGATAACAACAACAACAGCTATGGTATGTAGCTATGGTATGTATATGGTATGTATGCGTCGGCGCGGCGACGCCGCATTTCATTACTGCCTTTTGCGTGGGTTGTATCGTTCCACTAATTGGAATAAACATTTTTTGGCGTCAATTTTGCCTTCGAGTTCCCTGCTACTATAGCGAAGTGGTAGAAACTAAATTTTCTGCTATAATAAGCAGACTGATCCGGTAATTTAGGAGGTGCTTGGTTTTTTTGGCAGTCAAAAGACTTCCTCTCACAGTATGCTGTAAAATGCTTTGTATTTCAATCTGTGAATACGTTTTTCAATAATTAATTGATTTTTTTGACGTAAGATCTGTTTCTGTTTTTAATTTTTCACCAATCTCTGTACACGTTGAACATACGTCGGTTCTTCGTGTTCCAATCCCGATATTATAGCATTGGTTAAAGATTTTTCTGAAAAATTGTTGTTTTTCTTGTAAGTCCGATACATGAGGTTGATTATACATGCGTCACATTTTGCGTATGTCGAGTTCTGACGACAGATACACTCTATTCATATTTTTAGACAGACAATGGTGACTGTCTTCGCCTTTAAATGATTCAATGAACCTCTGAACAGACAATTTTCTAGCAATAAACTTGTCAGTTTTCCTGTCCCCGCTCCGATTTTCTTGAGGCATTTCCTTTCCGCTTCCAATTCCGCTCCGTCCCCCCTTTCATGAAATCGTTTCAAAACACTCTGTATTCGATCTTTCTTAACTAAAAGAGCACCCATAAATGTTTTCTGACACACTGGAACTTTGGCACTTTTATTCCCTAAAATGTAGTATTTTATAGCCTTTGTTCGTTTGCTTTAATTTTTAATACGTTTTGCTTCTTGTACTGAGCAAAAATTTAAAATAAAATTGTCTTGAGTAATTTTGATGGAACATTTGTAAAATTTCTCGTAAAATTTTCTGATCATTTGCGTAGTTAGTTCCTTACATTTAAATGCCTTTTCATTGTGATTACATGAAAGATATGTTGGAAAACCCGCAGCCTTCTACGTGAACGAAACAAATAAAAATTAAAACTCGACTCACTAACAAAGAACTAATAAAATCTTTAAAAAAACTTTATACATAATATCATTTATCTATCATTTAATGAAATAATAATTTCTAAAGAATAATGAAATAATAATTTCTAAAGAATAATGAAAAATGTTAATATTATTTTTATTAGTGCTACTATCGCAAGTATAACACCATCCTAAACTAACAGAACGTACACTTTTAGTAAACATTCAACATACCTTTTTTCACGTGCTACCTCTCGTTTCCACTTAGATTTTATAACAGGACGTTTCCTGGATTTGCCAAGTTCAGATTTTTTAACATATTTAAACTGCGGACAGACAGACGGACATGGCGAAACTATAAGGATTTCTTGTTGACTACGGAACCCTAAAAAGGAACGAACCAAATAAGTCATGACATCATTTTCGAGGAGTTTAAATTCTAGTTCATCCAATTGTTCTTGCTCTCGATGGGGAACATAATATTGCCTATAATTATTTTATCAATGCCGTCTTCGCTAATATTGAGAGATACCATCGTTTGCATTAACTGAACTACTGGCTTGATTTTTATTTTGAAGTAGCTCAATGATTTTGTCTAATTGAGTTTGCATAATTGCAAAAGTTGTCTGTTTTTCAACTAAAACAAAAATGATCATAGACGGCAGAAAAAAAAATAATATATAGGTATATTAAACAAATATAATATACCTAACCCTGAAGGGCATGTAAAGAAAATTCATAAATACAATGACGTTGAATCAATAAAATCAATTGACGTGACACATGGACACACAGACTACGTAATGGACACTTGAGTGATTTAAAAGTTCCAGTTTTTGTTTCTTTTGAAGTACCGAACACTTATAAAAATAAAAACACTAAAAACTTACATTAAATTGAGCGTAAGAAGGTCTTCTTTCAGGGCTTTGTTATTTCTGACTTTTATTGAATTATCTAATATATAAAAATCTCGTGTCACAGTGTTAGTTACCATACTCCTCCGAAACGACTGGACCAATTTGTATGAAAATTTGTGTGCATATCGGGTAGGTCTGAGAATCGGCTACTATCTATTTTTTTTTTTGCAAAACGACGTTTGCGGGGTCAACTAGTTACCTATATAAGTCTAGGTTTCCTCACAAGTTTTCCTTCACTGATGTCCAAGATAAACTTAAAAAGTAAGTAGGTACCTACGCATTGAAAAAGACACATTGGTACTTGCCCGGATTTGAACTCGCAGCTCGCATGAGAGGCGAGGTGTTGACCTCTGGGCCATCTCGACATAAATAGATAGCGAAAAGAGCTGCCCGGCGAAGACAGGGAAATTACAAACAGGATTTAATTTATTAATATTTAATGTCTTTTAATGTCTTCTCGTACAACCACTTCATCTAAAAATGCAGCTGGAGCCACAATGTTGGTTTCATGCCTGGCCAAACTTAAGTACCATACCAACGTCATAACATGCGCACAACAACCTACAGTGTGACGTCCTACAATGCAGTTGCAGTAATACTCTACAATGCCTTCTCATCCATTTGCTAACAAAATGTATGCATAGTACTGACGTCTTGAGATATGTCTTGATTTTATTTTCCCTTTTATAAGTGAAATTTCCCCACTGCCTAACTCGGGTATACGATTAGTATCTAGACAAACTTCTATTCTGTACCTGTATTCTGTATTCTGTGTTCTGTATGGTATGTTCCCAAGGCGAATAATATTAACCTTTTGACCGCCACGTCAAAAAAGAAAAAGCGTGCCCTCGGCGCCAAGCTCCGAATTCATCGTTTAATACCTACAAAATACTAGTGAGGTCGAAATTATATCGATAAAACTGATTTTTTTTTTTTAACAAGGGTTTTAATTTCAATAAAGATATTATACCATCCTTGTATTGAGTTTTATTTCAACCCGCTTTGTCCTTAATGACATAAATGTAATAATCTGTGTTACAGTTACGGCCTTTATTACTATTTAAATCCATAAATAGAATCAGCAATCGACAAAACCAAGTCAATACCATTACAGCACTATTGTCCATCATGACGTAATTTTTTGTCACTCTATGACGACAGTGGCGCAACAGCGACTGGGGTCGTCTTTTATATCCAATGCTTGTTCTTCTGTTAAAAACTCTTCGAGTTCCTTGAACCAAGCTCTGATAGCTTGTTCAGTAACTGCGGCTCTGCCTTTGGATATAATCTCCGCATTCCTTTTTGTAATCTCAGGATGCCTTTTTAAGAATAAACTAAGCCACTTTTTTCCTGGTCTATTCCCGATAAATTTATTTTTCCTATTATTAGTGGTCATAAAATTTTCAACAGTATCGAAAACTTCTTCTGGGTGCATTGGAAAACCTAATTTAGCTTTATTTATAATCCAGTCAGAAATCTTAGCTTCTTCATCTACAGTAAGCTCGGACTGAGGGCCCATTTTTCTTTGCAAAGGTACCTTGTTTGTGATTTTATTATGTAAAGTCGATTTTGGTATCTTGTACACATTACTTGCTTTATTGATACTTAGTTTTCCATTAGCAAATGACTTAAGAGGTGCTTCAAGTGCTTGTTGACTGTATTGAAACCTATTGTACTTCTTTTTGTGATCCATGGTGTTGGGATCTTATTGAGTGGACTGTATTTTGCTTCTAGTTTTTGTTGGCGTAGGTGATGTGTTGTATGCGTGTGTGGTGACTGTAATGCAAACTCTTTAATTTCTCCAAATAATATAATTGAAAATCTTAGGACAAAACAACTCGCGTGCGTTACATAGAAAAAACCTTGATTGACAACTCGAATTACAATGTTGCGAGTTTATAAAAATTAATAACATCTGTTGGTGTTGCCAACATGCTGCGCAACCACACAAGAAAACAATTAGTATCTGCTTAGAAACTAAATAAACTATAACAACTCTGTTTACATGACAATATCTTATACTAGTTTTATTAGGCAATGTTTAAAATTGTCTGAGGAAGTTTAACTAAAATCAAAAACTTTATAAACAAATTCTATGTGCATTGAAAATAGCTATTACACTTAAACGTTGTTATCCTTTATGGGCAAAACACATATACTGGACAGAGAGCGAGTACAGATCTTTCCATTGGGAACTTTTACCTTTATGACTCTGACTTTGCTGTCTGTACCAGGAAAGATCTGTACTATCCTTGCCATTGGCCAAAACAAACGAGGAGCGTTTGGATCTCTTAAAATAACTAACATACCTTCAGTTACATTAGGTAAATCATCCTGCCATTTTGGTCTACATTGTAAGGTATTTAAATAATATTTGTGCCATACATTCCAAAATTGTTGTGTTAATTTATTGCACACTTGCCAATACTTAAGTCCAATAATAGAAGTATCAGCAACATTAGGTTCTGGATAAGCAACTAGAGATTTTCCTATTAAAAAAATGACCTGGAGTGAGATAACTAAAGTCTGCACTATCAGAAGACATAGCCATTAAAGGCCTAGAGTTTAACACGGCTTCAATTTGTGCTAAAACAGTGTTTAATTGTTCGTATGTTAATAACGCCTTTAAAACAATTCTTTTTAAATGAAATTTCATACTTTTTACGGCTGCCTCTGCAAGCCCAGCAAACATTGGCGAGTAACTCGGCACAAAATGAAATTGTATGCCTTGCTGAGCCGCATAGTTTTGCACCAATGTTTGATGACTCGAGGCGTTTAGCTTGTACAATTCAGCTAACTGGTTACTTGCCCCTCTAAAACACCCGCCGTTATCGCAAAAGACTTCACTGGGCAACCCGCGGCGAGAGATAAATCTTTTAAAGCAGGCTAAGAATGTGTCAGTTGTCAAATCTGATGTAAGCTCTAAATGAATGGCCTTTGTAACAAAACAAACAAAAACACAAACATAACCTTTAGAAACTATGGTTCGTCTTAATCTTGAATTTTTTACATCTACGGGGCCAGCGAAGTCTATACCAATCTTTACAAAGGGTCGGGCGGCAGTTATTCTTTGTTTGGGCAAGGAACCCATCAACTGCTTTGCGGTGCTGGCCTTCAACTTGAAACACGTTATACATTTATGTGTTATCTTTTTTATTTCTCTTACACCATTTACAATCCAATATTGTTGATTTAAATGAGCCAGCATTAATTTAGGTGCTGCATGCAATAGTCTTAAGTGTTCTTGGTTAATTATAAGTTCCGTTATATAAGACCTTTTAGGTAATATAATGGGATGCTTTTGAGCGTAAGAAAAATCTGCATTTTGAAGTCGACCCCGTGCTCTAACTAAACCCTGGCTATCTAAAAAGGGATGTAACGGGTTTAAAGGGCCATTGACCTTTGTGCTACTTTTTAATGCATTTATTTTTTCTTTGAAGTGAATAGCTTGTTCATTTTTAATTATTAACATTAATGCCTGTTTTAACTCAACACTATATAGAAAAGAACCTTGAACTTTATCGTTGCTTGGTTTGACATTGCGTATGAACCTTATTACGTACGCCATTATCCTAATAATTTTATTAAGATTAGAATTTTTGCTTAGAGCTTGGAAACAGTCATGCTCTCTTTGAATGCTCATAGACACCGCTGCATTAGAGCTCGCTCTCAGCTCCGGTAAGTCAGCAGGCAATGTAACATTCGCATCAGGCGCGAATATGTACCTACTAGAATGTAAAAATGATGGTCCGTTCCACCATAAGGAACACGAAGACAGTTCACGTGCATCTATTCCTTTACTAATTAAATCGGCAGGGTTTTCTAGTGACTCTACGTACTGCCAATTCCAATTTAATGTTTTTTCTTTGACTATCTTTACTCTGTTAGCAACATATGGTAACAATCTAGTTAATTCAGTTTTAAGCCAAGCTAAAATTATTTTCGAATCTGAATATAATATAACATTATCAATTTTGATTTTCACTTTTAATGTATTATAAACTCTATCTATGATTAACGAAAGTAAGAGAGCAGCGTTTAGTTCTAGACGCGGTACAGTGTTTTTTTTACTTATAGAATTGATGCGCGACTTTGAGCAGATTAAGGAAACTGTTACCTTACCCGCTTCATCAACTACGCGTAGGTATATACAACACCCGTAGCCGACGGTGCTGGAGGCATCAGCGAAGCCAATCAACTGTACTGCAACAGCAGACTCAGGAACTGGAATGTTTCTAGCCAATTCAATTGGATACATTTTAGACACACCTTCAAGGAATTTAAGCCATTCAATCTTTATGCATTCAGGAGCAGCGTCATGCCAGCCTACCTTTTTTGACCAAAGCTGTTGCATAATTGCCTTAGCCTTAATTATTATTGGACTGATAAAACCCATGGGATCATAGAAACTTGCTATATAACTTAAAACATCCCTTTTAGTTGGGCAATCATTACTAGAGAATTTAGGACATTTAATTATGAAGCAATCTTTTTCCATATTAATTGTTAACCCTAAAGACTTCATGCTACGCTCTTCATTTTGTAATTCAAGCTCATCAAACTGCCTTTGAGACACTGGAATACCGTCTAATATTACAGGAGAATTTGATGCCCATTTATGCGTTGTAAAGTTTCCCAAATTAAGCAATTGTTGTAGCTGCTTTCTTGCACTTAACATATTTTGTAAGCTAGAATCTGCATATAATACATCATCAACATAACAGTTATTATTTAATATAACAGCTCCTAGAGGAAACATGGTACCAAATTGCTGAGTAAGCTCATTCAGGCAACGAGTGGCTAGGTAAGCCGAACTTTTCAAACCATATGTAACAGTTTTCAAGCGTAAGCATTTTATTTCTTCATTTGGGTCATTGAGGAAAAGAATATTTTGAAGCGGTGTGAATTGTGGGTTAACCCTTATACATCTATACATTTTCTGTAAATCAGTTAAAAATGTGTAATCACCAAAGCGAAATAAAAGAGCGACATCAAAAAGTTCCTTTTGAACCGGAGGACCATTCAACATCAAATCATTAAGTGAAATTTTATTTTTTGTTTTCATGGATGCATCAAATACTGCTCGAACCTTAGTGGTTTTACTATTTTCATTAATTACCGCATGATGTGGCAAAAAGTACACTGAATCTTTATTTAAATTGTAAAATTTGAGATCTACATATTCAGCATGATCTAGTGCTATAAACTCATTAATAAATCTGATATATTCACCTTGTAATTTAGGATTTTTCATTAAATTTTGTTCTAAATTAAGAAATCTATGATATGCTGAATCAAAGGAGTTACCAAGAGTATTGTTTACTTCCTCTATTGGCACCTTTAATGGTATGTCAACATAAAATGTATTGTTTACAAGTTTAACTGAATCTCGAAAAATACTTTCAGCGAGCTCATGCTCAGTTAAATTTTCATTAAATGTCTCCGGGACATGTTCAGCTTTCCAAAATCGTACTAATGTTTAAAGAAAAGAAAAGAAAAGAAAGAAAAAGTATTTATTGCGACTCGTACAGGAGGATCACAAACTAAATTAAACACAGTCTAAATTAAAATACCAAAATAAAAACTAAAAAAATTAAAAAAGTAACAAAAAGAAAAATGAAACAAAAAGTCCTATACGAGGCCAAAAGGCTCCTATCTCAGCAACATTAACATTAGAATTACATGTTAAGCAAAGCAAAGAGGTAACCTTATTTTTGGCTGCATGCTGCGTAGGCAATGTCCCCGCTATAATGTGTCCAAACCTTGTATTTACAATATGTGGTTGATAGCTGCTAGGCTCCTCAGGCGGCAGCAGGCTCAGAAAGAATACATCCGCACCAATCAGTACATCTATTTCAGATGGCGTATGGTACTGCTCATCTGCCAACACAATGTTTGGTGGTAATTTTATTTTAGATGTATCCACCCTAGTATGGGGGAGTTTACATGTTATCTGTTCAACAACCTGACAATTTATTGAGGTTTTATAATTTGATGTCAATGAATGAACGTCTACAGGAACAGAGAAACTGGAAAAATGTTTAGAATTTGTGACCCCTATGATGCTCAAATTATTTTGCACAGGTGCCAATTTGAATCGTTTGACAACCTTAGTTGTGATCATGGAGGTCTGCGATGCTGAATCCAGAATAGCCTTCACATGAACTTCAAGGTTGTCTTTACCCACAAGTTTGACCCTTGCTGTGGGAAATAAAACTTCATTTAAATTGTTGGCGGACATCAAAGCCACCGGCGATGGTAATGGCTCGTTGTGGATGAGTGAGTTATGCTGTTTATTGCACTCATTGCACTTGAAATGATATCGACATTTCTTTTCATGTTGATTTAAACATATTGGACATAATTTCTTTTCTTGAACAAACTCATAACGTTCTTTAGCTGGCAAACATTTAAAAGTTTTACAATTAAAAATCTTGTGATCATTCACTTTGCAATAAGTACATGACTTGTTACCTGACAATGTGGATGCTACATTGACCACTGCCCTCTTTGCTGGAGCTACAGGCTCAGAGCTCTCTAGAGCCAATGCACGTTTCTCAAGGAATTCCAAAAACTGCTGGACGGAAGGTGCTGTCTCAGCATTTCGATCCAACTGGTAGGCGCGCGCAGTGTAGCTATCTAGTTTACGTAATAAAATACACAACACAATGTCATCCCAAGCATCAACTTTGGTACCTAAATTTTTTAATGCAGCTAGCCCTTGTTTTATTTTAGAAACACAATCACGAATGTTCTGTGGTGTTGATTTTGACAGAACACTGATATCTAAAAAGGAATAAATATGATCACTAACTATTTTATATCTGTTATTGTAACGTTCGTCTAATAGCCTTAGTGCTTCTATGTAGCTGTCACTAGTAAGTGGAAGATTCTTTATTAAATCCAAAGGTACATTCTTTAAAAATGTTCTTAAATAATGTAATTTAGCAACGTTATCTAGATTGCTGTCCTTGTTTATAACAGACTTGAACAAATTTACAAAGGGTGTATATATTCACTGTACTTACCAGTAAAAGGCGGAATTGGTATGGCTGGTAAACGCATTTTAGAATTCGCAGGTTGAGGTTCAGTCTTTACGGAAACATCAGCCTGAGTGGCATTAGACCTATCGAGCTCAGCATTAATTGAAGCGAGAGTACTGTAATATTTGTCCTCTACGTCTCCATACTCCTCCCTGTCTTTTGGGTCCAATGCTAGTATTGACATGTTAAAGGCTTCATAGTCTGAAAATGCTTTTACCAAGCGCTCTTTTTTGGTTAAAAGAGCTTGGTAGGTATCGTCCCTAAACTTTTGCACTGAAAGCCTAGTTATGTTTCCTTTCACATATCCTCTGGACGCTTAGATTATTTGATTTATTAGATTTTTGAGCTCTGCCATGGTGAACACTTACAACTTTTACACGCAGCTATAGCCTATTTTAGGTAATTTATGATAACACTCACTAACTACTAAGTTTAAATCTAATACAGCAAATTAATTAAATATGGAGGACATCGTAAAATTCGTAAATACCTGGTTGTAAATCGAACAAATAAAAACGCTTCGGTATTAAGTTGTTAACGAGTTACAAGAAGAATGAATATACACAGTATTGTCTCTGTCGCACAGGGCTGCCAATTTCCGAATCTTCCATAGTGGGTTTGTTCAAGTGCGAGTGGGATCGAAGATATTGCCCTTCACTCGCGGCCGCGCTCGGTTGGCTGCTGGTCTTGCGTAGTTAGGTTGCCGACAGTGGAATTCTCCGTCCTGCAGCTAGCTTCGCTCTGCTCTTCGGCCAATGGGAAATTAGATAATTCGTGCAGCTAAAATGGCTCCAAATCTCCAATGGCGGACGGAAATATGAAATTATGAACTTCCTGTCTTGATATTGATGACGACTCAAAACTCACGTGATATGATGACTTGCGTAGTTTCTTTTACAGCTAGAATTTTAAACGCTTGCAGTTGTCGCTGTATGTTGTTTGTAGTCCTTTCTTGGAATTCGCACACGTTGCTCACACGTAGACCAACCACGCCAATCCGGCTCGAAGGACCAAATGTTGGGATCTTATTGAGTGTACTGTATTTTGCTTCTAGTTTTTGTTGGCGTAGGTGATGTGTTGTATGCGTGTGTGGTGACTGTAATGCAAACTCTTTAATTTTTCCAAATAATATAATTGAAAATCTTAGGACAAAACAACTCGCGTGCGTTACATAGAAAAAACTTTGATTGACAACTCGAATTACAACGTTGCGAGTTTATAAAAATTAATAACATCTGTTGGTGTTGCCAACACATGGTAATCTAAAAAAGAAATCTGGACAAGAGAAAAATGAACAATTTTAAACGATTGCAATATTATTTTACTACCTGTAGGTAAGTAGGTAGGTAGAAATACCAAATTTCTTGAGAAATCTGTCTTAAAATATGAAGTGTTCATTCACTGGATTTTATGAACCAGTAAATGAACAGTCGTAACCGATGTCCCACAGGAGCGGCCCCAGAACCGATCCCTGTGGGACACCGCACGACATTTCTCGCCGGTTCCATTCCCCGTTGCGACCGGGGTAGATGACGGCTCTGTCCGTCAGATACGCCCCGACTACTCGACGGAGGTCGGTCGGCACCCGGTGATACCGGAGTGCCTCCCCAATGCAACTCCAGGGCAGGGTGTTAAAAGCGTTGGCGATGTCGAGTGACACCGCCACGACCACCCCACCCTGGGACCAGCAGTGCGATTCTGTAACCATCTCACCGTGGAAACTTAGGTGAAGTGAGCGTGGAGTGAGCTGTCAGTGTCATCCTGATGCTAGGGATTGATACTCTTGACAGCTCACTCTAAGCTCACTTCACCTAACTTTTCACGATGAGATTTTTCCAGAATCGATCGGCTGATGTTACGGATTACCCCTATTGATAGCTCACTTCACCTAAGTTATCACGGTGAGATTTTTACAGAATCGACCGGTAGTTTGTCCGAAATAAATAATTAATTTTGTTTTTTTTTTGTTTGTCTATTTTATAAATGATATTCCAAGGTGCTTTCTGCACTCCGATTTCTTTATGTATGCTGACGATTTAAAGTTTTTGAGAATTATTAAGGCTGAGGAAGACTCACTACTACTGCCAAGTGACGTTAATCGTCTCGTCATATGGTGTAACAGTAACGGAATGGAACTGAATCCAAAAAATGTTATCATGTTAAATTTACAAGAAGGAACATCCCAATAGGCAGTTATTATCTTAAATCCGGTGAAAAACTTATCGTATCTTATATAGCTATCAGAAAAGACTTTGGTGTACTGTTTGACAAGAAATTAACTTTCACGCCACATCTCGATAATATTATAAAAAGAGCTTCGAAAATTTAAAAACCTTTCGTCACAATAGAACAAAAATACTACTTTATAACAGTCTCATTCGCAGCATCCTGGAATATAATAGTGTAGTTTGGCGCCCTCACTACGCAACGCATTCATTGCGACTTGAGCGTGTCCAGAAACGCTTCGCTTGGCACCTTGCATTTTCCAGTGGTGTCGCCAAAAAAATACGTTCTTACAATGAAATACTTAAGCATTTTAACATGACTTCTCTGGAAAAACGTAGACTCTTAATTGATGTAATGTTTGCCTATAAAATCATTAAGCATAAAATAGACAGTCCCAGCTTGCTTGCTCTTTTCAGTTTTCGTGCACTAGAATCCCGCGTAGTGCCATCACGCCCCTTTGTCCACCTTTTAGAAGAACAGTTCTAGGAGCCAATTCGCCCTTAGCAAGAATATGTAAGGCAGTAAATGGCTACAGTGACTTACTTGATCTCCACTTTGACTCTCTTGCTAAACTCAAAGCCATCTTGTATTGTTTACCGAGCAACCTCTAATCCTAGTCAATTATTATGAATGTGACTGCCCCGTTGGTCTCGTGGTTGCAAGCGCGACTGCTGAGCGTGGGGTCCTGGGTTCGATTCCCGGGTCGGACCAAGTGTTATTGAGTTTTTCCATTTGGAATTTCTTAGTAACAGTCCGGAGTTTGGAAGTTGGCGGTTCAATACCGTGCCTCGGAAAGCACGTTAAGCCGTTGGTCCTGCGCCTGATCTCTCTCCGGTCGTGTCGGATTGCCGTCCCATCGGACTATGAGAGTGAGGGAAGAGGGAATACACCTGTGTCTGCGCACACACTTGTGCACTATAATATCTTCTGCGTACCTGGCTAATCTCCGTTGAGATTGGCCACCGTGACCGGAATCGGTCGGGGAGGCTATTATTTTATTATTATGAATGTGTCAATTTTACTACAGTTATGAATTTACCAATTTTATATTAAATTTTTACCAATTTTATTAATTTTTGTCAATAGATTTTAATTTTTTGTTGTTAATTTTAATCCTAGTTTAATTTATATTAATTTCAAATCTACAGGGTGGAATCGAAGTCATGGGCATTATTTTAACCTAAGGCACTACTCACGATACTGATTGCATTAGGGCTATTAATACGCAAATCAAAAATATTATTAATGCAAGTAAGGAAAACCTTAAAAATGTAGTAAGTCAAATTGCACAAGGCTTATTATTGCAAATAAACACTTAAAGTAATTAAAACAAAATACTTCGTTAACGCCAATAATTGTTGAAATATCAAAATCTTAAAGCGCAGTACAGCGCAAAGCGAAATGTAAACAAACATCACCTGCGCGCGCGCGGGTTTTTCCTTACAAGTAATAATAACAATGGGCTACAAGACATTCCGTCCGGCGGGATTCCCTGAACTCTCTCCGTCCCACTCCCTCACTCGCAAAAATACGAATATCACCCCCGCGCGGGGTATGCTTCCCGCCGCAACACGAAGTCACGAACCCGGAACCAGTGTCATAACGACTGCGCAGGTGCATTGACGCGTAATTGATTTATTGATCCCGTGACGTAATCGCCGTACTCGCCGCTCGCGTCATACGGTGCTTGGATTGCAGTGTATTAAGTGTTAGTGTAGTAGTTGTGTGTTGTGTGTGTGTTTGTGTACACGATGCCTCGACCGCGTAATGTGCAGGCTAGGTACACCAACCAACAATACCCACAAATGGTTGTAATTTACGATCGCACAAGAAATTTAGTATGAACTCGTGAAATGTTCCATCGGCGCTACCCGAACGACCCTATTCCTTCACGGGGTCTCATTCCACCAGAACCACTCAGAACCTGTTGGATTTTTCGTCTTTTCACGTGCCAGCACATGCACAAGCTCGTGGAAGAGCACCCGTTTACCCTCTGTCACTTTACCGACAAATAAGGTTTTTTCAAAACAATCCACAAGCTAGGTACGTAAATGTTTTTTTTTTAATGTATGTTAGTTGACGTAGTTTTGACCGTCCTAAGCCGGCAAAGTACGAAGGGAAAATTGGAATTTATTATGAATCAATTCATTGGCAACTTACGAATGTCACGTGAGTCGGGCGGGGTCAAAGAATTCACGCCCAATGACGCGCGTACGGCGTAGTGTACCTACGCATTTGCTATCGAGAAGCGCAACTAATTTGATACTTTGTATAACTTACTACATTTTAAGGTTTTCCATACTTGCATTAATAATATTTTTGATTTGCGTAATAGTAGCCCTAATGCAATTAGTATCATAAGTAGTACCTTAGGTTAAAATAATGCCCATGATTTCAAATGCACCCTGTATACTTGCCGATAATTGATTTACTTGTTAATATTTTTTTATTAATTTACTTAATGTTATTAATTTATGATTTTTTTAAAATTTTTACTTAATTTTTTTATAAATTTTTATTAATGTTATAATGTCCTGGAACTTTATCTTTACCAATTTTATAATTTTTTAATCAGAATTTCATACATTTGAATTTCATTTAAATGTGACTTTTTACCGATGTTAACTATTTATATATTAGCGCTTATTACTAAGTTAGCTTATTTCTCTGATTCATTGTTTTGACTCGGCGCAAACGGGCCACCAACCACAGCCACCGGTGGCTGTCGCGCGCTACCGCCACTTTTGTAACAGTGTCAGAAGCGAGCGACAGCCACCGGTGTTCGGAAGCTGCCTCATTTTATAACCCGCTCTCAGCTGCGCAGTCTTACGATGGACTCCGACACGGAAAGTTTGCTCGCATTATTGTTAATACGCAGACGACGTAGACGACGCCGCGACAGTGGCGCGTATCGGCGTCTTGTGTGGCCCGCAGCGACCACAAGTGGCGAGTCGCCGACACTGCTGTAGCGAGTGGCGACCGCCGGCCACACGTGTGCGGCGAGTTTCAACAAAATGTATGAAAAAGCGTGTGAGCTGCTTGTCGCCGGCTACCGGTGGCTGTGGTTGGTGGCCCGTTTGGGCCGAGCCTTAATGCATGTTGTGTTTACCTATAAGTAATTGATGCACTTTTATTCTACTTTTAAAAATGTATTATGTGGTTGTATTAGTGTAATCAATTGTTGGTGAACCTAATAAAATAAAATAAAAATAAAATAATTGATATTTCACCGGTTACTAACTGCATTTGAACATCCATGATCATTGCATCGTTGATAATGGTACTTTCTTTTCGGTTACATTTATTTTCCGCAAAGTCCATTGGCATCTTCTGCTTTCAAAAATTGCATAACGCTTACGTGTTTTCGGGTTTTGCAGGCTTGGTTAAGTATCATAAGCCATGCTTCTACGTTGTTGGTACTCCGATGACGCTCACCATAGACGCACCACGTGTTTATGAATTGATCATTCCTGAGCTAGTAGTTACCTTTGAAAATAATTTATGAAAGTGGTTATTTTTTATTTTTCGTAAATTCTTGTATTTTTGCAGCCTTGTCCTTAATGTATTCCCATCCCTCATGAACATAAGATAATTAATTATTACATTTGGCAGAAGCGGTAATGCACAAAAAAGGCCTACAATGCTTTTTGGCCATTTGTCCTTCTTTTCAATTAAATCCAATTTTTTGGCTTTTCTCCAAAGACAATCGGAAAAATGAGTATGACACATCCTTTACTTTTGTGGATTCCATTTTGGAATTTGTGACAAAATAATTCTGAACAAGATTATGTAAGACTCGATTGTCATATCCGACACTATGGCGTATACCATTGGTGAAATACGTCAACTTGTCGGAGTACTGATTAAGTCACCATGTATATAAAATATTTGGGAGAATGGTTTCGGACAATTTTTGTATGTGCCGTCGCAGTACGAGTAAAATTCTTTTACTACTATAAAATTTTGTCTTATTTCTGTCAAACAAAATATTAAAATTCTTCTCCCTTTTCAATTATAATCACCTATAAGCATTGACAAATACTGTTTCGGCAAGGTTACTTCTGGTATTACACAACAGAGTTGCCCAAATATCGATAGTTTCCCTATCGATAGATGACCTCGAAAACTAGTAACAATATGGATAGTGCTAACAAATTAACTAATACTATTGATTGGAAGCAATAAAATCGATAGTATCGATACTATTACATGATAATACTATCATTAGTATCGATAATATCGATACTATTGATAGTATTAAAAAAACTATTGTAAACTATTGTATTAAATAATAAATACTATCAATGCTAAATAAAATAATAATATATAATACTATTGAATATTGGAAGGCAATACTATCGCCGTTTATTAAACTATCGATAGTGTGAGCTATCGATACTATCAATACTATCGATAGTATTGCTCCTAAACCTATGCTGGGTGCTTACTCTTGAATTTAATTCCGATAGATCGACATTGGAATTTTGACGTTTCGTACTCTTGAGTTCGATGCTACCGCCAAATAATTTTTAAATTGGGTGTCCATTTTGGGCAACTAATGGAATTGAGATCGGGCTTGGCGTGGGGTAAACGGTACTCTTGATTGTGTTTTGACAGCTGTGTATTGCGTCAATATTGCGTTCGGATACTTTGTTGATTGTGATTTTTCCAATAACAAATGTGTAACTTTTTAGAAATTGTTTTGCGTTTAGAAGTGGTTTTCAGTCGATAATAATATGGCACGATATGCAGTAATATATATTAATTCCCATAAAAAAAACTATTGAATTACGTAGGCTACTGCCGGGATACTCAAAGAAAACAGATTTATTTTACAAAGAAATTTAATTGAAATAAAAGTTACAATTATAAGAAAGACAAATAAATTGACTCGATCGAGGTTGGATCGATCGATTAGACGGTGTCATCGGGCCTCATGGTCTGTGTCAGCAGTTTCGCCCGTTGGGCTCGGTTGCAACAGCGGCGATGACGTCTATGTGCACGCGCTGCCTCGTGCCTAGGTGTCAGCGCTTTCCTTTATAGTGGTTCGCGTAAGACGAGATGAGCGTCGGATGATGCGTTTTAGGGATAAAGCGTTTTCTATGAATAAATACGAATTTAAAGCAAATTATAGAGTTTATAAATCCACACATTTATAAATCCTATCTCTAAACAATACAAACTTTTTAGAACATTAACTTACTAAAATCGGACTTTGGCATGTTTTCATTATAGAAAATTATTTCTATCTCTAAAACCCGTGAACCCATTTACATAATTCAAACGGTAATATTAGTTTTAAACATAATCCTCTCATTTGACACTAAAACCAAGCAAATATTCCTATAAACAAAAATCTCGTTTTCAAGTTTCGTAATTATTTTATAATTTTTCTTCATACATTAAAATTCTCAAAAATTCTTTGTTAAATATTCCTACCAGATTCTAATGACAAAATTAATAATAAAAACAAGTTAGAAAGCTAATTAGAGCAATACAAAATACTTAAAATCTAATTATAAAATCAAAATCTTACTCAGTAAAACAGTAATAGTCCGTTTAACGACTCCCGGAGCGCGGATAGGGTCTTAGCTATCCTATCCTATCACTTTTACACTTATTATCACTTCACTGATATGGTATTTAACTCAGTCATGTTCACTATTCACATGCACGTACGGCGTTCGTTACAAAAACATTAATTTATAAAGTAGTTATCGATCTATTTTCTTACCACTTGTATAAAACAGTAATGTTAGTTATGTAACTTAACGGACAGTAATTATTTCTTACTAAAAAAGAACCAAACGCGAACAATATTGTTAAACAAACTCATAGTTCATATTCATTGGAGAACTTGTTTGTAAATATAATACGCAGTCTTTTTTTTGTAGTGTAGGCAACGATCCTACCGCATGCAGCCAAAGTCATAATTAATTTTATGATTTCAATCGTTTCTTACGCCCAAATGAATTTAATACGTTTCAAATAATCAATTAATAATTATACAACTATTTATATCGTATTTATTTATTAGCGTTGTTATTTAAAGGATAAAGAATTTCAAAGCTCTATCTTAGGTTTATCGTAATGAGTTGAACAACACTATTGCGGTCCGTAACGTAACTAATTTCACATGTATCAAAATAATGGTGGAGCAATGTTATTTACCATTTATTTATTTATTTACCATTTATGTACACACATATATAAACAGACAAGAAAAAAACAGAACAGAAAAATAGGTATAAAGGTGATGCTTATTTCTTAAGAAATCTCTTCCAGCATACCTGCGATAGGACAATAAATAGAGAGATGTAGACAGCGTGTGAAAGAATAATAATTTAATTTAATTTCAATGTTGACAATATTGTTTTCAAGAGTACCGAATCACGTGACTGTAAAATTAACATTGGAATCATATTGGCATTACATAGGCATTAAAATTAGTTTCAAGAGTATGCTGGTCTTCGATAGTATCGATAGTATCTGTTAGGGCGCCTCGTTGAGCCACGTGTGATTCCACGAACTCTGATGGCTGCTTTGCGTCCTTGTGTCTGGAACTCGTATGTTTATGCGACGAGTGTGTGCGGTGGATGAAAATTAAGCACGGTTATACTGTACTTAGACTATTTATTAGTATAATTAAGACTTTACAATAGCTTTACTAAGACAACAATATTCTAAACCCGTGTCTTCCACCATGTCTTTTTTCGTATTGTTCTCACTAACTTCACTTCACTGGATTTTTGCCGATGCCCCGCAGTACCGTCCGCCGTGGTGGCGCCACCGTCAGCGCTGCATTCTGGCCGGTTGGGGTCACACGCAGCCCGTGATAGATGGCGTTGAAAGATCAATGAACATACCGGCCGCCTTGAAATCTTCAGGTTTCAATACATTTATGTGGCTGCTTCATTGGAGACTCTACAGTCTTCATGGGTGTCATCACTCGTCGCTGTGGGCACTGGTAGCGGGCAGATCTTGGTGAAAACACGTTGTACAGGGCCCGTAGACGTTTGAATTGTAGCTACACGGCTCACACCATACTTTCCTGTAACCACTTTAATAATTCTGCCCATGCGCCATAGCAGAGGTGGTAGATTGTCCTCTTTTATGACAACCAGAGTGTTCAAAGCTATATCCTGATTATGTGACTTCCACTTGGTCCTTATCTGAAGTTCCGAAATGTAGTCTGTAGACCAACGTTTCCAAAACTGCTGCCTCATCTGTTCCACCCTCTCGAACCGCGTCAGACGATTGATCGGCGCTTCTGTCAGGCCCTTGCAGGCTGGTGAGAGGAGTGGTCGGCCGATTAGGAAGTGTGCCGGGCTGAGTGGAAGAAGATCATGTGGGTCTGAGGACATAGGACACATTGGACGGGAGTTCGAGACGGCTTCGATCTGTGTCAACACCGTACTGAACTCCTCGTATGTTAAGTTGGCGGTACCTACAACACGCCTTAGGTGATGTTTACAGGATTTTACTCCTGCTTCCCATAATCCCCCAAAATAAGGAGCGTAAGGCGGTATAAATCTAAACTCAATATTATCATTCGATAAAGTATCAATTATTTGATGTGAATGTTCTTTGAACATTGACTGAATCTGTTTCATGGCTCCGATAAAGTTTTTCCCATTATCAGAGAAAATTTGGGCTGGTTTACCCCGACGGGAGATAAACCTTTTAAGTGCCAATATGTACTCCTGAGCAGAAAGGGTACTGACTAGCTCAAGATGAATAGCTCGGGTTATAAAACAAACAAATAGGCAAATATAACCTTTTTCAGGTTTAGCCCCCCTACCTTTGCGGTTTAATACAGATATGGGTCCAGCATAGTCCACCCCACATCGGATGAAAGGAAATCCCGGTTCCAGCCGTTCAGAAGGAAGATTACCCATAATTGGTGCAACGGTTCTACCCCTCATCCGTGTGCAGCGGACGCACTGATGGACAACCTTTCTGGCCAGGTTTCTACCTCCTAACGGCCACCAACTATCACGCATGGTAGACAGTAACAGTTGGGGACCAGCGTGAAGTAGCTGTTTATGCAAATGCTGAAATAATAACAGCGTAAAGTAATGTTTACTACACAGTAGTGTCGGATGCTTTTTATCATAATCGAAATCAGGTGAATTATTTAAGCGTCCGCCTACTCTTATGATATAATTTTTATCAAGAAATATGTTAAGGTTAGAAATTGCATATGTAGTTTTTAATGGTAAGTTACCTTTCAATTTATTATATTCAACAGGAAAAGATTCCCGCTGTACGAGGCGTGTCAACATCTGTGTTGACGCACACAACTCGCTCACTGATAATGGTCCTGTAGTGCGATCTTTTCGGTGTGTGCGTGAGTTACCTATGAATCGCAGTACATACGCACCGGTCCGCCTAATGCGATTATAAGAAGAGAACCTGTCAAAATTAATAACCCTATTTTGTGTGAGGTCACAAACCATGACAGTAGTTGGCGGTTTTAATTCTGGTAGGTCAATAGCGGCGTAGTCGCAATGAGAAGTTGCGTCTTGTTGAGACCACATCGACTCAGGAGTTTGTAAGTACGATGGACCGTTCCACCATAAACTACTGTCGCTGAGTACGTCAAGAGTAAGGCCGCGTGAAACTAAGTCCGCTGGGTTATTTTTACTACCTACATGTTTGAACGAATGTTTTTAATGAATGAGGAGACATTCGAAGCCACCCAAGGACAATAGTTGAATCCGTCCACAAGAAAGTTTTATGAAAAGTCAAACGTAATGCATCAATAATTTTTCCGTATAAACGTGCGCCAATTAAAGCCCCGCATAATTCAAGTCGCGGTATACTGATTGGTTTTAATGGCGCGACCTTACTTTTGGCACAGAGTAACTTAACACACACAGGTGAATTCTCAGAGTAGGTACGCACATACGCGCACGCTCCACGTCTGTAAAGATATGTAATTCTATGTATTCTTTGTGAACACCTAAAACATGACGAGGGATACGTAGTACATGTAAACTTTGTAGGGTATTAATGAATTTCTCCCAAGTAAATATGATGTCATTAGGAACCGGACCGTCCCAGTTTATCTTACATAACCATAGATTTTGCATTAAAATTTTTGCTATTATTATTGCCGGTGCTAAAATACCTAACGGGTCATACACCTGCGCTATAACAGATAACATTGTTCGCTTAGTTAATGGTTTATTATGACTAATCACCCGTGTTGTGAAATGCAATTCGTCATGTTTATTATACCAGCCCATTCCTAATGTTTTATTTTGACACTGGTCTCCCAATGATAATCTTTTAGATATGTCATGGGCAGTGATGTCCAAATTAAATACCCATTTACGTAAAGGAAGACACGCCGATTTTAAGGTGTTAGTTACCTTTTCGCACAAATTTAATAAACTATTTGTTGGGTTTCTTGGCAGGTGCTTCTTCAATGAAACTAAGTATTTGTCTCGTTATATTAAACTTAGTATATTTCGTACTTTACAAGTTAATTTAAATAGAAAATTGGTATAAATGCTTAGGATGTACTACGTGCGCACTCCGCGGCGGTCTCAGTGGTCTCTGAAGGTTAAGTGAGTCGTTGGCGCGGCGCTCGCTGTCTCGTTCACACTACGTATTTGGTAGCGGCGGCAACAATCTCCCGGCCCTTGAAGGCCTAGGGGGCTTCAAGTAACTCAGAGTCCTCATCCAGGAGAGGACATAATCTGGTGATAGCGCGGCGAAGGATGCCCTTTGTGGTTTCCACGTCCGCAACCCTGCTGCAGCCGTCTGTTCCGGGGCAGAATCGCTTGATCTTACCAAGCGGCCATTTGAGTGGTGGGCTGTGCTCTTCCTTAATCAGCACAAGTTGTCCAGGTTGCATGTTAGGCCGTTTTTTTGGCGTTCGATTTTGGCGTAGCGATGCAGTAGGTGGGTCTTGACTTCCCGTAAGTCTGGAGCAGGCAGAGACGTCAGTGGTCTTCCGATGAGGAAGTGCCCTGGGGACAATGGGGAGAGGTCGTGAGGATCGGATGACATTGGAGAGAGAGGTCGAGAATTTAATATTGCCTCGACCTGGACGAACACAGTAGTGAGTTCTTCAGCAGTTAAGTGTACATTTCCCACAATACGTTTAATGTGAAACTTAGCCGATTTTATAGCGGCTTCATAAAGCCCACCGTAGTTTGGTGAGTAAGCGGGTGAGAATCTGAATTGTATACCTTCACTAGAAAAATTGTCTGATACAGAATCACTTAATTCGGTAAGAAATTTTCCTAACTCTTTACTAGCTCCTATAAAGTTTCTACCATTATCGGAAAAAAACTCGAGAGGTTTTCCTCTTCTTGAAATAAATCGTCTAAAGGCTAGAATGAAACTTTGAGTGCTTAAATCACCCGCAAGTTCTTATAAGTTAAATGAACTGCCTTTGTTTCAAAACATATAAATAAACATAAATAAGCTTTAAGCAACCTTGCACCGCGGCCCCTTTTATTTATAATATAAAACGGGCCAGCATAATCTGTTCCTACAATCTGAAATGGATACCCTGGTGTTATACGCTGAGATGGTAAACCTCCCATAATCTGGCCAGCAACTTCGCCTTTCACGCGTCTACATGTTACACATTTTCGGTAAGTCTGCCGTGCTACATGTCTTCCTCCTACTGGCCAATACATTTCGCGTATGCTCGAAAGTAGTAGCTGCGGGCCTGCATGTAGTAACTGTAAATGATAATGTTCAAATAAAAGTTTTGTTAGGTGGTGTTTTGGATCGACAATTATGGGATGTTTTTTATTGTAGTCATATGTAGAATTATCTAACCTGCCTCCCACGCGCATAACACCATCTGAATCAAGATATGGATTTAAACTTAGAATTTTTGACTTAATATTAATGGTCGTGCCCTTTTTTAAGGAATTGATTTCATCTTCAAATGACCTGCATTGTGCAAGGGAAATTAACTTGATGTCAGCTGTTTGCAATTCCATCACTGTTAATGAACCTTGCATCTTATTATTAGAATGTTTACAGTTATGTATGAAACGTAACGCGAAAGCAACTGTTCTTCTTAGTTTGTTGAACTTTGAAAATCTTTCAATGTCTATGAAATCTTTGTCAGATTGCTTTAATGTTACGGTTGTTACCTTAATTTCTGGTAAATCTACGCGTAACTTGAACGATTGAGAAGGCCAATCTGCCTCGTCGCGGAGAAGGAAGGGCGGCCCGTTCCACCATAACTTGGCTTCAGGCAATTCCTCTGGCAGAAGATCTCTTGATGCTAGGTCTGCCGGATTCAGAGCAGACGGAACATACCTCCATACTCCATGACGAGACAAATCAGTAATTTCTGAGATACGATTCGAGACAAAAGTTTTTAATTACGCGGGTGTAGTTGTTTTTAACCATGACAATACTATTTGCGAGTCAGTCCAATATATCTACATACCTACCAACATTGCAACGTAAAGCTTTCGTGACCTTATCACAAAGGCGACTCCCGAGTAGGGCACCACATAATTCTAATCTAGGTATCGTAATTGCCTTTAGAGGTGCAACTTTAGCTTTAGCGCATAGGAGCTTGACAGACACTACACCGTTATTATCGATACTGCGAATGTATATACAGGCAGCATACGCCTTTAAGGAGGCATCACAAAATACATGAATTTCTATATGGTTTGGGTTACCACACATACTGTAGCGCTCAATTTCAAATAAAGACAATGTACGAAAACCCTTAAACATTTTATGCCATAAGTTTCTTATATTGGTAGGTACATCATCATCCCAGTGTAATTTTAATGACCAAAGTTCTTGTAACAAACTCCTCAATAATACTGTGCAAACACTAAAAACCCCGAGTGGGTCAAATATACTTGCTACAAGAGATAAAATGGTACGTTTCGTGTACTTATTAGGTTCATTATTCTGTTGCTTATAATCAGGTAAATTTATCATTAACCTGTCCGTTGACGGGTTCCACTTTATTCCTAGAGTGCTACATTCTTTATTAAATTCAACATTGTTTTGTCCCTGAAACATTTTTTCATCATTGAAAAGGTAAGTACAATTAGATTTAATTTTACGTAGATTCATTTGAGCTGTATGTAATGTTTTCTTTATTAATTCTAGTATGTATTTTAATTTTTCAGGATCCTGATGCCCGGTACACAAATCGTCGACGTAAAAGTCGTGTTTTATTACATTGGTTATGAGTTTATCATCACACGAATCAGCCACTTCGAATAAACATCTGACACTTAAAAATGGTGCCGAAGAAGTTCCGTACGTGACTGTATTTAACTGTAAGTATTGCAACATTTCATTTTCATTATTTCTCCAAAGGATCATTTGTAAATGTCTATGCTTTTCTTCGACAACTATTTGGCGATACATCTTTTCAATATCTCCTATTAATACATACCTATGCTGACGAAAGCGAACGAGAATCGAAAAGATGTCTTCCTGAATCGTAGGCCCTACCATTAAAATATCATTAAGTGAAAGACCTGAAGTAGTTTTCGCCGAAGCATCAAAAACAACCCGGCATTTTGTTGTTTCACTTTTATCCTGTAAAACTGGATGATGAGGTAAATAATTCCCCACTTCAGGCTTTTCAATTTCTGACAAATGGCCCAAGTCTTTATATTCCTGAATGAAATCACAATATTGTTGTTTGACATGAGGCTGCCGTCGGAACCGTTTCTCCAGCTGGATTAAACGTTTAAATGACATTGAAAATGAATCACCTAAGTCCAGTGGATCGCCTTTCAACGGCAAACTCACTAAAAATTTACCGTTATTTAACCTATGAGTGTTTTTTACAAAATGACCTTCGCACAATGTTTCTTCTTGATTCCAGGGAAACTTTGAGGGTAATTCCTCAAGTTCCCAAAACTTACGTAACTGATTTCTTATTTCATGACTAAAATTACAATTTATGTTGTTACCTTTGTCGTAACTTAAATATTGGTTTGTTGTGTCCGAGCTTTATTTGACCTGCTATAATCAGATCCCAAAAAACGTCTGCCCCTAGTAATAATTCAACTTGAGAGGGACGATAAAATGTCGGATCTGCCAATTGTGTTTTGTGGAATATCAAAGCTCGTGATATCCACTTCCTCTGAAGGCAAATTAGAAATTTGATTTATTGTTAAACAGTTTATTTTCTTTGTAAACTGTTTAAGTTTCAGTGTAATTGTACACCTTTCCATTGTATTGAAACACATATTATTGATGCCCGTTACATTGACTGATGGTACTTTTTGACTCAGAAGGCCTAACCTATTTTTAATGAAATAATAATAAAAGATGACTGACTACCTGAATCCAATAAGGCTCGTACATCATGGCACTGATTCGTTCTCTCATCCACGATTTGAACGACTGCTGTTGATAACAAGACCTGACTTGTTACACAGGAGGATAATGAAACCGAATGTGCATTCCTGCTATCATTGTTTGTATCGTTAGTGTTCGTTACCTCACTAACTTCATTGATTTGAACAACATTATGTTAGGTTCATTTATCTGTATTTTTAAATCGACTAAATTGGCATAACGATTACCTATTCAGAACAATTATTTATGTGGCAACACCAAGCGGTAACGGTTGACGAGTGGTGATGAAGGCGCGATCGGGGGATCGATTCGGGCATTCGGTTTGGAGGCGAGCTACGGGTCGGACAAACTAAAGTAATAGTGTAACCGGTTAATTGTAGCTAATAATTATAGTACATTGTTGGATTGGAGTGATTAAATACTATTGTTATCCACCCAAGGAGTTTTATTACAATTATTTGCCGTAACTGGCTTAGACTTATGTAACAATGTATGATGTCTACGACCGCATTCTCGACATGGGCCCAATCGACATTGACTTGCAAAATGACCGCCGCGAAAACAATTTGCACACAACTTCAACTTTAAAACTTCAGTATAACGCAATTCAGGAGACATATCAAGAAACCTTTTGCATGCATATATAGGATGTTCACCACTACACAATAAACATTTTATTTTTTGTGCATTCTGAGTAACTGACTCAGAAGCAGAAGCCACAAATGATTTTTGTTGTTTATCTAACCTTTTATTTGTTTCAGGTTTTTTAGAGGGAGAGCTGGTTCGAGGCAAGGATTCTACAACGTCAGCCCTTTTTCGCAAAAACTCCTTAAACTCCTGCAACGTAGGCGAACGTCGGCGCTCTTTAGTTTCTTCCCATTTACGCAATGTTACCGGATCTCATTTGTGTGCGAACACATGAACAATTAATGAATCCCAATTATCAGTGGGCTCCCCCAATGTGTTAAGAGCTCGTAAATGCTTTTGATGTGATCTACTAAGTTTCTAAGTAATTCACCGGATTCTTTAGGCAATGCTTCAATATTTAATAAATCCTGAAAATGATTAGTAACAAGTTGGCCTTTGTTATCAAATCTTTCACAATCATATAAGTTGCCAAGCAACACCATAATTATCATTAGAAATTTCCAAAGATTTGATAACAACCGAAGCACTACCCTGCAATGATGAACGTAAATAATGAAATTTATTGATGCCACTTAAATTTGTATTATCATGTATCAATAATTTAAAAGTGTCTCGGAACTCGAGCCACTTGCTATAATCTCCATCGAAAACAGGCAGTTGAATCAAATGCAACTTAACATGTCCGTTATCATAACTACACGAATTTACTTTATTTTTAGACAAGTTACCATCAGCGTCACTATACTGTTCTTGACTCAGCTGCACTATTTCTTGAGCTAAAGTAATCAAAGAATAAAACTGATTTTCCATTTCAGAACGTTCAACAAGTTGCACATCACTGTCATCCGATAAAACTTCTATTCTACTCTGAATTGTATCAAAATCGTTAAATAAAACCTCAAACTTTGATAATCGTAAACATAATTCCTTAATGTGTTTTTGCGTTACGTTCTTAAAGTTCTGAAACTCATTCAAATAGGTTTTAAAATGAGTAATCCTTCCCTTAACCGTGCTACGTTTCTTCGTTAAATCCTTAAATTCTGTTTCAGACATTCCCGATGGCAAAATAAATAAAAAACAATATAAAAACCGTTAATCCGGCAAACCTGATTCCCACACGCTAACTCGTAGTTGTTTACCACAGGTAGATCGCGCGTTATCAATAACTGACCGCGTGATCCTTTGTCTTCGCTCGATGTGTGCGCGCTCGCGCAGTGGGCGATCGAAACGTCTGGAAAGTTCGGTCGGCTAATTACTCACAATGCACTAGGTACCTACAACTTTTATGGGAACTTACTTTGTTTACACTTAGTATGTAACTAGATAGCAATTATAGTAACTTATGCAATCATGGACTTATTCACTCTTCAATTTGTCATCATTAGAACTCGCACCACTTTAATGAAATTATGAAGTTAGCATAAAGCCACAGCGATAGCACGGGCGATAGCTAGTGCAAACGCACTGAATAAGCAGTATGAATATATAATAAGACGGTTTTAATTTTTACTGGAAAGTCCAAGCCTTGGCAAATCAAATAGGTGAAGGATAAATAATAGGACTGTGGAAAAATAATGGATGGATCGGGCACTCCCCTGGAATTGCGTCCTTGTAGATGGAGTCAACCTGCTGTCTTGCCATGGATCCTCTCGTGCTCAGCTCGTTTCTTCCACGTCACGCGTCCGCGCGACGTCCTGTCACGGTCGCCAATTTTTTTATGTTGGGTTTCTTGGCAGGTGCTTCTTCAATGAAACTAAGTATTTGTCCCGTTATATTAAACTTAGTATATTTCGTACTTTACAAGTTAATTTAAATAGAAAATTGGTATAAATGCTTAGGGTGTACTACGTGCGCACTCCGCGGCGGTCTCAGTGGTCTCTGAAGGTTAAGTGAGTCGTTGGCGCGGCGCTCGCTGTCTCGTTTACACTACGTATTTGGTAGCGGCGGCAACAACCTTAAAACATTTCGTGTAAAAATCAAATGAAAAAACGAGATATGGTGTCTTTATGGTTTTTAAGGATTTTTCTCGATTTTATTTATTTCTCTTAAACTACAGTAGTTAGAGCCGGCGGAGTTTTATTAAAAGTTTTGTTTGATTTTCCGCTTTCCTAAAAGCTTTCCTAAAAACACATAAAACGAGCATGTTCGCAACTAAGGCAAAATACCACACTGTGAAGTGGGGTGTAAAACAATATTGATTATTATGTAGTTTTAAACACTTCCAAACAAAAAAAAAATTGTATTTTTTTTTAAAACGGTCATTTAAGGGCCTATACTACCTCAAATGGCTTAGCATGATCCTCCGTTATGTCGAAAATACAGCAGCATTAATTTTGAAATAAATATATGGTAAAGTTGAGGATTAATGTTAGGGCTTATGTTAGACGAAAACACGATTTCATAAAATTTTCTCGATAGAAAAAAATTCCAAAGTTACCTCTAAACCGAACAATAAACCGCTGGTATTCAAAAAATACTTCAAATTAGAACATGAAACTTTGTATACTAACCGAACTAACTATAAAGCAGGTTTTATGTTATTTACTTTTTTTTAATTACCATTATTTTCACCGTAAAAAGCAAATACCTAAACTATTGGCGCTGCCTGCCGCCTAGCACCGCACTCTGTCTCGCTCTCACTCAGTCTGCGAGCAGTATCGTGCGAGCGAGTTAAAGAGTGAATTTTAGCTGAGGTAGTGTAGGCTCTTAAGGTCTGGCGCTGACGGTGTTAAAAGTTGCTACACTGATTTTATAAAGTTGTCGTTTGACAACTCTGTGACCGCAAAACATATGGCGTAGTACAGTGCCATATGCCTATCTCTAGCTTGCTAAATTTTATCGTCGTTTCGTATGTTGCCGTCACGCTCGCACTTGTGAAAGGGATGGAAGCTTTATGTCGGCGATAAAACGTTAGCATGCTAGCTATGCTGTTTTGGATATCAAAATAAGAGTACGTGTTTTTCTTAGACTACTTACCTCTCTATTACAATCTGTTTTAATTGTGTTGCTGACTCTAAAGTCTGTAACACACTACCGCAACGCACCTCAAGATAGGTGCGCCGCACCGTAAGTGAGAGTGATTCAAATTTTAAACTTATCAAGGGACCGCGTGATAAAAAAGAAACAAAACACTGTCAGAACATTTGTCTAATTACAAACGTCGTTCCTTATGAATTCCGCTCTAAAATCACTTAATTGTTACAAAAACGAATTTACAATAGTTTTTTACTCGTTACGGAATAAAACTATTTTATTTAAATAGTTCCGAAGAGAGATTTTGTCGGTAACCTTTTTCCCGATATATCTAAACCGAATGTCTAAATATGTTTTGATGACACTTTTTATTAAGAGGTATTTATGATTATTGTCATGATCAATTGATTCCGTTCGAAAAATGGTGTCCGATTTTTTGGAGTAGTGCTCCATAATGAATCACTACATAGCATAAAACAAAGTCGCTTTCTCTGTCCCTATATCCATATGTACGCTTAGATCTTTAAAACTAAGTAACGGATTTTGATGCGGTTTTTTTAATAGATAGAGTGATTCAAGAGGACAGTTTATATATATAATACATGCATAATATAGTAGAGAAACACTGATAATTTTAGAGGTTTCTAATGTGATGTCGTAAATAAACACATTTTTTTGAGCTTACTTTCAAACGCTGGCTGAACTGAAGATAGGCAATTTCTAGCGAACCTCAATCGAGCAAAACCGGTACTCACGGAGTAACTTGAAGGCCCGCGCTGGTCATCGACTGCGTATATCAGCCGCTAAAAGCCTCTTCACTGTCCATAGGCTAACGACACAAAGTTAACTAAATGATAAATGATTTATTGCTATAAGTAGGTTTGTACAAACACTTTTACTCGTCAATATTATAATTTTTTTTAAACTAGATGAGGTCGGCGTTTCCTAACTGACTATTCTGAGAAGAAAGGCCGAAACAAACTCAGAAGTCACAGTCTCTTTTAAAGTCCAGACAAAATCTTGGTCAAATCATGTGAAGACCATGTAGATTGGTGTCTGATATGGTCTTTCCAAACCTCTTGGAAAGAACCACACAGATTGAGCGGACCTGTCCAGTCAGTGCACGCATTTGTCAAAAATCGTGCAGCTCAACTCAGAACTTGAGGAGCTCAGCGATTCGACGAACAATACCAAAGATTGAACATTTGGGTAGGCCGCGTAGATTGCTCAAACTGCCAGATCATAAAACTAACTAAAAAGAAAAACAGAAAAAAAGAAAGAAATGACCCACATAGTCCTCACATTCACAATAGTTAATTAAAAAAGAAAAAAAAAAACTTTACAAAGTAAATATTCATGTCATTGTATAGAATAAATAAAATTCATCAATGTCAATGTGTATATAAAAATACGAACATAATACTTAAGGACCATGTAGGTTGGTGTCTGAAATGGTCTTTTGAGGAAAGAACCACAGATTGAGTGGACCTGTCCAGTCAGTGCATGCATTTGTCAGTAACCGTGCAGCTCAACTCAAACTTAAGGAGCTTAACGATTCGACGAACAATACCAAAGACAGGACATTTGGGTACAACTGTTTTAAGTCACAATAAGGCAGAATTATATGACAAACATAAATGATTTAACTAAAAATAACGAAAAGTTAGTTTTCGTTGCCTGATAACCTTTTAATCGCAAACCCGCGAAAAGTAAGTAAAAAGCCACAAACTGAAAAAGGGATTATTATTTTTAAAAACAAAAGCTTCAATTTGGAATTAACTTTTTTTATACCCAGACTCTTTATTAAGTGCCAGCAGCACAGATTTGGGTATTAAAACCACTTTACAATTAAATGATTACCAATAATGTAGAAAAATCAAAACCGCCCGTTTTTTTTTGCAAAGGAGTGTATATTTGTGGGCTTTAGTTATTTTTGTGGCCATGTGCAGTCCCTCTTTTTCTTGCAAATTAATAAGCGCCTCAAGATACGTAAAATCAATTTTTCGGCCTTGCGCATCTTCCAACACTCTTAAGTCGCCGAATGTGTTTCGGATTAATTTTACCATATGACAAGGATCAAAAAATGCATGCAATGTGCTTTCGCCGCACTTGAGTGTGCTATCACTCAGTTTGTCCTTTACTAAAGTGGCAACCAAGCTCTTTTAACATCGCAAAATTTGCTGCAGGCCCATCGCATGTAACATTCACAATATTGATGCCCACTTCCTCGCATTTTTGAACGCACATTTTTAACAATTCACATTTTTGCTCTGCTGTCAAAGATGTAAGGAAAAAATATGCGATTGGAAGTTTCCAACTTCCATTGATGTTATTAACTAAAAACACGAGGCATTCGCTACCTCCAATGCATCATTGTCACATTCTAACCCTATAGTAACTTGCCCGTAATACATTTTTTTGGGGATCCCAGCATAAAAACTTTCTTATTGACTTTGAACTTTTTTTTTTATTTCATCAAAGATTAACGAGCACACAATTGGTGTGTCGCTAGCTCGAACTTTGTTTTGGAAAGCCTCAAACGCTACCTCACAAAGGCCGGGTTCCGCTTCCGCATTTATTTTTTGATACCACCTACTTAAAGTCCTTGGGTGAGGCAAGCATGTATTGTATGTTCCACGCACAAAATTGTAGGCCTTCGGCGAAAAGAAGTGGAGCGTAAGGGTGACACCACGCAGCGGGATTGTCCGAAAGGGTTACCGCTACCCCGGAACACAAAGGGCTAAGGAAGGAACACGGGTGGGTTTTAATCAGTAACGCTCCTTTCACACGGCAGTCCAGTTTTGCAGGACCGGCTTTTTACTGTATCCTGCAAATCTGGACGCTGTGTTCACATGGCAGTTCAGTTTTGCAGGATCCAGTAAAAAGCTGGTCCCGCAAAACTGGACTGTCGTATGAACACGGTTGCATCCTGTTTTTGCAAACTTCGCGCCATGCTGCAGTTCCCAAGTTGGTATCTTTATAATTTTCCAGCGTTTTATCTCATATTATAGGCCTACTTTCAATTAATTTAATAAGAAGTTCGAAGAGAAAGGGGCGTAAGAGTCTAACAGTCCCTTCTGCTCCATCCAGAGCGGGAGGGGTCATTTGATGATTTCCCATCCTCAAAAAAAAAAGGGTGTTACCACACCAATCGTTAATAATAATAATAATAATAAAAATTTATTTATTTTCTCCCACAAATTTCAAAAGTACACAGTTTACATATCATAAAAGTTTGAAGATGGGAGACAGGAGCCCATACTAAGTAAAACCTGTGCTACGGGTCTCCTGGTCTCCTTATCTCGAATAATATAATAGAGAGCTTTGCTAAGGACGTAAATAACAGTAGCAGGGAACGCTTACAGCTAATGAAACAATATAAAAGTAAAATTAATAAATGAGAAAAAAATAAAAAAAAGCGGTGTTTTGGTAAGTTTGTGATTAAATTGTTGTTTATTGTGTGTGTAGTGGTTTAGTGGTGAGAGGGTATGTCTGTGGGTGTGATATACGAGTTGTGTATGTGATGCTTTGGGTATGTGTGTGTGTGTAGTGCATGTATGTTATACTTCTCTGTAACTGTAAAACAGTTTCTCCGTATCGTCATAGGTAAGTGACAGGAGCCATTTTGAGACCTTCCGCCTGCATTCAATTTTTGTTAGTGGGTAAATTGTAAGCAGCTTGTTCGTAATATTATACAGACGTGGCCCTTGAAAAAAGAAGAAGTATCTGCTGAAACTCGTCCTAGCTGGTCTAGTTTGACATACTTGGTGAAAACGCCTACTCTCTAGGACTGGGTTAAAACTATTGTAGTTCAAGGAGGCATGTTGCCTAAGTATAATAGCGAGAACATATAATTGTCTAACCGTTAAAACTTCAGCTTGTTGGTACAGATCTGTCGTAGAAAACAGTCGAGGTTTAAAAAGGCTGACTTTTAGGATAAGTCTTTGAGCTCTCTCCAGTTCTATGAGGTGAGTTTTGGCTGCTCCGCCCCATGAGGAGATGCAGTAGGTAAGTACAGACTGACAGAGGGCCAGGTAGACAGTTCGCATGACTTTCGGGTCCGCTACGTGCCGAAGATTTTTAAAGACATAGGTAAGCTTACGTATTCTCTTGGAGACATTACTAATATGTTCATTGAATTTTAGGTTGTCATCTATTGTTACACCCAGGTATTTAACGGATTTAGATTTATTTATATGAGGACAGTTACAAGTGGAAGTTATTTGTTGAGGACAAGAATGTGCAATTAATCTATTTGATGGGATGTTATTATTTCGTAATGAAAAAGTTAGAAAAAAGGTTTTAGTGGCATTTAGAGTAAGCAGGTTTGAGGCAAGCCATTGGCAGACCGTGTTGAAGCCTTCTTGGGCATAATTAAAGACTTCGTCCCAAGTGTCTCCATAGAAGGTTAGGGTTGTGTCATCAGCGTATGAGATAATTTTGCAATTTTGGAGACTAAGTTTACAGAGGTTGTTTATATAGCACAAGAAGAGGGATGGGCCCAAAATACTGCCTTGAGGAACTCCAAAAATCACCGGTCTCTCTTCGCTTATAGTATCACACAGCCTTACCCTTTGCTTGCGATTTTTAAGGTAGTCTTCAAACAGCAGGAGTTCCGTTCCTCTTATACCCATGCTTTCAAGCTTTGCCAAGAGTTTCACAGAAGAGACCGTGTCAAAGGCCTTTGCCAGATCTAGAAAAATGGTCAAGCATCTCTTTCTCTCGTCCAATTTCGTTGCGATGAATTCAGTAAAGTTGTGTACCGCATCGTCTGTCGATTTTCCCGGTCTAAAGCCGTACTGGGCATCCGCAAGCAACTTTTTATTTTCTAAAAAATTTACGAGCCTCTTATTAATAATCTTTTCTTTTGACAGCGATGACAGGAGTGAAATTGGACGGTAATTATTGACACAGTCTCCAGTGCCACTCTTGTGTATGGGTATAACTATAGATTGCTTGAGAGCATCGGGAAACACACCCTGCCTGAGACAGTTATTAAAGAGCTCTGTGAGTGGGGGAGCAATATATTCTTTAACCAGTTTCAAAACTCTGTTAGAGATGCCATCCCATCCTGGGCTGCAATCCGATTTCAGGTTTTCAATTATACAGGCAACCTCCTCACAGTCAGTATCCAAAAGAACAAAAGTTGGGCAATGGGCATTGTGAGAGTTAGCGTCAGTAATCAGTGGAGTCGTCGGTATGTTATTCGCTAATTGGGCGCCTATATTTGCGAAGAAGCTGTTTATTGCATTACTCGATTCAATAGGCGTTTGTTCTAACGTGAGTAATTCATGGTGTATTTGTCTCGTTTTGTTTGAGTTTGTAAGTTTTTTAATACTGCTCCAGAGCTTCTTGGTATTATTTTTGGACAGCTCCAGCTCATGTTTTTCGTATTGCCTTCTACATTTCTTTATTATATTATTGCAAAAGTTTCTGTACCTCTTATAAGTTCGATCGTTCGATCGTTCGATCGTTCGATCAACGTCGACCGGTGTCAATCGATGAAATCGATTGACACCGGTCGACGTTGATCGATTGGTGTGGTAGCTTTAATTGATCGACGGATACAGGTCGACTAACCAATCGATCGATTGCCGGTCGATGGTATCGGTCGACGTAGATCGATTGAACCCGGCTATATTCCATCAATTTCTTTCGAAATGTATTCACAAGAGGACGCGTTGTTGTTATCCAGTACGATTTTGCTCGTACTATTATTACGGAGACGCAAACGCAGAACACTTTGGATGCGACCGTTTTTAAAGCCAAAGATCGCTTACATTCTGCAAAATACATTTTAAACAGTGGTTTTTTGGATGCTTTTCGAATGAGTAACACTGATATTGAAAATCTCTTATATTTGGTGGCACCTTCAATTGCAAAATTGGATACCAATTACAGACAATCAATTTCACCTAAAAATCGGTTACTTATATCATAACACTCCGATTTCTAGCCAGTGGTGATTCATATCAAAGTCTAGTGCTAACGTTTAAAGTTTCACAACTAAGTATTTCATGTATAGTTCAAGAAGTATGCAATGCGCTTATTATGTTCTCTGAGGGATTACATAAAAGTAAGTATTCTTGGACTTTTAATCATAAGTTAAGTTATAAGGTAAGTTGTAAAGGTCTCAAGTTTTCATTACAATGAATAGAGATCTGAAGATACTCGGCTTCAGTCATAGAATAAATAATAGTACTACTTCAGTCATGTATCTCTAACACAAGCTAGAGGAAATAAAAAATATACATAGTATTTCAGGTTTATTAAAAATCTTTCAGTAAAACAGTAACCATATAAAAACATTGTTTAATTTTCATGCAAGTCAGATGAGAGATCTTCGAAATTATCCAATGACTGTACTGTTGTATTATCCGGCGAAAAGTTATTTCCAATTGAATCTCTTGCGTATTGAGAAGTGGATGGAAGGTTGGATTGATTTGAAGATTGTGCATCTGTAGAATATAGCGTGGTGAAGTAGCCTTGATTTTGAGTTTCTGTATAGTCATATTTACCATTTGAGCTTCGTAAATTAAGTTATTCATATGATGCTGTACGGTAATCCGCGCGTAGTCTGTTTTTAGTGACCTCAATTTAACTGCTATTTGTTCTCCAAATAATGCATACTCATCAACATCTTTTCTATTGCGAATCAAAGAATCAACCATCTCCAACGTTTTTTCTTTAGCGGCATCATTTGGTTTGAGGCGCCCTTTACGAGGACCATCACTATCAATGGAACTGTCCATCCCCGACTCAGATGTTTGTGAATTTACCTGAAACCAAATATATTCAAATATTTAGAATATACTAGCTGCGCCCCGCAGTTTCACCCGCGTAAGTTTTGATCCCGTGGGAATATCGTGATAAAAAGTATCCTATGTGGTATTCTGATGTATAAACTATATTACTGTAAAGTTTCATCAAAATCCGTTCAGTAGTTTTTGCGTGAAAGAGTAACAAACATCCATCCATCCATCCTCACAAACTTTCGCATTTATAATATTAGTGGGATTAGTAGGATTTACACATCTTTCTAGTATTGTAAAAGTTTGTGAGGATTTAGTGGAAGTTTGGGAGGATTGAGAAAATTTGTGTGAATGTATATATGAATGTTTGTTTCATTTTCACCCAAAAATACTAAACAGAATTTGACGGAACTTTGCAGCATATAGTAACACATAGGGTTTAAAAGAAATATTGTATAAACTGACTTAAGTTACGCGAGTAAAGTTGCGAGTTGTAAGCTCGTATTCAATATATTTACAATTTTTTATTTTATAGGTGCCAAGCACGGAAGAAGGATGGCTCAACATTGCAAGAGATTTTGAACTGTTGTGGAATTTTCCTCACTGTCTGGGTGCAATAGATGGGAAACATATAAATATGCGAGCTCCAAACTATTAAGAGCCCTTATTTACACATACGATCCAGGAGATTCGATTCACGTTACTATTGAATCGATTTGCTCGAAGATCGCATTAAAACGATTTTTTCGAATCGACAGCTTGTACAACCATTGAATTGATCATGAAAATCGAATCCTTACGTGCATCCTACCGGGAATTAATTGCTTAAATAAACATTGTTATTTGCCATTAGTACTTAGAATAGGAAAAGTATTTAGAAACCATTTTTTTGTCCAACTGAACCCAAAACATCATTTCAATTCACCTCTTCGCAATTTATTCTTCTCCTAGTACAAATAAAATCACAGTGGGTTCCGTTCATAATTATTAAAGTGAGGTTATTTTTTTAATAAATAAGACGTAAACTATTAACAACAAGTTAATCGTTTTTTTTTTATTACAAAATAATACCACGCACGCATAATTTTTGTGTGTAGGACTAACCGAAAGAATTATCGGAGTTCACGGTCTGTCGGTGCTGTTTGAGTGGTACATAGGTTTTATTGGTTTGAGCACGTTTAGTCTTTGTTATTATAATTCAAATCAATAAAAAATGTCGCAAAACTGCATCTAACTGTCGAAAGAAATTAATAAAAGTACTAGAACCGCATGAGTAACAGGAATTGTTATTTCCGAACTGAATATCGTTTGCTCACAGAACCCTGATTACGTCGTTACACACACAATGTAAGCATCATTGTGTGTAATGTAAACCTAATGGGTTAGGGTTTTAGGGTACGTGAACCAATTGCAGTCCGTGTAGTTTAAATTACTCCTGGTAAATACAACTTCTAATTCAGACTTATAACGAGATAACGCGAACCCATAATATGATCTTTAATGGATTGAAATGAATGATTTTCCGGAGTTTTGGGAATTTCCGGGATTGCGGGAATATTCTAACGAGATGACGCGGAATGCAAGGGCAACTGAAGGAACAGGGTGGTATTTAGTCAGTAAGAGTCTAACACTTCCTCCGGCCTTCCGCCCCACCCAGGGCGGCAGCTGAGTCATTGATGATTTCCTCACCCAAAAAAAAAAAATATTTTTCAATTTTGAATTCGTAATTAGTTTGCTCGGTTGTGTTAGATTTACTTAAAAGTTTAACGGAGTTTATTTGAAATTATTATTAGTATGTAAAATAATCTTGAAGTCTTGAATAATATTTTTAACAGTAGTGGACACTAATAGGACAGCTACCCTATAGGTATCAAATTTAACGAAATAATAAAGGGTGTCTCAGAAGTGAAAATTCTATTCGTCGGAGAACCAGATGTTATTGAAACTCCTAAAACGGTTTTTCATTGTCCTGCAGAATTCGACTCGCTTATCAGGATCATCAGGCTTCATTTCTTGAACAATAACAATTTTATAGGGGTGAAAATATAAGTCTTTCGAAATAATGCAATGAACCGTAGATTTGTTCAAATTAAGAGAAGCTGCGCGCAATCTCAACGACTGTCGTGGGTCGTCCATAACAGACTGGCGAACGCGGTCGACGTTCATGCTCGTTCTTGATGTCCTTTTGCGCCCAGACGATTTGTCCGGCATTGTATTTCCAGTCTCTTCAAACGAGTCGTTCCACTAAAATCCCCTAGACCAGTCCCCCAGGGGACTACACAGCACTCAATGTTCCACTATGATCCCCTAAGGGATCATATAAAACTGTAATTTCCTTTTGAATCCCCTAATTGTATGAGAACCTTGAACCAGTCGGTCATTTTCTAGAAATGATGAAGTAAATAATAATGGAGGGATAACCGACTTGCAATTTTTCAGTTAATTAAGTAGAATTACAAATTTTAATTTTGTAAGTAGAAAAGTTATTATTATTATTTTTTATATATTTTGCATTTATAACGTTAAATATACCTATATAAGTTAAACGTTGAAAAAAATCTAACGCCTTACCACGGACTCGAACCCACGTCTTTTACTATCTAGGTGAACGCGATTCCAACTACGCCACCGAGACGCTGCACTGATCGAACCTGTGAAATCTTTTAAAGCTTCTGGTACTTTTTTTAAAACATCTAACTCATTGTAGAAAAGTTAATTTACGTCATTGTTATCGCCTCTGTAGACAGATTTTTAATTATATATGTTACGTATTGTTATTTTGTAAGTGGATTTTTTATTTAGAAGGGACTATAAAGGAATAGTACTTATTAGTACTTATAGAATCCCCAGCATAGGGGATCGTAGTGGAACATTGAGTGCTGTGTAGTCCCCTGAGGGACTGGTCTAGGGGATTTTAGTGGAACGTACCATTCAAACTTGCACACCCAATGCTATATTAAATTGGCACTTGGCACATGTTTTAAGCTTGTTAAATTAAAATGTGTTCTGTAGTGACGACGAACAATAGTGTAGGAATCGTTGTTTTTATAAAACGCTCGCACGCAAAACGCGCGCTGCGGTCCCGTGAAACGATCCATGGCTACTAAACTTAACAAGCCGGCCAAGCGTTTGAGACCACTCCCCTCCCCCTTCTACCTGCGGTTGGCGCGTATTGGTCAATTCAAAAATGAAAAACATTCTGAGACACCCTTTATTTAGGTACCAGGATAACAGGGAATAGGAGCTTTATTTTTGGCATTATTGTTATTGCTTTGCTAGTCAGTCGACGTCTGTCCTGCGTCTAGTACACTCGTTTTTATCCCTGTGATAATTATGCGCATCAGGTAATTTGCGAGCTACCCGAGAACTGTACCGTCGCTGTTTTATTGAGGGTAGACCAGATGCTGAGCGTCGAAAGCTGCCTTTGTCGGCATGTTTTAGTTGGATCTCGGATGGTACATCGGCTTGGTGCCTCTAACCATATGCAGGTATAGCGAGTGCTGAGCAATGACGGTCAGCACCCATAGTGCGTGTGTAGTGTACGCAGTGCAGTGTGATACAAATTAAAGTGCGGGTTGAGGCCACTTTCAGCGCGTCGATTCTGTAAAATTCAGACAACAACTCGCATCTCAAGTCGCTATTCGAACTCACTTCGCGTAAGGTTCAAAATGACCTTGATTTTGCATTCTATAAGCGTCACCTAGTCACATGCGTAGGGAAGTGAGCTCTGAAGCGACTAGTGACTACCACATTCAACAAAATGTTACTCAAGTTTTATCGATAGCAGTTTTTTGATACAATTGTTGAGTTTTTGGCACAGAATTTTAGATAATATGATGTTTAAATTAAAAATTAATAATTAAAATTTATATTTTAACGAATTTGAGGGCTATTATGTAAAAAAAACGGAAAACTAAATTCGTGCCATGAATATAATCTATGCTTCCCTTACGAAAAAAAAAGTCAGCTGTCACTCTGTCAGCAGACAGACAATATTTTGATACTGTGTTGTTGTGTTTGAGTTGATCTTTCAGTGCCGAAAATAATTGTGAAATAATTATGAAGTAAGTTTATATTTGTGAAGTAAGTATATAAATGATATTAATGAAAATAGTATTTATTTGGTTTTCTAATCTAACAATAATGTTCCAGTCCAAATGAGACACGTTCCTCTCACCCATCGTTGGCTCAGGTTGAAACTCTGGTAGAGTTTATGGAAAGAAACCCTGGCATGGCGAAGGGTTTCTTGAGAACTCAAAATGCCAGAGAGCGAAGTCGACGCCAGTGGGAGGAACTAGCCGTGCGCCTAAATAGTATAGGTGGCACAATCAAAAATCCGAAACAGTGGACCAAGGTTAGCATCGCTTTTTTTTTTACTGCATGTTAGAACCACTTAGCATTCCTCAAAGCAAACCACTTAAAATGTACGACGAATCTGGGTTTAAAGTGTGTTCCTTGGTTTCTTAAATTTTATGTTTTAATTTTACTCAATCAATGACTAATAATAAGAAAATGAGTTTTTTAATTTAGTTGGAAAAATACATGATTGTGTAATAAAACAGCAATTTTTTTTATAATTTCATGATTGTAGTATTGGTCTGACAAAAAAAGCGCCATTAAAAAAAAAGTAGCAGTGCGCTCTGCTGCTAGGCGTAGGACTGGTGGTGGGGTGGAGGATGAAGTGGAGCTATCAGAGATTGAAGAAAGAGTTGTTGCTTTGTGTGGTGGTGAAAGCTCTTCAACAGGAGATGCACATTTAGGCATACAGGCATTTCCGGTAAGAAATTTAGAAATGCAATAGGTACTAGCTTTTTTGCATCAATGTTGTCTGGCTGGTAGTGGTCAAAAATTGTGCAATTATTTGGCAAATTTTTATATATTATTATTTCCTGTTTCAGGAAAATGATACTGCATTTCCATCACATGAAGCGCAACAAATACAAGATGCTGATACTGACAATGTATGATATTTAAATTTAATTCATATTTTATGTGATTAATTAATGATATACTCATATCTAGATCTGTGTATATTCACTTATTATAGATTCATGTAACACAACAGCAACAGAGAGCACCCAGAGAGGAACCACCAGCTATTGTGATTTATGTAAGTTATATTATTCTACTAACTACTAGGTACATATACCCACTATTATAAATCTGATGTGTCTAGATTCTATTCTATTAGATCTAAATGTAGTACCTATCTATATTAAAATTAATTACTAATATAATTTAAATACTAATTTATCTTTAGGGTACTATTTTCAGTCATAATTTTTTTATCTAACTTTATCCCACAAGGAAGATATGGAGTAACATTTTATCCAATTCACTTTTCAGGGTTCCGAAATGATTGAGGATAGTCAAGAACACCATAATAATAATTACAGACTACCTAACCCTGCAATTTCTAGAAGACTGTTTGCTTCCTCATCCAGCTCAACTGTTGGAACAAGCCAAAGCATTTTGGTATGTGTCTGGTAGAGACAGATTTGAGTTGTCACAGTAAGTTTATACTGTGACTGTGACAACTCATATCTTATCTGATCTGTTACACTCTAGTTTTGGAAGGTAGCAACTTACCTACTTTAGTATCTTTTTATTTAATAACATCTATATAATAATTGTTTTAAATTTCTTGAAATGTTAAGTTCTTTAATATTATTTACTGCGGCTCTAGCAACTTTTCTTAGAATTGTCATTATTTATTTATAATATAGGTAAGTAGGTTTTATTTTTAAGATTGTTTCTGTTGTTTCAGAATATCCAGTTAGAACACACTCCTCCAAATCCTCATACATATCATCCTAGCCTGTCCCCTCCACCGATAACACTTTCACACACACCCACACCTTCTCCTTCACGCCGCGGTTCCACCCAAATAGCCTCCCCAGTGATTCGTCGTCGAACTGCTGCTTCATCATGTAAGTGACCAATAATGTTAAACAACTTTCACTACTATTAGGTCCACCTATGAAATCAGCGTTTTGTATGGAGAATTTTAAAGAAGTTGCATTTTTCATACTAACATTTTCTTAATTTATTTAACGACCATGAACACTTAATGTTTTATAACTTTTATTCACTACTGTTTAAAAACTAAGATAATGTATGCCACAGATTAAGCGACAAAAACAAGTTTTGGCTAAGTTAAAACAAATAGTTGTCATTTCTGCTGACAAAAAGAGGAGTCATTTTTATGTTATTTTTTATGTTTATTTTTTTTGTGTTTTTTTTTGTTTTTTTTATCTATTGGTAGTTGTCTATGATGGTCATTATTCAATATAATATCAAGCAATCGATAAAATATTTTAAATCATAGAAGTGACGAGGTTCTCTATTTGTAAGAAAAAAACGCCAATTTCGTAGGTGGGAACCCAATATTATGTGTCTTTGCTCATGCTCAATGATGAACTCATTTCATAAACATATGTCAGAGTTGATTTGTACTTTTATGTTATACCTATTTGATTTAGGAAAAAACTTGAGATTAAAGAACCTTCATGTAAGTATGTAAATATTTATCTTTTTAGCTTCTCGTCACGCAACGCCAATTGCTTCCCCTTCTCGCCGCCCCAGGACAAGTATGGCTCGTACTAGCCGAGGTGTTGGTTCTGTTTGTAAGTATAAAATAAAAATAACTATCAAAACCATTGTTAAATCGATCAAAACTTCATTTTTCAAACGAATGACAATGAAAAGCTGCTATTTATGATGTTTTATTTACGCATCATAGTAATTGGTGTTCTTTTTTCAGCATCACGTCACACTTCTTCAGTTGCTGCTCCCCCACCATCTCAACGGCGAACGGAATTCTCCAGCACTACTGAGAGATTCCTGAGGGTGGAAGAACAGCAGCTGGAGATAAACCGGCAAAATGCTCAAATCCTGCAGTCCTTTCTGGAGAGGAGTGCGGAAAGAGAAAGGGCCAGGGATGAAAGGAGTGCAGAGAGAGACAGAATCTTCGCTGAAGCTGTAGCTGCAGTGGGGAAAGGGCTGCAAGCCTTGTCAGAGGCTATTTATTAATAGAGATAGGGTGTAGTAATATAAGTTAATATAGTATATGTTGGGGTTGGTTATCAGTTATAATTGTGGGTAGTCAACAGAATTTGTTGATTTGTTTTTCTTATTACTAATTCAAGTTATTTTACTATTAATTATTGTCTAATAAATCGGGACATAATTTATTGAGTACTAGGTGATTTTGGCAACTTATTTCGATAACTTTGCATACCTAGTATTGTATACAATTAAATATTTTCTAACTGAACAGACAGCTGTGCTGCTGGGGAGTTTGTTGCGCCACTTCTTCTCCCCAGCGAAAGCACTAGGAAGTAGTGAAGGGCGGGCGTTTTGGGGGGACTGTCTTTTATAATTGACGTTCGAAAAGTGCTGATTCTCAGCCTAGTTTGAATAAATGACTTTTGATTTTTAATTGTAACCGAGGGTTTTGTTCAAAACATTTGATGACATGTTACTTTGATTTTTAAGTGATTTACTTTGAGTAATCACCGTTGTTTATTTACGACGATTACTCTCGTATTATTTGATTACTTTGTAATCTAAGTCTTATTAGATTTTGCACATTTAATGTTTTGTGTCAAGTAAACACGATGACGTACTTCCGTGCGTCATCGGACAGAGTTGTCATGGAGGGATTGCAGGGGGGGAAGTATGCAAGTCAGTGGAGTCGGTCTTCGGACTCGTTCCAATCCTGATGATGATCCGACATAATATAATAAATAAAACACTTGTAAACGGATACTAAGAGTGGTTTTATTGAAAGTCCATTGGTGATTAGTTTGGATTTGATTTGATTTAATACATTTCCCATTGTGCTAAAAATAGAAAATTATTGGATCTACCACCATTTCACAAATTGGGAGGCCTCTCCAAGAAAGAAATGGCGAAAGAAAACTTGGAAAGGGTTGTTGACCTCCGTATTTTATATTTATCTATTTACAAAAACAATTAACTGCCATTATAGTTGAGTCCTGCAGCGTAGGCTTTAATTTGTGAATTTATCACTTTAATGAATACTAGCGCAGTTTTATTGTAAGTCCATAGGTGATTTGTTTGGATTTGGTTTAATTTTACACTGCAGGCTTATTATCGCACCTATGTTCATGTTAGCTACATGTTCTTTACCGTGAGCATCACGTTTAGAGTGAGCACGTGCACGACATAGGTAGGTACTGTGAAGCTCTAGATGAGAGCTTCACAATGTAATTTAAACAGCGATAAGATTTGACTTGGATATATTATATTTTATAGGAAGACTACATAACGACGCTATATGTGTAGCACTGACTCAACTACCTAAACAAAACAAAACACTTGCTTGAACGTTCGAATGGAACACGCGCTCAATTATAACTAGCCTGCACTATAAAAGGTGAGGCTACATAGATAGCCTACACAAACAGCCACAAACTAACGTCGTCATGCTGAAACCTCGTCGCGCCAAAACTGGCGTAAAAGAAGCGACGTGGCTTCATAATGAGAACAATTGATGTGATAGTTCACATCGGCCTAGAAGCGGCTTAAAAAAAATTAAATGATCTTAGAACTCTTTTAACCCTATCGGACGGTATAGAGCCAGAGGGAGGGGAAAGCTTAAGAGGCCAGGGTTCATTGAAGAACTATCATATGCCCATTATTGCCCATACTCCAGAGGAAAAAACGCCATGAAACATCAGACCATACTGATTGAACAGCAGCTTATGATTCAACAAGTTCAGCTACCCACATCCTCAATCATAAGCTGAACCTGAATCCGTCACCCCAACCTCTAGGAATGACCTCAGTTTTCAAAACCATAACTTGCATTACTATTTTCTGGAGTATGTTCAAGCTAACCCAGCCTAATCTAATTATAAATATTGAAGACGACGATATGTCCCGTCCCTCAAGCCCCTTGGAGCTGCTAGGTATGGCACCGCACACGCTACCGGCCGTGTCCGACGTTTTCTTCCCAGCATATGCAAGAAAAACAAATTAAAACATATCAATAAGCTGTATGACTGTATCATATTAACCAAACTAAATTAATGACCGAATTTTTAAGATGTTTACATCTTAGTCTAACTGACTTTGACATAACAATAAAAGAAAAAAAAGTTTATATCCTAACATGAAAAGGCTTTAATCCAATTACAATAACTTATATTTTAAAATTAAAAACTTTATAAAATGTTGATTGTTTTTAGAAAATACTTAGCTTGGCATGCGAACGGCTTCGCTTCTTCAATAAGGTACCTACTCGTATGGGGTACATTTCTTCATATAATATAATGTGAGCTGAAACAAATCTGAAGCAATTTTTCGCAAATTCGGCGCAACTTCGGCAACCTCCACCAAAATGAGAGAGATGAGAGCTTCACAATGTAATTTAAATAGCGATAAGATTTGACTTGGATATATTATATTGGCTCTGTGTAGCACTGACTCAACTATCTAAACAAAAATCTAATATATAAAATTCTCGTGTCAGTGTTAGTTACCATACTCCTCCGAAACGGCTGGACCGATTTGTATGAAATTTTGTGTGCATATCGGGTAGGTCTGAGAATCGGCTACTATCTATTTATCATACCTCTATTTTTTTTTTTTTGCAAAACGACGTTTGCGGGATCAGCTAGTACCCTATAAAAATATATGACACTTGCTTGCACATTCGAATGGAACACGCGCTCAATTATAACCAGCCTGCACTATAAAAGGTGAGGCTTCATAGATAGCCTTTATAGCGAGCTATTCTGTTAAAATCTCACCTCGAAAACTTAAGTGAAGTGAGCTGTCAATAATGTTAATCCCAAGCATCTATCATGGTGGGATGATACTGATAGCTCACTTCACTTAAGTTTTCACGGTGAAATGGTTACAAAATAGCACCGCAGTACTCAATTATCATCCAGACATATTCAATTATTACAATTCAATATACTACCCATTCCCACTGGCGGCACCCGTTCACGAGCACGACACATGAACCAACCATCGCTCCACAGGGGAACGTAACGACCCGCCTCACACACCACATAATACATAATAGTAGTAAACAACACCACCAATAAATTAATTATGCCGTGAACGCCATAGCCTATTTACTATGTTTTGCCTACGTAATTGCCCTAGAGCTAAATCGGCGTTAGATGGCAAATCCCTAGTTTGCCTCCTTTGAACTTCAGCAATTGTTTGGAGCTCTTCTAGTTCCTCTTGTTCTGAAATTGTGAATGCCGGCATTCCTGCGCGATTGCACATGTTGTGCAAAACACAACATGCAATAACTATTTTTGCAACTACATCTGGATGATAATTGAGCACTCTGTGTACTAACAAGCACCTAAATCGTCCTTTTAGGAGACCAATTGTTCTCTCTACTGAATTGCGAGCAGTTAAGTGACGGTCATTGTAGAAAGCTTCTGGGGAGTTATCTTCAGCACCACTAATTGGTGTCATAAGGTAGGCGCGCTGAGCATATCCTGAATCACCTGAGAAAATTAATAAGTATCAAATAGTTATGTAGTTTTTATACCTAATTAGGCTTATATTCTGAAGTAGGGGTAGGGAGGGATTAACTAACCAAGCAAAACAACTTCTTCACCAGCATGTGTTAATGCCTCTAAGTGGGCTTTTATAACACCATAGTTGAAAATTAAGCTATCATGAGTAGCTCCACCATATGTCGGATCCACATTTAAAATATTTAGATCTGCATCTGTTATCTGAAAAAACAAAATATAAAAAGAAATATTAAGAAGACTAAATAAATACCTAATAGTAATAGATTACGACATTGAAATCCATTTTACCAATTGCACATTTCTTGCATGGTAACCTTTGCGGCAGTAGAAACGTTCTTCATTCTCTATTGGTTTTTTCAATGCCACCAGAGTACCATCGATACACCCAAGAGCTGCTGGAAAGCCAAACTTTTTGTAGAACCTGTAATTAAAAGTAACCAGTAACATGATTAACTATCACAAAAATGTAAAAATCAAAGATGGGTCACTTTAAATTATAATTATATGTACCTACTAACCTTTCTTTTAACATTTGTCTTTCTTGTATATTTTGAGGGAACCTTATATATTTTTTTACTATTGCTGGATTATTGAGAGCTTCCACTACTTCATTTATGCAACGAGATGCTGATGGTTGTGATAAATATGTCCTTATATTTTCTTTTATTATTTTCTGATAACTGCCATTTGCCAAGAATGACAAGGTGCATAATATCTGTGAAACAATAAATCAATAAAAAAAATAAGTAATCTAGATCTAGTTAAAAAAATAAGGACCAATTTGGTTATTTACATGCATAAAAATAATAGCAAGTACTTAATTATTACTATAAATATAGGGTCCTTAGACTAACATGAAAACATAGCTAGCAGGGAAACAATAGGTACTCCTTATTAAGAAGTGTTTTCATGAGTTCTAAGCAATAAATTATGTTGATGTGCTTGGTTACAAATCTATCAGCTATAAACTGTGTACCTACTTAAATACTTACAAAAGTAACTTTATAAATGAAGCACTTACTTTTATACGAGTTGAAAGTCCTTTGCCTCGACGTTTTGTGGGCTTTATCAGAGGCAGTAACTCACACTCTAGTTGGTCAATTAGCTCCTTTGACAATCTATACACGCGCACATAGTCGTCATCTCGGGTTATTAGAGATAAATTTCGAATTTGGTTAGATTGTCGACGCTTTTCTAGTTTATCCAAAGCATGAGCCTCTTCTAATATAGATTTAAACAAAAACATTCTTGCCATCGTTATCACCTAAGTATTCTCTTTACACAAACGCCCAAAAAGTAGTTTTTAGCCACAATATATAGTTATTGTACTAATTTTTAACACTGTGACATAAAATTATTATTAGAACACTATTTAAAAAGGATTTCTTCTATTTTCATTCGTAAAATAGATGCTTTTTATTTGACAGTTTGTATCGGGTTTGAATGCGAAGTGAGCGTCGTAGTGACTGGGGAATTACCTTACAGAATGCCACTTCTTACGTCATCTCATACTTTAACTGTCAAAATCTCACGGTCAATCTAGTTCAACTCGCTGACACACTCGCAAGGGTAGCGCTAGTGTAAATTCGAATTATCAACCGAGTTTTTAGAATTCCAATCAAAAAACTCACAGCGGATTCAGATCCGAAGTTTAGAACGAGGTCTTACAGAATCACACTGCAGGACAATAACACCAGACATGCTACGTAATGTTCGGGTGTCCATGAACAAGTGAGCGGCCTTGCGCATACAATACCGAGGTCACCACATCGAACCCCATCTTTAAAAATGTAAGACAATTTACTAAATTAAGCAAAGCTTTAAGATTTTACTGTTTACTCGGTATAAAGTAATAATAAGAAATGAAACTAGTTAACCTAGGTACCTACCTAAACTTTGTTTCGATTGTTTACGTAAGTTTTGTTATTCTTAGGCTTATTGCGCGCGCGCGCGGCGGCGACGTCATATTTTATTTCGTCAGTTGGCGCCGACAAAGAACACCGCCTGCGCTGCAGTAGGCTACGGTACTAGGCGCGCAGAGTTACAGAAGAGATTTATTGTGATATTAGCAAATAACTTAAAAAGTTATTATTGACTTACGTAGTGCGGTGACACGTTTGTTATGATTTGAATTTAAGAAACCAATGAAACCGAAAATTTGGTATCAATTCTTAGAGTATTTTATTTTGAGTTGAAACTATGTATAGTGACTCTATACCAGCTGTTATCTTTAGTGCTTAAGGATAGCTATAGGGTTTCTGTTACACAATGTATACAATAATATGTCCGGGTTCGGACTGTACAAACTTTAGGGGGTGACAGTTTGCTCCATTTTATCACTTAAATTATTCTACATGTGGGGTCTAAAGCCAACCCCCTGTGAATGGCAGCCATTTTTGTATTTTGGTTGACTTTTTCGTAGCGTCCATACTAAAAGTTATGTAACTTTGGAATTTATTGCCCGATTATCGTAAAAAAACAAAACTTTCCATAACGGAAAAGTATTAATAATCAGTTAAACAACTCAAATAATTTTAATAAATGCTGCATCATATTGAAATAAATGCTAAAAGATCAACTTTACGTCAAAATTAACATTTGCTTTTTAGTTTTTCAAGGTTATTACAAAATAAATCCCGAGAACTACCTCTTTTTATGTAAGTACGTGTCTCACAGATGATAAGTTTATCTAAATAATGATACCAAAAACTCGATTCTATGACAATTGGTTTATGAGATATTGTTATTGGAACATAGGCTTGCGCAGGTAGTGAATTCATAACGATTTGGTTTTTAGTTTTATTTATTATTAGGAAACTCAACAGCTTATAACTAAATTACATGAGTTATGACTGTTCACCCCACCATCAATGAAAAGCTCAATGCAGTTGCTTCGAAAGTCTGCATACACTGCTCAGTGATAGCAAGATGATGAAAATTATCACTTAAGCCAATAACAGAGTTTCACGGCATTGATAAAGCTAGGTTAACCAGAAATTAGCGAAAAAAAAAAACAAAAGAAAAAACTTAAACAAGTATAGCTATCAATAATAGGTAAAAATGCGATTGTTGATACATTATTCACATTAAATTAAGGTTAAAAGTACTACTATGACTATAATTAGTTAACTAAGGGAAAAAGGAAGGGAAAAATTTCCACTCAGCAATTCGAGCATGCTTTGTTGAAATATATAGGTATCTATATAAATAATATGTATATATAAGAATGAGTTATGGCACAACCTGTTCACTAAACAATATCTGCTTGACTTGTTTCCTGTATGATTGTTTGGTTGAATGAAATATATCGATACTTTCAAAACTTTCAGAATAAATGCGAGGCAGTCGGGTCAGAACAGCATTTCTCCCGTAATTTGTACGGCAGCCAGGGATACTGAGTAATTTTGTGTGTCTTGTACGTGTTTTTGGGGTACAGAAATTTATACATGATAGCAATTCACTGCTGTCCAAGCGACCTCGCAGGATATCAAAGAGAAAAAGCATATCTAACATCTTGCGCCTATCCACAAGGGGAAGAATATCATAGTGTTTGCAGTCTTGGGCATAGGAATCATGACGTTTCCGGGATTTGTAGTTAAGGAATTTTACAAACTTTTTCTGTAAACTTTCGATTCTTTTAGTATATACCTCACATTGGGGTGACCATATTGGGCTACAGTACTCCAAAATACTACGCACATATGCAAAGTTTTCGCATTACAAAACCAAGGTTACGAGAGGCTCTATTGGTGATAATATCAATATGTTGGTCAAAGAGCAATTTGGAATCCAACTTTATACCAAGGTCCGTGACTACATCAACCCTTTCGATCGCATTATTATTAAATCCATAAGGATACTTAGTTGGGTATTTAGAACGGCTAAAGGTAATGCATTGATATTTTGAGACATTGACAGTAATATTATTTTGCTGATAATACTTGAATAATGCATCAAGATCACGCTGCATCAGTTCACAATCAAATTTGGATTTTACACACATGTATATTTTCATGTCATCGGCGTACATGAGATGTTTTGCTGATTTGAAACATGACTGAATATCGCACAGTTATGCGCTGTAAAAAAAGAGGACACAATAAAGATCCCTGGGGAACACCGGAGGGGATGTTTAAGAAGTCAGATTTAATACCTCCTATAACCACAGCTTGCGATCGGTTCGATAAGTATGACTTTACCCATCTCAATAAATCTCCATGAATCCCAAGCTTTTGCAGCTTTGCCAGCAAGATCACGTGATCTACACAATCGAAAGCTTTTTCGAAATCCGTGTAGACCACGTCAACCTGGCCACCGGCTTCCATATTGTGCAAGACATAGTCACAGAACGTGGTCATGTTAGATGCTGTGGACCGTCTCCTAACGAAACCGTGTTGGCATTGGCCTATACCGTTTGAGATGATTGAATATATATTATTATAGATGATTTTTTCCAAAACTTTGCTAAGTGTGTTAAGAATAGATATTGGACGATAGTTTTTTATATCCATCTTGGGGCCCTTCTTATACACTGGTACTATATGAGCTGTTTTCCACAGAGAGGGACAGACGCAATCGGCTAAAGACTTTTGAAATACTAAGCTATAGGATGTGCTAAACTATCAGCACAATTGTGCAAGAAGATATGAGGTAATCGATAGTTACCGGGTCCTTTTGTTGTATCTAACGCACGCAAGGCAAGGCAATAAGTACGGTGTCTTTGGTGATAGAGAGGTTAAATATGACATTAGCTGAGCCGGACAGTTCATTAGGAGTACTCATAGCTGCAGCAGAGTGCGTGGACGGACTCTGCTGCAGTATTAGACAGACTCTGCGAAAGTATTTATTAAACGCTGTACAAATTTCGCGACCTGACTCAAATGTCTCCTCATTTGAAGTAATTGTTTTTGGATATTGACTACTGCCGCTTTTACTTTTAACATAAGTCCAGAAAGTCTTCGGAGAATGAATTATCGCTTTCTCTGTCTGAGTTATATAGTTTTGAAAAGAGGATGCTTCAACCTCGTGTTGTCTAGGACGTAACAATGCAGATTCATAGTAGTCTCTAGGATTACCATATTTTTTCCATCTTTTATGTACTTTAATTTTCTCACGAATGATTTTTATGAGCGCACGACTGTACCAAACAGGGTATTTATGACTTTTCGCTTTATTAACTAAGGGAATGAAACGCTCAACGCCAAGTTTAACTTCTGTGTAAAACGAGTCAACAACAACGTCAACCGATTCAACTGACAATTTATTATCCCAATTTATCTTGTTAAAGTGTTTATTCAGTTCATTATAATCTCCCTTATAATAATTACGACGTGGTATGTGCACTTCCTCAAGGTGAGTTAAGAATAAATTCAGTAGCCTTTATGACAAGAGCAGGATGATGAGAGTCTTCTTGGAGTAATGGAACATCGCTTCTACTAACAAGGAGGGGTAAAGTTGAAAAACATAGATCTAAAATCCTGTTATTAGTATTTGGGTTAAGATTGTATTGAGATAAGCCGAGAACGCTAATTTCATCTGCAAAGGAAGCAGCAGCAGTTCTTATTTGCAGTGAACAGTTATTTAACATAGAATAATAGCCTTCATCATTCCATGCCAAACAGGGTAAGTTGAAATCACCAATAAGAACAAAATTATATTATTCACAGCCATTGCGTCCGTTATAGCTTGCCCAATGTTATTTAGACGCATTGTGATACTAGATACATCGGGGGGCATATAGACAAGAATAATATACAAATCTTCCCGAGTACCAACGCTTCGAGATGAGAGTGTAACATGCAACATATCTACACCACCACACTGAAAATCCTGACGTCGTATCAAAATTACGATTGACGCAAATTATAACACCACGACCAGTTTTTTACCAGTTGAATTAAGATCACGGTCTTGCCGGAATATCTGATATCTGTTATCACATAGTTCAGTGTCAAAAATGTCATCCTGCAACCATGTTTCCGTAAAGATTAAAATGTCATACGTAGTGCGTAAAATACTGTTAAGGCTCGTACACACTGGCACGACTTGTCGCGCGACGTGTCGCGTGGCGATTCTGCGATATTATGGCGACGCAACACCTTTCACACTAGCGCGACGCGAATCGCGGCCGCGGCCGCGACGCGACACGGAGAGTATAAATTCCAGAGCAATCCAAGCTGAGCTGAGAGCCCTGGCTGGAGGCCTTAACTTCAAGGCATCCACAGGAAAGTCCGGTTAAGCAGTCGACAACCTCCTACAGGTTGAACTGCGAGATGCCATTTCCAAAAAAAAAAAAAAAAAGCTGAGCTCCGTAGTAGACGATCTTCGTCAGAGGACGAAGGCAGGTCTGTGCGTGTTTGCCCAGCGGGGGTCCTAGGTTCGATTCCCCGGTCGGCCGACACAACCCAACCTAACCTAAGTAGGTTCTCGTAATTACTTTTCATATCTACTACCTATTGTGTACTAGCAAGTATTTCCTAACTGAACAGACAGCTGTGCTGCTGGGGAGTTAGTTGAGCAACTTCTTCCCAGCGAAAGCAATAGGAAGTTTTTATTTTCATTTCATTATTTCTGCTGTATTAAAAATTGGAAATTACACTTGCGTGCAAAAAAATCGACCCACCCCATACTCTTCGATTTGAAACAAAAAAATTAAAAAGTTTTACTGATAATATACAATGTTACGTTACCTCCTTTTTTTTATAACGGATTAAAAAAAAGGAGGTAACGAAACAAAATCAAGTTTTATTTTGATTAAACGATCTGAAATAAACACAATTTCTCGAGAAATCGAAACAACCTCGGACTCTTATTTTGGTGCTCGGAAGCCGTCGGCCGAGCGTGGCCGACGGCTTCCGAGCTGAACTACTCGTACCTCACTAGGGCAGGTTATTTCACGTTCACTTAAAAATTACGCTAACTACCGTAAAACCAAAGAAAAAAAAACCGAAAAAAGCGTTGTTTGATGGTTCACAAAATTATGGCCTTTACTAACGTGAAATAATAACGATTAAGTACACATAAGTCTGAGGCAAAGGTCTGTGCATGAGCCGTCGTCAGACCAATAATGAGCTAAATATGAACTTAGAATTGTTAATTTCTTTAGTACCTACCTACAGGCGAGGCCTGTACTTTATGATGTGAGGTATGCTTCCTACAAAGACAAAAGACTAAAAGACAGGCTATGGAGGCAAATTGCAACGGAATTGCAATCAACAAGGTAAGTATAAGTACTTACTTCCTTAGATTACCTACTATGATCAAAATCTGACATTGGTACCGTAAACTGAAAAATCTATCTCATATTCTGGGGCTTAGGGGAGTAAATAGTGGCCCCGATTCTGTTGTTCACAAACTAAACTAAATTTAAGTTCAGTGCTTCTTTTTCTTTCTATTTCATTACGAAAAGGACAGAAGATAAAATATTAGTTTAGTCCTGTCAAATTAGATAATCCATAGACAAGTTAGAAAATATTAAAAAATTGGCTACTAAAAATACGTCAATTTACGTCAGGCGCTGACTAATTTGACAGGACTAAACTTATATTTATCTTCTGTCCTTTTCATAATGAAATAGAAAGAAAAAGATGCACTGAACTTAAATTTAATTTAGTTTGGGAATAACAGAATCGGAGCCAATCTCAGTTTACCAGAACCAACCGTTCTATTTTTTTACCCGACTGTCCCAAAAAGAGGTTCATGTTTCTTGAGTGTCTGTATGTAGAATCATGTGTCTACCAACCTATATAGGTACGTTGCAATTCAAAAAATTCAAAATTCAAAATTGTTTATTTCTTCCACAAGATTAAAACAATTAGTTTGTGATTGGAGCCTTCCTTTAAGCAAACAATGCCTGTATTAGAAGACTCCGCTCTTCCATAACAAAAGTAATAAAATACTATTAACATCATTATTTAACATAGGTAAGTAGAGAAGATTGGCATAAGACTAAGCATAGTTTGTGTGTGTGAGTGAATGTGTGTGAATTTGAGCGTGCATGTGTGCGAGTATGTGTGTGTGTTGTTTGTTTGTGTGCCTGTGTGAGAGTATAGGTTATATCGTGGGTTTCAAGAGCTCTTCCGTTTCGTTATAAGTAAGTGGTTTGATCCATTTCAGTATATTTTTTTTGCATTCATAATATTGGTTTTTATATATACACTAGCTTCTGTCCGCGACTTCGTCCGCGTAATTTTTTTTTGTTTCCCCGACCCACCCCGTCGCAACGTGTCGCCGGCCTGCGCTATTACTTCGTTTTCGCTCGGCGAAAACTTCAGACTTTTTTTCTTTTTGCTCAACTCCTAAGGGTCCTAGCGTCAACTTTAATAGAATATAGCCTTCCTCAAGAGCTGGGCTATCAAACACAAAAATATTTTAATATATGCGACCAATACTTCCAGAGATTTAGAGCTTTCAAACCGTGTTTCAAACAAACAAACTCTTCAGCTTTATTATTAGTATTATTTTAAAACTATGATATCTCCTAAGATATACATTGAAATCAAATGATGTCAGAGGCAATTTTGTTCAAAATTAAATACATGTGATGAATAACGTATTTATTTGGATAAGGATTAATACCATATTTATAAAAACACCTTCGCAAATAATGCATTATTTAAAAAAAATTTTGGTTAGCATAAAAGAGGTCATAGTGAGCTAACCTTAAAAGATAGACATATGCTGTCGCGGACTTTTTTTTAAAGCTTTTAAAGGGAAACAATTCTATCATATATGATTTTTGCGAAACTTTAACCGTTTACGCAGCGCACGCAGCGGAAGCTCTCAATAGGAAAAAAATCCCCCGATTTTGAAACATTCTTCATTGGTGCTCCGCTCCTATTGGATTTAGCGTGATGATATATAGCCTATAGCCTTCCTCGAGGAATGGGTTATCTAACACTGAAAGAGTTTTTCAAATCGGACCAGTAGTTCCTGAGATTAGCGCGTTCAAACAAACAAACAAACAAACAAACAAACAAACTCTTCAGCTTTATAATATTAGTATAGATATTTCTTTATTTGTTCTATTATATAACCGTGGAGATCGTGTATTAAATTGCATGGAGGCAACTAAAGTTTTTGTTTGGGGGACTTCTGCAACAGCATGTTTTCTTCGCTTTGCTAGTTTAGATGCATCGTAAGGTAGGGTCTTGTGTTTCTTTAGTGTAGTTTGAACTATGTATAGTTTTCTTACTGAGAGTAAATCGCTTAATTTATAAAGACAATCTGTTGGATATCTCATTTTCTTAAAATACATAGTTTTTATGAGGGCACGTTTCAATTCAAATTTATTTGAAAGAAATAGAAAAAAATACCGCAAAAGGCCGCTGGAAATTTTAATTTATTTAGGTAGGTACGTATACCTACCTAAATAAATTAAAATTTCCAGCGGCCAGCTTATGTGGATATATATAACCGTAAAGAGGCTCGTGGTTGAGTAATTGCAACCGTACGGGTCGATCTTCAAGATTAAGCAACGTTTAACGAGGTCAGTCCGTGGATGGGTGACCTTCCTTATCATACCGAGACCACTCCGCTCGAAAAGCACAGTTGTTCCTGGCTGTCATTCGTAGATCGACGATGTGATGTGACGTCACTCCAAATATCGAGAAAATTCAAGAATGTACCTAGTAGGTAGGTACCTACCTACACTATCTATTATAGGTAGCTAGTAGCAGGCTGGTTAAGGGAGGGGACGAGCATTCCACAGACTGGAAAACTTAGCGCTTTTATTGGAGATGTGCAGCTTGTCGAAATCGAAATACAAAGATTCGAATTTTGAGTCAAAATCCGCGTATAATATAGGCACCTATCGCAGTGACTTGGTGCGCGTGGCGCGGCGCACGAGCGACTGGCTGGCGGCAGCTTCAAAAATGTAGGTACCCGTTAGGGTATTTATGTTCTGTGGTAGGTACTTACTCATTTGACCGCGCCGCGCGCCGCCAAATCCACTAGTAATACATACTTTACAATGTAACTCTTCTCTCATTCCAATAAGGTATAAATTAGAATGATTGACATTTGCAAGGACTTTTTAGTTTGCAATGGCAGGTGGTTTGGATTAAAGTTAATTGCAACTACATAGTAATAAAAAAAACCTTGGTTTTTTTATGAATATTTATCGTAAAAGCACGTCCGAATTCGCTAGTTTCCTTGTGCGTGCTTGTGTGGTCAAGCTTGGGTACAGCAGTGATATTCTGTAAAAATCTCACCGTGAAAACTAAGGTGAAGTGAGCTGTCATTGCACCTAATGTTAGGGATTGCCTCCATTGATAGATCAGTTCACGCTCACTTCACCTATGTTATCACGGTGAGATTTTTACAGAATCGATAGGCAGTTCAGTACAGCAGTGCTATTCTGTTAAAATCTCACCGTGAAAACTAAGGTGAAGTGAGCTGTCATTCCACCTGATGTTAGGGATTGCCCCTATTGATAGCTCACTTCACGCTCACTTCACCTAAGTTGTCACGGTGAGATTTTTACAGAATCGATCGGCAGTTGTTGTATCTCACGAAGGAGGGTGAGCATGTGCACGTGTTTGTGTTGTGTATAGTACAGACACGCGCTCTTGTGTGCGTAAAGAACTGCATGTAGTATTAGCAAGTTCATCGTTATTGAACAAAATAATTTAAGTAGGTAGGTACCTATTTAGATTTATGTTTCGTTTAGTGATGAAATAAAAATATTTTTTGGGATATAAATTTATTTAGATATCAGTATTTACAACTAAAATTAAGATACATTCAAATTCGGTACATAATACTATATTCAGCTTCTTTATCAATCACACTAATTGCATGTAGGTATTATTACGCCAGGTTTCGCTAGTTGTGTTTTTTTAAAACTTTCTGGAATAAGATTTTCTGTATTTGTCATATTTCGTTGGTTTCTTAAAACAACATAGCTTTAAGAACCCCCATTATGTTCTGTATAGCATTTGATGACTAAAACAAACAATGCATCATTAGAATCACGTAGGTATTAAATGTTACAATTAAATATTTAAACATTGTTTACTGACCTCATTGTGAACAGCTTTTCTCTGTTTACTTAATATGTTGATGGTACGGGACGTAAAATTTTGGCGCGAAATAGAGCACTAGTAGCACCTAGTAGCCCGAGCGGCAGTTCCAGTTTGGGCGATACTGACGCTACTAAGACCAACCCGCCTTCGTGAGATACATAGAACAACTGTACCTACTTAGGTTAGGTTGGGTAATGTCGGCTGATCGGGGAATCGAACCTAGGGCCCCACGCTGGGCAAACAGGCACAGACCTGCCTTCGTCTTCTGACGAAGATCGTCTACTACTGAGCTCAGCTTTTTTTTTTTTTTTTTTGGAAATGGCATCTCGCAGTTCAACCTGTAGGAGGTTGTCGACTGCTTAACCGGACTTTCCTGTGGATGCCTTGAAGTTAAGGCCTCCAGCCAGGGCTTAAAAACTAACTAAAAACTAAGCGACTCACGCTAAGGGCACCCCCCGTGGGGTTCGGACCTCGGCTTAGGGCGTCGCTGGAAGAGGGCAGCAAGGGACAGGCTGGATCGGTATTATTTAGGGACGAATTTAAAACTACAGGCTCAGCGGCGCGGGCTGGCTCGAGCAAGGGTCGGGGTGGACTAGGTACGGGGCGTCGCGACGGGCCTCGACGGCGAGGACGATAGGACGGCTGTCTGGGCTTGTACTTGTTTAAAGTACTTGTTTTCTTGCTACTCTCCTGTAGGAGGGTCGTAGCGTCGTCAGGGAGGGTGAGAGTATGCCTCGGTCGGCGAATCTTGCTTATGCGCGAGGGAGTGTATCGGGCGGCTGAGCTCAGCTTGGATTGCTCTGGAATTTATACTTTCCGTGTCGCGTCGCGGCCGCCGCCGCGATATCGCCGCGACACCATACTAAATGTTCATTTTGTATGGTGTCGCGGCGATATCGCGGTGGCGGCCGCGACGCAATACAAAATGTTCCTCTTGTGTCGCGCTACACGCCGCGCCGCGACCGCGTCGCGGCGCGACAGGTCGCTCCCGTGTGAAGTGTCGCGCGCATTTCCATAGAAATTGTTCTACGGATACGGATTGCGTCGCACTGTCGCGTCGCGCCTGTGTGTACGAGCCTTTATACAAATCCAGTACCTTAGTTCTCATCCCTCGAGCATTTTGGTAGTAAAAACTTAACTGTGTGTTAGCCATCATAACACAAGTGGGTAGCTTGACGGTTGATAAGACACTGGACTGAGGGGCAACAGCATAAACGTGATGTGATCGAAGCCTGAGAGGAATTAAAATCAACAATCAGTATAATAAAACCAAGTAACAGTACGACATTTGAGCGATAGTAAACAATCGGTAAAGATCGATTTAAAAGGTAACAATTTTGCCGATTGCACGCGAGTTGTGGGTAAGTGGTGAAAACTATGTCAAATGCCAAGCATAAACCTACGACCAATGTGCCATAACTCAATAGTGCAAGCAAGTGAGATGTATAACTAGAGAAAAGATAACATAAAAAAAATCAATGTTTATGATTACGTATAACTTCGCGCCACTATTATGTGTGTAAACATCAACTAGGCACGCGTCTACTGATGAATATAATTGACACATTTTAATGTAGTTATTGTATAAACTATGACACCACATGAATGTAACGTTATAAATATCAATAAAACCATGTCGAACAAAGTGAGGTAAATTATTAGGCTTAAGTGAGTTTTTGTAACATATCAAGGTTACGGATGAATATTGTATCAGTAGTTTCCGACTTTTTTACGTAGATGCGTCCTCCACGCACCCACACTTTATCTTTTAGTTCCTTTGCACGTTTACGAGTTGCAGCATGCAGGTTTTATTTTCCGGTGATAGATTCTCAACTATAAACACAGGCAGATAGAAATGTATCACAGGTACGGGGCGAATTAAATTTGGTTAGTATGGACCGTGGACGGGTACTGTCTGGATTCAATTTCACAATTCTTGCACAGTAATTCAAGTAAGTAATTCAAGTAAGTAAGCAATTCTTGTTCAACGCCATCTACAAGTAAAATTTAAAACTACCCGTCGTGAGCAACAGCCAATCAGCGAAGATTACGTCAAAGATTACGTTAGCCAATCACGAGTCTCCATCCCCACCCAGATTGATCGACTGGAAACTGAGCGGAAGGGGTGACGAGACGACTGATTTCTTTTTGGACCGTTGTGCGAGCTAGTCGAATAACGGTTTATATTTAATTGAATTTTGTAAAGTTATACTTGGATATTATATTTGCCTACGTTTTGTACTCGAGTTGTTAAATTTTAGTAGTATCGTTTACATCAGAAGTAGGGCTGCGAACGCACACACGAATATGACGGGACGGGAATCAAGATCGGTTCGAAGACGGGACCGCTCACGCTCCAGGTGCCTCAGCAGATCAAGGTCACCGCTGCCGTTAACTCGAAGAAAATCGAAGGAGGCGCGGAGGCCTAAGAAGAGAACGCCATCTAGATCAGAACGGAGGTCTAGATCGAAGCGCAAACGTGCTCGCGCTCCGTCAAGTTCTAGTACCTCCAGTACCAGCTCGAGCTCATCGAGTACATCAAGAAGCTCGAGGTCATCGTCAGCTCCAGCTCCTCGTAAAAAATCGAAGGTAACCCGCAAACCCAGAGGAGAATCTGTGAGTACAAGTGTTACATTACATAACATGATACCAGAGTTTGACCCGTTGACCGATAACGTTGATACGTGGATCAACGTGATAGAATAATATGCGTCTACTTTTAGATGGTCCGATAGCATGATCCGTTACCAGGCTTTGAATAAGCTAAAAGGCTCAGCTAAGTTGTGGTATGACTCAATATTGCGTAATGATGTTTCGTGGATTAAGTGGTCTTGGAGAAATTGGAAACAATCAATTAAAACGACCTTTCAGGTCAAAAGAAATATGTTCGAACTACACACATCAAAAGTGTCTAGGGATCAACATATATTTTTGCAATAACTTTTCTCCTGATTGATATTAATTAAAATTTTCTTTAAGGATTCATCAAATAAAGTGTTTTCGTTTGTCACAGTAACGATAAACCAAGTCACCTTTGCATTAATAAAGAAATTTGCCATTTTCCTAATAAAGGGATTTTTGACATTTGAACCACTAACACAAAAGTTCGAAAAAAAGACTGAAATAACAGTTTTCTCTAAAATTTTATTGGGTAACTTAAACAATTAATAATCCGTGTTTCTACCGCGAACACTAACAACACAAGAACATCGGTTTGGCATACTCAAAATGAGTTCATCCAAATCACGCTGTGGAATGGCCGCCCATGTTCGTTGTAACAACAAAAAAAGGTCTTCTTGCGACTGGATACCCTCCATATTCGGCAGAGCTCTTCTCTGTAGCATATCCCATGCATGCTCAATCGGGTTCAAGTCTGGCGACTGAGCAGGCCAGGGCAGGACATTGATGTTAGCTGCGGCGAGAGTCTGTCTTACAACTCTTGCTGTGTGCGGTCGTGCATTATCATGCATTAACTTCCCCCCGGATCGCGATAGCGAATAGACGTGTGCCCTTTTAAAAATTTTAATTAATAATTAGAATATTCGTCAAAAATTCGATAAAAATAAAAACCAAAAGTACCAGGACTGCATGATCACAGCGGTGATTGTGGTGAACGTTGAGTCCGCGAGTAAACAGGATAGCAACACCTGAGACGGAGATCGCCACCTGAGCTACGCCGCGCCTGCGTCACTCGAGCTTCGCCCCACGAAAACGTCATCGCAGTGCTCTGACGCGTCGTCGTCCCGTTGCCACTATTTAAAAGCGAAAGCGGATTGCAGAGAATCAGAGGGCTTGGCCCAAGTGACAATACTCAAGGTAATAATTTTGAATAATTAATTATGCCGCTAAATCGGACACCTCCGAAGACCTCTTTAGTTGAAGAAACTCCGGACCAAGCTACAACTAGTACTTCTTGTTTCCGATTGTTTACCCAGTCCGGATCTTCTCCTGATCTCACGACTTTAGGACAGGATAGTAACGTTACAACCCGTCTGAAGCGTAAGCGTGACGATTGTGACTGCATGCCGCGTCTGGATGAAATTAGAAATTTACTATCTGAGTCTACTGCTAAGTCTGAGCTGAAGTTTGCAGCATTACAGGCCTCCATCTCTGAAATTTGTGCTCAGAACGCAGGGATACTAAGTTCAATGGAATTTATATCTAAGGATTACGACTATTTAAAAATTTAACTGGCAAACTTAGAGTCTGAACGTGAAACCGACCGCCGCTATATACATGAGCTAGAAGAAAAAGTGGACATTATAGAACGACAACTATACTCAACCAAGATTGAAATAAGGAATGTGCCCCAGAAGCAGGAAGAAAGTAAGGAAAGCCTTCGCGCCATTGTAACAGAGGCAGCCAACGTGATTGGCACCCCGATAAGTGGCAACGAAATAAAAGATGTATTTCGTACTAAAAACAAAAACAACACTTCCACAATTACAGTTGATTTCATAAGTTCAATTACCAAAGATAATTTTATAAAAAAGTCTCGAAAGTTCAATAATGCTAATAAGCAAAACAAGCTGAATACAACACACCTTAAACTTGATGTACCCAGCAAACCCATATACATATCAGAAAAACTTACGCCCAAAACTCAACGAATTTATTACTTAGCTCGTCGATTTGCTGAGGATAATGTATATAAATACTGCTGGACTTCTTATGGGAAAGTTCTAGTGCGAAAAGCGGATGGCGAGCAACATGTCGTTATAAAAACCGAAGCAGACCTCAACAATCTCCGGCTAAGTAAATGACTAATGACTGGGGTTAGTTGCCTACCTAAAATACTACTCATGTTGTTTAAGTATATATTTTTTTATAATTCTTTCCAATTTTGTAAGCCTAAGCTACACACAAATTCAATCACACACACATACTTATCAGTCATTCACGTTCGCACAGGAAAACTTTATTTTACACATAAAAGCATACCTTTTAAATACTTACTTTCTAATGTATTTCGCATTCTAAGTACCGCAGTGTACCTATATTATAAAAACCTCAGTCAAATAACTGTGACAAAAATATTAATTGTTTTTAAAAATGATGAATATTGATCAAATATCTCAGGAAATAGATAGCGTTACTATTGCTGAGTCTTATACATGTACTCCAGATCAATGTCAAAACCTTGTAGGACAGTGTGATCGTGGCATTCGCATTATACACATTAACATCAGGAGCATAAAAAAGAATCTAGACCAATTTGTCACCATGTTAACATTGACGAAGGTTGACTTTGACTTTATTATTTTTACAGAATGTTGGTTGCAGGTCTCAGGTCACATCCCTATCTTAGAAGGCTATACTTCACATGCCACAAAAAACAACCCAAAAAAAAATGACGGCGTTGTCATCTACGTCAAAAATACAGTTAATTGTTCTAAGCACGAACCTTTGATCTTGGATGCCAACTGCCTGGTAACTTGCTATAATAACATAGCTATAATCGCAGTATATCGTTCCCCTTCCTATCTAAACCCGGCTAACTTCTACTCTAGTTTGAGTGAAATAATAACATCAGTTAAATCCCAAAATAATATCATGCTTGTAGGTGATATTAATATTGATATCAAGTCCGGCAATACTGATCGTCATGCAGATGATTATTTAACCCTAACAGCAACACATGGCTTATTGCCTGCCCACACTCTTCCAACAAGGATAAATAACTGTCTGGACCATGTCATGATGAAGACTAAATCTCCGGCAAAGGTTATCGTGCTGGACACCCACATTACTGATCATCTTCCTGTTGCTATATTCCTGGACAGAAATAAATCAGCTGGATCCCAATCAAAAAATACTTTAATACGATATGACTATGAGGCCATAAAAGAAGATATAGGTAACCTCGACTTCACTCCTATTCTTAATACTACAGACCCAGACCTAGCTACCAATATTTTGATTTCCGACATACAAGCTGCTATAACAAGACATACTAAAATTTATCACACACCTAATAGAAAAACAGTTATCAAACCCTGGATGACCGCTGGCTTAGTTCGATGCCTACGTAATCGTGACAAAATGCACCGACAAGTCAGTAAGTCTCCTAACAATCTTACATTAAAAACTTCATATACGCGGTACCGCAACTTCTGTAATTCCCTACTTAAAAAACTAAAACGTGCCTATGAGAAAGCAGAACTACTTAAAGCTAAAAACAACCCGCGAGCTACGTGGAAAGTTATTAAATCCATCACACACAGTAACCAACAAAGACACTCTCCTAATGCTCTGCTACATTCTTCCATCAACCCCATCATATCAGTAAATAAGGTCAATAAATTTTTGTTAACATTGGTACGACACTCGCATCAAAATTTGACTCTACCAGACCATCCGTTTACTCATTTTCATCCCCGTGTCCAGTTAACTCTCTAGTGATCCCGTTGGTTGATGAATCACTTGTAATAAGTACAATTCATAGTTTACGCAGTGATTGCGCTATTGGGTGGGATAACATCCCAGCAAGTATCATAAAGCGATCTAGCTCCATTCTGGCTCCTTTCATTGCCCATATTTGTAACTGTGCCATTAATTCGGGAGTTTTTCCAAAAGCTTTCAAACGTGCAGTAATCCATCCAGTGTACAAAGGCAAAGCTAAAGATGACGTGTCCAATTACCGGCCAATTTCAGTGCTTAGCTCTTTGTCTAAGATACTTGAACGAATTCTAAACAATAACCTAACAAATTTCTTATTAAAAAATAAATTAATCGCAGACAACCAGTACGGGTTTCGTTCGGGTATCTCTACGGAAGATGCCGTCTCTGATTTCACCAATTCCCTGATTAACAAACTGGACACTCGCCTCAAATGCTATGGTGTCTTCTTAGATTTAACGAAGGCCTTTGATACAGTTTCTATTCCCAGACTTGTGGCCAAAATGGAACATATGGGAATACGTGGTGTAGCCCTAAATATTTACAAAGACTACCTCAGGGGGCGTAGCCAGTGTGTTAAAATCAACTCCGTTTTTAGTGACGAAGAGTTTATCAGCTACGGTATACCTCAAGGAAGTATCTTGGGACCCACACTGTTTCAAATATATATAAATGACCTCTGTCAATTACCCCTAATTAATTGTGACATTTTTACTTACGCCGACGACACGGCACTTTTGATATAATTATGATCAGTCCTGGGACAAAGCTAAATATAGAACTGAACTCACCTTGCGAACTGTTATGGACTGGCTTTCTGTTAACCTCCTGACACTCAATATTTCGAAGACTAAAGTAATTCAGTTTAAACCACCAAATTCAGGTAATCCACCAATGGATTCAACCAAAATAACAGCGCATATTTGTCGTGATGTCTCACCATGCAACTGCAGTTGCCTTGCTATGGTCTCAAACATTAAATATTTAGGTGTTCACATCGACGAGAAGCTAGATTGGCGTGTTCATACGGATACTCTGTGCACCCGGCTTCGTAAACTTATTTATTTATTTAAAGAGCTCAGACATTCGGCTGACATTGCAACAGCTTCACTTGTATATCGCTCCCTGTGTGAGTCGATTATTATGTATTGCATCCCGGTGTGGGGGGGGACTTTCAAAACCGTGATGCTTAGGGTGGAGCGAGCTCAGCGGGCTGTCCTCAAAGTCATGTATTTCCGTAAAAGGGATTACCCCACAGCCCTGTTGTACTCTGAAGCCCAAGTACTTACGGTGAGAAAACTCTATGTCCTCCGCACTGTCTTGCGTCGACATTCCACGATGCCACTAGATATACATCTATCCAATCGGCGGATTGGCTTTCCTATCTGTGGATCTGTTCAGTATCGTTCTGCGCTTGCCCGACGACACTATTGTGCCCAAAGTTCGCAAATGTATAACAAAATTAACAAGAAACTATCAATTTATAAACTTACCCTGCATAATGTCAAGCAGAGCCTTAAGTCATGGCTACTGTCCCTCAATTATGACGAAACAGAGCAAATTATTATAACTCTTTCATAAAACCAATTATACCCAATGAGAGGTACTCAACCTCACCCCATACTCGTGATCCCAATCAACCTTTCCTGAATATTTAATTCAAATTACAATCACACACACACACACCCTCACACACACACCCGCACACACCCTCCCCTTTCACACACACACGCATACAAACACTCATACGCACACTACACGCAAACACACAATCACCATCACAGGCATTTATAACATAAATAAACTTAAATTGTTAGTCTCTTTATTATTATTACTATTTTTTATTTTTTTTTGCTTGTTAGTCTTATTGCATAAGTTACTAATAGTTTTTTTCTCCTGGGAGAGGGCACTGGCTCTTGTAACACAGGTTAACCACCTAGCACAAGTGTCAGGGACTTCACACAATTTGTAACCACGTTCTTATGTAATAAAGATTATTATTATTATTATTATTTTGGATTTATTTTATATATCTCGGGAACATGGGATCCCGGTCCTTTGGAAGGCGTACGGGGGGCCGAAGCCAACTCGCAGAGGCCCCTTAGAAAAATTTAATGAAATGTGGCACCAACCGACGATTATCCCTATATGCTCTATGAAAGTGCACTCAAGGACAACCCTCGGTTGGTGTAAGACTATTGCAGTATTGGAAAAATAAAAAGTTGTACTATGGGTTTTCGAGGTTAAAGTGGATTGGTTACCAAGAACTATGGAAGAACTATGGCCCCTGCCTGATCAATGTTTTATACATACACGGATAAAATGGCAGGGGGTGACTTGCACACTCAATAATGGGCCCCCGGGAACTGCCGCTAGCACATAGTGACGTAGTGACAAGGGGGCAACATGTCCTGAGGTGCTTGAGGAGTGGAGAGGTATTCCACGGCTTTCAGAACAATCCCAGAGCCCGGAAGATGGTCAAGATCCCTACGAGCACTTACTGGAATACTTCCTTCCCCCGAGCACGTTTGCTCTTGCGAATCTCCACTCAAGCCGGCCAATAAAGGCAAGAATGAGGTGGGAGCTGTGTTCCTCATCAGTGTTCACTCCAGCCAGCCAATTAAGGCAAGCCAGAGGTGAGGAACAAGGCTACTCCCGGGAGATAGGGTCCGTGGGGTCGCTACTGCCCAACAGCTCGCCACATGCTGCCCTGCGGGTTTCTGTATCTCTCTTGGTCTGGCTCCTCGTCTTAGACCTGTTCCGGCAAAGTAAACTCTTCGGGCACAGACCTAGAGTTCGGAGCGCGCAAGCCCCATCACGACGTCAACGTAGAGATACGACGATGGGGTTATTATTATTATTTCCTTTATTTAATTAAATACATATAAATTATATTTTTAAATATTAGAATATAAAAAATATAAAAACATTTAAAAATATAAAAAATAGTAGCCCACCGGTATCGGGAACAGGGTCCAAGCTACCGGCGGTCAGGGCTCCAGAGAGAGGAACCTCCTAACAATGCGGGCCGTGTCCAGAAGTACTGCTTTCTGAATCAAGCCCTTGATCCAGCCGCCCAACGAGAGCCTCCTCAGGTGTTGGTCGAGGCTCTTGGCTATTAATCCATTGGCTGTCACGACTATCGGCACAATGATCGCTGAGTCCACATCCCACATGTCGACAACCTCGCGAGCCAAGTCAAGATACTTGATTTTTTTATCTTTCTCAGCTTTCACGAGGTTCTCATCATGCGGGATGGTTATGTCAACAATCATTGCGCGCCGCTCTGATCGATTCACCACCACTATATCAGGCTTATTGGCAACAATAGTCCTGTCAGTGATGATGGATCGATCCCAATATAATGTGATATGACCATTTTCGAGAACTGGGTCGGGCACATACCTGTAGTACGGCACCTCCGATTCCACAAGGCTGTATTTCAGAGCAAGTTGCTGATGGATTATCCTGGCTACAAGGTTGTGTCTATGCAAGTATTCTCCGTTAGCTAGACGAGAACACCCGGAGATTATATGTCTGATTGATTCTCCCGGTCGGTGGCATGCCCGACAAATGTCAACCGTGCCGTCTTTCACAATAAATCTCCGGTAATTATTCGTCATCATAACTTCGTCCATAATTGCACAGACAAAACCTTCGGTTTCTCCAAAGAGGTCACCGAAACGTAGCCAGGCTACGGACGCTAGTAGGTCTACATCAGGTCAGTGGCGTGCACTCCATACATGCAAATAAGCTCTGCATACCCTGTAGTCCCATACATACATGCCCCTCTAAATGTTAGATAACTAATTTTTAAAAAATCATGGTAATTTATCTAACGCGCCATCTATTACATTTTTTGGAACTAAATCGGCGAACACCCGCTGCCGTGCAACGCGCAGGCAGCGCTCGCGTGAGCAAAAGCAATACTACGCCTTGCTTATTCTTCATTCAACGCATCTCATGTAGTACACAGTAAAAGTGTGAGTGTGTGCGTGAAAATGTGCGCGCGTGTTGGAGTTTTAGAAGCATAGCTTACATTGCAAGCCGGCCAAATTGAGAACCCGTATAAGCACCGCTTAATTGTTGTTTGCAGAGGGTCGACTTTTTTTAGTCGGATTGACCAAATGACCCGAGTAATTTATTAGTTTGTATTTTGTATTAGTTCGTAAGCTTTCGTAACTACCTAAAATTGCAAAGTTTTTTCGCCATTTATTGTTTTTCTTGGCGCAAGTGATTGCCTGTCAAGTAATTATTTAGTAAGTTTATTGTAAAAAATGGATAATTATGCATATTCGATCTCATTCAAAATTTATAAGTATTCAAACAATTTGACTTCCATATTTTCTGAAGTTTACAAATTAGGAAAATTAATAGTTACGATTTCAGTCAGCGCATCTACTGAACGATCATTTTCTAGTCTAAAAAGAATTCATCAAAGAGTAGGTACCTACTTGAATTCATACATATTTACGAAACACACGGGGCCAAAACAGACTCACAGTTTTATCTATGTTTACAATCGAAAAAGAACTTTATGGGACTAATCACACTTATTCAGCTCTGTTAAGCGTTTGTCCATAGAAAACAACGATTTTGTATGAGATGCATACCTACGCGTCCGTTCAGCCGCGGAAAGCTGAACGGACTTCATACAAAATCGTTGTTTTTTATGGACAAACGCTGAACAAAGCTGAATAAGTGTGATTAGTTCTTTAGTCAGATAGGCGCGTCGATTTGATTCAAACATTAACTTGTAAAAAGTAATCAGTTCAAATTTAAGTAGTAATTTATATAAAATTTTAATTAATTTGCACAAAGAAAACAAAATTAACATCTCCAGACCTTTTTAAAGGCTACTTTTGATATAATTTATTTGACCTGTTATGTTAGGTATGATCAATCACTTATTTAGATATTCATGGTGGTCAGAAACAAACATCATGCAAAGCCAATAATGGCGCCGACGGTATAGTGGGTATATGTAGGGTAAAAAAACTTACCAGTTTCAGCTTGTTGACTTGTACAACAAGCTGTAACTGGTAAGTTTTTTTTTGTGCATACCCTGTTTGAAATCTCTGTGCACGCCACTGCATCAGGTCCATGTAGGGCCCGGAAAAAGCGTCCGTGAAGCTCCTTACTCTGCCATACCTCCATGCGATCATTAGTGTCAAGCACTACTGGCTTGCACCAGTTCTCTTTAGCCAAGGAGAGCGGAGTGAGGCCCTTGTCGACCGTGACTACATCTCGATGCATCCCCACGTCGGTTTCTAGGAAATATTCCCTGAGACTGCATATCTCGCGATTGTGGAGGGTCTTAGCGTTTAAAAACCCTCGACCTCCACATTTTCGCGGGATATACAGCCTCATTACCGATGACCGTGGGTGATGCATTCGATTTGCAGTCAGCAGCGTACGGACCTTCCTATCCAGGGCGTCGAGTTCGGTCTGAGTCCATTTGAGTATGCCGAAAGAGTACATCAAAACCGGCATGACCCAATCATTGAAGGCACGCACCTTGTTTCCGCCTGATAGAAGACTATTAAGTACTTTTTTCAGGCGGCCAAAGAAGCGCTCCTTCAACGATTGCTTCATGTCAGTAACATTGATACCTAACGCTTCCGACATACCCAAATACTTATAGGTTTCGGATGCGGAGAGGGCTCTAAGGTTTGTGGAATCCGAGAGTTGGGTTCCCACGGATTCCACAATCTCCCCTCGCTTTACATGCATGACCGCACATTTGTCCACACCAAATTCCATCCTGATGGCGCTACTGAAAGTTTGAGTTGCTTTCAGCAGCTCCATCAGTTGCAAATTGTTGGGTGCAAAGAGTTTTAGGTCATCCATGTAGAGGAGGTGCGATATAACCTGACCACCTCTCCTCAGCCGATAGCCTAGACCTGAATCCTCCAGCAGTGTGCTTAGAGGATTCAAGGCTAAGCAGAACCAAAGCGGACTCAAACTGTCACCCTGGAATATGCCTCGCTCGATCCTTATCGGTTCGCTATTCCTCTGAATATTTCGACATCCTGGATAGCAAAGGACCGTCCTCCATTGCCCCATACATGACAGCAGGAAGGTGCGCAGAGTTATATCTACTTTATACAACTCCAGCACCCTCATGAGCCATGTATGTGGCACCGAGTCATAGGCCTTCTTATAATCTATCCAACATGTCGACAGATCCTTTCGGGAACGGCGAACCTGTTGGCTAATGGTCATATCAATGAGGAGTAGCTCCTTAGTACCACGGGACCCGTTCCTACATCCATTTTGAGAAGCTGACATGATGGAGTTGGTATTTATATGTTTGTCTATTTTAGCTCTCAAAATGGATGTAAGAACTTTATAGACCGTCGGTAAACACGTGATCGGTCTATAATTTTTGGGTTCCGCGGTGCTACCGGATTTATGCAGCAGGTGGGTAATTCCTGTTGTTAGGAACTGGGGTAGCGAACCAGACTCCAAAGCAGTCTGGAACTGAGATGCCAAGCGAGCGTGTGACCTAGAGAACCATTTGATCCAAAAGTTATGCAGCCCATCCGGCCCTGGAGACTTCCAATTAGGCAACGGACGGACTGCACGAGCTACATCTTGGGGGCAGATGGTAATAGCCCCCATTTCTGGTATTAGATCACAGGCTCGCTCGACTACCCGAGTCCAATCACCTTCAGTGTGACTGACAGGCACCGACCAGATATTGCGCCAGTAAGTACACATGGCATCATCATCCGGTAGGCACGCGTCAGCCACACTTTGGTCCGGTCGCTCCCAACCCCTATAAACCCACCTTTTATCGCTCTGGAAGGTGCGATTCTGAGTATATCGTTCTACTCGCCGCTTATAACGACGAATACGGTTCGCCCATGCATACACTTTCTGCTTCAGGAAGTCGATGCGCTCCGTGACACAAGACATATAGTCTTGAGGACTAATATCAGTCCCCGAGAACGCCCGCCTCACAAAGCGCATCACTCTAGGGCGAGTATTGCCCTCCCTGAAGCAGATTAGTTTGCCGATGAGCGCTCTGGCCTCACCAATACGGCGTTCAATTCTGCACTGCCAAGCTGGTACAGCTAGATTCGGTCGTGTAGCTCTCGAGTCGTTAGCAAATTTGACGTGAGCTACACGACATGCCGCTACAGCCGCGCAGTACAAAATCGAATGAGTATCGGTGAGGTCTTCGCAGCCATCAAAATAGTTTGACAACTGCGAATCCAGAACCGCCACCAGCGCCCTATTTTTGTTATGCATGGGCAAACGAGGTAAGCGTGGCCTAAGTTCGGGCGACATGAAGCGATATTCCTGAATCGCATCCTCCAAAGCACTCCTCAATTCCTCATTACATTGGGTACTTACGTCTGTAGCCCTGTCATTACTCCCCTCGTCAGCATGACTTGTATTGGTCTGCGGTAGTACTACAGCAGTCTGCGACTGAGGGGCGATGACATGGCTACTCTGCATTTCACTTCGCAGGCGATCAAGTACAGTGTCATCCAACATATGATTACGCTGGATGACCCGCACCTGATCCGACAGTCGTTGTGCCGAAACGTTGACAGCTGGCTCAAGCACCTGAAAAAGAGAGAGCATCCGAGCACGGTACGCGGTCAGATTGTTTCCCCCCTCTGTAGCCCCATAGTATGAGCGCATGACATTTTCATTGATGGATCGTGTCCATCTCATGCGCTGCACACTTCCGCCGGGAGCTGGGACCCTATCAGAGGCCGGTGGGCCTCGAGGTCCTAAGCCGTCCGGCGGCCGGCGTCCTCCCCGTCGACGAGCAGGTGGTGGCGTCGTGGGCGGAGAGAAATACTCGTCGCTCGAGCTCGACGCAACTGCCACGGCCGGTGTCGTTACAGCGCTCACAGTGAGACTGGGTACCGGCGGCGGCGAGGCGGAGCTGAGCGAAGAGTCCGGAGGTGGTGGGCGTGCTTGGCGTGCGGCTGATCTTGTCAACATATCTTCATTTTCCTATTTCTTGCTTATTGTTGTTTTATCGGAGGTGACATCTGTCAAGTCACCTCCGATTCGACCGATTCGAGTTTCTGATTTTTATTACATTTTCAACATTTTCTGTTTTCTGCCTTTTTTTTTGGTTTTATATTGTAAGATACGTTTCTGGCTTGGATTTAAAAGAAAAACTATTGGTATATGTTGGTCAAAATTACTTTAAAACGGTGAAAATTATAAAAGTTGGAAAATGAGACGTCTGGTTGACACAAAAAAAATAAATATTATTATTTTTTATTTTATTTTTTTAAATATTTTTATTATTATTTATTATTATTATTATTAACTGAAATAAGGGACCGATTTGCACTTGTAGAGGAACGATGACGTCTGATACAATCGTCTCAGCATAAATTTGAGCGTTGAGGTTGCCTCTGATCCAAATCAACTCAGTTCTTCCGCCGATCCAAATACCCGCCCATACCATGATGGTTCCACCACTATAAGGATGGACTTCCTGGCAGGATTTTAATCGCTGTTGGCGTCCAGGGGTTCTCCAGTGTCGTATACGTCTTGTATCCGGTCTCATACCAAAACGAGACTCATCAGAAAAGCACACGAAACGCCATTGTTCTTCTGCCCAATTTCTGTGTTCAAGAGCCCATTGATATCGAATCCTACGATTGTGCATTGCTATAGGTGGTACCCGTAGCGGTCTTCGGGAATGAAGGTTCACTTCATGCAAGCGGTTTCTGACTGTTTGGTCGCTAATTAAGTTCCCTGAAGAGTGATGAAGCCTCACGGCTAACATCATGGCGGTTATTGTTGGAGCTCTTCGAGTTAAGATTTGAATGTATCGGTCTTGTCTCCGTGTGGTGCAGCGATACCGTCCTCCATGGCGCTCAGCCACGGTACCAGTGCTTCGGTAACGTGTCCAAAGTCGACTGATAACACTGTGACTTGTATTCAGAGCTAAAGCCACAGTACGTTGCCGGGAACCAGCTTCTATCATTCCCACGGCTCTGAGCATTTCTTCCCTGCTTAAATGACGTCGCCGCTCCATAATAACGTTGGTTTTAATCAGTAGTAGGGAAACAGTAGCACTAATAATGTCTTCAATGCGTTGTATGTTTTTATAGGGAAAATATTGACAGCTGATTTTCATCTTTTACTCGAATTTGATTAACAGTTCCTGATTCAAATTATGAAATGCACCAAAAAGGATCCATATAAATTTATAAAATCATAAATTTATTACAAAGCCACATCTCAATCTCAAGAAATCCGCATAAAAATGCTTGATCCCTAGACACTTTTGATGTGTGTACTTAAAGAAATCGTCGATAAAAAGCCAACTGAAAATCAGTCTCTTTATGAATTTTTCTTTCAACAAAAATCAAAAATTGATAACTTACGTCTCAACTTTTCACAATTTGATATTATGTCGATTATATTAGGCAACATTGCTGATAGTAATATCACAGCGTCCGTTGAAGCAAGCAACTTTCAAACATGCGATAGTCTAGCAGGCTTTTTACATAGTCGTGTTTACAAACCAAAATCTTTAAAATCAACCACGAACACTTCTAACGTAAATACCCGCGAAAACATTAATAAACCGGTAATCCAGAATCCGATTAATTCAAGTCAACAAACAATCCGTTACAATCCGTTTTACCAACAACGTCAGGTGCTCAAAACACCGGATCAACTCAGAATCGTAAGCCAATAGCATGTTTTAACTGTGGGGGAAATCATAAACGATTTCAGTGTAGTGTCAATTGCGAATATTGTGGCAGACGTGGTCATAACGCTGACAAATGTATTTTTAATAAAAACAAATCTGAGACCCCTCAAGTGCAAGAAACTAAATATATTAATTCGGATAATTCAAAAGATAAATTTTATAAAACGGTTAAAATCAATGAATTTAAAAACGAAGCATTTTTGGATACTGGTAGCAGTTGCTCAATAATTTCACAGTCTCTAGTAAATAAACACAACCTAAAAACGTGCCTATTTACACCACACGTGACACTACAAGGGTCTTCTAAAGACAGTTTGAAAACGGTGTCGACTTCTGTAAAAGTCGATTTAAAAATCGATTCTGTGTTGATTCGAAACGTTGAGTTTTACGTTTTAAAGGAGCTGTCAGGTTGTGATATACTTATAGGACGTAATGTCACTGAACGGTCTGAGATAATGTATTATCGTATTGGAAATACGTTACATTTTGATTACGTATCGGAATTTGTCCAAACCTGTTCCACCGTATCGGAGCCCGAGTTTGTTTTCGACTCTGATTCTCATATCGATGAATTGCTGACCTTGTTTGTGAAGTACAAAAGTTGCTTTGCATCTACAATTAAAGAGCTAGGCAAGGTCAACAATCATGAAATGGAAATTGATCTCAATAATTCCAAGCCCGTTCACTTTAGACCACTTCACGTTCACTTGAGACGAGTCCGTCTTTCGTTTAAAATTAGTCCCGCTTTAGAAAAAACTCTCTCGCATGGTACGGACGTAGCCGTAATGTTTAGGCGTTTCAACATATATTTATACAATGTGTAACGAAAAGGGTATATACAGGGTGTAATTTAAACCCAGTAGTTATCCTGAAGCATTAAGGATAACAGCTGGTATAGAGTCACTATACATAGTTTCAACTCAAAATAAAATACTCTAAGAATTGATACCAAATTTTCGGTTTCATTGGTTTCTTAAATTCAAATCATAACAAACGTGTCACCGCACTACGTAGGTCAATAACTTTTTAAGTTACTTGCCAATATCACGATAAATCTCTTCCGTAACTCTGCGCGCCTAGTACCGTAGCCTACTGCAGCGCAGGCGGTGTTTGTCGGCGCCAACTGACGGAATATTCCGCCGCCGCCGCGCGCGCGCGCAATAAGCCATACGTACTTTACCGTGATGTAAAAATTAATGTGTAATTCTAATTATTGATTTACAGTTTACTCGTTAATATTAAGCCAGAAATTGCACGTAAAAACTGGAATAACAAAACTTACGTATACAATCGTAACAAAGTTTAGGAAGGTACCTAGGTTAACTAGTTTCATCCCTTATTATTACTTTATACCGAGTAAACAGTAAAATCTTAAAGCTTTGCTTAATTTAGTAAATTGACTTACATTTTTAAAGATGGGGTTCGATGTGGTGACCTTGGTATTGTATGCACAAGGCCGCTCACTTGTTCATGGACACACATTACGTAGCATGTCTGGTGTTATTGTCCTGAAAGTGGCCTCAATCCGCACTTTAATTTGTATCACACTGCACTGCGTACACTACACACGCACTATGGGTGCTGACCGTCGTTGCTCAGCACTCGCCATAGGTACCTGATTACCTATGGTTAGAGGCACCAAGCCGATGTACCATCCGAGATCAAACTAAAACATGCTGACGAAGGCATCTATCGACGCTCAGCATCTGGTCTACTCTCAATAAAACGGCGCCGGTACAGTTCTCGGGCAACTCGCAAATTACTGATGCGCATAATTATCATAGGGATAAAAACGAGTGTACTAGACGCAGGACAGATGTCGACTGACGGCGACGAGCAAAGCAATAACAAAAATGAAGCTCCTATTCCCTGCTATCCTGGTACGTAAATATTATTTCGTTAAATTTGATACCTATAGGGTAGCTGTCCCTATTAGTGTCCACTACTGTTAAAAATATTATTCAAGATTATTTTACATACTAATAATAATTTCAACTAAACTCCGTTAAACTTTTAAGTAAATCTAACACAACCGAGCAAACTAATTACGAATTCAAAATTGAAAAATCATTCATTTTTTTTTTTGGGTGGGAAAATCATCAATGACTCAGCTGCCGCCCTGGGTGGGGCGGAAGGCTGAAGGAAGTGTTAGACTCTTACTGACTAAATACCACCCTGTTCCTTCAGTTGCCCTTGCATTCCGGGTTATCTCGTTAGAATATTCCCGCAATCCCGGAAATTCCCAAAACTCCGGAAAATCATTCATTTCAATCCATTAAAGATCATAATATGGGTTCGCGTTATCTCGTTAAAAGTCTGAAATAAAAATTGTATTTACCAGGAGTAATTGAAACTACACGGACTGTAATTGGTTCACGTACCCTAAAACCCAGGTTTACACACACATCGATGTTACATTGTGTGTGTAACGACGTAATCAGGGTTCTGTGAGCAAACGATATTCAATTCGGAAATAACAATTCCTGTTACTCATGCGCTTCTAGTACTTTTATTAATTTCTTTCGACAGTTAGATGCAATTTTGCGACATTTTCTTATTTGAATTATAATAACAAAGACTAAACGTGCTCAAACTAATAAAACCTATGTACCACTCAAACAGCACCGACAGACCGTGAACTCCGATAATTCTTTCGGTTAGTTCTACACACAAAAATTATGAGTGCGTGGTATTATTTTGTAATAAAAAAAAACGATTAACTTGTTGCTAATAATTTACGTCTTATTTAGTAAAAAAATAACCTTATTTTAAAAATTATGAACGGAACCCACTGTGATTTTATTTGTACTAGGAGAAGAATAAGTTGCGAAGAGGTGAATTGAAATGATGTTTTGGGTTCAGTTGGACAAAAAAATGGTTTCTAAATCCTTTTCCTATTCTAAGTACTAATGGCAAATAATAATGTTTATTTAAGCAATTAATTGCCGGTAGGATGCACGTAAGGATTCGATTTTTATGATCAATTCAATGGTTGTACAAGCTGTCGATTTTTCGAAAAAATCGTTTTAATGCGATCTTCAAGCAAATCGATTCAATAGTAACGTGAATCGAATCTCTTGGATCGTATGTGTAAATAAAGGCTCTTAATAGTTCAAGTTCATATTTGCCCAAAGCATTGTGCTGACAATCATAAACAGCGAATAGGTAGGTTTATCTATTTCAAACAAGATCAATTACATAAGTATGCCGACACTTTTTAACTTGTCCGAAGATTGAAACATATTAGTCATCCATCTGAATTAAAGTCATTGAATTACGCTGGAAAGGTTATCAAATATTATTGACGTACCTACCTGACTGGCAACTGTAAATATGTCACAAAACAGAGGTGTGTTAAATGTTGTTTAAAATTTTTTAATTACGATTTTTGAATGAATTTTTAGAAGATCGATGTAAGAAGAGCACGGGATTCGATCTGTGAATCGAATGAAAAATCGAATTAAAGCAAAAAATCGTTCATCTTTATGGCCACCAAAATAAAAGGTTAGAAATAATGTTAGGAAATTTACAGGAATATTGTTTTTGAATTAGGTATTTACTGTATTGTAGGTATGATGGAAAGGTGGGTAGCGGGTGGAAGATTACTACGAGGTAGATAATAATTATCTACAAAGTAATCTTCTACAAAAGGACAACCACGTAAAAAACCAACAAGTGTGTAAATGATACGTGACAATTCAAGCAGGTATCTAAATATTTCGTTAACTTTTGATACCTAGACCAATTAATTGTATTGTAGGTAGCTAGTTCACAAACATAATCAAAGTTTTGGAAAAGTCAGTAATAATATTTTGTGAATAAAAAATAAACATGCGGAACCGTTTATTCAGAAATACCAGGAGTAGGAGGTTTATCTTTACTTACAAATAGTTCGTTGACACCGATCAGCTGTTTTAGTGCTAGTGATGTGTTTATTTCAATTTGAAAAGTTCGGTTTCTGGTATCAATGTATTAAAAAATCTCATAACTTCCGAACATGTAGCGATAGGATTAAAAAACCCTTCCTATATCGTTTGATATCATCCAAAGAAGGCATGCCCTTTGTATGTATATACCTTTTCCGTTACAGATTGTATATAGAGAAGGCCCGGCTTCTTTGGATGATATCAAACGATATAGGAAGGGTTTTTAAATCCTATCGCTACATGTTCGGAAGTTATGAGATTTTTTAATACATTGATACCAGAAACCGAACTTTTCAAATTGAAATAAACACATCACTAGCACTAAAACAGCTGATCGGTGTCACCGACCTATTTGTAAGTAAAGATAAACCTCCTACTCCTGGTATTTCTGAATAAACGGTTCCGCATGTTTATTTTTTATTCACAAAATATTATTAAGTACTGACTTTTCCTAAACTTTGATTATGTTTGTGAACTAGCTACCTACAATACAATTAATTGGTCTAGGTATCAAAAGTTAACGAAATATTTAGATACCTGCTTGAATTGTCACGTATCATTTACACACTTGTTGGTTTTTTACGTAGTTGTCCTTTTGTAGAAGATTACTTTGTAGATAATTATTATCTACCTCGTAGTAATCTTCCACCCGCCACCCACCTTTCCATCATACCTACAACACAGTAAATACCTAATTCAAAAACAATATTCCTGTAAATTTCCTAACATTATTTCTAACCTTTTATTTTGGTGGCCATAAAGATGAACGATTTTTTGCTTTAAATCGATTTTTCATTCGATTCACAGATCGAATCCCGTGCTCTTCTTATATCGATCTTCTAAAAATTCATTCAAAAATCGTAATTAAAAAATTTTAAACAACATTTAACACACCTCTATTTTGTGACATATTTACAGTTGCCAGTCAGGTAGGTACGTCAATAATATTTGATAACCTTTCCGGCGTAATTCAAATGGATGATTAATATGTTTCAATCTTCGGACAAGTTAAAAAGTGTCGGCATACTTATGTAATTGATCTTGTTTGAAATAGATAAACCTACCTATTCGCTGTTTATGATTGTCAGCACAATGCTTTGGGCAAATATGAACTTGAACTATTAAGAGCCTTTATTTACACATACGATCCAAGAGATTCGATTCACGTTACTATTGAATCGATTTGCTTGAAGATCGCATTAAAACGATTTTTTCGAAAAATCGACAGCTTGTACAACCATTGAATTGATCATAAAAATCGAATCCTTACGTGCATCCTACCGGGAATTAATTGCTTAAATAAACATTATTATTTGCCATTAGTACTTAGAATAGAAAAAGGATTTAGAAACCATTTTTTTGTCCAACTGAACCCAAAACATCATTTCAATTCACCTCTTCGCAACTTATTCTTCTCCTAGTACAAATAAAATCACAGTGGGTTCCGTTCATAATTTTTAAAATAAGGTTATTTTTTTACTAAATAAGACGTAAACTATTAGCAACAAGTTAATCGTTTTTTTTTATTACAAAATAATACCACGCACGCATAATTTTTGTGTGTAGGACTAACCGAAAGAATTATCGGAGTTCACGGTCTGTCGGTGCTGTTTGAGTGGTACATAGGTTTTATTAGTTTGAGCACGTTTAGTCTTTGTTATTATAATTCAAATAAAAAAATGTCGCAAAATTGCATGTAACTGTCGAAAGAAATTAATAAAAGTACTAGAAGCGCATGAGTAACAGGAATTGTTATTTCCGAATTGAATATCGTTTGCTCACAGAACCCTGATTACGTCGCTACACACACAATGTAACATCGATGTGTGTGTAAACCTAATGACTTAGGGTTTTAAGGTACGTGAACCAATTGTAGTCCGTGTAGTTTCAATTACTCCTGGTAAATACAATTTTTATTTCAGACTTATAACGAGATAACGCGAACCCATATTATGATCTTTAATGGATTGAAATGAATGATTTTCCTGAGTTTTGGGAATTTCCGGGATTGCGGGAATATTCTAACGAGATAACCCGGAATGCAAGGGCAACTGAAGGAACAGGGTGGTATTTAGTCAGTAAGAGTCTAACACTTCCTTCAGCTTTCCGCCCCACCCAGGGCGGCAGCTGAGTCATTGATGATTTTCCCACCCAAAAAAAATGAATGATTTTTCAATTTTGAATTCGTAATTAGTTTGCTCGGTTGTGTTAGATTTACTTAAAAGTTTAACGGAGTTTAGTTGAAATTATTATTAGTATGTAAAATAATCTTGAAATCTTGAATAATATTTTTAACAGTAGTGGACACTAATAGGGACAGCTACCCTATAGGTATCAAATTTAACGAAATAATATTTAGGTACCAGGATAGCAGGGAATAGGAGTTTCATTTTGGGCATTATTGTTATTGCTTTGCTCGTCGCCGTCAGTCGACGTCTGTCCTGCGTCTAGTACATTCGTTTTTATCCCTATGATAATTATGCGCATCAGTAATTTGCGAGCTGCCCGAGAACTGTACCGTCACCGTTTTATTGAGGGTAGACCAGATGCTGAGCGTCGATAGATGCCTTCGTCAGCATGTTTTAGTTTGATCTCGGATGGTACATCGGCTTGGTGCCTCTAACCATAGGTAATCAGGTACCTATGGCGAGCGCTGCGCAACGACGGTCAGCACCCATGTGCGTGTGTAGTGTACGCAGTGCAGTGTGATACAAATTAAAGTGCGGATTGAGGCCGCTTTCAGGACAATAACACCAGACATGCTACGTAATGTGTGTCCATGAACAAGTGAGCGGCCTTGTGCATACAATACCAAGGTCACCACATCGAACCCCATCTTTAAAAATGTAAGTCAATTTACTAAATTAAGCAAAGCTTTAAGATTTTACTGTTTACTCGGTATAAAGTAATAATAAGGGATGAAACTAGTTAACCTAGGTACCTACCTAAACTTTGTTTCGATTGTTTACGTAAGTTTTGTTATTCCAGTTTTTACGTACAATTTCTAGCTTAATAACGAGTAAACTGTAAATCAATAATTAGAATTACACATTAATTTTTACATCACGGTAAAGTACGTATGGCTTATTGCGCGCGCGCGCGGCGGCGGCGGAATATTCCGTCAGTTGGCGCCGACAAAGAACACCGCCTCGCGCCTGCGCAGTAGGCTACGGTACTAGGCGCGCAGAGTTACGGAAGAGATTTATCGTGATATTAGCAAGTAACTTAAAAAGTTATTGACCTACGTAGTGCGGTGACACGTTTGTTATGATTTGAATTTAAGAAACCAATGAAACCGAAAATTTGGTATCAATTCTTAGAGTATTTTATTTTGAGTTGAAACTATGTATAGTGACTCTATACCAGCTGTTATGTTTAATGCTTAACGATAACTACAGGGTATAAATTACACCCTGTATAAACGTGGATATACACCTTTGCGTTCGCTCCACCAGAGCAGTGGATTTTCTGTTCTTTTAATTAGCGGTTCTTGTACGTATTTATCAAATTCGAGTATACCAGCTGCAGTCGGATTTTGGGGAACGAGACGAGCTATTTCGTCGTCAAATTCGTCCCAAATAGAGCCCGATTGTCCAGGCTGTGAAGATGTCGACTGTGGAACTGGTAATTCCTGTGTCTCATGGGTTCGGTCTGCGCCAATTCTCAATTTTAGAGCTGATGCAGCTCTATCAAAGTTGCGAGGATCATTAAACCCGCTTTTTTAAAATCGTGGATCTAATATTGTTGCCTCGCAAAGAAGCACATTTTGTTCCACTTCTCCAAATCGTGAATTCATTTGCGATTTCAGGAAATTCACTAAGCGTTCAATTTGTTCATTGTTGGTGGAGTATTTATTAAGTGTCCGGTTTATTAATTTACAATAAACTATATATTTTGAAGAAGATACATATTCTTCACCACTAATTTCTACAGTGACGTCGTAAAATGTTTTTAAAACGTCAGTCGCTTTTTGAATAATAGACCAATCCTCTTGCGTTAAATTCAAGTCTGGCCGCATTATTGCTAGCGTGGCTATTAGAGGATCTTTCGCTCTAAGAAATCGTATGAGCATGTCGCACAGTATACGATTTGACTAATCTAGGGGGACAAAACTCGGGAACCTAAATATTATATTATATATTACATTAATTGTATACTTAAGAATGTTGTAGTAAATAAAAGGCAAAACTGAACGTTTAACATATTTTTTTAAATCTTTTAATAAGATTCTTATATCGATGTCTCGCTTAGATATTTGTTTTCGAGGAAGTTTTCTTAATAATGTTATATAAGGATCTGAAGATGTTAACAAATGTTTAATTAAATCATAATTAGTTCTGTGTCTTGATGTCTTCAATGTATGCCCCAATCTGGCTTTTCTGATTTCTTTATTTTTGGCCTCGGAAGCCTCTTCGGACATTTGTCCTATCGGTATCACCGAATTTTTTATTATATTTGCTCCATGTACCAACATTTTATGCACTGTTGCCGGCATGTTATACCATGGGTATAAACTTAAATACATCTCCCTGGTCGCCACACAGTAGTCTTGAAATTTTTCTGTATCGATTTCATAGCCTGAAGCTATAGCTGCAAGAATTGTCCCAAAACGATGAATAAGGTTTTCATTGAGACCAGTAATCCGCGCTGTTGTGGCATAATTATAAAAAAAATGCTCGTGCGGTATTTCCGTCATTGATTGTACCAAATCCTGGTTTAACTTTGTCGATTATTAGACCAATTTCTTTAAACTTTATTTTTATTTCTTCTTTAGTTTTTTTGAATGTCTCTTTATTTTGGTTTCCTCTGACTCACAAATGTTCATGCGATAACTAATATTTAAAAGACATTCCATTGTACGAATATACGCATGTAAACTAGAGATTCCAAATTGGTACATATTCTCATTAGGCTCTCTAACCATTGATGCCGAATTCATTTCCTTTGATGTCGCCTTGCAGATAAAACATCTTTGGGTCGATTTATTTTCAGCTAAAACGTTACAAACTTTACCGTCAATCATTGAAAGAATCATCTTGTGCGTGATCGAGATGGTTACACCTCTGACTTCCAGTAGAGTTGGCATTAACATCCGTATTTGATTTTCAATGCCTTGGCATTCTTCTTTGATCAATGATTCTTATTCTTTCTTATATATGAATTTGATAACTCTACAGAATCTTGGTGATGATGGCCGAGGATTTTCCCATATGACCTTCTGTGCATTGTTTACAAGTCTTATTGGAACTAAAGATATGATAAACATATATTCGTCTGAGCTATCGGTATCTTCAAATGGTTGCTTGTATAAGCTATGACCCGAAGACCCATCGCATCCCCATTTGTATATCAAAGTGTAATTCAACACACTTGTATCTAATCTTTCTCCAAGAATATTTTTACATATTCTTAATGCAGTATGGTACAAAAGAGAATCCAGTTTTACTTCAGCCGATATTTCGGTTACTGTTATATTTTCAACAGGAGGATAGCACTGCTTTTTAACCTGTGCCACGTGATCATAGCAAGGGTATACATTGAATCCCCTTTCTTTGGCTTCTTGTTGAACATTTTTGTATGTCTGGACAGTGAAATTATTTAATATGAAAAACGCCAAAGCTTCTTCAGGAGTATAAGGTCTTTGTTCTTTTCCAGTATTAATAATTCTTCGAGCTTTCTTATATGTGGTGGCTCGTTTTGGCGAGGCTGTAGATAATTCTTCAATCAATGTAGCAGCATCACGTTTGCCACTAGCTCTGACACTTATTGCGCGGCGAAAGTCAGTTCATCTTTACTGTAGTCATACAATAAGTGCTGAACTTTCCTCTTCTTCGTTTTTTTTGAACTTTCCACAAAACTTTTCTGCGGCCTGCCACCACTAGTACTTGGCATCGAAACATTTTCCGATACCACAAGCATGGCGAAAGTTAAATCTTCGTTGAGCCACTGTTCATAGTCTTTTAAAAATAAATCTAATCGTCTTTGCTTGCGATCCCATTTCACACGAATTTTCTCGCATTCTTTTTTCAAAAATGCTTTTAACTGCTCATCGTGTTCTTCGGTAACAACCAAATCACCAAAGCTCATTTTCACAAAGTTGATTACTTTATTTAATCGACCTTTGGGCGGAATAGAACGCCAAAAATCAAATATAGATTTTCGCTGCATTCTGGCATCTACAAAGAAAAAACAAAAAAAAATATAATCGCAAAAAATCGCAAAAAACAATTATTATAGCATCAAAGTATATAACACAGAGATTTTTTTAAGACTACTATCACAGCTTGACTACATTTGACTACATAGTAGATCTCCAAATAAAAACTTAATTAAAAATAAAAATACATTTTTATTGATGTGTTTTTTCAGAGGGTGTAACAGTTCGAAAGCATACAATTTGGTTTATTTTAAGAACTTAATATATGGATAATTTACCTCTATTTGATGACTCCATCACAAAAAAACACTTACAAGCACTCAATACACCAAAGAACATGTATACACGTTAGCGTTAACGGTCACACTGAGTGGTCGGGCGACTACCTGAATAGGTTCAAGTAACTTCGCCCATTGTTAAAACCAGTATTGCGTGAAAAGGGATTATTTGCCTTGTGTTATCAGTTAAAAGATATATTCGACAACGTAACAAGATTAAAAAAACGTAGTTTTAAACATGTCGTTTAAATACCTATTGTCTCCCTAGATTAGTCAAATCGTATACAGTGTGTCGTAGGTAGAATTCCAACGTGTTGCTACGTCTTGCTTTAACTTTAATGGCGAGATATTCATCTGTTCTTCGATCACCATTAATTTCTTTTTTGCTGGAATACTTCGGTGAAAATACTCGACGACAGCCTTAACCCTATTCACCGTGTCAGATATTTCAGCTATGCTTGATTGTACTACCAAGTTAATGGTGTGCGCATAGCAAGATATTGAGCGCCAACCGCCTAACCGAACAGCATTTAGAATATTTGCGGCATTGTCGCTGACTACTGCATTGACGTACCCATGTATATTCCACTCGATAAACTTTGCTTCTAAGAAGTCTTTTAGATTCAAACTTGTATGCCTTTCTTGAAATTCGATGCAACCAATCATGACAGTGCATATCTTGTGCGTTTCAGTATCAATGAAGTGCGCAGTGATAGCAATGTAACCGTCGTTCACAATAGACGTCCAAGCGTCAGTCGTTATACAAACAGCAACCGCTTTTGCTATTTGTTTTATAAAGCTTCCAATACTTTATTATATACTTTTGGAACCAAACTTTCTGAAAGAGTTTTCCGGGTTGGCAGGGTGTACCCGGGGTTCAACATTTCAACAAACTTCCGGAACTCAACTTCATCAACCATTCGAAGCGCGTGGTACCCTTTGGCAATCATTCTAACTAATTGTTCGTCAAGCTGTTGCATTCGGTACCTAGGAAGAGTTTTTTTTTATTGCATATAATCTGCAACAGAAGGAGCTGCCAGCAGAGTTGGTTTATTAGCTAATCTCACTGGTACTGACAATGATGACTCACTGGTGGCAGTCTCAACTTGTGCTGAATTTGCACTGCTTGAAGGAACCGGCTCTGCATCCATATCACTATTGTCGACCCGACTTTCGGGTGCAGTTGCAACTGTTGCAGGCTGTCTACTGCTGTTAATTACTATCGTAGGATGGATTGATTTCATATGTCGGCTCAGACTTCCTATTGAGGTCGAAGAAATTGCCAATACACGCGTGCAGTAACTACATTTCGCCTTTTTGCTAGGCACAACTTCTTCAAAGTGATTCCAAAGAGGACTTATTTTTCTTTTAGTTACCATTATCTTTAATAAACCAGCAACCTACCTAATATATGTACACCTACACACACACTTGAATTATTGTTAATATTTATTTACAGTTTAAAATCACTATTAGTATTTATTTACACTTACTCACTCACAGTAATTATAAGTACTTGGGTAAGAATATTTATCTAATATTTTGTGTCCATTTGTTTAATTAAAGAGAGTCTTGACCGCACAAAACGTAAACAAACTGTTTTAAAACATTAGCGAACGAAAGTTCCAAGTGATACGTAGGTACAACTACAACATCAACTCAACGTTCGAGACCAAAGAACATAATTATTACAATTAAACGTGAACCTTAGTTCAAGACACGGTGACCCTAAATGTATTCACCGAAAGGTCCGAATCCGAAAGTTTGACTGACAAATTATCAAATTAATAACAACAATCCTTTTTGGCGCGAGAACTAGGATTTAAAGCATTGCACGGCATTACGTACGGGGCGGTGCCAAATCAATTTAAACCTTATTGCACGAGCAATACTGTCAAAGTTGCATTGGAAATTGGGTGACAGAGCCGAGTCCGGCGCGGCCAGGCTTCGTTCGAGTCAACGCCTCGTCGGCAGCGGCGTGCGAGAATGAGAGAGAGCAAGTGAGAATAGTGAGATAGTTCGGACCCTGCCGATTATGTCCGAACGAACAACGGAATCAACCGATCACAGACAGAACGCGCCGCGCGCAGGCAGGACTCGCGTCATGCTAATGTGATGTGTGATGTGTCATGCTTAATTTGGTCGAGTAATAAGTAATGTTACAGTACTCGGTCGGGTAATATTACGCGTAATGTATCAATCGCATTACTTACACATGTCTAATCTGAACAAAATTACGGTTAAGTACAAATATCCGATGCCTCGCATAGAAGACCTTATAGATAGGTTACAGGGCTGCAAGTATTTCACTAGTTTAGACCTTAAAAGCGGCTATTATCAAATTAAAATGAAAGATGACTGTATTAAAAAAACTGCTTTTATCACTGAAGACGGTCATTACGAATTTGTAAGGCTACCATTCGGCTTCGCAAATGCTCCATCCGTATTTCAACAAATGATGAATAAAGTTTTTGGTAATCTGAGGTTTGGGAAAATTATATTATATTTAGACGACATACTAATTACAAGCGAAACAGTCGAAGATAATTTAAAACAATTAGAGACCGTGTTATCACTTTTTTGCGAAAATGGTCTTACATTGAACTTAAGCCACTTTCTGAAAACCGAATTGGAATTCCTTGGGTATAAGGTAGGGTCAAACTGTATAAAGCCCAGTGAGTCAAAAGTGAAGGCAGTGAAGGAATTCCCCACACCTAGAAACGTTCACCAACTCCGTCAATTTAATGGTTTGATAAGTTATTTCCACAAATTTATTAAGAACTGTGCGATGTTATCAAGTCCTTTGACAAAATTGACGAAAAAGGATTGTCCTTGGTCATGGGATAGTAGTCACGAGCAGGCGTTCCAAACTCTGAAAAACTCGTTAACGTCAGATAGTGTGCTTACTATATTTGACCCTAATAAGGAGTGTGTTCTCTATACTGACGCAAGTAGGGAAGGTATAGCCGGGATCTTGATGCAGGTCACGGAAGAAGGTGAGAAACCCATACATTATTAGAGCCGTCAAACTAGTGAAGACGAAAAAAAATATCACTCGTTCGAAGTCGAGTTACTTGCCACTGTTGCATCTTTAGAAAAGTTTCGATTGTACTTGTTGGGAACGAAATTTAAAATTGTGACGGACTGTAATTCTGTAAAGTTTGCTCTAACAAAGAAAGAGATTATTCCCCGCATTGCGCGATGGGTTTTATCAACCCAAGAATTCAATTTTGACATAATCCATCGGGAGGGTGCCCGTATGCATCATGTAGACGCGCTTAGTCGCAACCCAGCGCAATCCGGGGAAAAATCGGAGGTAGAATTAGTAATGGCTATAACAGAGGCCGACTGGTTGTTGTCAGTACAGTTGCAGGATTTAGATTTAGTTCGGTTGAGACAAATTTTAGAGACAGGAGACATGGACGGACACAAAGGGGTTTTTGACAAGTATAAACTGTATTTGGCAAGTCATTAAAAGTAATCACGACGACCTTGGGCACTTTGCTGTTGACAAGACCTATGAGCGCGTTTCAAATTTGTACTGGTTCCCGAAGATGAAACGTACCATAAAAAAATACATCAACAATTGCCTTAATTGTATTTATTATAAAAATAAAGGAGGGCCCAAAGAGGGACAGTTGTATCCCATCCCAAAATACGCCCAACCCTTTCATACGCTTGAGGCATACAATAATAAAATATAAATCAGAAGTTAAAACACAATTAGTCATATTAGTCTCGATACATTATTAAAATATTCCAAATTATTAATACTTCCAATTTCAATTCCAAGTCATATTAGTCATAATTCATTATTACAAAATTGTATTCTTACATAAACATTAAAAAAAGAGGAAAGACTCAAACAATTTAAATGGTATTCAAATACAATTCACAATATTATCATACATAAGTGGGAAAAGATGGTAATCTTACCATTTTTTACTAGTTAATACAATATTTTTGTCACACAAGTAATCTTTGACATCATAATAACATTTGTCTATTAATAATGAATGTAGTTTCTTTTTAAACTGGAGGATTGATAATTGTTTGATGTCATCAGGCAATTTATTATAGATTAATGATGTCATGCATAAAATACTTTTATTTAATAGTGCCGTTTTACCATAAGATATTTGGACCTCTAACCTTTTTTTATCCCTTAATTTTCGATAATAGCTTTTGACAGCAGTCTTATAGTAGCTTAGATTTGATTTCACAAAAATATTTGATTCATAAATGTATAGGGAAGGCAATTTGAGAATTTTTAGATCTTTAAAGTAAGGTTGACATCTAATTGTACTATTTATTTGGCACATTGCTCTAATGCACTTCTTTTGAGCTTTAAATATAAATTCCTTGTCTACCGAATTACCCCAAAGTATGTATAATGCCGTATCTCAGTAATGGTTGGCACCATTACTGAGATACGGCATTATACATATTTTGTCGTGTGTCAGTCGGTGTGTCCGTTAAAATCGCTTCTTTGTATTTTGGAGAGCTTGTAAAGAGCGAATGAGGATTTGTTGATTCTTTTGCAGAGATTGTTTAAATGAGTTGTCCATGAAAGTCTGTAATCAATATTTATTCCTAGAAATTTTGTATTTGTTACAGATTCTACTGTCTGCCCGTTATAATTTGCATTCATACTTTTCGGTTGAATTTTTTGGTGAAAGTGCATTATATTTGTATTTTCTAAATTTATTTTCAGATTGTTATCAATTAACCATTTAATTATAGTTCTTAATGTTTCATTATTTCATTTTCATAGTCATTTTGACTGTCACATTTTATTACTACGGGACCCAAGACACTACCTTGTGGAACTCCTAGTATTATGGTTCTAGTTTGGGATTTATGTCTTCTCATCCCGCGTTTTAAGACATATTCTAGTTATTTCTGTTAACTGTTTTCTATCACATAGATATGAGTGAATGAGGTCTAGTGCGTTTCCTCTTATGCCATATGAATCTAATTTTTGAAGCAGTATGTTATGGTCAACACTGTCAAAGGCTTTACTCATATTCATGAAAATAGCACATATTGGATTTCTTTTGTCCATATTGGTCAAAACTATGTTAGTAAGTTCATATATTGCAGCGTTAATGGACTTACCCTTGCGAAATCTTTTTTGTTCGCTAGCCAAAATATTTTTCTAAAAAATTGTAAAGACGACTATAAATGGCTTTTTCGAATATCTTTGAAAAGATGGGTGTCAAAGCTAGGTCTATAATTTCCCATATTGGTTTTGTCATCTTATTTGTAAAGAGGAATAACAACTGATGTTTTAAGTTTTTCTGGGTAAGTTCCAGTAGAAATGCATAAATTTATTGTATAACTTAGATGAGCTGCAATTGATTGCGACACTTGTTTTATCACTTTAGTACAGACGCCATCGTAACCCTCACTCGATGTATTTTTAAGTTGCTTGATTTCTCTGTCCACTTCTATTGGGGTTGTGGGGGTAAGGAAAATTGAGTTTAGGTTAGTCTACATGTTTTGATTCGAAGGTGCTTTATTATTATAATTATTTGTACGCATCTATTTTGCAGCTTGGTCAATAAAATAGTCATTAAAATTATTCGCAATCGACGTTGGATCTGTAATGCTTACATTATCTTTTAATATTTCACTAATTGGTTCCCTGGGAAATTTAAATTTAGAGTTATTTATAAGTGACCAAGTGGCTTTCGATTTATTTTGAGCTGCGTTGATGCGATTGTTATTTTGTGCCTTCTGCGTAAGACAATTTTTTTTTTAAATTTCGTATTGTATTGCTTGAATTTATGTTTGTTTTTTTCCGTCCGATGTGTTCTATATTGCCATAGTAATTTTCTTTTCATTTTGCTACAAATTTTGATACCTTTTGAAACCATTTAGTTTTTTTGTATTACGATTTTGTTATTAATTTGTAAGGAAAACACAAGTTATAGAAACACAGGAAAAGCTCCAAGAAACGATTATAGGCTCCGTTTGAATCATTTGTCAGGTAAATGTCAGAGAATGTCAAGTTGTTCAAGTTTTAAATGTTGTCAAATTTTCCTCACTATAATCGCGTACTTTAATACGCCAAGATATTAATACACAGGATTTTTTGACTGGAAAATGCAATAATTGGGCAGTATGATCTGATAATCCTAATTCAATTATTTGGCTTTTGCATTTATGAATGTTGTGAGCAAAGTTATCAATGCAAGTGCTACTGATGAGTCTAGTGGGAACCTTAATTTCTAGTTTTAAGTTATGAATTTCTAGACTTTGTTCAAAATCTAAAGTTTGTCGGTTTCTTTTTAATGTATTGATATTGAAATCCCCGCGTACAACAACTTTTTTATTAGGGACGTTCTTCTTTTTTATCGACAATCTGACCGCCAAATTTTTATATTTATTAAAAAAGTAAACATCTGATTTGTTAAGTAAAATGTGATTTAAATTATAGCCTCGTTATTGTAGATTTCAAAAACATATAATGCATCGAAGTATTACTTGTAATTTTTGTTTTATTTCAAATTTCGTAGGAATGGTATCAAAAAAATAACACCTCTGTCACAAAAAAGTTTATTTTTTTAATTTCTCATTTAAAATCAGATCTTCAGTCTCTTATTACTTTCTTATCAAGAATATAAACATTTATTTTTATCTAGCTCCATTGGACGGAATTCTTAAAATAAACATTAAAAAAAATATCCAATACCACTCTGTCACATTTTTGCTTCCTAGGACAAAAAACTATTTAATATTATGAAAGTCGCCCAATAAAGTAACTTGAAATTCTAGTGAACACCTTTATTGTTTAGCATGTAATACTAGAAAACGTTATTTTTGTAAATATTACCAATAAAGTGGTTCATACATTACTTTGAACTTAAATTATAAGGGGGACAAAATTGTGACAGAGTGGTTAACGAAGTGACGAAGTGGTAAATAATATTTACACGCCGAACAAAGTTAACCATAAAACAATTTTTAATTTTAGAAAACAATAAGAAATTATAATATTTCCTTAAAATGTTACAATAAGTCTAGAGTTTAAGTTTAGGGTTCAGGCTAGCTCCAGCAGCATCCTGAGGGCATTCGCGCAGAGGTTCGATGGCCAGTACCTAAACCATTGCTGTATAGTTCACATACTGGGCAATCGAAGTATATAATAATAATATCTTTAAATGGTCTTTCTAATTGTATGTGTTTTTGTTGTGTGTCTATGATCCTATTGTTATTGTGTTTTTGTCGAAATAAACGATTTTATTTTATTGATTGGTATCCATTCTTTGGTAGATATTAATTTAGTCTTACAATATGGAAGTAGTCTGGGACTTGAAGGAGGTGGTGTAGAAGCCGTAGTGTTCATCAAAACGTTCTGCAAAGCTTTCTGTCGTTCCCTTCTCTTCTTATTTGTAATCTGCCACTGTCTCTTTATTTTTTTGTATTCTTTTGGTGTCATATCTTTAACTAACTTTTTATGAGCATGATATCTTTCTAAATCTTTACGTTTCACTTCTGCAACGATTTCAGGGTTAAGTTTCCTTTTTTCACGACACCGTCGCTGTCTTTCAGCCGCAGATAATGCCATTTTTCCATTTACCTGATGGTAACACCTTAAATTAACAAAATAATCGACGATATGATGACCAACATAAGAAATCTAACAATAATCTATTATGAATATTAACTAAGGCTCTAAGTTCCATACAAAAATTACCACTACGTCACATTTTTGTGACAGAGGTGCTTCGTGACAGAGGTGTAAAACAGTAGTGTTCGAGATTCTCAGGATTTTCCTAATTTTAATTTACGCATAAAACTAGGCATATATGAAATATTTATCAGGAATCAATAAAATAATATTAAAAAACAGAAATTACAATAACATTTGGAAGTAGTAACTTACGTGACAGAGCGGTCGCTAAATAAACACACGCACCTCATTTTACTGTTTGCGAGCGACTAATTGGTATTGCCGGGGCGTAGGGATGCATAGCGTGGGTCCAGGGTGGAGGGGGACTATTCTCTTATCTAGTGACCAAGGTCAAAATTGCTAACGCACGTTATTTTGTCCCATAAAATGAGTGACAGAAGGTAGCAACAAAAATCATATACGTCGGGAGACAGCCAATAAAATATTTTTTTATTTAATAATAGAAACATTAAAAATTATTTCTTCTTATTAATTTAATAACAAAGGTTAAGTAGTTCAGTAAATGTTTTTGTATAGAAACTTTCAATATGATTTTTTTTACGAGAGCAGATTGTTTACATTAGTGGTCATAGAGGGACACACTTTATTTGTATGTAAAACACCTCCGTCACGCTTTTTGTATACTATGTCACACTAATTTTGTAAAAAATATTAATAATTAAAATCTAGTTTTGAGGATATTATAATTAATGCATTGTCAAGTGTATTTTATACAAAAAAAAATAAGAAATTTAGTATTTAGGGGCAATATATTTATTTTTTTTGCGGAGAAGACAAGTCATTGTCGATAAAAAAGAAGAACGTCCCATTAGTGTTATCACATATTTAGTGCAGTAACTTTTCTAAATTATTAAAAAATGTAGACATACATGAGTTGGGTACTCTGTACACACAAACTATTATCAACTTATGTTCAGTTAGTTCTATTGCACTATATTATATGATACCTTTACTTGAAAATTTATTATTAAATACAGCCTATGGGTGTCCTAATCTAGTTAATATACAGGCACCTCCCCTATTTACATCTCTTGAAAAACTTGCTGCCAAGCGAAATTTGGGTAAATTAATTGTAGCCTCTTGTTCTGGTGTCATAAAATGTTCAGTTATATTCTATGGGTATATGTGAGAATAATGATGAGATATGGTGAGAATGTCAGCTTTGGTTAGCAGACCAGCAATATTCTGGTGTAAAAATGTGTATATTATTATAGAAGAAAAAACTGTGAGTTTTGCTTATTTTCGTTAGTATCTACATAAGGAAATAACCTTAAGTCAATTTTGATCCTCTCCATAATACTTTTAAATATGAAATTTATTCCAGATTTATTTAGTTTCCCTAATCTATCTGAAAACATATCAAATTACTGAAATAACATTTACGTTACATGAATACAAAAACTTAATGCAATCGATTAGATAAATACCTGTAGGGTATTTTAAATTTTCCAGGGTACGTGTAAGGCTGTTACCATAAAAACTAAAGCCCTAGGTGGCCATTCTAATATTATAGCCGTCTAGATTTTGATGTCTCCGGTCTTGTCAACTGTTTTAAAAGTGTTTTTTCACTTTGGCTACATGTTGGCTTTGGCTATCTGAAGTGGGACTATTACTTGGTTGGAAGAACCTGGCTCATTAACAATGAATACGTCATCGGACTTTTCTTCGGGTTCTGGTCTGGTCGTATCTTTTGAAGATATTAACTCTGCAGCAGCGTTAACATTAAAGCTAAATGTTGAAGAGCAGGAAGTTGAGGCTATCGGTACTGGATCTATTAGGTTGGAAAAATTTGGGCTATCAATAATGATGGGCCATTACATTTTTTTTGGATTCTTGAACGTTTTGTCTTGCTAGTTCAGCTGGGTTAGTGCAGCCTGAACAAAATGTGTAGGAAATGGGTTGTTTAGTTTTTTTGAACTCCTCTTATCAAGAAAATAAGAGCATGGTCAGCTAATTTGCTTTGTCATGACTCCTCATTATTCACGAAGCCTGAAATTTTGTCTCTTCTTTAATTGTAGTCAAAATGTGGTGCAATGGACATTTAGTCAAATAATAATAATAATATGCAGAGTTTGTCATCTGCTTTCATCTTATCCCCTTTTTTTTTATTGTTCAAAGAGGTTTCATTAATTCCTGGTTTTAAAAGACAATGCGTCAAAACGTTCCCCGACTATATACACTAAGTCGGTATAAGTACCGACTAACAAATTTAAAGTGTATCTCAGTCAAACCGTCTTAGATAGGTGATTAATTTTTACTATGGCGACATCTCTCAAAAGTGCGGGATATTCCGAGAAAAAACATGTTTTAGTTTTACTATTTTTGGCACAAAATTTATTATATTTGTTATTATACAGGGTGTAACAGAAACCCTATAGCTATCCTTAAGCACTAAAGATAGCAGCTGGTACGAGTATAGTCACTATACATAGTTTCAACTCAAAATAAAATATGAATTGATACCAAATTTTCGGTTTCATTGGTTTTTAAAATTCAAATCATAACAAACGTGTCACCGCACTACGTAGGTCAATAACTTTTTAAGTTACTTGCCAATATCACGATAAATCTCTTCCGTAACTCTGCGCGCCTAGTAACGTAGCCTTCTGCAGCGCAGGCGGTGTTCTTTGTTGTCGCCAACTGACGAAATAAAATATGACGCCGCCGCCGCGCGCGCGCGCAATTATCCATACCTACTTTACCGTGATGTAAAAATTAATGCGTAATTCTAATTATTGATTTACAGTTTACTCGTTAATATTAAGCCAGAAATTGCACATAAAAACTGGGATAACAAAACTTACGTAAAAAATCGAAACAAAGTTTAGATACCTAGATTAACTAGTTTCATCCCTTATTATTACTTTATACCGAATAAACAGTAAAATCTTAAAGCTTTGCTTAATTTAGTAAATTGTCTTACATTTTTAAAGATGTGGTTCGATGTGGTGACCTTGGTATAGTATGCACAAAGGCGCTCGCTTGTTCATGGGCACCCGAACATTACGTAGCATGTCTGGTGTTATTGTCCTGAAAGCGGCCTCAATCCCCACTTTCATTTGTATCACACTGCACTGCGTACACTAGGTACGTTTTTAATGTACCCCCACAAAAAAAAAAGTCTAACGGGGTTAGGTCTAGGGATCGCGGAGGCCAAGTCACGCTTCTACTACCACGCCCACTCGTAAAAGGCCACGCGAGGCAAAAATCTGCAGGTATCAGCTATTGGATGCGACGGAAGTGGTATGGGTGCTGACCGTCACTGCTCAGCACTCGCCATACCTGCATATGATTAGAGGCACCAAGAAATCCCGCGACTTTTGCGTCAAAAGGTTATTAACAATTTCATTTGCAGCTGTTTTTATACTTTCTGGAGCTGAATACGTATCGCTATCACTATTTCCATTTTTTAAAACTTTTCTTACTAAATATGAAGTATCAAAGTTTTACAATGGTACAAAATGCGCGCCATTTGTTTTTACACCAAGACGGTTTTATTCAGCAGATTTTTATTTTCAGCCAGTATCTCGCGGTTGGTCTGTGGATGGGTGACCATCTTTACATACCGAGACCCCTGCGTGCCTCGGAAAGTACGTTAAGCCGTTGGTCCCGGCTGTCATTCGTGGATCTGACAGTCGTTACGGGTAGTCAGAAGCCCGAACGAGAATTTTCTCGTAAAATCGAGTCTGTAAGATCGAAAATGTTTATTCCTGGCTTCAGCAGCCTCTTCTGATAGTTGTCCGATAGGCAGAAGGGCATGTTTAATTATGACAGGACCATGTACGAGGATTTTATGTAATGTAGGTGTCATGGGATGCCAACCATATAATTTGACATACAATTCTGCAGTCTCATTTGCGAAACTCGCAAACTTGCTTTCACTGATTTCATAACTAGAAGAAATGGCTTCTAATAGTACTCTCAGCTTCTGTATGAGACATAAATGTCGATGCCTGTAATTTCAGCAGCTGTTTCAGGATCGCTGAATAACCTTCTGGATGTATTTCCCGAGTTTGAATTCCCAAAACCGACTTAAGAGACATCTACAATGAGTCCTGTTTTTCCTTGAATTCTTTTTGTTTTCTTTCTTTTGTTTGTTTCACAATGTTTTTCTCATTTTGACCCCTAACTTGCCACCTTTCCAAAATTAGTTTATAGGTGATATTTAGAAGAGTCTCAAATAATCAAATTCTCGCATGTAAAGTTGAAATTCCGAATCTGAGTGCTTTAGGATTCTCTGTCTTAGTTGCTTTAAAATCATTAAAATCTTTTGATGTTTTTCCACATACACAATATGTCCGGGTTCGGACTGTACAAACTTTATGGAGTGATAGTTTGCTCTATTTTATCACTAAAATTATTCTACATGTGGGGTCACCCAACCCCCTCTGAATGGCAGCCATTTTTGTATTTCGGTTGACTTTTTCGTAGCGTCCATACTAAAAGTTATGTAACTTTGGAATCGAATGCCCGATTATCGTAAAAAAAAAACTTTCCAGAACGGAAAAGTATTGAAAAGAAAAATCAGTTAAATATATCAAATAGTTTTAATAAATGCTGCATCATATTGAACAGTCCGCTGCGCGCGCGCCTGTCGTACGGTCGCGTGTCATAACGCAAAGTTTGTTATTGTAAACAACAACTTCTAACTATCGTATTTCCATATACTGTATAGGTAACCAAGTCGTTAAAATGGTTCAATGCAAAAAGTGTAAACTATTTGTGTCTCTGACCAAAGATGACATAGTGAAGTGTAAAGGTACATGTGAAGCGGTGTATCACAGAAAATGTATGCAAAACAATAAGCAATTCCTGTCAACGGCAACCTGTGATGACTGCCAGCAAGCAAAAAGTAGCCCCGTACAGGCAAAGCCAACACAAGACCCAAAACTAGCGATAAATAATAGTGAACTATCAGGCGAAAATATACTGGCGGAAATAAACAAAAAGCTGGAGGTACTTTACAGTGTTGAGAAAAAACTTGTTGATCTTACTGCTAACGTTGAATTCTATTCTGAAATGTACCAAACTTTGATAGAATATAAGGAAGAATCTCAAAAAAAATCAAGTCTTTAGAGCATAAAAATGCATATCTTGAGAAGTGCAATAAAGCCCTGGAAGAAAGAGTACAGGAGTTGGAGATTAGGGAAAAAGAAAAGAATATAGAAATACACGGATTAGAGATGCATAATCAGGAGAATATTAAAGCGGTGGTAGGAGAAATGGCTCTGGTCGATTTAAAAGAGACTATAAGCTTTTTCGCCAAGAGTTTTTTAATGTTGCGTCAAAACATGTAATGACGGACTTTACCATAGCTGCAGCCATAATTAATAGTTTTCATCCGCTTTTAACAGACATAGCGAATGCTGAAACCATACTAAGTATAATTCAGAATAAAATGTATACCGAAAATACTTTAGCTACCTATGTGACTAGCCATGATTTAAATAAGAGGAGAGCTCAATTCCAAAGAATTAATGTGACTAATAATAATGTTAATGATTTTCCAAGGCTGGACCTGGAGGACCTTATTTTAATATCGTTAGGGCCTTATCAAATAAAAGAAGCCAAATCCTATTATGGTGAGCATATACGAAGTGGAGGACACTATGTTATTGAAATATACAGAGAGAGCAACAGCAATTTACTAGGCTTGATTTCACAAAATGACAATAAATGGTTGCTCAGAGGAAAAATTCAAAGCAGAACGTTAGCAGAAGAATATACTTTGTATATATTGTAATAAATAATAATCTTAGTGGGCGTGCCGTTATAGAGCAATATTGTTGCAACTGTTTGGTGGGCAGACGCACTGTAGGGTGTTGTGCTCATGTAATGTCCATTATATGGTATTTGTCATGGGCCCGACATGAGCCAAACATATGCCCACCAGCACAATTTTTAGACGACTTGTTAATTATTTATGAAAATGAAGAATAAAAAAGAGATTTCTTCAAATAAAAAGTGGTTTTATTTCTCAATTCCCTTAGTGGATTTATTTATTTTTACTTTTCATAACCTGAAAAACATTTTTGTTATCTCTCTATTATCTCAATATTCCCATGATCAATATTGATATTGATGTTTTCATAGTAATTAATGTTGTTCAACAGTCATTTTAGTATTTATATTATAATTGTCCGTTAAGTTGAAAAATTGGGCCAGACAAAGTATGGGTGGTTGCCAGTGTCCTTTACTGAATCAGATGGTGTTGGCTGAAGTTTTAACAATTCTGCATCACAATTATTTGTTTTCTGCGAATAGGTAACAGCTTTTATGTTTTTCCACAGTAATTTATTGTTATTAACTGATTTAGATAGCAGATTCCTTTCATATTGTCTTTTTAGTTTTTTAATCAAATTGTTACAGTAGTTTCTGTAACGTCTGTATGTTATTTTTAGAATTTCATTGGTTTGATCATGACGAAGTTTTTTTTGAAGATTATTCCGATTTTGTATACAGCGCAAAATACCATTGGTAATCCACGGTTTTAAAATGCGTTTTTTGTTAGTGATCTTTAATATAGACTGTATTTAATTTGATGGAGTCAGCTAGAGTTTGTATCAACAGAATTCACAGCGAATTAAGATCATCACAGAAAAGTAATTCACTCAGGTTCTTTTCTTTTAGATAATGTAGGGCCTGTTCAAAGTCAACAAATGTCTTAGTTTTATGAACATTTTGTAAACATTTTTGTTTAGATAGAAGAAGAAGGAAGGGTTGTGTAATGGTCAGTTACTGTGGTATTCAGGATAACAATAGTGGATGAAAACTTTTTCTTATTTACTTTAAGCATGAAGTGGTCCAGGCATGATTTGTCTCTCGTTGGCAACAGATACCCTGGAATGATACCGTGTAAAAACAACATGTTGAGGTAGTTCATTCTATTTTTCAGATCATGAGACTGCTCAATTCGTTTAGGTATAATATTAATGTTTATGTCGCCTGCCACAATAATGTTTTTATTTGGTGTTATGGTCTCCAAATGATTATTGAGCGAACTGATAAAACTGTCGGTGTTTGAGTTTGATGGTGAACGGTAAATACAGAGAATGACGTTATTCAATATTTCCAGGCTTAGACAAGAGGCCTGAGATAGTGGTATTTCTGTAACCTGATGTTCGAGTGCACTCTTTACATAAACGACAACCCCATCATTTTGATTTAACTAACTTGAAGTCATATATGAACTGTACTTGTTAAGTTGAGGAATAGGTTTATTAGAGTTTAACCTACATTCTGTAAATATTATGATATCTGGTTCGAAGTTAAATGAAGACATTGTCAATAAAAAATCATCAAAGTTGCAATAAATGCTTCTAATGTTCTGTGACAAAATAGTTAGGTCACTTTTCTTTACAAAAATGTGTATAGACAACTCATTACTGTCACATTCAATGGTGCGCGCAATCTCAAAATTATCTATGTCAGTAACTGTTTGAAGCGTATCACTCATATAGTTGGAGTTTTAATAGAATGAATTTCATTACATGGAGCAAACCGAGCAAATACCCTAAAGGAAATATGGTAATACTTGTACTCTCATAATTAATAGTTACAAGTAAAGACAATGTAGAATTTATAAAGTAACAAGCGATTGATCTTTTTATATTACTAATGTAACCTAGTACACAACACTGTGTGAGGTATATGTAAATAACAACTAAATGAATTATAAGTGTAAGTAACAATGTGTATATGCTTAAATGAGCTTTGGTTGGGGATACGTAGTATATGAGAAATAATAGTGTTTTGGAAAAATGATTGTTGTGTAAGTGTATAGTGCATGTATATGAGTTATGTGTAAGCATATGTGGTATAAAGTTACGACGTGTTATATAGAAACTATTTATAACTATGGTGATAAGCACTGCGCAGAAAGTGTTTACAGTACACAGTAAAAAGCGGGTGACTGCATAAAAAACACGGGACGAAGCGGTAATGCTACGAGTATATGCAATATTTATAGTATAGTATTTAAAGTGGCATAAATACCGGAGGCACCATGTATGTAGTCATTTCTGCAGAGTCAGACTGTGAATCTGGTCTTCAGTTTTAATAATAATAGTCGGCGATTGCTCGTCCTTTTTTATATACACTTTACCGTAGGCTGTCCAACAGTATTTATAGGTGCCTGATTTTACTAAGTCTCGAGCGAGGAAATGTAGGCGAGATCCTTTTGTTGTTAAATGCTGCGTAATAAATATGGGGGTATCTTCCTGCGTTTTAAAGCCAAGATGTTTACAACATAATTTAGTTTTGTGTTTGATATTGAACGCTTTCCCCATCTTCAATATTTCGTTTTTCAAAAGAGTGGAACTCGTTTCAACAATAATAGGTGACCATGTAGTGTAGACTTTCATTTATATTCGCCTCACTATTACACAGCGGTGCCTCCTCTTCTTCAAATATTGACAGGAATGTGTGATGGTTATTTTCATGGTATTGTCCCCTGTATTGTTCTCGTCCTCTGCCATATCCACGTCCTCGTCCTTTATTTGAGTCTTGTCCTTCTTGTCCTGTTTGTCTGCATCATGCATTACCTCCTCGGACCGATCCGTAACATCCTCTCCCTCTATTACGGCATTGAAACTTCTTATGGCCCGGCAAACCACAGTTGTAGCACAAGAATGCATTGTTGACAGCTTTTGTCTCCTCTGATTTTGTTTTCTTTCTTTTTTCCTCTTCCCCCAGCAATCTCTCTTTGACAAAATCGACACTAAGAACAGTCATAGTTTCCAAAGTTATTACCACTTCATACGATTTCGGCATACTGAGTAAGATGTAATTGACCTTTTCTTCCTCTGACAGGGTGGATCCTCCATTTTTAAGTTGTGTGAATAATTCCTCCATTTGTGTAAAGTGAGACTGCAATTTTTCATTTTCATCAAACTTAATTTCCATTAACTGTCTTCTTATAAAAATTTTACTTCTGGTATTTTTCTTCATAAAGTTTTCTTCGAATTTCTTAAGCATGCCATATGCCGTTTTCTCGTCTTTTATATATTCGATATAACTTTCTGCGATGGAGCTTATTAAAATGCTTACTGTTCTTGTTTCTTTTTTTATGTTCTGTGTTTTGCTCGCAAAATCCTCACTTTCTATAGCCTCTAAGCATTCCTGCTCCTTTAATATAGTTTTTAATCTGTATTTCCACGTAACGAAATTTTCTCCTTCAAACTTTCTCATTTTTACTCGTAATGTCCCGACGCCATTTTTGTGGTTACACGTTGCGTTCGACGATAATGTTTTTTCTCTCACTGACTGCTGGAGTTTCGTGGAGGCACGCTGCCAGCCTCGTTTAGGCTAAGGCCGCACTACGGTTTTTTCCCGCAAGCGGTAAACCGTGAAACCGCAAAACCGCCCAAGACGCACACACTACGGTTAAAAACCTCCAAACCGGCCACGATTTTCACAGTTTGAAGATGGATTTCAAGAGAACTGTATGTGTCGTTGCTTTAACACTAAGACGCAGAAAAGAAAATGTCATTAAAACATTCTGATTCCGTTACAAGAAGCATGTTTAGCACATCCGTACTTAAAAAGGATGTATAAATCCAGATACTTAATTCCAAGATTGACAAGCTTTTGTTTTGTGAGAACCTGCCAGACACACTCAAGACAGCCAAGGCCGTTTCCAAATCTAGTGCCGAAATGAAAAGCACGTACAATAACAATAAGAAGCCGCAGCCGTCAACATCTAAGAGCAATCATTTAAACGTGAAGTGCTCGGCGGCTCCGAACCGGAAACCGCAGGCAACAACACAGAAGTCGCGGCAGACTGCCCCTCACAAGAATCAGCACAACAGATTATACAAGACATCATCACATACGCAGAAGTTCAACAACTATCGTCGACCGAAGAGGGGGTAAATTATGCAGGACGCATGTTCTATACCCAATGGTTACACATTACTAAAGATAGGACAATCCCATCATGGATATCTGGCTATAATATCACATTTTCTGAACCTGTAGAACAACTGACGTTACCTACAATTCCTAGCTACTCACTAACAGAAATAGCACAGTATGAGGAAGCTATATCATCAGATCTTAGAATAGGAGCTATATCCCCATGTACACCATCTGAAAACCAATTCATCTCTAGTATTTTCCTAACACCAAAAATGAGATTCATTCTTAATCTATGGAACCTAAATAAACACATCCAAACAAATCATTTTAAACCCGAAGACCTGCGCACAGTTTTGAAACTAGTATCTAGATATAGCTTCATGGCAACAATAGACCTGAAAGATGCTTATTTTTTAGTAAAAATGTCTGATGATTCCAAGAAATATTTAAGATTTGTCTATAACAATATTCTGTGTCAGTTCAATTGCCTGCCATGTGGTCTGAACACATCTGCATACATCTTTGCCAAAATTATGAAAGCGACGGTAAAAATATTGAGATCAGCTGGCTATATTTCTAGCATATCCTAGATGATATTTGTTTGATGTCTGACTCCCAATGAAGCTGCTTAGAAAATGTAAACATAACCAAACAGTTTCTTACTAGTCTAGGATTCATAATAAACACAAGAGCGTCCTCACACCCTCTCACATGTGTAAATACCATGGCTATATCATTAATACCCATGAGATGAATGTTCAAGTACCTATAAAAGAAATCGCATTATTAGCGAAATAAAACATTTCATGAAATTAAAAAATTGAAAAATAAGATTGTTTTGCCCAATTTGTTGGACTAAATAAAGCCAATTCTCCACAAACAAACGTCAAAAACTTGTCAAAGTGTAGGGAAATTATTATAATAGAGGTATTTTTGACAGATTGAGACTGTGAACGTTCTTAAAATTACGAGAATTGCTGGTGGTGTAGAATGAGCTGGACACGCAGACACCAGAGGGTGTCTGCGTCCAGCTATTGAATATGGATAGAAAAAACAATTAGAACGCTGTCTACACCTTCAAGGTCATGAAAATTATGAAAAAGTCATGAAAATTCCTTTTTCTTTACGGTCAGACTTTGAATGGTGGCTAAAATCCCTCCCTCAAGCGGCATTCAGACTACGCTATAATATAATAGTATTTTCAAGTCCCTGATAGGAGGTACACCTCTGCCAAACCATTCGGGGACTATGTAAATGTTATGTTAAATGAATATTGACAAAGTGATAAAAGTTAGGCACGAATCATAATCATGTTTATTTATTTATATTATCATGAGACTATAGAGATATTTATTTAAAAGATAACTATAATTATCCAATCGAGGTTAAAATAATAAAAATGTTAATGATACCTAATCGTTTTATTATTAGAAATCGGAAGATCGTATCGCAGGAAATGATTCTAAGCCGGAGATTTTTATAAGCACTGGATTTTCAACTCTCGGTGTAGAGGCGAGCGTTGAGAATCCAACAGAACGCACCCCAGCGCGTCAAGAAAACACTGTTGGAATTTCATCTCTCGGCGCTAAGCAAAGCGTTGAAAATCCAGTGCGCTAAAAAAATCGCCGCGTCAAAAGGCTAAGGATTGCGTAACTAAATGTACATGTTGACACGGTAGGTATATCGATTTGTATATAAATCAGGTATTGATTAAGTAAGATGGTAGCCATTTAGCTAGATACGTTTAATTTCCCTTGAGTTTGGAATGTAGGACGACAAGATACTAAATTACGTATAATAAAGTGGAGGTTTTGTAACGAGGGGTTAACGTGTTGCTCGGTGGGTAGTTTTTAAATAAAATTTAAACAAACGTTACAAAGTTCAGTTTATTGCGAGGAATTTACAAAGCCGGTTGAGCCGGGCGTGGATTAGACATCGAGCACGCGTAAGGTTAAGTCCGCCTAATGAACACCACTACCCTGCAGGTCCCCAAGACGTAGGTAGCGGGATCCCGAGGTAGTTGTTCAGTCCTAGTAGTTCCAGCAGGGAGTCCAGCCACTTCCCTGCGGCGCCGGCCGGTGGCGGTGCAGTATTAGTAACCGCTGAGTTGGCCTGCCGGAGCTTGAGCGTATGAGCAGCGCTTGAGGGTACGCTGATGTAGTGGTAGGTAGAAACCCTGAAATGGAGTCGGAATGTCCGGTTAGATCTTGTCCGGTTTCACGCGGCCGACTGCTACATCCCGACTACCGTAGTTCAAGAGGCCTACGGTAGACAGCAATGAACACCAACTACTAGCCATCGAGATGAAGCAGTACGGGCGGCGTGGTACAATAAAAATAACATAAAAGCAAGAAAAAAGATGATATCCAATCGTGTAGGTAGGTGGAAGAAAGATTACACTCAGTACCCTCCTTTTCGACACAGTCGGTTAAATAAAATTTAGTAATTAAAAGGATTGGATATCTTCCTCATATTACATAGTTTAGGCACTAGAAAATAATTGAGCAATTATAATCTGCATAAAAAGTTATTTAAAACAATATAAATAATCGGAACTGACCGATACGGATAACGGTTAGCGTGATGCATTAAGAATTTAGAAAACATGAAGGTAGATTCACGTTAACCGCCGTTCGGTCATTCGTAAATTATTAAGTGACCCGCGGTGCAGATAATACTTAGCGATACAAACACTCTTAGCACAAAATAGTTATTCTAATTATATTAATACTGCCCTCCCGAACCTAAAGTGCAGTAACAGCAAAAATACGAATTCGAGAAAAACGCGCTGAAAGTTTAGAATTCATAAAAATATATCTTAGAGAGACTTTTAGCTAAAACTTTGAATGCATGGTGAAACGAAATGTACAAAACTAAAATACTAAACATTGTTATGTTAGCTTTATTTATAAAAACTATAATTATGGCCATTTTTATTTTTAGCCCCTATTACTACACACAGTTTTTTTACAAAATCTTTTAAAAACTCATTTAAATGTAGTAAATCCTGTTGTTACTGCGTTTTAGATTTTTTTCCACGATTGTTACTAACTAAAGTGCCGTAATATTGTGAAAATACTGCTATTTAATCTGTTTTTTGAAAAAAAAAATTAAATTGCACACTTATAGTAAAATAAAATTACCTTTAATTTAAATCTGTGCCTCCTGTGATAAGTGATACAAGTCAAAAAACGTCATTTTACAGGACAGCAAAAACAAGATTTTAAAAAATCTAGTTCGTTAATTAAGTGGGCTAGGTAAAATATCAGTGCACTCTTTTGTAGAACAAAACATTTTCTTTCTCTATATAATTTAGATTTTTCGAACTAGATTTTTTAAAATCTTGTTTTTGCTGTCCTGTAAAATGACGTTTTTTGACTTGTATCACTTATCACAGGAGGCACAGAAATAAAAATGTGTATTTTCGTAATCAAGTTTACTTGACATGCATTTACGACTATGGCATTAAAACTATTTATCAAAACATTGTACCTTATTACAACCTAACAGTGCAAATTGTTTTAAACAACCATAATATTAAAAATATTATCAGTATTTACAAGATATTTATAATCTTTACTAGTAAATGCACCATAAAGCAAATGACGTGTATTTCTCATGCATACATCAACAAAATCAACATAAAGTCTTTCTTCTGAATATAACTTTTAACACTCCTTCCTATGAGTAAAATTCAAATCATTGTCTAGTTTTAGTATACGGCAAACAATAATAAAATTATGTACTTGTGGCGGACACTGGTGGCCTGAAATACAGGCTTCGGCTTAGCTTAGGCACCAGTCTCTCACAATATTTTTCTATAAGCCCATGACTGGACAATATTGTTTTTGTTATTTTTTTTTTAAAGGATATTGTGGTGAGAAAATAAATAAATATTATTATTATAACTAATTACTAAATAATCATTTTTGTCATACAAGAATAATAGTCAGAAAAGATGAAACAATAATGTACCTACAGATAAAGTGTAGCAATAGAATCAAACAATAAAAAAACGACACAAACTTAATAATAAGTATTATTAAGCAATATAATAGGATAAAAAATAAAAATAATCAGTCTTCATTGATTGTATGAAGTATTTTATTTTAATCGTCTACATCAAATTCAAGTACCTAGGTACTTCGTTTGTACTGCTTTTACCGGAAATAGGGAGATTTTTCCAAAGTAACAACCTTATTTTCAGGCATTAAAGAACCTAATTCTTTTATTATGTTTTGCTTCCTTCCTAAATCGATACCTTTAGGGCCCGTTTTTTGAGTAAAGATTGGCAAAGTTTTTGATTTTAAGCAAAAAAATCTGCTTATAGTCAGTTTAGTGAAAATATTTTTTGTACAAAAGGCAGTACTTTCCTCTTTTGACTAAAACTTCAACTATGTCTCTTAAGTAAACCATGTTCCCCTCGTTATCATTCATTTTGTTTTGTGCGACGTGTGATTTGAAGTTGTGGAAATCTGTAACCTCCATTATTTTAGATACTACCTTCCCCGACTTGAGTGACTCCGTAACCGCGTTGACAAAATCCCTAAAATCATAATCCTTGCCTTGCTTTCGCAAAGATTGTTCCACAAAGTGGTGAAAAGAATCGGCTGACATGAACGTGTGCCCTGGTTCAAAATATTTAAGCACAATCTGTGTGGCACCGATGTCACAACTAATTATAATTTGAATAAGTATCGTGTAGTTAGCAATCGTGCGTGCTCGGTTTTAATATTTTAAAAATTTTATCAAGTAAAACGCAATATTAGGGAATATTACTTGACTTTAGGTATTTTAGGTAATATGAATTGGATGGATTAAACTAACTAATATGCAGTAAAATGATTATAATCACTGTAAATTATATGGTTTTTCACAAATAACTATAAAACTACAACTTAAACTGCAGTAAAGTTATTAAAAACTGCATGTCTTTTTGTTTTTCACAAGAAATTACAAAATCCCCAACAAGTTAATGTGCAGTATGTAATGTTAATACTGCACTTTAATTAGGAATTTAAATAAAAAATATTTTGTCTTCCTTTTTGCAGTATATTTGTTCTAAAATAACGCATTATTTGCGAAGGTGTTTTTATAAATATGGTATTAATACTTATCCAAATAAATACGTTATTCATCATAAGTATTTAATTTTGAACAAAATTGCCCTTGACATCATTTGATTTCAATGAATATCTTAGGAGAAATCATAGTACTAATAATAAAGCTGAAGAGTGTTTTTTTTTGAAAGCTCTAAATCTCTGGAAGTTTTGGTTGGATTTATAAAAATATTTAGGTGTTCGAGCCTAACGCTTGAACAACTTGAGATTACGCTTTCAGAAATACGTCACTCACACCTTCAAACTGTCTGTTCCTACTGTGTATGTGTGCACTGTTGCTATCTCTTTCACTCATGATGCAGCGTGCGGCGCATGCGCCGCGCTCTTCAGTACGCTTTTGAAACTCGTAGCACTCGCACGTGTACATCGTTGAAAATTTTTTACGTAAGTCACAAATTATTTTATATTGGAACTGTTATGAATACCGCTCGGCGCCTCACGGCTCAGCGACGTCTTGTGTGCCACCTAGCACCTAAAAGCATGGTCACTTTTTCTGCCGGATCGAGACAGCATGTCGTATCGAGTTCGACAGTCACTGTAGTCTGCGGACGGCTACACCACTTATTGTCTGAGTGAGACCACCTGACCCGTCATTCGAAAAAGACGACGTCGAGTATCATTTGATCATGACGACGTCATGTCGCCTGTCGTTTCAGACGACGTCGACTGTCAAGTAAGACGACGTTGACTGTCGTTTGATTTAAACGACGTAGGCTGTCGTTTCAAGTCGACATCGCTTGAATGAGACGACTTTACAGTTAAGTCGACGTCGCCTGACGCGACGTGTTATTCCCATAATAACATTAAATGACGTATATCCTCAACAATGTTGTTCGATTTATTTCCAGAATTATGTCAAAACAAACAACATTGGGAGGATTAGCCGCTCGGCCCTGCCCAGCTGGAGAAGAGGAAAGTTTTGCAGCAGTTGTCAACATAATTGACCAAAATTTTCCGGAAGACTGGAGATCATGGGAAGTTAATGACTACAGTTTTCACGATCTATTTGGAGCCGAAGTCTCTTCTAAAATTGAGGGCAAACTAAGATTCGCTATTCCGACCGCCGATCTAGCCCGAGCTTTTGCACCAGACTCTAGTTCTTTGTCTGAGAGGAAGTATAGAAGCATAAGGACAAAGATCTTGCGCTGGCTTTTAGGCCGAGCTTTAGTGCATTCTCCTCATCACATTATGGAAAAGGTACATGGCACCGGGAGACATTATTACGCCTTTGTCGAGGCAGTGCGCACAATAAAGAGTAAACTGACGAATCGTAGGAGTGCGTCATCCGAACTACAGACCTCTCAACAAGATCAAGTAATCTCGGGCAATCCTGCTCTTTCTGATACAGAAACGCCGGAACGAACTACAGGCAGGAAAAGATCTCACGAAATAGATATAGAAGTGGAGAGTACTCCAATAAAACAACCGACTCCATCTCATTTGTTGTCTCATTTGTCTCTCATTTGTTAATAGCTGTTTTGAATCAACAAATGGAAATGTTTAATCGTTTAATAAATACTCAAAATAAACAAAACGATAACATTGAGAAAATACTGTCGAACACCATAAGAAATGACACCGTCAATCCACCTGACCTAAACGAGTCGTTTGATTCATTACCAGACAGTACACAGTCTGATGACGAACACCAGCCCTCTCAATATAATTCTTGTCTACCGGGGTCTCCGTCAACTGATAATCTTTCTACGAGAGAATCCGAACTACGAGTCAAGATATCCGAAGCTCAGAGAGAACTCGCTGCATTACAAACAGGGGATAACGAGACATTTGATTTTGACCCAGTCACAAATGTGACTGAACCCAAGGTAGCTAAAACTGATCCACAATACCTGAAGCAAGGCCAAGAAGGATGGCGTGACGTCAGATATGCAGATACTCAGAAGCAATTCCAAGCTTCACCAGCGTTTTGCGCCTTGCAAGTAAATAACCTTCTTGCTGGCGTAGCACCGAACTGGAAATCATCTGCCGTCCTTGAAAAATTCGATATGACATTAGGTGCGATAACTCATGGTCTCCTACAACAGAGGAAAATCTTTCGAGAGTTGCTGGACCACCTACCTCATGAAATGAAAAATAAAATCGGATGTGCTTTTCTTAATGCTGATTCTAAGTTTAAGAAATCGGATGCGCTCTTGCAGTATGTATGTGGTCGTCGGGCAGAAGAGATAGAACAGAGAAGAGGGGTATATAAAGTATAAAATAAGTAAGCCAAAATAAGCCTCTTTATAATATTTTGCACAATATACCCCCATCAGAAACACATCTCTTTTCGGACGAAGCAAAAAAAGAGAAAAAAAGTTTTTTTTTTTTAGTTTTTTCTAAAGCAGTTAAAGATTGCTCCAACAATGATATTAGGAAGTTTTTTCCTTATATCAACAAGAAAAAACCGTCAAAATTTCGTCCAAAAGACAGATTCAGAGAGACGACAACACAAGGCTCATCAAGAAGCAACTCACGATATTACCGTAACGCAGGAGGATTCAATGACACGGTCCGCACTAAAACCGAACAGCAGCATCGCTACAAACCCCAATCACAACCAAAACCACAGCAATCTAGAAAAGATTGGGGGGGTGGCAAAAGAAAGTGACTTTTTCAAAGCAGGGCGATTACAAGATTATGCCCAGCATTGGACAACAGCGCCAAAACTAATTCAAAACTTTATCCAGGGGTACAGAATCCCATTCAGCTCAAAACCGCCAGTCAGAAAGTTTTCTCCCAAGAACATTTTTCAATTTCGAACCAAAGTAACGCCAGAAATGTCAAAACAGATACAAAAACTATTGAAATCAAAAGCTATTCAGGAAAGTCAGTATCAGAGCGGTTTTCTTTCAGAAATGTTCCTGCGAAAGAAGACAGATGGCTCTTTCCGACCAATATTCAACCTGAAAGGCTTAAACCGATACGTTCAAACACCAAAATTTCACCTTCTAAATCACCTAAAAATTCCAACACTCTTGTACAAAAACAGTTACATGATGAAGCTGGACATATCGCAGGCATACTTTCACTTACCAGTGTCACCCAGTCATCGCCGCTTCTTATCCCTCAGTTTTCAGGGGAAAGTTTACCAAATGACGTGCCTGCCGTTCGGGTTAGCGAGCGCACCGGCAGCTTTCGCCAAAATCACCAATTGGATTGCTCATATTTTAAGAGGCCAAGGCATAAGGATACTAGTCTATTTAGACGACTTTCTACTAATTCACGAAGATCCACATATCCTGGAAAGTCAGACCAAATATGTCGTCAAATACTTGCAGAAATTAGGCTGGCAAGTAAATCAAGAAAAGTCCTCCTCGATTGCTACAACTAAATTAAAATACCTTGGAATAACTTGGGATACCAAACTAAACCAAAAATCACTATCGGAAATCAAGACAGTCCATCTTACGACCCATCTGGAGTCTATAATAAAGAGGAATCGTTGGAGCTGGCACGATGCCACCACTTGCTATTGAATTATTAAGAGCGAATGTCTTAGCCTGTCCTGTGGAATTTAAATTTAAACATGTAAACCCTTCAGTAATTATAAAGGCATTTAAGCAACTTAAGATCAAAATGACCGAAGATCTGCGGGGCTTGTCTACTAAAGTTTGTCAATCCATTATTGAGACAATTGCACCCTATTTAGCTTTAATATTTAATTTGTGTGATCAAGGGGTATTCCCGGATTTAATGAAGTTCAGTAAAGTTATTCCACTTTTCAAATCTGGGGACAGCAAAAACACTAATAATTATATACCCGTATCGGTTTTGCCGGTTTTCAGCAAGGTGTTTGAAAAAGTAATGTTAAATCAGATGCTCAATCATTTTAATCGTAATAACATCCTACACGATCAACAATATGGTTTAACCAAAGGACGTTGTACAACCGACGCCGGTGTCACCTTATTAAAACACATATTTGACGCATGGGAAGAGGCACAAGATGCAATAGGCATCTTCTGCGACCTATCCAAGGCATTTGATTGCGTGAATTACGAAACACTGCTTTTGAAACTTGAGCATTACGGACTGGGTAAACTCGCTCTTAGCTTAATAAAATCATATTTAAATGATAGGTTTCAGCAAGTTCAAATAAACGGTGTAAATTCATTGGGTTTAAAAGTCAAAATGGGTGTACCGCAAGGCTCAATATTGGGGCCGTTCTTATTTTTAGTATATATAAATGATTTACCTTATTTACTGGAAAACCGACCACAAATGGTGTTATTTGCTGATGACACATCACTGATTTTTAAAGTAAGCAGACGTGCACAGGAGCTTGACGACGTAAGTAACGCTATGCTTGTGGTCCATAATTGGTTTACTGTAAATAATTTGGTATTAAATGAGAAAAAAACTAAATGCATTAGATTTGCTTTACCGAATGTTAGAAGTAGTGAATGTCACGTTGTATTGAATAAGGAGATACTTGAATTCGTCGAAATACGGTTTTCCTGGGGATCACGCTTGACTCAAAGCTGCAGTGGGGTCCTCACTTAACATCACTTGCAGGGCGGCTAAGTTCAGCCGCTTACGCTGTTTGGAAAATCCGTCAATTAACACACGTGGATACCGCGAGACTGGTCTATTTTAGTTACTTTCATAGCATCATGTCTTACGGTATTTTGCTGTGGGCGGGCTGCAGATATTGAATCTATCTTCATTCTGCAAAAGATGGCTATCAGAGCTATCTACAACCTCAGCAGACGTGAATCTCTAAGGGAACTGTTTAAAAAAATTAACATCATGACGGTTCCTTGTCAATATATATATGAAAACATTATGTACGTTTGAAAAAATCTACATCTTTTTAGTAAGATATGTGACAGGCATAATTTTAACACTAGAAATAGGATCAAATTAGATCAACCTCGTTTCAGATTGTCTAAAGTAAAAACTTCTTTTATGGGTTATTGTGTAGAGTGTTATAATAAAATACCACTCGATATTCTTCAACTAAATGAGAAGAAATTTAAAACATGCATTAAACGCACACTATGTAGACAAGCATACTATAAGGTGGATGATTATATCGTAGATAAAAATGCTTGGCTAAATGCTGGTCCTGCTCCACAGACACTTGGGCTCACTAGTTAAAATTTCAATATTTGGAAGACATGCTTCCCTTTTTTTCTTTTCTTTTTTTTTAAATGTTTCTGACATTCGAACTTAATGTGTATTTTTAATTCAATCAAGTTTTAATTGTTACTTTAATATATTATACCTCTTTCTAGTAAAATTTTATTCATCTCGTAAATAAATTGGAAACTATAGTTTTGTATAATTTAGAAGCATTTTTTTTTAAATTTTGTAAATGTAAGAACCATGGATCCGTTCATTATAATTTTTTTTATATTGACTTGAAAGAGCATGGCAGTTGAGAATGTGTCATGCTCACTTAAATGTCTCACTGATGGTGGCGCGTGTGTTGGAACATTCGGTTCCCTTCAAAATGGTTGAGCTGGATGGTGCTGATCCATGCGTCATGTTCGTGAACGGGCGCTGTCAGTTGAGACTGGTCATCTCTTAGCTGCCAGGGCTTCTTTTTAATCTTATAACTAGTTTGAATTGTTTCTTCATAACATTGTTCTCACATATAGAAGCAACAAGAATACTGTACTCAGGATTTTGTAATATCTTAATTTAAAAGAGTGTCCTTGGAGTTTCTTGCCCGTTCTTCTCCAAGAGATCTACGTTTTGGAATGGGCAACTAGCTTCAACTTTCTGACTAACTGACCGACTAGTCAATTTTGACAATTCAAAAGTGCCTGGATATGGTTTAATTGAAATAAATGCTTTGAGTTTGAGTTTGAGTTTGATGCAAAGGTTATTCTGGGGAAGCTGAACTTTGCGTCATACGTTGTACCACTAGGACGCCTCCACAGTCGCTTTCTCCAAAGGGCATCAAGTCGTTTACCTATGACAAAACCACATCGGCAATTGGCAATATCACCCCGTGCTATGGCGGAGCTCATCTGGTGGAAAACGAATATCCAAAAAGACTCACCCATACACATACCAGAGCCATCAGTTTTCATAACGACAGATGCTGCGGACAGGGGCTGGGGAGCTATAATAAATGGTCAGAAGTTCTAGGGCACTTGGAAAAATGTGCAGCGGAAGTGGCACAGCAATCAGAAGGAACTCTACACGCTATTCGAAGTCTTAACACGAGTCCACTCTTTTATAAAAGATAAAACAGTGATGTTACAGACCGACAATCGAACAACAGTATCTTACATCATGAAACAAGGAGGTACGAAGTCCTTGAGACTACTGGAGACTTCACTAAAAATTTTAGAACTTTGTCAACGCCAACGTTGTCACCTCATAGCCCGTTATATACCCGGAATATACAACGGTCTGGCGGACAGCCTCTCCCGAGAAAAAAGTCTTCCCGAATGGCACCTCAGGCTATCGGCAGTATCAATGATATTCCAAAAGCTGGGCACTCCTGTGATCGATCTGTTTGCATCAGCGACATCTGCGGTGGTGCCGACATATGTCAGCGAAGACGCAAAAGACACACACAGTCTATTTACAGATGCGTTCAGCAAGACGTGGCAGTTCAAACTGGGATGGATCTTCCCTCCACCATCGTTGATACCTCGCGTGATTCATCATCTGAACAAATCGGAAGGAACGTACTTAATAGTGACTCCCAGTTGGACGAAGGCATTCTGGACGGCCGATTTAAGGGAAAGGGCAATTTGCCCACCAATCCCAATAACAGATCTGAAGTCGAATTTGACAGATCTTCGAACAAATCAATCACCTCAGAACGTAGAGAGCTTAAATTTGTTGGTCTGGAAGGTACGGGCTGGAGCAAACAACTACAAAACTGGTCCAACACGGATATAAATCTTCTAGAGACATCTTGGAGGAAATCGTCTCTAAAGACATACAAACCTGCTTGGTCCCGGTGGCAGGCCTGGGCTCGCACCAATAATATACCTGTGGATAATCCCAGCCCATCAGATTTGGCAAAATACCTATGTCACCTTTATAACACCGTTAGACTGGCCCCTCGCACTATTGCACTGCACAAATCAGTAGTGGCAACCTTAGCGAACCCTCTGCGTTCAGAAGAGCTAACTTCGCACCATTTGGTAAAGCATGTATTGAAAGCAATTTTCCTGAAAAATCCCCCAACAAAGAAAGCCATCCCTTGGAAAATAAGCGATCTTTCGGATTTCCTTAGGCTGTCTTCGTTTACAACGTAGGTTCTATTTCAAATTTTTAGACATACCTGTGTCCTTCTCCTATAGCTTCAGGAAGAAGAGTACACGATCTCACCTTATTGAGCATCAAAAAAGGGTTGTTTAAGGACAACGGAGATGAGGTAATTCTATGGCCTCAATACGGTTCCAAAACCGACTCTAGCACTTATAGACAATCCGGATGGGTGTTAAAAAACAACACAAATGAAGCTCGTCTAAATCTTGTTTTGTGGATAAGAAAATCCATTTTAGCCTCCCAAGAGCGACGAAGGGAAAAGAACTTGGAGAATTTGTTCATAACTACGAGAGGGACAGTTAAAAATGCATCACGCTGTGTAATTTCGGGATGGATCCGAACACTTTTTCGGGAGGCAGGCATCTCTGCCTCAGCAGGCAGTTTCAGAGCTGCAGTTGCGTCCGAAAACTGGACCAATAATAAATACAATATTGATGATATTCTTAAAAGAGGAAACTGGAGATCAAAAAATACATTTTTCAATCACTACTTCAGGGAGACATCTGAAAATTGTACTAATAATTACAACCATACTACGAGAGTATTGAGTGATGATTTTTCGACCTTATAAAGTTGATTATAATGTTGATTATATTATATAAAAGTTCAAGAGGTAGAAGTACCTACTTATGTTTGTTATTTGATCAGTTATTCACTTTCTATAAACTTACTTTTGTTGATACTTTATTTTAGATTATATAATCTTATAAAGGCATTAAAGTTTTAATTTTTTACCTATTTTTATTAAAACATCAGTCACAGTACGCATCGCAGCGCCGCCGGCAGAATATAAGCACGTCTCAAGTGGTTCAAGCGTTAGGCTCGAACACCTAAATAGAACCGTTTTCCCCCCGAGGGGTAGAAAACGGATATTTAGGTTTCAGTCGTAGCTTGAACCACACTTTAAGGTCCTTGCCGGCTCCTTCAAAGGTACTGAAGAGCGCGGCGCATGCGCCGCACGCCGGGCGCTGCGTCATGAGTGAAAGAGATAGCAACAGTGCACACATACACAGTAGGAACAGACAGTTTGAAGGTGTGAGTGACGTATTTCTGAAAGCGTATTCTCAAGTGGTTCAAGCTACGGCTGAAACCTAAATATCCGTTTTCTATCCTTCGGGGGGAAAACGGTTCTATTTTTGCGTTTGATAGCCCAATTCTTGAGGAAGGCTATATGCTATTAAACTTGACGCTAGGATCCTTAGAAGTTGAGCAAAAAGAAAAAAAAGTCTGAAGTTTTCGCTAAGCGAAAACGAAGTAATAGCGCAGGCCGGCGACGCGTTGCACGGGGTAGATCGGGGAAACAAAGAATTTTACGCGGACGAAGTCGCGGGCAGAAGCTAGTAAATAAATAAATTAAATAATCATGGGTATTGATGCTGATATGGGATTTATCTCCTGCTCCCTACAAAAGACACAACACTGCTTCAGGGCGGAGTCATATTGTTTTCTTGATTTATCCGAAAGGGAGGCCAGCATAACTTCCATTGAAGATGGGGCAATTGCTCTTCTTAGGAAAGCTTCCTTGATAATACAGCTGCTATAAGAGTTAAGGTCTTGTGTAGGGGATGTGGGTATCTGAAAGGAGATTGTAATAGATTGAGGTGAGGTCTAAAGATTAATTTTTGAGATATGATCAAGGATTCAAAAAGTGGATACTTTAAGGAAGGGGCCCGTAAGGGCCGAAGCCTGCCGGGGCAGCGGGATTGTCCGAAAGGGTTACCACTATCCCGGAACACAAAGGGCTAAGGAAGGAACACGGGTGGATTTTAGTCAGTAAGAGTCTGACACTCCCTTCTGCTCCACTCAGAGCGGGAAGGGTCATTTCATGATTTCCCATTGTGACTGTCTGTCACTTACACTTAACATAACTTGACGTCGCCACTGGAAGACACATAAATTCCCTGTTTTATGGGCAACAGACTGGCACTTCCTCCAGCCATCAGGCGAAACCAATATTTTACAGCACTTATGATGCAGTATTTTGTACAAATTCTACAAACACGCATGATTGCAGCCACATCTGGGTGTCGTAAATGTGGCGCCGTCAACGGGACCGCGCCGTGCAGCCAATTGAGAAACAATTAAGAAATGAACAAAAAAAGGCGTCTTGGGTCGATATTCCTAGAAGCGAGGCAAAGGGGGCTGGGAGAGAGGTGATTATTGTGTGGGAATGACAACAAAGATGGGGAATTGGGAAGTTAGTTAGCTTTGGGACGTGGAGAAGGTGAGTAGGCAGTAGGAGCTGTGCGAGAGGTGAAATCGGTAATTTAAGCAGTGATATTCTGTGAGTGGTAACCTAAATCTCTTCGCGGCGATATTTCGTAAGTACCAATTTACATAGTTTCATAGTGGTAGTGTTGTCTAATTCATCTTTCGGATGTTGATATTGTTCCTTGGTTGAATTATCATGGTGTCTGGCTTAAACACAGGAAAGTACTTAGTGAGTTGATTAATCTATCTATACTTATAATAAATCTGTAGAGAGGTCAATTCTGTACATGAAATATATTTCCAAAATAACTATCAGCGGGTGATTAGTGATCGTTACTGACGCCAAAAATGCAATCAGTAAAATTTTTGTCTGTCTGTATGTTCGTTATAGAAACAAAAACCACTCGACGGATTTCAACGAAACTTGGTACAATTGTTCTTCATACTCCTGGGCAGGTTTCATCACGCTACGATCAATAGGAGCAGAGCAGTGAAGGGAAATGTTGGGAAAACAGGATTTCTTTTTAGGTGAAGTAGTAATAGGTTAGTAGTAGTTAGTAATAGGTAAGTTTTGGTTAATTTATGTTCAGTTTTTTTTAATATTAAGTAGGTAAAAGCGTAGGTACTTTTATTAATTATAGGTATAGGTATTATTAATTATAGTAGTTATAGGTATTTAGTTTTAAATGAAGTAGGTTTTATTATATACACACATCAAAAGTGTCTAGGGATCAACATATATTTTTGCAATAACTTTTCTCCTGATTGATATTAATTAAAATTTTCTTTAAGGATTCATCAAATAAAGTGTTTTCGTTTGTCACAGTAACGATAAACCAAGTCACCTTTGCATTAATAAAGAAATTTGCCATTTTCCTAATAAAGGGATTTTTGACATTTGAACCACTAACACAAAAGTTCGAAAAAAAGACTGAAATAACAGTTTTCTCTAAAATTTTATTGGGTAACTTAAACAATTAATAATCCGTGTTTCTACCGCGAACACTAACAACACAAGAACATCGGTTTGGCATACTCAAAATGAGTTCATCCAAATCACGCTGTGGAATGGCCGCCCATGTTCGTTGCAACAACAAAAAAAGGTCTTCTTGCGACTGGATACCCTCCATATTCGGCAGAGCTCTTCTCTGTAGCATATCCCATGCATGCTCAATCGGGTTCAAGTCTGGCGACTGAGCAGGCCAGGGCAGGACATTGATGTTAGCTGCGGCGAGAGTCTGTCTTACAACTCTTGCGGTGTGCGGTCGTGCATTATCATGCATTAACTGAAATAAGGGACCGATTTGCACTTGTAGAGGAACGATGACGTCTGATACAATCGTCTCAGCATAAATTTGAGCGTTGAGGTTGCCTCTGATCCAAATCAACTCAGTTCTTCCGCCGATCCAAATACCCGCCCATACCATGATGGTTCCACCACTATAAGGATGGACTTCCTGGCAGGATTTTAATCGCTGTTGGCGTCCAGGGGTTCTCCAGTGTCGTATACGTCTTGTATCCGGTCTCATACCAAAACGAGACTCATCAGAAAAGCACACGAAACGCCATTGTTCTTCTGCCCAATTTCTGTGTTCAAGAGCCCATTGATATCGAATCCTACGATTGTGCATTGCTATAGGTGGTACCCGTAGCGGTCTTCGGGAATGAAGGTTTACTTCATGCAAGCGGTTTCTGACTGTTTGGTCGCTAATTAAGTTCCCTGAAGAGTGATGAAGCCTCACGGCTAACATCATGGCGGTTATTGTTGGAGCTCTTCGAGTTAAGATTTGAATGTATCGGTCTTGTCTACGTGTGGTGCAGCGATACCGTCCTCCATGGCGCTCAGCCACGGTACCAGTGCTTCGGTAACGTGTCCAAAGTCGACTGATAACACTCTGACTTGTATTCAGAGCTAAAGCCACAGTACGTTGCCGGGAACCAGCTTCTATCATTCCCACGGCTCTGAGCATTTCTTCCCTGCTTAAATGACGTCGCCGCTCCATAATAACGTTGGTTTTAATCAGTAGTAGGGAAACAGTAGCACTAATAATGTCTTCAATGCGTTGTATGTTTTTATAGGGAAAATATTGACAGCTGATTTTCATCTTTTACTCGAATTTGATTCACAGTTCCTGATTCAAATTATGAAATGCACCAAAAAGGATCCATATAAATTTATAAAATCATAAATTTATTACAAAGCCACATCTCAATCTCAAGAAATCCGCATAAAAATGCTTGATCCCTAGACACTTTTGATGTGTGTATTATTTTATATATTAGACGTAGTTATATATTTTTAGTTATTCAAGCCCCAAGCGGACGCCGGCGTCCGCCCGCTATTGTCTTGAAAAACGCGTTGAATGAGAAATACGCGTTCTCAAGAATCGGCAGAAGAAAGAGCACATCGGTTAAACTCTATGAGAGTTAGTGCCTCAATTTCCGGAAGTCATTATTCCACGCGGACGAAGTCGCTGGCAAAAGCTAGTTATAGCTAATTTTAGGGTATTGGTTAGGTTAAAGCTATATATAAGTTGTATATTATACTAGTATTAATGTAATATTCATATCTACTTCCTTTCAATGACTAGATGAGGTATCCTACACATGCGTTCGATTCTAGGGACCTGGGGATAGCCCATATAGGGTGTGACACTTACCAAAAGACTGTACACAAATACTTTACCAACAGACTAGAGATAACCACAATCAAGACATGACACTTATGGCAGTCACACCGCTTATGGAAGGCTGAACCGAGCTCACAACTGGTTAGGGCCAATTTGAATTATAGTGCTACCTTGTAGTCTGTTGTTCTTGTTTACGAACACAAACCAACCAAACGTTAGTGATGGCTACCTTTTCCTTAAGGACTGACTAACTGCAGAATATTTTACGTTGCCTTGATGTGCGCACACTTCCCGGGAGCGGGGGTAGGCATCACCAAGTACCCCTAACTGGATTGATAGTCGTTCTAAGGAACGCTAGGAATTGTGTCTCGTTAAATCACACCCGGCCCCCGTAGGCTTCTTACTGATACAAAAAAAATAATATTTAGCGAGACACATAATTTGGATGCCCAGATGGAAAGGCACCGTTGCTAGATAGGTAGACAGAAATGGTTGCACGACCGCTGATTACACTGCAAGCATCCTCTAAATTGGGTAGATTAAGGGAGTGTGAAATGACGATATAAAATAACCACTTCGGCGTATAGCAAGGCAATTCGTAAGGAATTCGGCAACGGACTGACGATGCGGTACGCTTGCGCTAGCTTTGTATTGTCTTAATAAAGGGTGAGTAGGCCGTTATAAGGGGTTATTATTACAGTACGCGTCCAGCACTTCTGGAAACTTGTCTCGCTCAATGGTAGAGGCACTTCGCAGTCCTTTACCTTAGGATTGGGTAAGACATGCTTGAGTATAGAGAACGTGTCCTACTGGAACCGCAGCAGGTCCTCTCTAGGCCTATGCACGTTAGGACTGGTGGCACACGTACGACGTAACAGCTGTTGTAAAGCGGCCCTACGTCTCTTGGGTGGGTTACCAGATTATTGTAAGAACATTCAGTAGGTAACGTAACTCAAAACAATGTATTCTCCGACGCAAGCATTACGTGTCAATTACCCTTTTGTATTCCTCTCTTGTCTTCTAACTTTCATAATCAAAAGAAAAGTAGGTTTCCTTTCCTTAGTCACCTTAACAATGAATTCCCAACCTTATTTTATATTGAAATTGCTTATTGTATCCCCTCCTTGTTCCCCAGCTTTCCAAGTTGGGGCAAGGCAAAACACTTCTTGGGAATTCATTACAGTCGGTGGGAGAGTGTCCAGTCTGGAGACGAGCTCTACAGAGTCGTACGGGGCGGGGTGCGACTCTTCCCCATTAGGGGGAACCGACCCAAAACACTCATGTTTAACATAATTAGGAAAAACGAAAATTTTATCAGCCTGGGGTATTTTAGAAACAGTCACACCATCCTCAAAAAAAAAGCGGCCAGTGTGGCTTGTTTGTTACTGATCCTTTTGTCTCGCTTGGTTCCACTGTCGTTCATGGCTGCTGCCACTTCCTCGTTTAGCTTGGGTGGTATCAACAACGGACAGTTATTAGGAGTATCATATTTCTTTCTTATTGTGTCTCTCGTCTCCGTATTTAGACCGTCTTGAAGAATAGCTATCCATCTTGTATTCAAGCTGCTATGTAGGTCCTCAGCTTTCTTATGAGGGACAATACCTTCATCACTTAAAATTTTGATTATTTCTTCAGGTACTTTAGGTGCCCCCTTACCGTTTGCTTTTTGGGTGGTTCACTCCTGAGTGAGGACGTGCTCGTCTGTGTTCACCCATTGAGTGACTGCGCGAACGAAAACTACTGATCGGACTGGGGTGGCTACGGGGGCGACTGTATGAACGTCTCCGACTGAGTGACCGCCTGCGACTATACGGACGGCTTTGACTGTGTGACCGGCTCCGACTGTATGACTGGCTGCCATGTTCGTCATACTCGTCTGAAGAAAAAAGATGTTAACATTATGGTCTGACTATGGCTGACCTCTCGTGAAAGCTCTAAGTACACCAAAATAATGTAATATTGTCTGTCGGCATAATCCACACTCCCAATCATCTTCAATCTCTTGAATTTTACTTTTTGAGCAGATTTTTTCGATGTTGAGGGCTGAGGCTAAAGGTTTTCTTGTATTATATTCTCATTTACATTAGTACTTGTCAGTGTTAAGCATTTCGCGCTAGAATCTCTTTTTCTTGACTTTTCTGGGCGTTTTAAAGCTTTGGGTGTTTTTAAAATGTGATCCACTGTGAGTATAAGACTTGAAGAAGAACTTTTAGCTGATATGCTAATCAACGCTGAAGCTGCAGAAGCAGGGCATGCTGAACCTGCAGAAGCAGGGCATGCAGCAGGAGCTGTGTCAGTTAAAGCTGAAGGTCGTAACGCTTCCTTTGAAATTGCATTTCGGTTTAAAGGGCAAATACCTCTTTTTTTAAAAGCATTCTCAATGCTCTTTTTATTAAATTTATTGAATGCTGGATTCATAATGGAATGGAAGTTACTGAGATTTGGAACATCTGTAGGGTTATCGCTTATGTACCTATTAATGCTGTCGCTAACTTTTAAGTAGCTTGAATAAACCTACGTCAAGAGGCTGCAATAGATGTGTGCAATGAGCTGGGAAAGTAAATAGACGAACTTGGTTATCTTTCGCAACTTTAAGAACAAGGAAGTGTTTCTTGGCAAACAAATTTATCATAATCAAGCATAATTAATTTATAATTATCCCTAATAAATAAATAAATAAATAATGAAGAATACTGTTGAAGTTAAGGCAAATAAAACGGTAGTTAATCAAAACATGTTTATTAGCACACAAACGCAGCCAGATACAAAAATAAGATTTAATTATACTAAATTATAGATCATTGGTTTGCGAATCAAAATGAGAAACTAGTTCTTGAACGGTCGCAAATTGGGTTACATCTATGGAAGTCTGTTCAGACACATTGTTATTAATATGTAAATTTGTAGGTACACCATCATTGACAGGAGAACTTTCTGGATTTAATACCGATACTCGTTGAGATGCAGTTGTATACCCGTAGTTTTGAGGATAATCAGAGAAGTTTCTAGTATTGTATCCTGTATAATTATATTTTCCCATTCTAGCGTCGATTAGTATATTGTTTATTAAGTATTTTGCATGTAGTACACCATGTACATTATTTACATTTCTTAGTTCTGAAGCTACGTATTCGGCATAGGGTAAGGAAAGGTATATTGGTGACAAAAAAGAAACAAACTAATTCTGTAGAAATTTGGCAACTAAATAAAAAGTCACTTTTATTTTATTACATTATATATTGTTTGAAGTAAACATTTGGAATAGTTTGCTAAACAAAAATCTAATAATTTAGAGAATAAATGTTAATTGAATACATAAGAAATCTGAGGTAAGTTGGCGACACAGTTTGGGAAAGGGTAGGAAAGGACATGACCAATTTCTGCCTTCGAGTTCGGGAACATGTGCAGGATTACAATTTTTACATTAAGCTTAAAAAAATAAAAACTAAATTATCATGTTTATATTATTCCGAATAAAGACAAAGTTTAAATATCTAAAAAATAAAAAGTATTATAATTGATTCCTCTTATCTCTTTTACGCATTTCACATGTTGACGTTCCATTGTATCAAAACTCGTTCCATTGTACACATAGTATAACGAGTTATTTTCGATAGAGTGAAGTTTAATGACAAAGGAATATTATGTTTATGTTGTTTATAATAATTGACACGACTACAGGTTAGGATTTTATTGACACGTGCGTGTAATTCTGATTGAATATCATCATTTTTAAAAATAATCACTAGCACTACGTATAAAGGAGTGACATTTCTTTCACAATGCATCTAACATGGCGGAGACCTGTCTAGGGACGCCCAACAATCTGTTTCATAAAATCGATAATTCAATCGATTCTACTCAAAGCATGAAACATCGATTCACAAAAAATCGAGATTCAAATAGATTTTTGGATTGATATTTTATTTTACCGTTTTATCTGTTAAATTAATATAATGTAAATAGTTTATGGTCAAGTAAGTATGTATTAATGTGAATATTTATTTTGTATTGTGATTTACGCACTAAGGGCCGGCCTATTCATTGAAGCTTTGTTTTGTGGTTATTCAAATTGAAAATAATAACAGTGATTCCGATTCAGATATCAAAAAAATAATACACGAGTTGAACGATACCTATAAATATTTATTATAGTAGACCGAATGTCTATAGATCAAAATGCAATGATTGGAATCAATGGAATAATACTGTAGAATTGATACATCTCTTTCGTGTCTCCAAAGGTTCGAAGAAATTAAATACATGAATAATAATAAAACGTCACACAAACGGTCAAATATCATTGTCAATGTCGAATGGATCTATTTGTTGCCATTATTTTAATGAACGGATGAACAAACTTCGAATAAACTAGAGACTGTTGCCATGTGTAAAATACTAATCGAAGTTTATCTAATCTGTTCATATTTTCCATTGGATCGTATGACAGTAGATTAAACCATAGATTATATATTTTTATCCTCAGATTTTATCGTGATTTCGATAACCATATGCATATTAATGTCGAAGTATACTGAAGTAACATAATTAATTATCGATTTATCGATATCCGATCGCCATTCACCATAATCGCATCCCTACTTGCACACCGATCTTGGCATCCCTTTCATTCACGTCATGACGTCTTGTTTCGTAATTCGTTGTTCCGTTGTGTAATATTGGTGTAATGTGCAATGTTGGTTCTGTTTCTAACGACCATTGCTATTAAATAAAGAATTCATGTGGATAAAATGGATATTATGATGAGGTGCCTAAACTATGTGTCATATCTGTAAGGCGGGTTCAAAGGCATAACATTATGTCAACGCTAAACTTACCCCTGCAAGCAAGACTTGCCCGAAGGTTAAACAACCAGGTATGTATACATAGACTACATTGAAATAATACTATCTATCAACAAGACAGCTATAAAATCTGTTAGTTCGACTACACGTGAGCCAGAAAAACTTAACAAAGCAGTGTTTATTTCGTGGTATACATGACCCAGGCTTATGAATACTCAATATAGATGTTTATTGCTACACATGGCTGGATAGGATAGTCACTATTTTTGTTCAAGTATACACACACGTCTGTGCTTTCATATTTAACAGGTATTCTAACTAAATAATATTTATATTTTTCAGATGCCTTTTATCACCCCTGTTTCAACTTATTGAATACTGATCAGGCTGACAATGAAAGGTTGCTAGGCCATATAATGGTCTGTTGTGGGTGTGGTCTCTGTCAGAGGACTGCGTTTCTATGTGATTCTTGCAGACAGTCAATTACTACCTATTATTTCCCATGATAATTATCAGATACGATGTTTGATTAATGATACCATGGTCAGTTGAATAAAGTATAACTTTTTATATTCTGCTATTCATGATGTGAAGTGTTCTCGGTGCAGTAACTTAATGTGATGGGTAACAACAAATAGAGCATAGTTGTGAAACTATGCTATATTTGTCATATTCAGTCTAGGTGGATGACCATTATAACATTATTATGGCATTTAAAATGTATATTAAAATAAGTCATCCTATTTTAGAATGTGGCAACATATAGATGGCAACCTTCCTCAATTATAAGTTTTCCCTGTTATAGAACACAATTATTTACTTTTATTTGCATTAGGGCCATATCAGCAGTGCTATTCTGTAAAAATCTCACAGTGAAAACTAAAGTGGAGTGAGCTGTCATTTCATGTTATGTTAAGGATTGCCTCCATCGATAGCTCATTTCACGCTCACTTCACCTATGTTATCACGGTGAGATTTTTACAGGATCGATAGGCAGGTCAAGCAAGCTAGATCTTATTATGGAGAACACAAGGGAAAATGGAATTTACCATGTTGAAGTGTGTCCAGAGCTAGAGCGTTCTGCAGAAATGATTTTACGTGTTGGTGGGATGATAAATCAATATTTATTAAGACGGAGAATAAAATCAAGGCATGTCAGTCAAAAAATATATTTTACCTATATACTGAGAACCTAGCAGCAATTCACCATTAGATGCAATATTAGATTACTATTGCAACTGTATAGCAGGCAATCATACAGTCGGCTGTTGTTGCCATTTCATGACACTGGTCTGGTATCTTGGCTGGGCCAGGTACCAAACCAATGAAGCACCAGCGCTATTTTTAGAAAATGTTTTGGTTGCCATTCAAGAGCATTTTTTGTCACCTACTTTTATGAATTTCCAGGGTTAAAAACTGAGAATGCTCATTAGTGATTAAACTGTCTAATGTAGTCTGACTTTCCTAAATGTTTTTTTTTTTATTTATGAAAATTAAAATAATTATTCTTCTTTCCATAGCAGGAGGTATTTGGACCATAACCCACCACGCCCGCATGATTAGTGACCGCTGGGAACAGTATCAACACGGTAGGTGCCTGAGAATGGACGGTGCCACCGAGGCTGACCCAGGAAGAGGTGGCGAGACGACCTCGACGCGTACCTCTAGGGTTGGATCGAGGTGGCCCTGGAAAAGGATGCTTGGAAGAATTTATGGGAGGCTTTTGCTCAGCAGTGGGACAGTGTAGGCTAATAGCTTAAAGCTATTCATGTAAGCGAGCACACCCTTTATGCCTGGAGGCTTTTATATTTAGTATAAAGTTTTGTTTACATTTTTATTTCTGCTTGAGTATAGTTTTCGATGATTTTTATTGGTATATTGGCGTGTGCTAGCTGACATAATGGAAAATAATTTAATTTACTTAATGCTTTACGTTGCGTAATGTAAATTGTGTTGCACAATATTGTATAGAATCAAGTGTTTCAAGAACAGACAGTTGTACTTCTGGGGAGTTTGTTGCGCCACTTCTTCCCAGCTAAAGCACTGGGAAGTGGTGAAGGGTGGGCATTTTGGGGGACTGTCTTATGTAATTTGGACGTTCGAAAAGTGCTGATAATTAGCTTAGTTTGAATTAATGTAAAAAAAAAGAAAATATACACTTTTTCAAATAATAGTTTTACTATTGAATGTAATCCTCATCCCTCCACTAATAATATAAAGCCTTATTTTGTTTCCTGAGCGACGCAGAGCCTAGTAATTGTAGACAATAGCTGACTGTAGCTCGTAATTGGGTTGGCTCGACTGGGGAGCTACCACGCTCTTACAGAATACCAACGTGAAGTACCAACATTATGTTGCAGCGCTTCGAATGGTGAGTGAGAGAACCGTAAGCTCAAGGTTTGTTGTAGGAAAAGGGTGGAAACGCATCAGCAATAACCCTGGTGTTGTGGATGTCAATGGACAGCCTTGATTGATTAACATTAGGAGACCCGCATGTTCGTTTACCCCCTTGATGGTATAAAAAAAAATTAGCACCTCGATGGCGTGTCGAATAGTAGAAAATAATTCTTAAGACTATGCCTACCGCACAGTGCCGCCCTCATCGTTTGTTTGGTTATTTCATACAATTTAGAATGAAAATGCATTTATTATTTTCTGCATTTTCATTTTAAATTGTATGAAATAACCAAACAAATGATGAGGGCGCCACTGTGCGGTCTTAAACTCTTATAACCACAACGCCTAGCGCCATCTCTTATCCATAACCAGAGTTATTTAGTGGAAACTTGTCTTTATTTTTCTCAGTTTCCTTATCTTTTAGACTCGTGAAACTTTTTTATCTGTAAACTGCAGAATATAACAATTCCAAAAATAAAACAATATGTGCTGCACATTGATGTTGATACCTAAGCAGGCGCCCATTGCCCCACTGGTCATGTTCTTTGGCGATAGTATGTAAATTGGCTATATAATCAGATATTTTGAACTTAAAATAAAAAATGTTTGGCCCTTTAATAAATATAGTTCCATGCAACTATCACATCTATAATATATAATATACACACATCAAAAGTGTCTAGGGATCAACATATATTTTTGCAATAACTTTTCTCCTGATTGATATTAATTAAAATTTTCTTTAAGGATTCATCAAATAAAGTGTTTTCGTTTGTCACAGTAACGATAAACCAAGTCACCTTTGCATTAATAAAGAAATTTGCCATTTTCCTAATAAAGGGATTTTTGACATTTGAACCACTAACACAAAAGTTCGAAAAAAAAGACTGAAATAACAGTTTTCTCTAAAATTTTATTGGGTAACAATTACACGGATTATTAAACAATTAATAATCCGTGTTTCTACCGCGAACACTAACAACACAAGAACATCGGTTTGGCATACTCAAAATGAGTTCATCCAAATCACGCTGTGGAATGGCCGCCCATGTTCGTTGCAACAACAAAAAAAGGTCTTCTTGCGACTGGATACCCTCCATATTCGGCAGAGCTCTTCTCTGTAGCATATCCCATGCATGCTCAATCGGGTTCAAGTCTGGCGACTGAGCAGGCCAGGGCAGGACATTGATGTTAGCTGCGGCGAGAGTCTGTCTTACAACTCTTGCGGTGTGCGGTCGTGCATTATCATGCATTAACTGAAATAAGGGACCGATTTGCACTTGTAGAGGAACGATGACGTCTGATACAATCGTCTCAGCATAAATTTGAGCGTTGAGGTTGCCTCTGATCCAAATCAACTCAGTTCTTCCGCCGATCCAAATACCCGCCCATACCATGATGGTTCCACCACTATAAGGATGGACTTCCTGGCAGGATTTTAATCGCTGTTGGCGTCCAGGGGTTCTCCAGTGTCGTATACGTCTTGTATCCGGTCTCATACCAAAACGAGACTCATCAGAAAAGCACACGAAACGCCATTGTTCTTCTGCCCAATTTCTGTGTTCAAGAGCCCATTGATATCGAACCCTACGATTGTGCATTGCTATAGGTGGTACCCGTAGCGGTCTTCGGGAATGAAGGTTCACTTCATGCAAGCGGTTTCTGACTGTTTGGTCGCTAATTAAGTTCCCTGAAGAGTGATGAAGCCTCACGGCTAACATCATGGCGGTTATTGTTGGAGCTCTTCGAGTTAAGATTTGAATGTATCGGTCTTGTCTCCGTGTGGTGCAGCGATACCGTCCTCCATGGCGCTCAGCCACGGTACCAGTGCTTCGGTAACGTGTCCAAAGTCGACTGATAACACTGTGACTTGTATTCAGAGCTAAAGCCACAGTACGTTGCCGGGAACCAGCTTCTATCATTCCCACGGCTCTGAGCATTTCTTCCCTGCTTAAATGACGTCGCCCCTCCATAATAACGTTGGTTTTAATCAGTAGTAGGGAAACAGTAGCACTAATAATGTCTTCAATGCGTTGTATGTTTTTATAGGGAAAATATTGACAGCTGATTTTCATCTTTTACTCGAATTTGATTCACAGTTCCTGATTCAAATTATGAAATGCACCAAAAAGGATCCATATAAATTTATAAAATCATAAATTTATTACAAAGCCACATCTCAATCTCAAGAAATCTTCATAAAAATGCTTGATCCCTAGACACTTTTGATGTGTGTATATAGCTGTTCCTCGGTATCAGTATCTTCGATAGATGCGCAGATCTCGTGGTATGGGGTCAAAAAATACGAGCACTGGATCCATTTGGCTCCATTTCTTTTTTTAATATCAGCTGAGTACAAGGCCTCACATAATAGAATAGAATACTCTTTATTATATACGCCATATAAATTACAGACATAAATGTAGAAATATTACAAAGGGTGACACAATGGGCGGTCTTATCGCTAAAAGCGATCTTTTAAAGACAACCTGATGCATTGCGTCTCAAAAAATTGTGTAGGTAAACACAAGCCATTGCAACAACTTCAGAGTTTGCAGGAAGTAGCGAGATAGGTTTTCGAAATATGCGAAACACTACACACATTATGCCAAATACATTTTACACAATACGTCTAACTCTTGAGACTCTGCTTCGTATGTACGCACAGGCACCGTAGGCTTCCTGAGAGGCAGAGGCGTAAAAATGTGTAGTTGTAACTGATAGGCGTACTGTGTGGTGACATGTCGCGGAATGTGAACCTTTTGTAAATGTTGTAATGAATTTAATATTCGAATGAATGAATTTGCGATATCACTAGGAACAGGGTCGTCCCATCCGACTTTACAAAGCCAAAGTTTTTGTATGAGTATTTTACTAACAATGATAATAGGTGCTAATAACCCTAATGGGTCATAAACCTGAGATATGACAGAAAAAACTTTTCGTTTAGTTATTTGTGAAACATCGATTTCAGAATTTATTTTAGTATTAAATTTTAATTCATCAGTGTTGTTGCACCAACCTAAACCAAGTGTTTTATGTTGGGTAGCTTTTTCGAGTGACAATGATTTTGTTAAGTTATTTGATGAACTATCGAAATTACATGCCTATTTTCGTAAAGGAAAACAACCGGAATTTAAAAGGTTACTAATAGTTTCACAAAGTGACAGTAGTTCTTGTTTGTTGTTGTGAGAGAATATTAAATCGTCGACGTAAAAAGAAGTTAATATTATTTGAGATATTTGCTCATCCGGACAGTCTAACGCTAATTGTCGTAAACATCTCATAGCTAGGTACGGGGCTGAAGCAGTACCATAAGTCACTGTGTTCAGTTGATAAACTTGTAATGAGTCATGTTTATTTTCCCGCCATAGGATTAATTGTAATGTACGGTGATCAGGCTGTACGAGAACTTGTCAGTACATTTTTTCTACATCCGCACAAGCAACGAAAGCGAATTGTCTAAAACGTAGAAGTATACCCACTAAATCATTTAATAACGGAGGACCGATTAACTGTATATCATTAAACGATTTACCTGTAGATGTTTTAGCACCCGCATCAAATACAACTCGCAACTTGGTTGTCGTACTTTCACGCTGTACACAATGGTGGGGTAAAAAATAATACGGTGAGTTGTATGTTTCGAGACGGCTCATGTGGCCTAACGCTAAATATTCATTTAAGAAATCTGAGTACATACGTTTTATTTCAGGCGAACGATCAAGCTTCCTTTCTAAAGATAAGAACCTGCTTTTTGCTAGCTCGTATGAATCGCCGAGCGAATCAGCTGATTCACACATAGGTATTCGCACCGCAAACCTACCTTCACTATCGCGAGTGGTGGTTGTAGTGAACAGTACCCCTAGCACGAATCACTATTGAAAAAACATTCGTATCGTCAACGAAAGCATTTTGTATGGGAACTTGAACTCTTTCAATCTTACTTGACGGATCGAAGACAATTTGTGGAAATCACACAAATATGCCCCAATACCGGTTACGAGAAAAAATATCGTTCCAAAAGCGAGATAATTAAATACGGCGTTCCTCAGGGTACCGTGCTAGGACCCCCTCTTTTTTTGGTTTATATAAATGACCTTCCAGAGCATATAAACCACCCCATGGTGTTATTCGCCGACGATAGCACTGTAGTGATTAAGTGTGACAATCCTAATACTTATGAAAATGAAATAAATATGTATGACATTGAATAAAATTATATCATGGTTTGACGACAATAATTTAAACATTAACTTGGAGAAGATTAAAATTATGCATTTTTATCAAAGGATCCCAAACAATATCCTGGACATTCATTATTTAGGGACAAAAATTGAACCAACTACTGTTACTAAACTTGGTATTAATATAGACACCAATTTGAATTGGAGATGCCAAACAGACGACATATCGCTTCTTTGCTTCAATAATGTGTTATCTTGAAAATTGAAAGAGTGATATCGTCGTGAATATGTCACGTTTTCGCTGAAATTTGAGAGCACCTTCCTCTCAGTCATAGATTCGCTATTACACCCACAAAAGAAACCACGTTTTTTGGAAAAATAAAATCGGTCACGGCGGTTTCAACTATTAAATTTAAAAAAATGAATTGTCGGACTTATCACGTTATTGAAGCAAAGAGGCGATATGTAAAAAACTAAATAAAGGATAGTGGGCAAAAATGTTTGGACGGCACACCCAAGTCCGCCACAGCTTAGACTACTTTTGTTTGGAAGGTATCACAGCCATGTTTCTCTGTGCCAATGTGCATCAAATTCTGCCCATGGGTTCTCCATTTATTTTAAGTCGAATAGGTTTACCTTACTGAGCATTATTGAAACAAGCATAACATATAAAACATTTCTTTTATTGCAATTTAATAATTTTCAATAATTGCATTATAAACTAAAATAATAAAAAAACAATCAAACCGTGTTTAATTATCATCATGATCTATTATTATTGAGTCTGAGAAGAGGGCCGGTCTGTGGATATTCTCTTCATATCTTGCCAGGCTCAAAAACCATATTACAACCATTACGTGGGCGCAGCAACAAGGTACGGTTCCCTGTTTTGCATGAGCAATAATAATGCTTCAGTGCATTTAATCCACTCTCATCATCGTTTATCAACACATACGTATAATAAAACTTCGACCTCGTGTACCTGGAATGTATCTTTGCTCTCAAAAGCCACAGGTTTGTTCCTTCAATACCAGTGTTATTGAGCTCGGCAACGAGTTGTTCGGGTTCTCGGTAAAGTGATATAATGAAGTGCCCGTCCCCCCGAACATGCTCATTATAGTAACTTTTTGCCAATTTAAGTTGATATGTACCCAGAGTAAAAATAATCAGTTCCCTTTGGGTGAGCGAAGGAAATGTTTCTAAGCCAGGAAAATCTGCGCTCATTTCTTGGAAGGGTACTCGTTGTCTGTTCATGCGGCGTCTTGTGACGAATTCACTTAAAATCTTTTGCATGTCTTGTCTTTCATTTATTCTCTCTATTATCTCCACCACATGCTCATTATCGGTGACAGGTACATGAAAACAGTTTATTAATGCAGCAGCAATTCGAAAGTCTTGAAACATGTGTGGCATTGCGCTGTGAAAATATTCTTGTCGAAACAGCTTGAAGTCGCGTTTAAAACGGCCATTAACTATTTCAACGACCCATCGAATAAGCGTGACTTTTCTGGATTCGTTTGCTTGCGATGTTGTCAGCTGTGTTTCTCCGCTATGAACGGTATGTGGCACTTCATAACCTAACGCTTCGAGGTCTGGAACGACATCTCTGAATCCTCTATCCAAAATGAAAGTATCATCCGGCCTGAACTGCCAATGAAATGGATGGTCTTCGTTATTTATTATATCTTGCATTATTGATGCATCTGACTTTTTAGCACCATATGGACCGGTGACCTCAATTATATAGCGATCCGAACACACAAACATTAACGGTTTTAATAGATTGTTATATTTGTGCGTAAATTGAACTAATTTTCAGAGCACGAACAAAATACATGTAAGTTTCGTATCATCATCGTATCGAATACGAAACGTAACTTAGCCGTTTGTATGAAGATAGCTAGCACGAAGGCATAAAATGACGGATAGTGTCGTAATTGTCGACGGCTGGCTTACGAGTTTCACGAATGTTTATTCACTTTAAATTTGACAGTGAGAAAACTTTCGTCGGAGTTTATTTTAAGCATAAAATTATAATTTAAGTGTTTGTGTTGACATATTTTGTTAGAAAATGTTTAGATTAACAAGAAGCACCCCACGACGTAGTGCATTGTACATTAATCTTGCAGTGCGATTGATTGTTGAAAGTAGAAATGAACGAAGAGAAACAAGGCGAGTGATTTTTTGTAACACTATATTTTTATAAATCAAAAACAAGTTACCTTTTTTTGCTATTACATTTGCAGAGAAATCTCAAGGAGAGCTGTACTCAGAAAGAATTTGGCAAATATTAACCTACAAAACCTTAGCGACACAGAATTTAAAAATAGATTTCGTCTAAGTAAGGAAGCATTTTTGTTCTTGTGTCGTGAATTAAAAGAAAAATCCAGTCTAAAATCAAGTAAAAGGATCAGCCTGGAACACAAAGTAAGTGTAATAAATAAGCTACTTAAGTACCTTTCTAACTAAAATATTTTTTTTATATTTTCCACTTATAATGTGTACATTAACTAATACATACTATGTGAGTATAATATACCTACAGCTACACTACTAACTATTAACTCTTTAATATTTTTATTTCTAGGTGCTGTGTGCTTTGTCATTTTATGCTACAGGGTCCTACCAAAGAATTGTAGGAATGGCTAAATATTTAGGGCAAACTACAGTGAGCAAATATGTGAGGCAGGTTACTGATGCTCTTGTTAACCCTTTAATATTAAATAATTTTGTGAAATTTCCAACTACACGAGAGCAGCGAAATATTGTAAAAAACAAGTGAGTAATAATTATAATAACTATGTAGGTCAATAAAACTAATTTAGTGCAGAATGTTAAACAGCGAAAGGAGGATCAACTGAATAACCACAAATATGATGGCTACCTAATACTAGAAAATTTTACTGAGGTACAATACTTTATTTACAGATTTTATACAAAATTTGGCATCCCTGGAGTAATAGGGTGCATTGATGGATCTCATTTTCATATATTCACTCCAAAAAGAGACATAGAACACTTATTTTACCGCAGAAAGCATTTCTACTCACTGAATGTGCAAATGGTGAGATATTACTCTACTAATTTATACTAATAAAATTATAACTGTATATTATGTTATACAGTTATAACTTTTCTACGTTTTTAAATTGTAGATATGTGACAGTGAATGCGGAATTTTAAATGTTAATGACAAGTATGGAGGTACCACCCATGACGCTTTTATTTGGGAAAATAGTCAAGCCAATAGGTATATCCAAGACTTTCACCAGAATAAAGAACAAGTGTGGTTTTTAGGTACCTATTTTATTTTTACATATAGGTTGTTTTAATCTAATATTATAAAGAGGAAAGGTTTGTATGTATGTTTGTAACGAATTGGCTCAAAAAGTACTGGACCAATTTTAAATATTCTTTCACCATTTGAATGCTACATTACACTGATTAATATAGACTATTTTAATTGCAAGAAAAAATGGTGAAAAAACCCGATGGTGTGCAGGAACCTCCCGAAACGCCCGTGTCCGGTGAGGACCTGCGTCAGGCGGTAGGGGAGGGCGCCCTGGCGCCTCTCTAGCCACTCCTCAAAGAGGGGTCTTATCGCCACTATCGTGGCGTGCCCAAGGTTACTGTCTGTTGTAGGATTATTTAATTCAATATACAAAAAATATTTTTTCAGGGGATTCTGGATATCCACAGAGGCCTTGGTTGATGACACCAATCACAGATGCTGCTGAAGGCACCACACAGGCAAAATATACTACTGTCCATGGGAAGGCCAGAGTTGTGATCGAAAATACTTTTGGAAGACTTAAAATTAGGTGGAGATGCCTTTGTAAGGACCGCACATTACACTACACCCCTGAGAGGTGTGCTTCTATCATAATGGCATGTAGCGTTCTACACAACCTAGCATTATATTTTATGTTGCCTGATCCTGAAGATGATATAATATATTCCTCAAGATTAGGCGTTTCAACATTTTCTTCTCTAGAAGAACCTTTTCGCGAAAGTGGTTCTACAGATGAATTGGTTCGCGGTAGAGCTATAAGAAACATGTAAGTAGATAGGATTAATCGGCTTCATAATGTAAATAATTGATTTCGGTTTTTGTGTAAGCATGTTGATATAATGTTCGTTATTTACAAAACAGAATTAAGTACCTTTAAGATATTACTTTCATGAGTATAGTTTCACCATATCAGGCGTACGACGCCCACTGCTGGACATAGGCCTTCCTTATGTATGAATATAGCTTAAGTAAAATAAATTTAAATCTAACATATACTAAATGTTTTCTTTTTAAGAAATAGAAGTGAATAGTGTATGTAAAGTCTGTTAACAAACCTTAATACAAATAAAATGAAAAATCAGATTCACTTCTTTTCTCTAAATATGATTTAAATACATTTAACGCCTCTCTCATAAAATCTAACCACTGAGCTTGCAACTGAAGCTCTACATCACGCTGACTAATCCTCTCTCGTTCTAATTCTTGCGCAATTCGGTCACGCTCCTTTTCATACTCCCTAGCATTCCCCTCACACTCCTTAAATATTTTTAAAACTGAGTCTTCTGGCTTCTTCTTTTTTTTCGGCGGTTGCCACTGGGTTTGCACTGGAGCTGGTGGTGGTGTAAGTGCTGGTGGCGGAGTAGGTGGAGCGACTGTGGGTTGACTGCTCATTCCTGGAGTATTCCATTCTTCTGAAAAAATTGTGATTCAACAATCAACGTAAATACTATTCTGCTAGCTTTAGTTATCAGGATCTTTTTTTTTTTACTTTAAGTATTTGAAGATCTTATTTTAAAATATTTTGTTGTTACTAGTAGTTATGAGAAACAAAAGAGTTATAAGTTAGTTCAACCTTCAGGAATTGGTGTATATTCATAAGGAACATCATCCACAGTCAATTCGTCTACAGTTTCTGTGGCAGATACTTGTAGACCTGACAAGCTATCTTTATCTCCACCAACAACCTGCTGAACAAAAAAAAAACAATAATTGAGTATTAGTGCTTACTTAAAATTTGTGAGTAAAGGCCACCTTTACTGTTTAGTATACCTACTGTATTTTTTTTATTAAACAAAATACTACTCTATAGGTAGTATACAATAATGCTCATAGAAACATCAAAGTTTAGACATTGTAAATTAACAAAAATCATAATTGAAATGCATTATGTGGCACTCGAACCCCAGCCAGTCATCCACATAAGAATTTCAAGTGGCTAGGATTGTGACTTGTCTGACGTGTAAAAAAGGGTCACCTTTTTTACAAGATTAGGTAGGTAAGTTGCAGACAAATTAAACTTTTGTTCATATTCTGTCCCAATACGGAATTAAATATTCAGATAATTCTAAAATCATAAATTATTATCACTTTATTATATTTCCCTGAGATTACACCAATTGCTATGAAAATAAAAAAATAGAAATGTACAAATCCAGCATCTTGTATAGGCATCCCAGTAGCAGCCTGCGCTTCAATTAAATTTAAAACTCTGTTTTCAAGGTCTGGTAATGTCATCTGAATCGCTGGCCCACCGCCTGTACCCTGAGCAGACCTATTTATTTTCGACCACTTTTTCTTGACATTATTTTTGAAATCACTCCAAACCTTAACAAACATGACATGACAAGAACAGGATGTCAGCACAAACTGTGTGAAGTAAGTTTATTTCCTTAAATGTGCGTAATCTATACTAATATTATCAAGAGGATTTGTAAGTATGTTTGTAACGAATTGGCTCAAAAAGTACTGGACCGATTTTAAAAATTCTTTAACCATTTGAATGCTACATTATCACTGATTATTATAGGCTATTTTTTTTTTCCACCCGTGCGAAGCCGGGACGGACCGCTAGTTAGGATATAATAGGCTTACCTTCCGCCACTTTTCCTCTGTTCGAGAATCCCCAGTGCCATCACTATTGAGCATATCTATTAACTCCTTCCATTTTTGCTGCACATGTCTACCACGAGGACCCCCGCTGGGTTTGGATAAGTCTCCATGCCTAAAATAAATTTAACGTGAGATAAAGGACCGTGTGGTGAGTGGTCCAATATTTATAGTAATAATACGAGTATGTGTAACCTTTCTATTCAACTTTGTTTTTACAAATTTCACATGACTAGCGTTATAGGTACTTTATTTAACTTGAGTACATACAAATAAACTTTAGCTCTTTTAAACTTTACAAAAGTATATTCCAATTAATATCCCATTGAAACACTGTTAAATCAACATCTAAGCTTATGACAATAAAATCTTAAATGTAATACACTTACTTTTCCATAAATTCTACCATAATGGTGTACTGCGGGTGGCTGGTTCTCATTGTAGAACAATAAAATAGTTTCAAACTTTTTACAAAATCACAACACAAGACACAAAGTTCACTTCAAAACAAAGTTGGCCTTGAATGAGCTTCGAGCGTCCGTCGTTCGCTTAGGAATACAGTCAAATCAAACACAACGTTTTAGTAATCAGTTAAATTATTATGACATTTATCTAACTGAATATTATTTTTTTCTGTAGTTTCTTTGTATTGCGTCATAAATTGAACAGTATTAAAGTTTTAAATGCCTTAAAATCACTAATTTTTTAATTAACTGACTACTTGTGCAGTTTCTGAACGAAACATTCATTCAATGGTAAGATCATTCGTTCTATTTTTCCCATCCTTCCTTACGTTAGTATGACGTCACCAACGTTATCGTATCGAGCTCTCGATATTAGTTCGATAGTGCTTCGTGCTTCCGACTTTCGTTGTATTCCGTTATCGTATCGCCAACTCGAAACGTTTACGATACGAAACCTACAAATATTCGTGCTAGGGGTACAGCTCCTCACAAACCTTTTCATCAGCTGTAAGAATGTTATGTTGTTGATTTGCCGTTATCAACCTCCTCTAGTTCCCAAAAACGCTTTAATTGGTCATCTAGTGAGTTCGTCAATGTACAACAAACCATGTTATTTACACTTGTTGGAATATTACGGCTTAACGTGCCAGAAATAATCCACCCTAAGTGAGTGTTTTGTAGATAAGGCCCATTGGATAAACGCATCCGACCTTCCTGTAGCAAACTCCAAAACATATCCGCGCCAATGAGCAAATCTATATTATTATTTTATTTATTAGTTTTAAGAAGGCTTACAGACTAATTACAAATAGTAGGTAACAACAACATATTATCAAGTTGCTAATAACAAGCCTCCACAGATATATAACATATCGATTACCTAAAGTCGAGCAATTAAAGTACATTGTATACATAAGTAAATACTTAGGTTAGTTTTATTTATTTAAGTTGCTATTATAATCATATCACAAATATAAATACTAAACAAAAAGAAATACAAGGACAATAAAAAAAAGAACTAACAACAACAAGTAAAACACAAACATACATATGAGTTTAAGAACCACTAGGCGGCGCATCATTCACAAAAAAATTAATTGGCTAAGAGCGTCCTCACTGTGCTTATCTAGTGCAAAATAAGTCTACATCATGTTCAGAAGATACATCATTGAAGCTTCGAGCGCTTCATAAAAGAAAATTACGCCTATAATTAGTACTGGCGGAAGGCACACCTAGAAGCGGCCTCTTACGTAATCCAATATTGTTAGTGCGAAAACCCAACTTTGCTAATAGTTCAGGGCAGTCAATCGAGCCATTCGCTATTTTAATCAAAAAACACACATCATTAATAAGTCGCCTACGATCCAATGGCAGAAAATGGTACCTCTTGCAACAGTCACTGTAATCTATGGATATTTGGTGTGCTTTGTAATCAAGATATCTCAGAAACTTCTTCTGGATGCCCTCAATGCGAGAATTGTAGATCCCATATTGAGGGTTCCAGACTTGCGATGCATATTCCAAGTGCCTGCGCACGAACGAACAATACAAAACCTTGATCGGCTTCAGAGAACGGAAGCAGGCCGAGGCTCTGATAACAAATGCAAAATAACTTAAAATCTACGCCACGAAACACATTAATTTCCTTGAAATAAGTTTTGTTTATTGTAGAGTCTTTTCGAATTACATTTCAACTCTTCTGTTGTTTGTTTAGCAATATAATGTAAACGAATGTCGAACGAATGTTCGTTTTGTGATTGAATAGAGCAGGTTATTGACGGTAATGTATGTCAATACTAGAAATATTTAAATAGACGGCAGGTTTTAAAACTAAGGAACACAAATAGACCTTGGTTGTGTTTTTTTGACCATTTATGCGCTGTTCTCGTCTTATAATCTTCTCTGTTTTACTACATACAGTGTAAACATCTTCACTCGCGTAGCATAGACCACCAAAATCCTTCAAATCTATTAGCTATTAGTTTGTGAAACCATCATTTGTTACGTGCTAGTGTAGAATCTTTGCAGATGTCACAGTTATTTTTTTTAATAGATGTCTGACCATGTATCCCGCAATGTAACTAACAATTTGACAGATATATTCAGAGCTGTACTTATTTAAAGAATCTGATAGGATATCACAATTATTTTGATATGTCTCATAACTGCTATTTTCGACAGGCAAATATTCGTTTTCTATATCAATACGATATTCAACGCTAGTGTTGTTAATGTTTGATACAGTTGCGTCACAATTCGAAATAGGCACATTTTCCAAAGGAACAGAATTAATTGCCTGGTAAAGGAACCGAGTTCCAGATGCATTAAAAGTTTTTTATATGCAGATTTAAATTGGCGGGAATTTGGATTATTTTTGAACCCTCCTTGACTTGTAATATTTCCGAAGAAGAGCTCAACATGATCCTGACTAAACTTGTAGGCTAATAAGTATTTTAAATAACCTGTTTCCACATAACTAGTATATAAACGTTGTACACACACGGCTACACATCAAGCTATACATTTCCAGTTAGCTGACCTCGCATTGTATAGGTTTTTCGTACAATCTGAAGTCATTTTATATTGGTTATATATAGCTTGATGTGTAGCTATGCGTACCAACTAAGTAGAATTGTAATTGTATCAAAAAAATCAACAAAAATAAAATTCATGTAGGCACCTATCTAAGTATATCGCACACTAGGTACTCAATCTACATAAATAACACATTGAAAATTGCATAAATGCTAATTATGTTTTTTTTTTATGTAACATAGGTACGCAAGTCCACCCAAATAATCTTCAATATTCATGTCATTTTTTCGTGACAAGTGACTTTTCAGTTTATCTAAGTAATTTGTTGTGCTTCGTTTTCGCTTTTTAATTTCAGCTCTTACTTTTTCAGCCTCGTAATCTGTGTTTTTTTGTTTCTTGACCAATCCTTCGAATGTTTTATTTAGGTTACGTTTTTCTCGGTTCAGAAGATTGTTCCATTTGTTATGGCAGCTTTCTATTGCATTCTGAGTGGTAGGTATGTTTGCACTTATACAGTCTAACACGGACCAAATATCAGGAGGATATCTAGGCGGACTTCTTTTTCATTTCGTTTTCAGATTGTTCTCTTGATGAGACACTCGTTGGTAGGTTCCGTTAATGGTCAGCTACTTGACCAGCACCCTCAGGAAGAACTTTGTCCCGAATAATTTCGAAGGCACCTGGTATTTCCGCTGATCTAAATATGCAGGGGTCGTTAAGTGGCGCATCTTATGTGCAAAGTCACTGATATTAATATAAAGTTTCACCAACCCGGCTTTTTTAAAACTTACGTAAACAAGTTCCCTGCTACTCAGGTCACTAACGAAAAATTCCACTTTAAACTTTTGTATATAAAAATGCCTGTGACAAACAGACGGACATGGCGAAACTATAAAGCTTCCTTTGGAACTTCGGAAGCCTGAAAAAATATGTATTTAGCAGAGGAAAATTACTTTAGTTTTTCACTGAATGTCCTTTGCAGTAAGTAGATATTATAAAAATAAAAAACACTTACCCAAATGTGGTAGGTAAATCAAACCAACAGTTTCAAATGTATCCAGTCCGCACAAATCAAAATCCGTTAATCAAAGCCAAAGTATTCGTGTCAGTAAGATTCCAGAAACCAGTTAACAAGCCAACGTCAAATAAAATAAGAAACACAATAAATCACACGTGCGCACTCTACAAGCCGAAACAAGAGAGTGAGTGAAGCCCGCTGTACTGTACCTGTATCTGTGTAAGTGAGATAGCTAATACTTTGGATGTTTTAAGATAGAAAGAGACAAAAAATAAGCGACGAAAACAGCGCGTACGACGGGTTGGCAACATGGAGCATAAACATCTAAAAATAAAAGAGAGATAAATTGCTTTGTTAGAGAAAGACAGAAAACATTTTCTAAATATTAACTACAAGAAAAATAGTATGTATAGGTAATTAAAAAGTGATCAATAAAAATTTCTTCTCTCTGTTTAAATAAAAAAAAAAATATAAAACTCTTTACATCCTTTTTTATTGTGTAGGCATTTAATATTTCCTTGTGCTGATGTGTGAGGGGCGACGGACTCGGCACGTACTGGACCCATTTAGGGGGGACTAGAAGAAGGCGTTATCCGCCCTGCGCCGACGCCCGATGCGCCTGCTGCGGGCCGGGTGAGTGGACGAGATCTCCCTCTTCCTTTCCTTCTGCGAGACGACTGTTTCAAAGGAAACCACCGCGTCCCAGGACTCTTCGCTGCCGACCATCGACTCGACCACGGCCGGCAGCGGCAGGTCTCAGAGGTGCTTACCTCTGAGATGAGGTCACGGCGTGGCTCCTCCCAAGTGGCACACTCTGCCAGCGTATGCCACGCCGTATCCTCCCGGCAGTCGACGCAGTATCTCTGTCTATCCTTGACCAAGTGAAGCGCATCATGAAATTTCGTCAAGAGAAGAGCTTATCTGGTCGGACCATCTCAAAGGGCTGCGACCTCTTGGACCCAGGGTATCTGAAGCAACTACCTCCAACACTACATCTCAAAGGCGTCTATACGAGCTCGGTAGGCCTTCCTGAAGGTCTAAGTTTCTGCTCCGTATCCGAAAATTGAAAAGACCAGCGTTTTGACCAATATAACTTTGGTATTTCGCGAAATGTTGCGATCTCTCCATATTTTTTGAAGCCGAGACATAGCATTTTTGTCCATGCCCATACGTCTATGGATTTATTTTTCGCAAGACCCTGTATTGTATATGTTAGAGCCCAGGTAAATGAAGTCATCGACCGTTTCAAGATTAAGAGCGCCAGTAAGCTCTAATTTATGTGCTCGGTCCATCACCACTATTTATTTATCTATTTATTTCAGGCATCAAGGCCCGTATAAACACAATACAATATTAATATAACGTAATGACACTATAAATACATACACTATTATAATTACACTAAAAAACTAAATAACACACACGAAGTGTCTGCGTCGTGTTTCGCTGACTGGTGTCATGTAGCCGGCCACGAAACCGGCGGTACACAACACCCTTCGGCCAGAACTTTTCCTTGACAAACTTTTCGAGATGATGTGTCGGAACACGCACTACGAACGACTTGAAGTTCGTGTTGTGACACGACGCCAACTTCTCGACCCTAAAAATCCAGTTGGTCTTCATACGCATGTACTCCACGATCTCCTCAATCTTCGTGGAGTAGTGCAGTCTGGACGTACAGCTGCGTCGTCGGGATTGCCGGACGTAGCAGCATGTTGGGCCCTGCCAGCGCGGTGCCGCACTGGTTCCGACAAGGAACCGCGGCGGGCTTCTTCTTCTTCTCCACCTTGATGAAAGCATCCTTGTCGCACGTGTCCTCCTCTGGACCCTGCCTTTTCAAAACCTTGTTGGGTTTCGACCGGCTCCGTTTACCCCCTTTTGTTTTTTCCGGTAGTTTTACCTGCGAGTTTTCCGACTCAGCAGGCTTGTTAGCAGCTACTTTTGCTAGCTTGGTCTTTGCGTGGTTGATTTGTAGAAATGTAGACCCAGTTCCATGCTGATAAGTTTCATCCTTCTACCATTTCAGACTCTGAGACTGCTAGAATAGATAGATATCATCAGCATAGTGGAGATTTGTTAACTTGGTTCCGTTGTCACACCACCTTCCCAGTTTTCACAGGTACGTCTGATAATGTATTCTCCATATGCGTTAAAAAGGATGGGAGATAAAATGCAGCCTTGTCTTACGCCTTTTCCGAAACTGAAGAGGTTAGAGTTGGTTTTGTTCGACCTTCACTATGCCTTTATTTTGTAAAAATTGCAGAAGTTAATTGTGGAACTGATTCAGATCCTTTCATTGCAATAACATGAGACGGTTTGTTATTTAACTGCAAACCTGTTTCGTCCATATTGAAAACTTTATTTGGATTACTAATAAAATTGAGTTCTTGAAATAGTGACTCCAATAAATCAAAACAAGGATAAACTTCCTCTGTTGTTGTTCCTTTTGTCTTTGTAGGGACGCTCCTTCCGATTTCTTAAATGAAACTTCCGGATTTTTACGTAAAAAAGATTTAACCCAATCATATCCTGCTTTATCCATTACCTTGTTAAAATTACGTTTAAGGTTTAAACTTTCAGCAAATTCAACAGCCAACTGGCGTAAATCATTAAATACATAGTAGGCGCAAACCCATGGCTTTGCAATTTCTTAATATGATTAACAATATTTGTCTCTTTGTTTCCAAATAGAGAATTAGGTCCAAGTCGTCCCTTTTAGTATTGCCTGTGAGAAACCGACGGCGAAGAGTTCTGTAAGGAATATTGCATTCTTTACTTGCTTGAAAAAAATTAAATGATTTATCTCTTACCAGAGTAATGGCTTTTACCAATTCTTCTTCACTCCATTTAGCTCTATGAAAGCCAGAATGCTTTCTTCTGTATTCATTCGGCATGTAAAAAGATAAAAGACCATTCATATTTACTGGGCATCTAACACTGAATGACTGAAACATCATAGGGCATCTCTCCCGATCATTAGGGAGAGATGCCTATCGACTCTGAACGTACCCTAAAGCATTTGCAATACAAAATGGCGGTTTGTCAACAAAACAAGATCACAATGTTAGGTTATGAAACAATTTAATACTATTTACGTGAAGAATTTTGGAAAAAAAAAATACTGAAAACTATCTATTCTTACATTTTAATTAACTACACTTACCTTATTTTAACGATATAACTATAGATGCATTTTAAAATCTGCATATTACATTATGAATAATACGTTCTAAGACGCCGAGAGGCGTCAAATAGTAGCTGTTAATGTTGAAATAAAATCGATCAAAAATAACTGTTTTTTTATTTGTAAAGAAGACATCATAATCACACCTGAAAAATATTGTACAGACGGCATATCAAGCTACTACATTCTGTCAAAGGAGAATGGGCAAAATTGTATGGAGCTTGTCCTGTTCGCAGCCAACAGTGATTTTGGTATTTACTGATGTGGTTTAGTCCTACAATTAGTCTATAGAAGTTTTATTGCTGAGATTATCATAGGAAGTGAGAAAAATTAATTTTTGTTTTAGAAGATTTTGCATCGTTTTACTTAGTATTCCGGTTTACTTCAGTGCAGAAAAGAAAATGTAAAATCAAAAAACGAACGTATAAGACTTTAAAATATATTCATTAAGTAATGTTGTGTTTATATTACGTAACAAAAATATAATACTCATAACATAGCTATACTCGTCAAAATACGATGTTTTGTATCTTTTTTAGATCCCCCAGAGTTAGTACATGATGCAAAAAGTTACAATACGTAAGAATTTACTATAGTTAAGGCTATATATATATTGCTTACAAATTACAGGAGAATTTAAAATTTATTACCATCAAGTACGAAGACAATGCTTGTGCAGAGTCTTATTTTCCTTATCATCGATTATGGTGATGTGTGCTACTATGACCTGAATGCAGATCTCCTCAATAAACTTGACCGTCTTCTCAATAACTGCATTCGATTCGTTTTCAATCTGCGTAAATATGATCATGTCTCTGCGCATCGTTCGCTTCTAAAGTGGTTGCCCATACGCTAGCGCAGAGAGCTAAGGGCGCTGACCACCTTGTTCTCATTTCTTGATTCTCCATCTTCCCCTGGTTATCTAGCCCCCCACTTTCAGTACATTTGCACCAACCACAATAGAAATCTACGTTCTTCACACAATCGTCTTCTCCAATGTCCCACTCACCGCACAGACTTCATACACTCTTCCTTCTTCGTTCAGTCTATCTCTCTGTGGAATGCGCTCCCCCAAGAAATCAGGATGGCAACCAACCGATTATACTTCAAAGTTAAAGTTCGTGAGCACATTCGCAAGAAGCTGGCAGTATCATCACAACGGTAATATTTTCTCATTGTTTGTCTAATTTATTTTTAGTAAGTATATTCATGTATTTATATATATTTATTTGTGCTTATATATATATATATGTAACTAGGTATATATTATATTCATAGTTTTAATAGGTTTATGCGTATCTTTATATTTAAAATATTTATTCCTCAATTTTCATGATTGCACCTACCACTGTTTGTCTCTGCATCACCCAAAGGTTGACTGGTAGAAAATGCCTATGGCATTAAGTCCGCCTCTGTACATTTATGTGCTTGAAGTATTAAAATAAATAAAATAAATACAGGAGAATTTAGCATGCTTACACATTAACTCATTCTTATACAGAGATTCAGTGTAAAACAAAACTAAGTATTATATGAATCTTCAGAAGATGCAACACATTACATGAGCGACAACTCAGCATAACAGCTCTTATTGGTGATATTTAATAGAAACCAAGTTAGTGAGCGTAGACTCAAAACATTAGATAAATGACAGTTCTGAAAACTCTAAGAAATAAAATAGTTTTAGTGTGTACTTATTTTTGTACCTACTTGTTCGGGATTGCCCAGGAGCTGTGGTAATAACACGTAGTGTGTTTATTTACCGAGGAGTAAAACGGCGGCTGAAGTCTGAAGTTATTTTCTTATTTGACAGAAACAGAATGATTTGAGTGGGAGCGGACGCCTTGGTTTCGTGCACTTGAGTAAAACAGTTGGAGTACTATATCTTCTTGTTTATTTTTTTTATTGCGCTGCTAAATTCGGAATGTGACGGCGCCTTTTTTTTTGGAAATGGCATCTCGCAGTTCAACCTGTAGTAGGTTGTCGACTGCTTAAACGGGCTTTCCTGTGGATGCCTAAGTTAAGGCCTCCAGCCAGGGCTTAAAACTAATTAAAAACTAAGTGACTCACGCTAAGGGCACCCCCCGTGGGGTTCGGACCTCGGCTTAGAGCGTCGCTGGAAGAGGGCAGCAAGGAACAGTCTGGATCGGAATTATTTAGGGACGAATTTAAAACTACAGGCTCAGCGGCGCGGGCTGGCTCGAGCAAGGGTCGGGGTGGACAAGGTAGGACAAAAATATTTTTTGCGTTTTATAGTAGTATTATTAAACCTTAAATGGGCACACTGTGTTTCTTACGTTGCTTTTTAGGTTAAGTTCTGATTATACACAGGAACAGAAAAGAAAAATCTCACGTAAATTTTCAAAAAAAAATATTTATTTTCATGGGTTTTTCATATGTCACTTGTAAATGACATTTCCCATCACTAAATAGTGCAACAAAAACTTTTTAACAAAAAAAAACCGACTTCCATAAAAAAACACTACAAAGTGAAAAATAACTTTAATTTCGGAAGTCGGTGTCTTTGAATCTGTATTTTAGTTTATTGCCACCGACTTCCGAAATTAAAGTTATTTTTCACTTTGTAGTGTTTTTTATGGAAGTCGGTTTTTTTTTTTTTAAAAAGTGGGACTGTTTATAATGCATCAAGGTCATCGCCTTTTACAAAATATTACTTTTCCCGATTCAGGGACGTTAATTGTTGAGGAGTTCTCCTGGTACTCCACCATCAGCTCCATTTCACCATTCGCATTATGACGAGCATAAATTGCTTAGCAACCATATTAAAGTAATCGAATCGCAATCTGTGAAATACTTATTATTGAGTAGTCCCGGTGGCCATCTGTGGTCTTCATCATCATTTTTACTTCACTAAATTTTGCTTTCCGAAAGCAAATGCACGAGTTAGTATAAATAATACCCGAATCGCTATAGGTGTGCCTATAATATTTGAAAAGTTCCTTCGATTTCTCCAGGATCTCGCTGATAATCCTGGCAGCATCAGGCCAGACTTATGTCAACATTGCATTGAACTTAAAATTTAGTCCTGTTTAAAATGAGCCCAAACACGACTACGGTGCTATAATTTCAAGGTTTGTACTTTTTCTGATGCTCCTGGCTTCAGCATCAAGTCTCTATGTACTTCGGTGTTTCTCATTAAGAGTACGTTTATCCACACATCGAGCCCTTTTCAATGAGCCTAAACACGATATATCTGCTGTTAGTTGTCGAGGAGTTAGGTACTCTGCAGACTATCCTGACTGCGGCATCAGGCCATGACTTGATGATCATGAGACCAAATGCCCTATCAAACATCAAAACAATTTACTAAAACTGTTCTTGTCTGTTCGAGTAACTTCTTTAAGGAGTTGTACCTTCCATCATCAGCTCAGCTACCTGAGATGGTGACAACCATACGCAAATACACAAGATACTTCATAAAATATGCGAAAAACAATACTGCCGCGCTAACGAAGAACGCAATAACTCGATTTTGGACGATTTTGAGCTATATAATATATATTCGGAATCAGCAAATCTAAATCTGTAACTCTCTCTAAGTAACTCAAAATCGTCCAAAATCGAGTTATTGCATTCTTCGTTAGCGCGGCAGAATAAGTGAGCCTATAAAATTTATTTGAGGGTTGCCCTCGATTTCTCTAAGATCTCATCATCAGATCCTAATTTGGTGACAATGGGACCACCTCAGAACTATCTACTTTCGAACAAAAAAAGAATTTTGAAAATCCGTCGACAATTGGCGGAGTATTCGATAAAAAACATTAAAAAAAAAACAAACATCCGCATATAGTACCTCCTCCTTTTTGTGAAGTCGGTAACAAAGTCGCTTCCTCTGTCCCTATATCCCTATGTATGCTTAAATCTTTTAAACTACGCAACGGATTTTGATGCGGTTTTTTTAATAAATAAAGTGATTCAAGAGGAAGGTTTATATGTATAATACATCTATACTAATACTAAATCTGTAGAGAGGTCAATTCTGTACATGAAATATATTTCCAAAATAACTATCAGCGGGTGATTAGTGATCGTTACTGACGCCAAAAATGCAATCAGTAAAATTTTTGTCTGTCTGTATGTTCGTTATAGAAACAAAAACCACTCGACGGATTTCAACGAAACTTGGTACAATTGTTCTTCATACTCCTGGGCAGGTTATAGCATACTTTTCATCACGCTACGATCAATAGGAGCAGAGCAGTGAAGGGAAATGTTGGGAAAACAGGATTTCTTTTTAGGTGAAGTAGTAATAGGTTAGTAGTAGTTAGTAGTAGGTAAGTTTTGGTTAATTTATGTTCAGTTTTTTTTAATATTAAGTAGGTAAAAGCGTAGGTACTTTTATTAATTATAGGTATAGGTATTATTAATTATAGTAGTTATAGGTATTTAGTTTTAAGTGAAGTAGGTTTTATTATATATTATTTTATATATTAGACGTAGTTATATATTTTTAGTTATTCAAGCCCCAAGCGGACGCCGGCGTCCGCCCGCTATTGTCTTGAAAAACGCGTTGAATGAGAAATACGCGTTCTCAAGAATCGGCAGAAGAAAGAGCACATCGGTTAAACTCTATGAGAGTTAGTGCCTCAATTTCCGGAAGTCATTATTCCACGCGGACGAAGTCGCTGGCAAAAGCTAGTGTATAATATAGTAGAGAAACACTGATCATTTTAGAGGTTTCTAATGTGATGTCGTAAATAAACCCTTTTTTTGCGCTTACATTGCAAACGCTGGCTGTACCCTATGAGATACATCAAAATAATGTACTACAGTATTGTACACCTTAAAAAGTTCTACAAAGAAGTCCGCGATGGTATATGTCTATCTCTTAGGGATAACCCACAATAACCATTTTTTTCCTTTACTTTTTACGAGAAATGATGGCTTATTTACGAAGCGATTTTAAGCAATACAGCATTAATCCTTATCCATTTAAGTACTTTAAATACATTGTGCATTTAATATAGATCAATTTACAGCATGTTATTTAAATTAATATTTTTGAAGATATTACAGATTTAAAATGCAGTAATTTATTTAATTTATTTTTTAATTTATTTACAGGGACATAGCGGTTGCTGCGGTATCGGCGGCAATGGCTGGCGGCAAGTTAAAAATAAAAAAATAAATTTAAATTATTTAATTAAATTTATTAAATTGCATTGCAACCGAGCGAAGCCGGGGCGGGTCGCTAGTTAATCTATAAACTATGGGTGTTGGACACCAGTCACACAGGACGGACTTTGCCAATTTAACTTAAAACAATATTCTTAGAAAACAAATAATTAAAACAACAAAAACTTTACTTAATCACTAGTTCTGAGATCGTGGTATCATTTAGGAACCATGAATTTTAAAGATGCAAAATATAAAAAAAATAACACAACTAAACCAAAATCTTTTCCATAAAAAACATATAAAAATAATAATAATAATATTCCACAACTATCACACAACGCCATCTAGTCCCAAGCTAAGCAGAGCTTGTGTTATGGGTACTAGACAACTGATAAACATACTTATATATTTCTAAATACATAAATATTATAGATAAATTACACCCAGACACAGAACAAATGATCGTGCTCATTACACAAACATTTGTCCTGGGTGGGAATCGAACCCACGACCTCCGGCATAGCAGTCAGGGTCACTAACCACTAGACCAACAGGCCTGACAAAAATAAAAATAAACTTCACTTTTCCTTGTGGAATAAAAGAAAACAATTTTTTTTTGGTGTGCAACAAAGCCTCTGATTGTATTTAGAACACTGAACCGTGGTCTTTCCGTTCTTACACAGTGGGCATCTACCCTGTGTAGTGAAGGTAACAAAATGATCATAGCAATCAAAACGCACATCATTTACTGGCCGTGGTAGGAAAGGCTTAGTGATTACCTCAGGTGCATAATCGAGTGTCACTCTTTGAAGTTGCGATTTTGTATTGACCTTGATTAGCGCAAGAGCCATCTGTATGCGAAACTTCCTCAGTGCCATTTTTTTCTCTGAAAGTTACAAGCAGTCACGACGGTGCAATAACCAGCTATTATTAATTGCAATATCTAATACCTGGGCAAATATTGACATATACCACCGTCTAGTCTTCATATGAATTCGATATAATGCAGTCAACATGTCGGCGATATCCACTCCACCCATGTGAGTGTTGTAGACTTTTATAACATTTGGACAAGGCACAGAAACTCTCTTCTTCTCTCTTTTATCATATCCCTCTATTGTAGTGACCGGATCTTGTGCACAAAATGAGCTTGCAATATGAATGCATTGATTATCTACCCATTTAGTAACTGCTAATCTTCTGTCATTATCACACATTACTTCGTATGCTCCTCGGCCTTTCTTCTTCATAACTTTATCACTACTCAGACAACAACTTCGTAATCGGTCTTTTCTTATTGTGCTTAAGGATAATATTCCCCATTCATTCCGCAAATAGTAAAGCAACTCCAGTGAAGTGAACCAGTTGTCGAAGTATACTGTACACAGGGTGGGGTCAGATATAGTTTTACACAATTTTACAACTGTTTTACCCCCAACACCAAGATAATCTTCTTCCCATTCTGTGAATTGTATATTCTGAAATGTATTTGAACCATCATATTATGCAAAAAAATCGTAGACCATTCCCGAAGTTCCAGCTCGGACTAAAAATTTAAAGCTTCTCTTACGAGGGGCGGCTGAAAAATTTTGAACCTAAGGTATAAAAAATGGTGATAGAAATGTATAAAAATTATATTTTCAAATGTAATCTCACTCTATTTCAATACACTTCTTACATTTCGTCGTTGATAGTCCAATTTCGCGTACCTAACTAACATTGTTAAATACCGCGAATGTACACTTCCGCTAGTTTTACATGAGGGACAAAAAACTAAGTTTCTAAAAAACCAATAGGCCGAATTGTGAACGAACTTGAATATAGGACCGTTTCGTTCTTCTTAATCCAATGTACTATTTTTAAAGTCAATATTCCCAATAGTTTACTTACAAAATCACTTACGCTGTATAGTTTCAAACGATTCTGGTTCATACACAGTACTTACGCGAAATTATAAATGAAATAAAATAAAGCCACAACCTCAATCAATAATTTATTTAATAATATTAAGTATTTAAACAACTGTTAGTCATTAAATAGTTATGAAAGAATAAAAGACCTACCAACAAGTATGAAAAATTACCAAAAGTAAGTAAGAAAAAGTCAACATTAGTCCTTCTATAAACTAACTCAGATTATAAACTGCAATATCAACTATGTAGCGCCATCTTGACACTTCAAATAAAAACCCATCGCTCCAATAAAAACCCATCGCTCCAACTGATAACATCCTTCAGGTCTCTCTCTAACAGCTTTGTTATATAATCAGCATAAAAAGATACATAGGTGGCTGCTTTAAGATCACACGCTGTCTCGTCAAACCAATAACAATCAACATGGTCTGTCTGTTCCAAGGTCATAAACTGTAAAGTTATGTACTGCTAATTTAGTTTTAAAATACAACGCATTAGCATTCAAAGAAGGGCCATAACTTCACCGCCTGCAAGTCAGCAGCAATAGCGTGGATTATTTTTAGTTTTGCCTTCTCTTTATCTCTTTTCTTTTCTTCACGCGCTAAATTTGTTGCTTCGATATGCTGTTGGTAGGCTTCTTCTTCTACATTACCTGCCTTATAGAAGGAAAAGAAATCACAAGCGTCTTTCTTTGGTTGGTATAGCCCTATATTCTCCTCTTCAAAGACATCGTTAAAGAGCTTTCTTGATGCGGCTGGCACGGAGTTTGTTGCTGTACAGTATTCTACTTCTGACGGTCAGCTATACGTTTTCTGGTTCTGGACGCACCTGCAACTTTCGGCTCAATATACCTCTCAGGAAACCAATTGACATCAAGGTTACCTATATAAAGGCTGCACGTTTGTGATATCCGAAAGGGGAACATAAGATAGGTCTGCCACAGAGTCGTCGGATCTTTCATTTGGCAGAGCAATGTCGATATTTAGATCTACCGTAGGTCCGCAGGTGTAGCGCTGACAATAATACTGTCGTTTTCATCTTCATTCGTTGATTATCTTAGTTTTCACTGTTATCACTACAATTTCAGAATAAAAAATGTCCCAATTTTATTTATAATAAAGTGTAAAATACATGTGACATGCTTATATTTAAAATAATCTAGTAATTACATATAAAAACAATTTTTACCTGGAGCATCACATAAACACTGCAGACTCAAGTAGAAATTGGCGCCGATACGCGGCTTTCGTGTCATAATTTGTTCGTCGAAAGATCCGCGGTATTGTTATTTTTGACATACTCGTCTTCCAATTGGACGATTCAAAAAATTGTCAAACGGGTCGATGCCAATCACAATCAGTTACCTACAGCCGCGAAATCTCATTTTTGCTTTTTTTGCACATTCGCGGTTTTGAATAATGTTACTTACGCGGTATTGGACTATCAACGACGATTTATTAAAAAGGGCTTTTACCCCGTTCAAAAAATATTAATTCTGTTTTGATTCCGGATCATACTGTCGGATCCATGTCTCATCAACGGTAACAAGACGAGAAAAAATATCGTCGGGATTATCGCCACACAAGTCCAAAAACTCCTGCGAAGTTGTCACTCGACGTTACTTATCCAGTGGTGTGAGCATTTTCGGCACCCATCGCGCACACACCTTTTTCATGTGCAAATGATTACGCAAAATGTCGCCGATTCGTTTCTTGCTGATGTTTAAGGCTTCAGCTGTCTGCCACAACTTGATTCGTCGATCTTCAAGGACGAGATTTTTCACTTTTTTAATGTTTTCTTCAGTAACGGCGGTGTTTGGGCGTCCCGACCTGGGATCATCTTCGAGCGACTCCCTACCGTGTTTGAATTCTCGGTTCCAGCGTTTTACGGTGGCAAATGATGGTACCGACTCTCAATAAACTGCAGACATTTCTTCAAATATTTCCGTCGGCGTTTTATTCTTCTTTGTGAGGAATTTAATAATAACTCTGTACTCCAATTTCGTACAAAACGCGGATGACTCGGACATGGTGATGTTTACAGTTTAATAACTTATAGCGTAATGATGCTAATTACATTAAACTTGTCATTTATATTACTAAGGGTACCCTCAATTAATGATGAGCTGCCAGAGTCAATAGTGACTCATTAAGGTACCTAGGCTCAAAACTTTTCAGCCGCCCCTCGTATGTGGTTTCTTAGGGCTGTATTGCTTTCTGTGACCTGCCTTTTTACCTTTGTAAGGTATTATCATTTCGTCAATAGCAAATGATCTCTCCTCTTCTATTTTAAGACATTGCTTACGCACATTTTCAATCACAGTACATACTTTATGATAGCTGTCACTCTGGCCTACACTTGTGTTGTCGCAAAAGTGTAAATAGCGCTTGATACATTTCTAACGCTTAAGGGGCATGGCAGATGCAATGGGCTCAAATTTCAGATCATTACTCCAATAATCTTCAATAGCTGGCATTCTTACAATTCTCATAAGTATCTCATACCAAGTCGAATTTCTATTTCTTTTTTTGATACACATATAGATTTACCAGTCTGTTGTACTGAATACAAGTTAATCATATCAACAATAAAATTAAGTAAATCGTCACCAAATAATTTTTTTAAATATCCTTCAGGAGATAACATTTCATATCGCTCTACAGGGTTTGGGCATGTATCCACTATGATGGCTCCAGTAAATTTAGTTTTCTTAAATGAAAACTCTAGTTGTTTCATTTTCCGTTTTCTGGTAGGTAAAATAGACAGTGGAATATTGATGGATTGGATTGATGGATTTACTGGTTGTCTGGTACGACGTGTCCTTACTATTGTTGTGAGTGGTGACCCAACAGAACTCGTCGACGGTGTTTCCGGCACAAAGCATGGTGGTAAACGTGGTGAAGGAACAGCTAGCGGTGACGATTCTGTAGTAAGATGTGGTCGTGTGGTGTGATTTAAAAAGGTGTCATTCTGAAAGTCATTGCTGCTCGATTTGACTGCCCCATTCAAAAACACTGGGTGAGGGTAGTGAATGGCTTTATATAGCAGTTTACATATAGATACGTACCTACTAACAATACTAACATAATTGTAAGCTAATATTGTTGCTAAAATGTACTAACAAAATATGGATTATAATTATCTGAAATAAATTATTCTATTATATTCTATTGATATCTTCACTTGGCCTACAATTACCTCGTTCTTAATCTAGGTCATCACAGTCGCTAAGATCTTCAAGTATGTCGTACATTTCCGGAGAAACATGTCTTATGGGTGATGAAGTTGGTGACGAGTCATTATAAGCATTGAGAAAAAACTCACGTGCTCCTAATCTTCGTTCCTCGTCCTATCCGATTCCAAATCAGAGTCTTCAGAGTCTATAGGAGGTACAAAAGTAAGAATTTTCTTGGATGTCCACCCTTTTTGCGCCATATTACTGAAAAGAATTACAAAAAAATAAAAAAGGTTAAAAGTATTGTTCAATAAGCAATAAATATCACGAGTCGAATGATGGGCATTGTCCGTTATAAATGACAAACATTAAACGCACATCTTTTAAGGAATTACAGGCAATTGATTGATTGATTTTTCCCTCTAGGAGAATATAAGAAACACTATCTCCAATATCGTTTATTTAATAAATACAAAATATCTTAATGTATAAATAAGTGTAACTAAAGTTAACTCTTATATTTGCCAGCCAGCTTAAATTCAGTAAGAGCTATGTAAATGACTGATGGAAACTCGAGTTAACCGAATCAATTTTCGATAAATAACCGTTAAGCTGCTTGTCAATGGCTGCATAATCGGCACTAAGATCAGTTGGGGGCGTAACCCTACTCAAACGATGATACAGGTGGAAACCTAAAGCCTTAGCGCGGTTAAATTTTTTGAAACTGGAGGGGTACCTATCTAGTACTTCACCAATTTCTGGCAGTTTGGCCTTAATTGCTTGTAATTCGCTTTTCGGATCTATATTTGTTTCCACGATATCGTAGGAACATACCAATTTACTAAGATCCCTAATTTGAACACGTAGTTCCTCTACCGTTGAAGCGGGTTTCGCGTCTCGGACCAGTACCTCATATATGAGCTCATCTTTGCGAAGTAAATTAAATGTAATGGGACGTTCCATTTTGTAAATTAAACTGAACTAAAAACTGGCTGTCACAATCTCGGTAATTAATATAATTTACAATCTCGAGCATGTGTAAAAATTATCAACATTAAGCGCAGTTACATAAATAGCAGTCTTATTATCTATTTTTAGGAATTTGAATTAAAATAAAAGAATAATCAAGAGGTTAAAAGATTAACAAAGGAAGTCTTTTTAATCAAAATAATGAAGTTACAAAATACAAAGTTGAGGCGTTATAAATGAAATGAACAAATGGGGAATTAATAGTAAAGCGCGCGCCACCGGGTTCAAGGGGAATGTGTCCGTAGTCACACTGCACGCCGCCTTATAAGGACTCGATCACGTCATACTCCGGGCTGGCCGGAGGGGTAAAGGTTGGTGGTGCAGCTAACACGGCCTCTCCTGACGTGCCAGCGTCCTCGCGGGCCTCGCCAACCTTCGGAGCCTCTTCAGCAGGAGCTACCTCCAACTCGCCATTTCTGGATGTGTGCCGACGAGGTGCTCTGCTGTGGACTCACTTCATCCTCATCGTCGTCATCAGAACCTGCACGTTTAAAATCAAGAGTGAGCATCTAAATGTTAGATATGACAGCAGATAACTGATGAGCTATTTCCTGGACGAATGAGTTTATTCGATCAAATGCTAATCAGACGAGAATTGTTTCTTAATATAACTCGTTTAGGTAAGGTCTAAGTACACCTTGATAACGACCACTTACTCGCTGTACGTAACACATTTGCCATTAGAACTCAAAGCCTCATTAAGGCCATCAATGAGCTCACTTGCCATTCGAACTCAAAACCTATTAAGGCCATCAATGAGCTCTCTTGCCATAATACCAACCAAAACCTTATGCTGCAGCACCGGGCTTACATGGTATACATAAATGGCCAAGCTTGTCCTCAGGATTTACACAAGTACTTTACCAGTCACGCCCCGAATGTCATAGAGACACGCGGGTACTTTCTGGGTCACGACTGATACCCATTGGTAGGAGCAACGCTAAAGGCATAAAACAGCTTGTCCTCAGGATTTACACAAGTACTTTACCAGTCACGCCCCGAATGTCATAGAGACACGCGGGTACTTTCTGGGTCACGACTGATACCCATTGGTAGGAGCAACGCTAAAGGCATAACAGCTTGTCCTCAGGATTTACACAAGTACTTTACCAGTCACGCCCCGAATGTCATAGAGACACGCGGGTACTTTCTGGGTCACGACTGATACCCATTGGTAGGAGCAACGCTAAAGGCACAGCTACAGTAATTACTCGTTATTTTGGTGACTTTTCATGACTCAAAAACCTAATGATCAAACATTCAATTAAGTTCTTAGAAACGTAATCTTGAATCCAATATACTAAACAAACAAATGAATGGCTCAGTTCTTAAGCTTAACAAAAGTTTAACACAATATGTGAGGTTTGTTTAGTTATTCGTGAAATATCAACAGCATGCTTCACAATAATTAACCGACTCAAGTTCACTTTGACGCTTACCGCAAAGCGAGAAGTGCCGCGGGCCTGTGCGTCGTCGTATTACGCTATAGGCTAAGTTTCTTATAATCGTAACAATATAAGTCTGTTTAGCATAACTACAATCGTCAATCAGTGAACGATATTTGTTAAAGTCAACAAAGGGACAAAAACGTACCTATGACAAAAGTGTTCGGTGAAATCAACACATGAGCAGTACTTTTTAACCGACTTCCAAAAAGGAGGAGGTTATTGTTTTACACTCGAACTTACATTCTAAGAATGCAGCACAGCACTCTGGCGTCCATTCACCATGCCATGGCAGCATATATTCGGCGGCCGCATGTGTGGTTTTGCCATATGAGCCCGCCACCAACTGGAGCTCATACCGACCATTCGGTAGGATTTTAGTGATACGATACGGTCCACGCATACCACTGTCCAGCTTGCCAATAGATTGTGATCTTTTTATTACATAGGCCAAGCCATTCACAGCGAATGTTTTTGGTGCTGAACGATTTTTATTTACACGCGCATCTTGAGCAGACTGATTTCCCACTAGAAGGGTCTTAGTATGCTTTCTATGCAACTCGCGCCATGCTTCGCGATTTGGATTATCGCCCTGTATAGTTATATCCTTAACAAGAGCTTGTATAACTGGAGTGGTAGACTCTGTACCAATTAGAAGATTGAGTGCCGAACATCGAGTGGTTTTTTGCTTTGTTACTTTTAGTACTAATTGTAACTTCCAAAGTACCTCCGACCAAGATTCACGTTTGTGATTCGTTTCGACGCGTATCATGTTAAAACTTCTATTTTATACGTGCTCGGCCTAACCTGACCATTACTAATGGTTTTCCCAAGGTACTCCACCTCTGTTGTCAAGAAAAAGCATTTCCGCAAATGAATTGCAAAACCGGACTTTATTAACGTTTCTAATACCGAATCATCGATGCCTATTATCACGGGTGTACTCAAACAACCACCAACCATGGAACCATCATGGAAGTCTACTTCTAAAGTTAAATTGTCGAACTCGATAGGCAAAGTGACGTAGCTATCTGATTAATAATATTCCGCGCAACATCTGAGCATTAGGGTTTCGGCGGCAAGAAAAATGTTTAAGAAGTTCGTTAGGTATGAGGGATACAGACGAACCGCTGTCAATTAGGACGTCCGTAGGTACACCACACAGCACTGCGGGTGTCACGTCACGGCTTGCCGTATCTCCTTCAATTTCACGACAAAAATTGACATTGGATTTATTGCGTGACTCCGAACGCTGTTTAGCAAAACACTTTTCTTCCGTATGCCCTATTTTTTTACAAAAGTTGCACTTCATGTTCGGGAAATTTGAATTGGCATTAGCACTCTGACTATCGCTTGCGACTTTTGAACGCGAAGTACTATTACTCATTTTAGAACGTTTGAGGCACGCGTTGCTCTTACTGATATGACCAAGAGCGTCGCATGAATAACACTTCACAGATTTTTATCAAAGTTTTTTGTAGCACTACGGCTCCTATTACCTCTATTAGAATGAACATCAACATTGTTTTTGTTCATATTTGCATTGGTTTTACTAGGCATGACATAGATAGATAAAAATTCAACAATAGTTTCGGTAGTTAATTTTGCATTCATTGCTGCAGCACGAATTTGAGGATCTTTAATACCGCGCACAATAATTGCACACAAAAGTTCACTACTTAGTCCTTTGATTATACGCAATCTCAACAAAGATTTGCGCACGTATTCCGCGTATGTTGAATATTTATCGGACTCAGTGCACATGACGTCATACAGGACATTAGCGACGTCGACACGACGTGGACAGAGTGATTTTAGTTGTAATTTAAAAGTAGACCAAGTACGATCCGTTTCGGTCCAATCACGTAACCAAGAGTGAGATTCACCCTTCAGACACAAACCGATACGGGCCAGACACTCTTTATTGTCCCATCTATTTTGTGATTTAGCGTGGTCAACTTCTTCACACCATGCAATGACGTCAAGAATGTGAACCTCCGTTTGCAATCTATTAAGACGTTACACGAGCTTAATTCCGATAACCGCCCTGTTATCGTTCAACTAGTCCCCTATTCCGGCCCGCGTGACTCAAACCAGCCCCCTCAGACTAAATTAATAACCGACTCGAGGAAAGTAAGCTAAAGACTGAAATCCACCACGTCGCCTCATTTGGACTCCATCCCTGACCAGATAGTCAGTCAGTCAGTCGCAGACACGACGGGAGCGATCGACTCATTTACAGAGCACGTTCAATCCGTATTGACGGATTGCTCACGGGAAGTTCCAGTGATGGAAGACCATCGCTGGAAATTACTGGCTGACGTACGTCAACTGATAACCGAGAAGAACGCGGCCATTCGTGCCTACGATTCGTTCCCCTGCGACGCGAACAAAGCCCACATGCGCCATTTACAGCGCGCTGTAAAGAAACGCATTGCGGAGTGGCGTTCCGATGGTTGTGACAAGACGCTCAGCGATCTTGAGCCCACTCACCAAGCCTTCTGGCAGCTTCAGAGGAAACTACGTTCCCCTGAAGAAGTAGCCATACCTCCCCTCATACGCCCCGACAAGACCGTAGCATTTGACGCCCCCGATAAGGCCGAATGCCTCGCCGACAGCCTAGAGTCCCAATGCTCCCCCAGTACTCAACCAGTAGACCGAGCACACCTCGACAAGGTGAACGCTGAGGTCGAACGTAGAGCCTCCCTCCCACCAGTCGAAGACCCCGATGATCCTCTGCCTCCCGTCACTCCTGACGAAGTGCAAGACATCATTAAAGTGCTCGAATCCCGCAAAGCTCCCGGCACGGACGGTATCACCAATAAGGTGTACAAGCTCCTCCCCGCCCCACTCATACTACTCATGACCGCCATCTTCAATGGCGCCATGAGCAACAACATCTTCCCGAACGCGTGGAAAGAAGCCACCGTCATAGGTATCCCAAAGCCAGGCAAGCCCAAGTCTGAGCCCTTTAGCTACTGCCCCATAAGTCTGCTTAATGTCTTCGGCAAAATCTACGAGAGGCTTATTTTTAAGCGTCTTAAGGACTATGCCGAGGCAAAGAGCCTCATCCCTAACGAGCAGTTTGGTTTCCGAACCAAACACTCTTGTATCCACCAAGTCCACCGCATCGTCGAGCACATCAGCGCTGGCTTTCAGCGCAGTGCGACGACAGGCGCCCTATTCTTCGATATAGCGAAAGCATTCGACAAAGTCTGGCACAATGGCTTATTATATAACCTATACTCTCTTGGAGTGCCAGACCGTCTCGTGCTCATCTTACGAGACTTCCTGTCGGATCGCTCTTTTTGCTACCGCGTCGAGGGCGCACTCTCCACCCCTCACCCCATCTGTGCCGGAGTCCCCCAGGGTTCCGTGCTATCCCCCCTCCTGTTCACCCTATTTACCAGCGACATTCCCACGTGTAAAAAGGCACAGCTGGCTCTATTCGCCGACGACACTGCCATTTATCACACGGGTCGCTGTCAGGACTCCATCACTCGTACTCTCCAGACTTCCGCAAGCGTCCTAGGCGCTTGGTTCCGGAAATGGAGAATCGAGGTCAATCCTGACAAGAGTCAGGCGGTTCTCTTTTCGTAACATAGTCGATTCGCCCCCCTCCTCCTCCCCAGTCCCATCACTATGTACAGCAAACAGATACCTTGGGGTAAGCAAGCGAAGAACCTAGGAGTTATCCTCGACCGTCACCTCACTTTCAGAGAGCACATAAAGACGGCTCGTTCGCGCGCCGCTTTCGCTCTCAGTAGGCTCCACTTCCTTCTCACTGCCCGAAGCAAATTGTCACTCAAATGCAAATTTCGCCTCTACACCGCGGTCATCCGCCCTATTATGACGTACGCTTGCGTAGTCTTCGCACACGCCAAGCCTCGTCACCTGCATAAAATACAGACCCTCCAATACAGTTTCCTTAGAAAGGTCACGGGAGCCCCCTTCTATGTCCGTAACATCAACCTCCATCTCGACCTTAGAATCCCCACCGTTCAGCACTTCAAGAAACGCCTTTCCAAGCGCTTCTTTGATTCTGCCATTAAGCACCCCAATCCCCTGATTGCGGCGGCCTCCCGATACACTCCTTCCCGCATAAGTAGGATTCGCCGACCGAGGCATACGACCCTCTTACAGGAGAGTAGCAAGAAAACAAGTACTTTAATCAAGTACAAGCCCAGACAGCCGTCCTATCGTCCTCGCCGTCGAGGCCCGTCGCGACGCCCCGTACCTAGTCCACCCCGACCCTTGCTCGAGCCAGCCCGCGCCGCTGAGCCTGTAGTTTTAAATTCGTCCCTAAATAATTCCGATCCAGCCTGTCCCTTGCTGCCCTCTTCCAGCGACGCCCTAAGCCGAGATCCGAACCCCACGGGGGGTGCCCTTAGCGTGAGTCGCTTAGTTTTTAGTTAGTTTTTAAGCCCTGGCTGGAGGCCTTAACTTAGGCATCCACAGGAAAGTCCGGTTAAGCAGTCGACAACCTCCTACAGGTTGAACTGCGAGATGCCATTCCCAAAAAAAAAAAAAAAAATTCAGGGCGCATTATTGTATTCACTCTGTAACATACCACTCTACTACTAACACGTTTTGAGAATAAAATTATCTTTATCTCAATCACTAGTCTCAGTCTTTTAACTGGCGCCCAACGTTACGGGCATTTCTTGAAGAAACTATCAATCAAGGCGACGTGCTGAATTGCTGTATCTCCGCTACCATACACCGATCCAAGAAGATTACTCTATCAAACCTGCCCAGAACCTACAAATAAAGAAAAAGATTCAAGACTTCTCCTGCAAGGTGACGCTGACTCAGAAAAAACTCTTCTCCGTACACATCAAGGTGACGCTGGCTAAGAAGAACTTTTCTTCGTACATCGCAGTATAGAAGCTCATCGGAGTAAATCGACGGACTTCAAAGACCCGACTCTACGAAGCCTCTACTACATCCAGATGAAGACAGTGATAGCTCTCATCATTCTCACAACACAACTGTAAGTACACGTGATTATTTCCCGGTTAAAACAACTTCAAACTGGCAACTACCCCTTCAGGTAGAAAATTAGTAATCATCCCAAAATTAATAATGAAGCCACCCATAGATTCCAACTCTCAAATTAGACCAGAAAGTAATATACCTATTCCTCAGTTCTCTGGAGATGGTGGAAAAAGGTACCTAGGCGGTTTTATCACCGCAGTAGAACGTTTATTCAAATAACCTCTGGCACAGATGCGCAGAAAATCAATATAATCTTATCAAAGATAACAGGCAATGCGGCTACTCTCATCTATAGCTACCCTCATAACTTCACTTGGTTAGAAATTAAAGAAATCCTAAAACAACAATATGGATCATGGAATAGAACGATAGGAGATGTGTTTCAGGAAATTAACAACTTAAGACCAAGCTCATCAAGCTTAACTAACGTTATATACGAGTTACAAATGTTAATAACTGAAGGATGTACAATTAACCAACACGTACACACCGGTTTAAAAGAAATAGCTAACCAAAAGTTAATATCACTGCTACCACCTGAATATAAACCAGCCTGTAAAAAATTAGACTTCCTAGAAACTTGCCTTAGAGCTAGAACTCTTGACAAAGAAGGATATTTAATTAACATAAGAAATACGGGAAACAAACCGAATGGTCATACTCAACCTTTCGTTAAAAATAATATGAGCTCAACCCCCCAACAACACAGCGCCCCTGTGTATAATTCAAACCTTGAGACCTGTCCAGCAAAGGCACGTATATCCACCCTCACCTTTCTCGGCTAGGATTCGGATGCAACAAGCAGGACAAGCTAAACAACCTTGGTATGGCAACCATAATAATAATCAAACTCATGTTTACCCTAATCGTAATTTCAATAATAATTTTAATCAAAGACCTCCATGACAACAAACTCGACCAAACTGGCAACCGAAACCACAAATTCCTGAACTACAGAATAAAGACGCGACTATGCGAACTGTAACAGAACGACCTCAATTAAAAAGAAACCGAGTATTTAAAATCGATGAACCTGAATCTAATAGTGATGAATATCCCGATACCTCTTTTGAAGAATACATGCAGCAATGTGTAAACGAATATTTTATTAACATCAACCCTAGATATGAAAATAATGATCTTTGTGAGCCAACACACGAAAATAACCTAAACACGGAGGATTTTCAAACGGATTTACCCCAGAATACCCCAACATAAACTCTACACCTAATCATAAACTACCATATATTAAAATACCTAGTACAGACAAAAAATACTAATAGACACCGGATCAACACGCTCATTTATTAAACCCAATATAGCTAAAGAACTTATATCGGATGGATACGCAACTTATATTGACGAAACATTTTCAGTCCAAACCCCGCACGGACTTTCAAAACATAATGGTAAAATAATAACTTATCCCATGGTAAATATCTTCAGACATAACAGTAATCCAATAGAATTTGTCGAACCATATCACATCTAATTTAATAATTTTAGTTACACTAAGTGAGATTGTGCAAATTTTAGTACCTGTTTTCTAACTAGATGGCGTTGGCGTCGATTTAGATCTCGATATGGTTTCGTTACCGAGGAAAGTACAAGTAGTTGAAATTCTGTATTAAAAAAAACTTTATTATATGGTGTTATATAGCTATACATGAGTTTTATTGAGGATCTTGGGTTGAAGATTTTACAGAATTTTATATGTCCGACTTCTCTAATAATTTCGAATACCTAATAGGACGGGACACATTAACTAAACAAAACCTATTAATAATTCCTAGCGAGAACAAAATAAAAATACCAGACGTGCGTGCTCCTCGTGTTAGACAATCACTCCTCACACTGCTCGATTAAAGCTGTGAATTTTTTCCGGGAAAATAATATTGTTGCACTCACTTTACCACCACATAGCAGCCACAAGATACAGCCTCTCGATAGAGGTTTTCACGGAATACTGAAAAAGTATTACGCTGCGGAGTGTGAAAAAAGGTTGAGGAGTCACCCAGGAAGAGCTATTACAGTATTCCGGGTGACATCTATTTTTGCATATGCCTACAACAGAGCTGCGAATATTCAATGTGCTGTAGATAGATTCAGAGTCACAGGAATTTGGCCTTGGAACCCAGATGTTTTTAGTGATCCTGATTATATGGCCAGTTCTGTAACAGATAGAAAAAATCCGGATGATTTTGTAGGAAACTAGAGACCGCCAAGTAGCCATGCTGGCACATCACAAGATCTCCATCCAAACACGCAAGTCACTGAGCCAACAACCACTATTGATGCCCAGTCTCCTCAACCGGGTCAATCCAACCATTCTACCTCGACCAATCAAGATCTCACAGAAACAAATGCTACTACATGTTCACGCGACATGTCAGTGTTTGATAAAATTCTTAATATTAAGCCAGTCCCTAAATCTCAGACAATAAGATCCACTAATAGGAAACGTATGAAATCTGAAGTAATTAGCAGTACACTTTACAAACAGCAATTAGAGGCAGCAAGGAAGCAAAAAGCTGAACCAAAACCTAAAAAACCTAAACAAAAATCTAAAGCACCCAACAAACCTGATGTAGAAAAGGTCTGGACATGTCCTGGGTGCCAGGAAATATATAAGGAACCCTTAAAAGAAGACTGGATAGAATGTTCAGTGTGTCAAGAATGGTGGCATGATAAATGCACGGAATATCTTGGATTTGGTGTATTTAAATGCGACATTTGTCTCCCTTAGATGACTTCGCATTAACTGCGCCAACTTACCGAATGGGTTGTTTAAAAGTGCGCATTTCTGATTTATTAAGTTTATATAAAAATTTGTCCAAAGATAATAGATGTGATTTTGATTTAAATGTTCTATTGTTACCAATAAGTCAAAGATTTAGAATATATAAATTATAGCACGACCCCCTATAACTCCCCGCACTTCTAGAGTTCGTCGTGTGCCGGCCAGGTTACGTGACTAGTAACGGTCGGCACAACACTATCCATGTCGCCCGCACGCCGCGGCAGTAAGTCACAAGCGCTCGGTAACTGCGCACGCGCTCGGCGGTCACAGACTCGTGCGCCTCGCGAGCCTTCCAATAAGATTAATAATTATGTTAAAATATAATAAGTTCTATGTCTCACACTGTTTTCCTATGTATCGGTTATACAAATAAACAAGTTACACGCACAATAGTTGGGAGTTTCTTTTACATAAAGTATCCCGACTATAAAATTTGATTTCGAAACGTTGCATTTTTAATTTCTTATGACCGATTTTTTCAAAAGTACGTCATCTTACACCAACCTATATTGATAATTCATAGACACGCATTTGTAATTTTATTATGTAATAGTGAAATACTTTTTAATTCATTCGAATCGGACATATACAGTCTTATTTATAAAAACGAGATTTTCACTTGCTTATCGTTTAGTTAGCTCTTAATCAATGCTTAACTTTTCTTTATTTATAAACGCTAATTAGCAGTTGATTAGTAGCGAAACGAAATAGAGGTAAAATTATAATCTGTGGTCTAAACCTATGTTCCATTTTAATTAGATTTTCTTAAAATAACAACTGTAACACATCTAATTACTCTAAAAATTGTTATTCCTGTTCAGTGTATCTTAACACCAGCGCCCTCTACGTATAAAGCTGTGAACTGTTATGAATTTCGATTCTATACTAAGTAACACAAATAATAAGTAAGCGTAGCAAGCTCACTTTGTCATTTTCATCGATTGCCTTGTAAATAGTTCTCAATGTACATAATAGATGTCGCTGTTCGTTTACGTCATCTTTTTGAATCGCGGTGTCGAGATCCTCCGAGGACTAATGACCCTCGCTACAATCATTGAATAATGTGACTTCTAACCAGGTGCACCTACGGGCTACATCCTACTTGGAATAGCTTCGTAAGACTCCTCGGATAGTTTAGTTAAAGTTAATATTATAACGTTTTACGTTACCTTTTTGGATTAGAGGTCATCTGCCGCTATCTTCGTCCGAGCGGGCGTGATTTTGCTGGTGGAAACCTATTTTATTCTAAGTGCTGTACGTTCTATAGTTGTTGTAATAACTGTAATCATCCATAACTGTTGGAAATTACATAATAAATCAGCAGTTTCCTGTGAAAACACCCCCTGGAGTTTTCCTTCCTACCGGAGCGAGTGACGTCATCAGCTTGAGACCAAACAACCCCGCTACAAACTGGCGACCAACGGTGGGCCCGACTGCAAGCCGAAGTACAGAACCCGCTCCGGCCGTATCACTACGACTACAGTGAAAAGGAGGAAAGCAGAGATGTCTGTCAACCTGTCCGACGCGCAGTTCGAAGCACTTCTGACCAGAATTTCACCTGGAAGACATGGTTCCTTTGCTTCCTGTAACGCCCAATATGACGGAGTACGGAATCCGGAAGTGGTGGAAGCATTTTTGGCAGCAACAAGTGTTTTCAAGGAAATAGAAAATATAAGTGATTCAGAAGCTCTTACTGGGGTACCACTTATACTAAAAGGAGAAGCTGCAGTATGGCGGCAGGGAGTGAAACAGCAAGTCACCACCTGGGATGACTTCAAGGAGCGTCTCTGTTACGCTTTTGCCCCTAAAAAGCCTGCGTATATAATCTATCAAGAGATAGTACAAGTGACGCAGGATTTTGCAACGCCTACTGAGACTTTCGTTGCTCATAAACGAATGTTGATAGCTCAGCTCCCAGGCCCAGCGCACACTGAGCAACAACAGCTGGATATGGTGTACGGACAGCTGAAGCACAGGATCCAGGAGAAAATTCCGCGACATTCTATCACCACTTTTGATGAATTACTGAAAGCAGCGCGAGCTATTGAGCAATTATGGAGCAGCAGGTCAAAACAAGAAGATCCTGAAAAGTCTACCAAGAAGACTAGACCAGCAAAAATAAAATGTGGCTTTTGTCATTTCCCAGGACACAGTACAGAACAGTGCCGCAGATTGAAAAAGAAGGAGAAGGAGTTGGGTAGTGCGGAAGGGGATCCAGGTTCACGAGCACAGATAAAAGGTACCCAGGCACCATCACCTTCGACACCTAAAATATTTGTTATGGATGCGGTGCGCCCGGTGTTGTTCGTACCAGTTGCCCAACGTGTTCAGCGAAGAAGCGGGAGTCCGCCAAAACCGAAGTGGTTGGCCTAAGTTTCTGCCCAATCAACCTTCAATACGATGCCAAAATGAGGCCCATTGTATTTATTGAGGTCAATGGGATAAAGGGCACAGCATATATAGACACATGTGCGAAAGCCAGTGTCGCATCTTACCAACTCTATAAGGAATTAGTAAAGATAGGTTACAAGTTTCAAGAGGAAATGGTTCGTGTCACTTTGGCCGACGGGGTCGGGAAAAGACAACGCGTCTTATCATCCACAGCAGCTGTGACGTTGGAAGGCCGTACATTTCCTACTCGCTTCATTGTGCTTCCCGAGGCGAGAGACAACCGTACCCTGCTGGGGGTCGCCTTCCTACAACAAGCGAAAATGGTCTTGGATCTGGGACAATTTACGTGGAAATATCTGGACTGTGATACAACATTTGAAATGTACGAAGAAGATTTCGTGCACTTTGGAAGTAGTGCCGTGAACATTACTAGTTTGCCGAAAAACGCCGATACAGATGGGACGGCGTCACAAGAGGCTGGCTTACCTGACGGCACCGGCTTTAAGTTGATACCGCTGGAGCTTTCACCACGAAAGCGAACGCGGAAAATATTCGACGGATACGTGCCTGCTTTCGCCGAGTATATGATGAGGGATGCCGAGAAAAACATCACAGAAGCGGACATTAGGCTTTCTCCCCACTCTGAGCAGCTGTTTACCCATGACACCAATATTGAAATAGGTTGTGTAGATGTTGATATAAATAAATTATTAGTAGAGTACCAAGATGTTTTCACTGGTAATAACCAACCGTCCTTGCTTGGGGAACACTGTATTGTTACCAAGAGCGACGTACCCATAGCGGTGCCTCCTTATCGATTATCACCGAGTAAGAAAGAAATTCTAAGAAACGAACTAGGAGATATGCTCAAGAAAGAAATAATTGAACCTTGCTCTTCCCCTTGGGCATCACCCGTTGTAATGGTACCGAAACCGAATGGAGATATTCGGGTATGCGTCGACTATCGACGCCTAAATGCTATAACAGTACCCGATACTTACCCTATTCCTCGGATAGATGACTTACTCCACGCTGCGAAGCCCACTACTTTTATGACGTCATTAGACCTCAAGGCAGGATATTGGCAAATTAAAATAAGGAAAGAAGATGAAGAGAAAACTGCGTTCATAACACCTTTTGGGCTGTATAAATTCAAAAGGATGCCGTTCGGACTACGCAACGCGCCGGCTACATTTCAGAGATTAATTGACAGAATGCGTGTTACGTTAGAACACGTAAATATGTTGGCTTACTTGGACGATCTGCTTCTGTTTTCCTCTACATTTGAAGGCCATCTCTCCGACCTAAAAGATGTATTACAACGAATGAGAGAATACAACATTACTGTGAACAAAGACAAGTGTAGATTCTTTTGTTCATCGATCAAATACTTGGGACACATCATCACACCTGACGGACTGAAAACCGACCCAAGTAAAACCGAAGCAATACTGGCGCGACCGACTCCTAAAAATCTTCAGCAACTCATTTCGTTTCTCCAAATGTGTTCATGGTATCGTCGATTTATACCAAATTTCGCTGCCATAGCACAGCCGCTCACAAAATTAACGAAGAAAAAGGCTACCTGGATATGGGAAAAGGATCAAGAAGATGCCTACTCTACACTGAAAAACTGTTTGTCTACAGCCCCTGTATTGCGACAGGCAGATGAAACAAAACCGTATATTGTAAAAACTGATGCCAGCAGTTACGCACTAGGAGCTGTTCTCGTCCAGGGGGAGAAGGACGAGGAACATCCGGTGGAATATGCGAGCAGGTTGCTCACATCAGCAGAAAGAAACTACTCCACTACTGAGCGCGAAGCTTTAGCCGTCGTGTGGGCGTTGAACAAATTTCGAGCTTACATCGATGGTTCACCCGTGACTCTAGTAACGGACCATCAAGCCCTGAAGTGGTTGATGAATTTAAAATCTCCCACAGGCCGTCTAGCCCGGTGGACACTACAACTTCAAGAGTTCAATCTTGATATCAATTATCAGCCTGGTAAATTAAATACTGTGGCTGACGCGTTATCTCGACCACCATGTTGTGAGGATTCTTCCGCTTGTGCCATATGTGCCGTAGAAATAAATATGCCTACAAGAAGTAGCAAAGAAATTCGAGAAGAACAAATAAAGGATAACAAAATCAAGAAAATAATAGACGCCTTAGAAGAATCAAACGGCCTCGAGGAAGCCGTCTATTGGAGTAATAAAGGTTACCTAATGAATAATGGTATGCTATACCGGCTACATCCTGAAACGGAAGTAGATGATGCACAACTTGTAGTACCTTGTCATGAGTGGCAAAATGTTCTCAGCGCTTACCATGACGATCCCTTAGCAGGGCATTACGGTGCTGAGAGAACCTTCAAGAAGATTGCCAATAGATACTACTGGAGTGGAATGCGTAGTTACATAGCAAGCTATGTAAAGAACTGTTTAGAATGCCAACGATATAAGCCTTCTAACCAGAAACCGGCGGGACTCCTTCAAACTACTTCTATGAGCCAACGATTTGAAGTAGTATCATTTGATTTGTTTGGCCCTCTACCACCCACTGAAGATGGGAAGACTTGGATATTGATTGTTGAAGACGTGGCTTCACGATGGATAGAACTTTTTGCCCTATCCTCTGCAACCGCGGAAAACTGCGCTGTGACTCTCATCAACGAGGTGTTCCTAAGATATGGAGTACCTAGACGTCTAATTAGTGATAACGGTACCCAATTTGTGAGCGCTGTAATGCAACAGGTTACTTACAGTCTGAATATAAAACATAATTTTACGCCGCTATATCACCCGGAATCTAACCCTGTGGAACGACGGAACCGAGACTTAAAGACACAGTTGGCCATATTGGTGAGAGGAGGAGAACATAACCGATGGTCCGAGTTGCTACCGGTAATACGATTTGCAATGAATAGTGCTCATTGTTCTGCCACAGATAGAACTCCAGCCTACTTAACGTTTGGAAGAGAACTACGGTCCCCACGGGATAATGAAGTCGATTTCAAAAACATAATGATATCTGAAAACTTAATACCGGAGATCACCCCGTCCCTAATACAGTTGGCAGAGACCCTACTGAAAGCAAGAGAAGTACAGGAAATGAAGGAAGAGACTCGTAAAAAGTATGTTGATAATTTTAGACGGAAACTTCCACTGTATCAAACAGGAGACATGGTACTTGTTAACCTACACCCTGTTAGTAAAGCAGCACAGGGTATAACAGCTAAATTTGCACCCCGTAGAGACGGGCCCTATATAATTAAAGAAAAACATGGACCCGCATCTTTTAAGTTGGCCACTCTAGCTGAACCTGAAACATCAGTTGGGCTTTATCATGCATCCGCTTTAACTCCATACAAGATGGACTCACACACTACGGTGCCAGAGCCTGTTCAACCCCTTCGCAGAAGAGGACGACCCAGGAAGAAAGTGGACGACCATAAGTCATCCTCAGCTACCCGACAAGGACGTGGACGACCTAGGAAACAATAACTCCTCTCAATCCAGTCCCTCTCGCCGAGACGTCTTCGGGGACTGAGGGGGAGACTGTAACACATCTAATTACTCTAAAAATTGTTATTCCTGTTCAGTGTATCTTAACACCAGCGCCCTCTACGTATAAAGCTGTGAACTGTTATGAATTTCGATTCTATACTAAGTAACACAAATAATAAGTAAGCGTAGCAAGCTCACTTTGTCATTTTCATCGATTGCCTTGTAAATAGTTCTCAATGTACATAATAGATGTCGCTGTTCGTTTACGTCATCTTTTTGAATCGCGGTGTCGAGATCCTCCGAGGACTAATGACCCTCGCTACAATCATTGAATAATGTGACTTCTAACCAGGTGCACCTACGGGCTACATCCTACTTGGAATAGCTTCGTAAGACTCCTCGGATAGTTTAGTTAAAGTTAATATTATAACGTTTTACGTTACCTTTTTGGATTAGAGGTCATCTGCCGCTATCTTCGTCCGAGCGGGCGTGATTTTGCTGGTGGAAACCTATTTTATTCTAAGTGCTGTACGTTCTATAGTTGTTGTAATAACTGTAATCATCCATAACTGTTGGAAATTACATAATAAATCAGCAGTTTCCTGTGAAAACACCCCCTGGAGTTTTCCTTCCTACCGGAGCGAGTGACGTCATCAGCTTGAGACCAAACAACCCCGCTACACAACTATTTTTTTTACAAATAAAAATATTTAAGGAGTTCAGACACCTTTTAAATGAATTGTGTTAATACACGTTTGTTTAAATGGATAAAATCGTCCAACAACGCAACACTAATTTTTTAAACAATTAGGTGGAAAAAAGGAACGCATCTCGAAATTTTTGAAGGAAGAAGATTTTCCCTATCTGTAAAAGGAAATGGCCTAATGCAGATTTGAAGCTGGCTATATTGATTGTTGTTTTTACTAGTTGCTAGAGGGCGCCATGAAATGTTCGAGTGACGTCTCTATCCTCCTATATAAAAATGTACTCTGTGAATGCACTAATGCACTGATGCGCTGTCGTGCGACGAAACCGAACTTTCCCGAACGGAGTGCGCGGCGCGGCGGACACATCCAATGGTGTACGAACTCGCTGCCCGCGTGACTTATTCATAGATATTCCATGAATATTTTGAAAATGAAGAGATTGAAGGCTCTGATGATTCCTATAGTTCCCCTATGTTTGTGTCTAAAAACGAACATTATATTAGGACAAGAAAACATTTTTTGGAAGTAAAGTCAACAAAATTTGAAACGCTGGAAGAAGTACAGTTAAATAATAAATACATAATAAAGGTTTTACTGACATAAAAAAAGTTATTACATTTTCTAAGGAAACCCTGACTCCTGAGCTAGGTAGTACCTGTGTTACAGGAGTCAGTGTCTTCACCCGTTTTTGGAACATTAACAATTTTATGCTAGATATTTCTACAATAACAAAATTTTGTGCGTGCATGCTCTTGTGTGGTTTGTGTTCGTGCGTGTGTGTGTGTGTGTGTGTTTGCAGTGTTTTGTGTTTGTGTGTGTGGGTGAGGGTGTGTGTGTATGTTATAGTTCTTTGAGTAAGTTTTCGGTCTGTGGGTAATCTAGTGTTTGAAGCCAGGTGTATATTGTCATCTTAGTTTTATTTTTTGTTAGTGGGTTGATGTTTAGGATTTTGTTTACTTTATTATAAATATAAGCAGCTAGGTATAGGCGTTGCCGTCGAGCGGATGCGGTCTTACATTTGACTGCGCGGCATACATTAGTGATGGTTCTCTTATGTTTGGTTGCGTGACTTATCGGTGTGATTTTTTGCTGTCTCATGATGAGGGTGAGAAGGTATAATTGCCTCACTGTAAGGACTTGACAACTTTCATACAGGGTTTTTGTAGGGAATCGGTACGGTTTGAAAGTCATTACTTTTAACAAAGATCTTTGGGCTCTCTCGAGGTGTATCATATATGTTTTACAAGCACCTCCCCATGCCGTGATACAGTACCCTATGATTGACTGTGCTAATGCCAGATAAACCGCACGAAGAAGCTTGAAATCGGCCACTTGCCTTAGTCTCTTAAATGCCCATATTAGTTTCCTAACACGGGAGGCAATCTGTTCAATCTGGGGACGCCAGCTGAGTCGCTCATCCAGAATCACACCCAAGTACTTCATTGTCTTTTTTTGAGTAATTGGAAGGCATGAGCATGTAAGACTGACGTTGAGGTCATCACAGGAGTGCGCTTTAAAGCTTATTTTTGTAGGTACAGTTTTGGCGAAAGTAAATTGCAGAAATGAGGTTTTTGAAATATTAAGTGTTAGTAAATTTTCTTCTAGCCAGTGGATTATTTTACGTAGGCCTGTCTCTGCAGCTTGCCGTACCGCGTTCCAACTCTCTCCATCAAATACTAGTACGGTGTCGTCTGCATAACTAAAAATTTTGCCATTAGTAAGAGACTGCTGGCATAGGTCGTTCATATAGACCAGGAAAAGACTTGGGGATAGGCAGCTACCCTGGGGCACACCGAACTCAACACTAGCTTCATCGCTAATGACCTCACCAATCTTTACTTTTTGTGTCCGGTCATTGAGAAAGTCTGTAAAAATGCTTAAAGCCTTTCCCCGGATTCCAGCATGTTCTAGCTTGGTCACAAGGGTAGGAATACAGACAGTGTCAAAAGCCTTGGCTAGATCCAGGAAAACACCCAGACATTTTTGCTTTTTGTCCACTTTTTCTGTCACGTAATCGACGAGTTGATTAACTGCGTCTGAGGTGCTTTTCCCGGACCTAAAGCCATATTGTGTGTCCGATAATATTTTGTGGTGCTCTAAATATTTCATAAGTCTACGGTTCAACAGTTTTTCCAGTATCTTTGACAGTGCTGATAGAACTGAGATCGGTCTATAATTTTTAACATCGTCCTGGTTTCCACCCTTGTGAACAGGTGTGATCAAAGATTTTTTAAAGATTCTGGGAAAGACTCCTTGCTCAAAGCAGGCTTCCAATAGCTTTGTAAGAGGTGGAACTATCACTTCTTTACCCAATTTGAGGAGTTTAGCCGGGATAGAATCCCATCCAGTGGCACAGTCATTTTTTAAATTGTTAATAACTGTCTCTACTTCGGCTTCGTCAGGAGAGAGTAGGACCATGGAATCACGGGCAGGGGGTGTACCAATTGCGTATGGGGCAAGTGAGGAATTCCGATTCTTGATAATATTGTCCGCCAATTGTTTTCCCACATTTGAGAAATACTAGTTTATTTGCTCAATGGCCTTAGGCGCATCCGCAGCTTCAGAGGCAGGTAGAAGTTTGTCAGCTGATATTTGTTTCCTGGGTTGGTTGGTTATGGATTTTATAACGTTCCATGTATCCTTATTGTCCTTTGAGGTTTTTAAAGCAGATCTCTCGTGGTCGTTTCTTAATTTCCTGAGTAATAGGTTACAGTGATTACGATACCTTTTATATGTCAACTCGACTATACCGTTTTTCGGATCTGCCAGGAATTTACGGTGAAGGTTATCCCTATGTCGAATACACCGTAAGAGGCCAGGTGTGATCCAAGGCTTAAGAACTACTTTCCGGTTAGAGACTTTCATTACTTTTGAGTGTTGGGATACCGCAGACATAAGACACTTAACAAACCGTGTAGCGGCTTTGTTTGCATCACAATTCTGTGAGATAAAAGTAAAATCTGTAGCTTTTAATTGTTCAACAGCACCCTCATAGTTTATTTTTGTAATGTATCTTTTTGTATGATTCTTGTTTTTAGAGGGGGTGTTAACACACACACCCCCTTTTTTACACACCCGTTATTTAGACATAGCATTACGGAGGAATGGTCACTGACGGTGGAGTCTATAACCATGACGGTTGCGCAAGTAGTGGTTCGAATCATTACGTGATCGAGGCAGTTATGCACTCTTGTAAGAAGCGTATGTCCTGGTAGAAGGCCCATTTCTGCAGTTAGGTTTAGATAGGATGGTCTATTTCTGTCTATACTATTAGGTTTTATGTCTATATTGATATCACCTATCAGAATTATGTTTTTTGCTTTTAGTTCACTTAGAATGCTTTCCAGGGAGTTAAGAAAGCCTTCAGTACAATAAAAAGATGGGGACCTGTAGGAGGCTAGAATACAGATTTCGGAATCAATTTTTAATAGAAGAAAATTAGCACCTATTGGGTCCGGTTCTTCAACTGTACACTGGAGATTGCTTTTAACAAATATTGTGATGCCGTCATTTTGATTTAAACATTTTTTGCTTGAGTATGTCACGTAGTTTTCCATAGTCGGTAACGGTTTATCATCATTTAGCCAACACTCTGTCAGGATTATGATGTCGATTTCACACGATAGCCTAGCCAATTGAGCCTGAAAACCATCAAAGTTTTTATAAATGCTACGGATGTTTTGAGTTATAATTTTTAACGATGACTTTGAGGTTTTTATGATCTCGTTACAGGCCTCCGTATCACAGTGATGAGAAGATGCCACTATAAAGTTATCTACTTCAGTTGAAATGTTAGTGTTCGTATTAGCCATCGAATAAGCGTGTATCTTTTTTGTTGTATGTGAGGGTGCGTATTAATGCGATAGAGATGGTGAAAATAGGAACGGAATGTTTGATATTTGGTATACCCATACGAAAACGATCTATAAGTATGTGAGTGATGTCAGTGTTTGTTAGTGTAACGTGTAGTTGTGTTCTTGTGTTAAATGGTTTTGATTGTTTGTGTTTGATTGGTTTTTGTTCAGGTGTTTTACAATAAGAGAGCAATTGCAAATAAAAAACTAATAATAAATAAGTTTAAATAAGTGGAACTTGTAAGTCTTCTATTCAGTCATTGCGGTAATTTGGGTTTTAGATCACCTTCGTTTTTTACGTGTATGTATTGATCTCCTTCCTTTTGTCGAAGAAAAATTTTTCCAAATGAGGTCCAGCAGTACTTAAACCCGTTCTCGCTCGCAAATTTCCTCGCTAGATAGAATAACCTTTGTGCCTTCATAGTTAAACTCTCTGATAGAAAAATTGGTTTTGGTTCCCCTGGTATATTTATATGGGATGTGTTTAACTTGGCTTGAGCGTTATTTCGATTGAAATTACGGGCTTTCTGAAGAATATTTTCTTTTGTGGTCGCCGAGACAAAGTCGACTATAATAGATGTTCCTCCAGCTTTTTTGTTTATGCGGAAAATGTCCTTAATATCATGTTGTTTGAGAGATGTATCCAGAACTTTAGATACATCTGATACTATGCGATGCAGATCCTCTTTCGTTTCTCCTTCCTTCTTTGGGATATTTCTCATCTCAATTTTTGTGACGCATTATATACGCTCTAGATTCTCAACTTTACCTTCGAGGTGATTAATATAGGCATGATCGATTTACCGCTCGCTTTCAATTTTATCCATTTTCGTTAAAATATCATCATATTGTTTAGTGACGAAGTCAAGGGATTTTTTGTATTCCGAGTTCTGTGCTATAATTTCGGTCATTGATTTTTGTAATGATTTAAATTTACTTTCCGATTGCTCAGTAGCCGATTGTAATAAGTCCCGTATCTCTTGCATAAAGGCGACCAATTCATCTTCACGTTTACGTTTGATACGAGACGTGACATTCACATCTACACTGTTTAGGTTTGGGGCAGATCCAGTCAATGAGATAGTTGGGTTCCTCACCTGAAGAGTCTCAAGAGTCGCTAGCTCGTCGAGACAACGATGAGGTACCTGGGTCTCGTCCTCGACAGCCGGTGGAACTTCGTCGAGCATTTTCGACGTTTGGCTCCCAAATTGGAACGGGCCGGGGCCGCCTTCAAGCGGCTCTTGCCCAACCTGAGGGGGCCAAACGCCTCCTGCCGGAGGCTTTACGCGGGGGTCGTGCGGTCCATGGCCCTGTACGGGGCCCCGGTGTGGGCGCGTTCACTGCGGCGGCGAGCCGCCCACTATCTGAACGCGCCCCAGAAGGTGGTAGCCGTGAGGCTGATCCGGGGATACCGCACGATCTCGGGCGAGGCGGCAAGCCTCCTTGCCGGACTGCCGCCGTGGGATCTGGAGGCGATAGTCCTCGCGCGCCTGTACGAGTGGCGCGCGGAGGCACTACGCCGGGGGGAAACTCCGCTTCCGCGGCAAATCGCGGCGGAGCGGACCGACCTCCGGCGCGATCTCATGGCGGCATGGAAAGAGCGACTGTCGCAACCCAGCGCAGGGCACGCCGCGACAGCGGCGGTAAGACCCCTCTTTGAGGAGTGGCTAGAGAGGCGCCACGGCGCCCTCACCTACCGCCTGACGCAGGTCCTCACCGGACACGGGTGTTTCGGGAGGTTCCTGCACATCATCGGGCGGGAGGAAACGCCCGGGTGTCACCACTGCGAGGGTCGCCCGGAGGACACGGTGGAGCATACGGTGGCGGTATGCCCCAATTGGGCGGAGCACCGCCGTGTTCTCGCAGAGGCGATCGGCAGCGGCAGCGGCGGCGACCTCTCGCGCCCGGCCCTGGTTCAAGCCATGGTCCGGGGCGAGAGGGAGTGGGAGGCAGTCACCTCCTTCTGCGAAGCAGTCATGCTAGCGAAGGAGGTGGCGGGACGGCTGAGGGAGAGGGCCTCACGTCCCAGCCGCCGCGGGAGACGCCCCGGGCGTCGGGAGCCGCGAGACGACTCCCGGCCACCGTAGGCGCGGGCCTGCGGGCGGAGAGTAATGGGTAACTCTCCGTCCGATCAGGACCAGGCCCGTGCCGGACGGCGCGTACGTGTTCCACGCGCGCCTCAAAGAGATGTCAGCAGCAAGGAAGGGGCCCGAAAGGGCCGAAGCCTGCCGGGGTAGCGGGATTGTCCGAAAGGGTTACCGCTACCCCGGAACACAAAGGGCTAAGGAAGGAACACGGGTGGGTTTTAGTCAGTAAGAGTCTGACACTCCCTTCTGCTCCACCCAGAGCGGGAGGGGTCATTGGATGATTTCCCATCCACAAAAAAAAAAAAAAAAAAAGAGTCGCTAGCTATGGACATTGCCGGCGATTGGGGTGGTGTACGCCTCATAATGTCAATATTTACGTAAGCTCGAATACCTTGTAAGTGTGGCTGGCGTAAGCGCGTAGCTCTTGCAGTACGGAGTGGTAGGAGGTGAGTCACGGCGCGCGCAGTCACTGTGCAAGCGGGATGGCAATTATGGAGAGTGTTCTGTTCTCGCGGGGGTGAAGCGAGAGCGCGGAGAGCACACCTTGTGAGCTTGGTGACCCGCCGATATCAGACCGTCACTATGCGAATTTGTCCACTTCACGTATTCACATATAGGTGACAATCCCATACGCGGTAAGAATGGTAAATTAATATTATATTTAAAATTTTGACACACGTTCACTTTCGATCACGGTCACGGGCGAAGGGGTTGCCTCTTTGTCTCTTGCTCTGGGAGAATGGACAAAAAGAAAAGATTTTATTATCTGTCACGAAATTGGGTTTAAAAACATTCAAATTCAGTGCGGATCACCAAATTGTTTTTGGAACCGGACCATTTTTCATAACGCCGCAACGATCTCTTGCCTTCTCTGCTTGCAGGTGCAGTCTGACACACAGTTCTTTTTGCGTGTGTTTTTTAAGGCAGTTTATTTTTCTGCTTTTTTGTTTTTTGCTAATAATTTGCTATTATTATATCAAAATGTACCCATATATTTTGAATAACAATAACCACATAGAAGACGACGCTGTGCGCGCCTTCCATGATCTGCTAGCTCGATATACATCGTTTCGGCCGCGAGAGGTATCTCTTTTTGTCATCCGGAGTTGATAGAACTTGTTCCTCAAAACGAGTCTCATTCAGATCATATATGGCGATGAGCTCGGCTCTGTAGGCCACTGGACCTCCATTTACTACATAAATGAAATATTACGGGTTTGTGATAGTTTATATAATAATTTAAGTCCTTCACAGCAATATTACGTAAAAGTGTTATTCCCATTTTTTAATACCGCTAAAATACAGTACACCAGCGTCCAACGCCAGCCCAATAGCATTGACTGTTGGTTATTCGCCATTTGTTTGCTACTGCTATAGGATTGAGAGTAAAATTGATGAAGATATGCGACGTCATTTATTCGACATGCTATCTCGTGGTGTTTTGGAGCTTTTTCCGTCTACTGGTGTCCCAAGTAAAGTGCCTGGTCGGCCACCTGTAAATTTATTCCAAAATATACAAACTAAAAGTCTAAAATTAATGAAAGAAGTTAGCAAGAACAGAAACAAAAGATCTCAAAAGCCTCAGTTTCAGGAAATTGAAAGCCAAACAAATCAGGCAATTTTTATTGAAAGTCCAACTTTTACTGATAATACTCAGATATTTTTATCGAAAGTTCAACTTTTACTGATATACTGAGGAAAACGAAAGTCTAACATTAATAAATACCAATCAAGAAGAACCCGAGGATGGTTTTGGTAACTGTAAAAGACGTAGTCAAGAAAAGGGGAATGCATCAACAAAACGTAAAAGATTTAATACTTATTATACACAAACGAAGCAGAAACGCAATACTGAGGCCCGTAAAACCGTTCATCAGATTCCCGGTGATGGACAGAGAGAACAACAGCGCGACACGCAGGCTCACCGGACTGCTCGTGAAAACCCTTACTATCGGGATACCGAGCAACTGCGCAACACGCAGGCTCGTCGCATTGCCCGTCAAGATCCGGATTATTTAGAAATTGAACGCGCGAGCAATAGCAGGGCTCGACAAACGGCTAGATTTGAATCTATTAATGATTGGGAAAACGTTACTGCAAAATATTTCAGTAACACAAGGGAAGGGAACAATCACTGTTGTTCATGTTATGGTAGATTATGGCACAAGAATTCTGTTAGTAACATGCCATTTCTACTAAATTGAATGAAACCTTCACATCAGATGTATTTTATTTGAATCCTTCCAACCCAAAAAGAAGAAGGCAAATTAAAAAAAAAATGGAAACCTTCAAGAGCCGAAAGTCGCGATGCTTTTGTTGCACATGTATAAGACGAGAGTTACTTGAAATTAGTAATAACCCAAAGGCACCAAAAGATTATTGAAAAAGGCTTTACCCCACAACCTGATGCAAAATCCGATTTTTCGTAACTGTGTTCATAATGGATTGGAAATCAAACACTTAAGTAATTATAATGTATACTCACGAATAGGTAGATAATGTACACAATTGTTGTATAAAAATTAGACAAACTGATTTATATATGAAGACGCGTGCCGGTCTAGAGCTCGGACGCGCGCGGCGGTTCGTGACGTGTTTCTACGATTCCCCGTGTGTCTCTCATCAACTCCCTGAGTCAGAGGCGCGTGCGGCGTTCGGAAGTGCGTGGGCTTGAATCGATTACGACAGACTCCCCCTCTAGTCTAGGAGAACGCCCTCGTTCCTGGACTGGCTCATTGCCCTTGTGCTTCGGAATGACAGTATTAGGTGGTACATTATTTCCAGTACCACTGTCTACAAAAGGCGTTAAATCCTGTGCATGGTGTTTTCCTAAGGATTCCTCAGAGTTCCCTATTGGAGAGATAAAATAGGTGGTAGGGCTAACTTTCTCCGTTATAACATACGGTCCATCCCGTTTGTCATTGGTAGCCTTATATCGCTGACAAGCGACACAGGCCTTCACATAATTTGTAATGATTCTTCGCATTCCGGGAAAATAATTGGACTGGGCTATTTTGTGGTAAGTACGATCGATTCCGGAATGTCCCGCCAGAGGTGAATCGTGACACTCTTTCAAGATCTCGGGACGGAGTGAAATTGGAATAACTAACTGAGGAGCCTCGCTGTCTGAGTCGGGATTATACCGGTATAGTACACCTTGTGATAACAGGTAACCGCGCTCCGTCCATCTACGAGATGCCACTTCGTCTGGACTTTCCATCTCTTTGATGATTTTGTCAACCTCCGGGTCTGCAAGCTGTTCCTGCCTTAACTCTTCAGGGCTCTTAGTGGGTAAATCAATTATCACTGAGCAAATACCGCAACTTTCGCGAGTATCTTGAGAGCATATCGGCCTACTCAGCGTATCTGCCACTACATTTGCTTTTCCCGGGGTATACTGATACTGAATGTTGAATGATTGTAGCTTGAGAGCCCACCTCACCAAACGACCTGTGGGAGACTTTAGCGTCATCAGCCAACGAAGTGGTTGGTGGTCGCTACCAATAATCACTGGATGTCCGTCTAGATAACATCTAAATCGCTCCACCGCCCACACTACCGCTAAGGCCTCTCGTTCGATTGTAGAATAGTTACGCTCAGCTGCGTTCAGGAGACGGCTGGCGTATTCAATGGTTCTTTCTCCCTTGTCCTCCCCCTGGAGTAAAACGGCTCCGATAGCATAATTGATCGCGTCGGTGCGGAGGACGAAGGGGTGATTAAAGTCAGCCTGAATTAAGATTGGCACTGAGGTAAGAAGTTGTTTCAGCTCGTTAAAAGCAGTAGTCTGAGCTGAACCCCAGGTCCAGGTTTGTTGCTTTCTTGTTAGCCGTGTAAGTGGCTCGGCTACAGAGGAGAAATTCGGGATAAATTTCCTGAACCAGGAACAGCTTTGTAGGAATGTCCGCAGATGTTTCAAGTTGTTTGGTTCTTTCATATCTAGGACAGCTTGAACCTTTTCAGGGTCAGGTGACACGCCCTGTTGGGTAATTACGTGCCCCAGATACTTTACACTCTCCCTGGCAAAAACGCACTTCTCCCGATTAACTCGCAACTTGAATTCGCGAAGCCGACTGAATACAGCCTGGAGATCCTGGAGATGCTGCTGGAAACCTTCAGATATGATCAGCAGGTCATCTAAATAGGCGAGGATTGTCACATTAGCCAGGGATGAACAGGAGCGCAGACGGTCGATCAGCCGTTGAAAAGTCACCGGAGCATTTTTGAGACCAAAAGGCATGCGCTTGAAGCGAAAAGTTCCCAGTGGGCTAATGAATGCGGTTTTATCTCTATCCTGCTCATTTACACTAACCTGCCCGTAGCCGGATCTCAGGTCCAATATACTCATATAACAATCCCTCTTTGTTGACTGTAACAATTCATCAATCAAAGGCATCGGGTAATGGTCGGTTTTGGTCACGGCGTTTAAGCGTCTGTAATCTGCAGAAACGGGTGCTGCCATTCGCCTTAGGAACTAGGAGAGCTGGTGAACACCAGGCAGACTCACACTCTTCAATGATGTTGCCCTTCAGCATCTTCTCAATCTCCTGCCGCATAAGTTCCTTTTTGGCGGGGGTCAATCGGTACGGAGGTACATAGATAGGAGGATGCTCACGTATATCGATACGGTGCTCAGCAAACGGGGTAGGTCCTCCTATTAGCTGGAAAACGTCCGTATTGGTAACCAAGATCTGCGCCAGCAGGTTCCGGTCAGGTGGGTTCAACAATGTACCTTCGTCGTCCCTGAGTACGTCCGCAGAGGAACAAGACAGCTCTGGTGATAAGGAAGGTTCAAAACGCATCATGTACTGAGCGCGGCTGTTATTAGAGAAATACCAGCATTCCAGAGAAAAATCCATGACCACTTCGGCTGCTAACAAGAAATCCATGCCGAGCAACGTTTCATTGTTTCGTGCCTCAGGGAGAATAAGAAAAGGAGTCCTAATGACCTTCCCCTCTAAGTGCACGTCAAGAGTAGTCATGAGCACGTCTACATCGCGAACGTGTCCATCGGCAAGTTTAATACGTCTTCGCGGTTCAAAAGCGTGTCCCTTGCGACAGAGCAGGGTATGCAGTGTATGACCCGCAATACAATGTTTGACACCGGTGTCAACTAATGCGGTCCCCGACGCGTCTAAAATTTTGATATCAAAAATTGGCCGCAAATCTTTTCTGTCAGAGCTCCTACCGGCACACGAGTTCTCTACACATGTATCGCTACACACCATATTAATATTTAACACATTCTTAGAGACATCATTACAATAGAATACGTCATTTTGAAAAAAATTACAAAAATGGCTTTTACGCCCCTTTACGGCGAGGGAATTATTATTAAATACATTATCATCTTTCGAATAATCTGAAAAATGATCCGTCTGCTCTAAAGCATTACGGTCGTCACTTAAACCAAATTTACGATTATCCGCAAAGGTACAAAAATCGCCCTTACGCTCTTTCAAATTAAGGGCGTCATCATAACAAGAATAGTCATTATTTGGAAAATTACAAAGACGGTCGTTATTATTATCGACCTCGCAGGTGGACATGTGATCGTTCGACAAATCGCTATCCGAAAAATTACTCTGTACAGAATAACAATTATTATTAATAGGTATTTCAGCTTGACTACGAATATACGCAGGCTCAATCGAACTATCACGAGACCAGTTATTATTTTCTTGAACGACACAACAAACATTTTCATCAACATTTTTAAAACAAGAAGAAGGTAAAGTATTAGAGTAGTTCAACTCTTCATAACAATGTTTATTAAAACACTTCTCTACTTGATCAAACAAATTTTCGGAACCCGCATGAAGATCACGATTTTTAGACTTTTGCATTTTAGTGTACTTTAGTCCCGAAGTTTGCAGAGTAGTACGAGTATCAACACTACGAGTTAATGTTACTCGTATAAAAACTTGATTCATTCCCAACTAGCAAAATTAGTCGTATAAAAAACTGCAGCACGTTTCTTATTCTGCTATTGGTGGAGAGAGAGATCTGTAAAATGTCGAGAGAGAGCTCTGTTCACGTTCTCTCGGTCCGATTTGGGCGCACTTCTCTCAGCTTTAAATGCTATGAATATTGTAAAATCATCGCTTAAACAACCAAATAGTCGAAAGAATACCGAGTAATCGCAACTCCAATGTTAAAAAGTGCTATGAATTTATATCAGACTGCCATCATTCCACACATCAACTGTTTACAAGTCGGTAGAACTTCTTTCATTCGACTTATTTATAGTAAATTAGCAGCCCGCTTGCTATCACTCGACTGTTTCATCGCGTAAACATTATCAAACGACGTTCATGGAACGTTTTATTTGTCGTAATATTTACAAGTGCGTTATAGTTGTATGAGTTCGTAATTATAATTAAAGTAAGTATTCTGCCATTTATAAACTTTGCCACAGTTTTTGTAAAAGTTAAGTATTACTTTTCTAAAGTCACAAGCATTTAGTTATCTGTAGCGATTATCATATGCGAATTAAATTTTTTCGTCTATATGCCTCACATTTTAAGTAATATTTTCATGGGCCCCACGAATTCTTCGTAAAAACTGAATGACATATAATATTAATTTAATTATTAAAATTAACTCGCCATTTATAGCACTAACTTTATCATCACAAAGCACTCACTCTGCCTTTAGCCGAGAGACAGAATCGAGGATTCCATTTTACAACTTCTAAGAGCGCCATACAGCTTGTTAAGGGTTCCTCGTGTAAAATGTTAAATCACTGTTTTTTGTCATTATCTCATCCCGATGCAGAGTACACTTTTGCAAGCTTGACGTCACAAGTTTGGTGTAAACTACAATATTATTAAACTATGTATAAGCTTATTCGTAGGTATATGCAGGTATATGTATGGATAGGCATACCTAATATTTTATTTTGTATTTTTTTATATGTGCCTGATAATAAAATGGTAAACTATTTGGATATTGATAAATTTATAACAAAGGACGACATAAAGCAGCTTAAGAAATCGAAATGGCCTTGGAAGGAAACGCACTTTATAATTATGCACTACTGTTACTCATGCGGCACTTTTATTGATAGTAATACGGGAACAAGGCCTACTCATTTTATATTGTCTGATAAAAGAATTGAATTATTACTGAGCTCGTTATTTTTTTGGTGCCCGAGTTGCTCGAAATATTCAATTTACAATCACTATCCAACCGACGAGTGTTATTGTAACTAGGATTATTAAAACGTAAAACGATGTAAGTATCTCCATGCCTATAACTGTACTTATGTACTTAGCAATGCAACACTTGAACTAGTGCAAGGGGAATTCCCATCTGTCTGCGTAGAATAGGAGCGGTGAAGTGGGGGTATGGGTCCAAGCGACCGCGGCGTACAGGTACACTGCTTTGCTTAGTTCAGTTTCTTAAGAACTAACGTACGGAAAGGACGCTCAGACGTTGAACTTTTGCAGTGATTAAAGATTGCAGGACGATTTGGAGGTACAATTATAACAATAACGGAAATGTATTGAGTTAAAATCTCATGTTTGAGTAACGTGGTGTACCTTACTGTGCGCAATTATCACGTGAACCCTACTCTCCAAATTTAACGCGTTAGTTGATTTTAGCAAAAAATACATGCCTAACGTTTTGTTATTACCGGACTGAGGGACTAAACCTAGTTTATTATTAGTGAAGAGTGACTGTTTTGGTGATCGATAATTTGTTGCTTTAATGGAAATAATTTGTATTCCACCATAATAATATTATTTGTATTATCAGCCTAAACAAATACTGAAAGCATTATTTTAGGTATATTAATTAAATAAGGTGTCTAGTTACCATATACTATAACCGACATGAATTTGTTTTCAGCATGTCATTTAAAATCGTGGAAACAATTGAAAAAGGGAAGTATGTACTATAGATACTTTACTATTAGATCTTTGGCTTGAATTTTTTAACACATTCTTAAAAAAAATTTCACAATCAGTTAATGTGAAAGAGTTGTCCGATTCATGAATTATGTTCATAAATAATTTTATTACATTAGTGAAGCTCTTAAAACAAATTTTACTGCTTGTTGTTCTCGAACCGCCAGCCCAGCCATGCTATTCTCTAAGGATACAGCCTTGCGGACAGCGCTATCACAGCGCTGTCGCGGTGGGTTTCACGGCTGTGACAGCGCTGTCCGCAAGGCTGTATCCTTAGAGAATAGCTCCCTCTGGAACAGGACTTGAGAAAATTTCTATCGAAGATGGCGTCAATCAGAGCATATGCATTATTAATTCCTCTTCCTTTGCCTTTACCACAAATGACTGATAATTGTTTTTTGATTTCCGATACTTTATCAGAACTGAACAGTAACTGTTCTAGATTTTGGAACTGTTCTTTGTTCTAAATTAATTGAAAATTAGTAATTTCCGAACTTTTAACAGATCCAGAAGACTTTTTCATATACGACTCGAATTGTGTTAGGTAAGTGGATAAGGTGTGCATTATATTTTGTTGACCTTCAAATAACGATTTTTGGTTTTCTAAAACCACATTTATATTGTCTTTCAAAATGATTTGATTATTCTGGATAGATATCAAATTTGAACTTAAGTAATTTATTTTTGAAAGTATGTCATTATTGATCAGTAAACTATCTCCAATTTGTATATTAGATGGAAGCTCCATTGTTATAGAAGGAACTAAAGTTTGTAATTCGTTTCGAGATCCAGTTGCTTCTCTGATATCAGATGTTGATACAGCATGCGTATCGGCATGGTATCGGCGATACGCATGTATCGGCATGGTCACTGTCCTGTAATTAAAGGAAGTTTAATTAAACAATTAATAATACAAGCAAACAGAATCCTATCCTAACTAATACTATAAAAGCGAAAATGAGTTTGTTTGTTACGCTTTCACGCAAAAACTACTGAAATTATCTTCACGAAATTTTGCTTAGACATTATCAGGGACCTTTCATTCAAATAAAGCACGGTTCCCGAGGGATCGATATTAACGGGGGCAGAGCCGCGGACGAAAGCTAGTATGCCTGGGTAAGTACTTAATTTAATAAATTTCGGTAACCCTATGTGCATTCAATGGGTCTGTAGTAGTATTTTAAAAATAACTGAAAAAAAGTATTTTCTGTTGTTTAGCCAAGCAGCTACAGTTCATGTATCCTAATGTCATAGTGTGGTACAATCGATATTTCAAAAACAAGTATGAAAAGAATCTGTCGATGTTAATTACTATCCTCAGTAAGCTGTCTATAGTATCGTCGTGGCGAGAATTAAACAGTACTATCGATATTTACATGTGGAAATTCTATCGATTCGATATACATATACGTATTTACCTACTAAAAATAGTCCAAATAATTACGTAACACATATAAAGCTCTTCAAACATGTGACTTAAATATAATTTAGAATAGGGTAACTATTATCGTCTACGTCTGACTTATTATTTGCCAGGCCGCGTCCCCCCTCCAGCGGCGGCGACCTCTCGCGCCCGGCCCTGGTTCAAGCCATGTTCCGGGGCGAGAGGGAGTGGGAGGCAGTCACCTCCTTCTGCGAAGCAGTCATGCTAGCGAAGGAGGTGGCGGGACGGCTGAGGGAAAGGGCCTCACGTCCCAGCCGCCGCGGGAGACGCTCCGGGCGTCGGGAGCCGCGAGACGACTCCCGGCCACCGTAGGCGCGGGCCTGCGGGCGGAGAGTAATGGGTAACTCTCCGTCCGATCAGGACCAGGCCCGTGCCGGACGGCGCGTACGTGTTCCACGCGCGCCTCAAAGAGATGTCAGCATAAGGAAGGGGCCCGCAAGGGCCGAAGCTTGCCGGGGCAGCGGGATTGTCCGGAAGGGTTACCGCTACCCCGGAACACAAAGGGCTAAGGAAGGAACACGGGTGGGTTTTAGTCAGTAAGAGTCTGACACTCCCTTCTGCTCCACCCAGAGCGGGAGGGGTCATTCGATGATTTCCCATCCACAAAAAAAAAAAAAAAAAAGGCCGCGTCCCCAATAGGGTTTACAGTGAGGCCGACTGTACGTTGCAGGCTGACTTTGACCGGCATCGGCATACCTACTAAGCTGCGCAGCGCATCGGCGTAATGTAATGAGTGACTGACTCGTCGAACGTCAACTGTAGTCAGTGACACGCCGTAAACTGCGTACAATACGAGCTGTATGGACTTTTTATTTAAAACTAGCAGTCCGCCCCGGCTTCGCCCATGGTACATACATAGCCTATGACACTCAGGGAAAACATACTTATCCAATGATGAAAAAATTTTTGAAATCGGCTCAGTAGTTTTTAACTTTATCCATTACAAACAAACAAACAATCAAAAATCTTTCCTCTTTATAAGATTAGTGTGATAGTGTGATTAGTGTGGTATAGGGAGGTGTACTAGAGGCAGACTGTGAGCCTAATTGGGACGTGGCCTTACTGAAGACAAGTAATAAAATTAAAAATTTTGAAGAAAACCCACGACGGTAAAAATACAATCGAAAAAGAATTTTTATTTGGGAACATGCATTAAGCTACCACGTATCCATTGCTGAAAACAAAATTTTAGTCGGACATTTCGTTTTAATTATATTGCAACATTGTTTTGCACTAATATTGTGGCGCCCCCTAGTGAGTTACAGCCATAACACCTATCTAAGAACATGAACTAGTCAAACACAAACCCGTTATTGAAAACCGCATCAAAATCGGATAATTAGTTTAGAAGATAGGTGGGAACATAACTTTGCACAAACAAACACACAAACATCTCTCACCCTAAACGCATATACCTGCTCCGTTCCGTCGTGGGTAAAAAGGTATTTTTCAATACTTATAGTTAAAATTGCCAAGACACTTGACTCACCTTAAGACATTGCTTCACTATGAAATCAAAGGTCTAAAGAATGAGTGTGGTAATGGTTAAGGGATGAGTGTTTTTGTTTATGCCCGGTCTTTTTGTCTTGTCATTATCCAATTCTGAATCAGAATTATAACACATGTTTTCGATTTCTAATTCTGCCGTCAAATCTATATATATAAAAAGAGAAGTCCTGACTGACTGACTGACTCATCAACGCCCAACCTAAACCCTTGGACCTAGAAAGCTGAAATTAGCACAGAGGTTACCTTTATAATGTAGACGAGGAATAAGGAAGGAATTTTCGAAATTCAACCCCTAAGGGAGTTCAATAGGAGATGAAAGTTTGTATGAAAAATCTTATTCCTTGGGTTAATAAACTTCAAACTTAGCACAAATACGTATGTAAGTAAATTATAAAGATTTGCATTTTTTGTTTTTCTAAACTACCCCCTAACAGGGGATTGGGGGTGTCAAAATTTGTATGGAAGAATTTTAACACGCGGTCCGATTAACTCAAAACTCAGTATTTATACTAATTACCAAAAATAAAGAATTACGTGTATCAGGGTTTTTCGAAAACCTTGAACCTAGCTAATGACCTCCCAAATCCCTGGAAAAATTGTGTCGGTCCATGCGCCAAACACCCTGATGCCCAATAATACTAATTTATTTTAATTTAATTGTTTACTACTTCCAACAAGCGTCATAAAAACGTGTTTTTGTGTATAAAAAGCTCGATGCCCCGTTAATAGCATAATACAATGTCCAAAACAATTTTTTAAAAGCTAATACTATTATTATTAAGAAAATCGTGTTGATTCTAGCATTACTTTGTGCGTTCAAAATTGAGTCTTATGGCCTTAAAATAAGACTTAATTTTCTTTGGTTCAATCGGCGGATAGTATGGCAGAATACATAATTTATGAAAAAAAACCTATAAGTATTAAAAGTTACTAAAGTCAATTCAGTAGTCAATTATGAACAAACTATCTTCAGGTTTTGCGCATTTAACGTTACACGTTGTCTAGATAGATAGATCTTGATTGCGAGTCATTGATTCTGAATTACATTTGTAGAGGTTCGTTGTAACCTAGTTACCTGTTGGCGACGCGGTATTTGCTATTACTCTGCCGCCATTTGCTCTTTACAGGTGTGTACAACGCGGTCCTAAGTTTTTTGTTCTACGATTAGCCTTATTATGCAGACTACTTTTCTATCATAATAATAATTATCTGATCTTGATACACTTGAGCCTTCTTCGATAAACATCTTGGAACTGTTTCGAGTCTGTTCGCAACAGATTCTCCGTACTCGTAGCGCATACTGAGGTATTCTAGAACTTCAATCCTGCCCAAACTGTTCGTTACGACTCTTGATTACGAGTTATCAATCTCAAGTTATTTCTTGTAAAGAATTGTTGCATTGTCTCCACCCGTTTACCTCGCAACATTTGTTACTACTCTGCTAGCGCTCGCGCTTTACTGGCCTGTATCACGGTTTTAAGTTTCTTGCTACAATTGTTCATTTTGCTCGCAAATTTTTTATATCTTGATTCGCAGAGTTTGACACTCCTGGGATTATTTCCGTGCATTTCTCGGAACTTCATCGAGTCTGTACGCAACTGATTTTGCACACTCATACCGCATGCAAAGGTATTTTCGAACTTCAATTGTATACAAAGAAGTGCTCGAATTTCAACATCGTCATATTTTTATAATCGTCCGCGGTGGGATCAGTGGCGAAGAGTAGAGCAGCAACCCGATGACAACAACTCAGCCTTTGGGCAAGCATTGTTCACTTTTTTCGAAGCGTTTCGCGAAATTCTCTTTGAGCTACCTTTTAAAATGCCTCGAGCGGCTGCGAATCCGCCACATATTATTTATGATGCCTTGAAACATCTGCGGTTCATTGATGATAAAAACGATCTTTTGCCGTGGAGTGACGCTGTTTGGCAAATAGCGACCCATGCGATGAACGGTAAGATGTCGAAGGACTATCTTTATTTTTACTTTTGAACCGCCCTTCAAAGACGCAAACTGTTTGCTAGTTCACGTTGGTAAGGAGTTTATGATTTGTGCTCTCTACAGGTCGCCATCTTTTCATAACACCCATAATTTCTGTAACTCTCTTGAGAAAATTATGCAATCAGGTGAATCAACAGCTAACTGTGTCACTGTAGGCGATATAAATATCGATATAGGTATTGGATCTGGAGATAATCGTGTGAACGACTATTTGGACATCACTGGACATTATGGTTATTATCCTGGCCATCGCTTCCCTACACGTGACCGTAGTTGTTTAGACCATGCTTTTTTAAAAACCAAAAGAACTGCTAGAGTAATAATATGTGACTCAGGAATAACAGATCATGACACAGTCACTCCCTACTCATTGCCTAATAGTAATAATAGACTGAAGATAGACTACCCCAACTTATCCAAAGCAATCGAAGAATTTAACTGGAGCCATATCTATAGCTACACCGACGTGACCGAAGCCGTCACTGATTTCACAGATATACTCAGTGAGAAAATATGCGCTTTTACAACAACGGAGACTGTACGAAATTCAAAGGCCATTAAAAAACCTTGGATTACTAAAGGCTTATTAAAGTACATTAGAAAAAGAGACCTGTTACACATGGAAGCGAAAAAACCCACTAACAAAGATAACCCGATCATACAGCAGCGATATAAAACCTATAGAAACTTTTGTAACAATTTAATGCAAAATTTGAAAACAGATAATGAAAGAAAACTGTTAGAAGATGCAAACGGAGACAGTAAAAAAACATGGATGGCTATTAAAAAATATCTGCAATATTAAAAATAAGAGCCAGAGTGGCAAAGAACTACTCCAAACATACCCAAATCCCGTAGAGTCGCTAAATAACGTGAATCACTACTTTACGAAAGTTGGTGAGCAGCTTGCTGCGTATTAAAAAAACTGAAACAGAACTAGCCGATATGCCACTATTTCATGATAAAAACCCATCTAGTAAATCTTTTTTCGCAACGCCAACAGACGAATCTGAGGTGAAAAAGATCATTACAAATCTCAAAGACAGTTCTGCTCCTGGATGGGATGGAGTCACGAACAGGACACAAGTTATGTAAAAATGCCCTTGCTGTACCAATTTCCTTCTTGTGCAATTTAAGTGGTAACTGGGAAAGTTCCTACTATAATGAAAACCGCTAATGTATGCCCAATTTTTAAATCAGGCGATAAAACGGTCACGTCCAATTATCGACCGATATCTGTACTCACGTCCCTATCGAAAATCCTGGAGAAGGTTATCAACATCCGTAAATTTAAAAAGGATCGTACTGACGAAAACTGGACATTATATAAGGCTGCAAGAAATAGATGTAATCAGATGATACGCAATGCTAAACGCCGCCATGTTCTTGACACTATCAATTCTTCCTCTTCTGCCGATATCTGGAAATTTCTTGGAACTCTTGGTATCGGCAAATCGCGAAATTTAGATCTTCCCAGTTCAATTGACTTAGACGATCTAAACCGGCATTTCTCCACTGTTTCTACCATGGATCGTCTAATCAAACAACAAACTTTGTCTCTAATTTCTGGTCTATCGCGTCCTCATACTAATTCTTTCAGTTTCATTCCAGTTGAACCGGGAGAGATCAGAAAGATCATTCTCTCCATCAAATCGAAAGCGGTGGGATGTGACAATATCACCCGTGGTATGATCATTAATATTCTGGATAATCTCCTACCCGCGATTACCCACATTATAAATTTTTCCTTGTACTCCGGAGTATTCCCTTCCCTGTGGCGCAAAGCCTATGTTCGTCCACTACCTAAGGTTTCAATCCCTCTCTTCCTACCGACTTCCGTCCAATTTCTATCCTTCCCTTCCTATCCAAAGTGCTTGAAGCCTGTGTTCACAAACAATTCTCCAACTTTGTTCATTGTAACTCAATCATTAGTCCTCTCCAGTCTGGGTTTAGGCCTGGGCACAGCACTGTTTCCGCACTCCTTAAAGTGATTGGCGATATAAAGGCAGGACTGGAAGATACCAAAGTTACTGTTCTAGTGTTGGTTGATTTCTCGAATGCCTTCAATACCGTCAGTCACGACATCCTGTTAGCTATTCTGTCCCATGTTATGGTCTCTCCCGAGGCACTGGAATGGTTCTCCTCTTACCTTCAGGAACGTCAACAATCCGTCCATGTTGGGGATTCGTCTTCTAGCTGGTCTGATTTGGAAACTGGCGTTCCTCAAGGCGGTATACTTTCCCCTCTTCTGTTTTCTATTTTTATTAATCTTATAACTTCCGAACTTCAGTGTGCGTATCATCTGTATGCAGATGACTTGCAGTTGTACTGTCAAGGGAAGGTTGATGAATTATCTGACACTATCGACAAATTAAATAAGGACTTAATAGCCATAAAAACTTGGGCTGATAAATTTGGTTTAGCTGTAAACCCTACGAAGTGTCAGGCGATTATCATTGGCAGTTCTCGTAGTATTAATAAGGTAGGTGGAACAACCTTGCCACCAGTTCTCTTCAACGGTATGATCGTTCCATTTGGTACTGACGTGAAGGACCTAGGCTTGCACATTGATTGTACCCTGAACTGGCGGACTCAAGTCGCTAGGGTGAGCCAGAAGGTTACTGGAACGCTGCGGGATCTGTACCGTTTGAAAAATTTATTACTATCTAGTACGAAGGCAATGCTTGTGCAGTCCCTTATTTTTCCTATAATCGACTATGGTGATGTGTGCTACTATGACCTGAATGCAGATCTCCTCGACAAACTTGACCGTCTTCTCAATAACTGCATTCGATTCGTTTTCAATCTACGTAAATATGATCATGTCACTGCGCATCGGTCGCTCCTAAAGTGGTTGCCCATTCACCAGCGCAGAGAGCTAAGGGCGCTGACTACCTTATTTTCATTTCTTGATTCTCCCTCTTCCCCTGGTTATCTAGCTCCCCACTTTCAGTACATTTGCGCCAACCACAATAGAAATCTACGTTCATCACACAATCGTCTTCTCCAATGTCCCACTCATCGCACAGACTTCATTCACTCTTCCTTCTTCGTTCAGTCTATCTCTCTGTGGAATGCGCTCCCTGAAGAAATCAGGATGGCAACCAACCGATTATCCTTTAAAGTTAAGGTTCGCGAGCACTTTTGCAAGAAGCTGGCAGTATCATCACAACGCTAATATTTTCTCATTGTTTGTCTTATTTCTTTTTAATATATTCATTTATTTATGTATATGTATTTGTGCTTATATTTATATGTAATTAGGTATATATTATATTTATAGTTTACATAGGGTTCTGCGTATCTTTATATTTAAAATATTTATTCCTGTAATAATTGCACCTACTACTGTTTGTCTCTGCATCACCCAAAGGTTGACTGGTAGAAAATGCCTATGGCATTAAGTCCGCCTCTGTACCTTGTGTGTGTGTCTGTGTCTGGAAGTATTAAATAAATAAATATACAACGTGGCGCTACAATGGTGACATTAATTTAACACACGGGTAGGGCTACTGCCTGTTAATCATATAAAATTTGATAAGCTAAAATAATTCGTACATTGAAAAAAAAATGTTTTCAAACAAACTAAATAATAAAAAAGTAACTAAAATTGGGAACACCCTTGCAAAAATTCATTCATGAAATTACTTACCTATACTCCATTGACAATAAGATTAGAAATTTTAAAAAACCTTTTTTACAGCTTGTTCAACCGATTTTGACTTCTATTCCGTAGGCATAAGGATGGCAATAACAGCAAAAAAAGTGTTTACAATAATAACTGTTTGCTGCTTTTAATGAGATCCTTATGCCTACGAAATAGAAGTCAAAATCGATTGAACAGACGGTAAAAAAAGCTTTGTTTAAATGTCTAATCTTATTCTAAATGGGAGTATAGCTGCTGGCTTACGTTAACTCGGAGCGGCAACGCGTCGTTTCGCGCGCTAGCAATCGCGCAACGCGTCTTGTACCTACTCGTGATCGGTCCGATTCTTTGACGGCATATTATCAAAGAAACCGAGCGGCGAAAGTGGTACCTACAGCGGAGGTGCTTAGTCAAACACTGTCATCATCACTAATCAATCACTGCTTTTATTTGTCTTTATTTTAAATTTTCTTATTTTCAATGAGACCACCGTGTTGGCGGATACAAAGAGCTAAACGGCGTTTCATATTTTCCCGCACATTTGAAAATAAATCGTCACTTATAGCCATTTCCCTCAATTTCTCAAACGCATTTATTATTCGATGGCGTAATTGTTCCACCGAATCCACGTTCTCCGCGTACACATCGTCTTTGATGCACCCCCAGAAAAAAAAATCGAGTGGCGTCAGGTCTGGCGATCTTGCTGGCCACCTACGTGGTCCAAATCTGCCAATCCATTGTGCGCCAAACGTGTCATTTAGCCACTGCCTGGCTGTTGTTACAGAGTGTGCTGGCGCGCCATCTAATTGGTACCACATTCGTTGGTATCGGTGGACATTTAGGTCGTTTGTGTATTCTGACACCGTATCATTTAGTAGGTTAACAAACCTTTCTCCGGTCAAAGCCCCATCAATGAATACGGGTCCGATGATGTTATCACCGTGAATAGCTGCCCAAACGTTTACTGAAAATCTGTACTGATGGGCTGACTCCCGCCAAACGCGCGGATTTTGGTTTTTGGGTGCCCAATGGTGCAGATTGTGCTGGTTCCACATGCCGTTTCTGGTGAACGTGCTTTCGTCAGTCCAACAAATATGAGAAAGAAAGTCACTGTCCTCTTCAATTTTACTCAGTAACCACTGACAATAATGGTAAATAACATAAATAGCCACATGATTCTAAAGATCCTACTGCGTCGTGAAAGCCTCTGTCTAGAATGAAGACATCTCCATTTCGAAAATACCAATTGAAAACATAACCACTTTCATCTCTGGCCATATTCATCATGATTCTACCATCTGATGATGTGGCAGAATATGGACCAGTTACCTACATCAATTATGTATCCATCGCAAGTCACAAATAAGAATGGCTTCAGTAAATTATTATATTTGTGTAAGCTATAGCTTTCCCGTTGAAAAAAGAAATTGGAACTTTTCTGACAGTAAATATATGTTGCGTCGCATATTGCCTTTCTCTCTTCCGGCGGAGACCCAGGATCGTTTCTGGTACTAATAAGTTTCGGGATACTACTTCCTGTCTACTTATGTGGTCGAATCCTAAATGTCGTGGAACGTAATTTCGAAGCAAGCATTTTCTGGCTATTCCAAGTTTGCGTTGTAAAGTTGACTCTGCCTTTTTTAAAATATTACTAAGTCGTAGGTTCGAATCACCAGTTCTGTATTTTGCTAGCAGAATGCCTAGGCAGGTTTCGGGGTGTTTTTGACTTCTCAAAGTAAGTGTCTCAAGCAAAATGGAATGAAATTGATCATGACTAAGACAAGTCTAGTAAATATAATTCAGTTTCACTCATCTGCCTATGATTGTCAAAGTCCAGAAAAAAACTCCTTTCTTCTTTTATAACATCTATTATATCGTCTAAGCGCACTGACTTCAGTGGAGCGTTCCACTGAAGTCAGTGCGTAGATTTAGTGCCTCCTGTAAATCCTCCCAATCAAAACTAACCAAATGTCTAGACAAACTCTACTATCTTTTGGAATATATATATTATATTTGATTAAAATATTCGCCCTTAAAGAGTTCGGCAAACGACGCTGAGTGGTATTTTCGCAACTAAAGATTAAGCAGCGTGAAGTTGTACAAGGAACGCGTTGATATCTGTTACTTTGGACAGACGACTCTCTACCCACAGGCACACCGGCATGCACAGGCGTACCGTCGTCCGCAGGCGCAACGGCTTCTTCAGGCGCAACATCGTCCGCAGGCGGAGCGGCTTCAACAGGCGCAGCGGCTTCCGCAGCATCATCTGTTGGCAGGACGTCAGCTCTTCTTCTTCTGTCAGCTCTTTGCACACAGGGACGACAGATAAATTCTTCATGATTCAGAAGAATCTGAAAGTAACAACAAGATGCGTTAGAATCTATTTTTGGTATCGCTTTATTTGGTACGATGAATGCTCCACTAAAAACCTATAGGTTCATAACCACAACTTCCCAAAACGTACACCCTCCCAAAACGTCCACCCTCCCAAAACGTCCACTTCCCAAAATGGTAATTCCCTAAATGTCTATTTCCTATTTCGTCCACTTTCCCAAAACGACCTGTTCCTAAATAGTCCGTTTCTCAAAACTACTACTCCCAAAACGTCTAGTTCACAAAATTTAATTAGCAACTTTTTTTTATACCAATGCAATGTTTGGAATGATTTAGTACGCACATTTATATTTGGTCAAATTTATTTATTACTTATGGAACTAGTTAGAGTAGGTTAATTATTAAAAAAAAAATACTTAGGTTAGGTTAGGTTAAAACAGTGACCTCCTACGCACGAGCCGAGCGAGCGAAGCGAGCGGTGCCGTGGCAGCGGCCGGCGAGTGGCAGAAACGACTAGAATATATAAAAAAAAAACCTATTTAGAAAGTGGACGTTTTGAGAGTTGATGTTATGGGAAGTGGACTTTTTGGGAATTGTAGATTTGTGGTCGTTTTGGGAAAGTTGACGAAATAGGAAATAGACATTTTGGGAATTACCATTTTGGGAAGTGGACGTTTTGGGAGGGTGAACGTTTTGGGAAGTTGTCGTTATGAACCTAAAGGACTAAAAAAATATAATTGAAGACCTGTTCATGGGAACAGATAATTGTGACCGACGGCGGCGGTGCGGCGAGCGACTTTCTAATACAATAAGGGTAACCACGCACTATGCGGTTAGCGGAATGCGGTCAACCGTCCGGCTGAAGAACTGCACGGACCGTCCGGCATCACAGTGCGGATAAAAACTACTTTCACGTACATATTTTTGATTGCGGTCGGCGGACGGCTGACCGCATTCCGGCTAACCGCATAGAGCGTAGGTAACCTAAGTGTAATGCTATGCGAGTAAAGGGAGAATTAGCTCACCATGACAGTGCCATAGTGTGAGCGAGGAAAGGTATTTTTCATATAGCATGGGTGGCGTGACAGCAGCTTAAAAATATGCATCTTTAAGATGAGAGAAAAAGATTAGCTACATTGTATGAACCCAACAGTTGTCACTCGCACCATCCTAAGTGAATCTGAAAACTATTATAATGCGCGAGCGACCAAGTACCATTTTATAAGGTATAATATAAATTCTCTCGTTTAATGGCACATTAATTTGTTTGCGTCGTTGATAAATAAAAATAGAGATTTTAGTTAATACTATAATTGTTTCATTTTAATACTGACAGCATTGACAAGTACGTAAGTATTTCGATTCGTAAAAAAACGATTTGGAAGTAATTACCTAAATAATTCCTGATTATTAAAAAAAAAACGAATACGAATCGTAAACTACACATTTATATTTGTTTCATGAACACGATAACGAATTGATTACAAATGCCCCAGTATATAAATAGACTTCTGTTATATAAAGTTGTAAGTGCGGCCTGCGTTCAAACAATTCGGAAGTAAGTAAATACCGCCTTATGCAGGCTTAGCATGACGCATTCTATTTCTATGTGGAATAGACAGCTCTTTCTATACAAAGTGACATTTCGTTTCTCCACTTTTGACATCGCACCGTAGAAATCCTTCTACAATCTGTTATTTTGTCTTTCGTTTCTAACGATCTTTGTCTAGGTCTTTTTATATGTAGACTATTTCAGAAGAAAGTTTTCTATCCCAACTGTCAAAATGACGCTGACGACTGACAGTTGTAAGGATATTTTAAACTTTCTACACGACGGCCACAAAGTATATACGGTTATCTACAAAATCATGATATAACTACAATATTTTTTTGTTCCAAAACACGGTACTTCGACACAGAGAACAATAAATTGTTGTAGTTGTCTTTATATACGTGATTTATTATCAGTAAAAAAAAAACGAATAAAAATCCTATGACAAAACAGAATTTTGAGTCGAATTATGTAAAAGAGTATGTATTTCGTAAAAAGTGCAGTTGACTCTTTCTACTTTGCTGCCGTCGTACTGTCTACATGGACTGTCATCTTTGTCTACTCTTCCGTCGACAAAGGGTGCTCATGCTACGCCTGCTGTTGACAACTGAACGATTGCAACACACGCACCTTTCCATGATAAAAACAAGTCCGTTATTCGCGCAAGGGTTATAGGTGTGTATGAAAAAAACTGTCCAATACACACACACCCTCACACAATAAATTTCTTGTTTTTTAATTATTTTTCTGGTTTAGTAAAAAATGCCATATCTGGTTTTTTTAATGCATTATCTGGCTTCTTATTCTTATTAAAGAAACAATTTTCTTCCTTGTGATTTGTTTTCTTAAGGCCGATTTACATCAGACGAGCGAATGCTCATTCTATCCCCTCTCCGTCAAATTCTATTAGTGTAAACAGAGAGAGAACATTCCTTCGTTGTTCTATCGTCGCTCGCATAGATTCTAGGGAATATTCTAAGAATGCTCGCTCGCTTGATGTAAACGACACTAGAGTGCGCGAACAGTAGCTTAGAGCATTCTTTCGTGTTCGGACGCGCTCGTTCGCCGGAGCGGTCTCTTCAAAGTGTTCTTGTGTTCTAGCGATTTGAATACATTCGTATCGAAGGTTTAATTATGGACTGGACTCAAGAAAAATGTATTATAGAAGTCTACCAAAATGCCAGATGTCTGCGTGTTCCGACTTTTGAACATTATAAAAATATAACTTTCAAACAAGATGCTTGGCAGGAAATTGCAAATTTATTTGAACACAATGTTGAAGAAGCAAAAAAGACCACCAACCACCAACGTCTCTTCTTTCTTTTCTTTTTAAATGTTTGAGACAAAATAATAAATGCAGCACTTGCAATTATAATACCGCTATCAGAGTCGGACATAGCGAAGCACTATCAATCACAGAATTGACACGAATGAGCAATAAGCATTCGTTCGGCTGATCTAAACACATGTACAAAATTCTAGTTCTTGGTTCTCATTCTTGCTCGTTGATGTTTGATTAGTGTAAACGCTGAAAACGAGTTTTAACGAGCTTTCGTTTACACTAAAAGATCAAGAAAGAATGCTCTTGTTCTAGCTCTAGCTCTTTGTTCGTTTGGTCTAAACCCACCTTTACATATTGAGCATTGCTTTTCCTTATATTTGCAATCTTTTTCCTGATGGTTATACTTTTTACATATTGAACACATTTTGCAGTCTTTCTTGAAGTGTCCTTGTTTATTGCATTTGAAACATTTTATTATGCTTAAATTCCCCTTTTTTACAGCTTCAAATGCCAGCTGGTTTTCTATTTTATTTTCTTTATTGTTCTCAAACCTATTTTCTTCACTTAGTAAGCGGTTACTTAAATTTATTAGTGTCTTTTTATTTTCTGATGTAGATTCCCAAGCAGTAACAAAGTAATTAAGTTTGTTTGGTAAACAGTTTAGAATTTTTGACATCACCATTTCTACATTTGTTTTCTCTCCTATTTGGTTTAAGTGAAACTGTAGGTTTTCTATGTGTTTAGGCTCGACTGCTGATTAGCTATTAGCGGCGTGTACCTCGGAAACATATTGCCTGCAGCTTTCGGTCAGGCGCATTTCGTGGCGGTGCGTGTAAAAAAACTATAAAAAAAACACTGTGTAACTTGCCAACCGCACGAGCGGTCGAAATATTATTCTGTCCTGTAGAATTTTTGTTAAAAGTAAATTAATCTTCAAAAGTTCGTTGTTATCATTGAAGAAACCAAAACACATAAATTCACCCTTTATGTCGTAACAGACATAAAATTGGCGACCTTGACAGGACGGAAAAACTAAATTTTACAAAATTGGTTCGTTGAGTCGACTCGTGGCGTGATCCATCGAGACCACAAAAGGCCGAGGTCCCGTCGTGAAGCTGAAACCAACGAACATCCTGAAGCCTAAACTCGGTGCAGCTAAAGTATCGACACAGGTGTACGGAAGAAAAGGCAATTGCAGAACAGTCATGTCAAGCGGATCATCATAAGTTAAGTGCCCTTCCTTCCTCATTCTTACCCACTTACCTATTCTCTAAAATCATATCACCAGCTCCTAAGTCCTATTGAAAGGTGTGAAAAACGTGCCTTCCACTTGTGCAATAAGCATTCAAAGTCAAGTTTTTACTTGATCCAAGCATGTGTAATCTACATAATTTACTATAATATCAGTATATCTAATTAAAGCCCATCATTACTATTCCATATCAGCAAGTTGGCATGAAACTCATCCAAATAACCATCCTAAATTACTATTTTAAAATTATTTTCATTAGTTTTTTCATCTACCGACATTGTGTATTTCTCATGCCCTTATAGGAAACAATAACGTAACGTTCCCAATCAGTTATTTATATTGTTCGCCGAAATTTCCAGACACCTCGGAGCATCACGCTAGCACCATTGGTACGGGCAGAGCTTGCATGCTGTGCTGGGCATCGTGAATCCGGTTTCCTGGTCGGCGGGTGACGTCGAATTGAGGGGCGTGAGATTCCTTTATTTAATTTAATAAAACTATTGTTTTTATGCTGACACGTAGTTGAGTTACTCTGCTTGATAGTCTGATATCTTTAGCATATTTACTTTGACTAAACTATAGCGTACAGAAAAAATGACGCAAGAAGCCGATTCAAAGAAATTACGTGAATTGACTGTCAGGCGTAGCTCAATTAAAGGTCAAATTACCAAGTTTAAAAATGTTTTGGATAAATTATCGTCTTCAGAATCATTAACTAATGTAGAAATAGCCGAACTAAAGATTAAACTTGGTAGATTTGAACAATTATCAGCTAGGTTTGATGAGTTGCAAAGTCAGATTGAAGTCTTAAATAGTGGGAGTCTGTCATTAGAGCTTGAGGAGCGGGACAAAATTGAAGTTGAGATGGTGAGTGTGCTTGCCACTGCAAAGGGTTTGTTAGACAACTGTATGCAGTCTTGTAATCATGACTGTCATGAATCTCGATCTGAATCTCACGACTCTGGTATCAGGCTGCCGCGTATACAAATTGCAAAGTTTGACGGTGCATATTTTAGGTGGCTCGAGTTCAGAGACTCTTTTTTGAACTTGGTTGATCGTAATAAGCAACTCTCGCCGGTACATAAATTCCATTATTTAATATCTTACCTTGAGGGAGACGCGGCACTCATAATTTCCAATCTTGAAGTATCATCTGAAAATTACAAGGAAGCTTGGAAGTTGTTGTGTGATCGTTACGATAATAAAAGACTGCTGATTGATCATCACATGAATTCATTGTTTAACATACGTTCATTTAGCAAGGAAACTGTAAAGTCGTTACGATTTTTAGTTGACCATGTTACAAAAAACTTAAGAGCATTATCTAGTCTAGGAATGCCCACTGATAATTGGGATATGTGTGTCATATTTAATTTAACTTCAAAATTAGACAATAATACACTTCTAAAATGGGAGGAATTTAGAAACCAGCTTGGTAATAATATTCCAACCTTAGAAAACTTTAAACAAGTTTTGATAGATCGCGCTGATGTGCTTGAAGCCTTAGATAGGAATAAAATAGATAACAGCCACCAAAAGAACACAGTATCAAAATAATCAAATTCGTTCAAATAATAACACACAAAATAATCATAATAACAAGCAGGATAAATATCAAAAATGTTTTATAAAGGCAGCAACAGCTACTAATGAAGACACTTCAAGCTCATTTGTATGCATAATCTGCAGTCAAAATCATAAAATATTTGAATGCCCTAGTTTCAATAACAAAACTATACAAGAAAAATGGGCAGATGTAAATAAATATAAACTTTGTTCAAATTGTCTTGAACAGGGTCATCCAGCAAAGGCTTGTGGATTTGGACCATGTCCCGATTGTAAACAAAGACATAATCGTCTCCTGCATAACCCTAGTCAGGCAGTTAATAGTAATCATGCACATTCAGAATCGGAGTCTATAAACGTTAACTCATCGGAATATCAATTTCATAATGTACTCCTATCTACTGCTTTAATTGAAGTTCATAATCCTAATAATAATCAATATGAAACAGTGCGTGCATTGTTTGGTTGTGGTAGCCAAGGCAGTTTTATCACAAAATCCTTAAGAGATAGACTGTCACTTGATTCCATTCCAGTAACTAGTATTAATATTATAGGTATCGGAAACCACTTGTCTAATAGGGTGGAGGAGAGCTGCATTGTTAAATTGCAATCTATTGATAAACAGTTTGATGTTACTTTTAATATGCTTGTCATGAATGAGTTAACTGGTTATTTACCGAAAGGCCACGTTAATATTAAATTCAAAATACCTAAACACATAAAATTAGCGGATCCTAATTTTAATGAACCCTCTCAAGTTGATATCTTGATAGGATGTGATCTGTTCTGGGATATCCTAGGAAATGAGCAAATTTCTATAGGCCCAGATAACCTAAAGTTACGAAATTCCAAGTTTGGCTGGTTAATAGCCGGTCCGATAAATAAAAATAATTTGAATAGCATATTTTGCAACAATAGCATAACTACAAAAAATAACAAGATTCAAGAGTCTTGCATTGATAAATTACTTACTAAATTCTGGGAGGTTGAAGAACTCCCAAACAAACCCATTCTCAGCGAAAGGGAAAGGGCTTGTGAAAAGCATTTTTTGCAAAATACGGTCCGTTTGAGTGACGGACGATTTAATGTTAAATTACCTCTAAATAGTTCTCCAAGCAACTTGGGTGAATCCTATAATACTGCAAAAAAAAGATTGTTTAATCTAGAATCACGTTTTAAAAAGAACCCTACACTAAAAATACAATACGTTGATTTTATGAAAGAATATGAAGAGCTAGGACACATGTCTGTAGCACCTAAAAGTAAACCGTTTCCCTCATACTTCTTATGCCACCATGCTGTATTTAAGGACAATAGCGAATCAACCAAGGTCCGTGTCGTATTTGATGGATCCGTCCCCACCTCCTCGGGGATATCTGTCAACGACATTCTTATGGTGGGCCCAAATATACAGGATTCTCTTTTCTCCATACTCATAAGAGCACGTCAATATAAATATTTAATTACTGGTGACATTGAAAAAATGTACAGACAATTGAGAGTAGATGAATCTTGTAGAAACTTGCAATTAATTCTATGGAGAGAAGATGAGTCCTTGCCCATCAGAACGATGCAAATGAATACTCTCACTTATGGCACCACAAGTGCGAGCTATTTAAGTACTCGCTGTCTGTGGCAGGTGGGCGAGGAGTGTGGGGACGAAACTATAAAAAACATAATACAACACGATTTTTATGTCGACGACCTAATTACTGGTTGTGATGATGAAAAACAAGTAGTTTTTAATCAAAAAACTCTTCTAGGGTATTTTGAAAGCCTGTTTGGTGATCAAACTGTTTATCGCGTAAATAATTTTTCAAAGTCGGAAACAAATGGTAATCAGATGTAGCTAAGTCTGATGAGTAGGGTGGATGGGGTAAGACTTCCCAACCTAGCTCTGAAATAGTTTGTTTAACTAATTTAGCTATGTGTGGCCGAGCGTTATCGTGAAGAAAACGAACATGTAAACGTTTTCGCCGTTTTTGTTTAATAATTGCAGACAGATTTCGTAGTTGTGATGAGTAGGTCTCTGCGTTTATTGTGGTGTTAGGCAGAAGAAGCTCGTAAAACAGCATGCCCTCAAAATCCCACCTACAACAGAGTAAAACTTTTTTTCTCAGCATGGGTTGGTTTGGGAGTTGGTTTTGGTTCCTCGTCTTGAGGTAGCCACTGGCGCTTCCGTGTATGGTTAACATACAATAACCAGCTTTTATCTCCAGTAACTATTTCGCTGAGAAAATCGTTTCTGTGTGGATGAAGCAACAATGAAAGGCAAATAGCAACTCGCGTCGCCTTGTTGGACTTACTGAGTTCGTGAGGTATCCAGGATGATAAGACTTTTCTGTATCCATATTTCTTAAAGTGTTCAAGGATGGTGGGATGACTACAGCCGAGTTCATCTGTTAACTGTCGTGACGATTCATTGGGTTTCATTCGTAGAAGAGATCGCAGTTCTTCGTCGTTAACAACTATTGGCCGGCTGGACCTAGGTTTGTCTTCGAAGGTTATATCACCAGAACGGAAACTTTCAAACCAACGTGCTATTGTCGAATAATGAACCACATTACTGTTATACACACTGCACATATTAGTAGCAGCAGATCTTGCAGAAAGTCCCTGTAGAAATTCGTAGTAGGCAATCGCTCGAAGTGTACTCTGATCCATCTTTTCTAACACAGCCTGATCTAAACGAACGGCCGCTTTATATACCCTTTGACATGGAAGCTTCTCGAATATTCTAACAGTTCTTACGGTCGAATGATCTCGAACTGCTTTCCAACAATTAATATTTAGTTGAGAACTATAGTGTCGCAAGACTTTCTTACCAACCCAATATATTTCTATTAGATAGAGTCCATTTGTTAAATGTTCGTTGCAATAAGAACGGGCGAGTTTCAATTGATAAGTACCCAACGAAAGTAAAATAACTTCCTCTTCAGTTAATTCTGGGAAGTTTTGAATATTAGCTTCCGTCCGTCCATGACAAATGTTTAATGATGACTGAACTGAACGGCGGCGAAGGGCGCGGAGCACAGGACAGAGTAGCCGCATCGCTCCGCATCGTATTAAATTCGCATCGGATCGTTTCGCAATCGCGTTCGCGTTGAGTCGTCCACGTAGGACATGGCGTTACGGCCCATTCACGACTTCGGTCTAAGCGGCGCGCGGCGCGGCAGGCGGCGCGGCGTGCGTTTTACACGCCACGTACCCTCAGTAGCGGCTAGCGGCAGCGGTCGAGGTGGACGTATTTAGATAGTTAGAACGTGCTCAAAATTATGGCGTTATCAAAATTTTCTCTTTGGTGTTTAGAAAGCAGTATATTTTTAAAACAAGTATGAGAGAAGGAGTGCACGAACTGAATAAAGATCGATATTTAAATGGCAAATTTCGTGACCTAAACGAAGATTACAGAAAATATCCGGATAAGTTTTATGAGTACACAAGAATGAGTGTGGAAACATTTGATTATATTCTATACTTATACTCTATATCCACTACCGCCACAAAATCGTCTAAAATTTTTTGTTTATAAGTTCGCCGCCGAGTCCGTCACACCTACACCGCTATCCGCGCCGCTCTGTTTCGTGGCGTCGCACTCATTCGCCAGTACTTTTGATCTCGCCGCTCCCCGCACCGCGCGCCGCTGCAACGATTCGCTCCGACAAAACCGCGCGCGTTTTCGCTATGAGCGGCGACTCGTGGCGTGCTTCAAACATTTTCATACTTTTGTTCTTACTGCTCGCCGCCGCTCACCGCGGCAAGGTCGTGAATGGGCCGTTAGAACTGCTACCTGGAGCGTCCCAACTACTTTTTTCCACGAAATGTAATACAAATCCTAGATTGTTATACCTCGTTAAATATGTGATGAAACGTAGATATTTTAAAACACATCTACCGAGCAACTGCCATAATATTTTTTTTAGATAACCCTTAGAGAAAAATAAACTTTCTAATATTTTTTTTTAATTTCTTAACTTTCACTCTTCTACTACGGCCTATTCAATTAACTTATGCACTATTTTAATGATTGACGTAAAAATGCAATATTAATAATAATAAGACACACAAAATAAACAAAATTAAATTTAGTAGCCTAAAAACCGGCAATTTTCAATAAAAAAATTAAAAGTCGAATATCTCGAAAAGGGTTAAGTTTAGGATAGGGTGTTTCATAGTGAAATAACGTGAGAAATGATGGGTACTCCACGCTCTTAAGATAGCTAGATCTACATCAATATTATCCCTGTACGCTTTTTTAATCGCACGCTTACATAACTTGACGGCGTTCTCCGCAGCCCCATTCGAAGAAGGGTGGTAACCTGGTGAGAATGACTGTTTAATCCCATTGTTTTTTAAAAATTCCGAAAATTCCCTACTTGTAAAAGGAGGACCCTGATCCGAAACTAGTTCCATCGGAAGCCCGAATCGCGCAAAATTAGTTCGCAGAATTTTAATTATAACTGTCGCATTGGTTTGTTTCGTTTCAAAGGCCTCTATCCACTTTGATGTCGAATCTACCAATATTAAGAATGTTTTGCCCTTAAACGGCCCCAAAAAACCAATGTGTAAGCGTGTCCACGGTTGGGGTGCATACGGCCAATGCTGTGGTGTCGCACGAGGCGGCGCGTTTGCCTCGAGCGCGCACGTCTCGCAGTCACGACACAGCGCCTCCACATCGTCGTCGATATGCGGCCACCACACGTAACTCCTAGCCCAGCTCTTTGTTTTAACTATGCCCATGTGGCTACAATGTAACTGTTTCAATACCGTCTGCCTCAAAGATTCGGGTATAATTATTCGATAACCCCACATAATAAAGCCGCCTTCAATGTATATCTCATTTCGCTTATTGAAAAATGGTTTGAGCTCCTCTTCGCTACAAAAATGCGGCCAGCCTGATTCTACGTAAACCTTAATTTTAGTAAGTAATACATCCCTAGCCGTAGTCTTACTGACCTCAGAGTTAGTTACTGGTAACAAGTTTTCCACAAAATTTACGTACGTTATCTCTTTAAGATGTCGCTCGTTAGTAACTGTGGACGGTAATCGCGATAAAGCGTCGGCGCAATTATTTTTAGACGAAACATACTCAATATCATAATTGTACCCCGATAACAGAACGGCCCAACGTTGCAACTGAGACGCCGACATAATGGGAATACCTACCTTGTTACCGAATATATATGTCAAAGGTTTATGATCTGTTCCAATGGTGAATTTCCTTCCGTACAAGTACTGATGGTATTTGCGTATCCGGGCTTCTTCGGGTACTTAGACAACAAGGGATTGAGTTCCTCTAAACAACAAATCTTATGCCGTGTTCCATCGGGGGTTCTTATGACAATAACCCCGTCCTGAGTCCAGCATGCCGGCATCCCGAAGTGCAGGCGCGCTCTGCTGAATACAGTTTGCCTAGACCGGGTCATGAACTCCTTGACAGTGACTGTGGAGCTCTTCAGTGCAGACTTTGCCTTCCAAACAGTGGACTTCAGGTCAAGATTGCAGAATCTTACCAATATAGGTCTGGTGCTTGTTGGACCTTTTGTGGATGTTCCAAGTCTATGACAAACTTTGATGGAGGATGCAGTGATGCCAGGCAGTGCCAGTTTATTCTTCAGAACGTCTAAGACAAGATCAATCCTCTTTGTCCGCTTCAGTAAAGCCAGTGAAGATGAGAGCTTTCCGGCGAGATCTTGTCTCCAATCCATCAACCACTCTAGAGCACTCCAAGATCTGCTTCCTGAGAAGTCCCAGCACGTCGAACATTAGCTCTCGAAAGAACCGGAAATCTTCAGCAATCGTTGCGACGGTGTCTTTTGTGGGTCCCGCACATTGGATATGTGCCTTAAGCTCACCCATCTTCTTAAGGAAGCACTCCTCGAGGTTCTTCTGGGACGATTGGATATCATCAAGTTGAGATGACATTATGTGATGTGTAGAACTTGCAGATACTATGAAGTACTAGTGAGAAACTGGCAGGTGGTGTAATGTAAGTGCTTGCGTTACATGGAATGTTTCACCAATGTATCTACTACTTGTTTAGCGGTTTATACAACAAGTATAGTACTCAAAAGCAAATAAAATACTTAATAATAATTTTAATTAAAAAAGATTTATGAAGTTGCTTGTTAACTTTTCTACACCTACCCACGAAAAAAAACATTTAATATTTTTGAAGTAACTTTCGACGTCTGAACTTGTAGGAGTTTCATTAGGAGATTCACAATATGAAAGCATTACATTGGTCCCTAAGGGCAAACGTGACAACAGTATTCGAAGTGTTCCGATAAATTCTGGCAAATAATACAAATTCTTATAGAAAGTTATGTTCTCACAGCCAAGGTCCAATTCAAGTGACAGTCTGTCAACTTTTTTGGAAAAATTAAATAAAAAGTCGTTATCGTCATCATAGTCAGTGTCCTCACCATTATTAAAGTTAAGAACACCAGTTACTTCTTTGTTCTCATCACCAGAATCAGATACACAAGGTAACTTTAATAACTCTATAAAACTTTTATCACATAAACTGGATTGACCATTGGCTAATTTCCCTGTGAATTTACTTAATGAAATAACGACAAGATGATCGGCGATAAACTGCATCTCTTCAAAAGATGTAGATTGTTTAATTTTGATTAAAGACTTAACAAAAAAAAAAATCGTAACTATTTCATCTACATATTTAAAACATTTGTAATGATATAAAGTTTTTATAAAGTGAGACGTGTCTAAACGATTAAACAATGATCCTTTTTACACGGTGCCTTCTTCAGAAAGACGTCTAAACAGTAAGAAATATACTGTTTAGTGGTTTCGCAATGTGTAAATACTTTTACTATAGCACCCAATAAGTCAGAAAAATCATCACACACGACTTCGTGAGGTTTCTTTCCGGAAACCCATTTCTTTAACCAATTATAAATATTATCTAAGCTGTGGGAATCTGGGAGCACTTGTGCTATCTGAACGCAACTACTGGCATATGTTTTTATTACAGCTACATAGATAATATATGTTTAGGTGTGACGCAGCAAGGATCATTAGGTGGCTGTAATGATTTAAACATGCTTCCTGTTGCGTCATACTTAATTTAATTTTCCTGTTACTATTAGTCATGAGCTGGTAGAATTTATTCTGTAAGTTTGTCCAATAAAGCACAATAAATGGCAATAAAGATAAAAATTTGATTATATCTTTAAAAGGAGGCGTACTTGTCATTACAAATAACAATACAATTACTATCTTGTGAAAATAGGTTTCGACTTTAGTATTTTGTCTGATATCTTCTAAGGACTTCAAAGACGGTATGAAAGGTGGCTCATAATTATCGTGGTCATCCATTGTGTGGTGAATAATTTTCCTTCTTACGACAGTTGGATATTCCTTAATCAATTCTCCTGAAAGTTGGACTTATTTAAATTTTGTGATTTTATTTTTTGCTTTAGAGTCTTGTATAATTTTCAGATCACCTTCTGTAATGTTGCATTCAAATGACACATAATTTTCGTTATTGGTAGTGCTCTTGGCATTAATCTTCGACCCACACTGCTTGCAGTAACCGCTGAATTTTATGAAGTTATTTTCTGTGGCTTAGCTGTTTTTAAATATCCATGTACACTTTATTTTTATCATTTCGTTTTTAATAATATATAACCGGCTTTATTTGTTTCCACTTAGGTAAATCTATATCACGGAGCAAATACAAAGCGGAGATGTTGTAATTCGATTTCCTTAAGAAAAAACGCGTGACACTTTACGGGGTGCGGGGGCGTTAGATCCCGCCCACTTCTTTATTTGCCATCTACCGGTCAATAGCAAAACTTGTTGCTCGCTTTGTGAATTTTATTTTGTAGTAACGTAACTATCTCACACTAGATGTCACTAAGTGCAGGATGCAACAGGGTCGTACTCAGAATTTTCGTATTGTTTTTTTTTAATTAATTTTGCGAACCATCTTGATGCGTATTTTTTTTATTGAAATTGTTATATTATTATGGAAAAAAATGTTAGAATAAAAATGTTTTTCATGAATGAAGATTATTAGATTTTCTCATATTTTCAACCGACTTCAAAAAAGGAGGTTCGGCATTCGACCCGTATGTATGTCTATGTATGTATATTTGTATGTCCGCGATTTTCTCAAAAACTAATGAACCAATTTTGATAATTCTTTCATTAATGTGATACATACTTTCAGGAAGGTTTTAGTATATAATGTAGTGTTTGTGTGTATGTACTTACAACTAAAAAGTGAAAAATAAAACAGTTTTACAAAAAAACAACCGAGTTCCAAAAAACACAACAAAGCGAAAAATTACTTTAATTTCGGAATTCAATGTCAAAAAACGAAAATGCGGAACCAATGACACCGACTTAACTTGTTCCCGAGGTCAATCAATCAATCAATCTATTTTGGAGGCCTTCTGCCTTTCGTAAGTAATTGAGCTTGACGAGATAAGACCATTCAATAAGATTACCCTGATAATCAAGAATTTTTTTTAAATTTTCAAATGCGTTGCGCACAACTTTTAGCATATGACATGCGTCAAGGAATACTGCTACTTTGTAGTCAGTACTAGGGTGTTTGAAAGTAGTTCTCATATTCTGATGTTCTAACGAACATCCTAACTTTTAAAGCATAGCAATATTTGCAGCGCAGCCATCCATCGTAAGCGGAACAACATCTACACCATTTTCTTGGCATTTGTAGAGGCATTGTTGAACTATTGAAGCGCGTTGTTCTCCGGTCATAGAACGAATAAGAAAGAAACCCACAGGTAATTTCCAGCGTTCAGTTTGAGATACAAGCAACAGAACTAAAGCCTGAGAAGCGTGATCCGAGTTGTCGTTTTGGACGTCATGAAGCCCGAGATCAACATAACCATGATATTTTTTCCATCCCATTCAACGTGCTTCCTAATTGCCATCTCATCATCATACGACTGCACAACGCGCGTTTGCCTGAGGAGTTAGTTTTGCGCTTTAATATGTTAAAAGCTTCATCTGTAAATCCGGCTTCATCATTAACACTTTCATACCATTAAGAAATAGTTCTCGGATGCGGTAAGCAAGTATCGAAAGTTTTTCTGACGTATGAGTAAGCATTTGGCGAAAAATAATGAAGTGTCAAAGCGAATGATCGGAGAGCTGGAGAATATTTCTTCATCAATGGTATTTTTTTATTTTTTGCCATGTGACGCTCAACCAAGTCTTTCAATTTTACATTGATTGATGTCAAAATTTCTGATTCCTCGCCCAACAGAAGACTTTTGCTTTCCAATTCTTTAATTAAGGCAATTCAATTTTGAACCTGAAACAAAATAAGAAAAAGTATTTGATTTAGAAAAAGAAAAAACATCTTAAGTCAATAAATATTAAAAAATAGCGCCACTATATAGGTACCTTCTTCTTCAAACGCTTAACTTTCATTTGAAGTCTTTTGATCTTTAATCTATCTGTTCTTGCTTTCCATCGAAGTTGTGCTATTTCTTGCTTTAATTTCTTCTTTCTTGGCGTATCATGCAATATCAGAAATTCATTTTAATGTAGATGTAGTAGGCTTTGGTGATGATATTGTTGGTTTTGTAAACCTTTTAAGCTGTTACATAAAGGACAATAAATATTAAATTTACTCATTTTCCCAAAAGAATTGAAACTGGTAAATACAAACTGCATTGAAACAAACCGATATATCCAGTTTTAAACAAGGTAAAGTTCCCTTCTTTAATTTTCTAAGGCCTCTTTTTGTTACTATGAAGTCTTCATCATTAAAATGGCAAGAACAAATTTTTGTATATTTAGTCGGAGACCAGTCTTGCCTATTAATTCTTGTAATCCATTGCTGTCTTAGATTATCTTCGGATGGAAATCTAGAACATACATAATTTAAAATTTAACTAAATAAACTAGATGGGCTTCAAGTACTTAAATTAAGTAAACAACAACTACCATACTAGTTGTCTCACGGAGGGAAAGTACTTTGTATAACTGATTGTAGATAGAATATTTAATTTATAGCAGATTGTATTTTTATGTCCAGCGTATTGAATGTTTTAAGAACTTTCCATTTATGAGACAGCCGCGGGCCATTCGGTAAAATAATTGGACCCTAATTACGGCCCTGTCTTTTGTTATGTTTGTTGTTCTTAGTTGACGATAGATGGCGGCATGTTTACAAACAAACAAATCAATCAACTCAGCCTATCGCAGTGCACTGCTGGACATAGGCCTCTCCCAGGCTGCGCCACAACACCCTGTCCTCCGCCTTCCTCATCGAGTCCGTTCCAGCCACTTACCACCACCAGCGATATTTTTTGTTTGATTATCTGGCGCGTAAACAAACAGAGCAGATGGTTTTCCAACACGGGAACAGGCCACATACAATTGACCATGCGAGAAACATGAGTTTTCTAGATTAATACCACAAACACTTAATGACTGCCCCTGGGATTTGTTTATAGTCATAGCGAAAGCAAGCCGTAGTGGAAACTGCAGTCGCTTAAACTCGAATGGTACGTCAGTCGGAATCATTGGGATGCGGGGTATCAAAATGTCTTCTCCTTTATACTTTCCTTTCAATATGATTGCTTCTATTACGTTATTCAGTAATTTTTTTATAGCTAATCGTGTGCCGTTACAAAGTCGTGGTTGGTTAATATTTCGCAACATTATAACTACAGATCCAGCCTTTAATTGAAGATTGTGAGGCGGCAATCCTGGCAAATCTAGTGAATTTAAAAATTCCGGTGGATAGTTCACGACATCATCTTCATTAGTTGCCGTATCAACTGATTTATATGTCCTCATTTCGCCAGGAATGTCATCTTCAATTTTGAAATTTAATTCATTTACATCTGTGTTTTTGGCAGCCAGTATAGCTCGTTCGCTCAACCAATCATGGAATAAGTAATTTTGAGCAACATTTGGAAACATTTTTTGAATGAGTTCAGCTTTTGATTGAGTTAACTGACAAAAACTCTCAGGAAAGATGATGCAGCCAGTCAGCACGTCTATAGGAAATTTTCCATTACCAATATCAATGAGTTGTTTAGAGAATATGTCTCCAGATTGATCATTTTGCATCATGACACGCATATTCTTGCTTAAATGTAATACCTTAACATGTTCCCACAAATTGGACGACTTTAAACATGCATTCAGTTCATCAGCTGGCGTGGAACGTGGAATCACTGGCAATGTTTGCCGAAAATCTCCTGCTAATAAAATCATTGCGTCGCCGAATTGGTTTTGGTTGTTCCGTAGATCTTTTAAGGTTCTATCTAAAGCCTCTAAAGATTTTTTATGCGCCATCGTGCATTCATCCCACACTATTAGTTTACATTGCTGCAAAACCTTTGCCATTGCAGAATTCTTGGAAATGTTGCATGTTGGATTTTCGTTGCTTTGCATATTCAATGGCAATTTCAGAGCTGAATGGGCTGTTCGACCGCCTTCAAGCAAAGTTGCTGCAATACCTGACGAAGCAAGAGCAAGAGCAATTTCATTTTTTGAGCGAATTGTGCCAATATCAAAGTAATCAAAAAAGTTTTTCCTGTACCACCAGGAGCGTCCAAGAAGTAAATCCCTCCAGTTCCATCATTTATTACTTTCATAAGAGTATCAAATACATATTTTTGTTTTTCGTTCAATAGTGGAAGATTTATCTGAATCAATTCTTTCAAAGTATTGAGATCATACAATTTTTCACGTTGTAACTCTTGATCAAACGCATCGTGCATTGGGCGATTGGGCGCGGCCATCCCCATGACATCATCAAGCACATCGACACCAGCAATTTATACTACGCTAACTCGAAGTTTAGGTAAAAACGTTTTTTTATGACAAGTTACTTAAAATGTGTTTTTACATATGTCATAAAAAAATCGTGAAGAAATATACAAAAATAAGAAAGTTACAAATCATATAAAACGCTAAGTAAAGGTACTTTTTGAAATCACTCGATTTATATTACGCCAACTATTATTAGCGGAGTGTGCGCGGGGAGGGAACGCACCGCTTGTTTGTTTACATTAGTCTAACGACACTTGTCGCTGTGTTAGATGTGATTGCGCGATTTTAAAACTTTAGCAGTAAATCATAATAGATAGTGTTATTATAACCAGTTATTTAAACTATTGTTAGTGTGGTTTTTTTATTACAAAAATGTCTCGAAAACGAGCTAAGCATTTAGTGGAATTAACAAAAAAGGAAGAATATTCATTGATGAGTGTTGATAAAAATAGTGAGATATCGCTTCATACTGTCGAAAGAGGTTAGTTGATTGTGTTATTAAGGACTATTAACGTTTTTTAAAGAATATAAATATGTTTTATAGTAATACGCTCGGTTTTTTTGAAAATTGGAGCCACTTTGATCAAAGTCCGTGCAACACTACGCTAACTCATAGTTAGCGTAGTTTAGTGCGTTCGTGTATATACTTGTTCGTTTGTAAAATGAACTACTTAGCGACTTTTACGTAGTAAATACTTATGTGTTTATAGTTATTAATTAGTTTATTAATGTTACGTTGACTATTTTTTTTTTTTTGTAAGTATTTAAGTACCTACCTACATGTTTTTTTATAACATTAAACCTATTGTTTTAGAATCGTCGCCATTACCTGCTGAAGTTTATAATCCTGAATTCGTGTCTTTATATGAGCACGTCATGTTTGATGAGCCTATTCAAGAGCATGATTATTCTATGTCCAATTCTGCAAGCCGAGATATAGTCAGTTACAAATATGATGCCGTATTACAAGATATAAATTTAAACGACTTGGGGGCTCCTAATACTCCACTTAATATTTATTCACCAAAGGTAATGACTTCTATCCAAAAACCTTCTCCATTGGCATTAACCCCAGCAAGTATTGAACCTTTGTTTTCGGTCGTGACTAATGATCCTTCTGACAGCATAGATAATACCCCCGTACCTTCACCAAATTGTGATTTTTCGGAATCTCCACAAAGTTTAAACGCTACTTTAATGCCAACCTCTTGGTACAAAGAGACTGAAGATAGAACACTGACACCTGAAATCGGTACATCCGCCCAGGAAAGTCTTCCTGATTCGCATAAAGATAACGGCATCACCAAAAATACAGATTCAGTATCGGCAATATCTACTCCGTGTAATTCAATTTCCTCGCCTGCAACGTTCAATGATAGTGACTATTCTGCAGTATCTACCCCAAAAAATACTAAACGTAGATCAAAAAAAAGGACTGATGTGGGTCTCAAACGTCTTAAACTTGAAAATGAATGGATAGCTAGAAAGAGAAAACGTTTGTGTAACACAGGATTGGAGTATACCACGTCAAAAGGAAAAACTAAAGCAGCAAGAAGTATTAAAGTCAGTTGTGTCAATTGTCGTCTGCAATGCTATAATAAAATAAGCCACGAGGTTCGTGTTGATCTGTTTGATAAGTTCTGGAGTACTGGTGATCACGCGAAACAATGGGAAGTCATAGCCAAATATGTGATACAAAAAAGTAAAAAGACTGCCACTAATGTTGAAAGTGAAGCTAGTCGTCGATCACACACTTTGCATTATCATCTTCCGATAAATTCTGACAATGGCACCAGATTACAAAAAGTTTGCAAAACAATGTTCTTGAACACATTCGATATTAGTAAAGATTTTGTTTATACTGCAATACGAAAAATCCAAGAAATCAATGATTTTACTGATGTTACTGATGACAGAGGTCGGCATAAAAACCGTAAATATATAATTTCAAATGAAATGAAGCAGAGTGTCATAGATCACGTTAATTCTTTCACCCCTGTCGAGTCTCACTACGTTAGAAAACGTACGAGTAAAAAATACTTAGATCCTTCTTTATCTTTTTCGAAAATGTTTAAGTTGTATGTTGAGTGGTGTGCTGATAATAATTATAATTTTAGAGTGCAAACAGTAAGACAGTATAGGGATATAGTTAATGCTAATTTGAAGATAGGCTTTCATTTACCAAAAAAAGACCAATGCGACCTCTGTCATCAGTACAAAAATACACCTAGCCCTACAGATGAATTGAAAGAAAACTTCACTAAACATCAGACAGAAAAAGAAATTTCCCGTAAATTAAAATTAGAAAATAAACTGTTAGCTATCTCTAGTAACAATGTAGCTTGTATTGTATTTGATTTTCAAAAAGTTTTAAGCTCACCACATGGTAATATAAGTGTTTATTACTACAAGCGTAAGCTCAATGTATACAATTTTACAATTTACGATATGGGATCAAAAGAAGCATTTTGTTATATGTGGGACGAGCGAACGGCTAAGAGGGGGGCCAATGAAGTTGCCAGTTGTTTGTATGATTTTTTCAATAAATTAGCTTCTAAGGGAGTTAACGAAGTCAACCTATGGTCAGACAACTGTGGGGGACAAAATCGTAATCGTATCGTATACTATATGTATTTATTAGCTACAAAAACGTTTAAAATGAAGATTAGCCACCATTTTATGGAAAAGGGCCATACACAGAATGAGGGAGACTCAGTTCATGCTTTAATAGAAAAGACTGCAAGAGGTAGAGAGGTATATTCGCCAGATGAATGGTATTCACTAGTGCGATGGGCAAAAGTCAATGGGAATCCTTATATTGTTATCGAGGTCAATCAAAACATGATATATGATTTTAAAAGTAATATAAGCAAAAAAAATTGGACTAAAAATTCAAATAACGATAAAATTATGTGGAATAAAATTAAAAAAATTGAAGTTTCTCCTGATAATTACGGTTTGTTGGAATATAAATATAGTTTAGGTGATAGTGAAAGCAATCAAATACAATGTTTTAAAAAGACAACTAGATTATCCCAGTTGGAGCCTTTTCCCGAAAAAGCATACAAAGCTTTGTTAAAAATTAATGTGGCAAAATATAAAGATTTAAAATATTATTGTGATAAGAATATTATACCCGAAAAGTATCATACATTTTATAGAAATTTATTAACAACTGAACATGATGTGGACAATGCAAGTGATGAAGATTAGAGGTTAAATAATTACATCTTATTGTTTAAATTGTGATTTATATTCACCAATTGGGAGTTTTGTTTTCTCAGAATAACAATATCGAGTTCAATCTTGATTTAAATATAATTATGTTTGAGTTCTTAATCATTACAACTTATTGTTTAAATTATGTGATTTATCTTTACTAATTGGGAGTTTTTGTTTTCTCCTAAAATTATCAATATTGAGTGCAATCTTGATTAAAATATAATTATATTTGAGTTCATTATAATTACAACTTATAATATTGTTTAAATTATGTGATTTATATTTACCAATTGAAAGTTTTTGTTTTCTCCGAGTGCAATCTTGATTTAAATTTATAATTATTCGAAGTCGAATTGTGATTGATCTGATCTCTTATCGTTAATAATTAAGTAAGTACTTACCTATAATAAACTGTTGATTACCTACTACACTAATTTTGTTTTAATTATGTATCTAGGTACCTACAAATATTACTATCTACACAATTTTATTTGGAATTTATAAAATTCAACGTGTATTATAGCTCAACGGAAAGTGAGATGATACGCTAACTTGTGGCACAGGGCAATGTATAGTACGCTATATATAATTTGACGGCTTTTAATTCGAAATCCGCCAGAGACGCATGTACCGGTTAAACAAAGCTAACTTAAATAACTTGTTATTCAGCATGATAAATTACAATAATATATCTTGTGGGTGTATATAATACCCTAAAATTATGATTAATACACCAAAAACTGTATTTTTTTTATTGCAACGTAATAAAAATAACACTTCTTTAGCACTACGACCTCCCGTACTACACTACGCTAACATTAGTTAGACGTGTATAACATGTAACATTTTATTGATGAATTACGTTTATATACGGCTAACTCGCGCTAAATCAAAAAATATAATTAATTAAGGAAAAATAAATATAAGATATTATAATGAATAAATTAACTATTAAGCATACCAAATTTCAAATAAGTATCTTAATTAATGTAAAAGTTATCACGTTTTTCCCTTTAAACGCCTCTACTGTAAAGTACGCTTTTTTGAGTTAGCGTAGTATAAATTGCTGGTGTCGACATATCCTCAATGGAAATCAATGCCTCATTGTAAATTTCTTCAGTTATTTGTAAATTCGGATTGCCTGTTCTATTGCGTATTTTAAACAAAATATCGTCACACATATTATCTTTGTATTTTATCCACAAATCAATTGGTTTTGATGGGAAGCATGTAGATATAATAATGGAAAACAATGTGAAATTACAGCATCACTGAGAGTTTGATCCCAATGTGCATCGTTTTCTATCAATTGCAAACGATGACAGGCTTCTCTGTAAGATCCACACAATTCACCATCAACTGTTCGTGAATGTTGGAATGATGTTGGGCCACGTACATTGACTAATAGCAGCCGTAAATAAAAACACTCATTGTTGCTTGGATGGACGGAATAAATTCGACCTATTGCATCGGTTGAATATACACCTGGATATCCTGTAACTGGATTTCCTTGTTTCCTTCGCATAAATTTCTTTAATGATTGATTCCAAGTATAATATTTTGCAATTTCAGAATATAGCAGTGTTTGTGCGAAATGATCATTTTGGCACGTCTCGAAAAAACTGGTTAAGGTAGTAGATGGCGGCTGGTGAGCTCTCTGTATTGCATTCTGAGCTGTGAAATACACTCTTTGTCCATTTTCTAAGTGCACGGCTAAGTGAACAACTGTGGGATGTCTTTCATGAATTGGAAAAGAAAATATTCGCCAAAATGCTTCATTACTGCTAACATAGCGGCCCATTTGGTATTGGGTTACTTCATCATTTGAATTCTCTGCACCAAATCCAATCACAGCCATATCACTTCCTTTGGTTACGTATTTACATATGTACTTGATAGATTTTACTGAACGGCAAGATTCAACATTGATGTGTGCTTTGAAAGTTTTTGATAAGATCGGTTAATACGGAACAATCCAACGATTATCTATTTCAATATCTTGTTGATTTACTTTGACGATTGTTGATCTTCCATTGTCTGCTGGTGATCGGCGACGATACAGTGGATATCCATCATTTCCAGTAATTGTTTCCGATATTAATGTCCGTGGATAGCGCTTTGAACACTTACCATCTACCATACACGGTGCATTTTGATTAAGTGTTCCACATGGACCATGTATCATGTTTTTGATAACTACCTCATGCAAGCCAGGATCTACTTGCTCATTAGAGATTTCAGCTGATATGACTTCATCAACTTCATTTGGCCTAATTTTTTCAACCAACCAAATTAAAATCTGTGCATGCGGCAATCCACGTTTCTGCCACTCTACAGAATACATCCAGCAGCGTGTCTCACCAAACACACAATGTTTCACAATTAAATCCATTAAAGATTTCAACTTTTGTCTGAAGACTCTTGCTGTAATATCATGACGATCAATAGGTGATTGGCCAGGGAATAACGCTTGTTTAATTTCTATCCATTGTGGATTGCATGTAAATGTAATGAACAAATCTGCTGTGCCATAATGCCGAACATAGGACATGGCATCTTGAGCATATTCATGCATATGCCGAGGACTTCCGATGTAGGTCGCTGGAAGAATAGTCATCCGGGCAACATTTTCTGCATTTCCATCAGAATTAATTGCATCTCGAAGGTGAATATACTCTTCAGATCGAAGTTTGGTCTGATTCAACCTAATGAATGTTAATATCTCCGTTTCAATCTTTATATACATATCAACAACATATCTGTGACATAATCGCCGGCATTTCAGGATGTGATTGTCTTCATTTTCTCTGATCATTAGGCGGTATGAATAATAGTTCATTGAACTAACTTTTTTGCTGTTTTCAGAACCTGTAAATATTTTTTTATTATAATGACAGTTGAATAACAAATTAAACTATATAGTAGGTGACGTAACATCTCATAAACCAATATTTCAATGGTACCTGTAATGGGATTTATCATCTTGATTGAGAAATCGTAGCCATCTTCACCTCGCCAAAATATAATGGGATATTGCAGTGCATCATATGAGCGATGTGTTTCCTTAATACGTTGTAATTGATTATTTCGACGATGTAACACAATATCACGTGACTCCAAATTTTCTCCAACTACAACAATGGCAACTTCATCAATAGTAGGGGCATTAAAACGTCCTGCATGTTGGCCCACAGGAGTTTTATCAGCTCTGATAACAATTTTGGGATCATCAGATGGCATCATATCCATTGCACTTTTAAATAATATAATCAACTGATTGTATTCGTGAAATAAGTTTTGTAATTGTTCAACTATTGACCTTTTCACTGAATTGTTATGCACAACGTAGATTGATTTCTTGTGGAGAATTGCCCATAAAATAAATTTGCAAAAACTTGTAGTCGCTATCCGGCACTGGTAACAGTGAACCTGCTCTATGATATATTTGACCTTGTATCTGTAAAGGAAAAAAAATGTATTGTAAAATGAATATAGGCTATCATAGGTATGATTAATAAACATACAACTGCAAATACTATTACAAACCTTAAAAGTTGGCATGAAATTTTCTTGAACTACTTTTGTTGCTCCAAATGAAGTCATTTGAAAGCAGTTGTTGTATTGTTGAATATTGTTTAAAAAGTGTATGGAATCTGTTCCTATTCCTAAAACCAATGAGTACAATGGCTCTGGAAGTGGAAGCAATGGTATCAATTTCACATTTCCATTTGCGCAACACAATCCATTGGCTTCATTTTTGTATTTCAATGCCTTACAATATTGGCAAACTGAGTTCATAGGTCCAATAGCAACACAGTTGTAGGCACTGTAATCAATTGACATATCGTAACAGAAAGCAGCTCGATTCAAACTTGCACCAGCACCATTATTAGTCGAAAGTCGAGCTTCACGGGTCTGTCTTACCCGAATTCTTTCACGTTCATTGCGATCTTCACGTTCTTGGGCAGTACGATTAGATTGATAATTAATTTGATTCGTTGCATTTCGGGTTCTTCTGCCTAAATTTGTCCGACCCCTTATAGGAGGCATGTCGAGTAAAATGAGTCACAAACACACAACACTTATAAAATTTTATAGAAATTTGTGTCTTTTAGATTTAGTAATATTATAGATGCACATCAAAGATACGTTTACATTTCAAGTGACATTTTACCAGTCAATTTTTGTTTGACTAATGTGACCATGGTTATAATATTGACATCACGTCACTCAATTGTTTTGCCTTCCCGGAACCTCTCCACTAACACTTGAACTTTATGTTATGGTATTAAAGTTCAAATTGACTTTTAAGTGTTATTACGAATCGCTTGTATGGGAGTATATAAAAGTGTTGTTTTTAGACTTTTTCAGGCAATTTTTTAAATTTTTCTCTGCGTAAGAACCATCCTCGTACTTCAGGGAATATTTAAAAAAAAGAATTAGCGAAATCGGTTCAGCTGTTCTCGAGATTTGCGCTTAGCAACACTTTCAGCGATTCATTTTTATATTATAGATTACAAAAAGCGTCTTTAACGCACAGAAAAGTACAACAATTTCGGAGTAAGGTCCCAATAGTAAGGGGAGGAACACAAGGCTCAACTCGATGCACTTATGGTAATTACAACGAAATACAACAATACGGATCGGGAACTACAAAATGCGCTTACGCACACAGACTACTTAAAGATACTACGTATCAGACGACCCACTCCCATAGAGAAAAAATGGTTAAAAGAGATTGTCAAAAGTTGGAAGTTTAGAACATGACAGTTATTTTTTTTTATTTGGTTGTTGAGTTATGGGCAAAGGCTCACACATACAGCTTCAATTACCCCGTTGGTACTGTATTCGGATCTCATGTTTTTGCAAAAAAAACCAATGAGTCCTTAGATGAGCTCATCGGTATTACCGGGGAACTACTGAGAAATATGTAAATTAAACACAGCAAATACTTATTTAATTTTATTTTTTTAAATTTAGGTTTATATTTATTACTAGCTTTGAACCGATACTTCCCACTGATGAACCTTTTTTCAAAGTGTTTCTGGCATACACATAGTTTTTGAAGTTCTTGCTCCAAGCCAATTTTTGAGTCTTATGTCATTACAAGGATGCATATTTTCTGTCCTTTCGCTTAGCACCACAATGTTCGATACAACACTTGTTGTACATCTTGCACTACCGATGCAAAATATTACAGTTTAAAATCACTGAGAGGATAGGTAAGTACGGAAATTAATCAACACTGACTTCACTTAATCAAACAAACAAAACAAAACTGTAATGGCGGTAGCGAAAAAGTCGAAAACTTATTCGACTACCGCCTTAATTTGACAGTGACATTTGTAAATTGTCTATAGTTTTGGCACCGGGTGTAAGAGGGGTGAAGAAGGATAGAAGGGGGCGAGGAGACCTGTCATGATCTATTCTTCCAACCATAGAGTATACGGTTGAAATTTTTTGTTCTAAGTTTGCATGCCGTGCTTACGCAGAATGCAGCAAACCGCCATATCGCACCTTCAGAATAGTAGTGACCTAACTCAAAAATCTAAGAAATCGAGTTACGATCATAGAGGATCACTAAAAGGTACGCACTTTTAAGTGAATATTCAAGAAGCGACGTTTTTATGGTGGAATAAAGTCTTTTTTCCACCATAAAAACGTCGCTTCTTAATCACGGCACACTAGATTACGCGACGGCGTCTAGAATCTAAATAACTAAACTGCACGTTTTATTTCTGTGCATTAGGTAAAAATGCAGCATCAGTAACTTTATTATAGGAAAAGTACATTGTTTATCAGTAAAAGCTGACTTAGGCTTCATTGCCTTGTAATAAGGGTTATAACAGCTCCCCCTTTTAAACGAAGCTTTATCTCATTAGATGAAGCGAAGTGAGATTGAAGATGTAGCTATTAAGAGAGACTTTATAGTATATTACATTAAATATAAAAGTTACATAATTTGAATGAAAATTGATAACAGTGAATCAATAGTTTTACATTACATCAAAAGTTTAGGTTTCTATTTGACGAAAATTTGACTTTATTAACCTTAGGGGAAGAGCGGGCAAGATGGTTCACTTAACTTGAATAATTAATAAAAAAAAATCTTAATAGAATACTAAGTAACCTTTAATTTCTCAAAATCAACTATAATTAAACTTTCATAATAATCAAAGAAATGACTCTAATTTTTATCACAATTGTTACACGAGATCAATATATGAAATATAAGGTTTGATTCATCTTGCCCTATACTATCGGGTAAGATGGTTCTAGCGATCGGGCAAGATGAGACAATGCTCAATTATCTTGACAGTCATCACAAAAGTATGTTCCTCTTCCAAGATAAGCTGAACAGGCTTCGTGAGTCCAGTCCTTACACTGGGAGCATTGTATCCAGTAGCATACTGTGCAATAATAATCACACACAGTTTTGGCAGCACCCTGCACCGATTTTTTTTGTTTCATTCTTGATGTGGAAGGTGTCTGATAGTTTGTGGACGATAATAGATTCTCCTTGCCCAAATTTTTAACAGCGCGCTGTTCAGCCTTTTGGAATCTTTCTTTTTGGTCCACCTTCACAGGCGTCGAAGTTAAAATCTCAGCTTTTTGACTTTTTCTTTTTCTTGTAGTCATTTTCTGACCTACAGCGGTTGGGATTGGACGTATAGATTTGAGAACAACCTCAGCAGATGTTTGTGAATCAGGCATGGCGACAGTGGATGCCACCGACATTGATGGTGATGGTACTTCTAGGCTAGTAGATGACATGGCCGTGAGTGGAACCCTGTTAATTTGAAGTCCATTGGTGTCGTCTATTTGCGGTTGGTCGGTAACTGAGGCAGGGGCAAAATCACACTCTTGGAATAAATTTCTGTTATATGGACATATTCCTGTAGTACGAAATCCACTAATAGAATTTACGGGAGTGGCACCTTTCAAATAGGCAGGATTAAATATGGATGCCACATCTAGTTGTGCGATGGTTGTACCTGGATGTGCTTTGTGAAACGTTGCGATTTCTTGCTCGAAATACTTTTTGATCGGTCCATATACAGCAACATCTAAAGGTTGTAGCTTATTTGTAGTATGTGGTGGAAACGATAGAAATATTATATGGTGCTTAGTAGCGTACTCAAGAGCAGGATAGTATTTATGTGACTCGTGGTTGTCTAACAAAAGAAGTAATTTCTTTTGTTCTGTTGGTCGCGTCTTCTTAACTAGAAATTCCAACCAAGTCAAAAATATTGGCCCAGAAATCCAGCCTGAATCCGATACAGTGCCTTGTGATCCAGGTGGAGCTCCATCAAGCAGACGAGGGACAACTCTTTGCCGCTTAAAAATAAAAAAAGGCGGTAGGAACGACCCTGCTGTATTACAGCAGCACACTACTGTCGTTAAAACTCCTCGTTCTACGCTGGAGATTAGGCCAACCTGTCGCTTGCCATAAGTAGAAAGAATTTTTGGGGGTTTGGTAGTAGATGAGCGAATACCTGTCTCGTCCATATTATAAATTTGTGTAGGATCCAAGGAGTGTTTGTCGATCAATTCTTCTAAAAGATCATAGAATCTTTCTACCTGGGGACGGTTAAATCCACGGGCTCTAGCCAATGATGTAGGTTCAGGGGTTCTTAGCACAATTGACGTGTGCCTTTTTCGAAACCCGGATAACCAGTCTTTACCTGCACAACCTTTTGGAAACCTGTCCCCTTTACCTAGCTTCTGAGCGAATTCTCCAACAAGTTTTTTAAAATCAGTAGACCATAAAATAAATCGTCCATTCTTGTGAGATATTTTTTTAAAGTATTTTCTTCGTCTGCAGTAAAAATTGGTTTGAACCTACCTAAATGTGCTGGTAGATCTTGTTTTACAATGTCTTAATAAGGTACTAAACGGAATGTTGTATTTCTTTGCTGCAGCGCGAACCGAAGTTCGACTAGCTTCTTCCATAGCCCGTTCTAAATTTTTTTGTGTCCAATCACCTCTATTGGTTTTTCTTTTGTAATTTGAAACCATCTAAAACAGAATTAAATGATTCGATAGAGCAAATTATAAGAATGATTCATGTTGCCCGCTATATTCATCTTGGCCTCCCTTCCCCTACTAGTGGATTTATAATTTGGGTAATGAATAGGCAAAGACTGAACTGACTTATTGTCTTCTTCAGAATTTGAAGATACTTCCGTCATCTCAATACTATTTGAGATTTTAGACTTGCGTTTGGTATTTTCATTATAACATTGACTGAATATTTGCACGCAGCATCCAGCATTAGAAGAATTCTTGTTCTTAAAATATCTATATAATAAAAATAAACACACAATTAAAATATAAGTAAAAGTAGAATAGTAAGGACCATATTTAATAAAATGAGATTCCTTTTCCAAATTGTTCAATTCTTGCTCTAAACTATCCATTTGGTGAGTTGCATACTTGAGAGAATCTAAGTTAATTTTGCTCAAAGAGATTGGCGACAAATGTGATAAACTTTTACTGAATATGTCCTTCTTACAGCAGTCATCTGCGGTTATATCAAAGCTTATATGGGTGAATTGCCCAAGCAAAAAAATACACGGCAAACCTGAGAACGGTAGTGCAATGTGCTGATTATTAATTTTATATATTTTTTCTCAACAACGTAAGTATTTCTCTACCTTGGCAAAAAAAATCATTGGTATCTACCCTCTAATATACCCAAAAAAAAAATTACAAAGTGTTATTTTATCATCACGGTGACCTGTCCTGAACCCAATTCCGCTCATAACATACCTTCTCCTGCAAATACATTCGTAATATGGATTTAAATTGATTTTGTTATCATTAAATTATAATATATTCGATCAAATAAAACAATTTTTGTTTGTTTATCTTCTTTCTCATGGATTTGACAGGCAGTCAACTTTTGTCTGGAAAAAAGTTATCATTTCAGAGGACAGTAAGTTTTAGTAGAATAGCCACATCAACATTGCGTTGTTACGCCCCTTTCACCTTTTCTCACTCCGGATCAGTCCGGCTTAAGCTCTCGGCGCGAACGCACCGGTCCCAACGTCTTGCGGTTTCCCGCCAAAAAAGTAAGTTTATCATTTCAGTAATATGGGGACAAAAATAGTTTCATTTCGGTGGCTGTTATAACTCGTGCTAGATTTGTTTAATTTGTTTCAAAATTGTGTATTAAATTCGCAGTAAGTACTGTTTTGTTTGAGTAGTGTTCATATTTTTTAAATAATTTTTTTTCGGAGTTAAATGTAGAACTAACCTCTATTTTATCATCTCAGTGTTATCATTTCAGTGGATTCGGTGGACTGTTATACCAATTACAGTCCACCGGAATTAAAAGTATCTCCGAAATGATAAAAACATAAAGTTTTAGAGATCCTGGTGTCAAATACAAAGTCATAGTTTTGTAATGTACCTACTTTTACCTAGAGTGTCGATTAGATTATTTAGGTGTATTTGTTGTGTAATATTTGTGCTTAAGATATATAATATATACATATATCTATGTAGTTAGTACATGTTTACTATACTTTAGATACACATTTGTTCGGCTCAACGAAAATGTGATGAGTGTGTGGGTCACCACAGTGTAGATTATTATACCTACTAATTGTCAACAAAATAATTATTTCGAGGGTTTACCTTCAATATAAGTCACTTACCTTTATTTTTATATCATTTATTACGAGTAAATAACAATAATAAATAATATTTGATATAATTACAAAATTTCTTAATTTTACAAGATATAACAAATAAGTTAAAGAGCATTTAAACGTTATATGAAAAAAAAAGAGATATACCTATGTGATGAGAAATTGCCTGTGAGAGTGTTTGTCTGAGTCAATGCAAGAGAGCTAGTGTGTGAGCGCGTGGTGTATCTGAAGGTATAGTATTTTATAGGATCATAGTATAGTGTGTATGAATGTATGTCTGTGGATATGAGAAAGAAAAAAATTGAAAAGCGTGTATTTTGATTTTAGGATGCCGCGGCCTAAGCAACAGACTAGAGAAGAAAGGTTGGAAAAAAGGAGGTTGTATGAAAGAAGAAGAAAAGAGAGAATTAAGAGCAATGAAGTCTCACGCGAAGAGTTTTTGAGAAAAGACAGAGAAAGGTATGCCAGAAAAAAAGCAGCGGGATTAATTGTTTCAAGGCATCTAATGACCCCTAAAAAATTAAGAATCCTAAGAAGAAAAAACAAAATAAGTGCTGCTGCTTATTACCAAAGAAAAAAAAATAGAGCAGCTCCAGCTCCTATAGCGGCTCGTGCTAACCCTCTGGATGAGACAATTGGGGATCAAAGTGATGGTCCTGGACTAAGCACTTCCTGTCACAGTTCCTTCTTGCCTACTTTACGGCGCAGCTTACGATTGAACAGCAATAGTATTAGTACGAATATCCAAATCCAACGTTCTAATACTACAGAAGCTAGAAGCTTTCATCGGGTATACACAAGCAGTCCACGACAAACCCTGCTATCAACGCATCAAAATTTTGTAAATTTTGACTATAGCAATCCTGGTCCAAGCACTTCTCGTCAAGGGAATCCATCTTCGGCTCGGCGCTGCTTGCCGATGAATAGCGATAGTACAATTGGTTCCAATATTCAACATCATATTGATGACAATGTAGTAACTGGCACTCATTGTGTACAACCAAGTGGCGTACAACGAATAACATGTCCATCAAATCTAAGTAGTATCGAGTCAACATTATGCCCCAACAGCCCTGTTTCAGACTCGTCAATTACATCTGTAGAATTCAAGCGAGGACTTAAAGACAAATTTCGAAAATATCAAAAAACTAAAACTAAGCTAATAACAGAATTACAAAACAAATTATTACAGGTCACTAAGGAAAAAGAAATGTTCAAAAAAAGGTGTAACAGACTACAAAGCAATCATATGATTTTGAAGAAAAGTACCCAAAAAGGAGAAAAACCAGCAGTAGAAGTCATAAAACCTGATGAAAAAAAAAATCGAATTCTCAGGAGGGTGGTGAAATTTTTAGAAGATGATGAAAATTCAACACTGTGTCCTGGAAAAAATGACACCATATCTAGACATGGATTAAAAAAACAAAAAAGACTATTGACAGACACACTTAAAAATTTACACTTGAAATATTTGGGATCAGGAGAACCACCGATAAGCTATTCAACATTTTCAAGAATGAAGCCTTTCTGGGTCACTCAACCAAATGTGAATGCACGAAATACATGCCTATGTGAAAAGCACGAAAATATGAAACTTTTGATTGAATCTATGAAAAGAAACCGCCTTATCAAAGAAAATACAATATCCGACGTTTTAAGTAGCCTATGTTGTAGTAAAGATAACATCGATTGTCTGCAAAGAATATGCTCAAGTTGTAAAAATAGACACATTGATTATCAAGAGTTTAATAATGAAGTGAACATAGCGTATTGGGGTTGGGAGAAGAATAAAAGCATATATGTCAAAAATAATGTAGAAAAATCTGCTATTAAAGTTGAAAAAGTAAGGCGTTGGGTGAAACCACTAGATTTAATAAAAAAATTCGAAGATAGCCTGAAACCATTCCTTAAACATTGCGTCAATAATAAAAATCAAAATCAAGCTTTCAAAACGTTAAAAGAGAATATGACTACGGAAGACTGTATTATACAAATTGATTTCAGTGAAAATTATAATGCCAAATATGGATCCGAAATTCAATCCCTTCATTTTGGTGGTAGCAGACAACAGTTCACTTTGCATACTGTCGTAATATATTTCAAACTCGACAACGAAACTTGCAAAACTCAGTCATTTTGTACTGTAAGTACCTCTTTAAGGCATGATGCTGCTGCAGTATGGGCACACCTCATTCCTGTTTTGCAAGAAATTGAGATAACTGCTCCTCTGGTTCGTAAACTTTACGTTATTTCTGACTCACCATCTGCGCAATACAGGAATAAAAATATATTATATATAATAACTCAGTTATCCTCCTATTGTCCGATGCTGACCCACATAATTTGGAACTATTGTGAGTGTGGTCATGGAAAAAGCGCAGCAGATGGAGTGGGTGGAGTATTAAAGAGAACGCTAGATAAACAAGTCTCATATCAACATGATATTACCAATATTGAATCGCTGGTACAAAACCTACAGTGTTATGTTAAAGGTGTGAAAATTGAAACAGTTGAAGATTATCAGGTGACAGAAAAAGATTGGCTCTTGCCCAAAGACTTAAAGACTTTTCCGGGAACTATGAAAGTTCACCAAGTTGTTTGGTCTAAAGAGTCAGGAAACCGTTTGGCACTTCGACATCTGTCCTGTATTGAAAGAGAATGCCTAAATAAAACTATTAGGTGCCCTCACGGCAAGCATTTAGGTTTTCATGACTTCACTGGGATTCAATCAACGAATTTTGCAAATAATACAAATATAGCACATCTGCGTCCAATTCAACTGTCAGAAAAATTAGTACTACGTCCCAAGCCATTCAATGAAAAGAATCTTTCCAAAAAATTACAAAGGAATAGTTTCATACATGAACCACACACACACTCAATCACAAACATTGAAATATCAATTATTAAGCCCTCAACATCCCATTCCTTTGATGGAATGAATAATCAAAAAGGAGAGAATGAGCAGGAATCATCGATAATACCCAAATCATTGCTCGAAAAATATGAAAACTTCAATGAATTTAGCACTCCATCGTGTTCATTTTTTGAAAACAATGATACTGAAATTATTGAAAAGTATGAACGGACAAGAAATATTGACAGCGAAGAAGAAATCATGATTACAGCCAAGAAGAGAAAAGTAAGAAGATTATCTTCGTCTTCGTCCAGTTCTGATTTGAATATTTTTTGATTTTTGTTATTGTATATTTAGTTTTTTAAATATTTGCTGTCATTTAATGGCATGACTTGTTTTAGGTAGGAAGTTAAACTTATTAAAGAAGACTGATGACTATAATAATTATAGTAAAGACGTGCTGTGGTGTGATAATTAAAGAAGATTTGTTTATTAGGTACATATCTAAATTAAAAACCTATATTTATAGTCATGAAAAGAGGCTGATTAGTGAATTTGAGAAATAATTGTGTGATTTAAAGTGACATGATGAAAAATTAATCTTTAAGCTACATACTTGAACCTACTCGTAAATACGTACCCAGAAAGACTGTTTTATTGGAATAACTATAATTCGCATTAGGTATAAGAATTACTTATACATAATTGCGAATTATAGTTATAGGTAGAACAAAACTTTGTTGTTTTTTGTTCTATTTAGATATGTACGTTTCTCTATTGTTGTAGTAATTTAAGAATAAAGTGATCTCAATCTCAGGTTTCTGTTATGTTTCATACGTTTATGTAAAAGGATTAAAAGTACTAAGCTATTACTACTAAGATATTTTTATAATGTTTCTTATTCATTTATTGTATTTTAAAAATATAAGAGTTGATTTAATTTTAGAAGTTTTACTGATATACCTGTAGAAACACTATTCTCCTCTCGTTACCAATTTAACTAAATTATACCTAGCATTTTTCTCTTAGTGCAATAGGTAGACATTAGGTATTACTATTAATGGCATAACTTACAAATGCAACCATCATATTAATCAGAAACTTTAAGCTTTCTAATCGCGATACGTTGATTCTTTTGAAAATATATCAAGTAAATTAGTATTAGTACATAAACAAGCAAAAATATTTATTTAAGGTTACCAGCATTTACGATAAAGTTTTCCAACATTTTCACACAACAACAACCACAAAAATTACCAAAGGTTATAAAAGTAAAGAAACTATTCATTCATATCATAATAAACATTACATTACATTAATATCATTCTTTGAGGTTATTGTAACCTCAAAGAATGATATATGTAATAATACTAACTGTAATATCTGTATATTAATGATGATATTAAAAAAACTGTGTACTGTCCTGTCTCAGTGTTTATCTAAAATTTGTGGAAATCAAACCTAACAAAGTACGGAACCCTGGCTGGGGGCACGGTTGTTCTTAGCTGTATCATTTCGGTGGATTTATCATTTCGGTGGTAATTTTTATCATTTCGGTGGACACTTTTAATTTCAGTGGACTCTTAAAACTTTATCCTTAAATATTTATGTAAGTTTTGATAATATTTGATGTCCACTCACGCACAATGTTATAAAATAGACTAAAGTATTATTTGTCACTAAAAATATATAGATTGCATTGAAATAAAAAAATCCCACCGAAATGATACATAAAAATCTCTTGTTGAAATTCACCCATATCTAAAGGAGACTTAGCAAATAAATAATAAGAACTAGTCGGTATCAATTGAACCGTTTTAGAATACCCAATACAATTAGGCAATAGTTTTACAACTGCCGTACCTGTGATTGAATGGTCATCAATATTTTCATCACATTTAATAGTCAATTTATTTGTATTTGATTGAACATATATCCATTTGTTAATTCTTAATTTTTGCCAAATATCAATCTGACCATATAATATTTTAGCATTGCATTCTGTAGGTAATGACAATGTTATCTCAGTTAAGATTTTAGATTCACAATTAGGGTTACATATACATGAGTATATAGTATTTAATTCACAGATAGAAAAGTTACTATTTATTATTTTACATTTATCAAGAGTGTCCAACATGGCATAATGCATCCTGTCATCACTTAATGCAATATAAGAATTAGAAGGTTGAATTAAAGCAAATGTATTATGTGAGTCATCATGAGGTGTAGGTAGTGGTATGTTTTTATAGGTCATGAACTTATCAGGAGTGATCAAAGGGATCTGTAATATAAAAATTACCTTATTATTGTAAATAGGAACTAAATTCGGAAACATCAATAATAGAATGAATATTGTGAATGGTTAAGGGAACTGGAAAATCTAACCTTTTGCTTATTTGACTACTAGCTTAGTCAATTCTAAATAAAGATTTAAGGGATTTATAACACTAGGATATAGTACATTAACCTTATAAAATAAAATAGAGTTTAGTGTAGTAATCTAGTAAATTAGTTATAGCAAGTGAAGAACCTTCGATAATGTTAAGAAGGTTGTTTAACTTTGAAGTGTATAGTAATAGGTTATCGGTCTTTGTAATTTGGGAAAATATTTCATTCATCTGATTAACTTGGACAATGTGAATGTTATCTCTCATTCATATTCATATTTCTTCATTCATATTTCTGTTTCACTCATTTAGCATGATTCAATTGCAGCATCATATTTTCGGGCATCATCTGCATCTAATGTGCCGAAAAAGAACTTTAAGATTTCACCTCCGAATTCTAAAGATCGTTTAACTTTACTTGACAATTGATTAGAGATGATATGCGATAATGACTGCAATTTGATAGAACTAGACTGGATTAAAACTTCGATAGGGCTAGACATGTCTTTACATGTACCTAACTTTTGTGGTTGAATCTTGTTGCACAAATTTAGAGTATCTTGTAACAAATATTCGATTTTATTAAGATAGGGTTCTAAAGAAACTAAATCTACGAAAACGGAATCTACGTGGGTGATCACTTTCCAATGATCAGTATAAAAATTAATATTAGTAGTAGGTTCAAAATAAATCCCGGGCTATGATAGATTGGGATGATGCTTGATTCGGTGCTGCTGAGGCATAAAGTGCCATGGCAGCATGTTATTCTGTAAAGAAAAGAAATATAGTACTTAGGTTAAGAAGTAGAAGGCTTAATTTCATTGGTATGGTATTTTATAGCCTTGCGACCTACTTGTAGGGTTACATTATGTTTGTTATGAACTTTTTAATACAGTTGCTCAAAAAGTGGCGTATTGCAGGGACGTATAGCGTTCGGGATGTGGGCTATTACATATTCGTGCTTTTTTTTACCTTTCCCGAACTCGTGCGTTCTCTTTCCCAACTGTCAAAATCATGTCTATGAAAAACCAACCATGAAGTTTTTACTAAAAAAATTCATAGAAGTTTTTATGATTCATGCAAATACGTATATTTCTGAAAAGAAGCTACTAATATGTTTCAATATCAGATTTAATGATTTGATTGAATAAGTTAGGTTAGGTTTCATTTCATTAAATTTCATTTTCATTTCATAAAAAATCTACTGAAAACTTGGCTGTATGGGCATAGTTCCCTTTGCCTACCAGAATGGGTGAAGAAAAAAAAATCTCTGCTTATATTCTACGGTTAGCGCCATTTTTCAGAAATTTTCTTTGCGAGTTTTAGTTGTTTGTTGCACAAAATGAGTAATTTCGACCCTAGTTTTTTTGAATTAACACCACCTTATTTTATTAAATTGCTTCATTTTTTCGCAACTGTATTAAAAATAGTCGTTCAGTACACGTGCGAAACCGTCATTGCAACTTGTTCCGACTGTCAACCCTCGCCTTCGGCTGCACCTCGGCTCGGGTAGACATTTGTCGGAACTCTTTGCAATGACAACCTTTCCGCACTTGTAATGAAATATACTATTGATCATTTTATAAGGGCCTTTCCATACAGGCGATAAGGCTTTACGGAGCCTATGCTGTTGTTTGAGATAAACCATATCTCCTGCCTTATAAGTAACGTCACGGGAGTTTGCATCATAGTAATGTTTTGATTTTTCTGTACTGTTTATATTATTTTGAATGGCTTTGTCGCGACTAAAGCGCATTCTACAATTGTAAAGCTCGAATATATTCATTGTATGTATTACCAGAGCTTTCATATAATGAGTTTGGAATGGATGGTTTATAACCATATAATAACTCGTGAGGAGTAAAGTTAGTTGTACTATGAGGTGTAGTGTTATAAGCTAGAATTGCAGTGAATAAGTAACAATTCCAGTCGTTCTGGTTCTCATTAACAAAAGGATTTTAGGTATTCTTTTAGAGTAGCATGTGAGCGTTCAAGAGCTCCATTGGTTTGTGGATGATACGGAGTAGTAAAAAGTGCTTTGACCTTCAGTATTTCGGTCAATTGTTTAAATAATTCGGATGTAAAACATGCACCTAAATCTGTTAGAATGGTTTTGGCAAAACCGAAAAGAGACATAAAATGAACAAGATTTCTGGCTATTTCTTCACTAGTAGCCGAAACCATTGGGTAAGCGCTAGTAAATTTAGTTAAGTCATCTTGTAAGGTTAAGATGAATCTAAAGTTTTGAAAACCTGCATCCGGTAAAGGACCTACGACGTCAAGGGCCAATCTTTCAAACAGCCTAGTAGATGTGGACGTTATCTCCATCGGAGCTTTATTTGATTTTCTTAAAGGCTTATTAATTTGGCAAAGCTTGCATGTCTTTACGTATTGCTCGATGTCAGACCGCATGACTTTCCAATAGTAGGCAGCTTTAATACGCGAATACATTCGCTGTGACCCTGGGTGACCAGCTATAACAGAGTCGTGGTTTTCTTTTAATATTTTAGGAACTTCTACAGGAGTAGGATAGATTAATTGATTTTTATATATGTGAACTTTTATATTGGTATCGTGGAAAATATAGGAAATCATATTATTATATTGATTTTAGTATACGTAAGCTTTGAAAATGGGTCCTTGAAATCTGGTAATGCAAGGTTGGTAATATTTTGGCAATCAATTAGTAAATTTCTAAGCTTAATTAATACGGTGTAAACATCTTTATAATGAGTTTCTTCATAGTGATGTACTTTAGTAAATAGAAAATAGTAGGTTTTATTTTTGTCATTAACACATTTTACTGTAAGTGGCTCGCGTTCGGAATTTAGTAGATCAGCAGAATTATCGAGCTGCGATAATATTTCCTCGCAATGGGGCATAGAGCAGTCCAAGTCTAAAGAGACTGGACACGCAATTGTATTTAACTTAGATAAATTGAATTTTGAATAGACTCTTCGATGATGGTATTTGGGCCTGGAAGTTGATTTGTAAATTGAACCTTGAAATACTGTTCATAAGAAAAATTATTTAAATTGTTTACGTCAATAGCATTGATAGGGCAACGGGATAGCGCATCGGCGTTAGAATTGAGACGACCTTGTTTATAAACGATTTCATAATCGTATTCCTCAAGTTTGAGGCGCCAGCGAATGAGTCTGCTACCCGGATCTTTTACATTAAATAGCCACATGAGGGGCCTATGATCTGTTATTATTTTAAATCTATTACCATATAAATATGGTCGAAAAGTTTTAACGACGAATATAATAGCTAATAACTCTTTTTCCATAGCTGAGTAATTACCTTCAGGCTTAGTCAGAGTGCGCGAAGCGTAAGCGATCGGCTTATCTTTGCCGATGGGACCCTGAGACAGTATTGCGCCAACGGCAAAGTTACTCGCATCAGTAGTAACATTAAAAGGTCGTGAGAAGTCAGGGTACTGTAGAAGAGGGGCAGTAATTAACTTTTCTTTTAGAATATCGAATGCATGTTTTTGTTCTGTGTCCCAGTGGAACACAACGTCCTTTTTTAATAGAGACGTAAGAGGTTTAGTTAGCTTGGAAAAGTTTTCAATAAATCGGCGATAATAGCCCATTAGGCCTAGAAAAGACTTACGGTGTTATTCATAAAAAAAGCTTATAGAAGGTTTAAGACGTTCATTAGTTAAAATGCTCAATAAGCCTTTAAAACGTTCGATAAAATTTTGTATTCATAAACGCTCCATAACCGTTCGATAACTAAAATGTCCTATAACTTCACTATAAATCTAAATGTTGCCATTATATTGAAGTCATCCAACAAATTGGTCAATACAGTGAATCATCAAACGAGAATATCTGTCTAAGCACTGGATAATTGCGACCATAGACATTATTATGTACGGAAAACGAATGTATTGTCTACAGTTTCGACAGTTTTGACGCGGTAACGTCATGGCTAGATGTCAATGAATTTGTTATTATTTATCTGATTATGCGGCGAAAGCTTTTGAATAATTATTTGTATTGATAAGAAATGGAATTATGACCGGAGACTAGTTCCAATAAAGAGCAAAGAAGTGAATATTGGTTGGAGGAGGATAAGATGTGTACTGTTACAGCTACAATGTGTTCAAAGTAAGTTTTGTTTTGTAAACATTCTCAATTTCGTATTCGAATACAGCTTGTTTTTGCTTCTACTCCTTATTTTTTTTTGAAAGAGTTGGTCAGAGAGAGGAGAACAGAAAATAAAAACACTAAGACAAACACCAACGCGAAAGAACGTAGGCGCTCAACGCGAAGGGGCGGCCTGGCATAATTTACGAATTAGGTGCCTCTCATTTAATGAAGTTACTGAGTAGGCATGTCAAGAACTTCGTTTGCCTGTACAAAACTCTTGATAACCAAAAAAACCGCCGCCAAAACAATAACTAATAATGACTCGTAATATTAGTTATTCTTATGCCACTACTGATTTAATTATTTTAGTATAAATAAGATAATAAAGAGAAAGAATTATAACATTAATTTTGTATTTCAGGACAGTAGAATTAATAAGGATGGTGCTTCACTACAAACAGCAGAAACTGAAATGGCCCACAAGAAGAGAATTACATGAAGCACAGACGGCAAATGTAAAGCAAAAATGTAAAATTTATTTTGTTCTACTAGAACAACGTCTAGAAGCCAAATTAGAGATTATAAAAATAAATTAAACTGATATTTTTGTACAAGCTTTTTAATAATAAAATACTTGCTAAAATGTCTCCTCTTGTTCTTCGCCGCGGGCACAACTGTATTTTAGATCTGGTTGGCCCAAAACTTCAGCACCTCCACGGTATCGTCAGTGGCAGCGCAGAGGTATCTCTGACTGATGTTTTGGGACACATTGAGCATAGTTTGCGACATAGCTTCACCACACCCTACCATCCTATAGGAGCATCTCCCTGCAGTGTAACCATCCTTAGTCCACACAGAAGTCCCTGAACCGTCTCTGGACACAAGTGGGAAGATGTAACTCCAAGTTGGTAAAGTGGGGCTACCTTGGTGGAATGTTTCCTTAAAAGTTTATATAATAGCATTTGCGCTCCCTCTTGCAAGTTGTTGGGGTGACTTTATATGATATTCATTGATACTGCTACCCTCTAACTGCGTTTCCATGGTCAACTGCAATATTGTGAACTACTGCTACAGTCACTATGGTTGTTTTCACATTTCCTAGTTTGCAGGTCATGCCACGTAAAAGGCATTGAAAGCGTTGTTTCCACACTCCAAAGCAATATTGTGAAGTACTGCTTGCTAGAGCCACTATGGTTGTTTTCACATTTCCTAGTTTGCAGGTCATGCCACGTTAAAGGCATTGAAAGCATTGTTACCACACTCCAAAGCAATATTGTGAAGTACTGCTTGCTAGAGCCACTATGGTTGTTTTCACATTTCCTAGTTTGCAGGTCATGCCACGTTAAAGGCATTGAAAGCATTGTTACCACACTCCAAAGCAATATTGTGAAGTATTGCTAGTCACCATGGTAGTTTTCACATTTCCTAGTTTGCAGGTCATGCCATGTTAAAAGCATTGAAAGCATTGTTTCCACACTCCAAAGCAATATTGTGAAGTACTGCTTGCTAGAGCCACTATGGTTGTTTTCACATTTCCTAGTTTGCAGGTCATGCCACGTTAAAGGCATTGAAAGCATTGTTACCACACTCCAAAGCAATATTGTGAAGTATTGCTAGTCACCATGGTAGTTTTCACATTTCCTAGTTTGCAGGTCATGCCATGTTAAAGGCATTGAAAGCATTGTTTCCACACTCCAAAGCAATATTGTGAAGTACTGCTAGAGCCACTATGGTTGTTTTCACATCCTAGTCTGCTGGTCATGCCATGTAAAAAGCATTGAAAGCATTGTTTCCATACTCCAAAGCAGCAGCGTTCCACAGTATGTTTTGCTGATAATTATGTGCTTCGTTATATTTTTCCTGGCTTCTATTTTTCATTGTAGGTTTATAATAATAAACTAAATTGGTTAGACAGAAGTGAAAAATAAATAAAATACAACTGCCTTTTCACACAATCATGTTACATTTGTACATCAAATGTCATTTTCTTAATAATCAGCTGTTGTATAGTCGGCCATTTTTTCCTTATAGTACTGTTATAGTAGGGTTCTGGGTTTCATAACTTTATAGTAGGTTTATAGAACGTTTTAGTGCTAAAATGCGTTTATGAATAACAATTTTTGACAACCAGACTTTAGCAAGCCTTTAGATGTTCTATAACTTATTATGAATAAGACCGTTAATGTTTTTAGGATTTTTAGGAACTGGAAATTGCGATACAGCGCTGACCTTTTCAGGATTCGGAGATACACCTTTATCGGTGATAATATGGCTAAGGTAAGTTACTTCATGCCTTAGAAACTCGCACTTGTCTGGTTGGAGTTTTAAATTGTATTCACGAAATTTGTCGAATACTAGTTGTAATTTTTTAATATGATCTTGTAGATTTTGACTGTAAATTATACTACGACGTCACATCCTTCAGATTTATTAGATTCACTTGGTAGTCCGCTTTCTAATGTACTAGGCATCGCACAATTTTTAGAGCTTAAAAATAAAATATATTAAAAGTAAGTAAATTGGTTACGACCTTCCCCCACTATGTTACCTGCGCCCGCGCCGCCATAACTCTTGTCATTCGCTTTTTTTGTGCGGGCATCGCAACATCTGTAATATTTCGTGTACAATTCGCGTGTGATTTAGTGAAAATTGTGATTTCTGGTTTACCATAATGGGTAAACGAAGACATGGAGATAAGGAATCGCGCATTCGGAAGAAAATTAGACGGTTACAGAAGCAACTAAACCAATCCTCGGAAACGAGCGAAGGTGAGTCATACTTGTTTACGTTATTTAAGAACTATCTGTACTATTACTTTTACGCATGATTCATACATCTACCGATAATCATGGTTGTCATCAGATGCTTAAAAAACATACTGATAATTAAAGTACCTACCTATCCTATCTACCGTCAATAAGTTACTTAATGTGGTAATTTCTTCTTTTCGTGTATGTATTCTATCCTAAGGTTCCTAGTTAACGTTATGACACACCTTATCGATTGTAATATAGTTTAAACTATATTACTATTTACTTTCTCATGCTATTCTCCGCGACGCGATCGCGGCTGATAGATTTCTACCTACCTGCCAGTTATTCTTTGCGACGCGATCGCAACAGATAACTATGGAGGCATATAGTTTATGAAGTAACACTGTTATTCTCCATGACGTGATCATGGCTGATAACCATACAGTCTCGTGTTGTAACGTGATTATAACCAATGACTTTAAAATGCACAACTGCAAAACAATGCAGGATACGATTGTTTCGTGTGATTTATAAACAACATCCAGGTTGTTGTTTGCAGACTCCGACCCCTGGCCATTATCACGACCATTATCACTAGACGCCTCACCGCCGTACGAACAAGCTCGGGTGGACCTGTCTGAATCGGACGATCCGGAGGGGCCAACACATTTTATCAGATCCGCGGTAGCTCCGGTCTGCTCGTTAGAAAATGTGAACAGGACCTCCCCCTGGAACGGAGATATTGAACATGAAACTCAAATCGGTGTCCCAACGCCACTCTCAGAACCAGCTCCCAGTACTAGTAAAGATACCGCTGACGCTACCACTACCCAGGAATCCCTACCCCAGGAGATTCTAGAGGCACTCGGCGAATTGAAGGGAAAGGACGAAGTCTTTGGACCACCGATCCCGGACGAGATTGCTAAACGTTGGGGGTGTATCCTAGTCGATGGCCTGACGAAAGAACAGAAGCAAGAAGGTTTGGAAAAGTCACTGGTACCTGAAAACTTCAAGCTTGCCAAAGCACCTCTGTTAAATCCGGAAATAATCCCGGTTCTAAGCGACTGTGTAAAAAACAGAGACAAGATACTAGAAAAGGCGCAAAACCATCTTGGTTATGGAATTGCAGGTTTAACTAATCTGACATGCTCCATTATTAATGGTGATACAGAAAAAATAGAACTTTTGAAGAAAATATCAGATATAAATAAAATACTGCTAGATCTGCATTATGAAAACACAAAAACAAGAAGGAAACTCGTGATTACATCGCTAGATAAAAAATTCACACAGCTGATTACCGACGTAAAAAGGGACACTTACCTTTTTGGAACCAATCTAGGCGAGAAAATAAAGGCATCAAAAACTGCCGAAAGGTCTGGACTCCAGATAAAACGTATTGACCCAGCAACAACATCCCGGAGATACGCACAGCAGGGAAACTGGCGGGGCCCACCCAGATCTCAAGGTCAGCAGGCACGCAGACAGGGTGGGCAGAGACCTCGTTTCCATGTTCAAACGAACAAACGACCAGCGTCAGCTGCACATCGCCAGACACCGTCATCGAAAACCAACTTCAGGACACACAAAACTTAAACAAGGTAACAATACCCCATGCGGGTAGACTAAGCTACTTTTTTGATAACTGGTGTAATATAACCGATGATCCTGTCGTTTTAAGTTATGTAAGGGGTTTAAAAATTCCCTTCACCAAACCAGTCGTTCAAACAGTTATACCTGAAAATCTTAATTTTAGCAACTCCGATATAGACAATATCAAAGCCGAGATACTAAAATTACAGTCTTCCGGTGCTGTCGTTAAGTGTGCTGCCGTGCCTGGCCAATTCTTTTCAAAAATATTCCTGGCTAGCAAAAGTGATGGCTCATTCCGATTTATCCTTAATATAACCCTATACTTGGCAGAGAATTTTACCTTTAAAAAATAAAATTTTTATTACTTCCATACGTTAATTGGATTGTAAAGATATCAGGAAAAATAAAATAAAAAATCTCTGAATTTCAGTTTTCAGGATATATTATGTGTCTTCCAGTGCACACTGCCAAGCTCACAAGAAAAAAAAGACAAAGAAAAATGTGTCTTTACATGCACACTGCCATGTAATCACTAAACTAAAAAGGAAACAAAAACATAAAAAATAACATAAATCTTAAAATTTTTGAACAATTTTTGAAATTTTTTAGGAACTAGGACAATGACTATGGTATGTTACGATATATGACATATAGTTAAACAATTTTTTTTTAAAATAAAGTCAAACTTTCTTTTATTATTTATCACAATATTCAGTCCTAATGCTCTGAGATCAAAGTTTACTTATATATCTATCTACTATGTAAAAATATAAAAACTTAAATACTATTTAGTATGAAAATCAATAAAGCAATTTCGCCCTTTAACTATACATAGCCGTGCGTTACACTTTGGACAAAAAAAGGAGAATGGGCAAAAATATATGGGGCTCGGTCCAAATTTCCACCACTAACGAGACCTATTTAGCTGAATAGTACACTAAATAAAGATCAACTTTTAATAAGTAACCAAAAAAAAAATGATGTCAGAAAAAAGTTAAAGCGAAAAAAACATTTTTTTTTTTCAGATTTTTTAATTAATTTGCTTTTATATTGATTTTGTTCGACATTTAAGCACGCAAATAGCTAACTACATCTAAAACTAAGATGTGAGACTAAGACTCGTTTGTGCCATGATAAGAATTTTGTAAATAAAAAAACTGCTTTAGGACTTATTTTTATTGATACTTCACGTCTTTATTACACTATAGTACAAGAGAATAAAATAAGTGTCAAGATAATTATAACATGTAGATTTTAATATTAATTAGTCTTATACATTTTCGTCTATAATAATATTATCAAGATCTGCAGCTGGGAGCCTTATTATAGGTTGGTGTCTCGCCCATCCAAAATACCAAACAATTAGCATTACGTGTGCACAGCAACCTAAAGTTCGCATCCCAGAAAGACAGGAACAATAGTAATTTGAAATTGCTTCCCGCCCATTTAGGTTGCTGTGTACCACTATATAAGTGTAATACGTTCTTGCACGTGCGTGTCTGGACTGAATCCTTGCACGAACTATCATTGCATTGTCTCGTTCGATGCCAAAGTCCGCAATGTCATATAAAGCATCTTCTCTTGCTGCTTCAATATGGTATACGCCATTGCGTATATGCTCGCTATAATAACTACGCGCAAGCTTTATTTGGTATGTTCCAAGCGCAAACAACTCCAAATCTTCGATGGTTAGAATTGGAAACTCTTCCGCTCCGATAACATCGGCTTCAACATTGCGAAACATCGCCCGCCGTCTATTTAAGTTTTTTTCTATAACATACGCACCCAGGCGATTGGGTTCATGCAGCCTTTCCCTCATAATTCGCAAGAATTCTTGAACATGCCTGCTGTCCTGAATTAAAACATGGAAAGCATTGATGAGTGATGCAGCTACTCGAAAGTCGTCCATCACGTGGTGCAAGGCCCGATTAAAAAAATCTTGCCGGAACAGCTTAAAGTCGCGTTTGAAGCGGCCGTTTACGATTTCGACGACCCAGCGGCAAAGTGTGACTTGTCGATTCTTGTTGGCCTCAAGTGTTGATAATTGGTCTTCGCCACGCCGTACACTTATAGGCATATGCGCCTCAAATCCACGGAACTCAATTTCCGCAATTACGTCCCTGAAGCCACGGTCACAAATAAATACATCGGCTTGCGTGAACAAATAATGAAAAGGGTTGTCTTCATTCTCTGCTATTAAGCCTCGCATTATTTCAGCGTCGGATGTTGTAGCTGCATGTGGGCCAGTAACATCTATGATGTAGCCATCACTACATACTAAAAGAAACGGCTTCAATAGGTTGCTATATTTGTGCAAGCTGTATGTTTCCCGTTGAAATAGGAAGTTGCTTGACTTTTGGATATATATATATGTACCGTCTATTACAATAATAGCCTTTCTTTCTTCCAACCCTCTATCTGGGTTTCCATAAATGCCGTTTGGTAGGATGCGATTTCTTTCTACAATTTCATTTCGTGAAATATGGTTTAGCCCCAGATGCTGTGGTACGAAATCACGTAACAGACACGTTCGTGTGACAGTCATTTTACGCTCAAGCGTACGTCGACTCATTCTAAACAGAACGCTCAGTCTTTCGTTGCTCTCTCCCGTACGAAGCTTCATCAAATAAATTGCAAGTGCAGTATTGGGCTGATTCTCTTCGTGTGACAAAGATGGGGTTTCTCTTATTATCGGCTCAAATTCGTCATACGTCAAACCCACACGATAGTGCAGTATTTTCGAGTCCATCGACCTCACATTTTCAAAATCCATTGTATTTGTATTATTTTGAATGTGAGTTTGCAATAATTTCATCATATTTACAAATAATGCTCCCGTAAACTCATGGGACGAGTTTGGAGCATTAACTAAACGATACCAGTCATTCAGATCCAAGTGTTCTCGACAAACTCTTGCATTTGGTGGTATATAATAGTTTGAGTGCACTAAAAGATCAAGCTTGATTGACTCCGGAATGCGACATCTACTTTCATTGACACATTAAAAAAAAATGCAAGCGTTGGATGTGTTTGGTGCCCTCGCATATTCTGGTGTTTCGAAAACGCCTTCAGCAGGTCTTCCGACTTGCGGATTTGGACCCCCTTGATTCCCACCGCGATTGACTGCATACTGCACCCTCAGCCAACAATTGCAGCAGATATACTCTTCACCGTTTAGGCTTAACTGTAACAATTAAAAATGCAGAGATTAATAAAAACCAGCAACACCACGAATACCTACAATCGAGAAGTATTAACTGGCACCTCGTCCCCCTCAGCTGTCCATCGACCGGTAGCCGGTCGATGTAAAAAAAAGCGCGCATATGTCGCAGCCATTTTGCGAATTGGCTTGTCTGTCCGTCGACTTTTGTAGCCCACATATTTAGCGATATTGTATCTATAGAACTATATTTTAATGCTCTTATCTTAAACAAAGTGTAGGGAAAAGAACAAGGATGGCAACGACATAACTTTTATATACAATAAAAAACTTTAGAGATATTCGTCATTTCAATCACAAGTGCCGATAATTCGCGAAGTCACCCAGAATGGCTGTGACAGATGCGTGCTTTTTTAGATCGAACGGCTACCGGTTGACCGATAGTTAAGCCGAAAACGCGCAAAATGGCCGCGACAGTTGAGGGATTAATAGTCTTTACAACTAATCCGGAGATCGTGGGTTCAAATCCGGTTGTGTTCGGTCTGCGTACGGTAAGGAACGTTTGTGATAAATCTGCGCGCTTAACAACTGTGAGTGCATTTTTTTTTTGTATATATTAAAACTGCCCCACGCTAGGAATTTTTCTCTTGTATTGTGGGTGCGTTTACAAAACTTTAAACTCACAAACACAAACAGCAGACCCGGAACATTTACTTGTAGGTCATACAAATATTTGTTCCGTGCGGGAATCGAACCCGCAACACGCAGCGCAACAGTCAGTCGCTTAACCCCTGCGCCAACCGTGTCGTACCGCCCGACGGTACGGCGATAGAGCTCACCACCCATCACGATAGAGCGTAATAATCGTCGATAAAACGAGGTTGTACGATTGTTCTCAGTGACTTGCAGTTCACAGTCCATACTCGGAAACACCGCTGAAACCTCTAAGATTCGTGTTGTATAAAAAATTAAAAAGAATGTGTATGTATACTAACCTGCCGAGGCGCCACAAGTCCTTGAATATGCTCAGCAGTTCCCGGGTGGTTATCCAGGAATGGTTGAAGTAACTGATGATGTCTTCTTCGTAACAATGAATAATTACAACAAATGCAGTTTCTTCTTTCAAATTGCATTTTGACAGAAGTCACAGAAAGTCCGAAATGAGATAGCCAAGGTCACATAAATTGAGAATCACAGAAAGTCCGATAGGAGATAGCCAAATAGTCACAGAAAAACAAACGCACAGTACGCATCGAGAGCAAACACACGAACGACTGCAAGGTACTACCCGTGCGCGGTAAGTTGGGACCTTCTAGGAATGCGACTCCCTGCCCGCTTCCCCGCACTTCCCCGATGGCGCCCGTATTGTACCGCGCCATTGTAACACGCCACTGTGACGTCACCGCACTCAGGTACTTAGTTATCGCGCACCGGTAGTACCAATCTTTTACTTGCTCGATGGCGACAAGCCGTGTACCTGGACCACATAAAAACCGGTTGCGTCGGAGGCGCCTTTGTTCCACGAAGCGTTGTTCTCTAGGTGCATAAGAGACGAAAAATCGTGCTATCGCTCAAAACCCTGGTTGCGTGGTGCTGACTGCTGACGGTGACGAATAGAAAAGTAATTGAATAAAAAAATCTATGATATATATATTTTTTTAATTTTGTTATAACTTTTTACTGACAGCATATTTTTTTTTGCTTTCATAATGAAAGTTACTCTATATTTAGCGGACTATTTAGTTACTTAAGTCTCGTTAGTGGTGGACATTTGGACCAAATTCGCCCAATGTCCTTTGGTTTGATGTTGGGTACAGTGTCTGCACCTGCCTTTTGTCGTAAAAGAAGGAAGATGTCCCGTCAGGTCGTAACGAGTAGCATCATCAGGCCTCTCCGCAACTGGTTTTTTTACTTTTCTTATAGATTTGGAAAGAGCATCAGGTTGTAGATTAGAACTCCTCTCAAAAAAACGCAATTGCCTAAATAAAGCGACTCGAAACTTTTTGAGTGGCAATAGCTTTTGGTTACGGCTATTCTCGTGACGATACAGCAACCAGGCATTATTGACGCAGATGTCCAGAATCTGTGAAAACAATACTAAATACCAACGATGGCCTTTCAAATCAGTACGGTATAAAGCAATTAACATGTCGGCTAGATCAACTCCACCCATATTTCCGTTATAGTGCTTTATTAAATTTGGGCATGTGACTAGACCTTTCTTCTTTTCTTCTTTCTTGTACCGCATTATATTCTGTACAGGGTGGGCGTCCACATAAGTACTTGCAGCCACAACAAATTTGTTGTCGAACCACTTCACAACAGCAATATTGTGTTCGTTAGACACGACTTGTGCAAAAGCTCCCCTGCCCTTTTTCTTCAACTCCTTATCAGTTGGTAATTTTTTCTCTGCCCCACGAAGTCGATTTGCCCTGACTGTACCTAAGGAGAATATACCATACTCATTCCTTAGATGATGCAACAATTCAATTGACGTAAAAAAGTTGTCAAAGTATAGTACGGAGCATGTTTTTTCCTTGATAGATTTGGCTAAAGCTATTACAACTTTGGCTCCAAGACCCATACCTTTTTCTTTTTCAGTAAAAGTATGGAGTCTGAAAGTATCTTCTCCTCCATAAATAATAAAATCATGTACGAGACCAGATGGTGAAGCACGAACGAAAAACTTAAAACCCCATTTTTTGGGTTTATTCCGCACATATTGTTTTCGGCTTCCGGCTCTAGTACCCTTGTAAGGCACCATCATCTCGTCGATGCTGAAGCGTTTTCCTTCAGGAATATTCGATGCACAGTTATGACGAATTTTTTCAACTAGTGGCCTTATTTTATAGTACCTGTCACCGTCATCTTTTAGGTTATCATTAAAATGAATGTAACGTCGAATAGACTGAAATTTCTTTAGTGTCATGACGTCAGCAATTTTGCTGTATTTAAATTCATTTGACCAGTAATCGGTGTATATATCTACAACACCCATTAAAATATTAATGGCTATGAAGTCTTTGATATCGTCTTTGGTTATATTAATTGAAGTGCCTTTTTTCTGTACAGAATATAAATTGGAATGATATACTATTAAATCTTGTATATCGTCACTAAAAAATAACTTAAAGTAATCAAGTGGCGATTTTTCAATATCAGTAGAATCGAAAAATATATTATCTTCTATATCTGCTGATCCTTGAAATTTCATTCTTGTCCATTTAGGAGACATTTTGGTAGGTTTCAATACGGTTTTTTTTACGATCACCGGAGTTTTCTTATAACGCCGAAGGCGCACAGTAGCTGCAGTAGGGGCGGCAGGTGCTGAAGGCGCGGCAGGTGCTAAAGATGCAGGACTGCAGATGGACTCTATAGATGGTGACGGTGGAATATAAATTGATGGTGAAGGCGGTATAATGTCAGGATCATGTTGAAGAACAGAAGGTGAGTATGGAGTAGATTCGGTAGTGTTGTGTCTGAATCTCGGGTCTTCATGGACAGATGCAACGGCGTATATTTCTCGATATTCACAGTCATCACTATCGGAGATGTTTACATTTTCGACAGAAGACGCTATTGATCGGACAGAGGAACTGTCTTCGGAGACATCTTGATGAGGCCTACACATCTGGAATTCATCTTCCGAGGATTCGCTAGATTCTACATCAGACTTAGCTCCGCTTTTAGGCACCAATGCGAGAATTTTTCGACTTCTAGTCATCTGAAATAAAAATATTGCAAGCTAAGCAAAAGGAATTTAGCGGAAAGTGTATTAGGAATTGCTTACATGCATTATGAAAAAAAACTCTGTCTGAACAAAAGCTCGAGTATGTAGTAGCACAGGTAGGCAATGTGCATTTATAGACACAACATTCACAAATAGTAATAGTCTATGACGTTGGCAGTGTGTATTTATATGTACACGACAAATGGGGTGTTATTCACAGCAAAGCAAGCAGTGTGCATTTAAATATACGCAACAAATATGAAGTCATTCACCCTGCACCAGGCAATGTGTATTTTAATGCACACCTAACAAAAATCGTGAATTACTGCATATTCAAAACATATCTCACAAAAATAATATTACCAGACAATTGCATAAAGCTAGCAGAAAGTAAAATTATAAGAATTTGAAACATATAACTTAATTTAATTGTGATAAAATGGGATACTTACAGAGCGTTGCGCAGGCACTGACCGACGGGTCGCCATTTTGTTCACCACTGACAATGTGTGAGCGAGACCGATATAGATTTATTTTTCATACGTAAAGAGATGTTTACGAAGTCACTTGGAGTTATTATTAAAACGATTCGATTTAAAAATTTTCATTAAATAAAATCTGAATTTAATGTGCATGTAAGTGCACAATGTCAAGTATAGGGTTAAAGAACTTAAATAATTTTATTACTACACAACATTTTAAAATGGAGGATATTAGAACTGTTACAAAATTAATTACAAAAGATTGCTATATGGCTACTATAGACCTTAGAGAAGCGTATTTTTTAATAAAAATCGATAAACATAGCAAAAGGTATTTACGATTCATGTTCCAAGGGGAAATTTTTGAATTTCAATGTTTACCGTTCGGTTTGTCCCTAGCACCGTGTATTTTCACTAAAATTATGAAACCGGTGGTCGCCACACTAAGAAATAGAGGCTTCATACTGGCTATATATTTAGATGATATTATTTGTATTGGTAATAATTATGAAGAATGTTTTAAATGTGTTAACAACACAAAGGTATTATTGGAACATTTGGGCTTCGTTATAAATTTTGGCAAAAGTAAACTAAAGCCGAAACAATCCCAAACTTTTCTTGGTTTCGAACTGCATTCGAAAGATTATTGTTTAAAATTGCCGAGGGAAAAACGAGTCAAAGTTCAGAAGTGTATCGAAAATATTTCCAAACAAAAACTAATATCTATTAGAGATTTTGCTAAATTCCTTGGGATACTTTGTTCCGTATGTCCGGCAGTGTCTTATGGCTGGGTCTATACCAAACTCTTTGAACGCGAAAAGTTCTTAGCTTTGAGAAATTCTGAAAATGATTATGATAAAACTATGATGTTACCCAGTAGCCTAAAACCAGACTTGATATGGTGGATAGACAATATAAGGCGTACAAAAAATCTAATACGCAATGGACGTTATGAATTGGAAATATTTTCGGATGCTTCTCTGACAGGCTGGGGCGTATTCTGTAATGGTGAAAGAACAAGTGGGTTCTGGAATAATACAGAAACTAATTATCACATAAATCTGTTAGAATTAAAAGCCGCCTTTAACGGACTGAAGTGCTTCGCCAAACAACAACGCAATAAGGAGATATTGCTGCGCATAGACAATACAACAGCAATATCTTATATAAATAGATATGGTGGAGTACAATATTCTGATCTAAATGAATTAGCTCGCGATATCTGGCAATGGTGCGAAAAACGGCAATTGCATGTATTCGCGTCATATATAAAGTCTAAAGACAATGTCGAGGCAGACGAAGAATCGAGACGAAAAAACATCGATACCGAATGGAGCCTGTCCTTGTCAGCTTTTAAGAAAGTCGTTCATAAATTTGGTTATCCTGAAATCGACTTATTTGCTACTAGGGTAAATGCTAAGTGTGATAAGTATATCTCATGGAAACGAGACCCGGAAGCGTTCAACATTGACGCGTTCACTGTAGATTGGCGTTCATTCTTCTTCTACTCGTTCCCTCCGTTTTCATTGATTTTAAGATGTCTACGAAAAATAGTAAATGATAAAGCTACGGGAATAATGGTGGTACCATATTGGCCTAGTCAGCCTTGGTACCCACTCTTTTTGAAGTTGTCACAAAGCGACCTTGTTTACTTTAAACCTGATCCTAATCTACTGCTGTCTCCTTTCAGAACCAGACACCCACTCTGGACACGACTTACCCTGGTGTCATCCCTATTATCAGGGAAGCATATGCAAGACAAGACTTAACACCCGAAACTATAGAAATTATGATTGCTTCCTTGGCAAAAAATTCCTTAAAACAATATAGCTGCGCTTATAAAAAATGGTGGCATTTTTGTGCCCTTAATAATATAAGCGGTTATAGTGCAAATATTCCACTAATACTAAAGTTCCTAACGGTGCAACTCAAGGAGGGGGCGAGCTATTCTACCCTTAATTCCATTCGCTCTGCGTTGGCTCTAATATTAGGCAGGCAGTTAAGTGACGATGACCGGGTTTCCCGATTCTTCAAGGGAGTATTTAAAAAGAACCCTATTTTCCCTAAATATCAGACAACTTGGAACCCAAATTTGGTCCTTGATTACATCTCAAACTGGTATCCAAATGAGGACTTGCCACTAGAGAAACTTACTAAAAAGCTGGTAGCTCTACTTGCGTTGTCGACTGCACAACGTGTGCAGACGCTATCATTAATTCGTTTGTGTAATGTTAGAGCCAATGACTCAAACTTTGAAATAATTATTACTGATGTTACAAAAACTTCAGCACCAGGTCGAAACATGCCACGATTAACCATACCTTTTTTCCCTCATAAAGAAGAAATTTGCCCGGGCAAGACTTTGTCTTCATATCTTGAAGCAACTCGGAAATTTAGACATTCTTCACAGACTGATAGACTCATATTAACTATTAAAAAACCTATACACAACGCGAGTGCCTCTTCTATTAGCCGCTGGATTAAACTGGTACTTACTGAGAGCGGGGTAGATACGACCATATTTTCCGCGCATAGTACGCGCCACGCATCTACCTCGGCGGCTAAAAGAAAAGGCATATCTGTAGACATTATTAAGAAGTCAGCGGGTTGGTCAGGGAACTCACTAACGTTTGCAAAGTTCTACGACAGACCCCTTGTAAATAACGATGATGAGGTTTTTGCAACGGCTATTTGTAATTGATCTGCCATACAATCCTAGTAGAAAGATATTATAATTATTATCATAGATTAAAGGAAGCTAATTGTTCATTAATGATATTATTATTAATTAATTATTTGAAAACATAGCTGAGAGTTTCTATTTCAAATCCTCCGCGTTCCTCCTTTATGCTTCACCTATTTCACTACAGGTTCTAAACATCTACCAAGTGAATCTAATAAATCTGAAGGATGTGACGTCGTAGTATAATTGATGGTTAAACGAACTTACCTTAAGTGATGTTCGACCATAATTATACGAGACGTCACATCCGAAAGATTTATAACCCACCCAAACCCTATGATATCAAGATCAATCATAAAACTCCCAGAATTATGTCGTGAAATAGGTTCTTCCTCTCTGAAAACAATGACAAGAGTTATGGCGGCGCGGGCGCAGGTAACATAGTGGGGGAAGGTCGTAACCAATTTACTTACTTTTAATATATTTTATTTTTAAGCTCTAAAAATTGTGCGATGCCTAGTACATTAGAAAGCGGACTACCAAGTGAATCTAATAAATCTTTCGGATGTGACGTCTCGTATAATTATGGTCGAACATCACTTAAGGTAAGTTCGTTTAACCATCAACTATACAATCGTCAAGATAGATATAGCAATGAAGGCCTTGTAAGCCTGATAACACAGTGTTCATAAGACGTTGAAACGTGGCAGGGGCATTTTTCAGCCCGAAAGGCATTCTAGTAAATTCGTAATCACCAGACATGTCTGAATTTGTGCTAGCTGTGAAGCCTGTTTTAGGCGCGTCCTTGGGACAAGTTTTCAGTTGGTGGAAACCACTTGTGAGGTCTACCGTGCTGAAATATTTAGAGTGACCTAATTGGTCTAAAATATCAGTGATAAGAGGCAGTGGATAAGATTCGGAGACAGTGACGTCATTAAGACGGCGATAATCAATGACTATACTCCACTTTTGTTTGCCGGAAGCGTCCATTTTTTTCGGGACTACCCAAACTGGGGCGCTCCAAGGCGAAGTTGAATGTCGAATAATATTTTGATCTAGCATTTTACGAATTTAGGAATCGACTTCCTCCTTGTGGCATTCGGGGAAACGATATGATTTGACATTAACAGGTGGCGCATCACCTGTGTTAATAGTATGCTCAATAGCATTCGTGAAGGTTAACGGTTCACCTTCGACATGAAAAATATCTTTATATTGGGAGCAGCATTCCAAGAGTGCCTTTTGCTCTTCATCATTTAGATGAGAGCAACGGATGAGATTTAGTACTTTATTTACACGGTCAGTTTTCGAGATAAAAAAGAGTTGATAAATGAACAATCAAGTTCAAGGGGCGTCGCTATTACGTGATAATCTTTTATTTCAATGTCACACTCTGTAGTGTCTAAAATGGTCACGTTTGTTTTACCATTCGGTTTAATTTTGACAATGCAATTAGCGACATAAACGCCTCCACTTAAGATATGGTCTAGTATGAGAGCTTCATTGTTGTGATAAGGTTTGGGAGAGTAATTTGATACGGTGCACCCGATAACTACTTCAGATCGAGCTGGAATATTTTATGAAGGTTCAGTATAAATAATAGGAATAGAATCATTTAATATGGAAATTTATTTTGAAGAGTAATCGATATTTGTTTTAAAATAACTGCAAAAATCGCTACCGATTATTCCATCATAATTAATAAGATTGATGTCATCTTTAGTGACATGAAACTTGTACTTATGTATATTACCCGATAGGTTGAACTCCATTTGGAAAGTACCTAGAGTCTCAACTGGATTTTCAGAACTATTAATGCCCTTTAATTTGACAGTTTCGGAAGATAGACTTGGAAGATTTTGTAAACAGGACTCTTTAACAATACTAATTGTTGATCCTGTATCAATAAGGAAACATAACTGTTCGCGAGCATGATTAGTATGTAGATAAGTATGAGGTAAAGCTACCTTTTTACAGTAGTCATTGATTTCGTATGTAGGGTTAGACTTAGTATTAGATGCTTGTAATTTTTCGGTACATGAGTGACGTTTAGTTTTATCACTAGGCGTAGTAGAACTCAGTTTAATTGACTGAGATGAAGATTTGGTAGGAGTCATCTCTTTTGAATGAGATGCGAATATAGTAGAACTCATCTTTTTTGGATGAGATGCGAATATAGTAGAACTCATCTCTTTTAGATGAGATGCGAATTTATTAGAACTCATCTCTTTTGGATGAGATGCGAATTTAGTAGAACTCATCTCTTTTGGATGAGATGCGAATATAGTAGAACTCATCTCTTTTGGATGAGATGCGAATTTAGTAGAACTCATCTCTTTTGGATGAGATGCGAATTTAGTAGAATTCATCTCTTTTGGATGAGATGCGAATTTAGTATAACTCATCTGTTTTGGATGAGATGCTGCAGTGTTTGTACTAGTAAGCGCGCGCGCGCCCCGCGCCCCACCCCACCGCTCCTAGCTAGCCCAGCTAAGATCAACGGGCAGTAATAAACCAGTGGTCACTATACACGGTCGTTTCATTGCTAGTCGAGTACCTACGAGCTACGCTACCTACATATACAATATCTGGCGACGAGCTACTTACCTGCGCGTGAAAATAAAATGTCTCAACTCATCGGGAGTGTTAACGAATTCGACTATAAAAGTCAGGATTGGCAAATATTCCACAAGAAATTGACTAACTTCCTAAAATTAAACAAAATTGATACCGGGAACTGGAATTCAGTATTAATCGCACATCTATCCGATGAGTCGTACCGGCTGGTGAGGAACCTCGTGCATCCAAAGGAGGTAGAAACGGTACCGTGGACGGAGTTGGTTCAAGTACTCAACGGACATTTTCAACCGAAAAGATCGACTTTTGCCGACAGGGCAAAATTTTATGACGCGGTCAGAATGGACGGTGAAAAAGTCGAAGATTTTGCGGCACGTTTGAGAGGACTCGCTGTGCACTGTGATTTCGGTACAGAATTGGATACGTTGCTACGCGATCGATTTATCCTAGGTCTAAAGGTAGGCCCGGAAAGAGATCGATTGTTCGAACAAGACTCGAAGTCCTTGACGCTATCTAGGGCTATAGAAATAGCTCAGGAGACAGCATGTGCTCGGGCAGCGAGAGCTGGTGTCGGTGATTGCGGTGAGCAACTTATCAAGCAAGAGATGGTGTATCAAGTTGGCGAGCGTCGCGGGCGGGGCGGGTCGCGCCCAGGTCCGGCGCAGGCGGCGGCCCCCTCGGCCGCGAGATGCACAGTGTGTGGGTTAAAGGGTCATTGCGTTGAAAAGTGCCGTTTCAAAGAATATAAGTGTATGATTTGTGGTGAAAAAGGTCATCTTAAAAAAGTGTGCAGTGTTAAAAAGGTCGGAAAAGTTTCGTTACATAATTTGGATGCGAGCGACAGCGACGGACACGAGTGCAAGGAATGTGATTTGTATAACTTGAGGTATGTTCACTATGAACCTATTAAAGTGAATATCTCTATAGATAATAAGTTATATTCTATGGAACTAGATTGTGGAGCTGGACGCAGTGTGATCTCAGAAAGTTTTTATAAAGAAAATTTCCAATCTTACAAGTTATTAAAATCAGATGTAGTTTTTTGTCTTTATACTAAACATAAAGTAACGCCCATTGGTTATTTCGACTGTAAAGTGTGTTACAATGGTATTAGGAAACAAATTTCTTTTTATGTAATTTCTCATGGCGGTCCACCATTGTTGGGTCGTGACTTCATGGCACAGTACAACATGAGTTTAGTTTCTATGACAAGTAACAACAGCTTATCAGTTACAGCGGAATGTAAAGAGGTGCAGGAAATTTTGAATGCGTTTCCTGATATTTGGCGCGATGAATTGGGTCGTTTTAATAAATTTGAAGTCCAGCTACATTTGAAAGAAAACGCAGTGCCAAAATTTTTTAAACCGCGTCAGATACCGTTTGCTCTTAAGGACAAAGTCGTGGAAGAGTTAGATAGGCTCGTTAGGGTAGGTATATTGATACCAGTACAATTCTCAGATTTTGCCACGCCCATTGTACCAGTTCTGAAAGAGAATGGTAAAGTGAAAATAGCTGGAGATTTTTCGTGCACCTTAAATAAAGTATTAAAAATCGATAAATACCCATTGCCCCACATCGATGAAGTTTTTGCAAAGCTAGGGGGCGGGGAACATTATTCCAAGCTAGATTTAAGCAACGCTTATAACCAATTAGGTTTATCTGAATCCTCACAAGACCTCACAACCATCAATACACCAAAAGGCCTTTTCAAATATACGCGCCTAGTGTACGGTCTCGCTAATGCCCCCGCTAATTTCCAGCGTACCATAGAATCCCTGGTTGCAGGTATTGACGGCGTGTCATGTTGGTACGATGACATTTGTCTCACGGCCCCGAACAGAACTCTTCATTTAGAAAGACTTCGTATTTTATTAGGTAGGATTCAGGACGCCGGTTTAAGGCTGCAAAAAGAAAAATGCTCATTTTTCCAAGACAGCGTCACATATCTAGGTTTTAAAATAGATAAAAATGGCCTTAAAACATGCCCGAGTAAGGTAGAAGCGATTTTAAGGGCCCCTGTCCCTACAAACGTTCTAGAATTAAAACGATTTCTAGGCGTAATCAATTACTATAGAAATTTCATTCCTAATGCGTCTTCAATATTAAGCCCGCTAAATGAACTGTTAAAAGACAATATTGAATGGCACTGGGACAAGGAGCAGCAGTCTGCGTTCGATTCCGTGCGTCGCGAACTAGCTTCAGACCGCGTGTTGGCACATTTCGATCCGCGAGCGCGGCTGGTGTTGACTGTGGACGCGGGTCCCACGGGTCTCGGCGCGGTACTTGCACATTTGTTCAGCGACGGTACGGAGAAGCCGATCGCGTTCGGTTCGCGTTCCTTATCATCAGCTGAAAAGAATTACAGTCAGATTATGAAAGAAGCGTGCGCTTTGGTGTTCGGCATTAAGCGTTTCCACCAGTACTTGTATGGGTGTCAAGAACCTTTCGTGTTGAGAACAGATCACAGGCCGCTTCTCTCAATCTTTGGTAAAAAGGACGGCATATCCGTGACCACCGCCCTTCGACTGCAAAGGTATGCAATTATGCTATCCGCTTACAACTACGAAATACAGTATATTAGTAATAAAAATAATATTGTGGCAGATTATTTTTCCCGCGCGCCGATACCCATCGAATCGAGCGGATCAGCTGATCGCAAAGAGTGCGATGACCTCACAATCGCTCTGTTGTTCATGAATGCAACTCAAGAGCCGGTCTCGTTCGAACGAATACAGCGCGCTACGGCCGATGATAAAATTATTAAAACCGTGATTAATTATATGCAGCAAGGTTGGCCGCGCAAGATTAGTTGCAAGCAAATACTACCATTTTTTATGTCTAAAACGGATTTGCAGGTTATCGGGGGTTGCGTATTCCGTGGCCATAGAATCGTCATTCCTTCAATATTTCGCGAGCGTATGTTAGAAGAATTACATAGTGCGCATTTCGGTACTGTTAAAACGAAGAGTGCGGCGCGAAGTAGAATGTGGTGGCCGGGCATCGACGGCGATATCGAGCGGTTGGTGGGGAGCTGCGGCGTGTGCGCGGCCCAGCGCAGCGCGCCACCCCGCGCGCCCCCCTCGCCCTGGCCGCGCCCGCCCGCTCCCTGGCACCGTATCCATATTGATTACATGTCTATAGGGCAAACGGTCTATCTGATTATTATTGATGCATTTAGTAAATGGCTAGAATGCATTCATATGAATTGCGGCACCTCCACTAGTGCGTTAATATTAAAATTAAAAGAATTGTTTTCTGTTTTCGGTATCCCGAACGAAATTGTATCCGACAATGATATTAAGATATGTTCCACAGAATTTCAACAGTTTTGTAAAAACAACGGGATAAATTACTTAAATTCACCGATTTATCATCCGGCAAGTAACGGCCAAGCCGAAAATTCAGTCCGCACTTGCAAGAAAATGTTGAAATGTATTATCGAACAAAACAACAGTAATAAGAATAGTTTTAACCCTCGCATAGTTCATGATAAGTTACTGGGCTATTTGTTTGAATACCGAAATAATATTCATTGTACTACAGGCGCAACGCCGTCGAGCTTAATGTTCGGTCGTAATGTTAGAACCAGATTAGACATAATTAAACCTACCAGTCACGTTAATAGTGGATTAGAAACAGAAAATAAGGAACTATGTAAATCTAGGAAATTCAAGATAGGTGAAGTAGTGTGGGCTAGTTGGTTCACTGCTTGAAAGGCAAGTTGGATGAAAGGAATAATTACGAATATTATTGGTAACAGAATGTTTCATATTAAATTTAAGAATTGCAGTTCTTCATGTATAAGACATTTAGACCAGATTATTAAGTGCACAGACACTACTAGCACTGATGATATTGTGAGTGATGTTGATTTTGCTGGAAGTGCATACTCGTCGGTCCCGGATCAGCTCGCGACAGCAGCACAATCAACATCGCAGCCGAACTCCGAGTCAGCACCGTCCTCGCCCGCGCACACGGCTGCAGGGCCGGCGCCGGCACCATCGCCCACCGATTCCTTGCAACCACCATTATCAGATAATGTGGGGGGGGAGGGAGAGGATGGTGATGAATGGGAGGAGGCTAGTCATGAGGACACAGCTGTAACAGCCGGACAGCCGACCGAGTGTAATGAACCGGACAGTCCCTATGTTGTTTCAACTGATACTGATAATGTAATAGCGGAGGGTGCGTCCACTAGCGATCCGCGATTGGGTCGATCAATGCGCCCAAGAAAAAACATAGACTTTAAGAAATATTTTTAGTAATAGTATCTTATAATAACTTAACTAATAAGTAGTTGTTTGTATAACAGGGTTTCGAAATAAGGTGGGAGGAGTGCAGTGTTTGTACTAGTAAGCGCGCGCGCGCCCCGCGCCCCACCCCACCGCTCCTAGCTAGCCCAGCTAAGATCAACGGGCAGTAATAAACCAGTGGTCACTATACACGGTCGTTTCATTGCTAGTCGAGTACCTACGAGCTACGCTACCTACATATACAATAGATGCAAATTTAGAAGAATTAGCATAGGTCGTGTCATTTAGGACTCTCTTCGATTTTGGCAGACACGGTAACAAAATCTCGCTTAGTTTAAATTATCGTCATTAATTTTAGCAGCACTTTCACACGTGTGTGTAGGCGCGTCATTAGAGTTAGCAGATGCCGAGTTACGGTCACGTTGTGCATTGTCAGCGGCTTGCCGTTGCTTCATATTATATTGAAGCTTGCGACACTCTTTGATGACGTGACCAACATTTTTACAATAATTACAAGTTTTAGGGTTACCTTCGAGATTAGTATTAGAATTAGGAGACGGTGAATTATTGTAAATTTTATAATCTCGTACATGCTTTTTATTCTTAAAACATTCTGATGAATTATGACCCGGCTTGTTACAAGTAGAACACTGTTTATAAGATTTTTGATTAGATCTAGATAAGTTATATATTTTTTCTTCATCAATAGCATACTGTATAGCTTCATTAAGATTAGAGGGGTTTTTACAACGGACAATAGTAGATATGGAAGGGTTTAACTCTAACATAAAGGTGTTTAGGGCAAGGTCCTCCATGGCTGCTATTCTGCCAGGCAGTTCCTTGTCATTTTTATAACTATAATGTATGTCTGACTGTATACGAGTTAATATTGACTCCACCCTTAAAGAATAAATAGTGAAATCCTCGTTGGATAATTGCTTACAGTGTTGCAGATCTGATAATAAATGTGTGGCGTGCTTTTTCTCCCCGAAAGTAGCCTTCAGGAAAGTCTTTAGCTCCGACCACAATGAAAATAACTTAAGACTGCATAGGTTGCATGCAGTCTTAAGTTATTTGCTTAAGTTATGTGCTTTACCTACTAGCTGTGAAATAACAAATTTACATAGCACAGTTTGTTGGTCTAGTGAAGCCAAGGACATGGCATTCTCACAATTTGTAAGAAATGCAGGGAGGGTTTCCCTGTCACCATTATAAGGTTTAATAAATTTGGTTAAAAAAGATAGTGTAATTTTGTCGGACATTTCCTTTGATTTAGGCAACTCTTGTTTAACAGACATAAAAGATTATGATGTGTTGGACAAAACTAAGTTAACAGTTAAACAGCAACAATTTTGCAATAATAAGAAATAGAAAAGACGAAATAATTAAAGTTAGTGAAGATAGAAAAATAGTAAGTATTATAGTGTTAATCTATTTAAAATTATACGTAAATCCTCAGAATACAGAACAAACCAGAAACCGCCAACGCGCTTCAGACTGAAGCTACTAAAACCACTCTTAACTAGAGTGGTATGACGTTCCTGCGATTAGTCGCTCTTTTGCGCGTGGCGTGTTGTGACATATTGACGAGAATCAATTTTAATTTTATAATGCCGTCTTGTGTTGTTCCAACGTGTAAAAATGCGGCTGGAATTACGAAGAAACAGGATGGGATCACATTTCATCTTTAAGTAGTGACTTTAAAAGTATATTTATTTAATTATTGAAATTGTTTTAATAATGTGATTGACTTAGAAAATGACGCGTCCATTTTGTGAGTGTTGCCATTTATGCCGAAAATTTTACCCACTTTTTTTATTTATTGCGGGTACTATTTTTGTCCATTATAGAACCTTTGTCATTTTAGTTTCCCAGCAGACGAACAGAGAAAATCGGACTGGATGAAAAGTATACAAAGAGGACGGTGAGTTGAAACGGATAAAACTCTTCAAATCAGTTTAGAGTCTAAAAGACAGTATTATATAAAGCTAAACCAGCAAAAAGGAACGTAATAAAACCTTTACTTGCCTTATTGAACATGTGTTTTATTTATATATAGTGTACTATGCACTTTAGATAAATAAAACACAGGTAGGTGTAACTAACATTGAATACCTCTTTAGTCATCAGATTTTATAGTAACTGCATGAAATGTGTGAATAATAGTTGAGTAGTTGTGTATAACGCTAATTTTCTACCCTATTCCCTAATACTTATATATATATTTTTTAGCAAATACCTTTTCTCTACTGTTATAAGATTACCCCAAAAACAAGGAAATTGCCCCAGGGCTAGCAACATTACGCGGGTGCGAAGTGGGGCTGGCGGGGGACAGACGTAATGTTTTTGGACACAATACGGGATATGCAACTATCATTGAATGCGGTTTCTGGTTTGTTCTGTATTCTGAGCGTAAATCGAATACAGAGACACGAATTCAGAGACACTTTGAATTAGAAAAATGGAAGTTCACAAGAAACACTCACAGTAACACGATAATTGTTGAGACCTGCATTATCAGGTGCGCAGTGGGAACACGGAGTCCGAAGTCACGTTGCTCTGTGACGCATCGGAGTTGAACTTTCACACGGTTGGTTGACTGTGGAATTTCTTGAGATTGAAGGTTGGTGAGTTAGACCTGGAGCCGCTGGTGATGTTGACGCCGTCTGGAGCGGGCTCAAGCTGCAGAGCTGAGGCTGACCGTTGTCCAATTACTGATGTGGCTGGAGCGGGCTCAAGCTGAAGGGCTGAGGCTGACCGTCGTCCAATTACTGATGTAGCTGGAGCGGGCTCAAGCTGAAGAGCTGAGGCTGACCGTCGTCCAAAGTAGTGACGCAGGCTTGACCTTGGGTCAAGTCTCACTGTCGGTCAATTGAACGGGGCTGTAGGTTCGGGATACCAGTGTCTGTTTGACTCAACGTCGTAAGACTTCGTCTCTGGTATCCCACTTCTGACACCAATTTGTTACTAAGCCGACCCCGTTTATCTTAAAAAAAAAAAAAAAAATTCTACTGGAACACAACAATACAAAAAGCACAGACACACAAAGTCCTTGGGTACTTATAATTTGGCAATGTCCCTCTTAATTGCTCACTAAAAAAAACGGCACACTAAATTACGCGATGGCGTCCAGAATTTAACTAACTAAATTGCACGTATTATTTCTGTGCATTAGGTAAAAGTGCAGCATCAGTACTTTATTATAGGAAAAGTACATTGTTTATCAGTAAAAGCTGACTTAGGCTTAAGGGTTTTAACAGTTTGTCGGCCGACACCGCACGCAGGCGGCACAGAATACCTAATAGTACTTCGTACAGAATGGCCACTGCCTTCCCCGCGGTGACATCAGATACCGCACCTCACACCGCACATCGCGGCGTTCGTCGGTGGGTCATTAGCTAGGGGCGCTCACAAAGAACCGCAGCACTATACTGCTGACACGAACACACAATTTTGTGATTTAAAAGTTTTATTTGAGTTTTAATCACGATGGTTGGATATTGTGATGCTTTTCCGAATTTGTATTTACATAAAAATGTTTGTAAGATATTGCATTTTAATACCATGCAATTAAATAACCTATTATTTATAGTTAAATAAGTCGTTTAAACGAAAATATTTAGTTAGGTATCTTACTTTGGCATTATTGATTGAATAGATAAACCTCTTTTAAACCGACTTTGAAAAAGGAGGAGGTTCTCAATTCGGTTGTATTGTTTTATGTTTGTTACCTCAGCACGCCGTCATTTGTAAACCGATTTGGAAAATTATTTTTTTATTTCAAAGGATTGATTGGTCCCATTGTGGTCAAAATCCAGTTGTGATGACGGGATCCTGGAGAAATCGAAGGAACTCTTCTAATATTATACGCACACCTATAGCGATTCGGGTATTAAGTATTTATAGTAACTCGTGCATTTGCTCTCGGAAAGCAACATTTTGTAAAGTGGAACTGATGATGAAGACCACAGATGGCCACCGGGACTACTCAATAATAAGTATTTCACAGGTTGCGATTCGATTACTTTAACATGGTTGCTAAGCACATTTTATGCTCGTCACAATGCGAATGGTGAAATGGAGCTGATGGTGGAAAACTCCTCAACAATTAACGTCCCTGCATCGGGAAAAGCAATATGTATTTTGTAAAAGGCGATTAGTTGACATTAGGCTATTGTACCTTAGATACATTATAAACAGACCCACTAAAAAGCAAGAAATAAAAACTTTTTTACAAAAAAAAAACCGACTCCCAAAAAAACTACAAAGTGAAAAATAACTTTAATTTCCGAAGTCGGTGGCAATAAACTAAAATACAGATCCATAGACACCGACTTCCGAAATTAAAGTTATTGTTAAAAAGTTTTACTTATTAACTAATAAAATATTATTTTTATTTCATTACGAACCCGACTTCCTACTAATATTATAAATGCGAAAGTTTGTGAGGATGGATGTTTGTTACTCTTTCACGCAAAAACTACTGAACGGATTTTGATGAAACTGTACAGTAATATAGCTTATACATCAGAATAACACATAGGATACTTTTTATCCCGATATTCCCACGTGTATCGAAAGAACTAAAACACTAATGAAATTAACTAGCGAAAAACTAACGATTCGGAAGAAGAGTGGGGCGCGTCTTCGTAGATTGCACTATCTATAGGTACGTTAGTATTGTTATTATTGTTACGTTTTTAGTGCTGTTTCATTGTTTTTTAGTTATTATTTTTTGTTGTATTAAATAATGCCCGAGGCATACGTGTACAGTGCTCGTGAATACGGCAACATGATGATCGGGAATGTGGCAGTGCTGATGATGGTGAAATGCGGAATAGTGAGCGTTTTTAATAAACTACTTGTGTTGAGGATCCTACCTAATGCCTCGTGTTCACGGGTCAAACAGCGACGGACGGTCCCGGCTTTGTATTGAAATGGGTGGAGCGCAGGTGGAGCTATACTCCATAAGGTCGCAAAGGATTTATACAGGTACCTAAAATGCCTGTCTACTTTTTTGATTCTTTATGAACTGTTTGGTTCTCCGTAAAGCCTTGAAGTATTTAAAGGAGATGTTTCATTTTCGGCCATAAACTGTAGGTACGGTAGTGAAAAAAATAGGAAATAATTCCACGAATTGTGGAAAAATATTCTTTTCTGAATATTCCTCTGATTACTTCGGCACAAAACATAATAGTTTTGAAACTATGTTACATTATAAGTGGTGCCTATGGCATTAAGTCCGCCTCTGTACTTTATGTGCTTGAAGTATTAAATAAATCTATACTTATAATAAATCTGTAGAGAGGTCAATTCTGTACATGAAATATATTTCCAAAATAACTATCAGCGGGTGATTAGTGATCGATACTGACGCCAAAAATGCAATCAGTAAATTTTTTGTCTGTCTGTCTGTCTGTCTGTATGTTCGTTATAGAAACAAAAACCACTCGACGGATTTCAACGAAACTTGGTACAATTGTTCTTCATACTCCTGGGCAGGTTATAGTATACTTTTCATCACGCTACGATCAATAGGAGCAGAGCAGTGAAGGGAAGTGAAGTTTGTATGTAGGGGGTCATCTCTGGAACTACTGCTTCGAATTGAAAAAATCTTTTTGCGTTAGATAGTTCATTTATCGAGGAATGCTATAGGCTATCATATCTATAATATCACGCTACGACCAATAGTAGCGGAGCATCAATGAACAATGTTGCAAAAATGGGAAAAACCTTTACTAATAATAAAGCTGCCGAGTTTGTTTGTTTGAAAGCTCTAATCTCTGGAAGTATCGATCAGATTTATAAAAGTCTTTTTGCATTTGATAGCCCAATTCTTGAGGAAGGCTTTAAACATCACGCTAGAACCCTTAGGAGTTGAGCAAAAAGAAAAAAAGTCAGAAAACGAAGTAATAGCGCAGGCAGGCGATGGTATGCGACGCGGTGGGTCGGGGGAGCAAAAAATTTCACGCGGACGAAGTCGCTGGCAGAAGCTAGTAAATAATAATATCACTTAGATGTTATTTATTTAGTTATAAAAGGCATGTATTTCTTTGGTATTATTGTAGGACATCTATTCTAACAACTTTTTTGACTAATTACAAGAAAGTGTGACGATTCAATTAATCGTTAAAAAATATATTCTATTTTTGTGGATTGTAGATTTGTAGGTACATCTAGACGAAAAATTTTTAGGTTTGTATCTTTGTATTGTTGACAATGACATTACATCAGTCAGTCTGTCAGTCTCGTTGTGGTCTGGTTAGTTTCATTTGGTGGCTTTCGGTGTTATTTTGCGTTTCATTTCTTTCTTTTAACTTCTTACGACTTTGGCTTTGTATAACGGAAAACAACAATGACAGTTTTGACAAATTCTAGGTTATGTAAACGTTATCTCTCCAACCTGTGGCTGGCAGTCGATGGTCATAAAAAACGTCAAACATTTTCAGTTTTTATTTAGTGCCTAAAGAATATTAATAATTATGAAAAAAAAACAAAATATTTATTGTATTCAGGGGTTCGTTTTCAAGGTTTTCTGAAGTGCACATGTTATGGCCGGAGTCCCATACAAAAATGAAACGTCTCCTTTCTCGAATACTTCACCCTTTTTTTTAGAAAATATACACATGTTTTTCTAGTAAAATCATCGATGAAAAGCAAAAAATATCTTGTACCACTAAATGATGAACACGGCATTGGTCCACAAAGATCTGTATGTATCAATTACTATGCTTCAGTGGCCCTACTATACGATTTCTTAGGGAAGGGTAGTCTACTTTTCTTCCCTTCTACACATGCAATGCATGGTTCGAAATCAGAACTATCATAAGTAATTCCAGAAGCCATACCTTTCTTAAGTAGCTGCATTTTTTTTTTAATTTTAGAGGTTTCTAATGTGATGTCGTAAATAAACCCTTTTTTTGCGCTTACATTGTAAACGCTGGCTGAACCCTATGAGATACATCAAAATAATGTACTACAGTATTGTACACTTTAAAAAGGTCTACAAAAAAGTCCGCGATGGTATAATAATAATAATGTTTATTAATGCTTCAGTTTACAAAATGCATGCTCTTCCGGTTGAGATGTCCAAGTCGCTGATGCCATACTCTCTCTGAGGACTTGGTAGTTGCCTTACACTGAACATTGGCTGCATTCGCTACTAAATTATCCTGCAAATGTAGAACTTCAACATTTGTACACAGAGTCATTGTTGTATCAGTGTCAAGCTTATAAATGCCGTCTTTCAAAGTAGCACTCGCAATAACTGACTGATTGTCATGTACTTGGCACTTCTGAAAACTGAATACAACCTTGTAACCTTTCTTTGTCATGGCACTAACAGATAATAAATTTGTTGTTACTTTTGGTACGAAATGAACATCACTAATGTCTCTAAAGATACCGTTCTTTAGTTTGACTTGAACAGTTCAGTTAAACAATTCTCCACTAGCCACTTTCACTGGTAATGCATTTTCACTCGCGAATTCACTGAATAAGCTCCTATCCCGACACATATGAGTATAGTCGCACCACTATCGATGTACTACGAATCACTTTCTATGTTAACCGATAGAGCCGTCAGCAGAGTCTTAGACGTGTCATCCTTTTCGGTCTTGTCAGTTGCCGACTTCCGTTTAGACCTAGGACAGTCCTTGATGAAATGACCTGTTTTCTTGCAACCAAAGCATTTCTGTTGCTTCCGCATGGCTGCCAATGCAGTCACGCCGTCATTCTTGTCATCACGACGAATATTCTCCTGCAGTAACCTGCCCTTTACGACTTCACTAGACAAATTTATGTTGGAATTCTCGGTGGCCATTATCAACGGGTCATAGTCTTCTGTTAAACCGCTTAGCATAATAACAGCCACGAAATCATCGTTGAGCGATGACCCAATGTCGCTTAGCTGCTGAGATATCTCTGTGATTTTATTCAGGTAGCTTTCCATGCTTTCACACTCACCTAGTTTGGTACTAAACAGGATTCTCAATAAACCAAGCCTCCGAAAAAGGCCCCTGTCTTCGTATGCTCTTTGAAGATTGTTCCAAGCATCATAAGCCGTGTTGGCGTTTCGAATATGTGCAAACGCCGACGGCTGCACCGATAACCTATCCGGGCGAGTGCTTTCTGGCCCTTTTTCACATCTTTATCAACTATAGTCTGCATTTCGACAAAGTCCCACAGATCTTCATGTATTAAGACCATTTTCATCATGAATTTCCAGGAATGGTCGTTTCCAATACCTTTCAGTTTGTCCATGATGAGTGATGCAGGTGAAGAGCCGGTCGCCATGATATCGTCGTTGTCGAGTGTGCTCGTATGTATTTTTCCTTAATGCCGAGTTTTGGTCGAAATCAACGCGATACTTCATTTGCTGCGTTGCCTGGGCTCATAAACTGATGGAACAGACATAAAAGAAAAGTACTGTGTAAGATTCAGTTTGTTATGTTGCAGTCAAAACTCTTAACCAGTCAAAAGTACTATTGACTAGCAAAATCAGTCAAAAGTACTTTTGACTGAACAGGTTGGTCAAAAGTGGTTTTGACTGAAAATTATTGGTTATTAGTACTTTTGGCTGCTTTGAAACCCAACAAGGTTTTGAAAAGGCAGGGTCCAGAGAAGGACACGTGCGACAAGGATGGTTTCATCAAGGTGGAGAAGAAGAAGAAGAAGAAGAAGCTGCCTTGTCGAAACCAGTGCGGCACCGCGCTGGCAGGACCCAACATGCTGCTGCGTCCCGCAATCCCGACGACGCAGCTGTACGTGTCCAGACTGCACCACTCCACGAAGGTTGAGGAGGTCGTGGAGTACATGCGTGTGAAGACCAACTGGACTTTGAGGGTCGAGAAGTTGGAGTCACGTCACAACACGAACTTCAAGTCGTTCGTGGTGCGAGTTCCGACACATCATCTCGAGAAGTTCCTCAAGGAAGAGTTCTGGCCGAAGGGTGTTGTGTACCGCCGGTTTCGTGGCCGGCTACATGACACCAGTCAGCGAAACACGACGCAGACACTTCGTGTGTGTTAGTTAGTTTTTTAGTGTAATTATAATGGTTTATGTATTTATAGTATTTTTAAGTTATATTAATATTGTATTGTATGTGTTTATATGGGCCTTGATGCCTGAAATAAATAAATAGATAGATAGATAGATTTGCGGTTAAAAGTACTTTTGACTGACGCTCTTCGTCAAAAGTAGTTTTAACTGCAATAAAGCATCAGTCAAACTGTTAATAATTTTACAAGAGTAGAATACGGCATTTCGACGCACAAAATATCGATAAATTCTAATACGACGCTACAAAATTGCGATGCACGTTACAGCGAAAGTCCGTCTCTGCGAAGCCACTACACTTCGATGCACATTACCGCGAAAGATTTTCACTGCGATACTACTTGACTTCGAAGCACGGTAAAGGTATTTGTATTCTCATTCGCTCGCTCTTGTATCCTATGTCGACGGAGCCACGCTTCGCGGGGCTCCTATTTCTGTATAAAGGGTTTAAAGTAACCTAACCAAACCTAACCTCGGGGTGCCCTTCGTTCGCTCTTGCATCCTACGTCACCTATTGCGTTCGTGCATCGCGGATTTTAAGAGTTTTGACTGATACGACCATTCAAAACCACTTTTGACGGAATCACTTAGTCAAAAGTACTTTTAACCAGCTCCATTGGGCAAAAGTACTTTTGACTGTTATTTTAGTCAAAAGTATTATTGAGTAAAGCATACGGTTAAAAGTACTTTTGACTGATTTTGCTAGTCAATAGTACTTTTGACTGGTTAAGAGTTTTGACTGCAACAGATATACTTTTATTACACAACGACCAGAGGCACACCGTCAGACAGAGGGACATCACAGATGACAGACAGCTGTCATAATGATATTGAACACGTTTACGAAGTTAGTACATTGGATTGCGTTTACAGAGACATCATCAATTACCAACAGAGTATACACTTTAATGACGCCGAAAAAGTGGTAAAATAAAATTTTGAAAAAAACTATTATTAAGGCCGTATTCAGTGCTCTCCTGACGGTCAGGACTGACGTCGGTCTGCCGTAGCTATCGCCATAGAAACCAATACGTGCATTCAAAGCAGCACTGACCGCGTTCGCATACACAATACTGATACGCGAGTACGCACTGACCGTCGGTCCTGACCGTCAGGAGAGCAGGACTGAATACGGCCTTAACCCTTCCCTACATGTACAGTGGGGAGGATAATTTTTTTTCGTCCTTCCCATAGTGTGGGATATCGTTGGATAGGTTTTTGATTAAGTAAACCGTTCGTGACTTATTAAGCTTTAAAGTACCAATTTTCGTTACGAGTCAAGTGTCCTCCCCCTCTACCAACTAAACGGTTGTAGTTAGAAATTCAAATGTTACGGCAGTAGTACCTATATATAACGAAATTTAAAGGAAAACTATCACACCTAATTGAGCATTACAAGTTTACGAGTAATAGTCGACCAATTGTATTTGACTCGAAAATTTCGAATTTTTTCGATTGCTTTTGTTTTTTTGTTATTTTGCTATATACATAGTATCAAACACAAAGCTCCCTCAGGTACAGTAAACTACTTCCTCAATTTTATTTTTTTGTGACGTGTGAGTGTGTAGCTCTGAAAAGGCTTATCCAAATCTCAAAAAAAAAAATTAAAACTTACCAAGCAAAATTGTCGGATCAGGTGAGGATTTGTATAGGAAGTCAAATTAGGTTGGTAGTCATGTTTGGCTTTTAGTTAGAGCATGGTACAAAACTGTCAGTCAGCGAATACGACCCGCACTTGGCTGTTATAAAAACTACGGAACCCTACACTGCGCATGGCCCGACACACACTTGACCGGTTTTTTATTTATATTATGACATCCGTAAAGCTTATTATTCAATCGATCTCTTATAATTATAAACGGTGTTATACTGTTGATATTAAACAAGCGAATTGATAGTTGATATCATAATGAATGCAAAATAATGAACGAATAATTTTTCAATCAATACCCCCCCCGGAGCATATCACTGAATACTCGTTCTTTAACTTTTGTCATACGCTGCTCTCTAATTTATTTAATTGTTGGATGTTATCAACTGGTTTGACATAAAAAACTCAGTTACTTAATGTAGATCTGACTTTATTTAATTCAGTTTCCGGAGAATCTATATCAATTGTTTGATTCGTTTGCAATTGAAAATAACGCAACTTTCTGAATAATGGTGTTTTGCACATTGTTGAGTTGCTCCGAGATTTGTGTTTGATTCGATAACAGTACGTTTTGAATTGCCAAACTTTGCTCTAAGTTAGCATAGCACTGATGTTGACTAGTGTTATTTTGAATATCAGACAAAATATGAAATTGGTAAACATCATTATCTAATCCGACAGGTGGTGCAGTTAGTATTGTGCATGTTTCAACAATCATTTCACTGGATCCTGTTACAGGAGATACGTTTGCGGGATACACCTACAAAGAAAAATTTTGTTAGAATAAACCTGTACACGATTACTTTTAAACGGTTAAGGACACATCGTGAGCAAAACATTGACACAATTCAAATATCTTGTGTACAGTACCTATGCTAATTCGCAATGGGCTCCCGAGGTGGACTGACGCCAGCGAGCATCAGGACGGCGGCGGTGACAGAGACTGTGGATTTGGCGCGCGCCACGTGACCAATTCTATAGACGCTGCTGCTGCCACCACCACCTCGCTGCTCAGCTACTCACTGTCGTGTTGTTCGCGGCCATAGACTAATATATGTCGCGGCGGCCTAAGGTCTAAACAATCACTCTTAGCGTGAGGACATAAAGAGGCAGGTATTCCGGTACGGTATTGTCGGTGCGGGATGCCCTACATATACAACACATACATGTTTTGTCTTTATTGACCATCATGGCTTCGAGTTCGTCGGACGACGATTTCCTTCTGGAAAGTGTTTACTTAAAATGTAGAAAATGAAGGACGGTTGGTGTATCCAATATTAATAGTAAAAGAAATAAATATGGTTCATAACACCATTTATTTCTAAAAGACTTAAAATTTAATAACGTTGAGTTTTATGATTATACCAGGATGACACCAGAACCATTCGACTACGTGTTAGTTAAAATAGCAACGTTTTGCACCCCAAAGGGAAGAAAACGATTGTTTCAGGTCTTGCCGAGGCTTGACCTTTCGGAGGTTACCTACCTTACCTAGAGTACGCACATACCTGATATTTACTACCTTTCATCCTTGTGTGAGCTGCGGGCGTTGACCTCGAGTCGGGCGCGCGGGGGTGAAGACGCGGCAGGCGCGCGCGAGTGTAGCTCGGTCGCGCTCTCGCCAGTACCTATCTCCGAAAGACGGCAAGAGCTTGCTCAGGTCAAGCCTCGGCAAGACCTGAAATAATCGTTTTCTTCCCTTTGGGGTGGAAAACGTTGCTATTTCAGTTCTGTGCCTTCGGCTTAACCTTTCGCTGAAATGTTTAACCTCTACCGGCGCCCTTAAGCGTACTGTGATAATGATAAGTTTACCATTTTCATAAATTAAACACCCAGTTTTAATAGTAAAAATTAAATTGTTTTATTGAACTTAACCATCATTCTAAAAAAGGCACAAACATCATTTTTATTAGATATAGATAACAACAGCCGTATTTTAAAACGTAACTGGTTTATACAATACTGAGATCAATAATGAGATCAAAACAATCATCCTATGCATTAAATCAGACTTAGGCAATTCTCTTTCTTCTTTTTACTAATTTCTTCTTTTGAGGCTTAACTATATTAACGGCATTTATATTATTTTCTTCATCGCTGTTACTTAAAGTACCATGAACATTTATAAGAGTAACAATTTTATTTGGTAAGTTACACTCATTATCCTCATTAGTTATCAAAGATTTCGTTTCTGAAGGTTGATGTAGTGTTGAAGTATGGAACAAGTCAAGTCAGTATGTTTATCAATTTCAGTGAACTCTAAAGGTGCGTTTTCTAAAAATCTAAATGGGGTATTGTATTTCGTGAATCTAATATCCGACAAAAGAATTATCTTTGGTATTTAAATTTTTGAATTAGAGTCGCTTTCTACAATTTGTATAATAGTATCAGGTTCACTGAGTGGTGCTGCTGACATGTCATTGAGGTTTATATCAGAATTTGCAACATACTTTGATTTAACTTTTGCAAGTTTCACCTTTTAAGGGTCGGTTCACATCTGACGGAAAATGCGTCGAGCGTATCATCGATCGCGTCTATTCGCACTAACGCATCATCGGTTGAGTGTGAAAGGTTGAATGTTTTATCATATAACTAGCGGCCTGTCCCGGCTTCGCACGGGTGGACATTTATTTTTTAAACATTTTTTTTTTTTGAAATTAAAAAAAACCTATATTAATCAGTGATAATGTAGCATTCAAATGGTGAAAGAATTTTTAAAATCGGTTCAGTACTTTTTGAGCCAATTCGTTACAAACATACATACAAATCTTTCCTCTTTATAATATTATTATAGTATAGATAAGAATGTTTGGAAATATGCTGGTCCTTCTTTTGCACTTGTCAAAATCACTTCAATTCATTTGACCACTGTTCACTCTTAACTTCGATTAACCTTCTCTCGACTGTAAATACGATTTAACTGACGAAAAGTCGCTGAGTTTCGGTTTACATATATACCATCGGATATCGAAATTTCTAGTACCAGAACACTCTAGAACATTCAGATGTAGATTACTTCGATCTGGATCTTCTAGACCGATTACAGGAGTTTTACACATTTTAGAAATTTCTAGATCATTCCAGAAATTTTTAGAACTTTCCAGAACATTCCAGATCGACTACAACAGTTGTACACAATTTAGAACTATCTAGATTATTCCAGAAAGTTTTAGAACATTCTAGATCATTCCAGAAATTTTTAGAACTTTCTAGAACATTCCAGATCGACTATAACAGTTGCACACAATTAAGTGTTTTTTATATCATTTCCGGAAGTTCTCATGAGTTAGAAGAGGGCAGATATATATTTTTCTACATTTTCACCACCCACAATCACCCACTTCCACCCACCGCGACCAAACTCCCTTACTCCCACCGGGAGACCAAGAGGTATTTACCAACCCAACGGGAAGTTGATTGGAGTTAGTGGAGATAGAGAAAATCCTGTCGTTACGTACGCACATTAGCATTTTATATATATATAATTATAGATTATCTGTCGGCGTTACGCGACCGACAATACGCGACGCATTTTCCGTCAGATGTGAACCGACCCTTAATGGACGTTTTTTCGGCATCTTCAGTTGATAGTGACGTCCCAGGAGTTATTTGAAATTTTTGGTTTTTACCACCTTTCAATGGTTTGGATTGTCGACTGGTCTTTAAAAATTCTAAAAGAGCTGTATAAAATTTTTCTTCTTTCTTTTCCATGTTTTCAGGTATTTTGTCGGTAACTTTAGATGGATTAAACGGACAAATGCCTGCTGCCAAAAATCCATTTTTTAAGTTATCCTTATTATTTTGGTCTATTTTCTCCAATAACTCCTTTAAAAGTTGAGGGAAATTACATTTATCAATTGAAGAAAACTTTGGGGTTTGAAAGTTTATACTGCAATAAAATTTTCCGCCATTCCCTCTTTATTCAGTCTAAAAAATGCCAAATCCAGAGGCTGTGTCAAGTGTGTGGTGGCATTTTTTGGTACAAACAGAAATTTTATATCATTTTCTTGACACAATTTTATTTTATTAACACTATGATGTGACAACAAATTATCACCAATTACAAGTTCTACCCCATTTAAAGCATTGGCCCAGGGTAGAACAATAGATTCAAACCAATCATCAAACATAACCATGTCAAACCATCCCGACTTGGTTCTGTAGTATCGCGCGTTTGGGGGCCCATCTCGACATCAACGTGTCCATAAATGTTCGGATTTATATACTACGTACGGAGGCTACGAATAAGTAATAAGTCAGGAAATGTAACTGCGATAAAAAAATGGCCAAACAAATATTAGGCCCAAGTAGGCGGGGCTTAAAAATTGTACCCAGCGCGTCATCAGTCGGACATTTTTCTTGCAAGCGAGCACTTCGCGTACGTTTTCGTTTTTATCATTGTGAACTACAGCTGTGAATCATCATGCCAGCATGTGTTGTGAAGAGGTGCAGGAGCCATACAAGATTAAAATGTCCAAGGATCACTTTTCACTGGTAAATAGTAGCAAAATTATAATTATATTCAAAGATGTTCAAATACGTTAACAAACCGAGGTGGTCAATACTATGCAAAATGAAGTCAGTAAATTTTTTACCAATTTAAGTTTTCTTTTCTTCTTGATGAAATATTGAAAAGTAAATCCATAAAATTTAGATATGTTTATAACATTATTCTATTTTGCTTATTTTGTTTTCTTTTAGTTTCCCTGCCGATCCAATTCGGCAAAATAAGTGGATAGCTTCAGTTAAGCTAGAAAGACAAGAGTACGACTGGATGCCTGTGGAAGCCAGCAAAGTATGTTCCGTTCATTATGACGAAAAAGATTTTTTATAAATTATTAAAAAGATATATATCATGTTACACAAAACTGCTGTACCAGTTTGAAAGTTTCTCTTTTAATGTCTTCTAGACAAAAACTTAACCCTTTGACCGCCACAGTCGGGTATAGCCGACAAATGAAAACGTGCCCAACACGTCACCGTCGGCTAATGCCGACAAGAAAACACCATGTGTTACGTATAAACACAAAAAACTGAATTTAGTTTATTTATTTTGTACTTAGAAACAGTGTTTTCTTGTCGGTATTAGCTGACGGTGACGTGTTAGGCACGTTTTCATCTATCGGCTATACCCGACCGTGGCGGTCAAAGGGTTAATAAATTAATCATATTTCGCGGGACAGAGTTCATTGAATTGTAAAAAGTAACCAAAAAAAAAAACAAAAATATATTATAAAAAAAAACATTGTACAATAATATTCTTTTATTATTGACTTGGTCCGGTGCACTTATTGCATAACATCGTCCACATCACTATGACTCGGCTGTCATAGCAGACATTGCAGCACGCGCGCTAACCAATCCCGGCTTTCGTTCTGAATTTAAACCAATCACCAAGCATGTGTTCTTGTAACCTCGAAAGTGATTCGTATTTTGAATCATACGTCGTTTGGTTTGAAGTAGGGCCACTTTTTCTGTGGAATTTGTTCTGAATTAGACTTCCTGACTTATTACTTATTCGTAGTACGGAGGTAATGACTGACCACTTGTTGTACCAGCAAACATTATTGACACTGAAGTTTTGGTTGAATTTACCACGCGCTCCGGATGTTTAGTTCCTCTTTTAAAGATGGCTTTAATAGCACCTGGGTCGTCACTAAGATTCGTTTAATCAAAGTTTAATATGTTCTGAGGTGGAATGTTTTCAAGAGAACTCTCTAGATTTTTGTAAAAGTCGACCATTTCTGCTACAGATTTTTCAGCACGACATCTTTTAATATTTTGAGTAGCACGTTGAGTAAAATTATGACGCGCCATATAACAACGTATCAATCGGTCGCCTGGCATTTCAGCATAAAAAACTTGCAATCGATTATTTTTTTCTAAAAAATTATACAGAACAATACGCAAGTCAAGCACAGTCAACGGACAACCGAACTCTGCTGATACGTTCACCACGTCAGCTATATGTGTTTCTTCTTCTGCAGATAATTTTGTAGGATGACCAACTGATTTTAAATGAAGATTCTTACATTTGTTAACAATAGTACGCCTAGGAATACCAAATTGCTTCTCCGCCTCGTATGAAGATATTTTCTCGTGTCGCATGTAGCGACTAAATCTACAGCCACAAAGTTTAAAATAACGAAACATTCGTTTTAGGTAGGTACTTTATAACGGTCTAAGAAATAATCAATTACACGAGCAAAACCACAGTCGATTACGAGTTTGTTTAAAAAATTAAAAGTGGCAGCCCTACCCTAGGCAATGTTGGGTAAAAAGTTTCGGAAACCTGACACACCTTTGTCGAACATGATTTAACTGTATAAAATAAGATATCATACAGAAAAAACAGTTTCGGAACATAAAAGAGCATATTTTCTTTGCTATACTTCATATTACGCTAGTAAATAAAGCATAAATACTCACAAAATGAAATTTTCTCCGGAGCCGATAAAAAGTGGGTACCCACACTGACAGTAAAACAGACACTGACAGTTTGTCTATGAAAATTTGGAGTGAAGTATTAACGAATGTTGCCATTTAGATTGCCGACTTGCTTTTAATAATACCATAGACAATAAAAAACATTTCTGAACGGCAATAATTTAACTTCTTTGAATTTAGGCAATGTTGAGCTATGATGGCAAAGTTGCAGCGTTATACGTATCTTGAAAGTTTCAAATAAGAACTTGAGTTACATTAATAGGGATCGATTTTTAGACCTTGTCGACCCCCAAAATCAGTTTTCGTTTATGTCGACCCCTTTTTTTTGTGGATGGGAAATCATCAAATGACCCCTCCCGCTCTGGGTGGAGCAGAAGGGAGTGTCAGACTCTTACTGACTAAAACCCACCCGTGTTCCTTCCTTAGCCCTTTGTGTTCCGGGGTAGCGGTAACCCTTTCGGACAATCCCGCTGCCCCGGCAGGCTTCGGCCCTTACGGGCCCCTTCCCCGACCCCCAACCCAACTTCCCTTTCCCGAACTGATTTCGATCACTATGGGAATCCCTGCTTTACATGAATCGTGGTGTCTGTTTTCAGACACAAATTTTTTCCGTTGTAGTTGCGGAGTAGATGGTTAGTGCATTTAATTTTTTAAATATGCACTGCAGGATACGGTCTGCTGTCTAATATATTTTTATACGTGCTGGCATCACTATCTGGAATCGACGTATTGTAAATCAATTTCCGTTTCTCTATAGAAGATTTGAATCCCTCAACTAATATATTTTGTTACATACTTGACGAAGACCCGACGTGGTTCTTTGTACATTTGTGTGCAGTGAGTTCCAACTGCCTCTTGTTGGCCCGGCAACAAATACTGCAGTATTTATTTCTCACAACTATTTATGTACAAAACTTTGCCTGTATGATGGCCAATGATAGCGGCAACACCCAATAAAGCATTGTATTGTTTTTATTATAAGAGCGTTTACTCCAACAGCAGTCTGCTTCCACAGGAATTTTTGGAATAATGTCAGTATCTCCTCGCAATCGAGCTGAGTCGATCTCTTCATTGGCCGTTGCAAGCATGCTCTCTTCAGCTGCAGTTCAACCTTGTCATGATGTATAACATAACTTCTGAATGTCATAATGAGCAAGTGCATTGATGCACTAATCTCATTTAAATTCGTTCGTCCAATACCTGTTAATATGGCACCTTCGTTTGCGTTTAATGTTGTGTTTGCCCTCTCAACTTTTCAATACAAACAAGCTATGACACATATTACATATAAAATAAAAGGTTGACTGCAGACTCCTTTGAATTTCTTTGACGATTTTTAGTTTATGTAATGAACAGCCAAACCGATTGTTTCGTTCCGCAATTTGTATTAAGCTGTCCAAGAAATATTTAAAATCCACCACCCGTCTTCTTTCGATATTTATAGATTCCGGTTCTGTTTCTGTAACCTAAAAACCTTTTTATAAGTTTTACGTAGTTGTGAAGAAGAAAAGAAATTAATTCGTACCTTCACGTAAATAATGTAAGGTTAAGTGGTTGAGTGCGATGTGATGTATGAGGCGGTAGTGAAAGCATTAGCACGCTATTTTGACTACAAAATTCGTAAAGGTCATTGGGCACCTTAGTATGGAAACCATACCCATGGCGGACACAAACGAAATATAGCAGAGTGTATTGATTTATGACTCTGATTTACTATGGAGTTAGTCACATTAATGTGAGCCACGGGAATCTCGAAAAATTCAAGTGTTATAAACTGATTTATGGAATATGAATAAAATGTTAATTCATTGAAATATTTTTTATTCAATTTGATCCAAATCAAGCATAAAATCATTTTAAAAGGCAACGGGTGCGTCTGTTGCTTCCTGATGTCTGGCACAAGACAGATAATAAACTATGCTAGCGATATAGGCGCAACTCCCAACAGTGCGGCGGCCATACTGTCTGTCCATAATGCGAAATATGATGACTGATTGAACGCTACTCGGCGGCAATCAGTCATCATATTTCGCATCGCAACATTAAAATATGTATGTCGAAATATTTTAAAATCTTTCTGAAATCGTCCATTAATTGTTTCGATCACCCAAAGGCACACTGTAATTAACCGAGACTTATTGGAGTCAGGTGTTCTCCCCTTTCTCTACTTGGCGGCATGCAGGGATTATATCCACTTTCTTTAATAGCAGGAATCGAATCTCGAAAGCCACGGTCCAATAGAAACACGTCGTTAGGTCAGATACCAATGCCAAGCTGAGTCTTCTCGCATCAGACTGTGCATAATAGTTGCATCCGAAGTAGTCGCTGAATACGGTCCTACGACTTCTATTATATAGCCGTCTGTACATACGATCAGAAAAGGCTTTACCAGGTTGCGGAATTTGTGAACACAGTAGGTTTTTCTTTGGAAAAGGAAATTCGCACTCTTCTGAAGGTAAATATATATGTTCCGTCGGACACAAGAATGGCTGCCGGTTCATTTTCGCTACCACCAAAAATATGGATTGGGATACGAAGATTCCGTACCACCACTTCATCTCTGGTTGTATGATTTAAGCCCAGGTAACGTGGAACAAAATCTTCAGTTAAGCATTCTCTCGCTATTTTTAACTTCCTCTTTAATGTTCCTCTGTAATTGCTTCTGGATATTTGAAACTTCGTAGCTAAGCGCTCATCAGATTGACCAGTTCTTACTTTAGTCAAATAAATTCCTAAAGTGGTAGCAGGACTATCAGACCTGTTACGAAGCGACGGTGTTTGTTCTAAAATACTGATTTTTAGTTAGAACTGTCCAAAAATGGAAGTGGTTGTCATCAATTGTTTCAATATTTTCAAAATCCATTTCAGAAATGCTTTCTATTCCGTTTGCTTTTGTACAGACTGTGTAAAAAAAAGCATAAATAAATAAACAATAGGTTGGTCGTCAAAGACTCGCTTCTTACGGTTTTCTTAGTAAATAGATATTATAGACGGTGTACTGACAGAGTACGTGCCTCGCGTGGTATGATTTTTTGTAATATGTGTAATAACAACACTACGAAATCCCGGTACCTTTTGAGAAATACTGCATTAAGACTGTGTTTTCTTCGACGTAACACAGATCGATTGCACGACATATAACTGTTTTGTCTTTCCATATCAACGAAAATCCAATCCAAAAGCAAATAACCAGAGTCCATGAAAGTCGCGAATGTAGTCGATAAAACAATAGATAACGAACGTTAGCTAACGAAGGACTGCGCGGAGGGCGGTGAGACAGTGCGCGAGTGCAACAAAACTTGTTCTACCTGTCTAATATGCGAAAGAGACAGCGTATACATGCCTCTGAACATTGGCTCATTCGTGCACTATGCTGTATGGTATCGAAATTCTTTTTATGCCTGTAAAAGATGAAATAAAATCCTCTGAAACCGTTTGTTTTTTTGTTTTTTAAACGATCCTGAACATTTTTTTCCATCGATTTTTAATTAAATAATTATATGCAATGAGTGGTCATGTTATTCCCCTTAGTTTAAAACTATTTTGGTTAATGTCCGCCACTCTTCGTAAAGCGGGTCAGATATGCCCAATGACCTTTGTAATGATATGTGACTCATATGATTGTCTAGAATCAGGATCCCGACATTCTCCAAAGTTGGCTTGATGTGTTCAACTAAGTGCTTCAGCCAATCCAAGAACAGTTCCTCATCTTGATTTTGAGCACCTGTATATTGAACCTGGAGGACCACCTCTTTCTAATGCTGGTGTCATTCGAATGCACGGTAACATGAATAATGGTGGAATGAATTGGCGTGCGGCGCTCATGCAACAGCAGACTGACTATTCTTGCCCCTTTCCCAACTTGTAGCAGCACCGACTTCTTTTTGACCCTTTGGTGCAAGTATTTTGCCTAGCTTATGCACAGTTGGAACACCGGATTCGTCGACATTAAAAATTCTATGTGGAAGTATGATTTGTGATTTTCAAGTAAGTGAATTAAGTTCTTGGAAAGTAACTCTATTTCCGTTTGATTGAAAGCAGTGATCCTGCTTAGACTGGTAGCTTCAGGTACTCGGACGCTGATTTCTGGATTGCGTTTTAGGAAACCATGAAAGCAGTACTTTTCGGCTTCTTCCTATTCTCCGTTAAATGGGTGCTTAATATTATTTCTCTCAGCATACTGATAAACGCCTCTTCGTAATGCTTGCAGTGTTAACCCATAAAACATTTTAGACAACTTGATCAGCTCATCCCAGATCTCAGCTCCTAGCTCGGTAGTAAAAACAGACTTGCCCCCTAGTCTGGGTTTATATTCAGCATCTTTATTACGTGATCGTGAGTCAGAGCAGCCTGGCGCAACTCTTAAGGTAAAAAATGAATGTATGAAACGGAGGCGAATTTTTAACCCGTCTAAGTTTGAAAGGACGTTGAAATCTACAAAGCAGTAGACAATTGACGGCATTCGAATTTAGGCGGATTGTACTTCGCCGCCATCTTTGACCGCCATGCCATGTCATGTTGACGTTTCTCTTTTGTTGTTTCTATGAGAAGTCTGGTTCTGTGCTCCTTTCACAAAATAATCTAATTATTTGCTGCATTTTTGGGTGTGGTGGTCGTCTAGAAGGTACTCAAGACAATCACAAAAACAAAAATGAGTGGATTCAAAAGAAAAAAGTGCGAAATATGTGGAATAAAAACTTGTCGAATGGACGGTCAAAAAGAACATTCATAGCAAGATTTCCTCTAAATGAAGATCGGTAAGTACGTAATTAAATTTAATACCGCGTGAAATAACTGTGTGAATCGTAAGTTTCATTGAAGACTTTGTTTTTCGAGTAAAATAATGCATATCCATAATTACATCATGTAAACAATAGTGCTGCCGATCGATTCTGCAAAAATCTCACCGTGATAACTTAGGTGAAGTGAGCTATCAATAGGGGCAATCCCTAACATCAGGTGGAATGACAGCTCACTTCATCTTAGTTTTCACGATGAGATTTTTACAGAATAGCAATACTGAGCTCGAATCCTACTTCCTACTATCCTATTTTCGTTTGAAGTGAAAAATACCTGGGAAAATATTGTTCTTAATCTATCATAGCAAAAGCCTATTAGTTATGTGTATACAAAAGGGAGCACTTGAAGAATAAATGTTTTTTGCTTAGCATAGCCTCTCAACTGTTAAAGCTTACCTTACATTTTTACTCAGTCATTTTTTTTTTGTATTTTTGCATAATTTTGTAATAACAATATTTCCATGTTTGTTTCAGGGATTTTAAAATAGACTGATGACTTCAGGAACTGTTGTAAATAATTGAATGATGCTTAAAGAGGACTGCGACTACTCGGGCTCGAAGGAATTCAGAGTTTACACAGATGGATTAAAGACTAACTGCGGAACTGGAGTAAGCGATCTTTGTGAGCGCCCCTAGCTAATGAGCCACTGACGAATGCCGCGACGTGCGGGGTGAGGTGCGGTATCTGATGTCAGCGCGGGGAAGGGAGTGGTATTCTGTGCTTCCGCTCTTCAGGTTCAGGTTTATTTCGTATGGTTTGACATAGAGCAATAATAATTTGGGCCCCAAAACCCGCCGATTGTTCTTCTTCAGTAAATCTTTGATTTCTAAAGGTATTTTCTCCTCCATATAATACAAAATCGTATATCATACCAGATGTACCGGCCCGAAAATAGTTTTTAAATCCCCATTTTGTCGGCTTATCTTTCATGTATTGCCTCCTTTTACCAGCCTTACGGCCTTTATATGCAATCATCATTTCGTCGATGCTGAACTTATTCTCATCTTCATAAGCGAGACAATTTCTGCGTATCTTCTCTATAATGAGTCTGATCTTATAATATCTGTCGGTATTTTCAAAATTGTTGTCAACAAAATGAATAAAACGTCGAATTTGTTCGTACTTTTTCAAAGGCATAACATTTGCTGTTTTGTCATATCTGAACTTCAAGCTCCAGTAATCTAAATAGGAGTTCATAGGTGCAATACCCATCAGAATGTGTATTGCCGGAAAATCACGCAACTCATTCACTGTCAGCTGTAAAGATCGGCCAGTCCTTTGTACTGTATAAGCAGTTTCATTTACGATATCTGTTATAATATCTGGTGAGAAGAAAGAAAAGAATTATTGTAAAGGTGAACAAACTTCGGGTGCATCTTCAGTAATAGCCGGATCTTCTATTTGAGCTTTGTGTAAAAAAGTAGCCTTTTTCCATTTGAAGTCAAGTGATAACTTTTGCAGTTTTCTTGGCCTCTTTCTAGCTACAAAAGTTGCTACTGTTTGCCTTCTTTTTTTTTCTAGTGACTGGTGACGGGGTATTCAAAGATGGTAAAGATGATATAAAGGGCAAGTTTAGAAAGTTTGGTTCTTGTGTTGGACTAGGTAGAATTTCTTGCAAAATAGGAATCAGTGGAACGTTAGACAAATTAAGATCTTCGTCTGTTTCATACTGGTTATCAGGCAGTGCTTCAGTGAAATTATCAAGAAGATTCATGCGCTCTAAAGAGGAAGCAAGCGACAGTGCAGGCGAGGAGCAGTTAGAATCGTTCGGCTCATCAAGCTCATTTCCACAGTCCGACTTGTTTCAGATGGTGCACGCTCCCCCTAGGGAGCGTGCACCATCTGAATCCCAACTGAACGCTCCAAAAGAATATTAGCACTTGTACCTATACAAGTGCTAATATTCTTTTGGAGCGTTCATGCAGGTGACACTGTCAAGAAGCAAAAGAAAAAAAACTAAGCAAACCACCACCAAAAACAAAAACTATTGTAGTGTGCAGCTCGCCTAACCTTATATTTGTAACTGCACACACTAATTATTGGCATTATTATACGAATCGTCGAACTAAACAGTTCTCTTTTATTTCGACAACATCACTATAATACATGGCGACCCTTAGCCAGCAATTAAAATTTTGCAACCTACGCGATAAACGGCCGTAGTCAAATAAATTATGAAGATTACACCGATAGAAGGTTGTGAAGATGGAAAATTAGAAGAAAGAAAGCGAAGAACATTTTAAAAATTATTGAAGAATCAGAATCTCAATAGAAGAATTTATTTGAAGAGGTGAAATCATTAAATAAGAAGATAGAAAAGGAACGTTGCTGCCGGGTGCCGGGAGAATGCTCAAGCCTTGTGATGAGAGGATATGCAGGGCGCCGGGAGTTGAATTGTACGGGTCCGATGTGGAGCAGCTGGGAGTCAGTTCCAGTCCAGTGCTGAGGAGTTCATTCATCCACGCCACGTGAGACGTCGTGACCTACATAAGCGTTGTCAGTAAAATAAGTAACTACTGCAATGTAAGTTTTGCACTCCTAGCATTTTTTTTTATATTCTACTATATTTCATGTTATTGTAACTGGATCATGCATTATTTTATATTTTGTTCTGGAATTAGGAATGTCCCAACAATTGCAACACTTACACGCTAGATTAAAATATTTAAGAGAATATTTAGTAAAACTAGGTCCAGATAGGCGTAGAAAAGATTTAGCTTTTAAGAAACTAGAAGAAGCAGAAAAAGAATATAGTAAATTGGATTGTATTTTGATTCAGTTGAACCAAGAAGTTATAGATCGCAAGTTAGACAAAGAAGCTTGTGAGGTTTTTCAAACGTTAATTAATGAAATTCAATCAAATTTTCAGAAAATAAAGAGTTTACTTTCTTTAGTAGATAGTAGTTGTCAAACTAGTTCTAAAGATTTTATAGAATATACTGATTGTCTTACAAAAATGGCTGACGCATTTGATATTAAAACTGCAATTTCCCTGTTGCCAGTGTTGAATGGCCAGGAGCAGGTGACAAATCAGCTTATAGATGGTATCTTACTTTATAGTTCACTCATCAATGATGCCAGTAAAAGTCAATTGATACAGTTTGTGTTAAAAACCCGTCTTTCGCCTAGTGCAAAACTGCGTCTTAAAACTAATTACACAGATATAGAAAGTTTGGTAAAAGATATTCGCATTTATTTGTTACCGAAGAAATCGTCTGTAGCTTTACAAAGTCAATTGTTTAAGGCGAATCAAGGCCGTAGGAGTATAGAAAAATTCGGTACGGAGATCGAAGAGTTGTTTGTTAATCTCACGATTGCGCAGGCTAACGATAAGCGTGATGCATATGAGGTTTTGCGTCCACTCAATGAGAAGACTGCAATTAAACGATTTAGTGATGGTTTGGCTGATAAGCGACTCAGCACCATCATTGCCTCACGTCAGTTTACATCATTGTCTGAGGCTATAACGGCTGCGGTAGATGAGCAATCTATGTCTGTCCAGCCACAAGATCAGGTTATGCAATTTAGGGCTAACCAAAATCATAAACGAGGTAGCTTTAGAGGTTCTCGAGGCCGAAAAAATAGAAAATTTTATTACAGAAATAAAACGTATAACCATGATTATGACAAAGATAATGGAAATAACGTAAATAGCACAGGTCAAAGACCTTCATACAGTGTTAATCGAGGTAAAAACTCAGGTGGACAACGTCAGCAGTTCCGCGGACGTCCGGTGCGTTGTCAGCGTGTTCAACATAACGCGCAACAGTCCAATGTTCAAGACAACTTGCGCAATGATTGCACAAATAGTCATGAAAGCCTAGAATTTTTTCGTACCTAAATCGTACACTCATTCAATTTTAAGTTTTTGTAATTTTTATATTATTAATTGTCGATTAACAAATAGTAATGTTGATCTTAATTTACTGATTGATAGTGGAGCTAGTTTATGTGTGTTAAAGTACGAATGGTTGTCGCGACATAAGAATTTATTGAATTTAGTAAAACAGAATAAGATAGTCATTAAAGGAATTAGTGGTAATTTAGAGTCCATGGGATACATTTATTTAGATATTATAATTAATAATGTAACTTTTAAACAAAAGTTTTACATTTTTGAACACTTAACTTGTGTTGCAGAAGGAATACTCGGGCAAGATTTTTTTGAGCGGTATAACGCTGTATTAAACTATAAAGATGGTACTCTAAGTTTGGAAACCCGAGACCAGTCTGTTAGTGTTCATGTTAATAGGAATTTATTTACAATTCCGCCTCGTTGTGAAGTAATTAAACACATCCCGACGTCACACAACAGTGATTGCGTCGTGTTGTCAAAGGAAATTTATAAAGGTGTGTTCACAGCAGGTGTAGTATCGAAGCCACATAATGGGCTTATTCCTGTTAGGATATTAAATACAACTGATAATTCGGTAGATGTAAATACTTCAGATTTAAGTATTAGTTGCTTAAATAATTTTTATGTTTGCAAGTTTGACGACGATAATATTTCTGTGGATAGAGTTAAAACTTTGCTAACTACGTTACAACTAAATACCTATTTAAATAAAGAGGAACAAAGAGGTATTGAAAACGTATGTGCCAAATATGCCGATGTTTTCCATTTGCCAGGAGATACGCTCACAACAACTAACTTAATAGAACATTCAATTAAACTAAAAGAAAATACGTCACCAGCGTACGTGAAACCTTATAGATTGCCTAAAGCATTAAAAAGCGAGGTACAAAGACAAATAGATGAAATGGTTAAAAATGATATTATTGAAGAGACTATTTCAGAATGGTCAAGTCCAGTTCTATTAGTGCCTAAAAAGACAGATAGGTCAGGAGAAAGGAAATGGAGACTTGTAGTGGATTATCGCCAACTCAATAATAGGATACAGGATGATAAATTTCCGTTACCAAATATCACTGAGATACTAGATTCGTTATCTAATAACATCTATTTTTCAAAATTAGATCTTAGTCAAGGTTACTATCAGCTGTCCTTAGAAGAAAAGTCTAGGAAGTTCACTGCATTTACAACAGATAAGCAGTATCAAATGAAACGATGTCCAATGGGACTTAAGACATCGCCTAGTGCTTTTGCTCGTCTCATGACAATAGCAATGTCTGGGTTAAATTATAAATCATGCTTTTTATATCAAGATGATTGTATTGTTGTAGGAAATTGTCTCGAAACGCATAATAAGAACCTTATAAAAATTTTAGAATGCCTAAGGAGAGTGAATCTAAAACTAAATCCGCTAAAGTGTGAATTTTTACGTAAAGAAATCGTTTATCTAGGACATAAAATAACCTCAGAAGGAATATATCCCGATCCATCGAAGGTAGAATGCCTACAAAAATATCCAGTCCCGCAAAATGTGGACGAAGTCAAGAGATTTGTAGCATTCGCAAATTATTATAGACGTTTTATTCCAAAGTTTGCTGAAATAGCCTATCCTTTGAATGCGTTATGTAAAAAAGATGTAGCATTCGTGTGGAGTGATGAATGCGAGCGAGCATTTTATAAGTTAAAACAGATTCTTATTAGTACGACTATACTTGACTATCCAGACTTTAGCGATAACAACACTTTTACGTTACAAACTGACGCATCAAAACTTGGGTTAGGCGCCGTACTGTCTAATAGCAATGGCAAGGTAGTCGCATACGCTAGCCGTAACTTGAAACCAGCTGAGACGCGATACCCGGTGATTGAGTTAGAATTACTTGCTATTGTTTGGGCAGTTCGACATTTTAGACCTTATTTATATGGGAAAAAGTTTTACATAAAAACAGACCATAAGCCGTTGATTTACTTATTTAATATGACTGATCCTTCAAGCCGGTTGACAAAGTTTAGATTATATCTTGAGGAATATGATTTTGAAATCAGCTATGTCCCTGGACGGCACAACGCAGCTGCAGATGCATTGAGCCGGATACCTATAACATCCAACAGCCTAAAAGATATGAACAAGCATGCAGTATCAGTCATGACAAGGGCACAGACTCGAAGGTTACGCACTGACTGTGACAACAACAACATGACTACTGAGGTATCCTCTACTCCAAGGCCTGATCAACCTAAGGTAGTGGAAATCCTCAAACGACCGATTGACAGCGTTGAATTGATATTGTTTAGTAATAAAAATACAATAAAGCAGATAGAAAAATCAAAACATTTCACTAGTGACAATGGTAACTGCAAATTCGTACCTGAAAAATCAGCAATTTTTGTGATTTCTCGATCGTTATCGACCGTAAGTGTGCTAGCGAGAGAATTACAAGGTTTTTGCAAGCAAATCAAAATAAACGAGCTCATAATAATTAAAAATAAGCGCTATGAAATTTTTGTTAACAATTTCATCAAGGAAATGAGTCATTTGAATGACAGTCCTAAGCTACTTGTTATTAAAGATGTGACAAGAGTTTCTGACAAAGACACGAAAACAGTGATCTTGAATGACTTCCACTTATTACCCACCAGTGGCCACGCGGGAGTAAACAGAATGTTAAATAATATTAGGAAGTACTATTATTGGCCAGGAATGACTAATGATGTAACAGAATTCGTAAAGAAATGTAGAAGTTGTCAGATTCAAAAGCATACCAATAGACATACAAAGGAACCGATGGTTATAACATCAACGCCATCCACTGCTTTTGAAAGAGTAAGTTTAGATTTAATGGGTCCTTTAGATGTAGATAATTTAAATTTTAAGTATGTTCTGACATTACAGTGTGATTTAACAAAATACGTTGAAGCCTATCCTTTAGAGAGGAAAGATACTATTTCTGTAGCTAGGTTATTTGTAAACAATTTTATTCTGAGATATGGTATCCCTAAAGAAATAATAACAGACCAGGGAACAGAGTTTATGTCATCAGTTTTTACTGAGATTTGCAATTTGTTGCATATAAATAAACTGCATTCAACAGCCTATCATCATGAAACTCTGGGAGGATTGGAAAACACTCATAAGGTTCTAGGAGCTTATCTTAGGATTCAGTGTGATAATAATAAATCAGATTGGAGCAGTTGGCTTCCATTCTGGTGCTTTTCTTTTAACACTGCAGTACACTCTGAGACAAAATACACTCCATTTGAGCTAGTATTTGGTAAGAATTGTAATTTGCCATCTAATATTGCAAAAAGTTCTTATGTTGATCCATTATATAATCCTGATTCGTACCCTTTGGAACTAAAATACAGACTTCAAAGAGCACAAGCTGAAGCTAGAAATAATTTATTATTTAGTAAAGAATTAAGAAAAATTAATTTTGACAAAAATGTAAACGAATTAAAATATAAGAGTGGAGATTTAGTTCTTATTAAAAATCAAGTAGGAAATAAGTTAGATAAAATTTATTTAGGACCATATAAAGTGATTGAAGATGTATCCCCAAATGTTAAAATTTTAAAAGATAACAAAGAATTTGAAATTCATAAAAACAATACAAAACTGTTTGTTACTTGAAATAATTTGGTTATGCTAAGATGTTTTTTTTTATATAATGTAATGATAAAATGTATATTTAATTAAAAATATGTTGTTTTGAAAATGTTGTTTAAGTTAAAAGGAAAAAAAAAAAGTTTTATGTACTTAGATAATAAATCCATTTTTTTTTAAAAAAAAAGGGGAGGTGTAGTGTGCAGCTCGCCTAACCTTTTATTTGTAACTGCACACACTAATTATTGGCATTATTATACGAATCGTCGAACTAAACAGTTCTCTTTTATTTCGACAACATCACTATAATACACTATACTATGATGTAAATTTGTACGTAGCTATGTCTATGTACCTATTTATATTCATAAATAGTATGGTTATTATTACCAAAAACGAAATAGCTTGCACTGTCATGAAAGGCAAATCGATATTTATTTTTTTTACAATTCAAAATGTTTTTGACAATGTCCGTTACCACGGACAAGCAAAGCATCGCGTGCATTACCGTAGTTTCGGTACGGACCGGTGTGACGGACAACTACTTAATGCGTATATTTGTAATAAATGAAATGCAAGAACTATGCTGTTTTGTTAGTAAATGTAGACGTTATTTATATGGCAACAAATATCACACGAAAAATCCAACATAAAACGATAATGTAAACAATTCATATAAATACCTTGAGTAAAGTTGAAGACCTCTGTGTCGACGCCATTTTGCTCGATAAGTGACAGATGAAAAGTTGCCAGATGATATTTTTATTTTTTTTGGTTTTCTTAATTACATTTTCTAACGTTTAGTTAAAATAACTAAATAAAAACAATATAAAATTGCGACAGATTTTTTTAAAGTACTTGTCCGTCCTACCGGACAAATTCGAAATAAGGGACAGTGTTTAAGAAAACGCTTAGTTGGAATACCAATTACATAAAATCGTTTACACAAGTAGTTTCTGATGTTGATTTTGTTTGTCAAGCTGAAACCGCACCTTTTATAGTCCTTGGCATCGCAGTTTTAGAGAAAATAAAACTTTTTCTCTATGGATTGGCAACACTGATTGGACACATCTTTTTCGCACGTTTGCCGACATCGCATGCAAAAATGCTTTCTGAAGAAAAACTAATTCGAAAAATACGGAAATACAATAAAAAGTTGGAGCTTCAGCGTCGAAACAAAAGACGGAGTCATGACAGTGAGCGCGGGCGCAGCCTCAGTTCAAATCGGCGGCAAATTGTCGACCGTGACCGGAACCCTTTTGGCGCTATTACCCCAGATAACGAAGGTAAACTTTTGATTTAGGTGCAACTAAGGCAAAAAATGTGGCTAGCTACAATGATCGAGTATAATATACCGTCTTAGTACGAGATACTTAAACACGAAGATCAACTTTGATACGAGATATCAACTTTTATGTTAAACAGATTTCTGTTACCGGCACGTGATGTTGATTTTATCAAACCAGCATGTGGTAACAGTACGAGATATGGTTTAGAGCAATTAAAATACTGTTGAGAAACCATAAGGGTCTTTTTCCTCACATTTCAGAAGAAATCATATTCACTCATATTGTCCAAATCTCAGATGTTGAACCCTTAGCGTCACCGGAGGCGTCAGGTAGCTATCTTACTGAAGAGCAGAATACCGAACTTGTGCAGGCCCTGGCACAAGAATATGACGACAAAAAAATATGAAGGAACAATTAACAATGACATTTGCAAACGGTGGAATTACTTACTATCACATGGTCTGTCTAAGACTGAAAAAGTGTCACAGTTTGCCTGAAAACTGCCAACTCCTAGACGCCCCAATCTTGAATGAGGGTGTGATCTCTGAAACGGGAATAACTAGAGACAAGTGTATTGCCCACCAGTAAAGACAGATGGGCACAGCACTTACAATAATCGGCAAAGTCATGTCTCATATAAAAAACAACCCACCAGATAAAATAACTATTTTAAAATCACTCGGTGAAGCATCAAAGTTGGTGTGTTAGCTCCATCATCAACACAATAACACAAGAAGGTCACTAGTGGCTCCCCAACTGGACAAGTATTTCTTAGAAATGACTCTACTACCCAAATAGTATATTTCATTACAAGTGCGGAAAGGTTGTCATTGCAAAGAGTTCCGACAAATGTCTACCCGAGCCGAGGTGCAGCCGAAGGCGAGGGTTGACAGTCGGAACAAGTTGCAATGACGGTTTCGCACGTGTACTGAACGACTATTTTTAATACAGTTGCGAAAAAATTAAGCAATTTAATAAAATAAGGTGGTGTTAATTCAAAAAAACTAGGGTCGAACTTACTCATTTTGTGCAACAAACAACTAAAACTCGCAAAGAAAATTTCTGAAAAATGGCGCCAACCCTAGAATATATAAGCAGAGATATTTTTTTTCTTCACCCATTCTGGTAGGCAAAGGGAACTATGCATACAGCCAAGTCTTCATTAGAATTTTTTTATTGATATAAAATGAAAATGAAATTTAATGAGATGAAATGAAATGAAACCTAACCTAACTTATTCAATCAAATCATTAAATCTGATATTGAAACAAATTAGTAGCTTCTTTTTAGAAATATACGTATTTGCATGAATCATAAAAACTTCTATGAATTTTTTTAGTAAAAACTTCATGGTTGGTTTTTCTTTTTCTTTTTCAAGCACGAGTATGTAATATCCCACATCCCGAACGCTATACGTCCCTGCAATACGCCACTTTTTGAGCAACTGTATTAAAAATGAGTTTTTCAGTCTCGATACGGCGTTCGTGCGAGGTAACCGTTTGCTAATTACTCAAGCCGCGCGCGCTCCTATATTGTTGTCGTTATTACCTGCGCGTAGCTGCGATAGCTATACCCAACGTGTATGTATATACCGTTGGGTGGACTCGCTGCGCGCAATAGCTAACGATGTATGTTTTTTTAATTTTACGCGATGAATGAAATTAAGAAAGATCATGTGTATGCGACTTGTGATGCGACTACTATGCCGAGCAGCAGTCCGTGGAGTAATTTAGTAGTACGAGATTTAGAAGAGACACAATACCAAGAAGAGAATATTATGCAAATGGATAATCCTATACTTCCCTCGTCGAGTATCCTGGCCGACAAGCAACTCCCAGTTGTCCTGCCCTAGCAACAGCAGCGGTCGGGCACCTCTCATCTCCTCGCATCCCAAGTGGTGAAGGTGGGCGTGCTCCGCCATCAATGCGGCGGGCACTGTTTGCTCGGGTAGGTCCAGTTGTGTTATGGTGCGGCACTTTATATTATATGACTGTTCGTTCGGTCCGCGCACTGAGACACTGATTACGCGCGAAGAATTGTCTACTATTTCGTGACCGCGCGCACTTCTTAAAACTAATGGCACTTGTTTACCTTTAACGTTTTTGGCCAATGAGTCATCTATGAGTGACACGGTGGCCCCATCGTCCAGTAGGGCATAGCACTTTTTGTCCTCACCGTCCACTGACACACACACTGGTATCACTTTTAATAACGCCTTCCCATTGTAATCACTGACGTTAGTGACGCTCTCAGTACTTCTGTCGGCATGCAACAACGTATGGTGCGCGTAATTACACGAAGCGCACTTACTTGCACGACAGAAGTTCGTACTATGTTTTTTAATTATGCACTTGAAACATAATTTATTCTTTTTAACGTGGTCCCATCGCTCGTTGACCTTTAACCCTGTGAACTTTTCACACTTTGTAAGCTTATGTAGCTGTCCACACAAAGTACATGCATCTGAGTTGGTCTTAGCCTGTTGCTCACTGTCTGTAGTTACATGTAAGCGTTGTACGTTTCTATTCTGTTTAAATGGTTGTACATTGCCTCGGGGTTTATTGGCATTATTAAACATTGTGGGCATGTCTGAATTCATCTGTACATAATAGGATGTGGCTCGGGCTAGATGACTTAAGAAATCCGCGAGTAATTCCAAGCTTGGTGACACTCGCACATCTATGCCCTGGCTTGCTTCCATGCCCATCGCAAAGTCCCCGTATTGAGCACGTTGTATGGGTGTGAGTTTACATAAGAGTTCACTTACCAGCTGTGGGTTATTCAGGTATCCATTTGCACGTACACTTTTCAGGAGCGATACACAATTACGCACTGTCGTAGAGAATTTTCTAAGTTCGCGCCCACTTTCTGTTACCTTAGGTAACGCGCGCACTTTCTTTAAGGCACATTCAAGCACTAGGTTTGGATGCCCGAACTCGTCGTCTAGTGTTTTCATTATTTCCGACGGGTTAGTACAAGTACGTAATAGGTCCTCCACTGCTAGCTTCGCTTCTCCCTGTAGTGAAGTCTTCAAGCGAGCTAGGTTTTTGTGCGTCTTAAAACTGTACAAAGTTGTTGTGTCATAGTACATATTCTTGTATGACAGCCATTCCGCTGAAATATGGCAACTCGTATGCTTGCCTCGGTACTGGCCGTGGCCGCGCCAACTTGGTTATAGCGTCCGCTAACTGTTCGATTTTTCTATCCCGCGACCTACTTCTGTCCGTGTCGTCGGCGAACGCGTTATCCCACTCATGTGGTTCTCTATGCGGTGCTCGCGTGGTACCGGTCGTCGCGGCGGTGGGCGTCGCATGGTACGTGGGTTCGCGGAACTGTACGGATGCGGGCACACACTGTTGGGGCACAGGCGTATTAACGGGTGGCGGTACTAACCTTTGTACATTTCGTGGGTTCATGGGCTCGGGCGCCGGTTGCAGTGGCGGCGCTTTGAGTGACAACGGGCGTCGTTTCTTCAACCCATTCTTCTACACGCCTCGTTGTTCCTTCTCCTTCTGAACACGAGTCTTCTTCTGCGGCAGCGTCTATTTCAGCGAGGTCGACTTCGAGCTTCTTCTTAACCAGGTTTTCCTTCAGGCGCACTAACTCTCGTTCTACCTCGTATTCAACCCTCCGTCGAAGATAGTCGGCACTTCTCTGACCGCTTTTCGAGGAGACGTGGACTCACTACGGATCTTACCCTCTGTACTATTTCCGATCTCGCTGGCGTGACATTTTCACGATGGTCGATGACGCGAGCAGGCCCAGCCAGCGGGATCACAGGGGCAGGAACCGACGATGTTGTAGGTGCGATTGATGGTGACCCGGGTGCCATTTCAGACGGCACCCCTGAATCAGCTTCTAAACCTCGACGCTTATTCATTTCAGCTTCCAACTTTCGTACTTTGCTCCGTGTTGTGACCGTGCTTCTCTCACTCATGGCTATTCACAGCTAATCTGGCTATCGAAGGACCAATTTTGTACTGGTCTAATCCGGCTCTCGAAGGACCAACTTTGTATACGACTAATTCGGTTTTCTAAGAACCTACCTTGTAAGCGACCAAGAAATTATACTCGGCTAATCCGGTTCTCTATAGACCAACAAATCAGTCGCGTATTCGGGTGCATGGGTTGATGGTAGCTGTGAATATAGCCAAATCAAACACGTTCTCGAGAATAAAGAAGTATTTGTAATCAGAAACACAACACGGGTAATATACAATCGGTCACAACACAATAATCAGACTTACATGTTAAACAATTTACAGTCATAACAACAATACTCACATAAATAACTTTAAACTATTCGCACAAGGCGGAGCACGACTCAAGCTAACACATTTATACAGACAGGGCCCCACCGGTACTAGGCAGAGACATGTGTTGCTCGGTTGGAGGCTAACTGTTGACTACTTGAAGACTTACTGGAGACTAACTGGAACACTTGAAGAATACTTGAAGAACACTAACTCAACTGGCCGGGCGGGTCTCTTATATAGTCTCACCGGCACAGCGCACTACGTGGTATGAGCCTACAATAACATTTTTGCTCCCAGCCAATCACAACAGTCACACCAATGGCGAGGGGTGTTGAAGGGGAACGGGGGACGTGGTACGGAGGCGGGGTGCGGGAGGAGTGGAAAACCATTGTTCGGCGTGTATTTCTTCTAGCGTGTACATATATGTATCTGAGACTTATATAATTATTATATTTCGGTACACACCAGTCTGACTGACAGGAATAACTAATTTTTACAACTCTAAGTAGTCAGGTTTTGCTTATAAAGCCACTTTTAAAACACTATTGGGCGAGTCCAATATCCGACAGGTCTCGACTTGTCGGTTTCAAACTATTATTGGCGAGTCCAATCTCAGACAGGTTTCGACTTGTCGGTGGCGATACTTTATGACCAAACCCAATGGAATTTTTATAATTCTCTTGGTCTCTTGTTATAGTATAATAAATCAGTTACTTATTTATCATGTTGTTGTGCTCATCAACAGTCAGGTTGTTGTGCTCATCAACACAAATAAAATGCCAAATTTCCATTGGAGCGCTGATTGGTGTACCAAATCAAAACGCCTTACAATTTCAAAAGGACACTAAAACAAGTTATTGGATCCGCCACAGTAATAGAAATTTGTCGTCGTTGTGAAATTTATATTAAGAGGGCGATCAACGAGTGTGGTTCAAAAGTGCTGTCTTCGAAATATAATACCGATTATTTTATAAGATCGGTTTTAAAATCTCTGATTGGGTATAATTTATTCCCGGATATTAATTTTCATCAATTTGAAATAGAAACAACAAATCATTTAATTGAATTAGCAAAATGCATAATTCAAAAATATATAGACGCTCGTTTATCATTTTTTACAAAGACCAATCAGGACCCTAAAACTTTTAATTCGAAAAACATATAGCAAATTTATTAATTTTAAAAATCAATAATAACATGTTTTTCTTTTGTTTTTATAATTAATCGATTTTGATTAAATATTATTTGTATGAATTTAATTGAGTATTTTTCATAGTGTTAAAATCCATTTTATCGATATCGACTATTTTCCCTTAATGAAGTAGAGCAGCCCTAAGGATAGGCATACCTACGCAACTTGACCTTGAACTGACCAACCGCAGCCGCGCGTTCTTCCTCGTCCCCCGGCCCGCGGTTATTCCCTGTTAGAATACAGATCGAGCTTCCTAGTCAAAATGCAAACAATAATTTCATCCCAGGCATCAACACATTGATCAAGATTTTTGAGCGCAGCCAGCTGCTGCTTGACTGTACAGACAAATTCCCTAATATTGGCAGCAGTAGACTTTGTTATAGGTTGCAAATCAAGCAAGCTGTTTACATGATCGTTTATTATCTTATATTTATTATCATATCTTTCTTTTAGGATTTTCAGCGCTTCAGAATAACTTTCTCCTACTAAAGGTAAGTTTATTATGAGGTTATAAGGTTCATCTTTGACAAAATTACGCAAATAGTACAACTTTCTAATATCATCTAATGATTTGTCACTGTCGATCAATCAATTGAATAAACCAATTAATGTTTTGTATTCACTTGACTTACCGTTAAAAACAGGTTAATCACAGGTAGTTTAGTTTTGGTTTCAGAATTGCGGCTGTGTGAGCAACTTTGCGAACTGAGAGTAGGCTGAGATTTCTCATTTATTTTTTTTTTATTTATTTATAGTTAATTAAAACGGCACAGGTCCAATTACATTAATTAACATAGAATTATAAAAAAATAGAATAAAATAAGCATGCAAATAAAATACAATACAAAAATTAAATTCAAATTCAAAAATATACAATTCCTGGATTAAATTATTAATAATTATTTGAGTAAATGGTTAAATAAATTAAAAGCACCATAAACTAACATGTAACAGTGGACTCCCTCGCATATCGTCTCTCAAAAAACACCAGACAAGCACGCATTATTTTCTTCCATTCATCAGCAAACACATCACATTCAGGGTCGGTAGTCAAGAGCGCGTTTAGCATCCGAGTTCGACATACTGGGGATTCGGCTCTAGCAACAGATCTAGATAGCGGTAGTGCGAACAGGTTATGACGGCAGCTTTGACGGTGCCCAAGGTATTTGTCGGGCACAAATAAGCGGCAGAAAAGTCCGTGGAGCTCAGGGCAGTCAATACGACCGCTAAGGGTTTTACAGGCAATCATGAGCTGATCAAAGCACCTTCTTACCTCCAACGAATTGAAGCCCAATACCCCTAGAATAAAGAAAAGATACAGCAATCTCAGGAAGGTTTTCTGAACTTTCTCAAGCATCAGTGTCTGAGACGCAGTATGTGGGTGCCAGACACAGGCGCTGGACTCAAGTTTACTCCGAACCAAAGTGGTGTACAAAAGTTTAATAATACTGGGATCGCGAAAGTCACGAGCGTTCCTCAACACAAATCCCAGACGCCTGAAGGATTCCTTTGCAAGAGCAGAAACGTGGTCTCTAAATGTCAGACTGCGGTCGAAAGTCACTCCTAAGTCCTTAACACTGGTGACACGAGTGATCACTATACCCCCCAAATTATAATTGTATTTTATTGGTCTCAACCCTCGACCATAAGTCATAACACTACATTTACTAATATTAAACAATAGCTTGTTCGCAATGCTCCACTCATAGACGGTATCGATGTCTTTTTGTAGGAGTTCGCAATCCACCTCTGTTCTGATCTGCGCAGCTAGTTTTAGATCGTCGGCATATAGTAGACATTTTGCGAATCGAATCTTACAAATTAGGTCATTGATCATGATCAGAAATAGAGGCGGCCCTAATACGGATCCTTGACTCACGCCCGAGCGAGTGTAATAAGACTTCGACTCAAAGCAGCCATGCGGGACGAACTGTTTGCGATCCCGTAGGTAGTCGGCGAAGAAGTTAAGAAGGCCGGATGAGAAGCCCGTAGCCCCTAACTTTGCCAAAAGCACATCGTTGTCCACTTTGTCGAACGCCTTCCGGAAATCAAAATACAGAGTGTCGACCTGCCTACCAGACTCCAGGCTACTGGATATGAAGTCAACATGAATCAGCAGATTTGAGTTCACGGAACGACCAGGTCGAAAACCATGTTGAGCATCAGAAAGATATATATTGGTTTGTTTAAAGATAACAGTATAGAGTATAATTATGTTCAAAGACCTTTGCAATGGTTGATAAAATAGCGATGGGTCTATGTTCTTCGACAGATGTTTTGTCACTAGTTTTAGGGATGGGAGTAATACGTGAAGTCTTCCACAGCTCCGGATACACGCCCGACTGAAGAGCTAGATTAAAAACATGATATAAAGGGGCTGCTAATATACTACTACATCCTTTAACGATATATGCAGGGATGCTATCTGGGCCAACCGAACTGCAGGGTTTGAGTTTGGAAATACCCCTAACCACGTCCGGAGAGACTAAAACGGGTAGGGGAAAATTACCTCCTTCACTATTCACCGTGCTTGATTTCGGGTCTAGTTCAGGTGTGTCCGGCAGAAATACGCTGGAAAAATACTCAGCAAACGCCTCCGCGGCTTTGACGCCTGAATAGACCCTGCCATCAAACAGAACGTCCGGCTCAAACCCACCCTTAGATCGCAGGCTTGAAATATGCTGCCAGAACAGTTTTGGATATCTGCCAAGGCTGTTTTCAACATTAGAACAATGCAGTCTATATGCTTCCTCGGTTCTCACTTTTAATTCCGACCACATTGCGCTAAACTGAGCATATGTCCATAATAAACTCCACAATAACTCCATAATAAATGGAAACAATCCCGTTGTGATGCTTCACAACGGGATTGTTTCCATTTATTATGGAGTTTTGATTTACGCCGCGTGTCGCTTATGATATCTCTAGTAAACCAGACTATGTACCGCTTATTACCAGAGGTCCTTCTCGTCTTCTTTGGAATAGATGAATCAAATATATCGTACATTAGATTATAAAACTTACAAGCAGCGGTAGATGCGTCCTTGCAGCGAAAAACGTCTTGCCATGGAGCAGAGCGAACAAGATCGAACAATAATGTGTAGTCACCTTTACAAAAGTTCCAATCCTTACTGCGATCAATATTGCTAGGGTCAAGTTTTTTATGTACCTTATGCCTTGGGATGGTAACAGCAATATCTAACGGAGGGTGGTACAGATCAATCGGAACCAGTTCCGTACCCTCGACATACTCACAGTTTACAGCAGCGCCTTCCCGAACCAACACTACATCTAACTTACTGCACCGCATATTCATCACCTCATTCATCTCTACCAGACTACAAAAGCTTAGAAAATAACAGTAGTAATTATTAACATTTACTGACGCACTTTTTAGATTAAGGTCGCCTAAAATAATAATAGTCCTCTTCAAACTGTGAATAATGTCCTCGACCTTGCAAAACCACGCTAGGTAATCCTCGTCAGTTGCACTAGGTTTGACGTAGACAACACACACATATATATTTAGGCCATAAATTGTGATCTTAGCCCACAAATCTTCGCCGCAGGCCGTCTCAAGTTCATGTAGCCTATTCACGGCGACCCCAGGCCGCGTAGCAAGCGGCACACCACCATCTGTGGTCACTCTGTCTCGTCGAAGAGTACGTCAATCTCCAGCCGATATTTCTGAGTCCTCCACTGACTCATGTATGAGCTCGCGCAAAATGGTAAGATTTTTTAAATAATTATCTTCACACACCTCTGCAGCGGATGTGTCACTATCGCCAAGAGCGTATACACTAATACACAGGTTTTCATAGTCGCAAAATAGCGTTTTTATACGATTTTTTATCATAGAAAGCGCCTCGACTGACAAAGTTGCACAATCTTTTGCTGCAATAGTTTTATACAATTTAGTTAAGGCTTGGTGTTTATAGCCTCGTTTAAGTTTGTTCAGCTTTAACGCGTCTTCGTCGGCTCCCATTTTGACTTTTTAGTATGACACCACAACAATAAACAAAATTAAAAATGCAAAAAAAAATTACGACGTGGTGAATCGAACACAAATCGATAAAATGAATGTCAAAACTCAAATGGATGCCGTCGAACGAACGAACGAAGTTACAGAATTGTACAGATAGACAACATAAAAAAATGTCGCCCAACACGAAATGTCACTCGAAAAACTCTTCTTTCTCGCTCACTCGCTCGCCGTACAGGTGTGCGTCGCGTGTGAGAGAAGATGCCGGCCAACGCCAACACGTTGGACGAATGTTTCGTTTCAAGAAGTTGGCACTCTTTATTGAATGAGCGGAGTGACATGCTACCAGTGTATCATACTTGTTTTATAACAAACATTTCATGTTTCGAGCTTAAGATGTTGTTTTTTTATATAAACTCTAGGTTCTTGTCTTATGGCCGGGAGCATGTAGGAATCCTACAATATAAACTGGCAATACTGCCATTTTATACTTACTCAATTGTTCATTCGGTCTTAATTCACTTCCGTCTACCATTAGTGTGTGCAAGCATTGTATTCCGTGCAAATTATTATAATAAATAGTTCTTGTGGTAATTACTTGCAGTGTTTCACTATAAAAGACCTACAAACTCTAAAAACTACAGTCCACGCTCTAACAATGGTTTCATTTTTAATTCCTTTACCTAGTGTGGTATAGTAATTTTATTTCAGTGCATCGTCTTCACATATTATTATGTAATAAATAGCTGACCCCGCAAACGTCGTTTTGCAAAAAAAAAAATTAGGGGTATGAAAAATAGATTTTGGCCGATTCTCAGATCTACCCGATATGCACACAAAATTTCATACAAATCGGTCCAGCCATTTCGGAGGAGTTTAACTACAAACACCGCGACACGAGAATTTTATATATTAGATTAATGTATACAAAATATTGTAAAACATTTTAAAAGAGTAACGGTGGAGTTTCTTGCTAGGGTTGCCAACTCAGTTAATCAGAAATCCGGGAGGTGAAAATAAAAAATAAAAAAGGATAAACATATTTTATTTAAAGTTGTATTTTTTTACACTGCGAGCAGCTTGTAATACCTTTTGATTAGAAACGATAAAATCATAAAATTCTTTACAAGAGTATTTGAAATTTGTGCACACCTGTATCTCAGATTTTACGTGCATTTCATTCAGCCGATTTCGACTTTTCGACCACAGTTCATTTACTACGCTGAAAACACGTTCAGCGGCGGCGTTTGAGATAGGGATCGATAGAGTGAAGGTAACAAGTTTTTTTATTTCGTTGCCAGTCTCATCCTTACATTTTTCAAAAAAATTAACCCAACGCAAGTCTACCCTCTTGGTTTTGTTTGCCACTACGTCACGAACTTCTCGCAGTAAACAATAATCGTCATACAATTTATCCTCATTTAATGGCACATTCAGAGAAGCACCCAGATCTTTCAATTCATTCCAGTCAATTTCTTCGTCCATTGTCAAGATGTTCATTTTCTTATAAATAGAGTCATCGAATTCGTACCACTTAACCAAATAAGTCAAACGTCGCTCCAAATATTTATCTGCCTCTTTTTTAAAAGTATTTTGATCACTCTCCGTCAACTTCCTTAGACATTGCGTCGCTGACTGTCCGTAGAACTTATCATTCTTTCTGTTAGTGATTTTAGTTTGCAATTCTGTCATAATTGTGTGTAGTTCAGTGCATGTAATATAGTCACTTTCCAGTTTTTTTTATAGCAGTATCAAAAATTTGCATAATATTGTGAATAAAATAGCAATAGCATAATGGAAGACAGTTCTCATCTTTAAAAGCTCTCCAAATTATTGCTGCACATTCATCTTCGCCTTCATTTAGAAAATATTCTCTCAAGGCAAGCCAATTCAAAAGAAGTCTGTCTAAAGCTGGAAGCAATGATAGCCATCGTGTAGGCACATGGCGGAGAATAGATTTGTACTCTAAATGAGCGAAATCGAAGAATTCCTTAAGCTTTGCAGTCCGCTTGGCAAACACAGAAAATTCGCTGTAAACTTTCAATACCAAAGATTCTACGTCAAACTGTAAAGTTTTCAATGCATGTTTGTTACAATTGTGTAAAATGTGGCACTTACAATTCGCCTTCAAAATATTAGAATTTTCATTTTTAAGTTTTTGAAAAACTGAGTTATGAAGTCCATAGTTGACTGAAGCATTATCTGCGGATAGAAAAGATACTGATGTCCAGGATAAGCCATTTTCCTGTAAAACTTTACAGAGCTGTGTTTTAATAGCTTCACTAGTTTCAGCAGGGTCTTGATAAAAGTCAAGTAAACCTTGTTTCAAACCATCTTTAAGCGAAAACCATTGCACAGTTACTGGAAACATTTTTAAATTTCCTTTGTTAGAAGAATCTGTGCCAATAGAAAAATATGTTGAATCATGCAATTCAGATAGCAGTATTTCTTGCGTGCGGGGCTAGAACATTTTCACAAATAGTTGTAGCTTTAGTTCGACCACACGCTATTTTCTTTGCAACTTCTGAATCAGGAAATAAAGTTCGAAACAACTTATTATAACAGTCTTGACTTGAGTAGCTGTGATGGTGTTTAACTCCATGATATACAGATGTGACTTCTGCGGCAGTTATAAGATCTTCTTCTTGTGAATGCTTTTGCACAAAAAAACCGGAAACGGATGGTGTTGAAGACTTATTTTTTAGAAATAACTTATGTTTCTTACCTTCCGAATGCACAATCTCTTTTGCCTTCGTATTTTACCGAAATATCGGTTTTGCATAATTGACATTCAGCGGAGAAATCATCTCGCTTTTAAGCCAAGAACTAAACAGAGGATCGTTCAACCAGTTTACATCAAAGCTCGTATGATATTTAACTTTTCTCTTCTTCGGCGGTGTCTGCGCCGTTGAGCCTTCCGAATCCGACATTAGGTACACTTTATTCAGAATAAAACAGGAACAAAAACAATACTCGCATTCCCGTGCAATGTTTACAAATACAAAACGCGTCCAGGATTCTGGCTGTTTATTATGCAACTAAATAAAGTGTGGGGCGGTCGGCGGCGTCGCGGGTCAGGGAGGGGGCGGGGCGGGCGAAGCGAACGGCAGCACCGCGCGCGCTGATGCACAATCCCCGCGGCCGCCCCGCCCGCACCACTGCCAGTGGCGGCAGTGGCCCACTGCCCGCCAGCAGGCCAAAAATCCGGGAGATTTTAGCTGCGTTCCTGGAGCCGGGAGGTATTAAAATCTTATGTCCGTTTTCCGGGAGAGTTGGCAAGCCTATTTCTTGCCCATTATTCTCCATACGAAAACTATCTTTTGGAAGGGGCGACTAGAATCAGTTCTATTATATTGTAATTTTTGACGTTCAAAAGTGCCTTCCCAAGTAACACGTAATCTGTATATTCACTGAAGTAAAGTCTGATTTACGTTTTAAAGTCAGACTATCACGTTAATAATTATAATAATTATTTATTTACTCAAATAGACAGATTGTAGTATGTATAAATGGTTATACTAAGATCTTATGGAATATGTTAGGTAGTCTACAATCGAATGGGTGAAGCACTGTTCTCCTAGATAGGTTACAAAATAACCTGTGTTAAGGAGAAGCAGTCTCGGTCCCCTTAGTTTAATGGTACAGTGATAAATTATTTATACATAACATATAGTACTTGTGCTGATGCTACAATTTTATCGGCATTACATAATAATGTTATGAGTAAATACTAGCTTTACATTTAAGAAAAAAAAAGGAATAAAAAATAAAATCTTAATCTGCTTAATAATTTAATGTAGGTGTGTCAGCGAGGGTGTGTTTGTGTGTGTGAGGGTGTGTGTGGTGTGTCTGTGTGTGGTATGTGTGAGCAAGTGGAATGGTACGTGATAGTGTGTGCATGCAATGCAACGCAATGCTCATCATATTGTTATGCGAATATTTTTTCGGTTGCATCATATGATAGATTTTGAAGGTATACCCGTACAGTTTTTTTACAATTATGGTATGATAAACCGTGTATCTGCATCTTTTTACTAATTTTATTATAAAGATACGGACCTAAATAATAAAAGAATCTTTTTGCAAATGAGGAGTGCACTTGCGGCAGCATGCAAACACTATCTTTTCGTCTTTTAGTGATTTTTCTATATGGGATATTGTGGTGCTGCAAGGTGACTGTTTGTAAAATAAAGTGTTGTCGAAGGTTGAGAACTTGACAGTCCTTATATAATTGATCGGTCGGGAACAATATTGGACGAGATGTAGCTACCTTTAGTATGGCCCTATGTGCAATTTCTAATGATTTTAAGATAGTTTTAGCTGCACCGCCCCAACACGAAATACAATATGTAATTATTGACAAAAATAAAGCAAAATAAACATTACGTATTATAATTGGATTTGTTATATTTCGAAGAATTTTAAATATATATATAAGTTTGCGTACTCTGCCAGTCAGGAGACTTATGTGAGACTTAAAGTTCAGGTTCCTGTCCAGGATTACACCCAAGTATTTAATTTGCTCCGTTGACTTCAATAATGGACATTGACAAGGAACCAGTGTTGGTTGGCGACATGAATGAGCTTTGTAAAATGGGAATAGTTGAGTTTCTGGCGCAAGGCAGCCAGCACTCAGTCAATACTATTACATCACAATCAAGCGAGATACGGTGCAAAAGTACTTGTAAGTTAGGAAAATTACAATTAATTGATCGTATATTTTGAGAAAGTATTTTTAAGTAACAGCTTGGTTTTATTAATAACGACTGCGTCTGTTCTGGTGCGCATGAGTGGGTTGCAGATACAGAAAACCGATCGATATCCTCAATTAGGTGAGAAGCGTTATTAGCCATTTGTTAAGAGTATTTCTGGGGTTGTGAAGACGAAGAGTGATAGCAAGCAATGGGTTGAAATAAGAGCATAACTCCATATTAAAATTGATTATGCAAATAAACGAATACGTAAGACAGTTGCAGTTATATGTGTGAGTAATTGTTGTTTGTGTTATATTTGTGTAAAATAAGTAGTGTGTATGGGTACAATAATTTTTGTAATCAGAAATGAGTAAGGTTATAACATTACAAATTTTAAATACATGCAGACTTATTCTAATATTTTCTACAAAAACACGATATAAAAAGTAAAGAAAACGGAATTTAAAATAAAAAGTAAAATTGTTTGGAAAATTTAAAGCAAATAGTCATATCTGTTTGCTGGTACTTAGCTGTTGCAGCTGGAGTTCACTTTTAATCATGATTGACTGGCTATCCGAGTCTTTCTTCAGCATGAATCGTCCATACGATGTCCAGCAGTAACTATATTTGTTTAACTTTGCGTAAGTTCTGGTAGCATAGAACAGCCTTTTTGTGTAGGGAGTCAGTAGTTCGGCTATGTATAGGAGTGCCTGTGGTTGATTTTATGCCCAAGTGAAGTGAGCTAACTTTATCCGTGCTGTGTTTCTTATTATAATCTTTGACAGCATTGAGAAAATTTGTTTTTATAAGAGTGTTCGCGAACTCCACTGTTATATTCGATGATAAGGTATCTTTTTTAGACGGTTGTCTTGCTACGTCACGAATATTTAACGATTCTGTGACATTTTCCAGCTGTTATTCTGTGACAATTTCCAGCTGTTAACACATTTAAACTAAGTCAAAACTTTTCATCAGTTTTGATATAGTTTAAATGCTTTTGAGTAGAATGTGGTAAAATTTATAATGCATTAAGCTATTGTATGGTGTAAAAAATAAAGTTAATTCGCTTATCAGCAGTCAATCGGTCAGTACAATCGGTTCCATCAAGTGGTTCCGTAGTACACTCAAGATTTGAAAATGAAAATTATTTTCGTCGGCCATGTTATTGAAATATTGTAATCCTGACATTGCGAGCTGGGTTTCTCTTTGGGCTTCATAAATATCGGGGCCGGTATCTGTGTCGCTATGCTGCATCATAATTGACAATTCCACTTCAGCGTCGGCATAGGTTAAAAAACCCGTCCGTTTCACTTTACAAGGCAACACTGGCCAATCTGCGCGAGACTTGGAATTTTCATTCCATACTAATGCAGACTCATTACATTTTTTGGATATCGCATTTGACGCTGACTTTCCCACCCGCTTGGAACAATGAACAGTTTAGTTGATGCCCTTTCGGTCGTTTGCACTATTTGAAAAGGCATCTGAAAAAAACAATTGAGCTTATTTAGGACTTAATAGAGAAGGTAATTTACCTGAAAACTAAATAAGTACAAACTAAATTATTACTAAAACTATAATAAATATATAAATATATTATTAATATATTATTATTTGATTATATTATTTGAGTCTAATTTAGTTTTTTTTTTAGTTTAATTTTGTATTTAAGTCGCACGTCCCGTTCGTCCTATTCGGGCACATGTTCAGGGAATTCCCCAACTCATTTATATATATATTTTATATTTATTTATATACTTATATATTTATATATAATGATTTTATACTTACACTTGTCAAATTACCTAACTGGAGACAGATAAAATATGAAAGACGTGGAGTAGGGTATCATGTGATTAAGGGATTCTAAATTATTATTTCGGTACCCTGATTAACACTATTGCAATCCATTTTTATGACGTTTAAGGGTAATGAACATTATAACAGGCCTAAAAAGTGTTACAATAATGCTAAAGATATCACTTAGATATTTTATATGTAGGTTGAATGACTTAAGCTATTTTTTTATAATATAATAAGACTGACAAAAAGACACTAGCGCGTGAATTATAAGCCACAAACATATATATATTTTCACATAAGACTAATACCCCCAGCTCATTTGCATTCAAAACAAAATAAAATTGATGATTGGCTGACCTTATGATAAATTACTAGCTGACCCCGCAAACGTCGTTTTGCAAAAAAAAAAAAAAAATGTTGGCCGATTCTCAGACCTACCCGATATGCACACAAAATTTCATACAAATCGGTTCAGCCGTTTCGGAGGAGTTTAACCACAAACACCGCGACACGAGAATTTTATATATTAGATTTTCAATGAAGACATTTAAACATCTCCGCACAACAAATCGGACATAAGTTTCGATAAGTTTTTTCAAATAAAATAAAACATTCAGCCTTAGAATAAAACGTAAAGGTATTGTAACTCAAAAAGCTGCTTAAAAGCTGTAATAACGTCTAAAAAAATGCTTTTTACATTAGAATATGCTGTCTAACAACTTTACTAATGTCTGTCTTCAATAACATTATAAGCGCTGGTTAGCAGCACTAATAACATTTAATAATCAAAGCTGTATTATTTTGGGCCCAAATTGAGCTTATAAGACACTTATAAACTTTTATACTGCTGATATAGTGCTACATATGCTGCTCATATACTGCTTTGTACGTAAGTCCATGATGTTGTACGCTTCTTATAATGTTGTTTTACTTGGGTTATAAGTGCCTATTTGAAATAAATGTTTTGACTTTGACTTTGAGATCACGGCGTAGCCCTACCCTAGCTGGGCACTCCTTCAACGTACCAAACGGCGCCTACCTGACGAGATGATACTTGACCCATTATATTTAGAACCACCGAAAATGTCCAGAGGGAAAATATCAAAGGAGAATGGGCAAAATTGTATGGAGCTTTTCCTATTCGCGGCCAACTAATTTTGGTATTTACTGATGTGGCATAGTTCTACAATTACTGTGTGTATATTTTGAGTATACACTGGGGCTAATTAAAGTCCAATTACAATTAACAAAAAGTTTTAATAAGAAAAATCGTGCGTACAATATGAAGGTGGTCAGTAGAATGATATGACACATCAAAAATATTTAAGCCGTAACGAACTAACGCCTGCCAAAATCATCATACGGCGTAGACCTGTCGACGTGAGTTTAGAATTATTAAGGAACTGTGGTGACGGTAGTGCAGTTAATGGCCGACCAATGATGAAGTGCCCTGGGGATAAGGAGAGTAGGTTGTTAGGACAGGATGATAAGGGGCACAAGGGACGGCTATTGAGTATCGCCTCCACTTGCACAAACAAAGTTGTAATTTCGTCAAATGGTAAATGACTATTGCCAATGACTCGTTTAATATGATATTTAGCTGACTTGACGCCGGCTTCCCAGATGCCGCCGTAGTGAGGAGCGTAAGTTGGTATGAATTTAAAATTAATACCTTGTTGAGCAGCAAAATCAGATATAAGTTTATCACCTTGTTTTAGAAATCTACCTATCTCATTTGCGGGTACTAACCTTAGACACAAAAAATAATTTTAAATCGAAAAAATTCCTAACGATGTTGATCATTGAAACAAAAAAAAAACAACAAAACTTCTCTCTTATCCCTCCATTTTATAACTGTTATCCCTTTTTCGTTTTCACGTGCAATGTATTCTCCAATTCTTCTGAGAAACATCTTTAGGCAGTCCTTTCCTATTCTTTCTAACCGTCCCAACTAGATGAGTATCAGCTTCTAATAATTTATCTGCCAGGCTCACACTCGTATACCAGTTGTCGGTATACATAGTGTGACCTTTATGAAATAAGTTCTTGCACAGATTGAGGACGACGTTTGTGGGTGTTTTGTTATCAGTATCCAGTTGCTTGCCAGAATATACCTCTAATTTAAATGTGTACCCAGAGATGGTACACAGTTTAAACACTTTAATCCCATAGTTGTCTTTTTTGCTTTAGGTACTGTCGAAATATTATGCGGCCACGAAACGGTACTAAACTTTCGTCTATGCAGAGTGATTCATTAGGACAGAAGTGTTTCTCAAAATTTGTATTGAGGCTACTTATCAATGGGCTTATTTTATGTAGACGGTCACCTCTTTTAGCCTCTTCATTGTTGGAAAAATGGAGCATTTTTTAATTTTTTTTTTTAGGATGGGAAATCATCAAATGACCCCTCCCGCTCAGGGTGGAGCAGGAGGGAGTGTCAGACTCTTATTGACTAAAACCCACCCGTGTTCCTCCTTAGCCCCTCCGGGGCAGCGGTAACCCTTTCGGACAATCCCGCTGCCCCGGCAGGCAAAATGGAGCATGCGAAGAAGCAATTCCAATCTGTTACGGCTCATCGCATTTTTCACAAACTATTGTTCAAAAACCGGGTCATTCGACCAATAAAGAGATGTACAGGGTGCAATTGAAGTCATGGGCATTATTTTAACCTAAGGCACTACTCATGATACTAATTGCATTAGGGCTACTATTACGCAAATCAAAAAAATTATTAATGCAAGTATGGAAAACCTTAAAATGTAGTAAGTCATAGAAAGTATCAAACACTTTGCGCTTCTCGATAGCAAATGCGTAGGTACATTACGCCGTACGCGTCATTGGGCGTGAATTCTTTGACCCCGCCCGACTCACGTGACATTCGAAAGTTGCCAATGAATTGATTCATAATAAATTCCAACTTGCCCTTCGTACTTTGCCGGCTTAGGACGGTCAAAACTACGTCAACTAACATACATTAAAAAAAACATTACGTACCCTAGCTTGTGGATTGTTTTGAAAAAACCTTATTTGTCGGTAAAGTGACAGAGGGTAAACGGGTGCTCTTCCACGGGCTTGTGCATGTGCTGGCACGTAAAAAGACGAAAAATCCAACAGGTTCTTAGTGGTTCTGGTGGAATGAGACCCCGTGAAGGAATAGGGTCGTTTGGGTTGCGGCGATGGAACATTTCACGAGTTCATACAACCATTTGTGGGTATTGTTGGTTGGTGTACCTAGCCTGCACATTACGCGGTCGAGGCATCGTGTACACAAACACACACACACAACACACAAATACTACACTAACACTTAATACACTGCAATCCAAGCACCGTATGACGCGAGCGGCGAGTACGGCGATTACATCATGGGATCAATAAATCAATTACGCGTCAATGCACCTGCGCAGTCGTTATGACACTGGTTCCGGGTTCACGTTGCGGCGGGAAGCAGACCCCGCGCGGGGGTGATATTCGTATTTTTGCGAGTGAGGGAGTGGGACGGAGAGAGTTCAGGGAATCCCGCCGAACGGCATGTCTTTTAGCCCATTGTTATTATTACTTGTAAGGAAAAACCCGCGCGCGCGCAGGTGATGTTTGTTTACATTTCGCTTTGCGCTGTACTGCGCTTTAAGATTTTGATACTTCAACATTTATTGGCGTTAACGAAGTATTTTGTTTTAATTACTTTAAGTGTTTATTTGCAATAATAAGCCTTGTGCAATTTGACTTACTACATTTTTAAGGTTTTCCTTAATTGCATTAATAATATTTTTGATTTGCGTATTAATAGCCCTAATGCAACTGCTTAATTGCATTAATAATATTTTTGATTTGCGTATTAATAACCTAAGGCACTACTCACGATACTGAACGTGAGTAGTGCCTTAGGTTAAAATAATGCCCATGACTTCAATTCCACCCTGTAGATGGCAACCTCACCATACTCATATGTACAATTGTGCCAAACATCTTCTTGATCTCTTCTATATCTGTAGGTTTCCAAAATATTGAGATCTGTCTAACCGAAAGTAGTTTTTAAATTGTTTGTCAGATAATTCTGAAGAAAGTACAAATTCCCCATTAGTAGAGCGTTTTTTCAGATAATCACTTTGCCAGGTAGTTTTTTTTACGTTTTGACAAACTGTAAAGTAGCAACAACTCATTGATTTCATAATCGGAATCTGACTCTGAACTCATTTTCAACTCGAACACGTCTATTCTTTGTACCAGCTAGAACGCGAATGCGTGCGTATGTTAACTGCGTCACAGCATACGCCCATGGCCTATGTCTGTCTCGCCTGCCCTGCGCTGCTAAATCTGTACTGTGCTGCGCTGCGTCACCTGCATCTCAGCATACGCCTACCCTTAATCATGTGTGCAGGATCTTAAAAAAAACTGTTACTTGCGTATCATTGCATGAATTTTTGAATGTAGTAGGGCAGAGCGGGGTCTTATGAGCCGAGGGGTCTCCTGCGCCACCCACACTAGTACACAGACGGTATAGGTTAGATAGAAGTAAGGGACGCCACAAGAAGCGGGAGGGGTATGTGGCTCGTCCGCTGTTGCGTCAGTAGCCGGCCGGCGTTCGGTTTGAGTGTGCGCGTACGTTGACTCTATTTTCGCGCCAAAAGTAAAATAATCGGCTCTTCGTAACTTTTGGTCTCCAGCCCATGTTTTTTGTGTTAAGGCAATCAAGTAAGTGTATTTTAATTTCATCAATTGTGTTTATACGATGACAGAATCAATAATGTATTAAGTCTTTATGTGGCCCGGTCCAATCTACCTATACTTATTACTTATAATAAATCTGTAGAGAGGTCAATTCTGTACATGAAATATATTTCCAAAATAACTATCAGCGGGTGATTAGTGATCGATACTGACGCCAAAAATGCAATCAGTAAAATTTTTGTCTGTCTGTCTGTCTGTCTGTCTGTCTGTATGTTCGTTATAGAAACAAAAACCACTCGACGGATTTCAACGAAACTTGGTACAATTGTTCTTCATACTCCTGGGCAGGTTATAGTATACTTTTCATCACGCTACGATCAATAGGAGCAGAGCAGTGAAGGGAAATGTTGGGAAAACAGGATTTCTTTTTAGGTGAAGTAGTAATAGGTTAGTAGTAGTTAGTTAGTAGTAGGTAAGGTTTGGTTAATTTATGTTCAGTTTTTTTTAATATTAAGTAGGTAAAAGCGTAGGTACTTTTATTAATTATAGGTATAGGTATTATTAATTATAGGTATTTAGTTTTAAGTGAAGTAGGTTTTATTATATATTATTTTATATATTAGACGTAGTTATATATTTTTAGTTATTCAAGACCCAAGCGGACGCCGGCGTCCGCCCGCTATTGTCTTGAAAAAGGCGTTGAATGAGAAATACGCGTTCTCAAGAATCGGCAGAGGAAAGAGCACATCGGTTAAACTCTATGAGAGTTAGTGCCTCAATTTCCGGAAGTCATTATTCCACGCGGACGAAGTCGCTGGCAAAAGCTAGTTGGTAATAAAATGGGGAAGGGGTCATTTGAGCCAAAACAAACGGGGTCTCGTGAGCATGGCTCATTAGACCCCACAGTTGCAGGTTGATGTTGTGTTGTTCTTTATAACTAAACTGTTATCAATTTGCATTAAAATCCGGTGTTCAAATCACCCCTAAGTACTTATGACTCTGTCTACAACAGTATTTATTATTTTCAGGATGCGAAACTACAAAAGAAAAACTGAACGACCTATAGTCTCCAAAGATCTGATGAAATGTGCCGCAGAAGAAGTTATCAACGGCAAAAGTATTCGAAAAGTAGCAAAAGATAACAAAATAGATAGAACCACGCTTTCAAGGTATGTCAATAAATTAAAACAAAGTCCTGAATCTGACGTCTTTAAGGAATACACTAACCCTCGGCAAGTATTTTCTAAGGAACAAGAAAAAGAACTAAAGGACTATCTGATCAAGCTTGCATCTATATATTATGGTTTAACTCCAACTGATGTCCGCCGCCTTGCGTACGAATGCGCTGTTAAGTATAATAGACAGTTTCCTGAGAGCTGGCAAAGAGCTAAGATGGCAGGAAAAGATTGGATGACCTCTTTTCTTAAAAGGAATTCTGAACTGTCTATTCGAAAACCAGAGCCAACTAGTCTCGGAAGGGCGACATCATTCAATAAAACGAATGTGCAATTATTTTTTGATAAGCTAGGCCAAGTTCTATACAGGTATAAAGGAGAATGACAACCAATGGGCCCCTTAGTTTTGGTCCCGTGTCAAGATTATTTACTTCCCAAAAATTAAGTCGTATTTTTACATGTTCAAATTTTTTTTATCAACAATTATTTTACCCTAGCATTGAAAAACATAATTAATATTTATTTTATTGAATTTGTATCAGTTCCGCCATTAAAACTTAACCAGAATGTTGCCAGACGACAGCTATGTCAATTAAATATTTGTAATCGATTGAAAATATCGATATTTTACTTTTCCGCCGACTAAAATGACCGGTGATAGACTACAAATGCCACATTATAGCTTTTTCCCCGTCGTAATCTAGCTAACACTCTCATGTAACAGATTAGGCGCGAAGGAGATGACGGGCGGGCTCAAATAAAGAAAATAAAAGTAGTAATTAAACTAAAAAAAAACACGAAGGAATTATAATTTGAGGGACTGTATATTCTACCCACAGACATAATATTATAACTAGGAGATTCTACCGGTCTTAGCTTTGCGGTGCTTGAAGCTAAAGTACGATCCTGAAATGATGTGGAGGTCCTCTGTCCGATAGCGAAAAACTAAGCCGGTAACAGACGCTCCGGTTGCCCTTCCGATTGTCTAATCGGACTGTCGAATCGGATGCACACACGCTCCTGATTTGCTTTCTGACACTTTTTTGAAGTCTGAAGCGGTCGGAAGACAAGATCTACATTCTGTAAGATCAAATTCGACTATTGAAACGGAGCGTCTTTGCTCTGTAGAACAAAATGTATGGCAGCTATGCCTTCCGATATGACAATCGCAAGAGCAACCGGAGCGTCTGTTCTCATCGTCAGAAATATTCCGCTACATTCATACCTGATTAGTTTCTTTAAAATGCAATACTAGTTAGTACCATAGACATTCATTTTTTTAGTAATCAGGTTAGTGCCTCCCTTAAATACTTAAATAGGGTTTATAATTATCTTTTCAATTATGTAAATAATATTTTAAAGAACAAATCGATTTATGTAAATAATATTATATAGAACAAATCGAGGTAAATCGATTACCAAAATATTTTTTTTTACATGGTCACACAAAGACGATCTATCTGTCAAATCAATGCATCGTTTTGTGCCGCTTGTTTTTGACTTGTTTGTTTTGTGTCGAGTTGGATTTAGTTCTGTTCGTACAATTTGAAGCGGTCGAGTTGAGCGTTTACGTTCCTCCAGTGGATTTGTTTAGACTCCTGTTTTAGTGACATGTGAGCACATTGACTCTATTTAGTTTAAATGAGCTTTGGACTCTTGTTTTAGTGCTAAGTGAGCAAACAGACTCTATTTTAGTTTTTGAGTGAGCCTTGGAATCTTGTTTTTCTCCTGAAAAATCTCTACACCTGGTAGAGGTCGGATAAACTGCCCTCTCTCTCACCGGTGTGTCAATTGCTATCTACGTTTGGCGCCTTTATTAATCTTCGTAGACGTCAAATCGAAGAGTTAGCTAAACCAATGCATATTCTTCTGAGATCCTGGGTAACACCTATACCGGTAAGTATAAAAGTGTCATTTACAAGGCATAAGAGTACACAAACATTTAGGATGCCTATGTTTGGTTAATCAAGGGGTCATAGTCAACTGTAAATCTCTATCCCGCTATAACAGAAATTAACGTTATAGGCAGTGTAAGGTGATCTGTGAGAAAACCTAGACCATTGCAATGAGCACATGAATAAATGTACGTATTATCTATTTAGGAATTCACTGATTTGTTTTTGTTATCTTTTTAGATATCCTCTGATGACATCCTGTGTGTTGAATGTATTGTATTATTACAAAACTGGACATCATCAACCACAACTATCCCTTGTATCTCTTGCTCTTGGACACCTCAACATACGTTTTGCTTGTGGCATGTCAATTGTAAGTCGCAGAACTTGATTAGTCAAGACTGTCCTCAAAGGAACGTTATGCTAAGATGGACACCAGCTCATCACGTAAGTGTTTTCAATCGTGGCATTACAACTATGATTGAACTAATTGGTGCCAGGCTGTTGGTGGCTTTAACAAACCCACCGTGGGGTCTGCGCCAGTGACTGATAACATGGACGATAACATCGCAGATGCTGTGATTATTGTACCCCTCCACTACCACTGCTGGTTCCACTTTCATTTAATTAGAAGCCCTTAATATTAGGTCAAAACTATTATCTAGTTAGGGACAGAATTAAATGGAAATATGTGAGTAGCAGGATTTATTACACATATTTATTGATAAGTAGAGAGCAACATAGGGCAAATTCTTTAGAGAGTATCATTGCTTATTATTGTAGTTGCTTAGTGGGAAATCATACAGTAGGGTGCTGCGCTATACTATGACCGTATTGTGGTATTTAAGCTGGATTTTTTAATGATATAAGTGCCTCAATGCAATTTCTAGACCTTGAAGAATAAATGTTTTACCTACTATTTATTGTTGTTTTTTTTTAAAGTAAGCAGCCGTAGATAGCTTAACTTGAGATGGATCCTTGCGGTTGTTGTAACTTATCTATAAGCTCCTCTAACCTAAGGCTTTAGTAAGTAGCTATAAGCTCCTCTAACCTAAGGTTTTAGTAGGTAAGTATTTATTTATAACAACACTACCTACTAGTGGTGAGGGCACAGCTTAACGCTGTCTGCTGGTACGGCACGGCAAGGGATATTTTTAAGAGCAAGTACTTAGCCTACATAATATCTAGCAAGAGAAGAAGTTAAGTAGTGTTTTCTAAATTCAGGAATCAATATTAATACTTAAACAATATTATTATTTTAATTTCAAATATGTTTAAAACAAAAAAAACTTGTTTCACAACCTCAATTTCAGCATCAGAAAAAATAAGATTTCTCTTAAACTAGGGTGAATAATTGAAAATCGATTTCAGGGTATGAAAAGGTAATTCTAGGTCTACAAAACCAAGTTAAAACCACCGTGACGTGCGAAGTTTTTTAGGGGCCCAAAACTCCGAACAAAATGGGCATTGTCCTTTCCGCCTTCCAGAATTTGGAACGTAGATGAGACAGGAGTTCCAACAGTGATGAGACCTGCTAAAATTATAGCAGCTAAGGGAAAACATAACATTGGTTCTATGACCTCAGGTGAAAGAGGCACTAATGTTACTGTAATTGGAGCTGCGTCGGCTTCAGGCAATACAATTCCCGTGATGTTTATATTTCCCCGTAAGAAGTTTAAGACTCATTTCATAGCAAACGGACCACCAGAGTGCATTGGACGAGGTAATGGTAGCGGTTGGGTGACTGATGACGAGTTTTATGATTTTATCCAACACTTCATACATTATGTTAAACCATCGCAAGAATCACCAGTTTTACTACTGCTGGACAACCATTCTTCGCATTTGGCGATTAAAACAGTTGAGCTTGCCAAAGAAAATTGGGTAGTTATACTCTCGTATCCACCCCATTGCACACATAAGCTACAGCCATTAGACGTGTCAGTTTACGGCCCTTTCAAGCGGTATCTTGCATCGGCACATGACGCATGGCTTCGCAGCAATCCAGGGAAAACTATCACTATCTATGACATACCTCAATTAGTTGCGAAGGCTTTGCCGTTGGCAATGACACCAACAAACATAACTAATGGGTATAGAAGAACAGGCATTTATCCGTACAATAGCCACATTTTCACTGAAGAGGACTTCATGCCTGCTTTTGTAACAGATCGTCCTGAACCAGAGCCTCAACCTGAAGCACAGCCAAGTGGTGTGAGAGAGAGAGAAGCAAATGCAGAGTTACAATCTCCAGTCCTGGATCTTAATGTACCTTCGCCAGCTGTTGAAGTTGAGCTAGTCTATGCAGTAACACCATCGCAATCGCCCGTCACTGTATCAACTACCCAAGACTCACGGAATGACAAAGAAAATCGAGGGCCAAATGTTGCAACGTCATCTACCTTCAAAGATGATGTTGTCTTTTCACCAGAATTTGTGAGACAATTTCCAAAAGCAGGGCCACGGAATCAACAGCAAATACGAAGGAAAAAGAGAAATTGTGCCGTATTGACTGATACACCAGAGAAGGACCAGCTTGCTGAAGAACAGAGTAAGCGGAAGAGTAAGGGCAGTAAGAAGATACTCAAGATAAAAAAACAGACAGTGAGAAAAGCTATTTATAAAAGTTCTTCTGAATCTGACGATGGGGCAAGGCCTCTTAAGAAAGCTAAAAATTTCCAAAAGAAGAAAAAAGTACAGACGGCCAAGACACCTTCTTCTGACACCGAAGAAGAAGAATATTTCTGCCTTGTTTGCGTCGGAGCCTACTCTGATAGCATTCCAGGCGAAGAGTGGCTACAGTGCACCGATTGCCGCAAATGGGCACATGTTAAGTGCACTTCTGCTGCTGGTGCAGTTTATATTTGCGTCAACTGTGACAGTGATTAGGATAAGCTAGTTTTACGTTTCTATTGTTTCCCAATAAGTTCCTATTATTACCTAAGAATGTTTATTAAAGATTTATGGAAGATTTTATTTGTAGTTTATATTAATTGTATTAAGAAACAAACCTCTTAAGTCCATTGGCTCAACTAGCCCCGTGGGGCGGCTTAATTGACCCCACCTAATAGGGTCAACTGAGCCACCTGACGTTTGTGATATTCATGTTATTTAGTTTAGTAAACCAAATGAAGAACCTATTTATTTTAAAACGTATCATTGTTTATCACTTCACTAATTTGAAGCTATACTGCTTTGAACGAAATCATGATCAAGTACCCCACTCTGCCCTAATTAAGTTATTTGGATCTAAAGTACAGCCTAGTATTCTAGCCATAGACAAAAGCCGGATGTATTAAAAAACGACATCAAAATTCTTATGAATGACTTAAAGAGACAAGTCACAACAAATTTTGACTCCGTTAATTTTTTAACGGAGTCAAAATTTGTTGTGATTTGTCTACATTTTTATGTATGAAACGAAAATTGCAAACTGACTGCCAGAAAACGAACTGAAACTGACTGTTGTATGATAATTAGGTAAGATTATTCTCATATGTTTCAGGTTTCACAGTTGATTATATTGAATTATTATTTTTACAAAAATAAATAGTAGATTCTATCATAAGGGAGCAAAATAATATTTTTACGGCGAGGGCGCTTTTTTGAATACAGAGCGAACCGAGGGATTGTAGAATAGAATCCAGCAGTGCTATTCTGTAAAAATCTCATCGTGAAAACTAAGGTGAAGTGAGCTGTCATTCTACCTGATGTTAGGGATTGCCTCCATTGATAGCTCACTTCACGCCCACTTCACCTATGTTATCACGGTGAGATTTTTATAGAATCGATAGGCTGAACGCAGCGAGGGATTCAAAGTACGTTGTTCAGCCAAAAATATATTTTGCGCCCGAGTGATACACTCTACTTTTCATCACCCTCTATGAGAAAATAAAAGGCGCCTCATATTTTATTGTAATATTATCACTACATAGTATAAAACAAAGTCGCTTTCTCTGTCCCTTTGAACGCTTAGATCTTTAAAACTACCCAACGGATTTTGATGCGGTTTTTTTAATAGATAGAGTGATTCAAGAGGAAGGTTTATATATATAATATAATAATAATAATAATAGTTTATTGTCACAACGAAAACATACATAAGTATACACTGATTTGCTACATGCTAACTACGCTGCAGAAGTCTGTATAGTATACAGATTTTGTGAGCCCTGCCTCTTAAACTAGGATAACCTGTATCTTAAGAGGTAGTGTTCAGCTGAGAGGTTACTTAAAAAATAGGGATTATACAACTGCGGACTGTGCCAGATATTATTCGTGTAAACAATCAGATTATTTTTACTTTTAAACATATTATATTATATTATATTATATGGAAATAGAAAAAGGAAAAATAGTATAACTATAAAATAACAATTTATACCTATATAATATGAATGTGTGAATGTGTGTGAGGGTGTGTTTGTGATAAATGTGTAGTGAGTTTTTGTATGAGAGTAGTGAGTGTGAGGTGTTATATGACTTAAAAAAATATATATGTGCAATATTAGGCAATGTATTTTAGTATTGATTCGGTTTGTGTATAGTCCTGTTGAAGTAGCCATTCCATCACCTTAGCTTTTAATTTAAACTTATTGCAATCGAGTATATTTAGTTCTTTATTATTTTCTTGTAGATTAGTGTACTTAATGTGAAGTATTGGTGTTCGGCAAAAGCGGTTTTATGTCGTGTACCTGGGGGAATATTAATACGTTTGTTGGGATCAGACGGTGGGACACTGGAGTGTCTTCTGAAAATGGATTGCAACACGAAGAGCTGACGAACTGTTAGTACCTTACAATCTGAGTAGAGTTGAGTTGTTGGATACCGATAAGGTTTTCGTAGCATCACTTTTAGTATTGTTCTTTGGGCTCTCTCCACTCTAAGAAAAACAGTTTTAGCTGCACCGCCCCACACACTGATGCAGTATCCAAGAACGGTCTGACACAGAGCATAAAATACCATTTTCAGAGTATCAAGGTTTGCAGAAACTCTAAGTGACTTGAAAATATGTATTAGTCTCAGCGTTCTCGAGGTTAGGGCATCAATGTGTTTATTCCAGCGTAATCCGGCATCTATTTGAACACCAAGGTATTTGACGTGATCTGTACGCGTGAGTGTTGGACATTGGCATGAAAATGACAATTGTGAGCAAGTGTGCGCTATTATCGAGAGGGTGTGGTCCGGTGCGGTGTTCTGACGAATGGCGAATGGAATATATGATGTCTTGTTACAGTTTAGGGTAAGGAGGTTTAAGTTGAGCCATTTTATTATTTCACGTAGTGCCAATTCCGCGCTACTTTTAACACTGTCCCATGTTGACCCGTCAACTATAACCACGGTGTCATCGGCATATACAAAGATCTTCGAGTTGGGGAGGGACATTCTGCATAAGTCATTTACATATATCTGAAACAAAATAGGACCCAAAATGCTACCTTGGGGCACTCCGTAGGACAAGGTTTCTTCATCACTGAAATGATTATCAATTTTGGTTCTTTGGGTACGGTTGGTCAGATAATCTTTGAAAATTTGCAGTGCGATACCTCTTACACCAAGCAGTTCTAATTTGGCAACAAGTATGGGAACAGAAACTGTGTCGAATGCCTTTGAAAGATCAAGAAATATTCCTAGACATTTGGTTTTCCTATCGAGATTCCCAGCAACCAACTGCGTCAAATCTAGTACTGCATCTTCAGTCGATACACCGGAACGGAAACCATACTGATTATCTGCTATGATCTTGTATCTTTCCAAGAAGTTCTTAAGCCGGTTACTAAGAATCCTTTCCAGAACCTTGGACAGAGCAGTCAAAACGGAAATAGGTCTGTAGTTGTTGACACAGCTTCTGCTCCCACCCTTGTGAATGGGGTGCACAATTGCTTTTTTAAGTGCGTCCGGAAAAACACCCGCTCGTAGACAACTGTTAAAGATGTATGTCAAAGGTTTTATTAGTGTCTGACGGCTCATTTTTAGCACTATAGGCGATATGCTATCCCAACCCAACGCACAGTCATTTCGTAGCTGCGAAACAAGAGATTCCACTTCAGATTCGTCTATATCTAGCAGCACGAGGGAGTTTGCGGGGGATAGTCGGGTGTTATCACCGATATTCAGAACATGACTGTTGATATTTGCGGGATACTGACCCAGTGATATAATTTTATCTGCTAAGTTTTTTCCTACATTACTAAAGAAATTACCAACTTCATTTATGGATGCTTTAGGACTGTCACATATTTTTAGTAGTTCCACAGGACTGGTTTTTATTTTAGCAGTGTTTGTCACAGTTTTAATAGTGTTCCAAAGGGCTTTGGGATTATTTTTGGCTTTCTCAAATTCACTCTTTTCGTGGGCAATTTTTAGTTTACTAAGCAGGTCATTGCAAAAATTGCGGTAGCGTGTATAAGTTTTTTTAAGAATTAAGTTATGTGGTTCTGTATTTGATCGAATATGCATTTTGTCTCGATTTTGGATACACTTTAATAGGCCTGGGGTTATCCAGGGTTTGATGGTTCTTTTTTTACGTGGTATCTTAAAATGCTTGGTGTGTTTAGCAACCACCGAAGTTACCAAAGTTATAAAAGTGTCCATCATTGTGTTTGGGTCGTCAAATTGATAAATAGCCGTAAAATCTAGGTTTTCTAGCTCTAGCTTAATTGCCTCATAATTTACAGAAGTAGAATAGTGACATGTTTTGCGACTGGGACTTGTGTCGGCGATAGTAAGGACAAGAGGTTTATGGTCTGTGATGTGTGATTCAAGAACTAGTGTGGTGGTTGGCAAGCTAGATTTTATGAATGCGTGGTCAAGACAATTATCAAGCCTAGTAGGTAAAAGGTGGGATGGTAGCAGCCCATGCGATGAATTAAGTAAGAGGTAATCTAGACTTCGATCATTTCTACTGTTCATGCTAATATCAATATTCAAATCACCAATTAAAGCAATGTTCTGCCATGTGGAAAGTTTAGTGTAGATATTATTTAAGCTGTCTAGGAACATATCAAAACTTTCCCTAGAGCTGTGCGATGGGGACCGATAGACTACCACTACAGCGATTTTTTTGTCATCTATTTGGCAGACTAGGCAGTTTCCACCCACAAACGTAGGCTCCCACACTGAGACTTGCAAACTCTGTTTCGCATAAATAACGATTCCATCGTTCTGGTTCGAGTTTATGTCCGTCCGATATGATTGGAAGCCCTGTAATGTAGGTAAGTTTATTGCCTTACTTAGCCAGCATTCGGTCAGAACGATGATATCGAAGCTAATATTTGTTAAGTGTAAAAGTACCCGCAATTGTTCAAAGTTTTTATTTATACTTCGTATATTTAAATGTAGGATTTTCATAATACCATCAGAATTCTTAACAAACTTAAGGCAGTCTTCTGGGTTACAATTCAGTGAACAGCCCACGTTTATTGAGTCTAGTTCAGAGTTAATATTATTTATTACAGCCATTTGAAAGCCAGATAAGTTCCAAAGAGTGACCTGATTGTGTAATATTTGAAAGAGTATGCAATTTGAGTGTAAGGAAACAGGGAGATTTTTTGCCTGTTATTGCATAAAATATAATTATATTGATTTTGAATTCTTGTGATAATGTTAGTGTGAGATGTATTTGTTGTTGTAGTGTGAGTTGTATATGGAATGTTTTTGAGTGTGCGGAGTGTATGCGAGTGTGTGTAAATTCTAAGTTCCGTATTACAGAACGTCACTCAATACTCAAGCATTACTTAAAACTAGTTTCAACCAATCAAATGGCTGGAATCTAGTTATAAGTAATGCTTGAGTATTGAGTGACGTTCTGTAATACGGGCCTAAGTGCCTGAGTTGCAATATTGGCTAACTTATTTAATAGAAAAGTAATGAAAACGGTAAAACATGGATTAAAGGAATACAGTAGTAAAAGCTTACTTATGCGTATGACTAAAGGATGATTTCTACTGGATAGTCACTTTTGAACACAAAGTTTTTCTAAGCAGTGTTTGGATTTTATGATGATGGATTTCTGGCCCTCTTCTTTGCGTAGTAGGACTTTACCATTCGCCGTCCAGCAGAACTTGAAGCCATTTGCGGTAGCAAACGCGCGGGATTCAAAAAATAGTTTTCTTGTGGTGCCAGACAATCGATCCGAAATGTAAATCGGTGTTCGAGTTCCAGAGAGACCGATGTGCTCAGTATTCAATTTTTCAGAGTTTACCCGGTTCTTATTAAATTTTCGGACTGCAGCGAGGACGTTATTTTTGAGAGTGACGCTCTGAAATTCAGCAATGATAGACCTCTTGTCGCCTTCCTTATTGGGAATACTATAGACATCGCGGACGTCGGATGGAAGAATATCTATATCCAGAGCCTTGCATGTATCAACTATGAGAGAAGGCAATGGTGGCGAATTTTTCTCAGCTGGAAACAGGTTTCTTATTTCAATAGTTGAGCTACGGGAGCCAACCTGCATATCCATAACTTTACGCTCTAGATCATCGATATGATTTAATAAATTTATGCGTTCCTTACCAAGATCCTCGACACTGGCCTTAATTTCCTCGTATTTTGCATTAGTAAACCCGATACTTTTTTCCATTTCCAAGTAGCAATTGTGGATTTTTTCATTTTGCAACTTCACTTCCGCTACATCCGAGCTAAGTTTATGCAGAATTTGTTCTTGATCTTTTTTCCACGATGATAGCATTTCCATAATTTCATCCTTAAAAACTTGCAGCTCGCTGGAAGGTAGCTCGACGCGTGGTTTTTTTGCACGAGAGGTGATATTTGAAAGTTCCATATCCTGAGAGGTATTAGTAATATCGGGATTGGATGTCGATTGTTGAATTTCTTTTCGCGGTGAGCGTAGTGTTTTAGGCATGGTAACTAAGATGCTCCAGTTGAATGTTTATAAAAATAACAAGTGAACGCGTCGTAGTCGATAGGCACGTAGCACAGTAGTTTGATGCGAGGTCAGTGTTGCGTAGCACTCGTAGCCGTGTAGCACTCGTAGCCGCTCTGCACGTAGGCCGGTTGTTGGTTTTGCGTAGCACAGGTGGGGGGGATCCGATATTTCGCGATGATGCGTCAGCGCAGGTCGGCGTAGCGGTGTAAGTTACCGACTCCCGTGCGTGAGGAGGGCGGTTCAAACCTGACGCAAACTTCCAATCACGGCGGCCTTCTCCACTTTGTTATTTAAGGACTACGACCGTAATATAGTTGTCACTTTCGCGGGGAGTGGCTTACTCGTAAAAACGCTTTAGGAAGAAACGAGAATTTAAATATTGGTTTTAGACCAATCACAATTTTTCGCAGTGGAATTTAAAAGTAAATAATTAGCGGTAGATGCGCACGTCCGCTCACTTAGACGCCCGACAGCTGATCTAATACATGCATGCATGTGATGTCGTAAATAAACGCATTTTTTTGCGCTTACTTTTCAAACGCTGGCTGAACCTACGAGATATGTCAAAATAATGTACTACAGTATTGTACACCTTAAAAAGGTCTACAAAAAAGTCCGCAATGGTATATGTCTATCTCTTAGGGATAACCCACAATAATCATTTTTTATCCTATACTTTTTACGAGAAATAATGGCTTATTTACGAAGCGATTTTAAGCAATACAGAATTAATCCTTATCCAATTAAGTACCTTAAATACATTGTGCATTTAATATAGATAAATATGGCCCTTTACAGCATGTAATTTAAATGAATATTTTCGAAGATATTACAGATTTAAAATGCAGGGACATAGCGGTTGCTGCGGTACCGGCCGCGGCGGCGCGTGCTGGCATTCTTGAAATACCTGTACTTAGTATCAGTATTGCACCCGTGCGAAGCCGGGGCGGGTCGCTAGTTATTTAATAAAACATAGAGTAACAACTAAATTGAAATTAAATAGCATCTAATAATAAAACAACTAAAAACTTATATTTACATTTGAGACATTTTCGCAATTAAGAAAATTTATTGTTACAGTTTTATTAGGAATAGAGATTGTTGTAGATTTTATATTCTGCGTGTTTGAAATAATGTCCGAATCTGGCTCATTTTGAGGTAAATGTGACGGTGAATCTCGTTGTTTGGATGTAGTTGGGCGCGGGCGACAGTGGCATGGATAGATTAACTGAAGGTTGCAATTTAATGTTTTCCACGATGCGTTCACATGTTTTCGCCTTGTTCTCAATGGAATCTTCTATATACCCCTCTGCTACAGCACTCGACTTCCATCCTCCATGTCGCTTGAGAACAGTTCGCTCCAGAATCTGCCAAAAGGGTAGCAGAAGTACGACGAAAACAATGTCCTGTATACAGTTTGATATCTAGTAACTTCAAATAAGTAGCGATTTCTTGTGCCATGTTAGAAATAGCATTTACCATTTTGATAACGGATGAAAAACCGATTGGTCTTCATATCAGCAGAACGCAGGTCCAGGTAATTCTGTACAATAGTTTTGTATTCTCCTCGGATTACGAAGGATCGGTCAATTTTTGTTTTTGTGTCTGTCAGCTTTACTAACAGTAAATCATCCGAGTGATTTTCGACATCATCAACAGTTATTTTTAAAAGTTCATTGCCACGACAAGCTCCATGTACTCCGAAAATAAAGCCACCTGTAACAAAACCGAATGTGAATAAGACGTGTTATTCGCACTTCGTCCCATTCGCACTTCGTACCGCGTTCGCAGTTGGTCCCATTCGCACTTGGTCCCATTCGCAGTTGGTCCTATTCGCACTTGGTCCCATTCGCACTTAGCCCCATGCAAGTAGTTTGTAAGGGAAGAGGTAGGTTTGTAGACCAAAGTGGGTTGGATTTATAAAAAACCGGTCAAGCGCGAGTCGGACTCGCGCACCGAAGGTTCCGTACAAATTTGTAGGTATGTAAATGTAAAGACGGGTTCGTCCACAGGTGGTTTTTTAAACGGTGATTCCAGGCCTCTACTAAATTAGTGGTTCTGTTTTTCCTTATAACAACACCACTTTGCGATCATACTCGTATCCGAAGGCTCAAGCCATTGTTGAACAAAATAATCATTGAACTTAGCTACTTGGTCGTCTGGAATACTGAAAAGAAAATAATCGATCGAATGATTGTACAAACGTAAAAATATCAGGAATAGACAAGCAAAGTGTAAGAAATACTTAACTACCTGTTTCCCACTAAGGCAAGCCAGCCGTCTTCATTTTCTTCTTTTGGCAGATACGCAAGGCAGATGCACAGTTTTACGTAGTGTGTAGTCTTCTCATATTCCAATAATCCGAGAGATTTTGCCCGCTTATATACGGCATTTTGGAAGTGTACAAAACACCCACGAATTTCAGCAGTCGGAAATTCGTTATTTATTACGGCTATTGCTGACATTTCAAAGTGCAATATGAATTTTAACGGTTTACACGGGCGAAAAATCGATAAAAGTTGGCATAAACTTAATGTTCATTTAATTTGCTGGGTTTGTTAATATTTTCATGAATAAATCCTAATTTAATTATTTTAACTGGGAAATAACTTGTTCAAGAGTGAGAGATTGTAATTATAACGGGATATGTATTAAATAAAACATCGTTGTGAGAACATAAAGTATATTAAGAGAAATTGTTTTATGAAAAAATTTATCTATTAGACTTGGGTCTAAAGGAGAGAAAGACGATTTTTTTTTCGAGATTAATGTCCTTAATCCGGTTATATAAGGGTCTTAAGATACAATGAGTCTATGGTATGTGTCTTCCATAGCCATTTTCTTTGAAAATTTTCTTGAGAATTGCTCTCTGTACTTTCTAATGTCCCTGTTGCGACTTTCTTGCGCATCTTCACTTAGAAGTCCTATAGCAATACCCATATTTTCAACAATTTGATGACCGTGGACCAATATGTTGTGCAACGTAGTTGGCATGTTAAACCACGGATAGTTTATGACAAATGCGGACGCGGTTTGAAGGCAAAAGTGTTTAAATTTTTCTGTACGTATTCTATAACTACACGATAAAAGTTTTAATATTGTATGCAATCGATAAATAATATTTAAATTGATGCCAGTGATTTGAGAGACTTCTTCTGCGTGCTGGAACATTATGCGTGCTGTATTGCCGTCTGTTGACGTCCCTCCTCCCTGTCTCGGTTTGTTCACATGTAATCCATGTTTTTCTAAGAATTCTTTCTGAATTCGTTTCTTTTCTGAAGCAACGATCTCTTTATCTCTTTCGCCTCTTGCTTGCCACTTTGCAAGTTTTAATTTATATGCCAGATGTAACACGCATTCAGCTAATCTTATCCAGGCATGGAGGGAAGAAATGCCATATTCTAAATTTTCGGTCTTCACTGGTTTTTTTAAACAAATGTTTATTTTTGTTAAAATCCTTGCTTGTGGCTCCACAAAGGTAACAACGCATCGCTGAGCTCGTGTCAGAGCGTTTATCATTTTTCCGTTTACCATTGTTAATTTTAGGTCGTGTTTAATGCACCATTCCTCATTTTTTGTTGGCAAAAGGTCTGCTCTCACTATTTGTAAATTTGCAGCTTCTTGTCTTGAGAGTTCAGATGTTTCAGGAGCCATCTGAAGCCTCAATTATAGTGGTGAAGAAGGCGGGGATTTTGCCAGACAAGTACATTATTCGTAGTTATTACACGTATTGGCACTATTGTCGTAACCATCATGTGCTCGTCCGTCGTCTTGAAACTTTTGTTTATATTGAGAATGGCTTCCAGATCCGTCACATCCTCACTTTGAAATAAGGCACAGGTTTTGCCTCTGATTGGTATGCAAATGTAAAATCACTTCTTTTAGAGAAAGCAACAACGTCTTTCAGCAGTGTGGGTTAAAAGATTTTGGAGAGATACTTCAGCCTTTATTTCAGTACACATAATACCCTCGGGGTAACACTTCTTTTTAGCTTCTGTTACAGACTCGTAATTAGGGTAAAGATTGCAATTTAACTCTAATGCAGACTTACGCAATAAATTGTATTGGTGTTTTATTTATTTATTTATTTATTTATTTAATCTTTTCGCACACAAAAAGGTACAAAGGCGGACTTTATGCCTTAGGCATTCTCTACCAGTCAACCAAGGATGGTGCAGAGATGAGATGGCAGGTGCTTTGGTTGAGCCGAACAAGGATTAAAAAAAAAACTATTAACTTACTGGCTTATTGGCTTTTTATTTTATTTTTTTGTTTTATTTTTATTGTAGCGTGCATGTGGTTCATCAACTGATTTTAAAGTTGTACCTGCAGAAATATCTTTTATCAATTTAGATTTATTAACTTCTCCTGCTGCGCGGTATTCCATTTGTGCAGCAAAAGCTAATTCAGTCGCCTGCCGGCTATGAGCCTCATAGCCGGCAGGCGCAGGCGCAGGTTCCGTTGGCTAGGACCGTTCATTGAGTCGTAAGATACAACAATTAGAAAAGGTTTTATGACTTTTTAATTTTTTTAGTTTATGCCAGTTTTTATCGATTTTTCGCTTGTGTGCGGTTTGATATCTGGCAAAGCTTCTTTAATTTTTTTGAACATCATTTCATATGTCATAAAAACGGCACAAGTACGGGATCAAACTTTTCAAACTGTGTACCTTACCAGGACAGACATACAGGATCAATATATGTATGTATAGGTGCTCTATTGTGTTACCTAACTTTTTCATCCATAATCTAAAGTTCCCTAATTTTTTTTGTCCTAATCATCATTTGTCCGAATGATAACGTGCCAGAACTTAAAGTCACATAATATCACATGCCATAAAATTTAAATCCATATATAGAATATGCCCTAAATCTGTTTATCATAAATATAACAATCAATAATATACAAAAGACTTAAAACCGTTTTCGATAATCTAATTATTTAATGTTTATTTATCCTAATAATGTTTTTAAGCAAGCAAGCAAGCATGCAAGCAGGCATTCAAGCAAGCATGCAAGCAAGCATGTAGCAAGCATGCAGCACGCAAGCAAGAATGCAGCAAGCATACAACATGCAGCAGGCCTGGTTTCTGTCACGGCTGCGGCGCTGGGGTCTCCGGCGGTCCGCGCGTGCTAATCGTCGCAGACGGCTTTCGCTCACCACCGCAGCTTCGGCTTGCTGGTCGGCGGCTGCGGCGGCTCGCTCGTAGCCTCCTATTCCTTAGCCCGTGGGCCGCCTCGCCACTACGCGCCTACGCGATTTTAAATTACTAGGGGTAGGGCAGACAAGATTGCGTGGAGTCGGATTTACAGCGATTCGTTTCTGTCACTAAAACCTACGCGTACGTGTTCCACGCGCGCCTCAAAGAGATGTCAGCATAAGGAAGGGGCCCGAAAGGGCCGAAGCCTGCCGGGGCAGCGGGATTGTCCGAAAGGGTTACCGCTACCCCGGAACACAAAGGGCTAAGGAAGGAACACGGGTGGGTTTTAGTCAGTAAGAGTCTGACACTCCCTTCTGCTCCACCCAGAGCGGGAGGGGTCATTGGATGATTTCCCATCCACAAAAAAAAAAAAAAAAACCCAATTTTTAGCAAATGTTTTAGAACTATCAATTTTATTATAAATGAACGTTCGGTATAATACATTTTATACAACGTGTAACGTTAAATGCGCAAAACCTGAAAATAGTTTGTTCATAATTGACTACTGAATCGATTTAAATAACTTTTAATATAGATTTTTTTTTCAAAAATTATGTATTTAGAAAGAAAGAAAGAAAGAAAAAGTATTTATTGCGACTCGTACAGGAGGATCACAAACTAAACTAAACACAATCTAAATTAAAATACCAAATAATATTAAAAAAAAAAGTAACAAAAAGAAAAATGAAACAGAATGTCCTATACGAGGCCAAAAGGCTCCTATCTCTGTATGATTTTGAATACATAAAGCAATGCTAGGATCAACACGATTTTCTTAATAATAATAGTTAGCTTTAAAAAATAGTAGATTATTAACCAAGGGGATAAAGCAGTGTCTTCTGTCGCGGATGACGATTTAAATCGCGAGCGTAACGAAGGACTCGAGGTTTACTCCCGAGCGTAGCGAGGGTGTTAAAAACTTAAATCACGAGCGAAGCGAGGGATTTAAGACGAGTCCTGAGTGTAGCGAGAGATTTAAGTTCACCCAAGACTAAGACAGCTTTATCACCGAGGAAAATACTCTACTTTTCGTACCATTTGCGAAAAAATTAACACAATAATAATATGAGATAAGCATTTATTAAAAATAATGACAATTAAAAATAAATTAAAATAAACTTAACGTTTATGTATTTGAAGAAAACAAAAACGCGGCAAATTCCTAGACTAATATTTTTTTGTCGGAAAAGCAAACGCATCAAGCTCATACGGCCTCGTCGGTTTTTGTAATTTTATTTAATAATCATAACTGCATAATAAATGCGTATTCCTTTTTCAAAAAGATGTATAACGCTTTATACAAAGTTGATACGACAGATGGGCTTTCCTTTAAACTGCCTATACTAGGTATCATTATCAAGCTCTCTACCAAAAATCAATTAAATTGAAACAGTAGTTTAGTCGCAAATGATTTTTTAAGTTTTTGAACCGTTTGAACACGATGTATTTTTCCTAACAGCTGATTATGTCTATAGGCATAGGTCATGCACCTTAAAACGATAAATCTACCATACGTTGTTGCCGCTCTTACGCAAGTCATAAACCAATACGTAGTACATAAGAGAGTGACAATCCTATTGGCAAAACATCACGTGCGTAAAAGAAATAGAAATAGGTCAGTGTGTTGCTATTGTATCTTAGATCCTTGCGACACAAAATACCGAGAGTACAGAAGTCTACGCTCGGCGGTCGCGCTATGGTTGTCAACTTTGGCTTATGCACAAAAAACTATCGTGGTAGTGGCACTCGCATCTAGTTGTTTGATTTATTGATGAGAAACGAAAAAACCAATAACTAAAATATTTTAATTTTAATGTTATTGTTACATTACTTTGTCACAAAGTGCTACAAAGTCATGTTCGCTTTTACTTTACGGCGCGGGACCGGGAGCCGGGCCGCTTACCTAGCTACCTAACTACTGTGTTACGTTAATAGAAACCATCGAAATACAAGCAAATACCTACTTACCTCTCTGAAACAACTGGTAGATTAAAAAACGACAATTCACCGTTTAATGTTGAATTTAAACAACCGTCCACTGAACAGTTATAATTTTTTTTTATTGCTTCATTTTTGCACTTCATAGACGCATGTCTCAAGCGGATGGCACTTGCGCTCGCACTAGTCCCAACCAGTCCGAGATATCGTGTCCGTGAGCGGTGTCTATGTGTGCGTTGCTCGAGCGCACTATGTATGTAGATTGACTTCTGTACTCTCTGTATTTTGTGCTTGCGATCAGTAAGTGGGGCCTCCAAAAAACTTGTTTTTTCAGTGCGCCGACGTTACCCTTCCGGAACGTAGGTACGTACGCGGAAGCTCCTGCGCCCTTATTGTTTTGTCGAACTTGTGCGCTGACAATAATTGTGAATTTGTTTTGTTATTGTGATAGGACACTAAATAAGTTTAAGACAGTATTCCTTTTTTTTTATTGTGACAGGACACGTAACTTGGGATTATTATTATTTAGTTTTAGTGTTTTTTTTTTGTAATTGACTGTTTTTATTGTGATAGTTAAACTTTGGTTGTGTGTGTGTATAATTAGTGTTCAAAAATACCTCGTGTAACTGACACGGCGTCAGAATACACTGACATGATTTTAATCTACGGCGAATGCTGTGGAAACGCAACGTTAGCTCTACGAACTTACAGAGAAAGGTAAGGTGATAGCCGCAATTGCCCTAGGAATGCCCGCACCATACAGTTGGCAGTACAAAGATTACGGGACAATAAACGTATAGTGCTGTAACAGGAGGGAGTGCCACCGCGGTAAATGCCCGCTGCTTAGGACGAAAGAATTTTAGACAATTTTTCCCGCAGCCCGACGAGTCTCCACAGAGCCGCCCGGCAGTTTAGATGTTGCCATAGAACTATCCACAAGGTTCTAAAACGTAAAAAACGCAAACCTTCTAAATATCGGAAGGTGCAAACTTTTTTATCGAGAGACTTGCCGATCAGCAACAGTTACTGCCAATGGCTACTAAATAAAACATCCGAAGACCGTCATTTCGTAACTAATTTAATATGGACCGATGAGAGTACTTTTACTCGGACCGATCTGGAATCTGCAAAATCTCCGGTACTGCAGTTTGGAAAATCCACAGTGTGTTTCGAGTTACTCTGCCCGTGCGCGACGTTGGACGTTGCCACTTTGTATAGTTATCCAAGGTCAGTCACCAGGCCCAAGTTTTTATGAAGTTTGGGTTTCTCCTTTATTTACAAAGGGTGGTTGCGTTTTACTCTGATTTGTAAGCTATTTAGTTTGTTTGAAACAAAAAAATTCTCATTTATGATGCTTTTTATTTTTATACCGTATCGAATTAATACTAAACACGTATAGTATACGTAGTGTAATTTAATGCCCCTCTGTCGTATCAACTCTGTATACAAACTCAATGGTGTAAACACAGATGTAGTTCAGTATAAATTTCGGTAAGTATTCCAAAGGAGGTGTTTCTTTTTTCATACAACTGTGGCCAAACCATGTACCTTATGAACAAAAGTACTGAAATATAGGGAAAAAAATCGTAGATTCTGAAAAAATATATATTGGATTTATTTACACATTTGTACCACATGAAATTGTCTTTCAAAGATGTTAATAACTTGCAACCCATTTAATAATTTGGCAATCTCATGATACATTCTTCCGATGATGCGTTTCTTTACTTCATTTTATAAATGTAACAAAAAGAAATTATCCTAAAAATATACTGATTATTATCTTATTTTTGTATTCAAAAAGTTTTTTGCCTTCATAAGACATTATTTTTATGAAACAACAACAGCGAATAATAATGAAAAAAATGCATTTATTTTTTTCAGATTATTGTATGCGTTTGGTTAGCTTTCTGAAAGGCCAAAAGACTGTGCTCCAAGGCCGATAATTATCTATTTTTATATTATTTGTTGTTACATCAATAATGTCAACATTCCGTTTCTGTTCATTGCCTATGTTTGTTGGTTTCCCGTCTCTTGCTTGGAGTGCTATTTCGTGTGTGATTTCTTATTTGTTGAGTTGGCTATTCTTCCTTGGACTTTCAATTGATTTCTTCCATCTTGACGACCTGGCTAATCCATTTAGACTTGACACTGTGATTTGGCTGCGATCGTACTTTCGTTGGATTTCGACAACTTTGCTATTATACTCTGGACTCTGATTAGACGGACTTTTCACAGTTTTTTCCCTATGAAGTTTGAAATAAATTAAATGTTTAATATTTAAACGACAGTTGGAATGTTGATGAACACAGCCCTTGAATATAAATAAGTAGATACTTAATCGTAGGTTGAAGGAAAGGAGATGTATTCCATTCCACTTTTATATATTAATGGCTCCCTAGATCGACAGTGAAATGTATTCGCAGAATTTCGCTGAGGACAGGGCATATAATATTTTGACAAATGAAATGGTTTGACAGCTGTCACTGCTGTTAGGAACGTTTCTTTGAACGCAGTTACTATATGAGGTAGTGATTTTTTATATTCTTTTATTTCTTAATCTATCAAATATTGGAGGATTTTAAATACTGCTGATAACACAATTTATTGCAAGGAATTTTACTTGTAATTTGCACCTCGGTACAAGTTTGGCCGAAAAAAAACACATACTTTAAATCACATTCTCCCCCTAGAGGATGAATGAAATTCAGTACAATTTTCTTTCCCTGTTTTTAACAGATTAAAAATGACTATTGTTATGTTCGCTTTTTGTGGCATAGAATGTCACTTTTTTGAGCAAGTAGTGGTACGAAAAATATTTTTGGTCATTGTATTATGCTTTAACTTAATGCTCTAATTGAGGTATATGAGGTTTTGCGCATTTAACGTTACACGTTGTATAATACAATAATTAGGACATATGACTTTATTTCATACAAAATTAGGAGATTCAATTATTATAGTACTCGATATTATGACAGAATAGTTTCAGAAGTAAAGATAATTATGTAAAACATAATTTCGAATTTTTGAACATTATGGTTATTGAAGTTTCTTATTACTTTCGGACAAACAATTTTAGGAGAAGAAAGGGAGTACCGTACTTATGTATATTGAGGTACACAGTTTAATAAATATGAACAAATCAATGTTACCCCTCAAATAGTTGTATTGAACCTTTGCCAGGACCTACTTAATAAAGGGCATTGTTTATACACAGATAACTAGCACAGAAGCGTATGCTTAGCCAGAGAAGCCCTGAAAAATGAAACACATCTGATTGGCACTTTAAGAAAAACAGAAAGCGAATCCCTAAAGTTGTAGTTTCCACTAAGCTGAAAAAAGGCTAGTAGCGAGAGAAAGTGCATAAAGTTTGAATTGTTGAAGAGTAGGGCTGATCTGAGTTCGGAACAAACAGTGATTCTGGCACGAACTGTGGAAACAGCCTTAGTGCATACTACCAGTAAAAAGGAAACGGAGATATCAAAGATATTTGTAGGAATTACAAGTACCAATAATGCTGACAATGCTAAATGCAATGTTCCCCGCGCATACAGTGTATACCGGGCACTGGAATTTTATTTACAAGCTTCTCCAACCACGATAGCAAAGGTTCCAACATTGGTGACCCCGATGTGATCTTAAGGACGTAGTTGTGGAGAAGTACAGTATGGGCAGTGTGTAAAAGTGAACGAGCGGTAAACAGTAAAGTCATAGTGTGGGAACGCGCAGAAGACGACTCCCCAGTGACTTGGGACCTGTCGGCGGGAATTTCAAGAGTTCAACGTGAGTCAATTACCACCACCACCGGTAGCTCAATTGGCGCAGATCGCAGTCAAGGTCAAGAGGTCCACATCGCACTCCAGAGTCCAGATTGTGTATACAGATACCATTAGGCGTATGGAATGGAGGCAAGGACATGCACGAAACCGTGCAAATGGATGATGTCGGAAAACAGAGCGCGGTGCAGTCTTGTTTGGTGGGAAACGGCGCTTCCCCGACAAGGAAACCATCGTTTGTGCGTAATAGGCCGAGTCAAGGATCAGCCTATCAATTCTGTAAAAATCTCACCGTGTTATCATAGGTGAAGTGTGCGTGAAGTGAACTATCAATGGAGGCAATCCCTAACATCAGGTGGAATGACAGCTCACTTCACCTTAGTTTTCACGGTGAGATCTTTACGGAATAGCACTGCAGTTTGCTCGTGGATACAGGTACAAATGTTTGTTGTCAGTGAGTAGTGTTAAAAGTTGTGTTCCTTCTGAAAGCGGTAATAAGCTGTTCACTGCAAATAACACGGAAATATAAACATAATGAGTAAAATTCCTAGATCGTAATTTAGGTTTGAGCAAAGTTTTTAAATGGGTAATTTTAGTAAATTGATAGAGTAACAAAGTGCCATTTACACAGATCATAAACCTTTAATATACGCGTACACTAAGGTAGGTAACGATAAGGAAATTCCAAGAAGAGACTGATATATTAGCGAATTTATAGCGACATACGATATAGGCTCAAAAAGTAGGTACAGGCTGACGCGTCAACAGGCGTCGAGTCTATTGTATGTCAAACGGATCGCTCGATTTCAACGAATTGGCTCAAGCGCAGGTGCGCGATAATTTTTTTGCGAAGATTTTTCAATATGGAAGTTCCGTATCAGTAGCATTCTACGGGAAAATGAATGCTTAAATGCAATAGAAAGTAAAGCCTTTGCGAGCGTCCCCGAGAACACTAAAACAAAACCTCAAACCCCAAACTTGAAGCTCGAGCTCAAAGCATTATCATAAGCGGCGTCGCCAACAGCCATATCGATTATATTCAAGAGGAGGATACAGCGTACAAAATGATGTATAAATTAGAGCAACAATCTATGAAAAAAGGCACCAGAAGTAAACTATTCTTACGGCGGGAACTAAACAATATAACATACAAAGAAGGAACGTCACTCGGAGACCATTTTATTACGTTGTCAAAAATATTCGGCCAGCTAAAAGATGCAGGAAGCCCCTTAGCAGAGGAAGAAAAGGTTAATGTAATATTGCTATCCATGCCAGAATCATACGAAATTATTGAAACAACTCTAGAGTCATTACCAAACCCTCTACTAACCTGACAGTAGACATAGTTAAGGACAGATTACTAGGAGAGGAAGAAAGGAGAAAAAAAATGGATCCACAAACAATAGAGCACCAGAGGAATTATTTTTTGTGCTTTGGGTGCGGCAAGCCAGGCCACAAGAAATTCGAATGCAGAGCGAGACACCACCAGGGACCAGCCCGTGGACATGGACAAAATCATTCAAAAGGTCAAGGACGAGGAAGTAGAGCGCCACACCGGGCAGCATTTGGAAGCAGAAGTTGGTCACAAGGAAGAGGTCGTGGAAACCCGGACAGAAGACCATGGCAAGGACAAGGACCTAACTATCCAGGGAATAATCATCAGATATATGCAGCATCAACAGAGAATGAGCATGCTTTACTGTCTGGCAATGGACGGAACCAAAAAGTAAACGCAATTTTTCGCAAACTCCGTCGCTGCTTCTGAGAAATTCCTGATGGAAAAACCCAATAACACTGCGCGACCCGGGATTCGAACCCAGGACCTCTTGCTCAGTGCTTGCGACCACTAGACCAACGAGGCAAGGAAGTGAGGGATGTTATATTACATAAGTGTTGTATTTGGATGTCACTATTTATAATTTAATTATTAAACTGCAGCAAGAACTTAATTACCTACTAATTATTTGGTTTTAGATGTTTCGGAGTATGGAAACGGCGATTTCCTGTTGTGGCTTTGACTGAGTTTCTTACGAGCTCACGCTGTAATAATAGCTACAGCAGTGCTCCATAACATTTGTCGTTCAATCGTAGATGTACCTTCAGAAATAGAAATTCCAAATGCAGAGGCAGTGCCTGTAGTCAGTAATGCTGATGAAATGAATAATTCTATGGAAAGAGACATATTGATTGCAGAATATTTTAATAAGTGAGTATTACGAATGATGATGTACTTACGTAACTACATTATCATCCAATGATGTAGATATAAGTAGTACATGTACTACCAGAGGCCTATTCCTTTTCTATTGAATATCACTACATCAAAGTTCTTTATTTTTTCAGTTTACACTAATGGATGATGATATCAAGAGTAGGAGCAATAATGAAATGTATTAGTTCTCTGATAAATGTAACGAAAAGTAATAAAATGAACAAATTTATAGACTATGTTTTATTTTACAACTGTTTGAAACCCCTAAAATGGCACAAAAAACCAATTTAACCCCATCAATACTTCATACCATTTAAATATTATTATTACAATAATTATTTTCCTTATTAGCTAACTCCAATTTTAGTATCTTAAGCTCTATGTCTAATTTTTCTGTCTTTTTATCATAATATTTTGCAATTGCCAAATTACGTCGGAGCCGTCCATCAACCTGGTTGGTTTTAAACTTAGCTCAGGTTAGGTTTCGCTACTAAAAATATTTACATTCTATAATGCACAGGTTTTAATAAATAAAATATATTTCTTCAAGAATGATTACTCCTATCCTCCCTACACTACTTCCCGTTTTGACCCAAATTTTATTTTCTCCTTGTTTTCTTGTACTGTTCCTGAGGTCTGGAAACAAGCTCTGTCATTCCCAAACTGCCAAACTGTTGCAGTTTTTAAAAGAAGAGTAAAAAAACACTATCTTTCCATTTGATCATAGTTGTGTATGTATGTATATTTACGGTTAAAGATATTTATTTTCTTAAAAGAATCACAATTCACTTATAGAGAAAATATAAATAGGTTTTTAACAATGTTATCTGCCAGCAAGCGTAGATAAAAACAAAAATGTTACAATAAAACTTCGACTTAACATACATCGTTTTTAGCATATACAAGTACAAAATAAACAAATCAGAACAAGGTAGGTTACACACAAGAAACAGCAATAGTTTTGAGCGTTGAGGGTAGGCTACAATTTAACAGTCGTTGCGTATTTATTAAGGCCTACGACACAGTGCAGGACATAAGCGATTTTTTTTTTTTTTTTGGTTATTATCACACTAATATTATTTATAAATGCGAAAGTTTGTTAGTAGGTATGTTTGTTACTTGTTTACGCACAAACGGCTGAGCTGATTTGGATGAAATTTGGAACACAGATAACTTGTAACCAGGATTTACACACAGGATACTTTTTGTCCCGATATTCTCACGGGATCGACACTTATGCGGGTGAAACCACGGGGCACTGCTAGTTTGTACATACATTTATGATTTTATATAATAGGTCGGGGCAAAAATATTTTCGTATTTTGAATCTATTGTTAGTAATCAAACCTCTTTGGCAGTACTGAATGTAACTGGCTGGTTTTAATACTATTAAATGTTGACATTCTAAAGATGCAATAAATAAAAAAAAGCTAGTTCCCGCCATTTCTCAATTGTTTTTCAAGCAAGCAACATGAACTTATGTGTACGAAGAAATTCGGTAAATTTTATTACAAAAAAGGTAAAAATGCGACGAACGCCGCGAATAAAATTTGTGCGGTTTACGGACCTAATGCGGTATCAATACGAGTAGCACAAATGAGGTTCAAGCGTTTCAAGTCAGGAAATTTTAGTTGTTGATTACGGGTGATGAAAAATGTATCACTTACGATAAGAATGTACGAAAAAGATCGTGGTCGAAGCATGGACAAGCTCCACAGACCGTGGCAAAGCCCGGCCTGACTCGGAACAAAGTGATGCTGTGTGTTTGGTGGGATTGGAAAGGAATCGTCCACTATGAGCTTTTGCCGCCGGGTAAAACTATCGATTCTGACCTCTTCTGACCTTACTGTCAACGACTGATGAGGTTAAAAGAAGCTATTGAGAAAAACCGGCCGGAGCTGGTGAATAGGAAGGGCGTGGTGTTTCATCACGACAACGCCAGACCGCACTCATCTATAGCCACTCAGCAAAAATTGAGAGAGCTTGGCTGGGATGTGTTGATGCATCCTCCGTATAGCCCTGATCTTGCTCCATCAGATTTTTACCTGTTTCGGTCACTTCAGAACTCTTTAGGAAGCATAAAGTTAACCTCAAAAGAACACTGTGAAAACTACCTGTCAGATTTTTTTGATAAAAAATCTCAAAACTTCTACAGCAATTGGAACATGGCATTGCCCACAAGATGGCAACAAGTCATCGATCAAAACGGCACATACATATTATAAATAAATAAAAAATTAAACCTAAAACAATTTTTTTTTTGTATGAAAAATACGAAAATACTTTTGCCCCGACCTAATATTTATCTAGGCTATTGTAATGACCGGGGTTCCAAGAAAACTGAATGTATAAAGAAAAACATAGGCAGTATCAATAAATTTACTCAACTAATGGTTCCAAGTTCCGTTGCAATATTAATACTAACACCTTAATTGTTACACAACGAAAACAAAAAAAAAAAGTGAGTAACACATAAAATAAAGTATACAAAAAACTACAAAGAATAAAAAAATAAAAAAAACAAAATATCTTGATCAAGAAACCATCTATCTTAAAGATCAACAAAATATCTATCAAGTTAGAAAAACTCTTAGACTGGGATCGAACTCGATGCTAAGTAACTTAAACCTAGCACTATGCCCCAAGCCCAACCGGCTTCTTGTATACCGTAGCGAATATGTCGACCACTGTTTCGCGATGAATCCAAGATTAGGTAACTTAATCAATCGGAGCCGGACCTTAATCCACAATACTTATGTCTGAACCATAAGGGCGTTTCTGTAAGCTGAGGACAAGAGTAGAACAGTCAGCCTTTCAAACATCTCCAATTATTTAAGCTACACTTCGTTAAATAGACGCAAACACTTACCCCGTTACTTCCATTACTCGCACACAAACTCACAATATTGCACCAACTACAATACGTAATGTTTATTCTGTAGTAATATCCAAATATTGATGGCTTTAATTTACAGAAATTATGCAAATAAATACGGAGCAACCGTTAGTTTTCTGTCTTTGACCCATTGACATCACTCCGGTTTAATTATTTTTCTGCCACCGTCACTTATCCATTGTCTAATAATATGTTTCAAAACTATTGTGGCGAGCCTAGTAACGCCATCTAGTATTGGACGCGAGAACTAACTATAGATCATTACAATATCCCCTCTCCTCTAAAGAATCCAACCGGATCCAAACCAAACGTTTAAGGTCACATGAATGTCATTTTCCTAAATCTTTGCCTCTGAAACTCTTTAATCTGTAAACGTCGCTTGATATCTTCTCTGCTATGACTGCCTTTTCAAACTTAGGGGCCAATTTAGACATAAAAGCCTTATCAGCATTCGATAGGAGTTTAGTGCGTTTCCAAACCAGATCACCAACTTTATAGTTACATATGCGACGTCTCTTGTTGTATTGTTCGCTGTTAGTCTTATGTGATTGCTGTATCCTTTCACCAACCTCGTCATAAATCTTACTCCTGAATGCTATGTTTCTTTCAAATTTTCCTTTGTCGAAGGTAATCGGTTCGTCTGGTTCAAAGCTATAGGGTTTCTTGCCTTGGACCATCGTCTCGCGTCCAAAAAACAAATAGGATGGTGTTGTTTTTGTCACTTCATGAACTGATGTTCTGATAGCATGTCCTATGTGTGGTATATATTTGTCCCATTCCTTGTGATTATCTTCAACGTAAGAAGCTATAGCCGAGCCAATGACTTTATTTACCCGCTCAGTGGGGTTGGCCTGAGGATGGTAGTAAGGGGTATACCATAGTTTTACAAATTTAAATAAAGAAAATTAATAAGTTTACCGCTTACCAAACAGAAAGTCTGATAAAGGTTTTGAATTAGAAATTTGAGGTCTTAAACTCTCTTTCTCTTTCTCATAGTTCAAAAGAATTTTCGCATTCTGAGTCGAGATGAGAGAGTAACTATTAGAACTCCTACTGTCAGTAGGGTACTTAACAAATTTCGGAAAGTTTGGTACAGGCATGGTGCAAATAACTAATCAAAGTTTACAATGAAAGTTTAATCGCAGAATACCAGTCCAACTTACTTCTTACAATATGGACTATTTTTAAAAGAACTGAAGAATGATTTCTTTTTATTATCGAACATATGTGAGTTGAAATACTTTTCGGCACCTGGTTGATTATATTCAGAACGAGCATAATAAACTGGTACGTCAACGTACGCATGACACTCCACATTTGGAGTTGGATAGGGAACCGATTTTGGGTTACCCTGATATACAGATGAATTTTTCGGAAAGTTATCATTCCTATTTTGGTTTCTATCAGACATAGTTTGAGTCAACAATCTTACAAATTAGAAAATCAAAACGGAATATAAAACTAAAGTTAATCTTACAATTTAGAAAAGAAATAATCACCCAGAAGGGGTGTATTTAACTTGCAAGCGCCAAGCGGGCAACGGCAGTTTAGACGTCGAAGTAAACGTAAGTGATTCGACAGATCTAAATGTGTAACCGTTGACTACCAAGCGCTGGAAAGTTCTAAACATGTCATCTGGTTTCACAAAGACAGCATTCTTGTCCTTGTTAAACAAACTAGCCGAATACACGAAACTTCCTCCCAACTTGATCACTTTGGCTACTCCAGAAAGATCGTAGTTAATAGTTGGATCTGCAGAAATAGATGTCATTAAAGCAGATGCGAAAGTGTCCAACTCATCTTGAGGAGGTCCCGTAGACACGGTAGATTGTGTTAACGCCATAGTAATAACACTAATTAATACAAAGAAGTACTTAATCATTGAATTTATTATCGAAACAGTAACAACACGAAACGAATTCGGATGCTGTGACTGAAACAATATACTTACGTCTAGCCCTTTCTAACAATAGACAACCAAATTAATTAAGCTAAACCCATGTTAAGCCCTTGGAAGTCTCAAAAGATGTCCGATCGTGAATTTCGAATAGGACTCTGGCTTCTGATTTTGTCTTAACTAATACATCAAGGGTACGTTGAATTCCCTTGTAGTACGCTTGTTTAGCGTCATCTAATGAACCGAACTTATTATTAGGTTGTTGTGTACCGGAGTCAGCACAAAACTTCTCCCCGTAATCTAAAGCAGATAGTATTTTATCAAGTAAATCTGCAATAATTCCTGTAGTGGTATTTACGTGTGGATCTTCGGGAAAACGCGAGGTTTTTGAAAACTTTTGGAATCCAGTCGCAATGAGGTTACCAATGGTCTCGCGTGCTTCGTCACGTCTTGCCTTGATTGCAAACGGAATTCGATGGGCCAATCCTAAGCAGCGAACCAAATCAATGAGGGCCACGAAACTCTGAGATGAAATAAGTTCAACTTCGAATGTCCAATTTGAGTAACTTCCGGTCATTTTAAATACTGGTAATTGTACTTGTACTTGAATGGATACCGGAACAGTAGTTTGAGCCGGTGTCTGAACTACTTTTGTTTTCTTAACCTGAGACCTAGTCGCTACCAATTGAGATGGTTCCTGTGGAATAAGTTCTGAGTCGATAGGATCGGGTTGAAAATCTGATAACAAAGAAACCTCGTGAGAGCCTTCAAGTAAAGACACTTCAACGGATGAAGTGTTACGAGGCGTTCTTAGGATAGTCCTTTTCTGCTTGCTCACGGTCTTTGATGCTGATGTATCTGTAACCGATGAGCTACGTCGTGTACGTCTTGAATCAATTTTGAAGTTGTAACTCAATCAAACGCTCATACCACAATCCAATCTCATTAGTGTAAAAGATAGAATACAGTACAGACTTCAGATTTGAACTAACAATCTTGAAAATCAGCCCAGAAATGATCGTTCGGTCAATAGGTGAAGCAAAATCCAATGTCACAATAATGTCAATTATAATTGAATCCATGTAAATAGAATATCTTGATCAAGAAACCATCTATCTTAAAGATCAACAAAATATCTATCAAGTTAGAAAAACTCTTAGACTGGGATCGAACTCGATGCTAAGTAACTTAAACCTAGCACTATGCCCCAAGCCCAACCGGCTTCTTGTATACCGTAGCGAATATGTCGACCACTGTTTCGCGATGAATCCAAGATTAGGTAACTTAATCAATCGGAGCCGGACCTCAATCCACAATACTTATGTCTGAACCATAAGGGCGTTTCTGTAAGCTGAGGACAAGAGTAGAACAGTCAGCCTTGCAAACATCTCCAATTATTTAAGCTACACTTCGTTAAATAGACGCAAACACTTACCCCGTTACTTCCATTACTCGCACACAAACTCACAATATTGCACCAACTACAATACGTAATGTTTATTCTGTAGTAATATCCAAATATTGATGGCTTTAATTTACAGAAATTATGCAAATAATTACGGAGCAACCTTTAGTTTTCTGTCTTTGACCCATTGACATCACTCCGGTTTAATTATTTTTCTGCCACCGTCACTTATCCATTGTCTAATAATATGTTTCAAAACTATTGTGGCGAGCCTAGTAACGCCATCTAGTATTGGACGCGAGAACTAACTATAGATCATTACACTATCATTAATTCATTATTTATTTATTTTTGACTAATCGAAAGATCTTTTAATATATATTTTTTTAAAGTTTTTTTATAAAGGTATGTCGATTTGATTTCTTTTATGTCTTTAGGTAGTTTGTTATAGAAATTGGCCCCTTCATTCCTCCAATTCCTCTTTCCATATTTAGTCCTAGTAGTGATGGGTAAACTCATCAATTTTATGTGAGGTTGAGGGAGCCCCTCAATTTACTCCGCGAGGGCCTCACGAGTTACCCCTCATTTGAGGCGAGAAATCGTACGACGTCGTATCCACGACTCGTAGTCTCGAGCCGAACCCGAACTTAGACGGAGCGAGGCGGGCGCGGGGCGGGTGCAACGACGACGACTCACGAGTCCGTGACTCTCCGATAATCCGATCACATCCTCACTCTCTCACACACACCATTTTCTTTCGCTCATAAAGTTTAGACCGCCAAAATAAATGAATCAAATCAATGAGACTTGATTACTAATCTTATTCTTATGCTTTTAGAGTTCATAATAATTAACCATAGCTAAAATAAAAATATTTTCTTTAAAATTCGTTTTGTGTAATAATTTTTTAGTTAATAGTTTACGTAATGTTGACCTTGGTTGGAGGCGCATGTGCGTGAGTCGTGAAGTGATTTGTTGACAATTACGTTTGTACTTATTTGCTTGTTTTGGTTTTGGTGGTGGTGTGGTGCATATAATTCTTGATTGCTGCTGGTGGTGGTTTTACCATACCTTTACCTATTTTTAACTTGATTATGGCTCCAACGGCAAAAAAGTCGAAAACTTGGGAGTTTTTTACGGATTTGGGAGAATATAAGGCCAAATGTACAATTTGCATGAAAATTTTGCAGACAAAATTGTGCAGGCCCCTATAATTTAACCAGACATTTAAAATCCGCTCATCCCCTTGTCCTAGCTGGTATTCAGGAAGATCGTATGGATTTAGATAACGACGCTAGTGTTGCTACACCTCTTTCATCTGCGACTCCATCTACATCTCAAGGTGAGTCGTCTTCAACTTGCCCCGATAACTCCACACAATTTGTACCAGCAACTGCCGTTCCGAATCGTCGTACTCCAATTTGTAATCGAAATAACAATCAAATTAATAAATATTTTACAAAAACGCTGTCATTAAAGAAAACAGAAATTATTAATAAGTTGCTCCTTCAAATGATTGTCAAAAATATTATATTATTTGCCTTTTACAATCGTTGAAAGCGATTCATTTAGAGCATTTATACAAGAATTGTGTCCTTCGTATATACCTCCATCACGAAAGACGTTATCAAATGCGTTATTACTGAAATTTTATAATATCGTAAGAGAAGATGTGACGAATTTACTAAGGCAAGCGGAATATATTGCCCTAACTTCGGATGCCTGGACTTCTGCTTCTCATCAACAGTATGTGGCCGTAACAGCAACATTAAGGCGGTAATGTTAGAATGTATTCCAGACGCACAACGACATACCGCACAGAACTTAGCTGATTTAATAAAACAAATTTGCACCGAATGGAATATCGCAGATAAAATAGTGTCAGTTACTTCTGATAATGCTAATAACAATCAAGCTGCTATTTCGTTATTAAAATACAAGTACCGTGTTTTGCTCACACTTTAAACTTGATTGTTCAAGCAGGGTTATCCGAAGTAATGGAAATCCAAAATAAAGTTAAAACAACAGTGGAACTTTTCAACAGGAGTGTTTTGGATAGTGTTGAGGACAGAGGACTACTGGTAGATGTTTGAAATGAAAATGCCAGATTCAATGTGAAACGATACTACCAGATTTATTGTCGTTATCCACAGGTTTAAATTTAGTATAATTAGTTAATTACATACACTGATATTATAGGCAAGGCAACAAAAGGCAAGCATGGCTTAAGTTAGAGAAAAGAAAACGTGTCCTTTACAATACGCGGTTACAACAATTACGAGACTAGTGAATCTTCTTACCTCTGGAAGCGAACTGAACGAGTTACAAAAATGTCTGGGCGGAGTAGCGCACACGGCTTCCGTTTTTATCAACTTCCGCCTTCTAGAAACTTCGAGAACATTCCAATACGTACTACAGTGCTGCTGCGGTGTCGAGAAGCGACAATTAGAACAATGGTTCATTCATAATTCGTCCCTCTAGTGTCGAAAAGCGGAGGCAATTATCGACTATTTCATTCATAAATGCTGAAGCCCTCTAGCGTCGTATGGTACAAAACTAAAGGACACGCCCACATTACTTACGCCTTCCGACAACAGAGGGCGCTACTATGTACATCGGTCACATTACTCCCGCCGTGTACATAAAATGTACATAATGGTATTACTAGTGACCGGTATCCATTTTACAAAGATTCATGATAACAATCTAAGTTACTCTAACATCTTAATCTAACAAGTGTTACATGCCGTAAGAACTTGTACTTAAATCAATAAATAGTTTAAAATATATACATATAAAGTTAAGGGTAGTCACTGCAGGATCCTTGCTCTGCTATATATTAAATCAGATTGAATTAAAAACTGCTCCTTACAGCATGATCCTGCAATAACGCCAGCTCAATGAACTTATCTTAAACAAAGATCCAAATTCACATTAATATATGAATCCAATTACACAGTATTAAGGTGCAATAGTAACTTGTATTATCTAAGTACTATTAGTTATTCTGTGGTATTACTCAAGACATAAATACCAATACAAACAAACACTAATGGTAGTCGCTCCAAGACCCGTGCTCTGCAATACATTAATTCAAATTAAATTAAAAAACTCTCCTAACAGCATAGCCTTGGAGTGACGCCAGACAAGGAAATGACTTGGGAAATTCGATTACACCACTGGCTACAATACAATACACGAGTATAACTAAGCTTATTCTACTGGTATGATGACGAGCCGTTTGACAGGGCGACGCATTTTACCACTCTTAGTTTTGACGTCGACGACTCTCACGACCCCATCCGCTCCTGGGTAAATGTTCGACTCTCCCCTTCGGCCATATATTTCTCGGTAAGTTTGGGTCCACTACAACAAGTAAATCACCCACCTTAACTGTGTCGCCACATCCATGCGGCTCCCGCCGGTTTTGAAGTGTGGGTAGTACTTCACGCACCCATCGTTGCCAAAACAGGTCCGCTAGTCGTTGCGACGCTCTCCAATGTGAATGACGTAGGTGGTGTGCTAGGCGACAGTAGCGGTGGTCGCAGTCTAGTACTGCGACTGTGTTTCTCGTGATATGTCAACTGCCGCTGCGATGCGCGAGCGTATTGTCATTATGTTGTGTTCGTCGACTATCAGAGATAGCCGATTCAAACGGCTGTCAGTTGGTACTGCTCTCCCGCCGGTGACGTGACGCAATTCATTTCCAAAACATTCTTCCTGTATAGCGCGCGTCCACAAGATCTCGGCTTGCCGTGTGTACTGTGTACCAAGCGGTATGTAGACCGTTGGTGTTACTCTGAGGTTGCGATTCTGTGGTCCAAATCGCGTTCTCCTAGCCTCTCGTCGCTTCGCCATCCAGTCCGGGTCGTTTGCAGTAACGCGTCTATTGCGTTTGCGGGTAGCGGCTGTGGTGTGGACTCGACATAGGTTGACGAATTGAAGCACGCGGGCCGTGGCTCGGATGAGTCGCAACCAGGAAGAGAAACGTGGGACGTCAGGTAGCGCCTCTGTTATGGTCGGCCGTTCGTGAGCGGCGGTAGTGGTGACACGCTCCTCTCCCGTGTCGATGTAGGGGGGCGAGTCTGTCTCGTGCGGCCAGGCGTTTTCGTCGTCGTACAGAAACGAAGGGCCGATGTACCAGCGGTGGCTCGCAGTGAAGTGAGTCGGTGTGTCGCGAGTCGAGTCGTCGGCGACATTGTGAGCGGTGGGGACCCAGCGCCAATCGCTTCGCTGGGTAGATTCTTCTAGTTCCGCTACTCGGTGCGCGACGAACGGTTTGAAAGTGCGTGCACCGGCGCGCAGCCACGCCAGCACGGTGCGCGAGTCGGACCAGAAAACTCGGCGGTCGGCGCGACGGTCGTGCTCTTCTTCCACGCAGCGTGCCAGTCGCCCGCCGAGAACGGCAGCCTGTAATTCAAGTCTAGGTATAGATGTGACCTTAAGGGGCGCGACGCGCCCTTTCGCTGCCGCGAGCGACACAGTAACTTGACCTATGTCGTTCACTGACCGCCAATAAGCTGCTGCGGCATAGGCCCGTTCGCTCGCGTCTACGAATACGTGCAATTCTACTCTAGTCGAGTTATTATATCCAGGGTGACAACGTAGAATACGAACGCCTTTCAGAATTTGTAGAGCAATTAACCAGTCGTGCCATTTACGTTCCAGACTTTTAGGTAGGCGCTCGTCCCAACCGATATTTAAACGCCAAGTGTCTTGCAATATGCACTTTGCTTGTGTCGTAAACGGCGCGGCTAGTCCCAGTGGGTCATACAAAGACATTGCTGTTTTCAATAACTGACGTTTCGTAACCTGCTTGTCTAAATAAGAAGGGTCTACTTTCCTGAAGTTGAATCCTAAAGTGTCATCGCAGTGTTGCCAGATAACGCCGAGGATTTTCTCCTCCTTGTTGAGCAGAGTGTCCTCTGTCGGCTCGGTCGCGAGACCTGCGACGGCCGCTGACTCGTTGGATGCCCACTTCTGTACTACGAAGTTACCTCGTCGGTGTACAGCGTCGCCTGCTTTGGACACTCGGTTTGCTTCTTGTGAGTTGTCGAAGCTCTGTGAAAAATCATCCATATAGTGATTTCGAACTATAGATTGCACAGCTTCGTTTTTACATAATAAGCCTGTTTCGTATCCGCCTTCAGGCAGAGCACGCGTAGTTTCCTTTAATATTTTCAACGCTCTCATCTCTGGGTCTGCTTGTGGGTGACATGGCTGTACTCCTAGTGACTCCAGGCTAGAATGTTTTTGTATGAGCTTTTCTATAGACTCGTCTGTACTTACATGGGTGCAGCGTTCTCTTAACTGTGGTACTACATGTACTTTTGTCAGACTGCAGGTTCGACCATGTAAAGCCCAGCCAAGCGGTGTACGTGATGCTACCGGTTGATTCTTTGTACCTACTCGCACTTCAGAAGCGAGCAGGAGCGCCCAGTTGTCCTGGCCTATCAAGACAGTTGGCGTGCCTGCGTCATACAAGAGCTGCTCGGTTATAGATGTCAGATGATCGAGGCCAGCCAGGTCATTTGCAGATATCGACTGGCTTGATAATTCGAGTTTGTCGATGGTTCTGGCTTCGATGTCTATGCCTTCGGTCATGTATTTGCCTCGTATACTTACCTTGACTCGACACGAGTTCGTAGCGTCAATGCGTGTGCCCGCTACAGCCTCGATGTAAAATGGGTCGTTTGGGCCTTCTGCGCCTATTCGTTGCGCGACGTCAGTAGTAAGTAGCGTTATTGTCGATCCATCGTCCAACAAAGCAAATGAGTCTACTTTACCATTAGGTCCTGATAGCGTCACAGGTATTACTTTCAGCAAAACTCGTTTGTTCGTGCGCGGCGTGCTCGAGCTGCTGATAACGGCGTGCTGCGCGAGGTCAGCGCGCGGTGCTAAGTCGGCGCGCGGTGCGTTGTCAGCGTGTGGCGCAGTGTCGGCGCGCGTCTCGCGCCTACTATCACTGTGCAGTAGGCCGTGATGATAATGCTCGCAGTCTTGCTTTTCACACTGCTTACTTTTGCATTTGTGCTTCCAAGTCCGTCTTTAGGCACCTGAAACATAATTTATTTTTACGTGCAGTTTCCCATCTATCATTTATCGGCATTTTCCTAAATTTGGTACAGACCACACTACTACAATTATTGTTTCATATCACACATGGTGTTTTATCGGTCTCGACTATTTTAAATGTCTTGTGAGCCAGTCGTTGTGGACGTTCTCGTTTATATTCCACCTCTGGTGAGGCGTGACGCGCATTGAGATCGGCCTCTCTATCGAGAAATCGTCCCAACACTATTAGGCCGGGCTCTGTGTCACCCGCAGCCATCTCGTAATCGTACCACCGGCTCCTAAGCGTAACTGATAACTTTTCTGAAATTACGGAAATCATTTCCGGGCTATATAAAAATTCAGTTCTTTTCAGAGCTTGTACCGCGGCAATGGCGTTCGTGACCTTTGATGCAAATATACATATGTCTGTAGGGTTATCTGATAATTTAGGTAACTGACGCAATTTATCTAGTTCATACGTTATTAACGCGTTTGGTCGTCCAAACCGAGATTCTAACCTTTGCATAATTTGAACGGCCGAGGATCCCAGAAATAGGCATTTGACGGCCTCCATCGCGGGCCCTCTCAAGAATTTTCTGAGGCGGGCTAAATTCCCTGCCTCTGTGTGAGTCGACGCAGACTCATTATAAGCTGCTTTAAAATGCAGCCATTCGCCTGGGTGGCCACTAAAGATAGGTAAATCAAATCCATACCTGTTGGCAACGGGGTTACCCCGTGCTACCTCTAGCAATGCCTGCGTGAGTCCTTTCAGCAGATTTCCCTCATCACCACGTTGCGGCGAGGGCGACGTGGCGTCTTGCGGCATCGCGTCAGCGTGTGGCACCATGTTGGCGCGCCGCGGCGGTGTTGGCGGCTCAAAATGTGGCGACATGGGTTGCAACTGCGGCAGATGGGTGTGGCCGCGGTGTTCATCGAGCGTGTCCGCGGCATCCGTCTGCCGTTTCGATGTCGCAGTCGAGCTTCCCGCCAATAATTCTTCGTCTGCTGATTCTTCTTCCAGGAGCGCTAGCCTAGCGGCGGCGAGTTCCAATCTCGCTCGGGCCTTCCTTTTATATTTCGTCTCTTCTAGTGGTTGTCTGTGTGGAGGTGTCTTCGCCTCAGGGCTGTGAGGCTGGGTCTGGACCGAATCTGTGACGGAATCTTTGGGTGTGTCTGTCGGTCGCACCGCTGTCTCCGATTCCGTGGAGACGGTCTCGTCCCCTTCCATGGCCGCAGAGACGAGTTCTTGCATACCACGTGTCTTCACCATGTCGACAGGTACTGCACTCTGCCACACTACCACTCTTGCGCAAGGACAAACCTAAGCCCTGCCTGGCTATAAAACCGGTTAGAATGACCAATGTTGCTGCCTGCCAATAAATCCGGCTCGAAAGGACCAATGTTGAGGACAGAGGACTACTGGTAGATGTTTGAAATGAAAATGCCAGATTCAATGTGAAACGATACTACCAGATTTATTGTCGTTATCCACAGGTTTAAATTTAGTATAATTAGTTAATTACATACACTGATATTATAGGCAAGGCAACAAAAGGCAAGCATGGCTTAAGTTAGAGAAAACGTGTCCTTTACAATACGCGGTTACAACAATTACGAGATTAGTGAATCTTCTTACCTCTGGAAGCGAACTGAACGAGTTACAAAAATGTCTGGGCGGAGCAGCGCACACGGCTTCCGTTTTTATCAACTTCCGCCTTCTAGAAACTTCGAGAACATTCCAATACGCACTACAGTGCTGCTGCGGTGTCGAGAACCGACAATTAGAACAATGGTTCATTCATAATTCGTCCCTCTAGTGTCGAAAAGCGGAGGCAATTATCGACTATTTCATTCATAAATGCTGAAGCCCTCTAGCGTCGTATGGTACAAAACTAAAGGACACGCCCACATTACTTACGCCTTCCGACAACAGAGGGCGCTACTATGTACATCGGTCACAGATAGTGAGCGCCTAACTGCCATCACACCCCGGACACTCCGTACAACCACAGATTACTAAATAGTTACTTCATAACAGATACATCACTCCAATACAAAAGCGAAAATACCTACGCTATAATAGCCTACAAAATCTTAATAATAATACTAGCTGTTTGCAGCGAGAAGAAATGTACCATAAGTACGCACACAGAGAGTTGAGATTGTATTGCCCGCCGCGCGACCCACGTGCGAGCGCGTCATCGAGCGAATGTGCTAGGGTTGTACCTATGATGATATCTATACATATAATAAAATCGTAGGAAAGTCAAAACTGTACATTGAATATTTTTTAAAAAGAATACTTGGGGCGTGATCTACAATCGATATCGAAGCCAAAAATATAGTTTTTAGAATTTTTGTCTGTTTGTCTGTCCGGGATAAACTCAAAAAATACTGCATGGATTTACTTAAAATTTTGCATGAATATTACTAAGAGGTCGAGTCAACATATAGGCTACATATTATCACGCTATCACCTACGGGGGCTGCGAATCTTTATTTTTCTTACGCATTCTGTGACAGCGTGTAATCTAACGACGCATATTCAAATTTTGTTTTTGAGTAAGCCATGCTATTATCTAGGTGTACACTATAAAAACTACGCCATTTAAGTAACTTGGGCAGAGAAATATAGTTTAATGAATGTTAGTAGTATAAAGCAGGGATGTTGCATATGCCGATATTTTCACCTCCGCGGATGCGGATGCGGATGCGGAGTTTAGCAGGCTCACATCCGCGGATGCAGATGCGGATGCGGATGTATAAGATATTATGTAAATAAAGTCTATTAATGAAGAATTAAAACAATGACAACGTAATTATTAACATTTTTATTGTAATCAAACATAATTAAGTACTTATTTGATGTTAAATATAAGTAATGTATAATGTAACAAATTTTTTAAACTTCACCTACTGTTTTTTATATTAGTAATTGAATTTAAAAATAGGAGCATTATACTTGATGAAGAGTAGTGTTGCCGCCTTTTCTGATTCAAGTCTGTTACGCAGAGGTTCGTAAATTAATCCCGCGCTACTAAATAGTTGTTCGCTAGGAACACTGCCTGGTGGAGCAGATAAAAATCTTCGTACTATCGGCGATAATACCTTAAATTCCCCTCGATGTACACTCCACCAGTTTAAAGGATTTTCATTCACATTTATTCTTTTTTTAGTACGGTAAGCAAGTAACTCTTTTTTGAACACAGCTTCAATGCTACCATTTTCTGGCTCATCTTGACTCTCGTCTTCACTCGACGAATCTAACATCATAGCCAGGTCGTTTTGTAAGCATGGCTTTTTGTTGAAACCTGAAGTCCCTGGTCCTTGTTGTTCCGTATCATTTTCCGTGCAATCAGTTATTTTAATTATTTTAGCTCTTTTGGCATTGGTATTAAGAGATTCAAAATTGTCATTCTCAGTATTTATCATTTTTAAAATGTCATCTTTAATCTTTTCTTTAGTCACCGGTGTGAAAAATTTGTGCTTATAGCGAGGATCTAAGTAGGTAGCGATGGTATATAAATTGTTTTCTCCCAAGCTAGAAAACTTTGTTGAAAGTTCGTTTTTCAAAGTCGTAACAGCCTGACGAATCGGATCAAACTCTTGCGATCTTGTTAAATAGTCATCAACTTTTTTTCAAGCATTTGTATTATCGGTATCACAGATGAAATAAGAGCACAAGAGCTGCTCAGTTCCCGCGTTGCTTCCTCAAAAGGTCCCAGTAATTGAATGAAACTTTCAATCATTTTCCATTCTTCTGGTAGAATAGGGTCAATTTCATTATCATTCATGTAAAGACTCAGAGCATCGTTTACCTTTGAAAAACGCTCGAACATGTAGAATGTACTGTTCCATCGCGTTACACAATCTTGAAACACTTTCAGGTGCGGTTGATTCAGTCTGTCCTGAATTGATTGCAGTTGTTTCTGGGCAATGGTAGAGTGATTGAAATGTGTCGAAATTCTCTTACATTTTTGTTTTTGTATTTTTATGTTTTCTTGAGAACCTAAACAACTACGGATAGCTAGTTGTATCTTGTGAACAGTACAGTCTATATCATTTAATGCTGCTAATCGCCCGGCTCGTTTCATATTAGACCCTTCATCTCTGATTAGGCAATGCAGTTGTTCTTTTTTAATATTCCATTCAGAAAGCATGTTACTGAATTTTTCAGCAATTATGTCACCAGTGTGACGGCCGTCAAATGTCTCACATTTCAATATTATCGATGATCTATCAAAGTTTTCTGCAATTCCATGGCAAGTCAGGCTAAGCAAAGAAGCGTTTGAGCTAGGATCCGACCAAATGTCAGACGTAAACGACATGTTATCAAAATTTTCGATTAATTCTTTAACTTTTTGAGCCACTTTGCTATATAATTCCTTGCATACAAAATCTGTAAAAAAATTGCGTCCCCTAAAGTTATATCTTGGTGCTAATTCTTGCATCAGTCTACGAAAACCTAGCCCTTCAACAAAATTAAACGGTAAATTTTGAAGTGCAATCATTTCTCCAATGAGTTTATGAATTTTTTTTGAATTTAAATTATTGACGTCCCACTTCTTTTCTTTTAGAACCACTTCCTCTAATGAAAGTTGTTTCTTTGCTTCTTGCAGAGGAGTGGTAACTTTATCTGAAAAATACACAAACGAATAAAAATGTTCGTTATAAAAAACTATTTACTTAAAAGTAATTAACAAGTGAGGACATTTTAAAACACCAGAAAACCTTTCATTCCCCAAACCTGGCATTAACATTAAATATAGCGTGAAGCTAAGCTACACTAAGAAGAAAAGCTACACTTTTCAATGGTGATAGAATTTTTGCAATCGGCCAAGTAGTTTTTGAGTTAAGTAATTCACTATTCATATTTTAATATCATATTAAAAAATATATATTTATGTTCAGGTTATTTTATATTGAAACGATTTCAATAAAAAAAAAGTATTTTAAATAGATAAATGAATTACATATATCAGTCTTTTTACAACTGACGTTTTATATGACAGCAAATAACTATAATATTGAGTGGAAACTTAGCCAATAAACCACAACTAAAACTATGCTTTTATTATACTAACCAAACAATGCCTCAAGTAAATATTAATTAATTAAAACTATAAATGATGAAACTTACTTGCGTCAGATTTCATCTGTTGTAATTTTTTTTCTTTACTAATGTTCTCAAATGTAGAAAATTCTTCTGAGTGCATCGACTTAAGATGGTTTTTCAAAGACGATGTGGTGCGGCCCTTGCGAGAGTAGCTTTTTTTGCATATTTTACAATCAGCTTTATCCTGGTCTTCTTTATTTGGTTCAAAATAATCCCATACATTACTTTTGGTCGGTGATGACATTGTTGACTAAATAGTTAGATAAACTATCAATAACGGGAGACACTGGAAAAATAACGAATTTCGTCATAAAACGATAATTTTTCCTACAATAAAACGTATTACGCGTAATATAATAGAATTTACCTTGTGATCTTATGGATATTAGTCTTAAATAATATAAAGTTTTCTTGTAAACTCTTCTTATTTACACACTGTCTCACAACAACATTAAAAATACCTATCTATCTTTATGATACGATAAGTAATTAATTCACTTTCACTTCACAGCGCAAACAAACACGTAATATTTATTCACTTGCAAGAAACAAATGATGCACTAGCTAGAACAAACAAACGTGTCGAATCTTGTCACCAATTTCTTCGCTCCCATTGGTTATTGTCACGTGCGACCGGCACGCGTTAATCACCGGCCCCGCCCAATTTCTTTCTTGTCGCTACTTGTATAATATTCGCATCCGCATGAACATTCGCATTGATTAATGCGGATGCGGAAGCAGATGCAGATGTCCAAATCAATGCGGATGTTCCGCATTTGCGGATGCAGATGCGAATGTTCGCAACATCCCTGGTATAAAGACAATTTTAAAACAGCGCCATCTATGAGATTTCATAAAAATCAAATCCAGTTACATGTTAACATTTTTTGGAAATTAATTTTTATTTTTTATTTTATTTTATTAGGTCTACCAACAATTGTTTACACTAATTTACAAACAGAGATAAAACATGTGTTTAAACTCTACACAGTGCAACAATTACTTAAAGGTAAACACCACATGGACAAAAAAGAAAACAATAAAAAGTAATTTCGTAAGCTACATATTGCACAAGTAAACTAAGTTAGATATATATTTATGTATGAATAACATAACTAAATGCAAAATATTAAAAGCATTGTTTCTTTAAAAAAGTTACGTACATAGTCCAAAAACTTTTGCTTTTTTAACAAATCTGATAAACAGTTCAGAAATTTAGATTTTTGTTTATTGAGAGAATCAAAGTGAAAATCAACCATATCACTACAATCATTCAAAAGCCTACAGAACCTAGCACATGGAGAGTTAGATCCCAACACCGTTCCTCTCATTGGAGGACAAAGTGGAGTAATAGGTTTGCGCGGAATCCTCGACGGAGCACGAAAGTTAACGAGTGCGAGCAGCGGCGGTGAGTCGATATTTCCCTTCAATATATGTATAATTAATAATTGAAATTTGATCATGTTGGCGAGGTAAGTAGTTAGTTATTCTTAAAATTCATAGATGGTGATGTGCATTTTTTTTATAAAAGTTGTATCGTTTTGACAAATTCAAGTTCCAACAAAACCCTCAAAATCTTGAGCAGAATTGAGGAAGACAATTTAAAAAAAATGCGGCGTTAAGTATTACAAAAAAGTTATGTTCATTGATGATGATGATTTCATTTCATGACACCCTCGCGGAGGCTAGCGTCAGTGACAGTCCCAGCCGCATGCGTCATCTGTTTGCCGTCATCTTGGTGTTTTGTGAAGTCGCGAACCCGGTAGCTTTGTGGGAGAAGTATCGCCATCATCTGTCTGAAGATTTTCTACGAGCTTTGAGGCGTGCTACTGGAGACGAAGTCGAAGTAACTGATGAACGCGTGCTGAACACCTGTCTCAGTTCACTTCAAGATGTGGTCATTTCTATCGGCGGCAATCCACTGATCGAATATGGGTTACCAGCTCCCCAATCATCACCGTATTAAGACCGTGGAAATCGGGATTATAACGCTGAGACCAATTACGACCCGGGCGAAATGACCACCATACGAAATGACCATGTCGCTTTGTTCTCTTCAGAGCAAAAACTTTATGACACCGTCCTTGAAAGCGTTGGGCAAAACCAGGGTAAAATGTTTTTCTTGGATGCTCCTGGTGGAACAGGAAAAACATTTGTTACCACTGGCATACGTGCAGAGGTCAGGAGGCAAGGCAAAATTGCTATTGCTGTAGCGTCGCCGGCAATCGCTACCACACTGCTTCCGAGTGGCAAGACAACACATGCCATGTTTAAAATTCCCATCGATTTAGAGAGCGCCGAAACGCCTGTTTGTGGTGTGTCACATAACAGCGATAAGGGACACGTGCTCAAGGATTGCTCTCTGATCGTATGGGATGAGTGTACGATGGCCAAGAGGAAGGCAGTTGAGGCCGTGGACAGAATCCTGCAGGACATCCGCAGGAACGAACATTTGATGGGTGGTGTCACAGTTCTGTTCAGTGGTGATTTTCGGCAAACGCTTCCCGTGGTGACGCGGGGCTCGAGGGCTGACATGGTGGATGCTTAGTTGAAACGATCTCCGTTGTGGTCACGAGTTCGTACGCTGCGCTTGACCATTAATATGAGAGCTCGGCTCGGCGGCAATGCACGTGCTCAAGAATTTTCCGATGTCCTGCTAAGTCTTGGCGAAGGCACTCTACCAGAAGATATAGGTGGACAGGTGGTGCTTCCAGAGTCTCTCGGTAGAGTGGTATCCAGCTTAGAAGAACTAATTCGCTGTGTGTACGGGGACATCAGTCGTATACCGCACCAGCAGAATTCTTGGGTGTGTGAGCGGGTCATTTTGATGCCCAAAAATGATCAGGCTGCAGCAATTAACGAATCTCTCGGAAATTGAGGGGAACAAAGTGGTCTACACCTCGATAAAGACTGTTGTCGAGCAAGATGACGCCACACATTATCCCGTGGAATTTCTGAGCTCCCTGTCAGCAAGTGGACTTCCAGCGCATACCATCAAGCTGAAGGTCGGTGTTCCGATTATGCTTCTTCGGAACCTATCTCCTCCGAAGTTGTGTAACGGGACCCGCCTTAAAGTGATCTCGCTCCACAGACACATCATTGAGGCGGAAATTTTTACGGGTTGTGGCGTCGACGAGGCAGTATTTATACCACGCATTCCCCTCATACCTCATAACTTCCCGTTCCAGTTCCAACACGTACAGTTCCCCGTGAGTGTTTGCTTCGCGATGACCATCAATAAGTCGCAGGGGCAGACACTGCGGGCAGCGGGTTTCGACCTCAGGACGAGTTGCTTCTCACACGGGCAACTGTACGTCGCTTGCTCCCGCGTCACCAGTCCTGACTCTCTTTACTTTTTGGCTTCGGGCAGCATAACTACCAACGTAGTTTATAGGAAAGTGTTGTAAGGTATGATAATACCTTACAACACTTTCCTATAAACTACGTTGGTAGTTTGTACGTATTTTAACTTTTTTGTGTCCTGGAATGTATTCCTGCATTATTTTCTCTATTTCCTTCAGTCACATCATAAGACTGAACTCAGCAGGATTCCCATGTAACTCTCTTCACTTGCTTCGCTTGCAAAAAAAACTTACATTTTAATGCTATTTTAAAAGTTGTTTACTTATAATGCTATAGCGACACTGGCATCTTAGGTATTTTTGGTGCTGTAGAGCCTTCACGCAGACGACGTCGCGGGCAGCAGCTAGTTGGTAATAAAACGAATGTTGTAGAAAAACAATTATTTTTTATTTGTTGATCTAATATGTTTCAGTTTAATAAAATGATAGATGCATTTTTTCCTTCCCTGAATGTCCTGCGTCTGAAAAGTAAACATTTGCGAACTGTATTACTTGATATTATATTAGTTTGAATTCGAGAAATAAATAGGTACTAAACACATATGTACTTTTTTGTTTGTGTAGACCACTTGTTGTAGGTAGGTACCTACTTACATCTTTTCTTTAATCCAATATAACAACGTCTTCAGGATGATGTTGGGGCTGCCTCGCTTCTGTAGTGCATCATGGATGTTCGCGTTTTATCACACCGACGGCTTTCATGCCGTCATGCGCAAGAGGACGGTGTCCCTGATCTACAGAGTGCGTGGTAGCCGCAATGAAATCCTGAAGACGATAGCAAACAGAGTCTCATCTCCGCTATGGAGGTGTTTAATTGAGAGGGTCATTTAATTTTAATTTTGTTGTTCTTTTTCTCTCTTTATGGACGGTGTACAAGTTGTCTGAAATAAAGAATATTTTATTTTATTTATTTATTTATTTTTAAGTCTCGCTCGTTGGGTGCTGCCCATTTTTTTTTTTAAATTGCGGTCTTTGTTGACGCAAACCTCAAAGTAGCTGCTTTTATTATTATTATCAGGTATTAGACTTCTATTCTATGATATACCTGCTTAGGTCCATGCAGGTCCACATATCAAATCACGACGACGCAGGTAGGTATGACCTACCTATTTTCTGACAATAAGTGGGTACCTAACTATTAATTTATATAAAACAACACTTATAATACCTGAACTCCTTAATTTACAACGATTATCATAGTACATACCTACCTATTGGTGATAAATTGTGAAGGAACGACAAAAGGGAATTCGAAAAACAAAAGATTTAAAATACTACATAACTTACCTTTATTCGTCTCTCGGCAATGAAAAAAAGACAAATTTTCATTTGTTTTTTTTACTTTGACACCCATCCACTACACAATAATTACGTGGTTTCGGCATTTTGATACTCAGCGCGGTAACCGTGACGTCTGAGCGAGCACTCAGGCTGGCGTGCGGCAGCCGGCAGCCCTCTGTCGATTGTACCGACGGCGGTATGCGAAGCGGTAGGTATATAACGCGCGGCCTTGAGTGAGTGACGGACGCCTGGTACAACGCGCGCAAAATAATTACCTACTACTACTACATAGCCAAATGACGTTAGTACACGTGCAAATGTGTGCGTGAACTCTAGCGGGGTTGGCTGTCGTGCGTAGCGTAGAAAAAATGGCGGTGAGCGACGACGATACATGACCTTGTACGAGCAGGGTTCAATTGTTTATCTAGTTAGTCGGGTAAAGTCAAAGTCAAAGTCAAATCATTTATTTCAAATAGGCACTTAAAAGGCACTTTTGAACGTCAAAATTTAAAATGAAAAAATAGAATTGATTCTAGTCGCCCATTCCAAAATGTAGTTTTCGTGTGGAGAAGAATGGGCAAGAAACTCCACCGTTACTCTTTTAAAATGTTTTACAAGTTTTTGTATACATTGTTTATATAATTATATGTGAAGACGATGCACCTAAAATAAAATTTAGTCTACCAAAAATGGTAAAAGAATTAAAAATATAACAGACTGGTAAATCAATTATGTGATAGATACATGGTGTCCACATATTTACAAAGATTGAAAAATTTTACTAGTATTTTAAAAAGTGTGTGAGTTACATTTGTCAAAGAATGTAAACAACAATGTAAAAAAAAAAAAAAAATGTGTATGTATAAATTAAATTAGCAACCAGTTTGATTTTGTCTAGACTCTAGATTGTCCTATGGAGCAGGACCAGCATGTTTCCAAACATTGTTATCTTGGATATAATCCTCCAATTTGTAATATCCTTGTTTACAAAGTGTACTTTTTATATACGGTACGTAATGAAATAAAAATAATATTTCAATAACTTTAATTTCGGAAGTCGGTTTCTTTGGATCTGTATTTTAGTTTATTGCCACCGACTTCCGAAATTAAAGTTATTTTTCACTTTGTAGTTTTTTGGAAGTCGGTTTTTTTTTTGTAAAAAGTTTTTATTTCTCGCTTTTTAGTGGGTCTGTTCATAATGTATCTAAGGTACAATAGCCTAATGTCAACTTGCTCATCGCCTTTTACAAAATACATATTGCTTTTCCTGATGCAGGGACGTTAATTGTTGAGGAGTTCTCCTGGTACTCCTACATCAGCTCCATTTCACAATTCGCATTGTGACGAGCATAAATTGTGCTTAGCAACCATATTAAAGTAATCTAATCGCAACCTGTGAATAGTCCCGGTGGCCATCTGTGGTCTTCATCATCAGTTCCACTTCACTAAATGTTGCTTTCCGAGAGCAAATGCACGAGTTACTATAAATACTTAATACCCGAATCGCTATAGGTGTGCCTACAATATTTTGAAGAGTTCCTTCGATTTCTCGAGGATCCCGTCATAGAACTGAATTTTTACCACAATGGGAACAATCTGGAAGTATATCCTTTGAAATAAAAAAATAATTTTCCAAATCGGTTTACAAATGACGGCGTGCTGAGGTAACAAACATAAAAAAATACAACCGAATTGAAAACCTCCTCCTTTTTTAAAGTCAGTTTAAAAAGGGTTTAACTATTCAATCAATAATGCCAAATTATGGTACCTAACTAAATATTGCTTACACTAAAATATTTTCGTTTAAATGACTTACTTATCTATAAATAAGTAATCGGTTATTAAATCGCATGGTATTAAAATGCGATATCCTACAAACATTTATGTAAATACTAATTCGGAAAAGCATCACAATATCCAACCACCGTGATTAAAACTTTTAAATCGCAAAATTGTGTGTTCGTGTCAGCAGTACAGTGCTGCGGTTTTTTGTGAGCGCCCCGAGCTAATGAACCGCCGACGAAGTCGCGGTGTGCGGGGGTGAGGTGCGGTATCTGACGTCAGCGCGGGGTAGGGAGTGGCCATTCTATACGAAGTACTATTAGGTATTCTGTGCTGCCATGCAAAAGCAACTAGGTGAGAAACAGTTAAAAGTTAAACAAGACGTGATAACACGATGGAACTCTACGTTCGATATGTTCGAGAGGATTTTGGAGATAAAAAGAAGTGTGATTTCCACCATTGCCACCGATTATCCTAACACGCCAAATTTGACGCCCGACGACATAGCAATTTTGTCCAAATGTTGTGATTTATTACGACATTTTAAATCAGTAACTGAAATTATGAGTGCAGAAAACCATGTTACTGTATCTCAAATAATAGTTTTAGCGAATTTGCTTAAAAAAAAATGTGAGGCGTTCACCACGCAAGATCCAAACATTCCCGAAACTGTGAGGGATTTGGCCAAGCGGCTCGTTACGGATATAGCACATCGGTTTCGAAATGTAGAGGATAATAAATTATTTGCCGTGAGTACGCTTCTAGAAGCGTACTCACGGCCCACGACACCCACGATTACCCCACCCACCCACGATTTAAGGCATATGGTTTTCCTGATGACAAAAAAGTAGTGTTGATAATGCAAAAAAATATTTATCGAATATTGCCGCTAAATCTATTGCATTTGTTGAAACTGATTCAGAAGTTAGTGAAAATATTTCACCAAGGGATACAAACATAGAAAAACCTTCCATATGGAATGAATTTGATCTGAAAGACGTAGATGCAGTTAAAAAGCAAATCCCGACCGCAGCTGGAATCATAGAAGTAGATAAATATTTCGATGAGCCTCTTATCAGCAGGAAGAAACCCAACGACCCTGTATTATGGTGGTACACGAAAAGGCACATATATCCACGCCTATATGATGTAGCCAAAAACACTTTTGTACTCCAGCAACTTCAACTCCTTCCGAAAGAGTTTTTTCGAAAGCTGGACATGTCGTTACTGACAGGCGCAACCGATTGAGTGGTAATAAAGTGCGCCTGATTTTATTTTTACATGCAAATATACCACATATTTAACTTTAAACCATACGAAAAAGAATTGTTACTTTTTATGCTTTGATCTCAATTAAAACACTCAGTTTTTTTATTTGTTCCGTGTGTTTTATTTATCATGTAACTCATTTCACATATTTCTGTATCTCTTCTTAATCTAAACAATGTATTAAAAAACGTTAACTGTTCGCAACAGACTGTACTTTATTCAAAAAAGGCATTTTACATATAGTACTATAGATGGCGTCACTAGACATACATTTTTTTTATTAGATGTATCAAAACGTCTTTGTAGTGAACAAAGACGTTTTGATACATCTAATAAAAAAAATGCGAATTTAATGTTGTTTTTCTAAATGGAAAGTTTAACAAGAACGAATGGTACGTGGACTCCAGCGCAAGTGCACATATGACTGCGAATAAAACGTGGGTAAAGAACATGAATAAAACGCCATGTTTACCAGAAATTGTTGTCGCTAATGAGTCAAAAGTGCCAGTTGTTGGTTCCGGAGACGTAGACATTGTTTCGGAATTAGAGTGTCACATAACAGTTAAAAATGTGCTATGCGTGCCTAGTTTAACAACCAACTTATTATCTGTAAGTGAGCTTATTAAGAATGGTAATAATGTCATATTCGAAGAGAAGCACTGTTATATTCGAAACAAGGACAATGTTTTGGTTGCGACTGCGGATTTGACAGATGGTGTTTATAAATTGAGGTTACAGCAGTCAGTGGAAAGTTATGGCACAGAAGATTAGCACAATTAAACTGTCAAGATATGCATAGAATGAGAAACGGTATTGTGGATGGTTTGTCTTATGATAACACTTTGACATAAGCAAGTCTCAATGTATCACATGCTGTGAGGGAAAACAAACGAGATTACCATTTTCTCATGTGGGTGAGCGAAGTACAGAAACGCTACACAGAATTCACAGTGATATTTGTGGCCCGATGGAAACAAAAAGTCTAAATGGTGCTCGATATTTCCTGTTATTTATTGATGATTACAGTCACATGATTTTCATATATTTTCTGAAGCAAAAGAGTGAAGCTTTCAACAGATTTAAAGAATTTAAATCAGTAGTTGAAAATCAACAAAGTAAGAAAATAAAGATACTTAGAACACACAATGGACTTGAATTATGCAATAAGGAGTTTGAGAGTTACCTAAAACATGCAGGTGTGATACACCAAAAAACAAATTATTATACCCCAGAACAAAATGGACTTTGTGAAAGGGCTAACCGAACGGTGGTTGAGAAAGCTAAATGTTTATTATATGATGCAAAGTTAGACAAGACATTTTGGGCAGAGGCAGCCAATACTGCTGTATATTTAAAAAATAGGTCTATTGCATCGGGATTGGATGAAACTCCATATGAATTGTGGTATGGATCAAAACCAGATTTGAGTCACATACGTTTGTTTGGGAGCAAAGTCATGGTGCATGTCCCTAAACAGTTAACGTTTTTTAATACAATATCCTACCAAACATCAGTACTACACTCACCACCCACACATGACACAACAAACATAATTATTTCATTAGGTACATCATACCAAAATCATAATGTTTACACTGTGTTAGTGTGTTGTCAAAATCTCATGACCAGACCTCACCTCGTTCATTCTCAATTCTTTAAACAATTTTTGAGTCGGTTCATTCGCTCACTGAGCTCACTCAATACTCACTCGCGAGTACTCGCGAATCAACTTAACTCAGATGTGGATATAATTTCAGTAGAAAAGAAAATCTCATAAACATCCTTAAAACACACCTCGTAGTAAATTATTATTATGCATAAGTTAGATTACATCTGGAAATAGCAAATATTACTTACAACATACACATTTCCAGTGATTGTCGACGTAGATTATTGTATATATTAGTTATTAACCAGAAAACAGTTAATATGGCCACTTAAATCATTGTATGTCATCTTGCTATTTAGTTTTGTATAACTAATTCCGAAGTAAAATGTTGTATGTATTACTTAGCATAAAATACTTCTAAATTTAGCAACTTATATTGTTGTATGTAATCTATACCACATTTTAGATCACCATAGGACACCACAAGCGCATTGACCTTGACCTCAGTGTCTCAGTGTTGACCTTGAACATTCATAGTCAAGATCCGCGATTATCTTGTTCACTGAGCTTTAGGTCAAGGTTAACATTTCGAAAGTCAAGATCCGCAATTCTCGGGAGCAGTAACAGGTCAATATTCACGGTTAGTGACCTTGACGTCAAATTCAAGTGACCTTGGGGTCAAGGACAAGTGACTGTTAGGTCAAACTCAAGTGATACTGGAGGTCAATGTCGAGTTACCTTGGAGGTCATGTTCAAGAGACCTTGGGAGTGTCTTTAGAATTCCAGGGCCCTGACACTGGTGCCGATTCTCTTGTACACCGAACTAAACTAACTAAACTATCACTAAAATTCCTTACTTTTGGCTATGAGAATCTTAGAGCTATTATGCATTAAAATATCTCTAAATTTAAAAATGATTTTGACACAACCAAATCGAATTTGACAATCGCGACTCCACGTGGTAAGTAGGTACTTTTATTTTTGTTTGTTCGCACGGTTTGTGCATTCAGCCAAAAAGTAGGTACTTATTTGCCCTCATGATCATCATCTGCCTAGCCTTTTCCCGACTATGTTGGGGTCGGCTTCCAGTCTAACCGGATGCAGCTGAATACCAGTGTTTTACATGGAGCGACTACCTATCTGACCTCCACAACCCAGTTACCCAGTGACTAGGTAATAGGATACCCCTTGGTAAGTCTGGTTGTGACTTTCGGGCTTCTGTCTACCCGAAACGACTGTCAAAGATCCACGAATGACAGCCGGGACCAACGGCTTAACGTGCTTTCCGAGGCACGGAGGGGTCTCGGTATGTAAAGATGGTCACCCATCCAGAGACCAACCGCGGCAAGCGTAGCTTAACCTGATCGATCGACCTGTGCGGCTGTTATTATTTAGCCACGGGTCCCTCCCCGTGTTTTTTTTTAGCCGATGGTGCGCAGTGGGGCAATTCGACCTCTTTTTTATGGAATTTTTCACTTTTGTATGGAAAATATGAAAAATTATTACCAACGTGTTGAGTTTTGGGGGTTTACGGGTTCCTTAAAGGGGGTCGAAATTTTCATTATTTTTGCGATAGGACACACCGTTTTCGAGATATAAGCAAAAGAATAGAAAATCAAAAAACAGTACTGTTTTGCATCTGAAGTCGAGGTGTTGGTGTGAATTTTAGTTCATGCCAACTAATCTTTTTAGTCATGATTTAAAATAGTTAGATTTAGTTATAAAATCTAAATTTTAGGTGAAAAACCTCACATTCAGAATAGCAAAATTACTATTTTCACTAAACTAATATCTCAGTGCAATCTTAGTGCTGTCAAACTAAAATTTAGTTAAGTTGTGTCACTTTAGTTAACTTCAGAATGGGAAATCGTCGTTTGACAGGAATAAACTAAATTTTGGTGATTTTTAGTCTAGTTTAGACGCACTTGTGACAAGAGAATCGGCACCACTACCAACCCCTTGACTTCGACTGCAAAACAGTTATTTTTTTTTTTTAAGGTTCCGTACCTATAAAGGAAAAAAACGGAACCCATAGAGGATCACTTTGTTGTCCGTCCGTCCATCTGTCTGTCTAGACTAGTGATGGGTAATGGAAAAATTTCGGAAGGAAAAGAAAAGAAAAAAAATATTTTTCAAATATTTTTCCAATACTTTTCCGATATTTTTCCAAATCAAAAAGCTGACTGTGATTAGAAAAAAATAAGACTATTCAGTGTACCCTGAAATATTATCTATATTCAAAGAAATTAAAACTTAAAACTCATGCTGATTAACTAACTGCATGAGAAAATCGTTGAATTAGAAATAATACGAGTATGTACTGACTGAGCGGGCTCACAAAATTGCTTTAATTTCATATAATTGGAATATACAAAATAAAAAATAATGAAGAATTGTCTGATCATAATATTGAGGAGGAAGATGAAAACCCACCGACTGAAGATTTATTGTTTGTAGATGCAGATGCAGTAGAAAATATTGGTTATGATACACTTTTTGCCAGTGATGATTCGGATTCTTCAACAGAATAGATATGTTGTGCGTGCAATTAATGATGCCGATTCTCTTGTCACAAATGCGTCTAAACTAGACTAAAAATCACCAAAATTTAGTTTATTCCTGTCAAAAGACGATTTCATTTTCTGAAACTAACTAAAGTGACACAACTTAACTAAATTTTAATTTGACAGCACTAAGATTGCACTGAGATATTAGTTTAGTGAAAATAGTAATTTTGCTATTCTGAATTTGAGATTTTTCACCTAAAATTTATATTGGCCCCGATTCTGTTGTTTACAAACTAAACTAAATTTAAGTTCAGTGCATCTTTTTCTTTCTATTTCACTAAGAAAAGGACAGAAGATAAATATTAGTTTAGTTCTGTCAAATTAGTCAGCGCCTGACGTAAATTGACGTATTTTTAGGAGCCAATTTTTTGATCACGTCTAAACTTGTCTATGGATTATCTAATTTGACCGGACTAAACTAATATTTATCTTCTGTCCTTTTCATAATGAAATAGAAAGAAAAAGATACACTGAACTTAAATTTAATTTAGTTTGTGAACAACAGGATCGGGGCCAGTTTCTAACTAAATCTGACTATTTTTAGTCGCGACTAAAAGGTGTGGAATAAGATTAGTTATCATTGTTTTGTTTTATTAGTTATCATTGAAACTTAAAGTTCTAAGATCTATGAAAATGATCGAAAGTCAATCATTAGACGACTTGCTTTCCATAGTTGTTTGTGATCTACGGTCAAAAGAATGCGCATACGGTGAATGTGTAGTTTGCAAGAACAAAAAAGTTGAATTTCATAATTTTATGTCAGATGAAATAGTCTCTTGGTATGAATGGATAACGAAAGTACATGAAATAAAGAAAAAACCAGTGAAGACACTAATACCACCAAGAAGGTAATAAAAGAAAACAGCACCTCTAAAAAATCTCATTTATGTATTTTCACAAGAATTAAAGCAGTTTAAGAAGCATGCCTATAACATAATTCATCATTAAACACTTGACCGTTATTTGAAGCATAGTAGTTTGAGAGTAGCATATCTGTTTTCCGCTTTATCTTACCTCCTTGTCTACCCTAGTATCCCCTTCTCTGTCTCTCAATTCGTCACCACCCGGCAGTGAGGTGGGGTGTTGGGTCCACACCTCGCCTTTGGTCATTGGCGTCCTGTTTTCCGCACCGCACAGTCGTGCCCCAGGAGTTTTAAATCCACTTACAGTTAACATAATTCTTATACTAGAATTTCAAACCAACGTTTCGTCCGATTCATGTAAGTTCTCAATTACCTCCATACTTCCGAAATTAATCAATTATTTTCGATAATACGATCTAACGGGTTTACCGTTCGATTCTTTTGATGTAATTGTACTTAATTTGTTGTTTTTGCAAATTGTTTTAATTTTTTACCCTAGGTAAGTGTCGTGAAATAACGAAAATGAGCAGTGAAAATGATGAAATGCCACATAATGTTGGCTCGGATAATAATAATTTATTGGGGGCACCTCCTGTAATGAACGTCAAAAAAGACGATGGATTCGTTCACAAGCAACCTAAAAGGCGTATTAGATCAAGTAGTAGTTCGTCATCGTCAAGTTCGAGCTCGTCCTCGTCATCTTCCAGCTCTGCCTCGCGTGGCAAACGCAAATCTAAACGCCGCCGACGCCACAAAAAAAGGGGGGGGCAAACGTAGTCGTCGCCGCGATTACCACCTCGATAAATTATCACAAGAAATTAGTGAACTTCGCAATCAAGTTAACCTTTGTGACGGCGGTGGCCAGATTTTTCAAAACAGTGTTGATATAGAGGGTAGTATTGATGACAATATTAGCGGCGAGTTATACAACCAATTGTTTTTGATATCGAAACCAAACTTAAAGAACCCGCTGTCCCGAAAACTCCCCATAATCTTTTAGAAATATTAAATAGTATCCAACATTTCAATAATAAGGAATGGTCTGAAGTTCGTTATAACGAAGTCCAAAAGTTATACAATCACAGCCCCGGGTTTATAGATCTAGAAGTTAATGCCGAGCTTAAAGCTTATGACTTGTTAAAACATTTATCGTATTCGGATAAATCATACGCAGCATTAACTTTTTGTGTACTTAAACAACGCGAAGCATTAGAATTTGCTCTAAAAAATGTATTGCAGTGGGCGCAATCTTCCGATTTAAATTTTGAGGGTATAAATGAAAAAGTTAACCAGTTCTTTCTCAAAGGTGATTTGATCAAAGTATCATCAGATCTGCTCCAATTAATTTGCGGTCATAGGGCCGAAGTGATTGAAATGAGACGCGACGGTATAATAAACAGTGTCCGTGACCCAATTCATAAAGCTGCTTTACGTAAAATTCCCCCTTCAAGCGATCACCTTTTTAACTCTGAATCCCTGACATCATTTCTCGAGAAAGCAGGAGGTGTCCGAAAAATATTTTTTGCTGTGATTAAGCAAGGCACTACTACTTCCGCTTCGCAAGCGAGTACTAATAGCAACAGGCCTACACGCCTCCCCTCGCAGGGGCAGGCTATTCGCAACGTACCCCCGCAGGGTACTTCACATGGATGTTGTGCTCCATTGCATATTCCCCATGCTTATCAGCCCTCGCAGGGCTGTTCTCATACCCGTCCCTCGCAGGGTCGGAGAACACACGGCAATGAGTCGCGCTCAACATTCACTGGCAATACAGGAAGTTCCTTTCGCTCAAGAGGAGGGCGACCAACAACTAGAGGAAGAGGTCATGACAGAAATGCACGCAAACGTGCCGGATCTCCTTCGGAATACAATACCATCCTTAAAAAACGTAAGTATTGACAACCAGAGATTCAGGGCCGGCCGGCTACTTCTATTTCGCAAACGGTGGCAGCACCTAGGCGCCCCAAATTATCTTCTGAAGCTAATAAATGGGTATCGCATACCCTTTACCGAGAGACCCCCTCTCGTCATGCCGAACTTATACCAAAACAGGTTCTGCACAGGGGTTACGCAAGAAATGACTGCCATAATTCGTCAGATGCTGCACCAAGCCACATTAGAAGTAGTGAGGCCATCCCCAAGTTTTATTTCAACAATGTTTCTAGTACCCAAGAGCGACGGATCTCATCGCCCTATCTTCAATCTGTCGGCTCTAAACGACTATGTCATAACTCAACGTTTCAGTCTAATAAACGTTCAACGCATCCCGGATTTCCTTCAACACAACAACTGGTTGTGCAAAATAGATTTGTCTCAAGCGTACTTCCATCTGCCAATTGCTCGGTCTCACAGGAGGTTCCTGAGACTGATTTACCAAGGTCAATTGATGCAAATGACTTGCCTGCCATTTGGACTCAGTACGGCACCCAAAGTTTTCGCGTCATTAACCAATTGGGTTGCTCAAACTCTCAGGGAGCAAGGATTACGTATAATCGTTTATTTGGACGATTTTCTCCTGGCCCACCAGAGTCGTCAGGTTTTAGAATCACATGTCCAAATCCTACTTCAGAGACTTCATTATCTGGGGTGGCAAATAAATCTAGAAAAATCGATATTAACTCCTCAACAAGACCTAGTATTTCTCGGTGTCCGCTGGAAATCTTTAACAAACGAAAAAGCTCTTCCAAACGAGAAAAAAACTGCAGTGCGATCCAAGATCATACCGGTTCTGTCAAGCGGCCATATAGACTTAAAAACACTACAAAGTATTGTTGGCCTATTAAACTTCGCAAGTTTCATAGTCCCGAAAGGCAGATTACATTACCGAGCACTACTATCCTTCCTTATCTTTCTCGAGAAATCTCAAATGACCAAACGCTTTCCAGTTCCGAGACAGGCTATGGAAGACCTGCAATGGTGGCTTCACAATCACCATTCTTCAACTCCAATTCATTGGGCACCTCCCTCACATTTCTTGGCAACAGATGCATCAGATCTGGCGTGGGGGGCACAGCTAGACCATCTCTCCCTAACGGGAACGTGGACCAAGCAAGAAAGTCTATTGCATTGCAATCAGAAAGAGCTTCTTGCCCTACTCAAAATCTTACAATACCAGTATCAAATTCTGTCTCACTCCACACTCCTTTGGCAGAGCGACAACCGGACGGCAATCGCCTACATCCGAAACGAGGGCGGGACAAGGTCTATGGCTATGATGGACATAACTACCCAGATTTTTCAACTATTAGACAGTCATCAAATTCACATTGTTGCTCATCATATTCCCGGAAAATTCAACGGCCACGCAGATCATCTGTCACGCTACCGCTCTCCCCCAGAATGGCATCTGCTACCTATATGCACGGAGAAGATTTTCAAAAAATTCGGTGTGCCGGTGATAGATCTGTTTGCGTCCGCCAATGCTCATGTAGTTGCAAATTATGTATCCCTCGATTTGAACGACCGACAGGCAATGTACCACGATGCCTTTTCTCGCCCTTGGAACTATCACCTAGCGTGGCTATTTCCACCGCCTTACCTAATACCCAAGGTTCTCGCTCACCTCAATCATGCGAAAGGCACATTTCTGTTAGTAGTCCCACGTTGGGAACGCGTGTTTTGGAGAGCAGACCTCAGAGCGAAAGCTGTAGCAGCACCGTTCACAATTCGGTATCTGAACAAACATCTGATAGATACATCAACACGGCGTCCGCCTCAAAAAGTTCAACAAATGACTCTAGAGGTTTGGAAATGTGGGGGTGGTCACATAGTTTAACTGACTGGAATGATGCCCAATTGAACTTATTATCATCATCTTGGCGTTCATCTACACGCAAAACGTACCAAGTTGCCTGGAACAAATGGTTATCTTGGTGCAAGTTATACAAACTTGACGCTTTTAAGCCTACCGGTTCAATTTTAGCTAAATTCCTAGCGGATCTATTTTTGAAGGAACAACTTTCTTATAATACAATTTTATTACATAAGTCGGTGGTCTCCACTCTATGTGATACTGAGGTCTCTGGTGTATTAAGCTCTCACGTCTTAGTTAAGCACGTACTGAAATCTATTTCTCTGAAAAAACCTGTGCAACATAAAACAATGATATGGGACACAGATACCCTAACTACCTTTTTAGCTACTTATTCTGTTGTTGAAAATAACATGTTTTCAATTTCCCGACATACAGCTATTCTACTTTTGTTATGTTCAGGCAGACGTGTCCATGATCTTACCCTGCTAGCAGTGGACAAACAACATTATAAAGAATGCGATGGTTACGTCATAATGTGGCCCCTATTCGGTTCTAAAACCGATAATTGTGATTTCAGGCAATCGGGCTGGAAGATACTAGCTAATTCTGACAACAAGCAACTCGATGTGGTTTACTGGGTGAAACATTGCATCCGACTTCTTCATAACAGACGGAACGAAGCTAACTGCTCAAACTTATTTGTCAATTTAAGAAGACAACCTAAAGCTGCATCCAAAACTATGATTTCTGGATGGATCAAAACATTATTATCCGAGGCGAAGATTACCGCCCCTCCGGGCAGCATACGTTCAGCCGTTGCTTCGAAGAGTTGGTCAGATAATATATCAGTAGACGAAATTCTTTCCCGAGGTAATTGGAAGTCTGGCAATACCTTCCAAAAGTTCTACAGGCGAGAAGTGATGCCAACCCGTAGTAATCATTTAAGAGATTCTTTTGCTCCTATTGATTAATTTAGCACTATTAATGTTACATAAAAGTGAAATTAAAGTGAATTATTTTGGCATTTTGTCTTTAGATCATAGTACCTATGTATGTTGTTAGAATAAATAATGTAGAAGTATGATGATTAAATAAAACACCCTTTTTGTTCAATACATTGTTTCTAATTTATTTCGACCAAGGAAATATAATTACCAAGGAAATATATCTTCTTGATATCATTTGAATTTATGCATACCTAACAATACAATGCTCTGTCACATTGGCGTCCATCACCACCAGGCGATAACAAACACGTCTCAAACTACTATGCTTCAAATAACGGTCAAGTGTTTAATAGCAGCGTTTTACCTGAAATAAAACGCTTATTAAATACTTACCTTATTTGAAGCATAGCTTTTAATTCTGCCTGCTGGTTTTCGACTCAATGACCAAAGGCGAGGTGTGGACCCAACACCCCACCTCACTGCCGGGTGGTGACGAATTGAGAGACAGAGAAGGGGATACTAGGGTAGACAAGGAGGTAAGATAAAGCGGAAAACAGATATGCTACTCTCAAACTACTATGCTTCAAATAAGGTAAGTATTTAATAAGCGTTTTATTTCAGGTAAAACGCTGCTAATATCGTGAGTATCGGAGATGTATAAATAATTTAGATGACCACTCAGTTCTGTTCCATATCGACTATTCGGAGAACCATGGCTGAGATACAGTCTATGCACTTTGGTGCCTCGAGACAACAAATAACTCTCCATACTGGGGTGATGTATCTCAAAGGAAAGAAACCAGTAACATATTGTTTATTGTCAGGAAATTACTACCACGGACCCGAAGCGATATGGGCGCATATGAGCCCTGTACTTGAATTTGTCAGAAATGAGTATCCTACCATTACCAAACCCCAGTTTTGTTCTTACGGCCCCACCAAACAGTACCGTCAAAAAAAAATCTATTTTCTGTTTATAAGAAAAAATATGGATTCACCAACTCAACATGGAATTTTTCGGTGGCAGCCCATTGAAAAACGGCAGCTGATGGTGTAGGTGGGGCAATCAAAAGAAAGCTGGACTCTTTTGTCAATTGTGGCTTCGACGTTGTGAACGCGGATGTAGCATTTCAGCTCCTTGCAGAATCTGATACTGCAGTCAAAGTTTTTCTTATCCCAGTAGACACTATTCTGATGCTGACAATGGAACTTATCACGATACCTAGGACAATGAAGATTCACCAAATTATTAATACTAACAATGACGAAATCGTTTCTGCTATTTAGAAAGATCAGAAGTTTCATATTGCAAGAGCTTTGATTTAAAAAAAATGTGTCTACAAAAGCCATAAAAAAAACCATGGAAGAGAATAGGAAAGGTGTGAAAATTCTATCAGTTATAAAAAATACAGAACAAAACAGGACATATTTTGATTTAAAAAAAGATTTTGACACTTTTAAAACAAAAAAGTGAATATTGACGATATCCTAACACCCACAACTTCTAGAATAACTAAAGAAATAAAAACTGGAAAATTGAAGCGTAAACTAAATAAAGCGAATGAAGTAGTGAAACCCAAGAAACCAAAAATTGATGACGATAGTTAATATAATGATTATTCATTACAAGATTCAACGGAAGATGACATTTTTATTCCCCAAGATGAGACGGATGAGGAGGTTCATGACGATAACTGGACTGATAAACAACCAAATATAGCTATGCAGCTATGAAGACGACATGGTGCTGCTGGGCCCGACTGCAGGTTCTATTGGAGAGATGTTGAAAGTTTGTGAGGACTACGCGGCTAGGCATGGGCTCGTGTATAACGTGAAGAAATGTGAATACATGGTCTTTGGGGTCGCTGGTAAGTGTACAGATTATTCACCTAACTTTACCCTAAATGGCCTGAGCATAAGAAGAGTAAAACAATTCAAATATCTGGGACATATGCTTACCGATGACCTGAAAAACAATGTGGATATTGAGAGGGAGCGCAGGGCTTTGGCGATCCGCGGTAATATGTTGGCTCGTAGATTCGCCCGTTGCACGGACCAGGTAAAAATAACGCTTTGCAAAGCATACGTAGTCGGGCCATAAGTTCTGTCACATAGGTAAAATTTCAAATTTAAAATGCAAGCCGAAAAAATATCATGCATTCGAAATTTGAATATTTAAAGAAAATAAAAACAAAGGGTTTCTGGAATTTGCAAAGAATGCAGAGTCGCAGAAATTGCATTGCATCGTTGCGGTCACGCGCCAACTGAGATTTTCAAATTGCTCAAATATTTTAAATTTTCAAATTGCTTAAAAATTTTAAAATTCCACTGAGATTATCGTATATATTATATTATCGTATTATATACTATCGTACTATCAAACAATTTAGGGAAGATTTAAGATTAGAAGATAAAGAAAGGAGCGGTCGATCTCGTACTGTTCGGACTCCAGCGGTCATCAAAGCAGTGAAGGCGCGAATCCAACGAAATCCTGTCCGCAAGCAAAAAATGTTGGCTCTGCAGATGGGACTTAGCAGAACCACTGTTAAAAGGATGTTGAATGAAGACCCAGGACTACGTGCTTATAGAAAAAAAAAACAGCACATCTTCTTAACGCACGGCTGAAGAAAATCAGACTCGAAAGATGCCGGGTGTTGTTAAGGCGGTACGCGGGAAAAAAAACCGCGAAATACTCTTTTCGGACGAAAAAAATTTTAATGTTGAGGAGAGTTTCAACAAACAAAATGATAAAGTGTATGCACACTCTAGTCAAGAAGCGACGCTGGCTGTGCCACGTGTTTAGCGTGGTCATCACATTTCTGCATTCATGGTTTGGCTTGGGGTGTCCTATTTGGGTCCAACGGAACTTTTTTTTTTTTTGAAAAAGGAGTGAAAACCAGTGCCCTCGTATATCAAAACACAGTCCTAACAAACATTGTGGGGCCTCTTTCACAAACAATGTTCGAAAAGAGGCACTGGGTATTCCAGCAGGATTCTGCGCCGGCTCATAAGGCAAAAAGTACCCAAAACTGGCTCACGACCCGTGGAATCGACTTTATCAGGCATGAGGATTGGCCTTCCTCCAGTCAAGACTTGAATCCCTTGGATTACAAAATATGGCAGTACTTAGAGGAGAAGGTCTGCGCTAAACCCCATCGCGATTTGGAGTCACTTAAAGCATTCCCTCATTAAAGCAGTCGCCGATATTGACATGAACGTCGTGCGTGCTTCAATTGATGACTGACCTTGCAGATTGAAGGCTTGTATCGAAGCAAGAGGACATTTCGAATAATTTTAATGTGGTTTAAATTTGTATTTTATACCCTTTTATTTGATATATAAATGGTTGTAGTGCGTAACTCATTGTGTCATTTATTTAACTTTCTATATGTGACAGAACTTATGACCAGACTACTTATTGTCAGGGTCTGTACACGGGTGGTCTGTGGATCAACTACGCCAAAAAGGTCCCTAGATGTCCCGCGCGTCCAGTACAACAATGTTTTTAGAATGCTCTTGAGACTGCCCCGGTTCTGTAGTGCGTCAGAAATGTTTACGCAGAACCATACGGATGGCTTCCACGCAATTGTGCGGAAGAAAATAGCGTCTGTGGCAGCTAGAACCCGGGCTGGGGGCAACAGCATTCTAAAAACAGTGACTGAGAATGTGTTTTCCCCTATTATGAGGCATTTTGTGGAGAAGATGACCCATTGAGAAACTGGTTTCGTCTTCTCTACAAAGTGACTCATACCCAAAATTGTTACCTTAATTTATGTATATACTAACACTAGATATAAGGTACTTTACTAACACTACGGATCCCTGTTATCTGATTACTTGAAATAAATTATTATTATTATAGTAATCGAAAATGGCATATTGCCGATGCAAAAATTTGTAGAATTATTAGATGAAGACTTGCTCAGCCAAGAGGATACTTTAAATACTCTTGAAGAAAAATAAACAATAAATGCCAATGATTGTGTACTTGTAAGGTATTATAAAAGAAATGATTGGAAGTATTTCATAGGATTTGTCGAAAGTATAACAAAAGATGAAGCTAATAATTATTTGATTTCATTTAAAAAAAAAAAATCTATTGCAAAATAAACGATGCCCAAAAGAATATTTACTTAAATATAATAGTGACGATATTTATTTTAATAATTAAGACATGTGATATGGTTTTGTGAAACATTTAGTTGATTAATGAATATTTAGTATTTTTCACACATTTCCAGATTTCCAGGTTATCATGTTACTTAAATATTCTTTGTCATGTTTGTTTTCAAAGTGTTTATAGCTGAAAAAAAAAAACAAAGAAGCATAAATAAGGTATATTTTATTTTTAACCTACTACCACCACCCTAACATACTACCATAAAAAATACCAACATGTAAACCCATCTTTACTAATTTCTGCGTCTTTCCAGTGTGTTATGTGTGTTACATGTTCCAATGTGTTATGGTACAACATTTCGCGGCCAGACCCTAATGGGTATTTTAAAAGAGATCTTAAAATATTCCGGCAAGATTTATTTTAGTAAAACTGTGCCTCATGTGATGCAAATGTTCTCTATAGCCACAGAATACTCAATAGTACTACTTACAGAATGGACCCCCTTTCCCGGCGCTCATATTAGATACCGCACTTCACCCCGCACTTCGAGGTATTCGTCGCCGACTCTTTAGCTAGGGCGCTCACATAGAACCGCAGCACTGTACAGTCACGAGCACTAAAATATATACATTGTCACATTTTCTAAAATATCTTAACTCCATTCAAGAAATTAGTGTACGACAATATTATTACCTAACCATCAAACTGTGTCAAAACTAAGTATTCATTGGTTTCACGGTAATATAAACGAAACAAAATCAGTAATAACTTTACACTTCCAATGTAATTTTTAAGTATCCATGACAATTTCTTTCACAATGTATACAATTTGTTCATATGTAATAAAAATTGTCATGGATAGGGTGACTTAGCCGGTTTTCGGCCAGTTAAGTGAATGTATGACTTTCTGGCGATTTTTCTTCTTAGTAATATAGTCGCAGATCAGTTTCAAAAATATTTTTGAACTCAAAAGATAATATAGATTTGATATTTTGAGACCTTTTACTCGTCAACGTCTTAGTAAAATTACAAAAAAGTAAATGTCTGAAAATAGCCATTTCGCCTGTTTTCGGCCACCTGTGCCAGTTTCCGGCCACTATTTTGCTAGTTTTCGGCCACTACCCTACTGTATGAAAAATGAACTCTATTTGCTATCGCGTAGGTTCTATATTGGAATAAAAGCAAAGAAACTTATGAATTAACGATTTAATTAAAATCTTTAAATTATTTATTATAAAAATAATATTAATAATAGGAACATTGGTCTGAAAATAAAAATTGCAATAAAAAATATTGAGATTACGGAAAAATGTCTAACTCGTGATCAACGTCCTCTTCTTCAATAAAGACTCTTTTCTCATTTTCCTTATTTATTTCTTTAATATTTTCGAAATCACTCTTTTCAATCAAAACATCTATTACTAAATACCCATGTTTGCAAACCAATAAATGATTTGATTTGATTTGATTTGATTCAATATCAGTCTTATTTATAACTATATTAGTCTTCTTAGTATTGTTTTCTACATCTTGATCAATATTTATAATATTATTGTCCGTGTTTTGTTCTTTGGTAATCTCGTTTTCGTCTTCGGTCTGATTACTCTTTGGGATATTAAGTGTTTTTTTGTTCTTATTAACTATCTTCGGTTTTTTTGGTTTCGGTTCACATTTTTTTTGTTCCTTTTCCACTTTTCTTTTGTTTTTTTCGTCTATCTTTTTTTGCGTTTCTTTTTCTTTCAAATTATGGAAATCTCTAAAAGCTTCTGACGATATCGCACTTGGAAATGTATTAATATTCTTCTTCTTTGTATTTAGAATTCCAGTTTGACTAATTGGAAATCTCAAACGGTTTTTTAATGGATCATTTTTTGGACACAATGGCGACGGGGGAGCATGCACTTCGGCTACCGTAATTTGTGTTGCATTTGGGTCCTCAGTCAAGTTTATGTCGGCTATGTTTAAAACAGAAATGTCACTTAGCGAAACGTATGATCCAACATCCGGAATTGAGATATCATCAAGCAAAGAAAAGTCTTCAATAACACTAACACTTTCTGCAGTATTGACATTTGCCTTTCTTGTTATCCTATTATCGAGAAGATGGATTTGTTCTGGTGTTTTGAACGTAGAAGAATTAACAACTTCAGTAGACATATCGCACACCCACATTAAGAGTAGCTCAACTCAAAATAGCAGTTTTACACAGTTGCCTTTGGAGTTGATGTAGCTTTCGATGCAGATTCCGATAATCGCAATAACTCGATTTTGGATTATTTAGAGTTGTGCCACCCTTTATCTAGGTGTGCGATATTATCGAGAAAATTGGTTTGTTTAGGTGTTTTGAACGTAGAAAAATTAACAACTTCAGTAGACTTACGTGGTGTTTTGGAAGTTACGACGTTGACGATTTTTACTGAAGGATGACTCCGCCAACTCTATTTCATTACAGACCGTATCTGGGTCAATCTTTCTCTTCAATAAATTTTCTTTTATCGAAACAACCACTTTTACTGCGCTTGCGAAATCTCGTTGCGTTAATCCACCGGAGGATAGTGATCTCTTCTTCCTTCTTTCCTGAAAATCCTTTACGCATTTTGTGAAATCTACTGCATCTACATTGAAGGGAAATAGCCCACACTTTCTGAATCCGTTCTTAATAGTTTGTGTCATATCTACATCCAGGGTTTCCTTAAATACTTTACTAAAATTTATCTTCGTCACGGTTTTATTGAGGTTTTCCGGTTTGGCTTGCCAGTTTCTTAAAGTTTTCTTCCATTCTTGTTTTAAAGGTCTAAACACACTAACATCGGCTAGTTGCATAATGTGAGTAGTATTTGGAGGTAAAGCGTATAAAACAATGCCATTTACATCACAAAAGAGACTTAAGGCCATCGACATATGTGATTTATGTCCATCAACGAAAAGGATTACTGGTTTTTTTATATTATTCTTCACTAACCAGTCATTAAAGTCGTTAGCAATGTATTCATAAAATACATCTGAACGCATCCAACCTGATTCAGTTTTTCCTATTATCCAACCTTCTGGCATATTTTCTACAACCGCTTTCGGCGGTCTTATGTATGGAAACACTACAAGCGGAGGGCATACTTTCCCTGATGCAGTCATCATTATTAAAACCGTAAGTGATTCTTTTTCGTTGCCTCTTTTAACAATATAAACATTTTTGTAATCTTTCGGAGCACAGCCCGGCCTGACTCGGAACAAAGTGATGCTGTGTGTTTGGTGGGATTGGAAAGGAATCGTCCACTATGAGCTTTTGCCGCCGCGTAAAACTATCGATTCTGACCTCTACTGTCAACAACTGATGAAGTTAAAAGAAGCTGTTGAGAAAAACCGGCCGGAGCTGGTGAATAGGAAGGGCGTGGTGTTTCATCACGACAACGCCTGACCGCACTCATCTATAGCCTCTCAGCAAAAATTGAGAGAGCTTGGCTGGGATGTATTAATGCATCCTCCGTATAGCCCTGATCTTGCTCCATCAGATTTCCACCTGTTTCGATCACTTCAGAACTCTTTAGGAAGCATAAAGTTAACCTCAAAAGAACACTGTGAAAACTACCTGTCAGATTTTTTTGATAAAAAATCTCAAAACTTCTACAGCAATTGGAACATGGCATTGCCCACAAGATGGCAACAAGTCATCGATCAAAACGGCACATACATATTATAAATAAATAAAAAATTAAACCTAAGAGAAACATGTTTTTTTTGTATGAAAAATACGAAAATACTTTTGCCCCGTTAAGTTCCACACCCGCATCGGGCCAGTGTGGTGAACTACGGCCTAAACCCGGAGCTTAGAGGAGACGTAGACGCGTGACGACGAATGAGACGCGTAAGGGTTGATACGATGATGTATGTTTAGAAAAATAATAATAAAAGTTATCTGTTTCCAGATGTTTGTTAGCAGCACGAGCATTGCATTACGACCCCATCACTGCTGGGAAAATAGTAAATGCATGCTGCGTGCTACATAACATATCAAACCGCAGCAGGCTACCCATCATATTGCTCACGAGCGAGGAAGAAGAAATGGAGAATCAGCTACAACACCAGGCACTTTTCTACTTAATTGAAATAAAAAAAACAAGATTCTACCTACCTAAATAAAAAAATAAAATCAGTTTAAGATTTTTTTTATAAAAATCAACATTAAATGAAACAAAAATCAACAAAGTTAAAAACAAATTCTCTTAATTATCAGTATCATTAGTAAAATCAGTCTTCTTAGTTACACATTAACACACAAATAATAAAAAAAATAAATCAATATTTTTTTTTTACTTATAAAAATCAACATAGTTAAAAACAAATATCAAATTCAGTTTTAATATTCTATTAAGGGCCGGCGAAGCATGCATAGTATTACGTAGTTCATACAAACGTAATACCAAAATAAGAATATGTTTGATAATAAATATATAATATAATATAATAAATAAGAATATAATATAATATAATAAATAAGAATATGGTAATTTACAAATTACCGTAAAACGGGGTGACATTGATTAATTTTAAATTTTAAATGGATGTCACGCTTGCAATTTCAATGATAAAAATGTAGTGTAAAAAAAACTGTAGTGTAGACTCATTACGTAAATTAATTATTGGAACAAAGAAAAAAATAATACCTGTTTATCAAAGTTATATTGATAATGGGGCTACTTTGTCACCCACTCTTTTATTTATTCCATTGAAAAGACACCCCGATAAACGACAAAACTCAAAAAGATTTTTTTTTTTAGAATTTATCGTTTATGTAATATTGCGATTTGAATATTTTTGGGGTTACTTTGATTCAAGGGGCGAATTTGATGGCCGGTACTACAATATTAACAAACGAGATAAACCAAATATTTTTATTAATATTTAAGAAAATAAAGTAACATTTACTTTCGAGATCAATTATATTTTTATCACTAATTGTTACAACAGTCTCATAATTATATAAATTGGTTTTATAAAATCAACAAGTAAATTATATTTTTATCACTTATAACCATTACAACAGTCTCTTTATCACTTATAATTATATAAATTGGCTTTAAAAAACCAAAAAATCAACAAATTTAAAATGTTATCAAAAAGTTAGGTACATTATAAAAAACTACAATTCTTTGATCATCACGTCATTTGGGAACGAGTAGCATTCGTTGTTGTATTTTGGTTTGGGAAGATAAGAAACTATGTCACTTACTTCAATGATTGATACATCTTTGGGAACTTCCTTAAAAATAGTTTTGGTTTTTTTTTGGGACTTATAACCTTGAACAATCAGTTTAGTGTCAATGATATCTTCAATAGAACATACATAATGATATGTCTTTTTCCCCTTCTCTGATCCAAATTTTGCTAAAATAAATTGTCCTATTGTGGGAATCTGTGTAAAATCGCTTAAAATATTTCTAGCATTATTCGGCACTGTATTTGCAGTATCTGAATCATAATGGGTAATATCATGATTGTTGTCCTCTTGACCAGTTTGATAGCTTGTGGATGGCTCGCTGGTATTAGGAACAGGACTTTGCATCGATTGTTGCATAGACGTTGTTCCTGTTTGTACAGGACAATCATTTCGATCCAATGTGTGTTCAAGTTCAACAACATTCTTGATTCGATGTTTCATCTACTGTCGAGATACTTTTACCGGGTTCAATTTGAAGTCTTGTCCTCTTCCTTGGTGGCTGTGATTCATTTCCAAATCTTTGTTCTCTTAAAAATTCTGTTAAAGAATCTCGGACGACAGTTTCCATTTCAGGAGAAGGTGACTCGGGTGGCAATTTGTTTAAAACCCTATTTCTATCAAGAGGAGCGATACCAGTAGCCTTAAAACTGCTCACCAAATTTCTTTTTACAGCTGACAGCTCCATACAAGCGTCTTTATCATTTTTTGGTGCTTTTTGATCCATATTCAATATTGCCTTTTTCAACAGATGTGGGAAGGACTCCTTAGGTACAGATGTAGTTCGTAAATTGGCTTTTTTCCAATCTTCAAGAGTTTGTCTCCATGCAATCTTTAGCGGACGGAAAAAGCCAACATCAAGCGGCTGGGTTAAATGCGTTGAATTAGGCACCAAACATATAAAACTGATGTTATTTGTTTCACATGTAGCTATTACATCGTTGTCAATATGAGACGATAGATTATCACCAATTAACACCTTTTTGCCTTCTAGTCTTTTGGCATGGGGTAAAAAACAAGTCATGAACCAATCTCTAAATGTTGGTGTATCAATCCATCCACTAGTTGTTCTATTGTAACGGCATCCCCGGCTACAACATGGCTCTTCACAGCACGGTTTACCAATAATACCTCTTTCCTTCCATGTATCATATAGGTGGGTACTTTTGTAAATAATATATGGCGGCAATAATGTGCCATCTGCAGAACCACAAATCATAACTGTAGTAGAACTCTTCGAAAAGTTCATCACTTTCTCAGGATATTTTACTCCTCTTCTATAAACACATCTTTTTTTCCCCGGATCGTCGGCCATATTAGATTCATCATAGTTGAATATATTAGACGGTGGTACATTTTCTACCTCAGAGTGAAGGTTGTCGAAATATATATTTAGTGATTCGCGGCCCACAGTCGCTCTAGACCTTTTAATATTAGTTGATAGTCTTTGACCATAGGCGTTTTTATGGCGCTTCAGAACGCTAATGGCCCATTCGACACCTGGTAGGTTATTTGTAAACCGTTCTACTGTCTTCCCTTGCTTATCCAAATAAGCCTTTGCAAACATTCTAAGGTCTAACAAAGTAAGAGGAAAACCCCAATCGCCGCATGTAGCCGCAGCTCGTAATATTGCGATTTCTCCATTGTGCATGAAAACTGGTTGGGCACCAGGCGTCCTTCCGTGTAATCCTTTATATTTATTATAAAGTGTCCCAAACGGAATTTTATACTTAAGTGAAGCAGCATTAATGGACAATTCGCTATTTGTGATTTTTTCTATTGCTTCTTCCATTGTCTCCTCTGTGTAATTTTTATAATTGCGGGTACCCGCGGTCTTTTTGTAGGTGCGAACCATGAGGCAACTAAAACAAAAGCAACAAATGGGGTTACATTGATAATTTGTATATTACTCCTACAAGACTGGGTACCACAACCATGGGGGTGAAATTGATAACTATCAAAGTCGCCTCGTTTATCCTATCAATGTAGCCCGATGAACTTACAGTGTTCATGCAATATAAAATGGCGACCGTCACCAAAAATGCAAACATGCTCTAAATCTTATAGAAATGTTTAATTAAAACAGTAAAAAACTACAAATCAAACAATAATACTTACGCCTGTGTCACTGAAGTTATTCAGACAAATTTTTAAAACCTTTTTGACACTAAACTTTAACAAATAATTTATTGTAGTTCCGACAACAACTACTCGTCGACACTTCGGCAAAATATGGCCGATCTGTCAGTTTAGCCAACAGAACAAACAAAATTTTGGCTGCGTTCAGTATCACGCAATAAATCCGAAAAAACATACTAAGTTTAGCTATCATCAAAGTTACCCCAGCTCTCAAAGTAACCCCGTTTTACGGTATTTTGGTATTACGTTTGTATGAACAACGCATGCTTCGCCGGCCCCTTAACACCAAAATAATAAAATTAGTATATTCTTTTTAAATAAAAAAATGAAACAAAGTTTAAAAGAAAATAAATCAAATTCTCTAAATTATCAGTATCAACAGCTATCATTGGTAAAATCTATAATTCTAAGTAATCTAATCAGTCTTATAAATAACACAGGTTGCAGATCCATGGAGAATCCGAGGAACCATCGTGTCAACCCAGAGCAGCAAAGAAGCCGGGCTATTCAACAGTCACTCATTTCAAGGCTGTGGAGAGAACAACAAATATTAAAAAAAAATAACGAATGAAGATTAAAAAGTTTTATAATTTCAAGTTTTGTTTTTGTGATATGTATTAACATAATCATCATAACAGCCAAAAGACATCCACTACTGGATATCATAGGCCTCCCTCAAGCTTTAATACCCCAGGCTTCCCCTTACTAATAAACTAATGTGACATTACCATGACTGCGGAACTCCTTGGATTACTGTTCAGTACCTTCTGATTCTGACGAATACAGTCTTGGCCGATTACTCTGTTAAAAAAAAAATAAGTATATGTGAAGGAACAAAATCAACAAGTTAATGCAAATAAAATTTGAATACATACTCTAGCTTGTGGGGGGTTTTGAAGCATAATTATTATAGGCTCTCTTAGCCTCTCCGCTATTGCTTCCAATGCAGCTGCCAGTCGATGAGTGGCTTGGGCATGTTCCCTTGTAGCCTCTGCACTTATATGTTCCATGGCTTCCAGTCTCGCAGACGCATCGTGCATAGTATCATTCTCTGTGAGATAATTTTTACATTTTAAAAAAACATTTGTGGCTACTAGAATTCGGGACAGGCTAATTCTTTAAATAGGAATAACTGATACCTACCGCTGCTGTTGACTTGCCGAGGACTTCTCTGCGGAGGACTTCTACGCGGCGTCGTCGTCGCCGCGGTGCTGGAGGCACAGTGTGCCGCGGTGCAGAAGTGGTAGGTGGGCTGGGTTCTGGCAGGCTGTTAGCCTCCTGGCTAATGCTGGGTCCTACTCCTGACAGTTGAGGCTGGGGCTCAAACTCTATTGTGGCCCACTCCAGCACTGTAGTGTCTGTATTCGCATCATCGTCTAGCTGTAAAGTGATTTTTTTTTTAGTATCAATTTCAAATGAAATAAATAAAAGTAAGAAGTCGCAGGCAAAAGCTAATTTAAACATAAAAGAAAACTCACCATTTGTACCACCTATTCCTCTAAAATTTGACAGTTGTCCTGTGAAATAAAAATCTAAACATTATTCATAAGGCTAGCTATTATTATATTGTAACAAAAAATAATAAAAGTTTCATACTATTTATTTATTTAATACTTTAAGCACATACATGTACAGAGGTGGATTTATAATGCATAATATTGTAAATAAGTGGAAGAAAAGACAGATTAAAACATCTTATTGAAAATTCCCTGATAAATCCATTCTATTCCTCAAATAAATACCTTATTTTGAATAACTTGAGTGTTATGCAAACATTAGGGAGAAAAATTGCAGCCTAATTTTGGTTCCGAATGGAATCCATAAGAGTTCTCACGATCAACTTTAGGTGGCAATTAGAACTATAGGTGTAAGTTGTGCGCAATGAAGGATTGATTGAACGATAAGACGTTTCAGTTCGGTCCCTGAATGATAAATGAGACGCCAAAGTTCTTTTGAGATTGAGTGTTGAAAAGTCGTGTTGTGAGTGAATTTGTATTGTGAACAGCCATTCTAATTTTGGACTACATCTATTTGGTGGGTATTAAAACTTTCACGTGTAATAAAACACATAATACCTACAGGCATTGATTTATATCACAAAATCCTTGCGAAAGTTTTGTTACTATGAAACTATAGTACGGTTCCTTTGTAAATTTCGAAGCGCTTTCGATTTGATTAAGAATAATTTTAAAAAGTGTTCTAAATCAATTGACGAAATAATATTATAAAAAAAGATAACTGTTAAAAACCTATTATAATGGTTTTAGACTAAGTCTAATGTCAAAGTACATCGATTACAATTAACAAAACTCAATGATTATGAGTTAATGTGATACACACTGTTCAAAACAAAATATTTTCGAGGTCTCCATATTATAAACATGGCTTATACATAAGGGATCTCATAGTTTTTGTTTTCACTTATTTGTTCTCTATTTGCAACTATAAGGTCTAAAAATCTCTTAATTGTATGTTGCTAGTGGAAAATTAGTGGAAGGTACTACTAGCAGTAATTATTTGCACTTTTTTAGATCTCTCAATTCCCGTGAATAAGGGTCAAGACTTAAGACCAAGTTAAAAATCGTAATCGAAGAAGGTAAATCATTACATATTTTTTAGAAAACTTACTAAATTGGGGTCGGGTCTAGTATCGTTTGGTTCGAGGAGGGGTGTAAAAGGGGTAAAAGTTGGTAGGGTTTGGATCACTGATTATAACGCTACCCCTCTTATTATAAGATAATGCACACTTTTCGAGAAATTAATAAAAATTGTTTCTAACCTCAAAACAGAAAAAGTGAAAACGAAACGTTAAAATGGGCGATAGAAAACCAAATCTGTACCAGAATATTGTCTGTGGTGTAAAATCGTTTTAGCGAAACCAAAAAAAAAAAAACAAACTTAGTGTAGGTACCTACCACAGAGTACTATTAGTCACAGAGTACTAGCTATTAGTGTACTCCCCGCTTCATTGTTAGAATAGGTTGAATCTGTTAGAATTTTTTATAGGTTTTTTATTCTTATTAGTATATAGGTACTTTACTGAATCAGCTGTAAAAATGATTAAATTTTACTTCCGCGTATCTGGTTGTGTATAAACTATAGTTCAAACTTATTAAAATTATGCCCATTTTCATCCTAGTTTGATTTTAGTTAGAACGAGAAGATTTTTTTTATTATTTCTTTTTCGTATAAATTATATTTTTAAATATTAGACTAACAAAATAAAAACATTTAAAAATATAAAAAAATAGTAGCCCACCGGTTACGGGAACAGGGTCCAAGCTACCAGCGGTCAGGGTTCCAGAGAGAGGAACCTTCTAACAATGTGAGCCGTGTCCAGAAGTACCGCTATCTGAATCAAGCCCTTAATCCAGCTGCCCAACGAGAGCCTCCTTAGGTGTTATTATTATAGTTATTAAACATTCAATGGGGATTGTCTAAAATTTCTAACCATTAGATTTTATTTTATTTTTTGAAAATTTAGAGCATTTTGAGAAACCAATTTGAATATTTTGAGGATTGGCTCAATAGTTATTAAAAAAAAAAAGATTTAAATATTTAAAATTTTTAAGGCAGGTGATGTCATCAGTGGCACAAAACAAGTGCCGTTGCCTCACTAGTACATAAATAAAAAAAATTACAATCTGTCAACACGTCACATCTGTCAGTATCAATAGACGTCATCTAAAATCGAATCCTATCATAACGTTTATAAATATACAAACCCTATGTGCTGATCCTCATTATATATACAGAAAGTGGTTTTTGAAGGTGTAAGTACCTACGTCACTAACAACCGACGCAGCGACATTATTTATTGTTCGTTTTCCTGAACTACAAATGACCACAATGAGCGATACTTTAGTCGCAGTAATAATAAATTGTAATGTTTACATGTTTGACATTATAATTTGACACTTGACAGATTCTAAACAATACTTGCCACTTTTACTTACTTTTTAATTTCTGAGGTAACGATACAAAACTGTACGGCCAAAGCTGACGTGATTTGAAGGGCAAAGAAGGTCAATCGTATTTTATCATAATTAACAATAAAATATGAATATTTTTCATGATTAATTAGTCCGTAATGATCAGTAACGCTATTCCTCGAAATGGTTTTTCAATTACAATATATAAAAAAATATGGACAGTGCCCATTATGACAACCCGCTCACCAGAAAGTAGGGTAAGGTAGTGTAGGTAGCGTAAGGTTGCTGTATTGCAGTCTGTCAAAAAAGAGATGAAATGTATTCAAAGGTTACAAAGTTAGGAAACGCCGACCTCATCTAGTTAAAAAAAAATATTATTATAATATTGACGTGTAAAAGTTTTTGTACAAACCTACTTACAGAAATAAATCATTTATCATTTACAATTTCTTCTTGCCTGGCAACACTGATTAAAAAGTAAGTAAAGTAAAGTAGCTGTCAATTAGTCAAAACAAATTGCTGATTTCTTCATTTTCCATTAAATGAAGAAATCAGCAATTGCAAAAAAATGCTTTAGTGTGACTTTCATCGAAAAGAAATGAATATTAAATGTAAAGTTGACCGATTATCTTTAAACTTTACTGAGCAAGATATTATATCTATAATTGTCGTGAGCATAGGCGATAGCAATATAGGGGCATCTATTGAGGCAAGTAATAACCATTGGGATGGCAAAAAGAAAGTAGACTAACCTAACTGAACACAACATCAACATAAAAGAGCATTGCACGCTCTTTAATTGAAACTAAATAGACATCAGTAATGTAAGTAGATTTTATTAATTAACCATCAAGCAAATTATTTCCAGTAATCTATAAAAATAGTTTGAACTTCAAGCTTCTACTTACTGAACCATGATGCACATCGTTTTTTTCTTTGGTGTCTCTAGAGGTACACACGACCAAATAATATCAAGCTATACATTTCCGGTTTTAGCTGAGCTCACATTGTATATAGGCTTTTCGTACAATAAGAAGCCATCTTATACTGGAAATGTATAGCTTGATAAAATATGTCGACGTGAGTACTCTCATCGATTATCATCGAATAATTATAATATTAAAAATACCCAAAATTCTCCATGATTTTTTTTCTCTTTCCAAACATTTCTCCAAATATTTCATTTCTCCAGGAGCCAAATTTTTGCCCAAAATTGCGAAAAAAATACCCAGTCTGGTAACCCTGTTATTACTTGCCAGTTGCCAGTGCTGCCAGGGCATATATTTAAATATGTCTAAATTCTTAACAAAGTATTTTGTTCCGACATTTTTTTTCAGTAAAATGACTTATCATCATGGACACGTATTTTTATATTTAATTTATTCTAACAAACCCTATATTTACAATAAACAAATGTGTGTCTTTATCTCCATTACAACTTTCAAACTCCTATTTAGCAAATAATTAATTAATTTTATCAACACATTTTTAATAGTAGGTACTATTTAGATAAGAGTAGTATGTTTAATGATTACGGCTGAAGGACCATGGGGATCCATGGTCATGAATAAAGTTAAAAAAGTAGGTACTACTAATATTATACCATTTATTTAAGGAGAACATTGTAAACCTTAGTGCAGTATTAAGTTTTGAGTATTTTTTATTTTTTTATATTATACGCTACACCAGCGCCTCTGGATTTACAATACTAAACTAGTAGATTAAAATACTACAAAATTGTAAAGCTGTTAACTAGCTGGAAATATATCTTATGTACTGTCATCTGTAATAAGTTGGGTTATAACACGATACTGTTGCAGGGTGTAAAATACTGAGATTGTATGGCATGGTTTTTTGTGATCGCTTACTTGCATGTTATTTTCTTTAGTTTACGTTACGTATTTAGTTACGGTATAATAAAATGGCAGACAAAAGGAAGCGTAGCCAAAATTTCACAGTGGACGAGAAAGACAAGTTGGTGAAATTGATGTATGCATACAGAAACATAATTTTAAATAAAAGAACAGACGGTACAACTAATCAAGCTAAGAACAAAGCTTGAATAAACCTCTGTGACCAATTTAATTCAACAGGAAATATGTACAGGTTAGTTAACATTTAAATACAAACCAACATGCCTAATTTTATAAGAAAATTACCACATGTGCAACTATAACCATCAATTTTTATCTTAGGAGTAAAGATGCTCTCATCAGAGTCTGGGAGAAAATGCAAGAGTGAAGCAAAAATGTACAACTAAAGAAACAGGAGTTGTACGACTGGAACAGGTGGAGGACCATCAACAACAAAAATAGACCCAATACTGGAACAAGTCTGCGATTTAATGGGTCGAGGTTGCAGTGGTATTACTGATGTTTCAGACTCGGATTCAATCATCATACCAATAAATACAAATGTCACAGATTTAGAAATAATCAATGAAGAATCGCAGACTATAATTTTAGATGCTGAAAATAATATATTACTTTAAATTATAATATTTTAAATCATCATCATCATCACTGCTGAACAAAGGCCTCCCCCTTAGACCACCACGCAGAACGACAATCCGCCACTTGCATCCATCGGTTGCCCGCGACTCTCACGATGTCGTCGGTTCACCTAGCGGGAGGCCTGCATTCGCTGCGTCTTCCGGTTCGTGGTCGCCACTCAAGAACTTTTTTTCCCCATCGGGTATCAGTTCTACGAGCGATGTGGCCTGCCCATTGCCTTTTAATCATGTTTTGTGTACTTTCTTCGATAAAGGACATCATGTGATATTGGGAAGGGGTCCGCCCTCGTCAAGCGCATTGCTAAAACCCAATATCTTTACATGATGTCTTGAGAAGCGCGGGTGAGGCGTCATGGAGCCGTTAAAGAGCCATGGCGCTGCATTGCGTCCGCAGGACTTGACCCATTCTGCGGGGGGATGATCTTCCAGGCCTCGACCGGGGGACTTATGAGGGCGCCAACGTGACAAGTTTCACGAATTTTGTGCGAATTTCGCTGCAAAATATGTAGAAAAATACGAGTGGTGGTACATGTCAGTTACACTTCATAAAATATTATCTCAAGGAAGTCAAATTATAGACTCTAGTCCGTTACCAATTGGTATGCTGAGTGAGCAAGCTTCAGAATCTCGTAACAAATTCTGGCGTTATGATAGGGAACACTATACGAGAAAATTAAACCGGAAGACAACTGTGCTTAACCTATTTCACCGAGCTTTAGAATCATCAGATCCATTTCTATCCATGACGTCACTCAACAGTCACAAAAAAAAAAAAAAACAAGCGTTTGGTTCTACCTGAAAAAGTGCTTTGGCTTTTAAAATCATCAACGGAAAATGTTCTGAATCACGAGGACTTACTTGAAAAAACCAAAGATGATTAAAATATTATTTTACCATCTGAAGAAGAAATCTGAAAAAGTTTTAATTTCCTCGGATGTCGAAGAGTAAAGAAAATTAAACGGCTCAAACATTAATAATTTTATTTAATAATACATCTTTGTATATAAATAAAATAAAACTTATTTGCTTTTTATTTCATGTTGTTAATAACTATATTATGCATGCTCAGAATTAAAATCAGAAAATTAAACGGCTCAAACATTAATAATTTTATTTAATAATACATCTTTGTATATAAATAAAATAAAACTTATTTGCTTTTTATTTCATGTTGTTAATAACTATATTATGCATGCTCAGAATTAAAATCAGATACGGAATCGATAGAAATACGGAGAAAACCGAAATTTAGTGAAAATAGAAAAAAAAAACGATTTCTCTTTGTACATCGTAGATGCAATACCTAAACCTTGTACGGTGTTAGAATATTGTATTGTTACTGTATAAAACAATGATTTATGTAAATAATATTATTATTGTGAAATGTACAAATAAAAATAGTTTTTTGCTGACGTCAGCATAACTTTAAATAACTTTAAAACTAAACATAGTAAAATCATGGTTCCTTCCCAGAAGTTTTAGTTCTTAGCTGGATCTATAGGATGAAGGGATAAAATATAGATGACCGCAATTGAAGCAAAATTACACAGTGTGCGGTGGCGTCTGCACCTGGTGTTGTCTACACTTGTTTGTCTTTCGTGCGCGTGCACTTCGGCGGATTGAGATTTTTATTTAGATAAACGTTGCGTGAGTGATAATTATTGTGTGACATTATAATGTGTTCAAATAAGGTCGATATTGATTGTGTAAAACATGGAAACCAAATAGGTAACAGATAATAACAATAACTGATAATTATTATACCTAACCTAACTATTGCCGACAATAAATTTGAGGTTAAGCAGACGGTTACAAAGTAGTTGATTAGTGAATAGCTATGATTGATATGTCGAGTTGAGGAACAAACTATGTTACCTACTTACTTTAAGCTTTAATCAGCAGGTAGCTATAATTTTATTGTAGAGAAATTGCAATAATTATGTTTTTTTGGTAGCGCATGCCCTTTGTGTAGCACGGTGAAAGTTACTTTGCATGGTTTGGGTGCTAAATAGCGGTTATGGGCGAAATGATATCCACTACCTAAGTACCACAATTTTTATTTAATTGGAACTGTTTGGCGGGATTTCAATTATTTACTTTATATTTTGCAGAATGTTTAATCGACGACGATGGTGACGATCAGCTTATCTCTCAAGCATATGATCAGCTTCTCTCTGAAGCATTTCTATTAGAAGATTACAATAATAAAACTGATAATTCAGGTTTGTACGCTTTTTATCAAGTTATAACCAACTTCAAAGAGGTCCCCAATTCTACTGTACCTAAGTTTTTTTAGAAGTGAAAACTTCTTTAGACGCGTTAATTTTTAAAGCTGTTCTCTACCTACCTATAGGTAACGTAAGAAAAAGGTTACTGGTAAAGCTTTAAATATTGTAAATTGATTGGACTTCGACCTTCCATATTAACAAAATTTAAGTGTCTGTCTGTGATTTCGCAATGACTAATAAGAATACCTACCTATATTTTAACTAACGGCCGCTATTTTTTCCTCAGTATTAATCCATAATGAAGACTCTGCCTGCGATTTAATGACGCTTGATGATTTGCTTGGGCGTCCTTCTACTTCTACAAAAACATTAAAGGAACTTGCTTTTGATGCTTTAAGCGATGCTAATATAAAAAAAAATGATAATTATCTTAACGATTCTTCTGTGATTGCTACACTTATTTTAATGAACATTTTTGAAGTAGCATGCAAAAGAGCAAAACAAGTTAAACGCTGGAAAAAAGCTAATCCTTCTTTATGGAAAGTTAATGTTGCAAAGAAAAGACGCGCAGAAGGCTCGGTTTATCTCATAAAAAACAAAATTAGACCTGCAAAAAGACCAAAACCAGACTGCTCGAAGTGCACGTTTGATTGCTCTAATAAAATCAACGACGAGGCTAGAATGTTTATATGCAGAAGGTACTGGAGCTTAGACTACATTGGACAGAAAAATTTCATATTAGCCAACTTGGAAGTAAAAAATACCAAAACGTTATTGATAGAAAGAAAACGAGCTACTAAAAGGGCTTACACCACTCAATGCTTTTTTAAGATAGAAGATAAAATTAATGTGTGTCAAAAGTTTTTCTGCCAAACTCTGTGCATATCCCAAAGTGTGATACATAATGCTATCAAAAATAGAGATCTAATCGGCCAGTTTGGACAAGACTATGATCCTCGTGGACGTGGTGAGCCAACTAATAAAACACCTTCTGAAAAAGTAGAAGAAGTTCGTAATCACATTCGGTCGTTTCCATCAATGGAAAGTCATTACGTAAGGAAAGATTCCAAGCGCAAGTATTTAGATTGTAAGTTATCTATCGGGAAAATGTACTCTCTTTATGTTGAAGAGTGTGAAAAACTTAATAGCAAACCTGTGTCTGAAATAACATATCGCCGAATTTTTGGAAACGATTTCAATTTAGGATTCTTCAAACCAAAAAAAGACCAATGTCTCCTATGCACTAAGTATGCTCGTGGGGATGCAAATAATAATCCCAATCTGGAAGTAGAATACCAAGAGCACATGGCTAGAAAAGAAGCTTGTAACAATGAAAAAGATAAAGAAAGGGCTAGTATGGAAAGGGAGTTCGTGTCAGTATCGTTCGATTTACAAGCAATTCTGCAGTTTCCTAGTGGTGACATTGGTCTTTTATATTATACAAGAAAATTAACAGTGTATAATTTAACGATATATGAAAGCGCTTTACCTAACAATGCTTATTGCTTCGCATGGTCCGAAATAAACGGAAAAAAAGGAAGTTGTGAGATAGGGTCGATCTTGTACAACTATTTATCCGAATGTGTACCGAATTATGTGACTCAACTAAGCATGTTCTCTGACACGTGTGGCGGACAAAATCGCAATAAAAACGTGGCTGCAATTTTATTATGGGCCGTACAAAAAATCGAAAAATTAAATGTTATTGAACAAAAGTTCTTAGAAAGCGGACACTCGTACATGGAGGCAGACTCGATGCATAGCAACATCGAAGCGGCACAGAAAAATACAGCAATCTATGCTATGTCGGATTGGATTAACGTATTCAAAAGAGCAAGATCTAAAAAAATTTACAAAAAAGACAACAAAAAAGTTGTGAAAGAACCATACAAAGTCAAGGAATTGAAATATTTTGAATTTAAAGATTTGAAAGGACTATCGGACCAAATTCTGAAAAATACAACTAGGGATACAGACGGAAAAGTCGTAAAATGGTTAAAGATAAAGCGCTTGAGATATATTAAAGGAGAATCGAAGATATTTTATAATTACAACATGTCTGACACTTTTTCCACCATTGACGTTTCTAAAAAATTCGGGCAAAAAGAAAACACGAATTGGGCCAATATAGAACCGGAAACACAAGAGAGCATTGTTATGGTACAATAAATAAAAAGAAAAAGACTCTTGAAAATACTCCTTCAGTAACACCTGAAGCCAGTACAACAAAATACTTTCCTGACGAACTTCTGCAGCTTTACAAAAGTCCTTTAAGCATCAGTGCTGCCAAAAAAAAAGACTTGTTACAACTATGTGACAAAGGAAGAGTTTCATGCTTGGTTTCATGGCCTGAACAGTAATGTTGCATGCAAAGACATGTTACCTGATTGCACTGCATCAGACGAAGATCCTGCAACATCTGATGAGGATTGAACATTTTTGTATTTTTTTTAATTTCCGTTTTCTGCATTAAAATTTTATTTTATTTAATGACATGATTATAATTTAATAATAATCGGTATCCTCAAACCACCAAAACTGAATAAATAAATGAATAAATAACAAAAACTAACTAGCTTTTGTTATTTAATTGAGAATAAATTCCTTCAATACAGTTTTCTGTACAGGTAAAACCAAGTACATTTTTGCATTTTTTTATTATTTTTAATTCTATGGACAAATACAACTTTGGACTGGGTGTACTTTTGTAAACAACCATAATACAATTTGTTTTTAACATTATCGATATTGTTAATTATGTTGTATAGCGGTAAATTACAATTAATAAATACATTTTTTACATATTCAGGGAAAACCAATTAAATTGGATACCCTATGAACTTTAAGATAGTTTTTGGTTTAAACCACTAAGTAGATTACAATTACACACATCAAAAGTGTCTAGGGATCAAGCATTTTTATGCGGATTTCTTGAGATTGAGATGTGGCTTTGTAATAAATTTATGATTTTATAAATTTATATGGATCCTTTTTGGTGCATTTAATAATTTGAATCAGGAACTGTGAATCAAATTCGAGTAAAAGATGAAAATCAGCTGTCAATATTTTCCCTATAAAAACATACAACGCATTGAAGACATTATTGGTGCTACTGTTTCCCTACTACTGATTAAAACCAACGTTATTATGGAGCGGCGACGTCATTTAAGCAGGGAAGAAATGCTCAGAGCCGTGGGAATGATAGAAGCTGGTTCCCGGCAACGTACTGTGGCTTTAGCTCTGAATACAAGTCAGAGTGTTATCAGTCGACTTTGGACACGTTACCGAAGCACTGGTACCGTGGCTGAGCGCCATGGAGGACGGTATCGCTGCACCACACGGAGACAAGACCGATACATTCAAATCTTAACTCGAAGAGCTCCAACAATAACCGCCATGATGTTAGCCGTGAGGCTTCATCACTCTTCAGGGAACTTAATTAGCGACCAAACAGTCAGAAACCGCTTGCATGAAGTGAACCTTCATTCCCGAAGACCGCTACGGGTACCACCTATAGCAATGCACAATCGTAGGATTCGATATCAATGGGCTCTTGAACACAGAAATTGGGCAGAAGAACAATGGCGTTTCGTGTGCTTTTCTGATGAGTCTCGTTTTGGTATGAGACCGGATACAAGACGTATACGACACTGGAGAACCCCTGGACGCCAACAGCGATTAAAATCCTGCCAGGAAGTCCATCCTTATAGTGGTGGAACCATCATGGTATGGGCGGGTATTTGGATCGGCGGAAGAACTGAGTTGATTTGGATCAGAGGCAACCTCAACGCTCAAATTTATGCTGAGACGATTGTATCAGACGTCATCGTTCCTCTACAAGTGCAAATCGGTCCCTTATTTCAGTTAATGCATGATAATGCACGACCGCACACCGCAAGAGTTGTAAGACAGACTCTCGCCGCAGCTAACATCAATGTCCTGCCCTGGCCTGCTCAGTCGCCAGACTTGAACCCGATTGAGCATGCATGGGATATGCTACAGAGAAGAGCTCTGCCGAATATGGAGGGTATCCAGTCGCAAGAAGACCTTTTTTTGTTGTTGCAACGAACATGGGCGGCCATTCCACAGCGTGATTTGGATGAACTCATTTTGAGTATGCCAAACCGATGTTCTTGTGTTGTTAGTGTTCGCGGTAGAAACACGGATTATTAATTGTTTAAGTTACCCAATAAAATTTTAGAGAAAACTGTTATTTCAGTCTTTTTTTCGAACTTTTGTGTTAGTGGTTCAAATGTCAAAAATCCCTTTATTAGGAAAATGGCAAATTTCTTTATTAATGCAAAGGTGACTTGGTTTATCGTTACTGTGACAAACGAAAACACTTTATTTGATGAATCCTTAAAGAAAATTTTAATTAATATCAATCAGGAGAAAAGTTATTGCAAAAATATATGTTGATCCCTAGACACTTTTGATGTGTGTATTTACATTACGGTCCATTAAAAAATTAACTATACAATCGTAAATAACCTTAATTATTTACAAAATCATGGTTCAAGTAAGAAATATTTGTCGATAAAATTTTAATTACATTTTTCTGAAAACTGATTTTTGCGTGTTAATTGGTTTTCGCTGTATAACGGCGATATGTCTATAAGTTTATGTATTCTATTATACAGTCGAGAGCTAGTTGCCGCATACTGTCGGCTGGCAAACTTGGATCGGCATTGGACATTATCGCACACGGGAGTGCCTTTGCGTCTTTTTAGCTTAGCATGATCTAGATGTAGAGTGGAATGTTTTCGGAGCGTAGCGCGGAGCACAAAAAGCTGTCTCACAGTCAATACTTTGGCTTCTAAATAAAGTTGATAGGTCGAAAAGTCCCTGCGCTTAAAGTGCATGACTTTCAAGATCGCCCTTTGAGCTCTTTCAACTTTTAGTAAGGAGGTTTTGTAGTGTTATGTTGTTTTTTTTGTACATACCACTGGTTGGTATTGCTCAGCTGCGTTACTATTAATTAAAGTAGCATTTACCTGAAAACATACGAAGTTTCCGAGTCACATATTCATTCGTAGTTTGTACAATTGACTTTGGCCTGAACTTAATGGAAGGATTCATTCCTTCAACTGTATTTCGTCACAGGACACTTTAGTTAATACTTTCTAACAATAAATCACTTTTCTAAACCCTAATAAATAAGTTTTCACAATAAATTAGATCAAATATTGTAAATAAGTTGCCAATGTTTACATTCCAAATGTCATTCAGTTGAACGTCAGTTTCTGACAGATAAGAGGCGACATCTGGTGGCCGCCGATTCATAGTTGTAGTTTTAATCGATATTTTAATATTTTGGTTGGTAACCATCGAATTAATATCGTATGGAGCAATCCTTAATAATTTTCAGTTTTCAGTAAAATTCATAATAAACTAAATAACCGAAAACGGAAATGAAACTATTTTTTCAATATAGACTTTTTTCTAGAAATTTCGTTGTCCGATTAATCTATTTTTAATCTGTGAATTGTCTTTGACAAAATGTTGTCAGGTTGTACGTTCTAAATGTGCCTAATTAATATTCTGGGATAATTACCCCAATTAAGACAATTTCAAGAATCGGAAATTACAAATAAGTTGTTGGTTGGTCTGGATCATGAAGATTCTTATTGTTTCAGCGTTTAAACGTCATGTCAGATTGTGGTTAGTGAATTTCAAGAAATTAAGTATCATCGTGTAGTATTTATCTACAGTGATCTTATAATCATTTTACCTGAAATGTGGGAGATTTTCTAGATACTCCGTCTAATTCCGGTTTGTTGTCCATGACAGTGTTATTGAACAGAGGTGGCGTCCATTTGCCCTTGAACACGCTTAGGAGATCCTACGAACGCTCTCCCATGTTATAAAAGGTAAGGATTTTGTTGTAATAGTGCTTGGAAGTGGTCTGTGAGCCCTTCTCTGGTTGTTAAAAGGATATTGTCGTGATCCCTGGATATTTATTACAGGATTCCAGATTGCGCATACGCCGGCAGATATCCAGCCAGTCGAGGATCTATCAGCCAAGTGCTTACTCCAATAGTCAACCGTGAGTATTTCACCCGCTGACTATTTTCTATAGGAATTTCCTCAGTGTTAACCACGGTATTAAATTATTGTTCAAGGGAGTGCCCTTGTTGTGGAGTTGATGGACGCCACGTGGGTAATCCTCATTCCTACTTTCCCACCAATCAGAATTAGGCAAAGGCTTTATTAACCGGCTAATGTTTTAGCCTTCTTCCTTCTTTAATGTCCCCTCATGGATGGTACATTAGTTTCCCTTCATATTATTAGGCCTCCGTATTGTCAATTCCAGGAGAGGCAACTCGGGAGATTCGTCTCGCCGCCCGGATCTAGCGAAGCGTCTGGGGCCGGGACGCGAGACCCGTTCCCCGAGTCTGCTCGACGCCTCTGAGGAGACGGCTGTACGGCTGGCGGAGTCCGCCTAGCGATAGCGCAGGCGGGACGGTTTTTTTTTTACCCCTAATTTTATTTTTCATAATTTAATACGGTTCCGTTGAAACCGGACTTGAAGAATTTAAATTAAGGATCTTGGGTTCGACGTCCTACTTCAATCCATCCTCTTCCAAGGAAGCTATTTGGGACACCTTCTTCGGCTCCAGGATCCGGGACTCTCTAAGTCCCTGGCGCCCATTAAATAACTAATTAGATTAAAACCAACAACTGGAAGGATACCTATTCCGTGATATTAAAATTTATACTATATTTAATTTAAAATTTAGAACCGGAGCAGTACTCGGGTTTTTCTCTAACTCCCCACGACCATAGCTCTTGCTGAGTTAAAGCTGGCTGGCAATTAGAGTTAACTTACAATTATTTATAATTAAAGATGGTTGTATTTATTAAATAAACAATATTGGAGATAGTTGTTGTTTTTTATAATCTCCTAGAGGGAAAAAGTTAAAATATAACAGTGGCGACCAACGTGTGTATTGGTTGGAGATAGAGGTTACGTCTGTTGCTGTACCTTACAAACCAGAGTGCTGTTCCTAGGGCCTTCCAGTTATCCTAATTATAAGAAAAAAAACCGTCGCGTGGAATCCTTTTTATTTTTTTTTTAACGTGTTCATGTTTATGTTTGTACTGTTTTATACACTATTATTTACTTTTTACACTTTTTACACCTTTTGGCCGCTATATACACTTTACTATTTTATTTTAGCTGTGTCCCAAAACAAATCACCGGACTATTGTCCTGGGAAATAAAAACCTGGTATTAAATACAAACTTACTCTTAAGACTGCTATTTTTGTAACTGCATTGACCAATAATATTAAGACTGCTATTTATGTGACTGCGCTTACTATTGATAATTTTTTACACATTGCTCGAGATTGTAAATTGTGACAGCCAGTTTTAGTTCAGTTTAATTTTTTTTTTAAATTTACAAAATGGAACGACCCATTACATTTAATTTACTTCGCAAAGATGAGCTCATATATGAGGTACTGGTCCGAGACGCGAAACCCGCTTCAACCGTAGAGGAACTACGCGTTCAAATTAGGGATCTCAGTAAATTGGTACGTTCCGACGATATAGTGGAAACAAATATAGATCCAAAAACCGAATTGCAAGCAATTAAGGCCAAACTGCCAGAAATTGGTGAAGTACTAGATAGGTACCCCTCCAGTTTTAAAAAATTTAACCGCGTTAAGGCTCTAGGTTTCCACCTGTATCACCGTTTGAGTAGGGTTATGCCCCCAACTGATCTTAGTGCCGATTTTGCAGCCATTGACAAGCAGCTTAATGGTTATTTATCGAAAATTGATTCGGTTAACGCGAGTTTCCATCAGTCATTTACTTCCGCCGAGGAGACACCAAATGTACTGTCAAATTTGCAGACGAAGGACGTCATCGTTTCCGGCAAGAAAGAAACCGTAAAATCCCTGGATTGTAAATTTGACGGTACAGGTTGCGTAAAAGCATTTATTGAGCGTATTGAAGAGCTTTGCGAGGCCAGAGATATTAGCGAAGCCTCCTTACATCGATCTGCTCTAGATCTTTTCTCGGACGGAGCCTTATTGTGGTACCGTGGAATCAAAGCGTCGGTTGGTGATTGGGCGGAACTGAAGAAGCAGTTACTCACAGATTTCGCTCCGCCTGATTACGATATGCGTCTATTTTCAGAAATCACCAACAGAACGCAGGGGTCGACAGAGCTGTCTTGTATATATATAGCAGTCATGGAGAATCTTTACAATAGGCTATCTTATAAGGTTCCGGAACGCGATCGTTTAGCACGGATAAAGTTCAACATGAGACCGGAATACACGTCGGGGTTGTCAGTAATGACTATCAACACGCTGGACGAGCTAAAGGAGAAGTGTAGACAACTGGAGCTAGGTTTCCATAGCAGGGCTCAGTTCCATGAGCCGCCCAAACCAACGTCTTCTTTTGTTGCAGCAGACTTGGCGTACCAAGCCCCGAAAAGTTCTAAAAGGATTGAAGCCGTGCAAACTGATTCTGGTTCGTTGTTCTGTGTTCGTTGTAGGGTTAAGGGGCATTTGTTATCACAATGCAAATCCACAGCAATTGTGTGTTACCGTTGCGGCAAGAAGGGCGTACGTGCACCATCGTGCCCTACGTGCAATAAAAAGCAGAAGGATGCTCAGTCCTGTCCGACCTGCACTTCAAAAAACTAAATTTACGGAACTACAGCAATAATTTTGATAAGTCCGATTGGGACAATTATTTAAAGTTTTTAAAACTATTTTTTAAAACACTAAGGGTAGATACAGTACATTATAAGACTACAGACGATAGTCGTCCACATTTAACAGTTTCTATATACGATGAGCATTATTACGGTTTACTCGACTCGGGTTCTTGCATTTCAGTGTTGGGTTCCGATGTTGGCCAACAATTCATAAAGGCTGGTGCGACTTTACACGCCGATAGACAGCTGGGCAACATCGTAACTGCCAATGATTCGCGAGCATCCGTGGAGGGTTATTTATTTTTACCAGTGACTCTCATGGGAGTGACTAAGGTTATTAAATTCTATATTATTCCAGACATTACCACACCGTTAATTTTTGGCGTTGATTTTTGGAAGACCTTTAATTTGGCACCAAAAATTTTTAATAAATTACCTTTTAAATATTTAAAAAACAATAGAGGTCATACATGCGTCTCGGAGGTTAGGCACCTACAGCCGTTTGACGAATTAACACCGGATCAAAAGAATGAAGCGGAGTCATTAATTAAAGATTTCGGAAAAGTTTCCTTTGAGGCTAAAGGATTAGGTCGTACCCATCTGTTGCGTCATAAAATAGACACAGGAGATGTTCCGCCTATTAAACAGCGTTATTATCCTCTATCACCTGAACGCCTCAAGGAACTAAACCGTCAGCTGGATGAGATGTTGGAGATGGGAGTAGTGGAACCTAGCAATAGCGCGTGGAATAACCCGGTTCTACTGGCTCCAAAACCAAATGGGGAATGGCGATTTTGCCTGGACAGCCGGAAGCTGAATGCGGTCAGCAAGCAAGATGCGTATCCACTACCCTACGTCTCTCACATCTTAGACCAGTTGCGGGACGCGCGATATCTTTCGTCTATTGATTTGAAATCTGCATTTTGGCAAATCGAATTGGACTCCGTTTCATCCAAAGAAAAAACCGCGTTCACGGTTCCCGGTCGAGGTTTGTTCCACTTTAAAGTGATGTGCTTTGGGTTGACGGGAGCCCCAGCCACCCAACAGCGATTGATGGACAGACTTTTCGGCCCGGAGTTCGGTAATAAGGTGTTCGTATATTTAGATGACATCATTATTTGCTCATCAACCTTCGAGGAGCACATTTCACTTCTGAAACGGGTTTTGGACAAGTTGAAGCAGGCTAATTTGACAATTAATTTACCTAAGTCCTGTTTCTTTCGACGAGAACTAAAATATCTGGGTTACAGAGTGGACGAGCATGGCTTACACACTGATCCGTCGAAAGTTCAGTCAATTGTTGACTTTCCAACTCCTACAACTCGTAAGGAAGTGAAAATGTTTCTTGGAACGGCCTCATACTATAGACGTTTTATTAAAAACTTTAGCTCGATAGCGGCGCCTTTAAACGCACTAACGAGTACAAGCAAAAAAGCGCCGCCTTTTAAGTGGACGGCTGAGACAGAAGCCGCGTTCTCAACCTTGAAAGAGGCATTGGTGTCTGCTCCTGTATTGGCTTGTCCAGATTTCTCTCAACCTTTTGAGATTCATTGTGACGCATCCAGTTTTGGGATAGCGGGCGCTCTGACTCAGGTTATAAACGGGGAGGAGCACCCAATAGCCTACTGCAGTCGTTCGCTTAATCCGGCGGAACGCAATTATTCAGCAACGGAGCGTGAGGCCCTCGCTGTGGTCTTCGCCGTGGAACACTTTCGTCCCTATGTGGAAGGCGGTCCTGCGTTTAAAGTGATAACCGACCACTCGAGTTTAAAGTGGTTCTTTAATTTATCCAATCCCTCTGGTCGATTAGCCCGTTGGGGTTGTCGGTTATCACCTTATAACTTTACCATTGAACACCGCAAAGGCAGAGACAATGTGGTTCCAGACGCCTTATCTCGTGGCGTTCCGGTGCTGGAAATTAAAGTGTCCGACACTACTGACACTTGGTTTAAAGGGTTGTGGGATAAATGTGTCAGTACGCCCAGATCGTGCCCTAACTTTTTAATTAAGGATGATAAACTTTTCCGTTATTCGAAAAACAAATTCGGGGTGGCTAGTGACTATGATTGGAAACAGGTAGTACCGGAGGGCAATCGACAAGAATTATTAAAGAGTCACCATAGCGGTGAATTATCTCCACATTTCGGAGTATTTAAAACATATAAAAGACTTGCACTCCGATACTACTGGCCTAACATGTACAAAGATGTCATTAGCTACGTTGGTAAATGTGATATGTGCGCCGCATATAAACACTCACAACTACCTCCTCCCGGTCTCTTAGGTGATGCAAAAGAGTGTTCCAAGCCATTTGAAACCATAAGCATTGACTTGGTGGGCCCGTTGCCACGGTCTAGAGCGGGATTTACATATTTGTTAGTTGTAGTGTGCTGCTTTTCGAAGTACTGTTTACTGTTTCCTTTACGTAGAGCTATTGGTAAGGCTATAGCACAGAAACTAGAAGACGGAGTTTTCCTGGTACACGGTATACCCCGTACGGTTATAGCAGACAACGGGACGCAATTCACGGGTAATGAGATTCGTTCACTACTAGAGAGGTACAAAATACCTCAAGTTCACTTCACACCTCGTTATTGCCCAAGCGTGAACACCGTGGAACGCTATAACCGTACCATTATGACCGCGGTATCAATTCTAGTGGAGGATGATCATCGATCCTGGGATGTTAACATCTCCAGGATCCAATTCGCTATGAACACCTCTACAAATGTAGTTACTCGTTTTACACCGTTCTTCCTAGTACATGGCAGAGAGGCAGTTAGTAGTGGTGATGTCTTCGGCAATGATACCGTTGGACAGCCCACTCTGGCTTGCGCTTCCCGCAGTTCATATGCAAATCAGCTTGAGACCTTGGATAGCATCTTCAATAAAGTAAAGGACGCGCTCATCAAATCACATAAACGTAGTGCTCGTTATTATAATAGTAGTAGGAGGCACGCGGAGTTTGAAGTAGGCGACACTGTGTGGAAGAAGACATATCCCCAGAGTGACGCCTCCAAATTCTTTATGGCCAAATTAGCTCCTAAATATGAGAGATGTATAATTAGGAAAAAACTTTCACCCTTAGTGTATGAATTGGAAGGCTGTAGTTCCGGTAAAAACCTTGGCACATGGCATATCAAGGACTTTAAATCACCATGTTGCAAGGAATAATTTTTTTTATATTTTATTTTGGAATTTAAATTTCCTAGTAGTAGTTGGTCGCAGTGACCTTAGAGGGCTGTATATGCCTTGAGGTTGCTGGTTTTTATTTTAGCATTCGTGGCTGCATGTGCACGGTGCTAGATTACAGTTAAATATATTTTACTCTTTTTAAGGTTCGTAGTGGTACACAGGTTCCTACTGTGTTCACATTTGTGAACTATATATTGGAGTAGAAAAGTAGTTTGTTTGAAAGTTGTTAGTAGTTAGTGGTTGTTGCAGGATTGACACCTCTGAAGGGTGTATAAACCTCCGGATTGCTGGTAAGGCAGCATATTGATAGTCCTGAGATGGGAGGCCATAATGGCGGGCGTGTAGGCTGCATTGATGGAAAACGTTTTAGATGGTATTTTTTTTATATAGGGGCAGAATAATCGTTACATTCCTTTTATGGAAGACGGTTAGCCAATTTTCTGTAGTTTGTGGCATTTAATTTCTTTTGGTGTATTGTTTGCGCACCAAATCAGCATTATTATAGCTAGTATACTCTTTTGAGATGTGAAAGGTGGTGTACGATGGAGTAGGGTGGTCTCTCCTATATAAATATAATAGGTCAGACTAGAACTTTAGTGCTTAGGGAGATATTTACACATATTTTTTGACTCTTTTTGGAGCTTGTCTTTTACATGTTTGTAAATGGATTAGACTCGCTCTAGGAGAAACAGTATATATAATATATTACACAGGTCACATGGATAACTAAAAATAAGCCATAAAACACGAGCGGACTTGTAGACTCGTTAACCAAAGCCTTCTACAATGTCGCCTAATAGAGCGGGTTGTTACTCTATACTTGAAATGTGACCAGGAACCCTTTTAGGTCGTAGGTTTATGTAGTATATTAAGTAAACCCAAATTAGTATACTTCACATAGGTTTCATGGATAATTAAAAATAAGCCATAAAACACGGGCGGAATTGTAGACCCGACAACCAAAGCCTACTACAATGTCGCCTAATAGAGCGGTCTGTTACTCTATACATGAAGTGATTCTGTATTGTTTATGTATATATCATAACTATCTTTATAATATCATTTATTTTTATAATAGCTTTGGGGATATTGTTTAATAATATAAATCGTACACCGGCTTCCATATTTTTTTTCTTTTCTTTGTTCCTCTTTTCAGGCATGAGCTTTGTAGATTTGTGTATGTGTACTTGCCCTTTTGGAGTCTGCTTTGACGCTGGAGGGCCAGCGTTGAGATTTGCCCTAGAGGGTCAAATCTCTGGTGGTTGGGGAGGTACTGTTATGTTGTTTTTTTTGTACATACCACTGGTTGGTATTGCTCAGCTGCGTTACTATTAATTAAAGTAGCATTTACCTGAAAACATACGAAGTTTCCGAGTCACATATTCATTCGTAGTTTGTACAATTGACTTTGGCCTGAACTTAATGGAAGGATTCATTCCTTCAACTGTATTTCGTCACAGGACACTTTAGTTAATACTTTCTAACAATAAATCACTTTTCTAAACCCTAATAAATAAGTTTTCACAATAAATTAGATCAAATATTGTAAATAAGTTGCCAATGTTTACATTCCAAATGTCATTCAGTTGAACGTCAGTTTCTGACAGATAAGAGGCGACATCTGGTGGCCGCCGATTCATAGTTGTAGTTTTAATCGATATTTTAATATTTTGGTTGGTAACCATCGAATTAATATCGTATGGAGCAATCCTTAATAATTTTCAGTTTTCAGTAAAATTCATAATAAACTAAATAACCGAAAACGGAAATGAAACTATTTTTTCAATATAGACTTTTTTCTAGAAATTTCGTTGTCCGATTAATCTATTTTTAATCTGTGAATTGTCTTTGACAAAATGTTGTCAGGTTGTACGTTCTAAATGTGCCTAATTAATATTCTGGGATAATTACCCCAATTAAGACAATTTCAAGAATCGGAAATTACAAATAAGTTGTTGGTTGGTCTGGATCATGAAGATTCTTATTGTTTCAGCGTTTAAACGTCATGTCAGATTGTGGTTAGTGAATTTCAAGAAATTAAGTATCATCGTGTAGTATTTATCTACAGTGATCTTATAATCATTTTACCTGAAATGTGGGAGATTTTCTAGATACTCCGTCTAATTCCGGTTTGTTGTCCATGACAGTGTTATTGAACAGAGGTGGCGTCCATTTGCCCTTGAACACGCTTAGGAGATCCTACGAACGCTCTCCCATGTTATAAAAGGTAAGGATTTTGTTGTAATAGTGCTTGGAAGTGGTCTGTGAGCCCTTCTCTGGTTGTTAAAAGGATATTGTCGTGATCCCTGGATATTTATTACAGGATTCCAGATTGCGCATACGCCGGCAGATATCCAGCCAGTCGAGGATCTATCAGCCAAGTGCTTACTCCAATAGTCAACCGTGAGTATTTCACCCGCTGACTATTTTCTATAGGAATTTCCTCAGTGTTAACCACGGTATTAAATTATTGTTCAAGGGAGTGCCCTTGTTGTGGAGTTGATGGACGCCACGTGGGTAATCCTCATTCCTACTTTCCCACCAATCAGAATTAGGCAAAGGCTTTATTAACCGGCTAATGTTTTAGCCTTCTTCCTTCTTTAATGTCCCCTCATGGATGGTACATTAGTTTCCCTTCATATTATTAGGCCTCCGTATTGTCAATTCCAGGAGAGGCAACTCGGGAGATTCGTCTCGCCGCCCGGATCTAGCGAAGCGTCTGGGGCCGGGACGCGAGACCCGTTCCCCGAGTCTGCTCGACGCCTCTGAGGAGACGGCTGTACGGCTGGCGGAGTCCGCCTAGCGATAGCGCAGGCGGGACGGTTTTTTTTTTACCCCTAATTTTATTTTTCATAATTTAATACGGTTCCGTTGAAACCGGACTTGAAGAATTTAAATTAAGGATCTTGGGTTCGACGTCCTACTTCAATCCATCCTCTTCCAAGGAAGCTATTTGGGACACCTTCTTCGGCTCCAGGATCCGGGACTCTCTAAGTCCCTGGCGCCCATTAAATAACTAATTAGATTAAAACCAACAACTGGAAGGATACCTATTCCGTGATATTAAAATTTATACTATATTTAATTTAAAATTTAGAACCGGAGCAGTACTCGGGTTTTTCTCTAACTCCCCACGACCATAGCTCTTGCTGAGTTAAAGCTGGCTGGCAATTAGAGTTAACTTACAATTATTTATAATTAAAGATGGTTGTATTTATTAAATAAACAATATTGGAGATAGTTGTTGTTTTTTATAATCTCCTAGAGGGAAAAAGTTAAAATATAACAGTAGGTTCCGCCCCAAACCGGCATACAATATAAAATAATGGACTGGAAAAGACTGGTAAACCATCAAAGCTAGATCGGGATCTACAGAGTGCCTAAGTTCCTTAAATATATAAATTAATTTTCTGATCCTTGTACACAGGGCTTCAATATGGGGTTGCCAGCTAAGTTTGAAGTCAATGTGGACTCCTAAGTATTTTATGTCAGGGACCAAGGACAAAAATGGGCAGCTGCAATTTGTTGCCTCACCTGAGCAAATGTGGGCTTTAATTTGACCTGTTTCCAGTGGAGGAGTTAAAGTGTTAGGTAGCGAAAATCGAATGACCTTTGTCTTTGCTACGTTAAGAGTGAGTAAATTCTCTGAGAGCCACTCCATTACAAACCGAAGCGACTGTTCCGCCCTTTTACTTGCTCTGTCCCAGTCAGTATCATAAACTATCAATGTTGTGTCATCTGCGTACGTAAATATGTCGCAATTTGGAATATGCGAATGACACAGATCATTGATGTAGAGCAGAAAGAGAGGGGGTCCAAGGATGCTACCCTGCGTAACCCCGAAGCTGACTAATCTATCATCACTATTAGTAGAGTCAATTTTAACCCGTTGGGTACGATTGGAGAGATAATCTTTAAAAATGTTCAATGCGAGGCCACGAATCCCAACGCTTTCCATTTTCGAGATCAAGGTGGGAATAGAAACCGTGTCGAATGCCTTGGATAGGTCAAGGAAGATACCGTAGCATTTCATGCCTTTGTCCAGGTGGTTAACTAGAGTTTTAGTAAGGTCAGTTACAGCATCCTCCGTTGAGATTCCAGGTCTAAAACCGTACTGATTGTTTGCGATGATTTTGTGTATAGAGAGATACGCAACGAGATAATTGTTAAGTATCCTTTCGAGGATCTTAGATAAAGAGCTTAGTACGGAGATTGGACGGTAGTTTGTTTCATTGGCTTTGTCACCACTTTTGAAAATCGGGTGCACGACTGCTTTTTCGAGGACGTTGGGAAAGGTTCCAGTATCAACAAAGGTAGCGATATGGCTGTCTTCGCTGTAACCAATGCAAATGATGAAATATCACAGTACCAGATGGGTCGCTATGTAAGTAGCAACGAAGCAATTTGGCGTATCTTTTCATTTGCGATCCATGAAAGACACCCTACAGTAGTCCATTTGGTAGCCCATGGTCAACGAGTTTATTTGAATGAATCGAACGCGGCAGACAGAGCGGCACGTCCACCGTCGACAACATTAACAAGTTTCTTCACAGTCTGTCAAACTGATGATTTTGCTCGCAATTTGCTGTATGCTGACATGCCACGTTATTACACATGGAATGCATCATCGAAATCGTTTCAGCGTCGAAAACAAGGAACACCAGTTGAAGGACATCCAAATGTATTTGCTTTAAACGCTCTGGGTCGCATCTACACAGTACATCCAAATAACGATGAATGTTATTATTTGCGATTGTTGTTGGTGAATGTTCGTGGTCCGACATCGTTTAAACAACTGAGAACAGTTAATGAACAGCTGTGTGCGACTTACCGTGAGGCATGTCAACTATTACATTTACTTGAGAACTATTCGCACTGGGATGATACGCTCAAGGATTCCGTAATATCTTCATCGCCGCATCAAATTCGTACATTGTTTGCGATTATCATATCGACATGTTTCCCCTCGAATCCAAAAGATTTGTGGGTTAAGTAATAGAGATGACATGTCTGAGGATGTTATGCATCGTGTGCGCCGTCAAACTTTGAATCCTACACTACAAATGACTGAATAAATTTACAGTGAGACATTGGTCATGATAGAAGATATGTGTTTATTGATAGAAAATAAAGTATTGTCGTGTTTGGGAATGACAGCACCCAATCGTCATATGCACGATGCATTAAACGAGTTGCAAAGAGAACAACAGTATGACATTGAAGCATTGGCCGAAACAGTTCGTACAAATGTTCCACAATTAAATCAACAACAAAGAATTGCTTACGACACTTTGATAGAAGCTGTGAACAGTGGATCTGGTGGAATTTATTTCCTTGATGCTCCCGGAGGAATCGGAAAAACGTTCTTAATTTCATTGCTTTTGGCGAGGATTAGATCGCAAAATGATGTTGCTCTAGCGTTGGCTTCATCTGGAATAGCTGCGACTCTGCTAGAAGGCGGGCGAACTGCGCATTCTGCCTTGAAATTACAATTAAATATGCAAATCAACGAAACACCAATTTGCAACATCGCCAAAAATAGCGCAATGGCCAAGATCCTACAGGTATGCAAATTGTTTGTTTTAGTCTTGTAGCTGTTATATATTTTTTAAATTAAGTAACTAATTAGTTTGTGAATAGTAAAACGTTTAGGTAAGAAAAACAATGGCTAATGTAAATAGAAAAGTTAGTGTTGTGTGGGACCATTTCGTGGATATAGGTGGTTACTACGCGACCTGCAATATATGTAAAGCGAAATTGTCTTTTAGAGCCTCCGTGACTAATCTTAAGAAACATATCGATAGGAAGCATCCCACGGTTCGGGTGCTTGAAGGAATCGGTAGTTCCAATGCCAGCGGACAATTAGTACTGCCATCCCAATCACAAGCAGAATCAATAACCGAGCCATCTCCCCAGTCATCATCCGCACCGCCACCCCAATCATTAACCGCGCACCCATCTCAGGTATTCACACAGCCGCAGTTACACCCACCACCAAGGAGAACGTAGGGATTGTCCGAAAGGGTTACCGCTACCCCGGAACACAAAGGGCTAAGGAAGGAACACGGATGGGTTTTAGTCAGTAAGAGTCTGACACTTCCTTCTGCTCCACCCAGAGCGGGAGGGGTCATTTGATGATTTCCCATCCACAAAAAAAAAGGCCATCAGCCTATTGCAAATTTTGTACCGAGGCGAGGCAATACTGTAAAAGCGGAAATCGACAAAAAAAATTATGAATCTTTTTATAAAAGACTAGCTGACCCGGCAGACTTCGTACTGCCTCAATCGATAAATAAAAGACCTAAACTTTTGTATAAATTAATTTTAAAACAAACAAAACGAATCCATATTTAATAAAAAAACATTTTTTTAATGAAGCATGAAGTGTTATTATTATTTTCGACACATCATGTTGCTTACTTACACAGAGTTTTCCTGAAATACTGACTATTTATAAGGTTTAAATTTTATATTGACAGACACACACTGTTATGATCAGTGGTCGGAGTAGGTAGAGCTATTTTTGCTACTTGCGACATGCGGACATAACATGGATATGCCAAATATTTCCCGGAATTATCGGAATTAAAAAAACATTGTTTAAGTAGTTTTTATAGGAGTTTTAGTATTGTTTATAACAGAACTACTTAATGATGATGATGTCAAATGAAATAGCAAGTGCAGTTTACCATACTTTGAAGACCCCCTAAACATTCCAGAACATGTTACAATATTGAGATTATTCGCAGACGGCTGTGGTGGCCAAAATAAAAACTCAATTATAATTGGTGTTGCAAATGGATGTATTCATTCGCAACCATTCAACAAAAAAAACTTGAAATTATATTCCCGGTAGTCAGTCACTCTTTTCTTCCAGCAGACAGAGTATTTGCTAAAATAGAAAAAGTTATTAGAAGAAGAAAAGTCATAATGAAGCCTGAGAAATATGTGGAAATTTTATGTCAACATGGAAAAACATTCCATCTGTCACAAGAAGTACCATTTCTAGACTGGAAAAACGCAGTTAATGCTGATTTAAAACCTCCGGGAAGTTGGCATTTCGGTTTTATTTATTTTATTATTTTTTTTTTTATAAAGGGAAAACTAATGTTGCTGTACAAGGAGAAGAAAATCACAGTAGTGAAAGGAACGATAAAAAAACTTGTTACAAAAAAGGGTAATTCTGTGTCCACCATATCACCTATTAACTCACCTGTGGGCACAAACATGAAAAAAGAAAAAGACAATGACATCTGTAAATTACTACAGAAACATTACGGAGAGAATTGGCGCGAACTATCAGACTTAAACTATTATTACAGTGCTGAACAGATCTTTCTTAGTAGAACAGCAACAAACAATCAGGACAATCAAAATGAAGATGAAAAAAATATTGAGTGTGAAAGAGTGGTCGAAAATGATCAATTTATTTAAATTACCTTATTTTAAGACTTATTTTTTTATCTCTTCATTTTGTGATTAAAATAAAAATATGTTTCTACCACTGATTGTTTCATTTGTATATGAACGAAAAATTAACCGATTCGTTGCGATGCCTAATTTCACTAACTTCTAGCCGTGGCGTCGAACATACGTGAAAAATGAAGATAGTTTGGTTTCAGGTAAAACTTCCATAAAACTTAATTGAAGGAGTTATCATCGATTTCAAAATGACACATATCCGTGCCTGACGCCACACTTAAAAAGAAGTGATGGCACTGAAACGTGCCATCCGCAACGAATTTGTTAATTCGTTACAAAAGCCGCTAGTCGCCTTTAGTTACATCCAAAATCCGCTAACTCCACTGGTTAGTTACAATACCCGCCAAATTCATTTTTTTTTATTTATAAATCTAGTTTTATCATCTTTTTTATTGATCAAATCACATAAATCAGGGTTTTAGTCGTCAATTAGGAATAATATTCGCTAGTGGAATAATTACAATTCATTTAGGGTGGTAATTAAATAAACTTATTTTTGTATAAAAGACTTCCATATGTACTCATTAAATATTTTTTTTTTATAAAATTTTCAGTTTTATAACTTGGAAATTAATTAAAATGTAACCACTTCGAGGTTCATCATTCATTGGTACACCTATATTAGAATAATCGATTACAGCTCTCTTTTTATCAGTGGACTTAGCATAGGTTTCAAAGTAAAGTGAAGTGATCGCGTTGACTCGGCGTTCAGTACAGAAATTATTTATCTCTTCACTGAACGTCGAGTTAACGCGATCACTTTACTTTACTTTGAAATCATACTGGAACTGTTTCAATACATTAAATTTAAAACAGTTGCAGCACGGTAATATTATATACAGTATTCCAACTTCATACAAACGGACGAAGCCCGAGCTATGCCTACGCGGCTCGATCTCGGCATGCGCTCGGCCCGCAGATAGTCGCGACTGTGTTGTTTTTTTTAACAATAACCGCGCGGTTTTTCACTAAAAATAAGTTCAAGTACATATTTAATTTGTGCTGTTTTTGGTTGCATGAATTCGTCAATAACGCATCCAGAGATAACTGTTTTAGATTACCTGGAAACTCTGAAAGGTAAGACTATAAAATAATTTTACTTACTAGTACGTAGGTACATAATGTGTGTCTTTTTAATGGATAAGTATTTCCTTTTATCTTCGAAAAAAAAAGATGACTGGATTAATAAATAAAGTGAATAGAGTAAAGGAAAGTGAGACACGAGTGAAATAGGTAGTTATAGGCGGTTTATGAATCATGATACGGTAGGTACTTACGCTTGTGTTAAAACCTCGGGGCATATGTATTTTGTTAGTTTGTATAATTCAAAGTAAAGAAGTGGTATTTTATTATTAATAATAGTTGTTTATTGTACTGTGTGTATGAATAATCCTAGAAAAAATAAATTGGACCGTCTGTCTGTCATTAGACAGTTGAAATTTTCTCAGATTAAGAATTTCTGCTGCTGCTATAAAAATATATACTTACCACTTAAAACCATTTTTTTTTCTCGGTATTAATAACGACAACAACAGCTAGACTCATGAAATATTCACAGACTATTTAGATGTTTACAATCACAAAACTTACAATCACAAAAAAGTATATTTACAATTACAAAACCAAATGGAAACACAAAGTAGGCAAATGTAATTAAAATGCTGGAGGCGGGCAGCCTCATCGCATGTTTACGTACCGCGCGGCTGTAGGCATTTATTTTAAAGACACGGCCGAGTTACAATACTGTATATAATATTACCGTGGTTGTAGTGTGATTTCTGACTACCCTTAATGGGATTATAGTCGTGAGTCTATGTATGTAGATACAACATTGTAAATAAATAGATACATTCTCATTTTTTTAAAAACGAAATAATAGAACATTTTTACGTGCTTATTAAACTTGTCTTTATTTAATTTTCATTTATATGGGCACTTGTATTTTGCCAAGGTACGCTACCACTGCCGTTAAAATAATTGGAAAATTCTTCTCTTATCTGATAGGCTGTAATAGAAGGGCTATTGCCTCCTCGTCGCAAAGGACGCAACACACTGTTAATACTGTTTTCAGTCTGAATTTCATTATCTTCACTCAAATAGTTATTCAGAACACAGGCCGCTTTAATAACTTTGTCAACTGTGTGGATATTACAACCAAATGCAGTATGAAATACTCGCCATCGTGCTGCTAGTATTCCAAACGTTTGTGCAACAACTCGCCGTGCTCTGCTTAGACGATAGTTATATATTCTTTTCTGATTATTTAGTTGCGATTCAGGGTATGGTCTCATTAAATTTGGAAGCAGTGGAAATGCTTCGTCACCAACAAATATGTAAGGCATTTCCATACCACCTTCTTCTAAAGATTTGGATTCTGCTAGAAATAATGAATTATCTTTTAGTTTCTTTCCAAATGCAGAGTTGCTAAATATTCCTGCATCACTGAAACGTCCTTTTGATCTAACGTCTACTGCAATGAATTTATATCTAGCATCGACAACAGCAAGTAGTACTAACGAAAACGATTTCTTATAGTTAAAATAGTCTGATCCTGAGTTGGGAGGTGATTTGATATAAACATGCTTCCCATCAATAGCGCCTACACAATTAGCAAAATTGAATTTCTGTCCGAAATAGAGCTCATTTTCCAGCCACAATTCTGTAGTCATTTCTTTCATAAATATTGGCTGTAAAAACTTCCATACTGCATCGGAAACTTTGGATACAATTTTTTAAACTGTAGGGCCCGCTATCTTAAAATTGTAACCTTATTTTAGTAAATGAAGTACCTGTAGCCATGTACCTGCGAATCAATAAATAATATAAGCAACTTCAATTCTTTCCTACTAACTATTCACTAAAAAGTAATGAAATAATGAATTATCTAAGTATGTCAAGAACTCATACTTATAATTAATTATTTCATTACTTTTTAGTGACTAGTTAGTGGGGAAGAATTGAAGTCAGTTTGTTATTTTTTTTTTAAGAAACTTATTTCATAATTTTTAGTGATAAGTTAATAATAAATTTTTATAATTATGTAGTGATGAATATATATTTATTATTTGTTACAGCCAAAGTAGCGAAAAATACTTGGAAAAAATTGCGAGACAACCTTAACTTTAATAGGGAAGCCTTAAAAAGACAGAAGGATGGAAAAAGTGGTCAAGCTGCCAACAACACGCGTCTTTGGAAATTCCAGAAAGTTATGGAATTCCTTGTTCCATACATACAAAATAGGAACAACTGGAAATTATTCCCAAGATGATTCACAGGTGTCTCAAGAAAGTAATCATACTCAAGTTTCGGAATTGGACGAGGACAACTTTGAAGTAGAAAACGAAAATGAAAACAGCCAATCTTCTAATACGACTGCTGCAAGTTCCGAAACCACATCACAAAATACAAGCACACCTTTAACACGAAAACGTGTACATAGTGTTCAACATGAAATTTTAAATTTTGTTAAGATCCAGCAAACAGAGCGAGAGAAAAGAAAAACAGAACGTGATTTGAGAAACCAAGTAATTGACAAAATGGACGACATAGATAATTTTTTCTTAGTGTTTGTGAAAGTACAAAAAAATTACTCAAACCGGCACAGCTTTGTCTTAAGAGAAAGATTTTTAATTTAGTTACGGAAGAAGAAGAGTTAAACATTTACAATGATATGTATGCATCTGAGTATTATAATAGTGCCTTAACTAGTACTCGAGGGTATACAACAGCTCAAGGTGTTCAATCTTCAGATACTAATTGTCATACATTACACAATGTGTCAAATCTCCAAGTAGTGCCTCAAATCAATCTGTAGGAGGATATACAGCTGAACAAGATGCTAATGTTCGGACCGTATGCAAGCGAGGAGGCCAATGTTACGTCGCTAATTGATTAATTTAAAAATTCTAAGCGGTACCATTTTAATTTCATTTTTGCTAAGTACTTGTTTTTTATATAATGTAACATTAGTAAAGTTAGTGAACGTTTTTTACCATTGTTTTATTATATTGACAAGTCACGCACGCACTACATACATACTAGAGTACTGCCGCATTGCATGTAAAGTTTTGAAAAGATATGTCAAAATAGGTTCACTATCTTAAAATTTTTATGAATTATTATTCTACATACAAAATTAATTACTAAAAAAGAGAAAATTGCCTTATCTTGTGCATTCAAATAATTTACTTACCTCAAACAGATTGCTAATTTCTCTTCTGTGCTTATGGCTTTCTTACAGTCAATTTTGTTTCTTATATATGGACTTATTAACGAATGTAAATAATTAAAATGATTTTTAGTCATTCGCAAATATTTAAAAAATTCGTCTTCAGTGGCAATATTCTTTAGAAAATTAAATTCTCCGTATTTTTCACGTATGGTGTGTGGTAACAAGCTACCGTGACTGGACTCTTAACGACAAAATAACACATAAAATATCCATATTCGCTTCTTCTTCACTTTCATCTTCATCGGATTCAACTATGTCGTAATGTTTACGTTTTTTTGAAAATAAAGTCATTTTTGACGAGATAAACGACTACACGAGCTGCTGATTACTTTTAATACTGAGCTAAGCAAAGCGCAGCACAGCTTGATATTGATTGTTAAAAAAACGTAGCTTAAAAAACACAGCACAGCACAGCGCAGTACAGCGCAGCACAGCTTGATGTTGATTGTTAAAAAAACGTAGCTTAAGAAACACAGCACAGCACAGCGCAGTACAGCGCAGCATAGCTCGATGTTGATTTGTCACCCTTAGACAGGTATTCGGAGATATATACACTTTTTTGTTTGTACTGAAAAATGTTGCGTGTGGAGTTAGCGGATATTAGAATTAGACGACTCAAATTACCGAAAACGGAAATGAAATTAATTTTTTCAATATATTTTTCTTCCTAGAAACTTCGTTGTCAAATAAATCCATTTTTAATCTGTGAATTGTCTTTAACTAAATGTTGTAAGGTTGTACATTCTAAAGCCGAATGAATATTCTGGGATAATTACCCCAATCAAGACAAATTCCAGTATTGGAAATTACAAATAATTTGTTTATTGGTCTGGATGATAAAGGTCTTATTGTTTCAGCGTTTAAACGTCACTTTGGACAGTCCTTAGTGATTTTCAAGAATTAAGTATCTTGGTGTAGTATTTATTTTTGGTGATATTATAATCATTTTACCTGAAACATGGGAGATTATCTGAATACTCACTACTCAGTCTAATTTCGGTTTTTTATCCATGACAGTATTATTAAACATTGGTGGCGTCTATTTGCCCTTGAAGGATACTACAAACCTTAAACCGTGTTTTAAAAGATAAGGATTTTGTTGTAATAGTGTTTGTATGTGGTCTGTGAGCCCTTCCCTGGTTGTTATAAGGATATTGTCGTGATCCATGGATATTTATTTATTACAGGATTCCAAATTGCGCATATGCAGATAGCTTTCCAACCAGTCGAGGATCTTGCAGTCAAGTGCTTTCTCCCGAAGTCAACCGTGAGTATCTCACCCGCTGACTACCATAGATATGCCATAGGAAATTCCTCAGTGTTTAACCACGGTATTAAATTTTAGTTCAAGGGAACGCAATGAGCCCTTGTTGTGCAGTTGATGGATGCTACGTAGGTAATCCTCATTCCTATTGTCCCACAACTTGCCTACGACTTCTGCTTGTCTGATTTTGAAATCAGACAAGCAGAAGTCGTAGGCTCTCCTTATGTTGTATTTGAAATAGGCCATATTAACCGGCAACTGTTTTAGCCTTCTAGATTTCCAAGCTCGGTCACCTCAAGGAAGGTAAATTAGTTTCCCATTATATTATTAGGTCTCCGTATTGTCAATTCCAGGAGAGGCACCTCGAGAGATTTGTCTCGCCGCCGCCCGGATCTAGAGGAGCGTCTGGGGCCGGGCCGCGAGACCCATTCTTCGAGTCCGCTCGAAGCCTCTGGCGGGTCTCCGCAGCCCCATAGCCGTTTGACTATGCGGCTGGCAGAGTCCGTCTAGCGATAGCGCAGGCGGGATGGTTTTTTTTATCCCTTAGAATATTTTTTTCATTTCAATACAGTTTCCGTAGGAACCAGTTGGTACCTTAGTCCGGTTTTCAACATTGGGAACCGGTCTTCAACGAAATTGAAATTGAGGATCTTGGGTTCGACATTCTACGTTCATCCAGAAGTATATTGGACACCTTCGTCGGCTCCGGGATCCGGGACTCTCAAAGTCCCTGGCGCCCATTTATTAATTAATAAGATTCTTAATAACTGGAAGATTATACCCTAATATTGAACTCCCCACGACCATAGCTCTTTCCGCTGAAAGGACAATGGGACAAAACGTCCCCAGTAGTGTAGCACTTTCTTATCTATTGTATATGAAAGACCTTATTAATCTCTTAATTTTATTGTATGAAAGCTCATCTGTAAAATGCATAGTATAAAAGTCATTTAATATGAACGTAACATAAAAATTACCTTAAAAAAATGCTTATATTATTACTTCAATATGAATATAATTATTTTAGTTTGTGATAAGGGATTATTTGATTGAAGAGCTCCAAAGCTAGTGTACAATGCGTGCTAAGAAAGATGAGACTTGACACACCACGTGGTTACACGATTTTAGGTCTCTTTAGCATTATGAGGTCTGAGCGCGGGACGGGATCGCAGGTCATAGGGGCGGCGGAAAGAGTGCGGGAGATGAGGTCAAGTCTCATCTTTTGTGGCGTGAGCTATAACAATAGTTCAATGTGGGAAAGAGATAGAACGAGAGGCGCACGCGTCCAGAGGTGAGACGCGACGCGGCCTTAGGCAGTGGTTCGGCAGTTACCATTTTCAAACGTAATATCACCCAGATAGGGTTTACATTATCTGCGCATCGTACCCACAATTGCACCCGCTTGCTCGTAGTAGCGTTAGTACCCGTTCGGAACTGCCTGAGTGAGCATGTGTGTTTTTTGCTATTTCAAACGACTTCGGACTTGCTAACGGATTATTATTGTGTTGCTTACGATTGGAATTGTTAAAAATGGAAGAACAACGACGTGAACAGTGCATCACATGTTCGCGATCCGTAGTTAATGATCGAAATCGACGTGTTTTAACATGGGAATACATAGAAAATGGTCCTGGCTTTACAGATTACGTAATGGAGTGGATTAATGTAGAAGAGGTTAGTATAACAATACATAATTATACATATACTTATATACTCGTATATGTGTGTGTAGATATATTCACTTATTAGTTATCAAAAGCGCTGCAGGTTTAAGCCAGGGATACACTAGGGGACAAATGTCCCACGACATGTCAAGCGAAGCCGGGCGATTTCGCTTGACATATCTGGCGACATCGCGCGACTTATGTCCGTAGCGACGTGAGGCGAAGTCGTGCGACTTCCCCAAACTTCGCCTGACAATATCCGGCGACATCGCGCCACTTATGTCCGTAGCGACGTCAGGCGAAGTTGAGACACGAGTCAATTTTTTATTTTTATTCTTATAGTCGTTATTTGATGTATCCCATAAACACTCGTTCGACTGGAATAGTTCTATTAGTTTCAGCACTACATCGTTAGTCCGCATTGTTGACAAAGTCGTTGCACACGGGTCTGTACTCAGTGACATCAGTTCCAAAACTGAATACATCTGTCATGTCGAGCGAAGTCTAGCAACGTCGAGCCACACTCTACGTCGCTGGCGACACGTATCGAGCGATGTTGCCAGAAATATCGAGCAAAGTCCGGCAACGACGCACGTGGGCATTTTCGTCAAAATGCCTACCAACCCTCTTATGGGATGTCCCATACATACAAGTTGCAAATAACTAACATTTTTATGACATAGAAGTATCGAGTAATTATTTAATAGATCCAAAAGACTAAAGTTTTCTTTTTTTACTTAAATTGTTAACAGAAACTTAAAACAAATAACAAAATTAAATCCAGAATTGTGGCGTCTTACGCCTTGCAGCCGATCGATTCTGTAAAAATCTCACCGTGAAAAGTTAGGTGAAGTGAGCTTAGAGTGAGCTGTCAAGAGTATCAATCCCTAGCATCAGGATGACACTGACAGCTCACTCCACGCTCACTTCACCTAAGTTTTCACGGTGAGATGGTTACAGAATCGCACTGCTGTACTGTCCTCTTTTAGATATGACCTATGTTAAACTATTTCTTCGCTATTTGCTTCTTATTACATACTCCACATATTTTAGTTTTTGTTATCAATTTGTAGCTTTCAACCATGTTAAACTCTATAATATTATAATACAAGTATTTTATTTTATTATAATACATTTTAAAGTTTATATTCTGTCCCCTTCGTATGTGTTAAGTGGACATGTCCTTGCACCGTGACCGTAAATTGAATCCATTTTAGTACTGATTTTTTTCTACTACTCGCCGATTTTTTATTTAAATAACAACACCAAATCAAATATGTTAACACCAGCAGCCATTTTGAAGTGTCAGTTTTGATCTGTCTTCAGTGGACACTCGAGTTCGACCGGTAACGGACTTTTTTCGGAGTTTTCTCCGCACATTGACCGGTAAGTATTTCACGCTTATAAAATGATTATATGTAATGTTAGTGTTAAAGCAAAAATAGTTTCACATGGCAAAATTAATTCTGGTTTTCGGCAAACAAGAGCTATTTAGTTATCAAACAATGATTAAATAACTGAGAGAAGCTGTCTTACCGTTACGTCCGGACCATTACCAAATGACTGGTAACGTATGAGCCGGACTAAAAAAGTAACGGACAGGACAGCCTAAGTATGTGGGTACACTGAGAGAATCCTTACTACTATGAAACTGCATAATATATTTATATTGTGGGAAAAGGCTCAAGTAGGTTGTAGAATTTGAGACATGTACATTTCAAAAAAATATTATATCCGTGTCTTCATACCACGAGTATGAAGACACGGATATAATATTTATGACCACAGTGAACTTAAGTATCATTTTGTCATATGTAGTGGGGAGAATAGAAAGTATCTACCCATAAGGATTATAGAGGGTGTCTTTGACATCGACGCACAAACGAATATACCATGGATCAAGTACATGATTATCGACCCCCCAGTGCTGGAATTTTTTGTCGGTTTTATCCTAAATTTAGGAAAAAGCCGACGAAAAATTCCACCACTGGGGGTTCCAGAATCGTGTACCGGATCCGTGGTATTCGTTTATGTCTCGATGTCAAAGACACTCTTTATATGTTTTAAATATCAGAATGGCACTTACCGCTGCAGAAAAAATGAATCGGTACAGGGAACGTATAAAAAAAGACCCCCAAAAATATGAAGAGTATCGTAAAAAGGATTTAGAACGACTTAAACGAAGACGCAAAAACATTTCAGAATTAGATGATACAGAAAAGAAAAGTCAGAGAGATCAGTGGGTAAAACAGAAACGTAAGCAACATGCTAAAAAAACAAAAGCTACTGTAGCGGAAGCAAATACAAAAAAAGATGAGATTAATGAATCACAGAAAAAAGATAATGTCAAGGCAGAAACTTTAAAACTCAAATATTTAAAAACAAAGTGTACTAAACTTAATAATACGCTTTAAAAAAAGGGAAGAAAGGATAAAAAAAACTTCTAACTATATGTGAAAAACTAAAAAAAAAGAAATTATCGATTAAAAATAGATACAAAGCAAGGAGAAAATAATAGAAAAAATGAAGGCTTGAGAACAAGTTCTAGAAGATACTATGAAGAAAACTTACAATGCATGAGAAAAACGCTCCCAAAAAATAATACCAAAAAGACTGATTACTAACGCCAAAGTAAAATCGTACGTAGCTAAATTAATAGGCCTAACAGGAAATGTCAAGAAAGCGAAGCCGAAAAAAGTAAGTCTTTGAAGAATTAGTTAAATTTTACGTTAGTGACGATGTGAGCCGCTGCACGGCTGGAAAAAAAGAATGTCGAACATATAACAAAGAAAAGCAGCAGATAAGGAATTTATTGGACACGTTACAGAACCTTTATAAGAAGTATAACAACGAAGGTGGGAAATATAAATTTATCACATTTTATAAGTACAAACCATTTTATGTTTTGACACCACATTTGGGATCCAGAAATACATGCGTATGTATTAAGCATAATAACATTGAATTGAAAGAATCATGGCCACGCTCCCGACATGCTTGGACTAGTAAAATTTAACAAAACGTCCCTTGATGAAACAAACGTTGTTTCATTTGTCTCTATAAATGTCAATATATTTTTAAAAGATGGGAGAGTCAAGTAATTAAGAAATATGTTTTTGAGGTTAGGTGGTATATCTTTAATCTGTGACTTTTTGAATTGCGAGGTTTTTGACCTGTTTTTTATTACATAAATGTTACAAATTATATCGAATGCAAGCCAGATAAGTCTGTGCATGTCCAAGATCGGCACTAATCGTGGTCTTCTACTAACAGTGTACACATGTGCATATTAGTACCAATCAGCACTCTCAGTCGTTTGCAGCTGCAGACTAGTTTTTTATTCAGATCTCTCGATTAAAAAATAAAATCGATTTAGATCAGAGGGGCTTTTCTCGTAATTTTAAAAGAACGTTCACAGTCTGATCTGCCTCAATCTGTCAAAAAACCTCGAACATTTCCCCCTTATTGACAAGTTTTTGACATTTGTTTGTCGCCGAGATGAGACTGCGACTAGATTTTGAACGTTTTAATTACGAGAATTTGGCTTCTGGACTGGGACTTCTAACGTTATTAAACAGATGTTTTCAAAATCAATAATTTATACTGCGTTCTGATAAAGCAAAGTTATATATTTAAGATATAAAATATCTATAATTTGCTTTTAAAAATAAACTGATGATATCCATTAATTACATTAACAATGTACTACATTTTGGTGACAGTCTCATCTTGGGACGAAATTATGTTTTTTCTTAGTCCAAAATGACCATGATCCTTTGCATGTTTAAAACAACATTCTGTACTCCTAAAGAGCAGTATAAAGGAAGTATTTGCATTACAAACATGTGCATGTACAACTTGTGGGAGGCAGGGGTGAAGTCTGCAAAATATAATGTAAAAAGAATACTAGGAGACAGGCATTTGACATATGAGGAACTTTCAACTCTATTTGTCCAAGTAGAAGTTATATTGAATTCCCGGCCTTTGTTTCCCATGTCATCCGATCCCAATGATTTCCATCCTCTGACTCCCGGTCATTTTCTCGTCGGTAAGCCGCTGATAGCTTTTCCACTAGTGCCCTCACATGTCAACTTCAGCTCAGCCAATTCATTCTTGATGACGCCAATGTCTTCTACCAAGGTCGCCAAGGTCGGCAAGTTAAGTAGCTGCCGTTTCATGACACGTATCTCGCTTAATATGGTATCCAGCGACACAGGTTTAGGGGCAGGGGCGACTGGTGATGAAGTTCTGCAGTTGGGGCATTTCCATTGTGCCATCCTATTGGCACCCAGCTTTCTCCATCCGGTTTCTGAGATGTTTGCATATCCAAAATCCAGGTGTTTCTTGCAACTGCCACACTGGACGCCATCGTTGAACTGCACGTTACAAACTGCGCACGATTTCATTTTCAAAATTCTATAGTTTGAACTGAACTAAAATGTAAAAAGGTTGGCGATCTATTTCTTTTGAGTGGCGCGTACTGTGCGTATGAGTGTCCACACACGAATGAATATAATAGACCATTTAAGAGATGCATATAAAAAAACAAGGCTTCAATTTCAATAATATTGAGAGTATTTCCACAAAGTAGTTATTTTTCAGAACTGGACTGAGACATGAGCAGTTTAATATTGTTTTTAGTGAGATCCCATCATTAATACAAGATACGAAACGACCAAAAACAGTGTTAGGGTGTTTTCTCGTGAAAATGAGATCGGGAGAACCGGATGACAGAATAGCGTTCCATTTAAATATGAACAGAAAGACTGTGGGACGTTTTTTTAAAAAGGCACGTGACAGTCTACAAAGTGACTTCGTGCCACGTCATTAGGATATGACCACATAAGCCGCGAAGAGATAATTAGTCATAACCCAACCATAGCAAACGAACTATTTGGAAGTAACGTTGACCCATAAGTCATCATTCTGGTTGATGGCACCTATGTATATATACAGAAGAGCATGAATTTCTTGTTTAAATAAAAACTTTTTAACAAAAAACAAAACCGACTTCCATAAAAAAAACACTACAAAGTGAAAAATAACTTTAATTTCGGAAGTCGGTGTATTTGGATCTGTATTTTAGTTTATTGCCACCGACTTCCGAAATTAAAGTTATTTTTCACTTTGTAGTGTTTTTTTTATGGAAGTCGGCTTTGTTTTTTGTTAAAAAGTTTTTATTTCTCGCTTATTAGTGGGACTATTTATAATGCATCAAAGTTACAATAGCCTAATGTCAACTTGCTCATCGCCTTTTACAAAATATTACTTTTCCCGATACAGGGACGTTAATTGTTGAGGAGTTCTCCTGGTACTCCACCATCAGCTCCATTTCACCATTCGCATTGTGACAAGCATAAATTGCTTAGCAACCATATTAAAGTAATCGAATCGCAACCTGTGAAATACCTATTATTGAGTAGTCCCGGTGGCCATCTGTGGTCTTCATCATCAGTTTTACTTCACTAAATTTTGCTTTGCGAAAGCAAATGCACGAGTTACTATAAATAATACCCGAATCGCTATAGGTGTGCCTATAATATTTGAAGAGTTCCTTCGATTTCTCCAGGATCCCGCTGATAATCCTGGCTGCAGTATCAGGCCAGATTTATGTCAACATTGCATTGAACTTAAAATTTAGTCCTGTTTAAAATGAGCCCAAACACGACTACGTTGCTGTAATTTCAAGGTTTGTACTTTTTCTGATACTCCAGGCTTCAGCATCAAGTCTCTATGTACTATGGTGTTCTTACACTGGGGTTCGTAGACTTCTCATGACTCAAGACTGTTTTAATTAATTAAAAAACTAGCAGACTTAATCACACGTTTATTCGGTTACCCAGCACACCAGAGCAGTGTTGCCAGTACCCAAAAATACAATATTAACTTAGAGCTACAGATATTAAATCTGATACACCACATCCTCCCCCTACAAAATAAATTTCTTTGGTGGTTTAATTATTCTGCCACTTCTACTACGACATACTTCAGGTTGGGTAGGATTTGGTGCTGACATTGACCAAGGAATGTTAACTGAGGATGATGAATTCCTATCAGATTCTTGAATACTTGGGGAATTGGAACTATCAATCAAAACTTGAGGACTGGAAGATGCTTGAGGACTAGTTACTGAGACTTGTGATTCGTTAGAATGCTTAGGCTGTTGAGGAATGACTTCACTTTCAGCCTGACTTGCATTTGTGGACTGATTAGTTTGTATTCCTCCCCCTGGGAACAAATATGAGTTATTTGGTACAACCTCAGGATTATTTACTGACACTTTGGGATATGAAGCATTACTTATTTGATTAAGATGAAGTCTCTTTAAGACACCATTAACCATTAACTAAATAAAGAGTTGAACTTAAAACTTTAACAATAGTCCCTTTACAAGGACATGCAGAACCCACTTTCACTAAAACAGTTTCATTTTCAGTAAAATGAGGATAATAAGGTAAACGTTTCATGGACTTAGGATTGTGAACAGGATTCAAGATAGTAAGTGAAGTTCTAGGCATATATGACATTAACATAGAGTTAGGAGTTTTACAATTGACAGTAGTTTGAGTATTCCTATAATTAAGTAAAAACTTAGATAATTCTAGCTGGATATCCACAGAACAATTAGGTACAATAATTTTTTTTAATGCTTTTTTAGCTATCTGGACATTTCTTTCTGCGAAGCCATTGCTTTCAGGATGATATGGTGGTGACTTAGTAACCTTTATATTTAACTTTGTACAAAACTCAATAAATTGATAAGAATCAAAAGGAGGACCGTTATCGGACACAATTTCACATGGTAGTCCTACTACAGAAAATATTGAATATAATTCTCTAATGACATAAGTAGCAGTACACTGTTGCATTAACTTAATATCTATCCATTTAGAATAAGAATCACAGAATATAAGAAAATGATGTTTTTCATACTCAAAGAAATCAATGTGTACTCTTTGAAATGGCAAATCACATTTAGGCCATGGTATTTTTACATTACTTGGTTTAAAATTCACAATAGAACAAATCTCACAACTGTTACATTTTAATTCAATGTCTTGTGACATACATGGCCACCAAAACAAGGATCTAGCTAGCATCTTTGTCCTGACTATACCTGGGTGACTCTCATGCAACAATCTTAACACCAAAGCTTGAAATTTTTGTGGTACAATTAATCTTGAACCAAACACTAAACATTCATCAATAATTGAAATATAATGTCTTATCTTAAAGTAAGGTATAATTGCATTGTCAGTTATGTGGTTAGGCCATCCATTTTTGGTAAAATTAAATACTTTCAACAAGACTGGATCACACATGGTTTCTCTAGCAACATCCACATAACTAAGTGGCAATTGCTCTAATTGACAATTATTTATATCTACAACAATCTTATTCATAGGTAATCTAGACATGGCATCTGCATGCATTAAATGTTCACTTTTCTTATGCACAATATTGTAATCATAATTTTCTAGTATTAATGCCCAATGTTGCAATCTCTGGGCTGCCAATGTTGGAATACTCTTATTAGGATATAATATATGTTTTATAGGGGCATTATCTGTAACTATGGTAAAGTGTCTACCCCACAAATACTTATGAAATTTTGTTACAGCATAAACTATAGCTAATGCCTCTCTATCTAACTGAGAATACTTCCTCTGGACTTCAGTTAATGTGCATGAAGCAAACATAACTGGTTTCTCTACTGTTTTATTATTTTATTCCACTACCTGACACAACACAGCTCCTAATCCGACTGGACTCCCATCGCTATAAACAACAATAGGTAATGATGGATTATAATGCATCAATATTTTGCTATTAACTAATTTTTGTTTGGATAACTCAAATATTTCTTGATGTTTACTTGTCCATAGCCACTTTGTTTTATTTTCTGTTAATTCTCTTAAGGGTTTAACTAATGTGCTAATATTCTCTAACGGCCGAAATTAATAACCAATCTAATCCAATATCTCTAGATTTAAGATTGAAAATTCAATCCAGATTTATAGTAAAGTGTAGCTAAAAACGATCCGCAGATTGCAATTGCAATCTTTTCAACCAATCGATCTTTGAGAGGACGAATCATAGATTAAAGATTGACCTCTGTTCGAAAATGACAGTTTGAGTGTGTCAATAACCTATCCGTTAAATTTGGCGTTTGTTTGGATCGGTGTAAACAACCCAAATCTTACTCTTAGAATTTCCTTAGATAGAGGATTGACTTCACGGATTTTATTTGAAAAATGGCACTGTCAGTACTTTCCAGTGATAGTGATATGGAAGTTCTAGCTCAATTATCGGATTGGTACGGTACTGATAGTGACGCTAGTTAAGAAATAAGACGTCAACATGCTTCTGCGCGGAGAATTAAAAGGGTGAACTACATGCAAAGTCTGGATGATGCGGAATTTACCTTTAGAGTTAAGCTATCAAAATTAGCAGCAAATTAACTGTTCACTGAAATTATGCCTTTCGTCCGTGTAACCTCATCAAGGTAAGTTGCAAATAGTAAAAAAAAAAAAAAAACAGCTAGGTACCTAATATAAAGAACTTAGTTTTTAATGTAAGTATAATAATTATTTCAGAAATCATGGAGTGCCACCGCTTCATCAACTGTTGATGACTTTAAAATTCTATGCATTAGGCACTATGCTGATTTCTGTAGCTGATTTTGTGGGATTATCAAAATCAACAGCAGGTAGAAATAGTACGGGACATTTCATCAGTGATTGCTACATTGTATGATAAAGACGTTTATATGAATCACGGAGGTGCAGATTTTTTTTTTTTAATTACAATTATTTTCACCGTAAAAAGCAAATACCTAAACTATTGACGCTGCCTGCCGCCTAGCACCGCACTCTGTCTCGCTCTCTCTCAGTCCGCGAGCAGTATCGCGCGAGCGAGATAAAGAGTGAATTTTAGCTGAGGTAGCATAGGCTCTTAACCAACACGTTTTGAATTTTATTACAAATTTGTTCGTATTAATAGAATTGTTATCTTCGGTCAATATATATGTATTAAAAATCCATAAAATAAAATAATAAAACCTGTTTATGCTTAGCTTTTTATTATTACAAACAAACGAACCGTGTCTATTTTTATAAATTTTGCATACAGCGGAATGACGAAGACGGAAAGGATTTCATGTTATCTGCGGATTGATCGACAGCAGGATCGTCTTTTTTCGATATTAGGACGCGGGTCGGAAATCGATCCATAGGTTGGTATCTATCGACGATCGATTTATATCTTGGATCAAGGATTCAATATTAATTTCGGGCGTAAATAGTTATGATAAAAGTTTAACAAACCTAAATATGACCTTAATTCTTTGACATTTTCAGGAGTTTTGGCTTTAATTACTGCTTCTACAAGTACTGGACTGGGACTTCTGCCCTGCGATGAAATTATATGACCCAAATACTCAACTGACTCACAAAACCATTTACATTTTTTGAAATTTACTCTAATATTATATTGACTTAATTTTTGCAAAACCTTGACTACTGTATTATAACAATCTTGGAGAGTATTCCCCTTAATCAAAATGTCATCAATAAAACACTTGGTATTTTCCACTCCTGATAGAACTTGATCCATGACAGACTGAAAAACAGCAGGAGCTGATGCTATTCCATATATTAAGCGATTAAATCTGTATAACCCTTTATGTGTATTGACTGTTACAACTTCTGACTTTGAGCACTAGCTTTTAACTGTGTATAGGCATCTGAAAGATCCAGAACAACAAATATTTTACCACCTGACATAGAATCAAATATGTTCTCAGCTGTAGGCAAAGGGTATATATCTATTTTAAGGTTAGGGTTCACTGTTCTTTTGAAATCAACACATAATCTATATGAACCATCACTTTTCTTTACTGGAACTAAAGGTGAGGCCCACTCTGAATGGCTTACTTTATATATTTTACCTTCAGCTTCCAACTTATCAATAGACTCAGAAATTTTATCAACAATACTATATGGTACCTCATAAGGACGCATGAAAACTGGTGTACTATTTTCTTTTAAACACAATGTTGCTTCAAAATTTTCAATACAAGAGCTATTTTCCATAGAAAACACTTTAGGAAACTGCTTTTTAAGACTTTCTAATAATTCTGACACCTGCAAACTTTGATTTGACACATTCTGCACAAGATTACATTTGACATTACTTGATGTTAATAATGCACTTCTCCACCTAGGAAATAACTGATCCAGCCAATCTCGACCCATCAGTGGCATAAAACATTTATTTTTATTTTTACACACTACAAGACTTAAAACTTTACTCATGACTTTGACTTCAATAATACCTGCAATTTGGATCTGACCTGAAATACCATTAAGTTCAATTGTAGACGGTTTAATAGTTACACTGTCAAAATATTTTAAATAAGATGGGTAAGAAATTATGGAAATTGCTGCTCCAGTGTCAACTTCCATGGTTAATGTAACATTCTCAACATTTAATTTAATTAATTTTGACTTATGTTCTACTTTATTTACTTGTAATATGTTGACATTATAACTATTATCATTACACGACAAGACATTTGTTCCATCAACCAATTGTTCTACTACACAGTCAATATTGTTATCACTTTCATTATTCTTACAATCTACATCATGTATTGGACGCCTTCTACATTTGACACTAGTATGACCTATACGCTGACACACATAACGCTTCCAATACCTTGCTGGACACATATTCGGATTATGGAAACGACCACACCGATAACACTCACTCATGTTTGACTGTTGACTTGTGGATGCACCTTGACTCTGACTCATACTCCTTTCTTTAGACTGAAATCTATTCTGACGCTGACTTGGACCTGACTCTTGACTTTTGTTTTGATCTGGCATGAATCTTGGTTGCCCTTGACTACGACTTTGATTTCCTCTGTGTGACTGGGGACGATGTGCTCGATTCTTATAAACTCTACCAACAACTGACTCTGCTTCACGACTCATGCAATCCAACTGCTTTTTTATGGTTTCCTCTTGCAATACCACCTCTTTTACTTGACTAAATGTTGGGTTACTCAAAGATAACAACTTTTTCCTTAGGTTCTCACTTTTGACACCTGTTATGACCTGATATGTGCATGCCTGGTCTTCATATGCACCAAAATTGCATTTAGTAGCTAATTGTGTGACTGCTAACAAAAAATCTGTTTCACTTTCTTGTGCTTTCTGGACTCTTTTATGGAATAAAAATTTATTCGTAGATTGCAAGCCCGGTGGATCATATTTATTTTTCAAGATTTGATATAATTTGTCTATCCTTTTTGTGTTGGGTTTTTGTGGTAGACACGCCGTGTGTAAGTAATTATAATGTCTGGCACCAATATGTGTCAAAAACAAAGCCTTCCTTGTACTCCCGGCTGTTTCTTCTGGCAAAACTTTATTCAGACTGCAATATTCTTCAAAGAGTTCCATCCATGACTCAAAGCTTTGTGCAGCCTCTTCGAATGGAGGCAAATTACCAATGTAGGCCGCCATTATAGACGATGGACGTTATATTAGACTCGACTCGACACGACTTAATATTCTTTTGTAGGACTTACTTTTACTTACTTATTTTCATCTCTCGTCGCCATTATGGTGTTCTTACACTGGGGTTCGTAGACTTCTCATGACTCAAGACTGTTTTAATTAATTAAAAAACTAGCAGACTTAATCACACGTTTATTCGGTTACCCAGCACACCAGAGCAGTGTTGCCAGTACCCAAAAATACAATATTAACTTAGAGCTACAGATATTAAATCTGATACACCACATGCACTTCGGTGTTTCTCATTAACAGTACGTTTATCCACACACGTTATCGAGCCTAAACACGATATATCTGCTGTTAGTTGTCGAGGAGTTAGATACTCTGCAGACTATCCTGACTGCAGCATCAGGTCATGACTTGATGATCATGAGACCAAATGTGGCAAATGCCCTATCAAACATCAAAACAATTTACTAAAACTGTCCTTGCCTGTTCGAGTAACTTCTTACTGTTAAGGAGTTGTACCTTCCATCATCAGTCCAGCTACCTGAGATGGTGAAAATCATACGCAAATACACAAGATACTTCATAAAATATGCGAAAAACAATAAGTGAGCCTATAAAATTTGAGGGATGCCCTCGATTTCTCCAGGATCCAATCATCAGATGCTGACTTGGTGACTATGGGACCACTTCAGAAGTATCTCCTTTCGAACAAAAAAATAATTTTGAAAATCGGTCCACAATTGGCGGTGTAATCGCGTAAAAAACACAAAAAAAAAAACATACCGTCGAATTGATAACCTCCTCCTTTTGGAAGTCGGTTAAAAAATGACATACAGTTTACACAAGTTTAGAAACCTACTCAAACCATTTCTTTTAGTATGCGCGGATGGATATATTATAGATATTCTTAAAAGAGGCAATTTATTTAAAGAGACTGTTGTCTGAAATCTATGGAAAATCGGATACTATTATTTTATATAATGATTGTCAAAGTGCTCAGAAATTAGCATTAAATTCTATTTTCCATCGAAGATCTATGCATATAGATATAAGATTTCATTTCGTAAGAGAAGCTGTTGCCAATGAATTTATTAAAATTGCATATTTGGAAACAGCTGAAATGCCTGCTGATATTCTAACAAAAAGTTTGTGTTCTGTTAAACATCATTACTTCACTAAAAAAGTTGGCATTTCACCTGTTAATTAATTACTAGATTATGTATTGATTTTGTTAAGTGGAGGTGTTGTTTTAATTAGTATGGTAACAATATCAATACATCCAGCGTCCTCTACATGCATTTTGTGTACCTTGTAATAAAGGTTCAGTTCGTTGCTATCAACCGTTGTTTTATTATGTTCCGCTGCAGCACCAGATCGCTTCGAATCGGCTATTTTTTTTAATTCTTTCCTATAATCCGATTTTAATGAGTTTATCTTCGTAATGACGTATTTGGTAGTCGCGTCAGGTTTAATTTTTTTATAAATTTCAAGTCGTTGCTCATAGGCATTCGCCTTTTTCAATTTATTTAAACTGTTGGCACTTGAGCTGTCCCAAACATCTGGTAGTGTTTCTAACACTTGTATGAATTCTTTCAAGTGCTTTTGGTCGTTTGTTTGGCCACTGCCTCGAATTTTGCGGGCAGCGGGGCGGCGGCGGCGGCGGCGCGGGAGCGGTGCGGGCAACGCAGACCAGTCTCGAAACCAGCGACAGATCGCGCGGCGCTATAGCGGCGTAGTGTTGTGTCGTCGAGATATTTGTTTTTATTCGCGAATGAAATGTCTGACCAACGGCGACAACATCTTCAACGCTCGATTTATAATACCTACTATAGGGCAAAGAAAATAAAAGGCGAGTTTTTTAGAAATTACAATGAACAGAGGCAATGTCCCGACAAATTCTACGGCTACACCAGAATTAGTGTAGAAACTTTTGACTATATTCTTGAAGATATCAAAGGCGATTTAGAGTCTGAAATTAATCCAAAACTATACAGCATATACATATCTCCAGCAGAAAAATTATACTTGACGCTAAGGTAAGTATAACAATTTGCTCTTGCACGTCCGAGGACATTTCCATACGTCACAAAAATAAATAGCACAACACTGCAAAGCAGTTAGCAGACGCGCGGGCGGTCGCCGCTTGACTGGAGTGCACCGCTCGTTGCCCGCTCCCGCGCCGCTGTGTTCGAGAACCGGTCCATTCAAATGTACGCATAAGATCCTGCCGCTCCCGCGCCGCCGCCGCTGCCGCCCCGCTGCCCGCAAGATTCGAGGCAGAGGCCTTTGAGGTACGGTGGGCGCCGCCGCCTCAATATGCGCGTCCTCTTCCATCGCTGACAGAATTAATACTGACACGATAAATATCAATTAGAGACTAGACGCTCGATATTTATCAACGATACTTGATAGAAATCGTGGATTTTTGGATTTCTATAAATTCAGCGATCTGTATCACGATAGGTGATACGCTATACTACAGACTCGATAAATATCGTGATCCTTGATTACGATCCAAATATCACGATAAATATCGAGCGTGTAGCATTCGCCATAAAGAGGTAAAATATGTATCTAGGGGGTAATCTCTGGTACTGCTGGTTCGAATTGAAAAATTCAAATTTTCATTTTGTGTTAGATAGTCCATTTATCGAGGAAGGCTATAGGCTATGCAACTTCACGCTACGACCTACAGGAGCGGAGCATCAAATGAAAATGTTGCAAAAACAGGAAAAAATATTTCTTTTCCGAGCTCCGTTGCGTGCGCTGCGTAAACGGGTAAAGTTACGCAAAAATATGACGGAATTGTTCCCCCTTAAAAGTTCTAAAAAAAAGACCGCGACAGCATATTTGACTCATTATAATCTTTTTTATGGTAATCAAATTTGTTCTAAAATAAAGTATTATTTGCGAAGGTGTTCTTATTCAAATAAATACATTATTCATTACAAGTATTAAATTTTGAACAAAAATTGCCCTTGACATCATTTGATTTGAATTATCTTAGGAGATATCATAGTTTTAAAATAATACTAATAATAAAGCTGAAGAGTTTGTTTATTTGAAAGCTCTAAATCTCTGGACGTATCGATTGGATTTATAAAAATCTTTTTGCGCTTGGTAGTCCAATTCTTGAGGAAGGCTGTATGCTATTAAGAGCCTATACTACCTCAGCTAAAATTCACTCTTTATCTCGCTCGCACGATACTGCTCGCGGACTGAGTGAGAGCGAGACAGAGTGCGGTGCTAGGCGGCAGGCAGCGCCAATAGTTTATGTATTTGCTTTTTACGATGAAAATAATGGTAATTAAAAAAATAAAAAACATAAGGCCTGCTTTATAGTTAGTTCGGTTAGTATACAGTGTCATGATCTAATTTGAAGTATTTTTGAATATCAGCGGTTTATTGTTCGGTTTATACCTCCAAACTTTGGATTTTTTTTCTATCGAGATAACTTTATGGAATCTTGTTTTTGTCTAACATAAGGACATAACATTAATCCTCAACTTTACACTATATTTATTTCAAAATTAATGCTGCAGTATTTTCGACATAACGGAGGATCATGCTAAGCTTAAACATGACGCTAGGACCCTTAGGAGTTGAGCAAAGTGATGCGAGGGGGTGGGTCAAGGGAAACGAAAGGAGACGAGCGAAAGTTCATAGAAAGTTGGGCCTGACGTTACAGTAAGGCGATTTTCACACTGCCCCGCATCATGCTGCATATTGCGTGTCGACGCACCTACGCGCGTTCCTGCGGGAGTGCAGATCTGTATCATCGTGCGGGTTTTTTGCGCACTCACGCGCGTAGGTGCGTTTTGTAGATTCACGCACGGCGGCTCTCATTTATTCGCCGTTCTCTGTGGTGGTCGTGCAGTACTGAGCATCACGATAGTTTTGATAAAAATGGTTAATAGTTTGGAACTCATTCAGGACGCTGCCATTATACTAACTGTTTGGTTTTTGTACGGTCAAATTAAAAGAAATCGTGCCTATAGAAGATACTGGGTACAACCTTATTTACAAACAAGATCTTTAAATGGGTCATTTGTTCAAAATTATTGGGACCTTAGAAAATATGAAGAGAAATTCTTCAACTACACGCGTATGTCAACAACATCTTTTCATTATTTGCTCAGCAAAATTCGAACAGGTATTAGTGGAAGAGATACAAATTTTCGTCTTTGTATTACGCCAGAAGAGAAGCTTTGGGTAACATTGAGGTAAGTAAATAATTTCAATTTTCTAAATACATATTAAGTTAACTATATCGATATTATTATAGTTAAACCCAGGCTATTATATACGAATAAAACTAGTGATTTTGATTTATTGTGCGTTTATTTATCAAAATTTGTACTGCAGTCACTGTTATGGAATATTAATTAGTACTTATCTAATACACATCAGTCTACTATTATAATCACAGCTTTCATTCTTGGAAGTGTTTAGATACTTACTTGCTAATCACAATTAGATAGAACCACTAAATAGATATTTTACAAATTTTTTATGACTCTACTAATCACAGCTTTAATTTCTAAAATCACAAATAACTACCTTCTTGCTAATCACAATTATGAACCCACGAAATAGCCATTCGACTTATTTTTAATGTATCTACTCTACTAATCACAGCTTTCATTCATGAAATCACGAATACAGTTCACAAAAAAGTTCTTAGCCTTTAAGTAAGCCAGTAATCGCAGTTACTATAATAATTAAGATCCCAGTAATATTTATTTTGTTAACTTTTTGTACCTTATATCTTAAGTTTTTTTTTGTAGCGTATTAGGTAGTTTTAATTTTCGAACAATGGTAAAAGTTCAGATTCCTCGGAATTTTGAGTATTTACGGACATTGGAGATATTTGATCTTCCATTGCCAATGTGGAGTTTTCCACAAGTGATTGCTGATTATTGGAAAAGTTTCTTTCAATATATTCTTCAGCTGGTAGATTAAAACTGGATGAGGAGGGCTGATTACTTGGACCCCTATTTTCCGTACATTCTCTGTGAGGTTTAGTGTAGTAACCACCATATTGATTTGAATAAGTGCCGTATTCATAATAATCGGCGCCTTGTACTTGTTGGAAATTGCCTTCCTCATTTTGTGCTTCCAAGATACATTTTATTATATTTATCTTTATCCTTGGCTTTAATCTTTGAGGCACCCTTTTAAAATCGTCAACCAATGACAACATAAATTGTCGATCAGAATCTTCTTCATCAGTCTTTTGTTGCAACGTAGATTTTAAAACGTTCAAAAGTTCACTACCAATTTTATCTGTTGGGTCACTGTTTTTGGTTTTCTTTGGTTTCGGTGGAATTATGTTACTACCATGTTGCTCTTCAACTGGGTCATTGTTTTCTTGATTTGCCATACTGTTGTACGTTTTATTCATTGATACTACTGGTAAGAGAAACAAGAGTTGATTATAATATTTGTATTTTTTATGCGTAGCAGCTGATCCGCTTTTGGTAGTAGTTAGTTTCCGCCGTTGTTTAACAAAACCATCACGAAGCGTTCTCCACCTTTTTTGAAGTATGTTCCTAAAACAAAATATAAAAAAAACTCTTATATTTCAGATACTTAGCAAGCGGTTGTTCGTTTACTGAGCTTCATTTCAGCCACAGAATAGGATTATCAACCATCAGAAAAATCGTGGAAGAAGTATGCACAGCCATTTGGGACTTCATGAGAGCAGAATGTTTTCCTGAGCTCACGACTGAAGCGTGGTTAAGCATAGCTGAAGGTTTCCAACAACGGGCAAATTTTCCTCATGTGATTGGAGCTATTGATGGAAAACATGTCAGAGTTTACAAACCATCCTTAACAGGATCATTGTATTACAATTACAAACATTTTTTTTCAATATTGTTATTAGCCATTTGTGATTCTAATTATAAATTCATTTTCATCGATGTTGGTGCGTATGGTAAATGTAGCGATAGTACTGTTTTTTAGAATTCAATATTTTACAAAAAACTTAGGGAATTTAATCTTAATATACCTACCAAAAGAATCGAATATTCCGGGAGTTCCCAATGATCTGCCATATTTTTTCATAGGCGATGAAGCTTTTAGCATTTCTGAACACATATTAAGGCCATATCCGGGGACTAACTTGAATTTTACTAAAAGAATATTTAACTATCGTTTGAGCCGAGCGCGCAGGTATATAGAATGTGCATTTGGAATTTTAACTCACAAATGGCGAATATTTCAACGACCATTAGATGTTAACGTAAATTTAGCAATACAAATTATCAAAGCGTGCTGTTTCCTTCACAATTTCGTAAGAGAAAGGCATGGTGTTAATTTCAACGAAATAGTATTCAATGGTGATACAGAGGGTATGTGCGAAATTCCGAGGGCTAGAGTTCTATCAGGTACACGCGGAAGTGACGCAAGGAATAATTTAGCTGATTTTTTTGTTAATATTGACCCTTTGCCGTGGCAAAACAAATATGCTTAAACTAGCTGCAGCGTTCATAATTGTAATTTACCTATCATTAACTTGTAGTAAATAAAAAAATTAAAACAACTTACCGTTCTTTTTTTTTCTTCAACCAATGCATTATTATCAGTAAACATATTTATTACTTCCTCCCATTGTTTCACCTTCTGCGCTCTGTCACTGTATTCATCACATTTCATATTCCAGATAGCTGGGTGGTTTTCGATTTCGAATATAAATCGATCGATATCGAGATCCATTTTCAAACACACACGTCACGCCCATTCAAAATCACGCGCGGCACTGCGGGATTCGGTGTGCCATACCTTGCGTCTCGCCCCGCACCTACGCGCGGGGGTGCATGTTTCTCCGCGTGAATGCGCGTGATCCGCATGAACGCGCGTGGATGCATTTTCTGTGTGTTAGACTGTGCGTGTTTTCCATACAAACGGAGATACTTACAAGCAACGGAAGAACACGCATCCACGCGCTACGCTGCATCATGCGGGGCAGTGTGAGAATCGCCTAACGATTACTGCATTATTTTATTTAGATACTAATACCATTTAAAAAAAACTAAAATGTTTACAACTTCTCCATGGTAGAAAGGAAATATGCGGTGTTATTGGTTTTATACAGAAACAACGTTGTTGCTTATAAGTTACTCTTACACCGAGCTTTCACGTTATTATTTAAGAAAATAATTATCAGACTTTATTGTTGACTAGAATTTAACAGGTTTCATCGTCGGAAGTTCACACATTGCGACCCACCAACTAGATTCTAGAGGTTTGAGATAATTATAAAAAGCAGAGGGAGTATAAATTAAAAACACTTCTTATATTGGTTTATTCATCGTCCACTTCGTCATTTACTAATAAAATATCGTCTAAGAACTGTGCACGCGGTATTGAATTGCTGTATAACTGAAAGAATGCCTTCGTCTTCTATTTGATGCAATCCTATAGAAGGATTACGCCGCCAAGTAGCCGCAGTTGATAAAATGATGATTTTGATCACGCATTGTATTTTTCTTCGAAATCCAGTAGATGAGCCTGAGCCTGCTGACGTAAGTCGAGTAGGCGAGATAACTAAGTCCGTTTGTAAGAAATGCGTGGGTCGTTCGTCTAAGTAACAACCATCAGAATCCTTTATAAGTAGCCAAAGCCGCTAGAGAATATTAATCGAATAATAACAACTACAGCACACGAAAACACGACAGAAAATAAAATATACACTACCACCGCAAACTCCTGTGAACCAAAAGAACGTAGCAAATTGTTTGATTGACGTTTGTGTTTGACGTGACATTGACATGAGTTCCAATGTGTTGCCTGAATATTAAAACAAATGATGATCTATTGTGAAATCGATTTACAATTATTTATTCTTACGACTTTGTTTAGAAACGTTGTTATGTCACTGGGAAACCATCAATATTAAATAAATATGTATGCGTACCACGCAAAATTTAAGAAATACGGGAACCTGTCTGATCATGAGGCTTTTGTTTTGCTCCGACAGCGTGCCAAGGAAGTTGAAAGTGAAATGTTTAGCTGCTACATTACAAAAATTGAAGAAGACATTTTTAGGAACCCCAAAGCGTTTTGGTCGTACGTAAAATCAAAAAATCAAACCAATGCTTACCCTTCCTTACTTAAATATAGAAATAGCACGTCAAGTATAGGAGATGATATCTGCAACATGTTTGGCGACTATTTCTATTCTAATTTTCTCAATTCTACTAGTATCAACGGTGACGACAATCTTTCCACTGACCATGCGCAGGGTTCAAACATGCATTTGAGCGATATTGTTTCGGACATACATTCAGACGAAGTTAACGAATTAGAAGTATTCAATCTACTTAAAGGAGTTGACTTATCTAAATCTGCAGGGCCAGATAATATTCCGCCGGTTTTTATACTCAACTGTGCCAAGAGTCTGACTCTTCCTCTTTCACTTCTATTCAGGCGGTCCCTAAATTTAGGTGAGGTACCTACAATTTGGAAGTCAGCGTTAATTACTCCGATCCACAAAAAAGGGCCTAGAAACCTCGTGGAAAATTACAGGCCCATATCTAAACTATGCATTTTCGCTAAGATCCTGGAAAAAATAATTTACAAGCAGCTTTATGCTTGTCTTAAACTAAGCATCAGTGACCGCCAACATGGTTTCCAGCGAGGTCGGTCCACAACCACCAATCTCATTCTTTGTGGTGACTACTTGACTGAATGTATGGCTCATCGTACACAAGTAGACGTAATCTACACAGATTACAGCAAGTGTTTTGATCGCTTGGATCATGCTATACTTCTGCGTAAGCTATTGGCTATAGGTATCAGTGGAAATCTCTTCAGGTGGTTCTCATCTTATGTGGCCAACAGATGTCAAACTGTTGTTCTTAATGGATATACATCTAGAACTATGATTACCCCGTCAGGGATTCCACAGGGATCGCTTTTGGGACCCTTGTTATTCAACATCTTCATCAATGACGTCTCTTCATGTTTCTCTAACTCAACAGTTCTCTTATTTGCCGACGACATGAAGATTCTAAGTGAAATCAGAACTTACGAAGATGCTGAACGTCTCCAACATGATCTGGACAGATTCCAAGAGTATTGTACGGCTAACCGCTTGGATCTAAATGTCTCCAAATGTTATACGTGTACCTTCACTCGTAAACCTAAACCTATTCTTTACGATTACAAACTAGCCAACACTTCAATAGCTAGAGTTAATACAATTAGAGACTTAGGCGTCACTTTTGACTCGAAACTCCTTTTTGACACACACATCGATAATATTATTAAAAAAGCTTCTAAGGCACTAGGTTTTATCTTGAGGATATCAGCTGATTTTAAAAATATTAAAACACTCAAAATTCTTTATTGTGCTTTTGTACGCAGTCATCTCGAATATTGCTCACCAGTATGGAATCCTATATTTAATACTTATGTTAATCGCATCGAAAGTATTCAAAAGAAATTCTTAAGGTACATTCAGTTTAGATCCAAAACCTATTTGCCTAATTATCACAGCCGCTGCAGGAAGTTTCACATTCTTCCACTAGTTGAGCGGAGAAAAATTGCGGACATGGTATTCTTGTTCAATTTGGCAAATGGTTCAACCGACTGTTCTGAATTGATGAGCAAAATTGGGCTGCGTGTCCCATCCTTCACCTTAAGGAATCATCAACCTCTGCATGTTCCCTCTGTGCGGTGCATATATCGACAAAACTCTTTTATGATAAGAGCTAGCAGGGCATACAACTCGATGTGTCAGAGTGTTGATGATCTTGATTTGTTCTCCACCAGTGTTCCTAAACTAAAAAAAATACTGTGTAAGAACTTCTTTAAAGATCACTAAAACCTGTTCAGTCTTTAATTCCCTCCAAGTAGTTACTTATTCTTACTTCGCTTACCTGTCTACTGTTTCTTGTGCTACCTTATTATTGTCAGTGGAAACTTTTAATTGGCCTTCTTTCACTAACTGTCAACTATCTGTATTCTAGCTGTAAGTTTTCTTAAGAAATAAAAAATAAAAAAAAATAAAAATAAAATAGTTTTTTTTTAAATTAGTCTAAAGAAGAAAAAACTGATTCACTTTTTATTGTTCTTTTTTTCTATTCGTATTTTTAAATATCGATTAACTTACCTATTTCATCTGGCAACATTATTTAAAAGTGAAAATAAGGGAAGTCAGTATTTTTTCCAATAAATATTAAATTTTATATCCCATGATAAAACTGCTTAATATTTCATGATTAACTACAAAAAAACTGAAAAAAAATATTGATAAAAATTTCATTTGTGTAACGTTAGGCCCAGATTAGCCCGTCTCCTTTCACGCGGACGACGTCGCGGGCTGAAGCTAGCTAAATTATATTTCGAGCTCGCGGTTCGCATGCGTGTAGGTAAGTCGGAAATCTTCATCCTGTCGGATTTTCATACAAACTTTCAACCAACACCACCATCGAACCACCCAATTCATTCCATTTTTAATAACAAAAATACTATTTCGTATTACTTTACTGTCAACCAAAAAAAAAAACAAATACCTACGAATTTTCATAGATCTAACTTCAAAACGATGGACTTTCATACAATCTTTCAACCCTTTTTTACCACCACTGCTGCACTGCTCTTATAAAATCACTGAAATACTTATTTCTTCATTTTTACCCAAAATAATCATAATATTTATCATAAATTTGAAACCGTTTGCCCCTTCTTTATGACACCACAAAGCAATTAATACATCGTGATTCTGCACAGACTAGTTGGAAGCCTAGTTTGTTTGCCTGTAAGCCCACGGACGCACGGACAACGTTAAAATATCGCGGCGGGATTTTATCGCGCAGTGGTTTTTAACTCTCGGTGTTGAGCTGAGACAGAGTACAGTCCAGGGCGTCGAAAAAACACTGTTTGATTTTCGACTGTCGGCGCTAAGCAGTGCGTTGAAAATCCAGTGATGAGATTATAGTTTTAACTTAGGTATTTTAAAACAAAAACTTTGGTGTCTTTAAATAAAATAAAAATGTCGTAAATTATGTGGGGTAACAATACTAATTTATAAGTCTTCTTCTCTCTAAAAGATAAATGTTATTCAAATTTCAGGAACACAACGTAGGAACAAAATTTAAAGCTTTGGTATTAAACTAACATCTATTGAAAAATATATAAAAAAGCTAATAATAGCTACCCGTTTATCCAAAATCTTGTCTCCATGCTTCTAGAAGCACCTTATATGAAAAAAAGACCACGCTCTTAAAAAGTCTGATTTAGGAAGTATTTTTAGTTAACAAAATCTTAATCAAACTATTTATGAATAGGAACATATTACGAACTATAGTAACATAATTATAAAAAAAATATTTCAATATAACAACTGTAAGTACGTAATCGTAATTAAAAAAACAAATATTTTGGAGTATACATAGTACTCAAAACATAAAAAACACTTAAAAATAATCTCAAAATTACATAATACAAAATTATTGACAACATTCAAAATGTGACCACTGTTATAGTAAAAATTAATGAAAATGTTCGTCTGATTGTTAGTTAGGTCCTATAGGTAATAACATTTTTACTTATTGTATGTTATACTTATCAAAATCGAAATTAAATATGAAATGTCCTCGTCGGGAAATTTTCGAATCAGGTAATATTGCAATAACATCATTTAAATCATGTACAGCACACATGTCTTCAATGTTATGGTAGGTTCCCTTATCACTTTTAGAATTTTTGACTCTTCGAACAAATTTCACTGTGGGAATTTGGCCATTTATTGATAAAACTTTGCTTATAAAATGTTTTCTTTTTTTTCGAAGCGAATTTAGCTATTATCCAGCTGTTTTCTTGAAGTCTAGGAGAATCTTCCTCATGAAAATCAATATCACTTAGTCCGAAAAGGCATCTGTTTTCTTGACCAATATTTTCTTGATCTTCTTGTTCTTGTAAACATGACGCAATGTAATTATCAAAATTTTCGTAGTCGGAGTCGTCTGCAAAGAAGTCATGAAAAGAAGTTTCCGACGTCAGGCTTGAGTCGCTCTGGTAAACATGCTTCTTTTTTTTAAATTGTTGATGACTGTCGTTGTGAAGTACCGGCTTGTCTTCTTTTTCTTTTATTTATTTGTGTTTGGATATCTCTTAAAACGATTCTTTTTTCATTGGAAGCTTCTTTTATAACTATATTAGACGTAATTATTATCTTAGGTTTCTTATTCTAGATTGGGTTTTTAAATGGTTCTGGATCATTAATAAGTACATTAACTTCTTTTGACTGCAGGCATTTTGGTGCGTCTTCGCAAAACAGAGTATTCATTTTGTAATTTTCTGGCAAATTCTTCAGGCAATGCACGAATTTATTTGAATCTGCCGCTAAAGGGTGCAAATAAACGTTTATGGCAGTTATGCAAAGCTTACGTAGGTTTTCAGGATTTTTAAGCATCAACGACGAACCATGTAATTGTGCCGAGTTGTCTTCCAAAGTAACACCTTTGTCTAGCTTGTAGATATCGATTAATCCGGGGTTTTGTGTAACGGCGTACTTTATTTTCTTTTTGACAGTTGTTTTCGACGATCCTGGTAAAATTGAATCTTTTTTCTCTTTTTGTTTAGCTATTTTTGTATCCTTCTTTATCTTTTTAGTTTTAGCTAGCTCTTCTGCTTCTTCAGTCGATATAGATTTACCAGGTACGACTGTGAGTTTGCTGTTTTGGCCTGTTTTTATTGGGTGTGACCGTCTGTTTCGTTGTAAGAACTCCAGAAGGCTGGCATCAAACTGACGAGTATTTTCTTCTTGAACTGTTGGTATTTTTAATGTCACTCTTGAGGGATTGAAAGGAAATATTCCAGATCCTTCAAATCCTTTACAAATGTTGGTCTCTTTTGTCATATCTATTTTAGTAATTAGCGCCTGCAGTAGCTATGGAAAATGACATTTATTAATTGTGCTTGCAGTGCTGTATGTAGCTTTATAATTTGTTAAAATTTCACGCCAAAGTCGTTTCATCGGTCCAAAAAATGCAACGTCTAGCGGTTGAGTTAGGCGTGTGGCATTTTTTGGAAGAAAAACAAATCTGATGTTTTGACTTTGACATAATTGAATTGTATCAACGCTTAGGTACGATGCCAAGTTATCACCGATAGCTAGTTTAACGCCATCTCGGGACTTAGCCCATGGCAAAACTATAGTCTTAAACCAATCATCAAAACACATCATATCGAACCATCCCGATTTGGTTCGGTTATACCGTGCATTTTTTGGACCATTTTCACACCACCTGGTCCACAAATGTTCTGCCTTGTAAACCACATAGGGTGGTAAGCAATTTCCGTCAGCAGTTCCACTGAACATTATTGACACTGCACTTTTACTAGCATTAATGACCCTTTCAGGGTGTTTTGTCCCTCTTTTAAAAATAGATTTTTTAGATCCGGGGTCGTCGCTTAAATTTGTCTCATCGAAATTGAGAATATTGCTGGCGGGAACATCTTTAAGAGAAGTTTCAAGGTTCTTGTAAAATTCATTCATTTCCTCAACTGTTTTTGCAGCACGGCTTCTTTTTATATTTTGTGTTGCCCTTTGCGAAAAATTGTGTCGTTGTAAGAAAGCACGGGCCCAGCGTTCACCTGGCATTTTGCATTTAAAAAGATGATCTTTTCCACTTTTTGATATGTAGTTGTATACTACAATACGTATATCTAAGAGAGTGAGGGGACAACCAAATTCAGCTGATAGATTTACTAGGTACGTCTACGATGTGAACTTCTTCCTCAGTTGATAACTCTGTAGGTCGACCAAATGATTTGTTATGGATATTTTTGGATTTGTTGACAATGGTCCGACGCGGGATCCCAAACTGTTTTTCAGCTTCGTAAGATGAAATAACTTTATTTCGCACGAGATCTGCAGCAATTTCTAACATTTCCTGTGAGTAAAAGAATGAAAGTCACAGGTAGTCCAATGCTAGATTGTTAATATCTGGTGGGTCCACCATTAGCGTCCAGCACTGCATCCAACCTGGCTTTCATTCCAGTAACCATGTTCCAACACATATCATGAGGATCCCCCCTCATCATTTCTCAAGTGTGGATTTCCGCCTGCCGCAAGTTTTCTACGTTGCGCACTTCTGATACATCCTAATTGAGAACCATCTGTCCCCAGAGGTTCTCAATTGGGTTGAGGTCGGGGCTCTTTGCAGGCCATGGCATAAGCTGAATATCCGGCTGAGCTTTTGAAGCCACGCCTGAACTGCTCTGGCACTATGAATGGAACTGTTGTCCTGGCAAAGATAAATAGTGCCTGTCGGATGGTGCAATCGCACAGTCGGCACCATAACATCTCTCAGTATATCCACATATTGTTCCGAAGTCATGCGGCCAGTAGGCCTATTCTCGTAATTTAAAACGTTCAAAATCTAGTCGCAGTCTCATCTCGGCGACAAACAAATGTCAAAAACTTGTCAAAATGTAGGGAAATTTGATGTATTTTTGACAGATTGAGACTGAGATCAGACTGTGAACGTTCTTAAAAATTACGAGAATTGCCCCTCAGATATGTCTACAAGTTCGCCAGGACCAACAGAACTCATCCATCCCCAAAATCCCAAGCTCAGCCTACCACTCGACCTGTTGGGTATTACATTTTCGACGTAGTATCGCTTGTTATCTCGCCGCTTTAATATTTTTCTCCCATCTCCGTCAGATTTGAAAGTTTATTCATCGACAAGTATGACAGATTTTCATCAAAAAGAATTAAAATTTAGATACCTATATGTATTTACATTGCTAATAATAATCTTCAATAAGTTTTGTTTTCATGTTCCTACCTCAATAACTCATGATTATAATTCTATCAGGTGACAACGTCATCTTAGTAAATAAAACAGTTACGTAGGTACAAGACAAGACTCATAGAAAATTTTAAGAGCCTATAACGTCCCCTTAAGGTAGTACTGTAGAGATTATGATCATGGTGTGTGGCATACAACTCCTCAGGTAAGCACAAGTTAATGGCATAACACTCCAGAACAAAACGCCAATACTAATTGAGAAGGCAGAAAACAGTAGGCGTCAGATTTAGCTGACAACTTGAACTGAAACTGACACTTGCTAAGACTCAACAAGGACAAAAATGTAAAAAAACATAAAAAGATTCCGTAACAATTATTTTATCTGAAATACATTGTTTTATTGATGTACCTCTCCTATAGTACTGGGATACAAGCATCCTTTACGTGAGGGACATGAAATCGTGTTTAAATAAAATAAAATAGTGGACTACAAACCACCACGCGGGCCTGGCGCGTGTCGATAGAAGCCCGTGTTCCCGAAGTATCCGCTCCAGGACACGCCGGTATCCCACGATGCTCTCCTTCGCCGCTTTTATACATTCAATTAAATGGAGTGTTACACGTGGTTTCCTCACGATGTTTTCCTTCACCGTTTTGTTACATCCATTTTAATGGAGTGTTACATCTGGTTTCTTCATGATGTTTTCCTTCATGATTTTATTTCGTCCAACTTAATGGATGTCCAATGCGACCAATTTAATGGTTGCCCACTGTGTCCAATTTAATGGATGCCCATTGCGTCCAATTTAATGGATGGCCAGTGCGTCCAATTTAATGGATGCCCATGCGTCCAATTTTATGGATCCCCATGCGTCCAATTTAATGGATGCCCATGCGTCCAATTTAATGGATGCCTATGCGTCCAATTTAATGGATGCCTATCTACCACGCGGAAACAGTGCGTACTGGTAATGCCACATGTCTTCGAAGTATTAGTTCTCAGACATGCCGATTTCCTCATGGTGTTTTCCTTCACCGCTGATGATCAGTGGTGATAAGTGAAAATACACAAAATGCCTGCCTGGTTTCGAACCCACGACCTTAGTCGGGCTAGACCACCACCACTGTCGTGCTGAAATGAAATGCTATTACTATGTACAGTCGAGTTAATTAATATATTGGCAGTGAAAAAGTTTCAAAATAACATAAGCGTTAAAATGATGATCATTTTAACGCTTATAATATTTTGAAAATTTGTCACTGCCAATATATTAATGAACTCGACTGTACATATAACATGGTGAGTGACCTGTTTTCGTCGCTGTTTTGAAATTTAACTCACACTGACTTGACACAACTTGTTTGGTAAACAATAATTATTTAGATCTTTTTAACACAACTTCAAATTTAAGTATACGAGGCCCGTGTTTTCATTTTCTTCTATTATTTTACGTCCGTCATTGTTGTTGTGCCCTTACACTTCTTATCGAATATATCTCTTTCTTCGTTTCTTTCCATATTCAAGAACCTACCACTTGTATTACTACATCATGGTCCCAACAGTTGCCATAGAATTTGAACTTTATCATGAAGCTATGACATCAACTCTGTTACCAAAACTTGACAATTATCTGAGATTCTGAATTCAAAATACAGAAACTTCTAATTATTCAGTTGATTTTAAGGCCGCATTCCGAATTAGCTATAATCGCTCACAGCACTCACATCATCTCACATGCGTTCCGATTTAGATATTAAGATTAAGACAGTCGTGAACGCGCTCACAGTGCTTACTCAACGTCACAAACGATATTACAATATTTCTTTGTTGTACAAACACCATAATTCTTCTTCTTCTTTGTTTAGGTGGCAAATGTCAACCAGAAGCACAATTTCTAAAATGCCGCATTAGTTAAAGATAAGCAACTCAAAAAAAAAAACACACTGACACGACACACTGCCATTTCGACTGCGCTCACGGTGATATCGCAAGATGGCACATGTCATGACGTCATCTATGATGATTCACGGGACATCTTCATCGCGCTCACGCTAATTCCGTACGGGTGTAAGCACGCTCACATCGATTACAACGCAATTCGGAACGCGTCATAAAACTTCGGAACAGTATTGAAGAGCTTCCAATTTTTCGTAATAATTGTGTACTTATGACAACTGTGCACAGTGTATTATTTTGCCTTAGTTGCGGACATGCCAGTTTTATTTTTTTCTTTATAGATTTAACCTTAAAAAACCATTCTAAATTAAACCCCTTTTTGAAATTTCACTTCATTTAGGAGATACAAATATTTTAGTGAAAGGTCACCGACCTATCTTGAAAAAGTTTTTCGTCTGTATTTCTTGAATAAATCAAATTTCAGTGACTTATAAACTACCACTTAATTGTTGGTTTGAAATGTATAAATTGAAAAATTTGCAAGTCTCTAACGTAACAGGAACGAGAATAAAAAAATATTTTATCAATAAACGAAAAAAATATATATAAAATTAGCTATTTACGGGTCGCGTTTTTTTTATTTTCATCATAATATACTTACGTAAAGTACCTTCAACTGGAGAAAATTCTAAATATTTATCTAGCGAGATCTCGGAAAAATTGCGTTTCTAAGTTTTTATTAAATTTCTATGGAAATAGGGTTGTCACAAAATAGTAAATTTTTAAATTGATTAGTTCAATCGAATAAATCAATTATGCTAGCCAATGTTGTAAACGGTTATTTTTGATATATCCTCGCTATCGAATTGAAAATTGGACGTAGTTATGCAAAAAGGATCCAACCCACAACATGACCGAAAATGAGTTAAGTAAATCAAACTGCTTGTCAAGGTCTATATTTTCGATTATCAAAAACAATCCAAGTAAAATACGAATATTTTGACATTAAAAATTCGTATTTTACTTGGATGGTTTTTGATAATCGAAAATATAGACCTTGACAAGCAGTTTGATTTACTTAACTCATTTTCGGTCATGTTGTGGGTTGGATCCTTTTTGCATAACTACGTCCAATTATGATTTCGTCAGTCGTCAGTGTAATATTATTTTCTTCGGATTCTAAATGATTATAGTGAACATTATCTTTTGTGACGCATAGGAGTTGAAGCACTGATTTCGATAATGGCAAAGGTTTTTTATGTTTATGACGTGTACTAAGTGTTAATGAGGATATATATGAATCAGATGCAACTGGAAATTTTAAAATTCAATATTTCCGAAATCCTGGGCTTGCTGCAACTGATTTTTTTTTGTGGTGATGGTTATTATAAAGGGTTTTCCAATAAGAGGTGTTATTTTGAATAGCCCGCTATTTTGGTAGAAGTCACTTTGAAGCTGTCATTTTTTTGATATTTGACAAGTAGAAACTACGCCATTAATAAAAATGGAACGATACACGCTTCAACAACGCATTGAAATTATTAAAATTCACTATAAAAATGGTGAAAATTTGGCAGAGACGGTTCGTAAAAAAAACGGTTCGTAAAACTCGAACATTTTTGGGTCGTCGTGAAGCACCTTGTCGGACCGCAATACAGAAATTGGTGGAAAAATTCGAGCTGTTGGGACAACTTAGTAATGTGAAGAATAAAACCCGTGCACGTCGCTCAAGAACAGCCGAGAATATTGCTGCTATAGCCGAAAGTGTTGAAGAAAACCCAGGTTTGTCCATTTCTCGTCGTTCTTTGGAATGAGGCATTCCACAAACGTCATTACACCGTATTTTGCATAAAGATTTGGGTCTTAAGGCCTATAAAGTTCAGTTAACACAAGAACTCAAGCCGGCCGATCATCAACAACGTTGTGTCTTTGCGGATTGGGTCGTTGAAATGCATGAAAATGATCCGGAATTCCATCGAAAAATCATCTTGAGTGATGAGGCCCATTTCCACCTCGGTGGCTTCGTCAACAAGCAAAATTGTCGCATCTGGGGCTCGGAAAACCCAAGAGTTATTGTTGAAAAGCCTCTCTATCCTCAACGTGTGACTGTTTGGTGCGGTTTGTGGTCCGGCGGAGTCATTGGACCTTACTTTTTCGAAAATGAGGCTGGAGTAACAGTTACGGTGAATGGATTGCGCTATCGAGAGATGATTAATGATTTTTTATGGCCGGATCTGGACAATGTTTACTTTCAACAAGACGGCGCTACGTGCCACACAAGCAAAGAAACCATTGATCTTTTACGAGACAAGTTTCCGGACCGTGTTATCTCTCGAAGAGGTGATCACAATTGGCCACCGAGATCTTGTGATTTAACACCTTGCGACTTCTTTCTTTGGGGCCACGTGAAAGAGAAGGTCTACGCCAACAGCCCAGCGTCGATTCAAGACCTGAAAGATGGAATTCGTGAGGCTATCGAGGACATAGGGCAGCCACTTTGCGATTTGGTTATGGAAAATTTAATGAAAAGGATATGGTCCTGTAAGCGTGGTCGTGGTGGTCATTTGCATGATGTTATTTTCCACTATTAACGGCATACCTTCTTCTTTATAATGAAATAGACATCCGATCATTTATATTAAAAAATGGCATTTTTCTTTGAATATCAAAATAACACCTCTTATTGGAAAACCCTGTAGTATATAGGTCAACACACAGGCTTAAAAAAATGCGACCGTGAAAAGAATAGCCGGAAAAAAATATTTTTCAAAATCATAGAAAAAAAACTCCCACTTGTGTGAGCAAGATTTTTATAGTTTTCAAGAAAAAAATGGTTATGGTAGTGAATTTCTATAACACCTTAAAACATTTCGTGTAAAAATCAAATGAAAAAACGAGATATGGTGTTTTTATGGTTTTTAAGGATTTTTCTCGATTTTATTTATTTCTCTTAAACTACAATAGTTAGAGCCAGCGGAGTTTTATGAGTTTTGTTTGATTTTAAGCTTTCCTAAAAACACATAAAACGAGCATGTCCGCAACTAAGGCAAAATACCACTGTGCTGTGTACCTATTACAGCACTAAGCTATCTTTAAACATACGCGTATTCCTGTAGTTATTCTTCCTTTCTTTTGTCATGTAAAATAATCTTATTATTTATTTAAGTTCGTGATTTCATTTTCATTAGGCATAGCAATGAATCACCAAGATCAAAGTAATCGTATAATTGTAACATGTTCCAGAATACTGGGTAAAGCTGTATCTCAACCAACTGACCTACAACAACTGTGCAATAAAATTGTTAAATACCTACCTACATCCAAAAACCTAAGTCATGATATAAAAATGTTTCCTTGTTTTAGTATAATACATAAGACATTGAAATTAGTTCAACAACCAGCAATTATGCAGGCCTGCCTGTACCCCTATTACAGGTAGATAGGTACTATATAAGCAACACCTGTACGCCTTGCAAGGCAGCACATGGTGATACAACACATTTTCCGACTTCATACCATCACGTACATACCACTACGGTATACCATGTGCACAAATAAATACATTTTAATTTGAACTAATCTTCCAGCAATACATGCTGACTCCCGTTTATTCCCGGTCGTCCCCACCTTGTCGTCCCCACTGGGTACGAATGGGAAAAAAAAGTTTCGTTCCTCCCCAGTGGTGACGATTGAAACTTTTTATTTCCCACTCGTTCCGCTATAGACCGAGAGCCAAAATGCAGTAATGGGGATTTCAATAACAGATTTCACGGATTGTTAAAATGTTTTAATTACGACTTTCTGACCAAGAGTGAACAACGTTTTTTATTAAAAATAATTTAAAAAGACTGAATCACAGGTAATCAACGAATTTACAACAATCTCCCAAAATGATGCATCACAGATAATCAACTTATTTACATAAATTCTTACAGTTTTAAGGTGCGTATCACAGATAATCAACTTATTTATATAAATTCTTACAGTTTTAAGGTGCGTATCACAGATAATCAACTTATTTACATAAATTCTTACAGTTTTAAGGTGGGTATCACAGATAATCAACTTATTTACAATTATTATTATTATTCCTTCGTTGTCTCTAGTACCATTAACAGTTCCATGATGGAACTACTGATCTGAAAATAGTGGAACTAATGTTGAATTTGTTATCAGTAGTTCCACATTATTATTTTAGGCACTTGTGAAATTTTTAAGGGTGGTAAAAACGCTGGAGTTAAAACACTTAGTTTTTATTATAATTATATTCAAAAAAATCAACAAATATTTATTTTTTCATGTATGATTCAGATTCATTATATTTATTACAGTAAGCGCTCTCGGGGCTAGCTGGGTCGAACCAACGCGAATGTATACGTACATCCGTGGTGGAGCGATCCAGACTGCCGGGCACTTCTTCTCCTGCAACCGAGCGGGTGGGCAGGTTGCGGATAGCCCAACTCCGGCTGCGGGACCGACTGCAAACAGTCGATATCGTAGCCGGAGCATCTCGAAAGAGATCCCGGACAAGAGAAGTGCCCGAACACCAGGTCCCAGGTTTAGGGTAACCCATATACCTTATCCCATGTACCAAATAATCCTAATCATTCCAACCCTTCCCTATCCATAAAATCCCTTCGATCCCCAAATCCCTAGGCCAAATCCCAGACCTAGGGTGACCCCCCAAAACCTATACCCTATCACCATACACCCTCCCTCCTATCCCTACATCCCGTTGGTCCCAGAGGAAGGGTAACCTCGATTCCAAAAAAGCCCACCCCCTTTAACATGTAAAATGCAGCGGGTAAATGACACTACCCAGGTGGGTTCCGGCCAAGCCGGGGAATCCCACACCGCTACGGCGGTCAGCCCCCAACGTATTCTGGGGGGGGCAACCAACTGCACATTGCTGACATTGCCGTGCTCTTCAGCGCGGCCGGCTGCTGATTTAGCGCCCATAACACAGGCAGCGACTCACGCGCCCACAATTCCAACTTTGGCTGCGTCCAACGCGCCAATAAATCCCACTACGGCTGCGACACACGCGCCAACACCCACTACAAGATGCATGTCTCTCCCAAGCCTCTGGCAACAGAGCATCGTGCGGAACAGCATCACTTACCCAGACAACGACAGACACGGACAGAAAGTGACGGGGAAGGTCGACGAGCCTGGCGACCCTACCACTCTTCCGGCTGACGGAGTACGACTGCTGAAGAAGCGCGGAAAAGTCACAAGCCGGAGGAGGAAAGTAGGCGACCGAAAGCGCAGCACCCGCGAAGGCACTAGCCAGCGCGAAGCGCGATCGGACGCCGAAGAGGTAGTACGCGACCAGCCCCGAGTCCGCGACGGGGAAACCAGGCGCGAAAAGGGGCCGGACGCGGAAAAAAGAGAACGGCCGCAAGTCCGCGAAGGGGAAACCCAGCGCGAAAAGCGGCCAAACGTGGGACCACGCGACCAGCTGCAAGTCCGCGAAGGGGAAACCCAGCGCGAAAAGCAGCCGGACGCGGAACCACGCGTGCAGGGGCAAGTACGCGAAGGGGAAACCCAGCGCGAAAAGCCCTTGCACACGACAGAGTCTGCCGGGGGCGCCAGCCGACCCCATCACGCTCACACTGACACGGACGCATCCCACGACAAACCCCGACCCAAACATCACAGAGGAAGGCGAGGTGGATCCTTACGCCCAGATGCCACCACCCGGCCAGGCACCTCCATGCCGCAACCCGGACCGAGCGGTACAGGACCGGCAAAGAGGGAGCGCCCCGACGACTCGGCTTCACCGAGTGCGCTCCAGGGGGACGCCAAACGCGTAAGGGTCCACTCCGCCCAGGGGGAGCAGAGGACCTACGCGCGGGCCACGAAGGATATTCCTGCGAGGCTCGCAGTAGCAATCTGCTTCCCTCCCCCCTCCAGAGACTTGACAAAAGAGGAGGCCGAGCTGGTTAAAGCAGGCCTTGAAGACCTACTTATGGACTCGGACTCGACAGCACCACTCCCTGCCTTCCGCGGATACCCGCGGGTAGCGGAGGGCACTGTACAGGTCTGGTGTGAGGACGACCACGCCCTGACCTGGTTAAACAGGAACGTACCCCTACTCAAACTCCCCGACACTGACCTCACACTGACGGTACTCCGCCAGTCAGACCTACCCACCCGTGTCAGAGCCTCACTCTTCGTCCCCCGCTATAGGGGTGACATAGGGAGGCTACACAGTATTCTGATTCGTCAGAATACGTGGTATAACATAGCCAGGTGGTCACTGTACAGGGCGACTACCGTCGGTGGCGACAACTATGGGACTTATCTGACCCTAGGTGTGCCACCGGAGGAAGTGGAAAAGATCGTGGGGCGGGAGCGACGGATATCGTACCTATTGGGTTCGATATACGTGCGCTTCTGGCCCACGATCCAGCCCTCGGACAGTAAGACGGACCCGACAACGACACAGACAGTGACACAGACGGACGACACCGACATTGCCCAACTCGAGGAGGTCATGGCCCGTGCGGCGATGGCTGACGACGTAGCCAGCATACCACCCGCATCTCCCGGCTGGAACGAGCAGCTACTAGTATCGTCGCCGGTTGAACAACACGACGACCAGTACAGAGAGGAGGCGGCGGAGGTTTTGTCCGATGGATCCACCACCGACTAACCGCCCCGCTTCATCACCGTCACCACCACTCTCCATTATACAAACTAACCTCCAACACAGCCAAACTGCCACGGCTAGCTTACGCAGGGCACTGGAGGTTAACCCCAGAACAATCGCACTGATCCAAGAGCCGTGGATCAGGAACAACAGAATATGCGGCCTCGGTAACATCGGAGGTAAGCTAATCCTCAATACACACAGCTCAGACAAACCTAGATCCTGTGCCTACATACCCAAAGACATCCCTACCACGCTACTCACTCAATTCTGTTCCAGAGATCTGACAGCTGTCAGGCTCCACACCGAAGGTGAATTCCCAGATGTTGTACTAGCTTCGGTGTACATGCCGGGTGAGGAAACAGACTGCCCGCCGAAAGAAATGGCCGATCTGGTACAGCACTGCGAGCGCACCAATTTGGACCTGATAATCTGCACCGACTCGAACGCCCACCACCCGCTCTGGGGCAGCGAGGCATCGAACTCCAGAGGAGAGGTACTATCCACCTATTTATTCTCTACTAACCTTAACATCGTTAACCGAGGCTCTGAGCCCACTTGGGTCACAGTCCGAGGACAGACGATCATAGACTTAACTCTTGCTACAGAAAACGCGACAAATCTTATCACAAATTGGCACGTATCAAACGAACCTTCTTGCTCAGACCATAGAAGGATCCGTTTCACACTAACTACTAATACAAGGAAACCTGAACCGCGACGTAACCCGCGGCGCACCGATGTGCCCGGGTACAAGCGCCTCCTAGCCGCAATGCTAGCTAGGCACCTAACACAAACAAACGTAAGAGAATCCGGACAACTCGAATACACTGTAACAAAGCTATCGGAATACCTAACCGAAGCATACCATGCATGCTGCAAGCTGAGGGCACCACGAACCAACAGTGAGAGAAATCCCTGGTGGAACGCCGAACTTGGTAAACTCAGAAATACACTACGGAAGCAATTCAACAGAGCCAAAAACACCAGACTCCCGGAAGACTGGGAGCTATACAAAGAGACTCAATACACATACAAAAAGCAAATCAGAACTGCCAGAAGGACAGCATGGCGGAAATTCTGTGAATCCATCGAGACCAATAATGAAGCCGCAAGAGTAAGGAAAATCCTATCAACAGATCAGGACCGAACTCTTGGCGCGCTGAAAAAATCTGACAACACATTCACACTAACGGACCATGAAACCAGCAAGGTACTACTCGAGACACACTTCCCAGACTGCAAAGTCCTAGAGGACAGGACCTGGGAAGCTGTGCCCGATTGGACCCCAACGGAGCGGGACTGGTCCAGTGCCCACAGTCTAGTAACAGAAGACCGAGTAAAGTGGGCTATCAACACCTTCCAGCCTTATAAGTCCGCAGGACTAGATGGCATTTTCCCAGCCCTGCTACAATGGGGGGTTGACCATATAACACCATGCCTGGTAGAAATCTATCGGGCCTGCATAGCACTTAGATACATACCCCAAGCCTGGCGCGAAGTGAAAGTTATCTTTATACCAAAACCGGGTAAAGCCGACTACACACAACCCAAGGCGTACAGACCCATAAGCCTCACATCCTTTCTACTAAAGACCCTAGAGAGGCTCTGTGATCGACACATCCGAGACGGGCCTCTACGGGCAAAGCCACTCCACAAACAACAGCACGCGTACTCCACAGGCAAATCAACGGAATCCGCACTGCACAGCGTGGTATCCAAAATTGAATGTGCGGTGGATCACAAATGCTCAGCACTGGCCGCCTTCATTGACATTGAGGGCGCCTTTGATAAAACCACCTTCAAAAGCATAAGCACGGCCCTACACAGACACAATATAGACCCACCCCTGAGCGGCTGGATCACCAACATGCTCAAACAGAGGGCGGTACAAGTAACCGTAAACGACACCACAAGGGCCATCGTGGCGAAGGGCTGCCCGCAAGGGGGTGTCCTTTCGCCGCTTCTATGGAACCTGGTCGTAGACAGTCTCATAAAAGAACTGAACGACAAAGGTTACTTTACCGTAGGCTACGCCGACGACATAACCATAATAATAAATGGCACCCACGAAAACACCCTGTGCAACCTAATGCGCCAGGCCCTGAAAATAATAGAGAATTGGTGTGGAAAACACCAACTATCAGTGAACCCCACAAAAACCGATTTAGTTCTCTTTACAAAAAAGAGGAAATTGACAACACTAAAACTGCCAAGTTTCTTTGGTACAACCCTAAGCCTATCAACTGAAACCAAATACCTGGGCATATTCTTGGACAAACAGCTGAATTGGGCAAAACATACCAACTACATTACTACGAAAGCCAGCATATCCCTGTGGCAATGCAAGCGTATGCTTGGCAAGAATTGGGGGATAAGCCCCAAGGTCACTCACTGGCTATACACCACAGTCATCCGACCAATCATTACATACGGCTCATTAGTCTGGTGGCCCAGAACAGACCTGAGCACAGCACAGAGAGATCTCGAAAAACTGCAGCGGTTCGCGTGTGTGGCAATCACTAGCTGCATGAGAACTACACCCACTGCTGCCCTACAGGCTATGCTTGGGCTGCCGCCCCTACACCTCATAGTGCGGGAACAGGCGGCCCTGGCTGCCTTTAGGCTCCATATATCAGGTACCCTAAGCAGAGATTCTAGGGTCAAACACACACGTCTAAAAGAAGATGCGATCAAATGGCAGCCAATGATGGCATCACCCTGCGACAAGGCCCCGAAACAATACTGCTCTCAAAAGCATTACAATATAGTGCTTAAAGAGGAGCAGTGCGACTACTCAGGCCCGAAGGAACTGAGAATTTACACTGATGGTTCAAAGACCGACTGCGGAACTGGAGTCGGAGTCTTCTCACACGACCTCAACATAAAAATATCCAGACCGCTGGGTATGCTCAACACTGTCTACCAAGCGGAGTGTGTGGGCATAATACAAGCGGCTTATTCCATAGCAGCCAGGAGAGTTACAGATGCTCGTATTCGCATACTCTCTGACAGCGCCTCAGTCCTTCAATCCCTAGGGAAGGAATGCATCACATCGAATCTAATACTAGAATGTCACAATGCGCTTGAACAGGTAACTGTTCTGAACCGCAATGTAGTGACGCTACAATGGATAAAAGGACACAGCGGATCGCTAGGTAACGACGCAGCTGACGAACTGGCCAGAAGAGGTTCCAGTACGTCAGTTTGTGGACCGGAACCTATCGTGCCCATCCCCTTCAACCAACTACGCAGGTGGCTACAGGAGCACACCCATACACAAGCAGAAAGTTGGTGGACGTCGTCACCAGGCTGCAGGCAGTCCAAGGAAGCTATGCCATCATTAGATGGCAGGCTAACCAGGCGCTTATTGCGACTGGACAGGAAAGGCTTGCGCCTGGTGACGGGGACCATCACGGGACACTGCTCGCTAAATAAACACTTCCACACCATAGGAATAACGGACAGTCCCCTGTGCAGAGCATGCATGGAGGCTGATGAAACTGTTGCGCATGTGCTCTTTGAGTGCACAGGTGTCACCCAGATTAGATCAGAAACCCTCGGGACACCCAGATCGTACACAGATGTTCTAAACAAACCAGGAGACCTAATCAGCTTCTGGAGGGAGGTGGGCTGGTTGGAATAACCACCGACGGCCGTCATGGCCCACGCACAATGGTCCAACTGAAGGACTAAGTGCGGAAACCAAACCCATAACATAGAACATAGAACATAGTACAGTAAGCGCTCAACGAAGCTTATCTAAAAAATGACCCACAGATATTTCGCCTGTTAATAACTGCATTTGAGCTTCAATGAGTAAGTCATTTCTGTCTCTGTAAATTCTTCGTCGTTTAGGTTGGGAGCTCTGCCCATAGTTTTGTAGAAGATTAGTTCTATACTTCATTAACATTGCATCATCGTATAGAATATGTAAGAGCTGCAATAAATTTGACTCGTTTTTATTGACATTTGTATTCATATTATGATGCCAGCCTTCAAGGACATTATTTGTCCTATGGATCTCACTATAAACACACCATAATTTCTTTACATCTGGTTTCATCCAAAACGTGAAGAAATATTTTTAAATGTATTAAAAGCTTCGTTTTCGGGCAATTCCTGTTGTATATATTTCCAACCTTCTTCGATTTTATTTGGCGGGAGAAATGCTAAATTGCCACAAAGAGAAATTATCCTTTTGTTTTTTCTGCTACTGTTATACCCCTTTTTTCTATAAAAGTTCCTATAAAAGATTTTGATATTTCTAATCAGTTCTGTAAAAAAATCTCGGCTAATCACACAGTTATCACATTTGAATGATTAAAAAAACAGACATTTAATAGAATCTGAACTGTGTAAAAAGAAGCGTCTTCTTGTAGTGAATGCAGTAAATGCATCAATTGGGCGCCTTTTTCCCAACAGCACTGTTTAACTTGTGATGCCATGCTTCTGCAAAGTTTGTTGTTCTTTGTTTTTCTCCAAATACACACCATACCGGTATAGATGTCGCCTTTAACATTGCCTCTCCATATAAGTAATGAATTTTGTGATATTTGGACCTTCGCTTTTATGGCGTGTAATATAGGCCCAACCGTTCATTATCTCTGTCTGTGGCAATAAAGGCAGAACTGCACTAAGTGCCACTATGCGTTGGTTCTTTACATTTTTTGCATTAGTGAATTTGAGTTAGCTAAGCTGGTCCCTACAAAATATAAAGGAATCAGCAACTGACTTACTTAATAGCTGAACAGCTAGACGCCTTTCATTTTTTGTTTATTAAAAATATATGTGCTTCTTCAATTTTGTTTGCTAAATGTAGGCCCTTTTCTTTTTGAAGGTCTAGCAATAAACTAAAATGTTCAAATTTAATATAATGGCCTTCTTTATCACACAATACTTTAAAATCACCCAATGTGTTTCTAATAAGTTTTACCATATGACATGGATCATAGAAAATATTTATTCTTACATTTTCATACATAAAATTTGGTTCTAAATTATTTAAATTTAATTTACACCCTACATATGTGGCCATACTTATATTACTTGCCGCGCCGTCGAAAGTAATGCCACAAATGATAACATTTATCTTGTGAAGTATTTCTATAGCCATTTTCATTAAACTAGCTCTTTGTTCACCTGTCATAGAATTGATAAAAAAATATGCAATGCTCTCATTTAATATGACGCAAGTTTACAATTTGGAATTGCGAGATATACTTCATCACCGTCCATCATGTTGTGTTCAGTGATGCATAATAAGTCAAGAGGATTGTTCTGTGTTGCGAACTCATTAATTCAAACTGATAACATATCAGCTTTATTAAACAATCCATTAATGTTTTGATGAAGAATAGTGACAAATCTACAAACGAAATAAATTATTTGAGTTTGTGTTTTCGGTTTTTGTACATTCCGATTTATCGTTTTTGTTACTTAATTCATTTACACAGTCTGTCTCTCGTCTCCTCTCCTCTCCGCTTTGGTGGATACCGGGCCTAAGGCTGCGGGTCTGCTGTTTCTTTTTTATATACAACTAAGTACCTATTATATAATTAAATAAAATAACATATATATTTAGTCGTTTAATTTCTCACAATAATTATATTATCTACATTTTAATCACAATTATATTTTAATCCAATTTTATTGGCCCTTAAACAGGACAAGTTAGTTATAATAATTTCTCACAATTTCACCGTGCGGTGCAGAAGCTTTTTTGCATTCATGATGATTACGTGTTTTGAGATAGAAGTCCACAACTGCTTTGATGACTAAATGTAAATGATTATTAAGTGCACAATTGTCATAACCATGACTCATCAGTTGAGGGAAAATTTCTGATCTGGCGCATATTTCAAACACAGCCATGGTTATTTTCTGCGTATAATAAGGTTTCCCGACTTGACTTACTCCTACTGATCGTAGATAGTGACGGAAAATCTTCTCGGTATGTTTGCATATGTTATTTGACGTCTTTGGACGGTTTGATTAAACCGCGTATGTCTTTTTTCATTTTTCTTACAATAAATCCGGCTATATATGAAATCTGGGGGCACGGGAGTGCCCCCGCCAAGACGAGCCAAGCGAAGCGCAAGGGCACTGCCTACCTTTTCTCGAAGCACTTCGTCGTATTTTTGAACCTTCTTAACTTGGGTTTGGAATATACAAGATAAACAAAATTTTCGGGATATGATGTCAGTGGTTGACTTAAAAGTCATTGACTGCCACCGCGGCGCTCACCGTTGACCGCGAACAATAGATTTTCTATTGTGTCTGTTGTCTGGCAGTCAGCGTGTTAAACCTATACGGTCTTTTACAAAAAAAAAGCTTAGTACTGGTTTAAACCAAAACTAAAAGGTCTAGGATTGTGACGGTATTAAAGCTATCACGATTACAAAACGAAGACTATCTGAGGATCTCTTAGTACCAAAGAAGGTCCATGGTTCAAATAATATCCACAGATAAGAAACAAAAACGGCATTCTTTCATTCGTTCGTACAGACTTTATTTGAAGCAACGTTCTGTTTCTTTAAATATTTATATTATAATAACACTTGAAATGATTAAATAATTATTTATGAATACAAAAATATGTCACAGATTGTTTATTGTTTAGGTTACAATATAATGAACAAGCACAACTTATGCTTTTAACGTGCTTTTTACAATCAAGTAGTCATATTTTTTAACACCTCTAGCTTGAAATGGAGTGAATTACATTCGGTGATAGCCCGCGTCATTTGAAGCAAATGTTTGCATCATTTTTAATAAATAAATGCACTTCTTAGTATTATTCTTAGTATTTCTATTGCTAACAGTGTGTTAGTTGGTTTGTTCGTGAGTTGTTGTGTCCGATTTAATCGTGAGCTAGCTAAAAAATGGAACAACAAAAGAAAAAAAGGGATGAAAACTGGACTTCTGAAGAAAAAGTTAGTAAAATATATTTTTGAAGTGAAACTTCTTTACGCACGCTTGACTTGGGGAGTAAGCTGGCGAACGCGTGACGTAAGCGTTACGAAAAGTGTGATCGGGCAAGGCGAACGGAAGTTAAGTGGGGGATATAAGCAAGAGACAGCAGTGCGCGCGCACATTTTCTTTCTCTCTTCCTCTCATAGCCAAATACGTTCCGTATATCTAAGCACACTGCAGGCTTATTGTCTGTATCACAGTGTAGGAGCAAGAGAGAGCAGTGCGCGCGCACATTTTCTTTCTCTCTTTCTCTTATAGCTAGTAAATGAAATATACATACAGATGGAGCGAAAGAAGTTTCACTTCAGTCGTGTGGTCATAAGCACACTCGTTTTTTTAATTATTATTAGGTTAGCAATGCTTTGTTTTATCTTATTTAGACTACCTAACGAGGGTGTTCTTTATTATACGAAATATTACATGAGCTTATTGCTCAATCAGCACATAGGTATTGTAGAAAAGTCCACGAAAACGTCAATAAACATGCAGAAAACTAAGTAGTGGCAGAATATACGGTCGTAGGATAAATCCTCACATAAAACATTCCCCAAAACGTTTTGTGAACCTATACTTATACTTAAAATCTTCGTCACTCAATTCAAAAGGATTTACACAATGAAGATGTTTGTAAGATCGCCGAAACGTCTCCAGCGTATCCAAATCCATCCAAGTCAATCATATGAATAGCCATTTATTACGATTTGTAAATTAAAAGGTCAAATCCATTGTTAAACTAGGGGGTCTCAGCGGACTAACTTTAGTACCTTATATAGTTCATGAACTAGTGATAAACTTCAGTTTGTAATAACATTTTATTTAGTTATGGTTTAAACCTAGTAATAATCCCAGTACTAAATTTAGATCGTGTTTTGGAATAAGACGGATAAAGTTTCCCAGCTCTTATAGTTTAGATTTTTACACAGCTCTTATACTTTAGATTTTATTAATATCTAAAATACCCCGAATTCGTCACTGATTCACTGACTCACTGACTCACTGATGACCATCAAAACACTTCGACTCTTTGTGTGGTTTCAGTAATTGCTTGTATGTATTGTTTTTTATTTGCATGAAGTATTCGTATATCATAAAGTGGCAGACAGTTGCCATTTCGACTGATCTTGAATTCTGCGTGCACTAAGAGTTTTTTATATGCTGTCATGAAGGCTTTTGCTGAAGGGTTGTTGTTAAAACCACCCAAAGAACTGATAGCTCCAAAAAATATTTCAAGGTGATCTTGGGACAGTTTATATATGGGCAAAAAGTGGAGGTGTGTGTTTATAGTGGCTATATATTTGTGATATATGAATAAAATCGACTTTATGCAAATTTGGATCCCGAGGAATCCTGTCTTTCTTCTGGAATTCACAATATATGTACCATCACTCAATTTTAAACCATTGATATAATCGTAAATTTCTTCTAATTTTTCTTTAATTATTCTGTTGATATTTTTTTCACACAACGGTTTCTTGTATCCTTTTGCTGCAAAATTTCTTGAATTTAATATGTCAAACAAGTCATTGAAGTTTCTAACAAATTTGATGGTTGCATAGCAGTTTTCAAAACCAGGTACTTTCAATTGTAAACAAAATTCTAGCGCATCAGCAATCGAATTACTAAACAGCTGGCTTGCAAGCTTTTTTTTTTTGTGAATGGGAAATCATCAAATGACCCCTCCCGCTCTGGGTGAAGCAGAAGGGAGTGTCAGACTCTTACTGACTAAAACCCACCCGTGTTCCTTCCTTAGCCCTTTGTGTTCCCGGAACACAAAGGGCTAAGGAAGGAACACGGGTAGCGGTAACCCTTTCGAACAATCCCGCTGCCCCGGCAGGCTTCGGCCCTTACGGGCCCCTTACTTTATGCTGACATCTCTTTGAGGCGCGCGTGGAACACGTACGCGCCGTCCGGCACGGGCCTGGTCCTGATCGGACGGAGAGTTACCCATTACTCTCCGCCCGCAGGCCCGCGCCTACGGTGGCCGGGAGTCGTCGCGCGGCTCCCGACGCCCGGAGCGTCTCCCGCGGCGGCTGGGACGTGAGGAGACGTGAGGCTCTCTCCCTCAGCCGTCCCGCCACCTCCTTCGCTAGCATGAGTGCTTCGCAGAAGGAGGTGACTGCCTCCCACTCTCTCTCGCCCCGGACCATGGCTTGAACCAGGGCCGGGCGCGAGAGGTCGCCGCCGCTGCCGATCTCCTCTGCGAGAACACGGCGGTGCTCCGCCCAAGTGGGGCATACCGCCACCGTATGCTCCGCCGTTTCCTCCCGCGCGATGGTGTGCAGGAACCTCCCGAAACACCCGTGTCCGGTGAGGACCTGCGTCAGGCGGTAGGTGAGGGCGCCGTGGCGCCTCTCTAGCCACTCCTCAAAGAGGAGTCTTATCGCCACTATCGTGGCGTGCCCTGCACTGGCTTGCGACAGTCGCTCTTTCCATGCCGCCATGAGATCGCGCCGGAGGTCGGTCCGCTCCGCCACTATTTGCCGCGGAAGCGGAGTTTCCCCCCGGCGTAGTAGTATTTTTTGTTTCTCATAACTGACGTGTGCGACAGACAGTTTGTTCGCCACAAGGAGACCTTCTTCCATTTGTAAATTATGAAGCATTTCAAAATAATCCCAAGAAATTATATTGTTGTCAGAATCCAGTAATGTTTTTTTTTTTCACCTAAAGCATTTCTGATTAATTTTATATTATGACAAGGGTCATATAATATAGCCACTTCATGGTTGTCCACTTCAAAGATAGTTTTTAAATTGGTCGGATTTAAATCACAGCCCAATTGTGTAATCATGGCTCCATTAGCTGCAGCACCGTCAAATGTTAATGAGACTACTGTAACACTGTTCTTCAACAAGCGCAGGCACTGTTCCACTAAATTTTTCTTTTGTTGTGCAGATAGTCCATTTAGCAAAAAGTATCCCACAGGTATTTTCCATGGTTCGTTAACGCAGGTTAGCATGAAAGTTAATGCCTCAGACGCTAAAGGCAAATCATCGCCAAAGACTTCGGTTCCCACATTGTTTGAGAATAATCCAAACATATAAGTTTTATTGCGTTAGCAACATTTTTGTTTTAGTTGTACTATATTTTTATATACTGGCGACACTCGGTGTGATAAAAATTGGCTCTGTGCGCCATGAACATTTTGTGCTCTTCTAATAATTTAAACCTATTCTGGAAATACAGTTCTATTGCTTAAAATCAACCAGCATTTTATTGTACATGCTGGCTGTGGTCCTTCGAAACCGTGAAAAGTTGTGCAGTGTGTGATTCGCGTTTTTCAAGCTCGCGTACCTACTCCGCGTGGTAGGCGCCATAGCCATTGTTAGTGTTTGCCGGGCAAGTTTTTTGGAGAAATCTATAATTTCTCTGCAAAAATACAAGAAGAATCGCGAGGACTGCTGCATATTTCGCTGAATTACATTCGTAATGTTCTGGATTGCAAATCTATAATTTTGCAGCTCATTGCGAACTTGATCGTTCATGGCCGCCGGGCAAGTTTCAGCGGGAAATCTATAATTTTTCAGAAAATTAGAGGAAGATTCGTGAAGATTTCTGATTATTTCACGGAGACAAATTGGATTCAAGATTATTTCTCTTGTGATGAAATTGCAAATCTATAATTTTGCATTTTTCATCCACATCTACTTTCCATAATTATAATATCATTCGGAGCGGGAAGCGGGAAAACGTTGGCAGTTGGCAGCATTGCGGAGCTGTCATCGAGACTACCCTTAGCTGTAAACATCAACATAACCTGTAAAGTTCGTCCGGTGTTTGAGGTAAAAAGTGCGCGTATACACAAAGCGCAAAGCGAAGTGTATTTGTGCGTAATTAAAGTGTGTTTGTACGTAACCTAACGTATTTACCATGTCGACGGTGGAGGAAATGCTTAAAAAGTTGCGTCTCGCCCGAGCACAGCAAAAAGGTACTGTTACACGCATCGAGAACTTTATTAATGATCCAACCAATCTTGCGTCTGCGTCTATCGAAATGATACAAGCTCGTATTGATAAACTGAACACTACTTTCAAAGAGTATGAGAAAATACAACTAGACATTTTATCATTGGATGAAAAAGATAAAGAGAATGTCGCTATCTTAGAGGATAAATATTTTGAAATCATCTCAAAGTTAAATTCAGCTTTAAAAAGCTCTTGTACATCTGAGACAAAACAATGCTCAAATGCTTCAACTTCAAAATTACCTAACATTGATATCCCGATATTTGATGGGAAAGATTTTACAAAATACACTCCATTTATTGATTTATTTATGGCTGTTATTGATGGAAACAGGACACTCTCAGATGTGCTAAAGTTATTTTATTTGCGTAATTTTTTATCCGATGAAGCATTGGCTGTTATTGTTAACCTACCACTTGTGAATGAATCTTATAAAGAAGCCATTGAGCTTTTGAAAAAACGCTTTGACAATAAATCAAGATTAATATTTAATCACATAAATATTATATTGCAATTGCCTGTTATGCAAAAAGGAACATCGGCCTCTATAAGGTCTTTTATATCACAAGTGCAACAACAATTGTATGAACTTAAAAACTTACAGCAGCCTGTTAATCAATGGGATATGCTTTTAATTTCAATTTTATCTAAAAAAATGGATTTATATACCAATCGTGCCTATCAGCTTGATAGGAATATAGATACACTTCCAACTATGGAAGAGTTCATTTCATTCTTAGAGAAGCGCGCTATAGCCTTCGAAGATAGCTGTAATTCTGACAATAAGAAGAATGCAGTACAAAAAGTGAGCAATGTTGTCACTAAAAATTCTAGTTCTTGTTCTTTTTGTGGTATGGCACATTTGTTGCATTCATGCCCTAAATTTAAAATGGCTTCAAAGGAAGACTGTAAAAAATTCATAGATGACAAAAAATTGTGTACTATGTGCTTAAAGACTCACACTGGTAAGTGTAAGTTTTCATTTACTTGTAAAATTTGCAAGCAGGAGCACAATACGCTCTTGCATAAAGACAATGGTCCTGGCCCGCAGGCTTCTATATTACTGCATTCTGTTAATTCATCAATTAATACCATACTGCCCACTATAAAGGTTAAGCTGATTGACTATCAAGGTTCAGAAGTGTATGTTAGAGCTTTACTTGATTCAGGTAGTCAAGTTTCACTTATTACCTCACATCTTGTTGAAAAATTGAAATTAAAACTTAATAGCCAACATGCCAACATTATTGGCATAGGGAATAATTGTAATCAAATCAACAAATATATTGATATTAACATCAATTCTCCAGTGAATAATGTACAATTAAAAATAAAATGCCATGTTGTAAACTATATTACTTCAAGTCTGCCTCAGCATCATTTTGATATTTCAGAAATAAATATTCCCAAACACATTCAATTATCAGATAGTGAATTTAATGTGCCAACAGAAATATCCATGCTTTTAGGGGCTGATATTTATTTTAATATTTTAATCAATGGTCAGATTAAGATCTCTAATGGTTTATTATTGCAGAATACCTTATTTGGTTATATCATTGGCTGCCCGCTAACTAGCCCGCTATCTGTTTATGTTCTTTTCTATAATATATGCGCCCAAACGATTTGGTTCGTGCATTCTTTCTCCTATTATATGCAAAAATTCTGGTGCGTGAGTGTTGTCGTGGATTGAGACATGAAACGCGTTTATAAGTGCAGCAGCAACTCTAAAGTCGTCGATCATGTGGTGCATAGCGCGATTAAAAAAATCTTGGCGGAGCAATTCAAAATCACGTTTAAACCGTCCGTTGACAACCTCGATGACCCAGCGGTTAATCGTAACAAGTCGATTCTTGTTTGCCTCTAACGTTGATAATTGGGGTTCGCCTCGCCGTTTGCTTATAGGCATAGGAGCCTCATACCCGAATGATCTTAATTCTTCTATCACATCTCTGAAGCCTTGGTCGCAGATGAAAACATCACCAGGTCGGAAGAAATAGTGAAACGGATTTTCTTCGTTTTCATTTATTAAGTCTCGCATAATATCGGCATCATTTTTTGTAGCCGCGTACGGTCCTGTCACATCTATGATGGAACCATCGGTACAGACAATGAGAAATGGTTTTAATAAGTTATCATACATATTTGTGTAGGCTGTATGTTTGTCGCTGAAATTGGAAGTTGCTGGACTTTTGTATAAAGACGTATGTTCCATCAATAATCACAATTATCTTTCTTTCTTGGGCTGGTGCCTCTGAATTTCCATAGATTCCGCTTGGCACAGTCAGATTTCTTGCCAAAACATCATTCCTAGAAATGTGATCGAAACCGAGGTGAAGTGGTACAAATTCTCTAATTAATCAGGTTCGTGCAGTCTTCATTTTTCTTTCTAGAGTACTGCGAGGCATGTTAAAAAAATGCTCAGTCTATCATCGCTGTCACCCGTCCGAAGTTTCATTAAGTAAATGCCTAGCGCTGTATTAGGCTTCCTTAGTTGTAATGCTAAGGAAGGTGTTTCTCTCAATATCTGTTCCATTTCATTGTGTGTTAAGCCTACACGGTAATGTAAGATTTTTGGATCTATAGAACGTAGGTTTTCAAAATCCATTGTATTTGGACTGTTTCTCACGGCGGTTTGCATAGTTTTAATCATTTCTACAAACATTTCTCCTGTGAACTCATGTGATGCATTTGGAGCGTCAATTGATTGAATCCACTGATTTTGCTCCAGGTGTTCTCGGCATACCCTTGCACTTGGAGGGATATAAAAGCTCGAATGCACTAAAAGTTCAAGTCCGATTTTTATACGACATCTACTATCACTGCCACATTGAAAAAAGATGCACGTATTGGCTGTATTCGGTGCCCTCGTGTATTCCGGAGTTTCGAAAAAGCCTTCACTTGATCTTCCAACTCGAGGAACAACAGCGTTTTCGCCACCTAGACGTTGATTTTTGTTAACTGCATACCGCACCCTCAACCAAGAATTGCGGCAAATATATTGCTCGCCATTCAGTATTAACTGTAACAAATAAAAAAAGCTGAGATTAGTTCAAAATAGCGCTTTAATGATATTTAAATAGAGCTATGAATCTGATTAATTTTTAAAACGTCGGAGCAACAATTGCGAAGAAAGCAGATAGATCAGATATTAGCTTCAAAACATACAGTCTCGATCTACCGAAGTGTCACCGGTAGCATCATTATGGACTAGCTCGCACTGGATTTAATTCCACCCATAGTGTTATACTCAGCCCAACCCAACTACGCGCTGGTAGCCGGTCGTCTATGAGTCATTCCTAGGGGTATAACACGAGCGCTGTGCGTAACTGCGCTTAATTGTTAGTGCGAATAAGAGCGCTATACACGGTGACATTTGAATCGCAGTTTTGCATAGTTTGCAAAGTTTTGGTTTTTGAAAAAATACAAAAAAGACACTAGTAAAAAGAGTCAGGATTATCGTTACTTCCTACAACACTCACGGCGCTTGCGCCTCAAAGCAGGTATTTTTTTCCACGCTTTCGGTTTGACAACAGAACTCGCTACCTATTGTTTATTTAAAACTATTGAAAACACATCCTGGTATAGATGACAATGCCCAGATGTGTTACTACGAACTATTAACAATATTCCCAGAGAAATGCACATTACGCTAATGGGTGAGATAACAATCTTCACTTTACAATAAACTATGTATTTATAAATTATTTAGACAATAGATTTTACTACGACGCCCGGTGATAAGCAAATACAATCCGTGATCTATAAAACATCTGCTGGTCCTTACTGGACACATTGGTTTTCCCAAAATAAAAAATGACATGTGCCTAAAACCTATTACCCTGCCACAGACATTTTAACAAATTGCGCGATTGCATGTCATTAACTAATGATTTATTTATTTATCTATCTATCTATTTATTTCAGGCATCAAGGCCCATACAAACACATACAATACAATATAACTTAAAAAATACTATAAATACATAAACCATTATAATTACACTAAAAACTTACTAACACACGCGTCTGCGTCGTGTTTCGCTGACTGATGTCATGTAGCTGGCCACGAAACCGGCGGTACACAACACCAATAGTAACCCAATATTACTAATATATTATTAATATTATACCAATATTTGCATTTCGGCCCGCATTTGCCGGACAACCTAGTAGTCCACGTGGACTCCTCTGATCTCTTTTGCATGCCATATCGCTACCGCAATGAGTACTTTAATATTACGGTTAATGTTCGAACACGTTTGAGCAACATAAGACTTATTTGAGAACGCCTAGTTTAGTTGGTTTTAATAGCATATTTAGTGCCATACAATGGTAGACCATGGTCTGAACAACTTTTGTTCTAGTAAAACTGTGATTCAAATGTCACCGTGTATAACCTGCTTAAATACACATGTATCGACGATAAAATCATTACCGTTACAATTGATAAAAATTCGCGTTGTGTGAGACTCTCGTTTTCAAGTTATTTAATTAGGGAAGAACTTCATCAACTCAAAAGATGTCTTCGTGAACAAAATGGACATCGAACTTCATTTCTATTACTCACTAAAAAATATACATATATTATAAGTTGGTGTAATGCTAACCTGTTGAGGTGCCAAAAGTCCTTGAATATGCTCAGCTGTTCCAGGTTGGTTATCCAGAAACTCTTGAAGTAATTGGTAATTTCTTCTACTTAGTAATGAAGAATTACAACAGACACAGTGTCTTCTTTCCCCTTCCATTATCGTAATAATCCACACACGTAGCAAACACAGAAAATCCGAAATAATATTGCCAATGTCACAAATAAAGAGTCGATATCAATGTCCCGTATGAAATAGCCAATAGTAGTGATTAAATAAACATCAAAAACACAAACACACAACAAATGAACGCCTGCCAAAAAAGTACTCTTTGACGACTGCGCAGAACGTAACTAGCGTCTCTGGATCAAATAGAAACCGAATGCGCTTGATTCTTTCTTATGTGCGAAAGAGACAAAATCGCGTTATCGCCTACCTAACCTCATGTCGTGTAGGCAAGAGCTACTTCATTACCACAAAAGCATGAAAAAGTAATCAAATGAAAAAAAAAAAGTGTGAGAATAGTAATATTATTTACTAGGTCATAACTCCTTACCCTCATAATATATTTTATTCCTGTCTTAATAAAAGTTATTGTATTTTTGATGAACTATTTACAACATAGGTCTCATTAGTGGTGGAAATTTGGACCACGAATGGGCATTGTCGTTTTCAATAGAGTTGCCTAATCGAGCTTCATTGGTTTTAATTGTTTTAAGTGTTTCATTATAATTGTTTAATGCTGTATTAGTCATCAAAATATGTATATGTATGTATTAGTCATCATTCCACAATTGAACACCTGTTCAATTGCGGAATTATACTTGACTGAGTCGTCCTCATCCATTGTGCCAATTACTTGTTTAAAAAGGAAACCGATACCAGCAAACCACGCAGATCTCTTATCTTAAGGTTCCCACAGGGTCAAAATAGGTTCCAGTAATTTCTTTAATGGGTTCTGTAACGTTGGCTGAGATAACGGAGATACAGGCCGAGGCGATCCTGAAATAATATTCTAGGTTATAAAACTAAAGTAGTTTTATAACCTAGAATATTATTTACATAACTAAATTTAACATAATAAAACTAATCATACGTTTCAGCGAGTTTAACCTCATCATAATGGTGTTTTACATGCCGACGGTTTATTAATAAGGTAAGTGTGTTATTTCCATTTATTCGAATTACTTTATAGGGACCTTTCCAAATGAGTGATAAAGCTTTACGAAGTCGTAAGTGATTTTTCACGTATACCACGTGCTTATCATAAATAAGCTTTGGAAGTTATTTTTGATTTTAGTATATTTTCTACAGCCTTTTCCCTAGAAATTCGTAGACGTTGTTGTAAGACCATAACGTAACTATTATATGTTGATTCCAAGGCGGAGTCGTACATGGATGAAGGTATAAGTGCTTTATGGCCGAATACTAGCTAATAAGGGATGAAGTTTGTAGTACTATGAACTGTCGTATTATAAGTGAGCATGGCTGTATAAACATATCGAGGCCAATTAGTTTGATTTTCATCTACAAAAGATTTAAGGTATTCTTTTAAAGTTGAGTGGCTCCTTTCTAGGGCTCCCTGTGTTTGTGGGTGATAAGGGGTAAACCGGAGCTGTTTAATTTTTAAAAAGCTACAAGTTTGCTTGAATAATTCGGCCGTAAAATTCGGGCCTTGCTCAGTTAGGATCATTTTTGGAATACCGAATTCAGCGATAAAATTAATCAGACATTCAGACGTTTCTTCTGCGGTAGCATTAGGGATAGGATAAGCAGCTGAGTATTTTGTCAAGTCATCTTGCAATGTTAGGATAAATTTTAATTTAGCATCACCAACTTCAGGGAGAGGCCCTACGATATCTAGCGCAACGCGTTCAAACGGTTGTGTCGATGTTGTAGTGATCTGCATCGGTGCACGGTTAGTTTGACTTAGCGCTTTATTAGCTTGACATGGTAAACATTTACGGACATAATTTTCAGAAATAGGGATATCGTGATTTTCCCGCATAATTTTAGCAATCTCGCTCATAGTCGGATACATTATAATATTTTTGTAAATATTAATGGTTATACTTGTATTATGAAATAGGTACGTGACTATGTTATATATTTTTATGAAATTATGGCTATCAAACGGATTTCTGAAATCTGTGATACTAAACTCATTTATATTTACATGTACAGTATCTCAAAAAAAAGAGAAAAATCCGTAGAATTCGGGAAAAATACAGATAATTCAATTAAATGTGTACTGTTGTGGTAGTAAACTGCTATTTAACAATTAATTTTATCGACTTTCAACATGGCGTCTCACAGATTTAGTTACTCTGTGCTTAAAAACAATGACAGATCGACCATTGATCGTAAAAAGAGAACTGTCAGATGTCACAACAGTGTCACTTCATGACTTCATTCAGTCACTTTCGTCTAGCGTCGTCGGTCGTAATTGTGTTCGTTTTGTTTTGAGTTTCTGGAGTTCTTTTTAACAACCTCGCTTTCATTTTTTGGATATAATACCGTTTCTTTCCCATCTGTTTACCTGGCTTTCGTTTTTGGACTGTTACTCTGCTCATCTGTTGACCCGGCTTGTGTTGTAAGGACTTCGACTTTCTCGTGTGGTTTGGACTGCGTTGTTACGATATAAAATCAACGGATTCATCATTTCATCGTCAGGTAAACAATTTCGTTTTTAATTACTATTGTACACTTACCATAATTTCCACGTGCCATGATACTTTTGTAGTATTATTGGGCAGTCCTAATTCAAAGAAATAATTCGACTCGCTTGGCTTACCTACTAGATAAAAGTTAGGCCTTCTCTGGTTATGGTCGTAAAAATGTAATAGGCCCGTTGACAGCGCGAGGAGAATGTTCGCAATATATAATATCAACAATATCTGTTGTTATAGTTGAGTCTCCAACAACGCCTGCGCTCTTTTGTGCATCTTCAACACCTGTGACACAACAGATGTTGTTGATACTATATATTGTGAGCATTTGCCTCGCGCTGTCAACGGGCCTATTACATTTTTATGACTTGACTGCAATTTGTAGCCACGATCGTACCTAGGCCCATCAGTATTGGACTTAGTTAATATTATTATAATCATGACAATTATTTGTTTTAGGTGATACACAATGGTGCCTTGTACTTTATGTTCTTCTGTAATAAATGAAGATGGCAATATTATCTATTTGATAATATGGGTCCTGACATAATTTCTTTAATTGAAAACGACCTTCGCCGTGAGGTGAGAACTTCAACTGTCTAGAATTATGGTTTCTTAAATGGATCTGATTTGAAATAATTACAGAATTAATATTCCTTTTTAGGTGGATGAAAATGGTACCATGTGTGCAAATTGTTTTGCGAACATTATGCAAAAAATGTCTGTTCCTGTTCCGGCTGATACAATGACATATCACATGGAGCCATCTCCTCCTCATGAAGAGTATGAGCTTCAGCATGCTTATGATACAAATGTTTGTGTATGGTGTCAAAGCTCTTTACATATGAGGCGTGCGCACGCCCTGCCAGAGGGCCCTGAAAGACACCTGATCTCTGAGAGAATTTCACCACGAGAAGTAAGTATTAGGTTACCTACATTGTCTTGATGACACTCGAAGGGGTCAACAGATTAAATAAATAATTGATTTGTTATTTAATAGTTATTATTGTCATTGTTTAATACAGTAATTTTTTATAGATACTGGATGGTAGCCTAGTATGTTATACATGTTGGGTTCGAGCAAGAAGCATTCTGCAGCGACACAATGAAGTAATTAGTGAACAAAGTACTTCCTCAGCAGTTTTGAATACTTGTGTATGGTGCTTTTGTTCTCTTAACCGAAGACGGAGGCACTCAATACCAGAAGGACCTGAGCGGAATGAAATTATCACAAGAATTTATCTCAGAGAGGTAGCATCTCTTTTTTTTTTGTTTGAGTATTTTTTATAGTTAGCATTACTACTGAATTAATGATGATTATGAATAATAATCATAATAAAGATATATTTTTTTGTTTGGTCCAGATTCCATCAGGTGGACTTGTATGTTATGCATGCTGGGTCTCTGCACGCAGAAATGTGCAAAGAGCTGCAAACATTGATGAGAGACGTGAAGACCAAGATTCTGCACATCGTAATGTTCTTTGTGCATCATGTGGAATGTCATTATTCCGAAGGCAAACACATTCTTTGCCCAGTGGGCCTGAGAGAGATGAAGTCGCAGCGAGAATTTATCCCCGAGAGGTAATTATGTTGTTTTATTAGACACATAAATAGCTATTGTTGTCACTCTTTAGTGACAGTTATTGTAGTGTAATAGTAGCTGCTGTTGTCCATGTTTATTTAAATTGTTATGACCTTATCACATACTTTCTTCAATTAAATCCATCTTAATTATTATCTTTTTTTAGTTATCTGAACATGCCCTTTTTTTTTTTTTTTTTTTTTTTTGTGGATGGGAAATCATCCAATGACCCCTCCCGCTCTGGGTGGAGCAGAAGGGAGTGTCAGACTCTTACTGACTAAAACCCACCCGTGTTCCTTCCTTAGCCCTTTGTGTTCCGGGGTAGCGGTAACCCTTTCGGACAATCCCGCTGCCCCGGCAGGCTTCGGCCCTTTCGGGCCCCTTCCTTGCTGCTGACATCTCTTTGAGGCGCGCGTGGAACACGTACGCGCCGTCCGGCACGGGCCTGGTCCTGATCGGACGGAGAGTTACCCATTACTCTCCGCCCGCAGGCCCGCGCCTACGGTGGCCGGGAGTCGTCTCGCGGCTCCCGACGCCCGGGGCGTCTCCCGCGGCGGCTGGGACGTGAGGCCCTCTCCCTCAGCCGTCCCGCCACCTCCTTCGCTAGCATGACTGCTTCGCAGAAGGAGGTGACTGCCTCCCACTCCCTCTCGCCCCGGACCATGGCTTGAACCAGGGCCGGGCGCGAGAGGTCGCCGCCGCCGCCGATCGCCTCTGCGAGAACACGGCGGTGCTCCGCCCAATTGGGGCATACCGCCACCGTATGCTCCACCGTGTCCTCCGGGCGACCCTCGCAGTGGTGACACCCGGGCGTATCCTCCCGCCCGATAATGTGCAGGTACCTCCCGAAACACCCGTGTCCGGTGAGGACCTGCGTCAGGCGGTAGGTGAGGGCGCCGTGGCGCCTCTCTAGCCACTCCTCAAAGAGGGGTCTTACCGCCGCTATCGCGGCGTGCCCTGCGCTGGGTTGCGACAGTCGCTCTTTCCATGCCGCCATGAGATCGCGCCGGAGGTCGGTCCGCTCCGCCGCGATTTGCCGCGGAAGCGGAGTTTCCCCCCGGCGTAGTGCCTCCGCGCGCCACTCGTACAGGCGCGCGAGGACTATCGCCTCCAGATCCCACGGCGGCAGTCCGGCAAGGAGGCTTGCCGCCTCGCCCGAGATCGTGCGGTATCCCCGGATCAGCCTTATGGCTACCACCTTCTGGGGCGCGTTCAAATAGTGGGCGGCTCGCCGCCGCAGTGAACGCGCCCACACCGGGGCCCCGTACAGGGCCATGGACCGCACGACCCCCGCGTAAAGCCTCCGGCAGGAGGCGTTTGGCCCCCTCAGGTTGGGCAAGAGCCGCTTGAAGGCGGCCCCGGCCCGTTCCAGCTTGGGAGCCAAACGTCGGAAGTGCTCGACGAAGTTCCACCGGCTGTCGAGGACGAGACCCAGGTATCTCATCGTTGCCTCGACGCCGATGTGAACCCCTCCTGCCGTTATTTGGGATCCCGAAGGCGGCCCGTTCCGAGGCCCATGAAAAGACATGGCCTCGGACTTGTGCAAAGCCACCTCGAGACCCAACTGCCGGATCCTCTCCACGACTATCGCAACCCCGCGTGTCATCGCGTCGGCCGCCGCCTGATGCGACCTCCCCTGCGCCAGGACTAGCGTGTCGTCAGCGTAGCAAACCACGCTGACTCCATCAGGGAGATCGGCCCGCAGCACCCAGTCGTAACCGATGTCCCACAGGAGCGGCCCCAGAACCGATCCCTGTGGGACACCGCACGACATCTCTCGCCGGTTCCATTCCCCGTTGCGACCGGGGTAGATGACGGCTCTGTCCGTCAGATACGCCCCGACTACTCGACGGAGGTAGGTCGGCACCCGGTGATACCGGAGTGCCTCCCCAATGCAACTCCAGGGCAGGGTGTTAAACGCGTTGGCGATGTCGAGTGACACCGCCACGACCACCCCACCCCGGGACACCGCGTCCCCCGTCGTGAGGGCCCTCACGCGCATGATGGCGTCCACCGTCGAGCGCCCCTTGCGGAAGCCGAACTGGCTGTCCGCAAGATCCGGCCCCGTCCTCACCAGGTGCCCGACGAGGCGGCCCGCAATCACTCTCTCAAAGAGCTTGCCGACCTCGTCGAGCAGCACGATGGGCCGGAATGCGGACGGAGAGTCCGCAGGGCGCCCTGGCTTCTGTATGAGGACCAGCTTCCCCGTCTTCCAGCGGAGTGGAAACTGGCCCCTCTCCATGCATGCGCTCAAGAGCGCCTCTAGTCGGGGCCCGAGAGCCCCTGAGGCCAGGACCCAGGCCTTACCCGGCAAGCCGTCGGGTCCTGGGGCGGCATTTTTGGCCTTCAGCCTATCTACCGCCACTCTCAGATCTACCCCGGTCACCTCAGGGATGTCGTCGTCGTCCGCGTGGTCCGCTTCAGGCACCGCAAGTGGCGGAGCCATGGGCGGGGGAGTATGCTCCGCCCGTGAAGGGAACAGAGCGCTCACCACCTCCTCCACCAGCTGGGGGCGGAGACTCTGCGTCAGCGGGGGGGCCCAGGTGCGGAGTTTATTCCGCACCATTTTATAAGGGCGCCCCCATGGATCTCTGTTCAGAGTCTCCACCATCTCCTCGCGGGCCATATCCTTGGCCCGCTGGACAGCCTCGCGGAGGGCGGTCTTCGCCGCTCTGTACCCCTCGTACAGCTCCGCCTCCGTGGCTTCCGCATCCGGAGGGCGGATGCGGAGCCTGCGGTGCCTGGTGTACAGGTGTCGCGCGTCGACGCAAGCCTTGCGTAGCGACTCCACCTCCCGCGACCACCAGTACACCTGACGTCGGGCGCGTCCTGGCCGGACTCGGGGCATTGCCACGTCGCATATCTCCGACATGGCCTCCCGGAACCACTCCGCCTCATCGTCGATATCGGCAGGCCTGTCCGGTGATGACACCCAGGCCTGCACGATCGAGGCTTCCAGGAGGAGCTCCCGGTCCAGCTGCTTCAGCGCCCACCGCGGACCACTCGGGGCCTGTTGGACCGGCGCGCTGGAGGTCTGGGCGGAGACGTCGAACCGGATGTACCGGTGATCGGAGTAGGTCTCCACCTCCTCCATGACGCGCCAGTCAATGACACTCTGTGACAGAGCGGGGCTGGCGAACGAGATGTCCACCACGGACTCGCCCCGCATCCGCACACACGTGGGAACAGAACCCCGATTTAGGACGACCAGGCCTGTTTCCAGAGCCCAGTCCTCCACCATCCTGCCCCGCACGTCCGTGCAACGGGAACCCCAGGCCAGATTCTTGGCGTTGAAGTCCCCGAGCACTAGTACGGGGAAGCGATGGTTTCCGGCGACGACGACACTCAACTCTGTTAAAGAGTTCTGGAACTCGGCGAGAGTTCGGCTCGGAGAGAAGTACACTCCCACTACTACTAACTCTCCGAACCGTGCTGCTACGCACCCCTGTCCCTTCGTGACTCCTTCGAGGGACGGGGTGCCGGCGGCGACCGACGAAATTATGGCCACTGAGCCGCTCAGGTCCTCCACCCAGTCATCCCTGGGCGGGACAAAGTACGGCTCAGCGACCACGGCGATGTTAATCGACCACTGCGCCATGCTCTGGAGCAACAGGTCCTGGGCGCAGGCGCAGTGGTTGATGTTCGCCTGGAGGAGGCGTAATGGAGCCATCACTCTTCCATTTCAGCCCCCTCCTGGGCCCCTTGCGAGGGCCCCTCCGCCGGGGCGGTGGCGGCAGTGAACATGCCCTTGTCTGCACAACCTGCTGGATGCAAACAATGGAAAATGTGCAGGTTCAGCAAGAAAGTGAGCAAGTACCCCAAGTAAGAATGGCAACAATGGAACTTGATCAGTTCACCCACACAACCAGCTCTAGCGGAAATTGTTTTGTGCCTCTATGTACACATTCAGAAAGGTTGCATGTGCCAGTTTATCTTCGTAAACGAATCCTCACTTCTCAAAAAGTATTTGTCACAGAGAATGCAAGAATTTGTAATGAACACAAATCATTATACAACGTGTAACGAAAAGGCTATATATATAGAGAAGGCCCGGCTTCTTTGGATGATATCAAACGACATAGGAAGGGTTTTTTAATCCTACCGCTACATGTTCGGAAGTTATGAGATTTTTTAATACATTGATACCAGAAACCGAACTTTTCAAATTGAAATAAACACATCACTAGCACTAAAACAGCTGATCGGTGTCACCGACCTATTTGTAAGTAAAGATAAACCTCCTACTCCTGGTATTTCTGAATAAACGGTTCCGCATGTTTATTTTTTATTCACAAAATATTATTAAGTACTGACTTTTCCTAAACTTTGATTATGTTTGTGAACTAGCTACCTACAATACAATTAATTGGTCTAGGTATCAAAAGTTAACGAAATATTTAGATACCTGCTTGAATTGTCACGTATCATTTACACACTTGTTGGTTTTTTACGTAGTTGTCCTTTTGTAGAAGATTACTTTGTAGATAATTATTATCTACCTCGTAGTAATCTTCCACCCGCCACCCACCTTTCCATCATACCTACAACACAGTAAATACCTAATTCAAAAACAATATTCCTGTAAATTTCCTAACATTATTTCTAACCTTTTATTTTGGTGGCCATAAAGATGAACGATTTTTTGCTTTAAATCGATTTTTCATTCGATTCACAGATCGAATCTCGTGCTCTTCTTACATCGATCTTCTAAAAAATTTTAAACAACATTTAACCACCTCTATTTTGTGACATATTTACAGTTGCCAGTCAGGTAGGTACGTCAATAATATTTGATAACCTTTCCGGCGTAATTCAATGACTTTAATTCAGATGGATGATTAATATGTTTCAATCTTCGGACAAGTTAAAAAGTGTCGGCATACTTATGTAATTGATCTTGTTTGAAATAGATAAACCTACCTATTCGCTGTTTATGATTGTCAGCACAATGCTTTGGGCAAATATGAACTTGAACTATTAAGAGCCTTTATTTACACATACGATCCAAGAGATTCGATTCACGTTACTATTGAATCGATTTGCTTGAAGATCGCATTAAAACGATTTTTTCGAAAAATCGACAGCTTGTACAACCATTGAATTGATCATAAAAATCGAATCCTTACGTGCATCCTACCGGGAATTAATTGCTTAAATAAACATTATTATTTGCCATTAGTACTTAGAATAGGAAAAGGATTTAGAAACCATTTTTTTGTCCAACTGAACCCAAAACATCATTTCAATTCACCTCTTCGCAACTTATTCTTCTCCTAGTACAAATAAAATCACAGTGGGTTCCGTTCATAATTTTTAAAATAAGGTTATTTTTTTACTAAATAAGACGTAAACTATTAGCAACAAGTTAATCGTTTTTTTTTATTACAAAATAATACCACGCACGCATAATTTTTGTGTGTAGGACTAACCGAAAGAATTATCGGAGTTCACGGTCTGTCGGTGCTGTTTGAGTGGTACATAGGTTTTATTAGTTTGAGCACGTTTAGTCTTTGTTATTATAATTCAAATAAAAAAATGTCGCAAAATTGCATGTAACTGTCGAAAGAAATTAATAAAAGTACTAGAAGCGCATGAGTAACAGGAATTGTTATTTCCAAATTGAATATCGTTTGCTCACAGAACCCTGATTACGTCGCTACACACACAATGTAACATCGATGTGTGTGTAAACCTAATGACTTAGGGTTTTAAGGTACGTGAACCAATTGCAGTCCGTGTAGTTTCAATTACTCCTGGTAAATACAATTTTTATTTCAGACTTATAACGAGATAACGCGAACCCATATTATGATCTTTAATGGATTGAAATGAATGATTTTCCTGAGTTTTGGGAATTTCCGGGATTGCGGGAATAGTCTAACGAGATAACCCGGAATGCAAGGGCAACTGAAGGAACAGGGTGGTATTTAGTCAGTAAGAGTCTAACACTTCCTTCAGCTTTCCGCCCCACCCAGGGCGGCAGCTGAGTCATTGATGATTTTCCCAGCGAAAAAAAATGAATGATTTTTCAATTTTGAATTCGTAATTAGTTTGCTCGGTTGTGTTAGATTTACTTAAAAGTTTAATGGAGTTTAGTTGAAATTATTATTAGTATGTAAAATAAAATTGAAATCTTGAATAATATTTTTAACAGTAGTGGACACTAATAGGGACAGCTACCCTATAGGTATCAAATTTAACGAAATAATATTTAGGTACCAGGATAGCAGGGAATAGGAGTTTCATTTTGGGCATTATTGTTATTGCTTTGCTCGTCGCCGTCAGTCGACGTCTGTCCTGCGTCTAGTACACTTGTTTTTATCCCTATGATAATTATGCGCATCAGTAATTTGCGAGCTGCCCGAGAACTGTACCGTCGCCGTTTTTCGTCAGCATGTTTTAGTTTGATCTCGGATGGTACATCGGCTTGGTGCCTCTAACCATAGGTAATCAGGTACCTATGGCGAGCGCTGCGCAACGACGGTCAGCACCCATGTGCGTGTGTAGTGTACGCAGTGCAGTGTGATACAAATTAAAGTGCGGATTGAGGCCGCTTTCAGGACAATAACACCAGACATGCTACGTAATGTGTGTCCATGAACAAGTGAGCGGCCTTGTGCATACAATACCAAGGTCACCACATCGAACCCCATCTTTAAAAATGTAAGTCAATTTACTAAATTAAGCAAAGCTTTAAGATTTTACTGTTTACTCGGTATAAAGTAATAATAAGGGATGAAACTAGTTAACCTAGGTACCTACCTAAACTTTGTTTCGATTGTTTACGTAAGTTTTGTTATTCCAGTTTTTACGTGCAATTTCTAGCTTAATAACGAGTAAACTGTAAATCAATAATTAGAATTACACATTAATTTTTACATCACGGTAAAGTAGGTATGGCTTATTGCGCGCGCGCGCGGCGGCGGCGGCGGAATATTCCGTCAGTTGGCGCCGACAAAGAACACCGCCTCGCGCCTGCGCAGTAGGCTACGGTACTAGGCGCGCAGAGTTACGGAAGAGATTTATCGTGATATTAGCAAGTAACTTAAAAAGTTATTGACCTACGTAGTGCGGTGACACGTTTGTTATGATTTGAATTTAAGAAACCAATGAAACCGAAAATTTGGTATCAATTCTTAGAGTATTTTATTTTGAGTTGAAACTATGTATAGTGACTCTATACCAGCTGTTATGTTTAATGCTTAGCGATAAATACAGGGTATAAATTACACCCTGTATAATTGAGAGTTTCTAGATCAGCATGAATTTTCCAATACTTTTACCAAAAATGAGATGGAGTCAATGCTGAATCTTAGTGTCCAGGAAATTAATCAATATTTTAATTTTGAAAATGTGAATTCCATTGATGATAATATTTTTGTGTTCTGGACTGGCTTATCAAAAGAAAAATATTTTAACATTTTTAATATTATTAGTCCAGCATTAACGTCATGTAAGACTCCACATACTGCATTGGGGGTTTATTTAATAAAAGCTCGAACTGGAGACTCTCATGAAAGAATCTCCTCTCTGTTACGTCTGAGTAAATCCTCAATTACACGCTTGCTCAAAGCAGCCAGAGAGGCACTGTTAAGTTTATTTGTGCCTCTACACTTGGGCATACACCATATTTCAAGAGAAGAATTGATTAATAGAAATCTAATAATACCAGAGGGTTTATTCGGCAACAAAGAAGAGAGAGTACCAATTGTTATTTGTGATGGTACTTACATATATCTCCAAAAGTCTTCAAACTACTTGTTTCAAAAAAAATCATATAGTTTGCACAAATACCGCAATTTAGTAAAACCATTTTTGCTTGTGGCCACTGATGGTCATATAATTGATGTATTTGGGCCCTACCCAGCAACTGAGTCCGATTCAGACATCATGAAGGCCTTGTTCCAAAATGAAAACTAAGAAACTTAAGAAGATTTTTCAGGGAAAATGATGTTTTCATTTTGGACCGAGGCTTTCGTGATGTAATCCCATTTTTAGAATCTGTCGGATACAAAGTACATCAACCCGAATCCTTAGAACATGGAGAGACGCAGTTGTCAACTATCAAGGCCAACAAGTCAAGATGCGTTACTTTGTGCAGATGGGTGGTAGAAGTAGTAAATGGCCGGTTCAAAAGGGACTTTAAATTGTTCCGGCAAGAATATTTTAATCTAGCTGCCACCCATCTGATGGATGATATTCGGATTTGTGCAAGCATTATCAATGCTTTTCATCCAGAAATTGTTAATAGACCGGATGCTGAAATAATTTTAAATCGCGCAATACTAAGAAAAGAAATGCCTAATACTTTAGCACAACTAATAATAAGCAATAGGGTAAACAGATTCCGAGCTCAGTTTACGAACATCGATGCTCACCTTCCAGAGTTAGATATTTTTCCTGAAATGACCATGTCCGATCTAATAATATTTGCGTTGGACATTTATCAAGTAAAGCAAGCCCGAATTTATTACGGCGAACATATGAGGCAACGTGGGTCATTTCAGGTTGAAATATCTGAGCATCTGGAAGTAGTATCGCAAGCAACCTCATCCCAACAGAACCCCGTATTAATTAGGGGTCGTATAATGTCTCGCCATCATTCAGGAAGAACTTATTACACATACATACTGATGGCGAGACAAGGAACAAGTTGGGATGATAAAATTGTTAGTTATTATTGCAGCTGTATCTCTGGACAGCGAACAGTAGGTTGCTGTGCGCATACAATGACCATTGTTTGGTTTTTGGGTTGGGCTCGGCATCACACTATTGCAGCACCGGCTTCATTTCTGGATGATATATTAGTGAGAGACTATTTATAAAATGAATAGTAAATAAATGAATATAAAACATAAATTGCTGTTTTATTTAGTAGGTGCCTACATCTCTTTGTTTACATTAGTATTATATTTGTGTACACATGATATCATAAGTCCACTTTTACACTCTTTTGTATGTAGATAGTTGAAATCAAAAGATCGCTACATTACTTCTGTCAGAGTTTTCCTCAAATACTGCTGTATGGATTACGGTTAGGTTTTCAATACCTAATTAGTTGTTGGATATTATTAAGTATACCTATAGGTATGTAATATTGTTATTTTTATGGTTAGCTAATTGGCAATAAAAAACACATTCTGAATAATCCAGATTTGCCAAAGCACTGGGGCGGGTCTTTATTTATTTACATTCATCAAAGAAAATCACTAGGTACGTTAGTCATTTAAGACTGTGCCGACCCTACAGTGGCGCCCTCATCGTTTGTTTGGTTATTTCATACATTTTAGAATGAAAATGCAGAAAATAAGCACGTTAAGTTGTGCTTCACAAGATTATACGTTAATATTATTATAAAAGGTAGTTTTATATTGTTAAGTTTCATTATAATCCTTAAAACGGATAAAAGTGGCCACTATATTCCGTTTTAAGGATTATGATAAAACTAAACAATATAAAACTACCGCTTCTAATAATATTAACGTATAATCTTGTGAAGCACAACTTAACGTGCTTGTTTTCTGCATTTTCATTCTAAATTGTATGAAATAACCAAACAAACGATGAGGGCGCCACTGTAGGGTCGGCACAGTCTTAAGATTTTCACAGGCAGAGTAAGAGTACAGTAAGGCTGCGCAGTAACATTTTTTTGGACCCAAATGGTGACATGACTCGCCTCATGTCACTGACACAAAAATGTAAGTGAGAGAACCGTGCGAGAAAGTTCGTAGCGCCTATGTTCAGGCGCTGCGAGATATTTCGGCCCTAGTGACACTCAATCGCCATCGTCGCTTGGTCCGTATTACATTTTCACAGCTGCTTATAAGGTACCGTCTTTTTTTGATAATCCGCTATCCACAAAGCGACTCAATTGTGGTAAGACTCTCGAGGGTCAACATTCAACCTCCACAGCCACACTAAGAAATAAACAAAAACGTGTCAAACGTCATTAATCAATCAAAATGACAGCTTACCGCCATGACGGGTTGTTTTTTGTGTGTTGCAATTTCAAGTGTAATTTCTTCTGTTTACCAGGAAACCAAGCTATTTTAAAGCAATTGGACAGTTGAGAACTGTTTTAAAAGAATTTCCCTATTTTTAAGTATAGTGTACAAGGACCTGGCCCAGGCTCCATACATCTTGGAACATCTCCTTTGCAATTCATTTTCGTTACCAATAGGTTCGAAGTCAGAAATGTTCGAGGCAGATCCCTTTGGCTTACAACATAGCTTTACAAATTCTTCAAACTGGGTTTGGTGTTCTGTAATCAATCAATCATTTATTTTGTTAAACATAGGTACGGTTACACATAGTTTTTTTTTTTTTTGTGGTTTGGAAATCATCAAATGACCCCTCTCACTCAGGGTGGAGCAGAAGGGAGTGTCAGACTCGCAAGCTATGGCCCTTACGGGCCCCTTCCTTGTGATGCTGACATCTCTTTTAGGCGCGCGTGGAACACTTACGCGCCGTCCGGCACGGGCCTGGTCCTGATCGGACGGAGAGTTACCCGCCCGCAGGCCCGCACCTACGGTGGCCGGGAGTCGTCCCGCGGCTCCCGACGCCCGGAGCGTCTCCCGCGGCGGCTGGGACGTGAGGCTCTCTCCCTCAGCCGTCCCGCCACCTCCTTCGCTAGCATGACTGCTTCGCAGAAGGAGGTGACTGCCTCCCACTCCCTCTTTAGCGGTTAATTCAGGAGATAAAATATTTTTATTTAAGAGACGACGACAGCCGTGCCACTGCTGGCAAAAAAGAATGCAAGACCAAAGGCAAGCAAAAAATGCAAATTCGATATCTTTTAGATACCAGTAATCTATTTAAAATATATAAAAAGAATGGAGGGAAAGCTTCGTACACTACAGTGTTGTGTCATAAACCATTTCATGTTATATGTCCAAAATTAAAAGACTGTGATTCCGGCGCTTGCATGCGCCACGAAAATATAAAACATAAAATAAAAAAATTCATAATACTCGTATTGGCTTAATAAAGTCATGTTGCCTAGAAGATCTTCTTAAAGAAATGGCTTGTGACTTGAAATCAAAGTCATGTATGCATGGAGAGTGCCCAAATTGTGCCCCAAAAACTATTGCGATTATAGAAACAGACGTGACAAAGAAATTTTGTTGGTTTGAATGGTGCCAGAAAAAAGTAGCCTATAAAAAGAAAAATGATGTTGGTGAAGAAGTTGATGCATTTACAAAAAAGTGTATCAAAGATGTAAAGACAGATACTGTGAATGTTTTAATAAAGAGGTTTCAAGAAGACATTAAGTTGTTTAAAAAACAATTATTATAATATAAACCATCAACAGAAATCGTTAAGAGATACGATTGATAACATAAAAGAAAACGAAGCTATTTTCATTATTGACTTTAGCGAAAACTATCAATGTAGACAACATGTAGAAACTCAGGGCAAGCACTGGAGCGGTTCTCGTGCACAAATTACTTTACATACAAGAGTAGCATATATAAAAAGTCGGAATCCAGAACCTTTTTGCACCATATCTCCTAATAACGAACATAACCCATTTAGTATTTGGGCCCATCTTCAACCTTTAATTAATCATTTTAAATAAGAGTACCCAGAAATAAACACCATACATATGTTTTCTGACGGTCCCGCAAGTCAATATCGCCAAAAAAATAATTTTGCTTTATTTACTAGATATACAAAATATTGTGGATTTAATCACGCAACTTGGTCATTTTTTGAAGCCTCTCATGGTAAAAATGCTGCAGATGGGGTTGGGGGAGTTTTAAAAAGACTTTTGGATATGAATGTGGCTTATGCATCAGATATTCCAGACGCTTTCACAGCGTATAAAATACTACAAAACAAGACATCACTAACTCTTTATTATGTTACTGACCATGACATTGCTACAGTAAAAGAATTAAATCGCATAAAATATGATTTATCCCCGTTATATGGAACTATGATGGTACATCAAATTGTGACTAGCGAAAATATCGATATAATAAAATATAGAAACGTTAGTTGTTTTTGTGGAGAAAATAGAGGGGACTGTTTTTGTTTTGATACTAAAGAACACAACCTTATAAAAAAACAGATTACTAAGCGTAATCGTACAATTGATCTTCAAGATTACCTTCCTGTCATAGAAATTAAAAATGCAACTAATTTAGATAATAGTATCGTAAACGCAAGGAGAGAAACAAGGAATTGTGTAAAGAAACATACCAAAAGTGAATCAAATGACAATTAAATTAAAAGTGTGATGGAAAACAAAGAAAATGAAGTAAGTCCCCAAGCAGGACCTTCGAGGGGAAAAGAAAATAAGATTAAGCAAAGTAAAGGTCGTAGGAAGAAAAAGCGAGTAATAGAGTATTCTACCTCAGATTCGGAAATTGATAGCAACTTATGATTTAAATATCAACCAAAGAAATGATCTCAGTAGTGACGATGAGCATATTTTTTAAAATAAGATTTGAGAGAGGGATTTTCATTTCAATATTTTAAATAATTATTTTGTTTATGACTATTCAGTTATTAAAAAAGCTCTTTAACTTGTCAATTAAATGTCACCTTGTTATTTTTTATAAGATTTATTTTTTTTGTTAATAAGAAGTTTGTTTCGATTATTTTAATTTGTTTGTTTTATATAATGACGTTTATTGTTGAGATTAAAATAAAAACAATTTGATTACATTGAATAAGACTGACATTTGATACAAGTGTTATTTTATATGGTCAAATTAAGAAAGTTCCTTTAAAAGTAATAATGATAAACTACAACTAAATATTCATTAATATTGATATTGATATCGTTCATCGTCTAATCAGTAGACGATGAATAAAGGTTTATTACAAACTGACTTTAAGAAGCTGTTTGTCTTGCCAACTAAGTTTTATCTTTTTGATAATAAGAGGTTTATATCGATTATTTTTATTTGTTTGTTTTATAATTAGACGTTTACTGTTGTTACTGTAAGTACAAAGAATCCTACTTCCTACTATCCTACTTCCTACTAATATTATAAATGCGAAAGTTTGTGAGGATGGATGTTTGTTACTCTTTCACGCAAAAACTACTGAACGGATTTTGATGAAACTTTACAGTAATATAGTTTATACATCAGAATAACACATAGGATACTTTTTATCCCGATATTCCCACGGGATCAAAACTTACGCGGGTGAAACCGCGGGGCGCAGCTAGTAATTAATATTTTTGTAGGAAATAGCATTGTTGTAGTAATGTAAAGTCTCAAGTTCATACAAGATGAAAAACTCGGCAAGTCTGTGTGGACAAGTTTTTGCAAGATAATGAGTTCGAGCGTACGTCTTTCAGGCGCGTTTTGACTTGCTCTCTATTGACGCTTACGCGATTTAACACGAACGAATTCATGATCAAGTCCAAACATGTTTCTGATATTTTACTATTTAACGAGCTTGCACTTAGGTTGAAAGTTCATTTGCGTTTTGAAATTCGTTGGAGCTTGAACGATAATAACTCATATAAGTACTCATTTATTTCAAGAGATTACAAAGTTATTACATAGCTAAATTAAGTAAAGTAAAGTGACTGAAAAAGTGGTAAACACAACATACAACATATTTTAAATAGGTAGGTATAAAAGTATTTCTAAAAATTACTTACACTTAAGTTGTTAAGTAAGTAGGTACCTAAACTTTAAAGTGTTCAGTTTGCTTTGGTTTTCGTTCTTATGCTGATAGGTATCTACTTACCTAATACGAATTTTCTATACCTAATTACCTACTATGGTTACTTACCTAATATAGGCATCCAAGTTTATCAATGAATAAGATAATGTAATTTTTTATTTGCAGGATTACTGAGAGTTTTATGATGGCGGACACGAAAAAAAAATGCAGACAATACAGTTTGGACTACTTGAAGTTCGGATTTATTGCATCTCCATTAAATCAACACTTGCCGATGTGTCTCATATGTGAAAAAGTATTCAGTAACGATGCCATGAACCCTTCAAAAATGGATGACCACTTATCAAGAGTACATGCTGACAAAGTAAGCCCTCGTCATTTTTTTAAGCACTTAAAGAAAAACTAGACAAAAGGCCATTCATAAGATCGATGTTTGCGTCATCATCTATTAAAGACGATGATGGTTTACGAGCGTCCTATAATATATCTTTACTAAGTAATAGCGAAGTCGGGGAAACCCCACACAAGGTGCCAAGAACTGCTTTTTGCTAGATATTTAGAGACTGATACCAGAGGAGAATCGAATTTTCAGGCCGTGGAACATTTTTTTACTGACAAAGCTATTCCATGGAAGAACATTGTTTCAGTTGCGACTGATGGTGCACCGTCTATGGTTGGTCGTCATCGTGGTTTTATAGCTCACTTAAAGCGACAACTGCCTGATGTACTGGTCATTCACTGCGTGATTCACAGGCAGCATTTAGTAACAAAAAAGCTAAGTGCTAGATTGCATAAGTCTTTACAATATGTAATAAATGCTATCAACAAGATTCGAAGCAATTCTTTGAACTCTCGGTTATTTGCTCAGCTATGTGAGGAAAACGACGAAGTCTTTACTCGATTACTTCTGCACACTGAAGTTCGCTGGCTATCAAGAGGCTCTTGCTTAGAAAGATTTTCAGCCATTTTTGAATCTGTGTTGTAGTTTTTACAAGAAAAAGATCCGAATTTGAAAGAAAATCTGAACAATTGTAAAACAGATAGGTATTTATTACCTGACTGATATCTTTGGAATGTTCAACAAAGTTAATTTGCAACTGCAGGGTGACGATCTTAACTTGATTAAAACAAAATCAATAATATCGGCCTTCGTGGGTAAACTAATCCTTTATAAACAAAATTTAGGCAGAAAAGAATATTCTCAGTTTCCGCTTTTGTCAAAATTAGCAGAAATGCTTCATGATGATGACAATTTACTATATGCCACTCACTTGGACGCATTACACAAGGATTTTACGGAGAGGTTTGAGGATCTTTTAAATTTACAAATTCCTCAATGGATAATAATTATAATAAATCCGTACAATAGAAGAAGCCAATGTGATAATGCAAGAAGAGTTGATTACCATCAGCACAGATGAAGAGCTTAAGCAGAAGTTCAACCAAGGCTATCAGAAGTTCTGGTTGCAACGCAACATTGAAACACAGTATCCTACATTGTGGAATATTGCTGAAAAATACCTTATCGCTTTTCCATCATCATACCTAGTTGAACAAAGCTTCAATGTGGTAACAAACTTTTTGACGAAACAAAGAAACCGTTTGAAAATCAACGAACATGGAGATTTAAGGCTGCAACTCACCAATATTGATCCGGACTACCAATCTATATACCAATCTATGATATGCCTTTGTGAGGCTAATGAAACGTTTAATATTTTGTTAGTCTGAGATCACATTCTTCAGTTTTTTTTTTTGGATATTTCTATTTGTATAACGAAAACGTAAAGCACTTATTGTTTATAATCAATAACCATTAATACTTAAGCTTGTCCACGTCTACTATTACAACTGCTAAAAGCAGCAATGAAATTATAGTCATGCGCAATAAACAATATCGCCGTTTACGTAAATTCCTGGTACAAGCCGCATGAGTCGGTTGCAAATTAGTGACGTGCCACTACTATTTTGTATCGATAATTTATTGCGTATACCTAGTTTTACCGCAATTGGAATGTATTATTTTTTTTTTGTTAATTATTTAATTATGAGATATATTTTCACTATTATATTTATTTTCTATCTAAATAGTTAACAAACCGATTTTTTTAAACTATTTTCTCAATCAGAAAATAAAAAGTAGGTAGGCTTATTATTGTTATGTACAATGAAATGAATGAATGAGTAAGTTAAAAAACAGTCTGCGTTGAGTATCCTTGTATCATTGTCCTGTTCAATATTTATAAAATATTTTTTAAGGATAATAAATTTTGAAGGATATTGTTAGGATAATGGATTAAGTTGGATCGAATCGATACGTTTTCATATTTACAGGTTTCCAAAAGATCCGGATGTTAAAGATAAGTGGATTAATGCTACTGGAAAAAAAAATTGGTTCCCGACAAAACATTGCAGAATTTGTTCTGTTCATTTCACAAATGAACAATTTAACTCGTCAACAAAAAGACGGACTTTGATCAAATCAGCTGTCCCGACAGTTGACATATGGCAACTCGTTACGGTAAGAATAAAAATGTATTATACCTACGGCCTATTAATTTTGGGCATGAAAGTTCATAAAAATGGGACTTACAAGTAAACGAAAATTCCAGGTAACGGATGATTTGCAGCCGACGATAACGCCATCAACTTCTTCGCGTAAACGTGAATTTTCAGATATAGTTGATATGGTAAGAATAAAAAAGTATTATACCTAAGACTTATTAATTTTAGGCAAGAAAAGTTCATGAAAACGGGACGTACTAATAAACAAAAATTTCAGGTAACGGATAATTTGCAGCCGATGGTAACGCCATCAACTTCTTCTCGTAAACTTGAATTTCCAGAGATAGTTGATGTAATGTAACGTTGCACCTTGCAAGTTACAATTTAAAAGAGTTTAGTCTAAGTAATCTTATTAATAATAAACCTATGTACACTTAAAACTATACTATTTACACAAAACTTTTAAAAAGCAACCTAGTATAATATTTATAAGTAAACCTAACACTTAAATACAACATAAAAATTAAATAATATTATACGGAACCTTCGAGCGGTTATTGGCTTAAAGGGTCTTCATTCTATGCGCCCGCGCATCTCTAAACGATCATTACCAAGCGTCGCCGAGGACGGCGATTTGGTTGGGCTTGGTAAGGACGATGACCAGTCAAATTGAGAGCACTGGAGGTGACGGCTGTGTCGCTCGCTCCGAACGTACCTAAATCATTTTGCTAAATAGCTCGCGAAATCCCTCTAGGGTAAGTTTCCATCTATTTCATTAGATGTGCTAATTGTAAGGTGTTCCTAGAACTTCTTCAAACTAGTTTTTTTCTGCTGTATTTCTTCCTATCTTTCTATCTGGGACACTGTGACCTTTGAGCCTACGAAACGTGGTTCCGACAGCTTGCTTACGCTTCTGTTTCTGTCTGGATTTCCAGGATTCTAGCCTACCCTACAACCCTTCCACCAGTTCGTGTTTCCGGCGTCAAGGAGGACGCTTCGAAGAGATCCTCTGCTGCGGAACAATTCACGCCTACCCTACGCGGAAATTATCGCGGATACTGAGCCTGGAGCTGGAGCCGCCAGTTGCGGTCGAGTCTGAGACGGGACCACCATCGCCTAGGAGACGGTTCAGGCCAGTGTTCCCTACCCCATTTCTACCCTCTGCAGTCGGGACTTGAGACGGCCACGGAATTTTAGGCAATAAATAATAAGTGTACTGAACCATCGAACTCTTATTATTTACAAACCCCTACATACCTATCTGCTGACAACCCCCCTAAGGGTAAGTGTCACAGTGGCGCCCTTAACGTGTGTTTCCAGTGGCCTAATCATGTCTTGATTCCTTTTTTTTTCCATAATACAGCTGTTAGGTCGATCTACCTACATTGTTGCTGTGAACGTGATGGTGACAAACTACAGCAAAGCGAACTGGTACGTACCTCTCTTATATACCTAATAACTGTTTTCGCTTACTCATTACCATTTCTTTGCCTATTAGTGTCTGGTTTTTGTTAGCTGTTACGTATTGGTCTTATTAAGTGTAACGAAGTTATAACTAGGTAATTTTTATCTCATCCAGTACCTACCTACACTAATTAAATGACTTTGGTATTTATAACCTACTATACGGTAAACATCAATTTTGTTATACGTAACAGTTCGCACAGCTAAATTCTTCTTAGTTTTCACATCATTTATTAGTTTTTATTTCTTTCATTAACATTATTTTTCTTTTATTTCTCTCATTTCCTCTTGTCATCTATCGTAAAAGGTAGCTAGATACTAGCACATTTGTAAAGAGCACCATATCTATCTCTTGATAATCTATTCTTCCATTGTATACATTCATTAGCTTCTTTCATTCTTTTGGAAAACATGGAAACATACCCTATTAAATTTTTTTTTCTCAACAAAAATGAATTAACGTATGAAGTGCTCATTAGGGGCGAAGAACCAGCATCAACCGTACTCGAACTCCGAAAACAAATAAATAAACTAACACCTATTATACCCACCTCTAATATTTGTGAGTCTGGAATCGAACCTGACGTCGATATTTCCGGCGTTGGTGCTTCTATGATCGAACTTACATCTCGTGTAAAATCTTTAGAGGATAAGCTAGATAACAATCTTTTCGAACGTACTAAAGCTTTATGTAATCATTTGTATCACCGCATTAAAAGAATTGATTGCTCTGATTCCAAACACTCTGAGAATGTTAAATCTCTGACAAAAAGTTTAACATCATTAATGAATAAATTAGATGCACTTAATAAATCTGCTAACCCTACCTATGAGCCTGTTGCGAGTGCCCAAACATGCGTGGATGCCGTGCCTAACGTATCGATGTATTGTGACCGCTCACACATTGGTGAACTACAAAAAGTAAAATTTAACGGAAAATCTTGTGTACACGCTTTCGTGCAGAGAGTTAACGAGTATAGTACTTCGCGTAATATACCCTCTAATAAATTATTATTGTATGCTACAGAAATATTCACAGGCGATGCGTTACATTGGTACCGTAGTATTAAAGATTCTGTTACTACTTGGGATGAGCTGAAAGCTTTGCTAATAGAGGATTTCAGTCAGTTTGATTACGACTACCGTCTATTGTCTGAAATACGTAACAGAACACAGGGTGATACGGAGAACATAACTATTTATTTCGCCAAAATGACAGAATTTTTTTCTAGATTAACTAAAAAATTATCAGAACAGGAGAAACTAGACATCTTAATGCATAACATTAGACCTTGTTATTCTAGTGTATTGGCTTCAAATACGTCATCAATCAATACTATGGAAAACTTAAGAACACTATGCAGGAACTTTGAGAAAATACAGTCTCTGTCTTCTCAATTTAGAGAACCACCGAGAGTGTCGTCTGATACTTTGGCCCCTGACTTAGCATTTTCTAAATCTTCTGAACAGGGTACTAATAAATCAAACAATTTCAATCAACACAGGTATAATAATAACTCTAAACATAATTCAAATTTTTCTTTTAGGTCTAAAGATAAGCCCGATGTAGCTGCTATTACCACTTCCGAATCTAATACTAAACCAGTTTACTGTCCTCGCTGTCGTAATTCTGAACATTCCTTGAAGCGGTGTAAAGCGGATAGGTTTCTAATTTGTTTTAAGTGTGGAACAAAGGATGTTAAGTACCCTAATTGCCCTAAATGTCAATCAAAATCAAAGGAAAAAAACTAGCTAGTGAAGATTGCTGTAGTGAAAAGGCTGTGAAAACTAATATTAATACTACAAATTATAATAAAATTAAAAATTTTGATGAAAACGATTGGAAGGACTGGCTTTTGACGGTCAAAACTTTCTTTTCCAGCTATTTCATTACAACAATCTTCGATAAAAAACCTAAGGATGATCTACGACCGTACGCGACTATCCAAGCACGTGACACGAATCTCTGTGGATTACTTGATTCCGGTTCTACAGTAACCATTTTAGGCAATAATTCTCACATACATTTTGTCTCATTGGGTTTAGAACTACATAGGGACGCGGCTAAAAGTTTCACAGCTGCCGGTGGACAGAATTTGGCATCTATTGGATTCATTAATCTTCCCGTAACGTTTGAAAAGCAATTCCATATATTGAAGGCGTACGTCGCACAGTATACGATTTGACCAAACTAGAGAGACAAAAGTCAAAACTCATAATGTTAAAACAAACCGTTTTTTTACTATTATTACCCATTTAGACGAACCCTACAGCCGATAATGACGTCAGAATATGCTATTGTGTAGTGATCCCTTCAATAACAATGTGCGAAGTTACCGCGTCGAACTCAGGTAGCCGCCCGCACGGTCAGTGCAGTTGTGAACGGTTCCGTTTGTGCATGTGTTTCAAGGTTTTGTGTGATTTAAAGTATTTTCTAGTCATGGATTCTGTAACTCGAGGTAATTATCTGTATATAAATTGATTTTAATCCATCAAATTGTTTTTAAAGGCGTAGTTATAATGTATCTAAATAGATCGATTATAAAACAACAAAAAATAGATATGATCTAAGTTTACCCAATCTTAAAGTAGGTAGTCAAGTTGAGTCAAGGTGTAATTACGCTTTTAACATATTCTCTTAACATTTAAGTTTGTTAAAATCATAATTTGGAAATGCGACTTTATGCGATTCTAAATATTTCTTATTATTTCTTTAAAGGTGCGCGAATTCAGCGAAAATCATTATTTGAATTTTGGCGTTCTACACCGCCTAAAGGCAAATTAGATCAAGTTTTGACATTTATAAAGTCAATATTTGTTGATCTGAACCTCCCGGAAGATCAGGAGAAGCCACTTAAGGCCTATTTGAAGAAGGAATGTGAGAAGATTCGTTTGAAATGGCTTCGCAAACAAAGGCGATTAGATTTATTTTTAATTGATTACGAAGAATGGTTAAATGAAGAGTTGGTGCTCACAATGTTTCGTGAACAGCCCCCAAAACCGAGTTCCAGTTTTGGCAGACCACAAAAGAGTTTTGAAGATAGTTCCACGAAAACTAAAAAACGTAAAGTTCAACATTTGTTGGAAGAATATGACGTTCAACAATTATCTTTTGCAACTCAATTAGGTGTGCGAGCCAGTGGGAAACGTGACGCGGCTAGTTTAATTCAGGAAGTTACAACAGCTTCACCGAGACGAGCTACTGGATATAAAAAAGCACGCAGAAGAATAACTGAAAACAAAGAACAAAGGCCGTATACCCCGGCAGAAGCATTGGCTTTGTTTATATCCAACCATTTCTCTGTGAATGTATATAAGACTATACAACAGGAGTCAAAAGAAAGAGGATTCCGTCTTTACCCATGCTATGATCAAGTAGCAAAAGTGAAAGAACAGAGCTACCCTTCTGTGGAAAAATTCAGTATGACAGACACATATGCTGAGGTTGAGCTACAAGCTCTTTTGAATCATACGGCAAAAAGAATATGCGAAAATATTCTCGGAGAAGTATTGAGACCTGATGTAAACGGCTCAAACTACAAAATGATCCACAAGTGGGGATGTGACGGCTCCTCAGGCCACAGCTTATACAAACAGCCATTTGAAAATTCCAACAATACAGATGAATATATGTTTGTAGTATCATTGGTGCCGCTAAGACTTGTGAGAGATGATGATGCCAATAACTCAATCATATGGGAAAATCCACGCCCATCTTCTCCAAGATTCTGCAGAATTATAAAGTTTATATTTAAGAAAGAAACAGAGTCATTAATAAAACAAGAATGTGAAGCTGTCAAGAAACAAATTCGGGATTTGATGCCTACTTGTGCACAAATAGATGGAGTTGCTATTTCTGTAAAACATGAGTTGATTTTGTCGATGATAGACGGTAAAGTGTGTAACGTGCTCTCCGAAAATAAATCTACTCAAACATGTTTCATCTGCAAAGCTACCTCCAAAGAGATGAATTCAACTGTAAGTGCAAGAGAGCCTAATCAAAATATGTATCAGTTTGGGATATCTAGCCTCCATGCTTACATCCGCACAATGGAATGCCTATTAAATATTGCATACAGGATGAATATAGGTCAGTGGCAAGTTAGGGGAGATAAAAACAAAGAAATCTTTAAAAAGCAGAAAGAAGAAATCAAGGGAAAATTTAAAGAAATCGGTCTCATTATAGACAAAGTTAAGCCGGGTTTTGGAACGAGCAATGATGGAAATACAGCAAGAACGTTTTTCCACAAATATAAAGAAACTGCTCGTATCACCGGCCTCGACGAAAATCTGCTCTACCGCCTCCGTACAGTTCTTACAGCCATAGCTTCGGGCTATGAAATTGACCCGATAAAGTTTGATTCATACTGCTCAGAAACGAGAGGCTTGTACCTCTCCTTATACCCATGGTATAACATGCCAGCGACATTACATAGATTACTAGTTCATGGAGCAGAGATAATAAGACATTCAATCATACCAATAGGACAAATGTCCGAAGAAGCTTCGGAGGCCAAAAACAAAGAAATTCGTAAAGTCAGACTGGGCCACACTTTGAAAACTTCTCGTGTCCGCACAAATTTTGATTTAATTAAGTATTTACTCGTGTCATCTGACCCTTATATATCATTGTTGAGAAAATTACCAAAAAAAAGCAACTTAAAACATTGTTTTGATTTAAAATCGCTTTTAAAGTCAGATTAAAATTTACATAATTGAAAAAATGTGTTTAATTTGCTACCACATCATCACATAACTTATAAGTTATAACGTTGACCCATTACAAACCCTTTAATTGTCTTATAGACTTTTGTCCCTCTAGTTTGGTCAAATCGTATACTGTGCGTCGTACCATCTGTAAAAACAAATTTAATACTAGGCATTGACTTTTGGACTAAATTTAAACTATTTCCTAAGTTCTATAATTCTATTTCTATTCATGATACGTCAAACAATATTAGTGAAGTATCAACAGTATCAGGAACTACTACCGTAGTACATTCCTATAATGAATTAGAAAAGATGTAGGAGAATTCTACATTTCGCTCTATTGCTGGCCCTTTAAACAAACTTACTTCCACTAGTAAAAAATCTAAGCCCTTCCTTTGGTCTACAGAAGCTGAGGAATCTTTTACGAAACTAAAAGAACTCCTTGTCTCTGCTCCGATTCTTTCATGCCCTAACTTTGACCTACCGTTTGAAGTCCACACTGACGCCAGTGATTATGGTGTTGGAGGTCTATTAACTCAGACTATAGACGGAGTCGAGCATCCAATAGCCTACACAAGTAGAACCTTAACTGGTTCTGAGAGGAATTACAGCATCACTGAAAGAGAAGCCCTCGCTGTATTAGTAGCCTTAGAACACTGGAGATGCTACCTTGATAATGGGAAAAAGTTTATCGTATATACAGACCATTCGGCTCTCAAGTGGTTCCTTAACCTAAATAACCCTACTGGACGCCTAGCTCGCTGGGGCGTTCGTCTATCAGCGTTCAATTTTGAAATTAAACACCGTCGTGGCGTGGATAATGTCATTCCTGATGCACTGTCTCGTGCATGCCAAGTTTCTGCTATAGACTACAATCCTAACACAACAGCTTCGAGTGATCAATGGTACTTAAATATATATAACGGTTGCCAGAATTCTCCTACATCTTTTCCTAATTATTTAGTAAAAAATAATCGTTTATTCCGATACATGCAAACCAAACATCCCCTAAATAAAGAGTTTGAGTGGAAGGAGGTGATTCCGGCTGAGTCTAGAACAGAAGTCATCTTAAAAAACCACTCTGAACCAACCGCTGGTCATTTTGGTATATTTAAAACCTACAAGCGGTTAAGTCTCATGTACTACTGGCCTGGAATGCATGCTGATGTCGTGAAAGCGGTTACGTCTTGTGATATCTGTATTGCACATAAGCATCAAACTCATGCTCCCTTAGGTGAAATGGGTAGACCTAAGCAATGTTCTAGACCTTTTCAAATTATTAGCGTAGATCTAGTAGGACCACTACCGACTACTAGAAAACAAAACTCCTACATCCTAGTCGTGACTTGTTGCTTTAGTAAGTACTGCTTATTATTTCCAATAAAGCGCGCGACGGCCGAAATTGTTACTAAAATCCTAGAGGAACAAGTATTTCTAATACATGGCATACCTTCTACAGTGATACTTGACAATGGTAAACAATTCGTAAGTGCTACGCTAAGAAAAATGTTTGACAAATATAAGGTACCAAAATTACATTTCACTCCTAAATATTCACCACATGTTAATACAGTCGAGCGTTATAACAAAACAATAATGACCGCTATTTCAACGTTTATCACTACCGATCAACGTGTTTGGGATCAGCTGGTACCTAAAATACAATTCGCAGTGAATAGTTCTGTTAACGAGATAACCGGTTTTACTCCTTCGTTTCTAGTGTACGGGCGTGAACTAATTGCTTGTGGATCACACTACGTTGATACGGAAAACGATGAAGACCTTGTTTTTCAACCTCGCGATTCCTACGCTGAGAATTTAGGAGTGTTGTCTAGTACTTTTAATAAGGTTCAAGCACTATTACTGCAGGCTCATAGTAGGAATTGTCAACATTATAATTTACGCAGGAGACGTGCCGAATTTAATATTGGTGACGTTGTTTGGAGAAGGACTTTTTATCAGAGTGATAAGGACAAATATTTTAATAAAAAATTAGCTGCAAAATTCATAAAATGTAAAGTTATTGGTAAAAAGTCTCCACTTGTTTATGAACTTGCTGATATGTCTGGAAAACCATTAGGGTCTTGGCATATCAAAGATATCAAACTTAACAACTATAAATTCTAAACTCATTATTTAGCTTATCGTGCGTACCTACCTAGCCTTAGTTATACTAAAACCAACTACTTAAACTCTAATGTGTTAAATAATTATTGCTATTTTAATACATTTAAACTTGCTAATTGAGTATAATTATTCAATAATTTAGTTATTACTCTGTTGCTATGATCTCAAGTCTTTATTAGTAGACTGGATGATTTTATGAAAGGTGACTATTTGCGTGAGGTATGAAAGTAAAGTCTGCAAGTATTAGTCAGTTTAGTTTAGTAGTGCTAGTCGGATTTTGCAACTAGTACGCAAAATCCTTCGCTTTCTGGCGGGGTACTGTAACGTTGCACCTTGCAAGTTACAATTTAAAAGAGTTTAGTCTAAGTAATCTTATTAATAATAAACCTATGTACACTTAAAACTATACTATTTACACAAAACTTTTAAAAAGCAACCTAGTATAATATTTATAAGTAAACCTAACACTTAAATACAACATAAAAATTAAATAATATTATACGGAACCTTCGAGCGGTTATTGGCTTAAAGGGTCTTCATTCTATGCGCCCGCGCATCTCTAAACGATCATTACCAAGCGTCGCCGAGGAGGGCGATTTGGTTGGGCTTGGTAAGGACGATGACCAGTCAAATTGAGAGCACTGGAGGTGACGGCTGTGTCGCTCGCTCCGAACGTACCTAAATCATTTTGCTAAATAGCTCGCGAAATCCCTCTAGGGTAAGTTTCCATCTATTTCATTAGATGTGCTAATTGTAAGGTGTTCCTAGAACTTCTTCAAACTAGTTTTTTTCTGCTGTATTTCTTCCTATCTTCCTATCTGGGACACTGTGACCTTTGAGCCTACGAAACGTGGTTCCGACAGCTTGCTTACGCTTCTGTTTCTGTCTGGATTTCCAGGATTCTAGCCTACCCTACAACCCTTCCACCAGTTCGTGTTTCCGGCGTCAAGGAGGACGCTTCGAAGAGATCCTCTGCTGCGGAACAATTCACGCCTACCCTACGCGGAAATTATCGCGGATACTGAACCTGGAGCTGGAGCCGCCAGTTGCGGTCGAGTCTGAGACGGGACCACCATCGCCTAGGAGGAGACGGTTCAGGCCAGTGTTCCCTACCCCATTTCTACCCTCTGCAGTCGGGACTTGAGACGGCCACGGAATTTTAGGCAATAAATAATAAGTGTACTGAACCATCGAACTCTTATTATTTACAAACCCCTACATACCTATCTGCTGACAACCCCCCTAAGGGTAAGTGTCACAGTAAGTACAAACAAAATGTCGGTTAAAAAAAACATAAAATATCAAGACTAATATATTTTACGTATTTTTTAACTGATATTTTATATGTTTATTTTCTATGCGTTAATCACTACATAGTATAAAATAAAGTCGCTTTCTCTGTCCCCATGTCCCCAAGTATGCTTAAATCTTTAAAATTACGCAACGGATTTTGATGCGGTTTTTTTAATGGATAGAGTGATTGAAGAGGAAGGTTTATATGTAAAATAACATCCATTAAAGTATCAGCATTGCTCCCGTGCGTAGCCCGGGCGGGTCACTAGTAAAAAATAAAAACACTACCCTTTTTGGAACTTTACCGCAATCAGAAAAAAAACAATAATTTATCATGTAAGTAAGTAATTTGTATGTTTTAGTCCACAGGTAACCAGCAATTGGCAGCCCCAATTAGTGATACTATGCAAGTTGACACCCCGAGGAAAAAAAAACTACGCTCTGAAATTATTAGAAGTCGCGTCGTCATTGCAGACCAGCGGTTAAAAATAGAACGTTTACAATGTAAAGCAAGACGATACAGCAAAAAAATTTTAAAACTAAAAGATCTCATAAAAAATTTAGAAGATAAAAGATTAATTACGGCAGATCAAGGGTGCTGTTTAGAAAACACAAACATTAAAATGCAAGATTTGCTAGTAAAGTACAATAAAAAATTGAAATACAATAAAAATACGCGTACCAAGTATTCGCCAAGCTTAAGGAGTTTCGCTATGACGTTACATTTTTATTCGCCTAAAGCCTATGAGTTTGTGCGACAAAAATTTAATACATGTTTGCCTCATGTTAGGACGATAAAAAAATGGTATCAGTCCATTAATGCAGAACCCGGTTTTACTACAGAATCTCTTTCTGCCATCAAAGCTAAGGTTGAAGCAAGTAAATATGGCCTAATTGGAAACTTAGTTTTAGACGAGATGGCAATTCGGCAACGTGTCGAGTGGGATGGGAAACGTATGCACGGATATGTAGATATAGGCAACAACAATAATGAGAGCATGACGATTGCTAAAGAGGCGCTTGTATTTTTAATAACTGCCATTAATGGATCATGGAAAATTCCTGTTGGCTATTTTCTAGTTGATGGATTATCTGGAGAGCAAAAATCCAATTTAGTTTTGCAATGCCCAGAGTTGGTCCACAACACAAGAATGGCAATCATATCTTTGACGTTTGATGGCTGTCCAGCTCACATTGCCATGGCCAAAAAACTAGGCTGTTCATTTGATTTAGAACAGATGGTTACACACTTTCCGCACCCAGTAACTAAAAATCCAGTATTTATTTTTCTAGACGTCTGCCATATGATGAAGCTAGTAAGAAACTCATTTGAGTCTAGTAAGGTGTTTATAGACGATCACAAAAATTTGGTGAAGTGGTCAAATTTGGTAAAACTTAACAAATTGCAAGAAAAGGAACACTTGCATTTGGCAAATAAATTAAGACGTAGACACATTTTTTTTTTCAAATGAAAAAATGAAAGTACGTTTAGCGACTCAACTTATGAGTGATAGTGTTGCTTCTGTTTTAGACTTTTGCTCTCAATTAAAACATCCGGATTTTATTGACGTTAATGGTACATCAACCTTTTTGAGAAACTTTAATAAATTATTTGACATTTTAAACTCGCGAAATATGAAACAATTGTATTTTAAAAAACCTATTTATTTTAGAAACAAAGATTCCATATTTTCATTTCTCGACAAAGTAGCAATTTATATAAAAAAATTAAAGTTTATCGACGGGCAAGAAGTGGTGAAGTCCATTAAAAAAACAGGATTTGTCGGTTTTCTAGTTTGCATCGAAAGTTTTAAACAGATTTATTTAAAGATTGTAGAAAATGAAAAAAAATTAAAGTATTTGCCTGCATATAAATTTTCACAAGACCACTTAGAGCTCACCTTTGGCCACATAAGAGCTCACGGTGGTTGTAATAATAACCCCACAGCTCGTCAATTTATGTCAATATATAAAAAACTTATTGCACACGTTGAGCTAAAAGACTTTGACATTGGCAACTGTATGGCACTTGAAAACGTTTCGATTTTGAGCTGTACGTCAGCAATTGACAAAATAAATCTGACAACATTGACGCCATTTTCTGACAATGAGGATAATGAAGGCGTTGTTGACGATGAGGATGGACATTTCAACATCAGTAATTTGTCTGATTTTGCATCAGAAGTCATCACATATATAGCAGGGTCAGTGATCCATTACTTAACAAAAAAAAATTAAATGTGAAACTTGTATTTCTGCATTGATAAAGCTTGAGAGTTCCAATGAACATACACAATTTACTAATTAAAAGACAACGGAGGTCTTCTTATACCTAGCAAAGACGTGATAACGATTTGTAAAAAGGCAGAAGTTCTACTGAAAAGTATTGTCTTTGACAATAAGGTAATAGCGAATAAAAAGTTTAAAAGTGAATTTGTTACGAAGGCCATGCGTCATTTTCTTGGACTAAAATTATTTGAAGATATAGATTTTCACCAATATAACCAGTCTCCAATTGATAATCATGTCATTCAATTAATTAAATGTGTTTTAGAAAAATATATGGATATTCGCCTCAATCATTTTGCCAAAAATGCTATCCAGTTAAGGCGTTCCCCTGACCAAACATCCTTGAGCATTCGTTCCCTCCTTACCGCACCCCACCTCTACAATACTTCGTAAAACAATACTAGCGCCATCTAGTGAACAACTAACGAATACAAGTAAAAATCACAGACCTTGGAATGCACAGACACGGCGTTCAATAAATAAAAAAATATTTCTTTAAAATAATGAAAGAGGTGATAAATAAATTTGATCATGAATCACGTCCATGAATACTTTCAAGTGTAATAGAGTGTAATAGAGTTTTCATGGTACTCTATAATAAACATTGTGCGGTGTTTACTTTTTAGATTGAACGTGAGTTACCCGTTACTCAAAAAGTGATAAAAGTAGGAAAAAAAAATGAAAATAAGTAAATTTTATTATTTCAATGTAGGTACTTGCAGGGTCAAATTAAATTAGCTAACGAAACTTTGTGTAAACTTCACAGGCGATGGCTATCGTTATCTCAACACAATAAAATAGATTTTATCAACTCACACTTCAAGTAACAACACTACTAGTGGGAATTGACGCCAAAAACAAAATATTCAAATCTTTTTATTTTTTCGTGTTTAGATATCGTTACAAAATCTACTAACTTAAAAGTTCAAAATAAGATCACTTTCAGTTCAATCTCAGATTTTATGCTTATTACTTACGCTCACATCATCCTCGTCCAACGGAGAGACACTGCCAATTATTTATCCCGCTAGGAGTCGCGTTACCGCTGGTGTTATTTACCTGTTAGACATATTTTTTATGTTGAGAGTCTTGAGAGTGCGTTAACTTTTTATTGTCTCTACCCTTCAACAAATAGACAGCTGACGGTTACCAGCGATAGTGGCGTTATCTATATTTAGCTTTGTTTGTCTCTGCATCACCCAAAGGTTGCCTATGGTATTAAGTCCGCCTCTGTACATTTATGTGTTTGAAGTATTAAATAAATAAATAAATAATAAAAAGAAAGAAAATAGTTTATTTGCGGCAAACATGACGCATAAAAAAATAAACACAAGCAAAAAAACCAAAAACGAAATAACAATTACCCCAGCCAGATCTTTTTTTTCTAACGGGTATGTTGAAATAAATGTTATCTTTTTCGTGCATATTTTTGCGATAATATTGGAAAACAAAGGACCTACCAAATGATTTCATGTTGAGTTCCATAGGGCAAAAAATAAATCTCGTTGTTCAAAACGTCGCTGGTCATGCTTGCAGTCTTTTAAATGATCTTGATAGTAATGTAATAGTTGAAAATGAAAAAGTTGTTTTCCATTAAACAACTAGAGGAACAAGAAAATATTAAAATAGAATTTATTTTTAGATGCTGAGTTACCGTTCTTAGGTGCTACTCCAGATGGTATTTGTGGTAGCGATACGGTTATATAAATAAAATGTCCTATAACAGCTTTCAAATTAGGCTTAGACGAAGCTATTCAAAAAATGAAAATAGCTTTTTGAAAATCTACCTCAAACGGCCTAGAAATCAACAAGAACCATCATTGGTACTACCAGATCCAGATATTTATATGCAATTACAACGTTCAAAATGCTTATTTGCTGTTTGGTTTAGCGAACAAAATGAAATTTGAAATTTTGATTAATTCCAAAAAGAAGCGGCTGACGTCAATTATCCTTCTTCTAATTCTTTTTTCAATGTTGTCTTTTTCAGCCTCACAAGATATTTGTAACTGCAAAAAAGAAAACTATGTATAAGTAAATGAATCAGTAATATACAGGGCGTCCCACGGATATGCCACATGGAGGGAAAGTACCTTGAAAATTGTAGATGTAACATTTTACTGAAAGAAGTCATTATTTGAATTTAAAAAACAATTTAAACTGCATTCATAGATATTTAAATAATTACATAAGTACCTAGTTGAACTGGGAATCGAACCCGTTACACGAGAAAAATAATCAGCCTGTAGTTTATCATACCGATCGAAAGGCTTCATCATAAGGATTATTTTTCGCTAAATAACATAGTGTTAGAAATAAAAGGAAGACAATGAATTTTAACATTTGATGTGAAATTTTGTTCAGAAAAATGAAAAGCTGACATTATGGGGTATGTAAAAAATTTAGTTTAAAAACCAAAAAATAAAATAAACAAACCTCTACATCTTCAACAATTTCACTTGAATTGATTCAAGTGAAATTGGTATTTTGTGTTGGTATTTTGGACAGGTATTTTGTAGTTCTATGGTTTCTTGACTCAAAATTGTTTACTGGCGCATCGACAGTATTCGTATTTAGCCTGCAATAAATAATTAATTATCTAATAATTATCTAAATATATAGATCTTGCATGAAAATTAAACTGAATTACCTGAAATAACTTAAGTACATAGTAACTAGTCGACCGATCTCAGCTCGGGTGAAAATAAAGAAAACGAATTTTCCCAGATATGAGACCTAGCTAGACCGATTTTTCACCTCCGTGAACCCGTATAATGTAACTTTCATCGAAATCGTTAGAGCCGTTTTCGAGAATGTGATTACAAATACATAATAGTATGTGTAAACATAAATGTATAGAACATACTAATATTGCTCATTTAATAGTATAGGATTTTTGATATACATTTGAAAAGGTCCATATTATTTAAATAGTTACCACAAAAATATCACATCATGTTTCAGAAGTTTTGTCTGCAATTTCATAACTCTATGGAATCAAAAGTTCGTCCGGCCGCCTCTCGTCACTTTGAATTTGGACCTTGTTAGTTAGTATACATGTAGAGTCAAATATTTTTAGCGAAGTGCAACGCTCGCTCCCGCGAGTTTGATGTCAGTATTACGATATGTACAGAGGCCATCACATCAAACTACCCAAATCTGTCAACTTTCTTTGATAGAATTTCAACTTTACCACAAAGAAATAAGGTTCATAATCAATGGGGATTGTTCATTTTTTTTTTAATGAGTATATATGAAATCCGTTTCGAGGAATAGGGTCACTCATAACAATTTAGCGTTTAAAAAAGTAAAATATTCACGGATTATTGTTATTTATCGCTAAAAGTAAATAACCTTAATTTGACCTCTAGTGACGTCATCTTTTGACTCTAAAGGGACAATTCCTTTGCCATCAAATATACACACGCTCACACACGCTTGTTAACTGTCAAAAGTGTCAAGATTTATAAACAATAAACATAACCTCGAATTCTTCAAAAATTCGATTATTCTATTTAGCGTCTAGCGAAATTACCACCAAAAAACGGTGGAATATAGGAAGTGCTTCATTCCGACCTGTAAAAATGACTCAAAAAATAGTCCAGATAAAATTTTTGTTCGTATTCGGGAAGACTTGAAAGAAAAATGGTGTCGTGAAGCTAAGGCGGAGTGTTTTAAAATTTACAGAATGTATTGCTGTGAAGATCATTTGGAGGTAAAGATTATTGATATCATAAAGCTAGATACTATAAATTAAAAAAAATTGACGGTATACAATTTCTTGCTTATTCTGTGTTCAGGCACTACTTTAGCACTGACTATGCAATCACTGCCTGTTCGACTAACTTTCACGTAGCCCACAGCGGTATTGATGTACGAATCCCGAGATGACCTAAAAATTAAAGATGCTTTAGTATAAGTATATAGTAATTTAAAACAATACAAAAACAGAAATCATTTAGTGAAGTATTTCATCATCCCTACGTTAAACCGGTTGCGTTAATACTATTTCATTGGAGCCAAGTAGACATGAGTAGTTGGCGAACAGGCGAAGGATTTGTTCGAATTCTAATATAATGTAAAAAATACTTACATTAAAATCTTTGCTCCCCTTATTTCAGCCAAGTTATGATGGCTACATGTTGCCACATACTCCAATATCATAATATTTTCCACCTTCGGTAGATTCCTGGAGTCAGCTTTCACGAAGTTGTCAGTCATGGTAAACCGTTCGTAAAAAACAGTAAGTTAATAAAATGATTTACAAACAAGATGAATGATAGCGTGGTATTTATTTCAAAGAAGTTTTTTATTGTTTACTGTATGACACTAATGAACAGATTGACAACCTATTGACATTTGTCGAACGTCAAAGAAATTATTTTAGGTAAAAGGGCAAAGACACGTAAATATACAGACAAATGATGACGTAACCGTAAAAAAGTTACTCCTAATTTTAAATAATTAATTAAAATAGAACGACTCAATACAATTAAAAATTATTCAAATTAGTTTCTTAGAATGCTCTATATTATCGAAATCTTAAATAAAAAATGAGGGTCGAAAAAATTGTTCAAAGCCAATTGGGAAAATTTTACAGATTGAGGTAGCTTGATGTGCTGGCCTCTGTACCTACTAGCATTTTATAACATAGCTAGTATTGTTATATACAAAATGAAAACTGAGTGGAAAAAAAAAGACAGGCACTTACCCATTATAATTTGCAATTATTGGTAGGTAACCTTGAATAATTATTCTCGTCATCAAATGCGCACTCAGGTATTCTTCTCTTCCTAAAATTAAAAGATAATTATAAGTAATTACGTAGGTGTTTAGCGAAATAAAAATAGGTAATCTTTGCATAAAGCATCAAATTACTTACAGAATGTCATTCATCTTTAGAGCATTTTATTTATTTATTTATTTATTAAGGAAAAACAAACAGTAACATATTACAGTGTTATAATAAGGCTTACATACTAAACTGTGATAAATATGCTACCCACTACGTTTTCCACAGATTACTTTAAATACTTACTTTATAACTAGAGAGACATATACTTGTAAACTAAAACTACAGTTAATTATAATTTTGATGCACAATATACAAAACTCACACACTCGCATACATTACAAGTTCGACTGCCGATCCTTAAGTATTGCCCGAATTCGCTGCCTAAATATATTTTTACTCAGAAAAAGTATGTCGACTACATTAAACTCACCGTTGTAAGACTCAACCAAGCGATGAAGTGGAGAGCGCGACCCAGCATTGGATTTACAACGGCTAGTAGCAAATAAACGACGAGCGCGCACTTCACGAACATGTACTGTTCGAGGAACGAGGTAGCATAAATTCTTGACTAAGTCGGGACAATCAAATTTATTGCGGCACACATTAAACAAAGTCATGACATCCATGAGCATTCGTTTTGACTGCAAGGTTAGAAGATCGTATTTTTTAAGAAGAAGGTGGTATGAGGCTTTTTTCCGAAAACATCTGTAATTTATCGCACGAAGGTACTTTCGTTGTACCAGCTCCAAAATATCATTATATTTTTTGTACAAAGGGTTCCATATAGGTACTGCATACTCTAGCTGTGGCCTAATTATGGATTTATATAAGTGCAAAAAGGTGGAAGGTCGACGAAATTCCCTGGAGGCCCTCATTACAAAACCAAACATTTGGTAAGCCTTACTAACTATCTTATCTATATGAACATCTAGATGGAGCTTCGAATCCAGCTGGACTCCAAGATCACGGAGAGAAGTAACTTTATCTAGAAATGTATTAGCAAGGCAGTAGTGAAATTCAGTTTTATTTTTCTTTTTGGTAAACGTTATAACATGACACTTCGGAAGACTGAGATGAAGCTTATTAGAGGAACAATAGTTAGAAAAACGGTCAAGATCTTGCTGGAAATCTATGCAATCTTGTTTATTTGAGATTATTTTATAAACCTTTAAATCATCCGCATAAAGAAGAAATTTTGAATGTTGAAAACAGTTTTTAATATCATTAATAAATAAAATAAATAGTAAAGGACCCAGAATAGAGCCTTGAGGGACACCAGACGTGACCTGAATAGAGCTGGACTCGAAGCCATCAACCACTACTTTTTGAGTTCTGTTAGTTATATAAGATACAAACCATCGCAAAAGGTCACCTCTGATACCGTTATAAGCAATTTTATCAAGTAGTAATTTATGATCAATTTTATCGAACGCTTTCTGGAAATCAGTATAAACCGCATCAATCTGTTGCCTATCGTCAATACTTTCAAAGAGATGAGTTGTGAAAATGAGGAGATTGCTAATACAAGATCTGTCCTTAACAAAACCATGCTGTTCATTTATTAGCACACTGCGAATAGCCGGATATACTACGTTATGAACAAGCCTCTCAAAAAGTTTGGAAAATGCGGATAGTATAGAGATAGGTCGATAAGTTGCTACATCATGCTTAGGTCCACTTTTGTGAACTGGCACAATATTTGCATGTTTCCATACATCAGGAATCTTTAGAGCATTTTGCCGTCGTTGACGTTTATTCTTGTTGTATTTAGGCATTTTCACTAATCAACGGATTTAGTATTAGATTTAGCATTTTTTCATTTAGCATTTACACTAAAATTAAACGAAATTTTAAAACAAAGCGTCTTTTCGCAGTAGCTTACTTGATAGCAAAATGCGTCTTATCACAATAACATAAGTATTTACACAAAACTAAACAAAATAAAAACAAAACGTCTTTTCGCAGTAGGTAGTGTCTTTTCACTGTAGCTTATTCACTTTGTTCTTTTTAAACTTTGATAATAAAAGCAATAACACAATCGTAGCGTCTTTTCGCGGTAATTCATACGGTGACCGAACGGAGCGGAGAGCAACACAACTTCCTCGTGCGGAAGGGCGCAGCGTACTGCCGCCCGTACCCTGCGCACGCCCCTTTGTCATAGAACTCGCACAATTTTTGGAATTATTATTATTATTACATAAAGTAAAACGTGGAATATTTAGATTTTTAAATTATCTATCTATTGATGCAATCCTCAAATTAATAGAACGTCAACTTTAGCAGAAGATGCATGCGATCAATAATTTTAGTCACTTTTTTACAAGGAGATTTTATATGTATTATTAACACATAAAAGCAAATAAAAACGTGGAATGAGATGATAAGATATCGAACATTAATAATGTGCTTTTAGATGTAGTTTATTTCTGATATTTATTGAGTTAATAGCCTCTGAATAACGGAGAAAAACGATGTTTTGGTCGGGGTACCGCCTTAATCCCAAAAAGACAACTTTTAAATATTTTTTTTCATTTTTCAGGGCAGTAAATTCTATGTGCGAGTTGTTTGATCACCATAATATAGAAATCTCATACATTTTCATTTTAACAAATAATTTGCTTAAATACTGTTCAACGTGACCCATATTAAAATAAATAAAATAAAATAAAAAACCTGTTTATTCCTTAATTACAATTTCTTATCATATAATATTTAATTTTATTTATAGTATATATTATATTTATGTATTGTTATTTAAATCAAACCTAAATGACTGAAATTTTATTATTTTTAATAATAGTTTATTAAGTATTTGTAGTCCACCACTACACTAACTACCTCCCTTTCTATTCTAAGTTCGTATATAGTCCATCCTAAGATTGTCTGGTAGATATCGATATAGAATTTACGTAAAACAATTGTGTAACAATTTTGATCTACAATATTGCTCTATGTGATTTGGTCCTTGTTTTGTTTCCCCTGTAAGGTGAAGTATTAGATTCTTTAAGATTTGTATAAATAATAAACTAAATTTACTTACACTTATCGTTTTATTGTATTCCATTTTCTCATAAATAAATCACCTAAAAGCGTGTCGAGGAATGAGACTCCTTGGCGATTAATGATCAACGGTCACAAGCCTATCGACAATAAAAAAGAAAAAAAAACGGAATATTATAATTTATTTATTTTCGATAATTATCGATATGAGCTCGTAATATTTTGCACTGCACTTTTCCTAAGTGAGAGTGAGCGCGCGATATCATTTTCTGCTTCTCGCACACGTTTATTATTGGTTGAAAGAGCCGCGCCCCCTGATAATATGAGTATTTAGGAAATATTGCGTAATAGCTGCGCAAAAAGTTCAATTTTGCTGCAGCAATGCAAAATGCATGTGTAGGCGTAATCGTGTATCTATTGTTTGTTTATGTGGTGATCACTATGACCCGGCGACACGCGTCCCAGTATGAAAGATAGTAGATAGTATTTCTATTGCCGTATTATTAAGATTTCTGTGGGCAATGCTGATTAAATGCGGAATAGTGAGCGTTTTTAGTAAACTACTTGTGTTGAGGATCCTACACTAATGCCTCGTGTTTACGGGTCGACACAGCGACGGACGGGCCCGGCTTTGTATTGAAATGGATGGAGCGCAGGTCGAGCCATACTTCATAAGGTCGCAAAGGATTTATACAGGTACCTAAAATGCTTGTCAACTTTAATGTTTAACAGTGGGCTACGAATGCGATTAAAATTCATAATTTTGTGAAGTGATGTAGGGGTAGGTATTTTGGAAGGGGTGTTTGTACATAAATTCCGTATAAATCCCGCGACTCGGCCGAACGGAGCGCTCGGCGCCCGCGACGACACATGGGCGCACGCAGCGCGGTGGCGCGACGTTGCCTTGACCTCACGTTTTGTACGGTTTCCATTGCGTGTTTACGAAATATGAAGTCTTGAAAATAACCAATTTAAAGCGAAAGGTTATTGTTATCCGTTTGCATTTAGATTGTATATAATCTACGTTCTGGCTTCGGAAGCGTTCTCCTTACACCCGTTATATATTAAAAAAGTGCGAACTTCTGGTTTCAGAAATATACTTATAGCCCACATAAATATAGAAACCTACTGAAACCGTTTCTCCTTGTGTCATGTGACGGCTATATTTTGGACGTTAGGGGGCCTTACTCAGCAACAAAAAATTACGCAACAATATTGAGAGAAATATTGCAAGAAGAAGATAGCGTATTACTATGGTATTTTCATCCCGGAGAAGTTTTTATTTTAGAGTCGTAGTTGGGGACTTAGTTATGGTTTCAGTGTCGTTTTACCAATGACAAACGCGGGCGTTCAATTAACTACAGAGCAATGTTGGCCCAAAGTTAATTTGATTATCGATTAGAAATCATAATCAAAAAATTTGGTTAAGATTAATTAATCAATCAAATTTAAAATGATTAAGATTATCAATCATAATCATTAATCGTTAATTTGATTAACTACGTCCAAATAAAATGTATAATAATATAACTCAATCAAAAAGTAGGTATTCTCTATGCCCATTTCACAGACTCTACTTTCAAGGACTATTTACTGTGTAAACACTGAGGGGTGGGGGCTGAGGTACTTCATGTTAGCTTAGCTTTTCTCTCTCGCTCTCTATAGCACTACAATACTATAGAGCGAGAGAGAGAGAGATGCTATCGGTGCGCTGCGCGTGCGCGGGTCAGTCACGTTTTAACACTACTATGCGAGCCAACTAAGAATAGAATCGCGCTTGCTGCCAACTTCACACGATAGAGGAAAGTAACTAAATGTGGGCTAGTGTTTTATTATGGGCTAGTAACATTTCTCTTAGACAAACAACCCAAGGCCGCAACGAGCGACTATATTCTGTCGCTTTCATTCGCCCCGTGATCGCTATCGCTCTGTCTCGTCAGTTCGACGCGAGTTGCCGCTAGTGTAGGACGTTGACTCTCGGCTGCTGCCGCAAAATTTTGTAAGGTACGTAAATATATGTTGTTATTTTAATAAAAAAAAGGGTGTAATAAAGTGGCTATCTATGTTATTAGTAGGATATGAGTTTATGTTTTTCATGTTTTTGGATGTTTTACTTATTTGCTTCGTGTTATTTTAAAAATACAAGGTTAAATTTATCTTAATCATGAATTTTGAATATGGGCTATGTTTGGGGTCTTAAATATAGGCTAGCCCATATTTAAGTATCGATACATACAGCGCTAGAGTAGTCTTTAATAGTGATCAATTTTATTTTTTAGAATGGCACCGACACAGTCAAAGCATCTCAGAAAGGATTGGGATGAAGAACAAATGGTTAAAGTCATCAAAATGGTTCGTGAAAAGAAGATGGGTACCCTAAAAGCTGCAAAAACGTTCAATGTACCAAGAACAACTTTGCAACGTTTAACCCACAAAACTGACCTTACTCCTGAAGAAGCGGCTGCCACTCAATTAGGTAGAAAGACAGTGTTAGGTACACAGTTGGAAAACGTGTTAGTTGAATATGTTTTGACGATGGAGAGTAAGTTTCATGGATTAACAAGGTCAGATCTTCGTAGAATGGCATATATGTTGGCAAAACGTAACAATTTGCCCAATCCATTTCAAGAATCTGGATTAGCTGGTAAAACATGGTTAAGACTATTCCTAAAACGACACAAAGACAAACTTTCTGTTAGAAAGCCTACAGGAACGTCATTTGCTCGAGCATTTGGGTTTAATAAAGACAATGTCAATAATTTTTTTCAACTTTTGGACGAGATTTACGAAAAAAACAAATATCCTCCAAATCGTATCTACAACGTAGATGAATCCGGCTTAACAGTTGTGCAAAGCAGAATTCCGCAAGTAATTGGACACTGAGGAAAGAGACAAATAGCTGCACTAACTTCAGCCGAAAGAGGTTCTTTAGTTACAATTGTAGTGTGCATGAATGCCACTGGCCATTTTGTCCCACCATTTGTTATATTTCCTCGAAAAAATATAAGCTCCCAACTGATGAGAGGATGTCCACCTGGAGCTGAAGGTGTTGCTCATCCATCCGGCTGGATTCAAATGAATATATTTACCGATTGGTTCAAACACTTTATAAAACACACGAATCCAACTCCAGAATCCAGGGTTTTACTGATTTTAGATGGACACTTCAGCCATACGAGGAACATTGATGTTATAGACCTGGCCAAAGACAATAACGTTGACATTATATCTTTACCACCCCACACGACACACAAGATGCAGCCACTAGATAAAACATTTATGGGTCCATTAAAAGTTTACTATAGTGAAGAAATAAGAATTTGGATTAGGAATAACAACAGAACAATGGGTCCTTTTGATATTATGGAGCTATTCGGAAGAGCTTACATGAAAGTTCAAACTGGGGAAATAGCAGCAAACGGATTTCGTGTAACAGGTCTTTGGCCATTAAATAAAAACATATTTAGTGACGTTGATTTCATGGTAGCAGAACAAAGTGCTGTGAAAGATGGATGCACAGATATTCACCAAGAAAAAACATCTAATATTGAAGATAGGTCGGATAACAATGACAGATTACCTCTTTCACCTTTGACTTTAACTTCTACACTTAATGATGACAATACGATTACTACTGCAACATCAGAGCCAAGATCTAGAATAGAAAATTTGCTTCAGTTAGGACCTTCAACCTCAACTTTCAGATGTGAGAATCAAAATGAAGAAGCATCCACATCCGGAGACGTAAATGAAAATACTCATGCTACCGAACAATCCTCTCCCAGAATCGATCGTAGCAGCTTAAATTTAGTATCTCCTTATGATATAAGTCCTGTACCAAAATAAATCAGAAAGACATCCAATAGGGGTAGGAAAGCTGCCGTTGCTAGTGTTATAACATCGTCTCCTTATAAAAATGACCTGATGGAAAAAAATAATAAGAAAACAGCAAATGAACAGAAAACTAATAAAAACAAGACAGGTAAAGCACAGAAAAAGAAGCCCAAAAATAAGAAAAAGAAGAACCAGAAAGGCAGTGATGATAAAGACATTGATAGTGAAGATGAAGAGGATATACCCTTGGATTCGGATACTGATCCTGATCCTATATTTGGTGATGTACCTAATTCTGCAGACGCAGAATGTATGTTCTGCCAGCAACTTTTTTCAGAGAATACAAGGGGAGAACTCTGGGTTAGATGCTTGATGTGTGAGCTTTGGGCACATAATGATTGTGCTGGGCCAGAATTTGATACATGGATATGTGATTTTTGCAAGTAAAATTATTAATTACTTAAAGTTACCATTGTTCTTTGATCTCCACTTAGATATTAAGTTTTATAATTGTTATTTTCCTAAGAAATACTTGGGTGCGTATTAATAGCCCATATTTGAGGGTCTGGTCCATATTTAGTGACTTTTTTGCAATTACGTTATTTGTTTGTTTTTGAAATAATAGTTTATTATTAAAACAATAAGACTATTACTGTGTTATGGAAAAACGTATGACTGATTACTATTACATTAATAAAAGTTTATTATTTAAACAGTTTTTTATTTTTGGTTCAAAAACAAAATGGTAGCTGTTGATTTATTTGATTCACTTATTTACAAAAATCAATCTTTAGTCGATTCTGTAATAATCGATATGTTGTAGGTACTTATTTAATCAAAATAATCTCCTCTTCTAATCGCCATCTTTATTTTATCTTACTTGTTGTTTGCGCCTTAGTAAAGACGGACGTATAACCTTCCTAGTGACTTTCAATTGGCTATAATATACTTACAGTTATATAAAGCCCATAACTCGTTTTATTTGAGTGTTAGAACCTAGATTTCCTACAGGTTATGGGCCCAGGTTACGTTTTTACTGCAATATAAGTGATTAAAAGTAAGTCCGTTACGAACTTTTTAAAAATTGATAATTTAAAAACTGAAAGTAATATCAAGCCATTCGATGGGAAAAAATACAGTGTCTGGAAGTTTAGAATACGGTATTGTTAAGTGGTATGTATGTGATAAAAGTTATTGACAACGATCCGGTAATTCGATGTAACTTCTGGGAGAAAAATAACCGGATAGCAAAAAGTGTTATCGTCGAGTATTTATCAGATTCCTGCCTCGGTTTTGAGAAAGAATACGGCGAAAGAAATTTTGAAAAGTTTGGATGTTTTGTATAAACGGCTTTAGGGAAAAAAAAATGTTGATTTTAAAACTGCAAGGTGACGTCATACTCATAAAACATTTTACGATTTGAATCGAATTGTTAACCGCCGCTGGTGCGAAGTTGGAAGAAACCGTTAAGGTAGCTCATTTGTTGCTCATCCTACCCGCAACTTATGATGGCGTGCTAACTGCGATCGAAACTTTATCGGAGGATAATTTAACGCTAGCATTCGTTAAAACAAGGCTTTTGGATCATGAAGTAAAGTTGAAAAATTAGTCCAGTGATACCAGCGTCAAAGTTTTTCAAGTTGAACGGAAAAAATGGACGCGAATTCCGAAAAAGAAAATTCGATAATTCTCAAAATAATTAAGGGGTACTACCAGAAGAATAACAAGCAGAAGAAGAGGTCTCAGTTCTTGAAGTATCATCAGTGTGGCCGTAAGGGGCATGTGAAAAACGACTGTTTCTACTTCAAAAGAAAAGGACAAGGACGGTCCAGGCAGTTGAGATCAGTGGACCATCCACGTCGAGCAATTTTTCTGGATTTGCTTTTATGATTGGAGACTATCAAGGGGATGATGTTGGAAGCAAAGTTACTTTCCTGTTGGATTCTGGATCATCGCACATACGTCGATTATTAAAAATTTGCCGGTCATAAGTCAATTTCTTAAATGAAAAGGTTATCAACCAATAATAGCTAAGATAGAAAGAGAAATATACCAGTAACAAGAATTTACTCCCCCCACCTACTAAACATGCCTCGTTTGCTTGCGACAGCGCAGGTTCGAACTTGATCTTCACGCAATTGTAATTTATTGTTCTCCGCGATCTCAATTGACGGAATTAAAGAAAAAGATTTTAGTGTTTTCTACTTGATATTTCGTAACAATTGTGATGGATTCCAGTAATTCAGGTATGAGTTGTTATATTCTAATGTATTTTAAGTGTGTTAACTGTCCGAGCCCGCCTTCCCTTTTTCACTTATCCCAGTCGTCGCCAAGAAGATTACTACGAGGAGAGCTGAAGTGCCTACTATCTCACCGCCCCTATCAGAACCAGATCGCGACTCATCTCTGTATCAATTATTATCTCTTACCGTTCCTACCAAATGTTCTAAAAAACGTCGTGCCAGATGCACCAACGCTACTCGGAGAAAACAATTTCAGAAAGCATCTAAAAAGTATGTGCAAAAAAAACCGTTTATTCATCGTGCTGCTGTGTCCAAGTATCAAAAAAAGAATAGTAAAGTGCACATAGAAGCAGTGGCCAGATACCAGCAAACTCATCCTGAGTTGCATAGAAAAGCTGTGGCTAGATACCAGCAAGCTCAGCCTATGGGGCATAGAGAAGCTGTGGTTAGGTACCAGCAAACTCAGCCTAAGATGCATAGAGAAGCTGCGGCTAGATACCAGCAAACTCAGCCTGAGGTGCATAGACAAGCTGCGGCTAGATACCAGCAAACTCAGCCTGAGGTGCATAGAGAAGCTGCGGCTAGATACCAGCAAACTCAGCCTGAGGTGCATAGACAAGCTGCGGCTAGATACCAGCAAACTCAGCCTGAGGTGCATAGAGAAGCTGCGGCTAGATACCAGCAAACTCAGCCTGAGGTGCATGGAGAAGCTGCGGCTAGATACCAGCAAACTCAGCCTGAGGTGCATAGACAAGCTGAGGCTAGATACCAGCAAACTCAGCCTGAGGTGCATAGACAAGCTGCGGCTAGATACCAGCAAACTCAGCCTGAAGTGCATAGAGAAGCTGTAGCTAGGTACCAGCAATCTCACCCTGATGTGCATAGGGCGTCACAGTCTCGATATGATCAAAATAATCCTGGAAGACGACTAGGAAGAAAAGGACGTTCTTGGAAAATCAAGGCTCATTCCGCCATGGCATATGATATTAACACAGAGTATGCAATCGACAGCACCGTGGCCTTGGGTTCCATGAGCTACAAGTGCCGGTGGTGCAATGCTTTCAAGTGGAAAGATGAGGCACCCGGTATGTGCTGTAGCGCTGGTAAAGTGCAGCTCCCGCCTTATGAACAGATACCTGAGCCTCTGTACAGCTTGATAATGAATATACATCCGGAACATAACCATTTTATGAACGGTATTCGTAAATATAATAACTGTTTTCAAATGACTTCATTTGGAGCTAAACTGATAGTAAAGGACGGTTTTATGCCTACTTTTTAAAGTTCAAGGACAGGTATACCACTTGGTTGGAAGTTTGCTGCCAGCTCCACAAAAGGAACCACAATTCTTACAAATATATTTTGTTGGCGAAGATGATAGAGAATTACAATTGAGGTGCAGTAACTATCCCGATGTAAAACCTGACGTAGTCAGACAACTACAGGGAATGTTACATACGTTTAATGCTTATTTAAGAGACTTTAAGATCGCCCTGGACAAGGTGCCTGCAACATCTAAAACATTCAAAGTAGTCATTAATTCTGAGAGGAAGCCGCCGGACGGCCACAGGGGTCGCTTCAATGCTCCTACATCAAATGAGGTGGCCTTAGTAATGGTTGGTCAGCAATTTGAGAAACGAGACATTGTCCTTGAAAGCCACGATAACTCATTGCAGCGCATTAGTGCGACCCATCGTTCGTACGATGCCCTGCAGTATCCGCTTTTGTTTTGCCGTGGCGAGGATGGGTACTCTATTTCTTTACCTCAGCGTGATCCTGAAACCAAATTAACACTTAAAAAGACAGTCTCCGCTGCGAGTTTTTATTCTTTTCGCATAATGATTAGACAAGGAGAAGATAATCACTTGGTTTATTTCCGCTCCCTTTTTAGTCAGTTTTTGGTTGACATGTACGCTAAAATAGAGACGGAAAGGTTGACCTATATCAGGAACAACCAGGGGCAGCTGAGGGCTGACAGTTATGTACACTTATTATACTTATCCTTATTTTTATTGCATTCAGTGCAATAAAAATAAGGATCCAATCATCTTGAAACGTTTTAAAAATAACTAATTTTAAATCTTAAAAAGTGACATTACATTTGGATCGTAGATACTATTTTATTTCGTTTTGGACTGAATAAAATAAAAATAATGATCCAACCAACTTGAAACGTTTTAAAAATAACAATTTTAAATCTTAAAAAGTGACAATTCATTTGGATCGTACTGTTTTAATTAGTTTTGTACTGAATAACATAAAAATAATGATCCATTCATCTTGTTATATTATTATTTTTGTACTTTATACCTAATGTGTACGATAATTCATAATGGTAAAAGTAAACCTCAGTCTACCTGTGACCACGAACGCTGTAAAGTGTTCGAAACGTCAGGTTAAATAAAATGTTAATAAATCGCGAAATAATCCGTAAAAGTAGTACATTAAGTCATGTGTCACAGAGGAACCGAAAAAACGGAGCTACACCTTGATTTATGTCCCTGTTACCAAAAAAAAGCCTAAACAATTTCATCGCACCTATATATTTAACGATGTTAAAGTCTGTCGCGATGTGTTCCTGCACACTCTACAAATTACAACACAAAAAGTTACCATAGCACTAAACAAGATTCGTAATAATGAAATAAATGACTGTCGAGGTATGAAAGACAAAAGCTGGAAAAAATTTACTGAACAGAACTTAAACTTTATTAGGGAAGTTATTTCAAAATTACCTAAATATGAATCGCATTATCGTAGGGAGAATAACAATGAGATCCAATATTTAGAGCCTGGCATGACAATATCGAAACTTTATGATATTTACAAGAAACTTTTTGTTGAAAAATTTGGCACCGAGTTGAAATGTGCCTCTCTTGAAACTGTAAAGAAAATTTTCTTGACTAATTTTAATTTGAGGTGTAAACCGTTAAAAAAAGACACGTGCAATAAGTGTGATTTGTTTGCGGTGCAATTACAAAACACTAGTGGATCAGAAAAAACAAAAGTAGAGGATCAGAAATCGTTACACTTAGAGAAGGCACAAAAAATGAGGGAACAGATGAAATGCGACTTTGAAACTGCACAAAATACCCCAAACATAGAATGCTTATCATTTGATCTCGAAAAACTTTGCCCCTGCCTCGTATACCGACAAACGTAATTTTTTATAAACGTCAGCTTTGGCTATATAATAGCGGTATACATTCAGCATCAGATGATGTAGGGCACTGTTATGTTTGGGTGGAAGGTGAAGCCGGAAGAGGCGCTCAGGAAGTAGGATCATGTCTTGCCAAATATATTGAAAACAAACGACGATGCTAGAACCAGAGTGATCTAAGTGACATTTTTGCTAAAAATGGTTTTTTTACACAATGGCATGGAAAAATCATAATTCTTTCATGCCATACTGATCTAAGTGCTTCCCAGTATTATTTTCCTTGAGAAATCACAACATCTCACTATAGAATCGGTGTGATTTGCAAAATGGAGACATGCCAGACTGATCTAAGTAATGAGGCGCACTTAGATCACTGTGGTCGCAAGTTGCTGACTTTTATGGATATCCAAACAGATCTAAATGCAATAAAGAAATATAAATTATTTGCGTATACATAAATCATTTACGTAATTTTTATTAAAATTTAATATCTATGAATATATACTTAAACAAAAAATATAGTTTGACATTTTTACAAAAACACTGAATATTTTTAAACTGACCACACAAACAGTCACGTCAACAAAATCAAAATCAATTGACGTTACTTATCATATTGATTTCGTTTTATTCACATGCGCTTGCGATTATCTGTTGTTTTATTAAACATATTTAATTGAAAGGTTGTTACGTAAGCAATGGATAACAGAAACAGAGCTAAAAGAATAGTGAATATGGCATTGCTATCTTCACCGCCGCCATCTTCATCGACTTCAATAAATGAAGATTTTTCAAGTGATCATTCTTCTTACCATCCAGAGCAAAATGTAGAAATTTCCACAGAATTAGAAGACAGTGAAGGTATGTATTGTTGTCGAATATTAAGGGCTGGAGAGATTTTACTTTTATTTTGTTTGCAGTTTTGCAATTCAATTTCAGAATCATGCTTTTCTCAAAAATTGCTGCAAGCAGCAATTTTTGAGAAAAGCATGATACGCTTATGTTCTTTTTATCAATTAGCACGAAGAAGGCTATACAATAATAAACTACTTTCATAATATAACCTATTTTTATAAGCAAATACTAGTTTGTGGCGTTTTTGCTTCATGTTTGAGTCTGGCTTGGGCTTGGGTTACAGCTTATGCCGTTCTTTACAGATAATGAAGAAAGAAGAGATCCAGAGGGTCCTATAGGTAACTTGGGGGAAATAAATCATCCAGATTCCGATGAACCTGTCAGAGGAAGAAAAAGAGTTCGAAATTTCGACAAATGGGCAAAGAATATAAGGAAGCGAAAAAGAACTGCAGGCCAAGAATATCGCAACGTACGAGGTAATATTGTCCCGGCTAAAGTATTTACACTTGTTGTATGCAACTGTAGGTTCAAATGCAGTGAGCAGGTTCCACCTGAAAATCAAGAAGCAATACACGTAATGTTTTATCAGCTCACCTCATGGGATGCTCAAACAACATGGTTGTGCAGCGTCATTAAGACTTTAGAACCAAAACGCCGTAAGCAAAGACAAAATGCTCAAAATTCTAGCCGCATAAATTATGTACGCCAATTCATGCTGTTGGACAAAAAAGTTTGCAAAAGTTTCTTTTTAAAGGTTATAGTTTATACAAATATCTAACAAAAGATTAGATTATGCATTACGCAATAAAAAATCTGTTTCTGGAATAGCAGAAAGAGATAAGAGGGGACAACATGTACCTGCTAACAAGCTGTCGGATGAAAAGTTGAACTGGATTAAAGACCACATTAATAGTTTTCCGAAATTTGTGAGTCACTATGGAGAAAGACGATCAACACGAAAATATTTGCGCCCGGATCTTTCAATGAACAAAATGTATGAACTTTTTAATGCAAAATGCGAGTCAGAAGGAAACCAATATTGAAAAAGAGTGCCTACGTCAAAGTATTTACAACCGAGTTTAATTTACACTTCTATATAGCCCTAAGGCAGATACTTGTAAAACCTGTGATATGCTCGAGATATCAATAAAGGCGGATGAAGACATAAAAACATGCCTAGCTAAAAGGGCACAAAAAGATCAGCATATTAAACTTGCAGGCGAAGTAAGAAACATATTAAACGACTGTAAAGGTAAAGTCAAAACTGATGAATCGTTATTAGTAGCTACTTTTGATCTGGAACGAACTCTACCTCTTCCTTATTTAAATACTGGTGAGGTCTATTATTTAAGACAACTGCAAATGCTGAACTTTGGTATTCATGCTTATACTAAGGAAGGAGAAAAAGTTCTCATGAATATGTGGCCAGACCATTGTGGGGCCAGAGGCTCGCAAGAAATTATGTCGTCACTTCACTACTTTCTAGAAGATTCCGTGCCGGACACTGTCAAATCATTGTGTTTTTTTAGCGACTGTTGCTCCGGTCAAAACCGAAACTGGAATGTTTTACACTTTATGATGTTTCTGGTTAATAAATCGCCATATCTAGAAACGATCACCATGCATTATCTCGTCAGTGGCCATACTTACCTGCCTAACGACACTGACTTCTCTTTTATAAGTCGAGAACTAAAAAAGAAGACTGATATCTATACACCAGAAGATTGGATGAAGCTCGTCCGAGACTGCAGAAAACAAAAACCTTTTACTGTGCGAGATATGAAAAATAAGTTTCTAGATTTTGAAAGCCTCGCAACACTATTCAAAGATTATCAGGTTGTATTAAGAGAAGGCGCAAAAATTTCTAACATGCGGAAGATAAAGTTTTGTAAAGGTTCAAGTATACTTAGTTACAATGATGACTACACGGAAACATATGAAACGGTTGATTTGAAACCAAATGATATAGATTCTGAAACTTTCTTTTGTAACCTAATGAATTATATACCAGAAAAAGCCCCTGAAACTAGACTAATATCGTATCAAAAAATGCAAGATATAAGAAAAGCTCTAAAATTTGTACCTCCTATCCATCATCAGTTTTACTTGACCCTACCACATGTGCCTAGAAGAAGCGGCAATCAGGAAGCACAAGATGATAATTTTTTGCCTGCTGTATTTGGTGATGATTAAAGTGATTTTTTCTTAACATATCAAAGTGAAAACTTACACTATTATCAATTTTTTTTAAATTTGTGAACTGCCATAGTGATCTAGGGGAGCGGCGGGACATACCGTACAGCGGACGATACCGTACGTTGTATTTGACAGGGACCGAATGATGAGAAATTAGGTCTATCCTTGTCTAACGGTCGCAACGCGGCACTGCTGCGTTCTCCCCTCCCGCCCGCTCCAGTGACTCGTTAGGTTCCGCGAGTAAAGCATGTGTCACGTTTTCGCGCCAATTTTTATAAAAAGTGCTGTGAAGAATTTACGCTGTAAGTACTATATTTTTTCTTGAATTTTGTTATTTGTTTATCTAAGTTGTACGATATTGATATAGGCTTCATCTGACAGTAAGTTTTCATTGAAATCACGAATAATTTTCGTTTATTGAATCATTTCTCCCAAAATGGCGGGTTCGGGTGGGTTCGTACATTTTTGTACGGTATCACCCGCAAGTACGGTATCACCCGCAGGTCTTGATTTGATTTAGTTATTTACTATTCTATCTTTATTTTCAGATGCCTCGAGGAAAGAAGCTTACCTGGTCACCCCGCAAAATGAGACTCGCTATAGAAGAGGTAAACGCGGGCTCCAAATTACGTAAAACAGCAGAGAAATTTGGAGTACCAGTAATGACTCTCCACGATCATGTAAAAAAAGGTCCTGAATACAAACCCAGACTAAGGGGCAAGCCTGTCTTTACTGCCGAGCAAGAAGCAGAGATCCGGGATGAACTGATCAAGTTGTCTAAAATGTTTTATGGGTTAACACCGCAAGCATTACGAAGAGGCGTTTATCAGTATGCTGAGAGAAATAAAATTAAGCACCCATTTAATAGAGAAAAGGAAGAAGCCGGAAAAGACTGGTTTTATGGTTTTCTAAAACGAAACCCAGAAATCAGCGTCCGAGTACCTGAAGCTACCAGCGTAAGCAGGATCACTGCTTTCAATCAAGCTGAAATGGAGTTATTTTTCAAGAACTTGATTCACTTACTTGAAAATCATACCATACTTCCACATAGGATTTTTAATGTCGACGAATCAGGCGTTACAACTGTGCATAAGCCAGGCAAAATACTTGCACCAAAGGGTCAAAAACAATTCGGTGCTGCTACAAGTTGGGAAAGGGGCAAGAACATTACAGTCTGTTGTTGCATGAGCGCCACAGGCCAATTCATTCCACCGTTATTCATTTTCCCGCGCATTCGAATGACACCAGCATTAGAAAGAGGTGGTCCTCCAGGTTCATTATACAGGTGCTCAAAATCAGGATGGATGATTGAGGAACTGTTCTTGGATTGGCTGAAGCACTTCGTTGAACACACCAAGCCAACTTTTGAGGATGTCGTGCTCCTGATTCTAGACAATCATGTGAGCCACATATCATTAGACATTTACGAATTTTGTCGTAAAAATGGCGTGCTGATGCTTTCACTACCGCCTCATACATCACACCGCACTCAACCTCTTGACCTCACATTTTTTGGACCTTTAAAGCTCCAATATCACAAAGAATGTGATCTGCACATGAAAACTAATAACTATGAGAAGCTGACACCTTATGACATTGCGCCTCTTTTCAACAAGGCATATTTGAAGGCTGCCACTCCAGAAAAAGCAGTCAATGGATTTGCAGCAGCTGGGATTTGGCCTGTGAATCCTGACAAATTCTCTGATCAGTACGCTGTACCTATAGAGATTCTTCACACTGATCAGTGCGCTGCGCCTATAGAGAACCTTCACACTGATCAGTTCGTATCAGAAATAACCAGCAGAGAAGATATTGAGCCAATACCCTCAACTAGTGGAACCTCAAAGCAAACAACGCAGGAAGAAACAGAATTAGATGATCTCGGAAAAGACAAAGAGGATGTCCATGTTTCTTTTGGTGAATGTTCAATGGCCTTGCCGCAGAAAAAAGTCTCTGAGAGAGATACAAATTTGGAAAAGGGGAAAGGAAAAGGCAAAGGAAAAGGAAGAAAGCAACATTCTGAAATTCTTACTTCAACTCCTATCAAAGAAGCCTTAGAAATGAAAAAGACTCTAAAAAGTATCAAGACAGAAAAAGCTAAAGAAAAACTGAAAACAAAAACAAATCTAAAGAAAACGAAAACATCAAAAGTAGAGAAAAAGAAAGCAGATGGAAAGCAGTCACACAAGAGAAAAATTTTAAACAGCTCGAGCTCTGACGATGAGTCTTTGGTGCTAGGCGAAAGTGATGACAACGACAACTTCTTTTATGCAGAAGGAGAAACAGGTGTTACAAACGAGCTTTGTCTAATGTGTGGTGAATTTGGAAAAGATCGAGAGCTCTGGTATCGATGTATAGTGTGTGGGCAATGGGTCCATGCATTGTGCAGCGATAAAGATGTGCCAGATGGTTATATTTGTGGATTTTGTCATACTAAATAAGTGACCTAACACTGTACGCTATCATCCGAAGGTGTCGGATGATTCCGTACTTCTGTTTTTTTTTTTAACTTAATAAATCCAATATTTGTATTTATCTGGTTTTATTTTTTGTTCGAGCATTTAGTAGTCAAATATTTTCTCTATAGATAATGCATATGATAAACCAAATAAGTCTTTTAATTATTGAGTAATAAGAGTTCTACCTTAAGTGTACGGTAACCCCCGCTCCTCCCCTAAGTGTTTTTTTTTTTTTTGTAAAACTAAGAATGTTAGTTTTAATAAATAACTCATAGTGATAAAAATTGTTATTTTATTATTTAAAACTTACATGAAGTACATATAACTAAAAAATAATAATAAAAAGCTCATAGATTTCAAATAATAACGCGTAACGCATTTCCTTCATTTTCTCAGAAACATACTATTGTGCCCTAGATCATTCTGGTTCCAGCGTCGTCAAACTACCTCCTACTATAGAACATCTCATACTATGGAGTGATTGCTGCGGTGGACAGAACCGAAACATAAAAATTGTTTTAATGTTGAAGGTTATCTTAGACTCCCGTTCTACATTAAAAACGATAACTTTTCGGTATCTTGAGTCAGGGCATAGTTTTTTACCGAACGATACCGATTTTTCAAAAATTGAAACTGCGCTTAAAAAGCAACAACGTGTTTATACAGCTGACGAATATATAGAAATTATGAAAAATGCTAGAATAAAAAAAACCATTTCAAGTATATTGAAAGAAATCGCCCGACGCGTTGCACGATGCGCCAGCGCGTCGTGATTGGTCCGCGGCATCCTTTGATACAAACCGCCCGCGCGCAGGGATAGTTCCTGGTACGCGCACCTCCCCAGTCGCCCGCGGGACGTCAAATTGGAATTGCGTGTGCGTGTGAATTATTTTAGTTAAAATAAACATTGTTAAATAATAACAATTGCCTTTTATCTCAGTAGTGGGACGAAATTAAGTGCTGTGTAGGTATTTACCATGGGTTCGCATAAAAAGAAAAACGTGAGGACAAATTGCGACGTCGGCTTTTGGCCGAATTAGAAAATCGTCGTTTGTTGAAACGTGTGTCGTTACTCGAAAAGTACATTGTTGCACCGGCATCGGCGCTGTTGGAGGGAAGTGCGCCAGCAGCACCGTTACCAACGAGAGATACCGACGATGGTATTGTAACACCACCGCTGCCCTACCCAGTCGAAGCGATATTGGCGCCTGCGGGTACTTCGGTACCGACCGCGAGCCAGCGAAACAGAGCGCCGCCGCCGCTGCCACCGAGCGTCGCCGCGCCGTTGGTGACCTTGAGCGCGGGCCACCCGTTGCCGCGTGATTCAAGTACTTCGGAAGCGTTCCCGCCTTCCAGAGAGGTCGTAATGTCTAATATGAATCCAGTAGGGTTTCCACCTACGCCGAAATCGTCTACAGTGAGCCACTTAACCTCCGTGTCGTCTGCGCAAGGCGCCGCGAGCGTCGTGCAGCACGTGCCTGCGCCAAACGTTGGTTCCGAGAATTCAGCGGGTATGATGTTGCCAGGCGCCACTGTGGCCGCTGCTGCAACTCCATCTCTAGACGCGTATGTAGATCATACTTTTAATAACACCATTTTACGCTATGTGGGTCGAAGTGACCCGATACCGGACTTTGACCCCAAGACCTCGCTAATTACTATGGAGATTTGGCTACGGAAGGTCGAGGGAATATCTAGAATGTACGGATGGGATGAGAAAACTTTAGTTTTTAATTGTTCCTCCAAACTTAAAGGTTACGCTCGTCGCCAGTACGATCAATTACTAGAAATTAATCTCTCGTGGGTTGATTTTATGTCTAAATTACTAACAGATTTCCCATCCCATAAAAGTAAATTGAATATGTTACGAGATTTAGTCAATGTTATCCGATCGCCTGATATGGACTATATACAATTTTATTACGATAAGTTAGCGTTAGGTAACGCGTGCGGACTCGCACGTCTTTGATTACGGAAGCAATTGTAGGTACAATTGGTAGTGAACTCATTGAAATTGGCGCGATTTCCGCGGGCTGCCGCGACACCAGTGTGTTATTAAACTACCTGTCGTCGTTGCAAACCAATACAAGTTTCAGTGAGTTCAAAACTAAGTACAAACTCCGTTTTTAATAATAATACGCAAGATCGGATAAAATGTCGAGTGTGTAAGCGGCGGGGACATGTCGCTGCGCGTTATACTTACAAAACTCGCGACAAAAGTACCTATTTAGATACGGTATGTTCGTTTTGCAGTAAGAAGGGACACAGTGAAAATAATTGTTTTAGTAAAATGAGAAAGTGCTCTTATTGCAATAAGTTAGGGCACGTTAAGGACGAGTGTCTGAAATTGAAAAATCGTAATGCAAGTACGTCGAATAATACGCAAAAAGTGAATGTTATTAAAAATTCAGGCGATTCAAGTGCGAAATATTATATGATGGTTACAGTTAACGGGTGTAGTGCTGAGGCATTTATCGATTTCGGAAGTTCTTGCATTACGATAACAAAGTATAAATTAAGGGGGACACTCTTAAAGGGGAAAGTATTAAAACAATTCAATATAATTTAAGTATAATAGGGAAGATAAAATCCAATATAAAACTAGAGCAATTCTCATCTTCTTTCTATGCACAATTGATAAAATATGTACCATTTTCTATGCAAGCAAGGACCTCTGAATACCTAAAAGGAGCATTAAGCACAAAGGTTCTTGTTCCCGGGCAAAACGATCTATTCATAGCAGTATTTTATAATTTCGTTTATGGGGGAAAACAACAAAGCATGGTAGCAACATTGGACAAAGTTTTATTTGCAAAAGAGAATCTTCATCTGTCCCTGAATGATGGGATTGTAAAGGTATCTCAAGATGGGAGTTTGTTTTGCGGGGAAGAGCTGATAGTTTCTGTATCCAAAGATATTAGGGATGAAAGTGAGTCAGTTTGTGCTCTACTTCCTAACTTTACAATGAAAAGGGTTCACAAGTTACAGAAAGGTCTAAAGACCCACTCAATTTCATGGCTAAATACAAGCGCTGACAAACTGCCTGAAGGATACAGGGCATACACAATGTTTCAAACATCCATTTTCGAAGTAAGAAAAACATCAGCAATGAAAATCCAGACTTTGAAGACTTTGAAGCGTCATATAAGAATTGGAATTGAAGAAGATACAAGTAATGCTTTTTCAAAATACTTGTTGAAGAGGAAAATAGAGGAAATGTCTGGAGAGGGAAGTGAGAGTAGTGGAGAGAAGCGTAGAAAGATAGAATATGCATCATCAATTGTATCATAATTTTCTCTAGCTTATTGTATTTTAATTAATACTAATTATTCTGTTTGTTTCTTATTTAATAAAATTAAAATGTAAAAAAAAAAAAAGTCTTTAGCACAACAGCTGAGCTTAGATTTGCAGAAAGTTTCGAATAACAATGTTATAAAGGGATTCGGGGGGTCGCATGTTACACCTCTTGCGGAAACAGTAGTTACTATCACAGCCGATGAGGCTACGTATGAAGGTGTTAAGGCTTACTTAGTGCCCGACGGGGCTCAGGATATAGGCATTATTATTGGTCAACCATTTACTGATTATCCTAATGTTTACATCATAAAGACCCCCACGTCACTTAAGATGTATAATGCAAATTACCTATCACACTTACCTGATATTTTTGAGGATGCCGAGCGTGTTCGGTTACACGTACCCGATGACCTGCAGCTTTCGCCTGGTGTAAATAAAATAGTTTTGGCTTGCCCGGATTTTGACGGAACTATTACGATACCGGAATCGGATTACTTGAAGCCACGTTCTGAATCTATTGTACTTAAACATAACGCGCAGGTCATGGACGGCCGGGTTTGTGTTAAAATGATCAACTTAGGATCAGACATGATTAATTTACCTAGCAGGGAGTGTGATAACAGTCCACGACGCAGAGTGTGGGTATGAGGTCGGGACGGATTTGGAGCCTTCTGTAAAGTTGGAGCTTGAATGCTTACTAAATGAGTTTTTCGATTGCTTTTCTGAGTGCGGTCAAACAATAGGTAAATGCGCTGTAAAAATGAAAATAGAGCTTACAGATAATAAACCAATTTATTACCGACCCTACCGAATGTCAATTGCGGACCGCGAACACGTCCGTACTATTGTATTAGATTTATTAGAGAAGGGAATTATTGAAGCTTCTGATTCACCTTACGCCAGCCCTGTCCTTTTGGTGCCTAAAAAGACGGGTGAAAAACGTATGTGCGTCGACTACCGGGCGTTAAATAAAATTACAAAAAAGGAGCGTTATCCTATGCCGCTTATACAAGATCAGCTTGATAGGCTAGCGAAGCAGCGTGTATTCTCATGTCTCGATGTTTTATCCGCATATTTTTGTATACAACTCGAAGATGACAGTAAACAGTATACAGCTTTTGTTACGCCCGATGGGCATTATCAATACACACGTATGAGCTTCGGACTTGTGAATGCACCTGCTGTCTTTCAGCGAGCTATCGATGACATATTAGGCCCGTTGAAGTTTGAATGTGCCACCGCATACCTTGACGATATACTTGTGTATTCTGAGGATTATTGTGAGGCGTTGAGACGTCTAAGAAACGTGTTAGAAAGAAAACGTGCCGCTAATATGAAGCTTAGAATCGATAAGTGTTCGTTTTTAGTCCCCCGGATTGAGTACCTGGGGCATGAAGTCTGTAACGGTGAAGTTAAGCCTGCGCAACATAAAATTAATGCTGTACTTGATTTTCCTATACCAACTAATGTGCACCAGTGCAGACAGTTTATGGGCTTGGCTAACTACACTGGTCATCAAAAAAATCGACCCACCCATTTTTTGTTCAATATTTATCAATTGTTTCACAGATAAGCCGTTTCACACGTTTGTTTTTTTTATTTTGAGGGTCGGTTATGATGTTTGACATCTTGTTTGTCGTAAATCTTATTGCACTTGAAGGTACTTAACAATTTTTATGCAGCGAGCGCTGATTTGATGGTTTTACGTCGGAACAAATTCGAACCGTTCTTTCAGTCCGAAACAGACTTTTGTAGGGATTTCTTGTTAATAACGTTAATTTTATTTACCGAGGCTGTAGTTTTGATTACTTTGTCTAAAAATAATGGACACTACTGAAGCTGAGGCGGCCCAAGTGGTGGCTTTGCTCCAACAAGTCTTAAGTCAACGTGTTGTGGCCAGGAGGTTACAACTGAGCCGTTCTGCAGTGCGGCGAGTTTACCAAAGATTCCTGGAAACTGGGTAGTATCGAAGAAGATCTGGATCTGGAAGATATAGGGTGACATCTCAAAGGGATGATCGCTTTATAGTGGTATCAGCTCTACGAAATCGACATCAGTCGGGTGTTGATCTCCAGCGACGCTTACGTGAAGTTCGGGGTGTGGCTATAAGTGATATTACTGTAAGAAGAAGACTTCGTGAGCAAAATTTAAGACCACACAAGCCTTCAACAGGACCACAATTGACCACAGCTCATCGACAAGCCAGACTGCAATTTGCCCGTAATCATAACTACTGGACTATAGGTCTATGGGAGTCAGTTCTTTTTAGTGATGAGAGTCGAATGACTTTATACGGCTCTGTTGGACACCATAATGTGATGCGACGGCTAGGTGAACGTTATACTCAGTGATGCATAAGAGAAACTGTCAGTTATGGTGGGGGATCTGTAATGTTTTGGGCTGGGATATCTTTGACAGGACGCACGGAGCTGGTTTTCATACGAAGAGGTGCTTTAACTGCAGCACGCTACATCACAGAGATCTTAGAAGACCATGTGGTGCCATATGCCGGCTATATTGGTGAGAACTTTGAATTAATGCAAGATAATGCACAACCACACGTAGCGCGTATCACCACCGATTACCTTGAAGAGGTCGGCATTCGGGTTATGTCGTGGCCAGCAAGAAGCTTTGATCTCAACCCGATAGAGAATATGTGGGACACCCTAAAGCAAAAGGTTAGAGCCCGTAATCCAGCCCCTACAACATTAGGAGACCTGGAAACAGCCATTACGGAAGAGTGGACCCGAATGCCTCAAGAGACTATCAAAATCTTGCCAAGGTCATTAAAACGGCAAATGCAGGCCGTCGCTCGAGCAAGAGGAGGGAATACGCAATATTAATTTGAAACAATTGTGTACATAACACATAAGGCAAAAAAACTAGAGCGTTTTTAAAATTAATAAAAAAATGGTGTGAAATTAAGAATTTTGATTTTTAAATCAAATAAAAATAAAAAAAAGCATTTTGAACTTTAAATTGTGATTAAATTTGTGTAAATAAACAAGTTAAATAAAACATTTCAGTATTAGAACATTTTGTTTGGTTTTGCCTAAGAAAAACCTGATGTGCGGTAAAAACGCAGGTGGGCCGATTTTTTTGATGACCAGTGTATTTTAGAAAATATGTTAAAGGTTTTGCGATAATTGCCCGTCCTATCACCTTATTAACTAAAAAAGATCAAACCTGGGTCTGGGGTGATGAACAGCAGTTCGATACATTAAAAGCTATACTTGTTAGCCGACCTATATTGGCTTTGTTTAACCCGGAGCATGAGACTCAGATACATACCGACGCGTCTAAGGTTGGTCTGGATGGTATTCTTCTCCAAAAGCAGTCGGACGGCGCGTGGAAACCCGTCGCGTACGCTAGTCGGCAGACTACACCCGCCGAACAAAAATACCATAGTTTCGAGCTCGAGACCATGGCGGTAGTAATGAGTTTGCAGAAGTTTAAGGTTTATGTAAGTGGTGTTAAGTTCGTTATAGTCACAGACTGTAACGCCCTACGCTGGACTTGGTCGAAGCGAGATTTAAATCCACGCATCGCGAGGTGGTGGTTGGAGGTGCAAGGTTTTAATTTTGATGTTGAATATCGCGCCGGGAAGTCGATGTGTCACGTAGACGCGTTAAGTCGAAATCCCGTTGGAAATGTGTTACGTTGCGTAGAAACGGATCTTATTGAAAGTTTGCAACACGATGACGACTCTATACGCGCGATTATTAGTCAATTAACTGACGAATTAGCGAACGATATCTCCAAGGGTTTGGCTGTGGACTACGTAGTTGAAAAGGGGGTTTTGTTTAGGAAGATTAATAATAATATTAATCTCAAGGTTGTAGTTCCAAAACAATGCCGTTGGTCTCTTGTGCAAACCTTCCATGACAATAATGGTCATGTTAACTTTAATAAAACTTACGATGCAGTTAAGAGTAAGTATTGGTTTGATAACATGCGTCGCTTTATTCAAAAATATGTACGAAGCTGTATTTCGTGTCAATACGCTAAGAAACCTAGTATGTGTCAGAATGGCTGGTTGCCTGTGGCTTTGGTCTATGAGAGTTGATTAGAAAATTGCTACATAATTGCTTATATTTGCTACATTTAATAAATAATTGCTACATACTTTATATATTCAGAAATAACATTTTTTTTTTGTACAGCCATCCTGACGTTTGGTTGGCTGGTCGCCTCCTAGTTTAAAGCCAAGCATGCAGAGTTTTCCGAAATGTATTGCGTCAATAATTGCTACATATTTGCTTCATTTATCTAATTGAATTGTATCTTCAAACATATGTTAAATAAAGGATGAAGCAATTATTTTAATTATCCCAAGGAAAAGTGCCTGATAAAACAATAAAGGCAAATACTTAGTTATGTTGAATCGGTTTAATCGTTTAGGCTCTGGCAACAGGGTAAGTAATGTGATTCTTGCGTTAAAAAAAATATGTACCTACCCTCAATAATCCAATAATTATCATTATAACAATTATTCTTAGTCATTGCTAGTGCAGATATCGTATTGGAATCACAGTCTAGGCTTATTTAATTTTATTCGACAATTTAAATAGATCTATGTTATTATAAGGAACAAGTACGGAGTACCTACCTATAGAACCAATTTTTAATAACATAAAGTAGCAATAATAGCCTCCCAAAGTAGCAATACCGTTGACTGAAGACACACTGCAACTATTTGCCTTTATTGTTTTATCAGGCACTTTTCCTTGGGATAATTAAAATAATTGCTACATCCTTTATTTAACATATTTTTGAAGATACAACTAAATTAGATAAATGAAGCAAATATGTAGCAAATTAGCAATTATTGACGCAATACATTTCGGAAACTCTGCATGCTTGGCTTTAAACTAGGAGGCGACCAGCCAACCAAACGTCAGGATGGCTGTACAAAAAAAATATGTTATTTCTGAATATATATAGTATGTAGCAATTATTTATTAAATGTAGCAAATATAAGCAATTATGTAGCAATTTTCTAATCAACTCTCATAGACCAAAGCCACAGGCATGTGTCATGTGTCATAATGCATCATTTATTAATAAGTAAATTGTGGTCTATAGTGTCAAACGCAGAACTCAAGTCAAGAAAAATCCCTGCTACTCTCAGTTTTTTATTTATACAGGGTGGAATCGAAGTCATGGGCATTATTTTAACCTAAGGCACTACTCACGATACTGATTGCATTAGGGCTATTAATACGCAAATCAAAAATATTATTAATGCAAGTAAGGAAAACCTTAAAAATGTAGTAAATCAAATTGCACAAGGCTTATTATTGCAAATAAACACTTAAAGTAATTAAAACAAAATACTTCGTTAACGCCAATAATTGTTGAAATATCAAAATCTTAAAGCGCAGTACAGCGCAAAGCGAAATGTAAACAAACATCACCTGCGCGCGCGCGGGTTTTTCCTTACAAGTAATAATAACAATGGGCTACAAGACATTCCGTCCGGCGGGATTCCCTGAACTCTCTCCGTCCCACTCCCTCACTCGCAAAAATACGAATATCACCCCCGCGCGGGGTATGCTTCCCGCCGCAACACGAAGTCACGAACCCGGAACCAGTGTCATAACGACTGCGCAGGTGCATTGACGCGTAATTGATTTATTGATCCCGTGACGTAATCGCCGTACTCGCCGCTCGCGTCATACGGTGCTTGGATTGCAGTGTATTAAGTGTTAGTGTAGTAGTTGTGTGTTTGTGTACACGATGCCTCGACCGCGTAATGTGCAGGCTAGGTACACCAACCAACAATACCCACAAATGGTTGTAATTTACGATCGCACAAGAAATTTAGTATGAACTCGTGAAATGTTCCATCGGCGCTACCCGAACGACCCTATTCCTTCACGGGGTCTCATTCCACCAGAACCACTCAGAACCTGTTGGATTTTTCGTCTTTTCACGTGCCAGCACATGCACAAGCTCGTGGAAGAGCACCCGTTTACCCTCTGTCACTTTACCGACAAATAAGGTTTTTTCAAAACAATCCACAAGCTAGGTACGTAAATGTTTTTTTTTTAATGTATGTTAGTTGACGTAGTTTTGACCGTCCTAAGCCGGCAAAGTACGAAGGGAAAATTGGAATTTATTATGAATCAATTCATTGGCAACTTACGAATGTCACGTGAGTCGGGCGGGGTCAAAGAATTCACGCCCAAGGACGCGCGTACGGCGTAGTGTACAGAGGCCAGCACATCAAGCTACCCCAATCTGTCAGATTTTCCCAATTGAATAGGAACCTTATTCCTTTGTGCTAAAGTTGAAAATCTATCAAAGAAATTTGACAGATTGGGGTAGGTTGACCTGCTGGCGTCTGTACCTACGCATTTGCTATCGAGAAGCGCAACTAATTTGATACTTTGTATGACTTACTACATTTTAAGGTTTTCCATACTTGCATTAATAATATTTTTGATTTGCGTAATAGTAGCCCTAATGCAATTAGTATCATAAGTAGTACCTTAAGTTAAAATAATGCCCATGATTTCAAATGCACCCTGTATTTCCTATTACATCATCAAGTAAAGTATAAATTGCATCTGCAGTACCAGCCCGAAATAAGGACAACTTAGATGTTGTTTTGAATGATGAAAAAATTTTTCTCTGTAAAGAAGTCACCTTTTTAGGAATCCACATAGACGAACAGTTAAATTGGAAAATTGAACTAGATGCGATTAACAAGTCAATATCTTCCGCATGTTACGTGTTGAGAGCTCTAAGAACAGAAATTAGTATTGAACAATTAAAAATGGTATATTTTGCATTGGTAGAATCAAAAATTAGATATAGTATAATGTTTTGGGGAAATAGTTATGCTTATAACATCAAAAAAGCTTTCGTTTTGCAAAAACGTGCAATTCGCACTTAAGTTCGTGTTTCGCAGAGAGAGAGTTGCCGTGAATACTTTAATAAATTAGATATACTTACAGTACCGAGTATTTATGTATTTGTGCTGCTAACCAATATGGCCAAATATATGCACGAATATGAGACTGCAGAAGAACGAAAGATTAGAGAAGGCACGCGTAGGCAAGATATTAAGCTTTATAAAATACAGCCTACCTTAAATATTGTGAAGCACTGTCCCAGATACCAATCGGTTATATTATTTAACAAATTGCCTTTAGATTTAAGAAGCGGTATATACTCCAGATATTTTAAAAAACAGCTGAAAAAATTTCTGTTAAGCAAGTGTTTATATAATATTAGTGACCTTTAGAGAAAATCAAATGTTGTATACTTTATATACTTGTACATATTATTATTATTTTAAGTCTGTTAGTTAGAAATGCATTGTGTTTTTTAATTCATAAAATTACCTTAAATATATAACAATTTTAATGTTGTGTGAATTTTTATGTGTGTATGAGTTTGTAAATTCAGATACAATCTATTGTTAATGAATAGATGACTATGACTATGACTAGACTCATGTGATGGGTGGACCATTTGTAGGCCTTAAGAGGCGGACCGTTATTGGCTTTCAGAGGTCCTAATACTGATTTATTTATATGAATGAAAGTGTAGACTCAATTGTTTATGAGTGGGCCGCGTCAACGATTGGTAGGCCTTAATAGTCGGACCCGACAGCTATTTGACAATTGCGCACTTTCTGTTAAGATGGAGGTGAGCCTTAAGAGGCGGTATGATTTGACTTTAAGAAGTTAATGTTATTCTACCTTAAGAGGTGGCCTTAAGATAATGAACCTTAAGAGGTCCCGTGGTCGTCGGTACTCATCGAGGAGAAGGAGCTGTTCGGGACGCCCAGCAGCATCAGGACGGCCGACTGAAAGAAATCGCCCGACGCGTTGCACGATGCGCCAGCGCGTCGTGATTGGTCCGCGGCATTCTTTGATACAAACCGCCCGCGCGCAGGGATAGTTCCTGCCGTTCCTGGTACTCGCACCTCCCCAGTCGCCTGCGGGACGTCAAATTGGAATTGCGTGTGCACGCGTGTGAATTATTTTAGTTAAAATAAACATTGTTAAATAATAACAATTGCCTTTTAATATAGAATGGACAAAAATGACTTTTATAGCACTGAAGATATTGAGAAAAACATAGGAAATCGTAAGAAATTCACAGATAAAAGTAAACTAAACTGGCTGCTGGCAAAGGAGATATAGATTGAAAAAGCTAGATTATATTCTGTTTTTATGAAAACGTCCCTTGATGAGGATTATAACGAACTTAACATAAAAAAAAAACGACAAAAGGAGAGATTTCGACTACACATAGATCTGATCTGAATCAGTTATGGCCTAACGGGAAACCCATTGCTCCAGCTAAATTGGCTGATTTACGATCTGTTTACAAGTTTATTCCAGCAGATTGCCTTAGTTTTTATAAAACATTGTGTACAAGCAATTAAGGTTCAATATTGATTGTAGGACTTCGTAGCAAATCACAACACGTCTTTACTGAATGAGGATTTATTCCGTACTACTTTAATGAGCAAGACAGACAATTATATATATTTGTACCAAACATACCGCCCACCAAAAGGGATTTTAATTCCTTTTACAAATAAATTTTGAAATTATAAAACTAAAATTAAATCAATTGATAAACAAAACATGCACTATGACATTAGGTTCATCAAATATTGGTAATGTATAACTATCAGATAAACAACATGAAGTTCCAGATAGACTACAACATAAGTTTTATAATACAAAACAAATTGGGAGTCTTTCAAACAACTCTTACTAACAAACTTCATCAATTACATAGAATAGACCATAAACTGAATGAAAGTTAAAGAAACATTTATTATTGTAACAGGGAACTGTTGTCGCTAATATTAACGATTGGTAGAAAACAGAGTTTGGAAACTGATCTTCTTACAGTATTCGTACCCATCTTTACGCTATAAACCCTAGTGATTCCATCAGATCCTGGGTGTTTGTCCACAATCCGTCCTAAAGGCCACTTGCCAGGTGGAAGTCCTTCGGTTTTGACAAGAACAATCTGGCCTATGTCAAACTCTTCCTGCCTTTTTTGCCACTTTGGTCTTTGCTGAAGTCTGGAGAGGTACTCGCATTGCCAGCGATGCCAAAAGTTCGACAATACCCTCTGACAGTGTTGCCACCGTGATAAGCTTGATAGGGAAACATCTTTCAGGCTCGGTGAGGGTATAGTAATTGGAGACTCTCCAATGAGGAAGTGGCCAGGTGTAAGTACATCCAAATTGTTTAAATCTGACTCAATAACTGGGCATAGAGGACGGGAATTAAGACATGCTTCAACTTGACATAATACGGTGGTCATCTCTTCGTATGTCAAATTCGTATTCATGATGCGTTTGAGGTGGAACTTCATGGATTTCACTCCGGCTTCCCAGAGGCCTCCAAAATTTGGGCTATATGCCGGTATAAAGTGCCACTGAGTGCCGTCGGCTGCCAGTAGATTGGACATGTGCTCTCCAAATTCAAGCTTTGCTTCCTTGAACGCCTCTGCAAGTGACCTGTTTGCTCCGACAAAATTTCGTCCCTGGTCACTCCACAAATCACAACATCTTCCACGACGTGACACAAAGCGCCGAAAGGCTGCGATAAAGGCTTCCGACGTCAAATCTCCTACAAGCTCTAAATGAATTGCCTTTGTCGACATGCATATGAAAATGGCGATGTAGGATTTGTTGGTTTTTGCACCTCTGCCTTTGGACATAAGGATATCATAAGGGCCAGCAAAATCTACTCCACTGTGAAGGAATGCCCGTGCAGGGGTTACTCGCACTTTCGGTAACTCGCCCATTAACTGCGTTCGAGATCTGGCATTCAACTTTGCGCAAACAAAACATTTATGAATGTATGTCTTTACTAAGCCCTTAACTTTCAGAATCCAGTATCTTGACCTCAGGTAATTTAGCATCAGTTGCACTCCTCCGTGCAGCGTCTGTTTGTGAGCATCAGCAATGAGTAAGGAGGTTAGTGGATTTTTGTGGTCTAAGACTATGGGATGCAGACGGTCGTGTTCTAAATAATAAGCGTTTTGTAGTCTTCCGCCCACCCTGAGTATCATTTTAGCATCCAGATATGGATTAAGGGTCTTTAAACGGCTTGTATTTCTTACTTGATTCCTTTCTAATAGGTCTCTAATTTCTTCCTGAAATATAACATCTTGTATGATTTTTATGCAGGTCTGCAGCGAATCTTCGAGTTCTTCAGTAGTGATCAGAGAATGTACAGGTTGATTATGTCTTAACTTTAGAAATTTCTTTACATACGTGATAGTCTTCAGTAATTCCGGTAAGTCTTTGAAAATTTCCATTTTCCTGTACAAGGAGTTTTCTTCGCTTTCTCTTGTGAGGTAAGTATCAACAATTTTCCTTCTTTCTAAATCGGTTTCTTTATTAATTAATGTTTCCATGTGTATTTTTTTGTGTTTCAGGTGTTCCGGACCGTGCCACCAGAGTGCGTATTTTCTCAATTCAGGAGCCAACATTCCTCTCGATGCGACATCAGCTGGATTCTGTTGTGACTGTATGTGGTACCATTTGTTTCCAATATTGTCAAGTATGGTTATTACTCTATTTCTTACGAATGTGTGCCATCTGTTGGGATCTCCTTGCAGCCATGACAATACTATCGTAGAATCAGTCCAACAAAATATCTGACTCTTTGGGATGCGAGTCGCCTCACTGATATGCTTTAGTAAGTTTGACAGGAGAACTGCACCGCACAATTCCAGTCGTGGAAGTGACAATGCCTTGACAGGAGCGACTTTCGTCTTGGCAGCGATAATTCCTGTCTGATAATCTCCGTTGACTCCTCGAACCCTCAGGTAAGCAACAGCTCCATACGCTTTAGTTGAAGCGTCACAATAACCGTGAACAGTAACATCTTTCAATGTTTCTTGGGTAGTAAACAGCCATCTCTTTAATTCCATGAATTTAATATCTTCAAAACTGTGTCTAATATTTAACCATTCGTTTTTTGTTTCAGGTGAGAGTTCTTCATCCCAGTGGACCCGTCGAAGCCATAATTTCTGGATCATTATCTTTGCAGGTACCAGTGCTGGCGCTAACCATCCCAGAGGATCAAAAAGTCGTTGAACCTCGGCCAATATTTTCCTCTTGGTAACTGTTCCTCATAAAGGTGGTAGATTAAGGTTGTATTTAAGTACATCTTCTCCCATATTCCAGGATAAGCCCAGTGTTTTTATCAAGCCGTCTAACTTGACATCGATATTAACATGAGAGCTGAGCTCAGCTCTATGAAATTCTCTAAGGAAATCTGAGTTGTTCGATGCCCACTTTTGCAGGACGAAACCACCTCTCTCAAGAATTGCCTTCACGTCCTTAGCTACACCAACTGCTTCGGGTACCGTATCTTGACCAGACATTAAGTCATCCATGTAAAAGTCTTTTCTAATAGTGTCTGTTGCTCTAGGATGATTCTCGCCTTCATCGTTTGCCACTTGGTGCAGAGTCTTGACGGCAAGGTATGGTGCACATGCCGTGCCAAAAGTGACTCGCAGAAGCCGGTATTCCATTATAGGTTCATTAGGGTTGTTACGCCAAACAATTCTTTGATAATCTGCGTCCTCTTTAGAAACGAGTATTTGTCGATACATCTTCTGAATATCGGCTACAAATGCTATCTTTTTCAGGCGCCACCTCATGACGAGTGATCTCATATCTTCCTGAAGTTGCGGTCCAACAAGTAACTCATCGTTGAGCGCTATGTTATTTGAGCCCCTGTGAGAGGCGTCAAACACTGGCCTGACCTTTGTAGTTTCGCTTTCTTCTTTTATCACTGCATGGTGGGGTAAATATACAGCTGGTTTATTACTTTCCTCACTTGAAACCTCCTCCATGTGTTTCATTTCGTTGTATTCATTAATTGCCTTATTATACTCCTTTCTCAGATCATTATTCTTCATAAAACGTCTTTCTAAGTGCAGTAATCTATTTATAGCTCCTTCTTTCGTATTACCATGAGGTGATTGTGGGTTTTCTGTTTTAAATGGCAGCTGGACTATGTAACGCCCTTCAATATTTCGTCTGTGTGTTTCTTTATATATTCTCTCACACTCTTCTTCTTCCTTGGTAAGTTTTCCTGGTGTATCTGTTTCAACCTCCCACATAGATTTCAACATTTCATCTAGCTCAAGATTATGATGCATTACTAGTATTTGTTGTTCTGATGTTTGTGCTTGTATCTTTCCAAATAAGATCCAACCCAAGCTTGTATTTTGGGCACATGGGGAGCCAGGTGGACCTTTGATTATTTCAGCCTTTAAAATTTGAGCACAAACTTCTACGCCCAGCAGCATGTCTACTCGCCCTGGTGAATGGAAGCTCGGGTCTGCCAGGGTGAGTCCTTTTAAGTGCGGCCAGGTGTGCATTGTACCAGTAATTGTTTCAGATGGCAAGTGTGATGTTAATCGCGTTGGCATTACATAGGCATTGATAGTAATCTTGACATCCTTATCATATCTCGAATTTAGCTCGACTTGTATCACGTGATTAACTGTAGTCTGTGTTGCTCCAACACCAGTGATTGTTCCCTTTACTTGCGATCTTTTGACCCTTAACAGTTGCGCTGCTCGCTCACTAATAAAGTTTGCTTGTGACCCCTGGTCTACCAACGCTCGCAGTATTGTACTATATCCATCTTCATCTCTTACTTGCACTAATGCTGTAGCAAGCAACGCTGTTGACTTCTCCGATACAAAGTTAGTAGACATGGTCAACTCAGGATTGTCACTGGGTTCTGCCTTCTGTTGTTCTTCCTCTACTTGACTGTGATGTGTTTTTACATTGTCTGACTGACCGCTGCTGGGTTGATGTAACAATGTATGATGGCGGCGGTTGCATCTTTGACAGGACATTCGATTGCGGCATCTCTTGACAGAATGTCCTGATGTCAGACAATTGAAGCATAAATTGTTCTTTTTAATAAACTCATAGCGTTCATTCGGTTGTAATTTACAAAATTCTTTGCAATGACATAAACGGTGCTCCGCTTTACACATACTGCAGGACTTGGTCGGTGATGTACCTGTCGTCTCTTCCGGTGAGGTGGAATGGAATGACTTCGCCTTAACATTCGTCTGCTCCCTTTTAGCTGTAGGGTTAACCATCTCCAGTGTCCGGTATTTTGTTTCCAAGAAAGCCTTTAATTCTTCCCAAGATGGTAGGTTGTCAGTCTTTTCCTTGTAAGAATCTTCTTCCCAGGCCGTGTGTGTATCGACATCTAACTTCTGTACAACTATGTATATAATCAACTGATCCCAGGACTCTACAGGTATTTCTTGATTTTTCAAGTTATTTATGCACTGACAGGTTGTATCTAATAAATTCTTTATTTGGACAGCAGATGGAGTAGTAATTTTCTTTTGAGTAAATAATTTCTGGAGCAGAGAATGCACTATTAAACGTTTGTTTCCATACCGTTGTGCAAGTGTATTCCATGCCTGTTCATAATTAATATCCGTGATGTTAACATGCTTTAACAATTCTTTAGGTTCACCAACCAGGCTCAACTTCAGGTAATGTAATCTTTCAACGTTACATAAAGACGTGTTGTTGTGTACCAACGACGTGAACATATCTCGAAACATAGGCCAGTCATCATAGCTCCCGTTGAAAGTAGGTAACTCGATGCGTGGTAAGTTAACACGAGGCGCCGACGAGGCTTCATATGCTTGTATTTGATTGTCTGTAGATTTCGGAGGTATCGGCAACATATCCTTCAAATCGCTTATCAAACATGAGTATAAATCTTCTACCAGAAAATAATCTTCGTTTACGAAATACGGAACATCATTTCGTTTACACTTAGGCGTACACTTCACTAAGTCTTGATGTGTCGTATTAAACGTTCGCCAATATCCTTCGATACCTTGTAACTTCGTTTCAATATAACCTCTTGTTAATCTTTGCTTCGGACATTTCTTTAAATTACTTTGCGTCTTTTGTAGCAGTAAATAAGTATCTTCTAATAAGTTAACTAACTGTTGCTGTTCACTAGTTAACGTAACACTCATTGTTTTGTATAGTTATTAAGATATTCATCCAGTTATTATAGTTTCAAAACACTCACAAACCACCTTTATAGTCAATCTTAAACTTGTTTTTTAATTATATCGCACGTAGCACTAATGACTTGCAAAATAGGTGCAAAACATGGCTCAGGAATGCGGCCTATTGTTCTCCGATCTCGGTGGTCGTCCTTATCTATTTTTCGAATATCCGGCTCGTTTGGACCATATGTACAAGCAATTAAGGTTCAATATTGATTGTAGGACTTCGTAGCAAATCACAACACGTCTTTACTGAATGAGGATTTATTCCGTACTACTTTAATGAGCAAGACAGACAATTATATATATTTGTACCAAACACATTGAAAGCGTCTAATGACGCCATTGACGATGTCGATGGATTTGGTAAGGAGCTGGATTTCGATCTGGATTATGAATAAATTGTGATGATTTTCCATGCTTTGATACAACTATTTCTTAATAAATATTTTTTTAATAATGTTGTTTCATTGTTATACTTATGTTTCAGAAAAAATATATATTAACTACCAAAATATACCAATTTTCAGATATTGGATCGTTTTTTCAAATTAAGTTAAAAGCTACTTCCATACAAAAAGCCTTTTTTCAAAAACGTTCCAAGTGCATTTTTTTCATAATTTGTATGAGAAATATTAATAAATTTTAATGACAAGTATATAATAAAATAATGTTTATTTATTTAATTGAAGTGATACATACTACTTAGTTGTACTCGCTAACAAAAAAAAGCTAAAAAAAAATACAAAAACGCGATTTACTCAGTTCGACCTGCGTGTGGATTGGAACGTTGTAGCATAACTACGTCCAATTGTGGAACAGGTTTCCTTTTGTATTTTTTATTGTTTTCATCAAACTGCAATAAGTTAAGACCAAATTACGCAGAAAGGTTTCAAAAATGAGTAAAGTAAATCGGAGTGGCACGCGGGAAGTGATTTTTAAAGTTTTTCAGCGATGTTTCGCGGAGTACAAAGCTGGACGAATTTTGTGGGATTTGGATGATGTTTATGGGCGAATAGCATCTATGACGGATATGTAATCGTGTTATTGCTTGTTTTTAATCTGGCTGAAGTTACAAATTTACTGAATTTACGATTTGGAGACCAAAAAAGTTTACATTGCACATTTTTAAGTTACTTTGACATTGTAAGTAGGTCATATTATAGTATGACCATAATTTTTGATACATTAGGATGGTACAACTCAGTCCATTCAGGTTTTCTACCAATTTTGAATTTGTATTAATTGCTTCATGGCAATAGGTTATTGTTTCCATTCCGTTACAGTTTTTTTTTTACTTTTTTTCAGGAAAATCAGAGAGTACAGTTAGGCGGATAGTCAGCGAAGGTTTTAAGAATGATGGAAAGTTTGAAACTCCTGGTAAACACAGGAAAGGCCGGCAAAAGAAAGAAATAGACGATTTTAATATTTGTGCACTGCGCCAAAAAATCCAATTCTTTTACACAGTGCAAAAAGAGGTAACATTTTTGCCTATAATTGCATGTTTTTATGTGTATGCCTAAAAAGGCAACGTTTAGCATAATCAGTGGAACCCTTTGATGTTTCAGGGACCGACCCTCAGAAAATTGCAGGTGATCGCCAGAACTGAACTGGATTTTGATTGTAGTCTTGAAGTTCTCCGTAAAATTTGAAAAGCAATAGGGTTTGCCTACAAGAAATGCCAAATTAATAGAAAGGTTCTACTTGAACAATCACACGTTGCTGCAAAGCGAGAGGAGTAGTTGAAATATAGGGCATCCAGATCAAACAAGATCTGGATACCCTATATTTCACTATTCGAAATGATACTTCTAAAAACGCTAAATCAAATTTCGATGAATTGAACATAATTTGAATAATATTATTTTATTCCCTCTATTGATGAAACCAGTATTGATTAAGTTCGAACCACCTCGCTATAATGCTAAGAGTTTTGTGCTGTGTTTAAGATATGTGTTTTTAATTATATATATTGTTTATCTTTCACTTGTCAGGACACTGAAATTGGGGTACGATACAATATAATTTAATTTAGGTGTCTATGATGCCGTGACATGTCTCTGAGGAAAAACTGAATACCTAATCGTTTAAAATTGCATCTAGGAATCAGTTGTTAGGCGCGACTGCTTGTTTACATAATAACAAACACTTTACCATTCCCGTTAAGGAAACGGATCGCATTCTTTTCTACCCATCGTGTGCCTCACAGCTATTACTAAGCTTTAATTATTATTAATTTACGGTAGAAATCATCATGTACTATTATGATTAAACCAATATACCACGTATCAAAAATGTATATCTATGATAAACAAATAGGTTAACATAATGAGTATCGACATGAATAATAAGTACATTGCATAGAAAAATGTGAATGTTTCTCTACATTAATAAAGTTTTGAAATGATACTTATCTTGTTTATAAAACTATTACATAGTGTAATGAATTCTCCATACAGGAATTGAACCCGTAAACACTTAGTGCAGTTAGATATGTCTCGATCATTTATCTAATGCACTAAGCGTGTTGTGTGCGAAGGTAACAAACTTGATCACATAGGTACCTACTCTATGATAAGTCTATTCGACACGACAATGATGACAACCTAACGAAAATGGAATGTGCTTGGTATTATCCAACGCGCTGCCTTTTATATGTAGTGCTGTGGCTAATTACTTTGGAGGTTATGACGTAGAAATAAAAGCAAAATAATACTTCAAATAATTATATTTTAAATATTCATATTCGAAGTTGAACTTAACATTTTAACTATTTTAGTAACTAAATACTCAGTTTCACTCATGATTTCGTCAAAATCACTTCGCACTAAATATTGTACATTCACGCTAGCACAATCAGGATCACAGTCTATATCTTCCATATGACGACCATCCACATCATGTACCATTATTTTTATTATTCGACGAACATTTCCTGTGTCTTTACGAACGATAAACGATGTGTTTTTGAAAGGTTTTGATTTATTCTTTTTTTTCTTCAATTTTTTCTTTTCTATTTCTTGCTGTCTACTTTCTTTACATGCATTTGCCGCAACCTCGGCGTACCAGCTCTCTCGATCTTGAGCATAATCGAATGGATTAAGAATTGGATCTGAGGCCCCTATCAAATTCTGAAATAAAAATATGAATTATTATGTGTTATTAAACAGCATCAAATATGAATTCAATCGTTAAAATCAATGGAAGTGACCATTGATGCGATACTTACGTTACATTGTTGGTCAACGATATCTAGAACAGGACTGTAGGATGGTGAGCCTGACATCGTGTTTAATTCGATATCCAGACTATGCCAAATATCTAGAAAAAAAACATAGTGTTATGTAAAATTAAATACTCATTTATGTACTGGACACATGCTTAAATTAAATTGCAATTATACTGTCTGATAATGATGTAGGTAATATTTTTTTAATGTTTGATAAAATACTGAGGAGTAATATAAAAACTTACCAATATTACACGTTATAGGCAGCTGCAACAGTCAGGTGCAGAAATCGAATACATTTTAAAAGATTTTTTCTAAATATATATAGATTTAATTGTAATCTATAGAGTTCAAAATCGTATGCTTTTGTTAGATGTGAATCCTATACAAAAAATGGTGCAGTGAAATTGAAACCTTAACATCTGGACACGTGTTTAACAACTTATTGTTTACTTAAAATTATATAAATAAAACAAATATTACAATGCGTTTGTTCATTGTATTTTTTTCATATATCCAATTAAGAAAAATCAGTAGGCAAAGTCATTGTACATAGCTAGTATGTTAGAAACAATTATTTTTGCAACGTAAGTATTTATTTATAAGGAGAAGATCAAAACAATATACAATATCGACATACTATCGTTACGTTTGGATTTGTCTGTTAATATTGTAATATTTTTAAGCTTATTTTAATTGTTGTTACCGATAGAAAGGTAAGTAATATTTTTTTGATATTTCTTTGCGTCTAATAATTGGTTTACTTACCGACATTGCAGATGAAGAAAACTTAAGGGAAGGTATTTTTTTTAAGTTGTATTGGTTTTATACCTGTCCAGATTAAATATATTTTGTAATTAAGGTTCAAAATAATTAGATTAATTTCAACTTCTCATTATTCCTATTAGTTACCTAGAAATATGAGAGTCCGACTCATCTTATTTACACATGACTATGGGTTGCATACGAGCGTGCAAAACGCTGCGTTTTATGTTTTACGTTTGTAGCGTTTTTAAACAGACTTGAATGGATTTTGAACTCATGTACATAAATAAAAAATATGAAATTACAAATTTTATAGGTATCAATGAAAAATTTATTTTCAGATTAAACGAACAAAATAAAACATAAAACGCAGCGTTTTGCACGCTCGTATGACTAAGTACCTAATTATTATTGTATTTTTTTTTTTGCAACAGTGCAATTTTACAAATATGGATTGAATGATGTGATTTTTAGCCCTATAAAATCAGCTCCCAAGTTAGATTCGGTACACATCCTCTCTGGATCGAATCAACTACGAATCGATAATCCTGAGTTAAAAGTCATCAAGCTACTATCTATTCATCAACCATGTAAGTATTCATAATTAGTTTTCAACTATTAAATTGTTAATATTATTTTAATTAATTATGTATTCAAGTACTAAATACTTCATTAATTAATTAGCACGTTCAGCTTAGAAGCTGATATGCTTTCCACAGATGCTATGTGTCGTGGGTTCGATTCCTGCACGAATCAAATATTTGCTAATTATTAGTCATTTATTAAAAAAATAATTATCATTCTGTTTAGTGCAGTAGGTGAGCAAATATAATTTCTGTGCTAAATACACGTATAATAGTTGTGTTGAGATGATGTAGGTGTTTTAGGATGTATAAAGTGTGAGCTAACGAATGAAATAAATAAATATGTTTTACCTAGTCTAGCTTTCTATCTTTAAATTAATTAATCTTACAATGATATTGAAACTGATTGCATTGCTTTAATATTTTTTTTTTGTTCCCAGGTCTAACCTACTCGTCAATGACCTGTCCCTGTCTAGTGACTCTGAAGTAGAAGTAAAGGCGAAAGAAAAGTTGACGGATAGAAAAACGAAGCGGGGAAGATGTAGCAAGTCGAATGAAGGCTCCAGTTCAAAGAAGTCGAAACCCACTATTTCTCCGCCTACATCATCAAGCCGAATTACTGCCGCTGAATTATTTGGTGAAGACAGCGACAGTGACGAAAATGTCACCCGAATACAAAACTCTGCAAAAACCGGTAATATACCACCTCTTTATTCTTATTTTACGAGAAGATTGGGTAAGGGTTACTCTCGACAGATAAGTGAGACGAAAGAAGGGAAGTACTACGTGGAGGTGAAAATATACTACACGGACGAAATTAAAAAAATAGCACCAATAAATAGATGGCGCTCTGCTATTACTACCATAAAAACTAAATTAGATGAAAATAAGGAGTCTTGGCAACATATAAAAGAATTCGTGAAAACAACTCATAAAGATTTCAAAAATTGTGCAGTCACTCATATAGGATCCTACGATAATTAAGCGCTTTATTTTAAATAACACAATAATTGTAACCATATTTATAATAATAATAATCGCGCCCTCTATATTCATATTTTGTACTACCTGTGTAACCATGTATATTCATGACTATTTGTATTAATAAATATGTATAAATAATATCATCATTGTATTAATTGTTTTTTTACAGTTACACACCTCAGCAACAATTTATCAAGATCTAGAAAGTCAATAAACTGTGAGAAATGTAACATTTTAATACCAGAAAATCAGTATACTTATCATATGAGAACTAATATACACAAAGCAAATTGTTTATTAGATACGAAATTCAGAGATATCCATATTATTGCAACAGCATTTAAAAACAGATTAATGACTTACAGATTGAATGTCACTCAGGAAGACGAATACCTCAGTCTAGAGACGTTCCTGTGTGATCATCGAACAAATTTAATAGAATTGATAAATATGTCACTGAATGAACACAGTTGTATCAAATTGAATTTTGAATTGTTTGCATATTTTATGCTACCAAAATCAGACGAAAAACAATTAAAATCATTTAATACCAAGTACGATATTGTTTATAAGAGCACTGATTTGAATGAATTATTAACGAAAGTAATGAATAAATTGAATAACAAATTAACCGAGTTTCAGCACTGTCAATCTGGTTGGACATTTATTTCTATGAATCATCTCGAAATTAACATTAACAAATACTCTCCTATGAGAGGTGGATCTTATATAGAACTACCGACAGCTATAAAATATTCTAAAAGTTGTATAAATATAAAAAATAATGATAATGGCTGTTTTTTGTGGAGTATAGTAGCTGGATTATACCCAGCAAAAAATAATGTATGTAGAACAAGTTCATATCCTCACTATTCTTCTGTTTTAAATACTGAAGGAATGTCATTTCCTCCTACGATAAATGATATTAAAATGTTTGAAAAAAACAATGCAAACATTAGTTTAAATATATATGGTATACAAAATGATATTGTGACTGGACCTCTTTATGTATCAAAAAATAAAAGACAAAATCATATTAATTTACTTTATATTGAAAACAAAACCATTGGACATTATTGTTTAATTAAAGATCTGACACGTCTTGTACGTCGTCAACTCACTCATTACAAAGGTAAAGTTTATTTATGCGAAACATGTTTGCAACTATTTAGTTTAGAAAAAAGATACAAGTCACATAACTGCTCCAAGATTTTGTGTATTTTACCTAAAAATAATCCAAAACTAAAATTTAAAAATTATGAGAGGCAGCAAAAAATTAATTTTATAATTTACGCTGATTTTGAATGTATGCTAATTGACTACAATGAAAGTAACTCTTTGAATACTCGGAAACTAAAAATGCATCAGCCTTCATGTTTCGCGTATTATATTTGTTGCGCGCATGATGATCAATTAAACAAATATGTTACATACCGGGGTGTAGATTGCGTCAAAAAATTTGTTAAATGTTTAATTAAAGACATCAAACGGTTACACACAATTTTAAATAGTAAAAAGCCAATGACCCCTTTATCTACAGAACAAGAGATGGATTATCGAAACTCGACTCTATGTCACATATGTAAACAATTGTTATTGAATGATAAAGTTCGAGATCATGATCATATTACATCAGAGTACCGTGGAGCAGCACACTCTCATTGTAATTTGATGTATAGAGTTTGTTCATTCATTCCTGTTGTCTTTCATAATTTGTCCGGGTATGACTCACACTTATTCATTGAAGAGTTAGCGAATTATGAAGGCTCTATTAATATCATACCGAGAACTAAAGAAAAATACCTTTCAATTACAAAAGTAATAAAGACAGAAAAATATAATCATCCTATACAAATAAAATTTATTGATTCTTTTCAGTTTCTCAGTTCTAGTCTAGATTCATTAAGTAAAAGTTTATCAGAAAACGATTTTATTAACTTAAATAGAGAGTTCACTGTTAAAAGAAAATTTGATTTAATGCGAAAAAAAGGTGTTTACCCATATGACTATATTGATGCTTGGTCCAAATTTGATGAGACTAAACTTCCCTCAAAGTCTTGTTTTTATAACAGTTTAAGTGAGAAACATATAACTGAAGAGGAATATTTACACGCTCAAAAGGTCTGGAACGTTTTTGAAGTTAAGTCCCTTGGTGAATATACAGATTTATACATGAAATGCGATGTGCTTTTACTATGTGATATATTCGAAAAATTTAGAATTACAAGCTTACTTTATTATAAATTGGATCCAGCTTATTATGTAACGTCACCGAGTTTAAGTTGGGATGCCATGCTTTTATATACCGGTATTGAACTTGAGTTGATAAGTGATTTACAAATGTATGAATTATTAGAAAAAGGAATTCGTGGTGGGCTGGCGCAGTGTTCTCTCCGCCATGCTGTAGCGAACAATAAATACTTACCACATTTTAATAAGTTAGAACCGAGTAATTATTTAATATATCTTGATTGTAATAATTTATATGGCTATGCTATGATGAAGAAGCTTCCAACTTCAGAATTTAAGTTTTTGACTCCAAAAGAAATTGATAACTTTGAAGTAAATAATGTGTCAGATGATAATGATTACGGTTATATTTTGGAAGTAGACTTGTTATATCCGAATTATTTACATAATAAGCATAAAGACTTACCTTTTGCAGTTGAAAAATTAATACCTCCTTACGGAAAATCAGCAAAATTGGTTGCGAATTTTTATGACAAGCATAATTATGTAATTCATTATGTTCACTTGAAAGAATGTTTGAAAAACGGTTTAATTTTAAAAAAGACTCATTGCATACTAAGCTTCAAACAAGAATGCTTTCTCAAAAAGTACATAGATCTGAATACAAGTCTTCGACAAAATTCCAAAACAGCGTTCGAGAAAGACTTCTTTAAATTATTGAATAATGCAATTTTCGGGAAAACCATTGAAAACAAACGCAAGCAAGCTGACGTTAAATTAGTAACAAAATGGAGAGATACAAGAAATAAAACGAACAAGTATCTAAGTGCCGAAAAATTGATTGCTAAACCAAATTTAAAAAGTATATCAATTTTTTCAGAAAATTTCGTAGCTGTGGAATTATATCGGGAAAAGATTGTCTTAGATAGACCTATTTATATTGGGTTCACAGTACTGGAATATTCTAAGCAACATCTATACCAATTTCATTACGATTTTATAAAAAATAAATACGGAGAAAACGCTGAGCTATGCTACACTGATACCGATAGTTTATTGTATTTAATTTATACGGATGATTTTTATCATGATATGCATGAAGATCTTACTAAGTTTGATACCAGTAATTTTGCAGTAACTAATCCTTATCACATACCGCAACAAAATGCTAAAATTCCTGGTTTATGGAAACTTGAAGTTGGTGACGATTTAATTAGAGAATTCATCGGTTTAAGAGCCAAATTATATTTTATAAATAGTATCAAAACTCAAATAAAAAAAGCTAAAGGCGTTTCCAAATCTGTGACTTGTGACCTGAAATTAAGTGATTACATTGATGTACTCTCAAACAATAAAGCATATAGACATAAAATGAATATGATAAAATCCATTAAACACGTTTTATACACTCAACAAGTAGATAAACTAGTTTTAGAAAGAAACGACGACAAAGTTCAAGTATTACAAGATCAAATTCATACATTACCCTGGGGTCACTGTGATTCTATGTTTTTAGATTATTCCAGTGACATGTAATATTTATCTAGCATTTTAATCTTTTATAGTATTTTATACTGTTCTTGTGTGCATAAATTAAAAATGTTTAATAACTCTAGTAAAAGTACTAATAAGTAGATATAATGATGATAATAATTTATTATTGTATAATGTCTCGAATAAAAAAATAATACTAAACAGTTTTTTTATTTTATGTTTACCTTACACGTATTTTATTAAACGGTTATAAATTGGTATGTTTGATGGTAATAATATTATTAAGCAAGATGAAGTTGATCAAGCACCCCATATCCTTGAACGTCAACAATATAAACTTTAGTGACTCTCCTCACCACATTAGACATAGCCCTTTATTACCGAATACAATTCGTTGTATAATATGTGGGCCTTCCAACTGTGGTAAAACAAATGTTATGATCAGTTTAGTACTACATGAAAATGGACTGAAATTTAAAAATTTATATCTTTACTCTAAAACTTCTTATCAACCAAAATATCGCTTTTTGAGCGAAGTGATGAAAAGGGTGCCACAGATTAAATTCTACGAGTTTAACGATGATAAAGATGTTATGGCTCCAAGTGAAGCTTTAACAAATTCTATATTTATTTTTGATGACGTTGCAACCGAGAACCAGACAAATATTCGGAATTATTTCTGTATGGGACGACATAAACAAATCGATTGTTTCTATTTATCTCAAACCTATTCAAAAATTCCTAAGCAGTTGTTACGTGATAATGCTAATTTTCTTATAATATTTAAACAAGATGATGTGAACTTGAAACATATTTATGAGGAACATGTTAGCCCTGATTTAATCTGGAACCAATTTAAAGATATTTGTAAAACTGTATGGAGTAATCCTTACAGTTTTGTGCTTATTAACAAAGAATGTTCATTAAGTAATGGAAGATATAGAAAGAATTTTGATATATTTTTTAAATTTGATGAAAGTTAATTGACAATCTGATATAATTATAAATAACATGTAAAAGAAAATTAGTATCAGTTCTTCTTTGGCTGAATGCGGGCGTTGAACATAAGATGGAGAAAAATATTAAAATAGAATTAATTAAGTCTGTAGACTCCATAAAAAATAAAATAAAACAAATGAAGACTCAGGAACATGATATGAACTTATCCCTCAATAAAATGCTGAAACCTGTCGCCGATCCACTTAAGACCCTAGTTGATTCGAATATACCTATTATAAAAAATAGAAATGTGGAAAATTCATCTTTTATTAATACTGACAACATTGAATCTGATAACGATAGTAAAAGTTCATTTGTGAAGTTTGAAGACTGTTACGAACCTAAACAAAATTCTAAAAAGTTAGTTGTAAGCTCACCTAAAACGGAGTTATCAGATGACCTAGAAATTTCATTAGAGCATCATGATGTACATGATATTTATGATGGCGTAAATATACCGTTCGGGATAAGAAGTGAAAATAAAAAATTATGGATGGGTAATTCAGTAGTATCCTTTTCTAAAATAGAAAATTTGAATAAAGATAATGTAATTTTGGTTAAAATTGGCGACAGAGCTTATAATTTAACTCCTGGTCTAAAAGAACTTTTACTTCGAAGAAAACCTGATTTAAAATTAATATCTGGTGAAGATAAACTTGTCTATAAGGACATGTTACATTTTACAAATGCACATAAGAGAGATTTTAATCCTAATGGTCAAATAAGAGGTGATAAAGGAATAAAATACCGTGCAATTATCAGACCACTGTTTTCTGAAATATCAAATGAAAAAGTTACTGCTAAATTTGGGGGAACCTTACCAAAGCTTAAGAAATACAAAAAGAACACTGATTTAGTATATTGGGATGACCCTAATGAATTGGTTGAGAGATTGCAATTATTGGTTGCGTCGAGAGATGCTGGCAACACAAATCATGATAATGAAATTTTATCAATAATTGAAGAATTAAAAGAAGCTGGCATTATTAAAGAATAAATAGTGAGAATAATGTAGCGTTTGTTTAGTTTTACATAGAACTTGATAAGAGATATAATTAAACTGAGACAAAAAAGGAAACATGAGTAAAGCCGACGTGGTCAACGAAATTCATAAAAATGCAAGAGTGAACTTTTCACGAAGACACGTCATCATGAAAGATATAGATGATCTATGGCAAGCGGATTTAATTGATATGCAATCAATTTATAAGGAAAATAAAAACTTTAGATTTATTCTCGCAGTTATTGATACATTTTCGAAATACGCTTGGGTCTTTCCTTTGAAGTGTAAGACCAAAGATGCTATTAGTAATACTTTCAAGATGTTGTTAAACAAAGGACGTGTGCCTAAAAATTTGCAAACGGATAACGGGACTGAATTTTATAATAATACATTTCAAAAACTTATGAAATCTTATAATATTAATCATTACTCAACATTTTCAACAAAAAAAGCTTCTATAGTAGAGAGATTTATTCGAACACTGAAATCGAAACTGTATAAAGAATTTAGTTTCAATGGAAACTATAAATGGATAGATAATACTCTTGATAATGTTATTTACAAATACAATCACACTCAACATCGAACCATTAATGAAATTCCGGTAAATGTAGATAATAAAAATAAAAAACGTATACTGGAAAGATATGTAAGTTTGGTAAAAAATGTTAATATAAAAAGTAAATATAAGGTAGATGATTATGTACGCATTAGTAAGTATAAGGGAACTTTTGAAAAAGGATATACACCTAACTGGTCAACAGAAATATTTAAAATTACAAAAATACAAAATACATCTCCTATCACGTATTTAATTGAAGATGCCAGAGGCCGACCTATTTTAGGTGCATTTTATGCACAAGAGCTCCAAAAAACGAATCATCCCAATGTATATCTAGTGGAAAAAGTTCTGAGAAGGAAAGGAAATAGAGTTTTAGTGAAATGGTTAGGCTTGCCTCCTTCTGAGAATAGCTGGATCGATAAATTGAATAAATTGTAACAAACTAATAGGAGCTAACTTTACAATACTATTTATTAAGGGTTCAATCTATTACTCATTAGTCTTATGATGTGTATTGGAGAGAGTAGTCTTCTCAATTGGTTAATAAATAACTTACCATTGGAGTTACACTTACCAGGTTACAATTATTGTGGACCTGGCACTAAATTAATTAAAAGGCTTACTCGTGGTGATAAAGCTGTTAATAAATTAGACGAATATTGTAAAGAACACGACATTGCTTATCACAAGTCCTCAAACTTAAAGGATCGTCACAAAGCAGATTTAGTCTTGTTGAATATGGCAAAAGAACGAGCAGTTGCACCGGATTCGACTGTAGGGGAAAAACTAGCAGCACGTTTAGTAAGCAGCGCCATGGCAGCAAAAGTTAAAACTGGTTCTGGTCTAAAAAAAAGTACCAAAAAGTATTTGCGAAAAGATGTGTCTGGAAAAGGCTTGAAAAATAAATTTAAAAATGTTATCAACAAAACGAAAAGACATATAAAAAAATTAAAACCGAAATGTAAAAAAGTGGCAATTGAGTTAGCTATGGCTGCTACTAGAGAGTTATTTAATGATTCATCTATTAAACTACCTCGCGTTATTCCTATACCAAAATCTGGTGGAGTATTACCATTGATTCCAATTTTTGCAGGATTATCTGCAGTGGGAGCCTTAGCAGGCGGTGCTGCTGGTATTGCTAAAACCATAAATGAATTCAAGATGGCTAGAAAGTTGTATACTGAATCAAAGAGACATAATGAAAAGATGGAAGCTCTTTGTATCGGAAAAGGACTTCACCTTAAACCTCATAAAGATGGGCTCGGAATTTTTGTATCGAAAGAAAAAAACTGAGATATCGGCTACCCAAACGAGCCTTAACTAATTTAGACATTTTGAAGTATGGGAATAATATTCCCTACTTTAGAGGTGTATTTATGAGAGATGAGCTTCCAAAACACCCGTTTAAAAAAGAATGTGGAGTTATTAATTTAGATAGCTCTAAAAAATCTGGTTCTCATTGGGTAGCCTATGCAAAATATAATGATTATATTGAGTATTTTGATAGTTATGGAAATCTCAAACCTCCAAAGGAATTTATAAAATACGTGGGTTCTAAAGTTCACTATAATTATGATAATATTCAGCGTGATCACCCTTTTAATTGTGGGCATCTTTGTTTAAACTTTTTGAATAATTTCTGGTATACTTAGTGCAGGAATAAAACAAACATAATCATACAATAACGTTCAGTATACAAGAATGTCTACTACGGTTACGATCTCTGGAAATAAATCGGAATTGGTTACATACTTTCAACCACCACTATATTTATCCGATCAATACGAGTGCGGTTTGCTATACTTTTCAGTATTAAATTCAAGACAAAATATTCCCATTATTAACAACAGATTGTCCGTGATCAGAATCGAATGTGATCTTGTCCACGGTTCGTACTGCAACGGATTACCAACTCATTTTATTCATGAATTTGTATCTGATACTGCTCCAGGTCATCAGTGTATGGAAATACCGCAAAACGTCATTTACTTTCCAGTAAACAAAAACATAATTTCATCTATATCTGTTAAGATTGTAGATCAATTTACCCACTGTATTAACTTTGGAGAAGAACATATTGAATTACGTCTACATTTAAGAAAAGCAAAATGATAGTATACCATAAAATTACCCCAGTGAAAACAAAACGTCTTAGTTCTTCTACGATTGTCAAGGTGGAAAGACGTAAGAAAAAAGTTAAGAAGTTAACTGAAGCAAATAAGGATTTTCTAAAAGCCTTAGGGTTTAAAGTATGAATATACTACAGATTACTGAATTACCACACTTCGACACTTCGATTGAAAGTTATGAAGTCCATTCATACAATCCCTACAATAACAGCTTTAGAGAAAACGATGAAATCAGAATCCCCATACATCAGCAAGACGTATACGTGCTACCATCAGCCAGTTCAATTTACATCGAAGGTCAGGCAAAACTGTTCGGTAAAGATGGGAATCCGATCAAGAAAACTGTTACGTTCACTAATAACGCTGTTATGTCTTTGTTTCAAGACATCCGATACGAAATGAATGGTATTGAAATAGACCGTATAAAAAATTCGGGAGTGACATCTACAATAAAATCATACATCTCCTTAAATGAAGCAGAAAATAAAGTTGCTGCCTTGTGGGGCTGGAATTTAGAGGGATTTAAAAGTGATGGGCATTTTAGCGTTGTGATACCATTAAATAAAATATTAGGGTTTGCTGAAGATTACAATAAAATTGTCATAAATTGCAAACATGAACTTATATTGAATAGAAGTAACTCTAACTTAAACAGTGTTATCCTTACTGATGATATTGCTCATTTTCAAATAGATATGCAAAGAGTTCAGTGGAGAGTGCCACACATAAAAGTATCAGATCGAGAGCGACTGACACTTTTAAAACATTTAGAAAAAGATAAATCTATTCAGATGGCTTTTAGAAATTGGGATTTATATGAGTATCCTTTATTACCAAAAACCACTAAGCATTCTTGGTCAGTTAAGACTGCTTCGCAGTTGGAAAAACCCAGATATGTAATTTTCTGCTTACAAACTGATAGAAAAAATAATAAAATTAAAGATAGTTCAATATTTGATCATTGTGAAGTGACAAATGTAACACTCTTTTTGAATTCGCAATATTATCCATATGAACCAATGAGTTTAAAGTTTTCTGAGAATAAATACAGTATATTATACGAAATGTATGCAAAATTTCGTCAGTCGTTTTACAACTGTCCTGTAGACCCGTTGCTTAACCTAAAGGAATTCAAGGAAAAAGCTCCTCTCTTTATATTAGACTGCTCAAGACAAAACGATAGTCTAAAAACAGGCCCAATTGACGTGCGGTTGGAAATTGAATGTTCTACTACAATACCAGATAAGACGACAGCATATTGTTTAATTATAAACGACCGACTTGTGGAATACAAACCTTTAAGCAACATTGTACGCAGATTATCATGATTGCCATTGTAGACGTTCAAGGTTTTAAAACTGAAGCAAACGAATTTATAATAAAAGAAATTGCTATATGGTGTAATAATAAGTTGCAAGTATTTTTAATTAAGTCACCATTTCCCTTTTACGATTTAACAAATCAAGAAAGACGACAAGTTAGTTGGATTGAGCGTAACAGAAAAATATACTGGAATGAAGGATTTATACCTTATTCAAACTATCAATATTTAATTTTAGATTTTTTAAGAGATAAGCGTGTTTACACTAAAGGTACTGAAAAAGTGAAATGGTTAAAAAATATTTTAGAAAATAATAATGTAGTTGATTTAGAAAATAAAAATTGTCCTAATTTGTTAAGTCTGTGTGATCAATATTCTAAAGATTTGTATAGCTGTATGTATCATGACTCAATATGTGCTTTAAAAAATGTTCTGAGTTTAAAAAAATGGTGCTTTGATAATAATATTTTTAGTACAATATAATATATATTTCTAAGACATATTTATTCAAAAAATAAATTTGTCAAATTATTAATTGTGTTCTTATTTTACTTGATAATTACCTGTTCCCATCTTTAAAAATACTTACGAGTATATGATGATTGTAACAATTATGTCATTCTAGACAAGTATCTGAAAAATTAATGAAGAATGTAAAATGTAATGTAGTCATTACATTTTCATTACCATTCATCTAAACCAAGTGTTGTGGGTTCGATTCCTACACGGAAAGGTTGATATTTGGTCTGGTCTGGCTTTTGTAATTGTATTCATTACTACTGTTTATTTAAATACTTATTTGACAATAATAAGAGTAAAAGTATTTCATCAGATCAGATCAAGTCAGAATATTGCAGCAGTTCTTATATGAACTGGTCTGTTATAATGAATACATAGCCGTAAAACAGATCAGAATATTGCAGCAGTTCTTATATGAACTGGTCGGTTATAATGAATACATAGCCGTAAAACAGATCAGAATATTGCAGCAGTTCTTATATGAACTGGTCGGTTATAATGAATACATAGCCGTAAAACAGATCAGAATATTGCAGCAGTTCTTATATGAACTGGTCGGTTATAATGAATACATAGCCGTAAAACAGATCAGAATATTGCACCAGTTCTTATATGAACTGGTCTGTTATAATGAATATATAACCACAAAACAGATCAGAATATTGCATCAGTTCTTATAATTATGTTGTTAGAATGTTATCCAAGTATTCAAAAGTAAATACTTAAGTGTAATTTTGAATAGCGTTTTTAGAAGTATCATTTCGAATAGTGAAATATAGGGTATCCAGATCTTGTTTGATCTGGATGCCCTATATTTCAACTACTGAGAGGAATACTTGGCAATCATAAAAAAAATTGGGGGAAACCGGAGACGGACATTAGGCTACTTTTTATCCCACGAGAACATGAAATACTTGGCGAAACCGCGGGTGAACGCTAGTTGACAATAAATGAGAACCTATTTATTTTCCCACCAGGTCACAAAATGTTGGCAATCTCTAAACATCGAAGGTGTCACAAAAGACATTTCCAAAGAAAAGCGTTACATCATAGTCCATGCTGGAAGCGAAAAGGGGTTTGTGCCAAACTGCCTCCTTATATTCACAGGTAGAAATAAACTAGAAGACTACCACTCAGAAATGAATGCACATAACTTTACCAAGTGGGTTAAAGAAAAGCCTATACCAAATCTTCACGAGCCTTCAATCATAGTTATATTTGGGCTAACCTAAAACAAAAAGTAGCAGCACAAAATTTTGGGTCATGCGATGTAAAGCATCTTGCAGAAGAGGCCTTCAACAACATCACACCTGAAACATGGAAAAACTGCTGCCATCACGTCGAGACGCTCGAAAAAGAGTATTACGAGCGAGGACGTCACCTATATCGAGACATAGACGAGTTGATTGTTCGCTTAGGCGATGATAGCAGCAGTGGTGACAGCAGCTTTAGCGATGACAGCGCTGCTGATGTAAGTGGCAACAAAACATTTCTTGATGTTGAATATTTGGAATCCGATGATGACTGATGCGTGAGAGTGATCAATCTTAGTTTTTTATTCTAGTTCAATTAAAAATCCTGAGCAAAAGTTTTTATAAGTTGTTGTTGTGTTGTTTTTTTTTTTTTGTACCTACTGTAAATAAAACAGACACAAATTTGACTGTATAATTTTCTCATTTATTTAGTCACTTTACTTGAATGAACTGCTAGTATCAAAATCATTTTGGTCACACTATATAGGGTTGCTACATGCATGTCAGCAACGCCAGGGTGGATTTACAAAATCGTCAAAAATGACGATGAGGGCTTAAAAAAATATATTGCCAAAATATCTTTAGTTTTTTTATATTTACAGGCTTTATTTAAACTTGTTTTATACAGCACTTTAACCCAAACATCCACAAAGTCAATAGCTGTATAATAATAAAATTAATACATCCATCAAAATCATCACCATCTGTCAAAAACATGCGACTCTTATTGTTTGCGGGCAAAAAAATTGACTATCCGATGTAATAAGCAGAATAATAAATAATAATGTATATTTATGATTTACATTTATCCATATTGAATCTATCTTTTAAAAAAAGTTAATCATAATTTCTTCGTAAAATAAATAATCAACAAATTAAAAAAAAAAAATAGCACCGAATTTCGTCAACACCGTCACGGAAATATCAAAGTGGAAGTAGTTCTGTATGTGTAGCATTTGCACGGCCCGCGATACCCCGCCCCGCTTCCTCAGTTCTGAGCAAACTGTGAAAGGAGCCGTACGTCCGCAGAAACGCGCTCCGACGCCAAAAATTTTGAGTGAGTATCCAAAAAAGTCTGTTGTGTTTAGACAAAGTTACGTCATTTCCGTCAAGCTTTTCATTCAAGGTAACCACATAAAATAACTTTATGATAAATTTTATAAAAACTTAGTTATAGGTGAAGATGCTAAAGAAAATAGCGGTATCTTACTATTATTATTATTTTTATAGAAAAATCGATGTAACGTCTTAATCGTCATCACCATAGGCATCATTACCGTTTACAATTAATGAGCGGTGATGACAACATGCGTATGGTGATGACGATTTTCTTAATTTGTGCTATAATTTGCTTAAAAGTTACACTAGGAGATCAAATGTTATTAATTTGCTCTCTTAAATTGTTATTATAAAGAATTTGAGTAGCTGTCATTAGTATTAATTATAGCGTTCAAGGTTTTCTCTATTCTTATGTTTGACTTAATTACAACGGTGTATGTATCTAAGTCCTTTTCTATTTCAAACCGGGAATAGAGTTCAACGTATAAGTTTATTATACACTAGCTTTTGCCCGCGACTTCGTCCGCGTGGAATAATGATTTCCGGAAAAAAACAATTTATCCCTCTTTTCTCCCCGTTGGGAGGGAATTTCCAAAAATCCTCTCTTAGTGGTAGCCTACTCCTACCAACAAACACACATGCCAAATTTCAGCTCTCTACTGCCAGTAGTTTCGGCTGTGCGTTGTCTGTCAGTCACTCAGTAACAGAAGAGTTTTATATATATAGATATAGATAGCTGTGCCCGAAACTCCGTCAGTGTGTAATTCCTTGTGTGTTATTAAGTTAATGTATTGGTAATATTGTTTAGATCACGTTCACATGAGGCTTAAGTACCTATACAACGAAAATTACTCAGCGCAAAGCTTCCGGGTAAACTATGTTGAAAGTCGACCCGTCCGGCACGTGAACATAAAGATTTCTAGAAGTGCTAACCCGGGAAAGACCGACGTACAACTGACCATTCGAGAAAGAACTGATACTGAGATATCTACTCCAGCAACACGAAAAGTCTGCCCTTGAGCCTTATTAATTGTCATTGCATAACACACCGATACTGGGAATTGCGTTTTTTTAAATTGGAATATTGTATGAAGTTCGCGTTTAGATCCCCTTTTATACCTCCCGCCGCGAGCCGCGTCGAGCGCGGCGACCGTTACACAAAAATAATCCCTATAGCATGATTCAGTATTCACGCGCGATGGCTTATTAGCGTATTTCATGTATAACTTTGGTGTTTCTGTACCGATTTCTATGATTCTTTTTTTATTAAATAGGTAATAATGTTATAATTTTTAGTTAGGGATGAGTGAGAGTGTTATAAACGTAAGAGTAGACAAATATCATCAGAAAGCTCCGAACTGCTAAGCTATCGGGAGTTACACGTGTTATTGTGAGTCAACCATAAAAGATAGACATTTGGTGTCGCGGAATATTTTTTATATAATTTTAATGAGAACATGTCCGTCATACATGATTTCTGTGTAGCTTTAACCATTAAGGCTGCACACGCGACGGAAGCTTAAAAAATGGAGTAAGTTCTCCTGTTTTCCCAACATTTTCCTTCACTGCTCTGCTCCTATTGATCGTAGCGTGATGAAAAGTATACTATAACCTGCCCAGGAGTATGAAGAACAATTGTACCAAGTTCCGTTGAAATCCGTCGAGTGGTTTTTGTTTCTATAACGAACATACAGACAGACAGACAGACAAAAATTTTACTGATTGCATTTTTGGCGTCAGTATCGATCACTAATCACCCGCTGATAGTTATTTTGGAAATATATTTCATGTACAGAATTGACCTCTCTACAGATTTATTATAAGTATAGGAGAAGATAAGAAACTAAGTTATTATTAATAGACACCAGTCGTAACAGTCCCTTCACCCCCTACCCTTACTCTACCCTTGGAATTGTATGGTCTATTAATATAACTGTTTACTTTCAGATCACAACTATGAGTAAAAGAAAACGAAGCATAGGAGAAATTCAGTTAGCATAACAGAATATAGCTATTAAAGCTATGTTCTCTGGGAGAAGCCATTGTTTCCAAAATTTCTTCTATTGGATGTGGATGGTTGATCCATTATTCTGAAAAATCAAACATCGTTTTATAATACTAGCCTCATGGAAAAAAAAAGCTGCTTACATTATCTGTACTTTTGCAAGGTCCCATCTATGTTTAAACTAACATTATATTATAAAATATATTATTATTTATAACAATATAATATTATTTGACTGCCTCGGTGACATCTGTTTTGTGGTATGCAATTTCTGTGCAAGGGGTCCCTGGTTCGATCCCCACTTGGGTCAGGAGGAGCGAAATTGGGGATTTCTATTTTTGATTACTCAGTATTAACCCAGAATCTGTATTTGTGCCTGGTATTATGGCAATTGGCCCTTCTATTACATGGGACATAACATAGCTGGCAAAACGGGGGTGTACAAACACCTCTGCTTACTTCATTAGGAAAAAAAGCGTGAGCTATGTTTGTTTGTTGTTTGTCTAAACTGTACTAAATACTTACTCCATAGTAAAGTTAAAATAGTTTATTACAAAAATATAACTGTGTATCCCCGTATTGGGGTTTCAAGTTCTGGGTTTATTTGCCCAAGAAAACCGCTGCCGTACTGCCGTGACATCGGGCGGTCAGCATCAGCACACAAGGCTGACAACTGGCACCACTTCCATCAACCCTGCGGGTCCTCTACCACCCAGGGCCAACTCCTCGGCTCCGGCGTCATCAACAGCTACTCGTAAAGCAGGACAGTACTTGACGCGCCTACCTCCTTGGGACAGAAAAATTTATGACGGGCCTTTGTACCTACGACCTAAAATAAATTAATTTATGAAAGTGTTAGTGAGTTTATTTCTCATATTCAGTTTATTTCTAACTCACACGCTTCACCCTGTATACACACGGCTACATATCAAGCAGTAGGGTTCCAGTATAAGCTAACCTCTCATTGTACGGAAATCATATATACAATGCGAGATCAGCTTATACTGGCAAAGTATCGTTTGTCACACCCCGGACACCGTACAACGCGCGCAAAATAATATGTACGTCAGGCTGGCCCGGCCCCATGGAATTTAATAATGAGATTGTTATCAATCCAATGTACCCGGGTATACTAATATATGTAACACCTTCATTTTCAATGTAACTCTTTTTAAAAGAAATTACGTGCACTTCTTAGTGGCCGGGCCAGCCTGACGTTTTCAGCCCGGCCACCTTGTTTCCCACTAATCTACAAAAAATACTGGCAATATTGTGCTACAGATGAAATGTACCCTATAATTTATGCATATGTAACACAAAATCGAATCCTAAAATGCAATAGCATACGAAATATTAGCGGTTGCAGGTGGCCGGGCTGAAATTATTTCGTTAATATAAAACAGTAAAACTGCAACACCTACCAAAAACTAATACCAGTACATAATGAGATATAGAGATATAGAATACATGTAACGCTTTCATTTTAAATTATAATACATATTTAGAAAGAATAATCACTTGAAATTATATTTCAGCCCGGCCACCTAAAAGCGGTAATATTCCCTAAAATCTTATGCCAATTTGTACAGTAAAACCTGATACAGCTATGAAATGAAAGTTACATTCGTTTCGTTTTAGTCGTATACCTTTAAGCCTTCTGTTTGACTAGATTATCAAAATCTGAGAAACTTGCCGAAGAGTGACTATCATTTATTAACTAGTTTCAGGACATTTGGTTTGTTGAGTGAAACAAAATGCGTTACTATGATATTTTTATTAATAAACTAAGTAGTATAAATCACACATAATAATTGTTGGATACATAATACCTAAACCTATATATATTTTCTCCGTTTTTGGCTTCACAACATAACCATACAAAGATAATAGTTCACAGACGCTACCACCGATTTTTAGACGGCGCCTGTGTCGCGTCCCAACCTAAGTCGTAAGATATTTTCCCCGAGTAGACAGAATAGATGCGCAAGAGCCGTGTAGTTATCAACACTTCTGACATAATATTTTACGTTTTAATATTACTGTGAGTGTAAAATTTGATCAGTTGTTGCAGTGTAGTTGTTTGTGATGTGATGTTTTTAAGGTAAGTCATAGTTTTGATAAATTAAAATATATCGACAAACAATGTTAATGGGTAGCTAAGTAATTATTTAAAAAAATATACAGGTAAAGTAAAGTAAATCTAAACACTAATTTACTTAATAATAAAACTCCATACAATGCCATCAACTAAATATATTTTATCCTTTCGTTTATAGTCAATAGGTAATAATTTTGGTGATTTACTAACAGTAAGTGTTTAGTTTTTGTGAATCTTATTGTTGTGTACCTACCCTATGTATTTACTTATTATTATTGTGTACTTATTTATTTCGTGAAATCAATAATTAATCAGTTTCTTATTAATTACTGTAAGATTTATATATTGGATTTTAGTGAATTATTCATTGTAATCAGGCAACCGTCGACGGTGTTCGTCTGTACCCGCGCTTCTTGTAACTCCCCCCCGTACGGCCTGCCACAGCGATCCACGTCCCTCGCTCACCGCATTCTTTTCCTCGTCCCGCGACACGCGCCCCTCTCCCCATCTCTATTCTATCTTATATATTTCTAATGTCCCAAAAGTTATAAGTTTTGTGAAAGTAAATTTGATTCTTATGAACATTCTTTGCTTTCTTTCTTTCTTTCTTTCCTTAGGTGCTAAAATATTTTTTAATAGATTTATGTATATACTTGATAATGCATGCAAATGTTACTGCATACACTTATCTTTTTAGGGAATTTGTATTTAAATAAATATTAATGTAGTTATTTAGCCTACATGAATACCTATTACGAAACCATAGTTAAAATGAATATATTTTATTTCAGTTGAGCGTGCCTACACCATGGGAAAACGTAGTGCGTTAGATATTGTGGCTCAAAAACAAATATTTGAGAAACATAAACGCTTGATCACCACGACAAGATATAGTTCTATTATATACAATACCATAGCAAAAGATATAAACTATGTGATGTCACCAAAAGCACTATATCTCAGCTTTAGAAGAAACTTTTTAAACAACCAGAACTCACCTCGGGCAAAAGATGAGTGCTTCATTAAAAGAAATGAAGATAATACCAATAGTATTATAATTTCGTCAACATCATCATCAGGGTCTTCTCCAGTTATTCAACAAGCAAGCTTACTTCATCAAATTAGTTTTAAATTTCCAATTGATGTTCATGAATGGAAGAAAATTGAACCCTTAAGTTATACGTATAAACGACACGATAAAAATAAACCTAGTGCAAGATATCAGACGTACAGAGCTATTCCCAAATTTAAGTGGTCCGGTCTTTTAAGAAAAAAACTCTGGGAGTTTTATAAGTTACCTTGTACTGTAGCATTTAAAAGACATGTTATTCAAGGCGCTAACATTACATTCTACGGACGTTGCACTCAGTGTCAAGCAACAGTGAAAATTCAAAATAAAGATAAGACTGACCATATTATTGATTTTTTATGTGAAATTGATCAACTTCAACCAAATTTTAAGCATAATCCTTTAAAAAAAATACGACTCACTCCGTACTCAAGACGAACATTATCTAAGAAATTAAAATTTGATTCAGCAACAATAGTTAGAAAACAAATAGCGAGTCATGATATGATATTTCAAGATAAGGAACCACCTGTATTGCCATCAGTCGGAGCATTACGCCAAATACGTCATGAAACAAGGAAGCAGAAATGGTACCATACCAATCAAATATTATCTGTTGTCATTATGGCAAATACTTCAACATACTCTTCCGTAATTCAGGAAATTTTAATGAAACCAACTTTTCATATTTACTACTGGTTAGAAGAACAAATAAAATATTACAAACAATATGTTCAAGAGTATGGTCGACCAACCATATCATTAGATGCCACAGGCTCTATAATTAAACCAATTGTGTTACCTAATGGGACTAAATTTACTAAAAGATTATTCTTATATGTTATATTAATAACTGCTGATAGCTTTTTAAAATCTATTCCAATTTCACAAATGCTTAGTGATTCTCACACTAAAAATAGCATTGCGGATTGGTTGGGTAAATGGGCCAGTAATGGAATTATCCCTCCTGCAGAAATAATCACGGACGATTCCTCAGCTTTGATTGCTGCTACAATCCAATGCTTTACTTCATATAAATCTACAAAAGATTACTTAGAAGCTTCTTACAGTGCATTGGAGGGACATACAAATAGTTTGCCTGTAGTATATATGCGAATAGATACAAGTCACTTCGTCAAAACTATTCATAATCTTTCGTGCTTCAATAATACAACAGAAAATGTAAAATTTTTCTTTGTTCGTTGTATTCTTTACATTAAAACAGCAGAGTGTATCGTAGTCATAAGAGAGATAATTGAAAATATGTTAACTGTTATTTTAACTAAATTTTATTCAAAAATTTGCTTTGATGCCCACTGTAATTTGAAAAGAAGAATTCAAGGTATTACAATTGATAAAAAAGATTCTAACAACGCACACAATTACGTAGATGAAGAAAGATTCCTAAATGAGGAGAATGTTTTAGATGTAAGCAATTTTATGGTATGGTTTGATAATATTGTTGCTTGTAAAAATAAACAAGAAGAGGAATCTTGTGAACGCCCCAACAAATTATATTATCCGCCTCTAATATCTACTCTAAAACGTTTATTGGGAAAATTGCCCATGTGGTCAAACGTTATGGCTCCATTATACAATTCAAAAAACAAAAATCCATCGTCTAGTGCATCAGAGGATTATTTTAAAACAATAAAACATTTATTACTCAAAACTAAAGTAAGAAAATACAGGATTGACGAATTTCTAAACATACATATTAATCATTTAAATGGAGAGCTTAATATCGCTGCTAGTGAACTACAAAATAATGAGGCACCGCCCCTTCAAGAGCGAAAGATTAAAATCAAAAAGAATCGTCAAAAAAGAACACACCAAAAACGGTTATTTCCTCAAGATTCTATTTTCAGTGATATGCCAAGTTTTGTAGAAAATTGGAAAGGACAAGCTGAAGAGCCAGTTACCGTACCGATTTATAAAATGTTAAAATTTATAAAAAATGGAAATATTGTAACTGGTTCCACTTTAACAAATACATGTGGTTTTGATGCTGTTACATATTTAATAGCTTATGGTTATATTGCATTTAATAACTTTAAATTAGAAATAGATCAGACTGAAAATAATAATAATATGTTATGTAATTATATACAATTTATAGGTAACAAAAACATATCTGAAGCCGCAGTATACGAACTAAGAAATACCATATGTAAAAAGTACTACAAACTATCCTCGAAAAATACAATAGATATAAATTGTGAATGCAATGTCGCAAATTTGTTTGAACAAATGATTTTAGAATTATTTTATAGCGCTCTATTTACAAAAATATGTACCGAAGAAAAATGTGCATTTCAACTTCAAAGAACAGTACCATTTTTACCCATTAATATGAACGTAATTAAAACATTTGGAATATCAGCCCTAGAAGACTCAATTTGTATAGACGTTATTTCGAAGGATTGTGAACACGATTGCCCGGGCACTGTTTTGTCCAGCTATAATGTAAAGAATATTATATCTTTTGATTTAAATGGAACAGATCAAATAATATTGAACGATATACCTTTATCTATCAAAGTTAGAACTAATATTTATGTGATTGTAGGTGCTATTGAATATGTAGTATTGGGGGAAAATCTAGGACATTATAAATGCCATTTATTTAATCAAGATCTGTGGATGTGTTATGACGATTTACAGTCTAGTGTTAAAAAAAGTAATTTGGATTTAATATTTTTACATTCCTTGACGTACATTTTAGCTTGATTAAATAACATAATCAAGTGATTAGTACGTTTTTATCGATTCTAATAAGCAATATATTTAAATTTGAATTAGTCAAAATACTTATAGTACAAATGCCAGATATAGGCTAGCAATGATTATTATATTAGCATACGTTTAATTATACAAGTTAACATTGTGATTTTTAGCTGTGATTTTAATATTATGTTAAATTATATATACTACATAGCTATATTTCCATTAGCTGCCACTGAAAGAACTATGGTTCTCTCTTTATTTAAGAATTGTTGTAATAATTATATTAGCATAATTTTAATTGAAAGTTTTCAAAACTTTAAATTCAAAGTTGATGTAAAAATCATTATGAAAATCTGTGATTTTTTACCAAGGTATAATAAGTATTTAACCAAAAATTATCTTCTAATATTCTGAATGAATGAATGTTCGATGTTAAGGTAATATTGATATTACTATAATTTTTTGATAACTGTGTTATTATCAATGTGTAACCTTTTTTACATTATTTATAATTAACAATTGTTATAGTACCTAATTAATATAAGTACAAATGTTGGCTAACTAATTTCAAAAATGATTATTAAAAAAATATGACAATTACCAATTTTGTTTCACTCAACAAACCAAATGTCCTGAAATTAGTTAATAAATGATAGTCACTCTTCGGAAAGTTTCTCAGATTTTGATAATCTAGTCAAACAGAAGGCTTAAAGGTATACGACTAAAACAAAACGAATGTAACTTTCATTTCATAGCTGTATCAGGTTTTACTGTACAAATTAGCATAAGATTTTAGGGAATATTACCGCTTTTAGGTGGCCGGGCTGAAATATAATTTCAAGTGATTATTCTTTCTAAATATGTATTATAATTTAAAATGAAAGCGTTACATGTATTCTATATCTCTATATCTCATTATGTACTGGTATTAGTTTTTGGTAGGTGTTGCAGTTTTACTGTTTTATATTAACGAAATAATTTCAGCCCGGCCACCTGCAACCGCTAATATTTCGTATGCTATTGCATTTTAGGATTCGATTTTGTGTTACATATGCATAAATTATAGGGTACATTTCATCTGTAGCACAATATTGCCAGTATTTTTTGTAGATTAGTGGGAAACAAGGTGGCCGGGCTGAAAACGTCAGGCTGGCCCGGCCACTAAGAAGTGCACGTAATTTCTTTTAAAAAGAGTTACATTGAAAATGAAGGTGTTACATATATTAGTATACCCGGGTACATTGGATTGATAACAATCTCATTATTAAATTCCATGGGGCCGGGCCAGCCTGACGTACATAAAATAATTACCTACTACTACTACATAGCCAAATGACGTTGGTACACGTGCAAATGTGTGTATAAACTCTAGTAGGGTTGGTTGTCGTGCGGAGCGTAAAAAAATGGAGGGAACGACGACGACGCGACTAGAAAGAATAACTGACCTTGTACGAGCGGCGTTTGATTGTTTATCTAATTAGTCGGGTTCGTAATGAAATAAAAATAATATTATAATAGCTAAGTAATAAATGTAAAACTTTTTAACAATAACTTTAATTTCGGAAGTCGGTGTCTTTGGATCTGTATTTAGTTTATTGCCACCGACTTACGAAATTAAAGTTATTTTTCACTTTGTAGTGTTTTTTTGGAAGTCGGTTTTTTTTTTTTGCTAAAAAGTTTTTATTTCGCGCTTTTTAGTGGGTCTGTTTATAAAGTATCTAAGTTACAATAGCCTAATGTCAACTTGCTCATCGCCTTTTACAAAATATTGCTTTTCCCGATGCAGGGACGTTAATTGTTCAGGAGTTCTCTTGGTACTTACCATACCACCATCAGCTCCATTTCACCATTCGCATTGTGACGAGCATAAATTGTGCTTAGCAAACATTAAAGTAGGTACCTAATCGAATCGCAACCTGTGAAATACTTATTATTGAGTAGTCCCGGTGGCCATCTGTGGTCTTCATCATTCCACTTCACTAAATGTTGCTATCCCAGAGCAAATGCCCATGCAAATAAGGTACTTAGCTAAATATTGCTTACACTAAAATATTTTCGTTTAAATGACCTAATTAACTACAAATAATCGGTTATTATATCGCATGGTATTAAAATGCGATATCTTACAAACAATTATGTAAATACAAATTCGGAAAAGCATCACAATATCGAACCATCGTGATTAAAACTCAGATAAAACTTTTAAATCGCAAAATTGTGTGTTCGTGTCAGCAGTACAGTGCTGCGGTTCTTTGTGAGCGCCCCGAGCTAATGAGCCGCCTACGAATTCGCGGTGTGCGGGGTGAGGTGCGGTATCTGATGTCAGCGCGGGGTAGGGAGTGGCCATTCTGTACGAAGTACTATTAGGTATTCTGTGCGTTTGTATAGGTCTCGTCTATACCATAATACGCGCAGTTCACAGTCGTGCCATAATGTAACAATGTGGCAGTATTAGTGTGCGATTACAGTTGCGCGGGAGCGGGCAGCGGGAGCGAGTTGCAGGTCAAGCGGAAAACGCACATTTCCATGGATGCACACAGTAGCAGCGGGGCGATGGAGCGGTCCGGACGTACGTCCGTGTACGTACCGTACGTGTGAGTAGGATTTTCATCATCTACTTTTGCTGTTGACTGTACCTACCTCATGTTATATTGGAAATAATAATAATTATGTTAGATTATTCGAAATCCCTCCTGAGAAGGTCGCTAAATGTCCTGTTATAATTTAACTTTTTCCCTCTAGGAGAATATAAAAAACAACAACTATCTCCAATATTGTTTATTTAATAAATACAACCATCTTTAATTATAAATAAGTGTAAGTTAACTCTAATTGCCAGCCAGCTTAAACTCAGCAAGAGCTATGGTCGTGGGGAGTTAGAGAAAAAACCGAGTACTGCTCCGGTTCTAAATTTTAAAGTAAATATAGTATAAATTTTAATATTACGGAATAGGTATCCTTCCAGTTGTTAGTTTTAATCTGGGCCAGGGACTTAGAGAGTCCCGGATCCTGGAGCCGAAGAAGGTGTCCCAAAAAGCTTCCTTGGAAGAGGATGGATTTAAGTAGGACGTCGAACCCAAGATCCTTAATTTAAATTCTTCAAGTCCGGTTTCAACGGAAACCGTATTAAATTATGAAAAATAAAATTAGGGGTAAAAAAAAAACCGTCCCGCCTGAGCTATCGCTAGGCGGACTCCGCCTCAGAGGCGTCGAGCACACTCGGGGAACGGGTCTCGCGTCCCGGCCCCAGACGCTTCGCTAGATCCGGGCGGCGAGACGAATCTCCCGAGTTGCCTCTCCTGGAATTGACAATACGGAGGCCTAATAATATGAAGGGAAACTAATGTACCATCCATGAGGGGACCGAGCTTGGATATCTGGAAGGCTAAAACATTAGCCGGTTAATAAAGCCTTTGCCTAATTCTGATTGGTGGGAAAGTAGGAATGAGGATTACCCACGTGGCGTCTATCAACTCCACAACAAGGGCATTCCCTTGAACAATAATTTAATACCGTGGTTAACACTGAGGAAATTCCTATAGAAAATAGTCAGCGGGTGAAATACTCACGGTTGACTATTGGAGTAAGCACTTGGCTGTAAGATCCTCGACGGGCTGGATATCTGCCGGCGTATGCGCAATCTGGAATCCTGTAATAAATATCCAGGGATCACGACAATATCCTTTTAACAACCAGAGAAGGGCTCACAGACCACTTCCAAGCACTATTACAACAAAATCCTTACCTTTTATAACATGGAAGGGAGTTCGTAGGATCTCCTAAGCGTGTTCAAGGGCAAATGGACGCCACCTCTGTTCATTTTTTTTTTTTTTTTCCTTTGCCCTTCTCGGGCAGGCTAAGGTCTTGGACCATACCGCCTCGTCTTCAGTGATTATTGTCCTTCTTGACTAAAAGTAAGGCCGAAGCCTCGTCTTCAGTTTTATTCTTCTTGTTTAAAAATTAAGTAAGGCCGAAGCCACGTCTTAAGTTTAATCCTTCTTGTCCAAAAGTAAATAAGGCCACAGCCTCGTCCTTAGTAGTTTATACCTTGTTTTTAAATTTATTTTAGGCCAGAGCCACGTCTTTAGTATTCATTAGTCAAAATCAAAATAATATGATGTCTTAGCCGTGTATTTGTCATAATCATGTTGTGAAGTAAGGTCATATCCGGGTCATATCCTTAAAAGTCGCCCCGATCGGTCAAATTGCCCAACCAGTGCTATCAATAAATTTATACAGTGCTATGTATGTACTATAATTTTCCAGCAAACCTTGAGTGTCGCGCGGGATGCTTGCTGGCGTTTTGTATATTTCCAATAAATTATCAATTAGAAGAATTCTTTGTAAATCATATGCAGGGCATTCAAAAATTATATGATCTAGGGTCTGATCACTTCTTAGGTCACAATTGATACAAACAGGCGATGTTATAATTTTCATTCTGGCTAAATGTGCATTGAATCTTCCATGTCCAAGTCTAAGACGATTTAGAGTAGTATAAAATTTTCTGCTCTTAGGAAGAACAGATCTGGTGAACCAGGGCGCAGAACCAATGGTTTGTTTTATTTTCGCATACCATTTTCCTTTAGTTCTTAGTGTTTCTTGCCAGTTCTCATGCCAAATACAGGTATTTTGTTCATGTAATTTAGTAAGCAGGTCGGAACTTGGTATGGCAACATTTCTTGTCTCTGAGATGTCAGCGTCGTCAACGTCAACAATAACTCTTGCAAGATAGTCTGCGTTTTCATTTCCTGATACTCCTATGTGGGAGGGTGTCCATAATAAACTTATCTTAAATCCTCTAGAACAAAGATCAGCGTATAAAGTCCGAATTTCATATAAAATATTGCCGGTATTAGCGTCCAGTTTCGGGTTTTGTAAGGCCATGAGAATACTCATGCAGTCGGTCGCTACAAGCCAAGTTGTGTGCCCAAGATTCTTTTCATGTATATACTGCAGAGCTGATAAAATGGCTAAAGATTCTGCTGTAAATATAGTCATGGCTCCAGGTAAACGAACTCCATGTCCAACAGTAAGATGAGGTAGATATATAGCTAGCGAAACATTTCTATTATTTTTGGACCCATCAGTAAATATATGCCTGTACCCAGGGAACTCTGCAATTAACTGATATACATCTTCTTTACTCCTTAGGTCACGATTAATGTAAATGTCCATGGGCCAGAATTTGCTGATATAACTACCAGAGTAACATGGCCATCTGCCTTTACATTTCTCAATTTGATATTGATCATCAATACTGATTAGATTAGAAAAGTCATGAAATATATAAGGGACATTTACGGAATTAGAGGGACTGTATACTCTATGATAAAATAATATTTTCTTTAATAAAGGATGATTTTCGAAAGATAAAAGCTTGAGAACGTATTTGGATTTTAAAAACTGGAATCTTATATTCATAGGAGAAGTGTTACACTCAATTTGAAGCGAATTGATTGGAGTTGTCTTCATTGCTCCAGTTACGCATCTAAGATTGTGATTTTGAAGAATTTCCAATTTGTGAACCAATCTCTGGTCAGACCCAAAGCATAAAAATCCATATTCAAAATGACTGCGGACTAAAGATTTATATAGCATAAGCAAAATTTTTGGATCAGCTGCAATTGACAGTGACTTTATAAAATTAAATGCTTTATTAGCTCTACCTAACAGACAATCAACATACTTAGTCCATGAGAGGTTGCTTGTAAAAATTATACCCAGAAACTTCACTTCATTCACTATTGGAAGAACACTATTATTGTAATAAATATGTAGGTCTGTTTCACACTCTCCAAACACTATAACTTTAGATTTTTCTGGACTGATATCCAAGTTTAGATAATGAAAATAGTTCTTTAGCTGAGTTAAAGCCGAGTTTAAAATATTTTCAACAGAACTTATATCTGAACCTGAAGCATAGATAACCAAATCATCTGCAAACTGTAAATTTGTCACTTCAAGACCAAGTACAATGTTTAGTCTATGTAAATAAAGAAGATAAATCAATGGACTGAGGATGCCACCTTGACATACCCCTTTGTATGAAAAACGTGGCCCTATTAAACGTTTATTCACCTTGACATATACTTCTCTACCATGTAAAAAGTTAAAGATCCATATTATAATTTTTTCAGGAATACAAAGGGCACGAAGTTCACCACACAAAATGTGCAGATTGATGTTGTTGAATGCACCCACTACATCAAAGAAGACACCAACAAAATGATTGTCCATTTTATTAGAATTGTATATATCTAATTGCAAATGGGAAATGCTATCTCGAGTAGAGCAACCACGTCGAAAGCCAAATTGATTGGATGGTAATAGACCATTACTTTCTATATAAAATTCTAGCCTTTGTTTAATTAATTGTTCAAAGGTTTTTCCCATGCATGATGTTAATGCTACTGGCCTATACGATTCAGCTTTATGTCTTGCTTTATTAGGTTTAAGTACTGGGATAAGACAATCTGTTTTCCATTCATTAGGGATGATCATTTCCTGCCAGAGTAAATTAAAAACATTTAGTATGTCAGAAAGTGCCTTAATTGATACATTTTTCAACATTTTATAAGGTATTCCATCAAGGCCAAAAGCTGAATCACGTCTAGATGATATTGCAGATTTTAATTCCTGAAGAGAAAATGGAAAAATAAGATATTCATAATGTCCTGAAGCTTTTACTTCATGAGGAATTGATTGAAATGGCCCCTCAACTGTATCTGGAGAATATTTTTTTATAAAATCGAATACCCAAGAAGAAATATTATTGCTTGGAGGTATAAATGTTTTATTAAATCTTTTTGAAATTTGCCAAACTCTAGATAATGGAGTAGTTCTATTAAATGACTCACATAGAGAAATCCAACTTAAATATCTTTCTCTTTTTAACACTAACTTTTTAAGGGCTTGTAATTTTTTAAACTCAATATATCTTTCCAATGTGGGATTGTGCTTGAATACTATATAGGCATTCCTAGAGTCTACTACTGCTTTAGTGCAATTCAAATTCCACCATGGTAATGGAATGCGTTTTTTACAATTATTATTTATTAATGCTGTATCAAAAGATCTAGCAGATCTTATAGTTGATGGTAATGATTTAATAACAGCTAAATTTAATAACTTTATCAATTCATTATATGACTGTAATGGGTTATCTTGATTAATTTTAAAATCCAGTAGCAAACTATCAACACTCTTCTTGTATATTTCCCAATCAACCAGGTTAAAATTAAAATGTTTTGGTAAATTTGAAGTTTCCATATGATGTGGGACATTACACGTATTATTAATAAGTAACCTTGTAATTACAGGCAAATGATAACTACCTAGAGGATCATCATGAACAGACCAGTTACAAGACAATGAAATTGAAGTCGATACTACAGTTAAATCAAGTGCATTTCTTTGCCACCTATCAGAGCCTACAGTAGTCATTTCTCCATCATTTAATAAAACCAAATTATAGTCATTAATGACTTCAAGCACCTCTCGGCCGCGGATGTTCACACTGTTACATCCCCAAGCCGAATGATGTGCATTGAAATCTCCACCCAACAAGAGTGGACCAGGGATATTGCGAATTAAATTATCAAACTTATACTTATTAAATGAAGCGTTTCCGGGACTACAAAAACTGACTAATGAAATTTCTTTATTATTGCCATATTTTAAACGAATCGCTATATTTTGTATGGAATCATCATATAAAGTATCTATTTTACTAAATTGTAAACTGTTATGTATTAAAATAGCTACACCATTGTGTGTATTACCTGAGTCTAATCTTACTATATTATATCCTTTAATACTAAATCTCATGTGAGGCTTGAGCCAAGTCTCACACAGTAAAGCTACATGTATGTTATACTCATGTAAAAAATACGAAAAAGCATGTTTGTTACTATTGATGCTCTGAGCGTTCCAATGTACAATATTTAGCTGATCCATAAAATTAAGGTTTATTTATATTATTCTGAATTTTTGATAATAGAACATCTTTTATGCTTTGAGTGCAAATACTCTTTTCGTTATTTTTATTTTGAGAAATTAATGTTACTATTGTCTGTATTAAAATATTTAAAATTGGTTCTGTTTCAATTAGTGATTGTAATTGTTTAGCAGGACTGGACTTTGAAAGAGATGGAAATGACTTTTCATTGAATAAATCTGCATATGATTTTTTATTAATTTTGTTTTTGTTTTCTTCCACTTTTTGTTGTTTGACTGGGCACTGTGCCGAAATAGCTACATGTTTACCTTGACAATGGCAACATGTTGCCTCAGTTGATGGTACTTGACATTCTTTATAATTATGGTCCTTTGTACATATGGAACATCTTTGAGAGTTCTTACAGAATTTAGCTATATGACCATACCTTAGGCACTTCAGGCATTGTTTTACCGGCGGAATGTACGGACGTACTTCGAATCTTCAGCTGTTCAGGTCTACACTATCGGGTATCGCTGCACACGAGAATGTGATGGACACCGTCTTTGTAGGCTGAAAGGACACCCCTCCTCCTTCTGAAATAGTGCGACGCATAAATCTTCTGATAGAAATAATATTCTTTGTGCTAGTTATTGCGTTATAAATGTGTTCGTTACTCAGGTCAATTGGAACATGCATAATAACACCTGTATTTTCCGTAGCGGCTGCAGGAATACTGGCTTTCAATTTATAACTGTCTAAGAATTTACGATTTAGTAGCGCTGCATTAGCTAAACCAGGACGTTCGAAAATAACACCTATTTTGAATCGATTCATGCGTAATAATTGCTTTACGCCCTTATTATATTTCTTAATGCTGGTTGAAAGGGACATCATGTCTCTATCACCGATCGGGACTAAGTCTACACTTTCTAAAAAGACAACGTATTCGAAATTGCCTCCGTTTTCAGGATATGACTTAATGTAATCGGGAACCCTGAATTCCCGATACTTGTCCTTTTCAACTGGTACAGATTCCTCTGAAGAGCTTGAGACTCCACCGTCGTCTTCAGAGGACACCAATGGTGGAGCAGAAGACGAACTGTCTTCTTTTTTCCTTTTCTTTGCATTTCCTTTCTTCCCCATCATGAGAAAAGCAAACGATTAGACTTTGAATAAATAAAATAATTATTTGAAAATTTTTTTTCAAAAAAGCCACCCTTTCGTTACGAATTTCCCGCGCTTTTTTTCCCACCTCTGTTCAATAACACTGTCATGGACAACAAACCGGAATTAGACGGAGCATCTAGAAAATCTACCACATTTCAGGTAAAATGATTATAAGATCACTGTAGATAAATACTACACGATGATACTTAATTTCTTGAAATTCACTAACAACAATCTGACATGACGTTTAAACGCTGAAACAATAAGAATCTTCATGATCCAGACCAACCAACAACTTATTTGTAATTTCCGATACTTGAAATTGTCTTAATTGGGGTAATTATCCCAGAATATTAATTAGGCAAATTTAGAACGTTTAACCTGACAACATTTTGTCAAAGACAATTCACAGATTAAAAATAGATTAATCGGACAACGAAATTTCTAGAAAAAAGTCTATATTGAAAAAATAGTTTCATTTCCGTTTTCGGTTATTTAGTTTATTATGAATTTTACTGAAAACTGAAAATTATTAAGGATTGCTCCGTACGATATTAATTCGATGGTTACCAATCAAAATATTAAAATATCGATTAAAACTACTACTATGAATCGGCGGCCACCAGATGTCGCCTCTTAACTGTCAGAAACTGACGTTCAACTGAATGACATTTGGAATGTAAACATTGGCAACTTATTTACAATATTTGATCTAATTTACTGTGAAAACTTATTTATTAGGGTTTAGAAAAGTGATTTATTGTTAGAAAGTATTAACTAAAGTGTCCTGTGACGAAATACAGTTGAAGGAATGAATCCTTCCATTAAGTTCAGGCCAAAGTCAATTGTACAAACTACGAATGAATATGTGACTCGGAAACTTTGTATGTTTTCAGGTAAATGCTACTTTAATTAATAGTAACGCAGCTGAGCAATACCAACCAGTGGTATGTACAAAAAAAACAACATAACAGTCCATCAACGCGAAACGTCTAATGAGCAGTAAGTCTAATTAGCAAAATGTCCATGTAGCAAAACGTCCAACTATCAGATGGTCTGTATTGCAGAACATCTATTTAGCAAATCGTCAGATTATCAAAATGTCGGATACTCAGGCACATAATTCAACACACACATAGCATCGGGAGGGAAACGGACACGGCATTATAATATGTACATACAGACTCTTTGGTCTATGTACTCGTAGCGTATATCATATCTTTTTAATTCTGACTGACACTTATTGTCATGCATTCTATTTGATTAGCATTACTCATTTGTTTTTTCCTGTAGGGACAGTTGGGGAACAGTGGAACACGGGGCACTATGGAACAATGTCGATTAAAATTTGAATTTCAAACTAATTCACGCGCTACCGCTTCGACCAATCGCAGTGCGTCCTGCGCCATACGAGGACGTAGTGAAATATGGCGGCGCGACAACAATGGAGCTGTGAATAGAAAAATATTGGTTTTTATGTTCAAAAGTTGAGATTTCTTTTCAAAGTAGGTACTTTCGTTTTTAGTAAAAAAGTTTAAACAATAGGTAAGTGATATATTTTTTTCATAAATCTTAATCATTTTGTTTATTTGAGACCGCTTTGTGTTAAGTTCAAAACATAACCTAACTTTTTTGAAGACTTGTTTGAAATTTTGTACACGCTATGGGGCACTATGGAACGGGGCACAGTGGAACGCTGTTCCATTGAACCCCACTAACTTAACTTTATGTTTTGGCAGATTTTACACAAGTCCAGAATGGTGAGACACCGCGTCAGAAAAAGTGACAGGGGCCTTCACAGCGAAGCTAACATGCGAGAAGCTGTAGAACTCGTAGAAGGTGGTATGAACTTGCGTGGTGCTGCTGAAATAAAAAATGTCAAATGTACTACATAATCATAATCATCATAAGCAGCCTATAATGTTCCCACTGCTGGGACTCAGGCCTCCTCTCTATGAGAGGGAGTGGGCCGTAATCCACCACGCGGGCCCAGTGCGGGTTGGTAGATAAGTAAATGTACTACGTTGTATCGATATGTCCAAAAGAAAAAAGCTGCAGCAGATGAAGCAGAAATTCGTATGACACCTAACTATGCAGTAAATAAAGTATTTTCAACTGACCTTGAAAAATCATTGGAAGAATATTTGGTGATTTGTTCCAAAATGTGCTACGGTCTCGACACTTTAGAAACAAGACGTTTAGCTTATGAAATGGCGAAGCATCATAATCTTAAAATTCCCCAAGCTTGGAATGAACGGCAAATGGCTGGTATTGACTGGCTTTACGGCTTTAGACAACGTCACCCCAAGATAAGTCTTCGTAAACCTGAAGCTTGCAGCTTGTCCAGGGCTACTTCCTTTAATAGGCACAATGTGAAAACATTTTTTGATAACCTCTTTACTATTTTACAAAGGTATCCAAGTTTTGGGGATGGTACCCGAGTGTTTAGCTTAGATGAAACTGGAACAACCACAGTTCAGAAACCAAAAAGAGTTTTTGCTTCAAAATTATCTAGACAGCTAAATAAAGTCACCAGCGCAGAGCGAGGAACATTAGTGACTACTTGTTGCATAGTTTCCGCCACTGGAAGTGCTTTGCCGCCAGTAATGGTATTCCCGCGAAAGAATTTTAAAACTCATATGTTGACGGGAGCACCCTCAGGCACTTTAGGTCTTGCTCAATCCACTGGATGGATGACCGGCGAATTGTTTGCGGATGTTATGAGGCATTTTGTGAAAATGACTTCATCTACGGAAGACAATCCAACTCTTGTAATCATGGACAATCATGAGAGTCATTTATCTCCGGTGGTTTTAAATATTTCCAAAGACAATGGGGTAATACTTCTTACTATACCTCCACATACCAGTCACAAACTTCAAGCTCTCGATGTATCCGTGTTTGGGCCATTCCAAAGCTATTATAATGCTGCGGCAGATACATGGATGGTTCGGCACCCAGGGCAGACTTTAACAATTTACAATGTGGCTGAGCTTGTAGGACAGGCATTTGAAAAATCGATGACGCCATGCAAGATCAAATCTGGATTTAAAAAGACCGGAATTTTTCCATTTGACCGAGATGTCTTTGCTGAAGACGAATTTCTAACAAGCGAAGTGACAAATAGACTTTTGACTGATGAGGAGCAACAACCGCAGCAACCAAGGGATACTACACCTCCTATCGATGACCTTCTACTTCAAGAGCTGCAATCCAAGAATTTGAAAATCAGATAAAAAGCCCCTTAGAATGTAGAGACTTCCCCAGAGCAGGGCCTAGAAAAAACAATAATAAGAGAAAGAAAGGAAAAAGTTTGATATTAAATGACACTCCTGTGAAAAATGAAATAGAAGAAAGTGCACGTGAAAGAGAACAAAAAAAACTAAAGAGAACAAAAATAACGAAGACTAAAAAGACTGAAAACTGAAAAAGTAACAAAGACAGTATTTTCTAGTCCTGAGAAGAGGTTCGATTCAGATGATAATATAACTTCGTGCGAATCTAGTGATAACGATATGCAACTTCCACTGTCCAGCTTTAGGTTACCAAAACCTAACGTTTTTATCGTAGTAAAATTTGCCGATTTGAAGCAAATCAAAGTTTTCGTTGGTCAAATACTGTCTGATATAGATGAGAACAACGAATATGAGATAAATTATTTGCGACGAAGCGGAAAAGTTGACAATAGTTTCTATTTTCCGTTAGAACCGGACATGGCAATGGTTTCAGCTGAGGATATTGAACTAGTCTTGCCAAACCCGTCCTTGTCTGGAAAAACTAAACGTCAAAAAAGCATCTACACGTTTCCTGACAAGGTATTAAAAAGATTTGATACCATTGGTTAATTTTTTGGTATGAATACAGGTCGTGTTTCAATGTGCCCCATACCCTGTTTCATTGTACCCCAGACCTGGGGCACAGTGGAACACAGGAAGGGGTTCACAAAATCAAAGATAAATAGGTTTAAGTTTGATTATTGATCTCTGTTTTGCTGTGCAATTATTAAGAGTCCGTGCACAAAATTCCCTCGCTAGAGTTTAGGTAAATTCATTGCGATGCTATGTTTGTGTGCACCGTTCACGCACACACGCCTAAAGATTGAGCGTAGTGATCGCCTATACAGTTTTGATCATATAAATTATATTTTTTTATTCATTGTATGGTTAAGAAATAAAAGTTGGAATGTTTGTCTAGTATAGTATTCGTGTAGTATAATTACAACAATCAACATAAAAATGGTAGAATTTGGTGTTATATGCTTTTAGGTACGTACATATTTTAGACATTCAATAATATTGAGGTACGGTAATATTATTACAGTGTTCTGACTCGGTCCTGTTCTACAAATAATTACTTACAGCCGCGCGGTACGTAAACATGCGATAGGGCTGCCCGCCTACAGTATTTTAAATTCATCAACCTACTTGAGTTTATTTTAGAGATGCACCGAAATTCGTTTCACATTCGGTATTACCGAAGTTCGGCAGCTTTTACCGAACTTCGTCTCCGGCCGAATTTCGGTAAGATCTGCCGAATGTCGGCCGAAATTCGGTAGCTTAAATTAATTTAAATAAGAAATGGAAAAGTGAAAATAAATTTATTTTAAAATGAAATCTAGATCAAATGATAATTTGTAAGTAAATAAGTAACGTCGATGTTCGTTTTTGTTTTTATTTCCGTAGAAAAGAAACAACATCACGTATCAAAAATATGCTTTATTAAAATTATCAATTGTAATATTATTAATTTACTAGCTTTTGCCAGCAACTTCGTCCGCGTGGAATAATGACTTCCGGAAATTGAGGCACTAACTCTCCTAGTTTAACCGATGTGCTCTTTCTTCTGCCGATTCTTGAGAACGCGTATTTCTCATTCAACGCGTTTTTCAAGACAATAGCGGGCGGACGCCGGCGTCCGCTTGGGGTTTGAATAACTAAAAATATATAACTACGTCTAATATATAAAATAATATATAATAGAACCTACTTCACTTAAAACTAAATACCTATAACTACTATAATTAATAATACCTATACCTATAATTAATAAAAGTACCTACGTTTTTACCTACTTAATATTAAAAAAAAACTGAACATAAATTAACCAAAACTTACCTACTACTAACTAACTACTACTAACCTATTACTACTTCACCTAAAAAGAAATCCTGTTTTCCCAACATTTCCCTTCACTGCTCTGCTCCTATTGATCGTAGCGTGATGAAAAGTATACTATAACCTGCCCAGGACTATGAAGAACAATTGTACCAAGTTTCGTTGAAATCCGTCGAGTGGTTTTTGTTTCTATAACGAACATACAGACAGACAGACAGACAGACAGAAAAAAATTTTACTGATTGCATTTTTGGCGTCAGTATCGATCACTAATCACCCGCTGATAGTTATTTTGGAAATATATTTCATGTACAGAATTGACCTCTCTACAGATTTATTATAAGTATAGATTATCTATCAGCAAGGTAACATAACATTCTGGACTCTAGTCTAGATGAGGAACGAACACGATCTGACCTGTTCATTGAGCAAAAGCGCGCGAAATGTAACCGAAGTTCGGCCGAGCTTCGGTTTATGTACATATTTAAACCGAACATTCCGCCGAATTCGACATTCGGCAGGACCCACATTCGGTGCAACACTAGTTTATTACTAGTCTTGTGATTTTATAGGTAAATATTATATTTTTAGTAAAAAAAAATGAAGTTCGTTATGAATGAAATAGGAAGAGTTCAATAAAAAAACATGTATTTTTTATTAGTAGATTTAATAAAAAAAAAAAAACTTTATTCTACAGTAAACAACATATCACCAGTAATTACTGTCTTTTCAGAAATTGCACTGTCATCGATTTTCAATGTACTCATGAATACTTCTATGCACTTCTAGCGCTGATCAAAAGTAAAAGTTTACAAGTTTTTGAGACGAAGCCGTAGCGATTTGATTTGAATCACATTTTGTTAGAATCTGTTTGATACGTGCCACGTTTCGGCCTTTTTTTTGGTGATGCGATTCTTTCTTTCGACCCATTATCTAAAAAAAATTTCTGTATTAATACCTACCAGTAACTTAGAGGCAGTGTTGGGCTCAATAACTAAAACACTCCATCGATTGATTAGTCAAACCAAAGCATTAAAGAACCATTAAAAAAAATATGTGTGTGGTCGGGGGACCTCCGTCAGGAACAAGGCTCCTTCTCACGTATGATTTCAAACAAAAATTTCGCAGCCGCCATTTTGGATTTACATTTTGACCTCACATCGATTATAACACCCTCGAAAACTATGAAAACGATACTCATGATGAAAAATTTGAGAATTTTCGCAGCCGCCATTTTGGATTTACAACGTCACTATCTGCTTTATAAACCATGAAAACGACACTGATGACAAAAAATTAGAAAATTTTCGCAATCGCCATTTTGGATTTTCAGTTTCACCTCACTATCTACTTTAGCACCTTCGAAAACTATAAAAATGATACCCATGACGAAAAATTTGAAAATTTTCGCAGCCGCCATCTTGGATTTACATTTTAACGTCACTATCGGCTTTAAAACCCTCGAAAATCATGAAAACGACATCAATGACTAAACATTTGAATTTTTTTCGCAACCGCCATTTTGGATTCATATGTTGACCTCACTAATGACTTTGGCACCCTCGAAAACTATGAAAATGACACCCATGACGAAAATTTAGAAAATTTTCGCAGCCACCATATTGGATTTACATTTTGACCTCACCGGCTATCGAATTTAGCAACCTCAAAAACTATAAAAATGACAACAACGCCAGCCGAGTCCAACTATAGACACAACACGCGCACACCAGTATTTTATATTTATATCAAAAGATTTAATGTTCTTCATAAATATACAAAGTACTTACTTAAAATAAAATTAATACTTACCGGATCAAAATATAAATCAAAAGATTTAATGTTCTCCATAAATATACAAAGTACTTACTTAAAATAAAATGAATACTTACCGGATCAAAATATGGTAGTCGGCGTACAATTTCTGAAAATTATGTTTACGTAGAACGCACGCGCCTGCGATACAAAGTGACGCGTCCTCACGCTGGGAAGGCCCGGTCGCTACTGACGGGATCGATTTTGCGCGGTCGATAATATAGTTCATTTTGCCATTTATTTACGAAATGAAGTTATTGTTTATTTATAAAATAAAATTTAGATTCTATTAAATGGTTAGCTTAAGATTAATAGGTAATTTTTAAAATTTCTTAAAAGTATTTCTAAGGAATAGAAAAAAATACTTATTTGTCTAGAACTTTTCCAAAAATTATGTTATTTCAACATTTTTTCCTGCTATATTTTGTATTGAAGTTGAAAAAAGTGGTTCAGCCACGTGCAAGTAGACCATATAATGATGCTGATGATATTTTTTAATGTTCAAAATCTAAATTAGTTTCTTGTAAACGGATAATCAAACGTCAGTCTCGCGTCATTTTTCGGAAAACTTGTTGCGAAATTTAGTGATTTTCCATGAATACTTAATTTTTTTGAAAAATCCCTTTCAGCCACATGCAAGACAAAGAACTAAACTCTTCAATTTACAAATAATTTTGTTTAAATTTTCTTTCCCTTTCCCACAACGAATGAACAAAATTGATCAAAATCAGCCAATTTCGTGCACGGCCCCTTAAGTTAAGGTATATTGTTGATGTTTGTAAGCAAAAATCATATAAAGAATAAAGACTGATTTTTTTTTAAATAAAAAAAATTTTTTCGTACCATTGTGCCCCAACTGTCCCTATCGATTGCTATTCATTACAAATACAAGAGTTCTGGCTTCTAATTTCTAAAAATGAATGAAGAACAAACATTTGCTTTCATCGAAAGTCAAAACACTGGAACACTGGTGTCAGGCCGTGAAAAAACGACCTCTTAGATTAATTATTATAAATTATTAAATAATTGTGTTTATTTTGTTTTAAATCTATTGCTAATCTTAGAATCTTAATATAAAGTGTATCACGCAGTGTCTGTGCCGTGTATTTTGTCGTGATTATTCTTAATAATCGATATTACGAAAAATCATCTACCGGCTGTCAACGTTTGGATTGCGGATTTGAATTCATCGAACCCGGGGAGTATTTTGTTTTATGATAATCATTATTGTAGTTGTATTTACACACTATACATCATCTGTAAACACTGCTCAGAGTTATGAGCAACGTCCAGTACACACCGGCACCGTTTATGTCTCCTTTTGCTTGACAAATTGTGGAAGCAGAATCGACGACGAAAACACTTGCCTCAGACATAAAATTACACTACATGCTTTACTACACATATTTATCCATAGCCTAGTATTGTTTAATGGAATCAATTTTAACTGCTATACTAAATTTACTAAACTATTGTTTAAATACCCAACATTGTTGAAATGATGAAAGTTTGTTATTTCTAATCTCATGTCCCTAACATCCCTGCTGTAAATTAGCTGGCCCATTATTATTCTAAAAAATAATAAATGTCGTTCTGTAAACATTAAAAATTGTGATAAGCCCTAGAATAAATTAAATAAATTCTTATTTTCTTACACCTTCATATTTTTATAATCTTTTCTAAAACTTTATCCTTTGTTTTTCTTATTTCTTGCTAATCTGTCTTACCCTCCTAACTTCTCAATTTCTCAACTCATTCAGATTCCTCATACACTCAGTTGTTTCTTGTCACATTGCAGGTGCCATTTGGAGATTTTTTTCTTTTGAAAATGATGACCCGCGGAGCCACTGTTCGTGACATGAATGACAAACTGAATGTAGCACTGAGGAAGCTGGAGGCATCACAGAAGGAATGCAACCAGCTACTGCAGGAAAGAGAGGACAGCGAGGTTGAAGTCAAGAGGATTAACGACAAAAACACTGAACTCAAAAGACAGCTTGTAGAACTTCATACCCAGCATTTAGACATACTTGAGCAGCATCACCATCTACGTCAACTAGTGTCAGACTTTCAAACTTGCAGTGACACTCATAACCAGGCTTTGAAACGCATATCAGGCCTTGAAGCAGAATTATGCGAGGCACACAACACCATTTCCACCATCAACTCTCTGAAAGCCAGCGAACAGGTTGCCAACACCAATAACCTTTTCAACGAGCTGGTTGGTAGTGTATCTGGACTGGAGTATGAGAAGCCCACCATTACCATAGACCTGACTGGGAACGATACCTTAACTAGATGTCCAACTCCAACTAGGCATAATAAAATTAAGAAATACACACATCAAAAGTGTCTAGGGATCAACATATATTTTTGCAATAACTTTTCTCCTGATTGATATTAATTAAAATTTTCTTTAAGGATTCATCAAATAAAGTGTTTTCGTTTGTCACAGTAACGATAAACCAAGTCACCTTTGCATTAATAAAGAAATTTGCCATTTTCCTAATAAAGGGATTTTTGACATTTGAACCACTAACACAAAAGTTCGAAAAAAAGACTGTAATAACAGTTTTCTCTAAAATTTTATTCGGTAACTTAAACAATTAATAATCCGTGTTTCTACCGCGAACACTAACAACACAAGAACATCGGTTTGGCATACTCAAAATGAGTTCATCCAAATCACGCTGTGGAATGGCCGCCCATGTTCGTTGCAACAACAAAAAAAGGTCTTCTTGCGACTGGATACCCTCCATATTCGGCAGAGCTCTTCTCTGTAGCATATCCCATGCATGCTCAATCGGGTTCAAGTCTGGCGACTGAGCAGGCCAGGGCAGGACATTGATGTTAGCTGCGGCGAGAGTCTGTCTTACAACTCTTGCGGTGTGCGGTCGTGCATTATCATGCATTAACTGAAATAAGGGACCGATTTGCACTTGTAGAGGAACGATGACGTCTGATACAATCGTCTCAGCATAAATTTGAGCGTTGAGGTTGCCTCTGATCCAAATCAACTCAGTTCTTCCGCCGATCCAAATACCCGCCCATACCATGATGGTTCCACCACTATAAGGATGGACTTCCTGGCAGGATTTTAATCGCTGTTGGCGTCCAGGGGTTCTCCAGTGTCGTATACGTCTTGTATCCGGTCTCATACCAAAACGAGACTCATCAGAAAAGCACACGAAACGCCATTGTTCTTCTGCCCAATTTCTGTGTTCAAGAGCCCATTGATATCGAATCCTACGATTGTGCATTGCTATAGGTGGTACCCGTAGCGGTCTTCGGGAATGAAGGTTCACTTCATGCAAGCGGTTTCTGACTGTTTGGTCGCTAATTAAGTTCCCTGAAGAGTGATGAAGCCTCACGGCTAACATCATGGCGGTTATTGTTGGAGCTCTTCGAGTTAAGATTTGAATGTATCGGTCTTGTCTACGTGTGGTGCAGCGATACCGTCCTTCATGGCGCTCAGCCACGGTACCAGTGCTTCGGTAACGTGTCCAAAGTCGACTGATAACACTCTGACTTGTATTCAGAGCTAAAGCCACAGTACGTTGCCGGGAACCAGCTTCTATCATTCCCACGGCTCTGAGCATTTCTTCCCTGCTTAAATGACGTCGCCGCTCCATAATAACGTTGGTTTTAATCAGTAGTAGGGAAACAGTAGCACTAATAATGTCTTCAATGCGTTGTATGTTTTTATAGGGAAAATATTGACAGCTGATTTTCATCTTTTACTCGAATTTGATTCACAGTTCCTGATTCAAATTATGAAATGCACCAAAAAGGATACATATAAATTTATAAAATCATAAATTTATTACAAAGCCACATCTCAATCTCAAGAAATCCGCATAAAAATGCTTGATCCCTAGACACTTTTGATGTGTGTATATTAAAATTAGTAAAATCATTAAAAAGTATAAGAAACTCTTGAAGACACAAAGTGTTCACAAGTTTAACATTAATCTTAGGAAACAACGTATTAACTTACAAAGTCAATTAAATGTATGTAATAATGAGTTGGAAAATAGCAGACAAATGTATTATGTTGACATACAAAACCTTCAAAAGGAATTATTGAACAGGGAAAATACCCTTAAGGAAATATCCTGTAAGTATGAGTCTAGTCAACAAATGTTAATTGAGCGCTTGCAGGAGGCCTGTGAGTTGGTGGACCTAGTCACATACAATGCAGAGAGGTATGAGTCACTGACAAACAATCTCACCTGTAGTTGCGCTCGAACTCACACCACCATCTCACCACCCGATCCACCTTGCATATCACAGCTTGTTGTACCTGCCACTTCACCCATTTTAACTCATACTATAAAAACTATCAATCACACTCAAAGTAACGTTTTGGTATTTTCTGATAGATTAGGATCAGGTTTTGGATCATTATTAAATAACCGCTCTAAACATACTATAGTTAACTGTTGTTATCATAACCTGCATTTTAATGAGCTTGTTCATAAAATAAAACATACACAAATGAATGAGCAGACTACTGTAGTTCTTTTAATTGGAAACAGTCTGAGCTTAACTAAAAGGGACCTAGTTAATGGTATTGACACCCACCCTACTTAAATTAAAATTAGGTAAATTAATATTATGTGCATTGCCATATTCTAATAATTTGTATAATGCAGAAAACAATCACATTTATAATTTAAACAATTTAATGCATATTTTGACATGTCATAGTGACCGTTTAATGTATTTTGACACAAACAATTTTGTTACGGATTTTGTTTTAGTTCAGGAACATATGTTTCTTCCCAAGAAAAGTCAACATGTATTGGCTACTTTGTTAGCTTACAGTATACACGCAGTTATTGATAATTTAACTGAGACTAGTTTAAGTGACGAAACAGTATTATCTAGTACTTCTAATAATACTGTGATTCATTCTTTAAACTTTTAGAGTCGACAAAAGAGAAGCATAATAAGAATATTTTATTGTATCACCAAAATTTTAATCGCTTCTCTGGCAAAATCCTAGACGTGGAAATGTTAATAGATAAATATCATATGGATATCTTATGTTTTTGTGAAACCTGGTTAAAACCAGATAGAATGTTGTTTAATGTAAATAATTTTTCAGTTGTCAGTGCGTTCAACAGGTCCTCAATAGGGGGTGGTACTTTGATATTATGTAATAGTAGTTTTAGATATAAAGAAAGAAAGGATATCACTGCTTGCTCTGTTGATCGCTTATGTGAGGTAGCATGTGCGGAGGTAGAGGGCCATACTTTCTTATGTGTTTATAGACCACCAGCCTCAAACTTGTCATCTTTTTTGATCATAATGGAGGAAATACTAAGTAAACTTTTTAAAGATAGTAAATTTGTTTTTGTTTGTGGCGACCTAAATATTGATCTATTAGTTAATTCACCAGAAAAATGTAAACTTATCTCATTGTTTAAATCATTTAATCTAAAATGTATATTTAATGAAGCATCTAGGATAACAGTAACTTCAGCATCATGCATCGACAATGTATTTACTAATTGTAATATAGAAAACTCTTCCTTAATTAGTGGCGTTAGGTCTGACCACACTGGTCAACTTGTATCATTTGACTTAGGTAAAAAATTACACATAGATAAATCCACTCAATATAGACCTCTAACTAAAAATAGATTGAAAATCTTTAATAATAATGTTCATAACAATCTTTCAACAGCTACTTTTGATTCACAAGACCCCGACATAAACTATAGTACATTATTTTCTACAGTATGCCAAGAATTCAATAAAGCATGTCCTGTAAAAAAAGTTACTATCAATACTAAACCAAAATTTAGTGAATGGGCCACTGCTGGCATTAGAAAAAGCAGAGATATTTTAAATAATTTGTATCACGAGAAATCATTAACTTCTGATCAAGCCCTTCATAAATATGTAAGAAACTATTCTAAAATATTCAAAAGAGTCTGCGCTGAGGCTAAATCTAAATTGATAAGTAACAAAATTAGTATGTCTAATAATAAAATAAAAGCTGTGTGGCAGATAATTAACAAAGAAACTGGAAACACAAAACAGCAACATCAGAATGAGTTGTCCCTAAAAATCGATGATGAAATCATTTCAGATAAGTTAAAAGTGGCTGAGACACTAGAAAATTTCTTTACCAACATCCCAATAGAGGTTACAAAATCACTCCCCTCATCACCTGTATTAGCTGAATCTCTTCTTATAGAAAACTTTAATAAGGATATTCCAATTTTTGAATTCAAGCCCATTTCTATTGCCACTATTAAAAAAGCATTTAAAAGTCTTAACATAAAAAATACTGAAGACTTATGGGGGATTTCTGTTAGGGTTCTTGGAGATATTATTGACACAATTGCCCCTGCCCTAACAGGCATATTTAATCAATGTCTAGACAGCGGTACGTTTCCTGACTTAATGAAACATAGTAAAGTAGTACCAATTTTCAAATCGGGTAGTAAGTTTGATCCCTCCAATTATAGACCTATATCTGTGTTACCAGCATTGAGCAAAATCTACGAAAAAATCATGCTAGACCAGATGCTGTCACATTTTAACTCAAATGGGATTTTACATAGTCACCAGTTTGGTTTCACGAAAGGTAGGTCGACGATGGACGCGGGAGTAAAACTCATCAGTCACATTTTGGAATCCTGGGAGAAGTCCCAGGATGCAATTGGCATTTTCTGTGACCTCTCAAAAGCGTTCGACTGCGTTGACCATAATACACTGATCTGTAAATTATACCATTACGGAATTCGTGGACAAGCTGCTGATCTTGTTCTTTCATATCTGTCAAAGAGGCAGCAAAAAGTAAACGTTAACGGGGCGACGTCATCGTGGTCTCTAGTTAAGATGGGCGTGCCTCAAGGCTCAATTCTTGGGCCTTTTCTATTCCTAGTATATATTAATGACCTTCCTTACATGATGGCTAACTTATCGGATATCATTTTATTCGCTGATGACACTTCCCTTATTTTTAAAATAGATAGAAAAGATACGGATGTTTTAAATGTCAACGATAGTCTGGCTGTTCTTTCGAAATGGTTTGCAGCTAATAATCTTTTACTTAATGCGAACAAAATGAAATGTCTTAGGTTCTCATTACCAAATGTACCTCAAGTGGGTCTGAATTTAGAGCTTGATGGCAAAAAACTAGATGTTATTACGGAAACTGTATTTCTGGGAATTACTTTAGATTCAAAATTACAATGGGGCGCACACATTAGAGCTCTTTCAGGTAGATTAAGTTCAGCTGCATATGCAGTAAGGAAAATAAGGCAGTTGACAGATATAGCCACAGCTAGGTTAGTATACTTTGCTTATTTCCACAGTATTATGTCTTATGGTGTTCTGCTGTGGGGATCGGCAGCTGACGTAGATTCAATTTTCATTTTACAAAAGAGGGCAATCCGCGCAATTTATAAAATGAGTCCTCGCGAGTCTCTTAGAAACAAATTCAAAGAAATTGATATACTAACTCTGCCTTCTCTTTATATTTTAGAAAGTATTTTGTATGTTCGCAAAAACTTAGGACTTTTTAAAATAAGAAGCGATTTCCATAATATAAATACCCGTAGTAAAAATGAAATTGTGATACCTAAATTTAGATTAACAAAAACTAGCAAGTCTTTTCATATAAATAGCATCCGTTTTTATAACAAGTTGCCAAAACCGGTTACAGAACTTAGCGATGGAAAGTTCAAAACCCTCATCAAACGTGTCCTTATCAAAAAAGCATATTATAAGATTAAAGACTACGTTGAAGACAAGGTAGTTTGGCAATAATTGCTTCTGTACATGTGGCTTCCCTGGCATCTCATTAACGGCATAACTACATAAATGTCTATTAACTGCTCTCAAATTACGATTTTTATTTAATTTTTACATACTTCTTTGACATTTAATCTTTTTACTATTCGACATTATATAGAGACAATTCTAATCCTTCAACTCTTTTTAGTGGTTGTAATGGAAATTATGATCACTTGGTTTTAATAGGTTTTTATATTTTATTTATCTTTTTTTGAGTTTTTGATTTTGTAAATGTGAGGACTTTGTAGGCCCTGTAGATTTTAGATCTGTAGATCATTTTTTATTTTATCAAGTACCTGGCACTTGTTGACAGGCCTACGCTGTTCTCCCATACCTACTGTAATTAGAAAACATTGTAAAAGCCAATTATTTTTAAAAGAGTAACCGTGGAGTTTCTTGCCGGTTCTTCTCCATAGGAAACGACCAATTGGAACCGTGCACCTAGCTTCTGACGTTTCATAAGTGCCCTTGTAGGCTTATGTGAAATAAAATATTTTGATTTGATTTGATTTGAAAAGAAGAAGCGTGTGCTGCTGCTGAATGGCCACAGGTACAATTTAAATATCACAAATACGGCAGCGGCGGCGACCTCTCGCGCCCGGCCCTGGTTCAAGCCATGGTCCGGGGCGAGAGGGAGTGGGAGGCAGTCACCTCCTTCTGCGAAGCAGTCATGCTAGCGAAGGAGGTGGCGGGACGGCTGAGGGAGAGGGCCTCACGTCCCAGCCGCCGCGGGAGACGCCCCGGGCGTCGGGAGCCGCGAGACGACTCCCGGCCACCGTAGGCGCGGGCCTGCGGGCGGAGAGTAATGGGTAACTCTCCGTCCGATCAGGACCAGGCCCGTGCCGGACGGCGCGTACGTGTTCCACGCGCGCCTCAAAGAGATGTCAGCAGCAAGGAAGGGGCCCGAAAGGGCCGAAGCCTGCCGGGGCAGCGGGATTGTCCGAAAGGGTTACCGCTACCCCGGAACACAAAGGGCTAAGGAAGGAACACGGGTGGGTTTTAGTCAGTAAGAGTCTGACACTCCCTTCTGCTCCACCCAGAGCGGGAGGGGTCATTGGATGATTTCCCATCCACAAAAAAAAAAAAAAAAAAAAAGGGAGGGTCACCTCTATGGAGATGCTCCCAGCGCAATGAGTTAGTGCATCTGTTACAATGAATAAAAACGAAAACAAGATAATTGAATCGCTTGTTTTCCAAACAGCACATGTCCAAAATTTTTAATATAAAAAAGGGAAAAAATATCATTTTTTTTTATTATTTTATTTGCTTAATCATTAAAAATATATATTTTACTAGCTGCGCCCCGCGGTTTCACCCGCGTAAGTTTTGATCCCGTGGAAATATCGGGATAAAAAGTATCCTGTGTGTTATTCTGATGTATAAACTATATTACTGTAAAGTTTCATAAAAATCCGTTCAATAGTTTTTGCGTGAAAGAGTAACAAACATCCATCCATCCATCCTCATAAACTTTCGCATTTATAATATTAGTAGGATTAGTAGGAAGTAGGATTTGTTCTCAATTGACAATAATCATGGGTCATCCTGAAAAATATTTTGCTATCTTTTTTTGTTCCTACTGTAAAAACACAGTTTTGGACAAGTGCTGTTTTGAAAACAAGCGATTCAATTCGTCAGTTAAATGAGCATACTTGTAAAGCTAATTTCGGTAAGAACAGGACTGACATAGTAATGGACAAATGCAAGAAATTAGTTCGCCAAAAAGCAAAACCTGTCCAGAAAATTTTTGAGAAAGAATTCGGAAAAGTGGATGAGTATCAACAGGTACTAGATTTTAACTCAAAAAAAGACACTGTTCAGGGCTCGTCGTAAATATTTAAATGTTTGTAAAACTGAATTCAAAAACTTGAATGATGTTACAATTATAAATAATGGCCGACAGTTTCCTTGTTTGTGAAGATGGATGTGACAATAATAAAATCTTAATATTTTCAACACCTACGAGGGGAGGTCCAAAAAGTTCGTGGAATGCAAATGTTTTAAATAAAATGAAACAATAAATCTATTTTTCCTTTTCAATATAATCACCTTTAAGCTGAATACATTTATTAGATCTATGAATTAATTTTTCTAAACCATCGTAAAATATTTTTTATCTTTTGCCTCAAAATGAGCCAAAATTGCCTCCTCATTGTCGTCGGAAAATTTATTTTCCCTTAAAAGTCTTTTTTTCAATTGGGGTACAAATAAAAAACACTTAGCGCCAGATCTGGACTGTAGGGTGGGTGGACTAGTGATTCGAAGCCATGCATGTGCAGAGCAGCCATTGCAATTCTGCTCTTGTGAACCGGCGCGTTGTCTTGCAAGAGCAACACACCCTTGGTCAATTTTCTTCGAAGATTTTCCTTGATGGTCTCCTTAATTTGTTTCTAATATCCTTGCGTAGTATTCTCCGGTTATGGTCCTTCCCTTTTCTTTGTAATCAATCAGTATTATCCCCTCACAATCCCAAAAAACAGTAGCCATCAACTTTCCAGCCGACTCTGACACTTTGAATTTCTTTGGCGGTGGAGTCCCCTTTTTATGCCATTGCATGGACTCTTGTTTGGACTCAGGCTCAAAGTATTGACCCCAGGTTTCATCTCCGGTAACAATCCGCTCCAAAATCTGTACAGGTTTGTCTCCACACAACTCCAAATATTGTTTGGATGCATCGACGCGCTGCTGTTTCTGAAGCGGCGTGAGCATTTTCGGTACCCATCTTGCACTGACTTTTGTCATACCCAGGTGGTCATGTAGGATTCGCAAAATGGTGGTATATGATACTCCAACTAATACAGATAACTGTTTTTTCTTCAAACGGGTATCCTCCAGTACAATTTTTTTCACCTTTTTGACGATGTCTGATGTGGTGGCCTCAACTGGCCTTCCTGAGCGGGGATCGTCTTCAATCGAGTCTCGACCATGTTTAAAAAGACCATGCCACTTGTAAATCATTGATTTACTAGGGCAGTGTTCCCCATAAACGGTTTCCATTTCATTAAAAATGGTCTGTGCGTTCTTTCCTTGCTTGATAAGGAATTTTATCACAGCACGGTATTAAATTTTCTCCATAGTTTCAGTTTTCTTCCGGATTGACTTGTTTAGCAGGCGAGTGTTCGTAAATGAATGACACAATTGGGCTGAAACTCAATTTATATACTAACGATGTAATTAGTATGACACTAAGCGAGCGCCCCTATTTCCACTCCATTCCCTCCATTCCACGAACTTTTGAACCTCCCCTCGTATGAGTAGACAATGCATTAAGATTAAGACATTGAAAAATAAGATGTATTTTATTGACGGAACATTCAAAGCTACACCCAAGCCATTGTACCAGCTGTTATCAGTTCATGTTGATTTGAATAGCTGTCATGACATAACTTGTGTTATGGGAGTTATATACGCGTTACTACCTGACAAGAGACAAGAAACCTACGAACGCTTATTTGGCCTCATTAAGCAGCATTTTGAAATAGATATGATGGCCATTAAATGCGATTATGAGATGGCGCTTATCAATGGAATTAAAGAAGCTTTTCCAAACACTCAAATAACGGGCTGTTATTATCATCTTAATAAGGCCATTTGGAAAAAAGCGTCAACGTTGGGTCTTCCTGAAAACAGAGAGTGCAGAAACATTGTCAGAGTATGTTCCAATTTACCTCTGCTACCTTCTCTATACGTTACGGAATGTTGGACTAGCATTGTTGAAAAGGCCACGAAAAGCGAAGAAATGGCGGCTTTTTAAAATTACTTTAAAAACAATGGCTACAATCTCTGGCAGATATAATAAACTGTCCTAGCAATTATAATTTTCGCACAAACAATGCACTCGGAGGTTGGCACAGGCAGCTAAACACCGGTCCGGCCGGTGCTCGAGCAATGGCTCGGGAGGAGGCACGGCTCCCTGTCGTTTCGGGTGACGCAGGTGCTCTCGGGGCATGGTTGCTTCGGGAAGTACCTGTGTCGCATAAACAGGGAGCCGGACGCCCGGTGTCACCACTGCGTCGACTGCCGGGAGGACACGGCGTGGCATACGCTGGCAGAGTGTGCCGCTTGGGTGGAGCCACGCCGTGCCCTCATCTCAGAAGTAGGCAGTGACCTGTCGCTGCCGGCCGTGGTCGAGTCGATGGTCGGCAGCGAGGAGTCCTGGGACGCGGTGGTTTCCTTCTGCGAAACAGTCGTCTCGCAGAAGGAGGCTGCGGAAAGGGAGAGGGAGATCTCGTCCACTCACCCGGCCCGCAGCAGGCGCACCGGGCGTCGGCGGAGGGCGGATAACGCCCTCTTCCAGCCCCCCTAAATGCACGTCGCCCCCCACACATCAGGACCCGAGGTGGCGGCGCGTAGTGTTCCACGCGCGCCCCTCTTAGACGTCGCGGGGGGAGTCAAACACCTCACTCCCCCCCCTGACCCGAGGAGGCCCGCAGTGGCGGGCCGGCACCAGTCGGGGGTTGCGGAAGGATCGTACGTTCCCGCGACCCCCGGCGTAGGTGTGAGATGGAACACCGGGGTGGTTTTTAGTCAGTAAGAGTCTGACAGACCCCGCCGCCCGCCCCAGGGCGGCGGACATCCATGAGGATTTTCCACCCCGGAACAAAAAAAAAAAAAAAAAAGGCAGCTAAACACGAATATAAAATCAAAGCCACCCCTGCTACTATTCCTCAAAGCTCTTAGAAAATAAACGCTTTGGCAAGATAATAGAAATACGCAAATACAAGAATATGTTATTTGAAGTAAATAAGAGAAGAAAGATCAATATAATGTTTAATGCCAAATACAAAAGAGAGTTGCAAAAGCTGGAGGGTCAAAAAGTTAGTCCCTTTGAATTTTTGATAAGCCTTGGCCATATCAAAAGGATATTAGGGGAATAAATGCAGAGGTATTTGTGCGCCTAATATCCTAATAATATTTAAGAGGCTATTAGGGTGGTTCTGATTTCGGTCCGATTTAAAGAAAAATTGAGAAATTTTAGATTTTGAAAATCTTTGTGTGGGACGAAAATATGACTGCTTAATAATACTATGTGTAAATATTTTCGAATTGCCTCCATTATTGTCCAAGATATATGTGGCTGAAGTTTTTATTTGTGATGGTACCTAATGATTTTTCGTTTTATGGAAATAATTACTATGTGATGGTAGTGACACAGTGTTTACTGGTAATGAGCGTACGTGGTCTAATTTTAAACGTGATTTTCAATCTTTGTGCCCGCGTAGAATAGATAGCGCGAACATTTTATTTGAAATTATGAAGACGGATTCCGATCGTTATCCTACATACGCTGAGTATACTAGGCGTTCATTGTTGCGATTGCGCGTTATCAACGGGCTAAGTGAAGAATTAATAAGTGCAAAAATTATTCGCGGCATAACCGACCCTCAAATTCGCGCGGCTGCTACGAACGCTAACTTGTTGCCATGCAATCTAGTTGAGTTTTTGTCGATTTATATTAAACCGACCCAGAATATCCCAGTCCGTACCAAACATAATGAGCCTCAGTCATTCGCGAAAAAGAGAACATCTAGAACAACGTTATAGATCAAAATATTTTAAATGTTTTTGGTCATAAACAAAACGAATGTCATAAACGTATGAAATTAAATAATACGGTTGATAAAAATGAGCCGTCAGGGTCGGAACCGTCTACTTCCAATCAGGTTAACAGCAGATCCGAGCCGTGTAATTTTTGCAAAAAGATAGGGCATAAAGTAGAGGATTGTTTTGCAAAGCAACGCAGTGAATCGCGCGGCAAATCGAATGTTAACTTTTGTCATGAGATTCAAGATGATTATCAACGGAACGACATAGCGTCTGCAGTGATTCAGGGTGTACCCGTAGATATCCTCATAGACAGTGGCTCGCAGGTTTCTTTAATTGCGGAATCGGTTGTGAAACATTTTCAATGTACCCAGATACCATCTTTTTCTACTTTGCGTGGCATCGGCAGCCAAGAAGTTGAGTCTAGTTTTTCTACAACGTTAACCATCGAGTTCCCTGAGATTTCCCTTGAAGTGGATTTCCATGTGGTCCCTGATTGTTATTTACGTTCAGGCTCAGAATGTCCCTTTCCCAAAATGTCCCTCGGTTTCAAATAGTCCCTTTCCCGAAATGTCCCCTTCCCATAATGTCCATTTCCCAGAAAGTCCCTTTCCCGAAACGTCCATTTCCCAAAATGCCCCGTTCCCCAAATGTCCCTTTCTCAAAATGTCCCTTTCCCGAAATTACCCTTTCTCAAAATGTCCCTTTCCTACGACAGCTACGCGTTTAAACTAGAAATATTTAAATAACATAACCCAAGTAGTCAATCAACTAACTTTTAATCACATATAATGTGGCTTACAGCCTCATTTGTGTGCTGGATTGGTGGGGAATAAAACCACTGTGAAGATGGACGGTGGACTATGGAGGTATTAACTTAAATGAAAATACAAGTTTCCACTGTCAAAGGTAGCGAATACTAAAGTCTACTCAGTCTACTGTCGTGTACCAGATCTGAACAGCAACTGGGAACTGACTTGTAGCAGATCTGAATATCAACTAGGAACTGACTTGTACCAGATCTGAATAGGAAGTGAGAACTGACTTTCTTTGGACAAGTAAGGCCCTTTTGTATGCCCCAGTGGCGGCAGTTTCTCCCTACCATTTCCCACGCTATGGGTCTTACCCCTGTACAGTACTCGCTACGCTATTGTTTATTAAAAGGTAAAGATTATAAACACATTTGGTGCGGATAACAATGTCGGCACAAAACTACAAACTTCTTACAATCTATTAAAAATGTTACTAGGGAATGTCCGATAGCAATGTCGGCACGAAGCTACACTCACCGGCACGGAAACTTGGCCACTCGTGATTTTGCTGATTATTTGCATAAAAAAATTTGCATTTGCATTTATGACAATAAATTAAGGGTAAGTGGCTTTAATACGTGTCTCTTATGCTTTAAGAACTTAGAAATCAAAAGATTACCTCACCAATAAATCAGTTTTTAAAATCACGCACTTTCACTAAAATTAGAAATTTTTCACTATAAATTTAAAAAGACTACAAAATAAAAAATAAGGTCTTTTTCGTTATTGTCTATAAGTTTTAATATCGGGTGTTTCCTCCTCTAGCCCTGATAACTGCCTGCATTCGATCTGGCATACTTTGGATGATGTTTCGGACATCAACTTGCAGTATACTGCGCCAAGGGGCCAGCGCTGCAGTTCGGTGCTGGTTTAGAGTTTCCGGCGGGTTGGAGCTAGACTTAATCTTTCTTTTGAGCATGTCCCAGATATGCTCAATTGGGTTTGGTTGGTTAAGTCTGGGCTACGAGCTGGCCATTGCAATTTTTGTATGCCAACCTCTTCCAGATATTCTTCAACGCAATGTGCAACGTGTGGGCGTGCATTATCGTGCATTAGGAGGAATTGGTCGTGTCCAATGAACCCCGAATATGGCATTACGTGTTCCTGAAGAACTTCCTCGATGTATCGGACAGCTGTTAGCCGATTATCGACGATAACCAACTCTGTACGTGCGTCGGACCTTATACCTCCCCATACCATTATTGAGCCTCCATGGAAACTCACTGTTTGAGTGGTAGTAATGGGTAAAAACCGCTCTCCTCTTTTTCGCCACACTCGTTCTCGACCATCTGGAGAACGTAAAGCTATTCGACACTCGTCTGTGAACAGTACTCTAGCCCATTGCTCGTGGGTCCAGTTAACATGTTCTCGTGCGAAGTGAAGTCGAGCTACTCGGTGCTGTCTGAGAAGTTCTGGACCTCGTGCTGGTCTACAAGCTTTTAAATTGACTTCCTCCATTCGTCTTCTCACCGTATGCTCACTAACATTAACGCCTCTCACAATTTGAAGCCGCTGGCGTATCTCAACAGCGGTCAGGTAGCGGTTTCTCAAAATCTCCAGGACAATAAAGCGGTCGTCTCGGGCCGATGTGCACCTTACGCCTCCACTGCCTGACCTGCGGGTGTACTGGCCTGTCTCGTGGTATCTTTTAACGGCATACTGCATTGATGACCGTGGTATGTTAAGAGCAATAGCAACTTCACGCTGTGTCAGCCCTCGGTTAATTAACGCAACGGCTTGTGAAACCTGTGCTGGTGTTAGAGGCATTTTTATTGCTTTTAAAGCATCTTTACTTATTGAATTAAAAGCATAAAATCACAAAAATTCAAAAACCTAACAGTAAACTTTTCACAACACACAAATTTAAAACGTGAACTTTGTCGCTCAAATGACCCGATTCAACTGTAAATTAAAAGTTTCGTCGTGGTGCACTTCAACATAATGGATTACCCTCTTGAACTAAAAGTAAACATTTTTTGACATACCTGCACAACAAACATTCATCAGAAACACTTAAAACTTTTGCTATCGCGAGATAAGCGCTTGGCCAAGATTCCGTGCCGCTGAGTGTATAATCTACTAAGAAATGTGTATTTTTATGAATGGGTGCAGGCAATAATCTTTGTTCACATTTAAACATTAAGCAACTAATAAAACAATGAATTGTACTAAGAAAGACGCTTGGCAATAAGTAAATACAATGCGTGACCCAAGTTCCAAAGCACCGCCGTAGGGTTTCACATCTGGCTTCATCTACTTTCTAGAAATGATTATTATGATACCTGTGTGCTTCCCAAAGATAAAAATACCACGTGTCTATAACTATTCTACTTAAACTTAAACTATGCGATCGGGTGTCCTGCACATATAATATAAAACAAAAACAAACAGTCAAAAGCCTTTTAATTACATACTTATAAAAATCTGTTATGATTGTATTGTACCTACTGCGCGTACGACACTCGTGTGTGTGTGTCGGCGCGCACACAACATTATATCGATGTATAAATAAATAAAGTAGTATGACACTGACTCGCGGTTTGACTACACGTGCGCTATCCCCGCTCCCGATAAATACGTAACAGTGGCGACGAGGATCAAAACAACACGAAAATGTTCTCTAATGGAGTTTTTGGTACTATAACCAATTTTGACCACCTCACAAGCGAGTGGGATACGTACAAGTCACGGCTCGCGCAGTGGTTTGTTGCGAACGACATAAATGATGCGTCGGACAAAGCCAAGGTCAAACGGAAAGCAATATTATTAAGTGCTTTGAGCGACTCAAGTTACAAGCTAGCGAGTGACCTGGCGCTGCCGCAGAAAATTGAGGACGTAGAATACGATAACATTATTCATTTGTTGGACCGCCATCTTACCCCAAAACGGCTTGGGTTCGCGGAGAGGTATCATTTCTACTCGGCTACGCAGCGCCAAGGTGAAAGTCATACTCAGTGGGCAGCAAGGATTAGGGGATTGGCGGCACACTGCGGTTTCAAAAACCTAGAAGAGGCCCTTCTCGACAAATTTGTGATGGGAATGGCAGCGGGTCCCGAGCGCGAGAAATTGTTCGCGAAGGATCTGCAGGAACTGACGCTGGTCAAGGCTGTGGAGTTGGCTGAGAACGTGTGCGCGTCGCGCAAAGCAGCAACGACCACCCAAACACCGAGCGGCACGGGCGGCAACAGCATGGCCGCGTCGGCCGCCGGCAGCGCCGGGCCCGACGGCGTGTTCAGTATCTCCAAGAACGAAAAGTGCAGTGTGTGCGGATATACCAATCACAAGTCCAATCAGTGCCGCTTTAAAAATTACAAGTGTAAAAAGTGTAACCATAAGGGTCATTTAAGTAGAATGTGTGCGGCTAACTCAAAAGTAAATTACGTCACGAAAGATATTGCGGATGTCGGAGACGATGGTAAGTCATATGTACTTAACATTAAATGCGCGAGAGGTAGACCAATGTCGGAGTTAATACAAGTAAATGGTGTATTTTTGGAGTTTGAAATAGACAGTGGATCAGCCGTTAACGTCATTTCAGATCACACCTATCATTCTTACTTCAAGGAAGTTCCATTGTCCGACAACGATAAAAATTTATTTAGCTACACGGGAAGTAAAATTATAACTTTAGGTTTCATTCGGTTGGCCGTGACGTATGTAGATAGTACTCATGTGTTAAAGTTCTACGTAGCGCGCGGAGGCGGGCCGTCGCTCCTAGGCCGCGAGTTCTTACATACATTTAATTTAGAGTTCGCTCCGGCGGCACCCGTTAATTTTATAGATAAATCACAGAATCGAGATCGTGAAATCACTAAAATTATTTCGCAATTCCCCAAACTTTTCTCTAGTAAATTAGGTTGTTTTAACAAAAATAAGGTATCTTTAAAATTAAAACCTGATACAAAGTTGTTATTTTTTAAAGCAAGGCCTGTCGCTTTCGCATTGAGGGAAAAAATTGATGTGGAGCTGAATCGACTTTTAGATCTTGGGATATTAGAACCTGTAGAATATTCGGAATGCGCATCGCCCATAGTGCCGGTATTAAAAAAGACGGTGGGGTTAGGATCTGTGCAGATTATTCGGTAACTATTAATAAGCAATTAATGATTGAAAAATACCCAATACCAACTATCGATGAATTGTTCTCTAAATTACACGGTGGTGAGCAGTTCACCAAATTAGACCTTTCTCGAGCTTACAATCAATTTTTACTTACAGAAGACTCACAGGCACTTACATGCATCAACACGCACCGTGGCCTTTTCAAATATACCAGATTAGTGTTTGGGTTGGCGAGTGCGCCGGCCGTTTTCCAACGCGCTATGGAATGTGTGCTCGCAGGATTAGACGGGGTAATTATTTTCTTAGACGATATTTTAATAACAGGGAGTAATACTAATGAGCATATTGCCAGGTTATCGGTAGTGTTAAAACGCCTAGAAGATGCGGGGTTAACAGTTCAGAAGGACAAATGCGAATATTTTAAAAACGAAATTTGCTACCTCGGTCATATTATCGATAAAAACGGCATACGGAAATCTCCAGATAAAGTCCAGGTCATATTAAAAGCTCCCAAACCGACGAATGTTTCGCAATTACAATCATTTTTAGGGTTAATTAATTATTATAGAAGCTTCGTGCCAAACGCTTCGTCGATACTTAGCTCATTATATGAACTACTTCATAAAAATAAAAACTGGGAATGGACCCCAGTTCATGACCAAGTATTTGAACAAATTAAGAAACTACTCGCTTCCGATCAGTTGTTAGCCCATTTCGATCCTGCTGCAAAACTGATACTAACCGTGGATGCTTCGCCAAAAGGGTTAGGCGCTATCCTATCTCAGTTATCAGTAACCGACGATCGCGAAAGGCCTATCGCATTTGCTTCACGGACGCTCACGGCTGCGGAAAAAAATTATTCGCAGTTACAGAAGGAGGCTACGGCCATAATTTACGGCGTGAGAAGATTCCACCAGTACTTATATGGCCGTGTCATACCGTTCATATTACGTACGGATCATAAACCGTTGATAACGATTTTCGGTCCGCATCGTGGAATCCCTGAAATATCTGCGAATAGGCTGCAACGTTATGCGTTATTTTTATCAGCGTACAATTATACCATCGAATATATTCGTAGCGGTGATAACAGTGCAGACTTTTTATCTCGAGCGACGTTAATGGACGAAAACCGGGTGGAGGACGAAGTGCGGGGGGAAGACCGCGAATGTGAGGAGCGCGCTGCTTACGTTAATTTTGTTGTTGAAGGAAGTTTACCTATTACGCTAAAAGAATTACGTTACGAAACCGACAGAGACGAGATTTTAAAAAAAGTTAAAGATTATGTTATAAAGGGTTGGCCGCGTAAAGTTCACGACCCCGAATTGCGAACGTATTTTGACTGTCGTTCCCAATTGGCATTGGAAAATGAATGCTTAATGCGTGGTCATAAAGTAGTTATTCCACGTACGCTCAGAGAGAAAATGTGTTCAGAACTACACGATTCTCACTTCGGGGTAGTAAAAATGAAAGCAGCCGCGCGCGAAAAATTTTGGTTTCCGGGAATCGACGCGGCACTTGAACGGTTGGCAGCCGCGTGCAGCGTGTGCGCACAGCTGCGGCCCTCACCACACCGCGCGCCTCCCTCGCCGTGGCCCTATCCGCCGCATGCTTTCTATAGAATTCATTTGGATTTTCTTGGACCGTTTCATAACCAAATGTATCTAGTTATAGTAGATGCATTTTCTAAGTGGGTCGAATGTTATACAGTTAGCACAACATCATATGGATCAAAAACTGTTATAAGTAGATTATGTGATTTTATGTCTAGGGTAGGCATACCACACACGTTGGTGACGGACAATGGTACTTCTTTCACGTCTAGGGAATTCGAGAATTTTTGCAGTTTAAACGGTATTCAACATGTTTTATCACCGGTATACCACCCATCAAGTAACGGACAAGCAGAAAGTTATGTTAAAATCATTAAAAAAGGTCTCAAGAGTATCATATTGCAATCTGACGCTAAAATACCTCTACAAGGAAAAATCGCAAAATTTTTATTTGATTATAGAAACTCCAAAAATAGTACCACAGGTAAATCTCCAGCTGAAGTACTTTATGGTCGACCTCTACGCTCGCGGCTGGACTTAATTAATCCACTTCAAGTCGTTCCGACATCCACGGATCTTTCGCTGACCGTAAGGAAAAATCAGTCTTTACAGAGTAAAAACAAGGGCGGAAGGGAAAGACCAAAATTTAATATAGATGACGTTGTTTGGATAAAGCGATTTTGTGGAAACGATAAATTTTGTTGGGTGCAAGGAAAAATCAAAGAAGAGATTGGGAATGTCATGTATTCTGTGTATATTCCGGAATTAAATTGCAAAGTAATTCGGCACATAGACCAGATTCGACGGTTTCAAGCCGAAGGCGTTTCAGAGCTCCAGAACAAAAAGGATTGGCATTTGGACATAGAAGTTGATGATAGTAGCTTGTCGCCGCACTCTGAATCCGCAGGCGTAACGGGTGAGAACGGCGATTCCATAGACGCCGAACTTCCAACACCCGCCGAAGAAGTTCAGCTTGGAGAAAAGGAAGGGACAGGTGTTGAGCCTTTAGCCTCACATTCGCCTTCGACACCAGATCATTCAAGAACAATGAGTCCCGACCGGTCCTTACCGCAACTCACAGAAGAAGGCGGTGAGAATATTATAGAATCTGACCAAAATCGCAGATCCAAACGACGTGTTCTGCCTGTTAACTATAAGCCATTTTTCTGAAGTATGTAGGGAAGGGAATGTTATGATTGTATTGTACCTACTGCGCGTACGACACTCGTGTGTGTGTGTCGGCGCGCACACAACATTATATCGATGTATAAATAAATAAAGTAGTATGACACTGACTCGCGGTTTGACTACACGTGCGCTATCCCCGCTCCCGATAAATACGTAACAAAATCAAAACGTCAAAAACCATTATAATTGTCATTACAATTATAGTATTCATAATAATCGAATAATAACTAAGCATTGGGATTTTCGTCTATGCAATTTATTATTTAAAAATATGACAAACCGAAGAAGGCCGAAAGACATCGAGTTTGATAAAAAATACAACAAATACTTGCGAAAATTACAAACAAAACAAATCACAGTGGCACGGTTTCTAACAAAAATAATATTTTTGAGACTGTGCTTATTTAATAAAAATACACTTAATCATTTAAAACTTAAATTCACTAAGGCTTTTTGTTTTCTCTATTGTAATTTTATAATAATCTAATATATAAAATTCTCGTGTCACAGTGTTAGTTACCATACTCCTCCGAAACGGCTGGACCGATTTGTATGAAATTTTGTGTGCATATCGGGTAGGTCTGAGCATCTGCTACTATCTATTTTTTTTTTTCAAAACGACGTTTGCGGGGTCAGCTAGTATAATATATAATAGGCAATATATAATAGTGCACAGTTCCTAATGAGTCTCCTCCCATTTTTAAAAGAGATACCTAAAAATCGTAAGTTAATTGTACGTTCAAGACTACAACAAGTACTTATTGATGAACAGAATGCTCATACTTCATCTGTGGTACAGAAAGAAACTTCTACTGATTTGGCTCAGTTCAGTGATGAATTCAATATGTCACCAAATACTTCAACACTAGGACAATCGCAACAACCTTTTTTAATGTCACAACAACCATCAGCTGTTACCACGGAGTACAGAAAAGAAGCGGAGATGCCGCAAGGCAATTAGGTCAGTCGCCTTCAATTCGGTCATGACGTCACAGTGGGCGGGGCCACAAATCTTAGTTTCGAATGAATCGTCATTGCGTTCGGGTCTGTTGTATTTAGTTTTTTAATTGTTTTAACAATGAAGTGCGCTGTTGTTGGATGCAAAAATTGTTCAGGATCAAAACTGAAACATATTGATGGCATAACATTTCACGTGTAAGTCCCTAAAATTAATATTTTCATTTTATAACACATTTTCTCTTTTGGTCGCAAGATTGTAGCTAGAGACATCTGTTGTCGAAGAGATACTTTATAACCACTTCTCATCATGTGTTTTTATCATTATCAATGCATATTATTGTGACCAATTTTTGCCTCAAATAATTTGTTAAAGTTTTTGCTCGCTATGTTATTTCATAGATAAATTACATACCTTGGTAATTGAAACAAAAAGAATTTAGAAAAGAAAAATGCGCCATCTATCGTCAAGTAGTCCGTCCTAACTGGTAAATAAAAATGTGTGCGTCACGCCAGCAAGACCATTAACCTGGAATACAAAGAGGCAAATGTCAGTAGTGGCTTCTTCTACGGCGGCTGATTTTTTTATCAAATTCTATTATCGTGTAATTTTTTTTTTTTTTTCGTGAAAAGGAAACTCTAAATTTGGGAAACATACTAACGGATAGGCATATTTACTTTCATCGAGAAAAGATGAAAGTTAAATTGGCAAGTCAACTTTTTAGCACAAGTGTTGCCAAAGCTTTAGAATCTTGCCAAGAAAGGCATAATTATTTCAAAGATGCTTTTGCTACAATTTTATTTATAAAACTAATCGAGTCCAGATTCTGATGATGACAATTTTGCTCATGACGCGTTGGTCGAAAGTAATAGGATTTTTGAAACTGAACACTCTGACACTCATCAAATTGTCTCATATATAGCGGGTTACATAGTACGAGTGTTGCAGAAAAAAATTAAATGCGAAGAATGTGTTCTCGCCCTTCACTCTTTACAAATAAAGAAAGGACATAGATTTATTTCACTGAAAAGCCAAAAAAATAGAGTAAAGCCAAAAGATTTTTTTATTTTTTTTTTTTCGCTGAGAAATGCATGCCCGCTCGTGGGGGACGAGACGGGGTATGTGGGACTCCCTGTCGGAATGACAGTATACCCACTAAAACTCAGCGGTGTTCCCGCATCGCCGTGATGGGAGGGTCATGGGAAACCGGTTCAACCTTTACTTCCACAACCCTCCCGGCGCATGCCCGCCTAACTGGCGGGCCCCGCGTGCCCCCCAGGTTGGGGGGCTACGGAAATGGCCGGGAACACCTAGCCATTCCCGTCCGACACTGGTGGAGGCCTGTGCAATGCAGGCAAGGGTGCCCCCACACCCGTTACCTGCTGGCCCCCACCTGGGAGGAGCCGAAGATGACGGTCATACTGACGTCTTCTTCGACCCCTCCTCCGCCTTTGGAGCGGCGCCGCGTCGGGATCGTCCTCCCGCGCGCGCTCCGCCGCCTCCTTCTGGGACATGACGTGTTCGCAGAAGGAGGCCACTGCTACCCAGCACCTCTCGTCCCCCAGCATGGCGTTAACCAAGCCGGGGAGTGAGAGGTCCAGCCCGATCACCGCGGTGAGACTGCGGCGCGTCTCGGACCACGACGAGCACACCTCGAGGGTGTGCTGCGCCGTGTCCTCCGCCGCGCCACAGTCGCGGCAGGACGGCGTCTCCTCCCGTCCGATTCGGTGCAGGTACAATCCGAAGCAACCGTGTCCGGACAGCACCTGCACTAGACGGAAGGAGGGGAACCCTTGCGACCGCTCGAGCCAGTCTCGCAAGACCGGCCCGATCGCGTCGAGGGTTCGGCGGCCGAAGGCTGCGGTGGCGAGATCCCCCGTCCAATGGACGACGATGGCGTCCCTCGCCTCCCGCCGGACAGCCTCCGGCTCTTCCGGGGCTGGGCGTTCTCCTCTCGCCCTCCGCCCCGCCGTCCATTCATACACTCTGGCGAGCACCCACGCCTCGAGTTCCCAAGGCGGGGTGCCGGCCAGAGCGCATGCTGCCGCGAATCCCACCGTGCGGTAGGCCCGCGCGACCCGCTGGGCTATGGCCCTTTGGGGTGCCCGCAACGCGGCGGCGTTCTCCCTCCTCCAAAGGGAGTCCTCCCAGATGGGAGCCCCGTAAAGGGCCATGCTCCTCAGGATGCCGGCGTAGAGTTGCCGGCATCGCGCTCTGGGCCCCCCCAAGTTGGGCAGCAGCCACGAGAGGGCACCTGCGGTCTTCAGCAGGCGCGACGACAGCCCGCTAAAATGCGGGCCGAAGCGCCACCTGCTGTCGAGTACAAGGCCCAGATATTTCATCTGGGCCTTCACCTCGATTCTGACGCCCTCCACGAAAATGTGGGCGTCAGGTGGGGGGCGCTGCCGAGGTCCGTGGAAGAACACGGCCTCGGTCTTGTGCAGCGCCACCGTTAAACCTAGGCGGCGGATCCTCCCTGCGACCAAGGATCCGCCCGCCGAGGCCAAGTTGGCCGCCTCCCTGAAACTCCCCCCCCGGGCGGTGAGGAGAGTGTCATCCGCATAGCAAACGACACTCGTGCCTCGGAGGAGAGTTCCCCGCAAGAGCCAATCGTAGCCGACGTTCCAGAGGAGAGGTCCTAAGACTGACCCCTGTGGAACGCCGGCTTCAGCGGCGTACCGCCGGACATGGCCAGTCCTGTCCACCAGGACGATCGCCCGATCCTCCAGGTTGCTGGCCAGCAGACAACGCATGTGACGAGGCACTCCGTGGAATCGGAGCGCCTCTAGGATGGTGGAGTGGGGAACGGAGTTGAAGGCGTTGGCTATGTCGAGTGACACAGCCAACAGACCGTCCCCCGCCTCCATCGCCTCCTTCACCTGGCCTTTAAGGCAGGCCAGCGCGTCCACCGTGGAGCGCTCAGCACGAAAACCGTGCTGAGCGTCCGATAAGTCCGGCCCGATACGCCGCAGATGGCTCTTTAGGCGGCCAGCGATTATCCCCTCGAACATTTTGCCGACCTCATCGGGCAGAACGATGGGTCGGTATGCCGAGGGGGAATCCGCCGGGCGGCCCTCCTTCCGAAGGAGGCACAACTGCCCCTCCTTCCACGGTTTCGGGAACCTCCCCGACGCAAGGCATGCGCTGAAGAGGTCCCGAAACCTCTCCTCCATTTGAGTGGCGGCGATCGCCACCACTGGCGGGGACACCGTCGGGGCCCGGAGCCGTCTTCTTGGCGCGGATATGGAGAATAGCCGCGCCAAGTTCCGATTCCGTGACAGGAGGGGGAGCCTCCTCTTCCTCCTCAGCTGGCGGAGCTGTCCCCCGCGGAGGGTCCATCACTGGTGGGGTGAAGTTGTCCCTGCGTGGAAACAGGAACTGAACCACCCCATCCAGAAATGAGGGCTCCAGGGTCTCGGCCACGGGGGGACCAAAGGGACGCAACTTGTTGCGCGCCGCCTTGTGTGGTCTCCCGTAGGGGTCGTTGTCGAGACCCTCTAGCACCTCCGCTCTCGCCGAGTCTCTGGCGGCGGCGATGGCCCTATCGAGGACCATTTTAGCCTCTACGTACACCTCGTAGAGGTGGTCCTCGACGGCGTGGTCTCGTCGACGCCGCCGCCGGCTCCGCGTGTAGGCCCTCCTTGCCTCCACGCACGCCGCTCGAAGCTCCGCCAGCTCCGCCGACCAACCAGTACACGGCCCGTTTGGGTAGTGGTCGGGGAGACCGAGGCATGCTAGAGTTGCATACCTCGGTCAGAGACTCCCTGAGGTGCCCCGCCACGGTGTCCACATCCAGGCCAGCGGAAGGCGGCGAAAGCCAGTCCTGGATGAACGCCGCCTCCCCCGCTGCCTCCCTGTCCAGGCGAGTGGCGCTCCTGTGTCCCTCCTGCCCGCATAGGTAGCAATACTCCCCCCAGTCGGACTTGGAGGGACACGTGGCTCGGGTGTGGCCAAAGGCGAAGCACTTGAAGCAGCGCATAGGCTGGTCTTCAAGCGGCCGGACCACAGCCGAGCTGAGCCCCACAAGCAGCCGTCCCTTGGTCGCAGCAAGGGCAGCCCCAGCCGCGGCAACCGGGCACTCGACGCGGATGGTGCCCATGCCGCGGCGCCCGAGCCTGATGGCTCCGCACTTCACCGCGCCAGCGTCGCAGCCTCCAGCCGCCGCAACGGCCGCCACCACATCCTCTTTGGTGACCGAGTCCTCCAAATCGGCCACCTCCAAGGCTACGGTCTTGACGGGCCTGACGACCGTTGCCGCATCCGCTATGACCTCTTGCAACTTTGTTGCGAAGAGGTCTGCGTTTGCACCGCGCTGCTCCCCCGAGAACTCGAAAATTCGAGCCCCGGTTGCGGTTCGGCGGCACGTGATGCCGCCGATCCCCAGCCTGGTGGAATCCGCGTTGGTACGAGCCCGCCTTAGGACGGACTCGTACGTTTCACCCCGTTCCGCGGCCTCCGGGGTGATGGTCACCACAACGGCCGCGGTTTTGGGAGGAACCAGCTTCCTCCCGCCGGCTGGAGCCTTTTTGGCTGCAGGAGCAGTCGCAGCGGGCTTGGGGGTCGACTTGCCTTTTCCCCTCCTGACCACCTCCGTCCACGACATGTTGGACGAGGTGGTGGAGGGAAGAAGGGCGTCTTCCCCCTGCGAGGCTGCTGGAGCGGCAGGCGACCCAGACGCTCCCTCCGCGCTTGTGGTAGGGGTTTGAGGAGCCGCGTTTGTCCTCTTGCCCCTGCCTTTGCCCTTGGAGGGCTTCGGGGCCTGGAGCTGCGCACCCGATGCCGGGCCTGCTACAGGCGCAGGTTCCGGCTCTCTCGGTGGAGGCGGGCTCTTATCCGCCGCTAGCGGCGGGCGGAGCCGCCTTTCCGGCAAGAGCCGGTCCTCGATGCCTGCAAGGCAGGCTCTGGTGAAGGCCCTCTCCTCCACAACAACCATTCGGATAATGTCCTCAAGGTTGGAAGGGGGGGAGAAGGAGCCTCCTGCCACCGGCACAGGGGCAGGTTGGGCAGGCCGGGCCGTGGCTTCAGCCAGCTTCTGGTGAAGCTGGCTGACCTCCGCCTGCAGGCGATCCCCCTTCGCCTGCAGTTGCCGCGTCTCGTCCGTGGCCGTGCGAGTCGCCAGCTCCTTGACTATGCCGAACATGCTGGCGGCCCGGCATTTGAGGGCCTTCTGGAAGGTCCCCTTCAAATAGGAGGACTTTGAGGCGACCTCCAGAACCTCCTCCTTGTCCTCGAGCGCCATGCGCTCCAATTCCGCCAGGGAGTGGTCAGCATACAGCACATTTGATGTGCCGTAGCCAGCCCTCGACCTGGCGGCTTGCGCCTGGCGCTCCTTGGCGGCAACCCTCTCCTCCAGGTCTTCCTGGAGTTGCGCCCTCTTTGCCAGGCTCAACTGGCGCTCGGCGTCCACCAAGCCCACATCGTGGGCCAAGGCCGAAGAAGAAGTCGAAGCCTTTTTAGACTTCGGCTTCTTCTTCGCCCTACCTCCAACCGACTCCGAGGAGCCCGCAGAACCGGTCCTCAGAGCGGCCCTCTTCCGCTTAATGCGGTCGTTTTCGGCCGCCGACGTGTCCATAACGGAGTCGTCGGAGTCCGAAAACTCGCCTGGCCTGCTGAACAAGCTGGCCGCAGACGGTGCGCGGCCAGCTTCTGACGCCGAAGCGTCGCCGGCGTGGCCCTGAGAAGGGCCGTTGGATTGGCCCTGAGAAGGGCCGTTGGATTGGCCCTGAGAAGGGCCGTTGGGTTGGCCCTGAGAAGGGCCTTTTGAGTCGCCCTGGGAGGAGCGACTCGCGATAAAACGCCCAGAGGCGGCACGGCAGGGTTTCTTCGTCATAATTCGCAGACGTCCGCGTTTGTGTCTGCGAATCACAGCGCACTTTAGCCGCCGGTCTGCCACTCCGTTACGGTGGTCAGACACGGCGTTGCCCGGGGGAAACTACGTGGAAGTATGCGCTGTGGGGGTTCCCCCTCTATCTACCAACCTAGCCTATCTACCTTTAGGTATCACATGACACTATAAAAAAAAATCAATTCAAACAGGGAACACTATGAGACACTATTGTACCCACCTTTTGGGCTTCGCCCGCAGTTGGGTAATAAATAATGTGGTCCCGGCATACTAACGCACATAGAATGTTCTGGAACAAAGTGTCATGCTTTGTAACGCCATAGTGGCCGGTAGACGAACTAAAATGAAAAATAGCTAGTTCAGTTACACTGTTGTATTTCCTTTCACCGCTAGATGGACTTGAAAATAATGGGCGGGTTTTCCACCGCGGGGTGTGGCCATCGCCGTACCTCGTCCCCCTGTCACCCGCATTCAGGCGACGCTTCTTTCCTAAGAGATTTTACATTGCGCCACCTCCGCTTCTTTCTGTACTCCGTGGCTGTTACTCACTATGTTATGCAATTCAATCCAGACTCAAATATTTAATGTACGACTGTCTTCATTTGAATAAAGAATTATTATATAAAAACTAGCTGACCCGGCGAACTTCGTACCGCCTTAGCGTAGCTTTGATGCACTACTTTATTTTGTTTATCTGACCTATCTTATGTATGAGTACCTATTCAATTTGAACTGGAATCTATAATATCCTCCATATAAAAATGAATCCTTATTTCCCTGGTCTCGCCATACCTGAGGACTTTACTAATTTTTATTAAATAAAAAACAACATATATATTTTCATAATAGTGTTTATTCCATAGGGTTCAATTTCACGCATATTTTTACAAATCGCTATTGAAAGAAAGAAAGAAAATACATTTATTTAGCACAGACTAAAAGACACACAACAACTTTGCATTTAATTTTTTTTTTTTCTTTATATTTTTTTCCGTAAGAACCTTGTACAGAGTATTAGAAAACTACAAAAAAAAAATCAGCCAAATCGGTCAAGCCGTTTTCATGTTATGTCGTGACAACGGAAAACGGGTTTCATTTTTATATATATAGATATATCGAAAAAGCATTTTTTTACTTTCTTACCTTAAAGTGACTATTAATCGTTCTTCAGGTGATATTGGCCCCGATTCTGTTGTTCACAAACTAAATTAAATTTAAGTTCACTACATCTTTTTCTTTCTATTTCATTATGAAAAGGACAGAAGATAAATATTAGTTTAGTCCTGTCAAATTAGATAATCCATAGACAAGTTTAGACGTGATTAAAAAATTTGCTACTAAAAATACGTCAATTTATGTCAGGCGCTTACTAATTTGACAGGACTAAACTAATATTTATCTTTTGTCCATTTCTTAATGAAATAGAAAGAAAAAGATGTACTGAACTTAAATTTAATTTAGTTTGTGAACAACAGAATCGGGGCCATTGTGTCGCGAAAGTTGCTGTATTTAGTCAGGTTTTGTATTGCATTAAGAATGTACTCAAAAGTATCTCTCCCCATGCGTGTATAACCATAAAACAGTCTGGGGTCAATAAACAAATCTCCCATAATGTGATGAAATTCACCGAATTCATCTATTTTTAAAAATATTTCGCGCACCCATTCGGTTCTACGATAACGACGACGGCGTCGCAATCTACGGTTTAGAAGATGATTATCCAAAAGATAAAGATTATTCATCGCAGCAAAGATGACTTCACGTATGCGCTAACACCGGTACTCTGTCTATTTGACGGAGAAAAACGTATTCAATGTGCGCACTCAATTCGTACGAACAGTGTTCATACGTTTACGTACGATATAATTCGCATCCAAAGTGAGCGCGGCCGTGTTGGTAGCAGCGAACTGACGACACGCGTCCCGGTATTGAGAAACAGTAGATAGCATTTCTATTGCCTTATTATTTAGATTTCTGTGGTAGTGTTCGATATCGGGGTCACCAAATGTAAGTGTACCTACTGTGTACGTGTTTATTGGGTGATATGAGTCGTGCAAATAAAACAACCGTGTTCGGCGAGCGTTAGCACATAACTGGAATGTATTATTCCTTATTTCATTATTATAATATTTGACCTACATACAAACGTTTATTGACGATGCACCACAGAGCTTTTAAACAACCAAACTCTTCAATTTTATTATTAGTTTTAATTTTATAACTATGATACCTTATGATATTCATTTAAATCATATAATGTCAAGGGCAATTTTGTTCAAAATTAAATACTTGTGATGAACAACGTATTTATTTGGATCAGGATTAATATCAAGTTTTATGAAAACACCTTCGTAAATAATGCATTATTTTAGACATACATACGGTACATTGTTAATCCCCCTGTTGCAAGTTATCCAAAACATCACAATTCAAGCCTCAATAATCTGCCATTGACTTCAAACAACAACCTGAGTTTTACTTTTGATCAGTCGATCACATTCCCGAAAAACAATAATCACCTTTATCTGCATCGACAATCATCGCAAAACAGCCTGATGGAAAGTCGTCGATCGTCACAGGACAGCAGCGAGCGTAGAAGTTGCATCGACATGGGTACTATAGTTGATGTTGAGACTGAGAATAAATCTACACATATGTTTCAAGATAATAAGACCTGCGGTCTGAGTAATCATGTGGCACTAATGTCCTGTAATAAACACAGAGTAGTTATCTGCAGCGATCAAACGGGTTTTGGTTTGCGACGGCTTCTACAGTGTGCACTCGGAGAATCCTTTGTCGTGATGTCAATAATCAAGCCAGACGCCCCCCTATCTGAAATTGTACGTACATGTATCACCTGTAAAGATTTTACGAAGTCTGACTATATTATAATTATGGGAGGATCTCAAGATGACAATCCACTGCATGTTCAGTCTTCTTTGTACTGGTTTTTAAGTCAAATGCAACATACTAATGTATTAGTTGGTAAGATTTATAATAGTAGATACCTTAATGCAAATAAGTTAAATGATTTATTCAGGTTAATATGTAATAACTTCGAAAACTCAGCATACTTGCCCTTAGATTCTTCTATTAATAACAGAACACGTATCAAATATTGTAATAAACTTCTCGCTAGTAGGATAATACTTAAAGAAATACTTCGCCTCAAGTATAAATATGACTATTTAAATTATGTGACATTGTGTAAAGAAAAACAATATGTATATAAGTCTGACTGTAATTGTTTGGAACAGACACCATTGATTGATAAATCGGTTCAAACTGACCCTATTGTAAATAAAATCAACACAAGGAATATTAGCACACAAACTGATACTGAGAGTGATTCTACGCTCTCATGTTTAAACAATTTTTTTCGTGATGAACGAAATCAATAATGAAGGCTGCAGTCTTGATGAAAACAAATGTCTGTCAAATCTAAACATCTTTCATCAAAACTTATGTGGCATAACTAATAAAAAAGATGAGTTCGAACTTTATGTCAAAAATTACTCTACTACTTTACATTATTTATGTATCAGTGAACATTTTCTTAATGAAACATTAGCCTCACTCATAAATTTTGCCGATCATAAACTAGTTTCACATAACACAAGAATTAATAAAAAGAGAGGAGGTACTTTGATTCTGGCTCGAAAAGACATCGAATGTGAAGATTTGGCAGTGTGCAAAAAACTGTATAAAAGAGATGGCTTTGAAATATGTGGCGTAAGGGATGTAAATACAGGAGTATATATTTTTTGTTGCTATCGAAGTCCATATGAGAATAATATTGACATTTTTATGAATAGGTTGGATAAATTACTGGAACATTTTTTTGATAAAATCTGTATAATATGTGGTGATTTCAATATCGATTTGTTTCTGGATAACAATAAGAAAAATGATTTTCTAAACCTGCTAAATTGTTATAATTTTAGGGCTATTGTTAATACGACAACTTATGTTCGTAATAACTCACACTCCTGTATTGGCAATGTGTTAACAAATTTGAAAGATGACTGTGTTCTAGAGTGCGTAGTAGACTTTAATGGAATTGGGGATGGACACGCTGGGTTAGTATGCAACTCTGTCCATAAAGATGCCCTTCTCAAGGCATCTACTAATGACGTTATTTACATCTTCAGGCGCCTATTTAATGATAAAAATAAAATAAATTTTCAAACTCAATTAATGATAAACAACTGGAAAGATTTGGGAATAAACAGCTTCTTGAATAAGTTCAACAAAATATTCCATCAATGTTTTAAAAAGATAAAGATAAAAGTTAAACTCAGACACACCTCTGGCCTCAATTGGGTTACTAAGGGAATAAAAGTTGCAAGCCGAATGAAACGTGTCCTCTGTGTAGGTAAAACAAAATGGAATGATGACTCAATACAAAAATATAGAAATAAGTACATAAAAATATACAGAAATGTTATTAACAAAGCTAAGAAGCTGGCATTTCAGGAAGAATTTAATAAGGCTACGAACGTTTCGAAGGATATCTGGAAAATTGTAAACAAGCACAGAAATAAGATATCTGAAGAAAGACGTAATTTTGTCATACGCTCAGCAAATTCAATTATTTCTAATCCGTATGATATTTCCAATACATTTGCTTCACAGTTTAACCTAGGTTCTAATCTATATCCCACTGACTTTACTATAGCATTAGAATTTCTTAATAAATACACCAAGCGAGTAGATAATGACATGAAAATAGATTTCGTCACACCTAAGGAAGTATATGACATTGTTAATAAAATGAAAGCCAAGAAATCGTGTGGTTATGATGATGTGCCGATAACTATTATCAAGGAAAACATTGAATTATTAGCAGAACTACTTAGTAATTTTTATAACATGTGTTTTGCCGAAAGTATTATTCCTGATCAGCTTAAAATTGCTAAAATTACACCAGTACACAAAAAGGGTTCAAAGAAGGACCCCAGTACTTATAGACCTATATCATTATTACCAAATCTATCTAAAATATTTGAGAAATTGATAAAAAATAGATTATTTAGACATTTTAATTTAAATAAAGTAATTAATAGACGACAATTTGGATATATGACTAACGTGGGAACTCTTGACGCTATTGACACTTTGGTAAATGACGTAGTTACAAAACTGAATGACAAAAAAAAGGTTGCTGGGATTTTTCTTGATCTCAGTTCGGCTTTCGACTTAGTCAATCATGACTTGTTGTTAGCTAAATTGGAGCACTACGGAGTGAGAGGACCAGCTCTTCAGCTAATAAAGTCGTATTTACATAATAGAAAAATGTTTGTAGAAATTAATTATGAATACGAAGAAAATAGTGGTAACAAGAAATTCCGATGTAAGAAGGGTTTCAGATCCAAACAAAGTTCAATAAAGTTAGGTGTACCACAAGGATCCATACTAGGTCCACTATTTTTCATAATTTTTATAAATGACATAATTAACTATATTCTTAATAAAATACCTGACATTAAATTGACTATTTATGCGGATGACACGAATGCAATTGTTTCAGATTGTAACTTTGGCCACCTTAACTCTATGGTTAATGAGACTCTAAAATATTTTGATGAATGGTTTACTGTAAATGGTCTAAAAATCAATGCCAATAAAACCAATGTAATACTATTTCAGTCAACTACAAAAACCACCGACAATATTCGTAGTACTTTAAATGGAGAAAAAATCGACACTGTGAAAGTAGTCAAATTTCTGGGTGTATACTATATGGATAGCTTATTAAATTGGAAACACGAGCTGTCATCCTTGGTTAGCACTATTAGTTCGGCTTGTTATGTTTTAAGGAGTTTAAGAGTCGTGATTGACTCAGAACATTACACATACCCTTGTGGAATCTAAATTACGGTCTAGTATACTTTTCTGGGGAGGTAGCTACCAGTATAACATTGATAAAGCTTTTATTGCTCAAAAACGTGCCGTTAGAACTATGGTACAGACGCCAGCAGGTCAACCTACCCCAATCTGTCAAATTTCTTTGATAGATTTTCAACTTTAGCACAGAGAAATAAGGTTCATATTCAATTGGGAAAATCTGACAGATTGGGGTAGCTTGATGTGCTGGCCTCTGTACGAATAAAACAAGAAGAATCGTGTCGGGAGCATTTTATAAAATTACAAATTTTGACTGTGCCTAGTTTATATGTAATGGTGTTGTTAATGAACTTGGCTAAAAATATTGACAAAATCGAAACACACGAGGAAAGAATAAAAAGGGAGAAAACGAGAAGACTTGATCTATCGTCAAATATAAAACCCCACCTCAAAGTAGTCAGTCATTGTTCTCAAATTAATGGAATAAAATTGTATAACAAATTGCCTACTTCATTAAAACAGGAATTGTATTGCAGTACTTTTAAAGCCAGTCTTAAAGCGTTTCTTTTAGAAAAGTGTTTATACTCAGTAGGTGACCTCTAATTTGTATGTATTTTGAGTAGGAATTTGCAATTATAATAATTTTTGACATTATTTTATTATTTAACTTATGAGAATCTTTTATTATGGTTAATATATTATATAGGTACTTGGTATTGTGATAATTTTGACAATGTAATGATTTTATTTATATTGGAATTTAAATTAATCTAGTTTTAAGGACATATTTATAATTATCAATCTGTTCGACACAATAATATGTTGTTATGAATAAAGATACTACTACTACTACTATCCGATGAGTCATCGTGATTTTTACGACATTAAAAGTCTTGCTGAAAATAATATATTTTCAAAGAATACAGAAGGAGAAAAGGTTAAGATAGGCGATATTAAAATCATAAAAATGATGAAAGATTTAAATGTTCCTCCTACAGTCAAAATTTTTTATAAGAAATCTTAGAACAGAATTTTAAAGAGATTAGACTAGAAGCTAATAGGGCAGCTACTCGTAGGCAACAGGCAGGTAATAGGTACCATGTTCCTAATGCCAATAATCTGTTAACACCTCTTTATGCAGCTAAGCTTCCTTTGGCTGAAAGAAAGAAAAACGACATAAAATCATTGATTGATCAAAATCCCATTCCTAGTTATTACGTTTCTTCCTATTTTGACAGAATCCTTTAAGAATAAGGGCCTCGTTCACCATCTCCAAGTAAAGCGTTGATTAGTTACTTCCCAATTAAAGTTAATTTGCAAGTAAAAGTTATAAGTACACTCTATCAATTTCACAAGCGAAAATAAAGCTTTTTTTTTTTTTTTTTTGTGGATGGGAAATCATCCAATGACCCCTCCCGCTCTGGGTGGAGCAGAAGGGAGTGTCAGACTCTTACTGACTAAAACCCACCCGTGTTCCTTCCTTAGCCCTTTGTGTTCCGGGGTAGCGGTAACCCTTTCGGACAATCCCGCTGCCCCGGCAGGCTTCGGCCCTTTCGGGCCCCTTCCTTATGCTGACATCTCTTTGAGGCGCGCGTGGAACACGTACGCGCCGTCCGGCACGGGCCTGGTCCTGATCGGACGGAGAGTTACCCATTACTCTCCGCCCGCAGGCCCGCGCCTACGGTGGCCGGGAGTCGTCTCGCGGCTCCCGACGCCCGGGGCGTCTCCCGCGGCGGCTTGAGTAACTACTTACGGGTTAAGCGAATGACGTAACAAATCATTCGTCATATTCGTTCAATAATACGTCAGTTACTCGCCAAACGTCATTGTCAGTTGTCATTTGTGTATATTTGACAGATCTTTAACGTCGGTTGCGTCTTGAAAGTTGTGTTGTGGAATATTGCGTGTGATTTTAATTTGTTTAACTTTTTTTAACTTACCTATTAAAATGGATAAACTTAAAAGAGACAGAAGTGCTAACTTTTCCACTCATGAGAGGGATATTTTGGTATCTCTGGTCCAAAAATACCAAAATGTACTCGAAAATAAACAAAGTGATTCTTCGACATGGAAAATGAAAGAAGCCGCTTGGGAAAGCATACAAAATGAATTTAATGCTCGATCTGGAGGTATATTTAGATCGACCAAGACCTTGAAGGTCAAATATGAGGGCCTGAAACGGGCGGTCAGGAAAAAGTCTGCTGCAATACGCTCGGAACTTTACCGTACAGGAGGTGGTCAAAACACAGCACCTCCGCTAGATAATGTGGAGGAAAAAATAAAAGCCATGATTGCATTAACCACAAATGGCTTAGAAACTGTATACGACTCCGATACATTACCTAAAAATCAGGAAAGTCGAGGTATGTTTGTTTTTTTTATTTTAAAAAGTAATCACACATGGTAAGTAGCTACTTCCCTCCTGTGATTTTTTCACTTTTTCGGTATAATGCAGAAACATGCAGTAATGTTTATTTTTGATAATTGAATAGCTAGTTACTTTATTTAAATAAATAAAAAAATATCCTTTGTTACAGATGGCATTAATGGTCCTAAAACAGAAGAACTCACAGAGATTCCACTGCAGCATATGAACACTGATGTAGAAAGTGAGGCTACTCAAAACCGTTAGTATTGTATAGTACAATCTGTCATGTACCTATCTATGCTATAATACCTTAAGAATTAAAATGTCCCTGTTGTGCTACACAACCAAGTGTTTTGAATAAACACTTCTTAACTCGTTTATACGTTTTTATTTACAGAAGTTCTATTGCTAGTGACCAATGGTTGTGAACCATTGCCGCCAACTACTAGCGCAGGAGCGAAACTGTCCCAGGAGAAAAAATTGAAGTTATAAATAATTTGATTGGTATGAATTGATATTGTTTTTATGAACAGCAACAAGGCATGTAAACTTAAGTCAGCAACTAAGTTTATAATATGACTTGTTGCTGTTAATTATATAAGTGAGCAGTTTATATTTAAAATTTTATAATTATACTATTTTTTCTTACAGATGCTGTCCCTGATACTCCACCTAATAAATATATTGTAACTCCATCTACTTCAAGTAAAAAGTGGGATGTCACTAGTAGAAAGAATTTAAAATCAAGAAAACATCCTGCACTGATTGGTATGTAACACATTTAAATAGCAGTAGGTAATACATATAAATGTTAAAGTTCTGTTTGAACTTAACTTCAAAATTGTTTTTTTTTTACAGCTAATGTACCATCAAAATCTCTTTTTGATGAACTTACCCAAGCAAAGTTGGAATTAGTTCAACTTCAAAAAAGATTTTTGGAAGCAGAAATTGCTGAAAAAGACATAGTGTGGGAGTTTGAAAAAAATGAACGCAAGAAGGAGGCAGAATTTAAAGAAAAGGAGCGGGAGTTTAAAGAAAAGGAGTGGAAATGGAAGGAAGAAGAATATAAATTAAAATTACAAAACTTTAAATGAATAATTTTATTTGTTTTATTTATGGTCTATTATTATTAAGCAAGGGTAAAAAATATTCTTGCACCAGTCTATTTCTGGCATCATTATTTAGTTCAGGGATTTGTGCTACAATTTCTCCATGAATCTGCAAATCACTATGTGATTCGTAGTTCTCCCCGAAGTTCCTTTCATTTGCATCAATTGCAATGTTATGTAATACAAAGCAGGCAACTATTATAGGTGGTACACGTTCTAACTTTAATGTTATCTGTCGTCTAAGGACAGGAAACCTGTTTTTGCACACACCAAAACATCTTTCAACGGTATTCCTGGTTCTTATGTGTGACTCATTATATAAATTTTCTGCAGGAGAGGACGGGTTCAAAAATGGTGTCAGAAGATATTGTTTTAACTCATATCCACTATCACCAAGAAGTATGCCATCTCTAAACTGACCACTTTCAAACCTTTGTTTCAAAAAAGAATTATTAAAAATTGTCTGATCATGAACAGACCCTGGCCATCTCGCTACAACATCCAAGCATTTTAATTTGCTGTCACAAACCACCTGGACATTAATTGAAAAATTTGATTTTCTATTTCTATAGTTTTCAGCTGAATCGCCACCTGAAATGATAAATATCACATTAAAATTTAAAACTTGTACTAGGAAGGTCCCTAATATTATTAAGTGAGGTAGTTATCTTACATTCATATAACATAGAAATAAAACATACCAGATGACTTAATTGTAACATGGGTACAATCTAGCGCTCCTATTACCCTGGGGAATCTTGCGATTTCATAGAAACCATTTTGTAGAGTACTTATATCGTCAGGGAACTTTATTATAACTGGACGTAGCTGAGCAATAGCCGCAGTAACTTTCTTAACAATGCGGCTTGCTGTTGGTGGACTGACACCACAGAAATCAGCTGCACTTGTCAAGTATGATCCAGTAGCAAGATACCTTAATGTCAATAGTAGGCTCGTTTTTGATGAAACTGCTTGATTTCTGAAATAAATAATTCTCATAAATTACGTACCTAGGTAACGTACCTACGTTATAATTTGGTAGGTAGGTTATTATTTTATCAATCTAGGTATTAGTAAAATCGTATGGAAAAAAAATACCACTCACCTTTGTGATTTAGGCACTATTTTATATTTTATATAGTTATGCACTTGGTTCACTGCATACTTTGATAAACGATCTTGCAAAAAAATCAGTTTCATCTAGGTCCGTAAAATAATCAACACGGAATTTAAAGACACGGACCCTCGGTATTCGCCGCGCCGTGGAATATTCTAATTCATCCAACTGATGATCGATCAAATCAAATAAATCCATTTTATTAATATATTTTAAAAACTATTGTTGGTGATATGCACAAATGACAACAGAAAGGCAAGAGACGCTACGGTAAATTACAGTTAACCGTCAAGTAAACACACTAATTGGCAGACTACGTGGCAAGTAAGTTACGGGTCAGTTAATCTTATGATTAGCGCTACTCGAACATCGTGAAATCGAACGAGAAGTTACGGGTGGCTTTAACTGACGATTAGCCTACTCGGCACTTTACTTGAGGGTGGTGAAAGAGGCCCTAAGTTTAATTATTTATGTGTTATAGTAATATTCTTGATCTCAATATTATTAAGTACAATTTATATTAAATAATTACACAATGATTGTGATATTCATACAAACTTTGTTGCTATTTGGTTTTAGGACTACCTACTTTATTTTCCGGGCTATTTGATGCAAAAAAAAATCCTTTTACAAACAATACAAGACCCTTCATTTTAGTGTTTATCTTTAACATGACCGGTTAATACAATTTTTATGTTCATTTTTATCATGTCTGTTGAAGTTTTGTAACAAAAAATTCAAGTCTGAAAATATTAATAAAAATGTGATTTACAAACTTTGAAATAAATTTATTTTATAAATAAAAACAGTTTATTCTTTGCAAAATTAAATTTTTGTATTGTTATTGTGTCGGTTGGTTGTCATGAAGTAGGAAATGTTGAACGAATTCATTAAAGGTTTTGTGAAAAAATCTGTTATTTAAAAATACTTTTTCATAAAAAAAAATACATTCCAGTCGTGTTTAATGCTCTCTGCAATAGAAATCATAACATGATATCGATTTTTTATACCTGCTGGTGCAAAACTCGTAATTACTCTTTGGTAAGACTTTAAATGCTTCTACTGAAAAAATAGCTTTTTTGGTTAGTGTCACTCTTCTTATCAATGTGCGATTTGTCTCTACCGTGTCCCTTTCATACAAAATGTTTAGAAGCGTCGCGAAGCAAAACATACAGAAGAGACGGGGCGTGGGCGGGCGCAACGCTTTTACGTTTGCGTCTTTTGGTCAAAACAAACAGGAGAGTCGGGGCGCGGACGCGGGGGGGACGAGGACGGGACGCGGGCTGGTATGCCCGTCGGGCGGGTCTAGGGCACGGTTGCAAAATTACGTAATTTTACTGAAAACGCTGGTAAAATACGGTAATTTTACCGTAAATTACGGTAAAATTACCGGTGGCATAACATTCTAAATTTTAATTTATTTTATATCACGCGCGCGTAGGGTTACAAAATCAAAATGCGACGTTGCTGACAAGTGCGCTCCGTCAAGTTGTACGGCAAAATGCGATAGATTATAGATTTATTTTATTTTTCTTTTTTTTTGTATTGTCATTTGTTTAATTTTATTATTTAAATTGTTGATTCTGAGAACTGTAGTTAGTTTAATAGGTACTAAATATAAGTAATTTTCCAAAAACTAAAGGAGACGGGCGAAAGTTCATAGGAAGTTGGGCCTGACGTTATGGCCGGTTTACATTATTCCAGTCCAGCGATCCAGTCCAGTCCTGGATTGCTTACTGGAAAAATGTAAACCGGCACTGGAATGAACTGAATCCAGTAAGCATTCCAGTCCAGTAACCGGATTCGCGGTCTACTTTTGAATCCAATGCGATCAATCCAGTGCAACTGGAATAATGTAGACGGCCAATCCAGTGCCATTCCAGTGCTGACGAAGTACACACATGTTGGTTGTTTTTGCGGACTTTTTTTTGCGAAGAAAAAGGATTTAACAATGCTGAAGAAGTTATCAAATCAAATCAAATCAAATCAAATCACTTTTATTTGTTAACACAGGTAAAGAAATACAGATCTTGAGTTTGGTGAACAGAAACGCTATGTTATGCCAGGAGGCGTACAAATATGGTGTGCATCTTGCTCAATATTTCAATTTTAATTTCCACAATTTTTGTATTATTTTTGAATATCATGCATAATTACAGTAGGTGCTTAAGTATTTAATTATCAAAATAAATTGAAAAATTATATAATATTATTTAAAACTTGAATTATGTCATATTTAAATGTGGAGAATTATTTAGTTAAAAATGTAAAAAAAAATCTAATTATCCAAATAGTTAAAATGTCAAAAAAAAATCTAAGTGAGTCATAATAATTGGAAATGTCAAAAATTAATAAATGTCAATATTACTAATAAATTTCAATTCCAAATTAATTAATCGTTTCTGTTTCTGATAAATAACATAGAAACAAATACCCAAGAAAAATTTACAGTTTATAAATCGCTGCATTTTAATAATAAATAATTTTATTTTGTTTATATTGACCCATCATTGAAAAATTCATCCAGTGTGTAGTAACATTTGTCACTAAGCAAGTTATTAAGTGCCTTTTTGAATTTTATTAATTGCATATTTTTAATGGCATCTGGTATTTTATTATAAACTAGCTTCTGTCCGCGACTTCGTCCGCGTAAATTTTTTTTGTTTCCCCGACCCACCCCGTCGCAACGTGTCGCCGGCCTGCGCTATTATTTCGTTTTCGCTTGGCGAAAACTTCAGACTTTTTTTCTTTTTGCTCAACTCCTAAGGGTCCTAGCATCACGTTTAATAGAATATAGCCTTCTTCAAGAACTGGGCTATCAAACGCAAAAATATTTTTATATATGCGACCAATACTTCCAGAGATTTAGAGGTTTCAAACCGTGTTTCAAACAAACTCTTCAGCTTTATTATTAGTATTATTTTAAAACTATGATATCTCCTAAGATATACATTGAAATCAAATGATGTCAGAGGCAATTTTGTTCAAAATTAAGTACATGTGATGAATAACGTATTTATTTGGATAAGGATTAATACCATGTTTATAAAAACACCTTCGCAAATAATGCATTATTTTAGAACAAATTTGGTTAGCATAAAAGAGGTTATAGTGAGCTAACCTTAAAAGATAGACATATGCTGTCGCGGACTTTTTTTTAAAGCTTTTAAAGGGGAACAATTCTGTCATATACAGAGTTGATACGACAGAGGGGCATTAAATTACACTACGTATACTATACGTGTTTAGTATTAATTCGATAAGGTATAAAAATAAAAAGCTCCAAAATTGAGAATTTTTTTTTTCAAACAAACTAAATAGCTTACAAATCAGAGTAAAACGCAACCACCCTTTGTAAATAAAGGAAAAACCCAAATTTCATAGAAACTTGGACCTGGCGACTGACCTTACAAAGTGGCAACGTCGTCGCACGCGCGCCGGGGCGCGGCATGTGTTTCGTGTCGAAGCGGGCGGCCGGCGGTGGCGCGGGCGGCGGCTTAGGCCTCCGCTCGCGCTGGCTGTTATGTTAGATAGTTTTGAAGTACGCCGACAACAAAAACACAAAATTTTTAAATTCTCTATGTGTCCTCCATTCACATTAATGCACAAATTATACCGACGGAGAATATTGTTATTTAGTTTTCTAATTAAATCACTGTCCGTCGCTAAGCACTTTAATTTGTGAAATGCTAAAATAATCCTGTTTTTTAGTTCAACAATTGTATTTACCTCGGAGGCATACACTTCACCCTTAATGTATCCCCACAAAAAGAAATCCATGGGAGTGAGGTCCGGAGATCGTGGTGGCCACCGAACAGGTCCGAATCGACCGATCCATTGCTGCCCAAACATTTCTGTGAGCCGCTCCCTGGAAGCCATCACAGAATGTGGAGGCGCACCGTCCAGCTGGTACCACAACTTGCGATGAACGGCTAAAGGTAGTTGGTCAGTGTACTCGGCCACAGGACCACTTAATAAATCTAAAAATTTCGCCGCTGTAAGTGTGCCGTCAATAAAAACAGGGCCGATAATATTATTATTATGGATACCAGCCCACACATTGAGAGAAAATCTGTACTGGTGTTCAGATTCTCGAAACACGTGTGGATTTCCCAAACTCCAGTACCGGAGGTTTTGCCGATTCCAGATGCCGTTCCGAGTAAAAGTACACTCATCGGTCCATATTACATTTGTTAAGAAATGGCGGTCTTCGGATGTTTTATTTAATAGCCATTGGCAGTAACTGTTCCTGATCGGTAAGTCTCTCGATAACAAAGCTTGCACCTTCCGATATTTATAAGGTTTGCGTTTGTTACGTTTTAGAACCTTGTGGATGGTTCTATGGCAACATCTAAACTGCCGGGCGGCTCTGTGCAGACTCGTTGTCGGGTTGCGGAAAAAATGATCTAATATTCGTTCGTCCCATGCAGCGGGTATTTGCCGCGGTGGCACTCCCTCCTGTTGCGGCACTACACGTTTATTGTCCCATAATCTTTGTACTGCCAACTGTATGGTGCGGGCGTTCCTAGGGCAATTGCGGCTGTCACCATACCTTTCTCTGTATGTTCGCAGAGCTAATGCTGCGTTTCCACGGCATTCACCGTAAATTAAAATCATGTCAGTGTATTCTGACGCCGTGTAAGTTAGACGAGGCATTGTTGAACACTTTAATTAGGTATACACACACACACAACCAAAGTTTAATTACGTGTCCTATCACAATAAAAAACAGTAAATCACAAAAAAAAACACTAACACTAAATAATTATAATAGCAAGTTACGTGTCTTGTCACAATAAAAAAAAAGAAAGAAGTGTCCTATTCACAATAACAAAACAAAATCACAATTGTCAGCGCACGAGTTCGACAAAACAATAGCGGCACAGGACTTCCGTGTTACGTAACGTACGTCCCGGAAGGATAGCGTTGGCGCACTGAAAAACCAAGTTTTTTAGTTTTTAGAGGCCCCCCTCGCAAGGACCAAAGATGCAATAGCAACACACTGACCTATTTCTATTTCTTTTACGCGCGTGATGTTTTGCTAATGGGATTGTCACTTTCTTTTGTAGGACGTATTTGCTTATGACTTGCGTAAGAGCGGCAACAACGTATCGTAGATTTATCGTTTTAAGGTGCATGACCTATGCCTATAGACATAATCAGCTGTTAAGAAAAATACATCATGTTCAAACGGGCCAAAAACTTAAAAAGTCATTTGCGACTAAACTACTGTTTCAATTTAAATGATATTTGGTACAGAGCTTGAAAATGGTACCTAGTATAAGCAGTTTAAAGGAAAGCCTTTCTGTCGTATCAACTTTGTATGATTTTTGCGAAACTTTAACCGTTTACGCAGCGCACGCAGCGGAAGCTCTCAATAGGAAAAAAATCCCCCGATTTTGAAACATTCTTCATTGGTGCTCCGCTCCTATTGGTTTTAGCGTGATGATATATAGCCTATAGCCTTCCTCGATGAATGGGCTATCTAACACTGAAAGAGTTTTTCAAATCGGACGAGTAGTTCTTGAGATTAGCGCGTTCAAACAAACAAACAAACAAACAAACTCTTCAGCTTTATAATATTAGTATAGATTTTTGGAGCGTTGCCGAAAAAGCTTTTACGCATTAAAGTTGTTTTACATTTAACATTACATAGTTTGTTACAATATTGAGTACGCAATGGATTTCTTCTGACTGCCGATAAATTGACAAATAAATGCGGGTTTTTTTTTACAAACAATGCAGTTTCCATTATGTACATTGCTGGCAGTGTCAATATTTTTAGTTTTTTGAAATGTGGAATACAGCTATCTGTCGTTTTTAGACCACACATAGACCTCACACAGCGTTTTTGCATCCTAAATACAACTTCCCTATTAGCTGACTGCCCCCAGAAAATAATACCGTACCGCAAGACAGACGCTACCAGTCCATGGTATGCTGTTAGCAATGTCTCAATATTAACCTTTTTTGAAAGTTGGAATAGTGCTTAGGCCGATTTACTTAGTCGTTTACATATTATGTCAGTATGAGTGTTCCAAGTCAATTTATTATCAATAGTAATTCCTAAAAATTTAGCACTATCAACTTCCTGTATTTTATGGTCTTTATAAGTGATATTAATCTTATTATTTTCACGACGCTGATGGTATTGCATGATGTTGGTTTTGCTTAAGTTAATTTTCAAATTATTATCATTAAGCCAGTTTATTATTTTAGTTAAAGATTCATTGATATCATTTACATAATTATTTAAATCATTGCATTCTATTATGGCTGTGCTATCGTCTGCAAAAAGAACCATCTTATGCTGAATTGTTTTTGGGAGATCATTGATGTAAATCAGAAACAAAGGTGGTGCCAACACGCCACCTTGGGGCACGCCATATTTTATTCCTCTTTGTTTTGAGTAATATATGGTTTCTAATTTAGTTTTGGGACATAGTCGAGAGACTTCGGTGCATTGAACTCTATCAGTTAAATATGATTCTATTAATTTTAGGATATTTCCCCTTACTCCGTATCCATATAGCTTTTGTAGCAATATCTCATGGTCAACATAGTCAAAAGCTTTCGTCGTGTCAGTAAAAATAGTACAAATTGGGTTCTTTTTATCAACTGATGTCATAATGTTATTAATTAAATCAAACAGTGCCAAGTTAATATTAATGTTTTTACGAAAACCTTTCTGCTCATTGCAAAATAAGTTATATTTTTCAAAATATGTGTACATGGAGTTGTATATAACGTTCTCAAAAATTTTGGAAAAGACGGAAATTTTTGCAATGGGTCTATAGTTTTTCATGTCCGTTTTGTCACCTTTTTTTAATAAAGGTTTAATAATAACTTTTTTTAAGCTTTTGGGAAATATTTATTTATTTATTTATTTATTTCTCCACCTTATCGCTAACATTACAGGCTAAATCCTAATGCGTTAGTGAGGCACCTTACTTATAACTAATTACTTACTTAAATTAAAATTTAAACAATAAAAAGCAAGATATACTAAATTAAAAATAACATTAAATAAAACAATAACAATACTAATACATATATAGCTTATTCTATCTTATAACATAATATATGTAAAATAATCTTTGCGAGTTCACTGAACTGACACGAAAAAATATCTATACTATTCTGGGTTTCGTTAATAGTGCGGATCGCTCGCGTGAGAGGCGTTTTCGCCAGTAGATTGGTCCTGGCGGTTGGCACTGACAGCAGTGGCGGGCGCCGCCGTCTCCACACGTAGCGGTCCGGAACACTAAAGCACAAGCGCTGTAACACTCCCGGGTTGAGCTCTATGCCACGGAGTAATTTAATCAAATACACGACCAGTGTGAACTCTCGCCGCACCCTCAACTGATTGTACCCGACCATACCCAGCACAAACAGTGTGGGATACATAAGTGGGTATAAAGGATACACTCCATACAGTCTCCAGTACAAGTGGCGCGTGAACTTGTTCTGCACGCGCTCCAGCATGACAGAGTACTTGGCTTCGTGTGGAGCCCATATGACCGCACTATACTCCAAATGACTCCTAACTAGTGCATCGTATAATACCCTTATTGTTGTTATATTCGTGAAGCCCTGCGACTGCCTAAGTACAAAGCCGAGGTTTCTGTACGCCTTCTTGCATATCTTAACGATATGTTCACGAAAAGTAAGATCTGGAGTGAGATGTACCCCCAGATCACGTACTTGTGTGACCCGCTGTATTGGTGTCGCCTCAGCTTTGTACTCATAGCAGACAGGGTTTCGCGCACGAGTGAAGGATATTACCGAGCATTTGGATACATTGAAGTATAGCTTATTGTCATGGCTCCACTTCACCACCCTGTCAATGTCATCCTGGAGTCGCGCACAATATGCCATCAGCAATACAAAGGTTAATAATGTGAGCTAATGGCTGTGCTATATCTTCCTTTACATACTTTAGTACCTTAGTACAAACGCCATCACAACCGACAGTATTCGTGTTTTTTAGATTACAGATAATTTTTATAATGTCATTATTCGAAACCGGTGACATAAATAAAGATTGTGACGAAAGGTTATCAAAAACATTACCATCAATCTTATCAGAATTTATATTATTTTCAATTGTGTCAATAAAGTAATTATTAAATTCATTAGGAATGTCACTAGGGCGTGTAAGAGTCAAATTGTCATTGTTTATAGTCATAATTTGTTCCTGTGGTAAGCACATTTTAGATTTATTAATAACTTGCCAGGCGGCTTTCGATTTATTCTGAGAAGAGCTTATAAAATAATTGTTTTGAGCTTTCTGAGTCAATTTTATAATTTTTTTTATAAAGAGTGGAGTATTTCCTTAGATTATTCTTATTTGTTGAGCTAGGGTCAAATCGATATTTCCACAGTAACTGTCTTTGTTTCTGGCTACATATCTTTATTCCTCGAGATATCCACTTAGTTTTTCTATTTAATTTGACAGTTACTATTTTTTCTGGAAAGTATAATTTATATAATAATAAGAAATCGTCCATGAAGGCTTCAAAAGACACGTTTGCACCTTTAGCATTAAAAACTTCTACGAAAGATAAACAGCCTAGAAGACTTTTAAATTTAATCAAATTATCTTTAGAATAATCTTTCTTTTTACATTTCCAAAGTTTTAATTTGCAAGTTCTTTTTATGGGGACTTTCAGTATTTGAGCAGTGTGATCCGAGAGTGCTAGATCTATGATCTCAGCTTTACAGCCCCTTTTGTAACTATGTGCAAAATTATCGATGCAGGTGTTACTACTCAGTCTTGTTGGTTTGTAAAGTGCTAGTTTTAAATTATAATGTAATAGAAAATATTCAAATTCTAGTGTAATTTTATTTCTCTTTATTACGTCAATGTTAAAATCTCCTGCAAGAATAATGTTTTTATTTGTCCCAGAACAAAGTCTTTTGAGTATGTTGTCCAATTTTTCATAAAATAATACATAATTATGTTTAGGTACCCTGTATATAGAAATAATAATAATGTTATACGATATAAGTTCAACAGCGCAGCATTCAAATAATCCTGAAATCGATTGTTTGGCTACGTCAATTAGTATTCGATATTGCAGTCCTGCTCTGACAAAGATGCATGTACCTCCTCGTTTCGTATTTCTTGAATAGTAAGCAGCCAGATAGAAGTTGGGTACATAAATTAAATCCTCATTGCCTGATTCCATAAAATGTTCTGTAATGCATATAACGTCTATTATAGTTCCCTTAATGAGTAATTCTTCTAACTTAACTAAAAGTATGTCAGATTTGTTCGCTAGACCTGCTATATTTTGATGGAGAATATTGAGACACTTATAGAAAAAGCTGAGAATCGTTTGATGTCTGTGTTACTGGTAAAGCATTAATTTGATTTTTCTGAAAACAATCAACCTCTATGGGTGCAGCATTCAGGGCACTTATGTCTAAGACGAGATCTTGAAGATCTGATATGACAGTATTTAAGCCTTTATTGTTCAAAGTGCCGTAGCGATAGCTGTATGTGTCGGAAGTATATGGCAGATTTAAATTTGAGTCTAATATATATGCGTAATTGTATGTTTCCGCATCCATATAAAGTAGATTATTGAACATATCAATTCGGCTGTTATACATTATATTACTGTTTACCATATATTTAAACGTTGGTAAACATATTATAAAGTTTGTGTGTTTCAAAGCAACTAGTTTTTCGCGTATAAGCGATACAAGGTCAATATAATTACACGTTTTCCTAAAATGTTCTTCGCCAATATAAATAATGCAGTAGTCATTATCTGAAGACGAAACTGTAAAGTTTGTCACTATAGTAGGATATTATTGGGCATTCTACCCCACCTGCCGTTCCTACGGCTCACTCCGTTCGCCTCCGTCACTCTCGGTGTGGTAGAATGCCCAATAACATCCTACTATAACTAGCTCTACATATCAACCACTTACCTCGATTAAAAAAGCCGATCTACGGTTTAAACTCAGTTTCACTACACTACTTTACTGTCATTCTTTCATAGTTTCACTACACATTTCACCACTTTAAAGACCCGAAATTATTACTTCTACTAGAGAGTAATAACTGAATTTATTCCTAAGTTAAATCTACATGAAACGTGGTAAGCTAAACTTCAGGACAGATTGTCTCATGTCTCTCCACAAAGTTAGAGATAGCGCATTACCACAAAGGTTCAACGCACACTCAGTTTATGCGACCAGATTGGTACCGAGGACATCTGAATTTTAGGCTACCGTATACATTAAGCTAAAATTTGGGACAGATTGTCACTATGCCTCCCACAGAAGTAAAAAATAGCGCATACCCATAGGTGCACACACATTCTATTTCCCGTGGCTAGACATCCGAAATTTTAATTTAATTTCGTTTCATATAGATGAAAATTTACACGTTTATTAAACAAGTAAATGCGTCGGCTGTCTGAACCGATGACCTAAACTTCAGGACAGATTGTCTCATGTCTCTCCACAAAGTTAGAGATAGCGCATTACCACAAAGGTTCAACGCACACCCAGATTATGCGACCAGATTGGTACCGAGGACATCTGAATTTTAGGCTACCGTATACATTAAACTAAAATTTGGGACAGATTGTCACTATGTCTCTCCACAAAGTTAGAGATAGCGCTTTACCACAGAGGTTCAACGCACACTCAGATTATGCGACCAGATTGGTACCGAGGACATCCGAAATTTTAATTTAATACATTCAACCAGACGACACTACTTACACGTTAATGAACACGTTACGTCTTGTACTGATTGCCCTCATTCCCCACGTCGCGCTTTTCATATAGATGAATATTTACACGTTTATTAAACAAGTAAATGCGTCGGCTGTCTGAACCGATGACCTAAACTTCAGGACAGATTGTCTCATGTCTCTCCACAAAGTTAGAGATAGCGCATTACCACAAAGGTTCAACGCACACCCAGATTATGCGACCAGATTGGTACCGAGGACATCTGAATTTTAGGCTACCGTATACATTAAACTAAAATTTGGGACAGATTGTCACTATGCCTCCCACAGAAGTAAAAAATAGCGCATACCCATAGGTGCACACACATTCTATTTCCCGTGGCTAGACATCCGAAATTTTAATTTAATTTCGTTTCATATAGATGAAAATTTACACGTTTATTAAACAAGTAAATGCGTCGGCTGTCTGAACCGATGACCTAAACTTCAGGACAGATTGTCTCATGTCTCTCCACAAAGTTAGAGATAGCGCATTACCACAAAGGTTCAACGCACACCCAGATTATGCGACCAGATTGGTACCGAGGACATCTGAATTTTAGACTACCGTATACATTAAACTAAAATTTGGGACAGATTGTCACTATGTCTCTCCACAAAGTTAGAGATAGCGCTTTACCACAGAGGTTCAACGCACACTCAGATTATGCGACCAGATTGGTACCGAGGACATCCGAAATTTTAATTTAATACATTCAACCAGACGACACTACTTACACGTTAATGAACACGTTACGTCTTGTACTGATTGCCCTCATTCCCCACGTCGCGCTTTTCATATAGATGAATATTTACACGTTTATTAAACAAGTAAATGCGTCGGCTGTCTGAACCGATGACCTAAACTTCAGGACAGATTGTCTCATGTCTCTCCACAAAGTTAGAGATAGCGCATTACCACAAAGGTTCAACGCACACCCAGATTATGCGACCAGATTGGTACCGAGGACATCTGAATTTTAGGCTACCGTATACATTAAACTAAAATTTGGGACAGATTGTCACTATGTCTCTCCACAAAGTTAGAGATAGCGCCTTACCACAGAGGTTCAACGCACACTCAGATTATGCGACCAGATTGGTACCGAGGACATCCGAAATTTTAATTTAATACATTCACCCAGACGACACTACTTACACGTTAATGAACACGTCTTGTACTGATTGCTATTCAACCGCACGGCGCGCTGGATTAAGGCGCATTTACATTAATATGTACGGTCCGGTGTGTTTAAGTCCGGTCAGTTTCGCTATATTGTATTCTTTCATGAAATACCTGGCGTCGTCGGAATCGACCGTATCAGACAATGTTACGAGTGGGTGTAAATGAGCCTTTACAGTCTGTAAAACTGCAAAATTGCAAGTAGCAATAATTTGCTGCGCATATTTTTTTGTATGTGAGGTATGTATGTGGGTGTACATGTGTGTGTAATTTCCATGGGAACCTTTGTATAATATGCAAGATAAGCACTGCGCTTGTTGCAGACATTGTTTAAATTTGTCTTATACAGGACTTCCTATGTTCATAAAATAGGTACTTCAGTTTCGGTACGACACACTTATCTTGGAAATTACTTTTTGTAATAATTATGACCATTATGAATTTGTAGTTACATTAAATAAACATGTGTATAAAAATATTTTTTTTAACTACCTTTTTTAACTTTTTTGTCTAGGTAGTGATTTTTTAAAAATACTACTTATATTATCAAAACTGTAAGATATCAATACAACTTCTACTATACGACTTTATTAATATACTATACTTATATGTATTTCTATTATAGTTGATGGTTTTATATTTGCAGTTTGACTGCAACATACGTAATAACTAGTTTTGGTACGCGTATCCGTTCAAAACTTTCTGCACATAAATTATCTCGAATGCAACTTATTGATTGATGACGCTGACGTCATCCCTATATGATCAAAGTACAGGTTAAGTTCGACTCTGGAAACAGGATTGCGAATAGCTCTGGTAGCAAATAGGATTATGTATATTTCTAGGTTTCAGGTTCGAATCCCTATCGCAATCTCTTTTCCTATAAGTTAATAATTAAGTTAATAAATTCGTTCAGCATGCATTAGTACCCTAACTATTATAATTATATAGGTAAATGTGTCTAGTAAAGTAATCACCGAATATTTGTTCCATATTTTTTTATAATGTGTCTCAAAAATCTATTATTTAAAACCGTGCATAATGATGTCTTGTAATTATTTTTTAAATAAACAAACATACAGAAATTAAATAAATAGTAGTCATTGGTAGTAATCAGAGATACCTAAGCACGGCACCTTTGTCGGTGTCGGACAAATGCTGGTTTTATATTTCATTTCTCACGATAAAATTGCATTTTGACGGAATCAATATTATGATTTAAATGGACGTAAGTGACATAAGTTAGTAATACAATTGTAATGCTAAGATTTAAGGTTTAATTTTGAAATGAGGTTAAATTTGCTGAGATGGTATTTTTCTTTGCTTAAATTCGATTAATTTATATGAAAATTCACATTCGCTCCAGCGTCTTCTACTGACAAGCTCCACTTAAGTTTATTGTCAATTACGAATACCGAATACTTCCATAAAATGTACGTAAGTATTTTTAAAAATAATTATGTTATTTCAGCGTCCTTGTGTTTCATAAGTCGAGAGTTCAATTGTTCTAATCTTCTTTACAGATTTTTTTATTTGAAATTAATTCTTGTGTACTCGATTACAGGTCTGACTCCGAATCTGAATATACACGTCGCGCACCTGAGGCTGCAAAGGTGCAGCCAAAAAAGAAATCTCAGAAGCGTAAAGCTTCTGAGAGTACCTCCACCTCGCAATCGGAATCTAAATCAAGGTAATTTCTGTTATTGCTTGTCTTTAGGTTTTTGTGTACCTATTTTATTCCAATAAGAGTGTTATACGTTAGTAGTGGATTTATTTTTATACTTAAAACCAGGAACACAATCCAATGATTCATAATCTTTATTCCATTGGTTCTTTTTTGATAGAACGTTTTCAAGGTGCTGTTATTGTAATGATAAGGTACTTATATTATTTTATTTTTTACAGTAAAAAACAACAACAACATAGCTCGGACCTCTTCGGCCTGGAGGATAGCGAGCATCGCGCACCGGCAACCGGCGGCGAAGACCTCACGTCGTCTCTCGTGAGCCGAGTCGCTAACGGGAAGTTGCGGCGGACGGTGAACATAGAGGGTGACTTTTACGTGGAGGTAAAAGTTTATAATAAGTCCGATGCAGCGTCCACGACTCCACTTGAACGGTGGAAAAAAGCCTTAGTGGCACTTAAAGTGCAATTAAATAAAGAAACTCCGCAGTGGGACGCGCTGCAGACATTTATGAAACGGGCTCATGTAATTTTTCAAGACTCGGAGCCCGTGTTTTACAGTGACAACATAAATATAAAATAATATAATAATAATTATTTTATATTTTTGTTATCCGTTTATGCTAAAGGCTAGGTTTAGGTTAACTGTAAAAAAAAATTTGGGACACCATTAGCTTTGTTACAATTATAAGTGTTTGATAATTTGTATCTTTTGTTTGTGTCGTTATTCTAAAACTTGCTCTATTTTACGTGGACATTAGTCCTAATAATACACAAAAATGCCTTTCTGTACTGTTTGCAATATAACTGTTGAGCGCAGTCAGTGGACAGGTCATCTACGCAGTACTAATCATAAAAACAAAAATATTTCGTATTTTTGCGAAGGTGTTGAAATAATACATGCTGCTTTTCGTAATCGTATAGCTTCGTATAGAATTGCCGATCCATCTGAGAATTACTGTCCAAAATCATTTTTAAATATTGTTCAAGACAAAATTAAAACTTTAATTGATATGTCCCTTATAGATCACACTAGTATAAAAGTTAATTTCGAATATTTTGCTATGTTTTTGATGGTTAAAAATGATTTTCAAGAGATGAAATCATTTTCCAGTAAAAATTTTACTTTGCATCAGAATTATGAATTTACACCATTATTGTCTCAAGTTAAAAACACTTTAGCAAAAAAGATAGAAGAATTTCAAGACCGTGACAGTGGATGGACGTTCTTGTACAGTTCTCATTTGGAAGTCAATGTCAACAAATATCAACCTTTGCGCGGTTCAGGCTTTATCGAATTGCCTGCTGCTATAAAATCGAAAAAAGCATGCGTTAATATACGCAATAACGACGAATATTGTTTTTTATGGTCAGTAGTTGCCGCTTTATATCCAGCTAAAAGTCATCCTGAAAGAGTATCGTCTTATCCTGATTTTCGAAACGTGTTAAATGTAAAGGACATATCATTTCCATTAAGTTTCTCAGATGTTGCGCGGTTCGAATTAAATAACCCTAATTTTTGTATTTACATCTATGGTTTAAAAAATAATATCGTCACGGGACCGCTGTACAAACCAAAAGCTTTGAAAGGAATGGTAATTCATTTACTTTACTTAGAAAAGGACGATTTGTCACATTACTGTTTCATTAAGGACTTGCCCCGACTTGTTAAGAGTCAAATATCAAAACACCACGGTAAACTTTACTTTTGTGATGATTGTTTAATGTTTTTTAATTCAAATGATGATCTTAGTTCGCATAGTTGTGGGGGTATTGCCACTGAACTACCTCCAAAGGGTTCCTTTATACAGTTTAAAAATTATAATAGAAAGCAAATTGTACCATTTGTTATATACGCGGATTTTGAAACAATGCTTGAACGGTACGAATCTTGTGACCCTGATCCAACTAAAGCTAGCACTGTTACACGTCAGCGACACGTGCCAGTAGCTTACGGTTATCATATTACGTGTGCGATAGACGAACGCTACAATCGTTACGTTTCATATCGCGGTTCGGATTGTGTACCAAATTTTGTAAAGTCTATCTATAAAGATGCGCAAAAAATTCATAATATTTTAAAAAATAATGTTCCTATGATTTACACCGACGATAATGCTCGCGACTTTGAAAACGCGATAACATGTCACATTTGCGAGCACTTCTTGTTCGGTGATAGAGTTCGTGACCATTGTCATTTAACAGGTAAATATCGCGGTGCAGCTCACAGCTATTGTAACTTACAATTTAAATTACCTAAATTTTTGCCTGTGTTTTTTCATAATTTATCTGGTTATGATTGTCACCTTTTCATAAAAGAATTAGGTGAAGCTCCTGGATCTATTAAAGTAATACCTAAAACAAAAGAAAACTATATTTCATTTACAAAGTTTATTCCGATTTCCTCCGAGGAAAGCATACAGGTCCGGTTTGTAGATTCTTTTAAGTTTTTAGGAACCAGCTTAGAAAAGTTGGTCAGTACAATGAAAAAACAAGAGTTTCAACAATTAAAATCTTATTTTCATGACAAAAACGAATTTGACCTACTTACCCGTAAAGGGGTATATCCATACGACTATATGTGTCAATGGGAACGTTATGAAGATACGTGTTTGCCTTCTAAAAAATGCTTTTATAACTCTTTGAGTAATAAGCCCATTTCCAACGAAGATTATGCACATGCTTGGTCCGTTTGGTCTGTATTTAATATCCAAAATATGGGTATGTATACAGATTTATATCTTAAAACCGACGTTCTATTGCTAACAGATGTATTTGAAAATTTTCGTAAAACTTGTAAACGACACTATAATCTGGATCCCGCATTTTATCTCACGGCACCAAGTTTATCTTTTGATGCAATGCTTTTAAAAACCGGAGTTCAATTAGAATTGATAAGTGATGTTGAAATTTTTAGAATGATACAAAAAGGTATTCGTGGTGGTGTTTGTATGTGTTCCAAAAGGCACATTAAAGCCAATAATAAATATTTAGACACCTACGATCCATGCCATCCAGATTCGTTTATCATTTATTTAGACTGTAACAATTTATACGGCTATAGTATGTGTCAATCCTTACCCTATTCTGACTTCAGATTAATGAATAGACAAGAAATAGAACTTTTAAAATTAAACTTGACTGACATCAGTGATACTGCGGAAAATGGTTACATTCTTGAAGTAGATCTAATATATCCAAAGAATTTGCACATTGAACACAATGACTTTCCATTTTGTCCAGAAAAATGTTTACCACCTGGTGGTAAGAATAGAAAACTAATACCCAATTTGTATGATAAATATCACTATGTTATTCATTACGTACATTTAAAAAAATGCTTACAGCATGGTTTAGTATTGAGAAAAATCCACCGTGCTATTACATTTAAGCAAAGTTGTTTTTTAAAGCAATATATTGATATTAATACTCAGTTACGACAAAAAGCAGAGTCAACGTTTGAACAAGATTTTTTCAAATTATTAAACAATAGTATTTTTGGAAAGACGTTAGAAAATAATGAAAATCGAATAGATGTGAAGTTAGTAAACAAGTGGTGTGACTTAAGCAATAAAACAAAAAAGACTACTTGTGCTGAAAAATTAATAGCTAGCCCATATTTTCATAGCGCCTCTGTATTTTCTGATGATCTAGTAGCAATTCAAATGAAACCTTCGCGTATTGTTCTTAATAAACCGATATACATAGGGTTTACAGTATTAGAATTATCTAAGACTCACATGTATGATTTCCACTATTCTATTATAAAACCATTTTATGGTAACCGAATTGAATTGTGCTATACTGACACAGATAGTCTTGTTTATGATGTGCACAGTAATGACGTGTATAAAGATTTCAAGCTCTGTTTTCTAAAATATTTTGACACAAGCAATTACGATTTAAACAACGAATTTAACCTGCCGATTATTAATAAGAAGATTCCAGGTCTGTTTAAGGACGAAATGGGTGGTAAAATTATCCAAGAGTTCGTAGGACTGCGCTCAAAGTTGTATTGTATTAAAACTTTAAATAAAACAATAAAAAAAGCAAAAGGTACAAGAAAAAATGTTACAGAAAATTTAAATATGTTAGATTATAAAAATGCTTTGTACAATTGCGATGTCATTCGCAAAAAAAATATACTATTTAAGTCTATAAAACATGAAATATTCACCCAGGATGTAAATAAAGTAGCACTTTCAAGTAATGACGATAAACGGTTGCTATGCGCTGATAAGGTATCTACTTTAGCCTGGGGTAATACAACTATATTAATGTAATCCATGATTAATTAATTTAACTACAAGGGATTCACTATTATCATGTAATTTGTTGATTGTAAAAATGTAACTGTCTAAATGTTAAGAAATATTAGATATGTACTACAAATTAAATGGTAGGTATATTCCGTTTGTTTCTACTTGACATAATTAAGTTGTAAACAATCTTGGTGGCACATCTTTTAATCGAAAACTGAGTTTTATCAAAATCAGTTGATAGCATGTGTATTCTAGATATCCCAAATAGGTAGGTAATTACTTATAGAAAATAATGTTAGTTTAACTGTAAAACTTAACTACTTACAGTATATTGGGTGACTGGTAATTAATGACCAATAGCTAGCCAATTATTTTCAAATGGTACTAGGTACTTGTAATTTATGGCTTTTCTATTTGTAATTACACACATCTTACTTATTACTTAGTAATACTTTAGTTAGTATTAAATTAAGATAATTGTATCCTTAATTAGGTATAAGTTTTCTTTTCTTTTGTTTACATATATTAAATATTACTGAAATAAAATTTACTATTCTGTTTAAATATGTCTTTAATTTCTATACCCATTGACAACCCGATAAGACAATCTGCTTGCATTCAATGTGCTATGCAATTACAAGCATTAACTTGTTGAAACTTGAAATTGATTAGCAGTAATAAAGCAAGTACTAAGTAATATTTTATATTTACCTATGTATATCCTACCTATGTAAATCTATACAATTCCTGATGACTAAGCACGCGCGCCCGGCGCCGGCGCGCGGCATTGAGAAATACGACACTTATCAGGTGTTGTGATTCGCAATATATTGTACAGGCTCTGGTTACACTAGAACATTCATCCATCATAAATAATATTGATACTCTGTCATTACATTACGCAGTCACTTGTTGAAGTGGTCACATCGCTGCATCGGTTCAAAGCAAATAATTCGTAAGTATATTCTGTTCTGTGTATGTTTATAATTTTCCTTTTTTGTTATAAAATTAAATAATATTAATGACTATTTTGTTTGTTTCAGATCATCAATAATGACAGATTCGCCTGATATTGTCTTCTCCCAATACGCTCAAGGTTTCCCGACTCCGAGTTTAAGTTGGCATATCCCAGAAATCCCAGAAGCACACGGGTCTGCCAACAAGAAGCCTAGAGCAAGACGGGAGTGCCAAAAACGAAAATCATTTGAGCAGTCTGCGTGTCAATCGTACGTCGTAAACAATGAAAAGAAAAAAGGTTTACGACTTATACAAGTGAAAGTTTTGGACATCAGTGAAAATCAAGAACCTGCAAGTGGCAATGAGGAGGTGATAGTGTTAAGTGCGCAGTATGTAGTCAGTGAACCAGTGGACAATGTTATGGACGAGACACTATCGTTAATTAACAAAATATCCAAAAAACTCTGTGATGCTGATGACTGTTATTAGTGATATTATTAAGTAAGTGTCTTGGTATTAGTAATGGCAAGTTATTTTTTTCTTATTTTTCTGTATTTAAAAATAGTTCTAAAGTTATTGTGTAATTACCTACATAATAAAATATCAAATAGTTTTACATTTTATTGTAATTAATGTTGAAATAAATCTATACATATAATAAATCTGTAGAAAAGTCATTTTTGTACATTGAAGAAATTGAAACAAAAAATAGCCAGCGTGTGAAAAGATAAGTAACAGAACCCATTTCCATCATTTTTGAAATTTTTGTCTGTTTGTCTGTTTGTTTGTGCGCACATCACGTAAAATCTACGAATTCAATGCTGACAATGTTTATATACAAAAATTATACGCAACTTGAGGTTTAACTTAGTTTTTGTTTCATCGAAATCGGTTCACTCTATCAAAAGATATGATTAATTTAGTGAGTTCAAGAAGTAAAATATTACGTTACGCAATTAAGTATAGTACTTGCAACGACATCTTAAGACTAAAAATAGAACTAATGTTGATAGTTGAAATCTAAATCCGATAGATGGCGTTGTGCAAATGACGTCATTTTCTGAATCGCGGTGTTAAGATTTTCCGCGCGAGGATGACGTCCACCGTGTTTACTAGGCAAATTGGGTTTCGTTAGGTGTCTTAAAAGTTCTTGCGTGTGTCGTAAAAGTTCTTTGGTTGCTTGGTTTATCGATTTTCTAAATTGGTCGAAAAAAAAGTATTTGCTTATCTTATTGGTTTCGTTTGGTCAACTTTGGTCATTGGTTTGAAGTACGAAGTAAAGATTGTATTTGATTTACTTCGTAGTTTGAATCCAATAGTGCCAATCGTTATACAGTAAGTTAGTGTTGCCAATTCGTTGAGTCACGACCACGAACAGACGATACGTTGTCACACTAGACTGTTCGACGCACCGTTCTTTTAAGTTTGTAGGCTATTCAGTCATAAGTGTTGTTAGTTTTGTTTATTGCTTTAATTTTCCTTGAAAATGCCTCAAAGAAAAAAAACTAACCTTTCGCTGCGTAGCCGAAATGCGAAAAGGATGAGACTTTGTAGGTCTCAGGAATCGGAAGAAGATCGTGAAGCACGGTTATCTGCTAACCGAGAGCACATCGCTCTTTCACGTGAATCGGAAACGTTCACCGAAAGGGAGTCACGTTTAAGTTCACAAAGAACACGGACCGCGACTTTGCGGTCTCAAGAGAGTATCCAGGAACGCGAAGACCGGCTGTCTGCTGATCGGGAGCGCCACTCTCTCTCACGTGAGTCAGAGACATTCACAGAAAGGGAGTCGCGCTTAAGTTCGCAAAGAACTCGGACCGCGACTTTGCGTTCTCAAGAGAATATCCAGGAACGCGAAGTTCGGCTGTCTGCTGATCGGGAGCGCCAGTCTCTCTCACGCGAGTCAGAGACTTTCACAGAAAGGGAGTCGCGCTTAAGTTCGCAAAGAACTCGGACCGCGACTTTGCGTTCTCAAGAGAATATCCAGGAACGCGAAGTTCGGCTGTCTGCTGATCGGGAGCGCCAGTCTCTCTCACGCGAGTCAGAGACTTTCACAGAAAGGGAGTCGCGCTTAAGTTCGCAAAGAACTCGGACCGCGACTTTGCGTTCTCAAGAGAGTATCGAGGAACGCCAAGCACGTCTGTCATCTGACCGAGAGCGACACGCTCTCTCGCGCGAGTCTGAATCTCTCTCCCAAAGAGAAGAACGATTACAAATAGCTAGACATAACTATGTAGGTGTACAAAGAAACAATGAAAGTTATCTTGCATCTGAAAGGGAAAGAATAGATGAACTAAGACGAGCAGAAACAGCAGAACAACGTCAATCTCGCCTAGAAATAGAACGAGCTCGATACCATATGAATAGAGAAACAGATAGCGGAGCTGATGAGTCCATGGAAAATGACGATGCAAATATTTTATTACCTTGGGACAATAGGGAAAAATCAGGGTTCACATATTCGTCTAGAATTAATTATGCTGGCTTTACTTTCGTGGGTGACATGAGAGAAATTTGTAATTTTTGTCATGCTTTGAAATGGAGGAAAGAGACAGATGTAATGTGCTGCTCAAATGGAAAAATTGTTCTTCCAAATTTCCAAGATCCACCACACTTACTTAAAAGTCTCCTGAATGGCGATCATCCCCAGTCGAACCGTTTTTTGGATAATATTCGTTTATATAACAGTGCTTTCCAAATGACTTCCTTTGGGGCAAAACAAATAACGGAAGGACCGTTCATGCCAACCTTCAAAGTACAAGGTCAAGTTTATCACCTTATTGGATCTTTGCTGCCAGAAAATGAACCCAAATTTCTCCAAATTTATTTTGTATCCGATTACACGCAACAGCTCAATGTTAGAAATCACAATTTTCCCCAGCTCAATGCTGAGCTTTTGGGTCAACTTCAAGAATTGCTGCATCACGTTAACCAGTACGTTCGTGAATTCAAAGCTGCATTGGAGTCAATTCCACAAGGCAGCAATGATTTCAAAATTGTTATAAGTGCCGATAGACGTCCTGTGGGTGAACACCGTGGAAGACACAATGCACCCGTCGCAGATGAAGTTGCAGTTGTTTTAGTCGACCAGGAGTGTGAGAGACGTGATATCGTGTTGCGTACACGCGACGATCGCCTTCAACGCATTTTGGAAACCCACCGAGCTTACGACGCCCTGCAATATCCACTAATTTATTGTCATGGTGAAGATGGGTACAATTTTGGGCTGTACCAAGTGAACCCTACTACGAGAGTCACTAATTATCAAAAAAATATATCTGCTCAACAATACTATTCCTACCTTTTACAAATAAGGCAAAACAGTTTCGTATATTTGCAACGATTTCGTGGTTTGTTCAGCCAATTTATTGTGGACATGTACGCAAAAATAGAAACTGAACGTTTAGTGTATATTCGCACTAACCAGCGACGGTTACGCGCTGAAGAATACGTGCACTTGCGGGACGCCATGCAATCAGATAATAACGTCGAAAACTTGGGTCGATTGGTTATTTTGCCATCCAGTTTCACAGGCGGTCCGCGGTATATGCACGAACGAACGCAAGATGCTTTTTGTTACGTCCGTAAATACGGCCGGCCGGACCTTTTTATAACATTTACAACAAATCCAAAGTGGACGGAGATTTGCCAGGCACTTCTCACAGGACAGGCGTCATACGACAGACATGACATTATTGCTAGGATTTTTCATTTAAAACTCAAAGTCTTGATTAATCTACTTACAAAGGAGAAAGTTTTCGGTTCAACTCTTTGTTTTATGTATAGCGTCGAGTGGCAAAAGCGTGGTTTACCCCACGCGCACATTCTTCTGTGGCTGGAAGAAAAAATTCGTCCCGATGCTATAGACAGTGTCATAAGTGCAGAATTTCCGGACTATAATGCAGATCCGATTTTGCATGACATAGTAAAAACACATATGGTTCACGGGCCATGTGGCCTCTTAAACAGGGAATCACCGTGCATGAAAGATGGTCAATGCTCAAAAAAATACCCCAGAGCACTGAAAGAACTAACTATGGCTGGGGAAAATGGGTATCCGCAATACCGGCGAAGATCACCGTCACAAGGTGGTTTCACAGCTACTGTCAGATTCCGTGGACAAGAAATAATTCTAAATAATAGTTGGGTGGTACCGTATTCTCCAGTTTTGTCAAACGCTTTTCAAGCACACATTAATGTTGAAATTTGTAATAGCGTCGAATCTATAAAATATATATGTAAATATGTTAATAAAGGTAGTGATCAAGCCATGATAGCACTAAGAAATAACAACCAATTTGATGAAGTGACAAGGTATCAATCTGGCCGATACATAAGCTCTTCGGAGGCAGTTTGGCGCATTTTGAGTTTCCCTATTCATGAAAGGTATCCGCCAGTCATCCATCTTGACGTGCACCTGGAAGGCGGGCAGCGAGTTTACTTTCAGCCAGAAAATGTGGCAGAAAGAATGAACAACCCAAGACAAACCACCTTGCTCGCATTCTTTCGCCTTTGCGAAAGAGACAATTTCGCTAAGTCTCTGTTGTACAGACGCCAGCACATCAAGCTACCCCAATCTGTCAGATTTTCCCAATTGAATATGAACCTTATTCGTTTGTGCTAAAGTTGAAAATCTATCAAAGAAATTTGACAGATTATGGTAGGTTGACCTGCTGGCGTCTGTACAATGAAGTGCCACATTATTATACTTATAACAAGCAGCAAGGTGTTTTTAATCGCAGGAGACGTGGAACTGCTGTAGAAGGCGAGTCCGGCATTTTTAAAGAACACGTGATTGGAAGAGTATACACGGTGCACCCAAATAATGCAGAGTGTTATTATTTACGCCTTCTTCTTCACACAGTGCGAGGACCTACTTCTTTTGCTGAGCTCCGCAAAGTGGACGATATAGAATATCCCACATTTCAAGCTGCTTGCCGCGCACGGCATTTATTAGATGGCGATCAGCATTGGGATGATGCTTTAGCCGAAGCATGCGTCAGTGATAGTCCACATCGTTTGCGCCATTTATTTGCCATTTTGTTGACATTTTGTGGCCTATCGGACGCTGGGCAGTTGTGGCAAAAATATAAAGACGCGTTTGCCGAAGATTTTTTGAGACAGCAAAATATAAATAGTGAAACTTCTGACCAAGTACGTGAAAGCTGCCATAATAGGGCTTTGCTGGCTATACAAGATATAGTTACAAGTATAGGAGGGAACCCCCTCAGTCAATACGGCTTGCCGACACCGACAGTTGGTGGGGAACGAATTAATAGGGAGTATACATCTGAAATAAATTACAACCCCGAAGAGTTAGCAGAAATATTGCGAAATGGCTGTTCAAATTTGACGTCAGAACAACGTCAAATCTTTGATAGAGTATGCTGTAGTGTAGAACATTCATTAGGAGAAATGCTGTTTTTAGATGCACCTGGTGGAACAGGTAAAACTTTCCTCACTAAAGTTATCTTGGCTCAAATAAGGAGCCAAAACAAAATTGCCCTTGCCGTCGCTTCCTCAGGAATAGCTGCCACTTTATTACCAGGAGGAAAAACTGCACATACAACATTTAAAATACCAATCGACTTGGACCGCACAGAAAACCCTGTTTGCAACGTGTCTCGCAATAGTGATAAAGCAAGGGTTTTACGCGATTGCGCCCTTATCGTTTGGGACGAGTGTACGATGGCAAATCGTATAGCTGTGGAAGCTGTAGATAGAACGTTGCGAGATATAAGACAAAATGACCGACCGATGGGAGGCTTAACGGTGCTATTCTGTGGAGACTTCAGGCAGACACTCCCTATAATACCCAGAGGAACGAGGGCCGATGAAATAGGTGCCTGTTTAAAGAGCTCTATTTTATGGCGTAGTGTCATATTAACTAATTTGAGCTTTAATATGCGAGCATATTTGGGAGGTGACGCAAACGCGCAGGTTTTCTCAAATTTACTACTTCAAATTGGTAACGGCACATACCCGACTCAAGAAGGAGGTAAAGTAACTTTAGTCGAAAGCCTGTGTTCTTCTGTTGCCTCACAGCAGGAACTCATTTCCTCTGTATACGGAGATCCATCAGAGATCTCGAACCATGACGCTGCTTGGCTATGCCAACGAGCTATTTTGGCACCTCGCAACGACCAAGCAGCAGCAATAAATTCTCAAATATTGGTACATGTTTCTGGAGAAAGTAGGGAATATTTATCTATTAACACGGTTTTAGAAGAAGGAGATGCCACCCACTATCCAGTAGAGTTTTTAGACTCTCTAAATACACCAGGTCTTCCAGCACACAAAATTTATTTAAAAGTCGGAGTACCAATCATTCTACTCAGAAATTTAAGCCCACCAAAACTATGCAATGGAACTCGGTTGAGAGTAACAAATCTCCAACGAAATGTCATCGAAGCCGAAATCTTAACAGGTTGCGGCTCCGGTGATGTTGTTTTCATTCCCAGGATACCCATTATCCCCAATAATTTTCCGTTTACTTCTATGTTCTATGTTCTATGTTATGGGTTTTGGTTTCCGCACTTAGTCCTTCAGTTAGACCATTGTGCGTGGGCCATGGCGGCCGTCGGTGGTTATTCCAACCAGCCCACCTCCCTCCAGAAGCTGATTAGGTCTCCTGGTTTGTTGAGAACATCTGTGTACGATCTGGGTGTCCCGAGGGTTTCTGATCTAATCTGGGTGACGCCTGTGCACTCAAAGAGCACATGCGCAACAGTTTCATCAGCCTCCATGCATGCTCTGCACAGGGGACTGTCCGTTATTCCTATAGTGTGGAAGTGTTTATTTAGCGAGCAGTGTCCCGTGATGGTCCCCGTCACCAGGCGCAAGCCTTTCCTGTCTAGTCGCAATAAGCGCCTGGTTAGCCTGCCATCTAGTGATGGCATAGCTTCCTTGGACTGCCTGCAGCCTGGTGACGACGTCCACCAACTTACTGCTTGTGTGTGGGTGTGCTCCTGTAGCCACCTGCGTAGTTGATTAAAGGGGATGGGTACGACAGGTTCCGGTCCACAAGCTGACGCACTGGATGCCCTTCTGGCCAGTTCGTCAGCTGCGTCGTTACCTAGCGACCCACTGTGTCCTTTTATCCATTGTAGCGTCACTATATTGCGGTTCAAAACAGTTACCTGTTCAAGCGCATTGTGACATTCTAGTATTAGTTTCGATGTGATGCATTCCTTCCCTAGGGATTGAAGGACTGAGGCGCTGTCAGAGAGTATGCGAATACGGGCATCCGTAACTCTCCTGGCTGCTATGGCATAAGCCGCTTGTGTTATGCCCACACACTCCGCTTGGTAGACAGTGTTGAGCATACCCAGCGGTCTGGATATTTTTATGTTGAGGTCGTGTGAGAAGACTCCGACTCCAGTTCCGCAGTCGGTCTTTGAACCATCAGTGTAAATTCTCAGTTCCTTCGGGCCTGAGTAGTCGCACTGCTCCTCTTTAAGCACTATGTTGTAATGCTTTTGAGAGCAGTATTGTTTCGGGGCCTTGTCGCAGGGTGATGCCATCATTGGCTGCCATTTGATCGCATCTTCTTTTAGACGTATGTGTTTGACCCTAGAATCTCTGCTTAGGGTACCTGATATATGGAGCCTAAAGGCAGCCAGGGCCGCCTGTTCCCGCACTATGAGGTGTAGGGGCGGCAGTCCAAGCATAGCCTGTAGGGCAGCAGTGGGTGTAGTTCTCATGCAGCTAGTGATTGCCACACACGCGAACCGCTGCAGTTTTTCGAGATCTCTCTGGGCTGTGCTCAGGTCTGTTCTGGGCCACCAGACTAGTGAGCCGTATGTGATGATTGGTCGGATGACTGTGGTGTACAGCCAGTGAGTGACCTTGGGGCTAATGCCCCAATTCTTACCAAGCATACGCTTGCATTGCCACAGGGATATGCTGGCTTTCGTAGTAATGTAGTTGATATGTTTCGCCCAATTCAGCTGTTTATCCAGGAATATGCCCAGGTATTTGGTTTCAGTTGATAGGCTTAGGGTTGTACCAAAGAAACTTGGTAATTTTAGTGTTGCCATTTTCCTCTTTTTTGTGAAGAGAACTAAATCGGTTTTCGTGGGGTTCACTGATAGTTGGTGTTTTCCACACCAATTCTCTATTATTTTCAGGGCCTGGCGCATTAGGTTGCACAGAGTGTTTTCGTGGGTGCCATTTATTATTATGGTTATGTCGTCGGCGTAGCCTACGGTAAAGTAACCTTTGTCGTTCAGTTCTTTGATCAGACTGTCTACGACCAGGTTCCATAGAAGCGGCGAAAGGACACCCCCTTGCGGGCAGCCCTTCGCCACGATGGCCCTTGTGGTGTCGTTTACGGTTACTTGTACCGCCCTCTGTTTGAGCATGTTGGTGATCCAACCGCTCAGGGGTGGGTCTATATTGTGTCTGTCTAGGGCCGTGCCAATGCTTTTGAAGGTGGTTTTATCAAAGGCACCCTCAATGTCAATGAAGACGGCCAGTGCTGAGCATTTGTGATCCACCGCACATTCAATTTTGGATACCACGCTGTGCAGTGCGGATTCCGTTGATTTGCCTGTGGAGTACGCATGCTGTTGTTTGTGGAGTGGCTTTGTCCGTAGAGGCCCGTCTCGGATGTGTCGATCACAGAGCCTCTCTAGGGTCTTTAGTAGAAAGGATGTGAGGCTTATGGGTCTGTACGCCTTGGGTTGTGTGTAGTCGGCTTTGCCCGGTTTGGGTATAAAGATAACTTTCACTTCGCGCCAGGCTAGGGGTATATATCTGAGTGCTATGCAGGCCCGATAGATTTCTACCAGGCATGGTGTTATATGGTCAACCCCCCATTGTAGCAGGGCTGGGAAAATGCCATCTAGTCCTGCGGACTTATAAGGCTGGAAAGTGTTGATAGCCCACTTTACTCGGTCTTCTGTTACTAGACTGTGGGCACTGGACCAGTCTCGCTCCGTTGGGGTCCAATCGGGCACAACTTCCCAGGTCCTGTCCTCTAGGAGTTTGCAGTCTGGGAAGTGAGTCTCGAGTAGTACCTTGCTGGTTTCATGGTCCGTTAGTGTGTATGTGTTGTCAGATTTTTTCAGCGCGCCAAGAGTTCGGTCCTGATCTGTTGATAGGATTTTCCTTACTCTTGCGGCTTCATTATTGGTCTCGATGGATTCACAGAATTTCCGCCAGGCTGTCCTTCTGGCGGTTCTGATTTGCTTTTTGTATGTGTATTGAGTCTCTTTGTATAGCTCCCAGTCTTCCGGGAGTCGGGTGTTTTTGGCTCTGTTGAATTGCTTTCGTAGTGTGTTTCTGAGTTTACCAAGTTCGGCGTTCCACCAGGGATTTCTCTCACTGTTGGTTCGTGGTGCCTTTAGCTTGCAGCATGCATGGTATGCTTCGGTTAGGTATTCCGATAGCTTTGTTACAGTGTATTCAAGTTGTCCGGATTCTGTTATGTTTGTTTGTGTTAGGTGCCTAGCTAGCATCGCGGCTAGGAGGCGCTTGTACCCGGGCACATCGGTGCGCCTCGGATTACGTCGCGGTTCGGGTTTCCTTGTATTAGTAGTTAGTGTGAAGCGGATCCTTCTATGGTCTGAGCAAGAAGGTTCGTTTGATACGTGCCAATTTGTGATAAGATTTGTCGCGTTTTCTGTAGCAAGAGTTAAGTCTATGATCGTTTGTCCTCGGACTGTGACCCAAGTGGGCTCAGAGCCTCGGTTAACGATGTTCAGGTTAGTTGAGAATAAATAGGTGGATAGTACCTCTCCTCTGGAGTTCGATGCCTCGCTGCCCCAGAGCGGGTGGTGGGCGTTCGAGTCGGTGCAGATGATCAGGTCCAAATTGGTGCGCTCGCAGTGCTGCACCAGATCGGCCATTTCTTTCGGCGGGCAGTCTGTTTCCTCACCCGGCATGTAAACCGAAGCTAGTACAACATCTGGGAATTCACCCTCGGTGTGGAGCCTGACAGCTGTCAGATCTCTGGAACAGAATTGAGTGAGTAGCGTGGTAGGGATGTCTTTGGGTATGTAGGCACAGGATCTAGGTTTGTCTGAGCTGTGTGTATTAAGGATTAGCTTACCTCCGATGTTACCGAGGCCGCATATTCTGTTGTTTCTGATCCACGGCTCTTGGATCAGTGCAATCGTTCTGGGATTAACCTCCAGTGCCCTGCGTAAGCTAGCCGTGGCAGTTTGGCTATGTTGGAGGTTAGTTTGGATAATGTGAAGTGGTGGTGACGGTGATGGGGGGCGGTTAGTCGGAGGTGGATCCATCGGACGAAACCTCCGCCGCCTGCTCTCTGTACTGGTCGTCGTGTTGTTCACCCGGCGACGATGCTAGTAACTGCTCGTTCCAGCCGGGAGATGCGGGTGGTATGCTGGCTACGTCGTCGGCCATCGCCGCGCGGGCCATGACCTCTTCGAGTTGGGCAATGTCATTGTCGTCCGTCTGTGTCACTGTCTGTGTCGTTGTCGGGTCCATCTTGCTGTCCGAGGGCTGGATCGTGGGCCAGAAGCGCACGTATATCGAACCCAATAGGTACGATATCCGACGCTCCCGCCCCACGATCTTTTCTACTTCCTCCGGTGGCACACCCAGGGTCAAATAAGTCCCATAGTTGTCGCCACCGACGGTAGTCGCCCTGTACAGTGACCACCTGGCTATATTATACCACGTATTCTGACGAATCAGAATACTGTGTAGCCTCCCTATGTCACCCCTATAGCGGGGGACGAAGAGTGAGGCTCTGACACGGGTGGGCAAGTCTGATTGACGGAGTACCGTCAGTGTGAGGTCAGTGTCGGGGAGTTTAAGTTGGGGTACGTTCCTGTTTAACCAGGTCAGGGCGTGGTCGTCCTCACACCAGACCTGTACAGTGCCCTCCGCTACCCGTGGGTATCCGCGGAAGGCAGGGAGTGGTGCTGTCGAGTCCGAGTCCATGAGTAGTTCTTCTAGGCCTGCTTTAACCAGCTCGGCCTCCTCTTTTGTCAGGTCTCTGGAGGGGGGAGGGAAGCAGATTGCTACTGCAAGCCTCGCAGGAATATCCTTTGTGGCCCGCGCGTAGGTCCTCTGCTCCCCCTGGGCGGAGTGGACCCTTACCCGTTTGGCGTCCCCCTGGAGCGTACTCGGTGAAGCCGAGTCGTCGGGGCGCTCCCTCTTTGCCGGTCCTGTACCGCTCGGTCCAGGTTGCGGCATGGAGGTGCCTGGCCGGGTGGTGGCATCTGGGCGCAAGGATCCACCTCGCCTTCCTCTGTGATGTTTGGGTCGGGGTTTGTCGTGGGATGCGTCCGTGTCAGTGTGAGCGTGATGGGGTCGGCTGGCGCCCCCGGCAGACTCTGTCGTGTGCAAGGGCTTTTCGCGCTGGGTTTCCCCTTCGCGTACTTGCCCCTGCACGCGCGGTTCCGCGTCCGGCTGCTTTTCGCGCTGGGTTTCCCCTTCGCGGACTTGCAGCTAGTCGCGTGGTCCCACGTTTGGCCGCTTTTCGCGCTGGGTTTCCCCTTCGCGGACTTGCGGCCGTTCTCTTTTTTCCGCGTCCGGCCCCTTTTCGCGCCTGGTTTCCCCGTCGCGGACTCGGGGCTGGTCGCGTACTACCTTTTCGGCGTCCGATCGCGCTTCGCGCTGGCTAGTGCCTTCGCGGGTGCTGCACTTTCGGTCGCCTACTTTCCTCCTCCGGCTTGCGACTTTTCCGCGCTTCTTCAGCAGTCGTACTCCGTCAGCCGGAAGAGTGGTAGGGTCGCCAGGCTCGTCGTCCTTCCCCATCACTTTCTGTCCGTGTCTATCATTGTCTGGGTAGGTGATGCTATTCCTCACGATACTCTGTTGCCAGAGGTTCGGGAGAGGCATGCAACTCGTAGTGGGTGTTGGCGCGTGTGTCGCAGCCGCAGTGGGATTTATTGGCGCGTTTGTCGCAGCCAGAGTTGAGATAGTGGGCGCGTAAGTCGCTGCCTGTGTTATGGGCGCTAATTCAGCAGCCGGCCGCGCTGAAGAGCACGGCAACGTTAACGTAGTGCAGTTGGTTGCCCCCCCCAGAATACGTTGGGGGCTGACCGCCGTAGCGGTGTGGGATTCCCCGGCTTGGCCGGAACCCACCTGGGTACTTTCTTTTACCTGCTGCATTTTCATTTTGTTGGGGGGTGGGCTTTTTTGGAATCGAGGTTACCCATCCTCTGGGACCGACGGGATATAGGGATAGGAGGGAGGGTATATGGTGGTAGGGTACAGGTTTTGGGGGCCACCCTAGGTCTGGGATTTGGCCTAGGGATTTAGAGATTGAAGGGATTTTATGGATAGGGAAGGGTTGGAAAGATTAGGATTATTTGGTACATGGGATAAGGTATATGGGTTACCCTAGACCTGGGACCTGGTGTTCGGGCACTTCTCTTGTCCGGGATCTCTTTCGAGATGCTCCGGGTGCAGGATCGACTGCTTGCAGTCGGTCCCGCAGCCGGAGTTGGGCTATCCGCAACCTGCCCACCCGCTCGGTTGCATGAGAAGAAGTGCCCGGCAGTCTGGATCGCTCCACCGCGGATGTACGTATACATTCGCGTTGGTTCGACCCAGCTGGCCCCGAGTTCCGTTTACTTTCAAACGTGTGCAATTTCCTGTAAGCCTCTGTTACGCTATGACTATTAATAAAGCCCAAGGCCAGACGTTATCCGTTGCGGGTGTAGACCTTACTTTTGATTGTTTTTCACACGGCCAACTCTATGTTTCTCTATCACGTGTTAGCAACCCAAACAACCTTTTTGTATATGCTCCGGGTAATTCCACCGCTAACATAGTATATAGAGAAGCATTAACGTAATCAACTATACCAAAGTCAGGACTCTTATCTAAATCATCAAAAAGGTGATATACTCTTATCTAAACGACGTTGTTTTGTTCTCGACAACCACGCGAACGAAGTCGCGGGCACAGCTAGTAATACATAAAGTAGATATAGGTTAGAAAGATGAAATGATTATATATTATAATTTGTAAATTGGTAAATATGTTTAAAGTATAAATAAAATAATTTTCTTTCTTATTGTAAAATAATAATTATGCATCACAAATTTGTAAATAGATAAATAAATGTTTTACGTATTAATAATAAGAGTAACTAAATAAAAATAACTATAAGTAAGTTTAAATTTGTAATTCACATAGAAATAAATAATTCCTTTTTTATTCTAAATACATTTAATATCAATTTTGTAAATAAGTAGGTATATGATGAATGTATAAATAAAATAATTATCAAATAGGTAGGTTTTTTATGTTTTTTGTTGTAATCCATGTAACAACTAGATAAATGGATTTAAGAAAATATATTAAGAATTCATTAGATATTTGTAAATAATATAAAGAGTAAATAAAAATATATTTGTAATTTAAATTACGTATGTTTTATTTTACATTACATTGCTTGAACTTCAAATTTACTGTAGTAAAATAACATTTAGCTTACTATTCTTTCCCAGTTTTCATTCATTGTTATAAAAATATTGTATTAAATTATTAGGTACTTGAAATTAAATTTACTTACATTAATTATTTTGCTACAGCTAATTTAGAGCTTCATATATGTGAATCATAGTTAGTTAATAGTAGAGTTATGTTTAAATAAAACAAACATAAGTAGATAAAAATATTTTTAATTAACAAAATAAATTAAATATAGACATATTATTATCAAAATACCATTTCTTAATACAAATAGCATTATTCAAAGCACAGTTTAGTCTATGATTTACACAATTAAATTCAGTATTATTTTTACAATATTTTTCTTTCAATTTTGAAAAATTAGGACATCCTTTTTCACCTATATCTATCACTTCACAGTTATCACATAAGTATTTGATCCACTGAATTTTTTCTAATCCCTTCGTAATAATTTTTTTATTTTCTAAATATGGTATAATGACGCGACGAAATTCTTTATAGTCTACGTAGCCCTCACTCCAGTAAATTCCTCTATTTCTTTCTAACCACCTCACTTGCTTCTTTTCATCGTATGTTAGGTAATTGAACGAATATGGTGGTTTTACCAGGAACGTTTGTGTATGCTCCTGACTTACGATGGCCACTTCTTTCACAATAAAATAATTTGTCGAATCTTTAAATCCTTGGATTTCCACTATGACGGTATCCGGCTTCATGATAGCTTCTTTACAATGTTGCTTAATGGTTTGTATTCAACAATGCAATCGTTGAGAATGAGACAATATGCTGAAGTTTGATCTGGTATCTCTGTATCACTCTCAATTTCCACCCTTACATCCACAACAGGACCTGTCTTCAGATTATCAGCTTGTCTAGAGCAATCAACAATAAACAGCGGTGCTAAATCTTTAAATTGCTTCTCGCTTAATATGGGCTCCGGCCGACGTCCGTAATACGACTGTTGAAATCTAGTGTATTGTTCGTATAATAAAGCGATTCTGTTATTAGCAAAACTTATATTCAGGTTTTCATATGGAAAGTAGGTTGAATTGAGATACACTCTAACGTCTCGAACATGACAGTGATCGAATTGAGACATGTCAGAACTTGCATTGTTTTTCCTATTTGTCTGTAGACCAACAATAATGTATCTTGGTTTTTCTATTTGAGATGAAGTTTTGATAGACCAGGTATGCTTCGTAGTTTTAGGCAAAGCTGGATATTCGTACAGATCCCAATTTCTGTATATCATTTGAAGCGGTCGATCTTTTTCTAATAGTTTTAACAAAGTAATTTTTTCTTTGTCTGATACTTTAACATGCGGTACGCGCCATATGATTTTGTTGATCTGAACATCATCCAATACTTCGCCGGTATTAAGTTTTACAGCGTTCAAATTAGTGTTACTTCGTAACAATATCAGTTCATGTCTGCTATTTATCACAACTTTTTTAAAATCTTCAGCAAAACCGAGGACGTTACGGAGTGGTATAGAAGCAGAAAACCTTCCTCCATCAATATTTTTTTTGCCATCAATATTCCAACCCCAAGCATTAGACATTTTTGATTCACTTTCGTTCATTGATATTAATGATTTCATGGTTGTTGTTATACCTGCATTTTTTACTTTATCAATCTCTACTCCATTTAGCTCATACCTAATGTCTTGGAACAAGTACAGTAGAGCATTGTTTATGAAATTGACACTAGTAGCTTTGTCCTTCGTATCTTTTTTGCTCACGATGACAGTTCCTTCCAAATATAGAGTGCTAGCTGATGGGAGTATATACAAGTCCTGTTGGTTTATAGGTATGCGAATTTCATCGTTCCTGTTGAAACTTGTTACGTATGGCTTGTAAGAATGAAATTCGATTCCTTCTATAGTATTGTCGTAAGTCGGAGCGGATAAAACGTCTAAGATATTCATTTTAGCAATCCGATCGCTCTAAGGAATGCTTTGTTGTCTTTAGTTAATTTTATTTTCTTCTTAGAGAGAGGTCTTATTCGATAGGTAGCTCGAGTAGAACTGATATTCTTTATTTGTTGAGACACATTTTTACTATAATCAATCATTTTTTCTTCTAAGATGCAAATATAGCTGCACTTCTTCACCGCGTAAATTGATTAATCGATTGGTTATATCCAATAGCCTAATATTTATGCAGCTTATGTTGTTTTGATTTATTGGAAAGTATATTGCGTTTTTAGGGATTTCTATGATCCTATAACCAGGTGGCACATTGGGTGCAAATTCGTGAATAATATGACTTGGTTCACCGTTTATGTATGAACCGCTTACAATATCACATTCAATCCTGACTACTGTCGTAGGAAGAATGTTCACTGGAGACTGTGACACATGCCATTTATTTGCTTTCAAGATTTGTTTATTAAATCCTAGCAGTCTTCTGAAAGAGTCTTTTTTTATAAAATTAACGTCTTTTGTACAGAATATTGTAGTTTTTAAAGTATTATTATTGCACTGTAGTTTGATTGATGCATCTTTTATTTCAGATTTTAAATAATCATTGATATCTTGCAATTCGTAAGTGCCTTCCGGTATTTCAATAACTTCGTTTAAGCCATAATAGAACTTATTATTACTTTTGTCAATGTTTGGAATAGAATTAAATGTTGAAAAGTGTAATAAAGCACACTCATACTCTCCATCTAGTTGCAACGTATTAGGATAGTACGTAGATAACACTGATGAGTTTCCAGTTATCGACAAAGTGAGTGACATCTTGCAAATGATTGAAATGAAAGAAAAGCATATATTTTATACATTTTTATTCCAAAAAGTCCACAAATATTTTAAACATAAATGACCACAATTTACTGAATTAAATTTTTGATATCTTGTGTAGTTATAAAACACATTACAATTTTTAAAATATTGCATCAATTCCATTGGAGGTTTTAAATTTCCATAGCTATCAAAGTATTCACAGTGATTGTATACTTTAACATAAGCTACCCAGTGCGTTCCTTCGTTCTTAGAATCGTCTAAGTTAACGATACCACATTCAATCCGTTTCGGTTTTCGAGGTAACCGATCCTTCATGTAGACTCCACGAAAATATGGGATGTCCCTTGAATACTTTCGGATGTCTACATCAGTTAGAGGGCGATTGGGTAGCATACTTTTCAGTTTTTTGAAGATGTTATAAACAATCCTTTACCACTTTTGTACGGTTTAATGTATAAACCTTTACCCTACACTAAAGCCTCCATAGCTTTATTATGTCTTTCTGTTTCTTGCAAATTTTGTTTGTTTGCTTTGTAATCATTGACGGTTTTTGCAATGCCAGCTGCACCACCAGCTAAAGTTCCTAAAGCCGATAAACCAGCGAAAATTGGAATTAAAGGTAGAACTCCACCAGTTTTTGGTATGGGTATTACTCGGGGTACTCGAATTCGATGATGAATTTTTGGAAATAACTTTTTTGCAGTTATGTAAGCTGCTTTAATTAAAGTTCTATTATCTTTGTGTTTGAGTTTCTTAATTTTTGACTTTATTTTTGAAACTAAGCTTTTAAATGTTTTAATACCGGATCCTGACTTTAATTTTGATTTCATAACTTTGCTCACTAGCCATGAGCTTAGCTTTTCACCTTTTCCTGCATCTTTTGATTTCAGCCTTTGTTTAGCCATGTTAAGGAGCTGTAAATCGGCTTTGTGTCGATTTGATAAGTCTGATGTGTCGATTTGATAAGTCTATGGTTTGTATACGCAATGTCGTGTTGCATGCAAGCTTCGTCTAGCTTATTTATACCTCTGTCACCTCGCGCTAAGCGTTTGTGAAGTTTGGTTCCTGGTCCGCAATAATTGTATCCTGGCAAATGAACTTCGAATGGTAGATTATTAATTATGGTATTAACTAGTCCACCCCCTTGCATTACTCAAATTATAATGATAGGATTTTAAATGAAAAGTGGTTATATAATATCTTAGTCCATTATTGCCGCTTTTTCAATCCAACTGTTTTCTGCACTGTTTAGGCCTAACCATTTAACATACAATTTATTTCCTTTCTTTTTCAAAACCTTTTCTATAAAATAAACATCAGGATGTTTAGATCTTTGCAGTTCTTGTTCGTAAAAAGCTCCTAATATGTTTTGCTTTCGTTGATCTACTATCTGATATGTTACTGGTAAGGTTTTATTTACCTTTTTTATATTAAATAATTCTGTTGACCAATTAGGAGTGTAACCTTTCTCAAAATTATGCTTGTATTTACTTATACGAACACAATCACCCACTTTGAATTTTGGCTTCCACTGAACTAAATTATGTTTCTTTATTTTTTTTATATTTTCTTTGATTACATGTTCATTACGTTTATTCACATCAACCGGTTTAAATTGAATTGTACGATGTTTTGTGTTGTTGTATTTCTTCAAAGTATCTTCCAATGGCAGACCTAACCACTTATAGTTTCCGTTGAGACTAAAATATTTATATAATTTATTTTTTACAGTTCTAATCAATCTTTCTACAATTGATGCTTTTTTAGTAGAAAACGATGAATAATGGTTAATGTTGTGCTTTTTCATAAGCTTTTGAAAAGTGATGTTATAAAATTCTGTTCCCTTATCAGTTTGTAAGTTAACTGGACTATTGCGACTACTTAGCAGTATATGTTCGAATGCACGAGAAACATCGAATTTGTTTTTCGATTTTAACGGTTCAGCCCAGGCATACTTAGAGAAGCAGTCAATTACCACTAAGATGAAATTGTAACCTTTGTTATACTTTTTCAGGTTTTGCATGTCCATCAAGTCAGCTTGCCATAAGTCATGGATTCCTTTCAGAACAACAGAACGTCGAAGGAAATTTCTTCGTGCCGCTTTGTGTATTTCATTTACAATTTGCTGTTTTACCATTACGGAGTTTTTTGAAGTAATTTATCAACCTCTGCTTTAGTGTAAAACTTATCTTCCAAATGCGTTGAAACCTCAGGTATCCCTGCTTTTAAAGAAGCTTGAACTGTACTCTTTGCGTCTTTTATGATTTGAGAACGCAATTTACCAATCAGACTATTAAATTCTTTAAACATATTATCTTTCATTCGATCTACATAATCCTTGTTAACAACCAGATTATTTAATTCTTTTAACGTGTTAGCATTCAATTGATCTACATAATCCTTGTTCACGGCATCGTCTGCATCTACTGGAGATCTAATTCCTCTCAGTCTAAATGTTTTTAAATCAAAATCTCCATTTTCTGATTTTAACAATGCATTCTCACTAAACTCAAATAATTCTGATAAACGCATTCTTTTGTGAATGTAGTGTCCGAATTTGTCTACGTTCATGTTGAAGGTGTATTGTATCGAGAGGTTGATGGTAAAATAAACAAATTTTAAAATATTTATTTATTTATAACTTTACTTTCACGCAATTCTTCAATGATAGATATAATTTCATTATCTAATCCTGTGTTGCCAGCATCTCTAGACGCAATTAATAATTTCAACCTTTCCACTAATTCATTAGGATTATCCCAGTACACTAAATCTACGTTTTTTCTCCACTTTTTTATTAACGGTAGACCCTTTCCCTGAACTGCATTCTTCACTTTAAAAAGAGGCTTAATAACTTGCAAATATTTTTGTCCTTTATTACTTTTTATTGGTTTACTTGGCTCATAGTCTCGACGATGTGCATTTGTATCAAGTAGCATCGACTTATAATTTTGCATGTCATTATCTGTAACCAAGGTTAGGTCTACATCCTTCTTAAGCAACAACTGTTTTAAACCAGGCGTATTTCGGTATTTACGTCCAGCCACGGTGATGTATTGATCGTTGATCGTTATGCAAGCAGAACCTAACATCAGTTTCCCACGGTCTGCTCTAACCCCAAATGGAATATCTACCAACGCTTCTGAAGATATTGACCAGGATGACGTATCACAATCTTGTTTCGTTTCAACTACTGATTCATATGAAGAGTCACTGTTGATATCGGATTCATATTTGTCTTCATCGCTATTATTATCATTTCTTCCAGCGCTACCAGTTCCTTCTTTCTGCAAAGTTTCGTTAATAAACGGTACATCAGCAAAATCATCACTAGCACGCAGGAGAGGAGTTTGCTTACTAGCATTAAAAATTTGATTGAGAGGTTCTGTTACAGGTTTGAAAACAGATTCCAGTGTTTGTTTATTGTTAATCTCATCATCTCTCATTTTTCGTACTTTTATCTTTACAGCTTCTGCCGCATCTCTGTCTTTTCAATGATTTTTCCATATTGGTAAATTAGGTTGTAATGGATTATGTGTTGTTGATGTGGCGTCGGAAGGTGAATAATAATTTTAGACATTTAACAACCTTTTATATGTATTAGTGTTCTTAGTCAAAGACTACAAACGTGTCAAATTTACTTCTGTAACATCCTTTATTTTTGGAACAATCTTTATTAATTACAACATAATTGAAAGGTATACTCCATATTTTTGAACACATTTCACGAAATTCAATCCATGTCATGTCAGTATTGACGTGTTCTTCATAAACATGTCTCATATTTCTTTCATCTTGTTTAAACAGTACGATTAGGTTTGCGTTGTCTCTTACTAACTGCTTAGGGATTTTACTATACGTCTGATTTAGATAAAAACAATCGATGAACTTGTGTTTCCCCATAGCAAAATAATCACGCATACTACTTTGATTTTCACAAGCAACATCATCAAATACAATTACAGAATTTGGTTTTGCGGTCTGAATACTCAGTACTTGTTCGTTTTCATGATATTTCTGAAATGAAATGCTTGGTACTCGTTGCAAGACTTTTTCTAAAAAAACGTACTTGGGTTGTTGCAAGGTTTTCGAATAAACATAAACATTTTGAAATCTTAAACCATTCTCGTGTATAAGAAGACCAATTAATAAATTAGTTTTTCCACAATTTGACGGCCCGCAAATGATGCATCGTATCGATTTAGGTAATAATTCTCCATGACGAAAATCAGTCTCCTGAGAATTAACACAAAGTTTGTTTACATGTAACGATTGTGGTTGTTTTACAAATTTCATGACGACTGCTTGAAACGGTTATATTAATAATGAGTTCCATTATTGTATTACATTGACATTTATAACACATTGTCGCTAACTCGAACAAATGTACGAGCAACCACCATTCTAACCACCGCAAGCGTTGAAGGCGAACGTATCAACAGCTATTTAAAATGAATCCAAATAATTATAGTCCTCGATATGAAATTTACAACAAACATCAAATTCGTCTATTTTCGTTCAGACATTATTGGGCGACCGCCGATTCACGAAAAAGATTGGTGATGGAAATGGCTGATGCAGGATTTTTTACTGTGGAAATGGTGTAAACGATAAAGTGATGTGCTTTTCTTGTGGAGGTAGCATCGAAGATTGGGAGATTCACGATGATCCCTGGTTACAGCATGCTATAAACTATCCGGAATGCTATTATTTAAATGCTGTGAAAGGAAAAAAATATGTTGAACAGTCAATATCTCATAAAGAGAAAAAAGAAATGAAAAAGTAAAAAAAAAATCATTAAAAAATGTAACATTTTTTTTAAAAAATGTATATAAAAAGAAAAGAAAAATGTCAGATAAAATAAAACGAGTTTAAAACTGAAGTAGTAGAATAGGAATCAACCGGACAATCCATCTACAAAATTCAAAAAGTGGAGTAGCTACCAAACCACACTCTGAAAAATATTTCCATCGGGTGGAATAGGCGCCGAACCAGTATTTTACTGCACGGATTTCATTTATATTATTGGGCATTCTACTCCACCGAGAGTGACGAAGGCGAACGGAGTGAGCCGAAGGAACGGAAGGTGGAGTAGAATGCCCAATAATATCCTACTCACTATATACAGAGAAAATCCGTGTTTATGGGATATAACATCAGAGCATTATAAAAACAGAGCTATGCGCCAAACTGCTTTGCAAAATCTGTGCATTGGTATGGAAATTGAAGGATTCACATTGGAAGATGTGAAAAACAAAATAAAAAGTATTCGTTCGACATACTACCTTGAACTAGACAAGATTAAGAAGTCATCCACATCTGGTGCTAGTGGCAATGTTTACCAACCCAAAGTGAAATGGTTCGCCGAATTCAATTCATTTATTAAAAATGTGATGGTGAAGCGTAAAACACACGTATGTATTTTAAGATTTTTATTTATTTTTATTTTAGTAGCATATTATTTGTTAAAACACACAAATTTATCAATGTATCATATGATTTTGCCATGGTACTTTTCCTTCGTTCACAAAATAATTAATAAATTGAGTTCTTTTTTCCCTGGCATGTGTTGCCGAGTTGTTACTGCCCTGCTGTATGATACTATCTAAAGAGGTTATTTCGGATCTCCACGTTCCATTAATCAAATGATGGTCGTTGTGATCTTCATGGTCTATACAAGTAGTAGTCATATAATTGCTTGACTTTTTTCTCAACCAATTGTGTAGAGAGCAAGCTGCATACACAATGTGATCCACAGTATTTAACTTAGTTGAAATAGCTTTTTCGAAAACTCTGAATCGACTTACTAATATTCCAAAAGCGTTTTCTACAATGCGTCTAGCACGGGACAGCCTGTAATTATATATTTTTTGTTCAAAAGTTAAATTAGCCCCAGGATATGGTTTCATTAAGTATGTTTTTAGTGGAAATGCTGCATCAGCCACAATCACTCCATCTTCTGGAATAAAACTGCCATTTTCTAATTCAGTAAAAATGGAACAGTTTTTGAAAATACCACCATCCGAAGCGCTTCCATTTGCGCCCACATTGATATACGTAAAACAGCAATCATGGTCAACAAGAGCCATCAATACTATGCTGTTTTCTTTTTTATAATTAAAGTTCGTACTTCCATATTCATAGGAGCCAGTAATTTTTATATGTTTTCCGTCTAACGCTCCGTAGCACAAAGGAAAGTTCCACTTATTCCGAAAGCCTTCCTCGACTTGTTTCCATTGTTCCGCAGTGGATATCTGCAAAAATAAAGTAAAAATATTTTATTTTCAGGAAAATGCTGATGATGCTCAAAATAAAGAAAATACTGACAACACTCAACCTAGTGACCAATGTGGGAACCCTACCCATACAAACCCAGAACCAAGTCTTTCAGAACCGAGAAAGAAAAGAAGTAAAATTTCACAGCTGTCTACAATAGTCAGTAGCATGAAAGATATGCAATACGATTTATCCAAATCAGAAACAGTGGAAGATGAATTCGACATCTTCGGGAAACACATTGCGAAGCAATTAAGAACTCTTTCTACAGAACAGGCTATCCTAGGCCAAGAAGAAATTCAGAGTGTGATAACAAAATGTCGACTACACGATTTGAAATACGGAAATATGACAGTGAATAGACCTAAATATTCTGCAAACACTCATGCCAGTGACAATTCGTCAAGACCAAGTAACAATTATGCGTCAACACCAAGTACGAGTAGTAGTACTTATATGCCATTGAATAGTCCAGCGTCTGTAGATACACAAACCACTGGGGACTCGTTAAATGTAGTAAGCGATGACCCAGAATACATTAATATAATCATGAATGCTTTCAATAATGCTTAATTGTCATAGATATGATACTTAATAAAAAATATTACCTTGATGTGGTCTTTTAATGCCCTTTTAATTTCTTGACAGACTTCTGGTATAATTTTTGAAATAGTTGGTTTTGGCAATCGAAACATACAACTGAGGCTTCTGTAACTATCTCCAGTAGTTAAAAAAGAAAGAGTGACTTCTAATTTTATTTTTGCGGGTATAGCATCTCTGAACAACGTATTCTTACGCTGGATATTAATCGAAACTAATGATAACAGTTCTTCAAAGTTTTCTGCTGTCATTCTCAGTGCCAGTCTATATTCATTGGGATCTTCTACCTTCAGTTGTTGCAAAAGCATTACTGACCCTCCTTTTTGATCTCTTTCGCTGATCCAATTTCTCACCCAAATCCGTTCCTTTTTTTTTAGTTCCTTATCAACCTCATTAATAACTTCTTGTAGCAAGAGTGATTGAGCACGTTTGAAACATTTTCGAAACTGATCTCTTCTTGAAATCATTGTCACTGTAGTGTTCACACTAGTGATGGATTAATTAGCATTAGCATTCATTATTAGCATGCGAATGCTTATTTAGCATTTAGCAAATGAAATGTAGTTGCGAAATTCTGTGAAGTGCGAAGTGAATTCATCGCTTCGTATTTCGTTCATACTATTGATGCACGATAATGCCGCGGCACTCAGCGAGACAGCGCCACAGCGGCAGCGTGCGCTCTTCGTCGCACCCACGGGAATACTAATCTATCTGTTTCACGTGACCCTGACTTTTAGCAGGTGCATTTGATGCGAAGATTGCGAAGAATATGGTTAAGCAATTATTATCTTATTATCTTTGATTTGTTCGCACTTAGGGTCGTATATTGTATGAATGCGTGTGATCGTTTAATTCGTTAAAATTATCAGCAGAGTGATGCGAAGAAAGGGATTAGGCAAATTATTACCTTATAATCTTTGATTTGCTCGTATTTAAGGTCGTAAATTGAATAATAATTTGTGTGACACGTGTGTGGCGCGCGTCGTATTGTAATTTATTGTGTCAAAGTTCAGTACGTTTTGGCAAGTGATAGTGAGTGAGAGTTTAGTTTTTTAAATTACACTCTTTCGTTACGCTTATTATTGTACTTAAATTGATAATAGTGTGAACTCATTAGGTACCTATCTGTAAACAATAGTAGGTAACTAGTTAAAAGTAGTGAGAAGTGGTTGTGTATAAAAGTGTAAATAATAATTTTAGGTTTTGTATTATACAAATATTTTAGTGTAAGTAGGTACTTATAGGTAAATAAACTTTTGGACGTGAAAATGTCTCACCGAACTAACCCTATTTGGGATTATTTTTCAAATGTTGCTGGTGAAAATAAAATTGCCAACTGTAATCAGTGCTCTAAAAACCTATCATATCGAACATCAATCACCAATTTAAAAACCCATCTAAAACTTAAACACATTGGCCATTACAATAGCTTTTTAGCCGAAAGTGAACCGACTCGGTCCCGTTCGGTACAAGTGCGTCAGCTGCAGAATGCTGATGCACCTGCACCTTCGCAACCAGTTCAACCGGGATCTATGCCGTCTACATCAGCGCACCAGGAGTACTATGTTGGGGAATCCCGACAGGAAAACACTGCTACCAGAACCGGGACCCAAAGAAATATTTTAGAATATGCACGACTTCGAAGACCTTTACGTACCGAAGAAAAAAAGCATATAGATGCCATGTTTTTGAAGCTCATTGCAAGAACGTACCAACCGTTCTATATCGTTGATGAACCTGATTTTGTAGAATTTGTAGAGGCGTTAAACCCTAATTATGTTTTACCGGGGCGTAAAGTGTTATCAGAAAGGCTAATACCATTTTTATATCACAGATGTTTAGAAGACCAGAAAAGAATGTTGCGTCAGGAAGCAGTAACAATTTGTCTAACTACCGATTGCTGGACGTCTGTTTCAATGGACGCTTTTATAGGTGTCACTGCTCATTTTATTAACAATGAGTTTGAATTTAAATCCGTGGTGCTGAAATGCAGTGTAATGCATGGTGGACATACAAGTCAAAATCTTGCATCAGTTTTAAGAAACACGTGTATGGAATGGGGTATATTAGATAAGATTAATTTTTGTGTAACGGATAATGCTGCGAATATAGTCGGAGCAATCAATATTTTAGGCTGGACACATTGTGGCTGCATGGCTCATAAGCTGAACCTCACTTTGCAGCACCCGTTAAGAATATTGGACGACACTTTAAAAAAAGTAAAGAAAATAGTGACGTACTATCGAGCTAGCTACAAGGCCAAAGAAAAGCTTATGGAGTACCAAGTCAAAGTACAAGGCGCTAGCCAACCTTTGGTCCTGATTAATTCAGTGCCAACAAGATGGAACTCCACCTATTTTATGATAGAACGTTTTATCCAACTTCAAGATGCGGTCAAAGCAACGACACCAATTCTCGACGTAGATTTACCTATAATAACAGGTGAAGAGTGGACCGCGCTTAGACAGCTCTGCAAAGTATTAAAACCATTTGATGAAGCGACGAAAGAACTAAGTGCAGAAAAATATGTGTGCGCTTCAAAAGCTATTGCCGTCATAAGCGCGTTGAATGATGTGATGGAAGAGCTAAAACGAAAACCAACTTATTTTGATGCTATAAAAAACATAGTTCAATGCATCGAAACCCAATTAAAAAGTAGATTTGGAGATCTTGAGCACGAGCAATCTTTAGCATTGTGCACAATATTGGACCCGAGGTACAAAATATCAATGTTCATTGATGAAAGTGCAGCTGAAAGAGCCAAGTCCAACCTAGTGACAAAGGTCTATAATCTCATGACAGACGAGACAGGGCTAGCTCCTTTAGCTACCGCGGAACCTCAGTCAAGCAGGGAGGACGACGAGGAAATTAGTTTGTGGAGAAAAAGAAATTTAATCTTAGAAAAAAAAAGGGTTAACCCTAACCAAAATCTTTTTCAAACCGCTCAACGGGAAGTAGAATTGTACCTACAAGATGAGTTTGTACAAAATAGCTGTGACCCTTGTGAGTGGTGGCGATCCAGCGGCCGATACAAATATCCGCATCTCGGCAAATTGTTTACTACAAACTGCAACATAGTCGCAACTTCAGTGCCCAGTGAAAGACTTTTTTCAAAAGCTGGTTACACCTTGTCAGAGAGAAGAACAAGGCTTTCTGTCGAAAAAACCGAACAGTTGGTATTTTTAAATTTCAATTTGAAAAATTCCGACTACAAAAAACTAATGCCATAAATTAATGTTGAGTAAATTTGTAAATAATGTACATTATATGTAAAAACTAAATCATGTAAATACGATCAAGTGAACTTATAAATACGCCAGTTTATAACATTTTACTGCCAGTCCTAAGCCTGGATAAAGTATGAAGGAAAGTTCACAAAATCTTAAACAACAAAAGGTTTTAAATTGTCAAATATTTATAATTATAATATTAAGATCAATATCATAATCACAACACAATGCAAGTGTACTAGCAGAAATAAAACGTTATCGGCGAGCAAACTAAACGCACGCTTCATAAGGCGAACGCGCTCTTAGTAATTCGTATAATAACAAAATTCATATAATTACTTATTGTCAATTATCGTTTTATTAGCAAATAGCATAGCAATAGCAATTAACATGCTAAGACTCGAGAATTCGCATGCTAATGAAATTTATGCGAAATCGCATTAATTACCATCACTAGTTCACACTTCAACGGCTTCTAAATAACTGGAATAATGTAGACGTTACAGATCCAGTCCAGCACTGGACTGGAATCTCGCTAGATCACTGGACTGGAATAATGTAAACCGGCCATTACAGTAACGATTACTGCATTATTTTATTTAGATACTAATACCATTTAAAAAAAACTAAAAAGTTTACAATTTCTCCATGGTAGAAAAAAAATATAGGGTGTTATTGGTTTTATACAGAAACAAAATTCTTGCTTATAAGTTATTCTTACACCGAGCTCTCACATTATTATTTGATAAAATAATTATCAGATTTTATTGTAGACTAGAATTTAACAGGTTTCATCGTAGGAAATTCACACATTGCGACCCACCAACTAGATTCTAGAGGTTTGAGAAAATTATAAAAAGGAGCGGGAGTATGAATTAAAAATACTTCTTTTAATGGTTTATTCACTTCGTTATTTACTATTGAAATATCGTATATGAACTGTGCAGGCAGTAGGTACCTATTGCATTGCTGTATAACTGAAAGAATGCCTAGTCTTCTATTTGATGTAATCCTATAGAAGGATTACGCCACCAAGTAGATAGCTACTTAGCCGCAGTTGTTAAAATGACTATTTTGATCACTCATTGTATTTTTCTTAGAAATCCAGTACATGAGGCTGAGCCTGCTGAGGTAAGTCGAGCAGGCAAGATAATTTAGTCCGTTGTAAGAAATGCGTGGGTCGTTCGCCTAAGTAATACTTACCCGTCAGAATCCTTTATACGTAGCCAAAGTCGCAAAAGAATACTAATCGAATAATAACTACTACAGCACACGAAAACACGACAGAAAATAAAATATCCACTACCACCGCAAACTCCTGAGTCTCCTGTGAGCCAACCGAACAAAGCAAATTATTGTTTTGTTGACGTTTGTGTTTGACGTGACATTGACATGATTGACATGAATTCCAATGTGTTGCCTGAATATTAAAACAAATAATGATCTATTGTGAAATCGATTTACAATTATTTATGCTTACGATTTTTTTAGAAACGTTGTTGTGTCACTGGGAAACCACCAATATTAAAAAAAAAAAAATTAAACTTGCAGAAGAAAACACTGAATCACTTTTTATTGTTTTTTTTTTTTATTTGTATTTTTAAATATCGATTAACTTACCTATTTCATCTGGCAACATTGTTTAAAAGTGAAAATAAGGGAAGTCAGTATTTTTTCCAATAAATATTTAATTTCTTATGCCATGATAAAACTGCTTAATATTTCATGATTAACTACAAAAAAACTGAAAAAAATTGTTGATAAATGTTTCATTTGTGTAACGTCAGGCCCAGATTCGCCCGTTTCCTTTTAATTTTTACTGGCCTTTGCACATAACATACATATCTATATTATTAAATCGATGACGTGGTATAATTCATATATTTAATTTATTATTATTATTTTTTTATTATTATTATTATTATGTATTCATATTTGAAATGAATAATTCATATTCATATACATAGTGAAAGAGTAAGGTACAGTCGAGTTCATTAATATATTGTCAGTGACAAAGTTTCAAAATATTATAAGCGTTAAATGATGATCATTATAACTCTTATAATATTTTGAAACTTTAAATGTATGTTAACATAATATTTATGTCTAAGTTTGTACAGCATTGTAAGAACATTTTAACGCTTATAATATTTTAAAATTTTTTCACTGCCAATATATTAATGAACTCGACTGTACATACAAACACACTCATTCATTACCGTATTTATGTTTGTAGAACGTAAAACTACGATTTTTACGTTTTTTACCGTTTCTTACCGTTTTTTACCGTAAAATACCGAAATTTACGGTAAAAAACGTTTTTTACCGTATTTTAGCGTGGTAATTTTACTGCTTTACTGCTTTCCATCCCTAGTCTAGGGTTACCATCTGACCAGATAAGGCCGGTCTAGACCGGGTTTTTACGTGTTATGAAAATTGTGAATTGTTGACAATTAGACAATTAAGTATATAAATCCCAAATTATATTAAAAAAAACACAAGCAAACTCCCTGTGATGTAAATGTGTATAAGAGAAAAAAACCTGTTATTGCTAACGTATGCTTACCTGTCAGATGTCGGACAGTTACGGCTAGACGACAGCAAACATATAGGTCATCCTACATAAACAATAAAATAAATAAAATAATAAACATTCATCCACTTACTGTTCGAGAAACAAAAATGAAAATTAAGAACTGGCTGCTCCAATTAAACTACGACCAAACAGAATTGTTATTGATCTCAGATTAATATTCCCTACTACCGCATACCTCACCTACATCTAGTATCCATCACACACACACACACCCACACTAACACGCACACACACGTACACACAAACACGTTATCTACATGCATAAACACAACACGAGTAAACTTAACCCACCACTTTTTGATTTATTTCATCTTATTAATTTTCTTTTTAAATTTTTTTTTGTTATTCACAATCTGTATCAAGTAGAAAGTGGGAGAGGGCACTGACTTCTGTAATACAGGTTTTTACCTAGCTCAGAAGTCAGGGTTTTCATAGGATTTCTTGTAAAAAAGTTTGTGAATAAATTTATTATTATTATTAATACTGAGTATCAAGTTAATCGGACCGGACGTTAAAATTTTCCACACAAACTTTAACACCCCCTAAACATAAAAATGATAAATGATATAGGTAAGTACTTTATTACTGACCCATGCAAGTATTCCTTCCAAGTTTCAAGTTTATTAATAAGATTTTTCATACAAAGTGTTTCCCTACTTTTCACCCCCACAAAGGAGAAATTTTGAAAAAAACGTTTGGGATGTGTTCATAACTTGATTCAAAGATTGTTTATATCAATTTTCGAGTTGATCAAGCCACGCAGTAAAATGGAAAATTAACTACCCCTTTTCACCCCGTCAGGAGTAAATTTTCGCAAAAGCCTGATACATGTTATTCTTTATTTTTGGTCCTAAGTATAAATACTGAATTTCGAGTACATCAAACTGCGCGTTAAAATTCTTCCATACAACTTTTGTTACCCCTCAATACCCCTTTAGGGGGTATTTTAGAAAAACAAAATATAACAAACTTCAGAATTTACTTAGATAAGTATTCTTGCCAAGTTTCAAGTTTATTAATCAAATGAATAAGAATTTTCATATAAACTGTATCCCCGCTTTTCATCTATACAGAGTTATTTGTAAAACACCAGCAACCTCTTAAGAGGTCATTGTACTCATCATTATGAACAACTTTTACTATGGGACCAAACCTGAAATCGCGAAATAAAAATCAGCTGTTCCCTACATTTATCTTCGTCTATCTCGTCAAAATGTAGGGAACAGCTGATTTTTTTTCGCTATTTCAGGTTTGGTCCCATAGTTAAAGTTGTTCATAATGATGAGTACAATATCCTCTTAAGAGGTTGCTGGTGTTTTACAAATAACCCTGTATAGCGGTGGAATTTTGAAAAATCGTTTAAGTTGTGTTCATAACTTGACTCAAAGATTATTTATACCAATTTTCGAGTTAATCAAGCCATGCTGTAAAATCCTCCCCTGTAAAATTAACTACCCCTTTTCACGCCGTTAGGGGTAGATTTTTGAAAAACCCTGATACACGTCATTCTTTTTTTTTGTTTTAAAAAAAGAATGACGAAGTTTAAGTTTGGAGTTAATCAGACTGCGCGTTAAAATTTTTCCATACAAATTTTGACACCCCCCCATCCCTCTTTAGGAGGTAGTTTAGAAAAAAAAAATGTCAAACTTCATAATTTACTTAGATAAGTATTCGTGCCAAGTTTCAAGTTTAAGTTTAAGTTTAAGTTTGGAGTTAATCAGACTGCGCGTTAAAATTTTTCCATACAAATTTTGACACCCCCCCATCCCTCTTTAGGAGGTAGTTTAGAAAAAACAAATGTCAAACTTCATAATTTACTTAGATAAGTATTCGTGCCAAGTTTCAAGTTTAATTACTCAAGGAATAAGATTTTCCATACAAAGTTTCATCCCATATTTAACTCCCTTAGGGGTTGAATTTCGAAAATTCCTTCCTTATTCCTCGTCTACGTTATAAAGGGAACCTCTGTGCAAAGCTTTCTAGGTCCAAGGGTTTAGGCTGGGCGTTGATGAGTCAGTCAGTCAGGACTTCTCTTGTTATATATATATAGATGAATAAGAATTTTCATATAAACTGTATCCCCCGCTTTTCACCCTTATAGGGGTGGAATTTTGAAAAATCGTTTAAGTTGTGTTCATGACTTGACTCAAAGATTATCTATACCAATTTTCGAGTTAATCAAGCCATGCAGTAAAAACCTCCCCTGTAAAATTAACTACCCCTTTTCACGCCGTTAAGGGTAGATTTTTGAAAAACCCTGATACACGTTATTCTTCATTTTTGGTCTTAAGTATAAATACTAAGTTTCGAGTTAATCAGACTGCGCGTTAAAATTCTTCCATACAAATCTTGACACCACCCCCCCAAGCCCCTTTTAGAAGGTAGTTTAGAAAAACAAAAAATGTCAAACTTCATAATTTACTTACAATAAGATGAGTATTCGTGCCAAGTTTCAAGTTTATTTACTCAAGAAATAAGATTTTCCATACAAACTTTCATCTTCTATTTAGCTCTCTCAGGGGTTGAATTTCGAAAATTCCTTCCTTATTCCTCGTCTACATTATAAAAAAAACCTCTGTGCAAAATTTCAGCTTTATAGGTTCAAGGGTTTGGGCTGGGCGTTGATGAGTCAGTCAGTCAGTCAGGACTTCTCTTTTTTATATATATAGATAGATAAATATTTATGTGTAACTTTTACTTATTACAGACAGCAGCAGCAGCAGCAGAAGCAGCATAAGGCGCAGACCCGTAAGCATGTTGCCAAGCAGCCGGCAGCTTGGCAACTTGAGTACAAACGGCGGATATCGGCAAAGGAGCTATACGTCCTACATGGTGTGCAAAATGTCTTATTGTACCTATTTTAATTTGTGGTAAAATATTTTGCTAGTGTACTTCCTTGGAACGTACGTCAGTTTATCACTTTCGTCAGTGCTCGGTCTTAGGTGTGTTACCTATTTATTATGTGTGCATGTTTGGCTTTTTCAGGGGCAGGTTTAATTTTTAGTATTTTTCCCCTATACTGCATGTTTCCATTTATTGCAGCCCTTGTAGCTTGCTGGTTGTTTTCCTTGGCAGTTAGCGCAGACTGACACGGTGTGGCATACACTGGCAGAGTGTGCCGCTTGGGAGGAGCCACGCCGTGTCCTCATCTCAGAAGTAGGCAGTGACCTGTCGCTGCCGGCCGTGGTCGAGTCGATGGTCGGCAGCGAAGAGTCCTGGGACACGGTGGTTTACTTCTGCGAAACAGTCGTCTCGTAGAAGGAGGCTGCGGAAAGGGAGAGGGAGATCTCGTCCACTCGCCCGGCCCGCAGCAGGCGTACCGGGCGTCGGCTGAGGGCGGATAACGCCCTCTTCCAGCCCCCCTAAATGGGTCCAGGGGCGACGGACGTCCGCGAGTCTGTCGCCCCCACACATCAGCCGGTCGATTCTGTAAAAATCTCACCGTGATAACTTAGGTGAAGTGAGCTATCAATAGGGGCAATCCCTAATATCAGGATGACACTGACAGCTCACTCCACGCTCACTTCACCTAAGTTTTCACGGTGAGATGGTTACAGAATCGCACTGCTAGACCCGAGGTGGCGGCGCGTAGTGTTCCACGCGCGCCCCTCTTAGACGTCGCGGGGGGAGTCAAACACCTCACTCCCCCCCCTGACCCGAGGAGGCCCGCAGTGGCGGGCCGGCACCAGTCGGGGGTTGCGGAAGGATCGTACGTTCCCGCGACCCCCAGCGTAGATGTGACATGGAACACCGGGGTGGTTTTTAGTCAGTAAGAGTCTGACAGACCCCGCCGCCCGCCCCAGGGCGGCGGACATCCATGAGGATTTTCCACCCCGGAAAAAAAAAAGGTAGCGTCTATCTCCGGGGGTTTGGTGCACGTTGTTGTTGGGTGATCATTTCCTCATTTGACACATCGGAAAGGTCTGAAGCATTGATTTTTTTGAGTGTCCAAATCTTTGGCGTCTTTTACACTGCAATACCTCTTTTTTCTTGTATCCTTGTGCATAAAAAAACTCCAAACACTCAGGTACGTTTTACGGTTTAGTAATATAATATAGGTATGTATCGGATCATTTTTTTTTTTCACAAAGCTTTATGTGGGTGGTGCTCGATTGTATATTATTATGTTATGAGTACGATTATGATTAATAAGTATTGGGAATCATTTACTTCAAATCATTCTTACTAGGAAAAGTATAAACCTACTAATATTGTATACAACGTGTAACGTTAAATGCGCAAAACCTGAAAATAGTTTGATCATAATTGACTACTGAATCGATTTCAGTAACTTTTAATATAGATTTTTTTTTTCAAAAATGATATATTTTGCCATACTATCCGCTTTATATCGATTGAGCCAAAGAAAATTAAGTCTTATTTTAAGGCAATAAGACTCAATTTTGAATGCATAAACTAATGCTAGGATCAACGCGATTTTCTTAATAATAAACTTTAAAAAAATAGTTTTGTTCATTGTGTTATGCTTATAACTCAATGCTTTAATTGCGGGGGGGGGGGGGGGGTATGAGGTTTTGCGCATTTAACGTTACACGTTGTATAGGGCAACCATGGGGATCAGCTAGTTAATTATAAATATCTTTGTTGACTTTTTAGCGGGAGGAATCAAGTCCTAGAGAGAGTGGAAGTGGTAATTTAATGTCGCAATGCAATCAAGTCATGGAAGCTACGAATGTTAGGTACCGGAAGTAGTTATCTATAATTTTTGTGTACCTGCCTATTCCTTTCGCGTTACTTATGCTTATAATTATGATCGAAAACTAAATTTTTTTTTAGGTTTCTGCATCTCCTAGTACATTTTTGAGTCTAGGATCAATTTTAGACACTCCTCATAAAGCAACATTAAAAAGGGAACTTAAAGTTTACAAAATACACTTATCTTTTAAAAATAAAATAGTAAAAAACCCGCAAAAAGTTAACAAGATACTTAAAAAAAGAATGCAACCTTAAAAAATACAATAGCGGTTTTAAAAAGACAGAGGTATTGAGATGAATCTGTTTTATATACCTTATCGAATCACGTAGCAGTTAAAGATGCTTTTAACGCAATATTTTTGAAATATATTAAAAATAGAAAAAGGCCTTTTCAAAAGTTTCCCCCTGGTGCAAGAAAATTTGCCCTTACATTACATTTTCATTCACCAGCAGCCTACAAATATATTAGGAAAATATTTCATAACTGTTTGCCTCATTCGAACACCTTATTTCAATGGTACAAGAGTATATATGCTAAGCCTGGATACACAAATGAAACTAGATAGATTAAAACAAAAATCTCAATCAGGCAAGAAAGAAATTTTGTGTGCTTTAATAGCAGATGAAATGGCTATTATAGGAGTAGTTGATATGGGGCTAGGAGAAGCAACTGACAACGATCCTATTGTCCAACAAGCGTACGTTTTACTTCTCGTGTCTCTAAATGAGAGTTTGAAAATACCTCTCGCGTATTTTTTCATCACTGGATTAAAAGCTGAAATGGAAGCAAATATAATGAATAGGTACCTACAGAAATGTCATGCCGTATTCGTGAAAGCTGTTTCGATTACTTTCGATGGCTGTAAAAGCAACATTCTTACTATGAAGTTGTTACTATGTAATATTGACGATATTGACAATTTCCAACCATATTTTAAAAATCCGGGGTTTGAACATACTGTGGCTGTTTTCTTAGACGCTAGCCATATGATCAAACTCATGCGCAATACCCCAGAATAAAAAAAAAATATGAGTGACCGCGATAATCAAGTCATCAGGTGGCAGTTACTTATTGACTTAAATAATTTACAAAATAAACTAGCTTTTTTGGCCAAAAAACTTACAAACAGACATATTGAGTTTAGAAATGAAATCATAAAGGTCAAGTTGGCAACGCTGCTAATGAGCCGCAGTGTGGCAAAGGCATTACAGTTTTGTCAAGATTTAAATATCTGCCACGGTCGTGTATAGCCGAAAAATGAAAACGTGCCCAACACGCCACCGTCGGCTAGTGCCGACAAGAAAACACCATGTTTTAAGTACAAAATAAATAAACTAAATTCAGTTTTCTGTGTTTATACTTAAAACATGGTGTTTTCTTGTCGGCATTGGCGTGTTGGACTCGTTTTCATTTGTCGTCTATACATGACCGTGGCGGTCAAAGGGTTAATGACCTTTTTGACATATTAGACTCGTGTAATTTGAAAAACAACGGCCTCAAGAAACCTCTACAACCCAAAAATGTAACAGTGTTTTACATTTCTTCAAAATGCCAAAGAGTATTTGAAATCTTTGACAATGAATATCGAAAAAATATGAATCGAAATGAATATAGAAAGAAAACGATTAAGAAAAAAGACGACACCAGAGTTTTTTTTACGACTGAAACTAAGCCTCTATGGAAATGCAACGCCAAGACTGGAGAAATTGGTTTGTTAGTGTGCATTGAAAGGCTTATTCCACAAATTCACCCTAAAAATCCCCCCTAAGGGGGATAAGTGGAATCTTTAAAAAAAGTCTGGAATTCCCCCCTGTTAATCCCCCTTAGGGGGGAAAACTGGAATCGAAAAAATACTTATTTCACAGATCCCCCCCAAAAGCGCCGCCTGAGGGGGAAAACTGGAATCTAAAAAAAAATTGTCTGGAATTCCCCCCTGATAATCCCCCCTAGGGGGGAAAACTGGAATCTAAAAAAACAACGTCCAGAAATCCCCCCTGAGTTCCCTTAAGATTTAAACAAATGTGATTTATTATTATAAAATGATTTGGAAGAAAGGACGTGCATTAAATTTGACAAAAGACAAGTGGCGTCAAGTCCAGAAAAGACAAGTGGCGCTATCCACTGTTCTTACCAGAAGATCAAATTACAAACGGGTGGTTTTATGTAGCCAGCCAGAGCCCAGACGATGATAATAGCAAAACATTTCGCCAATATAATTATGTTACAGCAATGGCTAAAGAGGAGAACTTCATCAAAATCTGGTGCGTCTTTGGCGAACGTCAAAGGACTACCAAACCTTTAGAAGCCTGGCATAAAAAAAAAATGAATAAAATTGTATCGAAAAAAAAAACCCAACCTATCACAGCTTTTGAATGCTCTGTTTGAAGATGCATCAGTTAATGAAGTTCGTGCCAACAAAGTGTCGAAAAATGTTCACGTGACGAATACGACGAAAGGAAGTATCGAGATAAATGATTTTATTCACGAGACACAAATGGAATTAATTAGCGGGAGCATAAAAATTGGACATTTTCTAGAAAAGTTAAAATAATTTGCATTTTATTATTTTAAGAGGAAGATAATCTTCGTTGATTTAGGTGATTTATATTTTCTAGCTACCTACTTGAATTGTTAGTATTTTTGATTGTTATTAGCATTACTTACATAGTTTTTTATTGTTGTACGTTTGTGATTGTTTTACTCCCAGTGTATTACATATATGATTTATTTTTACTTTGAATTGTTAGTATTTTTGGTTGTTATTAGTATTACTTACATAGTTTTTTTTATTGTTGTACGTATAATAATGTTTTTTTAAGTATTCGTAAACTGTCTAATTACTAGCCAACCGAATCACTTGTAGACAACAGTCTACAAGTGATTGTTTTATATTATACTAGCTGACGCCGCAAACGTCGTTTTGCAAAAAAAAAAAATAGATAGTAGCCGATTCTCAGACCTACCCGATATGCACACAAAATTTCGTACAAATCGGTCCAGCCGTTTCGGAGGAGCATGGTAACTAACACTGTGACACGAGAATTTTATATATATTAGATTTTCTCTTTATCCTTGTACTTCATTTTTACTTTCTGCAAATTGCCGAAAAACTTGATAATTGTTTTATATTTAAGTAAGTGATGCAATTAAAGGAAACTTTCAGAGGGATATGCTAAATAATTTAGTATTTCTAGCTGGGTACTTTGTTAAATGTGTTTTAATTATTATTTCAACTAAAATCAACCGATTTCCCTCATTGCTGTTTGTTTGTGATTGTTTTTACTCTTTATCAGATTTTATTATACTAACCAAAATTCTGTGAAAAAAAAGACTGATTATATTTATATTGTCGAATCACAATTTTTTTTTATTTACTTTAAGAGTTTAGAAATTCAAACTAGAAATAAGGGGGAAAAGTGGAATAATCAAAAATGAAAAGGGGGATTTCTGGATTTTTTTTACATTAGGGTTCAGTTTCTCCCCTTTTTTTTTTTTTTTTTTTTGTGGATGGGAAATCATCCAATGACCCCTCCCGCTCTGGGTGGAGCAGAAGGGAGTGTCAGACTCTTACTGACTAAAACTCAGGGGGGAATAGTGGAATAACTCAAAATGAAAAGGGGACTTTCTGGACTTTTTTTACATTAGGGTCCAGATTTCCCCCCTGAGGGGGATTCTCTCAGGGGGGAAAAGTGGAATAAGTCGCATTGAAAGTGTACACCTGCATTTATACAACAATGTAGTTGAGACGGAGTACCTTTCTTTTTTAATAACTTACAAAATAAGCCAAGACCACTTGGAACTCTTTTTCTACAATATTAGAAGCCATGGTGAGCACAATAACAACCCCAAAGTACAGCAATTTATGGCAGCCTACAAAAAAATTCTAAGTTTCTTCGAAAACAGAAACAAATTCTCGAGGAACAGTAGGCCAATTCTAGTAATTTAAAACGTTCAAAATCTAGTCGCAGTCTCATCTCGGCGACAAACAAATGTCAAAAACTTGTCAAAATGTAGGGGAATTTGAAGTATTTTTGACAGATTGAGACTGAGATCAGACTGTGAATGTTCTTAAAAAATACGAGAATTGCCCCTCAGGAGTATGTGAACATGGTGCTCATTTATGCTGAGTGTAATTATGATGGTGCACGTGCTCTGAGGATGTATGCTGAGAAGTACACCAATGCAAATCAACCGCGGAATTCTCGTGTTACCTGGTGCGTATTCGTAACAATGAACCGGTAGTGCTGCGTCGTTCTGGTGGCTCCCGACTCGTGATCTCTGTACGGCAGGAAGAAAACGTGCTAAGGTATTTTGAGGAGGAGCCCGGTTCAAGCACTAGAAGAGCCGGCCGCCTGTTAAACATTACTCACGTTTAAAATTTTAAAGAAAAACAAGCAGCATGCGTACTCAATTAACACAGTACAAGGTCTGCTTGGTCCAGCTGACTTCGAGCGCCGGTTAACTTATTGCCAGTGGGCACTGCAGTGATGCGACGTTGCGACGTTGCCGGTTTGGGCAATGCTACTACGCTAGGTACAGGAGGTTTCGAATTTATTGTCAATGAATTAAAAAAGAACGCCCTCTGTTATTTAACAAACTGTATATAAGGTGCTATAAAAATATCTGCCACGGCTGCAATGGTAGACAGTATTATGTATATAGATTACAATAGTAAAGATACATTATTGATCTTATATCATAAATTTTTTCATATAAAAAAATGTGCGTACAAATTTGAATTGATTTATTTGCATGAAACCATCCCATAGTAATTAGCTGTTGCTGCACCGTCATTTCAATTCGCAAAATGCCAATGAAGCCATTCATATACTGATGTCATTCTTATCAAACAAAAGCACCCCGTAGCGCAGGCCGCTCGCTCCCACCCCGCCCCGTTCGACGCACGTGCTTCGCTTAAAAATGCCTCCCAGACGCCGATATTCCAATCAAAAATATCTTGAAATGGTATTGTGTTATCGCGAGTGCAACAACATAGCTGCGCATGCAGCAAGCTTATACCAGCAGAGGTTTGGTGTGCGAGTGAGTCATCATACCATTCTGGACGCCGTGTACAGATTTAGAGAACACGGCCGCTTTGACTTGACTGCGGTTGACGTAGGCAGGCCTCGATATTCTGCCGAATTCGAAGATGAAGTGGAAGTGTTGGACTTCTTCCGGCGTCATCCTCTTGCAAGCTGGTGCTCGGGATGCTGCTAGAGTCTTCGACGTGAGCGACAACTACGTATGGCGACTTCTAAATCGGGAAAGGTGCCGTCCTTACCACTTTACAAGAGTTCAAGAATACATCCACATGACTACGCGGCTCGCCTCGCGTTCTGTAATTGGATTCGAGAAGAATGCCGCAACATTCTGTGTATTGACGAGTCCACATCTACACGGATTGGTATGTTCAACATACACATGCGCATTATTGGACTGAGACAAATACTCGTGTTGTGCAGCCTGACCACTTTCAGACTCGGTTTACTTTACTGTTAATGTGTGGGGCGGGATACTCGGCAACAGAGTGCTAGGACCAGTGTTCTTGGACAGACAGAACGGGGATACGTATCTTCGGCTTCGCTTACTGCGAACCCGTGTGAGAAGAATTTTGGAACGTGGAATACGTTCGTTCTTAAAGAGATAAGAGGACTTGCACTTCAACATGATGGAGCACCACCTCATTTCACCATGAGCGTACGGGAGTATTTAAATGGTGTGTGGTACGGTGGCGAGAGGTGGATAGGACGAGGAGGGCCAATCACCTAGGCTCCTCGCTCGCCGGATTTAACCCCATTAGGCTTTTTTTATAGGGTCGTGTAAAGGACCTTGTGTACGGCCAAACCGGACATGACATAAGAAGTGTAGAAGAACTAAAAAGGCGCATCAGGCGCGCTTTTCGGTAAGTAAAAAGTGAAACGGACACATTAAATAAAGTGCAAAGACATGTGCGCAAGCGTGCCTACATTTATTTATTTATTTAATCTTTTCGCACACAAAAAGGTACAAAGGCGGACTTAATTACCTTAGGCATTCTCTACCAGTCAACCAAGGATGGTGCAGAGATGAGAACGACAATTAACTTACCCTATAAGCCATACAAACTATTTGAAATTGACAAAAAATCAATTTTTTGTTTTATTGTTAGTATTATTAAATATGAATTTCTAACTTACAAAACATTGACATAACTGCAGAAATCTTTATAAATGTGAAGATAATTCATGTCGCCCAACATTGTCCGACATAGCTTGCTGCGTATGATTATTTGAGTTTTCTTCCGTTGAAGCCGCTCCCGAGCATCCCGCCCGCGCACCCCCACTCTAGCGCAGTGTGCGCGCACAAGTCTCAGTGCCTCGCAGGACATTATCGAGAACGGTTGTTTCACATTTTTTTTCCCGCCAAATCGTAAACACGCTACGAGTAGGTATACGACTACAGAATAGAATATATTCTTATTAGGTATTCAAAATGTGTGACTTTGATGATGCTTTTGAAATAACAGAGGAAGATTTGACACAGCTTCAAAATATCACTACTGAACAGTGTTTTCACATTAGTTCAGATGAAGAAGAAAGGCAAATAGTGCCTACTAGGCAAAATCGACGACGTATCATCAGATCGGATAGTGAAGGCAGCAATTCAGGATATGAAGTCAGTACACAAGAAACTTCAATCGTTACGCCTACCACGAGTTCTTGATGTGAGCCAACAGGTAAACAACGCCACATAATTCCTTTTACCGAGATTTCGGGTGCTCCGCTTCATGTCAGATAATCTATGACTGACAAATCACCCATCGATTTTTATTCACTCTTTGTGACTGATGACGTGTTTCAACAAATAGTGCATAACACAAATCAATATGCTATTCATAACATTACCAGTATGCCTGAAGCTTCAAGAGGTGCACGTATTAATCAGTGGAGTCCGACGAATATAAAAGAAATTAAAAATTTTTTTGGTCTTATTTTATTCATGGGCTTGGTAAAATTACCCAGATTGGCAGACTACTGGTCCAAAGATAAAATTATCGGGCATCCTTTTCCGAGAACGGTTATGTCCAGAAACCGATTTGAATTGCTTTTGAATATGTTACATTTTTCTGATAAAGATGATGAAAACAAAGAAGACCGACTACATCGAGTACGTCAACTAGTGAACGGGGGTCTAAAAAGGCCACTTTGGCAGAATCATAAAAGGATAACATTATGAATCATACTAAAAGTCGTAAAATGGTCACAAACTGACAATTCATAATATTAATTGCGTACAATTCATATCACGCAATTCTTCTGTTTGACAGTTTTGTATGGAGATTCGTAAAATGGTCCACAAAATATGAATTGCTTTAGTGTCAAATAGCAGAATCATAAGAAGTTAGCCAAAAGCAACATCTCACAATTCATATTGAGGATTTTCTGAAGAAATTATAAATGCGAAAGTGTGTCTGTCTGCTTGTTACCTCTTCACGCTTAAACCGCTGAACCGATTTTGATGAAATTTGGTATTGAGATAGTTTGAGTCCCGGGAAAGGACGTAAGGTAGTTTTTATCCCGATATTCCCACGGGATCTACACTTAAGCGGGTGAAACTTCGGGGCGCAGCTAATATTCTAATAATGGCAGATTAAGCCATTTATTAAAAAATTCTTGAGCACGCGCGGGCTTCGCAGACCATTTATCACCGACGAAGTGTAGCTCCTCTTAAAATGGACATGGCCTGCGAAATGCCGGACCTCGAGTTTGTTTCCTTCTAAAGGATAGAGAAAAGTGTGTTTCGTGACCTTATTCATGAGCTGGAGCCATACATAAGTACCCGCCGCGATACTACCCCAAGGCAAGTAAAAGGATTGTAATAAAAGTAGTGTGTTTTAACTAAGTAGTTTCAGATATGGTCCACGACGTGTAGCGTCTCCGATCTTCATGAAAGTGGTCGTTATATGGGCATTTGACATGACCTCCGTTTTGTCCATGTTAATTTTAAGAACCACTCTTTCAGAGGCTCTACTGAGGTCATCGAGCATTGTACTGAGGTCCTCCATAGCCTCAACCATAACTACGATATCGTCGGCAAACCGAAGGTGAGTTGATGTTAATGCCAGCCCCTTTCCAGTCCAGAACCTTACTATAATGTTATCTTATTTACCGCATGGGACATAGGCCTTCTTAAATTGGACTTATGTGGGTGTACTATAGGTACACTTCTGCTTAACCCTTCTGGGTTAATAGGTGTGATATTATCATACTTCAATTTTATTAAGTAGTTTAAAAGAGGAAATAATGTTATATAGCTTTTATTAAAATAAAACAATAGTGATAGGAAAAATATTTTACTATAAGTATTAACAATTCTCATCTTTTATTATTAAGAAACTAATACAAACATCCTAATTAATTAGGCTTTTTTTGATTTAGGTTTGCAACTGATTTGTGTCGACACTAGCTGCGGAGGGGCAAACCATGTCTCCTTTTTATGGAATCACCATCCACTTAAGACCCACTTGGAACAACTCCACCAGACTGAAAAGGAAAATTTTTGGTTATTAGTAAGTCAAATCATCATCATCCCCACAACACCACGGACCCCTTAAATCGTGTCAATAATTAAAATAACTTTTAAATAAAATGAAATTGCAAACATCATTGTGTAATTTGAGTACCTATTATAATAATAAAATTATTATGTTTTAGGTGATGCAGGCTATCCCCTAAAATCAACACTGAAGACAACAAGTGGACACAGAGCCCGATACCTTTTTGCCTTTATGCAGAGGTTTTGTGTTATTTTAATGTTAAAATAAAGTATGTTTTCCTCTTTGTAGTTCTTTATCATTATATTATATAAATGTTAATGTTATACTTATTTTTTTTATTGCATATAAAAAAAAATAATAATTTACCTCTATGGGAAACCAATAAATAGTCTTTCGATTGCATCAGCATTCAGCAAGCTCACATGCTGTAGCATGTTGCATCTTCACCTCAGGTAAAACTCCCCGAGCCTCATCTAGTGCAGCCAAAGGGCGACCTAAAAGACGTAATAAAATACTATACTTAATCGCTTTCAATAGTCACTTTAAGTCTTAACCGCAATATGAATAGCTGTAGGGTTAGAAAAATACACTCACTGCGGTATCTCACTTGCCGTCGACGAGGCAGAGGCACTGTTGTAGCATCGGCAGGGGTAGGACTTGGTGCTGACGCATGAGTATGGCCCGGACATGGGGCTGCAGTGATCTCGATAAGGGGCTCAACACAAACAGCGCTTCCACTTTCAGTGTGAAAGTCGAGCAGAATGTTCCTTTGTATCTCAGACACTAGCTGCACGCCTTTCCATTCCTACAAAACATTACGTACATTTGAATACCTTTGCACATCGATAAAATTAAATATTGAATTAAGTCAAACAATTATGCACATTTGCACTTACTTTGTAATAAAAACGATGTTGATGTTTGATCCAGTTTGATTTTGAATAAAGTTGACTTAACACAAGGAGCGGGAGAAATTAAGGCCGCATTCCGAATTAGCTATAATCGCTCACATCACTCACAAGTCACTAGTCTTGTGTAGTTCGTGAACGATGAACGAATAGGAACCGTTTCTTAGCACTGTACTAAAAGAAACGTTTCCGAATGTTATCTTGTAATCGGTCTATTAGTTCTAATAGCTCCTTGCTCCTCGTACATTTACAAAGAGCTAGATCGTATGTCCGAATGAGAACGAGAAAGAGAGCGACTGATTTGAGTGATACGATTTCATACTTTTAGATATTCATTCGATGTTTGTGAACGAGAATGAGAAAGAATAGCCGACGAATGACGGTGCTACCCGACCGACCAAACTCGCTAGAATGAGATGCGTCATGCGCGTTATAATATCAGTAGACAAACTTATGTCAATGCTATAATGTCTACTTTTGCTTACCGCCCGAATAATATGACGCAAGGTAAGTTGTGTTCGCTTTTTGTTAGTACCTAGAGATAGTTTTTTTGCTCTGTGATCTATAGAAGTACTGACTGAGAGCGAAGACCGAATAGAGCTAATAGAACTAATAGAATGAACTAGTTCACTGACCGAAATGAATTAGTACGGAGCGATCTTATAAATGACCGAGCAGGCACAAGACTACAAGTCACAACTCACATGATTTCACATGCGTTTCGATTTAGATATTACGAATATGACAGCTGAGGGCTGTCAACAATTCGGAACGCTCGTGAACGCGCTCACAGTGCTCATATAATGTCAAAACGTTACTACAGTATTTCTTTGTTGTATAAAACTACACATTTCTACTTCTTCTTTGTTTAGGTGGCGATATGGTCAACCAGGAGCACAATAATTTCTAAAATGCCACGATGCAACTCAAAATAAAATACACACTGACACAGACACACACACAAACACACACACTGTCATTTTATATTCCCACGGGATCGAATCTATCGCGGGTGAAACCACGGGGCGCTGCTAGTATTACTATAAGGCATGGTCGGCTTTATCGCAAGATGGCGGCTGTCATGACGTCATCAATGACGATTCACTGAATGACTGAACATCGTTATCGCGCTAATTTGGTACGGGTTTGAGCCAAGGAACTTATATTCAACCAAGGTTGGATAAAAGTTCCTTGGTTTAAGCAAGCTGAAATCGTTTACATCCCAACTCGGAACGCACCCTAAAAACTCCTTTGTACGTGTTGCCAGCCAAAAAAAGTTTTTATTGTTTCTAATTTCCCTTTTCAGAATCACGGGTTATCTGCGACATTGTTAGTGGTTTTAAAGGTATATTATAACGTAATAACACATAAACAGTAGAAATAAAAAATTAAAAACTAATTTTATTTAAAAAACTGTAAAGAAAAATTTACCGATAAAATTACGGTCTTTATATTTTTCATGCGGTAATATTTACACCAAATATGATCTTATTATGAATTGAATTGTAGGTGATTCAGCCAATAAGTGTCCCCATTTTACGAAAATTAGAGGAATTGCTAATGATCTGCTGGGAATTCAGGAAATGAATTGCTTTTAGATGAATTGCTTAAAGTGGCCTTTTTAGGCCCCCAGTTTAAATGAGAACTACAAAAAAAACTATACCCCTGGTGAAGATATTTGTATTGACGAAAGCATGGTTCCATTCCGTGGCAGAATAATATTTAGGCAGTATAATAAACAAAAAAGACACAAATACGGAATTAAAGAATTCAAATTATGCACGATTCCTGGGTATACCTACAAGATTAGCATTTACGCGGGAAAAAACGACGATAGAAATACAACGCCCACAAATGTAGTTATGTCTTTATGCGAAGATTTACTCAACAAAGGACACACATTGTATACCGACAATTGGTATACAAGTGTAGATTTGGCACGGCAACTATAAGACAAAGAAACTCATTTAGTAGGCACCATTCGAAAAAATAGAAGACAGCTTCCCAAACATGTTGTTACTGCTAAGCTCAAGAAAGGCCAGTTTGCTGCAGCCGAAAGCACCGATGGAATAACTATGATGAAATGGAGGGACAAGCGCGACGTATATGTTTTGTCTACAAAGCATTCGGTACGGTTTAGTCAAGTAAATAAACGAGGAAATGTGATATCAAAGCCAAAGATTGTTGTAGACTACAATAAAGTCAAAGGTGCCGTTGATTTGGCTGATCAATTAGCTGCGTACTCTACACCACTGCGAAAAACAATAAAATGGTATAAAAAACTCGCTATTAATTTATTACTTAATACTACGTTAGTGAACGCTATGATTTTATATAAAAAAAGTTACCAATAAACACACGTCTATAGTAGACTTCAGAAAAGAAATAATGCAAGAATTTTGTTCGAATCCTATGACTGAGACAGAAGAGATTCGTGAAAAAAGAGCAAAAAGACGAAAACACAGACTAGTCAAGAAAGAAGGAAAGAGTAGTATTATTAGAAGAGGGTGCTTTGAATGTTACAAGGAAAAAGTCAAAATTCTAGGTAGAAACCAAGCGAAAAATAAAGTAAAAAAAGTAAACACATTCTGTGAAGACTGTCCAAATAAACCGTTTCTTTGTTTAGATTGTTTTAATAAAGTACATCGTTCTTTTTAAATATTTTTGATTGTTATTTTGATTCTTTTCTTATATGATTGTTATTTTGATTCTTTTAATTATTTCTAAACCTAAACAACTGTTTGATTTATGTTAATTTACCTAGTAAATATTATTGAAAATTTACGTTTTCCCATGATCTCTATTATTTTAGTTTAAATGTGATAATTATTGTTCCTATTTCCTAAGTTTAAAACAATAAAACTGATTTTGATTTAATAAAAATCATGATTTTTTAATTTATCTATAAACCGAACACTATTTTTTTCCATAAAATCGAAAAACAAATCAAAATTGCATCACACAATTGTTTATGTATTGTTGGCAAAATAACGTAACGTAACTTGACGTAACTTTACGTAACGTACTTTACGTGACGTAACGTGACGTAACTTTTTTATTTTAGTATGTTTTTAGAGTGCTGATGTGATTACACTAATCTAGGAGGCCGCGCGGGTCATGTTGCGTACAATTTTGCCTTGTATTATTGACCGACAGCTTAGTAGAGACGTTTAAACATAGCTCTGACTGTCGGACACCATTGTCTCCCACGGCCCGAACGGAACATATTGGCCATCATTGTCCGACATGGCCTGAATGGAAACTTATTGTCCGATCGTTTTGCATGTTAGTTGCCACAATACAGAGCTAGCAAACAGTCGCGTTATTTTATTCAATAAAATCTCCCAAAGTATCTACAACACATAAGCAACCTATCGTCGTCACCATATGGTCCTTCGAGCCGGATAATTACTACTGGCACACCTGTGGGTCATTAGTGAATCGGAGTCCGAGCGAGCTGAGAACAAAAGGCAGCCGCATTCCAGAGATAAGACGACTTGTTTACGCTAAATTGTGCAGTTTTTTATGAAGTTAGATATTTTAAAAAAGTGTGGACAGTGTGGTTGAATTTATACACAAGTGATACGTAATAGGTAACATAATAGAAAGTTACAATCATGGCTACGTTAACTTCGGAACAACAAAAATATTTGAATACGCTAGAAGACGTGGCAAAATTAATACAAAAAACACAATCGAACTTAAAAAAATGCCCTAAAGTGAGACTTACAGAAGGTTACATAAGGGCTATAGTGAAGTGCATTGAAGAATATTGGAGTTCTTTTAAGCAAGCTCATGAGATCTTAACACAGTGTACTCCGAGAGAAAAGCGTGGAGAAATTTCTTACTTTCTCAATGAAGACTATTTTGTCATTGAAGACCTGTACCTTTGTCTACAAGCAGACTTGACAGATATGTTGAGTAACTAGCGACAAACAGCAATGGAAACCTCAAACTCTTCAGTATTTAGTGGTCAAGGGCAAAGTTCGATCGTAAAACTACCTCGGATACATTTACCAACTTTTTCCGGACAATACGAGGAGTGGCACACATACCAGGATATGTTTACATCACTTGTGCATACAAATACTTCAATCAGTGACGTTCAAAAACTGCATTACCTAAAGTCTAGTGTTACCGGTGAAGCAGAAATAATACTACGGCACATTCAAGTTACGGACAGTAATTACAATCAAGCATGGCAATTGTTAAGAGACAGATACGGCAACAAACGTGTTATTGTGTTCTCTGTTTTGAAAAGACTTTTTAATCAAAAGAAAATCACAACACAGACAGCTAACAGTGTGAAGACTTTATTAGATACTACGACAGAGTGCATAAATAACCTAAAAAACTTGAAAATTAACACCGATTCCTGGGATCCTTTAATAATATTTCTGGTGATTCAGAAGTTGGACCAGGAGTCACATAAAGAATGGGAAACCTTTGCATATAAGGAAAAGTCAGAAGAAGTGCCATCTTAGAAAGAATTAAAAAGATTTTTGGAATCAAAATTTAGAACACTGGAAATGATTCAACCCGTAACAAATAAAGATCGTACAATCAAAGAGCGATCCTACCATGCCGCAAATGTTGTTAAAGATAAAAGCTGTACACTTTGTAGTGAAAAACATACCTTATGTCATTGCAAGGAATTTATTAAAATGGACCTTACACAGCGTAACAATTATGTGAAAGAAAAACAGCTTTGTTTCAACTGCCTGCTTCCGGGTCATTCAGTTTACAAACGCAAGGTACCAGTTACTTGCCGCATATGTAGGAGACGTCACCATTCCTTACTTCACAAATCAGAGAAGTCGAAGGATACCACAGAAACAGAACCAATACAACCATCGAAATCTCAACAAGAAGCCAACAAGGAGGCCATAACAACACTTCATGTTGGTATCGGAGTATCTGGAAGAGCGTTGTTAGCAACTGCACTAGTCAAAGCGAAGGGAGAAGATGGATATACGACACTGTTAAGGGTTCTTGTAGATCAAGGTTCACAAGCGAGCTTCATAAGTGAAAAGGCAACTCAATTACTGAAGCTACAAAAAAAATCAATCGAAGGTACTGTAACAGGTGTGGGTTCTATGCAAGCACCAATTAAACACGTGGTTCAGCTAAACATAGTATCAAGAAGGAAACCAGAATTCAACATGCACGTCGAAGCTTACGTCATGTCCAGGCAACTGACCACGAGAATACCACACCACACAATGACTGTTCACAACTGGCAGCACCTGGAGGGTCTCGATCTTGCTGATCCAGAGTACAACAACCCCGGCCCGATAGATCTGCTGCTTGGTGTTAAGGAGTACGCCCGAATAGTCGAACAAGAGTTGATCAAGGGTCCGCCAGGGTCTCCATGTGCACAGAAAACAACCCTAGGATGGATATTATTTGGAGAAATAAATACACAAAAAGAACATTCATTTCTTGTCATGCACCACCAAGTAGACGTCGATAACATGTTAAAAACACTCTGGGAGATATACACAACTACAAGGCGAAAGAATACAAAAGAAGAACAAAGATGTGAAGACATTTATCACAAAACATACTCAAGGAATGACCAAGGAAGATTTATAGTGAAACTACCGTTTAAGACAAATTGTCTTCAATCAACTGAAGGAAACATAGCTAAAACAAGATTGATACAATTAGAGAGAAGGTTTAAAAAACAGCCTAAGTTGAAAGAGGAATATGAAAAGGTTATCGAAGACTACAAAAACTTAGGTCATATAGAAGAAGTACCTGAAAAGGAAATATATTTAAGAAAATCAGTATACTTACCCCATCATCCAGTCCTGCGTGAAGAAAAAGAAACCACGAAAACCCGTATAGTTTTCGACGCATCATGTAAAGGAACAAATGGCATATCATTAAATGATGAACTCTTACCTGGTCCAGTGCTCCAAGAAGACCTACGTTGTATAATCATGCGCTGGAGAATGCACGCCATCTGTTTCGCTGCAGACATACAAAAGATGTACAGAATGATCATGATACACAAGGAAGATGTCGATTTTCAAAGAATACTGTGGAGAAATGATAGTAATGAAGAAATAAAAGATTATAGATTACTTACCGTGACCTTTGGGACTACTTCAGCACCTTATCTAGCTGTGAAGACCTTGACCCAACTCGCACATGAAGAACGAGATAGCTATCCAGTAGCTGCTGACATTACTTTGTCAGATTTCTATGTCGATGACGTAATGTCGGGTTGTGACACTGTTGAAGAAGCCATAGAAGCTAGTAATCAACTCAAGGCTATGCTAAGCAAAGGAGGTTTTGAGTTGAAAAAGTGGTCATCAAAGAACATTGAGTTGATAAAGTCTATAGATCCAAACAACATTTCGTCAAACATCCAACTTGATATAAACCTAGATGGTACTGTGAAGGCTTTGGGCATCGTTTGGAATCTTGGTACTGATCAATTTCTTTATAAAATCTGTCTCTCTTCACCTCCATCTACCATTACGAAGAGAAACGTTTTATCAGATGTACAAAAACTTTATGATCCATTAGGATGGATATCGCCAAGCATTGTGCTCGCCAAGATGCTCATTCAAAAACTATGGTTAGTTGGCACACAATGGGATGAACCATTATCCAAAGAATTAACCTCAGATTGGTTGAAGATAAGAAAGGATTTCGAAAATGTCAACCAGATTTCCCTAGATCGATGGTTACACTCGTACAGCAGCAACAAAAAAAAAATAATAATAATAAATCCGTGCAGCTGTATTGCTTTTAGCAATACAGCTGCACGGATTTAGCGATGCCTCAACTCGGGCCTATGCAGCCGTTGTATACTGCAGAGTGGAAGAGCAGGACGGTACAGTATTCACAAATTTAATTGCATCGAGAACCAAAGTTGCTCCATTAAAAACAATATCTCTTCCTCGTCTTGAGCTATGTGGAGCTCTATTGCTTGCAAGGCTACTAAAACAAGTCACATCAGCCATGAGAATTCCTTGTAATCAAACCTACTGTTGGACGGACTCAACGATTGTACTGGCGTGGCTTCATGGGGACCCTCAAAAATGGAAGACCTTTGTAGCAAATCGAGTGGTGGAAATCAAAGACAATACAAACAACACACAGTGGCATCATGTTGTATCTCAAGAAAATCCTGCTGACATAGCATCCAGAGGAATGTTCCTAATGGATCTAAAGAAGGAGAAGATGTGGTGGAAGGGGCCAGAAGTGTTATCAAAAGGGGACGTTCATTTGAGCAAATCAGAATATGCAAAGACAGATTTAGAGTTAAAATTAACATGTTGTACTTTTACAACTAAAAATGAAGAAAAACCAATTTGGGAAAGATTTTCTAATCTGACAAGAATGAAACGGGTACTCGCTTATTGCCGAAGATTATTAAACCATAAGAACAAAGAGAGGTATTTAACTACTGGTGAAATGAACACAATATTGCAAAATTGCATAAATTACTATCAGCAGACAGTGTATGAAAGAGATATAGAATACATTAAGAAAAATGGCAAGGTGAGAAAATCAAGTTCACTAATTAGCTTGACACCATTTTTAGATAAAAACAATCTGCTGAGAGTCGGAGGTCGTTTACAAAACGCTAATTTGCCAGTTACAACCAAACATCCAATAATAATACCGAGTAATCAACATATCACTACATTGTTGATCAACGAAGCACACAAACAAACATTACACGGTGGGATACAAGTTATGATGACGTACATAAGAACTAATAATTGGATAGTTAACTTAAAATCAGCGGTAAGAAAATGCATAAGAAATTGTACGGTTTGCATTGTCAATAAGGGCAAGATAAACAACCAGTTAATGGGTGAATTACCAGCAGTAAGGGTGAATCTTCAGCGTGCCTTTTTGAACAGTGGAGTCGACTATGCAGGTCCAGTATTGTTAAGAACATCAAAGGGGCGAGGGCATCATGCCACTAAGGGGTACATCTGTCTATTTGTGTGTATGGCTACCCGTGCCATACACCTAGAAGCTGTGACAGACTTAACTTCTCAAGCATTCCTGGCTGCATTTCGGAGATTTGTCGCACGTCGAGGTCGATGTATTCATCTGTTCAGCGATAACGGCACCAATTTTGTTGGTGCTGCAAAAGAACTTAAAGACCTTTTCAAAGTAGGTGAACACAACATTTCTAAAGAAATTTCCGAACACTTAGCCACCGATGGAACTACGTGGCATTTTATCCCGCCGCGAATGCCAAACTGTGGGGGCCTCTGGGAAGCTGGAGTGCAATCTGCAAAGAAACATCTAGCAAGGGTTAGCAAAGACACAAAACTTACCTATGAAGAAATGGCGACACTACTAACACAAATAGAAGCCTGTCTTAACTCCCGTCCATTATGCCAGTTAGACAACACTGTTGAGACGATGTCACCACTCACACCTGGGCACTTTTTGATAGGTGAGTCATTACTCAGTGTTCCCGATGATGACTATGAAAAATCCAACATCAACCTTTTAACTAAATGGCAACTGGTACAGCGAATGACACAAGACTTCTGGCGAAGATGGCATTCAGAGTACCTGAACACTCTGCAACAACGGACGAAGTGGCAATCAGCTATCCAGTCACCTACCGTGGGAGATATTGTGGTCATCAAAGAGGAAAACCTGCCACCCACGAGATGGCTCATGGGAAAAATAAAAACGCTGCATCCGGGAAAAGACAATTTAGTTAGAGTAGTTACAGTGCTGTGTAAAGGTCAAAGTGAATTAAAAAGATCTATATCTAAGTTGATATTCCTACCTAAAGATGTTTAATGAGGATTGTACGCTATTTGAAAAATAGTTTGTTAACATACTTACCTATTTGTATGTATACAACCTAGTCTATGTTTGTGTAATGTTAAATATTACAATGTAATAAATTATCAAAGCAGATTTATTATACTAACTACATTAACTACTTGATTATACGGGTTCAGGCCCGGGCATAGTACCGTTTCTGCACTCCTTAAAGTGACTGACGATATAAGGCGAGGAATGGAAGACACTAAAGTTACGGTTTTAGTGTTGATCGATTTTTCAAATGCTTTCAATACCGTCAATCACGAAATCCTTTTATCCATCCTCTCCTATCGCATGGTCTCTCACGAGGTTCTGGAATGGTTTTCTTCCTATCTTCAGGGACGTCAGCAATCAGTTCTTGCTGGTGACTCTAACTCCAGCTGGTGTGATCTTGAAACTGGCGTCCCTCAAGGCGGCATATTATCTCCACTTTTGTTCTCTATATTTATAGATCTCATAACTTCCGAGCTTCAGTGTGCGTATCATCTTTATGCTGACGACTTACAGCTTTACTGTCAGGCAGGTGTTGACAGCTTATCCGGTGCGGTCGAGGAGCTAAATCGGGATTTACGAGCTGTCAAAAACTGGTCTGATCGTTTTGGGGTGGCGGTTAACCCAGCCAAGTGTCAGGCTATCATCGTAGGGAGCCCCCATAGCTTGAGGAGGCTGAGTGGTTTAACGGTGCCACCGATTACCTTTGATGGCACAGTGATTCCGTTTAGCTCTGACGTCAAGGACCTGGGTTTGCATGTTGACACTTGCCTTGACTGGCGTAAGCAGGTCGCGATTGTGAGCAAGAAGGTCACTGGAACGTTGCGGTCACTCTATCGGCTGAAAAATATTCTCCCATCACATATTAAGGCAATGCTTGTACAGTCCCTTATCTTCCCCATAATTGACTATGGTGATGTGTGCTACTATGACCTGAATGCAGATCTCCTCAATAAACTTGACCGACTTCTTAATAGCTGCATTCGATTCGTTTTCAATCTCCGTAAGTATGATCATGTATCTGCACATCGATCGCTTTTAAAGTGGTTGCCTATCCGGCAGCGCAGAGCGTTGAGGGCTTTGACAACTCTGTTTTCTCTTCTTCACAAACCCACTTCTCCTTCATATCTGACTTGTCTTTGTCAATATTTATGCTCTACACACAGCAAGAATCTTCGGTCCGAGAATAATCGTCTTCTTCGTTGTCCTTCTCATCGCTCTGGCTTTATAAAGTCTTCTTTCTTTGTCCAGGCGGTTTTCCTTTGGAATGCGCTCCCTCAGAATATCAGGACGGTAACCAATCGGTTCACATTTAAAGTGAAAGCTCGAGAACACATACACAAGAAGTTGGCAGATTCGTCTCAGAATTAAGTTGTTGTAGATTCTCTTGTTTATCTCTCATAACTTTTTTTTTTTTAATATATATTTTGTTGTATGTATGTATTTATGTATTTATTCGTAGCTTAATGTTTTTTTTAGTTATAATTTTTTTTTTTTTCTAGTTTGTTTTTTTTGTTATTGCACCTACTGTGTATTGTCTCTGCATCACCCTAAGGTAGACTGGTAGAAAATGCCCAAGGCATTAAGTCCGCCTTTGTACAGTTTTTACTTGTGCATAAAGTTTTAATAAATAAATAAATAAATTATACTGAGATATTATTATTATATGTGCAGCTACACATACATACTTACCATTCAACGATTCAAGTTCCTAACCTAGTTTACGATAAGTAACGTCCCACCTGCATGCTATTGCTTAAAACTATAATAATATGTACAACTATAAATAGCTAATGATGTTGTCAAACAAATAGATAGGTACTTACCTTAATGTGTCAAGCTGTTACTTGTTAAAGAAAATTAAATAAACTGACAGGTTACTACTTACTTATTTACTATTGGTTAATATTTTTTGTTACATACAGTCCACTATAAGATTTGTTATATTGTTTTGATCAGTTTTAAAATGTAAAAAAACGTTAAGTTAGTTACTAAGCTCAGTTTGTAAGCAAAAGTAGCAGTAGTAGGTAGTATTTGTAAAAGGACACAGGGTCCTTTTGGTGGGCGGTATGTCCGATCGTTTTGAATGTTAGTTGCCACAATACAGAGCTAGCAAACAGTCGCGTTATTTTATTCAATAAAATCTCCCAAAGTATCTACAACACATAAGCAACCTATCGTCGTCACCACTTATCATTTTATTTCGTGGCGTTATACGTGTTAAGTATTTGGCTTTCTAAGAATTGGGATTTTTAAGAATTGGACTTTTTGAGAATTGGGCTTTTTAAGAATTAGGCATTTGCAGAAATAGGTATTTTCAGAACTAGGTATTTAGCGAATTAGCCCTTTTTCAAGCTGTTGGGCATTTTACGAATTGGGTATTCATCGACTAAGCCCAACCATCGCTGAAGTTTTGCGTTATTATGTCCTGGCTATAATAAAAATAAAAGAATCTAACAAATACAGATTTTGAGTTTTTATTTAAAATTCAAACCTTGGTAAGTAGCGACCTCTAAATGTAATTTAAAAAATTCCAAAAAAATACTGAAATACTTTCTTATGGTATATAATCAAATTACGTGGTGCCCCGCGAAATTAAAGAAAAAATTTTTTTTTTCTTGGGAATAAGGACCACCCTATTTGTACACTTAGCTTTGTAAATATCATAATACTCATTAATATTGATTTTTGCAGGATACACCAAACCTTCAACATGGCAAGATACTACAATAACGTTCTGCAAAGAGGCTCACAGGCAGGGTTTGTCTACAGGGTTAAAGAATCCCAGCGGGAAAGGAAAACGCCTTATTTTAGGCCACATTGGTAAGAATATAACTTAGCCTTTAATAGAAATGCCAAGATGATAATTTTATTATATAAGCTTGTAATAAACATCATGTATAATAAACATAATATCACGCCTTGTTTCCCCGAAGGGTTGGGCAGATGTGTACCTATTAGTACATCCACACTTCGGCAGTTACGAGTATGTTTAAGTCCCATGTAACAGGGGGCGAGCCTATTATCACTAACCGGGCTCAGCTCCAGACCCCGGGCTGTTATTGAGAAATTCCAGATAGAAAAACCCAATAACACTTTGCCGACCTGGGAACCGAACTGCGAACCTCGTGCTCAGCAGTAGCGCTTGCGATCACTAGACCAACGAAGCATTAATGATTTTGTGCCACAGCATTTGGGCTTAAATCATATTACAAGAGAAGATGTGGTAGCCAGAAATCTTTCAATCCCAAGCCATTTTTTCGGTGGTAACCAAAATGATCCCGCAGCCATTGTCGTATGTGACGGAACATATATTTATCTGCAGAAGAGTGCAAATTTCCTTTTTCAGCGGAAAACTTACAGTCTCCATAAGTTTCGTAACTTAGTCCAAACCCTTTATAATAGTATGTACTGATGGCTACATACTAGATGCTATGGGACCATATACAGCAAATACTTCGGACGCAAGAATTATGCTCGACCTGATGCGACAAGATTCACCGATTCATGGGTTCTTGAGAACTGGTGACATTTTTATATTGGATCGTGGATTTCGAGATTCGATCAATACTATTGAAGAATGCGGATATAATCCTCACATGCCGCCAACGAGAGCAAGAGGAGAACAACTGACGACATTAGATGCCAATAAATCTAGGTTATTAACTATGATCCGATGGGTAGTAGAAACTATTAACAGCAGATTTAAAAAAGATTTTAAAATCTTCCGCCATGTATATTTTAATGTTGCTGTGAGACATATGATGGTCGACTTCAGAATAACTGCGGCAATAATTAATGCCACTCGAAATCCATATGAAGACCATATGTATGCGGAACAGTTCATATTCATAATAAATGAGCAGATGAATCAACGCAATGAGCTGTCAGATTATGTGATAAGGCATAATTGGAACAGGCAGAGAGTAGCGTTCGTGCGACTCGACGGAAACGATCCGGATTTTGAAGACTTTTCGCGCCTTACATATGAAGAATTAATGTTATTTACGTTGGGATCGTACCACTTGAGAATAGCGAGGACATATTGGCACGAGCACATGCGTTTGAATGGAATATACCACATCGAAATATACCGACACCAAGAAATTATCAAAAACAAGATACTAATAAGAGGCCGAATTCAGTCGCGACACGTCCGTAGTAAACAATATTATACGTATATTTTAGTAGATCCCAATCGAATTGGAAGAGATGGCGTTGATCAGTATTACTGCTCGTGTATACACGGCCGTCGCACTGTTGGAAGCTGTGCGCATGTTGTAAGCCTAGTTTACTTTTTATCATGGGCCAGGCATCAAGATGTAATAGATGCACCTGCAGCCTTTTTAGATGAAATAACAATAGATTTTGATCAAGCAGAATAAAAATATTATTTAAGTAGAACTGGATTTTATTTTTATGTCCCTTAACACGTTAAGTGCGAAGCGAGGCCTAAATCACCCCTGATGCAACTTCCCTGTGGTGCGGCAAGGAAAAACGTGAGTTTCTCTGTCGTGCGAATGGCATAGCTTTGGTTTGGTCCAGTGTAGGAAAGAGATAAATATATATTTGAGATGCGCTAATGGTTCCGTACTCGGTGGTGTACCTACCTTGGTACCGGATGTCTTAGGCCTCGTGCCGCACTGAATTAATATAATTTTAATGCAGTGCGGAACGAGGCTAAAACGTCCCATATCCCCCCTGACCTCGTACCGCACCCAACGCGAGCTTCCCGCGACCAGTGTTGTGCATCACGTCGATTGGAGAGCACGTCCTTTTACAGCGCCGAACATGTCTAAACGATGTCGGAAGAAGTTAATTTTAAAAAACTCAGAAACAGAGCCAAAACAGGTAAGTTTTTAATGAAAAAATCTTCAGTAAGTACCTAGTTTTTTCTTATCTTGGTAGCTATGTACCTAAAGTAAGTGTAAGATATTATTACTTAAGTATATTATACCTAAAGATATTATTGGTAATAACGATTATTGACGTACCTAATAATTTGCAACATATCTAGAATTACCTATTATTCTATATCGTGATAATAATGTTATTATTATTAGGACTTAACACTTAATTGATATTTTTGTAGGTTGTGAAAAACTCCACAAGAAACGCAAAGCAGCCGTTGACAAAACAGGTAAGTAATATAATTAATATTTCAGTAGTTCTTTGTCTAGGTTTTGAAAGTAGGTATATAAATATTAAAGATTTTTAGGGTTCCGTATCGAAAGGATAAAAACAGGACCCTCTATTACTAAGACTTCGCTGTCTGTCCGTTTGTCGCGATAGATAGATAGTTGAAGTTTTCTCAAATTATGTAGGCCGCTATTACAATAATACTAAAAAGTTAAAAACAACAAAATACCTATGTAAAGGGATATTTTTAATCACCAAGTTTGTTAAGTGTGTTAGATTCGACTTATGTAAATTTTACGATATATGTCACGTGGTCGGAAGAGAGCACCAGGCGGAGTATATTATTGTACGATGGTAAAAGTACAGAAATTATTGTGTTAGTAATTTAAGAAACTCAATATTTTAATATGAAATGTTTTGTTTTTAGCCATCTTAAATAAAGGATTACAGTGTTTGTAAGTACGTTTTGTATAAGCATGCGTGGATATGATATTTCTAACATTTATCTATAAGATTACTTGTGTGAAAAGCTTGATACGAGAATTAATTTTGCACTAACTAATACACCGTTTTTATATTAAACCTTTAACATAATATTCAACAACATAAGGTGCTGCCAAATGTAATCGCATGTAAATAATCTGGACCATAATAAAACTTGAGAAAAAAAATGTAGCATACAGACTATTGGGTATAAAATGACAGTATATTATATATAATATACCGCAGCTTCACTCGCTTCAGTCTTCACTCGAAATCTAGGCTTAATGCGTCGCGATTAAATCTGCTATCGGTTCATGAATAAAGCGTTTACGGAGTGGGACTGGGATTCTAAGTATTTATTATAAAACAAATCTTAAAAACTTTCTTTAAAAGTGTGTGGTGTGTGTGTGTGTGAGTTTGTTTTTTGTAATGAATAAGCATGCCAAATTCATCTCTATTTTTAAACTGCTGTTTATATTTTGCACCACTTACATGAATAATAATATTCATCTAATAAAGCGAATCCTCCTAGGTTGTAACCACTCGCGAAATAGAACAACTTTCATAACAAAACGATAAAAATACTTTTTTAACAAATGAGTGCACATTAGTGAAGAAAATTTGTATACAGGTAATATCAGTTGTTCCAACTGGTTGCCTTAATTATGATACCTATACTTATTGGTAATAAAATTAACTTGTCACACAAAACTTACTCTTGGGACTTTGTATAGGAAGTATTATATTTTTTCTTTCTTTTATTTTGATGAAACTTGTTTACTTTCACGAGTTGTATCACCACCTAAAGAGGTTTTTCATTTAAGAATAACACTTTGTTTAAACTATCACCAAGCAAAGGCTTTCTCTAGCAGCTTATTAATTAATTCTATTTTCAAGTGTACCGATCATACAAAGCCAATATTTTTAATTAGGTACTGAATTGTCACTATGACGAAGACATTTTGATATTTTACAAACCTGGTTACTTATATGAAAATGATTGAACTTAGAGACATTTTTGGCGATCTATTAAATAGTCTATAAAGAAAAGTACCTACTTTGAATATCTTAATACCTAAACTAGTCGGTGAGCCCGCTTTTTTTTTTTTTTTTTTAGTAGCCCGTAGGGATCCCACTGCTGGGCAAGGGCCTCTCCCAAACATTTGGGAGGAATTGCCATAAACGCCACGCTTGGCAGGCGGGTTGGCGATCGCAGTAAGATGTCAAACGGTTCAGAGACGCTGCTGCCCGTCTTCTGTGTTCCTTTATTCCCTTAGTCGCCTTTTACGACACCCACGGGATGAAATGGGTTGGTACTATTCGCCGCCGGCACCACACAGCTTTATTTGCGTATCGTTTTTTTTCTAGTCATTTCTATTCTATTTTTTTACCGTGTTTTGATCAGTACACTCAATAAATAGCTACTGGTGGCTGAGAACTGCCTGTTTATGCAAAATACAATATGTGAGTCATTTTTTTCAGAGTCCACCGAGAAGTGATGTCCCACCAACCAATCGGCCAACATTGCCAATTGAAAATGTGTTTGACGATGAGAGTGATGAAGAGATTTTTCCAACAAATAAACGTCAAAAAACATATTTTTCTACTGAACCAAATATAACTGAAAAAATCGTACCTTTACATGAATTTAGCTCACAACAAGAATGTGTCATTGATAAACAAGAGTATGACAATACAAAACAATATACTTTCTTACATGGGCACCCAAGCTCTATAATTATTGCAAATACAAGAACATTACAACACAAAGCAAAAACACGTGCTCAGACTGCCACTAAAAAAAATTCAATTTATCTTGATCAAGTGAAAGAACCAGAAGAAACAGTTAACCTCAGTCCAAACATCCGAAAAACTATTCAACTCAAAACAGAAGAAGAAACAGTGTATCTCAGTCCTAGTACCGGAAAAACTTGTCAAATATTGCAGAATGTTCGCTTGTACGCTTCTAGTGCTTCAACCTCACCAATAAAAACACAAAATCCTATAGGTTCCTCTTCAAAAGATTTTCCTCATATAACTACGGAGAGCAGAGCTGGATCTTTGTCAGAAATCTCACGCTCCAATTTACTGGATTGTAATATATCACTTAGTGAGGACAACATTCAACAATTACTTCGTACTCCGACACAAAAAAGACCGAGAGAAAATGTTACATACGAATGTACATATTCAGAAGACTTTAATCCGTCCAAATCCAAAAAAAGTCATGAAATAGAGGTCTCTGTAATTATAGAAAGTATTCCTGATGACAATGTTAAAGGAAAACGAGACATGAATAACAAATTGCCAACTGTTCTAAAATCACCTGATATTGTCGAATATGATATTATTGAACATATAGACTGCGAAAACAATAATATAATACAAACAAAAAAAATATGTCACAGTGTGCAGAATATTCGAAAATCACCTGAGTTGGATGAGAGTAATCATATGGAAGATGATAATTTTAGCGGTACTGACAATGATTATAGTCCTTCGGAGGAAGAGTGTAGTGATTCGGCAGAGTATGCTTCAATGGAAAATTGCGTTCATTCAGATCAGGATTTATCTCTAGATAGTGAATATGAAGAAGCTACAGAAGATGACATTTTAGTCACGGACGAAACATTACCCGGCACGCAAGCTAAAGATCACGATGAGTGGGAAAATATATCGGAAAGTCCCATAACTTTTAATGAATTCGCTGGAGAATGTACGTTTAATTTACCCCCGTTTGTGGGAGTTACACCTGAAGATATATACAAGATGTTTGTTACAGATGAGATGATTGATATAATGGTATCTGAAACAAATGCTTACGCACAAAAGTATATACAAATAAATCAACAAAATATGAAACGTAATTCACGCATGACAAAATGGAGTGACACCAGTTCTCAGGAAATGAGAACATTTTTGGCTGTTTTAATGGCAATGGGTTTGTGTAGAGTTCCTAATTTAAATTTATACTGGAGCAGAAACAAATTGTATCGAAACGAATTTATTTCTTCAGTAATGACAAGAGACAGATTTTTATTGCTACTTAAATGCAGATTTTTATTGCTACTTAAATGTCAGTGATGTAAGTAATGAAGACCAAACTGACAAACTATATAAAATTAGAAATATGTTCACAAAGATTACAGAAAACTTTCGACGTATTGCAAATCCTGGAAAGTATGTGGTAATCGATGAAACCATGATACCATGGAGAGGAAGACTAGGTTTTCGCCAATACATAAAAAACAAATCACACCGGTACGGCGTAAAGCTTTATAAGCTTTGCACTCCCGAAGGTTATACTTCTGAGTTAGAGGTTTATACAGGGAAAAAAAATCAGAAAAAAGAATTAGAACACAGTAAAAAAGTAGTGTTAAGATTGATGACAAATCTGACAGAAATGGGTAGAATCGTAATAGTAGACAATTACTACACTTCGTTGGGCCTGGCAGAAGATCTTCTATCACAAAAAACATTTTTATGTGGAACACTTAATAAAATACGGAAATATCTGCCAAAGCAAGTTACTAGATACAAATTGCAGAAAGGCGAAATTATTGGAAAAATGAACAAAAAGGGCGTAAAGGTAATGAAATGGATGGATAAACGGAATGTTTTGATGTTGACTACGTGCAAAGATCACGATGATAACCTGATAGATACTGGAAAAAAGAAGAGAGGAACCGACGAATGCATAAAAAAACCGGGATGTGTTTTGCTGTACAATAAAACAAAAAAAGGCATTGACTTTTCTGACCAGATGTCTTCTTATTATACAACTTTGAAGAGAGGAATCAAATGGTGGAGAAAAGTTGTAATGGAGCTAATATTTGGTACGGCGCTAATTAATGCCTGGATTGTGTTTAATTCAATCCAAACTGATGGAAAAAAGTTACCAAAAAGACTCTTTGTGGAGAAACTTATAGAATCTTTAATAAAAAAGGAAATCGATGAGACCCCAGGTAATGTAATGCTTAGATATATTTCTTGACAGTCAACGTGTTGAAGCTTTCATAAACTAAGCTTGACATTTGGTCATTATTAAGTTATTTATTATTGTTTCCTTTTAATTATTCTGAATTTAAGCTACCTTACCTACCTACTCTTTCAACATTTTAAGTATAAAACAAACACATTCATTTGATGCAGTTATACCTACATTATCATTGTTATTCTCATCTACGATCTAACCTAAGTAACAATGTCAGTTTTATTACGTTATCTTTACATTTTTGTTATTTTTCAGCACCTGAAAGCGCACGCCATTGCCTCGAAAAGGGTGAAAAAAGGAGAAGATGTGTTGGTTGTTACCAAAAACTACGCACATTTTTACCATCTCGTGAAGCTGATAAAAAATCCAAAAATATTTTGACTCAGTGCACTCAGTGCAAAAAATCTTATTGTCTACCCTGTTTCAATGAAAAACACTCATAAATAAGTACAACATATATATTGAGATTTTTATAAAAAAAAGTATATTGATACTGATTTTTTAATGTTAATTCAAGTTCTAATAAGTGTATTTTTAAAGCCCGAGGCAGAATAAATAGGACAGTTTCTTTTCTACTTCTGGTTGCCTTTTTTTTCTATTCCGCATTAAGATTTTCATATACAAATAGATAGATAAACCTTATGCATAAACCGTGATCCATTATTTTCCAATAATAAGTCTGTAATAGGTGCCTCTTAATGGTATAGAATGGAACGCTTCGTGCGCGAGTCCGACTCGCACTTGGCCGGTTTTTTTTTCTTTATGGCGCCTTCAAGCACAATTTAGATTATTTAAAAAAAATGTATCCTTTGATAGCTTTGTGTTGTTTTGCCAGGTTTTGCCCTTAAAACGATCTAATGAGATATAATTGATCAAAATCGGTCAAGTCGTTGCGTAGTTAAGACACTTTAAAAACGTCGATATTATTTTTCCCATCACTAATCTCAGCGAAAATTTGCCCTATTTCAGTGCGTTACGAGGTGTATAAGATCCCATATTTTGTTTTGCTAATAATTCCTAAACTAGCCATCAGATCCCAGGCCACGGTGGATTAGGGTTCATCAATTCACTGTCTATATCAATAAGGACCAAAATTCTCATTTATCTTTGATTTCGCGCCAGAAAATGGATTTTAGTCTGTAAAAGGAGGTGGGGTCTAATAGACCGCGTGTCGCCCTAACGTCTGGTCACGGTACGGGCCGATTATACCTCGTGCCGCAGGAACGGAAAGTTTGCAAAAATTGGTGCCGCAGCTAACGTGTTAAATAGTTTAAAACACCTGCTTTTGATAAAACTAGTACATTCTACTTTCCTTCCCCTGGGAATTTCCCCATGGGAAATTATCCAATGCCACTTAGGGATGATAGCTTTCGACTGGTAAAAGTATTTTTAAAATCAGTCCAGTAGTTTTGAGTTAATTCATTACAAAAATGCTTTAATAATAATAAATAAAATATTGTTTTCTCAATTCTCCCAAGGCCCACAAGAATGCGACCCATACCACTGGGGTGCAGATACATTTATCTAAATACCTTGCCCTATTTCGCTTGTGTACGCCGTGGGTCAAATGTCCGAACAAAATGCCCAATGACCTTTTAAGCTACCAACTCGGTAGGCTCTTGCAACAAAGTATTTGGAAAAACTTTACAATTAATTATTGTATAAAGAATTATCTGACGACATAGCAAAATCACAATTTTTTCATGTTCAGTGCAACGGAAGGAGTAATGTCAGAAATGAGACAGAAATAGAAAAAGTTATTAAAACTTATGATGAGAAAAAAACTTTCGTTGTAATTGGAGACAATGCTAGGAATTTGCAAAAGGATTTTGAAATTTTGGGAAGAAAATATCCATGGATAGTGCCTCTAAATTGCGCAGCACATAGCCTAAATTTACTGTGTGCAGATGCCATGAAAGTGAGTGTCATTAAAGCTTGTATTGATCTTGCAACAGAAGTTATAAAGTGCATTAAAAAAAGTCAGATTTTGAGCGCACTTTTAAGCAAAATTCGGAAAGACAAAGAAATTCATGGTGAAACCTTGAAATTACCAAGTAAAACTAGATGGTGGTCATGTGGCGGCTTTAAAAAGTCTGAACTACACAAATTCTCAAACCCATACACTACGCTGCACATACAGAGTTGGGCGTAATCGATTACTTTTGTAATCAGATTAATAATCTGATTAAAAGTAATCATGATTAAATCAATCATGATTACTTTTAATCTTTGATTACATTCAATCTTTGATTACATTCAATCAAGACTACATGTAATCATTAATTTTGATTAAAGTAATCAGTAATCAAAATTACATGATTACGTTTGATAGAGTTTAACATAATACATATATGAATTTAGTGATACTTGACTAGCTTTTGCCCGTGACTTCGCTCGAGTTAATACCCTATGACCTTTTTTGTACTCTGACAACGTGTATGCAGAATTTGATGATGATCAGTTGAATAATTAAGGTGTGAAAGCGTAACAAATATACAAACTCACTTTCGCATTTCTATTATTAGTAAGGATTCTTTAGTTTAATATTTTGGATAGTGGTGCCGGTTCTCTTGTCTCAAATGCGTCTAAACTAGACTAAAAATCACCAAAATTTAGTTAATTCCTGTCAAACGACGATTTTCTGAAATTAACTAAAATGACACAGCTTAACTAAATTTAATTTGACAGCACTAAGATTGCACTGAGATATTAGTTTAGTGAAAATAGTAATTTTGCTATTCTGAATTTGACGTTTTTCATCTAAAATTTAGATTTTCTAACTAAATCTGAGTATTTTTAATCGCGACTAAAAAGGTGTGGAATAAAATTAGTTGGCATGAATTAAAATTCACACCAACACCTCGACTTCAGATGCAAACACAGTACTGTTTTTTTATTTTCTTTTCTTTTGCTTATATCTCGAAAACGGTGTGTCCTATCGCAAAAATAATGAAAATTTCGACCCCCTTTTAAAAACCCGTAAGCCACTAAAACTCAACACGTTGGTAATAATTTTTCATATTTTCCATACAAAAGTGAAAAATTCCATACAAAAGAAGTCAAGGTAGCCCCACTGCGCACCTTCGGCTCAAAAAAAAAACACGGGGAGGGGCCGGTGGCTAAATAATAACAGCCGCACAGGTCGATCGATCAGGTTAAGCTACGCTTGCCGCGGTCTGTGGATGGGTGACCATCTTTACATACCGAGACCCCTCCGTGCCTCGGAAAGCACGTTAAGCCGTAAATCTCGGCTGTCATTCGTGGATGGCTGTCAGACTGGATGATCCATACTTCCGGGGACACCTTGTATAAATATGTCTTTTATTTATTCGGATTTTATATATCAATCAGAAAAAGTAATCAAGATTACGATTACAGACTAATAATCATTAATCACCGAATAAGATTAATAATAATAATAATAATGGTTTATTGTCTCAATAAAATAACATTACATGATAACGTGTTTGGAACTTACTTTTAGGCAAACAATGCCTGTTTTAGTAGGCTCCGCTCTTTCAAATAACTGTACACTTTACTAGCTATGAGTATAGTGTACCTTAAGGGTAAGTATGCAATGCAAGTATACAATCCAAGATTTTCATTATTACTTTCCTATACCTTTTCTTTTTTATGTTTCGAAGTTACTGATCATATGGACAAACAAAGAGAAAAAAATAAAAAGAAAAAAACAAATAAAAATAAACTAAAATAATATAAAGAAATGACCAACAAACAAACAATATTTCATGTTTGTCAATTTATACAAAGTTGTCTAATCTACAATATTATAAAATCAAGATAAAAATAGGACTAATTTGGTGTGGAGTATTATGTAAGGAGTGTATGTAAGGAGTGTGATGGTATGTGAGGTAAGTACTGTGTGATGTAGTGAGGTGTGTGGCGTGGTACAAGGTATGGTGTAATGTGTGAGCAGTGGTGCCATTCTGCAAAAAGATCACCGCGAGAACCTAGGTGAAGTGAGCTGTCGTTCCACGTGATGCTAGGGAGTGACACTATTGACAACTCACCTTAAGCTCACCCCACCCAGGCTACCGCAGTGAGATTCCTACATAATAGCAATGCAGTGTATATGGTGAGGTGTGTTGTGTGAGTGTAGTATAGTGTGTGTGGTGTGTGTTGTGGTGTTTTAGGTTGTAATATATTATGATGTGACGTATTTCAGCTACTCGGCATGTTCCAGGAGTGCCTCGGTTTCCTCATAGGTAAGTGATTTTATCCAGTCTGTTATATTTTTTTTACAGTCGCGGTAACTTTTATTATATACATAAACATGTTTATTAATCTTATTATAAAGTTGGGTAGAGCGTTTATTAAACTGCTTGCTTGCAAATCTAGTTTTTGTTTGGGGAACTTGGGCAACTAAATCTTTTCTCCTTCTAAATTGTTCGCTATTATTATATGGTAAGGTTTTATGTACTTTTAGTATGGTTTGGGTTATATACAATTTCCTTCCAGATAGTAAGTCACTTATTTGATATAAGCTTTCAGTGGGAAACCTTTTCTTTTTGAAATACATTATTTTTATTAAGGCACGCTGGGCTCGTTCTAAGTCTATAAATTTTGTTTTTGCTGCTCCGCCCCAGACTGTAATACAATATAAAAGCACAGCCTGGGCCAGTGCTACATATATTTCATTTAGAAGATTTCTGGTGCGGTTTTTACCGCCCTCCATTTTAGTTGGAACTATATGTCTGAGCGTTTTGAAGATCCAGCTGAGTTTTCTTATTCTCCCTGAAGTTTGTTCAAGTTGAGGGTACCAGGACAATGCTTGATCTACCACAACTCCCAGATATTTAGTCTCAGTGACTCTGTCAATGAGCGGGCAGTTACAGTTTATACTAGGCATATCTTCACAGCTGTGTACTCTTAGATTTAACCCTTCGAAAGGCTGCGACCGTTTACTGATTCTAAAACATATGTAATTGGTTTATTTGGTATTTAAAGAGAGCAAGTTATTTTTCAGCCATTGAGCTATCTGAGCCATCCCTGCCTCTGCCCTCTGTTTAACCTCATGCCAGGATGATCCAGAAAACACAACAGAGGTATAAGATTACTTTCTTGATTAAGTTTGTTAATCTGTAATCATGATTGAAGATTACAAATTGTAATCGTAATCTTTAATCATTAATCTGATTACATTTTGCCCAAGTCTGTGCACATATATATGCTGAACCCTAAAGATGAAGGACATGAACTCACTCAGTATCATCAGATGGAAGCGATGGAGTTTATTTAAAACCTGGCGGTTTTTTTTAATTTAGATTGTCTGGTTGATCTTGCTCAATATAGAGCGAGAGATGGTATATGGGGAAAAGAATTCACATGGAAAGCTACAGAGAAGGTAGATACCGTATTGTGGTGGAAAGGAATTTGTAGTTCCTCGCCGTTAAAAGCGTCGTATCTTCGTCAATTTTGGTTTACGTAACAAAAGAAAAAATACGGGTCAAATATTTTTGATAATCTAACTGACGGACTAATTAGATTTTTTCAGTTGACAAGCCTATTTCAACCAATTTTCGAGAGATAAAAAAAATCAACACACCCAAGATACCAAATACCTAGCACTTGATTATTAAGAACAATAAATTGATACAATATCAAAAATATTTTTAACAAAACCATTAAGCTGCCAACTGAACCAAATCACAGAATACCAAATAGTACTTCGTAACCAAATTCGAACATAAAATAATGTAAGTAATAATAATTCATCGTCATATCTTCTGACTGAATTTTCTTATTTCATTGGCAACCATGGAAGGAAAGAGACATAACTAAACTGAAATGCGTATTTTAAAACACGAAATAGCCAAAAACATAACACAAGCTTTGTATTTCTAATCTCATTTGAACAACAAAACCATAATAACAATTTATTTTCCCACAACTGCTGAAAACATTAGATTAACTAGACAAACTAAAATGAATAATAAATAACAATGAATCCTACTACCACCGACAATGAATCCTGCTATACACAGTGCAATCCACGAAGACGCGCCCCACTCTTCTTCCGAATCGTTAGCGTTTATCGCTAGTTAATTCCATTAGTGTTTTAGTTCTTTCGATACACTCTAATTACCCACTAATAATAATTCGTGTGTATTTACAAAACTAAAACACTAGCGGAATGTTGCACACTTCTGCTGTAAGCATTAGAAAAAAGAGTGGAGCGCGTCTTGGTGGATTGCACTATCTATACCACCTGCTGACTGGCCTCCATTTTTACCACAGCTTGAGATATTTTCATAGTTAGTGCCAATACAAGACAAAAATAACCTGTTAATCCAAATCAAGTCATTTATTCAAATTAGGCTAAGAATCAACACTTTTCGAACATCAAAATTATGTAAGACAGTCCACCAAAACGCCCGCCCCTCACCACTGTCTAGTGCTTCCGCTGGGAAGTGGCCCGACAAACTCCCCAACAGCACAGTTTGAAAAGCAACGTTGGAAAAAGGCCTTCACAACACCTTGCTGACTGATGCCGCGATTAACCTGGCCACCTACTGGGCCCCAGTAATTTGGCAAGACATGCCATTGATATTAAGGAAGAAGCTGCTGAAAACTTAGTAAACACTTCAAATCTTCAGGATGATAAGAATTCATCAAAATAAAACAAAAGTTTCAATATCTTCTAAATTGTTTCTTAAACTTTTCATAATGATAATCATCAGTAGCCCGTTCACCTTTGGCTTTCTTAACAATTTTGTCCACACTATCATCTATAACACTACTGTCAGTTTTCGCCACTTCTGGCTTTTCTACTTTCCTTTTCTTGGCCCCATCACTGTCCATATTAAAACGGTTATGTTGTACAAAATTCACTGCCATGTTAGTCGGCACAAATTGTGAAGGGCAATCCTTCTTGTTTTGTCTCTCCCACAGTACTTTCATTTTGGCCTCTTCAGTAGCTTCAATGTTTTTAATTTTTGCATCAATGCCCAAATCAACTTCAGGTATACCACTAAGCATTTGATTTGACAACATCTCCTCAGAACGATGTGCAGATGAAACCCTCAGATGTTCAGGGAGAGATAACAAAGCAGCTTCTTCAGGTGACAAATATTTTAATGTGTCATTATGCTCAGATTCCTTCATCTCTTCATTATGTCTTTCTGTAAACAGGAAATAAATATGATTAAAAACTACATATTTAAATATATTTCATCTATCATTCCATACTAATTTAAGTCAAAACCTAATTTTGTTCTCAATGTATTATTTATTATATAAAAATGTTGTGTCACACAGTGTTTGTTATCCTCCTCCGAAACAGCGTGACTGATTTTTATGAATTTTTTTGTGTATATTTGGTAGGTCTGAGAATAGGTTGTAGGCTACTTTTTTTGCAAAACTATGTTTGCGGGGTCAGTTAATAATATACAAGGCTACAGGTTAAGTCAACCTAGATCCTTTAAGAGGTTGCAATTTCCATAATTCCTGAGTGATTTGACTATGAAATACCGCACCCCAAACTTAACCGTTTTCAAGATATGGGACTGAAGTTTTTTTTTTTTGCAATTTTAGTGTAGAGAATAATAAAGCAACTTATCTACTACACAAAAATCGCAAACAAAAATAAATTAGAGGCAAAACACAAAAAAATAGGTCAACAGACAGAAAACCATTTTTTTTTTAAACTTCAAAGTCCAATATCTAGAAAATGGTTAAGTTTGGGGTACAGTGTTTCATAGTCAAATCAATAAGGAATGATGGAAACTACAACCTCTTAAAGGATCTAGGTCGACTTAACCAGTAGCACAGAATACCTAATAGTACTTGGTACAGAATGGCCACTCCCTACCCCGCGCTGACATCAGATACCGCACCTCACCCCGCACACCGCGAATTCGTCGGCGGCTCATTACCTCGGGGCGCTCACAAAGAACCGCAGCACTGTACTGCTGACACGAACACACAATTTTGCGATTTAAAAGTTTAATCTGAGTTTTAATCACGATGGTTCTATATTGTGATGCTTTTCCGAATTTGTATTTACATAAATGTTTGTAAGATATCGCATTTTAATACCATGCGATATACTAACCGATTATTAAGTAGGTAATTTAAACGAAAATATTTTAGTGTAAGCAATATTTAGCTAAGTACCTTATTTGCATGGGCTCTGGGATAGCAACATTTAGTGAAGTGGAACTGATGATGAATACCACAGATGGCCACCGGGACTACTCAATAATAAGTATTTCACAGGTTGCGATTCGATTACTTTAATATGTTTGTTAAGCACAATTTATGCTCGTCACAATGCGAATGGTGAAATGGAGCTGATGGTGGAGTACCAAGAGAACTCCTCAATCAACATCCCTGCATCGGGAAAAGCAATATTTTGTAAAAGGCGATGAGCAAGTTGACATTAGGCTATTGTAACTTAGATACTTTATAAACAAACCCACTAAAAAGCGAGAAATAAAAACTTTTTAGCAAAAAAAAACCAACTTCCAAAAAAACACTACAAAGTGAAAAATAACTATAATTTCGTAAGTCGGTGGCAATAAACTAAAATACAGATCCAAAGACACCGACTTCCGAACTTAAAGTTATTGTTAAAAAGTTTTACATTTATTACTTAGCTATTATAATATTATTTTTATTTCATCACGAACCCGACTAATTAGTTATACAATCAAACGCCGCTCGTACAAGGTCACTTATTCTTTCTAGTCGCGTCGTCGTCGTTCCCGCCATTTTTTTACGCTCCGCACGACAACCAACCTTACTAGAGTTTACGCACACATTTTTTTTTTTACAAATACAAATATTCTTTATTGTGGTACATAGATAAGCAATAAGTTGTTACATGTTTCCGAAATTGTACACAGCTATGACCCGCCATAATGGCGTAGAATAATTTTAAGGTAGGTAACATTTTATAACATAAACACAGCACAATCAAATAGAAAATTGAAATAATAACAATTTAAATATGCAGCACTTTAGAATTAACGAAGATTTTTACATGTCAAGGCAGCAATTAAAATAACGAGACATAAATTATAAATTCAGTTAGAATTCAATAATACAAATTAAAAAGTATACACATTTTACTCATCAGGGGAACAATAAAAGTTAAATGACATTATCGAGATAATCCTTTAGAGTGTAGTAACATTTGTCTAATAACAATTGAAATAATTTCTTTTTATAATTATGCAAATCTAAATCTCTAATTGTCTTTGGCAGTTTATTATATGTCAGGTATTAGATAAAAACACTTTTGCGGAAAAGAGCAGTTTTGTGGGGTTCACGTGTCATTTTGTCTTTATGTCTGGCTCTATTACTAAATTTGAAACGGTGAATATTTAATTTAGCGAAAATGGCACATTCGTAAATAAACATACAGGGAAGTGGTAGTATTTTTAGTTTCTTAAAATGTGGAACACAGGTGTCCGTTGAATCAATGTTTACGATTGATCGGATACACCGCTTTTGCGCCTTAAAAGCTAGGTCTTTGTTGGTCGAATTGCCCCAGAACATAAGACCGTACCTCAAAATGGAAGAGACATAACCATGATACGCACTAAGAACAGCAGATTTGTCTGCTATTTTACTTAATTTATAAAGGGCATATGACTGTTGATTTAAGCGTTTACAGACATAATCTATGTGATTTTTCCAGTTAAGTCTTCTGTCAATATGTAGCCCCAAAAACTTTATTTCATCTATTTCTTCAATATTTGTATCTTTGAATGTTATGTTTAAATTTGGCGATGCTAGAAAATTTTGTCTAAATTTCATAATTTTTGTTTTTGACAGATTTATGTTTAAATTATTAGATGATAGCCATTCAGTTGCATTAGTTAAAAACATATCAATCTCCGCATTAATGCTAGAGTGCAAATTATCACCATCAAACAGAACTGTGCTGTCGTCAGCAAAAAGCGTCATCTGATGGTGCGTTATGGATGGTAAATCATTAATATATACAATAAAGAGTAATGGGCCCAATACGCTACCTTGTGGTACCCCAAAACGGACATTAGTGAACTGAGATTCGTATACTTTTTCTTCTTTCGATATTGGGCATACTCTATTTATTTGAGTAGCTTGGTGTCTATCGCTTAAATAGGATTTTATTAGATTATTAACATTACCCCTAACACCATAGTCATTTAATTTTTGGAGCAAAATGTCATGACGAACGTGGTCGAAAGCTTTTGACATGTCTAAGTACATGGCTACAGCTGGTTTACTTTTATCTAAATTGGTCATTACTGTATATATGAAATTATAAATCGCATTATTTATTGATTGACTTTTACGAAAGCCGTATTGTTCGCGGGCAAGAACGTTCTTGGTTTCAAGAAAAGAGTACAACGATGTATATACAATGTGTTAATGAAATAACACAAAACCTGAAACTAGTTTGTTTAGAATCGGCAGCAAAATCGAATACAATATTTTTTAATATGGGTTATTTTTTTCCAGAAATTAATTATTTGTCATGCCGTGTCTAATATTTTTTAACGACGCTGTACGCTACTGTCCAACGCAATGAAAACAAACAGCGCGGGCGAGGGTGAGGAGAGGGGGTGCTAGAGCTGGCGCCAAGGCGATAGAGCTACGAATCTGTAAGAAGTAGCGCGACAACAACATTTACAAATATCTCTTACTATAATTTTTGAAAATAAATAATTATATGTCATATCAATTTATTAATATAAAAATCGGTTGGGGTGTCCGAGGTTTTGGGTTATTTCATTAACACTTTGTATAACTTTCTCATAAATTTTCGAGAAGATAGGTATTAACGCTATAGGTCTGTAACAATTGAGATCTTCAACATCACCCTTCTTAAACATAGGTTTTATAATGGTGTACTTAAGTTTATCTGGGAAAACTCCGTGTTCTATGCTCAGGTTAATAGTATAGCTTAAAACAGTAGAAATTATATGAGCTGCATCTTTCACAACTCTAACTGTAATCTCGTCATAACCAGTGCTGCGTACATTTTTTAAAGAATTAATTATTTTAAAGATATCATTAGGAGTAACAGGTTTCATAAAAATAGAGTTAGGTTGACTCTTACCCGTTAAATGTGGTATTGTGTTTGCTCGTTCACAGTTAGCTACGTTTCAAAAGAAATCGTTAAATAATTGAGCTATCTCTTTCGGATTTGAAATTGTATTACCATTATCATTTTTCACTTTATTTATGTTCTCCTTGAGAACATTATTTTTGTTTTTGTTTATAATTTGCCATGTAGCTTTACTTTTGTTAACAGAAGTTTTAATGTAATGGCTATTTTGAGATTTTTGGGTAAGATTGAGAACAGATTTGTATCTTTTTGAGTAAGATTTAAAATTACTTTTGTTTTTGTTTGTTGGGGATTTTCTATACTTCCATAAGAGTTCCCGTCTACGTTTACTGCACAAACCAATGCCTTTTGAGACCCATTTTGGTCTTTTGTCTACCATAACTTTAACTTTAATATAAGGAAAACATAAATTACAAAACAATGTGAACGTATTATGAAACTGAGAAAAGGCATTATTAGGGTCATCTGTTTCATAAACTTCACTAAAACTTAGGCTATTAAGACATTTTATAAATTTATCTCTGTTTTCATTTGAATAGTCTCGCCGTTGGACGTACCAGTACTTAATGGAGCAACTCTTTTTTACCGGGCATTTAAGAATTTGGGCCATATGATCTGATAGGGCCAACTCAACCAATTCCCTTTTACAGCCTTTGACGTTGTGAGCTATGTTATCCAGGCACGTGCCACTAACCAATCGTGTTGGAGTGTCAAACTGAAGTCGCAAATTATAGGATGCGAGTGAGTGAATGAGCTCAGATGTTATGTTATTAGTCTTAAGAATATCAATGAGGTCTCCTGCAATTATAATTTTCTTATCTTTAGATCTATATTTATTAAGAATTTGGTGTAAAATCCGAAAGAAAGTGTCAAAGTCTTTAGAAGTATTTTTTGGAACTCTGTATAGGCATATGATAATTATTTTATGTTGTAATAATTCAATTCCTGAACACTCAACTACGTTAGGCACTGAAAGTGATACTACATCATCAAGTACTTTATATGAGTGAATATTTTTGACCAAAATGCAAGAACCTCCACTTCTGTTATTTCTACAAAATGTTGAAGCTAGTTTATATGATGGTACACACGGCTACACATCAAGCTATACATTTCCAGTATAAGCTGATCTCACATTGTATAGGATTTCCGTACGATGCGAGACCAGCGTAAACTGGTTTTGTATAGCTTGATGTGTAGCCGTGTGTACACAAAGTCGTGGGATGTCATCTTTAATCATATTGTGCTCAGTAATGCACAATACGTCTATAGTTTTAGAAATAAAAGCGTTCAAACAGACTGTTAACATATCTGATTTACCAATTAAACCTGCAATATTCTGATGTAACACATGTATATAGTTATAGACGAAATAAATTATTACTATTTATAGGACTAGTATCAGTATCTAAAGGTCTAGTATCAGTATCATTAATTCTATGTGCCATGGAACTTTCTTGTGGATTGTCTTGATTATTAAATAATTCGTAGTCCACCATTATATTAGCCAGGATATGTTCATATATGCTATTCCATCCGTTTTTGTTTATTTTTCCTGTGACGTACGAAAACATCTCATGTTTCAGGTAACAGTTACTGTCAAAGAAGTACGCATATTCATTATCTCTTATATCCATATAGAGAAGGTTGGTAAATAACTCGACTCTATAATTAAATATTAGTGCACCTTTTATATAGGTTGGAGCACAGATAACGCTATTCGTGTGAAAAGTGTTTTTCAGCAGTTTCTTTAGTTTGTCTAAGATATTTATGTAGTCACCATTTTTCAAGTCATTCTCTCCGATAAATATAAGGCAATAGTCGTTCAATGTGTAATCTCGTAATTTATTTTCTGCACTGTTTATAAATTCTTCATTGAAAATATCTGGTAATAAATAATGACAGTAGTCAAAATGTTTTGTGAAAACTGCTTCAATTTGCGGCATTTGCACGTGTACCAACGTCATTTGGCTATGTAGTAGTAGTAGGTAATTATTTTGCGCGCGTTGTACGGTGTCCGGGGTGTGCCTGTAGCCCTGTATACAGGGTGGGCAAAAATCGTGGATCAAACGAAACAGGGCGACAGTTGGAGTTATTTGCAGTAAAAAAATTGATCTCTTTAAAAGTTATGACAATTTGAGTGTTTACAGTAAGGTTCTAAAGTTACAACTAATTTTTCTAAAGTGAGGCTTAAAATACAGGGTGTCCCGTAAGTCGACGTCGAGCCGGAATCCGGTAATAGGCCAAGCCATAATAGTTATCAGAAAAATGTTTAAAAAATCTAAGCTGTGTATTTTTCAAATTATTGGCATTTAAATGTCAGTTTTTGTCCAACCAAATATTCAAAATTAATACTTTGCCAAACTTTGAATGACTGTATTAAAAAAAATGTACTATGCGAGTTTGGCAAGTAATATTAAAGTTTTAATTTTTTTTCATTCAAGTTGGCGCATATAATCAGCATTCCAAAATGTATTTTTTTTATTTAATTATATTTTGTTCCAAAGTTTTTTTTTATATTTTTCTAATAACTATTATGAATTGGCCTATTACCGATTCCGGCTTGACGTTGACTTACAGGAAACCTGTATATTGACGATTTTTTACCCTAAATATAAATCTAATGCTGTGATAAAACATTACTCAAGACTCCAGCATTACTTAATACTAGTTTCAACCAATCAAATAGCTTTAAACAAGGTTCAAGTAATGCTGGAGTCTGTTATAGCACAGCATTAGATTTTTACATATACAGGGTGGGCAAAAAATCGTAGATCAAACGAAACAAAACGATAGTTGGGGTTACTTGCAGTAAAAAAAATACAAAAAAAAAATTAAAAAAAAACTTCATTACTAAAAAAGTGCTTTTATGACAGTGGGTACCATGATTTATCAGTATTTGCACTTTTTTCAATATACAGGTGTCCTGTAAGTCAACGTCAAGCCGGAATCGGTAATAGGCCAATTCATAATAGTTATCAGAAAAATGTAAAAAAAAAACTTTCGAACAAAATATAATTATATCAAAAAAATTAAAAATTAAATTTTGGAATGCTGATTATATGCGCCAACTTTTAATATTACTTGCCAAACTCGCATAGTACATTTTTTTTTAGTACAGTCATTCAAAGTTTGGCAAAGTATTCATTTTGAATATTTGGTTGGACAAAAACTGACATTTAAATGCCAATAATTTTAAAAATACACAGCTTAATTTTTTTTAAACATTTTTCAGATAACTATTATGACTTGGTCTATTACCGGATTCCGGCTCGACGTCGACTTATGGGACACCCTGTATTTTAAGTCTCACGAAAAATTATTTGTAACTTTAGAACCTTACCGTAAACACTCAAATTATCATAACTTTTAAGGAGATTAAGTTAGGGCTATACCAGGGAGAATTTTTTTTCCTGCAAATTACCCCAACTGTCGCCCTGTTTCGTTTGATCCATGATTATTGCCCACCCTGTATAATTATGTAAAAATCTAATGCTGTGAAAAACATTACTCTAGACTCCAGCATTACTTAAAACTAGTTTCAACCAATCAAATGGCTCTAAACAAGTTTTAAGTACTGCTTGAGTTTTGAGTGTGGTTCTGTATTACAGGCCATGGAAAACAATACTAAGTAACATTAACTAGGTACTTCACTCTTTAAAATTTGAACTACATTTTGATCCTTTTATAAGTTCAAGCATTTCAATGTTAATTTTCAGTCTTACTTTAATTTGTTTTATTAACTTTAACTTTAAGACTAACATTGTGAGGATCATACCAACAATACACTATGAGCACAATTCGGTATGTAAAGAAAAAAAATCCTACGCTGATTCCCAAACCATTTCGAGATTTAAGGTTTCTTAATTTAATTTTTCTATTTTTAGTGCTTAAAATCATAAGATGGAGTTTATTTTAACATAAACACTTAATACCACTTGACTTTCATTTGACCTCCAAATGATGTCACAACTTCACAAGTAAGCAGATTGAGAATACTTTCGGTGCCTCCTCTCATCTTATGATAAAAAGTTAAAGTCATATAATGTCAACTATAGGGATGACCATAATAATATAGGTATGTAATGCAGTCGTGCGAAAATTTCGGCCTTTGAATCGATTCAAATCAAACATTGAAAATCTATTCACACATAAAATCTAAATCCCGAATTCTGAATTATCGTTAATCAATCATTATAATGATAGCTTAAATAAAATGCATTCCCTTTAAATAATAATATATTAAGTATAAAATCATTCGAACTATTTTATAACCACAAATGGTGTTGCAAACTTGCAAATATAACTAGGTACTGTAGCTACTCGTTATTGGTTTGATTTTGATAGTGACATATTAATAATACCTATTATTTAATTTAATTATTAATTATCAGTCATTTCTGTCCCACTGCAGGGCCTAGGCCTCCCTTCCCTCCTTCCACTTATCCCTGTACAAAATTAATAACTGTATTAAGTAAATGTTCAATTGATTATGTCGATCATTCCCACCTCTAAAACTGTCTAGTGTCATGCTTGAAGTTGTGTCAAGCAAAAAACGTTAAATTTATAATTTTTATTACTGTGTTCTACGTGGCATAGATATTGAACTCTGCAGCCTACTTTTGAAGTAGAATTTAGAAAATTTATTTAAAATTAATGGCTGCTTAGAAAACCAAAATTCTGAAATTAGTTGCATAAAATAACTAAATCTATAAATTAAAAATATAAAAAAAATACCTGAAAAAAACTTTACATACCCAATTGTTACTAATGAGGCAAAATTACTTTTTCTATTGTTAAGAAGGCTTCCTAACAGACGAGAGGCTGTACTAACTGCAGTTTAAGATGACCTTTGAGCAAAGAAGAAGGATCATAACTAACCTACATCCTACAGCAAAGTATCAAGCAAGCTAGTACATCTATAAAAATGAGTATATTAAAAGGATACAGAATAGTCTTCCTCAATATTGCAGCTACATTCTTGTACATAACTGCCCCTGAACGATATTTTCATAGCAGGTTGGCATTCGGAAATATGCCATCTTTTTATACTCATTTTATAATTTTTTAAGACGACCCGCTGACCATACTTTTGTTTGCTGTAGTATGTGGGTTTAATTTTGTATGGACCATGATCCTTCTTCTTTGTTTCTTTAAGTACCGCCTAACCTATGATTTGTAGAGCAAAACATACGAAAAGAATAGTGATAAACGAAAATAGGTACCTAATAAAACAAACCTTTTCGTTTCGCCAGTTGTTCTTCGATATACTTCATCATCTCTTCGTCTTCATCGCGTTTGTTTGTCTCGGCTGAAAACTGTGTACCGATGCCAGTATCGTACGCGTCGTCTACTTGCTTCACTTTGCCACTCTTCAACGCCTGCATGTTCACCATACCACCAGATTTCACCTTGAACGGATCCTTACAAGTGATCTCTTCTTCTAACGTGGTCTTTTGACCCGTAGCCAAAGCAACCACACTAACGCCATTCGGCCTTTCTCGAAGTTTCTGTAACACTTTTGTCTCTTGCAGTTTGGCTAAGATGTGTTGGTCATCATCCGAATCATCATCTTCTTTTATACGTTGGCGGAGGTTCTTTTTCTTCTTTGGTTTAAATTTTATTTCTTCGACATCCGTATCTTGGACAGGTGCATCCTCCATATTCGATCGATCGGCCAGCCGAAGTCGTGCTCGTGAGGATGAGGACAAGGACGTCGCAGCCAACACAATAAACGAACGTGTTAAGCAACGAAGTGAGAAAATTAGGATATTATATCAATATGGTTTTCCAAAATAGACAACAAGTAACAAAAACGAAACGAAAGGAAATAGAGGCGAAAAAAAGTGTGTTTACTGTCAGACTGTCAGTAATAATGTCATTCTGTCATTTCTGGCCTCATTCCGAATGAGCTATAATCGCTCACAGCACTCACATCATCTCACATGCGTTCCGTTTAGATAATAGGCGGCCCGTACACAGTAAATCTCGATCGCGATCCGCGATTAAAATCAATGATCGCGATCCACGATCCGTACATTCACGATTCGTATATTATCAATCTGGATCGCGATCATTGATTTTGACCGCGGATCGCGATCGAGATTGACTGTGTACGGGCCGCCTTACGATTATGACAGCTGAGAGCTGTCAACAATTCGGAAGGCTCGTGAACGCGCTCACAGTGCTTACTCAATGACAAAACGATATTAAAGTATTTCTTTGTTGTTTAAATACCATATTCTTCTTCTTTTTTGGTTAGGTGGCGACTGTCAGCCAGAAGCACAATTTCGAAAATGCTACGTTAATTTAAAGATATGATACAACTCAAAACAAAACGCACACTGACACAAACACACGCACACACTGTCGTTTTTGACAGCCCTCACGGTGATATTAATAAAAGGCATGGTCGGCGTTATCGCAAGATGGTGCATGTCATGAGCATCCACGATCCGTACATTCACGATTCGTACTACATACATTATCAATCTGGATCGCGATCATTGATTTTGACCGCGGATCGCGATCGAGATTGCCTGTGTACGGGCCGCCAAAGATATAAGAATGGTTTTTTTTTTTAATTATTTTAATGGCCTGGTTGCTGGGACCTTTTAGCCAATATGTATGAGCTGAGGAAAGGACGACAGATTATGTAGAAAACCAGGAAACTTAGGCCCGTATTACAGAACGTCACTCAATACTCAAGCATTAACTAGATTCAAGCCATTTGATTGGTTGAAACTAGTTGTAGAAACTAGTTGTAGTAATGCTTGAGTATTGAGTGACGTTCTGTAATACGGGACTTAGAATCTTGCTTAGAACATACACAGAAATTGTTATGTCCATGGCCTAGTGTGTGTGCGGTGTGAGTGAGTGTGAGTGTGCGTCCCGGGTCAATACCCGGGACGCACACTAGACCACACACAGAATACAACACAGACTGTAGAAAATCTATGTTTAATCTATGACATTTTGTGTAATATTACTCTGTGGTTTTAACAATTGGCAACTCTTGTAAAAATTATAATAAAAAAGATGTCTTCGACGAATGATCTAAGTAATGGTGTGTTTTTTTAATCTCCAAAATTCCTCAAGATCAAGAACCTGAATTATATTCCAACAAGGAGAACGAAATGAATAAACATGGCGACCGACGGCGGAAATGATATTGAGGCGATCCGAAAGGAGAGAAAAGTCACCAGAACTTTGTTCACGAAGACGGCCAACGTGCTCGAGAAACTTCTCGAACTCCATTCAGGAGATGAAGCACATGCAATGATGATCACAGGTCAGTACTTAAAAGTATTAGAACTGCAAAACCAACTCACGGAGTTAGACAAACAAGTCAGAAAATTGATGAGTTGCGTCGATGACGAGGTTAAATTAGAAAACGAAATGGAATCTGCTATAGAGTATAAAACAAGATGGATCATGCTAGACATCAAATACAAAAGTAGATACCAACCCATAAATAACGATAATCGCATCGACGTAAAAAGAGAAAAACGCAATTTCAAACTTCCAACCTTACAATTCACGACCTTTGGAGGCGATTTAAAAGGCTGGCTACCGTTCTGGGGTCAATTCCAGAAAATAGATAGTGACCCACAGATTGACACCAATGATAAATATCAATACTTACTGCAAGCGATGGCGGATGGTTCAGAACCTAAGGCTCTAGTAGAAAGCTTCACACCAACATCGTACAATGAGTGCTTAAACCAATTAAAATCCAGATATGCCCGAGAAGAGCTTCTGATACAAGTGTATGTTCGGGAACTTTTGGGACTCATCAACAAGGTTGAGAGTTACAACTTAACTGCATTATTTGATAAAATAAGTGCCATGCTGCGAGCGCTAGAGACTCTGGGAGTCACGAAAGACAAATTTGCGGCATTTTTACTCCCCATGGTTGAGTCGGCACTACCTCAAGAATTATTAAAAGTATGGGAAAGAAACAAGAAAGAAAACGAAGATATCAGTACAGAACTAAACAGCTTGTTAACATTTATGAGAAAAGAAGTTGAAAGCGAACAGAGGATTTTATTAGCCAAGAAAACACTTACTTCTACACCAGAACCAACAGCTAGTTGTTTATTAACAAACACAGAGGGAACCAACACCAAGAAAAACATAATATGTGTTTGGTGTGAAAAGGATTCACACAACAGCCTGGAGTGTTATAAAATGCAAAAAATGACTATAGAGGACCGAAGAACCCATCTGAAACAAAAGAAAGCCTGCGCTATTTGTTTGAAAAAAGGACATCACCCAAAAACTTGCAAGACACCTGTTAAATGCTTGTTATGTGGTCAGCGTCATTCTGTAGTTCTCTGCACAGGTCAAAGGCAAAAGGTTAGCGATAATACTCCAAAGTCTAACCTCTCCGCTACCCAAGCTGAAGCTACCAGCAGGTTCAGCAGTACCACATCAGCAACAGCGAGCGATGATACTTCTAGCAGCACCATGTCTGCTAGTACTAAAAAGGGTACAGAAACAACCTTACTTCAAACAATATCCGTTCTGCTTAGCAATGGTGAGAAACAGGTAATGGTTCGTGCTATGTTCGACAGTGGTGCACAAAGGTCATACATTCGAGAGGATGTTGCACAGAAACTCAACATTCCGACTGTGGGTAACGAAACTTTATCTCATACTCTATTTGGTGGTGTAGAAATAACTTCTAAACAGTACAAAGTTTATGATTTGAATGTATCAAGCTTAGATAAAAAGTTTTCTTTTCAACTGACTGCTCTAGGACAGAAATGCATCTGTCGAAATATTCCCAAATATACCAACAATGACATATCACACTTACTTACCAAACACAACATCACCCTTTCAGACAAAAGCACACACTCAGATGATATTGGCTTACTTATAGGTGCTGACTTTTCTGGTTTGGTACTTACAGGTGATATGGTGAAACTGCATGATACACTGGTTGCAATAAAAACTAAGCTTGGATGGACTCTTCAAGGAAAAATTACAAACTCCCAAAGCACAACCATTCAAGCAGGTCATGTGACAATGTTTTGTTCTGCAGATGTGTCTAATTTTTGGTCTCTTGAAACTTTAGGTATTTGTGACCCGATTGAGGCGAAGACAAAACACCAGCTTGAAGAGGAGGTGTTGGCAAATTTTGAAATGAATGTGACAATCAACGACAAGGGCCGGTATGAAGTTCTCCTCCCCTGGAAGGTAGGTCACGATGAATTATTAAATAATCACGATGTTGCTGCACGACGATTGCAGTCTGTAACAAAAAGATTGATGGCTAATAACATGTATGACGATTATAATCAAATTTTCAATGAATGGTGTGACAAGGAGATTATCAAGATTGTACTGGACCCAGAGAAAGACATGAAATCTTCTCATTACTTAGCACACCGACCTGTTGTAAAGGAGAAAAGTCTAACTACAAAGATTCGACCCGTGTTTGATGCATCAGCCAAAGATGAACATGGTAAGTCTTTGAATTTATGCCTGGACAAAGGAATCAACATGTTAGACAAAATTCCAAAATTATTAAATGGATTTCGAAAAAGGGCAATAGGCGCCACTGCTGATATATCCAAAGCATTTTTACAAATATCAGTGTCACCAAGAGACAGAGATATGCTGAGATTTCTATGGTGGGATGATAAGGGTAACATGATAACTTACCATCACTGCCGAGTGGTTTTTGGGTTGACCTGTAGCCCATTTTTGCTTTCTGCTTCCATCCAGCATCATTTAAACCAGGTAAGTGCAGAATTTAGAGGTACGGCAGATATTTTAGCTGACTCGTTTTATGTTGACAACTGTCAAACTAGTTTGGACACTATTGAAGAAGTCAAAAAATTTGAGACAGAAGCTAGAGAAATAATGAGCCAAGCCAAGTTTGACCTCACTCAATGGACGATAGCGCCCCAACCAGATCAGAAAGATGATGCTGTGATATCCATACTGGGTCTTGAATGGCATACTAAAGAAGATCAACTGAGTTGCAACATAAAAGACTTCCCACCACCATGTGAACTGGGTAAGATTACAAAAAGAAATCTCTTATCATTAACTCAAAGGATTTATGATCCTATTGGCTTTACATCAGGAGTGACTTTAGTACCCCGATTAATCCTGCAAGAAACATGGCGCCGCAAATTAAGCTGGGATGAAGAAATACCAGGTGACCTGAAAAATAAATTTATACATTGGTATGAATCCTTACAGTATTTAAAGCATTGTAGGATACCCAGACGACTTACAGCGACTCCATTTGATGAAAGTACATTACAACTTCATCTATTCTCTGATGCTAGTCAGGATGGATTTGCAGCATGTTTATGTTTACGATCTGAAAATAAAGGTATTGTTTCAGTACGAATAATATCAGCAAAATCACGAGTGGCACCCCCTGAAAAGCTAACCATCCCTCGTCTGGAATTACTAGCAGCTCTAATAGGATCTAGATTATTGGCAGAAGCACGAAAAGATCTTAAACTGAAATGTGAAGAACGATGCTGGACTGATTCAGGTGTTGCTTTGTGCTGGATCAAAAAAGAGCTACCATGGAATACTTACGTGGGAAACCGCGTCAAGGAAATTAGACAAAATAGTAACATTGACAACTGGTATCACGTTCCAGGAGCATTAAATTGGGCTGATCTACCGTCTCGAGGCTGCGACGCGGCCCAACTGCTGTCTTCTCGTTGGTTAGAGGGACCGTCGTGGTTGTACTCTGCACCTAGTGAGTGGCCGAAATCTCCCCTCGCTTTGAACGAGTTAGAGTGAGCTGAAGAAGACTGCAGTTTGTAATACAAACTCAGTCTCAAGTGAAGGTATGACGAGTCAGCTCTCCTATTTTTCTAAATATAACAAAATTATTCGAATGGTTACTTGGATGCTCAGATTCGCACACAATGCACGACATAAAATTAAGAAAAGAGGTGAACTAAGTTGTGAAGAATATGAAGAGAGTGAAAATAGAGTAATCAGAATTATACAGGCAGAAAATAGAGATTACATAGAGAAGAAGATTCAAGGCCTTATACATTTTTATGACAATGATGGCCTATTAAAAATCAAAACAAAACTTTTACTCTCAGACTTTCCAGAGACAATCAAGATTCCAGTACTGCTCCCAGGCAACAACATCATTGTAAGAAGATTGGTGGAGCAAAGACACCGAGAGCTCAAACACGCAGGTGCTAACCAATTGACAGCAGATATAAGAGCCAGATTTTGGATTATAGGGATAAGACGGCTCGCAAAATCGATTATAGCTTCATGTGTAGTATGTACCAGATTCAGATCGAAATCAGTACAAGCACCTACTGCTCCGCTTCCAAGTGAGAGAATTCAGTGCACTGCCCCATTCCAAGTAAGTGGCGTCGACCTGGCTGGCCCCCTCTTCCTACGCAGTGGAGAAAAATGTTGGGTGGTACTATACACATGTGCAGTATACCGCTGTGTCCACTTGGAGTTAACAAAGTCACTGTCAACAGAAGCTTTTATGCTTACCCTAAGAAGGTTCATCGCTAGAAGAGGTAGGATTAAACAGCTAATTAGCGATAATGGCACTAATCTGGTTGGCACGAAGAACAGGCTTGCTGAAATAAATTGGGAAGAAGTCCAGAAATGCTCAACTATTGAACGTATCAAGTGGAAGATGAATGCTCCAACAGCAGCTTGGTGGGGTGGATTTTTTGAACGACTTATACGTATAATGAAAGAACTGTTGAGAAGGATCCTAGGACAGTCGCGTGTGGATTATGAGGAGTTGGAAACCATCTTGTATGAATGTGAGGCAATAATGAATCAGCGTCCTCTGACATATGTGCAAGATGATATGAATACACATCTAGAACCATTGACACCATTATGTTTCTTACAAAGTATTCCTCAGAATGATGTAACAGATCTGGATGCAGCAGATGCTAAAACTTTAAATTACAGACTCAAGTACATGTTAAAACTTAGAGAAGACTTTAAACAAAGATTCAAGACAGAATATTTGACAGCTTTAGTACAAAGAGGAAAGGAGAAACAAACTAAACTAAATGTTGGAGATATTGTTTTGATGGAAACAGAAGATAAAAGAGTGAAATGGCCTCTAGGAATAATAGAAGAGATTTTTACAGGTCGTGATAATATCAACAGAACAGCAAAGGTGAGAACATCAACTGGCACCAAGGTACGTCCATTTCAGCGTTTATTTCCTCTTGAGATTACTGATCCTGAAGCAGAGTTCCCAAAACATAAGGAGAGTGCTCCAGGTAAAATTATATCTAATACTTATGTTCCGCAAGCAGATCCTGAGGAGACCCCCTTGTTGGTTCCAGTTGTCCCTCCTAGTACTGCTGTAGAGCAAGATAAGGTCAAAGAGCAAACAACCCGTTCTGGCCGGGTTGCTAGGCTACCTAGTAGATATTTGATTTGAAAGTTTTAATATCTTTTTTGATTTGGTTTATTTAAATATATTATATACACAATGTCACATTCTCATAAGATTATTGTTGAGTTAAATTTATTAGTGTTGTATAACTTGATCTCCTTTCTGGCTGTGGAGGATGTAGAAAATCTATGTTTAATCTATGACATTTTGTGTAATATTACTCTGTGGTTTTAACAATTGGCAACTCTTGTAAAAATTATAATAAAAAAGATGTCTTCGACGAATGATCTAAGTAATGGTGTGTTTTTTTAATCTCCAAAATTCCTCAAGATCAAGAACCTGAATTATATTCCAACAAGGAGAACGAAATGAATAAACAGACAGATTAGAAGTAAGAAGAGTTGATTGACTCTGTTGTGGAAAACAGCTGAAAAAGTCCGTCAAACTCAAGAAGCTTGTAGATAAAAATGGAGTCAACACTCTAAATACCTAAGTGAAACCGACTGTGGGCTAACGCTCTCTTTCTAAATACGCACTTAAGAACGAGACAGTGATATAATTATGTTTTCTTTGTCTTATGTATGTATTCAGAAAGAGAGCGACAGCCCACAGTCGGTTTCAAAATTTCAATTAGTTGTTCAGAGTGTTGCCTCCACTTTTATCTATATACTTCTTGATCAAACTGCGTTAAATTAGGGTGGCGCTACAGTAGCAACAGAGTAAACTCATAATAGTTATTTTAGGTTATGTTTACAAAATTATTTTGGACTATGAAATAGTTGAGCTTTGGTATACTGGGCTATCACTAACTACTCTAATCATTCTAATTCTAATTCAGCATAAGTACTTCAATCCGTCAACAATTGCTATAATCATACCATACCCTTTGCCTACGCTAGCGCCATTGTGGAGGGTGTTTACACTAATAATTACTGCATAAAGATGGACACTTCTTCAACTTTCGCCCCTTATGATGTCAAAAATGACAGTGTGTGTGTGTGTTTTGTTTTGAGTTGAATCATATCTTTTTATCTAACGTGGCATTTTCGAAATTGTGCTTCTGGCTGACAGTCGCCACCTAGACAACGAAAAAAAGAAATGTGGTGTTTAGAACTTAGAACGGTACTCCCTTACTTCTCATAGAATTGTTTGTCCGAAAATCATTATCCGTACCACGTTTGCTATAAACTTCAGAAACCATAATGTTCAAAAATCTTTACTTCTAAAACTATTCTGTCATTTATCGAGTATCATAATTTTGCATGAAATAAAGTCACATGTCATAAGTATTGTATTTGTGTATTATTCCGAATATTCCGAAAATTGTTAGTCCTATCCTAAAACATTTGTTAAAAATTAGGTTATAGTTACAGAAACGAATCGCTGTAAATCCGACTCCACGCAGTCTTGTCTGCCCTGTTACGATTTTAAGTGAAAGAGACTTTATTTAATGCCTTTTATTGTTATTAAACAGATCGTAAGTTGATACATCGCACACGCACAGTACAGTATGTCACAAAAGGAGAGAGCAGGAAGCGGAACTAAAGTAGTGTTACCACAGATTAGACTCAAAACTATTATTTACCACAAATAATTTATTACTACTTTAACATGCCCTACCCCTCGAGTGTAATTTAGAATCACGTAGGTGCGTAGGGGCGAGGCAGCTGCGGGCTGAGGAGCAGGAGGCTGCAAGCGAGCAGCTTTGGCTGCGCCGGCCAGCCTCAGCTGCGGCGGTGAGCGAAAGCCGTCTGCGACGATTAGCACGCGTGGGACCGCCGGAGACCCGCAGCACCGGAGCCGTGACAGAAACCATGCCTGCTGTATGTTGCATGCTTGCTGCATGCTTGCTTACATGCTGCATGCTTGCTTGCATTCTGCATGCTTGCTGCATACTTGCTTGCATGCTGCATGATTGCTTGCATGCTGCACTTGCTGCATGCTTGCTGCATGTTTGCTTGCAAGCTGCATGCTTGTTTGCATACTTGCTTGCATGCTGCGTGCTTGCTGATGTTTGCTTGCATGCTGCATGATTATTTGCATGCTGCATGCTTGCTTGCTTGCTGCACTTGCTGCATGCTTGCTTACATGCTGCATGTTTGCTTGCAATCTGCATGCTTGTTTGTATACTTGCTTGCATGCTGCATGCTTGCTGCATGCTTGCTTGCATGCTGCATGATTATTTGCATGCTGCATGCTTGCTTGCTTGCTTGCTGCACTTGCTGCATGCTTGCTTACATGCTGCATGCGTGCTTGCATGCTGCACATTCTGCATGCTTGCTTGCATGCTGCACTTGCTACATGCTAGCTTGCATGCTGCACTTGCTGCATGCTTTCTTACGCCTGAGATAAGTTCATATCAAACAAAGTTTTACATTATTAGGATAATTAAAAAATTAGAATTTAGGACTAAAACTTTTATTGAAAACGGTTTTAAGTGTTTTGTATATTATTTATTGTAACATTTATGACAAACAAATTTAGGGCATATTATATTTAGGGATTTCAATTTTATGGCATGTGTTATGTGATATTATGTGACACTGGCCCCGATTCTGTTGTTCACAAACTAAATAAGTTCAGTGCATCTTTTTCTTTCTATTTCATTAAGAAAAGGACAGAAGATAAATATTAGTTTAGTCCCGTCAAATTAGTCAGCGCCTGACGTAAATTGACGTATTTTTAGTATACAATTTTTTAATCACGTCTAAACTTGTCTATGGATTATATAATTTGACAGGACTAAACTAATATTTATCTTCTGTCCTTTTCATAATCAAATAGAAAGAAAAATAAGCACTGAACTTAAAAGACATGTCTGGTGGAACAATGGGCGATTGTCTAGGTAGTCAAAGAAAATGTTCAGTAATGATTGTTATATTATTATAATCGTCGTATTTTATAGTTTATCAATTAGTAAGTTTCAGGAGTCAGGATCTTGCGAAAACTGGTCAAAATAAGGTTTATATGCTAGGGATTTTCTTCGTTTTTTTTAGTATAGCGCCATCTGTGAGCGAATACAGGTACTAATTGATGGTATGCCTTTGTGAGGCTAATGACACGTTTAATATTTTGTTAGTCTGAGATCATATTCTTCAGTTTTTTTGGATATTTCTATTTGTATAACAAAAATGTAAAGCACTTATTGTTTATCTATTAAATACTTACTAAGTGTTACTATAATATTTTTAGTACTTCCCGTTAAAAATGACAAAGCGGAAGCTACGATTGATTACTGTTTTTTTGAGAATTATGTTACGCAAGTAATACTGAATTAATAAATCCATAGTAATTTAGATCAAAATTTTTAAATCTTCATGTAAAACCTTAAATCGTGAACATTATCGATACCAGAATTACCAGAGGGCAGAAACTGGACATGTCCTTTAATTTAGTTTGTAAACAACAGAATCGGCGCCAAGTTCGGACAAGTTATAGTCGCCGGCACGTAACTTGGCCAGCAGTGCGATTCTATAACCATTTCACGGTGAAAACTTAGGTGAAGTGAGCGTGGAGTGAGCTGTCAGTGTCATCCTGATGCTAGGGATTGATTTGTTTGTCAACATCTTTAGTTCCAATTTATTATTTTTAAAACATGTCTGTTTGCAAGAAAGTTAATGAAAGGAAAAACGCATCTATCGATTCTTGCCAAGTTACGGGACGGCGACTACCTATATCATTCGGACAAATGATGATTATGACAAAAAAATTAGGACACTTTAGATTATGGATAAAAAAGTTAGGTAACACAATAGAGAACCGTTCAGAACAACAAAGAATTACTGTAATATCGTTTTGACATTGAGTAAGCACTCAAAGCACTGTGAATGCTGAGAACGCGTTCACGACACTGACGTACCAATCACAGTTCACGAGCGTTCCGAATTGTTGACACCCTCAGCTGTCATAATCCTAGCTGACCCGCAAACGTCGTTTTGCAAAAAAATAAATAGATAGTAGCCGATTCTCAGAGACTCAGACCTACTGAATATGCATATCTCAGAACAATTATTGTTCTGAGATGTATATATGAAAAAAATCATTTAAAATCGGTCACGCCGTCACACCCCGGACACTCCGTACAACGCGCGCAAAATAATTACCTACTACTACTACATGGCCAAATGACGTTGGTACACGTGCAAATGTGTGCGTAAGCTCTAGTAGGGTTGGTTGTCGTGCGGAGCGTAAAAAAAATGGCGGGAACGACGACGACGCGACTAGAAAGGACTAGTTTGATTGTTTATCTAATTAGTCGGGTTCGTAATGAAATAAAAATAATATTATAATAGTTAGATACTTTATAAACAGACCCACTAAAAAGCGAGAAATAAAAACTTTTTAGCAAAAAAAAAACCGACTTCCAAAAAAACACTAAGTACAAAGTGAAAAATAACTTTAATTTCGTAAGTCGGTGGCAATAAACTAAAATACAGATCCAAAGACACCGACTTCCGAAATTAAAGTTATTGTTAAAAAGTTTTACATTTATTACTTAAGTTACAATAGCCTAATGTCAACTTGCTCATCGCCTTGTACAAAATATTGCTTTTCCCGATGCAGGGACGTTAATTGTTGAGGAGTTCTTTTGGTACTCCATCATCAGCTCCATTTCACCATTCGCATTGTGACGAGCATAAATTGTGCTTAGCAAACATAATAAAGTAATCGATTCGCAACCTGTGAAATACTTATTATTGAGTAGTCCCGGTGGCCATCTGTGGTCTTCATCATCAGTTCCACTTCACTAAATATACCCATGCAAATAAGGTACTTAGCTAAATATTGCATACACTAAAATATTTTCGTTTAAATGACCTACTTAACTATAAATAATCGGTTATTATATCGCATGGTATTAAAATGCGATATCTTACAAACATTTATGTAAATACAAATTCGGAAAAGCATCACAATACCGAACCATCGTGATTAAAACTCGGATAAAACTTTTAAATCGCAAAATTGTGTGTTCGTGTCAGCAGTACAGTGCTGCGGTTCTTTGTGAGCGACCCGAGCTAATGAACCGCCGTCCCGCCGATAATGTCGCGGGTGTGCGGGGTGAGGTGCGGTATCTGATGTCAGTGCGGGGTAGGGAGTGGCCATTCTGTACGAAGTACTATTAGGTATTCTGTGACGCCGTTTCGGAGGAGTATGATAACTAACACTGTGACACGAGAATTTTATGTATTATAATCTAAAGAGATGAATCGTAATAACTAAATCGGAAAGCCGCGCATGCGCGCATGTGAGATATTGTGAGATGACGTGATCGTAAGTGCGTGAGACTGAGTGCTGTGAGCGATTACAGTTAATTCGGAATGCAGCCTCTTTGGCAGGGCTCAAAAAAAACTCAATTACAATATTGATAAGAAAGTGATAAGGTTAAAGACAAACAACAAGTTCATTCTGAAAGCGAGTGGCGATGAATCGGAATCACTAGTGCGATAGTTGTTCAAGAGATGAAACATTCACATGTATCCTCTATACCTGATTTAAAAATGACCAAAGTATTATTTCTACAATCGGCGCCGCCAAAATTTGAAGATATACAGAAAGCAATATTTGATGAAGGCGCTGTGGAGTTTTTGTTTCGTATACACAAAACGTTTGAGAAACAGGTCGGGCAACTGTACAAAGATAGGTTGCGACGCACTGTGACAACACAAGCACTTGCAACTTTGGACTTCAAAAAGTCGCCAGAAAGAAATGATAAGTCGTGGACTATAGCTCCTTTACCTCCACGATTACTGTGAGTATCAATAACTCTAATTATATAATCTTGATCTACTTGCAGAGCCCTGGCCATGTTTTTGATGGTTCGTTATAGAACTATAATCCGTCCCTAAGACAACCCACTGACCGTGGTGGTTGAGCAGCCAAATAAATTACATTAGTAAACTCATAACTATTGTGTAATTTAAAAATGGAACAATCTTTTACTCCGAAACATGGCAACCAAGGAGGTAACTTATCAAAGGTTTTATTTAAATTTCGAACTGGCTTGCAAATAGAAAGCAGTTTATTGAAAAAAAAAACAAATTAACACTTTGGGGGAAAAATTATTATTGTTGATTGTTGTTCATCATTGATTTTGAAAAGTAATTGTTCTTATTTTCAAATAAAAAGTTCTGCCTAGGTGCTATTTAGTTTTAATTCCCACGCATTATTTGAGAAAAGTACTATACAAGCTTTGGCTACAACTAGGCATTGATGGACTTACGTATGTGTGCCTCTGCTTCGCCTTGGCCCACATTTACATGTACGTCCATCAATGCCTCTTGCTGGCCACTGCAGTAATGTACAGTCGAGTTCATTAATATATTGGCAGTGACAAAGTTTATAAATATAAGTAAACATTAAAATAATCATAATTTTAACGCATATAATATTTTGAAACACTAAATGTATGTCAACATTTTAATTATGTCTAAGTTTGTATATATCGACGCTTAAAAGGTAAAATTGACTAAACGACAGGTCGAACTTCTCAGAAAAAAAACATATAAATTCTTGTAATCATCCTAAAGGCATAATTCTTACTGTTTTGGAAATCTTATTTTAGCATCTGAATCAGAATTTATATGATTTTTTTAAAATGAAAAGTTAAACTTTAAACTGTGTTCCTGTAAAGTTAGTCCCACCCATGTTGCTTAGTCAATTTTGCCTTTCAAGCGTCAATATGATCATTTTAATGCTTATAATATTTTGAAACTTTGTCACTGCCAATATATTAATGGACTCGACTGTACTATTAATTTATAAAAATATTTAACTTGCATTGTAGTAACCGCCACTTGGACCTTGGGGACGTTTCAGCATCAAACACAGCCCACTTTGTGTCCTCTCTCAAAGAGGATGTGCAAGGCATCCAAGTAGACTTTGACGATGGTCACTGCCCCACTTGGAAGAACCAGTTGCAGGCATACCAAAACATAAGACTGGCTGTGAATGGGAAACTCCTTGGAGCTCCTGTCACTGTCACTACCAGCCCAGTACTCATGATGAGACCCAGAGCTTGGAATATGATTGAACATAATATATTGGTGAGGAAACTATTTTATTACCAATGTACCATTTTGATAAGTACTGTTTGTTGTTAATATTTTGCCTACTACATCACAGCCATCATCTCTGTGAGAGAGATGGGGCCATAATAAAGACTATTTTGTGTATTTTATCTATGGACCTTAGTTGCTTGTTAATAAAATTATTTTATTTTACATATCTCGAGACCATCGGGTCCTGGTTGCTTATTTTTTCCCAATTTATTTTGTGTGCAATATGACTTACTTATCTATCTTGTATCTATTTAACTACCTACTCCATAAGTTTTCTGTCTTTCTTTAATGTAACACAATTATGTTTTTAAATTAAAATGTCTTTTAGATTGAAGGCAAAGAAGCTGTTGGACCCTTAGTAGACTTTGCAATTTTGATGTACCACAATGCAAAGACACTATATGAGGCTAACAGTGGCCCATACTTCTATCTGTCAAAGTTGGAGGGTGCCTCAGAAGCTCAGCTGTGGAACGAGATATTTATTTGGGCTCAAAACAAACTTGGTCTACCACAAGGCACTATAAAAGCATGTGTTCTTATTGAGAACATCGTCTCTAGTTTTGAACTTGAAGAAATTTTATATGCACTTAGATACCACTCTTTAGGCCTCAATTGTGGGATATGGGATTACTGTGCCTCTATCATATCCAAGTTTGGTAAATATTATTTTTATTTATTTTCTTCATGCCAAAATAAATAAATACATAAACATAGTGCACTGATGCCTATACAAATTTTTACTAAATTATTATTAGCTATACAAATGTTTACTAAATTGTTATTACTACAAGGTACCTATTCTAGTAACTTCATTTTTGGACAAGGGTTTAATAAAATGATTTTAGCATAGGTACTATGGCATTTTTGTCCTCTAACATTTTTTTATAATAGCCTAATAGGCTATTATAAAAAAAATGTTAGAGGTCAAAAATGTATAGTATACTGTCCCACTGCTGGGCAAAGGCGCGTGGCCCAAATCCTTCCAGGAACTTTTCATTTACGTACTTATATTGATATTGTCGGTCCAGGTGGATCCAAAAAATAACAAGCCTTACTTTCCAGGTGATCGTGAGGAGTTTCTGCTGCCAGACAGGAATAAGTACGTGAACATGGACCGTCACTTCCTGAATAGTTACTTGAAGCTTGTCGTGAGTACGTGCCACGCTAGAGGTGCTCCGGCTACCGGCGGCATGGCAGCTGCTATGCTGAAACCTGGATCTGACATCACTGATAAGGAGTAAGTATCAAACAATAATAATACTCCGCTCTGCTAACGTTCCGTGGCACTATTGACGCGCCTGATCTACATGCTGTGCTGGCTCGCTTCTTTGTGCCAGACAACTACTGCCACGGCAGAAAGCACATGCACGCTGTTTGCTGTGCCTCCATGTCGCACCATTGCGTGTGCTAAGTCCGCAGTACCACATCTGGCCGCACTTAATGATATCTTGGACTGTAAGCGCTCATGCCCACGAGACGGTTTTGCGCCGGAGCTAAGCCCGGCGTCAAACCGGGTCTACGGGCGGTCGTCAGTCGTGTATGAAACTCTATGAAGCTAACCACACGACGCCGGTGCTAGAGCCGGCTCGCCGTATAACCGGGCACGGTGCTCGCCGCGTATACGCCCGGCGCGCAGTGGAGTATGGCAGTGTGTGAGCGCATGCACACGAGACCGGACCTACGAGCGGCGTGTGCACAGGCCTACCAACGCAATGGAGATCAACCAAGAAACCGAATCGTGTATAAACCGTCTAGTGTGCACGGTCGGACGGTTTCTACCCGGCGCTGGCAAAAATCCGGGCCGTGTTAAAACCGTCTCGTGGGCATGAGCGCTAATCCAAAAAAAGATTTTGCGGACGAATGGACGAAGATTTTGACGGCATGTCAGAAGTACTTACTGTGCGAGACATTTGTCAAGTTGTTGTTAACTTTTTACTTGCTGATTTTATATTTTATCTGTAGGTAGGTACCTATATAAAAACTCTGTAATTGGTTTTAAAACCGTTTGTATTAAACAAATAAATAAATCTATATAAATAAAACAAAGTCGGGTTAGTTACACCATTTATAGGTAGGTCATGAACGGCTGGACCGATTTTTATGATCTTTGATTTTTTGGATTTGTCTCCGCCCAGAATAAAAAACATGGGAAAAATTCTGAGGCCTACGAAATTCGCCGGGTCAACTAGTAAATAAATAATAAACAATCAACACACAATATTAACAACAACAACTCACTGACTGAACACAAGTGACCTAGATTATATCTGGACTTTAAAAGAGACTTTGACCCTTGAGTTTGTTTCACCATTTCTTCTCAGGGGTAGTCAGGTACACGGCTGTTTCGGGAGGTTCCTGTTCCGGATAAGGCGGGAGGAAACGCCCGGGTGTCGCCATTGCGTGGAAAGCCCGGAGGACACGGTGGAGCATACGGTGGAGGTCTGCCCAGCTTGAGCAGAGCACCGCCGGGTCCTCACGGCGGCGATCTCTCGCGTCCAGTCCTAGTCCAGGCCATGGTACGGAGCGAGAGTGCATGGGAAGCCGTCACCTCCTTCTGCGAAGCAGTAATGCTCGCAAAGGTGGAGGCGGAGCGCGTGAGGGAGAGGCAATCTCTGCGCCCTCACGCCCCTAGTCGCCGCAGGAGACGCCCTGGGCGTCGGGAATCGACAGCCGATTCCCGGCCACCGTAGGCACGTCCTCCCGCTCCGCCCAGAACGGGAGAAGTTATTTGATAATTTCCCACCCTCAAAAAAAAAAAAAAAGAGGGAGTCAGGTAGGAAATGGCTCCGTCTAGCTTCTGCCTGTGACTTCCTCCGCGCAAGATTGTCTCCCCGACGAACCGCGTCGCATAGCACCATTACTTCGTGTTCACTTACCGTTTTTTCTGTTTTTTAGGGTTCCGTACCTCAAAAGGAAAAACGGAACCCATATAAGATCACTTCGTTGTCCGTCTGTCTGTCCGTCTGTCAAGACCACTTTTTCTCAGGAACGCTTGGAGTTATCAGGTTGAAAGTAATATCAAATACCTACTTAGGGTAGCTCCAGAGATTATCGCGTTCAAACAAACTCTTCACTTTTATCAGTTTAGATAAGACGTGTACGAATGAGAGAGTTCGATATCCTATTTACAAAATAAACAATTTCATTTCAAAATCCTTTTTTAAGTGTAGAATAGAATAGACATTTAAGTGTAGTGTAAGTTTTACTTTTCCCCAACTCTAGGATGAGTGAAAAAGAGTTAAATTTTAAAAACCTAGGTTTTGGCTTCTTCTCTTGTATTGTCACGAAATAAACTCAGCAATGTGTTAGCGAGACTGTGTAGACTATTTTAAGGCGCCCTTTATGTATCGCGTCAGCGCAGTCAGTACCCCAACCCAACAATCAACGACTTAAGAAATTAATACACGAACAATTTCAGATCCAAAGCGATAATAACGAAGATACTGGCTGGAAAACTGAAAGAGATAGAACATGGTGTTGATGGCTTCATGGTGTACGACGCGAGAGTAGTGCCGCATGTCAATGAGGTTTGTTAACATTTTTGAATAAGCATAGCTTTCCTGAGCATTGGTGTGCAAAAAAGTGATGGGATGTTATGTAAAACCTCATCCCTTTTGCGCACATTACCCTATATAGCCCGTGAGTGTAATCCAATATCTTTATGACTGCTTCTAAGTCTCTCTATCAAAGATTGATAACTAAGTAGGTACAGTCACCAAAAGGACATAGTAGGTAACCGATATGTTATCGAATGAAATTTAATTTGATAAATGACATGTTAGTTTTTTATTAATTTAATAAAATTTTATTACAAAACATCCATCAGTTTCTTAGTAAACTTCAACTAAATATATCCGACGACCCTGGTTACTTACCTCTTTTAGTAACCTTACATAAACTTGATAGAACTATTAGAAATTAGAAATAATTAGCTACTGAAGTGCGTAAAAAACTTTAATGTAAATATTTTTTATACGCAACCGTAACAATTGGAAACTTTACGGAAACGCCTTGTCAGTAAATTGATTTAAGTAATGGAATTCATGGAAAATTTCCATCACTTTACAGAGATCGTCTTTTTTCAAGTTATGTACCGTGATAGACCTTGCTATTCATGAGCACGCGTCATTTGAATTTTAAATCATTGTTGTTGTTTGTTGTTACTTACTTACTTATAAACTGCAATGATGGACGCGCGTTCGTGAGCTGCACAAGACGGTACCATGGCTGTTTTGTGATCAGCGGGACAATTGAGAAATACATTATCAATGGGAATCGGTTTAATTTTGACAGTTCAACAACATTCATTGCGTTATTTACGTGTTGAGCAAACAAATTTTTCGAACTTATGAAGCAATGGATTAGCAATTTGCTTCAAAATGATTCAGATTCCGATTGATAGTGTGTTACGCAATTAGGGTGCGCTTCGGATTACATAAGTTGTTTTTTCTGTTAACACGAGAATCGGTCTCGTCGAATCCAAACCAATCGTGGTAGGCAATTACAAAGTATTACAAACTAATTAGGTAGGTACTTATCTACTAAATTTTTCGGTTGTCTTCTTGTCTAATTAGATACTTAGGTAATTAACGTTAACCTAATCGACTACAGCTAAACTATCTATAATGGCGTGCAATCTAAAGCAAATAGGCAATAGAATACCGCATAGCTATTGGTAACCATTCGACAGGCTATCGTATCGAAAATGACACATTTCGATAATCAGATTTGACTTACCCCCGACAGCAAACAGCTGTCGAAAGCATAGCTGTTCTATTTGATTTAAACTGACAACATTTTCGGGTTTTGTATTTGTGAACACTGTTTAGAGGACTCCTACGATAACATTGATTGATGTTCGATTCGGCACGGAAGCGTATCGAATGGTTGCGAATAGCTATGCTGTTATGATAGTTTTAAAGGAGATCTGAATAAGAAAGAAAATTTTAATTTTCCGGGTTACCGTGACGCTTTTGCCATAAGTCCGCCTTTCTACCTTTTATGTTATTTATAGTTTAATACTTTAATAAACAAAATTAAATACTCTATCTATCAATTTTCTACCCTATTGCAGCTTTGGAAGAAAAGCGGCGCAACACCAAATCAGATCTGCAAGAAGTTTGAAGTGAACATAACGCCGCAGGACTTATTGTCTATACCCCGCGATGGAGTGACCTTGCAAGGACTGAAGCACAACGTGGCTATTTCCATACTCTTCATATACTACTGGCTGGCTGGCATCGGGCACTTCTTTTATAGCGGCAATGTTGAAGACTCTGCTACCGCCGAAATATCAAGATTTCAGATCTGGCAGTGGATTCGATTTTCCGTAAGTTTTTATGGCGGGTTAGACGTAACATAAATAGTATTTGTCGTATCTTCTTAAAAATCAATGTGCTTAGCCTTTTCCCAACTATATTGAGGTCGGCTTCCAGTCTAACCGGATGCAGCAGAATACCAGTATTTTACATGGAGCGACTGCCTATCTGACCTCCACAACCCAATTAGGTACTGGGTAACACGATACCCCTTGGTAAGGGTCGTTGTCAGACTTCTGGGCTTCAGACGACAGAATGACAGCCGGGACCAACGGCTTAACGTGCTTTTCGACGCACGGGGTCGCGATATGTAATGGATGGTCACCCATCCACGATCTGACCGCGCCTAGCGTAGCTTAACCTTCGATCACTCGTGCAGCTGTTGTCATTTAGCCACGAGCCCCTGATAAATAATAATAAAAATACAAACCTATTATTGTCCCACTCTTGGGGCCCGCAAGGCCTTTTGTAATAAAAGACGACAAGAGCATTGACCCTCACGTTTGTGAGGCGATTTCAAACTCATATTTAATGATTTTCTTCATCGTGTGTCTGTGATATCCAAAATAAACAAAGAAAGTATGTACAAGGGTTATTTCACCCACGCACAACGGACCAAATGAGAGTGTAATTGCGGAAAAGGGAGTCCCATCATCATCATCATCAAGGGTTATTTCAGTAACCTAAAGAGCTTTACTTTAATTTTTTTATTGCTGAATGGGCCCGCTCTTGTTCTCGATCACGCCTGATGGAAAGCGATGGATGAGGTCTATGATGGAACGAGCGTGCCCAGAAGATGCCTAAGGCACTGAAACTTCCACGCATCGACGACACATAGCAGGCTGCTTGACGTCGGACTCCGGTGGGAGGCAGGTCGCAAACCAGGCGGGCGTTGGCCCTACCACCGCAAGGGAAAAAATTGGCTAGTCAAATAAGGTGTTGGGTGTGACTGTCCAGGACTGCGCCGAGCGCTTGGTTCAGTTGAGTAAATAGCGGAACAAACTGCGCTACACGAGGAGGCTTCTTCATGCATCCCTAAATTTCAAACTGCCTCGTGTAGCATAAGGTCCAGGGTTCGATTTTCAGGTCGGGCAAAGTGCTTTTGGGTTTTTCCGTCAGGGATTTCTCAGGAGCAGCCCGGAGTATTTATTTGTGCCCGGTTTATGGCAAAAGGCTCACTCCTTATTATATGAGACTTAAACATAATTGGAAAAATATATACCTATAGTACACCCACATAGGCACAGCTGTCGGTACCCCTACACCTATGCTTAACGCTTCGAGGATTACAGGCGTGATGTTATTTTTAATGTTATTTTAATTTAATTTCAGCCGCCATTAGAGGACGATCCAAAGGTACATGTCACAGCTAAACAAGTTGAGAAAGCAGCTGCCAGCTTCGCGGCTCACGCGCATAAGAACCTTTGTCGATCGAACGCAGAGCGCAAACGCTTGACCGCCGCCCGGTACATGAGCATGGAACTGTTCTTAAGCAGAAATCCTCCGGAATTTATCACTAGCTATCTGAATGACAATCATAAATTCAGGACCTTGCACAATAAAGCGTTAATGAGTAACTTGTAAAACAATAGGAACATTAAAACTGTACAAGGATATTTTGGTGCGTGTCCAAGGTTTTTTTTTAAGGTTCTGTTCCCAAAAGATGGCAACGGAACCCTATTGCTAAGGCAATAGGCTGGCCGTCCTTCCATCCGACTCTCAGCGGGCTGTATCTCATGAACCGTAATAAGAATGCAGTTGAAATTTTCTATTGCCGCTTTAACAACAAAAATTAAAATAAAGTTAACTACCTAATTAAAATTAAAGGGGTCCTTACAAAAAACGTTTCTTTTTTCTGCGTTTTTTACCCTGTGGTAGGAAACTCTTCGTGTGTGGGTCCAACTCGCACTTGGCCGGTTTTTACAATATATTTCACAAAATAATTGCAGAGATAAGTAACCAGGGTCGTCGGAAATACTTGTAAGAAACCGATGGATGTTTTCGAATAAAATTTAAATTAATTTATAGAAAACAAACAGTTAACTTACCTTTACGTATGTTTACGAACACCTCCATCGTCAACGTCATTCGAGCGTCATACAATCCTAGATATTTTTTTTAGTAGGTACTCTTACTGCAAGGATCTGTTGACAACTGAGCTTTGTTGCTAAACCTTTGTGAAATTTTCTCAAAGTTTGTATTGAAAAAAAAAAGATGGCGACGTTAGTTCCGATTTTGGCCACGCGCCAATATATCCGTGTACAGTTCTACTACCGGGGCGTTATTAGGACATAGTGAGCTTTAGAAAGACGTGTATGAGATGAGTGGGATTGACACGCTGGCATGGTTTGTCGTCTAAACTTCCTTGCCCGTGCTCTAACTATAGTCCGGCCGTCGAAAGAATGAGTTCTTAACACCTGTCTGTGCGACAATACGTAACTATAGTTTGACCGAAACTGCTGTACCGCGCCTTAGGAATGCGCGGCGAGGCGGGGGGTGGGACGCCGTGAGCGTTGACGAATGAACTGCTGCAGTGCGCCCCCCCCCCCCCCCGTCTCGCCGCGCCCGCGCACATATCGAAGGCGCGGTACACTGGTTTTGGTCAAACTATAATAAAGATCAAATTCACAAAACACGTATTCGTTTGTTTGTACAAAACTGACAGGTGTCAAGAACACATTTTCTCGATGGCCGCACTGTATGTTACCTACAACAGTTGTTTTGAAAGTTATTTTACCTCTGTAGCACTGTCAAAATCACTTTGATCTTTAGTCTCTTTGCCGTTGGGTTGGTGCTAGCAGAGGTCAAATAAATGTGAAACGACTCTACTTTTATAATCATTACGAATCACTAAAAGCCAAAAAAATATACACGTATAATATATATATATATATATATATATATATTAATTTTATTATTGACTGTAATTTTATACTAAGCTCTGTGATATTCATTGATTCGACGTATCTAATAAGTGTTAAAATGTTTTCTATCATTCCTGTTATTATATATATTATGGGTTAAGTTTTGTTTTTTTTTTTCTTTTAACAAAAGGTCTTTCAATCCTGGATTTCCCCGAGAGATAGTAGTGGTATTATATAATAGTACCTAATTTCTACATTTCGCCGAAAGAACGAAAGAGACCGCGATCTTTCTCCGCGCATAGGATTGGTGGCAAAGTCATTGAAAACTCATTATTTTTGATATTTTAATTAAAAAAACAAAAATGGGGATAGTGACAATTCGCATGACAATGTCACAAAATTGTCAGGCCTGTTGGTCTAGTGGTTAGTGACCCTGACTGCTATGCCAGAGGTCGTGGGTTCGATTCCCACCCAGGACAAATGTTTGTGTAATGAGCACGATCATTTGTTCTGTGTCTGGGTGTAATTTATCTATAATATTTATGTATTTAGAAATATATAAGTATGTTTATCAGTTGTCTAGTACCCATAACACAAGCTCTGCTTAGCTTGGGACTAGATGGCGTTGTGTGATAGTTGTGGAATATTATAAAAAAACGTCATAATAAACCAGTGTCTGGCCGGTGTCCGTATTTTTAATATTTTATATATGTATTTTTACCGTTTTTTTTTTTTAATGTTGGAAACTGAAGATGAAATGATAAGGAAAATGTGTACAACTAATTCTCGTACTGCTAGACTTCTAGGTTGTAATTTGCTGACGGTGGGTCCTCATTCTTTAGATCTTCTCCTCAACCTGGATAGTATAGCTATATAATAAAATAAGATATACATTTATACAAAAAAAAAACTATAATAACTAATAAACTAATACTAATAACTATAGCTATATAATAAAATAAGATATACATTTATACAAAAAAAAACTAACTGAATTCAAGTAAAACTTTCGAAAAGCGATTACTTAATGTACAAACAATTTCAGTTTTGTAAGTCTGTAAGTAGTTTGGTTTTTATTGTTTTGCAACGAACCAGAGGGGCGATTCTCGTAATTTTAAGAACGTTCACAGTCTGATCTCAGTCTGAATCTGTCAAAAATATTTCAAATTTCCCTACATTTTGACATTTTTTTGTCGCCGAGATGAGATTGCGACTAGATTTTGCACGTTTTAAATTACGAGAATTGGCCTTCTGTTTTATGCAGTACAAAGCATGCTGGAGAAAATAAACAAGTACTTAGGTATTTTGTTATCGTTGATCATAACTTCATCTAAAGTTGCACAGACAAACCCGAAGAGATACCTAATCGAATTTCTGCCATTAGGCCAAGGTTTGTGGAGTAGCGATAGCGGCAGAAACGTGGTGCACCGGATCCAAACGGCCGCGTCCTAACCAACGCGATCGTCGCACGATTATGCATACGTCGTGTTCGTTTCGGCGAACCCGAACGCGTGGTCGCATCGATAGAGGGCGCCTTCTGGTTTTCCGAAAAATGAGTGGCTTACGGCCGCTTTCTATATTCAATCCCAATCCTTATTTTGCTGATCGAGATTGATATTTCAATCCATTTCCTACTTTTAGTTTTTCTATAACATACACGCGAAGATCGCTTATTCGCGCAAACGATCTGTTTGGTTAGGACGCTGGGTATGACTTGTATGACCCCGCTTCGAACCGGAATACGTGTTCGTGCCAACAGAGGGCGCCTTCCGGTTTTTCGAACTAAAAGTGACATATTAACTCGACGCGTCCCCGACCCTTGCTCGAGCCAGCCCGCGCCGCTGAGCCTGTAGTTAATTCGTCCCTAAATAATTCCGATCCAGCCTGTCCCTTGTTGCACACTCCCAGCGATGCCTTAAGCCGAGGTCCGTAGGTAACCCACAGGGGGTGCCGTTAGCGTGTAGTCGCTTAGTTTTTACGCCCTGGCTGGAGGCCTTAATTTATTGAGGCATCCACAGGCAAGCCCGGTTAAGCAGACGACAACCTCATAGGTTGAACTGGGAGATGCCATTCCCAAAATCACTTCACTAAGTTTTCATGGGGAGATTTTTACAGAATAGACCACTGACCAACTGATTTTGATGCACTCTTTGATTTTATAGAAAGCGATATGCTCCCGATTTCGCAGAGTTGTATCGACAATGCCGATGACGACGTCAAACGTTCTACACAATTCGACTACTGCTACGTTTGACATCCAGGTAGCTATTTATACTTCGATTTTGTGTTTTTCAAAAGTTCTGATAAAACTCTTTTAATTTTAACTACAATTTCGCAGGAATGTACAGACGCCAGCAGGTCAACCTACCCCAATCTCTCAAATTTCTTATAGATTTTCAACTTTAGCACAAAGGAATAAGGTTCATATTCAATTGGGAAAATCTGACAGATTGGGGTAGCTTAATGTGCTGGCCTCTGTACCTATAAGCTCAATAATTTATGGACTGCATTACTTCATGCCTCATTATAATACATACTATTGATATACCTATTATTTTTCAACTTTTCGAATGGCTAAACCAAAAACAAAATCGTGTACAAATCGATGTGCCATCAGTCCATCACCTCAGGTTGCGCGAAAAAGTGTCCACGCTAAGAAGAGTGAGCTCACACCTCACATATCTTGCATGAATCGATGGATACGATGTTTAGTATGAGTGAGCGAGACAAGACTAACGAAACCGCCATGTTTCGACGCAGTCGAGCGCATCTTACGGCTGAAATCATTGGCTAAAACAAAGGTTTGTTATCTCTGATGTTAGGTTTTTGTTTTACTAGGCTTACAAACTCCACAAATTGGATAAGGGCCCCTCTCAAACTTCAACCATAAACACTGAAGATGCCATCAAATTATACACAGATTTGCAGTTATGCCGACGACTTGAAGCGGCTTGCGCGTCTTTGTACAAAGAGAAGGTGATCCGAGGCTTTTGTCACTTATACTCAGGCAGGTGTGACTTTGTTATTTATGGGTATTCCTTCATAATTTATTAATTGACTGGGCACCCTTGATTAGGTACTGCTTGCGTTTTTCGATGAATTTCTCAGTCGAAATCCAAACTCCGATCAACCCAGATGTGAGTCTACTGTCTACTGCCTCTGACAGTGGCAGTAGAATCGCATTACCGTGTACAGAGGCCAGCACATCAAGCTACCCCAATCTGTAAATTTTCCCAATTGATTAAGAAACCTTATTCCTTTGTAGTAAAGTTGAAAATCTATCAAAGAAATTTGACAGACAAATAAATATAAATAACATGTACAGAGGCCAGCACATCAAGCTACCCCAATCTGTCAGATTTTCCTAATTGAATACGAACCTTATTCCTTTGTACTAAAGTTGAAAATCTATCAAAGAAATTTGACAGATTGGGGTAGGTTGACCTGCTGGCGTCTGTACTTGAAAAAGTAACTTTTTCACGCCTTAAGAGCCTACACTACCTCAGCTAAAATTCACTCTTTATCTCGCTCGCACGATACTGCTCGCGTACTGAGTGAGAGCGAGACAGAGTGCGGTGCTAGGCGGCAGGCAACGCCAATAGTTTAGGTATTTGCTTTTTACGGTGAAAATATGGTAATTTAAAAAAAGTAAATAACATAAGACCTACTTTATAGTTTGTTCGGTTGGTATACAAAGTTTCATGATCTAATTTGAAGTATTTTTTGAATACCAGCGGTTTATTGGTTCGGTTTGGAGGTAACTTTGGAATTTTTTTCTATCGAGAAAATTTTATGACATCGTGTTTTCGTCTAACATAAGACCTAGCATTAATCCTCAACTTTACCATATATTTATTTCAAAATTAATGCTGCAGTATTTTCAACATAACGGAGGATCATGCTAAGCCATTTGAGGTAGTATAGGCTCTTAACGGATTTGGATAAAATTTGGCACACGGATAGACCACGAAACCTGGGTTAGGACATGATAATTTTACTTTCCCGAGGGATAATTTTCGACCTCCACGCGGGAGAAGTTGCGGGCAAAAGCTAGTAAATTAATCTCAATGACACCAGGGACAGAAAAAAAAATCAATTGAATTTTCACAACGGTTTTGAATTTGAACAATCCATTTGTTCGCTTTATTTTTAACACTGAATTTCAACCCTGCAAAAGTGCAAACCCATTCTGGGAATAGGTACATGCGCGATATTAGATATGTACTGTTATGCAGCAGCGGCCTAATAAATAAATAAATATTAGGTCAAGAGGCAGTAGCGGTGGGTATCAAAACGCTGATGCGTCCCCAGGATTCGGTGATAACTGCGTACCGTTGCCACGCTTGGACGTTTTTAATGGGTGTTTCTGCGGTGGGTGTGATCGCTGAGCTGACCGGCCGCAAGACAGGGTGCGCACGAGGCAAGGGAGGCTCCATGCATATGTACGGAAAAAATTTCTACGGTGGCAATGGTATTGTGGGCGGTCAGGTAAGTTTCTACAATACACGGCTGTTAATAACTCACACAGGTATGAACGACATACACGACGCTCTATTAAGGTGAATGCGCAGTTGTAGCCAGTGAAATTTAATTTTTCTTACGTATTTTGCAATTTTCAGTGTGAGGTTGTATTTTGATCAAAATTTGATTTCCGATTATAACAGGTACTTATTTACAGAATTATACATCTTTCTAAGTTAGATTTGTATCATGAACAAATCTCTTATGGAACAAAAATCTAACTAACTATAATTCTGTAAATACGTACTTGCTATAGTCGCGAATCATATTTTGATCAAGATACAACCTGACAATGGCCCCGATTCTGTTGTTCACCAACTAAATTAAATTTAAGTTCAGTGCATCTTTTTCTTTCTATTTCATTATGAAAAGGACAAATGATAAATATTAGTTTAGTCCTGTCAAATTAGATGATCCATAGACAAGTTTAGACGTGATTAAAAAATTTGCTACTAAAAATACGTCATTTACGTCAGGCGCTGACTAATTTGACAGGACTAAACTAATATTTATCTTCTGTCCTTTTCATATTGAAATAAAAAGAAAAAGATGCACTGAACTTTAATTTAGTTAAGTTTGTGAACAACAGAATCGGGGCCACTGACGCAGGTCAGTGGCTGGATTGCATAAAACGTAAGAAAATTTTAATTCCGCGGTCTACCACCGCGCCGAACTTATTTTGACTACAATATGACTCATAAATCTTAACATTATATTAATGAACTCGTACGTATTTACTAACGAAGTGAAAAGTAAAAAAATATTGATTTAAATTAAACGTTTAAAACCCTTAGGCCATATTACAAAGCAAGATAAGAAACCTTGTTTTGTAATATGGCCTAAGGGTTTCGACCTAGGTTAAAAACCATAGAGCCATTTTTTCTTCCAAACTTCTCTGTTAGTACCTAATTTGGATCATCATTCCGATTTATGGTTTAATTCATAATATTATAAAATTTCACGTTAAAACCGAGTCTAAGTTTTCAGTTTTGTATTAAGAACTTTAGGTAGGTACCTGCTCGGAACAGAGTTCAAAATACAATAACAGGCTCGATGGTTTTAGCTTGTAGGTACTAATGTCAGAATTCGTATTGTAATAATGCCGTAATTATTCATCTCTACAGTTGCTCCCCCCTGTACCACTATAAGTATTATGCACTACTAATGCAACGCGTCATCTGTGGTCTGCACATCCTGACTGGCCATCAGACCATGCATCCAATTGTGAAGTTCAAGCTAACGATAGATTTCACCGATGTAGCATTTAATGAGAGAATCTCACCTTACCTACAATACAAGCCTCAGCAACCAAATTCGTTGCTCTCAAGGCAAAATTATGAATAAGATCTGTTTTTCAGGTCCCATTAGGCACTGGAGTAGGCCTCATGCACAAATACAAAGGAGATGGTGGAATATGCTTCACACTGTATGGTGACGGTGCCGCTAACCAAGGTCAAGTATACGAAGCATTCAACATTGGCAAACTATGGGTCTTACCGATGATATATGTCTGCGAAAATAATAAGTATGGTGAGATTTTTGTATGCTAAGTGGGCACTGCCTGCTGAATTAGAGGTATCACGGATGTGTGCCTTCCCGGAGATAAAGCTGAAATGTCTCATGAGCCTGTCTGTAATTACCGCACTGCACAAATCATTGCTTCAAACCGGAATACAGCAACGCTGCTTGGCGGTCGGAATACGGTACGTACCTATGGTTGTAGTAGGTATTTCACCAGACGAAAGAGCTCTTCTATGTACTGAATAGTTGGTAAAATCATTAATTCATTCGGTTCCTTCCTTCATAACAGAAGAACTAGAAACTGAACCTACATTGGGCAAAATTAAAGCTTCATGCATTGGCCAACCAAAAACCCTAGGAGAGCCAAAATATTATAAGTATAGATTTGGTTCTGGAACTGTCCTGTTTGACTTGTATCTTGTACCAGCTTTGGGTACGGCCGCGGCTCGTGCAGCAGCCTGCACAGACTACTACACGCGCGGCGACTACATTCCCGGCATCTGGGTCGATGGAATGGATGTACTTGCGAGCATGGAGGCAACCCGCTATGCCATCGATTGGGTCACTAGTGGAAAAGGTTTGAGCTCGAACCATTATCAGTCTCCTGCCCCTATCCCAATTTATTTGGGGTCGGTGAAGATGAATGTCTTGTATTTGGCCGTCATCTCAGTAGCCACTTTCAAGCCATTTCATCTTTCACATAGACATCCAGGTTTCTTCTCAATTAACGTAATGAAAAGGTGCAATTGGACCGGCACCCCGAGTAGGTACTTAAGATGGTATAGCACCCTAATTGCGTAACACACTACCTATCACAATCTGAACCATTTTAAAGAATACTGCTAATCCATTTTTCCTTGTGGTGCCGGACTTAAAGAATAGCATAATAATGGTGACTAAGGGACGTACCGGAGAATGGGCAGCAGCGTTCTCCACGGATTATACCACCATACTGCGATCGCCAACCCGCCTGCAACGCGTAGCGATTACGGCAATCCTAGTAGCTGGCGGCCCGCCTACCCTTGGCTACCGTAGCGCCAAGGCCATGGTGAGGCAAGGGGTGCTAAGAATATCCCCGGAAAAGATCGACGACCTTGTAAGGGCCGCAGGAATCCGTTGGATGCGAGAAGCACAAACCGGTCGAAGTGGAGTGCCCCCACTCCACTTCGACCGGTTCTGTGCTGTTCGGCTAAAATGAGGAATACTTCATTATGTTCGAAAGATGTGTCTGCTTAGCAACGTAAATAAGGCAATGAATGTTGTTGAACTGTCAAAATGAAAGCCATATTGCTACTGATAGTGTGATACGCAATTAACCCGCAGGTCAAATATCATTTTACCCGGTATAAACGAGAGGTATTTTTATTTTGGACAAGGATTGTTGTCTAATAAATGGAATTGAAAATGACGGCACGGTTGGCGCAGTGGTTAAGCGATTGACTGCTGCGCTGAGTGTCGCGGGTGTGGGTGCTAGAGTGGGCCAATGTTTAAAAAAAAAATTACCGCCAAACGTAAACATAACACTTAACATAGGCACAATTTTATTCGCCAGGTCCGATTGTGCTAGAGATGGAAACGTACCGATACTTCGGCCACTCGATGTCGGACCCGGGCACGTCGTACCGTTCACGCGAGGAAGTCCAGGAAGTCCGCAAGACCAGGGACCCCATCACCAACTTCCGAGAAAAAATTCTTAGCAAGAACCTCGTCACCCCCGAAAAACTTAAGGTAATAACATTACATAATTACATCGCGACTTTATTCCCCGAAGCAGAGGTGTAGGTACTTATAGATTAACACTCACATTTAGCCAGTTATGCCACAGGTTATGTTCAAAGTCCCATGTAATAAATAATAATAATAATAATCATTTTATTATCAGGCTACTAAGACCCATAGATAAAATACACAAAATAGTCTTATACAATAATAAACTAATACATATTAAAAACCTTAAAACTATGATTATACACGTAATGTCGGCGTCGTGTTTCGCTGCGTGGTGTCGCGTAACCGTCCTCGGAAACGACGATATGCCACACCTTTCGGCCAAAAGTCCTCTTTCAGGCAGGTCTGCAGATGTTGGGTTGGAACTCGTACCACGAATGACTTAAAGTTGATGTTGTGGCGCGATTCCAACCTTTCGACCCTCAGAGTCCAGTTGGTCTTCACCTTCAAATACTGCACCACTTCCTCAGTTGTCGTGGAGTGATGCAGACGCGAAAGGTATAGCTGCATCGTAGGTACAGCAGGGCGCAGCAGCATGCTGGGTCCACTCGGTGCTGTGCCATACAGGTTATGAGGACAGGGCTTCTTTTTCTTCCTTTCTACCTTCGTGAAATCCTCCTCATCTACTTGGCTGGCTCTTGGCAAAGAGCTACGGACCGCAGTCAGGGCAGGTTGAGCACCCTTCAACGGTTGTTCCCCTTTTTTGGTATGTCGCTTAGGCTGCGACGCATCCGATTTACCGCTGTTGGTGACAATAGCAGCGTAGGCACGTTTAGGGGTCGACGTACCTACGCGTGACGTTTCCGCAGCCGGTGTTGTGGCGCGGGCGACGGCGGCGGCGGGCGGCGCTTGCTCAGCGTTATCGGCAGCTGGTGACGCACTTGTGTTCGCCGATTCAAAACTGCCGACGGATGCATTTTGCGCCCCCTCATCGTGTGTTCACCTTTGAGGCCTCAGGAGACCCAATTACCGAACCAGTGTTGCGCAATAATGCTATTTCTGCACGTAGTTCAGTATTGGTTTTTCTGATACCTCCATTCTGGACTGCATCTTGGTCATCTCCGCTTTCAAGGTAATGATGTCCTTTAACAGCCGCGTAACATCGACGTGATCGAACGTGAAGGGGGGCAGTTTACTTAGCTCCTTCGCCACGAAATCTGGCACGTCGTCTGGGTCAGTCTTCTTCAACATATCGATGATATCTTGAATACTCTTCTCGGTTCCATCTCTGCGGCGAGACGGCATCTGATCGAGTTTTCCAAGTGACTGGAACAGTAACCGTTTTCCGCTGCTGATCTCGTCCTCCTTGTAATTAGACCGGCATATCTGCACGATGCTCACCTCGTCCATGTAGTCGATAGCATGGACCAGGAATGCCAGCAATTCATTGACTATGAGTTGTTTGGAACTCATAGTATTTACGGGCAGCGGCTATGGCCGCGCAACACGCGAATAAAATTCGTGCCGTGCACAGTGGAAACACGTCCGTGTTCGAGCGCGCATCGCACTGCACCTGCCAGGCTATTGCCATCAACCGGATACAAATCTAGACTCCGGGCTGCTACTGAAAAATGCCTGATGGAAAAACCCAATAACACTGCCCACCCTGGAAATCGAACCTCTCAGGGTTAAAAAGTTTGGAAATGACCTTGCCCACGATATTCGATTTGATCCATACTTCCAGGGACACCTGTATGCAAGATCCTCAGCGACATGGACATGTAGTGAGGAAAGTAATGAGTAGGAATGTGAATGACTGTAGGTAAGAGTGGGGGAAGACCAATGAAACGATGAATGTCAGTTGATATGGCTTGAAAATGGGAGATTCATACAAGAAATGACGGCTAATAGAGAGAGATGTATGATGCATGAAGGTAAGCACCTGCGGCGAGTCCACACCTATAGGTAAATTAATTTGCAAAAAGAAAGAAAGAATAATTATAAAACATTAGCAATTTATTCGATGCCAATCCAATAAAATCATAATCCTCCTTTTTGTTTCGCCATAGTCGGGTAAAAATCAAAACAATGTGTTGGGGTGAAAATACTGAGAAAATATTTGCTTGATTACAGGATATCGACGCAAGTATACGTAAATATATAGACGAGGCCGTGGCGCAATCCAAGACTGATCCCGAAATAGGTTTGGGAGAACTTGGGGCAGATGTTTACGCCGAAAGCATCGTCTCCCACCTCCGAGGCGTGCGCCCCGACACACCCTTGCCCCATTTGTCTATTGCTAAGCGCCAATAGAACGCTTATTAGTCTTATTACCCAAGAAATATGGTCTGTTCGTTTGATCCTGTTACTGCCATCATCCGGGAAGATAAAATGGTTTAAAGAATTGTCGTTAAACCATTTTTATCTTTAAACTTTACTGTTGCAATAGAAAAGTTTAACGGTGATTGTTATTAACTTGAGAAATTCTAGTAAACATATCACAAAACAAGACCAGGGAAAGGTAAAGATTACTTAAATACATCATCATCATAGCCGAAAGACGTCCACTGCTGGACATGCCTCTTCCAAGCACCGCCAGTTTGACCGGTTCTGTGCTTCTCGCATCTAGCGGATTCCTGCGGCCTTCACAAGATCATCAATCCTCCTTGTGGGAGGCTTTCTCACGCTACTTCTTCCGGTACGCGGTCGCCACTCCACGCCACACTGAACCTATCAGCCAATCGACCATCAGTGGGGCAATTCTCGTAATTTTAAGAACGTTCACAGTCTGATCTCAGTCTCAATCTGTCAAAAATTACTTCAAATTTTACGTTTTGAAATTTTTTGTCGCCGAGATAAGACGATGCGACTAGATTTCGAACGTTTTAAATTATGAGAATTGGCCTTCAGTTCTGCGAGCAATGTGCTACCCGCTGCCACTTAAGTTTGACAATTCTTCGGGTAATGGCGTTAGCTTTGTTCTCCTGCGGATCTCTTCATTCGATCACGCAGGGAAACTTCAAGCATAGCCCTCTTCATTGCCACTTTGGGTGACTTTTGGTCTTCTAATGAGGCCCATTGTGAGTGACCACGATACTTGCATACATTTTGTATGAACCTTGTTCTTATCTTATCCGGAACCTGCTCTCTGCCTTCACGAAAATTGAGCTCGGATCTACTGTACGGTACGGAGCGAGAACGTATACGTCCGTTTTTTCTCGGTGACCGATGTTTTTTGTATGACATTGGTATGGGTCGTCTGCGTTGAAGTATACAATGTCTATGTTACATTCTCGCCGATTTTTCGTGGATCCATACAGTAGTTGGCGTTGTCCCCTGAGCTACGGTTTCCTAGAAAAGCAGTGACTCTCATACCGTCCGCAATTTACCGGTGAATGACGTCACTGAAACCTTGTTTATGAAAGTAAGTTGGTGTTTTTCTAGAGATTGATTGTAGAGTCCAACACCGCTGCCCAAAGATTGAAATCGCTAAATTTGCCATCAGCGTATTTTGTCACGCGAAAAGTGTCTATATCGAGAAGAGTGAGCTCACACATTTGACAATCCAGTCATTGCGTCAATGGCGTGTCAGAGGTTGTCAAAACGAAACGGAAGCGCGACTATCTTTTGAAGCAGTAGGGCGTATCTAACGACTTATATCTTTGCCGCTGTTATCATTTTCATGACAACTATGACTGCGGCCGATTTGTGCGGTCACCGCTTTCTAGGAAACCGTAGCTTTAGTGAGAAAACGGTTTGAGCGAAATCAAGCAGTACATTTTTTATAAAAAATAAGCCAGATGAAATTAATGAAATGCGAAGAGCTGATAGTAAATAAAAGAAATCCTGTCTTTGTAAATGATTTATTTTCTTAACATTTATCTCAAAAATATTGAATATATTAAACTTAATATTCGACTTAACTGCAGCTGAACACTGTACAAGCAAATATACTGTTGCAAATTGTTATAGTGAACATTATACATACAATGTGCGTTTAAGGCTTCATAATCAAATCGATCCACATTTAGGGCTGAGCTAGACCTCTGCAAGGATTCGCATTTTGCCGTAACTTTATCTCTGTCTCTTGCTTAGAAACTTCTTTCACTAGAGCGAGAGATTGCTTTAGCCCGCGCTCCGGGAAAAGCGTATCAGATTGGATAGGTCTAGCCCAGTAAAATAAGGATCTCTAATCTTGACAATATGTTTGAAAAAAACGTAAATATATTAAACAACTTCTGTTACAGTTGCGTGCTGCCAAGCATGCTGTTCGTTTAACACTAATAATTATTATAATCAAAAGTTCTTCACTAGGTTAATTTCCGTATCCCGTAAATTATAACAATAAAGTTAACAAAACGATAGTTTAATTTAACATTTCAGAATAAAACACTGTGCAATATAATAGTCATATATAATTATCTAGTACAAACAGATACTTCCGCAAGAATGAACCTTTCAAACATTAATTTGTGAATTACCAAAACCGTTTTCATTATTCTTTACTTTCTGTGATAAAAGTTCACATAGGTGAATTACAATAATTATACAATTCTCTCTACCAATTTTCATCCAAATCTTGGACGGAATACTGGCAGTTACTGTGCAAGTGACTAAAGCCACGGTTTCTTAAAACAGCGTTTCCATCACATTTATAACGGTTGTCATGAAACTCTGTCATTTACGCCAGTATTTAATTAATTAAAAATACTGGCGTAAAAAACAAAGTCTGTCATAAATGGTTTATCTATCTATCATGACAGTGTGTGTCAAAAACGCTCTGTATTTGAATATGACGGCCGCATGTGGCGGTCTCCGCCCTTTTTGGAAACCGTATCTTAACAAACATCATACTATTTGCATTTTTTTAAAGAACTAAGAAGTAAAGCTGCTTTTACATGGTGCAAGTACACTCCACCAAGAAAATGCGTTCCTGACACCCTAGTTAATTGGACATAATTAGTAACTATTAAAGTTTAAATTCGCGTAAATGACCGTACCCACCGTGACCATTCAGTTCGCGAATTTGTTTTGCAAACAACATTCGTTGAGTACGAACGTTCATTCGTTCGCGAGCAGCTTCTAGAGAATTTTTTTCGTATTTGAATTCACCTGATTAACTAAATTATTTGTTTACGTAACAAAAGCTCGCACAATGAATGGTTACAAAACAAATTCGTGAAGCGAATACTCGCAGTGAGTACCGTCCATAAAACACATTTTTGTTAAACACAGCTACAAGGAAATTTTGGCGCACGAATGACGTTGACAGGTGGCGCTGTTGGTAAACATTTGCTTGAACTTGAAATTCAAAAAACAAGATGGTGGCGTTGGTACCGATTTTGGCCACGCGCCAAAATTTCCCTTGTAGCGCTATAAGTCAATGCACTCTGGTCCCGGACTGAACTATGTAAAATTATTATATAGTTTGTAGCGGTGTCTACAACGCCACACGCAGACTACGCGTCAAACTGACGTCACAGAAAATCCTGCATCTCGCAAGCAGAGTTTACCGCGCAACTAGCATTTAAACAACGGCCCGACAATTCAGTTACCCGCCAGACACGACAACCGTCTGGTCGGAGGATCCTCCCTTTTCTGTGGAGGATGAGTGAACTTTACACGCTGTTCCTCATACCTCTATAAGTTATATCTCTCGTCTTCACGACCATTTATTTACTCGCATCAGTCTTAACCAGTTCAATCTTGAATATAGATACTATGGTCTGAAATAGACAACTTCTAGAGTATTCTTTCAAGAGATATATTGATATGATAAATCTCCAATAAGCCATTTGTTTTACATCAGCTTCTAAATAGGTTCGTAATGAATTTCAGCTAAATATAAATTATATTATATTCAAATCTTATTTAGTAATTAGTCTTTTTATGCTTTTTTGATAAGTTCCGTTGATTGCGAATAGATCCAATACAATTTTAGGAATAGTGATAACTATGAAAATAAATTATTATTTTTATTATTGATACAATAACTGCATTGGCGTTCAGTCACATTCGTCATCGATTTATTCCCACGAGGTCGAGTCCCACTATGTCGAGTTCCCGCTATGTCTACTTTGAAAATTCTCGCTTTTATTCCCATCTAGTCGAGTCGCTGAAAACGTCGATTTTAGTACCGCCACGACTACTTTAAATTTTTTAATTGTACAGTCGCGGTCAACGCTTTGATTGAAAGGTGTTGCCGGAGCGTCTTTCTCGGCTCTAGTTAGTCATCTGCGAAGGGGACGGGTATAAAGGTATATAAATGATTTAGACCTTGACTATAACAATAATACTTAGTAGTTGTTATTTGCCCGTGTGGACCCGGACTAGAATAGGCCACCCCATATCTTCCCATGGGTGTCGTAAAAGGCGACTAAGGGATTCACCAGAGAATGGGCAGCAGCGCTCTCTGAGTTAGATGAATATCCTTACTGCGATCGCCAACCCGCCTGCCAAGCGTGGCGATTACGGCAAAACGCCCCCCATTGGGGAGACCATGTCCAGTAGTGGACGTTTTAGGGTTGTTATGATGAGTTGTTATTTGAAATTATAGACCAACACGAAGGGGGGACACTTTAGCGCGTTAACCCAGTACCTAGGTACGAAAAAAAAAAGAGTTCAGTCAAAATGACTATAATTACAGTGCATGCCAGAATGCAGTATTGCCAATTAATTAGAGTGTGGTTCATTCGTATTTTTTGTGAATTATTAATAAAAAAAATAAGATTGGTGGTGTGTTATACCGATTGTATTGTTGAAAAAAAGCTTTTACAAGCAAAAATATAGAAAAGAGTGAGATTCCGTGTAATAGTACAAATAATATTTACGTTTAAACGTAAATATTATTTGTACTATTGTTACCACCTAATTTTTTCCCACATTTTATTCCATATCTAGTCAATATTTTAAGTACAAATGTTAAAGATTTTTTTAATCTGGCAACATTACACAAAATAATTTTCAAGGTGGCAACACTACCACAAATTCAGTTAAATAATTCGTTTCAAATGGTTGTGTGAGCATGTTAACTGTGTTGTGAAAGTTTAACTAAAAAGGATAAGGTAAGTCATTTTGTTAATTCAGTGTCAAAATATATTTAAGAATACTTAGATTATAAAAAAAATCTAAAATACTAGCTTGTTTTGCACTTGTGTCAAGCGATTTAGAATTTAGAAAGATTTAGATTTACACAATCTTGAAATTCAATTGATGTATTGACATGCTATGCATATTAGCAGATATTTATTATGACAAATATGTAGATAGGTATACATCCGTGTTGACCTTATAGATTATGTAGTTGTAAACTACTAAGTACTAATGAAGTAATTACTTTTACCCATACAATTGAGATAACGTTATAGGTACGTCTTTTGTCAAAACAAAATGGCCGACTTACGATCCTATAATTAGTTAGATTAGTAAAGTTATAGTTCTATCTTCCGTATATTTATTGCTATTAGAAAATGAAAAATGAAAGTGCAAAATACTTGTAAACCCCGTTTATCTACTACTTACCTATAATACAAACTAACCTAAGAAATGTATTCCAGCAATGGATTTGGTCCGAATAACAGAAATTTTACAAGGGACTAACAATGAAAATGTGGTTGATGAAGCAGCACAACAAAACGCTGTTCAAAATAGTCCAAGTAAGTTTTATGCAAAAAATATTGATTTTTTTTTCTTGATTAGTTAATATATGAATCTATAAGTTTTAGTTATATCATTTGTGAAACCGTGTAAATTTAAATATAAAATATTTAAACCTACACGGTTTTGCCATTATTTGAAATAAATTGTATTATTATTTTTTAATGCTAATTGTCAAACTTATTTATTTATTTACCAACTTAAACTAACAGTAACACCACACGCTTGAACTAAACATACCTACTACCAACACTCGCGTTAGTAAATGCGTTTTTATTTTTTTCTAGTGGAATTGGATAATTTAATTGAAGTTTTACAAGGGGAAACTGACGCCCAGCCTTCTACAACCACTAATATATGTGAGCAGTCATATATTATATACGACATGGATACACCGGTAGCGTCGACAAGTTCGAATAATTTAACTAATTACATCAACCCTGTGCCATCTACATCGTTCACTGATGTTACAATCAATGAAGGCTCTTTGACTATAATTGAGAGCAATAAAGGTGGAAAATTGTTGCTCAAAGCAGGACATAGATACCGGAAAAATAAAGGAAATGCAGACGGCTCTTCCATTTGGAAGTGTACCAGCAACGATTGTTCTGCAAGTATAAGCGTTGACCAAAATTTAAAAAATGTATTACGAGACACAAATCACAGTTGCCTGCCTGACTTTAAAAGAAACTTATTTGAAAAGTATTTTGATGATATAAAGCAACAAGTAAAAACAAGCTTAAGACCGATACCCGCTTTATATGAAGAGGGGCTCGCTAAATTGAGATGTGATGATTTCGCTGACTACCTGCCAGAATTTAAATCTCGAAAAAGTTCTTTGTATAGATTACGTTATAAAACTCTTAACAGTAATAGAACAACTTTTTCTAAACTGTGTGATGTGAAAGTTCCCGATGCTCTAGCTAATGATTTTTTATTAGTGGACGATGGGAGCGATGACAAGATTTTAATTTTTGTATCAAATAAAGCAAAGGCGGAAATTACTAGTTTCAAAAATATCATACTGGACGGTACCTTTAAAGCTTGTTCGAAGCCATTCAAACAATTATATACTCTCCATGTGGACATTGCTAAGGAAACTGACGATCCAAATGTTGTTCCGGTAATATTTGCCTTACTCCCCGATAAAAAACAAAGCACATACCAAAGATTGTTTTCCATTATTAAGACAAAATTGCCAGATTTCAATCCAGTAAAATTTTATATAGACTGTGAAATTGCAGCTATCAATGCAATAACTAGTGTTTTTCCTCACGCATGTATAAAACTATGTTTTTTTCATTTTTGTAAAAACATTTGGGATAAAGCTAAAGAACTATCTCTAACCAAAACCTACGAAAGCCGTAAATACATTAAAATGTGCATTAGTTTAGCACATCTTCCTAACGAGAAAATACCTAGTGCTTGGCAATATTTGTTAGAGTTCACTCAATCTCTGAATATAGACACTACGGCATTTAATAAATACATGTCTTTTCAATGGTTAACTTCAAACATTAAATACATAAGTAACTATGGAGAAAAAATCAAGACCACAAATCATGCCGAAGGGTGGCATAGCCGTCTTAATAAAAAAATCATAAAACGACCAACCCTTTGTCTTTTAATTGATGTTTTAAAAGAAGAATCCAAAAAAAGTGATTTAAGAATTGAACAAAATCTAATAGGCCTACAAAGCAAAAAAAAAAAAATTGATTCCGCCAATGATCAAAAAGTAACAAAAATTGTTGGTGATTTCTTGAAAAGCAAAATTAACATTGATGTATGTTTGTCTCGACTGGGAAATGTTAAAGCTTAACAAAATCATCTCAAGCCAATTAATCAAATCAGTTAATCACTGTAAATATGTGAAATATCTATGTACTACGAAATGTCTAGATAACATCAAAACATGATTATAATTTAATTATTTTATTGAACATTTAAAAACACTGTGATTATTAATTTTAGAATAGATAGAAGTAGATACTGTTAATACCTACAACATAATTATATTTCATAAAGGTATATGTCGTAGTATACCTATCTACTTATAACCTGATCTGTGATTTACTGTGCTCCTAAATTAAAAGAATTAATGTTAAGTAAATTTTTTACAACTGTTGTCAAAAATAAATAAGAAGATTTATTCTATTGCTCATTATTTAATGAAACATTAAAAAAAACACTGTGATTATTATTTTTAGAATAGATATAAGTTGTTCTTGTTATCTTATTATTAAGTGTGAGTTATTGATCTGTGATTTACTATGTACTCATTATAGAAGAATTAATGTCAAGTATATTTTGTACAACTGATGTCAGAATAAGAATATTACGATTTGAATCATTTGTTTTATTCACTGTACATTTCGTTAACGTTCGACATGGTGGCACCAGACAAAAGAGATTTTCAACGACTCGACTAGATGGGAATAAAAGCGAGAATTTTCAAAGTAGACATAGCGGGAACTCGACATAGTGGGACTCGACCTCGTGGGAATAAATCAAATAAAGAATGACGGAAAGGCTGCCTGTGTATTGATCACAGGCTTTCATCATCCATATCTTTACTTAACTAGTATCTGCCCGCGACTTCATCCACGTGAAATTTCTTGTTCCCTCGTCCCGTCGCATGGCATCGCCTGCCCGTGATATTGCTTCGTTTTCGCTTAGCGTTCTTTCTTACTTTTTTTTCTTTTTACTCGGCTCCTTAGGGTCCTTGCATGATCTTAAATAGCTTTTATCCTAGCCTAGATAGTTCCAGAGATTAGCGCGTTCTAACAAACAAACTCTTCAGCTTTATTATTAGTTTAAATATATAGAATATAAAGCGAAAAATTCAAGATGCGTGTTCTAAGTTTATTTTAATGGGTCATAAATGTTTTTCAAAACTACCACGTCAATTGAAGAGGGCGCCACTAACATGTAAAGAATCTCTAAAAAATTCAAATGAAAAATATCAACAACTAGTGCGACCACCTAATCTTTCGAAAGTGGTAATAAAAATTAAGGTAATTGCGTAAACACTTTCAATCACAATCCGGAAGAGTTCGAAGGAAATTACTAATCTATTTGCTCAAGTTTCTAAAATGGGTCCGCTCAACAACGTAAATAACGCAATGAATGTTGCTGAACTATCGAAATGAAAGGCAAAAAAAAAAATCGCAAAATGCTACTAACGCTATGGGTGCCTGTTATTCCGAAAGTAAATGTTTTATGATTATTGTAACCTCCTTACTAATAATCGTTGTATAGCGTCTGTATAGTTACACAACACTTTGTCTTCTTCTTTCGAAAGTCAAATTATTGACGACTGAAAGAGCAGGCCCCTTTTTCCCACTGGGCACTCTGGGCAAGTGGCCAGGGCCCCGCGAAGTACGGGCCCCGGCCTGCCCTAATAAAAATCATTCTTTGCAGCCGAAGTGCCATTCTACGCATTATTAGTACCCTATTCAATGACAAAATACCTAATTGATTTGCAGTGCGAATTTTAAGCGCATCAATATGTATATGCTAAGAGTTACTTTTTCAAATCATAATTATTACAATTATCATGTGATTATAAAGAAATAAAAAGAATTTTTGAATAATTTTAGAATTTTGCTTATCTACACAGGGGTACCGTGATCCTTATGTGCCCAGGGCCTCCAATAGGTTAAAGACGGCCCTGTGAAAGAGAGAAACGGTGTGTAACTATTCATCTCATATAGTACTTTTATTAGTAAGGGGTTAGTGTGCAATTACCTCACCGGTCTAGTGGCCAAAAGCGCGACTTTAGTGAGCGTGAGGTCCTGTATTCGATCCCGTGGTCGAGCAGTGATATTAGATTTTCCCATGACGAAATTGTCGCTTATGGCATAAGCAACGAAATGCTTCACGTCCGCCTCGCCCTTTGGGGAAAAGGAAGAGGCGTGACGTCATGATACAATAAAAAAGATACTTTACATGAAACTGGCACCATCTAGACTAGAATCATTCTTCTAGCTTCTACTACTTTCTTTTTGCTATGTTATAATGTTAAAGCAACATTTTTGTCGAAGATATGGTTGCTAGGATACAGAGCACCTTGAGTTCTGTTCGCCACCAACGCGTTGTCGTGTGAGCGCGCGAGCCAAAGCGTTGTCTCGCGAATGTAGGCTACCATTCTGATCTTGTAGGGAGATAGCTAAGGCGTGTGCTAACGCCTCGTCTTCAGTCTGAAAAAGGTAGAAATATTATAAGTACCTATGCATCTTAGGAAAAAATATAGAGATGTTAAAAGCTAAGGGCGGTCATATTTGACAAACACAGTTTCTGAGAAATGTTTAAGTATCCAAAGTTTATACAGTGTGTTAGGTTAAACGAGGGACATACTTTAAGAGTAAATTAGTCGCGAGCTCGAACTCATTGGTGGTCATGGCTAAAGAGCACGCTGTCTCGCCTAGCTTCGTGTCCGACAGTGCTAGTATCAGTGATGTGCAGATAGACGCTAGTTTATACGAACAACGTCTAGTTCTCACGCACAGAAACACCGTTCCGAACTCATAGGCGCGTAAAAAAATTTAAAAGTGCTTCAGAAAACCGAGTTTCATGAAAAAAATACTGCATAAATCAATTACTAATAAAGTTTATTGATCTCTTTGATAACTGAGCTTTGTCGGTACGGACTTGGTTTTGCAGATTTTACAGTTCTTTTATTACTTATTTACACCCAAAGTTACGTTAAAAATAGCAAAAAAACGAATCTTTGTTGGCTCATAACTTTTTAATGGCTTTTTGTTTTACTATTCTGTTTCCGTACAGACACAATTAATAATAAGTCAAAACGATATCATGTTTAACTTTGGATGCACAATGCCAAACAGTGGAGTAATATTCTCCCGAAATTTGTATAGAATATAAAACTAAACAATATATAATATACGTTAATATTGTTTAGTTTTATAGTATAAATAAAACTAAACAATATTATAGGTAGTGCAATCTACGAAGACGCGCCCCACTCTTCTTCCGAATCGTTAGTGTTTATCGCTAGTTAATTCCATTAGTGTTTTAGTTCTTTCGATACACTCTAATTACCCACTAATAATAATTCGTGTGTATTTACAAAACTAAAACACTAGCGGAATGTTGCACACTTCTGCTGTAAGCATTAGGAAAAAGAGTGGGGCGCGTCTTGGTGGATTGCACTATCTATAACGTATAATCTTGTGAAGCACAACTTAACGTGCTTATTTTCTGCATTTTCATTCTAAATTGTATGAAATAACCAAACAAACGATGAGGGCGCCACTGTGCGGTCGGCATAGTCTTAACTCGTTTCATGCTGTATTTCGTCTCATTCCCAACGACCAAATAGCCAATGTGACGAATGGTCATCGTATCCAAAATTTCTATGCTAGGAATCTGAACTAGAATCATGTTGCGCTGAATTCATGGTTACATTTGCGCGTCAATCTATGTCACCTTGTATTTGATAGTGCTATTTCTACAATATCTTGAAACATTTTACTGAGGACCTTTCCTTGAGATAAATTTTAAAATCAAGAGCTTAATGTATGGAGTTTATCCGCGGACCTCAGAAACTTCGTATGCTAGTTCTTCGTATGCTAGTTCTTAAATATTTTTTACACAATGCATTTTTACATAAATTTCTGAACACTTTTAAGGAACATGTAAGATGGCCCAGTGTTAATGGCCGCGACTTACGAGTTGTAAGGTCGTAGGTTCGAACCCAGACAGGCGCTTTATTTTGTTTAAAATTATTTCATCACCACTGCTCTTAAAACGGTGAAGGAAAACATCGTGAGGAAACCGGCATGTCCTAGAACCAAAAATTCTATGACATGTGACATCTACCAACCCGCACTGGGCCCGCGTGGTTCATAAGTGCATTACGGCCCACTCCCTCTTACACAGAGGAGGCATGTCTCCTAGCAGTGGGAATATCATAGGCTGATTATGTATGTATGTTATGTCTTAGGAATACGAACCATGTTTCCTTGTACTTCTGAGAATGATGCCGTAACAGGAGTGTTGTTCAGATTCACCCGGTCCTCGGCCGCTTTCATTCGCGCCATGGCTGCTTCACTGAATAACGAAATTAAAAAGCTGATTACTGCTGAGGGAACATTAAAGGCTGATTACGTTATGCCTCCATGTTCGCTAAAAATAGAAAAAATTAACAAGCGATGTGGTGTACTAAACTAAGAAACAAATAATTTTAACAAAATTATTTGTAAAGGCCAAGCGGTGCCAAGCTAAGGTGCATTAGTCATCGACTAGAAGAATCATCAAAATTCGCATAGAAAAGTCGGAGATGGAGTACATTTATGCATATAACTTAGTTCATAAGAATAATTACCTAATGTGTTATATATATTAGGTCCTTACATATGAAATTAGCGTTTTGTCGTACTGACCACTTTGATCTGAAATATCTCCTCTTTGGTTAAGAATTCCAAATTTAAATTTATAAATTCATTTAGCTGGTACATTTGAGTTTTGAAAACAGTCATTCATTTGTTTTTCCTCATTATTTTTTTCTTTGGCGTCGCTTAGGTATCACCGCACAATGGAAAACATGAAATATCGGTATATTTACGAGTACGAGTTCTACCGTGGCACCAGTGCTGCAGAAACAGCTCGAAGGATTAATGATGAGTACGGCGCTGGTGTCGCAAAAGAAAGCACGGTACGTTTTTGGTTTCAACGTTTTCGTTCTGGCAAATTCGACCTTCAGAACCAACCCCGTGGACGGCCGGAGACCAAAGTGGAAAATGAAGAATTAAAGGCTATTGTGGAAGCGGATCCATCACAAAGCACTTCAGAGATAGCTGCAGGCTTCTGGGTAAGTAATAAAACTGTATTAATCCACTTGAAGCAAATCGGGAAAGTAAAAAAAACTTTGAACGATGGGTACCTCATGAATTGAGTCAATCGAACTTGCAAACACGTTTGCTCAACCAACACAATAATGAAGGGATTTTAAATCGAATCATTACTTGTAATGAAAAGTGGATGCTGTACGATAATCGGAAGCGCTCGTCGCAATGGCTGAACCCTGGAACATCAGCCAGATCCTACTCTAAACGAAAATTGACTCAGAAAACTCAAACTCAAACTCAAAGAATTTATTTCAATTAAACCATTTCCAGGCAGTTTTGAATTGTCAAAATTAACTAGTCGGTCAGTTAGTCAGAAAGTTGAAGCTAGTTGCCCATTCCAAAACGTAGATCTCTTGGAGAAGAACGGGCAAGAAACTCCAAGGACACTCTTTTAAATTAAGATATTACAAAATCATGAGTACAGTATTCTTGTTGCTTCTATATGTGAGAACAATGTTATGAAGAAACAATTCAAAATAGGTATAAGATTAAAAAGAAGCCCTGGCAGCTAAGAGATGACCAGTCTCAACTGACAGCGCCCGTTCACGAACCTGACGCATGGATCAGCACCATCCAGCTCAACCATTTTGAAGGGAACCGAATGATCCAACACACGCGCCACCATCAGTGAGACATTTAAGTGAGCATGACACATTCTCAACTGCCATGCTCTTTCAAGTCATAAAAAAAATTAAAATAAATGGATCCATGGTTCTTACATATACAAAATAAAAAAAAAATGCTTCTAAATTATACAAAACTATAGTTTCCAATTTATTTACGAGATGAATAAAATTTTACTAGAAAGAGGTATATGATATTAAAGTTATTTGTGAGTGTTTGGTGGACTAGCGCCGGTGTCATTCACTACAGCTTTCTAAAATCTGACCAAACGATTACGGCAGATATCTATTGTCAGCAACTGCAAACCATGAAGGAAGAACTAGCTGCTAAACAACCGAGATTGGTCAATCGCTCTAGGCCACTGCTGCTTCACGACAACGCAAGAGCACACACTGCACAACAAACAACCACTAAGTTAGATGAGCTATAATTGGAATGTCTGCGACATCCACCGTACTCCCCGGACCTTGCTACAACAGATTACCATTTTTTCCGGAATTTGGACAACTTCTTACAAGGAAAAAAATTCAACTCCGATGCGGCAGTCCAAACCGCCTTCAAAGAGTTCATTGATTCTCGCCCCCATGTTTTTTTTTAGTAAAGGGATCAATGAACTACCTACTACCTATGAGATGGCAAAAGTGCATAGATAACAACGGTGCATACTTTGATTAATTAAATATATTTTACAAAAAAAAAAATATATTTTATATTCCTCCCGTATAAAATGCCAATTTCATATGTAAGGACCTAATATTAAAATCTTTCTGAAATTATGTAGATCACGTTGATAAAAGAAACATCAAAATTGGTTCATTAGTTTTTGAGAAAATCGCGGACATACATACATACTGGTCGAATACAGAACCTCCTTATTCGAAGTCGTTTAATAATAGTATTCTTCTTCTTAGAGTGTAGATGGCAATCTTAATGGCTTTTGCCCAGTATTTGGCTACGAGTTTTGGCACCTTCAGTACCGTCCATCAGTTCCATTAACATGTAGACAACTGGACACGCTGGACACAACATTAAGTGTGCTGTTTATAACGTTGTTACTTACGCTGCTTGCCTTCTCTTGGCCGCCAGCCTGCCCCCGCAGGCGTGGTCGCTGGCGTGTCGATGACGGAGACAGAAGTTGAGAGTACACTCGCTACACACTAGCGGAACCATCTCTTTGTTCTTACAACCCTTGAAAGTGCAGCGGTTTGTAAATACCTGTAATCAAGGATTTTTTAATTAAATACTTTGTAACGTACAGAAGCACAAGTCGTGTTACATACCTACAGGGTTTAACAAACACATAACCCTCCTTTTGGACTTCGCCGTAGTCGGGTAAAAAGACCCACCACGTAGCCGTCAACTACGCATTCTGTACGCACGGCTACACATCAAGCTATACATAACCAGTATAAACTGACTTCTGATTGTATGAAAAACCTATACAATGAGAGGTCAGCTAAAACTGGAATTGTATAGCTTGATGTGTAGCCGTGTGTACATAGCATAAAAATAATTGCTGGGATGGGAAACAACTTTTATTTTTGATGTGAATTGCGGTAGTGCGCAATGTAACACACGCAAAACATTGTGCTTATGGGTGCATGCAAGTCATAAAAAAAGTCAGCATAAGTTGAGTTGATGTTGAGCTTCAATATCTCCGTAACCATAAGGTTATTGTATGGTCCAGTACAACAAAAAAATAGGTATTACAGTCGAGTTAATTAATATATTGGCAGTGACAAAATTTCAAAATATTGTATGCTTTAAAATGTTCTTGCAATGCTATACAAACTTAGACATAAATAAAATATTAACATACATTTAAAGTTTGTCACTGCCAATATAGGGTGACTGGTAATTAGTGACCGATACCTAAACACGTGATTGTACTCATGATAACAAACAACTTTTACTATGGGACCAAACCTGAATTCGCGAAAAAAAAATCTGCTGTTCAGTCATTTATGTTCGCCTAACTGGTCAAAATGTAGGTACTGAACAGCAGATTTTTTTTCGCGAATTCAGGTTTGGTCCCATAGTAAAAGTTGTTTGATATCATGAGTACAATCACGTGTTTAGGTATCGGTCACTAATTACCAGTCACCCTATATATTAATGAACTCGACTGTACAATGACAGGGAGTGTAAGTTACTCTCGGCTTCGTTGTGTTTTTATACCAGTTATAATCTTACAAAACATTGAATTTTATTTGTAAACTAGCAGCGCCCCGCAGCTTCACCCGCGTTAGTTTCGATCCCGTGGGAATATACATCAAACTCGAGTGTTCATTAATTGGACTTCCTGCCCAGTGAGGGACTTCACACTTGTGACCTGCAGTGCTATTCTGTAAAAATCTCACCGTGAAAACTAAGGTGAAGTGAGCTGTCACTTCATCTGATGTTAGGGATTGCCTCCATTGATAGTTCACTTCACGCTCACTTCACCTATGTTATCACGGTGAGATTTTTACAGAATCGATAGGCAGGTGCTTCAAATGTCAACAGTATGGACATGCTGCAAAGACTTGTCGGGGGGCTACCTATACGTGTGGGCATTGTGGGGAACAGGGTCATCAGGCGAATGAGTGCACTAAACAAGCTGAACCGTCACATTGTGCAACATGCTTGCGTTTTAAAAAACCGAGCGACCACAAAACAGGCGACCAAGAATGCCCCGCAAAGGAAATAGCTGAGACAAGATACATTAATTCTATAGATTATAATGAAGTCGCATAAGACCACCAATGTTTATCTATAAGCCTTTTTTATTTTTACTTTATATTATATAATTATTCTTATTTCGTCTTTTATATGTAGTTATAATAAGTACCTACGTAAAATTATTTTTTGTTTTTAGTTTTTACAATTTATATTATAAGTAAGCATGCAATCTTAACATTTTGTTAACATGGCAAATTTTTCTGTATGACAAAGTAAACGCGACATTATTATACAATGTGTTAATGAAATAACCCAAAACTTGAAACTAGTTTGTTAGAATCGGCAGCAAAATCGAATACAATAATTTTTAATATGGGTTATTTTTTTTTCAAAAAATAATTATTTGTCATGCCGTGTCTAATATTTTTTAACGACTCTGTACGCTACTGTCCAACGCAATGAAAACAAACAGCGCGGGCGAGGGTGAGGAGAGGGGGTGCTAGAGCTGGCCCCAAGGCCGGGAAGCGCGCCGGCGGCGATAGAGCTACGAATCTGTAAGACAACAACATTTACAAATATCTTTTACTATAATTTTTGAAAATAAATAATTATATGTCATATCAATTTAGTAATATAAAAATTGGTTGGGGTGTCCGAGGTTTTGGGTTATTTCATTAACACTTTGTAGATGTATCTAACATTGCAAAAATTATAAGTAATAGAATATGGTTGTAAAATAAATGTCTTACGATGATTCAAAAAAGTAGCATACTATTTTGCTCAATTTAAATATAACCGTAATTAAGGTAGATAAATTAGGTATTTACTATTTATAGGAATTTTAGATAATACTTATGTATAAGCACTTGAGTGAGATACCTGAGATACAGATTTATTCCTAGTTCAGGTAGAATCCAATTATTTCTTACCTACCTTTAGTTTAAGGCTCTAATTTGTAGATATTTATGTAAAGCAATTATTTCAATAAACAATTTCAATTTCAATATCGGGATAAAAAGTATACTATGTATTAAAATTTTCCGTAAGCAAAATACGCGCATTGATGTGGAGTTGCGGACACCAGCCCGTATCACCTATTACCTATCCTATGTATTATTCCTGATTATAAACTATCTGTGTGCCAAATTTCATACAAATCTGTACAGCCGTTTGTGCGTGATTGAGTAACACACACACAAGAAGTTTCACATTTATAATATTAGTAGGATTACTTTAAGATTATTATGTACTACTTAGTAAGCACGGCTACACATCAAGCTATACACAACCAGTATAAGCTGGCTTCTAATTGTACGAAAAACCTATACAGTGCGAGGTCAGCTAAAACTGGAAATGTATAAGCTTGATGTGTAGCCGTGTGTAAAGTAGAGACGCCAGCACATCAAGCTACCCGAAACTGTCAAATTTTTCCAATCAACTTTGAACCTTATACTGTAGCAATAAAGTTGAAAATATATTACAGAAATTTGACAGATTGTAGTAGCTTGATGTGCAGCCTATCGATTCTGTAAAAATCTCACCGTGATACTGATAACATAGGTTAAGTGAGCGTGAAGTAAACTATCAATGGAGGCAATCCCTAACATCAGGTGGAATGACAGCTCACTTCACCTTAGTTTTCACGGTGAGATTTTTACAGAATAGCACTGCTGGCGTCTGTACATTACTTTAAGAAGATATTTTAGGTAAATCACGCTATGATCAGTAAGAGTGAAACTATAGTAAGCCTCGTACAGCTAACGGCGCGCGGCGGAGGGGCCCGTGGCTAAATAATAACAGCCGCACAGGTTGATCGATCAGGTTAAGCTACGCTTGCCGCGGTTGGTCTGTGGATGGGTGACCATCTTTACATACCGAGAACTCTCCGTGCCTCGGAAAGCACATTAAGCCGTTGGTCCCGGCTGTCATTCGTGGATCTTTGACAGTCGTTACGGGTACGGGTAGTCAGAAGCCCGAAAGTCTGACAACCAGTCTTACCAAGGGGTATCGTATTACGCAGCAACTGGGTTGTGGAGGTCAGATAAGCAGTCGCTCCATGTAAAACACTGGTATTCAGCTGCATCCGGTTAGACTGGAAGCCGACCCCAACATAGTCGGGAAAAGGCTAGGCAGATGAGCTAACGGCGCGCGGTGGCCGTGCTGATTTATTTTAAAACTATGATATCTCCTAAGATATTCATTAAAATCAAAAGATGTTAAGGGCAATTTTGTTCAAAATTAAATTCTTGTGATGAATAACGTGTTTATTTGGATAAGGATTAATATCATGTTTATAAAAACTAGAGTTGCCGCGAATAGTGTTTATAGCGAATAATCGAATACCGATTAATCGCCATTCACTTTGGCGAATAGTCGAATAACTCGACATTACTATTCGACATAAAAAAAAAACATTAAACACATTAAAAATATTTATAATTTCTTCTAAGGTTGTGAGAAAAGAAAACAATAAAGTTAAAGAAATCTGTTTCATGTTATACATACCTACATTAGTAAATTTAATTTTCCAAAATCAAAATCAAAATCAAAAGTCATTTATTCAAACTAGGCTGAGAATCAGCACTTTTCGAACGTCAATTACAAAAGACAGTCCCCCCAAAACGCCCGCCCTTCACCACTTCCTAGTGCTTTCGCTGGGGAGAAGAAGTGGCGCAACAAACTCCCCAGCAGCACAGCTGTCTGTTCAGTTAGAAAATATTTAATTGTATACAATACTAGATATGCAAAGTTATTGACGTTACAGAACACATTAAATTAAATTATTTGCCATATGTTAGCTTGCCACGCCAATATACCCACAAATACAATAAAAACAATACGTACTCAAGCAAAAATTAAAAATGTAAACAAAAACTTGCTACCTAAATAAAAGCCTCCAGGTATAAAGGGCGTGACAGCTTACATATGTATGCATATGTATTCCATTTTAAATATTAATTAAAAAGCCTTACTAATTTAATTTCATGAATATGATAGGCACAGGCATATTACAGATAATAATTGATATTGTGTATTGTTTTATTAAGGAAAATAATTAAAAAAATGATTATTTTTAACTCATTAGTTCTTTTGTTCGTTAAAAGTTTATTTTCGACGACTATTCGCCGAATGCCGAATAATACTAGCTATTATTCGGTATTCGACGAATATCAAAAAAATGACGAGTAATGCCGAATACCGAATAATAGCGAGTATTCGCGGCAACTCTAATAAAAACACCTTCGCAAATAATGCATTATTTTAGAACACATTTGATTATCATAAAAATGGTTATAGTGAGTCAACCTTAAAAGATAGACATAATACCTATATGCTGTTGCGGACTTTTTTTTAGAAGTTTTAAGGAGGAACAATTCCTTCATACATTATTTTTGCGTACAGGCAGCGTACACAACGGAAGCTCTCTAAAAGGAATAAGTTTTCCCGTTTTTGCAACATTTTTCATTGCTGCGACGCTCCTATTGGTCGTAGCGTGATGTTATATAGCCTATAGCATTCCGTGATAAATAGACTATCTAACACAAAAAGATTTTTTTAAATCGGTCCAGTAGATTCGGAGCCTATTCATTACAAACAAACAAATCTTTCCTCTTTATAATATTAGTGTAGGTAAAAATAAAAATGAGAAGAGAGAGAAACTAAATTTTACCTTCTAATCTATACTAATATTATAAAGAGGAAAGATTTGTATGTTTGTAACGAATTGGCTCAAAAAGTACTGGACCGATTATTATCACCGATTAATATAGGCTTTTTTTTTCCACCCTTGCGAAGTTGCGAAGCCGGGACGGGCCGCTATCTAATATATAAAATTCTCGTGTCACAATGTTATTTACCATACTCCTCCGAAACGGCTGGACCGATTTTTATAAAATTTTGTATGCATATAAGGTGAGTCTGAGAATCGGCCAACATCTATTTTTTATTTTTTTTGCGGGATCAGCTAGTTATATTATGATAATGTATTGTCCGAATCATCATCTGCCTAGCCTTTTCCCAACAATGTTGGGGTCGGCTTCCAGTCTAACCGGATGCAGCTGAATACCAGTGAGTGAATGTATTGTCTGAATAAATAAAATAAATAAATAAATAAACAAGAGTGTTCTTTTTTTAAATACATGTAGCAAGATCTATTGCAAACAAAAAGGTATTACAACAGCTGCTTAAAACTAGCAACAAACATTGTTTTTTCAGACTGAGACAGATTGAGACTATTTTACACTAAACTAACTGTAAGTAACTGTAATGTTTTACACTTAACTTTATGAAAGTTTCCGTGTCTCCATCCCAAAAAACCCACCTTAAGGTAAATTCGCGGAAACGCATGTGCGAGTATTTTCCATAAGCCTATAAATTTCGGATTGTTCCGTTTAGACAGATATTCGTTTCGACAGACTTTTGTTTCGAAAGCGTGTCACTTTGTTATCTCCATCGTGCAGCTACGTACAAAATAAAAGACATGAAAACTAAAACGTCAAATTATAAGTCATGCAAACGTAGGTAATGGCAATGTTCGGACGAAAAACATTGGCCCCGATTCTGTTGTTCACAAACTAAAGTAAATTTAAGTTCAGTGCATCTTTTTCTATTTCATTAATAAAAGGACAGAAGATAAATATTATTTTAGTCCTGTCAAATTAGTCAGCGCCTGACGTAAATTGACATATTTTTAGTAGCCAATTTTTATATAGATTACTTATAGCATTAAACCAACCGGAGACGCCATTGTCAGGCGTTCCCCCCTGCCAAAGGTACGAGACCGCCGGTCATAGCAGTCATAAAAAACTAATTGCCGCGCGTTTCACGTCATTCAGCAAATCACAGTAGCGCGGAAAGAACGTAAGCGAAAAATGCCGAATTGCAGCGTTTTTTCGTGTAAAAATAGATCGGAAACATCTAGTAAACAAAAGGATAACGTTACTTTCTATCTATAAGTATTATTTTGTCTTATTAATAACATAAAATGCAATAAATTTGCAAAAAACCAAAAAATATTGTCGGTCAATAAATGTTGCCACTAAATCGTACAAGACCTAATTTAGTGTAATTTTTAAAGTTGTAATTATAAAGCATGACAATTATTTCAAACTTCTGTTTCGAAATTGTTATTATTTAATTGCAATTGTTATTTATTACTGTTTACAACTTATTTTTTTACTTTATAAGATTTTTTTACTAAAACCTTTAAAAAATTGTTATTTATTATCAAATAATTGATTAATGATATCAAACTTGTGTTCCACTAATCTCTTACAATTTTCTCATATCATTATTCTTCATTACTATAAAATATTTGCGGGTCAAGTTATCCCGAAAATACGCAATTTTAATTTAAAAATAGGCAGCACTGTAGCAAAGTGAGGGCTGTGACAGCAAATATCGATATCGGCTTTATGAGTATGTTATTCTATTAATTTCGGGATGTCTGGATTTGGGCTTGTGCAAATCATGTTTCGTGGACTCCTAAACGTACTAGTACAATTTGCTCACAGCATTTTGAAGCTTCATGTTTTATAATACAATCTAATAACAAGAGACTCCGTGCTGCTACTGAGAAATTCCTAATAAGAAAACCAATAACACTGCCCGACCCGGGTATTGAACTCAGAACGTCGTGTTCAGCATTCAACCCTTGCGGACAATAGACCATCGAGGCAGCGGTGCTATTCTGTGAAAATTTCACCGTGAAAACTTAGGTGAAGTGAGCGTGGAGTGAGCTGTCAGTTCCTAGAAAAAACAAACTCACTTCACCTAAGTTTTCACGGTGAGATTTTTACAGAATCGACCGGCAGTTCTTGTACCGTGGCAATGAGTCCTTATAGACTGACTTTAAAATCTAAATCCTATGTTACCTATTTAAAAAGAATTGATCTGCATTGAAGATCAATTTGATAAGTAAATATGAAAAAAAAATTTAATACAGAAGAGCCTTTTTTATCACAACTATTGGCTGAACTCATCGACAACAAAATATCGATAGTGTCAAGCACTTTCATCGCTTACACAAAAATGACGTCATCTCGTACACTGACAGGACGTCTCTGTTTGAGTTAGTACATGTGTGCTTATAATTTATGCTTGTATTCGATTATTTTTTTGTGTGCGTGAGTAACAACGCGATCGAAAATGCATTAGTGTGTTATCACTATTTGTGTGCGTTGCCTCGTCCCCCGCGATGAAAGTATATACTTATTCGCATAGATATTAGTGCTCGTTGCGTCTCCGGTTGGTTTAATGCTCTAAGATAGATTATCTAATTGGACAGGACTAAACTAATATTTATCTTCTGTCTTTTTTTATATTGAAATAGAAAGAAAAAGATGCACTGAACTTAAATTTAGTTTATTATGTGAATAACAGAAAGAGGGCCATTGTAGTTTAAAAATTAATTCTGTCACTTAAAAATAAAATTTAACACCAAAAGGATTTACTTACTTTTTTCCGCCTCTCCTTAGCTGGATCGGAGGTACATAGGTTATCAATGTGTGCTCCTACAGCCACATCTGGAGCTTCCCCTCGTTTGCCTGGTACGGGCTTTCCACACAAGGGACACTCTGGTACTTGGACGTTACGGGTGTTGGGCGCTGGGCAGTCATGCTTTGCATACGCAAAGTGGTCAGAACTGTAACAGACAGTGATTTGATGTTAGTAACAGCTGGAAGGTTTATTTATTAATATTTATTTGTATAATTATTGTAATGTGAGGAGAACCCATGTTCCGATTGCAGGTGCCGTTCAAGCTTGCAAAGTCACCCTTCAAAGACAGTAGTCTTCATAGTTCTAATGTGCAAAAAACAATAAAAGTTACCAAGATCATTCATTGTAATCAGGCAAGTTTAATAAAAAAATATATATAGAAAATTGTAATTACTAGGATATTAAAACAACCATAAGTAGGCTATTTCTGATGGATGACACAAACTTCTTCTTTACATCACTCCTTGTTCAAAAACTTATTTGGCTATTAAGTTAATTTTATTCATGGCTTTGCAAAATTTCAGTTTTGTTATCATAATGTGGCCTTTTGGCCTCTTACAGGAATTTGTTTTTATTTTCATTTTACTTTTATTTTTTGTTTCTGAGTGCATTTTTCAAACTCAAACTCAAAGCATTTATTTCAATTAAACCATTTCCAGGCACTTTTGAATTGTCAAAATTAACTAGTAGGTTGGTTAGTCAGAAAGTTGAAGCTAGTTGCCCATTCCAAAACGTAGATCTTTTTTATTTATTTTATTATTTCTGTCTTTATAATAATTATCAGCAATAAACATTACTGCTAACAAGTTCAGGCAAATAGAAACTCTATAATACCACCTTTTAAAGTAATGGAAATATTTATAAAATTAAAGTATTTTGGAAGCACAGCATACTATTCTTGCCATTGAAAATTTATTCAGGTTTTTGCTGGCTATAAATTCTTTGAATGAACATTATACTAAAAACACATACTAAAATGTAATTAGCTCTACATTCTAATGATACACTAAAAACTATGACCTCAAGATCACTCACCAGAACACTTCTTTACAAGCTCCACATTTGTATGGCAGGAAGTCTGAAAAAGAGTAAATATAGTAATCAAAAATAGTGGAGATTAAATAATCTTAATAAGTCTTACATTTATTAAACTGAAAATTGCACATTTTGTAGAAAAACTATCTGTAATTCACAGGACAGAGAATTCTTGTTTTAATTACGTCGGTAGACAGTATTGGAGCATCGCATTTTGATAAATAGAACAAAAGAAAACTTCTCATTCCATAATGTTGTGTTAAAGCAGCATAAGTTGAAACTTAATAAACATATTGACTGCTAAACCTAAAATCAGTCATCGCAGGCTACACCAATAAAATTATTGACATGAAAAAGAAGGAAATGATGACGAAAGTATCTTGTAGTTTTATATTTTCAAACAACTCACCCAGTTTGTTGCATGAATTATAAGAACAATTCTTTCCAATGTGAGGGAACTCCATCGTTTCTAAATTATTATATTAAAAAAGTGGTGTTCGGTCGTCCACAAGCATAGAACAAACAATGATGACGACAAAATTTTGTTAACACTTCTATATCGAGTTGTTGCAAAAGAATTACTCTTGAATCTTGTTTGTTACATTCGTCATCCACTGACTGACAGCGGAACGATGAAACGACATTTTTTTTTTATTTGCGTGCATTTATGAATGCCGATTCAAGATAACATTTATTTGTTCTTTTCGAGAATATTCGGGATGTTTCGAAACTGTCATTGATTGGTCTCAAAAGTGGTCCAAATACAATTATATTTTAAAAAGGTTTTAATAGTTTGTAAAGAAGTAAAATATATCATAAAAAAAATATCATTTTAATTAGAAAAATTTAACGTTTAAAAAAATGTGCCAAAAATGAGGTGATAAAAACCCGTGATGCCCGAGATGTCACGCTATGCAGTAAAGGGTTAACATTTTAGGTACAGAACCCAGCACATCAAGCTACCCCAATCTGTCAGATTTTCCCAATTGAATATGAACCTTATTCCTTTGTGCTAAAGTTGAAAATCTATCAAAGAAATTTGTCAGATTGGGGTAGGTTGACCTGCTGGCGTCTGTACAACATAATTTTATTCTAGCCTCTCCTCTAGAACTGTTTCTATCTACGTAGAGAGAGATATTATCTGTGCTTTAACTAACTGAGCTATTTTTTGCCTTTTGGGTACGTTTCAAAGTGACAGCGATGTGGACGAATTTTTTGATGCCCTTTGATTATTTCCCTCCTTTTTATATACTTGTACAGAGGCCAGCACATCAAGCTACCCCAATCTGTCAAATTTTCCTAATTGATTAAGAACCTTACTCCTTTGTAGTAAAGTTGAAAATCTATCAAAGGAATTTGACAGATGGGGGTAGCTTGATGTGCTGGCCTCTGTACATATTATTATTTAGCTGTTAGCTTTACTTTTTTTATGTTTTAATGTAGAATAATAATAGCCTCCCCGACCGACTTCGGTCACGGTGGCCAATCTCAACGGAGATTAGCCGAGTACGCAGGAGATATTATAGTGCATAAGTGTGCGCGCAGACACAGGTGCACTCCCTCTTTCCTCACTCTCATAGTCCGATGGGACGGCAATCCGTCACAACCGGAGAGAAATTAAATACAGGACCAACAGCTTTACGTGCTTTCCGAGGCACGTGGGCGCGTGGGTATCACACCGCCAACTTCCAAACTCCGGACTGTTACTAAGAAATTCCTAATGGAACACTCAATAATACTTTGTCCGACCTGGGAATCGAACCCAGGACCCCACGCTCAGCAGTCGCGCTTGCACCCACGATACCAACGGGGCAGTCTACCTAATGGAATATCTATTACTATCTTTACAAACACTTACGTGATGTCACCACAAAGCAGGAAACATTCCATTTCTCGCAATAACGTGTATTATCTATGTTCATTGTTCTGTTCATGTAATTAATAAATGCTTGGTTCTGTCACTTCCACAGCTAACATTTTATTAAAATTATTAGACAAATCAAATAACTCAATTAGTTTCTTGCATATTTTTGATTAAAAGACTATTGTCATCTTGGCAAGGCTTCAATGCAAGTGACACGTGAATACGTGATTATAAAAAAACCCGCCAAGTGCGTTTCGGAACACGCTCAGTGAAGGGATCCGTAATTGGGATGATGCATGCACTTATTTATGACATATTGATTTTATCGTCCGCCAAAATAAGTTTGTATTTCACAGTATAAAATTTCTAGAAAAAAGTATGGAAAACAAAGTTATTACTGCTTTTGTAACGGAAAAGATCCCATAGCTCAAAAACTATTTACCTAAATAAAAAAAGTGACTTATATACACACATCAAAAGTGTCTAGGGATCAACATATATTTTTGCAATAACTTTTCTCCTGATTGATATTAATTAAAATTTTCTTTAAGGATTTATCAAATAAAGTGTTTTCGTTTGTCACAGTAACGATAAACCAAGTCACCTTTGCATTAATAAAGAAATTTGCCATTTTCCTAATAAAGGGATTTTTGACATTTGAACCACTAACACAAAAGTTCGAAAAAAAGACTGAAATAACAGTTTTCTCTAAAATTTTATTGGGTAACTTAAACAATTAATAATCCGTGTTTCTACCGCGAACACTAACAACACAAGAACATCGGTTTGGCATACTCAAAATGAGTTCATCCAAATCACGCTGTGGAATGGCCGCCCATGTTCGTTGCAACAACAAAAAAAGGTCTTCTTGCGACTGGATACCCTCCATATTCGGCAGAGCTCTTCTCTGTAGCATATCCCATGCATGCTCAATCGGGTTCAAGTCTGGCGACTGAGCAGGCCAGGGCAGGACATTGATGTTAGCTGCGGCGAGAGTCTGTCTTACAACTCTTGCGGTGTGCGGTCGTGCATTATCATGCATTAACTGAAATAAGGGACCGATTTGCACTTGTAGAGGAACGATGACGTCTGATACAATCGTCTCAGCATAAATTTGAGCGTTGAGGTTGCCTCTGATCCAAATCAACTCAGTTCTTCCGCCGATCCAAATACCCGCCCATACCATGATGGTTCCACCACTATAAGGATGGACTTCCTGGCAGGATTTTAATCGCTGTTGGCGTCCAGGGGTTCTCCAGTGTCGTATACGTCTTGTATCCGGTCTCATACCAAAACGAGACTCATCAGAAAAGCACACGAAACGCCATTGTTCTTCTGCCCAATTTCTGTGTTCAAGAGCCCATTGATATCGAATCCTACGATTGTGCATTGCTATAGGTGGTACCCGTAGCGGTCTTCGGGAATGAAGGTTCACTTCATGCAAGCGGTTTCTGACTGTTTGGTCGCTAATTAAGTTCCCTGAAGAGTGATGAAGCCTCACGGCTAACATCATGGCGGTTATTGTTGGAGCTCTTCGAGTTAAGATTTGAATGTATCGGTCTTGTCTCCGTGTGGTGCAGCGATACCGTCCTCCATGGCGCTCAGCCACGGTACCAGTGCTTCGGTAACGTGTCCAAAGTCGACTGATAACACTCTGACTTGTATTCAGAGCTAAAGCCACAGTACGTTGCCGGGAACCAGCTTCTATCATTCCCACGGCTCTGAGCATTTCTTCCCTGCTTAAATGACGTCGCCGCTCCATAATAACGTTGGTTTTAATCAGTAGTAGGGAAACAGTAGCACTAATAATGTCTTCAATGCGTTGTATGTTTTTATAGGGAAAATATTGACAGCTGATTTTCATCTTTTACTCGAATTTGATTCACAGTTCCTGATTCAAATTATGAAATGCACCAAAAAGGATCCATATAAATTTATAAAATCATAAATTTATTACAAAGCCACATCTCAATCTCAAGAAATCCGCATAAAAATGCTTGATCCCTAGACACTTTTGATGTGTGTAGATCATAATACACACATCAAAAGTGTCTAGGGATCAACATATATTTTTGCAATAACTTTTCTCCTGATTGATATTAATTAAAATTTTCTTTAAGGATTCATCAAATAAAGTGTTTTCGTTTGTCACAGTAACGATAAACCAAGTCACCTTTGCATTAATAAAGAAATTTGCCATTTTCCTACTAAAGGGATTTTTGACATTTGAACCACTAACACAAAAGTTCGAAAAAAAGACTGAAATAACAGTTTTCTCTAAAATTTTATTGGGTAACTTAAACAATTAATAATCCGTGTTTCTACCGCGAACACTAACAACACAAGAACATCGGTTTGGCATACTCAAAATGAGTTCATCCAAATCACGCTGTGGAATGGCCGCCCATGTTCGTTGCAACAACAAAAAAAGGTCTTCTTGCGACTGGATACCCTCCATATTCGGCAGAGCTCTTCTCTGTAGCATATCCCATGCATGCTCAATCGGGTTCAAGTCTGGCGACTGAGCAGGCCAGGGCAGGACATTGATGTTAGCTGCGGCGAGAGTCTGTCTTACAACTCTTGCGGTGTGCGGTCGTGCATTATCATGCATTAACTGAAATAAGGGACCGATTTGCACTTGTAGAGGAACGATGACGTCTGATACAATCGTCTCAGCATAAATTTGAGCGTTGAGGTTGCCTCTGATCCAAATCAACTCAGTTCTTCCGTCGATCCAAATACCCGCCCATACCATGATGGTTCCACCACTATAAGGATGGACTTCCTGGCAGGATTTTAATCGCTGTTGGCGTCCAGGGGTTCTCCAGTGTCGTATACGTCTTGTATCCGGTCTCATACCAAAACGAGACTCATCAGAAAAGCACACGAAACGCCATTGTTCTTCTGCCCAATTTCTGTGTTCAAGAGCCCATTGATATCGAATCCTACGATTGTGCATTGCTATAGGTGGTACCCGTAGCGGTCTTCGGGAATGAAGGTTCACTTCATGCAAGCGGTTTCTGACTGTTTGGTCGCTAATTAAGTTCCCTGAAGAGTGATGAAGCCTCACGGCTAACATCATGGCGGTTATTGTTGGAGCTCTTCGAGTTAAGATTTGAATGTATCGGTCTTGTCTCCGTGTGGTGCAGCGATACCGTCCTCCATGGCGCTCAGCCACGGTACCAGTGCTTCGGTAACGTGTCCAAAGTCGACTGATAACACTCTGACTTGTATTCAGAGCTAAAGCCACAGTACGTTGCCGGGAACCAGCTTCTATCATTCCCACGGCTCTGAGCATTTCTTCCCTGCTTAAATGACGTCGCCGCTCCATAATAACGTTGGTTTTAATCAGTAGTAGGGAAACAGTAGCACTAATAATGTCTTCAATGCGTTGTATGTTTTTATAGGGAAAATATTGACAGCTGATTTTCATCTTTTACTCGAATTTGATTCACAGTTCCTGATTCAAATTATGAAATGCACCAAAAAGGATCCATATAAATTTATAAAATCATAAATTTATTACAAAGCCACATCTCAATCTCAAGAAATCCGCATAAAAATGCTTGATCCCTAGACACTTTTGAAGTGTGTATTTTTATCTATGGGATTCAATGATTTCCCACACGCCTAGGGGCACAGTTTTTGTTATCCCTCAGTTTCATGTGTTTAAAGAGCGAATTGTTTTTCGTAATTATCACACTGAACCATTGTTTGGCGGTTAGAATACACTTTTTTCTAATTTCGATTGATAAAGTGCAAATAGTAAGGGGCTTGGGCGTGGATGAACGATAACAGCCGCACCAGTCAATCGAAGAATAAGAGTGACCATCCATTACATACTATCAATACCCTTCCGTGCGTTGGATAGCACGTCAAGCAGTTTTTCGGGGCTGTGATTCGTTGACAGTCGGTACAGGTAGTGAGTAACCCTAAAGTCTGGCCACCAGCATAGCTATTCAGAACCACTTGATACGCTTCCGTACCGTATCGAACATCAATCAATGTTATCGTAGGAGTCCTCTAAACCCTGTTAACAAGTCCAAAACCCGAAAATTTTGTCAGTTTAAAATCAAATAGACGACCACTGTTCTTCCGACAGCAGATGTTGTCGCGGGAAAGGCAAATCAGGATATCGAAATGTGTCATTTTCGATACGATAGCTTGTCGTATGGTTGTGAATTAGGGTGCAGTCTTACCAAGGCGTATCGTGGCGTGGCGTGTCGTGTGTGTCTGGGTTGTGGAGATCAGATAGGCAGAGATAGTAGGGAAAAAGCTAGGCAAATGAATGTACGCACGGCTACACATCAAGCTATACATAACCAGTATAAGCTGACTTGTGATTGTACGAAAAACCTATAAAGTGTGAGGTCAGCTAAAACTGGAAATGTATAGCTCGATGTGTAACCGTGTGCACATCTGTAATTCTGGACGGACGTACCTTCAGCTTGATATACCGAAATTATATGGGTTCCGTTTTACCATTTTGCCACGGAACCCTAAAAAGCAAATGTCAAATTGTCAATGTCACAAACGTCATTTTCGACCTGTGCAACGTCTGGAACTCTGGGACGACCCGTATTTTTTTGTTAAAAACCGGTAAAAATTGAAAAAGTGGTCCTTTTTGAGGATCACAAAATAAACTGGGCTTTCTAGAAGAACTAATAACGAAAATGAGTAAACTCGTTCCTTCTATCGCTAAACTTCTAGCCGGTAATACGGTTACGGTGGGTTCTCTTTCTGTGCCGAAGAAACTGCGATTATCTGGATAAAATATGAAATGTGTAAGCTGGAAGGAGGAGTAACAGTATATGCTCAATGAAATTTTTGATTTTAGAAAGTGGGCGCCCCTGTTGCTACGACGTCTAACGCAAAATACAGTACGAAGAGTCAAGCTTCATTTGAAGTCAAGGTAGCTCTAATATAAGATCAATTTTGATCTCAATTATATTCTATTATTTGATAGTGGTGCGTACATATTTGCCTTGTAAATTCCGGCTATTATTTTTGTATAAATTGGTTAGACAGTTTTATAATTATGTAACATAACCTTCATTCTTTCAAGAACTATGTTTTGTTGTCAGTAATCTGACGTAGGTAAGCTACCTGTTAAAATAATAACAAATTCAGCATAGATTACACATACAATCAACTACACAATGGTTTGGTTTGGTTATAAGTGGTCTGTGTACAAATTACTCTTGTCTGCGTTGCCGAGACATATTCCAAAATAATGTTGCCATGATTTAGGTTTATGTTAAAAAAACAAGTATCAGGTTCATAGCGGTGTTACTGCCATGCTAACTGAATTGTTAATTCCATGCATGCTTTTTTATAATATTATCTTTACTTAAACCTATTCACTGTCTCATATTGAATGTGTTTTGTTTACTAGCCTTTCAAACTCCACAAATTGGATAAAGGCCCGGCAACAACAGCAACCCTAACCAGCGAAGATGCTCTCAAACTGTATGAACAGTTGGCGGTTATCCGACGAATTGAAACTGCATCTGGTAACTTGTACAGGGAGAAGATCATCCGTGGTTTCTGTCATTTATACTCAGGTGTGTGGTTGAAGATGTTAACTTTGTTAAGTTGTTTGTAACTTATGTCTAAAGAAGATTATAAATATTTAATACCTTCTGCAGGCATAGCATGATCATTTATTCTACTAAGAATAGACAAAGTTCTTTCTATCCAATCAACATAGATCTGGCAGTGCGTTTATAAGAAGACAAAGAGTTTTTTCATTCCATAGCAACAAGGAGCAAATTTTAAAATCAATATAGATTCTTATCTAAGTCCAATATGATGCAATATTATTTTGACACTCGTGAAGAAATGTTTGTATCCCCAAGTGTCAAAAGTAGAGAAAAAAATTGGTTATTATGCTTGAAATTGTAGACTTTTGTTGACTGAAGAATAGAAACATTTCTTCTCTTCATCGCCATGCATGACAGTAGAAATCTTTCTACAATGTGTAATTTTATCTATTCTTCTGTCACCAAAAACTGCTTCTATGGTGGTCATGCTATGTGTGCTGTTATAATAAAAATACCATAATCAAGTGCTATGTTATTATAAAAAACGATGGACTAATATATAAATAAATACTAGGTCAAGAGGCTGTAGCGGTGGGTATGCGTGCAGCAATGCGTGATGTTGACTCAGTGATCACTGCATACCGTTGCCATGGCTGGACATATCTGATGGGTGCCTCTGTGGCTGGTGTACTCTGTGAGCTCACAGGCCGTAAGACAGGAGTCTCACGAGGCAAGGGAGGTTCTATGCATTTGTATGCAAAGAACTTCTATGGTGGCAACGGTATTGTCGGTGCTCAAGTAAGTTTCTTTATGTATTTTTGTAGTTTTCATGCAAAAAAAAAAATCATTAAGGAGATTTACGGCTGATTTTTCAGTAGCCAGATATCTCTTAACTTACTTAAAGTAAATATTGCTGTTTGACAGCATTTGTATAGAAAATAATGTTTAACTGCCCTGTTAGTCTCGTGGTCGCAAGCGCGATTGTTGAGCGTGGGGTCCTGGGTTCGATTCCCGGGTTGGGCAAAGTGACAGACCCTTACAAAGATTGGGCATTTCAGGACTTTTCTTTTTACTTGCATGCAACTTGTATTATTTTAGCAACTAACAGTTAATTTCCATGTCCTATTTGTGGGAAATTGCCTCCCACTATTCCTGCTACTTATCTCTTTGTGTGCTTCTCGTAATTCTGGGGGGAAGATATCCTAGGTGTCCCCCGCGATGTCTTCTTCGTGGTCTGCCGGAACCCAGTCTAGTTATGGCTTGTGATATGCGGGCTCACATTTTTGCCGGTATCCGATAGACATGGCCAGTGGCGGATCCATGCCTCTTGATGTGCTTCAGCTGCTGTCTGGGGGAGATGTTATCTATCACTTCAAAGCTCCTTCCAAAGTGTTATTTCTGTAAAAAGTTTTGTTGCTTTTGGAGGGGAGGCTTGAGCCCTGGATCCGCCGCTGAACATTTTCTGTCCAGTCCAGGCTATTGAGCTACATCGACAACCTGCGTAGTGCCACAAATTCGTTGAAAAAAATACGAAAATAACTTGAAATAATTTCTCAGTGCCCATTAGGCGCTGGGATAGCCTTCGCGCACAAATACAGTGGCGATGGAGGAGTGAACTTCGCCCTCTATGGTGACGGTGCGGCCAACCAGGGACAGCTGTTCGAAGCGTACAACATGGCCAAACTCTGGGACTTGCCGTGCGTGTTCGTTTGCGAAAACAATGGATACGGTGAGTGTTCTGACATTATTTATTTATAAATAAAAAAAATATTTAATTCGATTTTCAGTTAAAAGATCAAATCAAAAAAAGTTTATTATTAACTAGCGACCCGCCTCTTCGTCGCACGGTTTTTACTTGACACAAAATCAAGATTTCTTCATTACATGAGTTCAATATGATTGTATTAAATACCTAGTAAATCTTCGGGAATGTTTTCTCTAAATGATGCTGAAAAAAATAATCCGTTGCGTAGTTTATAATAACATCGTGGGCAAACAGACAGATACGTCCATACGAATATTATAAATTCAAAAGTAACTCTGTCAGTATGTTACCTTTTCACGCGTAAACCACTGAAGGGATTTCGATAAAATTTGGCAAGGAGATAGGTGTCATTCTGGGGAAGGACATAGGCTACATTTTGTGCCTGTAGCACGTTCCCTTGGAATAATTTCCTACATCCACGCGGGCGAAGCCACGGGCCAAAGATAGTTTATATTAATTATGTATGTTGATTTGGTTCAGCACCCTAATTTCTGAATCTGAAAGATTTTGAAAGGTACCTATCTATTGCTTCATTATGAAAACTAGCTTCTACCCGCGACTTCGTCCGCGTAAAATTTTTTGTTTCCCTGACCCACCCCGTCGCAATCGCAACGCGTCGCCGCCGCCGGCCTGCGCTATTACTTCGTTTTCGCTTAGCGAAAACTTCAGACTTTTATATTTTCTTTTTGCTCAACTCCTAAGGGTCCTAGCGTCAAGTTTAATAGCATATAGCCTTCCTCAAGAATTGGGCTATCAAACTCAAATATATTTTTATAAATCCGACCAATACTTCCAGAGATTTAGAGCTTACAAACAAACAAACTCTTCAGCTTTATTATTAGTATTATTTTAAAACTATGATATCTCCTAAGATATTCATTGAAATCAAATGATGTCAAGAGAAATTTTGTTCAAAATTATTTGTTTGGATAAGGATTAATACCATGTTTTATAAAAACACCTCCGCAAATAATGCATTACATATTTTAGAACAAATTTGGTTAGCATAAAAAAGGTTATAGTGAGCTAACTTTAAAAGATCGAAATAATTATGGTGTCGCGGACTTTTTTTTAGAACTTTTAAAGGGGAACAATTCTGTCTTACATGATTTTTGCGAAACTTTAACCGTTTACGCAGCGCACGCAGCGGAAGCTCTCAATAGGAAAAAAATCCCTCGATTTTGAAACATTCTTCATTGGTGCTCCGCTCCTATTAGTCTTAGCGTGATGATATATAGCCTATAGCCTTCCTCGATAAATGGGCTATCTAACACTGAATTTTTCAAATCGGACCAGTAGTTCCTGAGATTAGCGCGTTCAAGCAAACGAACAAACTCTTCAGGTTTATAATATTAGTATGGATTTGTCTGTGAACTGTCAAAATGAAAGCCATTGCTACTGATAGTGTGTATTTGAAATAGTTTTTTAAACCTTGCGATCTGATCCTCCAATCTCAATTAGTGTTAAAAAGAGTGCAATGAAGCAGTTTTATTAATTGCTATTAAAAGATAAAATTATGAATAAGCCTCTGTGACGTATTTACTCAGCCGACCTCTATTCGATCTTCACGAAGCGACGTACAAATGATAATTAATTGACTGATTACATTCAGTTACCTACAAGGTTTTCATTTTAAATCATAACCAAAGAGTACTTCTATCATAATATTTTTTTATTGTGTTGCTACCATATGCCTGATGGGATTTCCCATCGTCAAAATTAACGAACTTCCATACAAATCATCATCTATTTAACCCTAGGGGATGAATTTTCAAAAATCCTTTCTTATGAAATGTGAAGAAGATCATACGACAATAAATGGAAACACTGTCAATAATAATAGCATTTTGAAAATATCAAATAAATCCTAACATAGATAAAGAAAAAAATATTTTTCAAATAAACTAAATAGCAGTGTTGGGCCGACTATGGGTTTTGCCAATCTTTGACTACCTACCTGTAGTGACTAAACTATTCGATATATTTGATTGATGATATGATTTCGTATGCAAACTGAGAATGTTATTAAACATAGCTTAATTTGTTGTCGTATGGTCGTCTCCACCTTGGATAAAGAACTCCTTCTTCTCTAGTTTCGTTATATAAGGAATCCTTGTACAAAATTTCCTATAACTATATAATAATAACGTCTAGAGCCAGCGGTTTAGGCTATGCATTGTCTGTCAGTGAACTTAAGATTTTTATTGAGTAGATAAGCCAGAAATGGGTGATTCACGCCCGTTACTTGTGAGGTTTGGTAGAGATAAGGCTAACGTTTGCCATGATCTTGTAATACGCCATGTATTTTCTCTAAAATAACATGTAAATGTGAATGTTAGTGCCATAATCACTAGATATGCTTCATACAGGCTTTGCTTGGTTAAGTAAAAACAAATCTAAGACCAAATAGTTTTATTATTTAGAGACAACGATGATACAGTCATTTTCAAGTATTTGTGTCTTATCTTTCTTTTTGTGGTGTTATCATAAGAAATGTTTGTCTAGACATAATCTCAATTTCAGTTTTTGTTATAATCCTATAGTAAGTAATACTTTCCATTAACATTTTGCTTTGTTGAATTTATTACCAGGTAATGAGGGTGAGGTTATAAAGAACTGGTGGGAAATCCTTAGGCTATAAAACTCAATGTCTGTACCAATCTTTTAGACCCTCGAGTACGTTCGTTCGTAGCGATTGTGGAATTTATTTACTAGGCAGCAACATTCAAGTTCCTTTAATTCACATTTTTATATTATAAAACTCGACAGCCACATCTCCCATTTGCATGATTGATTTATTACATAGATAATTCTATTATGTACTTTTTTCTTGTCTTATTACTTATCTGACCTCCACAACATAGTTACTTGGTAACACTATAAAAAATAAATGCTAACACAGACCCCTTGACGTAGGACTATCTGTCAGACTTCTGGGCTTCTGACTACCCGTAACGTCTGTCAAACATCTACGAATGACAGCCGGGAACAACTGCTTAACGTGGTATCCGACACACGGAAGTGTCTCGGTATGTAATAGATTGTCACCCATCCACGGACCGACCTCGGCAAGCGTTGCTTAACTCAAACACTTTAATTGGAGCGAAGACTCATAGGGTTTAACCTTGAAAATCGACCCGTGCGGCTGTTATTGATTAGCCACGAACCTGTTCTAAAAGTCTTATTTTTATCTTCTTCCAGGTATGGGAACCAGCATGGACCGTTCGTCAGCCAGCACGGACTACTACTCCCGCGGCGACTACATTCCCGGCATCTGGGTCGATGGCATGGACGTACTCGCAACCAGAGAGGCTACCCGCTTCTGTATCGAATACTGCACCAGTGGAAAAGGTATATGTATAGCAATTAAAATTAACCTATTTATACAGTATGGAAACCACATACCTATATGCAATAAATTATACCACATACTTGTTATCGCCTTTTCTGACGATATACAAAAAATAACGAAATCGGTCGCGAAAAAAAAGCAGCTGTTCCCTAATCCCTATATTTTGATGAGTTATGCGAACATAAATGTAGGGAACTGCTGATATTTTTCGCGACCGATTTCGTTCATTTTTTATTAAATAAATACTCCCACGATGCCTGTATCGTTGAATGCGGATGACTGCAACGGTACATAAACACAATGTTTGGCGTGTGTTACATTGCGTACTACCGTAAACAGCGAATTTTCACACCAAAAATAAAATTAGTTAAGTAATTATTTTTGCACAAAGTCACTTAGTTTGATGTACTGAATGCGCAGATGACGGCTTCGTGATTGGTCTTTTTACCCAACGGCGCGATGTAAATGAGGCTAATGTGTTTATCAGCGTATGTATGTATGATTCTTTGTGGCGCTCTAGAAACCAAACGCGTGAGCCGATTTTGATGGTTCTTACGCTACGAATAAGTAATAAGTCCTTATTCGTAGGTTCTTACGTCAGTTGATTTTTACACTCTATATTATATAATCTCAAACTAACAAATTTATTTGCACCTCTCAGGTCCATTAGTAATGGAGATGGAGACGTACCGTTACTCGGGGCACTCCATGTCTGACCCCGGCACGTCATACCGCACGCGTGACGAGATCCAAGAGGTCCGTCAGACCAGGGACCCCATCACGTCCTACAAGGAGAAGATCCTGAGCAACGAGCTCGCCACGCCTGATCAACTGAAGGTGAATATTTGTTAACATTAAAAGAGCACAAGCCGTGTGCCCGATGGTATCTTCTACTATACTATAATAGTCTCTTACGGAAAATGTTCTTCGACCTATGTGGTGGCATTAGTTTAAAAAAGAAATTTTATACCGGCTGAAAATCACACCAGAATAGTTTTTCCATAGTGTATAAGAGACCTGAGCGTCAGCTGCTCCGGTAGTGGATGAATCCAAAGTTAGAACATGTCAAAATAAAAAAAAAAAAATATATATATAAAGTTGTTTCATACAATGCCAAAACTATAGCAAGGCTTTTGGGATCATCTAAAACAGGGATCTCCAAACTATTTTGGACAAGTGACCCCTTTTCCAAAATGAACTGTTACCTCAGACCGCCATGGTCAAAATACCTACTTTTAAGATCAACCCCGTCGACCCCCAAAATCGGAAACCAAAGTGGTCGATATGGACCCCTTGGGGTCGATATCGACCACTTTGGGAATCCCTGATCTAAAACATTGTCAGCTGCATGGAAGTGGGGGGAATATCAGTCGCGTACACGAACATGATTGTTGCGATGGCACATCTTTTATGGCACATTTGAAGACCTCTTGTAAATTTTCCTGTAATCTAAATTTTAGTCCCCGTAGTTTCGGAGATAAGTTGGTAAATTTTCATATATTTTCCTAAATAACTTTAAAAGTATAAAATTATAAAAAAAAAAAACATTGAGGTACTCACAGCAAGCCCTTTCATTTAATGACACACGGTACAGTTTACAAAACTTTTATTTTTATTTTTCCAGTTTGCCCCCCCCTCAAAGTGAGCCCCATATTCAAAATTAATTTATTCATGTTACACATCGCACCTTCAGAATAGTAGTGACCTAACTCAAAAATCTAAGAAATCGAGTTACGATCATAGAGGGTCACTAAAAGGCACGCACTTTTAAGTGAAGCGAAGAAGCGACGTTTTTATAGTGGAATAAGGACTTTATTCCACCATAAAAACGTCGCTTCTTTAATATGACCCTCTATGATCGTAACTATTTCTTAGATTTTAGAGTTAGGTCACTACTATTCTGAAGGTGCAACATCCGGGTTTGGATCACAGAAATTCATCATCATCATCATCTGCCTATCCTCTTCCCAAATATGTTGGGGTCGGCTTCCAGTCACAGAAATTCATTTGTGTGTATCAAATCACAACATAATTGGTGCAGTAAAAAACGGGCAGACAAACGCAGAGGTGATCCTATAAGGGTTTTTCATTCGGACGTACGGAACCCTAAAAATAACAGAAAATGCTCTTGATTACAGGAAATCGACTCCAAGGTTCGTCAAGTAGTCGACGATGCAACTAAACAGGCGAAAAGCGATGCTGAGATCGGTCTTGAAGAGCTATCCGCAGACATTTACGTCGACTGTCAGGAACCAATCATCCGAGGCATACTGCCCAACACGCCCCTTACACACATCGCCGTCGCTCAGCGCAATTAGAGCACTTATTAGTAAGGAAATTAGGTCTGTTTTCCAATACAATATGCTCTACTATACCCAGTGAGATTAGCCAATTTAAGTGAACCTTGCAAACTCAAACTCAAACTTTTCTCAAAGCATTTATTTCAATTAAACCATTTCCAGGCACTTTTGAATTGTCAAAATTAACTAGTCGGTCAGTTAGTCAGAAAGTTGAAGCTAGTTGCCCGGAGCAATTGCTCCGTGTAACAGAACACTACGAAGTGCCCAGCCTTCAAAATCCACACACTGAATGCGAACACACATTTGCGTGGGCATTCCATAAAGCTATGGGAAAATTCATAAAAAAAAAAGCTCTTGAAGCAATTCTTGTCTAACCGAGTTGTAACAGCATGGAATAGGCTCCCGGAAAATGTTGTGATGGCTCCCACACTGAACTGCCTCAAGAATCGACTGGACAGATTAAATATCTCCAAGCTATACGAATACGCGCGCATCAGCTGATTAGCTGCTAGTGTGTCTAACCAAATAATAATAATAATTTTTAAATCCGTTTTATTAGATGTAAGAGCAAACAGTTTTTATTCGAATCTTTACTAAATTGGTTTGTAAGCTTGTATATTTTTAATGTTTTATGTGGAACATATTGTAATGGATTGGGGCGGCTGTTTCATAGTTTGACTGAAAATGAACGCTGAAACTAGAAGCATAACTCGTGCAAAAAAATCTCGATTTTAAATCGCGGTGGTCTTTTTTACCTGTGTTTATCATTGGCTTGTGGTGCTATATTTTTTTAATATTTTGATCAAATCAGTGGACCACAGATTCGAATGTTGAGCATTTTATGCACTGACCTATAGTATACAAGTACACTTGATTAAAGATAATTATAAACTATTGTTGCAAAACGAAGACATTTGATTTTCGACATTTTGGCGCTGACAGCAACGTGAGCGTCCGTGGAACTAATATTTTTGATAGCGAGTTTTACAAAATGCGCGTAATCTCATTAAAAAAATGTTCTAAATATCTCATAGTAAACATAAAATAGTCTTATTTCACGATTTAGACCTAAATCATCAGAGACTTATAACACGATGACCATTTGCAATAATGTTTCTATTTTAGTTATGGTTCTAGTGGTATATTTCGCTTTTAATCGGCACAAAAACAACTGTCATTTCGTATAGTATATTAATTGGTCCAGCGTACTTGTTTAATATAGGTAGGTCAGTGATTTTATGTTTCTAGTGTATTGTTTATTTTTTCAGTTAATTGTTTATTTGAAGGCCTCATGTAGTGATAAAATATTATTTTATAAATAAATAAATTTTGTAGATTGGTATAACACATTATCAATGAGGGTAAAATATGCTATCAAATCATTTATAATTATCATAGTTGCGAACTATTTCCGTTATGCACAAGTATGAGACTTTTATAATATGTTATTTTTTAGTGTTACACGTAAGGGAAAGTGATATACTGCCGATAATGTACCACCATGTATTATCTTAAATACAATTTGTTTATTTATTTATAATGGCAGATGATTATTAAATATATAAATTATATTTGGTGTTTTCTTTATTGCTATCTTTAAAATAACAGTCCGGAAAAGGGTCAGCAGCCATTTCCACAGTGTAGATGAAGGGACTCATGGTACGAAAAATTAAATACGGCCTTATTACCAGCCGTGTAAGGTTAAACAGCTAACTTCTAAAATCACAATAAACATAGCCATTACGTCTCATAACTCATAAACAATCACCTTTTTTACCCATGGGGGTAGGTAAACCACAGAACGCTACACTATACGACTAAGGGCGAATTTCACCAAACTTTTATACCTAGAATAAGTCGTATCCTGAGAATACATTTTTAATTTTTTAGTTTTTCCATGCTAGAACTATCAAATTTTATTTCACGGATAAAAGATAATTATCTGACTGGTAAAATCAGCCATAAGGGCGAATTTCACCAAACTTTTATACCTAGGATAAGTCTTATCCTGAGTATACATTTTCAAGTTTTGATAGTTTTTCCGTAATAGAACTGTCTGACGTCAATTTTATTCCACGGATAAAATATAATTATCTGGCTTTGCTAGAATCAGCCCTAAGGCCAATAAGTAAAACAATAGGATTGCGAAATGAAACCACAAAATAAAGTTCACAGTTTATTTCAATGTTTACCTGTACAACTACATCATACATACTTTAATTAGCAAAACACCAATTATTTATAAATCGTAATATGGTATAAAAATATAATTTTGATCACAACAAGTTACGCCATTACACTTGAGCACAATTTATTTCATGATTTGTAACAGTACCTACTCTAGAAATGCTAATTAAAGGTGCTTTACAATACTGAAGCAATAATTAGTAACGTTTGTTTTATTATCTGGGATGCATTGCCAAACTGTAGGTATCCTGGAGAGGACGTCTTATCCCGCGTCGCTGATATCTCGACGACCAGAGGCATAGTCATTAGTAAGTATAAAGATTGATTAAAAAATAAAAAATCTTTGGTTAAATTACAGCGGAACTTAGCTGCTACCTATATTAATATAATTTGTTTTGAAGGCACAGTTTTAGGCAAAGTTTGAATAATTCGTATTTACCTACAGTAAAATAATAAAAATAAAAGATATAAAATATGAGTATATCATTATTATGTTGGAGCTCATAATCTAGCAGTGTCTAGATTATTCACTTTGTAAGCTAAGATGTTCAGAGAGATTACAAAATATTCGAAAAATAATTATAAAAATAATAAACAAAACTGTATTATGTAAAAATAATCTTTAATGTTTTTATGTTAGAGCCTTTTAAAGCTATTTTCAGTAGGTTAGATATCTACATTATGTATTTGAAATGAGGAAACAACAGACTGTCTTTTATCAAGGGAACGTCAAGGAACATGGGAGGAATGTCTCTGAGCAAAATATAGGATTGTAAGTACCTAGGTGTGGTCAGTGACAAAGTTAGATTAACACTACTACTTTTACACAACATTTAAATTGTCAAAATTAGTTAATACATTGTATTTCAGCATTTCTTAAATTCGCTATAGGCCGACCGGTTAACTGAGACGTTGCCTGAGGTAGCAGCGCGGTGCGGGAGGGATGTGGTGCCGTGTGTGACAACTATTACCCCTCCCGCACCGCACAGCTACCTCAGGCAACGTCTCAGCCTTTAAGAGTTAATAATCTTCTGTTCCGATTTCAATTAAATAAGTAGCTCAATAATTATGATTAAAAATGATTAAAATTATGATTAATTTGTCGTTGACTGCATCAACAGGGTTTGATAAATAATGGGTACAACCTTTTAATTTAATCAAAAAATTTGGGCAACGCCGAACACGATGTTTTACCAACAGCCTCGGACGTTTGCACAAAGGCCGAAAATGTCTTGGTACCTAAAGCTGTTTGGAAAAACGAGTAGTTTTAATATCGCCACAGTACTGCGAGGTCTAAGTTTAAGCGCACAAAAAGCCTCGATTCAGAATAAAAATAAGTTCAGTGAAGCTGATCGAATCGGCTCCCGTAACAAAACTAATTACCTACTTATATATTCGGTAAACGTGTTTGATGGTCGTCTACGGCAAAATCCAGATGGATCAAATCAATTTGTTTGGCCGGGAGAGATCCTGCGCGAGAACTTTGGTAGATTAGGTTTCTACGGGCTCGACTAAAATGTTCTAAAAACACCTAAAGGTTGATTACTCTTCGGCCTCTTCTGCGAATCCGCACTGTAATTCATACAGCTTCGCATATATGCCTCGTTTTTCTATAAGTTCTTTGTGCGTCCCCATTTCGGCGACCACACCTTTGGCGATGACTACGATCATATCTGCATTTTGTATTGTTGATAGTCGATGCGCTATGATGAGACTTGTTCGGCCTTCACTTGCTCTGTCCAGGGCTTCTTGCACCACCTGTAAAATATCAAATTAATTATGTTGGTATAGTCGCCGGTACGTAACTTGGCAAGAATCGATAGATGAGTTTTTCCTTTCTTTAACTTTCTTGCAAACAGACATGTTTAAAAATAATCTATTTTTAAACATGTCTGTTTGCAAGAAAGTTAAAATAATCTATCATGAGTCGGCCGGAAATTGTAATGGCTCTTCGACTTCGATGGGCAGGGTAATTGCGTAACACACTATCAGTAGCAATGGGTTTCATTTTGACAGTTCAACAACATTCATTGCGTTATTCACGTTGTTGAGCAGACACACTTTTCGAACATATGGAGCAATGGATTAGCAATATGCTTCGAAATGATTCAAATTGAGAGTAATAGTGTGTTACGCAATTAGGGTGCGGGACGGGACACATTCCAATGAACAGTTTTCTCATGGGTAAAGTTGCGTCACCAAATTGTCCGGAGTGTAATATAGTGGAAGACACTTAGGTACCATATACTGATGGAATGCGTCCGGAACGAGGCCGAGAGTGATATTGTTATCCAAGTCACTGGATGTTGGAAGGTGTAAATAGCATTCTTGCATTCCCATTGTCAAAGGATGCAAGACTCTTATATATGTTAGCAAAAATAGGATTTAGATCAAAAGGAATACTTAATTGTCTGTACCGATGAGGGTGGCATAATCAATTTGTGATTAAACTCTCTATAAATAAAATAGAATAAAAAAAAATCTATTGCAATTAGGTACCATAGTATAATGACAAACAATAAAAGTGACCATTTTCTTGTTGCACTAATTGTATTTGCGCTAACTTACTCCCACTACGCCAAAGCCTTGCAAAGCTACGTGCCGGCGACTAGGTATACTTAGTCTGTCACATCAGAAATCGGTTGGTTGGTGAGGTGAAAAGAAGGTTTTTATAGGTATGGAATTGAACTATGGGTACCAAGCAGCCTATGTAAATTGGCAATTACCTACAGAGACATGAGACATTTCAGATTTGACTCTGGGATGGCAACCTGCGATACCTCTGGAATTGTAGTCTATAAAAAGGGGCAGTACCTACAAAGTAGCTCGCGAAACTCAAATTTTCTTAGGTTTTTTGCAAGTCAGTGTCAGATTGTATGTTGATCAAAATTTTATTCGCGACCGTAACAAATATGTATTTACAGAATTACTTTTAATCATTGATTCCACTTTCTAAGTAAGTATTGACTATTGGCCTCCAATGTCATGATTTCATGAAATAGTCATTCGATAGGGTAGTATGTAAATGAACTTAGAGACATGATTATAATTCTGTAGATACATGTTTAATAAACGTAAGAGGATTTGAATTTCACCGGCTACCCTAACGTGGACGTAGGCTTACCTATTCGTCATCCAATAAAGTAAAATAAATCTGACATTTCTACCTTTTCGCTATGTGTGTCGAGAGCTGACGTTGCCTCGTCAAGCAGTAGGACGCGCGGGTTCCGGACCAACGCACGCGCGATTGCAATGCGCTGCTTCTGACCTCCGGACAACTGGGATGCGCGGGCGCCGATACGTGTCTCGTATGCCTTATGAAAACATAGGTACATAAATGGAAATCATAAAAATAAATCAGATAAGAGTATCTAAAGGTAGTATAGCCCTATAGTTGCTAATGTAACGCGAAACAAATCATTCAATATAAAGTACTGACTTACCCGCGGCTTCGCCCGGGTGAATATCGGATAATAAATTTTGGCATAGAAAACTTTCTTCTAAAATAATCTAGGTACATAAAAAAGGACCTAGATAAAGATCGTTAGAAACGGAAGACAAAATGACAGATTGTAGAAGGATTTATACGGTGCGATGCTGCGATGTCAAAAATGGAGAAACGTAACGCCACTTTGTATAGAAAGAGCCATGAAAGAGCTGTGTCTATTCTTCGTAGAAATAGAAAGCGTCATGCTAAGCCTGCTGGTTACTTACGTTAGGCAGAGCAGCAATAAAACTGTGTACGTTGGCTTGTTTGGCCGCGGTGACAATCTCTTCAATGCTGACATTCCGCTTGTTGTCACCATACGCAATGTTCTCGGCAATGGTGCGATCGAAGAGCACCGGTTCTTGAGAAACAAGGCCGATGTTCCCACGCAAAGTAGTTAGGCGCATGTCCGTTACTATGTTGTAGTCGTCCAAGAACTGTGCGAACATAAGAATGTGAAAATAAAGACACTGAAGTTTACAGTAAGTCCAGAAATTAAAAGCTAGCAATTCTTATTAATTTTAGGTTAAGATTTTTTTCAACACTTGGCGCCCAGCATGGAACATTGGCATCAAGAATTTGTCTTACAATATTACAATACCTATTTATATATTAAGATTTATGTTCAGAGTTTTATGCGTCATTTTAGTTCTAAACATAATTATACAGACAGACTTTCAAAAACTTTTTGAATGCCCACGTTGGGCGCCAATTTTTTTTAAGCTTCGAAATTGCGCAAATATAGTAAAGTTAATTCTTTCCAGTGAGGATTTATAGACGAATTAATTAAAGGTAAGGTGAGATGGGGTAAGACTATCACCGGGGCTAGACAATCAGTGTCTATTATCTCGATAAGTATAGCGTACTTACGAAATTCTCTTAGTCGGTAAAACAGTACAGTCGTAAAAAATCCCCGCTAAAAATACAGATGTCGCTTCTACAAGTAAATAGGGCCAAAAAACGCCTTTAAAAAATGACAGAACTGAAAAAAATATGTCAAAGTCGCCGGCATATCGGATTTTAAAAAAATTTGGTGAAAAAATTGCAAAAATCTAAGTATTGTTAGCGTAAGTAGCATCCTATGAATATTGGCTTTTAAGTAATTATATCAATATAAATTAAAACAAACGCTCTTCTAAAATATTCTACAAAACAAAAACATAAACTAGAAATTGCGAGCTGGGGAAAGACTATCAGTTTGTCGGGGGCAAGACAAACGTATGTTAGTCTTTCCCCAAGTCAGAAGTAATGTACATTTTCTTGTTGGATACAAATTGTATTGTATATTTTACGTTATAGATTCACGGAATATGGTCCGAAATTATGTTCGAAAGACAGACAGGGGAAAGGCAAATAATATACAATAGTAACATTATCAGAAGCCGTAGAAAAGGTAAACAACGGAGAATTGACTGCTTACAGAGCCTCCATTAATTACGGGATTCCTTGACCAACAATAGTGGCGCGAGTGTATAGCAGATATGGACTGAAATCAGATCTTTTAGGAAGGAGTACAATTATTCGTGAAGAATTAGAACAAAAATTGGCTCAAAACTTACATCAAATGGAAAGATACGGATTTGGACTCTCAAGAAAATAAATTATAGAACTTGTAAAATTATTGTATCTAACGCCATTACTATTATAGCAATGATGCTAAATGATATTAAAAATTATTTTGTTGTTTTATGCACAAATTTTAATACTATTAATATAAAGTTTCCTATGACTTTTACTTTATTCCAACAGTTTTTATTTTTTAAGATGGCTTTAAAGTTTGGAGACCAGAGTTTGGTACCCCTGATTTTGATTGTATGTTAGTCTTACCCCTTATTTATATTTACACGAATTACTTAAAAAGGAACCCTATTAAGTTACACGTAAGATTAAAAATAACAGTTACTACTGTTAACATTATGATTTTTCTTCAGAAACTGCAGTTTAGCACACGTTTTAAACTAAAAAACATTGCTGTTAGTCTTTCCCCGCCACCCGGGGTAAGACTACCAGCTTTTCCAGTTTTACATTTGCTTCATTATTCCAGCTTTGAAAATACTTATGCAAATATATTTATAATCGTTTAAAAGTTTATTTTATCATATATCAGTATAACTTTTACCTCAAAAGTATGGCGAACAACTTCTTCATAAAACCCGGTTTTTTCTGTCGGGTAGGAAACTATGTTAGTCTTACCCCACCCTACCTTAATTGTCTTAGCATCTTGCCTAGTTGGGCGCCATATGGGTGCCATTATTATAAATCCTTCAACTATAAGGAACGTTTAGCAAATATGACGGCACAGATATAGATAGACTTAGATAACGCAAGTATCACGATCTGCATGAAAACCAAGCGTGACATTTTTTGAATACCTACTATGACGTCACAACCAGCCAGCAGTACTCAGGACTGAGCGCGAAAGCGGCGTCTTACGATTTTTTTACGTAAGCTGGGCACGCGAAGTAATTGCTCTTGCGTTATCTAGATGTAAGTTATGTAAGTATCTATTTATCTGTGTTTGACAGACATGTGGCCTGTCAAATTTGGACGGTGGTTTAGAGGAAGATGTAGTGACAAAAATTGAAAAGAGAATGCTTAGATGATAGATGGTTTGCTCATGTGGAGAGGATGAATGAAATGAAAGGCGACTAACAAAAGTTATTTATTTACAAGGAAAATGTGAAACACCGGACGAAGATGCTCTAGAAGGTATTACCGGGTGTAAAAAGACAATTTTAACGAAACCGAGAGCCACTTGTACTTCCCGTCATTGTACACACATCAAAAGTGTCTAGGGATCAAGCATTTTTATGCGGATTTCTTGAGATTGAGATGTGGCTTTGTAATAAATTTATGATTTTATAAATTTATATGGACCCTTTTTGGTGCATTTCATAATTTGAATCAGGAACTGTGAATCAAATTCGAGTAAAAGATGAAAATCAGCTGTTAATATTTTCCCTATAAAAACATACAACGCATTGAAGACATTATTAGTGCTACTGTTTCCCTACTACTGATTAAAACCAACGTTATTATGGAGCGGCGACGTCATTTAAGCAGGGAAGAAATGCTCAGAGCCGTGGGAATGATAGAAGCTGGTTCCCGGCAACGTACTGTGGCTTTAGCTCTGAATACAAGTCAGAGTGTTATCAGTCGACTTTGGACACGTTACCGAAGCACTGGTACCGTGGCTGAGCGCCATGGAGGACGGTATCGCTGCACCACACGGAGACAAGACCGATACATTCAAATCTTAACTCGAAGAGCTCCAACAATAACCGCCATGATGTTAGCCGTGAGGCTTCATCACTCTTCAGGGAACTTAATTAGCGACCAAACAGTCAGAAACCGCTTGCATGAAGTGAACCTTCATTCCCGAAGACCGCTACGGGTACCACCTATAGCAATGCACAATCGTAGGATTCGATATCAATGGGCTCTTGAACACAGAAATTGGGCAGAAGAACAATGGCGTTTCGTGTGCTTTTCTGATGAGTCTCGTTTTGGTATGAGACCGGATACAAGACGTATACGACACTGGAGAACCCCTGGACGCCAACAGCGATTAAAATCCTGCCAGGAAGTCCATCCTTATAGTGGTGGAACCATCATGGTATGGGCGGGTATTTGGATCGGCGGAAGAACTGAGTTGGTTTGGATCAGAGGCAACCTCAACGCTCAAATTTATGCTGAGACGATTGTATCAGACGTCGTCGTTCCTCTACAAGTGCAAATCGGTCCCTTATTTCAGTTAATGCATGATAATGCACGACCGCACACCGCAAGAGTTGTAAGACAGACTCTCGCCGCAGCTAACATCAATGTCCTGCCCTGGCCTGCTCAGTCGCCAGACTTGAACCCGATTGAGCATGCATGGGATATGCTACAGAGAAGAGCTCTGCCGAATATGGAGGGTATCCAGTCGCAAGAAGACCTTTTTTTGTTGTTGCAACGAACATGGGCGGCCATTCCACAGCGTGATTTGGATGAACTCATTTTGAGTATGCCAAACCGATGTTCTTGTGTTGTTAGTGTTCGCGGTAGAAACACGGATTATTAATTGTTTAAGTTACCCAATAAAATTTTAGAGAAAACTGTTATTTCAGTCTTTTTTTCGAACTTTTGTGTTAGTGGTTCAAATGTCAAAAATCCCTTTATTAGGAAAATGGCAAATTTCTTTATTAATGCAAAGGTGACTTGGTTTATCGTTACTGTGACAAACGAAAACACTTTATTTGATGAATCCTTAAAGAAAATTTTAATTAATATCAATCAGGAGAAAAGTTATTGCAAAAATATATGTTGATCCCTAGACACTTTTGATGTGTGTATTTTCATTACTGCACGTTTTTTTAAGAAAACCAGTTTTTAATGTTATAACTCAAACTCTAAGCATTTATTTCAATTAAACCATTTACAGGCACTTTTGAATTGTCAAAACTAACTAGTCGGTCAGTTAGTCAGAAAGCTGAAGCTGGGTACATAATTCTTGTTGCTTCTATATGTGAGAACAATGTTATGAAGAAACAATTCAAAATAGTATAAGATGAAAAAGAAGCCCTGGCAGCTAAGAGATGACCGACAGCGCCCGTTCACGAACATGACGCATGGACCAGCACCACCATAACACAACTCTAAATACCCTCAACAACCCCTGTACCGTTGCATGCGCCCATAAGTATAATGTTTTGCGTTCGTTACCTACTTTGCGCACTACCGTTAACAGCGATTTTTCACACCAAAAGTGAAAATAGTTTCCCAGCAATTATTTTTACACAAAGTTATTTAGTTTGATGTACAGAGGCCAGCACATCAAGCTACCCCAATCTGACAAATTTTCTCAATTGAATATGAACCGTATTCGTTTATAATAAAGTTGAAAATCTATCAACGAAATTTGACGGATTGGGGTAGCTTGATGTGCTGGCCTCTGTACCTACAGAATGCGTATGGTTTGACCGAAACTGCTGTACCGCGCCTCAGGAATGCGCGGCGAGGCGGGGGGCGGGACGCCGTGAGCATTGACGAATGAACTGCCTGCAGTGCCCCCCCACCCCCGTCTTGCCGCGCACATACCGAAGGCGCGGTACAGCGGTTTTGGTCAAACTTCCAGCTAACCAGCGTGTGTATATGACCAGATGTATGAATGTAAATGAAGCAAATGGCGTTCTGTAGTTTCTACCTACTCCGATGGGAAAAAGGCGTCAGTTTATAATTGTGTAATCTGCATTCGCGATTTATTTGCCAAAAATGTAAAAAATAATAATAATAATAATGTAAATCTAATGTAACATGTATATGAGTTTATGGAAAAATAACTTTGAATCCTACACAATAAAGTTCAGTTTACGCTACAACTTCAAACATTTTTATAACTTTTTCAATTTAGTGCTAGTCACTCTGATATCAACTTAATTTCCTTTAAGATAAAGTTGATATTTGTTTAACTTGAAATAATATTAATTTGAAGCATAAGTTTGAATAGACTTTATATAATATGTGTGTTCTTACCACATTGCCTTCGTCAGGGTCATAGAGTCGCTGAAGCAGTTGTATGAGGGTGGACTTGCCGCAGCCGCTGGGCCCCACCAAGGCCACGCGCTTGCCGAAGGGGATCATTAGCGACAGGTTACGCAACACCTCCACCTCACGCCGCGTTGGGTAACGGAACTTTATGTTCTTGTAGTCAATCTTGCCTTTTGCGACCTGCGAATTAGTTGCCATTGAATGATCGATCAATACGTAAGTATGAGTCTGTTCTTCTTTTATGGGCCTGCGTAGGTAAATGATTTTATATCTGTAAGTAGGTTTCTACAAACATCTTGATATATCAATCATATTTTAAAAACTACAGTCCTTTCACAGTTATTTTACCTCTGATTTTGCATCTCTGTCCAAATCACAGTGATCTTTATTCTCATTGTAATAAGGTGGGAGTAGGTTGTTGGATTGCTGCCATTGGCAAGTCTGTCAAAATTATTGTGATCTATATTCTCGTCACAATAAGGTTGCTGTTAGGTTGTTGCTGTCAGAGGTGAAATAACTGTAAACGGACTGTACATGAGGCCGCCAAACTTAGACGTCATAGTGCCAGGGCAGCGGGATTGTCCGAAAAGGTTACCGCTACCTCGGAACATAAAAAGCTAAGGAAGGAACACAGTTGGGTTTTAGTCAGAAAGAGTCTGACACTCCCTTCTGCTCCACCCAGAGCGGGAGGGTCATTTGACGATTTCCCATCCCAAAAAAAAAAGTCCGTAGTCTTGGTCAGATCACGTTGTAAGATTGAGTTCTCCGAGTTACGACGAGTATTTAATCAAAAGTGTCCTAAAATTGATGTGAACAGAAGCACATACGTAATCTTCCAGCACGCAAGGCGAGGTTGTGTTGACAACGAGTGGTTTACGTTGCAGTAGCGACATGACACGACCGGCTGCGCTGACTGCTGCACCAAAGTTAGGGGCGAACGCTAACGCCTGCCCCATCATCCACGCGCCGAATATCAGCGCTTCCGATACCCTGCACAATTAAATAAAATGTCTTATTTATAAATAAAAAAAAACGGCCAAGTACGTGTCAGACTACGCTCGCCGTAGTTGGTATGAACTTATCCCAAGAACAAACTTAACATTGTAGTTGAATTGAAAGACATGCTCTCCCATCAATCGATATAAGTACGTCACGGTCAATTCTCCAACTGTAAATGAAAGTTTATAATCGCAAAAAGATATTTTTTATGTGTTAAAAAAACAAATTAACGATTTTCGAACATTTTCCTTTACCTGTGCCATGAGACTTTACTTCTTGCCTTTCCTGATTTCAGAGCTCCAAGGGACCGTAGACCTACGTATTTGATATTAATTTCAACTTGATATTATACCTCCGGAGAAATGGGGTGTTGACGGACTAGGGTGTGTGAAAGTTTTTATGGAAGAAAGTTAACGCGCGGTCGAAATTACCTCGAAACTCTGTTAGTGCTTATTAATTCTTTGCATAGAAATTAAAGACTTCCCAAATGTTTGGTTTTTCGAAAATTGACCCCTAACTAAGCAAAAGGGAGTAATTAAGGTTTTAAGGGAAGATTATACTCCGTGTCTGGATTATTTCATTAAAGGTTTAAGCATTGAATGACGAATCACAAGATTTGCCTCAACCCCCTTTGGGGATGAAAAGTGGGGATACAGTTTTAAATATATGAATATAAATAATTGTCCCTTTGATCAATAGTCTTGATGAATTAACCCGAATACTTTTCTTAATAAATAAACAGATCGTAATCATTTTCGAAAACTAACTTTTAAAAGGGATGGTTTTAAAGTGGGTCTTAAATGTTATAGGATAATATACGAAATCCACGCGGGAGAAGTGCTAGTCTTTTAACATAACATAGGGTCTAGTTGGAAACCAGAGTCAGGCATTAGTTTTCTGACATTTATGCTGTACTGGGCCTATTTGGCGCAGCCGTGAGGCACATAGTACTTACTGTTTTAAGTTTTTTCTGTTTTGTTTTTGTTTGAATATTTTGTGCCTTAAAACCTGGGTAAAATAAACTTATTTTCATTCCTTCTTACAAAAAAGGAAGTTGTACCCATCACGCCTGCGGAGTTCCGCTAGCTAATTCAATTTAACCCTGTATATGAGATTGATAAACATCATGAAAGTTGGCATGTATATATTTTTTTACGGAGAAGGCTTATAGACGGTTGTTTTCAGATTTCCACGAAGCCGAAGCCGCGGGCAGAAGCTAGTATGCTATATAGTCGATGGTCATCAAAAAAAGAATGCTCCGACTGCCTTTATGGTGAGAGAGGAAAAGCTCAGGAAACCAATTTATTAGAAATATTAGACTTACTTGATAACGCTCTTATAGGGAATCTCCCCTTCGGCGACCAGTACACCACCATACCAGAGTGACAGTGCGTAGCCAGCAACGGGCGCGGTCTGTCCAAAAGAGAAGACGCATCCGCGCCAGCGCAAGCTCTTGCGCGCTGCCAGACGACCACCGACGAACGCGTCGTGGTAGCGCGTCATCACACCTTCTTCACCACCTAAATATAGCGAAATCGTCTCCTCAAGCCCTTTATTTCGATAACTACCATATCGTCATGGCATAATTTAATTTTTCTAGATCTTTCTTAATGGCGTCTAAAATCCGCCATTTTGATTATACACGGCAGTGCTATTCTGTAAAAATCTCACCGTGAAAACTAAGGTGAAGTGAGATGTCATTCCAAGGGATTGCCTCCATTGATAGTTCACTTCACGCTCACTTCACCTATGTTATCACGGTGAGATTTTTACAGAATCGATAGGCTAGTTTTATTAAGTTTCGTTTATTCACCATTGCGTCTTGTATACTTGTCTAGGGCAACTATTGCTTAGTTACCAACTATTTCTACCTGAGAATCGAACCAGATCTGACCTATTTCTGCCTTAAGAAAATTATATAGCGATACACCATTATTGGAAAGGTTCAGGAGTGGTGGCCGCGTACCGGAAGACATAGCGTTGGAAGGTCTCCCACAAGGTTGACCTATAACTTTGTGAAGGCCGCAAGAATCCGCTAGCGCATACAGCGGATTATTGCAGAATGACAGAACCGGTCGAAGTGGCGGGGCTTGGGGAGGCCTATGTCTAGCAGTGGCCGTCTTTCGGCTGAAATAATGATGATGATGATTTTCGTGATACTTACAGAACGCGCAAACAGTTTTGATATTAGTAATAGCTTCCGTAGCAATCGTCGTGGCTTTGTACGAGGCTTCCCTGACGAGTGCCAGACCGACAGACAGGATCCTGCCTTCGAGGACTACGGCGCCGATGACCATAGGCACAGAGATTAAGGAGACCAGGGTCATCTTCCACGTGAAGTACATAGATAGGATGATGCCGATCAGTATGGTGGCTGTGGCTTGCATTAAAGCGCCGATACGAGTGCCTGTTGCCTGGTTAACAAAATAAAGATCATTAAAAATTACATTTACACAAGTAAAGAAATAAAACTGTGGCGCCATCTACATCACCACCTGCGAACTACGCATCATACTGACGTCACGCAAAATCCTCCATATAACAAAATTTACCGCGTGACTAGCATACACAAAGTATTTAGGAACCATCAAATAAATCCTAAAGTTGAAATTAAAAAGTGATTTTTTCTAACATATTAAATAGCATAAAAGTGTGAAGAAAAAAACACACTTTAAATATTGGAATTATACAGGACTTGTTGAGATTTTACTGTTTTCATGTACTGCTATTTATTTTTCTATTTTTAAATTTAGTCTGTGTGTGTTCTCCCTGTGCTAGTCCCAATAAATACTTGCTTTCTTTTATTAAAAGTGTCAAATACATATAGGCCTCTCACCCCCTGCACCGCAGCCGCGTCAGAAGCCAGTCGGGCTGATAAGGCACCGACTCCATTTCTCGGGTCGTCAAACCAACCAATCTCTTGATTCAACATAGATTCAAATGCAGCCACCCTATAACACAAATGTATGCGGTCAAACACGAAATGTGTATATGTTCGGGACATATGAACCTGCACCCTAATTGCGTAACACACTATCCATCACAATCAGAATCATTTTGACAGATATTGCTAAACCATTGCTTCTTTAGTTCGAAAAATTTGTCTGCTCAACAACGTAAATAACGCAATGAATGTTGCTGAACTGTCAAAATGAAAGCCATTGCTACTGTTAGTGTGTTACGCAATTACCCTGCGGGTAAAACCGGTTCGGTGTCGGAGTTCTTATTTATTTGTTGAGGACTTCCAAAAAAAAAATCACAATTTACACAGGGATTTTTGAAAAACACCAGCTCCAGCCACCAGCCTCTTAAGAGGTCATTGTACTCATCATTATGAACAACTTTTACTACGGGACCAAACCTGAAATCGCGAAAAAAAAATTAGCTGTTCCCTACATTTTGACAAGATAGACGAAGATAGATGTAGGGAACAGCTGATTTTAATTTCGCGATTTCAGGTTTGGTCCCATAGTAAAAGTTGTTCATAATGATGAGTACAATGACCTCTTAAGAGGTTGTCGGGGGTGTTTTCAAATAACCCTGTAGAGAATAGTCAAGTGCAGTACATCAATTACAGAAGGCCACCACAATATAATTATGTTTTAAACTATCGAGTAAATAACTTAAAACTTTAATACACATTCAATACCTTCTTTATCATTTGGTTAAAAAAAAAAAATTCACAAAATATGAAATACAAACACATGAGTTAAATAAAACATGACATAAAAACCTTTCACAGTTAGGAATTTTACCTCCGACAGCAGCAACCCAATAGCAACCTTAGTGCAACTACAATAAAGATCTCTGTGAATTTAACAAACTTGTCAATGGCGGCAACCCAACAACAACCTTATTCCAACAGTAATAATATAGGTCGGGGCAAAAATATTTTCGTATTTTGAATCTATTGTTTGTAATCAAACCTCTTTGGCAGTACTGAATGTAACTGGCTGGTTTTAATACTATTAAATGTTGACATTCTAAAGATGCAATAAATTAAAAAAAAACTAGTTCCCGCCATTTCTCAATTGTTTTTCAAGCAAGCAACATGAACGTACTTATGTGACGAAAAAAATCGGTACATTTTAAAATTTTATTACAAAAAAGGTAAAAATGCGACGAACGCCGCGAATAAAATTTGTGCGGTTTACGGACCTAATGCGGTATCAATACGAGTAGCAGAAATGTGGTTCAAGCGTTTCTAGTCAGGAAATTTTAGTGTGAAGGATGAAGCTCATTCTGGACGCCCTGTCACGGATAAAATCAGTGCCATTTTTGAAAAAGTGGAGCAAGATCGACATATTAGTAGTTATGATATTGCTGAAGAACTGGATGTTGATCACAAAACAGTTTTACGGCATTTACAAAAGTCTGGGTACAAGAAAAAACTTGATATTTGGGTACCACATGATCTCACTGAGAGAAACTTAATGCAACGTGTTTCCATTTGCGATTCTTTGTTGAAACGTAATAATTCCTACCCATTTCTCAAACGGTTGATTACGGGTGATGAAAAATGGATCACTTACGATAAGAATGTTCGAAAAAGATCGTGGTCGAAGCATAGACAAGCCCCACAGGCCGTGGCAAAGCCCGGCCTGACTCGGAACAAAGTGATGCTGTGTGTTTGATGGGATTGGAAAGGAATCGTCCACTATGAGCTTTTGCCGCCGGGTAAAACTATCGATTCTGACGTCTACTGTCAACAAGTGATGAGGTTAAAAGAAGCTATTGAGAAAAACCGGCCGGAGCTGGTGAATAGGAAGGGCGTGGTGTTTCATAACGACAACGCCAGACCGCACTCATTTATAGCCACTCAGCAAAAATTGAGAGAGCTTGGCTGGGATGTGTTGATGCATCCTCCGTATAGCCCTGATCTTGCTCCATCAGATTTCCACCTGTTTCGGTCACTTCAGAACTTTTTAGGAAGCATAAAGTTAACCTCAAAAGATCGGCAACAAGTCATCGATCAAAACGGCACATACATATTATAAATAAATAAAAAAATAAACCTAAAAGAATTTTTTTTTGTATGAAAAATACGAAAATACTTTTGCCCCGACCTAATAAATATCATTGTGATTTTTAAAGGGATGCAAACTCAGAGGTGTGAACTGTGAACGGACTGTATAAGTGTATAATGTACAGAGGCCAGCACATCAAGCTACCCCAATCTGCCAAATTTTCCCAATTGAATATGAAGCTTATTCCCTTGCAGTAACGTTGAAAATGTATTAAAGAAAATTGAAACATTGGGGTAGCTTGATGTGCTGGCCTCTGTACATACAGTTTTATGAAAGTTTTCTAACCGTCGACCCTGCCAGTATAATTGCCAATTTCCGTCTACAATTTACCGGTCATCTTTTATCCGTGGAATAACATTGACGTTTGACAGTTCTAGTATGCTAAAACTGTCAAAAATTTAAACTTTATTCCCAGGATAAGACTTATTCTAGGTATAAAAGTTTGGTGGAATTCGCCTTACTACTAATAACCACCGTAACCGTGCAAAACCTTTTTGTAACAAGCCTTCTTATTGGCCGTGTACCTATTATAAAAAGCCACAAGTTACACCTATTGTCTAAAGTTAAATGCATTTATGTACCTTAGTCTAGCCGTGAGCCGAACTCCAGTCAAGTTGAATATAAATAATTGGAAGAAGATGCCGATGCCAGTGTAGACCCCTACACCAAGGAATAAGACTGCAATGATATTCGTCTGGCCACGCACCCAGTCATCGTCGGGACTTTCCAAGTACTAAAAATAAAAAAGTTCATATAATGACCACCATTTCGAGTAGGTTTATTTGTAAGGGTAATTATTTGCCGAAGATTAGAAACAAATGCACGCTAAAGACCCGCACGCACATACGAGGCATCGAGGTAAACCCCCAAGCAGACGCGATGTATCGCAGTGAGGTGTCCTTCGGCATGTGTCTATTTTAGCAAGCTCGCTACCTCGATGTCACCTCCACGTAAAACAAATTTTTACGTGGAGGTGACATCGAGGTAGCGAGCTAAACAGCGATCGCGAGCGATCTTCGGCATGTAATTACCCTTAGGCTTTCATTCTGGCAGTTGCTGGTTACAATAAGTAAATTCTCATGTAAAATAATCGCAAACGAAGTTTTAAACGTGAACTTACCCCGTAGTAAACCTAATAAAGTAGTTTCCCGGCCTCAGATACCTAGCGTTAATTACGTGGAAACGTGGACCACTGAAAAGTTTAAGGATTCACAGGAAGATCTTTGGCAGTGGTCAGGGGTAGTCTAAGGTCCGGGAGTCTGAGAACCAGTCTTACCAGGGGGTATCGTAGTAACTGTGTTGTGGAGGTCAGATAGGCAGACGTTCCATGAAAAATACTGGTATTCAGCTATATCTGGTTAGACTGGAAGCATACCCCAATGTATCTGGTTAGACTGGAAGCATACCCCAATGTAGTTGGAAAAAGGAAAAGCCTTGGCAGATGACGTTGATTGCATCATTGCACATGTGAGTTCTGAAACTAGTGGGCTTTTATGGGCTGATGGCGATTACTGGGATGGTTTTAGTGCGATCAAAATCCCACATGTCGCGGTCACCCAGACAAAGGTGTAGGTAGCAGCGTAGAAAAAAATACATACCCCGTAAGTCTCTCCGAAAAGAATAGCGAACGTCGGGAAGGAGGAGCCGACAGCTATCGCAGCTAACACGCCGGCTACCATGAGCCACTTCTCCGGCTCACACAACTTCATGATCTGCCAGGTGGTCGGGCTTAACTCCTCCTCCTCTTTCTCTTCTGGCAAAGAACCACCTGACGACGCTGAGGCTGACGATGAAGAGCTTACTGTAGATTCTATGGATTCTATAGATTTCATCCTTGACAGCTTTTTTTTTACATCTGTAATCAGGAAAATGCTAGATAAATTATATAACTTATATAATCCGAGGATAGTGATCATACTGATGTGCAATATAAACAAGTCTTTACATGAACTGTTGGAAATCAAATGAAATTGTTTATTATGCAAATAAGATATCGAAATCACTTTGACACGTCTATTATATAAAAAAAAATAAGCTACATGAGGTCGGCATTTCCTATCTGGTTACTCTGAGAACAAAGGCTCTCTTTTAAAGTCCAGACATATCTTGGCTCAAAACTTTGACTGCCCGCGCCTTACTAGATCTTTAAGCGCTTTAATTTGTTTTGTGTGCGGCTTCCACTTACAGCCGTTTTTATTGTAAAATCTTTTCTTATTCACCTTTCATTTGAAACCTCTCAACCCGAAAGTAGTATAACACGACAAGTTTAATACTGTACCCAAGTAGCCAGAAGGGTTTAGCAATCGACATGAAGTGAAGAGAATGTAAATCAGAAAGTCTTACGTTTTGGTCCCTGCTCACTTTTGGCTTCGAGATCGCTAGTGACGTCAGCTGACTCAACTTGATTCTCCTGATGGAGGTGATAAAACCGTCCTTTCTTAGCCATTAGTTCAGAGTGCGTGCCCTCTTCAACCACCTCGCCTTTGTCCATAAACACTATGCGGTTCGCGTTCAGCACCGTTGCTAACCTATATGATTGATTATAGAGTTCAGAAATAAGGTCCGTTACACCCAGCCGGAGTAACAGCTGATAATATCAGATTAACTGAATACATTTTGTTGCTCCAACATTTTTGACTGTACACAAGACCTAACTCAGTCTACATAGAAGCCCGCTGCTGGAAATAGGCCTCTCCCTAATTTTTCCACAACACCTTCTGCATTCAATCAAAATCGAACTACAACTTCTGAATTGATCGGGCACTAGATTACAAAAGATTTATGAATTAAATTATTTCGTAGTGAAGGCCCATTACTTTCATATGTACCTGTGGCTCACCATAACGGTGGTCCTTCCAGCCGCCGCCGAGTCCAAAGCTTTCTGTACCTTGGCCTCGCTTGAAGAATCAAGAGCCGAAGTGGCCTCATCAAGGAGCAGGATCTTAGGTTTTCTTACCAAGGCCCTAGCTATAGCAATGCGTTGCTTTTGCCCTCCGGATAGCTGGGCACCTCTCTCGCCGATCATGGTGTCGTACCCCTGTTTATAAAAAATAATTAAAATATCTGCACATTTCAATAAAAAAAACGCTGTTCGGCCCACTCGTAGTGAGTGATGGTTCATACAATATCTAAGCAAGTGATGTAGGAGGATGTTTTCAATGCGGCGCGACCTGCCTGTATTTGCGTCCGCCTCAAAATTACCTACTCTTCTCTCTTTAAGTGAAACTAAGATCCACACTCACACAAAAATCCACCTACATCACTTGCGTGCACTTTGTCTCTCTGTTTCTGTATTTAACTGAAACTTAGAGCCCGTTCTTAGTTTTACTTTTGATGATGCAAATAGCCACACACACAAAAGTAATTGATATTATAAAATAATTATGGTAGATGTTTAAAAAGTATAGGGAATTTAGGAACTAACAATAGACCGACTGGAATAGGGTGTTTAAATTCTTATGTGATGGGCTACCCAGTGCTGCTATGTCAAAGTCAAATCATTTATTTCAAATAGGCACTTAAAAGGCACTTTTGAACGTCAAAAATATGCTATCAAATATCAAATAAATAAATGAAGCTGTTACATACATCAGGAAGTTTTTTGATGAAGTCATGGCAATGGCCCGCCTTTGCCGCTGCGATAATTTCTTCATCCGTAGCGGCTGGATTACTCATTCTAGAATAATAAAAGGTACTTTCAGATCTAAAATTTAATCAATGAAAGCGTTTTCGTCATCATCATCATTTCAGCCAAAAGACGTCCACTGCTGGACATAGGCCTCCCCCAAGCACCGCCACTTCAACCGGTTCTGTGCTTCTCGCATCCAGCGGATTCCTGCGGCCTTCACAAAGTAATCGGTCCACCTTGTGGAAGGCTTTCTCACGCTACGTCTTCTGGTCCACGGTCGCCTTTTACCTTAAAGCGAACTTGAATTTAATTTGTAGAGGAACGCTCATGATATGACCCCAGCGTGTAGGAGTCCCCAACTAGGCGTTAGGCGAGACATCATCGGCCTACAGCAGCTTACTGCTGGACATAGGCCTCTCCAAATGCACGCCATTTAGCTCGATTCTCGGCAACTCTCATTCAGCTGCTACCAGCCACCCTGCGAAGATCGTCGCTCCACCTAGCCACAGGGCGTCTTACGTTTGCCGAGTCGCGGTCTCAACTAAAGATCACGTCTACCCCAACGGTCACCAGTTCTACGGCTAATATGACCGTCTCATTGGCATTTCATGTTGCTTATTCTGTGAGCAAGTGATTTAAATCGATTGGTTGTAAAATGCACATATCAACAGCTAACAGTCCTGCTTTATCAACAGATCCAGAGAATTGCTTTGTCAGTCTAACTATTACGAAATTTATTCACTTCTAAAGTTAAGAATTTTATTCATCTATGATAATGAGTTTACCTAATATTCTCTTTGATAGTTCCAGCAAAAAGAACGGGCTCTTGTCCAACGACTGCGATATGGTTCCTGTAGTGTCTGACGTTCATGTTCCTCAAGTCGTAGTCAGACGCCGTCACCTTCCCCGAGTCAGGATCGTACATCCTCTGGATGAGTTGCAGCACGGTTGACTTGCCGCAACCACTCGAACCCACCAACGCCACCGTCTCGTTGGCATTTATCTTCAGATTTAGCCCGTTTAACACCTAAAATTGAACAAAATTTTAATTCAAAAAAGGTTGGTGTTAAATATTTATCAAAATATTCATGCATTATTTAGTAACTGATAACGATGCGGATGATTCCCGTCCTTGGTATACACGGCTTCGGGTTTTCAGATGTCATTTCCAGTTTTAGCTGGTCTCGCAAGCTTTAGGCTTTTCGTAGAATGAGAAGTTAGCTTAAATACTGGAAATGTATTATAGCTTGATAATATGTCGCCGTGCTTAAACCATTAAATACCCATCAAACCAAACCAAATAATGCCATTAAAAAGATGACCACAATGTTCTGTGAAGTTATACCTGTACGTCACTACGTGCTGGGTATTTAAAGTACACATCGTTAAACTCAATGTTCCCAGTGAGTGGAGGTCTTTGGCCCTCAGTGGAAAATACGTCTATGACTGGCTGACGGTCAATGACTGCATAGACTGATGCAGCAGACGCTCGGGCTGTCGAAATGGCTTCCATGTGAGGAGCTGTAAGACCCACGTTTTGAGCTCCTTGCAATACACTGAAGAATACCTGAAAGAAAGGTTCTTTAAATTATAATTTTAGCGATTTCACCTATAATCACTCGATTGGAAATAATTGTAGTAGCTAGAGAATACAGATATCTAGATGAACGAAAAGATTGGGCTGGTAGTGCAGTCATCTCGGCACTAGCAGCACCCTAATTGCGTAACACACTTATCAATCACAATCTGTATCATTTTGAAGGAGGAGGAGGAGGAGGAGGGTTATAATTCCATTGCTTTATAATATGTTCGAAAAATTTGTCTACTCAATTTATATCTATGTAAGTATTATATAAGATTCAAAGTCCTGATTGACTGATATATCAACGCACAGCCTAAACCGCTGATCCTAGAGACAATAAAGGAGGGCGTGTTCTTTGTGATGAGTAGGTATCCACTAAGAGTTTGCCGAAATTCCACCCTTAAGAGGGTGAATGGGAGAAGGGTGAAATATCACACGGACGAAGTCGCGGGCAGAAGCTAGTAACTTATATAACGCAGTGAATGTTCTTGAGGTGTCAAAAAGAAAGCCATTGTACTGTTAGTGTGGTACGCAATTACCCCGCAGGTCTGGGTTGTGTGGTTATAATAGCTAATTAGCAATACCTTGTTTGATTGCAATAAATAATGAATACGACAAGAAATATAAATGCAAGTATACTTACAATCATGAGTACAGCTGGCGTATATAAAGGTTTTTCTTCGTGTCTGCTTTCTATGATGAGAGCAACTCCGTACCAGAAGGCTAGAGCATATGTAGCGTAAATGATGAACCACATAACACCGCTTCCTATGCCTGCGAACACACCTTTCTTCATTCCCATCTTCTTAGCTGGTTCCAGGCGACGTGCATATCTGGAAAATATAAGGCCGTAGCAGACATGAAACTTCTAGTGTGTGGAAAGTACTTTTATTTTACATAAATAATTAACAATCCGCGCAAAAAAATTAAAACTTAGTTAAAAAGAAAAAGATTCTTCCATTTCAATGGAAATCATCAAATGACCCCTCTCTCTGTGGGTGGAGCAGAAGGGAGTGTCAGACTCTTACTGACTAAAACCCACCCGTGTTCCTTCCTTAGCCCTTTATGTTCCGGGGTAGCGGTAACCATTTCGGACAATCGCGCTACTTCGGATAATCCTGAAGAGTGGTACCTAAACCTTAATAAGCGACACATTATTGATGCCCAACATGGAGGGGCCCGTGGCTAAATAATAACAGCCGCACAGGTCGATCGATCAGGTTAAGCTACGCTTGCCGCGGTTGCTGTGGATGGGTGACCATCTTTACATTCTGAGGCACGGAGGGGTCCGTGCCTCGGAAAGCACGTTAAGCCGTTGGTCCCAGCTGTCATTCGTGGATCTTTGACAGTCGTTACGGGTAGTCAGAAGCCCGAAAGTCTGACAACCAGTCTTACCAAGGGGTATCGTATTACCTACCCAGTAACTGGGTTGTGGAAGTCAGATAGGCAGTCGCTACATGTAAAATACTGGTATTCAGCTGCATCCGGCTAGACTGGAAGCCGACCCGACCCCAACATAGTTGGGAAAAGGCTAGGCAGATGCAGATGATAGTGATGCCCGACATCTACGCGAACGAAGTCGCGGGTACAGCTAGTTGATAAACATAATAGAATATTTATAAGTTTAGGAACACGCACAGGATGTAAAAGTGAATGTGATAATACGTGTATGCTATTTAGTGCGTATTTATTCAGTAACACGCAGATATCCTAGGTAAGTTCAATGTTATTGCTTTTTACAAGAGGCCACTACATCCAGTTTCGCTACAAGTTCATTGTAACAGTACTTGCTGCGTCCTAACAGGGTCATGTACTCAAGTTGCCTAGTCATAGCTTGGAACTATGTGTACATTAAACAAATAAATAAGTGGTAAATAAGTAAATATCTGGTGCAGCTTTGTCCCACTTCGTTATCGATCGTAACGCAAGAGTGGCTGATGGTACAAAATAAAATGTACGGTAATACCTGTCAATTTCTTTTTTTTGTCCACCGAAGGCGACCACTGTTCTTATCGCAGATAGAACTTCTTCTGCGACAACGCCTGCTATGCTGTATGCTCTTAATTCTTGAGATGTCAACGACGATTGCACCTAGAACGAACGATTTATTATCTAAGTGCATCTAGAATTTCCATTTTAATTTCCAATTGAAATCTTAATTTAAAAATGTGGCCACCTACTCATACTGGGCCCTAACAGCGGGGTAATTACGTAACACACTATCAGTAGCAATGGCTTGCATTTTGACAGTTCAACAACATTCATTGCGTTATTTACGCTATCGAGCAGACAAATTTTTCGATCATATGAAGCAATGGATTGGCAATAACCTTCAAAATGATTCAGATTGAGATTGATAGTTTGTTACGCAATTAGGGTGCAGCATAAACAACATATGTAGATATACCGTCGAAACGAAAAGAAGAAGAATTGAAAAATAGGCTGGAATTCGTGACTTCTCGTTCATTCTTAGGGCATCATTGTATTTGTTTTCAAACACTTATAAGGGTGCTTATATAAAGAAGCGGGTTTTCGGTCCCGACTCCCGGTACAGGTCTCCGCAGGTTTGATCTTCAGAAGGAAACAGTTACATATTTTACCTGTTTCTTTATGTGTGAGAGCATAAGTTAATGTTGGACTATTTCACCCGCAGCGATCGGCACCGACCCACACAGACTCGCCTGCACTGGAAACCAGCAGTGCTATTCTGTAAAAATCTCACCGTGAAAACTAAGGTGAAGCGAGCTGTCATTCCACCTGATGTTAGGGATTGCCTCCATTCATAGTTCACTTCACGCTCACTTCACCTATATTATCACGGTGAGATTTTTACAGAATCGATAGGCTGTTTCTTTATGTAAGCACCCTAATGTTTGATGCTTTCTATAAAAAGTGTACACAAATATTTGGTATATAGATACATAGTTATAAAAGCTTGGCGTATGGTCACGTTCCACTGCAGTGAGGGAACTGCGACACTGCAGATATAAACATTTTACCAACCTTAGCAACAATAGCCGTGGTGGCTATCACTACCGGTGTACACGAAAGGATCACGAGAGTGAGCTCCCAGCCGTAAATGAAGGAGATGATCACTGAGGTGACGAACGACATCACCAGGTAAATGAAGATGGGCACTTTCTCCGCGATCCCTTCGCGAAACTTCTCGATGTCACTTAACAAAAAAAAAAGGAGTTAGATTAAACATCATTAACATCACTGTTTTTCCAGAAGGAGTACTTCGAGAAAAGAGGGGACGAAAATGTTGTAGTCTTACATAAAAGGGGCCGAGCCTATTATCAAAAACAGGACATAAATCCGGACTCCGGACTGCTTTAAAGAATTGAATGGACCTGAGGAATCGAATCACCTTACGTTCAGTAGTCCTGCTTGCAAACAACAAGTTAGTTGTTATCCGTAGCACTTCTAAACAGTCTTATTATTTATGTACTCCACAAAATACAGAAGTACAACGATTTCTGTGTCAACGCTTCTTTAGACATTCTTTGTCCCATCCTATTGGATGGCATACGTAGGTACAGTCAGCAAAGGAGATAAGTATGCAGGGTAGTCGAATATACACACATCAAAAGTGTCTAGGGATCAAGCATTTTTATGCGGATTTCTTGAGATCGAGATGTGGCTTTGTAATAAATTTATGATTTTATAAATTTATATGGATCCTTTTTGGTGCATTTCATAATTTGAATCAGGAACTGTGAATCAAATTCGAGTAAAAGATGAAAATCAGCTGTCAATATTTTCCCTATAAAAACATACAACGCATTGAAGACATTATTAGTGCTACTGTTTCCCTACTACTGATTAAAACCAACGTTATTATGGAGCGGCGACGTCATTTAAGCAGGGAAGAAATGCTCAGAGCCGTGGGAATGATAGAAGCTGGTTCCCGGCAACGTACTGTGGCTTTAGCTCTGAATACAAGTCAGAGTGTTATCAGTCGACTTTGGACACGTTACCGAAGCACTGGTACCGTGGCTGAGCGCCATGGAGGACGGTATCGCTGCACCACACGGAGACAAGACCGATACATTCAAATCTTAACTCGAAGAGCTCCAACAATAACCGCCATGATGTTAGCCGTGAGGCTTCATCACTCTTCAGGGAACTTAATTAGCGACCAAACAGTCAGAAACCGCTTGCATGAAGTGAACCTTCATTCCCGAAGACCGCTACGGGTACCACCTATAGCAATGCACAATCGTAGGATTCGATATCAATGGGCTCTTGAACACAGAAATTGGGCAGAAGAACAATGGCGTTTCGTGTGCTTTTCTGATGAGTCTCGTTTTGGTATGAGACCGGATACAAGACGTATACGACACTGGAGAACCCCTGGACGCCAACAGCGATTAAAATCCTGCCAGGAAGTCCATCCTTATAGTGGTGGAACCATCATGGTATGGGCGGGTATTTGGATCGGCGGAAGAACTGAGTTGATTTGGATCAGAGGCAACCTCAACGCTCAAATTTATGCTGAGACGATTGTATCAGACGTCATCGTTCCTCTACAAGTGCAAATCGGTCCCTTATTTCAGTTAATGCATGATAATGCACGACCGCACACCGCAAGAGTTGTAAGACAGACTCTCGCCGCAGCTAACATCAATGTCCTGCCCTGGCCTGCTCAGTCGCCAGACTTGAACCCGATTGAGCATGCATGGGATATGCTACAGAGAAGAGCTCTGCCGAATATGGAGGGTATCCAGTCGCAAGAAGACCTTTTTTTGTTGTTGCAACGAACATGGGCGGCCATTCCACAGCGTGATTTGGATGAACTCATTTTGAGTATGCCAAACCGATGTTCTTGTGTTGTTAGTGTTCGCGGTAGAAACACGGATTATTAATTGTTTAAGTTACCCAATAAAATTTTAGAGAAAACTGTTATTTCAGTCTTTTTTTCGAACTTTTGTGTTAGTGGTTCAAATGTCAAAAATCCCTTTATTAGGAAAATGGCAAATTTCTTTATTAATGCAAAGGTGACTTGGTTTATCGTTACTGTGACAAACGAAAACACTTTATTTGATGAATCCTTAAAGAAAATTTTAATTAATATCAATCAGGAGAAAAGTTATTGCAAAAATATATGTTGATCCCTAGACACTTTTGATGTGTGTAGTTGAAGTTTAGTAAGAAAACGATTGATGTTTTCGAATGAAATTTCCATTTGATAAATGAACTGCTTGTTTTCCATTAATTAAATTAAATTTCATTCGAAAACATTAGTTTTTTACTAAACTTCAACTATATTCGACGACCCTGGATACTTATCTCTTTTGCTGACTGTATATGGTAGAGAAACCCAGGATGAAAAGTTTTCAAGGAGCGACTTCCAAGGGAATCGCTATATTTGACTGAGAAATTAATCAGAAACGTAAAGGAAAAAAACTAATACTTACTCGGACACTTTGGTTGCGAAGTTCATGGTGGTGTTCAAGTCATACCACGAGATGTCTTGACGAAGTACAGCTCGCAGAAACAATGCCTTTAGCCTGTCGACCTGGAAGCATTCGGAACATTACATATAGGGGTGCAACTTTCGAATACCAGGTAAATTTAACATTCACAGACATATCAATGACAATTTTAGCCCGAGTTCTTACGTGAACCAATTGATATTTTGAGTCTTGATTAGTCAACCTACTAGCTTATAGAATGATAGTCATATTGTCCAAAAAGTCTGTCATCGGGAATCAGGAATTACTTAAATAAATATTCGATGGCAGATACATTTAAGTAATCCTGATTCCCGAAAAGTCCCGCCTGTCAGTCATGGATCTTTGACAGTGGTTACGGGTCGTGAGAAGCCCGAAAGTCTGACAACCAGTCTTACCAAGGGGTATCGTATTGACCAATAAGTGGGTTATGGAGGTCAGATAGGCAGTCGCTCCATGTAAAATACTGGTATTCAGCTGCATCCGATTAGACTGGAAGCCAACCCCAACGTAGTTGGGAAAAGGCGAGGCAGATCTTCAGGACCATATTTTGTAGTTTTATGTACGAAAATAGAGAAGTATCACTACATAGTATAAAACAAAGTCGCTTTCTCTGTCCCTATGAACGCTTAGATCTTTAAAACTACGCAACGGATTTTGATGCGGTTTTTTTTAATAGATAGAGTGATTCAAGAGGAAGGTTTATATACACACATCAAAAGTGTCTAGGGATCAACATATATTTTTGCAATAACTTTTCTCCTGATTGATATTAATTAAAATTTTCTATATGGATTCATCAAATAAAGTGTTTTCGTTTGTCACAGTAACGATAAACCAAGTCACCTTTGCATTAATAAAGAAATTTGCCATTTTCCTAATAAAGGGATTTTTGACATTTGAACCACTAACACATAAGTTCGAAAAAAAGACTGAAATAACAGTTTTCTCTAAAATTTTATTGGGTAACTTAAACAATTAATAATCCGTGTTTCTACCGCGAACACTAACAACACAAGAACATCGGTTTGGCATACTCAAAATGAGTTCATCCAAATCACGCTGTGGAATGGCCGCCCATGTTCGTTGCAACAACAAAAAAAGGTCTTCTTGCGACTGGATACCCTCCATATTCGGCAGAGCTCTTCTCTGTAGCATATCCCATGCATGCTCAATCGGGTTCAAGTCTGGCGACTGAGCAGGCCAGGGCAGGACATTGATGTTAGCTGCGGCGAGAGTCTGTCTTACAACTCTTGCGGTGTGCGGTCGTGCATTATCATGCATTAACTGAAATAAGGGACCGATTTGCACTTGTAGAGGAACGATGACGTCTGATACAATCGTCTCAGCATAAATTTGAGCGTTGAGGTTGCCTCTGATCCAAATCAACTCAGTTCTTCCGCCGATCCAAATACCCGCCCATACCATGATGGTTCCACCACTATAAGGATGGACTTCCTGGCAGGATTTTAATCGCTGTTGGCGTCCAGGGGTTCTCCAGTGTCGTATACGTCTTGTATCCGGTCTCATACCAAAACGAGACTCATCAGAAAAGCACACGAAACGCCATTGTTCTTCTGCCCAATTTCTGTGTTCAAGAGCCCATTGATATCGAATCCTACGATTGTGCATTGCTATAGGTGGTACCCGTAGCGGTCTTCGGGAATGAAGGTTCACTTCATGCAAGCGGTTTCTGACTGTTTGGTCGCTAATTAAGTTCCCTGAAGAGTGATGAAGCCTCACGGCTAACATCATGGCGGTTATTGTTGGAGCTCTTCGAGTTAAGATTTGAATGTATCGGTCTTGTCTCCGTGTGGTGCAGCGATACCGTCCTCCATGGCGCTCAGCCACGGTACCAGTGCTTCGGTAACGTGTCCAAAGTCGACTGATAACACTCTGACTTGTATTCAGAGCTAAAGCCACAGTACGTTGCCGGGAACCAGCTTCTATCATTCCCACGGCTCTGAGCATTTCTTCCCTGCTTAAATGACGTCGCCGCTCCATAATAACGTTGGTTTTAATCAGTAGTAGGGAAACAGTAGCACTAATAATGTCTTCAATGCGTTGTATGTTTTTATAGGGAAAATATTGACAGCTGATTTTCATCTTTTACTCGAATTTGATTCACAGTTCCTGATTCAAATTATGAAATGCACCAAAAAGGATCCATATAAATTTATAAAATCATAAATTTATTACAAAGCCACATCTCAATCTCAAGAAATCCGCATAAAAATGCTTGATCCCTAGACACTTTTGATGTGTGTATAGGTATAATACATGCATGCATGTGATGTCGTAAATAAACACATTTTTTTGCGCTTACTTTCCAAACGCTGGCTGAACCCTACGAGATAGGTCAAAATAATGTACTACAGTATTGTACACCTTAAAAAGTTCTACAAAAAAGTCCGCGATGGTATATGTCTATCTCTTAGGGATAACCCACAATAATCATTTTTTATCCTTTACTTTTTACCAGAAATAATGGCTTATTTACGAAGCAATTTTAAGCAATACAGCATTAATCCTTATTCAATTAAGTACCTTAAATACGTTGTGCATTTAATATAGATAAATATGGCCCTTTACAGCATGTAATTTAAATGAATATGTTCGAAGATATTACAGATATAAAATGCAGGGACATAGCGGTTGCTGCGGTAACGGCCGCGGCGGCGCGTGCTGGCATTCTTGAAATACCTGTACTTAGTATCAGTATTGCACCCGTGCGAAGCCGGGGCGGGTCGCTAGTAATGTATAAGTAACTAGCGGCCTGTACCGGCTTCGCACGGGTGTACATTTATTTTTTAAACATTTTATTTTTTTCTTGCAATTAAAAAAGCCTATATTAATCAGTGATTGTAGCATTCAAATGGTGAAAGAATTTTTAAAATCGGTCCAGTACTTTTTGAGGCAATCCATTACAAACAAACATACAAACCTTTCCTCTTTATAATATTAGTATAGATAGAAAAGTATGGAAGAAAAAGACATGTTGCGCACAACCCAAATAAGTTGGGATAGGGACAAGAGAATGAGAATAGCATACGAAAATAGTTTGCTCTACCTAAAATTACTTTGCTGTGGACGAGATGCACTAAAGCCGTGACTAACGTATCTAAAGTCTATTCAAACTTATGTTTCAAATTAATATTTTTTAAAGTTAATCAAAAATCAACTGTATTTTAATGGAGATTAAGTTGATTTCAGAGTACTAACATTATTAAAAACTTATAAAAATGTATGAAGTTGTAGCGTAAACTGAACCTTATGCAGGATTTAAAGTTATTTTTCCATAAATTCATATTTGTTTACATTATTGGCAAATGGCGAATTCAGATTATACGCTACGTTCGATAATATCCTTTCTTTGAATCTTACAAGTTACCTGTTTAAGTGCCATATAATTGAAGATATCAACACTGATGGCACCGACGATGAACTGGCCAATCGAGAACACTGTGCAGCCGATGCCGAAAGCCTGGGAGTCTTGAATCAACGCCTCCCTGTTCTCTGCTCTCGATGCATTTGTACTGTAACACGTTAAATGGTTCATTACCATCATCGTATCAGACCATAAACGTGAATTGCTGTATAGCAGTTCCTATTCTGTAACTATAGCAAAGACATTGAATGATCGTTAAAATGAAAAAGCGACCGGGATTGATCCAAATTCGATCACAGTTTTTGTGATCATACTGACCTGCATAATTCACAACCATCCGACAGGCTCTTATATCGACTATGACACATTTTGATGACCTGATTTGCCTTGCCTCCAGCTGTCGGAAGAATAGTGGTCGTCTATTTGAATTCAACTGACAAAATTTTCGGGTTTTGGACTTGTGAATATCGTTTAGTTAGAGAATTCCTACGATAACATTGATTGATGTTCAATAAGGTACGGAAGCGTATCGAATTGTTGTGAATGGCTATAGATATGGTTTTACTAGCACAGCTTCATAAAGATCCGGGGCAGCGGGATTGTCCGAAAGGGTTACCGCTGCCCCGGAACATAAAGGGCTAAGGAAGGAACACGGGTGGGTTTTAGTCAGTAACAGTGTGACACTCCCTCCTGCTCCACCCTGAGCGGGAGGGGTCATTTGATGACTTCATATCCACAAAAAAAAAGAACTTCATAAAGATATCTGGGAATTGCCAGATGCCGAGTTATAGTCACTCCATGTTGGGAACAAGATCAGACAAGATGATTGTTATTCCGCGGCAAATTATGGGCTGGAAGTCGATCACAACTCAGTAAACAAAGGGCTAAGTGGATGATGAAGGGTGCTGATTTCACATACATCCTTTAGTTGGTTATTAGCATGGTGTAGTTGGTTAGTTGGTTCGCACAGGTGATTTTTTCTTTCGGTGATTTTTTTTTCACGCACTGACTTTTTTTCAACGCACTGCGCCGAGAGTTGCAAATCCAGTACACAATAAAATTTCGCCGCGATATTTTTACGTCCGTGCAAACTTGGGCTTATAAAGTTCACAGGAGTGAATCGGGAGGGGCTTTATTCGATTAGTGTAATGACCATTCAAACAAACCAGTAGATAACTTAACTTACAGTATTTTGCCTCCACCAAATAACGAAATGGTGTAAGTCTCGGTCGAAGTTCCGACCATGACCGTACGGTCGATGAGGAGTGATGTGAACTCGCCATAGATGATGACGCCCAGAGGTACGAAGAAGCCATTGATGCAGGAGAGAATTATTCCAAAAAACAGGAATAGTATCTCGCACGGCTTAGCGTACCTGTACTGTGGAATGAAATTAATCATAGTTATATCAAGTTGATTTGGTCAAGAAAGGGCTTTGGAATCTCTGTGTTATTCCAATAATTATTTGAAGAATTTTTATGCTAAGTATACATAATTGAATGAAGAGATTAATTGCTCAAAGTGACATGCTCGGACGAAGTGTGCTCAAGTAGGTAATTCGTTAGCAAAAAGCGCGGAGCGCACTTTTAATTAATCCAAAAAGCGGGAACGCTTTTTTAATTCAATTTAATTTTGGAATTTTTAGTGTGTGCGTGTTTTTTTTTGAAACTACATATTTTTATTTTAAAATTTTGCGTCCAGTATTTTCTTCGTTAAGTTAATAAGTATAAAGTCAACGAAGTTATGACGATTAAGGGCTATTATATTAAACTCATCAAAACAAATCACAATGGTGGTATGGTGTACATAATAAAGAGTATTCTATTCTATTCTAATCATATGACCACAAACTCAAGAGATGTAGGTACTAGTAGCCCCTGAAAAATTCCACCATCCACCTCTTGATGCCAAATTATAATTTTGTCATCCAAACTACATATTATATACATATATACAGTTTAATTTCGGTACGACCATTAGAAGTAGGTTAAATTTTAATTCTAAGATTTTTTTAAATTTTTAGTTACAAGTGTTTAAACCTCGCAATGTGGTCAGAGGTGCTTTTGTAATTTGCACGAAATAGGTTGTTTCAGAGTAAACTTCTATAATGTTAAAAAGTAATAAAACTGTATTGCAAAAATACTTACTAATTTGTGCCAAGAAACTGGTTCAGATAGCGCTCTCTCTTCTTTTTCTCTAAAAACATAAAGTATCAATTACTCTAGCATATAGTATACTCGGCTACACCTCAAGCTATACGTTTCCCGTTTTAGCTGACCTCGGATTGTACAGGTTTTCGTACAATCAGAAGTCAGCTTATACTGGTTATGTATAGCTAGATGTGTAGCCGTGCGTACAACCTTTGTACCTATTCAAAACAAAAACGGGATTGAAAATTTTTATGGAGCCTGGCATACCTACCTGACCGCCATTTTAATTAATTTTGAAAATGGCGACCACGCATGAAATCTATATAAATCATCAATGCAAACAGAAAACATAATACGACTAAAGCCCATAAAGCTTTCGCGATCTTCAAAGACCTCTGCAGGTTATGATCGAGGGGTAAAGACGTTACAAGTCACTTTGATAATTGAAACGCTTTTGTGAAATATGATATAGCTAGAATGGACCTCCATACTAGCCACATCATCTTTTGCAAAATCGTTTCGGTGCCACTAGTACTCACCTGACTTCTTAGATGGCGTCTAATTAATAGGGATGTACGAATGAAGACAGTGACACCGACACGCTAGGCAGACCCGAATAAATTTGGGTAAGGGCAAGAGATGATGATGAGTCGTTTATTGTAAGCATAACAGCCTATAATGTTCCGACTGCTTACAGGCCGCCTCTCCATACCATAATGTAGGTAAATAAAGGAACTCTTAAATATCATTAAGAGCTCCGATAAAACCAACTAAAATAACATAACATAATCAGCCTATAATGTTCCCACTGTTGGGACACAGGCCTCTTTTTTTCTCGAGAAAGTGGGCTGTAATTCACCTCGCGGGCCCAGTGCGGGTTGGTAGACGTCACATGTCTTCGAATTTTGGTTCTGGGACATGCCGGTTTCCTCACGATGTTTTCCTTCACCATTTCTTGTAATCAGCAAAAATAATACTTACTGTTCCGCGTGTGCGAGTTTCTCAGCAAGATAAGCAGAGTTCTGTGCTATTGAGGTTATAGTCAAGGAGTTTTGCCGCCACCCACCGAGGGCGAAGGACGCTCCTTGTCCACTCACGCGTCGCTGCGCGTATTTTGAGAAGCTTTTGGTTGAGTCATCGCGTTTCATTATCAGGGTAGCCGCTCTGAAAAAGATAGGGAAAAAATTACCACAAACGTTTTTGAGTATTTTGAACCAACACTCCAGACTTCCAGAGACTCCAGGAAGTCGACCAAATTCACTATAGTTCATGCCAGAAGGACTGCTCACTCACAACTATGTATAAAGTCAAAGTCAAAGTCAAATCATTTATTTGAAATAGGCACTTAAAAGGCACTTTTGAACGTCAAAATTAAAAATTAAAAAATAGAATTGATTCTAGTCGCCCATTCCAAAATGTAGTTTTCGTGTGGAGAAGAATGGGCAAGAAACTCCACCGTTACTCTTTTAAAATGTTTTACAAGTTTTTATATACATTCATTATATAATTATATGTGAAGACGATGCACCTAAAATAAAATTTAATCTACCAAAAATGGTAAAAGAATTAAAAATACAACAGACTGGTAAATCAATTATGTGATAGATACATGGTGCTCACATATTTACAAAGATTGTAAAATTTTACTAGTATTTTAAAAAGTGTGTGAGTTACATTTGTCACAGAATGTAAAAAACAATGTATTTAAAAAAAAAATGTGTATGTATAAATTAAATTGGCAACCAGTTTGATGTTGTCTAGACTCTAGATTGTCCTATGGAGCAGGACCAGCATGTTTCCAAACATTGTTATCTTGGATATAATCCTCCAATTTGTAATATCCTTGTTTACAAAGTGTACTTTTAATATGAGTTTAAAATTTTCTTTCATTTAATTGTAAAATATCAAAAGGTATTTTGTTGTAGCATTTAACACAGTACCCCATAAAAGATGTTTGCACTTTAGATAATCTGATACTAGAAATAAAGATAAATTAGATCAACCTTTGATCTAATTTATCTTTATTTCTAGTATTAAAATTATGTCTATCACTTATTTTATTAAAAAGATGTTGATTTTTTCTTACATACATAATATTTTCATAAATGTATTGGCAAGGTACCGTCATAATATTAACCTTTTTAAATAGTTCCCTAAGAGATTCACGGCGACGTAGATTGTAAATGGCTCTGACAGCTCTCTTTTGCAAAATAAAAATGGATTCAATATCAGCAGCCCGACCCCACAGTAAAATGCCATATGACATAATACTGCGGAAGTAGCTAAAATAGACCAAACGCGCGAATAATGTTTCGACCCAAAAGCGACCTTAAATTACGGAAACCTGTACGAATTATTACTGAATATAAATTTCGTAAAGGGAAAATCAAACTAATACCTTCTGAAAAAAAATCAGAATTTGTCGCCTTAATATAAATTTAGAGAAGTTATAACTAATCCCTGCCCCATGATTTTTTTCATAAATGTTATTATATAATATTTTCAAAAAGCTTTTATTAATTTGAAAATTTAATTTCTCATTAATCATCAGAAATACTTTCAATTCACATACTTTACGCAAAGGACTAGGGCCTTCCACAGATCTGCCGCGGGCCGCCCGGGGCATTGCAGCGTCCGCAATGGTTAAGGCCGCCGCTGACAGCGGCGGCCTTATCGTCGTTGTGATTTTTTTTCCCCCATTATTTTTTTCCTCGCACTCAAACTCAATCTCTTTAGTATAAATTATTTCAATTATACCATTTACAGGCACTCTTGAATTGTCAAGGAGTCGGTCAGTTAGTCAGAAAGTTGACGCTAGTTCACCAATCCAAAACGTAGATTTCTATGAAGATGAATATAAAAAACAAACAATTTAAAACATCTTCATCTGCTTAGCCTTTTCCCAACGAAGTTGGGGTCGGCTTCCAGTCGAAGCGGATCAGCACCGTCCAGCTCAACCATTTTGTATGAGAACTGAATGACACGCGCGCCACCATCAGCAAGAACCAGCAAATTACATCAACCCTGAAAAAATTACTTCATCTGCTGCTTTTTATCTACTCTGTGCGTGGTGGACATCGAACGGAATCCTCATCATTGCATCCCATATTTTTTATACACAAAGAGATTGTATATTGTCATACCTAATCTAGTACTTACCATAATAGTCTCATCAACTAGTTGGGTAGTTGTTTCATATTATTTTTTTTTTTCGGTGAGTGGAATTCTCTTATGATCGGTCCATCTAACAGCTAACTACTTTGTCTTTTTGTGAGGTATACGTCACTCGCTTTACTCACCCTCACAGGAGCCACAACAAGTTTCTCAGCATATACAAACTTACAAAATATGTACATAAATCAGAGTAGACAGCTGTTGATTCTTTCATTTCTCCTGACAGTCTTAATAAAAAAACGTATGCTATTCAATTGTAGTTTGTCTCACATCCCATAATTTTAATAACATTGCAGTTCTTTGCAAAATAAAATAGGTTCACTGTTAACTGATATTTTGAGTGCTATTTTGTGATAACGCTGGCACAGTCAATTTGACAGTCTTGCTTTTTCTAGAGGTTTGAGTTTTACTCTGTTTTAAGGTCCTGATGATAAACTGGGGTTGTCTTTGATCACTAAGTAAATTCTTCGATCTTTTTGAGTACCATCATCTTCAGTGCGTTCACAGTTATTATTTACCTCTGGATTTTGCATCACTGTCCAAATGTGAGTGATTTTTATTCTAATGAGGTTGCTGTTAGCTACTGACAGATCTGTCAAAATCATTGTGCTCTTTATACTCGTTACAATAAGGTTGTTGTTAGTTTGCTGCTGTCAGAGGTGGATAACTGCGAACGGACTTGTAATCATCATCCTCCCGCCCTTATGCCAGATTATTAGTGGCCGTCACAGCACGTGATTTTCTTTATATACATCCCTTTAACTGTCATCTCAAGGTCATCTCAGAGATCTTCCTACTAGCACAATTTTTCACAATTCGAAGAATTTTGTTTCGATTTAAGTATTTACTTTTTGGTACCAAAGCAGACAATCTATCATTGCAGAGACGTATTGATTCGAAAGTTCAGTGATCCGCATTGCAGAGTCTCGTTAAAAGCTGTCTTCCTACGCATAGTATTGTAACAGTAACTAAAATATGAAAAACTCTACTTACGTCATAAGAAAAATATCAAATACCTACCTAGTTACTACCTTTTGCGGCCATTGTCATTTTGCTAAAAGTTCGTAATCTGCTAAATTCATAATGGTCGATCATTGGTCGGTCAATGGTCTGAGAAAAACTACTACTAAATTTCATGCTAGATTGCATTTAATATATATTTTTACATATTACGTATTAGTGTTTGCAATCTAATGTAGTAAGAAGTGCGTAAATAGCAATAAACATTACATTATTTTATTCATTTGTCATTATGTACGAGATTACCATTCTATGCCATTTCTTTCAATGGAGTGTCAGTGATTGACTATTGGAAAGTCACAATAACGCTATTATATTAGTAGATTACCAAACTTGTCAAAATCAACAATTATGAAATCAATGAGATCACTCTGACACTAAACTAATGACTAATAGCAGACTTGAGGCCCAGTGGTGATGAAATAATTAACAAAAAGTAAAGCGCCCGTCTAAGTTGAACTTACGATCTACAACTCGTAAGTTGCGACCGTTTCCACGGCGCTATCGCTACCACGACTGCTCTCCAATATTTTTTCTAAGAATTCTGATTAATTGTGCTCAGTAGGATGACGGTACAAAAATAGAAGTTGTGAGTAAGTAGATTAGTTCTCAACAAGTGCAGGTTTTGAAGTAGCATATAAATAAATCTTGATTCCTTGTCAATATTGATATTTTAATAATACAACGTACCTATTGACCGTTATCTGTCAAGTTACATTGGAGTAAACATACCTACGAACATATATATCAATGCCTACGAGCGCGTGATTTCGTGGGATAAGCCTGTCTTATTACCTACACTAGGTTGTTATAAAATTTCCTGAAAAGTACATTCAAAAAAAATATTTTTCTTTCCTCTTGCTCAAAAAGACCGTCATTGTAACGTACCAGATAGAGGAAAAAATAGCATTTCTTCCTCTATGGGAATTTTTTTTTAAAAATTTTTGTCTGTTACCGACGAGCCTGCAAAAACAAAAAAAGTCTTTATTCATAAGTAGAATAATCATGAATTTAAAAGACTCGACTTAACTAAATTACTGTTTCCTAAAAAAGAAGAACATTTATTTTTGAAAATGGAACTAAAAGCGGCGATCTCTTCGGCAGAATGTGTGCATTGCGTTGCGGCTACAGAAGAAATTAAAAAAAAAGACATTTATTTTACAACAGTGAAAATACAAATTGTACATTTAATTTTTACTACAATAAACGTATTTAATATTGTATTGGATTATTTTATTTTCTTCATTCGTAAATACAGGGAGTAATGCTAACGCTAATGGGTCATTTTAGCTCCTTTGGCTCCTTGTATAACAATCTACTATTCATTTTTATTTATTCAAGTTTACATGCACAGCATTGCAGAATAGAATCCCAAGGCGTTGTATAGACCTGATTACAAATTAAAAAGTGACACATACATTCACACATACCTACTAGATTAGGTAAAATACAATTTAAAAAAACGTAAACACGAGGAAATACCAAAATTAACAAGTATATTGACGCCATTTAACCATGTGTTCCGGTTGATTTGTTTTTCAAAATTACAAACGGCTAGATCAAAATCTGACGGCCAGAGAAATATTAGTTTGTGTTGCAGGAACTGCGAACCTGTGACTACTTACCGTATGCGCCGATCTCTGAGCCACTGTGCCAACTGTGCTTAAAAGTAAAACTACTATTTTATAAACGTTATGTTTCTAGACAATAATAAATGTTCCTATTATCCATGGATAGAGAGATAGAGAGAAGTGGAAGGAGAGTGGGAAGTCTTTACCATGCAGTGGGCTATCAATCTACCTAGCTTTCTCTCAACTATAGTTTGGGGGCAGCTTCCAGTCTAACTGAATGCAGATGAATACCAGTATCTTACATGGAGTGACTGCCTATCTGACCGCCAACACCCAGTTACCAGGTAACATACATACCCCTTGGTAAGACTGGTTATCAGACTTTTTGGCTTCCGACTTATACTACTGTTAAAGATCTACGAATGACAGCTGGGATCCACAAACCTTCGATCGAGCCGTGGTGCAGCTGTTATCACTTAGCCACGAGCCCCTCTACAATGGGCTAAATTCATTCAACAAGGCGATATATCTTCTAGACAGTTTTTGACCTAAAAACAGATCAGACCTAAAAACAGCGATTAGCTAACTCAAATTAGATCAAGGGCTGCCAGACTATAGTTAAATTAGAATATTGTTACAAGCCAAGTACACCTGGCAGGAAAACTACGCTATTATTATAATACATTTTTGTTAAAGAAATATGAACCTTGTTCGTTTACGATAAGTGCTTCGTCGTACTAGACATATCATATCATATCATTTCATTCAGTCACAGTCTAGGGAATTTTTAATTGAGTAGGGATATATTTCGCAAGTTGGTTGACGTATGTATTTATTACGTAAAGATTTCGTTGGGTTTGTGACGTCCGCAGTAGGGAGTTCGCGTCATAAAAGTTATAAGTTTTTTTCTCTTCAATGGAAAGTTCCGAATACTGATTTAGATGTATCGTTCTTTTCTGGGTAGTGAGGTGTGAAGGAAGCTTTTACGGAAATTGTGGAGGTGCTGAAAATAGAAGCAGAAAGTGATGCAATGACGTAAATGTGATAGTGGCTAGCTGTGCTCGCGACTTCATTCGCGTGGATGTCGGACAAAAATGATGAGTATTTTTCTAAAATAAAAGTATTCTTAGTTACTCCTTATAACATCAGCTATCTGTGAGTGACAGTCCGGTCAAAACGGTCCAGCCGTTTCGGACATTAGCCGAAACAAACAGGTAGACAAGAAAATCATTTTTTTTTTGTTATTTTTCCGTATATACTTTCAATTCAATATGCATATAGTAAAAAGCTGTTATTTTGATATTGCAAGCGGACACTTGAGTTTTATTTAGGTACCTTCGCCTCTGCCCCTTCGTAAGATTGGTTGTCAGACTTTTGGGATTCTGACGACCCATAACAATTGTCAAAGATTCACAAATGACAGCCGGGACCAACGGCTTAACATGCCTTCCGAGGCACGGAGGGGTTTCGGTAAATAAAGATGGTCACCCATCCATGTATCAACTGCGGCAAGCGTAGCTTAAACTGATCGATCGACCCGCCCGTGCGGCTGTTATAACTTAGAGTTAGGTAAATACCCATAGAAAAATATTCCTATACTATGTAAGAAGTAGGTAGGTACCTAATAAATCATTCTTTTTTACGGTTCCGTAGCCAAAGAGTGCCAACGAGACCCTCCGCTGTCCGTCCGTCCGTCCGTCTGTCACACAGGGCTGTATCTTTTGAACCGTAATAGGTAAACATTTGAAAGGGGATTGAACTTTTTTTTGGAGCCTGGCATAGGTATCTACAGTGTCAGCCATTTTAATTACTACTATGGCCGCTATCGCTATAAGAAAAAACAATAAAATAAAATTAAAGGGGCCAAACACATACAAGAAACGTGTTTTAATTTTTTTTAAATGTCCCCTTCATGTGCGACTCCGACTCGCACTTTTCTTTCCCGTTTACCGTTCTAATTAAGCACCAGTGTAGGTCTGTGTCACGTTATTTTATCTGAACTCTCTACGTCACGTCTTATAGGGCATTGCATCCGCTTGTGTCACGTGCAGCACTCGGGCACGGGCCAACAATACTTACACGTGTTTCAAGCATCGTTTATCAAAATCACGAGTTTCACAACTTTTTTGCTATGTTTATTCATGGAAAGTATACTAAAATACTTATGGAAACCTGCCTAGATGAATTGTTTTAACTATTCGATTTTTGTTGGAGCCCTGATGATGTCTTGATAGTAGACTGTTGCATCGAGTGCAAAGTGACTTATTAATGCACAAGTGTTATGTTGGTGCCCGAGCGCATACGAGGGCACGAGTACATTAATTACTCGCTTTAGCAAAGTGCGTAATCTACTTTTCTTTCAACTACCAATCTACCTACCGTGATAAAATATACCTACTCAAAATAAACACGACGACGCAAACTCTTCGTGTGTGTTAGTTTTTTAATGTAATTTTTTGTTGTATGTATTTATAAGTTATATTAATATGTTTATGTGTTTACATGGGCTTTGATGGCTGAAATAAATGGATAAAATCTCAAGTTAATGAAAACAAAGTATCCCGCAACTTTTGCGGCAAAAGGTTATTAACAATTTCATTTGCAAATGTTTTTATAATTTCTGGTGTTGAATTCATATTGCTATCGCTGTCTATTTCCATTTTTTTAAACTTTTCTTGCTAAATATGAAGTATCAAAGTTTTACAATGGTTAGGTACATATAGTGCGCGCTATTTGTTTTTTTTTTTCACCAAGTCGGTTTTATTCATCCGATTTTTATTTTCAGCCAGTATCTTTTTGATCTAAAGCATACATTTTATACTAAATTAATGGGATACATTAAACCTCTGTGGTAAATTTATATCTAAATAAAAACATTGCGTTAATGAAAAACTGTGCAACCATGAGATTTCATACAACATTTCTGCACTGTTTTGGTTCTAAGCAAAAAATACGTCCTTTGTGATCTGTTTTGTAGTGATTAATGATAACACTACAAAGAAAGAAAAGTTCCTTTATTTACCTACAATAAAGTTCAAATGTGGGTAAATACCAATGCGATTTTTCAAGTCATATGTACTTTCTGAGACTACTTTAGACATTACTGATATCGGTAAAAGAAAAACATTGTGAGGAAACCAGGACTTGTAGTAACAGTTAATAGGTATAAGTCTGAAATCGCCAATCCGCCTTGAGCAAGAGTGATGATTAATGGTCGAGCCTTCTCTGTTCTAGGTATATGACAAGAGAAATTTCCCCTGCAGCGAGACAATCTGCAGCGGGGTCTCATTATTTAGCCGTACCACTTAGAAACAGAAGAAATGATCTACGTACGAGAAAAAGTACCATAACCAAACCCAAATACCCAAAGTACCATACCCAAAAGTATGGTACCTAAAGTACCATATCGCTACTTGCGAGAAGAAAGTTGCCAAATTACTTTAGTGTTCGCTGAAAGTTGAAACAAGTACATAAATATTAAGACTTGCCCAATCCACCATATACAGCAAGCAAGATTTGAAAGTTTTGTTCAGCTACGAATGACACGTTGAAACGACTACGAATGAAACGTTTCAAAGGTAATATGAACTGTAGGTCTGTATAAATAAATAAATAATCTAACGACGCATAATCTAGGTACAAAACAGGTAAAATGCAAGGGTCGAAAATGGATAGCTAGCTAGGTATTAAAGGGTAGATAAATCGTGGTAGTCATAAGTAGTTGTGTAGTCACAAGTGGTACGAGCTTACGAATACGAGTAGGTCGTGAGTTCGAACCCAGGCATTTTTTTTTTTCAAAACCCTACTTTATTTTTATCTATTTCATTTTTTTTTCAACACATCTCTCAAAACGGTGAAGGAAAACATTGAGAGAAAACCGGCATGTCCTAGAACCAAAAAATCGAAGACATGTGACATCTACCAACCCGCACTGGACCCGCGTGGTTGATTATGGCCCCCTCCCTCTCACAGAGGGGAGGCCTGTGTCCCAGCAATGGGAACCTTATGTGATGATTATGAGTTATAAGTAGGTAGGTAGGATATTATCAAACGTGAATTTACGATCTCCATCGTTCGTTTAGTCCTAAGATATCTCTATAATTAGATCACGTTTCATTAACAGGCATTTGGCAAGATGACCAGTTGTCTGGCACAAGATGAAACGGAAGCGGCTAGCCTCCGTCCGTCTACCAAACAAGAATTTTATCGGATCTTTTTCACCCTGGCTGAAAGTCAGCGTTCTCACATAAACAATGTGTAAATCACCTCAATTTCATTAAAAGGTTTCAACATTCAAAAGTGCCTGTAAATGTTTTAATCAAATTAAATGCTTTGCGTGTAGTGTTGTAGGCATAGAAATATAATTTGTCCCGGCAGCACGTTTCCGTGGTATAATTTCCGACATCCACCCGGGTGAAGCCGCGGACAGAAGCTAGTGAAAGTATAACTAAACCACAGAACAAAGTTAGGTAAGTAAATCGTATAAGTTTTCAGGTTATAAGTTTCTAGGCGGATAACCGTCGCGTTTTATAAAATACAAGAGAGGGACTTACGAGATAAACGTGATACCATTGTATATTTGACTCCTGTCTAAACAACACCTTAATTGTGTAATACATAATCTCAATCTGTATCACTTTGAAGGATATTGGTAATCCATTGCTTCATATGTTCGAAAATATTGTCTGCTCTACAACAACACAACGCAATGAATATTGTTGAACTGTCAAAAGGAAAGCCATTACTACTGATAGTGTATTACGCAATTACCTACCTCGCAGGTCAATTTGGATATCGGCGTAGCAGAACATATTTCAGTTTGCATGTATGAATTGAGGCAATTGCATTTATTGGGTAGGTAAGTAGGTAGCTTATACCTTCTAGCAAACACAAGAAATAGATATGCTCAAAATATATTGACGAATAAGAGCTAAGGAAACATTGACCCTCGACGGCAGAGATACCGGAACGTACCTAAGTACTTGACCGATAGGATATAAGCTTTCATGAGTTTCCGATATAACTCCGTTTTATTGTGTGTATTTCTGTTCTGTGTGCTTATTGAGTAAATTGTCACCAAAAATTTAATCTAAAGGACTATCAAATAGCCCTTTAAATAAAGATTAATGCATCTGCCTAGCCTTTTCCTAATTATGTTAGGGTCTGCTTCAAATCTTATCAGATGCAGCTGAATGCCAGTATTTTATATGGAGCGACTGCATATCTGACCCCCACAACCGAGTTACCGGGTACCACGATAGAGGTAGTGCAATCCACGAAGACGCGCCCCACTCTTCTTCCGAATCGTTAGTGGTTGTCGCTGGTAAATTCCACTAGTGTTTTAGTTTTTTCGATACACACTAAATACCCACTAATAATAATTAGTATGTATCAACAAAACTAAAACACTAGCGGAATGTTGCAGACTTGTTCTATAAGCATTAGGAAAAAGGGTGGGGTGCGTCTTCGTGGATTGCACTATCTGTACCCCTTGGTAAAAGCCATCCTAATGAATCCGTTTTGTTAAAGCCGTGGAACTCGAATTCCAAAAATGTTTAACAATGGACCAATAAATTATTCTATTACCTGCAACAAGCTCAAAATTAACCGTAACGAAATAGGGTGCGTTACACACACAGATGTAGAAAAACTAAAACAAGTAACTCAAACTCTAAAAGCATTTATTTCAATTAAACCATTTACAGAAAATTTTAAATTGTCAAGGAGTCGGCAATCAGAAAGTTGAAGCTAGTTGCCCATTCCAAAGCGTAGTAGATTCCTATGGTGAAGTCCGAGATGGAGAAGAACGGACAAGAAATGTCATCGATACTCTTTGAAAACAAAAAGTTAATTATAAATACAACAAATGATTCGTCATTCAATTTCCCAACGTAACATTCACAAACGTAAGTTCGTGAATGTTGTTATTGTTCGTTTCCAATTTGCGCGAATGTCATATTTTTTCGTAGCTCTTGCCGTAGCAAAGTCTACGCGTGCTACGAATTCCGTAGACAGGGATTTAACAAAATTCATAGGTATGTTTACGCTACGAATGATTCCCCTAGCTAGTAGCTCCGTAGTGTTTACGTTATTTTCATAAATTTTATGAACATTTTACATTCATAAACTACTTGGTATAGATTCACAGTATCACGCAAAACTTCGTTGTTCGTGTGTAAAAGAGAGTCCGTGGAGTTTCTTGCCCGTTATTCTCCATAGGTAGGTACCTACTACGCTTTGGAATGGGCATCTAGCTTCATCTTTCTGACTAACCGCCCCTTGAAAATTCAAAATTGCCTGTAATTGGTTTATTTGAAATAAATGCTTCGAGTTTATGTAGGGAAAAAAATATATTAAACACAGTAATTGCCAGATCGCAACCGCGCCGTAGTTCACAATATAAATTATTCTACGAAGCAATAAGAAAATCTATGAACTGCACAATATTGCCCGGATCAATATTTTACGTGTCATGAGTTCATAAGGTTAAAGTCCTAGGCAAGGGGTTATAAACGCCAAGGATAGGCGGAGTTTCCGACAGGCGTCGAGTAGGCGAGACAAATTATGTCATTTACGAGATAATTATACTCTTAAGACGACGCCGACCGCACAGTGGCGCCCTCATCGTTTGTTTGGTTATTTCATACAATTTAAAATGAAAATGCAGAAGATAAGCACGTTACGGTACCACTTTTCGATGTTTTTTCTATACAAATTTTGGGAGAATATTACTCCACTGTTTGACATTGTGCATCCAAAGTTAAACATGATATCGTTTTGACTTATTATTAATTGTGTCTGTACGGAAACAGAATAGTAAAATAAAAAACCATTAAAAAGTTATGAACCAACAAAGATTCGTTTTTCTTGCTATTTTTAACGTAAGTTTGTGTGTAAATAAGTAATAAAAGAACTGTAAAATCTTCAAAACAGTCGGTCCCGACAAAGCTCAGTTATCGAAGAGTTCAATAAACTTTATCTGTAATTGATTTATGCAATGGTTTTTTCATAAAACTCGATTTTCCGAAGCACTTTTCAAATCTTTTTACGCGTCTATCAGTTCGGAACGGTGTTTCTGTGCGTGAGAACTAGACGTTGTTAGTGTAGACTAGTGTCTAACTGCTCATCACTGATATTAGCGCTGTCGGACACGAAGACTGGCGAGACAGCGTGCTTTTTGACCATGACCGCCAGCAAGTTCGAGCTCACGACTAGTTTACTCTTAAGTTGTGCTTTACAAGATTATACGTTAATATTATTAGAAGCGGTACTTTTATATTGTTTAATTTTATTATAATCCTTAAAACGGATAAGAGTGGCCCCGATTATGTTGTTCACAAACTAAACTAAATTTAAGTTCAGTGCATCTTTTCTTTCTATTTCATTAAAAAAAGGACAGTAGATAAATATTAGTTTAGTCCTGTTAAATTAGATAATCCATAGACAAGTTTAGACGTGATTAAAAAATTGGCTAAAAATACGTTAATTTACGTCAGGCGCTGACTAATTTGACAGGACTAAACTAATATTTATCTTCTGTCCTTTTTTTATTGAAAAAGATATAATTATGTATATGGACTTGATCAGTTCTGTCAACTGTAAGAGGACTTAGGTATGTCGTGAAAGTGGACTTAAATTATTAGACTTAGATAATTTTTGGTTTCCGGTTCAGTAGGTACGTTGTTTTGAAAAAAAAATATTGGTGAAAAATCACTTAAATATTAAACTTTTAGGATTTAAGTAACCCCCAGATACGACCAAATGAAATCCGCGTCTGATTAAATATGTGAGTTCCTTCTATTAAGAACCAACCGTTTTACAAACTTTGCTCCAAGTTCATTAGGTAACTACCTACATGAGAAAATGGCCGCTACAACTGAAATAACTTTTAAACACGTAAAACATAATTCATTCACGGCCTAATAGAAGTCACACGTCATAAATAATACAGTTTATAAAACGGTCCAAGCCCATCTGTCTCGATCACTGAAAGTTATTACACCCTGAATCGCAGCCGACATTGGGTGGGCGAGACTGGCACTGTGCCAGTTGCCAAGTCTCCCCCTACACTTAATAGGACACAAAACACTGCAACGCTATGACCTAACTACCATAAAAGTAACTAAGTTACCCCATATTTTGGACTAAGTCAAGAAAGTGCCTAGATTTGACTGAAAGACAGAAAAGTTAGCCAAAATTAAGTTTTTCTAGAGTTAGGTAGATACTAAAAAATATTACATAATTACTTACTTATATTCTGTAGAAATTATTGTCCTTTAAACACGTTAAAGTTGTTACGAAGTCCCAAGGAAAACTCGCGAAATTTTCTTCCTTCATAAGGACTCAGTGAGCTTTTATACGTGTTTCGCCAAAAAGGCGCGGGAAAATTATGAAATGGAGCGATGAAGTAGTTATGACGCACTTCGTCAACCCTCCGCGGCGGTTGGCATGGCACTGGGTAGTTTTTGGCACTAAACCGACTTATCAAGCCAGTGATTTTGCAGTTATAACACAGCTGCATTGTGATCATATTTGTCAATAGAATGTCTATATCGAGAGGGCGTGATATAGAAAATGGGAAAAGTGCCACTTTTGGCCTTTATTGTGTTGACGTCATTGATGGTTACCGATAAACAACCTGCCTTCTTATAATTTTAGAGTTATTTTAGTACCATAATAGACCGGTAGGATACGTGATCAAAATTTTGTCGGAAAATAATGCAGTAGGTAGGTACTAAAGTAGCGTCAGCAGCTACTGCACCCACGCTAGTCATGGGGGCTAACTAACATGCGTATCGGATTTAACACGCTTTTATAAGCTTGTCATGTGCGTCTATAATAGCGTCTAATGTGAATTGTCAGGCGTTCATTGGCAAGCTGCAGTAACACTATCCACGACGCGATATTTTTTTAGTTTTCAGAGTAGGTTTTATTCGACCACTGTTGGGTAAAGGGCTTCTCATCATAATCAGCCCATAATTTTCCCAACGCTGGGACACAGTCCTCCGCTCTTCGCGAGGGATTGAGCTATAATCATCCAAGCAGGCCCAGTGCGGGTTGTAGATGTCACATGTTTTCGAATTTTTGGTTCTAGGACATGCCGGTTTCCTCACGATGTTCTCTTTCACCGTTTTGAGAGCAGTCGTGATGAAATTATTTACACAAAGTAAAGCGCCTGGTTGAGTTCGAACCCACGACCTACAACTCGTAATATATCGAGCCATTACCGTCGAATTATCGTTAAGCGACAAAAATCAAATTATACCTACAGAAGAAAGTTTTTTTTAAATTATTTTTACTACTTACTTAGGTAATAGCAAATTTTAAATTTCAGTTTAATAACGCTAATATTAGTACTAGCGTTATTAAACTGAAATTTAAAATTTGCTATTACTAATTGTTGTATTTTGGCGGGAAAGTCCAAAAAAGCCAAAGCCATCGTCCGTTATACTTAGTTTAAAACGTTGTTTGCGATGAAAAACGCTGTTTAGGTAAAAATGTCGCTTACGATAAGACTGTTTGTTACCTTTTCACGCCTAAACCACTGATCCACTGAACCGATCCTCCTGAAATTTTGCATATAGGTACGTTGTCAGGTGTACAGAAACGGACAAGTGCTGTTCCCGAGGAAAACAACAATACTGTTATTATGATAATAGATTGCACCACGTGTCTTTTTAGCATTCATGATCAACCCAAATAAATTGACTGTCAAATTCTAAATTAACGCGAGCGAAGCCGCGGGCAAAAGCTAGTTTATAATAGATATTAGTACTCTTTATATTATAAGTAGATATAATAATAATAATAATAATTTATTTGTCACAAAATATATGTTACAATTAAACAGATATAGGACAATTTAATTTTTTTCTTAGTTTTATAATGAAGGCATCTGTGTCTGAACTAGATAAAAATATCTGTATCTCAGACATCAGCGCTCTTCCTTATGATGACCATTATAATACTAGCTTAATTGAACAATTCAAATATCATTACATTACACTACATTACATTACACAGAAAACAAGTTTAAAATAAAATAAAATAAAAAAAAGCAAACGGGTATGTGGAGTGTTAACCTCTCGGTGAGTATTGTGTGAAAGTGTGTGAAAGAGTGTGAGAGGGTGAGTGTAAGAGAAAGATATTATTGTTAATTTCTATTTCAATATTTTTAATAAGTTTTCTGTCTCTTCATATGTGAGTTTAGGTACTAATATATTTAAAGAGTATACTTTTACATAATTTTTTATTTAGCGGGTATATTTCCAGGGCGTCATTAATCTTATTATATAAGTACGGTCCCAGGAAGCAAAAGTATTTGTTTACGTAAGCATGTTTGAAAGAAGTTCGGTTAATATTACTAATAACATTTCGTCTACCAACTAGATATATATAGGGTGACTGGTAATTAGTGACCGATACCTAAACACGTGATTGTACTCATGATAATAAACAACTTTTACTGTGGGACTAAACCTGAATTCGCGAAAAAAAAATGTTGTTTAGTCACGTGTTTAGGTATCGGTCACTAATTATCAGTCACCGTATATATTATAGCGAATAAAGGATCTCTCTTTCTATCTATACTGGGAGTTCACAGCAGAAAACTTGTGTTTCTTGAACATCGACCAAGCGCTCACCTTGCGTACTTCATCGTAGAGATGAAGAAACAGCCACGGTTCGCAGACAGCGAGGTGTTGTTATACTGATGTCATGTGGTTCAAGAAGAGGTATCTACACTTGGAGATTGGCACCGTTGCCTCTAGTGGGCTTATCCTGGCGAAAGTTCGGTTCGCCGACAGCAGGGATCCCCAAACTATTTTAGACAAGTGACCCCTTTTCCAAAATGAACTGTTACCTCAGACCCCCATGGCCAAATTACCTACTTTTAAGATCAACCCCGTCGACCCCCAAAATCAGTTTTCATTTATGTCGACCCCTAGGAAACCGATATCGACCCCAAGGGGGGACCACTTTGGGAATCCCTGGCCGACAGCATGGTGGTGCTGTACGGAGTGTCGTATATGCCGCTAACATGGTCATGTGTCCTTTTCTTATAGTAGGTCGCACTAAGCCGGAGTCTGGATTTGTGACCGGTTTATGGGAAAAAAAACATACAAACACCCGAACATAGTACCACCTCCTTTTTGTGAAGTCGGTAAAAAATGGGTGTACTTTAAGTAGGTATACCTCTGCCAAACCCTTCGCGGATTACAGGCGTCATGTTATGTTATTGTCGCAGTTACTAAGCTATGATACCCCGACCAAATGGGTTAGGTTAGATTAGAACTGCGGGGTAATTGCGCAACACACTAACAGTAGCAAGTAGGCTTTCATTTTGACAGTTCAACAATATTCATTGCGTTATTTACATTGTTGACACTAGCATTACTTTAAGCATTTTAAAATTAAGTCTTATTACCTTGAAAAAAGGTTTAATTTTATTTGGCTTAATCGGCGATTGAAATAACCTACATATTTTTTGAAAAAAAAAAACCTATAACAAAGTTACTGAAATCGATTCAGTAGTCAATTATGAACAAACTACTTTCAGGACTTGCGTTTATTCTGTTACACCTTGTATATTAATTAATAAAGTACTATAGACAAGTTGACCGTTTACTCTCCGATTGGGAAGCCCTTGCCTGCGAGTCATTATCACGTAGGTATTGCAGTCTAGCTGATCTTTTTTCTGCCGATCGTGTTGTTCTTGCCTGAGATTCGGACTCCTACGAGAATCTCAATATCTACATATTGCAGACTGGCTGACCTTTCTTCTACTGGTGTTGTCCTTGACAGGGGTTCGTACTCTCGTAGGTATTGCAGTCTAGCTGACCTATCTTCTGCCGTTCATGTTGCTCTTGCCTGTGATTCGGACTCTCGTAGATATTGCAGTCTGGCTGACCTTTCTTCTGCCGATTGTATTGTCCTTGACAGTGGTTCGTACTCTCGTAGGTATTGCAATCTAGTTGATCTTTCTTCTGCATCACTGAGGAGTTCCTCTATCCACCTCCTGGGTCCATCATCATTTAGCTCCAAGATACCAAATTATAGTTTTGTCATCCGAACTACTTATACATACAAAGTTTCATGTCGATAAGACACTTAGGAGTAGGTTAAAATTGACTTGTAAGATTTTATTACATCGTTAGTTATATAGTTACAAGTGAAGCTAATAAAAGCGTGTTAAAATGGCCGTCTATTGACGTTCTCTGACGTCTCATTACCATCATAGAAGGCATTAGAAGCATCTTAGAGCTGTGCACGTTTTTTATAAAAATGCATTTTGAGGTTTACTACGTTGGACGTTTTAAAATAAAAGATAACAATAATTATAACGTATTTATTTCCACTAGAAACTCTGAACTAGACATTATTGCACTAAAACATTATATTAAAAATAAAGTTATCTAATCACGAAACTTCCATTGACATTTAATTTTTGGTGCGAAATAGAAAAAGTCGCGGCCTTAGTAAACGGTGAGAATATTACTAAATCAAGTAATTACTTACAATAAACACTAACATTTTGAGGAAGTTTATCCAAACAGTCATGAATCATGAAGCATTTCTTATGAGATGTTATTATTTAGAATATTACAAAAAAAAAAAACATTTTTATTAAATGTACAAATTACCGACCCTCTTGATTAGCTTTTGATTCATTTAACACAATTGAATAACATAAGCATAGTCAGCGCATGACGTTCCCAATGCTGGGACACTTGCCTCCTCTCTGAGAGAGGGAGTGGGGCATAACCCACCACGCTGGCCCAGTGCGGGTTGTTGGATCAATAAAGAAAAAGGACACAATCCAATAAAACCTAGAATATGTAAATTGGTTTAACATATCATATGCTCCGAACGAGTTCGAAATAACGCCTTTGGCATCAGGGAGTATGATACGCCCAATTTCAATTGTCTATGATTTTCATATTAATTCATTGTCTGTGGCACCATCTCCATGTTACTTTCAACAGTAACACAGACACAAAGGTCTTGTCCCTTCGAAGAGCCCGCACCATAGAAAAAAGATCGGTAAACAGTACATTATAATATTCACCAAGATGATTTAAAAACAGACTAGCAGTTTTAATATCTTGGCCTTATAAGTCACCATTAAGATGACTATACAGTCGCCGTCGTCGATCAAATCTTACGTTTCTTTAGGCTCGGCGTTTAGCACAAGGTTTTTCGATGTCATTGAATAATCAACTTTATTTTCACTGTCTTAAAGTGCAAACGCAACACTAGCAGTTCTATTTTCTATTCTAGTATATCTACGTTGTACAACTTCACTTTACATCATATTATCATAAAATCTGTTATTGAATGCCATTAGAAAACCCTTTACTCCATTCCTCTCACTTTGCGCAGATCTTCATACAGGATCTTCAAATTTCAATGACCAGCATAAATAAGCACGATAAATGCTCTGAAGGAATTGACTTATAAATTATATTCTGTATATTTCAGCTTCCTCTCCTAGCGATAAATTTACATTTTGATAATCTAGTAAATTTGTTTACAATAACATTTTAAATACGCGACCTAGTTCAATTAAAGTATTTGTTCATTATGCATGCATTCCAAGTGTATGGCGTTGATATAACAAAATATTGACACATTTGTAATTGCTTGAATACATATTACTTCTGACATTTGCACAGCGGCTTCTTGTTTTCTCATGAAACATTGGTACTGCATGTATATCGATTCATTTTATCTGGTCTGTGTTATACACTACACAGTTTCTAACCAACTCCAAAAAGAAGGAGATTATTGACAAATGTAGACATGATTTATTTCTTCCGCAACAACTTTGACCAACGACGGCGCCACTATTAGCTTACAAATATAACAATATAATAATCTACACTTAATTAATGCCACGTTACATACCCACGGAATGATTCCACGCAATCGAAAAATTATAATTCGAGTTTACATTTAATATTAAACTTAATACCAAAATTGTCCAATTAAATGTCTTATTTTACCCATTAATAGTGCTATGTTACAGAATAAGTACCCGATAAATATTATAACCCAATAGTAAATTTCACATCGGTGAGACCTATTCGTTCACGATCAAACTGATCAAATTTGCGTATATAAAAATATCTGCTCAAATATAACACTAAAGCTGAGCTACTTAGAATAATAAATTAAAAATATAATCTAGTAAAATATTGGCTTATAATGTCTTTGAAACACAACTCTGCGATGCCCACAACTCGTACAGATAATTGCTGACTCCGTATCAGTTAATCATTGCTTTTGTGTGATAACACGATTTTAGAACTAAATTATCTCGATATCCGCACGTACTACTGACGTTCTATACAGTAAGTAATATAATATCCATCAAGTATCTAGTATAGCAAAATCAGCCTATAATGTTCCCACTGCTGGGACACAGGCCTCCTCTCAGTTAGATGGAGTGGGCCATAATCCACCACACGGGCCCAGTGCAGGTTGGTAGATGTCACAATGTCTTCGAATTTTTGATTCTAGGACATGCCGGTTTTCTCTCGATGTTTTCCTTCACCGTTTTGAGAGTGGTGGTGATGAAATAATTTACACAAAGTAACGCGCCTGTCTGGGTTCGAACCTGAGACCTACAACTCGTAAGTCCCGGCCGTTACACTAGGCCACCACACCTCCTGCCCTGTTCCAGTATCTAGTATGCTAGATATTATAGAACCCTACCAAAGAAATCCTTAGCGTAAAGGACGAGACACATCTTCCGAATTAAGACGACCGCCGTATAATTTTTACTTCTAATTTAATTTGATATCAGGTATGTTACGTCTTTAAGCTTGACTTTAACGACATTACCATCTAAACGAGCAACATATGTCCATCCTTGTCGCACCATGCTTAAGATATGCAGGTGTGAGTGAAACAGAAAGCTGGTGCAGATTAGTAGAAGAAAAGCAGTCGCTCCTGGGCTGTGCCGGAGAGAAGACGCCAGCCGCGCTTGATGTTCAGGTACTGGATGATGGCGCGCACGCAGATTAAGATACCTGGAAAGTAACGATTAAAATTACTAAAAACATCTTTAATTATAGAGTGCCTACGAAAGTATATATAATAGTACTTATAAAAAAAAACCGATTTGTTTGTCTGTCTGTCTGTTTGTTCCGGCTAATCTCGGAAACTGCTGGACGGTTTTTGAATAAATTTGGTATGGGGATACTTTGAACCCTGGGAAGGACAGAAGCATTGATTTATCGAGATACCACGCGGGCGACGTCGCGGACAGAAGATAGTTATAAAATAAAAATAATCATAACATCCTTAAAATTTAATACTTAATCACTTTCTACAAGGCGTCTGAGAGTCACAAAAAGTCTATGAACCACATTTGTATTTGGATTTCTCAAGACATCGAATAGAGGAAGTTCAATAATCTGGTTGTCTGGTTCATTAATTTACCCGGGTGGTTCCTTGAAAGAAGTAAAGACTTTTTACTTCACGTATTTCAAGAGATACATATGGTTATAGTTATAGTAAATATTGCTACAGGTGTTGTCAGTCACCGTTCATTGCACTTATGCCTAGGAGGACATATTTATGGTAAGCAGAGGGCGTTTACAGGCTGGTATTATTATAAATATGATTACACATAAAAATAACATAACACCACGCCTGGATAATAAAACATATAATTAGACTGAGGTGTACCTAAAATACACCCACATGTCGCCAGCTATGATTAAGCCCTATCCAATAATAGGAGTCGAGCCTATTGCCATCAACCGGGTAGAAATCTGAGCTGTTACTGAGAAATTCCAGATGAAAAAACGTCGGAACACTTTGCCCGACCTGGTAATCGAACCTAAGTCCTCATGCTCAGTGTTGCGAACACTAGACCAACGAGGCAATATGATTACGCGATAGATCGTAAAATAGATAATAACCTTATCGATAACATCGCTACAATCTAATAAGCATTATGAGGTCATCCAAATATATGTAATTGTTGACAAAAATAAAGGCCTTGCTCGGTCAAGTATGATAAATAAATCTAATGAATGTCACACAAAAGTGCCAAAAAATCATGTAAGTAGATAGTGTTTTTTAGGGTTCTGCACCTCACAAGAAAAAAACGGAGCCCTTATAGGATCACTAAGTTGTCAGTCTGTCAAGAACTCAAGACTCACCTTTTCTCAGGAGTGCGTGGAGGTATCAAGTTGAAATTAATATCAAATACATAGATCTACGGTCCCTTGGAGCTATAAATCAAACTTCTAAGTCAACGCAATAAACAAATATGACCATTTATGCGACGTATTTTAATACTCGCAAATAAATCAATCAATATTTTTTGGGATAAATTCATCCCAACTACGGAACCTTCATTGTGCTTAGTCTGACACGCACTTGGCAGGTTTTTTTTAATATTAAGTATATTGTGTTGAGTGGGGCCAAAAAAGGAGAAAAAAAGTAATTATTCCACAATTAAATGCCAATACTGGGTCAATGGTGCCGATTCCCTTGTTCACAAACTTAACTAAATTAGTTAGTTTAGTCCTGTCAAATTAATCAGCGCCTGACACTACTCCATACAAGTTTAGACGTGATTAAAAACTTGCATGCCTACTAAAACTACGTCAATTTACGTCAGGCGCTGATTAATATGACACCTGGAAGCCACTAGGTCCAGTGAACGGAGTAGTCCAGTCACTAGTAGTATCAGCTGGTGCAAGGTGTGCGCGATGTGTGCGCTGATTTTGCGCGTGGCGAGCGCTGGTGTATGGCGGGCACAACGCGAGTGCGGGTCCTGTGCATGCACGCCCTAACTATGAATTCAGCACCATGGTTCTAGACTCCCTAGCGTAGATACATTTCGTCGGTTATTAAAAATAAAATCAGCTGTTTCGATCAAAATATGTGGCAGAGCTATTCTTTTTTTGATAACCGACGAAAAATTTCAACGCAATGGGGTTTAGGTTTGGGGTGAATCCATCCAGTGTCTAATAAAATGAAAAATAAAAAAACTCTATACTGGTTGATATAAACCAGTTTTGCACAGCCTCTTTTAAATGTACTAAGTTCGGCATTTCCTTATCCAAACCCGTATAAATTTCCAAGTGTACTAGCCCTCTTATCCGTGTGCGTACGTATTGCCCAAGAATACTCGACGCGTTTTCCTTTTTCGATAGCTGAGATATGAAACAATACAGAGCAATGAACCGCCTCGCGCGTTATCTCAATGAGTTGTAGCCATGAATGCAAACAGCTATTGTCCGAGACAACGTCGCATATATTTACCGACGATTACAGGGAAAGTAATTTAGTATATACTCGTATACATACATATTATAAATTAAAGTTGGTTTTCGTGTCTGTGTGACCTTGTTGTTCTTCTAAACTACAACGGATTTTGTTTGCGGTTTTCGTCATCATTTAGGTCTTTTCTCTTCGCTTTATTCCGGAAGGTTTATGTAAATAATACAATAATAATAAACTTACATTATGATAAAGAAATCCCGATGTTTTGTAAAGGAGTAAAAATCATAGGAGGTAGGGGGCTCGGCGTTCTTTAAACATAATAAGAGCATGCCGACCTTTATATTTTATTGGGTTGCAAATATGTAGCCGGCCCACGTGATGGTCGATGGTCACTGCCACTTAAGGTGGAACTAGTCGCGAGCAGGAACTCACTGGTGGGCATGGCCAAAAAGCACGCTGTCTCACCTGGCATCGTGTCCGACAGAGATAGTATCAGTAATAAGCAGTTAGACGCTAGTTTACACGCACCACGTCTAGTTCGCATGTAAACAAACACCGTTCCGAACTAAAACGCGCGTAAAAAAATAAGGAGTCTTTTGGAAAATCAAGTTTTATGAAAAAACCCCTGCATAACAAATATTTAGTTTATTGAACACTTCGATAATTGAGCTTTGTCGGTACCAACTTTGTTTTGAAGATTTTACACTTCTTTTGTCAAACCCAAAGTTACTTTTTAAATTTAGCAAGAAAAACGAATATTTGTTGGCTCATAACTTTTTAATGGCTCTATTCTGTTTCAGTACAGACACAATTAATAATAATAAAAAACGATAATTATCATGTTTAACTTTGGATGTAGAGACGCCAGCACATCAAGCTACTACAATCTGTCAAATGTCTTTAATAGATTTTCAACTTTATCGCTAAAGCATTGGGAAAATTTGACAGTTTCGGGTAGCGTAGATATAAACTATGTTTAAAGATACCACGGGTTATATTACGATGTATTAATGGCATCATGTTTCCAGTCCGCAAAAGCGATGGTGCTATCGGTCATGCATAGCTCCGTCTCTCTCTTACATTGTAATAAATTAAACCATCATAATACCGTACCAGTAGGTAAACTAACAAGGACCTACTCGGCAGGATTTGTAATGTCGACAAAATCACGCACACGTACTGACGTAACAGTTTTGCATAACGACTGCCATTACTAAAAACATGTCAATAGCGACTGCAAATAAATCACGCGATGCTGTCGTGTGATTGGCTAATAGCGTCAATGGTGGCACAGGTGGTCAAGGTAACATCGGGGCAAGCAAAATGGTCTCATGAGCCATGAAACATTAATTATTTATCATGACGTCGATTTTCTTTGGCCTATACATAAATAATAGAAACATATCGATTTTTTTAAAGTGAAAACTTCTTTAGGCGCACTTTGCGCTCTTTCTGAAAAAGTAAACGAAACTGACGGTCACGCTCGGGTTGGTGACGCTGAATCGGGTATACTCGGGTCCAGTCGGCTGGTGACGCTGAATCGCGTATACTCGGGTCCAGTCATAAGTTTTCACCTCTATCCTGTGGTCATAAGCCCACCCTCTTTTTTTTTTAGATAAATTAGTGTCTAATGTTTAACTTTTACGTTTTACCTACCCTTCATCATATATATATATTTTTTTAATAAAAAATTACAGGTGTTACAATATTGCAGGTGATTTAAATTAATATACACATAATTGTATAACATTGAGGTACGCGATACTGTTTATACATGGATTCTGACTTCAGCTGTGCCAACGCTATGCATAACTATAAATCAATATTTTGCAATTATCTATGTCATATTTGATACTTACTAGCTATGCTACAATCACATTTCACATGTTCTACACTTATTTCGTTTTCATTATTTTATCAAAAACGTTGCTCCGCGCCTAAATCAACTCCTTTATGTCTCCCGTATAGGTCTTTCATGCACAAATACCCAGAGGAAAGTTGTACGCACGGCGACATATCAAACTATACATTTCCAGAATAGATGCTCTAAGGCGGTTATCACACTATGCGGTGCTGCGGTTTTTAACTTTGACTGTATAATCTTGATAAGTATACAAAAACCGCAGAGTGTAACACACTGACACCGCATCGTCCGCATCTCTGTGCGGTTGAGAGCGGTTTCCGGTGCAGTGTGATAAGCGACTAAATGATGGTGAATACCGCATCAAAATCCATTGAGAAGTTTTGGTGTTCTAAGCGGTGACACGGACAGAAACGAAAAGCGACGACGTTGTTTTGTTTTAAACATTGTACAGATATTCGTATTACTACCTACTCGCTTCTAATTCCCTACAGCAATATTTTGCTTCTTATCTGCTAGTACTGTAATCAAAATTACCTACAGTATGTATTCGAAGATTTGAAGAAATACAGGGTGGCCGGTACGTAGACGTGCAGCCTGTTACATAATTCTGAAGTCCTGCGTTGAAATTATTCGACGGTTATTGAAAAAAAAAAATGCTATTCCATACACTTTAGCCATGCACTTTTTTTGTATGGAACAGCAGATTTTTTTTGATATCTCACTAAAAATTTCAACGCAGACCTCCTAGGACCTAGAATCGTGTGCTGGATTCATGGTTACAGTTTGCGCGTCGATCTCATTGCCACCCTGTAAAAGCCTTCAGAAATACAGCTCTGCACATGAAACCATTCGATTAAAATCAATCAATCAAAGCTTAAGTGGCTTCCCATACGTCTTCGCCGGAATTCTCATATCTTGTTTCAGCTTTACAGTATTTTGTTTAATCCTAAAACCCCCTCTTATCTCAAAGAACGTTTTAAGTTCCTTCATGACACACATTATAGATATCTGAGGTCATCGGAAAATCTGAGACTAGAGATGCCGATGCATTCTACCAGTTTCTTGACAAAGCTTTTACTGTTCAAGCAGTTCGGCTATGGAGTGACTTGCTCGTGTCGGTAAGGCGTGCTAAATCTTTGTCCACTTTTAAAGATATGATAAAAAAGCACTTTCTCTCTCCTTAAACATCATCATTATATTTTCTTTGCCTCCCGTTATATTTATTATTTTATATATGTATATATATATATATATTTATTTAGATTAGTATAATATACCCACTTTATTTATTGTATTATGCAAATGGTACACCACTGACTACCTACAGTATTTGTCTCTCCTCCACCTTTTTAATCCATCCAAGGGCTGTCTTCAAAAGATCGCTTTTAGCGATAAGACCGTCCATTGTGTCACCCTTTGCAAAATTTCTATATTTATGTCTGTAATTTATATGGTGTACATAATAAAGAGTATTCTATTCTATTCTATTAAGTTGTCCTATTTCATAAAGAAGTGTAGGTCGCCTCTCGGTTAGTACTTATTGGCTAAGTGGCGGAGTGGCTATTGGGCGGACACCGGAAATTGACACAGATTGTTAATATTAATAATGGCGGCCTTGATTGAATGACACATTTCTATAATTTAGCTACGAAGGTCCTTGACCTTTTTATTTTTTTTTCTAGACTACCGACCTGCCCCTGCTTCGCACGAAATTAACGACTTTTTATATAATAGTAACGCATTTGTATACATCATTAGCGGCCTGTCCCGGCTTCGCACGGGTGGACATTTATTTTTTAAATGTTTTATTTTTTTCTTGCAATTAAAAAACCTTATATTAATCAGTGATAATGTAGCATACAAATGGTGAAAGAATTTTTAAAATTTGTCCAGTACTTTTTGAGCCAATTCGTTACAAGCATACATACAAATCTTTCCTCTTTATAATATTAGTATAGATAAACCTACCGGAATAAATTTCTAAATGATGGTGAAAACCGTAGTTTTTATTGGCGTGAATAAAACTTGTATCCTATTAGCACTGGATGAACAATAATTAGTTCTCGGTACGAATCTGTAGTAGGTACGACGTGACTTTGTGACTTTATTGATCTTTATCCAGCTGTCATTCACTAAGTAAAAAACCCAAGTGATTAAGTTAAGTTTTTCCATGTTTATATCTACAGGAAAAAACTTAATTTAATCACTTATGTTTTTTTACCGTGAATCACACATGATTTATGGCGGTTGTGTAACTGTTGGTTTTTTTACGCTAATATATAAGGTGTAAAATGTTACAATCGGAGTAAAACAAACAAATGGCTAAAAGTTAGATCAATCAACTCGGCCTATAGTAGTCCGCTGCTAGACACAGGCCTCTTCCCAGTTACGCTACAACACCAGCACCGCAATTGCATAACACACTCATAAACACAAATCACAAATCACAATCCGAAGGATTTTGGAGGAGATTACTAATCCACTCCTCGCGAATCCTTCACCAATCCGTAAAGGCGTAATGAAAGTGGCTGAACTGTCAAAATGTAAAGCATTGTACTCGATTGCCATCACATGTGTGTTACACAATTACGTTACCGGTTCTCCACCTTTCACATTCAGTGTGATCAAACCACCTTTTAAAGATTTGATTAGATTTGTCTTCTTAGTACTAATAAATATGATCATCAACTTACCAAAAGCCATGATAAGCCACCAGAGCCAAGAGTTCTCATGCGACGCGAGTTCAGTGGAATGTTTGACGATGAGCGTCCATTTAGCGAGAGACAGACCGAAGCCTGCCAGCGCTCCGTAGCGACTTGCCACCGTGTGACAGAAGCACATGAGGAGCAGGAAACCGATCCAGTTGAATAGGAATGCCACTGGAAATGTTCATATATATTACTTAGATAATAGTAAATTTTAAGGTATTCGTGCGAAGTTTCAAGTTTATAAACTCAAGAAATAAGATTTATCATACAAATAAAATCTCCCTTTTCACCCCCATAGGTCGAATTTCCAAAAACCCGTTCTTAGTGCTCCCCTACATTATAAAAGGCTGCCATGTGCAAATTTCGCGTTACTAGTCCCAGCAGTTTCGGTTATGCGTTCATATGTCAGTCAATCAGCCAGATGTTAGGAAATGGAAGGGGCTTAGAAAAATAAATAAAAAAGGGGCTTAGTACGAACGAGTCATTCCAAATGAAAATTACGTTATTAGGTACAGCTTGTTGCCAATTGTGCATTTATAAGATTTATTCTTTATTTTTAAGTTTTGGGTTAGATTTTATGGGATTCGGCAAAGTAGGAGATCCAGAAGTGCAGCGTTAAAATATTAACAAAATCAAGCCATTTATTCAAACTAGGCTGAGAATCAGCACTTTTTGTACGTCAAAATTACATGAGCCAGTCCCCTAAAATGCCCTCTCTTCACCACTTACGTTAGAGTAGTTAGAGTTTGTTGCGCCACTTCTTCCTAGCTAAAGCACTACTTTAGCTAGGAAGAAGTGGCGCAACAAACTCTATCAGCACAGCTGTCTGTTCACTTTGAATAACTTGATTGCATCGAACGAAAACGAGTTTCAGTCCGTCTTGGAAGATTAGCGGTGGCTTATGTTAGCTAGTGGGTACACTGTCTGAGACGTTTGATGTTTAACCTTAAATTAATATAGGGACTAAACATTTTCAGGACAGATTAACACAATATAAAGCAAATGCCTCTATACTAAACGCAGAATCCAACTACATTAGGGTCGGCTTCCAGTCTAATCGGATGCACCAGAATACCAGTATTTAACATGAAGGGACTGTTTATCTGACCTCCACAACCTAGTTACTGGGTAATACGTGACACGTAAGTTGGTGTTTCAGTACACGCCAACGTGCGCCAACATCTATACATATAATAAAACAGTAAAAATACTGTCTGTACATTGAATATAAAAAAAAATAATAATTGAGGGTGGTTTAGAAACAGTAATTGAGCACGAATCAAAAAAAAAAAAATGTGTCTGTTTGTCTGTTTGTTTGTACACGCTAATCTTCGGAACTACTGGACGGATTTGAATGATTTTTGTTTCGTTGTATAGGTATTAAGTCTGGGCAACATACAGGCTATAATTTATTTTGGAAAATGGAACACCTGATGCAGAACCGCAACAGATCAGCTAAAGTATAAGAGATACAAATGTGGTACCATAGCAAAAATTGTTCCACGTGATGAGTATTTAGCTGAGAGAATAAATTTGAAGATCTGGAACACCTGTTGTGGAACTCCTAGAGCCCAGCTACACCATAACACATATAGGAATGACGTCTTAGCAAAAGTTGTTCGGTCTGATGGGCATTTCCTGTTAACTTACAAAAATGAAAGATCTGGAACGTCTCGAATCGTCTCGCGCACCCCGTTGTTTTCCCATCCCCGGGCTCTTAGAATTCGACATCAGACGTATCAGATCTTCGATTTTGACGACCCCATTATCGCTGGCATAAGCAACAGGATCTGCGTGCGAAGTCGCGGGCAGAAGCTAGTATCTAATAAACTATGAAAATTGTCAAAAAGTATCTTACCAAAAAATGATGTTAAGAACATGATATCAGTGCCAAGTAAACTGTTCTCTGGATCCAGTTGTTCAGCTGTCCCTTCTGTAGGCTCCACCGTTACGAAGGCAGCAAACGTTGGGTGGTTCGGAGGAGGACCCTGCATCTGTGTGGAAGAGTCAGGCAATCAAGCAAGTTTCTTATATCATTTTTAGTTAAATTAATCAAAGAAAAATAATGAGGGGTCGTGAAAAAACCAAATCTTTACAATTAAATAAAATTGAGGTGTCTGTTTGTAATGTCAAAATAATATGTTTTACTAAATGCAAACAAGCTTTTTAAGCTTTTGTTGAAATTTAGTATAGGCGATAGTTTTTATCGTCATACACGCGGGCGGAAGCTAGTAGAATATAATTTCCAGACCCCATTTATTTTGCACAATTGATTTTGTATTGTGTTCGTGTTTGCTTTCCTGTCTCGAGCAGGTCCATCCTCTGGTGCCCGCTACATCATCATCTGCCTAGCCTTTTCCCAACTATGTTGGGGTCGATTTCCAGTCTAACCGGGTGCAGCTGAATACCAGTATTTTACATGGAGCAACTGCATATGTGACCTCCACAACCTAGTTACTGGGTAATACCCCTTGGTAAGACTGGTTGTCAGACTTTACACTGGTGCCCGCTTATCGTTGAATTTATTATCGGATATCGACGCACAAACTGGTACCATGGATTCAGTCAGTACATGATTCTGAATCTCCTTGCGTCTAAATTTTTCGTTGGTTATTAAACAATTGGTTAGATAAGAATCGTTTTTGTATGTATTATTTATTATTGTATATGTAAATGGTACACCACTGACTACCAGCACAATTATCTCTTCTTCTCCATTTAATCCATCCAAAGGTTGTCTGTAAAAGATTGCTTTAAGCTATAGAGGTATGAGGAACAGGGTGTAAAGTTCACTCATCCTCCAAAGAAAAGGCAGGACCCTCTTTCCAGACGGGTGTTGTGTCTGGCGGGCAACTGCCCGATGATTCATGTTGGGCCGTTGTATATTATACTAGTTGCGCGGTAAACTCTGCTTGCGAGATGCAGTATGTTGTGACTTCAGTATGACGCGTTGTTCGCATGTGGCGTTGTAGATATCGCTACAAAGCTATGAGACCGCCCATTGGGTCACCCCTTGTAAAATTTATACATTTACTACCAGCGCCCCGCGGTTTCACTCACGTTAGTTTCGATCCCGTGGGAATATCGGGATAAAAAGTATTCTATGTGTTAATCCTGGTTATAAATTATCTGTGTGCCAAATTTCATCCAAATCCGTTCAGCCGTTTGTGCGTGATTGAGTAACAAACACCCAAACATCGTCACAAACTTTCACATTTATACTATTAGTAGGATATCAGTAATTTTTATGTTGTACATAATAAAGAGTATTCCTACTATCTATCTAAAATTAACATGTTATCTAATTGTAATGTGATAGACAGAAAGACCCCATATCTATGATAAGTAGGTATTATTTATGATTATATTTATAAAAAAAAAATCTTGAAATGCCATATTATGGCAGAATATTTGCTGCCATTGCTGGAACCAATATTGTAACATCTATTGTACAGAGGCCAGCACATCAAGCTACCCCAAACTGTCAAATTTCTTTGATAGATTTTCAACTTTACTGCAAGTAAATAAGGTTCATATTCAATTGGGAAAATTTTACAGATTGGTGTAGCTTGATGTGCTGGCTTCTGTACCATATTCTAAAAAATAAACATTTTTGATTTGATTTGATTTTGATACAATTATTCACTAACAAAAGCATGGTGACTCATAGTAATAAGTGAGTATTAAATTAATGTTTTTGTTTTTGTAAACAATATCCAATAAAAAACATATAAATAGTTGTTTTACTCGACAAGTATGGCTTTCAATCAAATCTTTACTGCTTATTCGATAAGATAATGATAAGGTAGGAATTTGGATGGTGTGGTGGAGTAATGCTTTTGTGCCCAACTATGAGAAGTAAAGTAATCTATCACTGAATAGGTATTGTAAGCCAAGATTTAAATCTTTTGATTTGGCCTCACTGTGCCTTTTCTTCTCTTAGTTGATGGTATATAAATGAGTTGGGTCCAGTAGGTGGCCATGTCTATCGCGGCATCAGAGGCGTTTTAGGTCCTCAGAAGTGCAGGTTTATGGACACTTTAGACACTTCAACATGTGGGACATGGTTTGATCAGGAGCATCACATTCACCCTGGGTATTGGTGGGATCTATAATCCCCCATTTTGCTAGACTGTGCTTAGGTCACGCGAAAATGTGCCCATAATGAGAAGAATGACCTCACACATGCTGCATGGAACAATAGTATGATTGAGCGAGACAAATACTATTCAAATGTCATTGTCAACATTTTCATGTCATATAAAATACAAAAAAATAATAATAAATACCCAGTATGTCACTTGCTTTCTAGTTAGCAACAGGATAACGGTTTAATAAGTAAAGAAACTCCGCTTCCGCGGCAAATCGCGGCGGAGCGGATTGACCTCCGGCGCGATCTCATGGCGGCATGGAAAGAGCGACTGTCGCAACCCAGCGCAGGGCACGCCACGATTACTTAGGCCTAAGAACAGTATTCTGATTTTTAATACTCATAAAATATTCCTTCAAACTTCTTTCCTTAAATGAGAAAGTTTGTGAATGTTTGTTACTTATGTTCAGTGCATATAAACAAAAATTAATTGTTTTGCTTATGAATGGTAGCATTTTTCATTTAATCCATCCAAACTGGGCATATAAATAGATTTGTAAGCTAATTTTTCTTATTTTTTTTTTGTAATTTGTTACCTGTGTTAGCTAATTCCTTATGGGAGGGTCTACTATGCAAAGCTATGAAATATTTGTTTTATTATTGGTAAAGAAACAAGAGTCTTAATTTTAACCAATAATGGTGCATAAATTATAGGAATTGGCCATAAATCACATATAAAAGGATGAACAGATTTAGTTTTTTACCTGATTGAATACCTGTGGTAGGTCCTCCCCCTCCATCTGTTTTTCCCTTTGAACCTCCTCATATGTGGGTAGTTTAGAGTTAGCCGCCACATCATAAGGAGGTGGTGCTGAGAAGTCGGCTTGCGGCGGTGGTATATCATGCATATTATCTACAAAGGAAATACAATATTTTTTTACTGAGCATTCAAGTTTATAATTATGTCATTGCTTATGTTAATCACATAATTATCATTGAATAACTTTTCTTCACAGTGCTTTCCTGCCATTGTTTTGATGTAAGTGAAATGTTACATTTCTAATGATTAGATTTATAATTTGTGATGTAGATGATTGACTTTAACAAATAAGAATTCAAATAGGAATTAGAAACTGTCATTTAAAAAGACACAATTTTTTTTTTTTTCGAAATGTATAACTTCAGTATTGTTGGATGAGATTGTTTCATTCACAGATAGCAATTTTAATCAATGCTTTTGATTGTATATGAAATTCTGCCATTCAATCAATGTCAATATTTATAAAACATAGAGGTATGAGTCAACACAATACAGGTAAATCTTGTTAGACCCATATTGTTATCGCGTACAATACTTAAGTAAATTAACATTGCGTGTGTCGTTGCAATTAATTACTCACTTATATCGATAAATGGTGGAGGCATACTGTGGTCCACGGATGTCGGCAACATCACTCTCAACTGCGCCGCTGTGCATATGTTCACTTCACTTCGAGGGTGACTCTGCTGCAACAAACGACTTTCACATTATCACACATATTCTACGCAAGTAGTTACATAAATAAACAATTGAAAAAAAAAAACACTGATGTCACCAGCCCTACCATGTCCACTGTTCGTTATTACACGATTGAACTAGCCCACTGTTTTCACAAAAACGCGTGTTAGATACAATATTACAATTCAAGCACAATTTACTAATGATCTTCGCATCGTTCAAGGTTTTTAGGACAATTTATCAATGCAAGCAAAAGCAGGCGCACCTCTCTTCATTCACTTGAATGACGTTTATTAGTGACGTTCAATTATCAGATAAAATAAAATGTTTGCTAGTCCATTGAGTGTTTTTAATTAGCTGAATATTCAGTTTTTGAGAATATACAATTATTTTGTTTGTTTTTTAGTTCAGTTAAATAAATCATAACACGTTAAAAATATACTTTTTATACGTTAAGATAATTCAGAACGGAGTCAACCGTTTAAGTTTCTAGACAAGGTGACGAGGTTTAGAACGCACACTGCTAAAGTCAATAACAAAACAATGGTGTTGCTGCTTTCCAACATCAACATTTTACTAGGCCTGACAACACAAGTTTCTGGAACGTTTCAGAAATAAATCGCATACCATACAGCACGTTCAAATTATCATTCAAGAATCGCATGTAAGTTTTAACACGAGTAGGTTTTCCTTTTAAGAAGTCGCTTGTTGATGCTTGTTTACAATAAATGTATGGATGGACAGTAACAGTACTGAGCTAGCTGTCAAATTCTTGGACACGTGATAGTAGGGACATCTGAAGTGAGCAAGTGGCTTGTTGTAGTTTTCATCCCCATCGTTTCTTCATGATGGCAATAGGCTTGTCAACTGAAAAAATCTAATTAGTCCGTCAGTTAGATTATCAAAAAATATTTTACCCGTATTTTTTCTTTTGCTAAGTAAACCAAGATTGACGAAGATACGACGCTTATAAATTCTCAATACGTCACAAATTAATTATATTATTAGTGCGTTCTGACGTCACGAGCCCCCACTCCCGAGTTTTGATGCGTTTTATCTTTGTCAATATTCATTGATTTATAAAAACAAAAAATACGTGTCCATTATTCTAACTGACGAACGAAATATATTTTCAATTTATTGATGGTGGAAACTAGCCTATAAACTTGCACTGTGTAAATTGGGCTTTTATTTCGAATTGTGTTGAAAAAAAGCGCATTCTATAAAACTAATTATTTATTTTTACCCGACTGCGCCAGAAGGAGGTTTATGTTTTTTTTTTTAATATTTTTGATTTGTTCCTAGAAGCTTGTTCTTGAATGAAAAATAACTAATGCAAAAAAATAAAATGAGGAAAGAAGCAATCAATAATCTTCTAATATTGGCAATTTATTTTGTAATCCTGTGGCAAAGTTGAAGTTGACATTTTGACAGAGCTGATTTTTGACATTTATTTCCGGAATTCAGCTGTGGAATTCAGGATCAGGATTTTTTATCGGTCGCAAATCGTGGATAAAAATCGATGAAGTTATTTTCATGATAGGCCAATTCTCTTGTTCAACCAAAATAAGATGAAGACGGCTTTGATGGTGGCTGAAAAGCCATCGTTAGCTCAGAATGTCGCGAATTTACTTAGCAATGGGAAATGCACCACCGCTAAAGGTTTGTGCCTCTAATAGATTGTTGTAATTATTTTGTTTTTATCTTAGAGGTTTTTATTATAATTTGTTATGATGACACTAATCATAACTTCTTGTATCGACAGCATCCAACAACGCTTGTAACATACACGAATGGAATGGAACATTTAAAAACGAACCTGTTCATTATAAAATGACTTCCGTTTGTGGCCACGTTATGAGTTTGGATTTCACCGGTAAATACAATAACTGGGATAAAGTGGACCCTGTGGAGTTGTTCAGTTGTCCAACGGAGAAGAAGGAAGCTATGCCCAGGTTGAGAATACCTGCACTGTTGGCACAGGAGTCAAAGTCTTGTGACTATCTCATATTGTGGCTGGATTGCGATAAAGAAGGCGAGAATATTTGTTTTGAAGTAAGTTAAGGACACTTAGATGACCCTATGACCGACTTTTTTGTAATAGGAAGATAGTAAATGAGTTAAAGAAGTATATCATACGTTTTTTACATATCTCCCAACATTTACAATGCCCCGAGGGAAACAGTCTCAACTTGCCTATAAGTATTAGAAATATTATTATAGGGTTGATGGCCGCCATGGCCCACGTACAATGGTCCAATTGAAGGACTAAGTGCGGAAACCAAACCCTTAACATAGAACATAGAACATATTATTATAGGGTACATACTACATAAATGAGCATGGGGATTGGCACAAGAAGAGAGAGACCTATGTCCAGTAGTGGGTGAAGTTGGGCTTTGAATAATGTTGATTGTGTACTCTATGAATGGATGAACCAGCTTTTCTCAACATAATTACTAACAATCTTTTTCCAGGTAATGACTTGTGTTCAACAATACATGAAAGGCGACATTTTATCACCCTTAGTGACTTACCGAGCAAAGTTCTCGGCTATCACAGAGAAGGACATCAAGGCAGCCATGTTGAGTCTGGGTCGGCCCAATGAGAATGAGTCACGGAGTGTAGACGCTAGACAGGAACTTGATTTACGTATTGGTTGTGCATTTACTCGATTCCAGACTAAATATTTTCAAGGTAGGTGAAAATAAAATTGATAATTTGACAATAATCAATCAGCCAATAGACATCAACTGCTGGACATAGGCCACAGGTGCTTGGGGGACTAAGCGCCTCCACTTCAACCAGATCTGTGCTGTCCACATCCAGCGGATAATTTGACATTTCTCATTCTTTCTATAAATAAGAAAAGAAGCATAGCTCACTGCTCTGTCCTATATTTCCTTCAAGTCATAGAATACCCAACAAGTTGGTTAGCATATCAAAAAAATTACCCAAACTATGCAATATGTTAATGATACAATATCACTTTTGTTCAACCACGTGTAAAAATAATTAGCTTGGCATAATTAAGTGCAGTAACAACAGCTATAACAACATCTACTACTAACTATCCAGTTATCGACTACCAAATTACTTTCGGGTTTTTTTCTTACTGATTTATTCTACAAAATTACAGGTAGATATGGTGATTTGGATGCATCACTTATATCATATGGGCCATGTCAAACTCCAACGCTTGGCTTTTGTGTCCAACGCCATGATGAAATCCAGACGTTCAAACCAGAGACTTACTGGGTGTTACGCGTTACTGCCAGCACTTCGGAGGGTAGAGAATTACCACTGGAGTGGAAAAGAATGCGGAGTTTTGAGAAGGATATAGCTAATATGTTTCTTGCTGGGATCAAAGAGATTAAGGAGGCAATGTGAGTGTTATATGTCTATGCAAAATCTCCTGTTACACACAATAAGGATCTAAATCCAACAACTTATGGAACTTGCATTAAGTTCCAAAGGTTGTGTTAGATGAAATCAAACTAAGGTGGCCTTAGTATGCACAATCATAACATTTTGTTGTAGAAATAAACCAAATCTACCTTTAGATTTTTCCATAACATAGGGCTTTGGAATAACGGAATTTTGTCTCTTCTGCCAAAATATGCTTAATATTTAGGTCGAAAGTATTTAAGCCATTGATCCCGGCTGTCATTTGTGTACCTTTGATGGTCGTTACGGGTTGTCAGAAGCCCGAAAGTCTGACAACCAGTCTTACCGCATACGGGATTATATTACTTAGTAACTGGGTTGTGGAGGTCAGATAGGCAGTTGAAAAATGTTGATTAGGTAATTACAAAAGAAACTGATTAACAGAGTGGTGAACATCCAAGCTAAAGAGAAAGTGAAGCCGCGTCCCGCCGCCCTGAACACGGTGGAGCTGATGCGAGTGGCTAGTGCGGGCCTCGGCATGGGACCGCATCACGCAATGCAGGTAACATACACACCTGACTATTGACTAGCCATTGCACATTATCAAGCCTTTTAATGAAGGTAAAGCCAATTCAAACTTTATGGCGGCTGTGAAGTGTGCTACTCGCTGTACATTTTGGAATGGGCGACTAGAATCAATTCTATTTTTTAATTTTTAATTTTGACGTTCAAAAGTGCCTTTTAAGTGCCTATTTGAAATAAATGATTTGACTTTGACTTTGACTTTGACTTTGACTTTTTGTGCAGAACCTCTCACCCCCCACTGACACGTGAATTTGTTATTGTGCAGCAATTGACCTCACGTTCCGAGCCACCATAAAGATTGAATTGGGCTGTAACATAAACTTGGTAATTGCTTGCAATGCAGAATTGAATAATCAAATTAAGGTTATAATAAAGTAGCATTAGCAGCAGTCAGCATTTATGACGTTGTTTGTTCTCTAAAAGTTAAATGACAATTGATCGTCTTCAGCACCCTACCTAATTGCGTAACACACTATCAATCTGAATTTGAATCATTTTGAAGGATATTGCTAACCCATTAATTACATCTTATGTTTGAAAAGTTGTAAATAACGCAATGAATATTGTTGAACTGTCAAAATTAAAGCCATTGCTACTGATAGTGTGTTACGCAATTACACCGCATGTCTACATAACTGCGAAATAATATTCCAGAGCGGCATTGTTAAACGCATGCATTTATTTCCACAGTGCGCTCATATTTTATACTATAAGCACATTGGTGATTATTTTTAAATAAAAATGTTCTTTGCTTGCAGATAGCTGAACGATTGTATACACAGGGTTATATCTCATACCCGCGAACTGAAACCACCAGTTACCCAGAAAATTACGACTTGATGTAAGTGCAATAATCGTTTCGAGGTGTTTACACGAATAGAGTTTCCTGACCGTCGAGACCCATAAGATGAATCAGCAAGTGGTATTCGCCTACAAATCTTAGATGGAAATTCTCGCTCTCGCGTCTTGATGGTCGAAACTCTCTTCGGGTAAACGCGATCGTTGATCCCGTAATTGGCTGTAGCTACTTGTAATTGCTGTAGCAATGGCCCAGTAGTAACGGGCCCGACTTAGTCATTTAGAACCCTAGCAGGCAATTTGTTTCATCACCAAATTTCTTAAAACGGTGAATGAAAACAGCGTATCGAAACCGGCATATCCTAGAACCAAAAAATCAAACACATGTGAACACACATATCCTAGAACCAAAAAATCAAACACATGTGTCACATCTACCAATCGAACTGGGCCGAGTGGCGGATCACGGCCCGCTGCAGGTGGGAATGTTTTATGCTAATTTGTAATGTTTTGTCTTCATGAGATATCGACACCGAGAAATATTGCCAGTTAATTTAATTGATCCTATACAGGGTAGTCAAAAAGTCGTGGATCAAACGAAATAGGGAGATAAAGGAGGTCTTTCTGAATGCTTCTAGTAATAATACATCACCGTTTGTTTTATTGTGTTCTATCACATTTTTCAAAATTAGTCTATTTGTAAAAGAACTCGGTAAGTATACAAAAATATTCATAACTTTTAGGGCAATTGAATTATGGCCATGCTGTAGAAAGATTTTTTGTGGAAATGACTTCCTTATCTCCCTATTTCGTTTGATTCACGACTTTTTAACCCATTCACTGCCTTTCTGTAAAGTAACGATATTACACAGATGCCGCCATACTGTACTATGCAGCCCGCCCAAAGGCGGGCTCGGCATGACAGATTAGAATTGGCTTTTTTCAAAACTTCAAATATCAGCAGGCCATTTGAGTTGCCAATAAATATTAATGAAACAAATAATTTCTGACGTTATTTCGTAAAGTTATTGCAGTTAAAATCAAACCGCTCATGGGCGGTCTCGGCGTGAAAGTTAAAAAATATTGCCCGCCGATGGGCGGGCTGGGCGCTGAATGGGTTAACCACCCTGTATATCACTACCCTGTCTGGTTTTAGAACAACAGGTGTGATATTAGGTCTTCTGTATATATTTGGCACATATAATCAAAATTTTGTTCCTTCTAAGGGGAACACTACGTCAACAACAGAATTCTACCAAGTGGGGCGCGGAAGTGCGCGCGATCATCGCCAACGGCATCAACCGACCGAAGAAAGGACACGACGCGGGCGACCATCCACCTATCACACCTATGAAGCCCGCTGGTAAGCTACTCATAATAACGGATGTAAAGGTGTCTACACCCCAAAGCCCAGTTAAGTGCCCAGGTTAGCCCAGCACTTCACAATGTTGCAATTCGGACAACTTTTGTTTGAAATGAGTTGCCGGGGTTGGGACACCTTTGAAAATACTTGCCGAGATTTTTAAATGTTCTTCTCGTCATAACGATCATTTCTTTCGTACTAGACCGCACCTGGAATCTTCTGGTTAGAGTTATTCTTTTTGTTACGAAATTAAGTTTTAAATGTTGTAATTAAACTTTAAATACCCTCAAAACCCTCTACCGTTGCATGTACCCATAAACAACATGTTCTGCATGTTTTACTTACAGATTGCGCAGATTTTACAACACCGGCTTGGTATTGTTTTTACAGTATAAGTATTTAATAGGATTTTTCTTTTTTTTTATTTAAAGTACATAACGGGGGTGTCTAAGTTCTTACGTTTATTCTGTTACACGTTGCATAACACCACCGATTTCATTTCCCCCAGCGGAATCCGACCTAGAAGGCGACGCGTGGCGCATCTACGACTATGTGACGCGCCACTTCATCGCCACTCTGTCGCGCGACTGCAAGTACCTGTCCACGATCATCACCTTCCAGATCGGCTCCGAGACCTTCAAGTACACCGGGAACACGCTCGTCGATGCCGGGTACACCGAGGTCATGCATTGGCAGGTATGGGTTAATGTTATCTGAAGCCGATATTGCCGATGGGACCGAAAGGTTTTCGAGTGGCGACCGCGTACCGGAAGACGTAGCGTTGGAAGGCCTACAAGGTGGACCAACGACTTGGTGAAGGGCGCAGGAATCCGCTAGATGCGAGAAGCACATAACCAGTCAAAGTGGCGGTGCTTGGGGGACGCCTACGTCCACCAGTGGACGTCTTTTGGCTGAAACGAATGAATGATGAATGAAAGCCGAAATATATGAAGACGCTTTTAAATTTCCGTTCACAGTAAAATTTTATAAACTTGGACGTTCACGATAATATCGTCACGTTAGAAATTCTAAAAGCGCACAATGACAGAACTAAGCTGGCAAGCTCTTTTGACCATGGCAATTTACTCTTGGGCTATTTATTTTACAGGCCGACCGCTTAACTGACGTGATGCGACAGCTCAGTGATTCGTCAACTTGTTACAACTATCAACCGTTCCGCACCGCGCAGCTAACCTCAGGCGACGTCTCAGTTAAGCGGTCGGCCTATAGTAACTGAATATCCCAGATTCAGCATTGCCTTTTTTTTTTAGTAAATTTCAATAAGTACCGTACCTACTAAAAAAAATTTCATAATTTTCTCAATCAACAAAATATACAAAATATTGTAAAACATTTTAAAAGAGTAACTGTGGAGTTTCTGGTCCATTCTACTCCATACGAAACTACCTTTTGGAAGGGGCGACTAGAAAAAAGTCTATTTTTTTGTAAATGTTGACATTCAAAAGTGCTTATTTGAAATAAATGATTTGAATTAGACTTTTTAAGGTCATCGTTTAACTCTTGTGATGGTTAACAGGCATTCGGCAAAGACGAGTTCGTGCCCGTATTGAACGTGGATGACGTACTGCGAGCTCACGACCACAGACTAGTGGAGTGCCAGACATCGCCACCTGACTACCTCACCGAGTCCGAGGTAACGAAATCAAGAATTTATCCATTTTATTGGCCCGTGGCTAAATAATAACAGCCGCACAGGTCGATCGATCAGGTTAAGCTACGCTTGCCGCGGTTGGTCTGTGGATGGGTGACCATCTTTACATATTGAGACCCCTCCGTGCCTCGGAAAGCACGTTAAGCCGTTGGTCCCGGCTGTCATTCGTGGATCTTTGACAGTCGTTACCGGTAGTCAGAAGCCCGAAAGTCTGACAACCAGTCTTACCAAGGGCTATCGTATTACCCAGTAACTGGGTTGTGGATGTCAGATAGGCAGTTGCTCCATGTAAAACACTGGTATTCAGCTGCATCCGGTTAGACTGGAAGCCGACCCCAACATAGTTGGGAAAAGGCTAGGCAGATGGTGATCTATAAAACTGTGGGCTGGTACTGATAAATTCCAAATAGAAACACCCAATCACACATGAGACCATTGTTTTGTTCAATGGAATCGAACCCAGGACCTCTTGCTCAGCAGTACCGCTTGCGACCCTTAGACCAACGAGGCCCGGTTGATGGCAATAGGCCCCAGCTCGCCCCCTAATACATGGGATTTGGAGCGTAACTGGCGAAATATGTGTAACTACTACAGGTATACCTCTGCTCCACCCTTCGGGAAATACAGGTGTTATGTGTATAAAACTTTTGAGGAATTTTCTACTCTGTAAGCAGAGTTTGAGATTCTGACATTTCTGTTTGCATATCATCAAAAGTGAGCTTTATCCACATGAATATTAAGTTTATTTTAATATCCAAGGTACATTTAACCATGAATTTACATTTCCTAAAATAGTAATGTTAATGCTTTTATTTAGCTAAATTTGTTATTTGCTTCTCGGAATGTTGCTAGACTATGAACTGGCACTGGTTGAAATGATGCACACGTTAATAAACGGGTGTTTTTCATTTATAATCCTTGCAATCGCATTAAAGCCTCCATAGAGAGATGTAATCTATAGCGGGAGCTGTTTAAACCTGACAATTTTATTGAGCCATCTGAAAGTCCCCACCTGGTAGCCTGGGCACGCGTTACCGTCGCCGACGGCCGAATTGGAAATCTCTGAATAGACTTCGAACGCAAGTCGGCCGGAGTAAAGTTAATATCCACAGATGGTTCATGGTCGGTTCAGATCTTATGTGCGTATGCGTCATTTCTTCACAAATAATGGCTCACCTTCCATCCTGCGTCGCATTCCCTTCCCAGTGGCATAGCTTGTCCTAAAGGGGCCCTATATCAAAAATTTTTGGGGCCCTTTTACACGGTTCCTATTTTTTTTTTGGAAGTCCTCTGAGAAGAACTAATGTTGCTGTCGGACTCCTACCGAAAACCTCACTGTTCCTTCCAGTATGTACCATGAGTCGGGGGCCCGGGAAATACTGGTAGATTGGCCAATTTAGATTTTTTAAAGTATTTTTTAGATAACTATTAAGACTTGGCCTATTACCCCATTCCGGCTTGACGTCAACTTCTGGGACCCTGTATTATATAATTAAAGATTCACATATATTATTTACTAGCTTTTGCCCGCGACTTCGTCCGCGTGGGTTTCGTACTTTCCTCAAATAAATTTAACACCCTCTCCACCTCCCCCTGAAAGGTATTTCGAAAATTATTGATTACGATCTTTATACTTACTTTATTTAAAGGAATTAAAGGAATAAGTATTCGGGCCAATATTTTAGTTAAACTACCTAAGATGTTTCAAATAAACTATCCTCCCTTTTCATCACGACAGGGCTTGTTTTTGCATTTGGTACGTTTCCATTTTTATGATATAAAGATTATTTATACCCATTTTCGTGTTAATGGAAGTTGAAGTTTCTACTCCTTAAACTTTATTACCCTTTTCCACCCCGGTAGGAGTCGAATAAGTAAAACCCTAAAACTCATACTTTTTTATTTTAAGTAAGCAAGTAGTAAACCCCTAAAAGTGACAATCTTTATTCCCCTGTTAGGGGGTAGTTTAGAAAAACAACAAATGCCTAACTTTATAATTTACTTAGATAAGTATTCGTGCCAAGTTTCAAGTTTATTAACCCAAGGAATAAGATTTTTCATATAAGCTGTATCCCCACTTTTTACCCCCACAGGGGTGGAATTTTGAAAAATCGTTTGGAATATTTTCATTACTTGACTCACAGATTATTTATACCAATTTTCAAGTTAATTAAGTCAGACAGTAAAATTTGCCCTGTAAAATTAACTACCCCTTTTCTCCCCGTTAGGGGTAGATTTTCGAAAAACCCTGATACACGTAATTCTTTATTTTTGGTATTAAGTATAAATACTGAGTTTTGAGTTAATCGAACCGTGCATTAAAATTCTTCCATACAAATTTTGACACCCCCCATCCCCCTTTAGAAGGTAGTTTAGAAAAACAAAAAAGACCAATTTTCATAATTTACTTAGGTAAGTATTCGTGCCAAGTTTCAAGTTTATTAACCCAAGGAATAAGAATTTTCATACAAACTTTCATCCCCTATTTAACTCCCTTAGGGGTTGAATTTCGAAAATTCCTTCCTTATTCCTCGTCTACATTATAAAGAAAATCTCTGTGCAAAATTTCAGCTTTCTAGGTCTAAGGGTTTAGGCTGGGCGTTGATGAGTCAGTCAGTCAGTCAGTCAGGACTTCTCTTTTTATATATATAGATTACAAGCCGCTTAGTGATCAATAAGAATTTTAGGTTCTCGATAGTATTTTACAAATTCTTGCTTACACACGTTGGGTGTCGCGTTGGGAGCCCCTGTAGCTCGGGGTACCCGTATAATTGATACAGCTGATACGGCGGTAGCTACTCCCCTGGCCCTGCCACCTGTGCACTTGATAATCTTATGACTGCGTCAGTGAGCGGAGGTCCCGCAGCTGAATTTTGGGCCAACCATATTTGTCTTAGACTTATTGCCATCAATACGCTAAGAAGAAGATCGTTAGTTAGTCTGAAATTAACAAATATAATGTTTCAGGTAATCACCCTGATGGAGAAACACGGCATCGGTACGGACGCGTCCATTCCCGTTCACATCAACAACATCTGTCAACGCAACTACGTCACAGTGGGCAGTGGGCGACGGCTGGTGCCCACTAACTTGGGCATCGTGCTGGTGCATGGATACCAGAAGGTAAGATACGAATATATTGTAATACTTTAGTTTTATAAAGTGATGACACCAACATACAATGTAGAACTTTTTCTAAAAACCGATGTGCCATTATAGAGGGATGAGGAACAGGGTATAAAGGTCTTCATCCTCCATAAAAAAGATAGGATCGTCCTACCGTACGAGTGTGGTGTCTGGTGGGCTACTGCCCGACTGTTGATATCGGGATGTTGTATACAGGTTGAAATATTCATAATGATGAGTACAATGACCTCTTAAGAGGAAAACGGTGATTAAAATTTCACCCTGTATAATCATGCTAGTCGCACGTCGAATTTGATGACGTCAGTGTGATGCTTAGAACCCATGTGGAATTGTAGATGCTACTACACCATAATTATGTAATTTATGGCTTTATTTTTATGATTCTCGAAAGCTATTTATATGCAAAATACTTTAATTCATTTAGGATAAATGGGGGCTGGTACTCAATAAAAACCTGCCCTTTTATCGACGCCCCACTACATCAGCTACACATGTTTCTCGTCTTCCCTTATTCACCATATAACGTTTCCAGATCGATCCCGAACTAGTCCTGCCAACGATGCGCTCAGCTTTAGAAGAGCAACTGAATCTCATAGCGGTTGGGCGCGCAGACTTCCACGCGGTCCTCACCCACACTACGGAAATCTTCAGAAGAAAGTTCCAGTACTTCGTGCGGTCTATCGAGGCGATGGATCAGCTGTTTGAGGTCAACTTCTCTTCGTTGAAGACTAGCGGTAAAGCGCTGTCGAGATGTGGAAAGTGTAGGCGGTATATGAGGTATATTCAGGTGAGTTTTGGAAAATTTTTGTATTAATCTTTTTCAGTTATTCATAACAATTTGGCTAGAAAGTGATTGACCGAGATAACGACTAATAGAGAAGTGAGTAAGAAGAATACATGTTGTACCAACCCCAAATAAATTAGGATAAGGGCAGGAGAATGATGACGTTGGAGTTATTCATAATAATGGTTTCGCCACAGTTGGTGTCATAGTAAAATCGATATTACTGTTAAGCCAAAAAAAAAATAATAAACCTTTGTCAAATTGTTACAAATAAAGCGCGGGCGAAAAATAAATTTTAAAGAGATTTATTAACCTACTAGCAGCGTCCCGCGGTTTCACCCGAGTTAGTTTCGATCCCGTCGGAATATCGGGATAAAAAGTTTCCTATGTGTTAATCCTGGTTATAAACTATCCGTGTGCCGAATTTCATTCAAATCAGTTCAACGGTTTACGCGTGTAACAAACATCTAAACTTCTTCACAAACTTTCATATTTATAATATTAGTAGGATTTTGTCAATATGCTTAGCAAAATATTGGTATATACAGACAATCCAATGTTGTGTTTAGGTATTTGTGCTGTTTTCCGACTTCTCTGCAGATTATGTCCAAAAAAAAAACTGTTACCAACTGGAAAATTCATTTTTTTAGGGTTTCGTAGTCAACAAGGAACCCTTATAGTTTCCCCATGTCAGTCTGTCTGTCTGTCTGTCTGTCTGTCCGCGGTTTAGCTCAAAAACTATTGGCACTAGAAAGTTGTAATTTGGCATGAGGATACACGTTAATGACGCCAAAAAATGGTAAAATAAAATTTAGAAAAAAACAATTATTTAGGGTACCTCCCCTACATGTAAAGTGGGGATGATAATTTTTTTTTCGTCCTTCCCATAGTGTGGGATATGGTTAGATAGGTCTTTCAAAAATATTAGGGGTTTGGTAAGACCGTTCTTTGATTAAGTAAACCATTCGTGACTTATCAAGCTTTAAAGTACCAATTTTCGTTATAGTCAATTGTCCCCCCCCTCTACCAACTAAACGGTTGTAGTTAGAAATTCAAATGTCACGGCAGTAGTACCTATATAGAACGAAGTTTAAAGGAAAACTATCACACTTAAGTGGGCTTTACAAGTTTACGAGTAGTGTAGCTCTGTGTCCTGTATTTAAATTCAAAAGATCGGATGTGACAAGTCTTATCCAAATCTCAAAAAACAAAAAAAAATTAAAACACTCCGTGCATAATTGTCGGATCAGGTGAGGATTTTTATAGGAAGTCAAATTAGGTAGGTAGTCATGTTTAGCTTTTAGCTAGAGCATGGTACGCAACTATCAGTCAGCGAATACGACCCGCACTTGGCTGTTATAAAAACTACGGAACCCTACACTGCGCGTGGCCCGACACGCACTTGACCGGTTTTTTTTTTAAATTATAGGTACTTGAGTTTCAATGTTACTTCCAGGCAAAACCCGCCCGCCTCCATTGCTCTCACTGCGACGACACCTACGGTCTACCTCAAAACGGCACGGTCCGCATATACCGTGAGCTCAAGTGTCCGCTCGATGACTTCGAGCTGCTCTCGTGGTCTTCGGGCAACAAGGGCAAGAGCTTCCCGCTGTGCCCGTACTGCTACAACCATCCGCCTTTCAGGTATGTTATTGCGACGATATAATTGGCCTCTTTAAACACTGTAATGTCTTACCAGTTCATATACAAACAACTTATTTGTTATTAAAAGAACAATTTTTCAATAAATCTTTAAGAAACAAAATCGAACATCCTGTATGCACTCGGGCGGTTTCTGAGAATAGGCTACGTACACAACGCGCCAACAATACGTATGGCGAACGAACTACCGGTTATATTATACCGAGACTTATTAATAGTCTACCCTCAGATTTTGACAAATGTATTACACAAAAAAATATCAAACGTAAACTTTAGCAATATTACTTAAGTATAATGTAGGAATGGTTGTACTTGTAACTATTTAAAGACCTAAAGATGTTTATAATTGTAACGACAACAATGTCCATTCATATAAAATGCTTCATTATATTATACTTCGTTATTGAGATAGACTCATGATAGCACAAGTTTAAACCTTAGTGGTTTTTGGTTGCTATTTAATATTAATAATCCTGTATTCTTTTGTTTAAATGATAAATAAAAAAAAAAAAAATATATATGAACGAAGAACGGTGAACAAATTGGGCGGAAATCGGCATGGTTCTTGAAATAAACGCCGCTTGATATCCACGACGGGCAATCACTTCCCTACAGAGGAAGCCCGAGTACCAGCAGTGGGAACATTAAAGGAAGATTTAGATCTAAATGGCACTTTCTCTCTGATCTAAATGTCATAAAGCACGTATCAACAGAAATTAATAAGCTTACAAAGTGCAGAGCTACGGCAGACAAAACAGTTGTTATGAATTTATCAGAAAAAATTTCATCAATAATCTATGGTGGCGATAAGGTTTCGTTTTGACTGCACCTTTTTTATTGATGGATGACCCTTTCAATATTATTACTAGCATTCTCAAAAATTGATTTGAAAAGTGGATGTACAGATTGTGCAATCCACGAAGACACGCCCCACTCTTCTTCCTAATCGTTAGCGCTTATCGCTAGTCAATTCTGCAAGCGTTTTAGTTTTTCGATACACACTAATTAGCCATTAATAATAATTTGTGTGTATCGACAAAACTAAAACACTAGCGGAATGTTGCTTACTTGTGCTTTACGCATTAAGAAAAAGAGTGGGGCGCGTCTTCGTGGATCTATAATATGCATTGAAACAACTCGAAGACTACACTATTTTTTTATTGTTTTGCTAATTGTTACTTTATGTCCAGGGACATGAAGAAGGGTTTTGGTTGCAACTCGTGCACGCACCCGACGTGTCCTTACGGCGTGAACTCAACGGGCGTGTCCGGATGTGTCGAGTGCGAGTCGGGAGTACTTGTGTTGGACCCCTCTGCGCCCAAGTGGAAGCTGGCTTGTAACCGGTATGTATCACTACACAAATGAAAACTGAATGCGGGCTACAGCCGATATTAAACGCTATACTTTTTTCATCTTTCACTAGAAGTGAAATGTCTGAACACAAATGATTTAAAAGTGAAATATTTATTTATTAGTGAAACGATCCAACGACGTTGGATTTCGGAACTAGGTAACTTTAACCGACCTACTAAATGATCGAAAAATAAACGGAAACTAGCAAATAGACGTTAATTCCTATATAATTTTGTCGGTTTCTTGTGAACATGAAACAAAATGAACCTTGTCTCGAGTGAAGCGTCTGATATCGGCTTGAGGTGAATGCGAAGTGGTAGACCGCGAAATTCAAATTTTCTTACGTTTTTTGCAATTTGCAGGTCAGTGTCAGGTTGTATCTTGATCAAAATTTGATTCGCGACTATAACAGATACGTATTTACAGAATTATAATAATTAGAAACATTCATACATCTTTATAAGTGAGATTTGTACCATAAACTCTTTTCTATAGGAGATTTCTTCTTGTGGTACAAATCTAACTTAGGAAGATATATTAATGATTCTAATGACTATAATTCTGTGAATAAGTATCTGTTATTGTCGCGAATCATATTTTGATCAAGATACAACTTGACACTGACCTACAGATTGCAAAAAACCTAAGAACTACCCCTACCCCTTATTTTTTTTTGCCTTCTCTATATAACACTAGCTGACCCCGCAAACGTCGTTATGCAAAAAAAGAAAATAGATAGTAGCCGATTCTCAGACCTACCCGATATGCACACAAAATTTCATACAAATCGGTCCAGCCGTTTCGGAGGAGTATGGTAACTAACACTGTGACACGAGAATTTTATATATTAGACTAGTTGACCCCGCAAACATCGTTTTGCGAAAAAAAATAGATAGTAGCGGATTCTCAGACCTACTGAGTATGCATATAAAATTTCATAAAAATCGGTCCAGCCGTTTCGGAGGAGTATAGTATAACTAACACTGTGACACGAGAATTTTATATATTAGAAGATAATCATATTCTATCGATAGAATACTTGTTTTTGCACACTATAAAATGACAATTGAACTTTTTAGAGTTATAATATACTAGCTGCGCCCCGCAGTTTCACCCGCGTAAGTTTCGATCCCGTGGGAATATCGGATAAAAAGTATCCTATGTGTTATTCTGATGTATAAGCTATATTACTGTACAGTTTCATCAAAATCCGTTCAGTAGTTTTTGCGTGAAAGAGTAACAAACACCCATCCATCCATCCTGACAAACTTTCACATTTATAATATTAGTAGGAAGTAGGAAGGTGGCACAATGCGGTCTCATCGCTAAAAGACACGTTTCGTTTAATTTCAGCTGCGATGTGATAATCAACGTGTTCGAGGACGCGACGCGCGTGTCGGTGTGCGAGCAGGCGTGCGGCGCGTGCGGCGCGCAGCAGGTGACGGTGGAGTACCGCGCCGAGCGCACGCGCCTGCCCGCCGCCATCACCGACATGACGGCCTGTCTCTACTGCGAGCCCGCCTTCAGTGCTCTGGTTAGTGCTATTGTACAGAGGTGGAGTACCGCGCCGAGCGCACGCGCCTGCCCGCCGCCATCACCGACATGACGGCCTGTCTCTACTGCGAGCCCGCCTTCAGTGCTCTGGTTAGTGCTATTGTGCTTAACCCTTTGACCGCCACGGTCATGTATAGACGACAAATGAAAACGTGCCCAAAACGCCACCGTTGGCTAATGCCGACAAGAAAACACTATATTCAGCAGCGTCCGGTTAGACTGGAAGCCGACCCCAACATAGTTGGGAAAAGGCTAGGCAGATGATGATGATGAGAATTGAAGTACATGGGTTGCTATTACTTGTCCGGCAGGTGGAGAAGCACCGCGCGGTGGCGTCGCGTGCGCCGCTGCCGCGCGGGCGCGGCGGGCGCGCACGCGGCAACAAGCACCGCAACAAGCAGCCCAAGGACAAGATGGCGCAGCTCGCCGCGTACTTCGTGTAGCTAGCGGGTACTTCCCGCTCTCGCTATACCTTTTCCATTTTTGATTTGCAAGTTTTATCGAACTGTCTGTGACCGTCGCGCGTACGGTATGACCGATTTATCTTGGCAAGTCTGAACTTCGCGCAGAAGGCTGCGCAGTAAGATTTTTTTGGAACCAAATGGTGACATGAGGCGAGTGTGAGTGAGAGAACATGCCCGAAAGTTCTTAGTGCCTATTTTCAGACTTGCCAAGATATTTCGGCCGTAATGTATCACAGGACGTCGCCGCCTCAGGCCTGTGTATTCCATATTCAAATCCTTGTTCCCAAATTGATGTTATTTCCGCTTATAGAAATCTCAACCTTTTTAGTGTAAATTAATTTGATTTCCGAATGTACATCAACCATTGTGAAGTTGTAGCGCAAACTTAAGTTTACAAATATGGTGGTTTTAGAGTCATTTTTCCAAAAACACACATAATCCATCATAATCATGATATTTGTATCATAATCTAATATATAAAATTCTCGTATTGTATATAATTTTTCATCATTGAAATTAAATAAAATCTAAGCGGCCAACATTTTTATCGCGGACTATAAATACTGGTTTATAGTTTGTTAACATGCTCTTACGAAGGCGACCGCAGCGGCAATTCCGCCCAATCGCAATGACAGACCGTGGCGACACGACTCGTTTCTATGCTATACAACCGGGAATAGGCGGCAATGTTGCCATCTAGGGATTTTACTGCCGCTGCGGTTTGCGGTTGCGGTGACCTCCAGAAGAACACCTTTATACTGCCGCCGGTCCATAAAAGCTTGATCAAGTTCTCATCAGCAGGTATGCAATGAAGATCATAAGACACCTGAACCAATGGTATTATTGTAATATTACGATCTGAGTTGCATTTTACACTTTTCAGGCTTTGTAGATAGAATAAGATATTCCTACATAATAATATACTATTAAGAGACGATCTTATAAGATTTAGTCAAAACTCTCTAATACTTTTGTATTAAACTAAACTAATATGTTTTAAGGATATTATATTTGATGCATTCGCCTTAATTAAACAAAGCTGATTGTTTTACATCTCGATATCCCGTCATTAGGCTCTCTACACATGTTCAGACCGCGACCGAACGTGTGTAAAAAGCCTAAGTGCTCATACACACGAACGACACGCGTCGAAGACAGAGGCAACTCATCCGTCGACACACGACAACGTGTCGATCGTGTATTTGTGTGCGGTGTTTAAAAACACGAGCAGCATGTTGTCGACGGCTGCAAGTTTGTCTGTGTCATTGACGCGGGTCCTGTGCGCGTGCCGCTCTATGCACACTTGTTGTCAGGTTATCGCATATTCTTTTATAAGCTCTGGTAGCTAAAGAAATGCCTTGCATTTTTTTTCTTTTAAGAGTACCTAGCACTTTATGTTTGAAACATAGCCCAAGCGTGTATTATTTGGTTTGTATTTATTTGTAACATAAGTAAATAAATCAATTTTATTTAACCAAGTTTGATTTTTTGATTTTTCCAGTATATACGCTTTATACCTGTAGGTACACACGGCTACACATCAAGCTGTACATTTCCAGTTTTAGCTAACTTCGCATTATATAGGTTCTTCGTACAACCAGAAGTCAGCTTATACTTGGGAGTTGCGTTTGGGTATATGGCCCTAAAGCTACCGTGTCCTAGAAGAGGGTCGCCGTAACATATAGGCCGCAGTGACGGTTGTCAAGAAAATGATGGCAGCGACAAAGATTTAAATCGTTAGATTCATTCTACCGCGTCAAAAGATAGTTGCTGTTTTGATGTGACACCTCAGACACACAATGACACAGAGACTTGACTTGATTGTCATGGAAACGCTATTAATAATGTGTGAGCTCACTCTTCTCAGTATGGACGCTTTTTCGCGTGACTAAGTACGGTGAGGGCAAATCTAGCGATTAATTTTTTTGGGCAACGTAGTTTGACTTCAAAAACTCTCTACGAAAACACACCTACTTACATAACGTTTCAGTGACGTCATTCGCCGGTAAATTGCAGACGTTATAAGGCGGCCACCGCTCTTATAGGAAACCGTAGCTTTAGGGTATCAGGCATTAACAATAAAACAAACGAAATATTGAAGTCTTCATTTTATTGTGAAGGTTGTCACCTAGTATAATGTATAGGTACAGTACGACATAAGCTTACAATGTATTACTGTATTTTTCATTACATTTAATATAACACTGCTCGTATTCGTAAGAGGGCGAACAGTATCAATGATTCGTATTAAAAACTGGGACTTAACTGGCTACGTAATCGAGTAGTTGGAGCGACGAAATAAACAACCCCAACAATAAAAAAAGTTTAAAATGATGGCAATACAAACAAAGTATTGCCCTATGCAAACAAATATTTCTATTATTTGGGATTAAATTACATAATATTGGCGGTCTATTAGTTCAAAAAAGTACTGCCATTATTATATTTGTGGTTGAAAGTACCTATTATTTTGTTTTAAATTAGAATACGAAGAATATTATTTAACAATTTTTTTTTATTTTTTGTCTTAAGTTATGTTGTGTTTGGTTGTAATTATTTTATTTTAACATGTTGATTGTTCTTTTTATTTATTACTAAATACGTGAAAGAGTGTACACCTTTAAGGTAGATTTTTTGAGGAACTAATTATTTATTATTAAGATCTCATGTAAAATGTACCAAAAATCACACCAATAAATGAATTTGAATTTGAAAACAAATGCACAGTGAAAATTGTGGAACTTGACCACATCTCTACCGCGAGTTGCTAGGCATAAAATAAAACTTTTAATATTTGCATATTTCGTAGCTCCATATACCCAGTACATGATTGATATGAAGATATCAGCATGAGCATTATACTATTGTTAATATTTTACGAGTGCAGCGTAATTTAGCGAGGTAAGGTATGATAAAAAAATATGACGACAACGACATCAACCAACGTTGGTACCAGCAGCGCTGTTCCTAATACCAGATAGTATGATGGCACTTCACTTGGTGTATTTGAACAAAATATGTCTGCTTATTTGGTCAATGTAAAATACACCTTATTAGAATTGAAATAAAGTTTATTTTGTATTAGCGAAATAACGTATTTGTACAAATATGCCAAGTCAAATGCCAATATAATGTTCCATATTTCATACATCGCAAGTCCGTTTGAATATCTGATCGATATATACTATTCTATACAGTTATTTGGAACTTTTTGGAACACAGTTTTACTGAACAGCGCGTCCCATACTTTTGTAAATCAATGTCGATGTATAAACAATACTGTTCTATGTGCTATCCATATATTTTAAGTAAATATTACCAATATGCGTTGTTTATTTTATAATATAAATACATAATACTTCTTGCCAATGATAAAAATCAGACGAATATTTCTCTAACGAATATCATGCGGTCATAAAATTAATATCACATATATAACGGTAAAACGAAATGTCAAAATTCAGCAGCAAAATACGTCTCCTTAGTATTACGTGTACTTCTCGTCGTTTTGTAAATAATTTTCAAATAATGTGGGTTTGTGCCAATTTCTATTATATATCACAGATTAAGCCAATATGAAATACACTTTATATGAATATGTATGTACACAAGATAGAATTCGGAATATAAGGGATGAAAAGGAATAAGTAGGTACATACACTTCTATATATTACGCGATAATGCAGATTTATTGTTATTTATTACTCCATAAAGATATAACTGAAGGCTCTAGTAAAGTAAAAAATACGGATATATTTGCTTGGTGTCAGTTTTGGTCACATGGAGAATAAAGTACCTACATAATAATTCTATATTTGTCTACGTGCAACTGCGTTAAATAATTGTTAGACATCCCGTTTTTTTGTGACAGCGACACCCTGCATAATTTACGAAATAATTGTATCAAGCAATTTAATTTACAAAAATAGGAAGAAATTATACTTCCATTACATACTTAAACAGCATTGATATGCGTCAAAAACTTCACAACTTCGAATAAAATCAATTTAATGTCCATCGGACAGACTTAATGCTCGAAATTATTTTACACAATTAATATAAAATTGTATTTTTATAATTGATTACTTTAAATGGAATGTGCTTATTGTTTTGTGAAGTGACCGTTGCAGTCTTGTAAATTAGCATTGGTCAAACTGAGTGATTCAGAATGTATTTACAAGTTATTTTATCTATTCTGAATGTCTGAGGTATTTGTGGAAAGTTGTACCTTTATATAAGTATAAAATAAGTAGGGTATAAGAAAAAAAAAAACTATTGGTTTCTCCAGTTAGATATTTTGGAGATAGACAAACTTATTTTTTTGTTTTCAGTTTCCAATTTATCAAACTGCAAGTGTCACTTACGTGGTCGACAGTCACTGACTTATAATGAAGACTTACATAAAGATATTAAATTAATAGGTACAGTAACGGTTGTGCATTGTATATATAGGTATATCTCCTAACCGCTACAGTCCAGTATTTATCTAATGCGTACATTTCTAGTGACAATGGGACATCTCCTGTACATTTAATATTTTCCCTAAAAGTCTGTTTGAGATTCATTTAATTTTAGAAAATATTAAATACTCAGCCGTGTGATCATTGTTTTATATTTACTATAACTATAATATTAATTTTAATCTCACTTTGATTTCTTGATACCATAATTAATTTCTAATAGCTTTATATACTTATAGCGATTATTTACAGTACAATACCGAATACTTTCCAACATTAATATTACCGTGTAAGCAATGCCGCCATATATTTCGTTCCATTTGAAATATTTATGCAAATAAAAGGTTTCCAGTTGGTTCCGTGGCCATTGCTCGTTCCTTTCACATAATAATTACCATAAAAATGTGCTCCTTTTCAAAATATTAGCCATAATATTATGATTGAAAGATGATACTTCATGGGCAATTTGTATCTGGCTTTTATTCAGAAAAAGGAAACGCATTTTCATGATCAGTCTCTCGCTTAGGTCTATCCTGATGAGAAAATGTTGGTGGTTATATAATGTTCAAATTGGTTATAATTCTGTGATGAATGATTCTGTAGCTGCACGGTACATATATATTTTATAAACTTATCTAAGTAAATACTTATTAACTAATACGTTGATAAAATTAAATTTAAAATTCGTTATTTTCACTTATAATAAATGTTATTATGAGGTTTTAAATGAAAGTTCAAGCAGTTTTGAACCAGCCAATGAAAATTGAGATTTATGTAGAACTAAGTTTGTAAAGAATGCATGCATAATGTTAGATGGCACAAAATTCGATTATGTTTGCTTTTTTATCGTCTTGTTAACTAAAAGTATTCATAGTATATGCATTCTATGATAATTGATCAGATAAAAAATGCTTAACTTAAATACTTATCATATATGAGAATACCTGTTTTAGTAATAAACGGATTGTATAAATAAGAACCAAGCAAAAATGCACAAAAATAAATATATCGTTATCTTCATCTAATATTTTTTTCTGATTGGTTAAAATTATAGTAATGCATTTGCACAGCACTAAAGAGAAAAATCTGGATACCATAGAGAAGCGTAGACTTTGAAAAGTACACTAACAGTAGGTTCTGAGTATTGAACAAATAATTTATGCATGTATTTGTACTCTCAAGTATTATAAAAGTAGGCAAGGGGACTTCCATTATGCTACTACCACGACTAAAACCTCTAACGTTACTAAATGGTCCAAATTTAGTATGAAATATATAAACGTTGCGATATCGGTGACAAGATGGTAGGTATGGTGGACCCATACACGAAGTTATACAATTTGTATGAGAGGCCAGCTCGTTATTAATCATCAAATAAATAAATACATAAAGTACGTTTTCATAACACCAGACTATTTATACGATAAAATTGAAATAAAAAAGTCAACCATAATCCAAAACCGAAATATTAGTGGGAATAAAAATGTATGCATGATGTGTCGGGGAACTAAAAACATTTTTTATGACGTCATTGCTACGGCTCTGTTATTGTCATAGAACGATTTTATAATTAATCTGAATATTTTCATTGTACCTAATTATTTTGGTCTTGGAGTATGGTCTAATTCATTATACTTACCTATAAGTATGTGAGAATAACGTTACAATTTTCTGTAGGTATACATAAACGTCAGAGTAAATAAGCTATGAATAGCTTATATAATATTGAGCCACTGAAGTATATAATATATTATATTTAATTTTTTTCACTATTTAAAGCTCTTAGTTTTCATTCATGCGAATTCTATTATCGCATCGAATACTAATGCCCGTTGTGCCAAACGTAGTTTTAACCAAGAGTTATTCAAATGGACACTGTTTACTTAGATATGGATACATTACAAATATGTCCGTGCAGACAGACGTACGAGTAATGTAACCCCTAGAACTGATAGATCAATAACTCCCGTTAAGCCACGCTCTGCGATGGGCAACAAAATTGTTAAGATTACATTAGAAATAACAACTAGTAAACTTTTATAGAGTGACTAGAATATTATTAAAAAACAAAAGCTTTGCTTTTGGCATTTTCGCATAGGGTTAACACATTTTATAAGAACCGCATTCCACGTGTAAATGTCCTTAACACTCACTTACGAGTTTGTATGAAGGTCACTTGAATGTAAACACTGCACTTATTAGTGTCCTATGTTCATTATTTAATGGTCATAATCTTCACTATTTCATAAGATTATAGAATATGAACCAGAATAATAATTATCATCAGCCCCTAAATATACCAGCAACGAAACCTTGTATCAGCCATTAGACAAAGAGTGTACACTATAAGTCCATTAAATGGTCCATACTTGAACTTTTTCTGCTATAACACACCAGCTGGCCTGGTCGTAGTACGAGGACACGACGTGTAGACTCTCCACGTACTTCTCGATCAGTTGATCGAGTTCCCCTCGCTTGAAGACGTGGTAGTACCGGTGGTATGTGACCGCTCCGCCTTCCGAAGGTAGACTGTCCGAGCCGTCACTCAATGAAGGTAACAGCGGGGCGTGCGGGAAAGCACGAGGCGGTGGGATAACGGGGACAGGAGCCGTATCCTCCGACGATGAGCGTGTCTCCAATAGTTTCCTATCTTTGGAGCATTCGCTATAAGATGGCAAGGAGGCTAGGCTGGCGCAGCCGAGCGATGCCGTGCTGCCAGTCTTGTCACGCCGGCTCCAGTCACTACCAGCCGATGTGTCGCTCGATTCGATTGAAAAACCAGACTTTAATGGAGCTGTGCTGGCACTAGAACGTGAAGTTATAGATTCAGGACTTATTTCCATTTTGTCCAAATCACTCGAATCGGTAGATTGTCCGACTTTTAGAGAGGATCTCTTGTCGGTACTGGTACATAATGAATCTATACTAATTTCGGACTCTAAAGAGTATCCAGTTTCGAGCGATTGGCTCGTATCGTATGAAGCACCAGAGTCAATGGTAATTTCAGGATTACCATTACTCGACGAAATTGCACTGTCGTCATCTGGGTTTTTGGCGTCAATGTCTGGTAATTTTTCAGTTGTAGTAACTGGTTTTGCTGCATATTGGATATTGGCACAATTATTGAGGTATATATCCTCTTCACTTGAAACTTTCATTGATTTCTTTAGTTCTCTATATTTGTTAATAATTGGATCGACGTCCTTTGATCTCTTCTTGGTTTTCGTCTTTGACATACATTTGGGGAATAGCTTGCTTATATCAGTTTCTTGCACTTCATTCAAAGATGCTATGTATTTGTGTCTTTCTTGGAGTTCTGCACTTAGCTTATTAAGGCCTTGCATTTCTGTGCTTATTTTATGAATATACGGATCCTCCAAGTGTTGTAAACTATCTGATAACTCATCTAAAATTTTCTGAGTGTTTCTATCTTCTTCTTCCCGCTTTAGCCTCAATGATATACTCTTTTCGCTACTGCTGCTACTCGGCAAGTCGAAGTCTTCTTCATTGATTCGCTTTGAGTATTGATCAATTTCTTGCAGTAATTTTTCGCTTAATTTTTCTGCGAATTCGGTTAGATGTTGACTTCGATCTTGTTGATCCGGCCATTCTTCTTCAGTAGCTATCATGTCCGACTTGCACGTTACGAGTGGCTCGTTAGCTTGTATTCTGTTAAAGCTTTCAGATTTTGAAATAGATTTATCTGAATCTGTGCTGGATATTGAAATCGAATCGAACGGTAACCTAGTTGGGCTCCTGTGGGTTTTACTGAGATTTTCATCCAGTGACCGACCTTCGGGCCTGTTAGGAGATAGCCTGTTTAAGCTCCAAGTAGAATTACTGGTACTACCTAGCTTTGGCGAGCGGTCTTTGGATCTTCTTCCAGGTGAAAGTCGTTCCAAACTGGAAGAGCTTCCACTGGAACTGGTGTGGGATTGGGATCTTGATTCTAATATCCTTAAATCTCCGGGTGATAGTTTATTTAAGCTCCAGTTACTACTACTGCTGCTGCTAGAAGTTCCTTGTACGATGGCCATAGCTTCAGAACTTTCCAGTTTTTCAAGATTTTTCCTTTTTGATCTAGGGCTACTTTGAATGACAGTTTCACAGGTTTCATCTAGAGAATGTGCAACTTCAGCTGCAGCCTCGATCAGGCTTTGAGGCGCAATTGTTGGGAGAAGAAGAGTTTTTTCTGACGTCGATTCATCCTTTTCTTCGGCTTCTTTTTTGTCAGCATCCTTTTTTCCTTTCTTCACCTCTGATGTTGTCGGATTTGATAGTTCTGCAAAAAATACACAGAAATTAAGTACTTACTTGTCTTTATAACCACGTCATATTATGTCACGAGGTCAAACATTGTTGTTCATCCCCGAAAAATTGACTATGAGGATAGGTAACGTAAAATTGTATTTTTTTAATACGATATTGATATATTAAGCACGTACCTTTTTCAGCAGCTGTTTTCCGTAGTTCCTCTGTCACGACGCTTATAACGCTATCAACTGAATCTGGCGACGAAACACCGCTAGAGTCACTATCCATGTCATCTGTGGCAGGATTGAACAATTCCAGAGACATGAGTGTTGGCCGACTCTTCACTATTGGCTCGGCATTTCTCGTTCCCCGAACTATTGGGAAGGGAGGTCTTCTACTTACACTGCCAGATGGAATACCCTTGTTCAACATTTCTTTGATCTGTCGTATCCTTTCCTTTCGCTTCCGATCAGCCGATCTAGAATCTAATGTGTCTGTTGTTGGCTTATTTGATGATTCTTTTGGCTTGAATTGCGGTATTTCGGGTAGCTCTGCCACAGTTTGTAACGTTATTTTTGGATAGGGCTTAACATCTTGCAATACAACACGGGGTTGGTATTGGTTAGTTTCAGCAGTTAATTTGTGTATTTCTTCAATGTCTTTATTTATTTCCGCGAGTAATTCTTTAGTTACGTCGCTTGTTGGAGGTTCTTCTTCTTCTTTTATTGGTGGTATAGGATCTATTTCTTCGAATACATCAATAGATATATTGCTATTTAAGATTGGTAGAGGTTCAGGTTTAATAATTATTGTAGTTGTGTCATCAGATTCAGATTTAGGTGGAGAGTTAGGCTGACTTTTAGATTGAGGCTTTAATGGAACTGTGGCTACTGAAGTGGTTGTCGTGTAGTTTTTCAAGCTATATTGAGCTACTAAAATCTTATTCACTGTTGTTGGTGCTGTAACTGAGTTTGGCGAGGCTGGTGGTCTTATCAAAGGAAAAGCTTGCTTGATCCTTGGAGATGGCAATCCTGGCGAACTCTTCATTCTAGGTGACGTGGGAACAGAAGATACTTTTAGTCTAGGTGAAGTTGGTCCGGGGGACAAAGGTGTTGGCGAAAGAGGATCGCTCGAGCCATCAGCTTTTGGAACATATATCACAGATGCAAAACTGTCTTCGGAGTCAACACTAGTATCACTTTGAAGGCTACTGTCTTTTGAAGAGTCTGACCCATCCTCCTTGGAATGCCTCCTTTCAACATAACTTTTTTCACTTCCGGTATTATTGTCGCTCGGCGTAGTAGGAACTTCTGGTGCCGGTCCGTGACTCTTCCAGCCCTGGAGCATTCTCACGAACACGGTTACTTTATCTATATTCGTTGTAGACGTTTTGAACTTACTAGTGAGGCCGTTTTTCAGTGATTGGAACTTCTTGCCAGTGGTTGCGGAGGTGGAAAATATTGAGTCGCGAATAGAGTCTAAAACTCCTGGTCTGCGATAAAGGTACTCTTCGTTTAGTGAAGCTTGTTTCTGTATATTTTTTCTTAACCTTTCCTTTTCCCTTAACCGCTCAACAGACATTAATTCCTCGTTAAGAGAAGTTTGCTTAAACACGCCAGGTCTCTTACTTGACTGTAACCTAGGGGTGTGTATTTTGAAATTAGGCATTTCTTCTACCATACTCTTCATATCCGTGGGTTTATCTAGATCCTCATCTGCGTCATCCTCGTTTATCGATTTCTTTTGTTTTACAAGTCGGGGCTTCTTTCGAGGCTCATTAATTTCTGGTATTGGAGCTGCTGGTGGCGGTGGTTCAGTCTCTTCGCCGCCCAGACTGGGTAGACTAGATCGTGATCGAACTAATGCATGCCTTTCAATGTCAGCAATGTCTGTTAAACTTCGCGACTTTATTGTTGAAGCGTCAGAAGCTTGTGTTAATAATCTCGGAGGAAGTGCTTCATCTAGGCGTCTTAGTTCTATGGGTAGATCAGCGGCGGGTGGTTCAGGGCGTAGACAGGGTCGTTGTGGTACCCGTGCACCAATACTCCACGACGGGAGGAACGATCTTCGCCCCGCTAGCCGCTGTAGAGCTCTTCTCACAAAGGAGTAGCAGGTTTCGTTGGGTGATGAAAGGGATGACGATCCTGGGGAACCATCTCGGCTTTTCCAGTGTTCACCATTGCTGTAAAAGGCAAAATATTTCTTAGATTCTGAAAACATAAATGTGTAAGCAGTTAATATTGTTGAAGTCATTGTAACACTTACTGGTCATGGTCGACTGAAAGGAATCTTGGGGCAGGCGTTGGTGGGCATAGTGTGACTGGTCGATGCCAAGGGATCAATACATCCTGAAAATTAAAATTAAAACATTAAATCACTTCCATAAAATAACAAATGAACTGTCAATTTATTCAGTAATGTTATAGATTTTTCCATTGCGGACCCACCATACCACTGGCCATACCCCTGGTGGTATGGTGGGTCTAAAACTACTTATACCACTGCGAAAATAGTGTTTTGGTAAACTAGTTTATTACATATAAAAATATGTCACGTACATACTCTTATTACGTATTTCGTCATTCATTTACTTTCGGTTATTATTGGTACAAAAAACTAAAACACGAGTTTCGTGGTCCCCTGCGCTATTGTGGTAATAATCGGCTAAAAGAAAATCTTTGAACTGTACCAGGACTTAAAATTTTTTAACATACTCTTTGATACTTGAGCAAATTTATTTCTTGCGTCATGTAGAAAATGTTTCACTCCTCTCATACGGTTGTAACAGACAGTACCTAATAGTTATAAATAAGTAGACACTCTTAGGTATAGGTAGCTCCTGAATAATTTATACTCTTCTAGTCCAAAACACTATTATCTTAGTGGTATAGTTTTAGACCCACCCTACCACCAGGGGTATGGCCAGTGGTATGGTGGGTCCGCAATGGATTTTTCTACTAAAGTAGCCTTTAGCCATTTACCTGTGAATGGAAGTTGCGTCCCTCATGCTCCATGGCCCATACTGTGAGGAGTAGCCTGCCACCTATCCTAGTGACTCGGGCCAGTTCCCGCAACGCCATTGCCCGCCGCTCCACCGTGGCGAAGTGGTGGACCACGGCGATCGACAGCACTGCGTCGAACGACTCATCGCGGAATGGCAGGCATAGGTTGTCGCATGCAACCACCTGGAGGGTTGAGCACAAATGTTAGAAGCTTCAATTATATTGACTTAAGACTCTAGTTTAACTAACCCAATTTATAGGCTCAGGTAAAACTTGGGCGAGACTGGCATAATAACGTGGAGATTAGTTCGAGTTTGAGCTGTGGAAGATGATGATGATGAACAAGCTACGGATTTCAAGCAAGGGTAAGTACAGACAGCACATCAACCTACCCGAAACTTTCAAATTTTCTCAATCAACTTTGAACCTTATGCTTTAGCGATAAAGTTGAAAATCTATTAAAGAAATTTGACAGGTTGTAGTAGCTTGATGTGCTGGCGTCTGTACATACGTATTCTGGGACAGAAATAACAAGTAGAGACTATCACTTAGGAAGAGGAAAATATCCGAGCTAAATTGTGAGTGAATTTGATGGGTTGTTCATCAGTAAAATAATTCGAGTCAAGTCTGTTTTTGATGAAGAGGAATGCCTTATTGCAGCCTGATTCAAGCCATGAATTATTTGACAGCAACTGACCTCATTATTGTGATGGCGCGCCTGCGCAGTGAGCCGGGTACACCGGTCTCCTCCTACTGTGTACACGGACGGATTTACGCTCAGGTATTTGCCGTTGCCGCAACCTGGAGACAAAGAATTATAGTTAATATTAATCATTATCTTTTACTGAGCGCGTTAGGGTCTTATACTGACCCATAGTGGCCATGGTAACAGCATTATGACATAGATTAGAGGCATTTGTAGGCGCTGCTGCATGGGTCGCACGCACCTTGAATAACTTTAATGATTACTCACGGATAACCAAAGATGATGGGGACATTTGTTCCCACTAGTTCTACTGAACAGTTCTACGGTAGAACTAATGGGATTTTTTTTTCCCACTAGTACTACGATATTCGGTATAACAAAATAGTAGAACTAGTAGGATTCTCTATTCCTACTTGTTCTACTGAACAGTTCCACGGTAGAACTAATGGGAGTTTTTGCAACTAGTAGGAGTCTCTATTTCCCACTTGTTCTACCTGTTCCATCGGTAGAACTAATGGGGTATTTTGTTCTCACTAGTACTACATTTTGATAGGTTCTAGAAATGGAAGTAAAGTACCAAATATGCTATATAAGACACTTAGACATTACAAAATATCCCATTGGTTCTACCGATGGAACAGGTAGAACAAGTAGGAAATAGAGACTCCTACTAGTTGCAAAAACTCCCATTAGTTCTACCGTAGAACTGTTCAGTAGAACTAGTGGGAACAAACCATTAATGAATAATGTAACTAAATGAATGTTGTGTGAACGAGTACTGCAGCTGACTATGCTTAAACGCTAATCGAGTACTGTCGCGTTACACTATAATTTGTACATGGCGACGGAAAAGTCGTCGGTCCATCTAGCTGGGGGGCGTCCCACACTACGCTTGCCGATACGCGGTCGCCACTCCAGGACTCGTTTGCTCCACCGGCCATTGGTGGCTGGGACAGACTGGATGCGGAAGGCTGAGGACAAGGTGGTGTGGAACACCTCGGAGAGGCCTATGTCCAGCAGTGGACTGTGATAGGCCGAGTTTATAGATTTTTTGACTGTCGACTGTTGACTGTTGAAAAGTGCTGATCTGTGCAATGTACGATACATGATTCGTATAGCAACTGTTTCTCTAGGGATTTATTTGCCGTCAAGCTACCAATCCAGTTGGATATTGGTATTTTTTGCACGTACTCACAGTTTCTACTAAGCTGGATTAAAACATTCGTTATTAGGCTTTTATCAATTTTTGGAGTCTAAAACATTATTGGAATAATAACCTCAACTAGGTTCAGATAATGTTTTTATTGATAACGGAATTTTTATGAAACATTTTCACAAAAAACCTTAATTACAATGAAAATATATATATTATATACAATTATATAATTAAAAAAAGGAGATCATTGGGCATCAAAAAATTCGTTCGCATCGCTGTCTATGGTGTAAGTGCCCAAAAGGCTGGCAGCATTAGACACGTTGGCGTTGGTTTCTTTCTTTCTTTCTTTCTTTCTCTTCTATTTAAAAATATTGAATATCTACAGCCGGAACTTCCTCTGGTAATAATATTCCTATTGATTCCTCGAATGATGAGACATAATATACAACATTATTTTTAGTATAATAAGCGAAACCTGAATATAGTTTGCTCAGAATAAGTAAAGTACTGAATCGATTCCAATAATTTTTACACCATGTTATATTTTGTCCCAAAAATACTTAGAAAAAGGTTACAAGTTGGACACCGAGGTTTGTGTAAGGACAACTAGGTAACATAACAAGCTTATAACTTTGTGATTTTGCATGATACACTTTTGAAATTTTGTACATAGGTTCTTTACATAAAAATACTTGACACGTGTTTCGGGTTTCGCATATACTAAAACTAATGTTGTAGGTACCTATATTAAAGATATAATTATTACTTATATTTAAAATTACTTTCTCCGTTCAACGTGGGCTCATTAATACACGTAAAGGAATATTTTTATGAATATTAAAATTTTTTTTTTTCAAATTTTGGTTTGCAAGAGTTTATTTCAGTTGTAAAGGTTAAAGTAACGCTTGGGTAGATTTTCATTCCTACGCGATACACCTACGTAGGTGGGAATATCAGCTAAGCAGACATTTATAAAACATTTTAATGCTGTGGGGGTTTAGACATCATTTTGTATGAAACTAGGGTGAGTTGAGATAATGGAACAAAAATAAATTGTTGTTGGAATTAAACTAGAATTTCCATTAAGAGTAGGTATTGTAAAATATTGAAAAACTTGTAGTAAGTAATTGATTTCTTATCTGGGTTTCTCAAAAGTTAAAAAACAAACATCGTCTAAAATTACTTATTGTAACTAGTATTTAGTTATAAGATCGGTCGGTCCTTAAGAAACTTCCATTATATATATGCGCTGATTGTGTTTTTTACTTCACTGAGCATCAACTTCATAGTTCATTCATAGGCAACCGCGTCTTTTTGTCAGAAATAGGAAACTTAAATTACTCAGCCTTAAATAAAATAATATAAATAAATAAATAAATATTCCTCTACTCATAATCAGCTTCTGTCGGTCACCCTGCGAAGATTGTCACTCCATTCTAGGCTAAGGACTTCTTATCTAAAGTTTCTAGATTCGCGGTCTCCACTCAAGAACACGTCTACCTCAAAGGTCATCGATCTTGCAGCTAATATGACAGGTCTTTTGTCATTTCCGCCCGTAGGTATACACCGGTAACAATTTTGAACAACAATAATTGTTTCTCACAACATTTGATGTTACGAACGTGCGTTTATTTAGCGTGTTCGTCCTATACCCGAATCGCTAGGTGGTTATAACGGTTGTTGACCCAACTACATTTTCTATCATTTTTAATTTCAAAAACGGAATAAAGTCCGTTACAGCCTGAATTAATATCTGTCGTGATCTTCAACATGTTCCAATAACGAAAAACCATAAATACTTTATTGTTTCGGTTCCTTCGGAGAGATCTATGGGAAAGGGCGGTTCGGGTATAGGGCCTGTCACACATGTATGAGTGATAGGAGCGACCGACGCGACGCTCCACATAGCCGAAGTTTCTCTAAAACTCTAATCTTTGAGCCTTGTGTGTGCCTCACTTAATATGAGTAAACACACCTTCTAATCCTACTAATATTATAAATGTGAAAGTTTGTGTTTGGATGTTTGCTACCACAGAACAGATAAAAGTTTGTTACTCAATCACGTACAAACGGCTGAACGGATTTGGGTAAAATTTGGTACACAGATAGTTTATAACCAGGATTAACACATAATATACTTTTTATCCCGATGTTCCCACGGGATCGAAAGTAACGTGGGTGAAACCGCGGGGCGCTGCTAATATATGAATAAAAGGATAATATACGTAGGTATTATTGAAATTCTTAGAAAGGCCTTTCCTTTGGTGTCCCCTTTAACCCTATAACTTAGTGCCTACTTGATAGCCGATTACTATAATTATACAGTGTTTCTACTAAATATTATCTTCAGAATGTTTTCCATCACGCCTACAACATGACATTTACACATAGGTATTCCTTACATTTAAGCGTAGGTATTACCTGAAGCAATAGGTATGACTAATTATGGTATGCCGATATTAAACTCACAAAGTATTGTGGGCAGTTCGCCCGCGTGGGTTTCGTACTTTCCTCAAAAAAAATTAACACCCTCTCCACCTCCCATTGAAAGGTAGTTTTCGAAAATTAATGTTTACGATCTTTATACTTCGTACGCGTGAATTTTTTTATTCCCCCGACGCACCCCGTCGCATCGCATCGCCTGCCTGCGCTATTATTTCGTTTTCGCTTAGCTAAAACTTCTGAGTTTTTTTCTTTTGGCTCAACTCTTATGGGTCTTAACATAATGTTTAACAACCTTTATATTACGACGTTTATAAATCCGACCGATACTTTCACTTTCAGAGATTAGAGCTTTCAAACAAACAAACTCTTCAGCTTTATTATTAGTATTATTTTAAAACTATGATATCACTGACATTCATTGAAATTATTTGAAATCAAATGATGTTAAGGGCGATTTTGTTAAAAATTGAATACTTGTGATGAATAATGTGTTTATTTGGATAATGATTAATATCATGTTTATAAAAACAAATTTGATTACCATAAAAAAGGTTATGGTGAGTCAACCTTAAAAGATAGACATATGCTGTCGCGGACCTTTTTTTAGAACTTTTAAAGGGTAACAATTCCGTCATACATGATCATAGTGCAACACGGGCCACCGACGCTCCGGTCCACCGGTGATCCGTGTTGCTCTATGTGTGATTTTTGCGTAACTTTAACCGTTTACGAAGCGTACGCAACGGAAGCTCTCGAAAGGATTAATTTTTTCCCGTTTTTGCAAAATTTTTCATTGATGCTCCGCTCCCATTGGTCGTAGCGTGATGTTTTATAGTCTATAGCCTTCTTCATTAAATGGACTATCCAACACAAAAACAATTTTTCAATTCGGATCAGTAGTTTCGGAGCCTATTCAATTCAAATAACCAAACAAACTAAAATTTTACATCTTTATAATACGAGTATTATCGTCGTTTTGCAAACAAAAACATAGGGATATGAAAAATACCTAGATGTTGGCCGATTCTCAGACCTGCCCGATATGTACACAAAATTTCATACAAATCGGTCCAGCCGCTTCGGAAGAGTTTGGTAACACACATCGCGACACGAGAATTTTATATATTAGATTATTATAATAATATATTATTATTAGTGTAGATAGTGTAAATAACTAATGGCCCGCCCCGGCTTCGCACGGGTGCAATTTACAAGTGAAGACGGTGTTCTGTTTACACACGGCGACGGTATTCTGTATACACGTTGTGCACAAGTTTTGAGCAGTAACCTAACAAAAAGTAGGTACTAGAATTGCACGCATTCAAAATACTATTTCATTAGTATTTTCAAGTACTTCTTTTTGTATACAGCAGTGCGATTTTGTAACCATCTCACCGTGAAAAAATATATGCTGTTTCATAGAAAAGTGCAATACCTACGCGGTCAAAATGCATAGAACAGCGATTTTTTTAAAATAGCCGACGAAAACTTTCAACGCAGGAACTACAGTTTGTGTGTTGTTGTTTGTCAGTATGTGCTTACAGTTTGTGCTCTACGTCCTGCCACCCTGTGAATTTATTTATTTTATATTTTATTTATTTAATAGATTTACACTATGCCCATCTGGAATAATGTACCTTACAAATGGTGAAAGAATTTTTGAAATAGGAGCTGTGGTTCCGGAGATCACCCTCCACATGAACACAAACTCACAAACAACACTTCGCTCTCTCTCTATATACTCTCTAGATAATTCTCGGAATACTCAATCCACTGAATCAAGGCTTTTTGATGTACATTGCTGTCGGGAACTGGTGGGCGTTTTGGCGATGCAATAGGATTTCCAGTAATTATCGGATTTTCCATTTCATAATGTTCGGAATTTACCTCACTGATTTTACCTCACAGAATTCAGGTTGAATCGATAACATTTTGATTGAGATGCAAAATACAATATAATACAATATAATTATTCGAGTTTGTTTCCCTGTTATAGATACTTTTTAATTAGAATAGGCCCAGCGCTGATTGTGTTTTTTACTTCACTGAGCATCAACTTCATAGTTCATTCATAGGCAACCGCGTCTTTTTGTCAGAAATAGGAAACTTAAATCACATACGTCACAGCTGCTCAGCCTTCACCATTCCTCTACTCATAATCAGCTTCTGCCTGTCACCCTGCGAAGATTGCCACTCCATCTAGGCTAAAGACTTCTTATCTAAGGTTTCCCGATTCGCGATCTCCACTCAAGAACACGTGTTCCTCAAAGGTCATCGTTCCTACGGCCTTTTGCTGTGTAGGTAAGTATACATCGGTAACAATTTGTTTCTCACAACATTTGATGTTTCGAGATGTTCTTTTGTTTAACATGGATACGAAACACTACCGATATGTTCCCAGCGTGCAGCGGAACTAAAACATTCCATGTGGCCAGCAACATTGATTCTCGCAACAAGTAAAATGTGGCAGAATAAATGTTGGGCAACTTTGTTTCTTGTGTAAGCTGGACTTATATTCTGTGGGCTATATCGACTACCTATTTGAGTCTTCTGCTCTTATCCATACTAATATTATAAATGCGAAATGCGGCTGAACGGATTTCGATGTTTGGTGTTTGGATCTGGGTTACTAGGATAGGTACTTTTTATCCCAGTACTTAGTACATTCTCATGGAATAATTTCCAACCTCCACGCGGGCGAAGCTGCGGGCAAAACCCAGTGTTGTAATAAGTTAGATGTACTGACCGACATCACACACAAGGGCGCCGGGCTCGAGCTCCGAGAGGAAGGCCTGCACCCCAGGCGCGGGCGCTCGCGAGCTCTCGTCGACGTCATCGCCCGCTTGCTCGTAGACATCGTGCACATACGCGCGCTCGAGTGCAGCGCCCCGCGCCGCGGACTCGCCCGCCCCCTCCGCAACCGCGCCCGCGCCCCCATCCGCCATCACCGCACCGCCATTGCACCACGCTGGAAAGTTAGGATTGAGAAATGAATACATTGATATATAGGTTAAAATAATCCTTAATAGTGAGGAACCGATAAGGGAGGCTTAGTTTTCCACGCCCCGTCGGCGTTGCTGAGGGACGCGAGGCAAGGAGATAGAAGATGCGGAGGATCAACATCGAATGAAGATAAGTAAATATGATGACGATTATGATAACTGGAAGAGTCATTTCACAGAGCCTGTTGCTGATGGCACTCCTAAATGCCATCAGTCCGAATTAACTGTATGACTTTATAATAATAATCTAATATCTTTCTTTCCATATCCTGGAATAGTCTTGCACCAACCGGAGGTTATCCTTGGGTCTACTTGCATACAGGATCTGTTGGTGCCTCATTTCATTAAAAACGTAATGGAATTCTGTGAATCTGGCCCTTGTGCGCCTTTTAAATGTCTGGGTTATGTATCTCATGGTCCCGAAATACTCGTATGTCTAAGACATTTTTGGTCAAAACACATAAGAAAAACTGGCGTCTAGGCCCTTTTCGCTTTGTATTAAGTGCCTACTTACACTAGGTATTATTTTAATAAATGTCTTTAAAAATCAATCATCAATTTACCGACCAGAATGACGTCATACCAATGAAAACCGTCAAACACAGAACCGTTTTATGACGATACCACAGAATATCTATGACGACACTGCTGCATTTTTTATCGGTGACACTAACTTTTTCTATTGATCCTCCATTCTAAATTTAAACGGCACAGTTCGCGTGGGTTCAGCCGCGGCTGTTGTCATTTTTTCATGATTTTTTAATGGAATCAATATTAGTGTTGCATCGGCCCATCGGTACCAATCGATGGCGCCACGAGGAGGCTTCGCATGTTCTTTTTAATAGAAATAATAGCATAATTGTCGTAGCAATATACCATAGATGTCATTCTGACGCAGTGCCTATTGCTTGCAGCTGCCTTTCACATGGCAGTTTTTTTTCTTGAATAATGGAATTTTAAGTTTATCAAAATGAATTGTGAAATATTGGAATTGGGAAACTTATTATAATTTCACATTTTTTTATGGGTTTCTTGCTACGCCAAGATAGTTTAGTGTCTGATATGAGATACCCAGTTAGATAGCCACGAACAACACGTACGAATTTTGACTAAGTGGAAAAAGTAGATTCTATAACTGGTGTCAAAATACCCTTAACGAAGCCGAGAGTCACCTGTTATATTCGTCATTATTTTTTTTATTTTATTGGACCATACCTGGGGACCTTTTGGTTATAGGATATTGAGGGTCAAAGTTCCAACTTTTATTGATGTCCATTTTCGGAAAGATGTTTTAAATGTTATACTTATAACTTAACTTTAAATACTCCCACGATACCTGTACCGTTGCATGCACCCATAAACACAATGTTTTGCGTGCGTTACGTTGCGCACTACCGTAAACAGCGAATTTTCACACCAAAAATAAAAGTTGTTTCCCAGCTATTATTTTTGCACAAAGTTACTTAGTTTGATGTTTGTATAGAACGCGTAGAGAACGGTTTCGAGAAGGGTCTTGGTACACCCTATAACTATATCTATGCATATATTGAACATATTTTAGAAAAAATGAGTAAGTGGGCACTTTTAAGTAGACAACTATGTTAACAGTCAACTTGAACTAAATAGAGCAAATAAATGAAACCGTACCACAAGCTGGCAGGGAAATCGACGCGCAAACTGTAATCATAATTCAGCAATTGATTCTAGACAAAGAAAGTCTGCTGGTTCATTGAAACGTGCAATACCTACCCGGTCAAAATGTATGGAAGAGCTGTTTCTTTGAAAACTGACGAAAAAATTTAACGCATGGTGTTTCAGAATCATGTACTGAATCCATGGTAATAGATGGCGCGTCGATGTTCCTGACACCTTGTATAACTATGTAAAGTCCCCGTCACGAGAAGCTATAAATTATGTAAACACACATTCAGGGGTTCGCAACCTTTAGATCAAATAAAAAAAAAACAGTTTGTAATGATTTTTATTTTTATATAGGGATATAAGTAATTATGTTAACACACACACCTAATTACTATCATCAGACGATTCCAAGTATTTTGCAACTGCTTTCTGCAGCATTGACAACATCAGTGTGAACTTACTTCAAATCGCAGGCCAAATGTTTAAGTTCCATGAGTCAGACGCGTTCCAGTACCACAAAACATTACACGACAGCGCTTTACTTAACTCGATATGATTTCAAATATTCTTCCCCGCACCTCCCCATCGTTCCTATGACTGAGCGGGCGGAGTTAATTACACCGCCGTTATAAACAAAAGCTATGTGTAATTGTGTTTATCACGTGTAGCGCGACCCATTGACCTGACTCTCCCCTCCCTTCGTATACCGGGATAATGCTGCTACTTCCACTTCCCATCGCCCAGATGTTTCTCGGTTAACGATTTTCCGGGAAAGCAACTGCTTAGGTATAGGTACAGTCGAGTTCATTAATATATTGGCAGTGACAATGTTTCAAAACATTGTAGGCGTTATAATAATCATATAATTCTATACAAACTTAGACCTTATGAACCGTTTATATGATAACATTTTATTGATGTAAGTTTGTATAGAATTATATGATTATTTTAACGCTTACCATATTTTGAAAAATTGTCACTGGCAATATATTAATGAACTCGACTGTACTTGAAACTTGATTTGTTTTGGTCGGTTAGTCAAATGAATTCATGTATACTTAGTATTTGGTTCGATCGCAGTGAAAGCTCACACGTGTCTGGTGTTTCATTGACTTAGTGACTTCTGAGTTCTGTTATCATATCGTTACATATACAAGGTGTAACATAATTAACGCAAGACCTCATACACCCCAATTATAATTATGAGTATTGAGTTAAAAGCATAATACAATAACCAAAACTTATTTTTTTAAAGCTTGCTATTTTTATTAAGAAAATCGTGTTGACACTAGCATTACTGTATGCATTTAAAATTGAGTCTTATTACCTTGAAATAAGATTTAATTTTATTTGGCTCAATCGGCGGTTAGCATGAAAAAATACTTATTTTTTGAAAAAAAAAAATCTATATTAAAAGTTACTTAAATCGATTCGGTAGCCAATTAAGAACAAAATACTTTCAGGATTTGTGTTTATTCTGTTACACCTTGTATATTCAGCGTCATCATAATAATAATAGCCTCCCTGACCAATTTCGGTCACGGTGGCCAATCTCAACGGAGATTAGCCAGGTACGCTGGAGATATTATACTGCACAAGTGTGTGCGCAGACACAGGTGCGTTCTCTGTTCCTATACTCTCGAAGTCCGATGGGACGGCAATTTGACACGACCAGAGAGAAGTCAGGTGGAGGACCAACGGCTTTACGTGCTTTCCGAGGCACGTGGGTATTAAGCCGCCAACTTACTAAGAAATTCCTAATGGGAAACTTAATAACACTTTGTCCGACCCGGGAATTGAACCCAGGACCCCACGCTCAGCAGTCGCGCTTGCAACCACCAACGGGGCAGTCATCATAATATCAAGGAAGGGGCGTCAACTGCTGGATATTATTTAAGTTTATTTTGTTTGAAACTGAAATCGTCTATACTTTTATTTGGCATAAAGTAAGCCATCGTTCATTTCATGAGTCATGTAGGTTTTCTAGAAGAGAGTGTTCGAATTGGATAGAATATCAATAATTGTAAAAAAAATAAGATAAATGGAATTTCGCCTTAACCCCATAAATCTGCACAGTTCACAGACGTGACTGCGCTACTTTCGTGTTCCCTTAAATCGGACCTGCGCCACTTTTTGCCCCCAAAACTTTGCGTTCTAGTAAATTCTCCCCGAGAATGTTTCAATGGCAATTTCGCGTATTCGATATTGCTATTGTGTAAATTGTTATCACCGAATGCAGATGTTTCACGTTTTATTTTTCTATAGATTTTTTTTTTATTTTTACAGCGTAGTTGTTCTTGGAATTTTAATGTAACTCGCTGAATGTGTTTAGGTAGATACGTTTTATGTAAATCGAAAATGGTCACAAGTATTCCGGGTATCTGCATTGATTTTTAATGCAATTTTTTTCCAAAGATTATTTGTTATTAGGCACAAATACGCTTCGGAAAACTTTTAAAGCTTTTCAAATCGTGAAACTGGATGATTGTAGCCGAGCTACGGGCCGTAGCTCACGCCGAGCTACGAGCTACGGCGTAGCACGCACCGACGAATCAGTCTAAATTGGGCACTACTGAACTGAAGGGTACATGTAAATGTGGGTCAAAGATCTAACCTATGGTTCCTCGCAGAAATGGCTTCACAAGTATAAAGTAGGTCATCGAGTCTTACAAAAGGCATTGTATCTAATCGATCAACGAACTTTGAAGATTAACCAACATTTGCGGCTACTTGAATATACCTACAGAAGCCAGCTTTAAATCCTCTTCCCAGGACCCAAACTCTCGTTCAACAAAATCCGTATTACATCAAAGTATTATAAGTATTTTATTGATTGTAACATCAGATCTGGTCGTTTGTAAACAAGGAATCAAATAAAACATGTGACGCATGTGTGCCGCGGGTGCTTGCCCAAACATTTTATTAACAAAGTTTAGGAATCAGCTAAACGCTGCCCAGACCCCTTCCGTCTTCCTCTTATTGTGGGATCCTCTAAAATATAAGGACAGCTATTTATAGGATAAACGGGGAAATGTAACCGTTGCGTCGCGGAAACTACACTCTGTATTTTGGAAACGCTTTCAGTAAATCGATATAGTTATTTGACATGAAAAAATAAACTAAAACTTACTATCTACAGAATCTTTCTAAAGGACAAGTTAAATATTTGAAAATGTTACTAATAGCAGACAAAACCATTTTTTTGTTCTTCTGGGAACTATGTATAAGACTTATATTGACATTTTTAATAAGATACTGAAAAAAAAAAAACACGATGTTAATATCGATTTTGTCAGCACTACAACTTTAAACAACCCAATTTCTTTTTACATAAACAACTCCGCAGCCAATCTCTAAATCCCACAAATGCCGGTCTCACAGGACTAATTTAACATAGTTTTCTATCATAACACGTTTATAAAGTAATCGAATAGCCGAGGAGCGCGCGTGTCGGTTGCTTAGCAACGCATCTGGGACATGAACCGGGTCGCCGGGAAACCTTCAACCCTCCCGGGGCGGCCGCCTGAATGCACCCGTACGATGTACGGACGGTCATAGCGATGTACTCGCGCACTGTGGTAGGATTTGAAATTTAAAACGGTTTACGAGTATTTTAGATGAAAACTGAACTAATCCATACTTGGATGGTGTTTTAAGAGGCCTAGTATATGAAAAGTAAGCGCCTACCAAGTACATTTTACGAAGTGGTTGAGAAACAAAATTCTGTTATCATGATTCATGATGCTTCTAGAGTTTTAATGTTAATGGCCATTTTGTAGCGACAGGTCCTGCATGGCCTTGCACGAACGCCCTAACGTAAACCTTTTCGATCTGACTCGATTTTTGAATCTAATATATAACTAGTCTTTAGCATTTATTGATATGAATGTGTCTATTACGAGTATGTGCGGAATGAGTATTTTAAATATATCAATACCAAAATCGTTCGAATTAACGTTACGTTTAGGTACCTACTTCGCGAGGTCGTGCTAGGCCCACTATTATATGATCCTCATCATCTACATACACTTCTAAACAGCTTCTTTCTACATCATTTTATTGACGTCATCATTACTACAAACTCAAAGCACTTATTTCAGTTACCGTTTTTTACTAATTACTGGCATTTTTGATGGCCAAGGAGTCGTTCAGTCAGAAAGAAGAATGTAGTTGCCCATTCCAAACCGTAGTTAGTTCGTATGGAGAAGAACTTCATGGACACTCTTCTATAAATTTTTTCACCAATAACAATTTTGCCAATTTATGCGAATCATCACACGTTAAAAAAATCACGTGAAGACGGTTAAGAAAAACTCGTGAGAAAACCAAAAATTCGAAAACATGTGACACTAACCCGCACTGGGCCCGCGTGATGGTTTATCCCACTCCCTATCGAAATGAAGAGGGCTGTGTCCCAGCAATGGGAACATTATAGGCCGATTACCTAAGCTATGCGAATCATCTGCCTTCAAAGCGTTTATCAATATTTTATACATTATACAATCCATATTAATATCTATTCGTTCAAAGCCGGGTATTAGTGGGGGTCGAAATACGCTGCGGGCTACCCATCGGATAACTATTTGTGGCCCTCTCGCCTTTCTGTCAACATCATTCCAAACGGATTAGTCTACAAAAGGCATTTATTGATTTATGTTGCAGTTTCCAGCGATCGTACTAATGGATTGATAGCTCGTTTGGTCAGTGGGATTTGAAAACTGTATAATGGTACCGTTTTTATATAGAAGATTCTTTTTGGAATAGTTTTGTGGGTTTTATTTGGCAGGGCTTAGAGAGGCATGTGTGTTATTCTCGTTGAATATACATTTATGCATATTTTGGACTGATGTATTATTTTTAACGCTTATGGATGTTGCATTAAGATATCCTAAAGCTTGACATACTACTTCCATGTTCTGATAATTATAGCTTAGAATCAATTTAAGCCAGTACACTCAGGCTCAATTTAAGAATGATGTACACATGGCTACAGCTATAAATTTCCAGTTTTAGCTAACCTCGCATTGTATAGGTTTTTCGTACAATCAGATGTCAGCTTATACTGGTTCAGTATAGCTTGATGTGTAGCCATGCGAATAAGTGGGAATTTAGATTGGAGCTTGCACTGTCGCACTCATTCTGTATTTGAGTTCCGACTTTTACTTGACAATCGGTCTGATCAAAAATCACAAAAAAACCTACCTATAGCTACGAAACAAAGCTTGCATAAAATTGTGTCTCCACACAAACTACCTACGCTAAGCAGAATGCTTTGTCATTTTATAGTAATGAATGGTTTATATCCATAGAAGATAATCGATCGTAGCTGCTGACGTATTCATGGTATAGAACAAAACTATATAGTTAGAGGTTTCAACGCATATTTTCCATCGAATACGGGTACTTTGTCTGCGATATGTGACTACAAGTTTAGTGTGTTTACTGAAAGTCATCATTAACTATGTTAGGGTCGGTTTCCAGTCTAACTGAATGCAGTTGAATCAATCAATCAATTTATTTTCTCACCACAATTAACATTTTTACATTGGTCAGATTCGACAATGACACATAGTTCAGGTAAGTTTATATTGTGGGAGACTGGTGCCTAAGCTAGGCTCGTGGCCTATGTTTCAGGACACCAGGATCCCCCACCCCTTTATATTATAATTTCATAATTTATGTACTAAGCGCTATGACAGAAATGCAGTTGAATACTAGTATTTTACATGGAACGATTGTCTATTTAACCTCTACAACTCGGTTACTGTGTACCCCCTGGTAAGACTGGTTGTCAGATTTTCGGGCTTCCGACTACCCGTAACGATTGTCAAAGGTCTTCAAGTAGAGATTAAAAATTGTGAGGAACCTAACATAAACCGTTTCCTAAAAAGAGTACAAAAACACACAATATACAAATGCACTAATGTTTAAAGTATAGTAGAGTAGTCTTACAGCCATGGTATGAATTTGATATTGATAGCGCCATTTTTCATGGCAGTAAGGGCGGTTTTCGTAGTTCAAGTAGTAATTACTGCAACTGACAAGCGGTGTTAACGCTAAACTCTATACCTGAGTATCATCATTTAGTTCATAACATTGTTTTGTTTATTTTACATTAGCCGACCCGGCAAACTTCGTATCGCCTCAAAATCAATTAATTGGAAAATGTATGTATTTTCGTCAATTCATCCCATGTTTTAATAGTTATTCTGCTATTCGGGGCGGGGACAAATCCAACAAACCAAATATCATAAAATCAGTCCAGTCGTTCTTGAGTTATAAATGGTGTAACTAATCCGACTTTGTTTTATTTATATAGATAGATGTAACATTATATAGATAAGATGTGTGGGTATGGACGATCGTTCAACTACCTACATCGGTGGATCTACCTTTGGCTTCTGTTGTACTATACCTATACCTACAATACTTACTTATTATCCATGATATTGATTCGTGCCATGATTCATATTTGATTTGCATCGCGGGCGGGTCGTCGGTGAATTCGATTGACTTTAGCTTTTATCTTCGTCTCCCTATATTTTTGCTGCACGCACAGCACCTGATTCGATTTCCTTTACGTTTCGCCGATTTTCATGTTTTACAGTCGTATAGAAAGTAATATTTTTTTAACTTACAGTCTTGTTCATTTACTTTTTTATTTGAAAAGTTGCTAAAGTTCCGCCTGAAACCTATACAATGTTTTTTGCTGCATGTTGACGCATAGAATTATCTTTCTTATGTAACAAACGAAAACCTTTCGCGAAAAACCGAATAGTAGTTTCTTAAGTACAAGATCCGCAAGATACCAGGGGCGCAGAAAACAGTAGGAGATATAAATATTAAAATGTTAAATTAAAAGCTCGTTTGTGTGCATCGTTCGGTGGGGCGGGTCGACGGCCGCGCGACCTACTTGCAGCTGAAGCCGCGTGCTGCAGACATCCACCATGAAATATGGACGGAATCTGATACTGTTACAACGTTTCCATTTGAATAATATGGAAATAGTTCTCCCATTTTCTTAACGGCCCAGTTAGGATCACTGTGGGAGTTTATTTTTCGATTGTGTAGATACCCACAGTAATACGTATTGTATTATGTTTGCAGTTATTCTACCAATATGGTTATGTTATCTGCTTAAAACCTAACCACACTATCTATTCATAGCATTTACACGAGGGGCTGAGCTGAGAGCGATACCCGTAAGTAATTTTAATTTTTAGCGATACTATATAACGGCCCAATTAGGATCATTCTGTTCTGTTTTTATATAGAATAACTAGCTGACCCAGCAGTGTCGTATTGCAAAAAAAAAATTGATGGTAGCCGATTCTCAGACATACCCGATATGCACACAAAATTTCATGCAAATCGGTCCAGCCGTTTCGGAGGAGTATGGTAACTAACACTGTGACACGAGAATTTTATATATTAGATGTAATTTGTTATCATTTAATTGTGCTTTTGTATGTTGTGCTAAGTATGTTTTTTGAGTACACCGAATAAATGGTTTATCTATCGACCTACCTAAATGGGTAGTGAACAGCTACAGGCTTGGTGGCCTCAACTAAGTGACAGGTCCAGCAAGCAATTGATTCCAACGTTCTGCTCAAGATGATAATACTAGCCAGAAAGACAAAAGACGATCCTAATGTCTTCTTCAATTAAGAAACAAAACAAAATCTACGTAAAGTACAGGAGGCACGCATGTATCGCCCCACAAGCAATTTGTATGCAATAAAGATGAATCCACGAGTATATATATTGAAGTTATTGCACACATACACACACTTTACATACGTGCAGCGTGGTTGTAAAGTCATTTAAACTTCGCCCAACTTTGGTATTTCCTTTGGTATTTGGGCCATAATCCACCATGCGGGCCCAGTACGGGTTGGTGGATTGTGTCCTCGAATGTTTTGGTTCTAGGACATGTATACGGGTTTCCTCACAAATTAAAGTGTCTACTTGGTTTCGTACCTTAAACGAGAATATTAAGGACATAGATGCCTCCTTCGACATAAGTTTATTTAAGATTAAGTATGGGATAGAAAACGAGATCTTCAAATATTTATTCAGTTAAAATGGAATTTTCTTTTTATTGAGCAGAACTTTTCAATCTCTGCTCTTGTTCTAAGATCATTTGCATAGCTATTCACAACCATTCGATACATTACCGTGCCGAATCGAACATCAATCAATTTTATCGAAGGAGTCCTCTAAGCGCTGTTCACAATTCCGAAAGCCAAATTTTTTTACAGTTAAAACCAAATTAACCGCTATTCTTCCGAACGGCTATTTGCGGTCGGAGTCTAAATCAAAAACAAATCAGGTAACCGAAAATGTGTAATTTTCGACTCGGAAGCCTGTCGAACGGTTATGAATAGCTATGCAGGTCCAAAATCCAAACGTGCATAAAAATTTATTTTTCATCTTAGTATATACGATCTATCTTATATATACGCGAGCCCATTTGCTTGGTTAGGAACTAACAAGCGAAAAGTGAGATGGCGACCACTGTGAAGAAAGATCAACCCAAAAATTCTACGAAATCTGCAAAAAATGCGATTATGATTAGGCTAGACTGCCAAATGTTCCTTGAAATCTAGATCGAAACAAAAGTGAATTTGTAGATAGACCTTAGCTGATCGATTAAGTACGGCTAGATGCTAAAGAGTTACTGGCAACACTGCATTACTTTTAGAATACACAAATAATAAAAATACCTTCAAAGATGCAGACACAGAAATAGCATTTCCATTTCAAAGAATACAATCTGTAGGAGCACGATATCGTCTTGACACAACACGAAGATTTGCTAAGGACGCCGAGTCTTGGTGAGTCTTCTTCGGATTTATACAGTAACTATCTAATAACAAAACCTACCATATATACCATGTTGCAGATAAGTAGATTTTGAAGACCAATTCTCGTACCTTATTTAGGTACGAGAATTGGTCTTCAAAATCGACACGTTCTAAACAAGTTCAAAGTCTAGTCGCAATCTCATCTCAGCGACAATCAATGTCAAAAATGTAGGTAAATTAGAGGCATTTTTGGCAGATTGCGACTGAGATTAGAATGTGAACGTTCTTAAAAATACTGGTATTGCTCCTCTGGTGTTTATTTATGGTAATATTCTGCTGGTGTATTAACTCATAACGTAAACACATTAAAGTTACTTTATTACGAATTTAAATAAAAATACAACAATGTAATCAAAATACTTTCGAGCTTTAAAACAATTTTTTTTCTATCACGCCATAATTTTTACAAGAAACTGTAAATTGTTCTGAGGTGGTAAACGTCGCTATTACAGCTAGAATTTTATAAGTTTACCATCAATTCATCACCGCGTAAGTGCACAGCAATTTTAATAATGTTCTTTTATAGCGTACGAAATACTAAACGGTGTTTGAGGAAAAAATAAATTTAACTCGTATTGGCGCCCAGCATGGGACTAGTTTTGGGGAATGGGGAAAATTTTAAAATACAATATTTATAACAAAAAAGGGATTTACTGAAAGTACCGAGTTAAAACAGTAAACTTACGTATTACGATACATGCTGAAGCTTTTATACGATTCCAATACTTACGAGCAACACGGTACCGTTGCAAAAACTAAACAATAAAATGTTTTTTCTTGGCAACTCCTGCAGCGTTTTGTCCCCCTGTCGAACAGTGCGAAGTGCTTGCTGATACTTTTTATGACAATATGGGCTTGACTAGGAACTGGACTAGTGATAGCTTTACAGAGACTGCCGTCAAAGAATCATTAAATAACCTCGAAAACGCTATTGATTTTATTCCACCAAATCTCGTGCGTCCTAGAGAAGTGTCAAAATTAATTAGAAATCTCAAATGTCGTAAGTCTCCGGGCGTCGATGGTATACACAACTGCTTACTAAAGAATCTGTCACGTAAATGCGTTGTATTCATAACCAAAATTTTTAATGGTTGCCTGGGAATTGGCTACTTTCCCTCTGCTTGGAAAAGAGCCAAAATTATTACTTTCAAGAAACCAGGTAAAGACGAAAGTACACCAACTAGCTATCGGCCTATAAGTCTCCTACCAACCTTGGGAAAATTACTCGAAGGAATAATTTCATCACGCTTAGCAACAGCTACAAACCACCTGCTATTGCCTGAGCAGTTCGGATTCAGAAAGGCTCATTCTACCACTCAGCAACTGGCCAGGGTCGCAGAGCATGTCACGCACCACTTAAACATGGGTGAATCTACGGGTATGATGTTGCTTGACGTAGAAAAGGCTTTCGATGCCGTCTGGCATGCAGGCCTTTTACATAAGCTAATTATGTGTGATGTGCCGATTGGACTTGTAAAAATCATCCAGGCGTATTTAACGGATAGGTCTTTCTGTGTTCATATTGGCGATAGTGTGTCTAAACCAAGATCTATTCCTGCAGGGGTGCCTCAGGGATCCTTGCTCGGGCCGCATTTATTCATACTGTTTATTAACGACATGCCCAAGCAGGCCCACACCCATCTTGCTTGTTTTGCGGATGACACAGCATCATATACTTCAAGTAAAGACACTGATTTGATAGATGAACGACTTCAGTTATCATTACAGCTTCTAGTTTCATATTTTACCCAATGGAAATTAAAATTAAATTCAACAAAAACTGAAGTCATAATGTTTACACGAAAGCGATCATTCCCTAAAAAAAGCATAAAAGTCGGTGATCATACCTTGCCATGGCGTGTATCGACCAAGTACCTTGGACTATTCCTGGACAATAAAATGAACTGGACCAAAAATACTGAGTACTTCCGCGTTAAAGGAATAAAGGCTCTAAACTGCCTACATCCAATCTTAAAACGGCGATCTAAGGTCAGCTCAATGACTAAACTAAAAATCTACACAACTCTTGTAAGACCCTGCATCACGTACGCGGCACCGGTCTGGAGTAGCACATGCGAAAGTAATTACACTAAACTACAAGTAGTGCAAAATAAAGCATTAAAAACCTCATTCAATACACCCTTACGGACAAATCTTAAAATTTTACACAGCCAATTAAATTTCCCAACATTAAAACAATTTATTACAAACCTCACAAAAAAAAATTATCTGGTAACTAACCCTAAACATCACAACCCACTTATTTCTTCCATTGGTCGAACCCGATCTACAAACTTAAAATATATCGATACATATCATCGATACCGTCTCCCACATCACTTGCTGCTATATGACTAACAAAGATGATGCGACTCCATGACCGGACTTTTTTAATGTTCGCTCTAAATGTAGGTAGATTTACAACGAATCTCACCCAGTACACGAAGTTCATTTGCATTTTAGTTATATTATAGGTCTGTTTAAGTAACAATATAATTTTATCAATGATGTACTTTGTTAAAATCTTAAAATAGTTTAATATGTGTTATAAAGTGTGTTTGCGTCTAATCATCGCGCTGAATAGTAAAATATTTAATTAACGTAAGTATGATACCTCTGATTCATAACAAGAACTATTTTTTTACATTACATAATATGTATACGTAAATGTTTTATAAAGGCGCCATAGTCTGCACAAAACACCCAATCTTAGATTGAATGCTTTTAGAATAAGATCTGAATGTCATTTACCTATTTAGTTTATGTTTAAATAAAGAAATTTAAAAATCAAAAAATCAATCCTGCAGCGTTTTGCAGATTCAAAGTTGAACGAACTGAGCTTGTCCCGGCCGACCAATGGGGCGTCCGTACGCGCAATGCGACGACCTTATTGGACGGCAGTGCATTCAAAAGAGCTGCACATGTGACGTTTTTGGAGCAACCACAATATTTATTGTCTCACGTGTTTTGAATCCCATACTTGTTACTACATTTTTTAACAGTTCCTAGACTATTTATGAGCGTCTGAACGGCTGTATGGTTATCATGATAGTGCATGTTTAACTATCATGAAGACTTTACCACACCAACATCTCTAAAACTGCAATAGTGAATTAGGTATGTTACAGAACTAAATATTGAAAGAAGTCTCATGGAATCTTTATATGGAACTAGCTGTTGCCCGCGACTTCGCCTACGATCCAGGATGAAAAGTAGCACATGTCCTTCTCCAGGTCATGGTCTACCCATGTGCCAAATTTCATCCAAATCCGTTCAGCTGTTTTAGCGTGAAAGCGTAACAAACAAACAAACTTAACTTATTAGTTAGGATTCAGAATGTACTCTTTAACAAAGAATGAAATGAATTGATCTTACATTGTTTGTGATGAAACCTCAAAGCATCACGAATTTCTGTCTGTTTTAATATCATATTTAAAGAAGTTTTTATGTTTATATCGTGTCTGTGCAGCAGACACACTAGATTGTCATTAAATAGTTGTTTTGCAGTACATGTAAATCACTCGGCGTCGCCTATTTGGATGCGGCCCAGAAATCTGAACAGCTTAAGTTTATGCAAGCCATACCTTACTATATTTAGGTCAAATTCACTTTGTTTTATATTATTGTTTATGCGCAAAACGGTCTCATCGTTTTTGAAAGGATTTCGGAACTCAAAATTTTTACAACGAAAAAATTTAGAGTTCTTTGTTTTGCATGTAAGAGAAGTGGAACCGAACAAGTTACTTTCGTCGTCGTCGGTGATCATCGAGTATTTCGGGACATCACCAAGCGGTTGGTCGACTATTCGAGTAACCACAGGGCTGGCCTTTTTTCAGGCCAAAGAATCAGCATTGCCATCCAACGTGACAATGCTGCAGCCTGTTGGCCACTTTTTCCATTGACAGCGATGACGACAAATTTTTTGATGCCGAATGGGATCTTCCCCTTTTTTATATGTATACTTGTACAAGGTGGACCGATAACCTGGAAATCGCTGGATGCGAGAAGCACAGAACCGGTCATAGTGGCGGTGCTTGGGGGAGCCCTATGTCCAGCAGTGGACATATTTGAACGTCGAAAATTAAAATACGGTTAAACTGTCAATGTTCAAATTATCGAAAACTTAAATATCGAACGACCATAAACCCTATTTAAATAACGTAAGTTTATGTTGTCGAATGGTTAGATAACCTACGTCCAATATATCTAAAATCTAATTATATACAAACCTGACATCGAAAGACTTATACAGGGTGCAATTGAAATCATGGGCATTATTTTAACCTAAGGTACTACTTATGATACTAATTGCATTAGGGCTACTATTACGCAAATCAAAAATATTATTAATGCAAGTATGGAAAACCTTAAAATGTAGTAAGTCATACAAAGTATCAAATTAGTTGCGCTTGTCGATAGCAAATGCGTACACTACGCCGTACGCGCGTCATTGGGCGTGAATTCTTTGACCCCGCCCGACTCACGTGACATTCGTAAGTTGCCAATGAATTGATTCATAATAAATTCCAATTTTCCCTTCGTACTTTGCCGGCTTAGGACGGTCAAAACTACGTCAACTAACATACATTAAAAAAAAACATTTACGTACCTAGCTTGTGGATTGTTTTGAAAAAACCTTATTTGTCGGTAAAGTGACAGAGGATAAACGGGTGCTCTTCCACGAGCTTGTGCATGTGCTGGCACGTGAAAAGACGAAAAATCCAACAGGTTCTGAGTGGTTCTGGTGGAATGAGACCCCGTGAAGGAATAGGGTCGTTCGGGTAGCGCCGATGGAACATTTCACGAGCTCATACTAAATTTCTTGTGCGATCGTAAATTACAACCATTTGTGGGTATTGTTGGTTGGTGTACCTAGCCTGCACATTACGCGGTCGAGGCATCGTGTACACAAACACACACACAACACACAACTACTACACTAACACTTAATACACTGCAATCCAAGCACCGTATGACGCGAGCGGCGAGTACGGCGATTACGTCACGGGATCAATAAATCAATTACGCGTCAATGCACCTGTGCAGTCGTTATGACACTGGTTCCGGGTTCGTGACTTCGTGTTGCGGCGGGAAGCATACCCCGCGCGGGGGTGATATTCGTATTTTTGCGAGTGAGGGAGTGGGACGGAGAGAGTTCAGGGAATCCCGCCGGACGGAATGTCTTGTAGCCCATTGTTATTATTACTTGTAAGGAAAAACCCGCGCGCGCGCAGGTGATGTTTGTTTACATTTCGCTTTGCGCTGTACTGCGCTTTAAGATTTTGATATTTCAACAATTATTGGCGTTAACGAAGTATTTTGTTTTAATTACTTTAAGTGTTTATTTGCAATAATAAGCCTTGTGCAATTTGACTTACTACATTTTTAAGGTTTTCCTTACTTGCATTAATAATATTTTTGATTTGCGTATTAATAGCCCTAATGCAATCAGTATCGTGAGTAGTGCCTTAGGTTAAAATAATGCCCATGACTTCGATTCCACCCTGTATATCGAAGTACAGAATATCGAATGTCCTAAATATCGAAGTACAGAGTATCAAAATTAAATGGCCTAAATATCGATTTTAGCTATTATATACAAGTCATAGTCATGGATAGTCTTACTTCATGGATTGTAGACTTTGTAAAAAGGCAATGAGAAATTAGGATGCAAGAGCGAGCGAAGCCCAGCTCGGGACATGGGGCACCCCGACTCGAACGGGTTAGGTTCGAAGGGGATGACGGGGGCTCAAGTGAGCGAGTAGAGCGAGAGAACGAGCCCCCGTTACCTCCTTTAAACCCTGAAGACGGAAATACTACTACTTACTACCCATTGCAATGACTACGCCTTATTATTATTGCTTAGAAACCAACTTGGACCCGCCTCGATATCTTTCCCACCCTTAACACTCCGACTATGCCACTAATCCCGCGATGTTTTACTCGACACTTAAGGTTTTGCTGGCTTTCGGGTCTTCGGCCATCTTCTTTGAACCTAACCTGACCAAGCCGGGGTGCCCCAAGTCCTGACATATCTCGTCTTAGTAAAAAGACAATGAGACCTTAGGATGCAAGAGCGAGCTCGGGACTTCGGGCACCCCAACTCGTACAGGTTAGGTTCGAAGGGGTTGATAAGCTAGCGCTTAGGAAAGCGATATTTTAACTAGTAGGTATTTTGAACGTAAATATGATGAACTGAAGTGTACTAAATGTTGACATTTTGAACTTAGGATAGTGACTATCGATATTTTTAATAATTCGATAAATTTTAATCACTCGGCATTTCAATTTTAGACATTTGAAGCTTAAGGTATAACCATTTTCGATATTCCATAACCGATATCTATATTTTCGATGTTTTGAACATTGACATTTTACCCGTACGTGTTTTAATTTTCGACGTTCAAATATGTACCCATGGACGTCTTTCGGCTGAAATGATGATGGTGATACTTTTACAGACGCTAGCACATCAAGCTACTAAGTACCTACTACAATCTGTCAAATTTCTTTAATAAATTTTCATTTTTATCGCTAAAGCATAAAGTTCAAAATTGTTTGTGAAAAAAGTGACAGTTTCGGGTAGCTTGATGTGCTGGCGTCTGTACATAATATTTTAGTTTGTATACAGGGTGGCAGGGAAGTCGACGCACAACTTGTTACCATGGGTTCAGTACATGTTTGTGGACCCCATTCGTTGATGTTTTTCGTCTTGCGTCTTTATATCAGAAACATGTAACTGAGTACGAGTAGGTTTTTTATTTTTGGTAAGTTAATTAACGCTGGTAGGCAGCTACAGCGTCAGTATGTCTCTGGATAATGTAATGGTAATGTACTCCACTTTATGAAGTAAACCACCTAATAGAAGACGCGTCCCGTTAATAAATTGGATTCATGGTGATAAAAGGAGAATCTTGGAGTTTCAATGCAATTCTAGCTTCCCCATACGTATTGATTTTCCCCTGCGTTAGGAGTTAATTAACTCCTTCTCAGTTACGATAAAAACAAGATAGGCTGGGTTCTTCTTCTTCTGTTTAATGGATGGAGAAGGAGGGGAAGGTCAAAGAAAAGATGGATTGTGTGAGGAATGATATGAAAGAAAATGGAGTGAGTGATAATAACGTGACGATTGACTGACAAGAATGGAAGAACACAGCGTGTTGCGCCGACCCCAAGGAGAAAGGCCCTGAAGATGATGATGAGCTATTCTTCTTCTCTTTTATTAGCTCATACCGTAGAAACTATTCAAAGAAATCCCAACCATAGTGAGCGCAGGATCAATGATGTTTTTCAACAAACTTAAAAAAGGAGGAGGAGGGTATACGATGGGTTATATATTTCCGCATAGGCACGCATGTATCGCCCCACAAGCAATTTGTATGCAATAAAGATGAATCCACGAGTATATATATTGAAGTTATTGCACACATACACACACTTTACATACGTGCAGCGTGGTTGTAAAGTCATTTAAACTTCGCCCAACTTTGGTATTTCCTTTGGTATTTGGGCCATAATCCACCATGCGGGCCCAGTACGGGTTGGTGGATTGTGTCCTCGAATGTTTTGGTTCTAGGACATGTATACGGGTTTCCTCACAAATTAAAGTGTCTACTTGGTTTCGTACCTTAAACGAGAATATTAAGGACATAGATGCCTCCTTCGACATAAGTTTATTTAAGATTAAGTATGGGATAGAAAACGAGATCTTCAAATATTTATTCAGTTAAAATGGAATTTTCTTTTTATTGAGCAGAACTTTTCAATCTCTGCTCTTGTTCTAAGATCATTTGCATAGCTATTCACAACCATTCGATACATTACCGTGCCGAATCGAACATCAATCAATTTTATCGAAGGAGTCCTCTAAGCGCTGTTCACAATTCCGAAAGCCAAATTTTTTTACAGTTAAAACCAAATTAACCGCTATTCTTCCGAACGGCTATTTGCGGTCGGAGTCTAAATCAAAAACAAATCAGGTAACCGAAAATGTGTAATTTTCGACTCGGAAGCCTGTCGAACGGTTATGAATAGCTATGCAGGTCCAAAATCCAAACGTGCATAAAAATTTATTTTTCATCTTAGTATATACGATCTATCTTATATATACGCGAGCCCATTTGCTTGGTTAGGAACTAACAAGCGAAAAGTGAGATGGCGACCACTGTGAAGAAAGATCAACCCAAAAATTCTACGAAATCTGCAAAAAATGCGATTATGATTAGGCTAGACTGCCAAATGTTCCTTGAAATCTAGATCGAAACAAAAGTGAATTTGTAGATAGACCTTAGCTGATCGATTAAGTACGGCTAGATGCTAAAGAGTTACTGGCAACACTGCATTACTTTTAGAATACACAAATAATAAAAATACCTTCAAAGATGCAGACACAGAAATAGCATTTCCATTTCAAAGAATACAATCTGTAGGAGCACGATATCGTCTTGACACAACACGAAGATTTGCTAAGGACGCCGAGTCTTGGTGAGTCTTCTTCGGATTTATACAGTAACTATCTAATAACAAAACCTACCATATATACCATGTTGCAGATAAGTAGATTTTGAAGACCAATTCTCGTACCTTATTTAGGTACGAGAATTGGTCTTCAAAATCGACACGTTCTAAACAAGTTCAAAGTCTAGTCGCAATCTCATCTCAGCGACAATCAATGTCAAAAATGTAGGTAAATTAGAGGCATTTTTGGCAGATTGCGACTGAGATTAGAATGTGAACGTTCTTAAAAATACTGGTATTGCTCCTCTGGTGTTTATTTATGGTAATATTCTGCTGGTGTATTAACTCATAACGTAAACACATTAAAGTTACTTTATTACGAATTTAAATAAAAATACAACAATGTAATCAAAATACTTTCGAGCTTTAAAACAATTTTTTTTCTATCACGCCATAATTTTTACAAGAAACTGTAAATTGTTCTGAGGTGGTAAACGTCGCTATTACAGCTAGAATTTTATAAGTTTACCATCAATTCATCACCGCGTAAGTGCACAGCAATTTTAATAATGTTCTTTTATAGCGTACGAAATACTAAACGGTGTTTGAGGAAAAAATAAATTTAACTCGTATTGGCGCCCAGCATGGGACTAGTTTTGGGGAATGGGGAAAATTTTAAAATACAATATTTATAACAAAAAAGGGATTTACTGAAAGTACCGAGTTAAAACAGTAAACTTACGTATTACGATACATGCTGAAGCTTTTATACGATTCCAATACTTACGAGCAACACGGTACCGTTGCAAAAACTAAACAATAAAATGTTTTTTCTTGGCAACTCCTGCAGCGTTTTGTCCCCCTGTCGAACAGTGCGAAGTGCTTGCTGATACTTTTTATGACAATATGGGCTTGACTAGGAACTGGACTAGTGATAGCTTTACAGAGACTGCCGTCAAAGAATCATTAAATAACCTCGAAAACGCTATTGATTTTATTCCACCAAATCTCGTGCGTCCTAGAGAAGTGTCAAAATTAATTAGAAATCTCAAATGTCGTAAGTCTCCGGGCGTCGATGGTATACACAACTGCTTACTAAAGAATCTGTCACGTAAATGCGTTGTATTCATAACCAAAATTTTTAATGGTTGCCTGGGAATTGGCTACTTTCCCTCTGCTTGGAAAAGAGCCAAAATTATTACTTTCAAGAAACCAGGTAAAGACGAAAGTACACCAACTAGCTATCGGCCTATAAGTCTCCTACCAACCTTGGGAAAATTACTCGAAGGAATAATTTCATCACGCTTAGCAACAGCTACAAACCACCTGCTATTGCCTGAGCAGTTCGGATTCAGAAAGGCTCATTCTACCACTCAGCAACTGGCCAGGGTCGCAGAGCATGTCACGCACCACTTAAACATGGGTGAATCTACGGGTATGATGTTGCTTGACGTAGAAAAGGCTTTCGATGCCGTCTGGCATGCAGGCCTTTTACATAAGCTAATTATGTGTGATGTGCCGATTGGACTTGTAAAAATCATCCAGGCGTATTTAACGGATAGGTCTTTCTGTGTTCATATTGGCGATAGTGTGTCTAAACCAAGATCTATTCCTGCAGGGGTGCCTCAGGGATCCTTGCTCGGGCCGCATTTATTCATACTGTTTATTAACGACATGCCCAAGCAGGCCCACACCCATCTTGCTTGTTTTGCGGATAACACAGCATCATATACTTCAAGTAAAGACACTGATTTGATAGATGAACGACTTCAGTTATCATTACAGCTTCTAGTTTCATATTTTACCCAATGGAAATTAAAATTAAATTCAACAAAAACTGAAGTCATAATGTTTACACGAAAGCGATCATTCCCTAAAAAAAGCATAAAAGTCGGTGATCATACCTTGCCATGGCGTGTATCGACCAAGTACCTTGGACTATTCCTGGACAATAAAATGAACTGGACCAAAAATACTGAGTACTTCCGCGTTAAAGGAATAAAGGCTCTAAACTGCCTACATCCAATCTTAAAACGGCGATCTAAGGTCAGCTCAATGACTAAACTAAAAATCTACACAACTCTTGTAAGACCCTGCATCACGTACGCGGCACCGGTCTGGAGTAGCACATGCGAAAGTAATTACACTAAACTACAAGTAGTGCAAAATAAAGCATTAAAAACCTCATTCAATACACCCTTACGGACAAATCTTAAAATTTTACACAGCCAATTAAATTTCCCAACATTAAAACAATTTATTACAAACCTCACAAAAAAAATTTATCTGGTAACTAACCCTAAACATCACAACCCACTTATTTCTTCCATTGGTCGAACCCGATCTACAAACTTAAAATATATCGATACATATCATCGATACCGTCTCCCACATCACTTGCTGCTATATGACTAACAAAGATGATGCGACTCCATGACCGGACTTTTTTAATGTTCGCTCTAAATGTAGGTAGATTTACAACGAATCTCACCCAGTACACGAAGTTCATTTGCATTTTAGTTATATTATAGGTCTGTTTAAGTAACAATATAATTTTATCAATGATGTACTTTGTTAAAATCTTAAAATAGTTTAATATGTGTTATAAAGTGTGTTTGCGTCTAATCATCGCGCTGAATAGTAAAATATTTAATTAACGTAAGTATGATACCTCTGATTCATAACAAGAACTATTTTTTTACATTACATAATATGTATACGTAAATGTTTTATAAAGGCGCCATAGTCTGCACAAAACACCCAATCTTAGATTGAATGCTTTTAGAATAAGATCTGAATGTCATTTACCTATTTAGTTTATGTTTAAATAAAGAAATTTAAAAATCAAAAAATCAATCCTGCAGCGTTTTGCAGATTCAAAGTTGAACGAACTGAGCTTGTCCCGGCCGACCAATGGGGCGTCCGTACGCGCAATGCGACGACCTTATTGGACGGCAGTGCATTCAAAAGAGCTGCACATGTGACGTTTTTGGAGCAACCACAATATTTATTGTCTCACGTGTTTTGAATCCCATACTTGTTACTACATTTTTTAACAGTTCCTAGACTATTTATGAGCGTCTGAACGGCTGTATGGTTATCATGATAGTGCATGTTTAACTATCATGAAGACTTTACCACACCAACATCTCTAAAACTGCAATAGTGAATTAGGTATGTTACAGAACTAAATATTGAAAGAAGTCTCATGGAATCTTTATATGGAACTAGCTGTTGCCCGCGACTTCGCCTACGATCCAGGATGAAAAGTAGCACATGTCCTTCTCCAGGTCATGGTCTACCCATGTGCCAAATTTCATCCAAATCCGTTCAGCTGTTTTAGCGTGAAAGCGTAACAAACAAACAAACTTAACTTATTAGTTAGGATTCAGAATGTACTCTTTAACAAAGAATGAAATGAATTGATCTTACATTGTTTGTGATGAAACCTCAAAGCATCACGAATTTCTGTCTGTTTTAATATCATATTTAAAGAAGTTTTTATGTTTATATCGTGTCTGTGCAGCAGACACACTAGATTGTCATTAAATAGTTGTTTTGCAGTACATGTAAATCACTCGGCGTCGCCTATTTGGATGCGGCCCAGAAATCTGAACAGCTTAAGTTTATGCAAGCCATACCTTACTATATTTAGGTCAAATTCACTTTGTTTTATATTATTGTTTATGCGCAAAACGGTCTCATCGTTTTTGAAAGGATTTCGGAACTCAAAATTTTTACAACGAAAAAATTTAGAGTTCTTTGTTTTGCATGTAAGAGAAGTGGAACCGAACAAGTTACTTTCGTCGTCGTCGGTGATCATCGAGTATTTCGGGACATCACCAAGCGGTTGGTCGACTATTCGAGTAACCACAGGGCTGGCCTTTTTTCAGGCCAAAGAATCAGCATTGCCATCCAACGTGACAATGCTGCAGCCTGTTGGCCACTTTTTCCATTGACAGCGATGACGACAAATTTTTTGATGCCGAATGGGATCTTCCCCTTTTTTATATGTATACTTGTACAAGGTGGACCGATAACCTGGAAATCGCTGGATGCGAGAAGCACAGAACCGGTCATAGTGGCGGTGCTTGGGGGAGCCCTATGTCCAGCAGTGGACATATTTGAACGTCGAAAATTAAAATACGGTTAAACTGTCAATGTTCAAATTATCGAAAACTTAAATATCGAACGACCATAAACCCTATTTAAATAACGTAAGTTTATGTTGTCGAATGGTTAGATAACCTACGTCCAATATATCTAAAATCTAATTATATACAAACCTGACATCGAAAGACTTATACAGGGTGCAATTGAAATCATGGGCATTATTTTAACCTAAGGTACTACTTATGATACTAATTGCATTAGGGCTACTATTACGCAAATCAAAAATATTATTAATGCAAGTATGGAAAACCTTAAAATGTAGTAAGTCATACAAAGTATCAAATTAGTTGCGCTTGTCGATAGCAAATGCGTACACTACGCCGTACGCGCGTCATTGGGCGTGAATTCTTTGACCCCGCCCGACTCACGTGACATTCGTAAGTTGCCAATGAATTGATTCATAATAAATTCCAATTTTCCCTTCGTACTTTGCCGGCTTAGGACGGTCAAAACTACGTCAACTAACATACATTAAAAAAAAACATTTACGTACCTAGCTTGTGGATTGTTTTGAAAAAACCTTATTTGTCGGTAAAGTGACAGAGGATAAACGGGTGCTCTTCCACGAGCTTGTGCATGTGCTGGCACGTGAAAAGACGAAAAATCCAACAGGTTCTGAGTGGTTCTGGTGGAATGAGACCCCGTGAAGGAATAGGGTCGTTCGGGTAGCGCCGATGGAACATTTCACGAGCTCATACTAAATTTCTTGTGCGATCGTAAATTACAACCATTTGTGGGTATTGTTGGTTGGTGTACCTAGCCTGCACATTACGCGGTCGAGGCATCGTGTACACAAACACACACACAACACACAACTACTACACTAACACTTAATACACTGCAATCCAAGCACCGTATGACGCGAGCGGCGAGTACGGCGATTACGTCACGGGATCAATAAATCAATTACGCGTCAATGCACCTGTGCAGTCGTTATGACACTGGTTCCGGGTTCGTGACTTCGTGTTGCGGCGGGAAGCATACCCCGCGCGGGGGTGATATTCGTATTTTTGCGAGTGAGGGAGTGGGACGGAGAGAGTTCAGGGAATCCCGCCGGACGGAATGTCTTGTAGCCCATTGTTATTATTACTTGTAAGGAAAAACCCGCGCGCGCGCAGGTGATGTTTGTTTACATTTCGCTTTGCGCTGTACTGCGCTTTAAGATTTTGATATTTCAACAATTATTGGCGTTAACGAAGTATTTTGTTTTAATTACTTTAAGTGTTTATTTGCAATAATAAGCCTTGTGCAATTTGACTTACTACATTTTTAAGGTTTTCCTTACTTGCATTAATAATATTTTTGATTTGCGTATTAATAGCCCTAATGCAATCAGTATCGTGAGTAGTGCCTTAGGTTAAAATAATGCCCATGACTTCGATTCCACCCTGTATATCGAAGTACAGAATATCGAATGTCCTAAATATCGAAGTACAGAGTATCAAAATTAAATGGCCTAAATATCGATTTTAGCTATTATATACAAGTCATAGTCATGGATAGTCTTACTTCATGGATTGTAGACTTTGTAAAAAGGCAATGAGAAATTAGGATGCAAGAGCGAGCGAAGCCCAGCTCGGGACATGGGGCACCCCGACTCGAACGGGTTAGGTTCGAAGGGGATGACGGGGGCTCAAGTGAGCGAGTAGAGCGAGAGAACGAGCCCCCGTTACCTCCTTTAAACCCTGAAGACGGAAATACTACTACTTACTACCCATTGCAATGACTACGCCTTATTATTATTGCTTAGAAACCAACTTGGACCCGCCTCGATATCTTTCCCACCCTTAACACTCCGACTATGCCACTAATCCCGCGATGTTTTACTCGACACTTAAGGTTTTGCTGGCTTTCGGGTCTTCGGCCATCTTCTTTGAACCTAACCTGACCAAGCCGGGGTGCCCCAAGTCCTGACATATCTCGTCTTAGTAAAAAGACAATGAGACCTTAGGATGCAAGAGCGAGCTCGGGACTTCGGGCACCCCAACTCGTACAGGTTAGGTTCGAAGGGGTTGATAAGCTAGCGCTTAGGAAAGCGATATTTTAACTAGTAGGTATTTTGAACGTAAATATGATGAACTGAAGTGTACTAAATGTTGACATTTTGAACTTAGGATAGTGACTATCGATATTTTTAATAATTCGATAAATTTTAATCACTCGGCATTTCAATTTTAGACATTTGAAGCTTAAGGTATAACCATTTTCGATATTCCATAACCGATATCTATATTTTCGATGTTTTGAACATTGACATTTTACCCGTACGTGTTTTAATTTTCGACGTTCAAATATGTACCCATGGACGTCTTTCGGCTGAAATGATGATGGTGATACTTTTACAGACGCTAGCACATCAAGCTACTAAGTACCTACTACAATCTGTCAAATTTCTTTAATAAATTTTCATTTTTATCGCTAAAGCATAAAGTTCAAAATTGTTTGTGAAAAAAGTGACAGTTTCGGGTAGCTTGATGTGCTGGCGTCTGTACATAATATTTTAGTTTGTATACAGGGTGGCAGGGAAGTCGACGCACAACTTGTTACCATGGGTTCAGTACATGTTTGTGGACCCCATTCGTTGATGTTTTTCGTCTTGCGTCTTTATATCAGAAACATGTAACTGAGTACGAGTAGGTTTTTTATTTTTGGTAAGTTAATTAACGCTGGTAGGCAGCTACAGCGTCAGTATGTCTCTGGATAATGTAATGGTAATGTACTCCACTTTATGAAGTAAACCACCTAATAGAAGACGCGTCCCGTTAATAAATTGGATTCATGGTGATAAAAGGAGAATCTTGGAGTTTCAATGCAATTCTAGCTTCCCCATACGTATTGATTTTCCCCTGCGTTAGGAGTTAATTAACTCCTTCTCAGTTACGATAAAAACAAGATAGGCTGGGTTCTTCTTCTTCTGTTTAATGGATGGAGAAGGAGGGGAAGGTCAAAGAAAAGATGGATTGTGTGAGGAATGATATGAAAGAAAATGGAGTGAGTGATAATAACGTGACGATTGACTGACAAGAATGGAAGAACACAGCGTGTTGCGCCGACCCCAAGGAGAAAGGCCCTGAAGATGATGATGAGCTATTCTTCTTCTCTTTTATTAGCTCATACCGTAGAAACTATTCAAAGAAATCCCAACCATAGTGAGCGCAGGATCAATGATGTTTTTCAACAAACTTAAAAAAGGAGGAGGAGGGTATACGATGGGTTATATATTTCCCAATTTCTTAGTGATTATTGGCAATATTCAAGAAAAAAACCAAAACCTTTGAAACTAAAACAATGATACATATTCTACCACGCTATTTTTTTAAGTCGATTTTTAAGATTCCGTACCAAAATGGTAAAAAAAGGAACCCTTATGGTGCGACTCAGACTGTCTGTCCGTCTGTCATAGCTGGAAATCTCGAGAACTACTAATGCTATCAATTTGAAATTTGGAATAGTTTTAGATGACGTTTGCCCAACTATTTTGCAAATATGAAATAAATAAAAAATACATTCTTTTTTCAACAGGGACTGAAAAGGGGTGTTAAAAATTTTTAAGTGTGGCTACTAGGGCATGTGGGGTCTCATTGAAAGTGTGCTGTTTGCACATTCTCAAACATTTTTTCTTTTTTTAGGCCGCATGGTTATCAACTTTTGATGAAAAATTAAAAAAAAATACCGGTCCTCCTGGACCTTATCTCCGAAGATTGCTTAGTGAAAAATCTGAAATTATTCTATGAGATAGAAGTTTATGTAAAGATTACAGGAAAAATAAAACTATGTGTCTAAATAGCATACTTTTCCAGAAATCACCAACAAAAATTACATTAGTTCTACTATCAGTCAAGAGATGGCGCTGACCTAAAACTGCAATATTCTACACCGCAGTGTTAAAATTCTCTGCAAAAAAAAAATTATCTCAAAAACATGATGGTACCTCGCGATAATGATGATCGGTGCGCGAGTTTAACTCGCTCTTGACCGGTTTAAATTTTTTTTTACTAACTTTTTGCTGTCTTGCGTTAGACTAACCACCGGGATAATACCTATGTCATTGAAAATACTACTAAGGGAGCTGAGCTATAAACAATCGTTTGTTGAAGTTATATACCTACCAAATGGTCATAAAATGAACCAGTTAGCCCACTGGGGCAAACAACAAATTCTCCAAGGACACAACAACATGAATGCAGCCGCGTTTGAAGACGTTCAATCCGTTTAGCGGCTGACAAGATTAGCTTCTCTCATACTCCCGTGGCTCAGCCTTATTTATACAGACAACTCGGTTTTAACTTTATTCGTTTACACTTGGTTTCTATATTGAACGGCTGTTAGGAGCATCTTGGATTTTTGTTCTAAGCGAGCCATTAGAATACCTACTACCAGAAAATGTTACCAAAATATAAAACGGATATGTTTGTCAATTGTTTAAAGAATATGTGCCATTAAGACCTGTATCCATAAAAAAAAAAAAAAATTACGCTTGCGGCACCGTACACTTGATGAAACTTCTTAAAAATAAAGAATTTGAGAGATTTTGTGTGAGAGACAGAGAGAGTTATATCTTTTTTCTCTCTCATGTAACGAAATGTACCTAAACATGACGCGTTCTTGAAATTTCACTCTCAATTATCGTCTCAATTATTGAATCGGTGCCTAAGAATGTCACTTCAATAATTATTATTGGTATATAATTTTTTACCCAAACAACAAATGTGATACTTAAGACATAAAGAAATACTAGGCACATCTAGGTTTAGGAATATGGCTTTAGATTAACCTAGAAACATGTTGAATTTTAATATGTTTATTCAAGGAAACCTTCAAAATCACATTGCAAATAACAAAGCAACTTTTGCAGACACAGAATTTCAGTTACTAGTTGAGTTTCCGTATTGGTCATTACTTAGATATGACAAATCTGCTGACTCATCAGTATACACATAATTAAACTTTCTTTCGTAGATAGCTTGCTTCCTTTTTACCGACTTTAATGAAAAGGTACCTACTTTGATTTTTAAATGCGGTAAATAAGTTATACCAGTCGTTTTTCATTTGTTTTGGCAAGTTTAATGGCTTCACATACCTACACAATAATCATAATTTTAAACAAACGTTTAGAATCGGAGCCTATTTTTAACTAGCTGCGCCCCGCGGTTTCACCCGCGTAAGTTTTGATCCCGTGGGAATATCGGGATAAAAAGTATCCTATGTGTTATTCTGATGTATAAACTATATTACTGTAAAGTTTCATCAAAATCCGTTCAGTAGTTTTTGCGAGAAAGAGTAACAAACATCCATCTATCCATCCTCACAAACTTTCGCATTTATAATATTATAGTAGGAAGGATTGTGGAACTATTATAAATTCCAAAGATTTTTCTCTATAGTTACCACACAATCGGCTTTTATGGGGCTAATTTTAATGTGTTTCAAGATTATAATTTACAATATTAGTAAAAAAATAACTAAGTACACATTATTAATATTGCCTTAAAAAGTCTCTGAATTTCAAAAACAAACTTTAATAAAATTGAGTCAACATAAATTAAAACCTTAATTTTTTGCGCCGATTCCTACAAAGTTTTCAGCAAATGAGACTGTAAATAGTAGTTCAGTTAGTGTTAACATGAAAATGCGTAGGCTTGCATCATAAAATGCAGGGAAGCAAGCCTGGACAGGCGTTATCTTGAAAGTAACGTCAAGATAAAAGGAGGTAAAGACTCTTTGTGAAGCACCTCCGAATTTGACATTGAGCTTTTAAAATTTCGCACACTTCAAAGAGAAATCTTAAAGCTTTATGTTGGTGCATAGCGTCATTGTTTACCGGTAAAGACGTGGAGGGATGTAAAGCCATTATTTTGTTTCTAGAATGTTATTTATTTTGAGACTCCTTTACAGGCGCGCACATAATTGCGCTCAGAGGAGCGATTTTTAGTATTCTGCGGCTAATTCTTTATTTCAATAGAATTGTTGTTTTGCATCATTTAAATTATAATTACATTTAGAACATTCTTTGTTCATAATAACGTATATATACTCAATTTGCTCAAAAAAGTATCAACTTCTAATTGCAGAGTAAAAACAGTCAGACCCACGTTGGGCCCCAATACACATTTATATGCAGTTATTTAGTTTCAGGTGTTTATAGCTTCAATAAACAAAATAATGTCAAGACGAAAATAAGCCCCTAGTTCACCAACTAAAGTCAGTGCTCAATTCTAATCATGCGATCTTGGTGCAGGAGCTTCAACGATTTTTCTGGCTCGTCTTCCATAAATCTTCCACGATTTTCATCTGTATACTAATTAATAGTAATAAATACTCGCATACTATTTAATAGTAATAATTACTCCACACTGTAGCAGAAATAAGTAGTTAAATAAGTACAAGTGTTACGTCTGTGGTAAATTTTGTCTGTGTATCTAATTATTGGATAAAGAAAGATAGCTATAAAACGAATGTATCACAGAGCAATTTAATTTCATCGGTCATTTGCTTGTGGCGGGTATGAGTGGCGATTGTCAAAGTTCCAACTGTGCGCGGAAGTGGAACGCATTTGGCAACTAGACCGCGAAACTCGGACGCGAATCGAAATTATATCTCGCGTTCGTAGATTATATTTAATTGTAGTACAGTTTCGTTGAAACTTTTCTGTTTTCCAGATTTCTTATGAATTTTAAACTGAAGATTGAAATGAGTTGGTACCCCAAAAAAAGTCGGTTTTATGAATGAATAGTTTAGCATAAAATGGGAGTGTGCTTTTAACATGGAACATTCACTGGCAATTACAACAGATTTTAAACGTCTAACAAAGAATTTTCTTTCACTTTTTCATTGCCTATATCTAATAATCTGTATTGCTTTTTGCTGAAAAGGTGATACGAGTTTAATTACAAAATAGTGTCTCTAGTCAAAAATAAACCGACATTGGCCCCGATTCTGTAGTTCACAAACTAGTGCATCTTTTTCTTTCTATTTCATTACGAAAAGGACAGAAGATAAATAATAGTTTAGTCCTATCAAATTAGATAATCCATAGACAAGTTTAGACGTGATTAAAAAATTGGCTACTAAAAATACGGTAATTTACGTCAAGCGTTGACTTATTTGCCAGGACTAAACTAATATTTATCTTCTGTTCTTTTCTAAATGGAATAGAAAGAAGAAGATGCACTGAACTTAAATTTTGTTTAGTTTTGTGAACAACAGAATCGGGGCCATTACCAATTTTCACAACCCCTAATAAATAACGAACAAATATTACCCAAAACTGAAAACTCCAACCAATTTTAATCTTTCAATTACATCGAGTAACATTACATGTACATACTATGCACTTGTACATACAATATTTACAAGGGGCGAGTTCGAACCACATCTGGCCTGGCAGCGTGGTTGGCCACCCGCCCAACGATTGCCGACCCAATTACTATGTCGAGTTACGAGCCCCTACTAAGTCGGTTGTGGTGTACCTGTTTATTTACTGGCGTTGGTAGTTATGGCAGCTGCACTATGTTTACGCAAGTTCTTTTTGTGGAGGGTGAAGTATCAAGATTAGGTAGTGCAACTATAAGGTGCAGGGAAGGTTTTTAAGTTATTATTTTTTTTAACTTTACCTGTTAGTTGGGGTGAGTTCATGTTGAATAAATAAAAAACTTTTTTACAAAAAAAAACTACCGACTTCCAAAAAACTCTACAAAGTTATGGAAGTCGGTGTCGTTGGTTTCGCATTTTCTTTTATTGACACCGACTTCCGAAATTAGTTATTTTTCACTTTGCAGTGTTTTTTGGAAGTCGGTAGTTTTTTTGTAAAAAAGTTTTTTCATTTTCACTTTTTTGTGGGCCAGTTTGTAACTTATCTAAGTTACAATAGCCTAATGTCAACTGCTCATCACCTTTTATAAAATATTGCTTTTCCCGATGCAGGGACGTTAATTGTTGAGGAGTTCTCCTTGTAAGAACCAGGAGAACTGGAGCTGATTGAGAAGTCACTGTCAGCTCCACTTCACGATACGCATTGTGTTTAGCAACCACATTATAGTACCTAACCGAATCGCAACCCATGAAATATTTATTTATTGAGTAGTTCCGATGGCCATCTGTGGTCTTCATCATCAATTCCACTTCACCAAATGGTGCTTTCTGAGAGCAAATGCACGAGTTACTATAAAAAATACCCAAATCGCTATAGGTGTGCCTACAAAATGTGAGGGTTTCCCTCGATTTCCATGAGTTTCCCTCATCAGATTCCGATTTGGTGACAATGGGACCACCTCGGGAGCATACCCTTTCAAACAAAAAAAAAATTTTGAAAATCCGTCGACAATTGGCGGAGTATTCGATGAACAAACGTACAAAAAAAAAAAAAACATACAATCATCCGAACATAGTAACCTCCTCCTTTTTGTGAAGTCGGTAAAAAGTGATGAAGATCGCAATCCAAACTGCCCTTAAATACATTTTCGAAATTGTGGTAAAATCATTGCACTCCGAAACGATTTACTTTTTGTAACCTATTATTTTTATGGTTACCTTTAACAACAATAAAAATCGGATATTTAAACTTATTTGGAAAAAAAATTATACATTTTATAAATGTTATCGATATTATTTATAAATAGTTAGAACAAACTAAATAATTGGAATGTGAAATACCTATATCCCCGCCAGTGTGCATATCACTGGCGGGGATTAGGTACAGAACTGATCACTGTTTAATCATTTTTACTAATATTTTTCAAATTTAATTTTTTACATGTTGTGACAAACTTAATTACCACAAACAATACCACTTCCAAATGTATCAACGTAAACGAAACAAATGGAGTAAGTATGTTCATACATGTACTCCTTTTGTTTCGATCAGGTGGCCTTCCCTACATTCTGCATACCCTTATATAGTATATACTTATGTAGTATGTATGTAGTTCTAATATTCAACATTAAAACCAATTCATACCTTTCATAATCTGCATATAAATTGTCGTAGATATAAAACATAAATTTATTCATATCACGGCAAACAAAAACCCCAATCGAGACATAATAGAGTATTGGAATAACATTTGTTTTGGCAGTCGGTCCACAGACAGAATAATTAGCAGCCGATGCTTTCATTGAAGGCTGTCATCATTCTGTGACGTCATACTCACCCCGCTCCCCACACATAAAGGTCAAATGTAGTAGGTACCTACGTAACAAATGCGTTTGAGCAAAACAAGTTGCTTTGATGGCATCTGTGAAATATCTAGTGATTCTCTTAGTAAAAAGATTTAAATTAACATATATTTTGATAATTATTAATAATGTAAGTTAAAGTTACAGCAATTATTCAAAAAAAAAACTAATTTCTGTATAATTAACTTAGTCCCATGCTGGGCGCCATTAAAGTTTTTAATTGCTACTAAATGAAGGTAGCACGACAATTCGATTCCACAGTCAATATATAGAATAGGTAAATTGTTGGGGCAGAGTCAATGTGGCGAGTCGGCGACATCGCGTATCATACGATGAATAACTGCAGGAATTAGCCAAGGTCGGCTAAAATAAGGTTTTATTGCTAAATCTACACGACTATTTTCGGTTTGTATTCGTCGACGAAATGGATTTTGGTGTGTTTCTTAAATACTTTGTTTTGTGGTTCGTTTTGACATATTTAAATGAAGGGTTTTACATGATGGTTATCTTTAGATGAATCTTCGTAAAATAACATTGTGTGTTTTTTTTGTTATTTATTAATTTGCTATTTGATTGTTCTTAATTGGAGAAATTACAATAAAAGTCTATATTTTAATTATTTACTATCGCATTTAATGAATTTACTAACCGAAGTACCTACATTTTCATCAAAAATACATTCCTACACTACCCATAGCCGCAACTAAATAAAACATCCAACAAGAACCTTTATTACAACACATATTATCACACCAGTGAGTGACGATAACATATTATGTGGGCTTGCCTAAATATAATTATCTGCTGGTTGTGCAGTCATTAATCAAAGTGAGCCAGTCAAGGGTCCATTCACAAGTGCTCCGTAAGAGCCAGCGGTGTTGGCAGTACTCCCAGACTCAATGTCTACCCTCCAACTTTCCTCATTTGCACTACAGATATAGCATCGAATATATTACAGATACTGGGATTTTGGCATGAACTACATGGAGGGTAGTACGCTGTTTTGAATTTGAAGTAGTTGCATATTGAAAGATGACAAAATTTTTATGTAGGATCTGAGGTTCACAAATCTTTTGGATCAAATGATTCAGTAGGTAATAGGAGACATTACCCAACGGAATAACAGTCTACATCTATACTAATATTATGAAAAGGTAAAGTTTGTGAGTTTGGATGTAGGATGCAATCTTGGAAACAAATTATCCAATTTCCAACATTATTTCACTGTGATTGCCGAGTGCCATAAGATATATTTTATAGTATAGTTGGATTCCACGCGGACGGAGTCACGGGCATAAGCTAGTCATAAATAAAACTAAGACCATCGTGGGTGATGATGACAAATAAACTAATTAAAGATGATAACTGACCCTCAAGTGACCCGTGTTTGCAAGTTTAGTGGTGTTTTATCCTTATTATCGATCTACACCTGCTTAGCGCGGTTTTCACGACTTGACAATAACTCAAGATTTCTTTACTATCTGTAAGTTTAGTTTGATACACAAATTACCTTCCAGAACAAATCAAGTCACATCGGAATGTAAAGTTAGGCTTATCATTATTTTTTTCGAAAGAGTGCCTTTGTTTTCAAACAAGCCCTTACACATAAAGTTAACAATAGGTAGGATGTGTTTTTGGCTATAATTTAGACGTTATTATTATCCTATAATGAGTACATGTCAAACAATATAATCGAATCAGTGCAATAAAATTACTAGTACTGATAAAAAGTTGTATAGCCTCTATCTATGTGGGTCGATGGGAAAAGATAACGGTTGTTTAGGTCAGTTTTAAATCATGAATTATGATAATAATGAAGTATTTTTTTTTCTTTCACCAAAGGGTATCGTATTATCCAGTAACTAGGTTGTGGAGGTCAGATAGGCAGTCGTTCCATTTATAATATTGGTATTCAGCTGCATCCGGTTAGACTGGAAGCCGACCCCAACATAGTTGGGAAAAGGCTAGGCAGATGATGAATGAAGTAAGTTTTGTTTAGATAGTATGTCATAGAAGTCAATACGGTAAGGGGCTTCTCTTATGCTTCAAACTCAAATATTTGATAACAAATTATGTATTTTAAAAGTTAAAGTAATGAACATCACATAAGAATCGTTTTAACCGACTTTAAAAAAGAGGAGGTTCTCAATTCAACTGTATGTGGTTTTTTGTACGTTTGTTACCGATATCTCCAGCAATTGTAAATCAATTTCTAAAATTATTTTTTTTATTGGATAGGTTATCCACATAAATATTATTAACTTTACTTGGGTAATTTTTGACTTAGCTTCAATAATACGTATTTTTGCCACTTAGTTTATATTATAAATTTCCTGGAGATCTGTCACACATGTCCCGAATCTAGTTCAGACTCCAACTCTCACAAAGGTTATAGCATAAGGCAAAATTGTATATACACACTACTGTGACAATGTGAGAGACCTTTATGAGAGAAATAAACTGTATTAAGTATTATTATTTAAAAAAAAATGTTATAATGACTTCCTGCCACTGACATTTACATAACAAGTTGGCAGTGTTTTACGAATTTGTGTGGGGTAAGTACAACTTAAAAGTGTAACGTTCCAAAATTATAACATATATAACGATGCTAGAACCTAAAAATATCAATAACGTTACAAAACATAGCGTTATAGAAAATAGTTTTCATAGAACTATATTATAAGTAACGTTATAGGTATCAGTAACATTAAGCTTATCTGCTTGTAATAACGTTACAGATTCATTTATATAGTTATTTTTCATACTTTTTCGTCATATTTTCTGTCATAAAGCTGGCAAAAGTGGCAAGGTTTAGTATCGAAATGAATAACATTATTATAACGTTATACTAATAACGTTATATTGATAATATCGTTACTGAACAGTTTTGGATTTCGTTCCGTTTGTCAGCATCGTTAAAGTCAAGGAATAAATTTCGTTACGTTCTTGGTGGAACTTTACAAATTATCGGTACCGGAACTACGCGTAACGTTATTTTGAGTAACGTTTCAAGTCCCTGCTACAAAGTGAAAAATAACTTTAATTTTAGAAGTCGGTGGCAAGCAACGAAAATGCGAACCCAACGACACCGACTTTCGAAATCAGAGTTATTTTTCACATTGTAGTGTTTTTTGTGGAAGTCAGTTGTTTTTTTTTAAATAGCAGGTGGTTTAACTACAGAACTACTATTACATATAACATGAACTAACATCACGCCTGTAAACCCGAAGGGTCAGGCAGAGGTGTACCTACTTATGTTACAACCACATTTCGCCAGTTATGTTTAAGTCTCATGTAATAGGGGGCGACCCTTTTGCCATCAACCGGGAACCAACCCAGACTCAGACTTACCGCGACCAACTGTGATAAAAGGCCACATGACCATGGTAGCGGCGTACGACCCTCCGTACAGGACCACCATGCTCCTGGCTGCTACTGAGATTTTTTAATGGAATAACCCAATAACACTTTGCCCGACTTAGAAGTGGAACCCAAGACCTCATGCCCAGCAGTAGCGCTTGCGACTACGACTAGTTGATGTTGAAGTGCTATTACGAGTCCTAAAAATCTTAAAACGCTGGCTTTTTGAAATATCGTAGGTACCTATCCATCGCTTCATAAGTATGCAAGATGCTTGTGAAAGTATAAAGTTACCCACCGATGAATATATAAAAGTAGAGCTATCTTTGCCCTAGATTCAGGTACCATAACATCGTGTGTATAGTAAAAAGATAAAACCTTTATGAAGATAAAAATAATCACGTATAAATAGCCTCTTTGTCGTATTCGGACAAGAATAGATTCTGACGACTGCAGCACATAAAGACATATTTAACATCTAATAATAGACAAAGACACACCCACCAACATCTACAAATCCGCACCGGGTCTGCTTGGTAGATTATAGCCCATCTCGAAGAGAGGGGGCCTGTGTTATAATAGTGGGAACATTATAGGCTGATTATATATTACATTAGACAAAGCATTTTGTTCTGAAAGGATACTGGGCAAATTTGTATGGGAAGTAGTCCAATGGAGACAATGGTTATTGTTATGTTCAATTGCTTAAAGTACACGACGTATTAAATCTAAACAAAGGCGTCATTACAATGTTTGAATTAGAGAATCGCATATAACGAAGTAAAATTATTGAGACTATTTTTAGTTTGCCAGTTTCCATTGATATTTATTATTAAAAAAAAGGAGGAAAATATTCAATGTAATTTTCTCTAAACTATAGGTCATCATTTTCCTATAATCAGTGTTTCTTGCTCGTTATTCTCCAAGAGATCTACGTTATGGCATGGGCAACTAGCTTCAACTTTCTAACTGACCGACTAGTTAATTTTGACAATTCAAAAGTGCCTGAAAATTTGCTGTACATGGTTTAATTGAAATAAATGCTTCGAGTTTGAGTTTGAGTGGTAATCCAAAATGGCAACTAAAGGCCGTGTCACGGAAGAAAGGATGAACAGCGTGTTCTTGCTTACTAATAATAATAAACTACAATAAATTTGTTAAATGTGATGTAATTGCGTCATTCGATGATTCAATGTAGCAGTCAAAGGAGAAAGGATGCAAAAAAGCTCTGGTACATCTAAATAAACCTTAGACTAATACGTTTATAATATACCCAGGCAGCCTTCAAAACAAGGTGGAATAGGCATCTTCTGGGCTAGCTCGTTCTATCATAGACCTCATCCATCGCTTTCTATCAGGCTAGATCGAGGCCCATTTTGCAATAATAATACAAAATTAAAAAAAAAAGTACCTTTATCATATTCTGTAGACAGGTTGGAAGGTTTTTGAGACTCCAGTCATAGCTGGCGGCGCGTGCATCGAAATTCTCCGGTCATTTTGAAAAGCGGCTCGCTATTGGCTGATTCAAATCGGCACTTAACTCCGACTAATCACTGATCTCTATTTGATATACATTGTTTAGTTAATTTGAATAAAGAATGGTTTATAATGCCACTTGGATAATCCACTGAGGAAATTAGGTCACGTTCTGGGGAGTTTGTAGGATTTCTTTCACATGTCTGCTTACAGTGAATACCTGAAACAAAGAAAAAATAAACTTTAGGCAGTTGTTTTGACCACATTTTTTTTATTTTCGATACATTTAAAAATTAATGGTTGCAAGTGTGATAGCTGGTCTTGAGTTCGATTCCCGGGTGTCATTAGATTTTTATTTCAGGAAATTCTAAGAAGCATAGCAGACCGCAATTTGCACTTTTACCCGGTTATAAACATAAGTGTAAGTATCTGCCTGCTCCATTCGGGCATATAGGTGCGATGTTATGTTATGTTAGATATTACAATAATACGTGTAGGTGTTATTATGATAATAAGTCTAAAAAGCTCAAAGGGCATAAGTCAGATTAGACAGTTCATAGATATATGCAGCAATTGGGACAAGAAGGTTGGTAACATTGTAGGACTAACAGACCACCACCTGCTACGATCCTTACATACTCCTTTTGCTTCGTTTACGTTCATACACGCTCGCTGGTTAAAGAAAGAAAAGAAAGAAAGAAAAGTATTTATTGCGACTCGTAAAGGAAGATCACAAACTAAACTAAACACAGTCAAAAATAAATAAGAGTAAAAGAGAAAACAAATCTGTGTTGTGGAAAAGATGATATGGGCAGAAAGTTAGAGCTAGATTTTATGTATTGCAAGACTCATAATGGAGTGCTTTACGATCGAATTTTTTTTTATGCTTCCTTTCTGCAACTGTTTCTATTGTTAAACAAAGTGCTAGTACACAGAACCTGCTTGATTTATATATCATTGTATAGTTAATGGAGACTAATTCTGTACTTTTCAAAAATTGATTTAATACGTGATGCATTAGAAACGAAAATACATCAAAATATTTCTAAAAAATTCCCGTCAATCAAGTGTGAAACCTGAAAACATTGTAGCTTGCGAAAAAATCAATTAATTGAGTAATTTTTTTTTAAATATTTTCGTTTCACCCCTATTGAAAATAGCACTTTTATTCAAAGTAGTTTCATTATAATTAATAAAAAATCTAATATATAAAATTCTCGTGTCACAGTGTTAGTTACCATACTCCTCCGAAACGGCTGGATCGATGTGTATGAAATTTTGTTTTTCTTATCGGGTAGGTCTGAGAATCGGCTACTATCTATTTTTCATACCACTATTTTTTTTTTGCAAAACGACGTTTGCGGGGTCAGCTAGTACTAATATAATATTATCTATATCTATGGTTTTTTATACAATCAAATGAGCATTATAAGTCGTGCACTTTCGGACTTTCCAAATTTTTTGTTTTCTCTTTTACTCTTACACGCGGTGTCTACATCTCTTTTTATCTATTTTTTCATTTATGTACACACACATCATGTGTGTACATAAATGGTTCCCCCCGCAACTACCTACCCCGTTGGTCTAGGGGTCATAAGCGTGGCTGCTGAACGTGGAGTACTGGCTTGGAATCCCAGGTCGGGCAAAGTGTTATCGGGGTTTTCCATTAGGAATTTCTCAGTAACAGCTCAGAATCTGGATGTTGGCGGTGTTACAAGCCTCTGAAAGCACGTTAAGCCGTTGGTCCTGCGCCTGATCTCTCTCCGGTCTTGTCAGATTGCCGGCCTATCGGACTATGAGAGCGAGGAAAGAGAGTGCAACTGTGTCTGTTCAAACATTTGTGCACTATAATATTTAAAATTAGAGGTATTTTTGGCAAATTGAGACTAAGATCAGAGGGGCAATTCTCGTTATTTTAAGGACGTTCACAGTCTGATCTCAGTTTTATTCTGTCAGAAATACCTTTATTATCACTATATTTTGACAAATTTTTGACATATTTGTTTGTCGCCGAGATGAGATTGCGACTAGATTTTGAACGTTTTAAATTACGAGACTTGGCCTTCTGACTGTGAACGTTCTTAAAATTACGAGAATTGCCTCTCCCAAATCCAGCTGACTTAAAACTAACACATCAAGTCAAGTAGCGTACATGAAAGTCAAAAAAACAAAACGAATTTTAATAAACAAAGTGGTAAAATTAAAGACATTACAATAACCTTATAACCTAAATACATAATTCGACATTGCGATACTGTTACAAGTAATTTCACACAAGGTTGCAATATCGATTGAAGAATGGCCTGTTAGTTACTTCGGAGCCTTAATAATAGCCTCCAACGCAACAGCTTCAACTATTTCGCAAACAAAATAACTAAATTGCACCGAAAAATCGATTTCTAGAAAAGCCATGCCGAAAATAGCTCTCATTCAACAATCAATACCTAAAAATACCCCCAAAATAACGTCACTGTTGTTCTCAAGACAAATGTTTAACACAGAGACGCTACGATTAACTCTCCTCTCGTTTCTTATCCACCAAGGTATCGAAGTAAATATTGAATCCTCTATACTTGCTTGGTCAGATCTAAAAATAATAATTGACAAGGAGGGCCCGAGCTGTTATTGGATAGATAGTGGAGTGGAACGTTATCAAACAGACATTAGCCGCGGTCCTCCCACGTCATCGTCATTCATCCGCTTCGATCGCACGCACACACGCGCGCCCACGCGGCCACCACACCCGCGCCAGCACTCGCCACCACTCGCGACCACACGTCACCACTTGCTCGCATCACCAGTCACCACCGCCACTCACCATACATCACCACCAAACCTAAGCACGACGTCGCTCGACACTCTCACACAGCCGTCCACCATCTTAAATTCATTCACAAAAATCGCTATGCCACAGCGCCTATTTGTTTACCGTTTTACGCCTCTCTGAGCACACTGTAACACTATAATTGAACACAGCTACCTTCTCCGGGCGAGTATGTTCCGTTCCACACTCGTTTTCTTGTTGTGAATGCTTTTTAGCTCGTTTTTTGTTGGCAATACGGTCGTTTGGTTGTGCACGGGGACATTACGTCGATACGTCGCGGCGGACAGTGTGCAACTGAAGAATGGTGGCAGGACTGCGGACGGCCGCGGGACGCGCCTGCGCGCTACTACCCGCCAAAATACACCTACGCGCATGTATGGGTTATGTCGGCTGTGGTACTCTTTCAAAAGTTGCACAGATAACATTACATCTTTGACTGTCACATAAATACAATTATATTTTGCATTTTAATAAAACTTACAATCCCAAATTACCGTAGCAAGCTAAACCATGCTACGCGATAAGAAATATTATCCGCGAAGTTTCGTAGCGTCTTCGCGCTACGAGTGGCTACGGCGTAGAGCTGGTTAGCGAATTTATTGTAAACTTCTAATGCTTTTCGACTTAAATAATGCCATTATTTTTTTTGCAATACTCTTGTTTACAGCTTAGAACATTCATTCTGTGTCATAAAAAAAGACTAGATGTTTGTTGTTTTTAATTCTCTCGCACTCGCTTCAATAGAGCCCGAAAAGTGCAGTTTAGTTATATTTAGGTACATTTTGCAATATGACATAGAACTTTTTTCATGTATTTCTTTCTTCTTTATTATCATTAAAACATTTATAATCAGCTCTATGTAAATACCAAGCGTCAGTGTATTGTTTTGTACTCAAAACAAAGCAATGTTTTCCTTTCTATTTTTAGATCTGTCATGGTGCGCAGGTACCTACTTTAGTATTTTCTCTAACTGGGAATCCTAGCGTGACGATTGAATCATCGATGGCTAATGGCTATGTTTGTTATTTATGTCTTTGATTACCTTTATACCATGACAATAGTGACAATTTGAAAAAACTTGAGTAACAACGAAAAATTTTGGGAGTAGAGTGAAATATCGACTCCACCTAGTGATTTTCAGGGTTCCTTAGTCAACAAGGAACCCTTACAGTTTCGCCATGACCGTCTGCCCGTCTGTCCGTCCGTCCGTCCGTAGCTTAGCTCAGAGACTCTTATTACTAGAAAGCTATAATTTGGCATGGATATACATAATCACGCCGACAATGTGGTAAAAGGAAATCTTGAAAAAAATTTTTTTTTGAGTACTTACCTCCTATTCACGTAAAGTGGGGATGTTTTTTTGACTCGTCTACCCCATGTTGCGAGGTATCATTGGATAGGTCTTTAAAAAAAATTGCGAGTTTGTAAAACCATTTTTCGATTCAGGGATCCGTTTGTGAAACATCAAGCTCTAAAGTGCTAATTTGTTAGAGTCAAGTGTCCCCCCTGCCAGTTAAATGGTTGCTTTGGCTTATTAGTTAAAAAATTCACGGAAGTAGTATATATAGGGTGACTGGTAATTAGTGACCGATACCTAAACACGTGATTGTACTCATGATAACAAACAACTTTTACTATGGGACCAAACCTGAATTCGCGAAAAAAAAATATGCTGGTCAGTACCTTCATTTTGACCAGTTAGGCGGACACCGTATATAAGGAAATAGCACTTCGCCCGCGATAAGATTTTTCATACAAACAAAGTTCTCCCTTTTCACCTTAAAGGTCGAATTTCCAAAAACCTCTTTTTAGTGCTCCCCTACATAATAAAAGGAAGCCGTATGCAAAATTTCACGTTCCTAGTCCTTGCAGTTTCGGCTGTGCGTTGATATGTCAGTCAGTCAGTCAGCCAGTTTCTCCTTTTATATATATAGATTAAAAGGAAAACTATCACAGCTATGTAGGCTTCACAAGTTTACGAGTAATAGCCTACCAACTTAAATTTGCAGTTGCAATGTATGGGAAAATATGATTTTCTACTACAATGTTAATTTCTTGGGATAAATTCATTCCAACTACGGAACCCTTCATTGTGCGTGGTCTGACACGCACTTGGCCGCCTTTTCATTATATGACGCGATAAAGTGATACCGATATCCTATTTACTGACTAACCATTTTCATTTCGTTTCATTGCAGTGATGATGAATGCTCGTTTCTTATCTGTTAAAGATGCGGTCCGCTCCTGCAGTTATAGGCTGGTTTAAGTATTAAAATTTTGTTAATATATTTTATCAGAAAACGTCCAATCGGCAGTCCCAAGTAAGAGATGAATGCTGGGATGACCGGATTAGTCCATATTAGGACATTTACACTGTAGCGGGACAGCACAGGCCGAAAATAAAATAAATCAATTTCCATTAGGTACGGGTCAAACTGAATATTATTTTGGTAGGTAATTTAATGGTCTTGTGGTTTATTTTAACTTCTGTTAACAAACCTTAATGTCGGTCCGGTGTTCCGACCTTTTCAGCATTTATAAGTTCACCCTTCAGAATGTCCATTCAGGTATATTAGGAGACAATTTTAATGTCATTAAAGATTCAGTTCTACCATCGATTAAAGCATATTTTTAAAGAAAAATAGATACCGCCAGGATAATTACGTAACAACTAACAGTAGCAATGATTTCATTTTGACTGTTCAACAACATTCATTGCGTTATTTACGTTGTCAAGCACATAACTTTTTCGAACATATGAAGCGATAGATTAACTCCTTTAGAATTATTAAAATTGTGATTGAAAGTGTATTGCGCAATTAGGATGCAGTTCTTGTGTGTTTTTGAGGCTTGTCAACTGAAAAAATCTAATTAGTCCGTCAGTTAGATTATCATTAAATATTTGACCCGAATTTTTTCTTTTCTTACGGAAACCAAAATTGACGAAGATACGACGCTTATAAATTGTCAATACGTCATAGCTTGGTAAAATTTTTGGTGCGTTCTGACATCACGAGACCCCACTCCCGAGTTTTGATGCGTTTTATCTTTGTCAATATTCATTGATTTACAAAAAGAAAAAATACGTATACGTGTTCATTATTTTCCAATTAACTGACGGACTAAATAGATTTTCAATTTATTGATGGTGGAAACTAGCCTATTGTAGATGTATCTGAGTACTAAGTAGGGGGCTCGTGACTAAATAATAACAGCCGCACAGGTCGATCGATCAGGTTAAGCTACGCTTGGCGCGGTTGGTCTGTGGGTGAGTGACCATCTTTACATACCGAGACCTCTCCGTGCCTCGGAAAGAACGTTAATCCATTGCTCCCGGCTGTCATTCGTGGATCTTTCACAGTCGTTACTGGTCATCAGAAGCTCGAAAGTCTAACAACCAGTCTTACGAAGGGGTATCGTATTACCCAGTAACTGGGTTATGGAGGTCAGATAGGCAGTCGCTCTATGTAAAATACTGGTATTCAGCTGCATCCGGTTAGACTGGAAGCCGATCAGGCAGATGCAGATGATGATGATCTAAGTACTTAGTAACTAAGCAATTTTATGAAATTAAAATTACCAAATACACAATAGATACTGAGGCAAAATGTGGGTGTACTATTTAAAAAATAATTATGAGTAAGAAAAAAAAAACAAAATAATTTTTATTTTGCACTTGTGCACTATTATATCCCCAGCGCCGAAAGCTGGTCTCCGCTGAGATTGGCCGCCATGTCTGAAATTGGTCTGCAAGACTATTAACTGTCAATTATATTCATGACGCGAGATTTCTTCTTCCGGTTAACTTTCCTGTCATTTTGCAGTAACAATATTTTTTTCATGTTACTTTATTTATAACCAACAGATGCAATCACATACTTGCGTACTAGTGTTTAGTAGATAGTAGTGCCTATCCTGACTGTTTGCAATAGTTTAAAGTAATTTCCTTTGAGAAAGATTTAAATATAAGACATTTTCAGTTTCTACCTACCTTCAGCAGGTACCTTATTGACTTGCTTATAAAAAATTAAGTATAGTTAAGACGCAAATTAAAATGGTATGTCTAAATCTTAACAAAATTCGATCGTCGTTAGAATAACGACATAAGGATTGGCTATACTTACAGTCAACCTATAGTTTACAGTATACCTACAGTCAACCTTTCTCCTCCCTTTCACTGAGAGGAGACCCGTGTCCCAACAGTGGGAACATTATAGGCTGATTATATTATTATTACAGTCAACCTCAAAAATATATCCTACTAATATTATAAATGCGAAAGTTTGTATGTATGGATGTATGGATGTTTGTTACTCTTTCACGCGAAAACTACTGAACGGATTTTGATGAAACTTTACAGTAATATAGCTTATACATCAGAATAACACATAGGATACTTTTTATCCCGATATTCCCACGGGATCAAAACTTACGCGGGTGAAACCGCGGGGCGCAGCTAGTTTATATATTAAGATCTTAATGTACCTTAAACACAGAAATTAAATAAATAAAAAATACAATACAAGAATTCATTTGATTGTATACAATGTACAGTCGAGTTCATTAATATATTGGCAGTGAAAAAGTTTCAAAATAACATAAGTGTTAAAATGATGATCATTTTAAAGGTTATAATATTTTGAAACTTTAAATGTATGTTAACATTTTATTTATGTCTAAGTTTTTACAGAACTATATGATCATTTTAGCACTTATAATATTTTGAAAATTTGTCACTGCCAATATATTAATGAACTCGATTGTACGTGTTCCATAATCACTACCTAGTATAAAACAAAGTCGCTTTCTCTGTCCCTATATCCGTATGTATGCTTAAATCTTTAAAACTACGAAACGGATTTTGATGCGGTTTTTTTTAGTAGATAAAGTGATTCAAGAGCTAGGTTTATATGTATAATACATGTATAATATAGTAGAGAAACACTGATAATTTTTGAGGTTTCTAATGTGATGTCGTAAATAAACCCTTCTTTTGCGCTTACATTGCAAACGCTGCACGCTGGCTGAACCCTATGAGATACATCAAAATAATGTACTACAGTATTGTACACCTTAAAAAGGTATATGTCTCGCGATGGTATATGTCTATCTCTTAGGGATAACCCACAATAACTTTTTTTTCCTTTACTTTTTACGAGAAATGATGGCTTATTTACGAAGCGATTTTAAGCAGTACAGCATTAATCCTTACCCAATTAAGTACCTTAAATACATTGTGCATTTAAAATATAAATCAATATGGCCCTTTACAGCATGTTATTTAAATTAATATTTTCGAAAATATTACAGATTTAAAAAGCGAGATATAGCGGTTGCTGCGGTATCGGCGGCAGGGGCTGGCGGCAAGTTAAAAAAAACATTTAATTAAAATTATGAATTATTAAATTAAATTTATTAAATTGCATTGCACCCGTGCGAAGCCGGGGCGGGTCGCTAGTATTAAATAATGTGAATGAAGCTACAATTAGGTACCAATTGTGTAATATTTGTTGTGGCTACACATTGATACAATATTATGAAACAAATATTGTAGAAATGACTTCTTGTCTATGTACACTACGGCCGAAATATCTTGGCAAGTCTGAACATAGGCACTAAGAACTTTCGCGCATGTTCTATCACTCACACTCGCCTCATGTCACCATTTGGTTCCAAAAAATCTTATACGCGAAGTTCAGACTCGCCAAGATAAATCGGCCGTATTGTACCTATATACATCTTTTTGAGGCAGAATGTACGTGGCGCCTTTGTCAATACAATGTCGTCAGAATGCATGGCCCCCACACGTCTCGACATGCTCAATGAGATGACGCTCCTCCTTGCATAGTCTCATGTCTGGCCGTATTGATGAAATGTTCACTTCCGACGGAACGCTGAGACTCGAAACGAGTATAAAAAGGCATTTTAACCGGGTGAAAATAGGGGGAGTTTGAAGGCTTTTTCTGTGTGTGGCATCGTAGGTTCCAAATGGATGATCACAATGCAGTTTTAGTCCAGATTTGAAGTAATTAACAAATTAGCATTTTGCAGATTATTAGTTCATAACATTTGTGTAAGTATATAATATGAATATTCACCAATACTGCTATGGAACCTCGCAGGAGACTGGACTTTGGAAATGCTATTTTTTAATAACCTTTGTAGTTAATATTTATTCAAAAATTCATAAAGACATCTTTCTATGGAACTTACCATTTCCTGAAAAAGATGTCTTGTTAGGTATGGTCCAATGGTCTGTAGTCTTCGCCACCGATAAGTAAACAAGTTAATAAACATGCGTTTTTACTGCTGCGAACGTTCAAAGATAACAACAATACGTAGCTGCACGTGTACCGACCGGCCAGTGACGTCACATATTCGTGTGATGTAGTCAAGTAAGGTTTCCACAGTTCTACGTCGTTTGTCAGACTTCTGCGGCCATTGATAAAATTCTATACGTATTAAGTATATTTTATAACCGACTTAAAAAAAATAGGTGATTTTTATTGTTGTATTGTCGTTGGTGTTGCATGCCTGAAAACATGGGGTTTTTATTTACGAGAAGTTATATCAATCATCACCCTTAGCCGACGAACTGGTGATTAAAATAGGTACCTACCTACCTTTTTATATAGTTACGAACAAAAGATAGATACAAAAAATTAGAAAAAATCTGACTTAATTTTTAAAATTTTTGTTTTCTTTTTAAATGAAATCATAAAAAACTGTTATTCCTGTATTCACGTTTGCCAGATGCCATAAAGTCCATTACCTATGTGTTTAATAATACTTACTGTAGAACATAATCTAGCTTAATTATGCAATTGCATGTCAAATTCAATTGTATAGATTTTTTTTTTGTTTTTGTCACACAATAACCTTTAAATGAACAGAATACGAAACAGCAGTTACAGAAATAGCACAATGCTCAGACAACTCAAACAAACACCATCAGGCATTAAGTCCTATCTCAGATCAATACCACCATCCATTCAGCTTCATCTGCAGGATCCCAGTCTACGTTACTGTGACGCACGAAGATTAGGGCGTTCTGACCAGACGGAGACACTCAGGCGCCGATATGGCTAGACCGAGGTCAGACGAGCCTGTCCCAGCCAAAAAATAAATTCGTCCAACATTCATTTATCTTCTCTTTCAATAACAGTATTGCGTAATTTGTATTCGTTGCCAAAACTATATTCTGGATGCAGGCTTTATGGGAATGTTAGATAAAATGTCTAGGTTATGTAATGGTCTTGAAATCTGGGTATTGGTACATTGTACTAAATAATCAATCAATCATCATTTTGAAGTATATTGCTAATCCATTACCACGCTTGCCGCGGTAGGTCTGTGGATGGATGACCATCTTTACATACCGAGATCCCTACGTGCTTCGGAAAGCACATTAAGCCGTTGATCCCGGCTGTCATTTGTGGATCTTTGACAGTCGTTACGGGTAGTCAGAAGCCTGAAAGTCTGACAACCAGTCTTACCAAGGAGTATCGTATTACCCAGTAACTGGGTTGTGGAGGTCCGATAGGCAGTGGCTCCATGTAAAATACTGGTATTCAGCTGCATCCGGTTAGACTGGAATCCGACTCCAACATAGTTGGGAAAAGGCTAGGCAGATGATGATTGCTAATCTATTGCTACATATGTTCGAAAAATTGGTCTGCTCAACAACGTAACTGACGCAATGAATGTTGTTGAACTGTCAAAATGAAAGCCATTGCTACTGATAGTGTGTTACGCAACTACCCCGCCGTATGTTATGTTCACAGCTGGACTTAGAACATGGACGCTAATAAAACAATGAAGGAAGACTCGATAATTTTCCTCCAATTTGTTCTTTCTTTTTGTTGTGTTTCTTCTTTGCGTCATGTTTTACCACAAATGAACGTTTCTTCATTTACCTAGCCTTTTGCTATGTTGGGGTCGGCGTTTAGACGAACTTGATGCAGCTGAATACCAGTATTTTACAGGGGGCGATTGCCTATCTGACCTTCACAACCCTGTCACTGAGAAATACGATACCCCTTTGTAAGACTGGTTAGTTGGTTCGCCTTTTTAAAAGAAAGTAATTCGACATAAATCACCACACTCTTAGCTGATTGGATATTAATCAGTGCATACGACTGTAATATCAAATAGGAGTTAATAAGTGCGAGCAGAAGTTTTAATAACTAACTAGTGAACATGATTTGGACATTTTCAATACCAGTGTGTTTCTCGGCTTTTAAAGCATTTGTTGGCGAAACACTTTTTTAAGGAAAAGTAATTTTTTACGTCTGAATGATTTTTAGTTTGTATTAATCGATCGTGTTATTTTGTTTCCTAATTTATATTATAGGTATTTTGTACCGACCTTTTTGTTGTCTTTTTTGTTTCAAGTGTTTATCAGTGGAAACTTGTAAATGGCCTTCAAATGCATATTGTTTAAAAACACTGTTATATTAGCTGTAAGTTTCCAGAATAGAATAAAATAAAATAATCTTTCCAAAAAGAATGTAGGGACCATACAAAACTGCTCTTGTAAGTGTACCTACATCAATATTGTGTAGAACTTCAGAACTTGACTAACAGGAATTGATATTTCCAGTGTAACAATGAGAATAGAAATCAAAACATCCATCAATTCTTACAACGTTAACGTATTATCTAATTATATATCATATCATATTATATCATCAAATACCTCTTTATAATATATTATATTAATATTCTAGATTAAAAATAAACCTTTATTCCAGAAATAAATAAAGGAAAAAAATCAAGTTAGACTTGCTAGAAGCCTACAAAATTGATATTTCACATAAATAATCTATTGTTCACGATGACGTCACTGCTGAAATACCTCGCATTTTCTAGACTCAGCAAAAGTCTACATTAAGTCTATAAATAACCCTGTTTATAAAGTTAACTCATGAAGCCATTTAGTTATAGCTAGACGTCCATGCGAATTTAATGTGATATTTGTTAAGCGACATTTTTGTACGGACAAACTTATTTACCAACAAAACAAAACTCTAAAATATACCAATATCGTAAATATCTGTCGCACTACCTCGCTACAGCGGCCGGCTACGCACGATCCGCCTACGGTTTTGAGTTTCAAAGCATTCATACATGCGAGAACGAGACGGCAATCACCCAGCCAATACTGTAAAGCCCTAGGGGGAATAGGACGGAGATAGTTATCGATCGGCTTGCGTCACAGAGAAAGCGTGGGCGCGATGACGTCACGCCGCACCCGCCAATCACCACTTAAGGAAAAGGCGCCACGAATTAGCGAAGTGTTGGTGTATATTCATGAAGACTTTTTCCTTAGTCTTAAATCAGTTTTGGAAAGCATCAAGGAAGTTGAAATCCTTTCGAATGAGCTTAAATGATTCCCAACATATTTAAATCTATTCCTCAATAAGACGTAGTGTTTGAAGAATCATCATTACCTACATCGTCGACCGTAGGTTCAATTGAGGTAAGGGACAAAATACCCAAAATGAGTTGAGTATACAGTTTTGTTCAGAATTTTTCGCTCTTTCGAATGGTGTATATATGAAAAAATTCTAGCTTAAAAAAAATGTCCCTTACCCTACTTTATTTTGGATCTAAATTTCGAATTAGCCCCATAATAACAATGTATCTGAAAAACTATGCAATATAGCAACTTAAAATGGTGTAATTACCACCGCCAATCCGCTTCAAATAAGGTAAGGGTCTTCCCAATCGACGAATTACCATTACATGGTTTATTTTTGTAGAAACCATAATAAAACTGGCCTTACACTAATGTCACTGTTATCTCAAAAAATAAGTATCATCCATACTTTAAGTGAATTGCACGAGTTTTGACATAGTTGTCCCTTACCCCAATTTGCATTGTCATACTTTAAGCAGTGTCAACGTTACACCAATTTGCTCGTGAGAAGTAATGAATATATATCCCTGTTACCTTCATTTGCACACACTTCGTAACACAAGATAACACGTGCTTGCGCTATTACCATCCTTTTCTATCTCACAACGTCTTTCTGTGTGCGAAAGAGAGGATGATATCGCTGCGAAAGCAGCGCGCGGGCATCAAAAAAAGTCTCTATCAGCGCGAGTTCACCTATCGTTTGATCGGGATTGTGCACGGTTTTTGACAATTATAATGTGGTACAAATGGAAAAATAAAACCATCAGTTGCTTCGACGCAGACAGAAATTATTACAATCACTTTAGCGCAATATGGTAGCTTAAATAATTTCTTGATGAAATCTATTAGGCATAGCATTCACGCCCAATTTTTTAAATCTTTGTATATTGCCAACGATATTGGCAGCCTGGTGTAATACAAAGGTCTTCTACGTTCTATGTTATGGATTTGGTTTCCGCACTTAGTCCTTCAAATGGACCATTGTGCGTGGGCCATGGCAGCCGTCGGTGTTTATTCCAACCAGCCCACCTCCCTGCAGAAGCTGGTCTTTTGAGAACATCTGTGTATGATCTGGGCGTTCCGAGGGTGTCTGACCCAATCTGGGTGGCGCCTGTGCACTCAAATAGCACATGCGCAACGGTTTCATCTGCCTCCATGCAAGCCCTGCACAGGGGACTGTCTGTTATGCTTATTGTGTGGAAATGTTTATTTAGCGAGCAGTGTCCCGTGATGGTCCCCGTCACCAGGCACAGGCCTTTTCTGTCCACTTGTAATAAATGCCTGCTTAGCCTGCCATCTAATGATGGCATTCTTTAGACTGCCTGCAGCCTGGTGACGACGTCCACCAGTTTTCTGCTTTTGTGTGGGTGCGCTCCTGCACCTGCGTAGTTGGATGAAGGGGATGGGCACGACAGGTTTCGGTCCACAAACTGACGTACTGGATGCCCTTCTGGCCAGCTCGTCAGCCGCATCGTTACCTAGCGATCCACTGTGTCCTTTTTCCCACTGTAATGTCACTATGACGTGTAGGGGCGGCAGTCATAGCATAGTCTGTAGGGCAGCAGTGAGTGCATTTCTCATGCAGCTAGTGATTGCCACACACATGAACCGCTGCAGTTTTTAAGGTCTTTTTGGGCTGTGCTCAGTTCTGTTCTGGGCCACCAGACTAGTGAGCCATATGTATGATTGGTCGGATAACTGTGGTGTATAGCCAGTAAGTAACCCTGGGGCTAATCCCCCAATTCTTGCCAAGCATTCACTTGCATTGCCACAGGGTTAGGCTGGCTTTCGTAGTAATTTAGTTTGTATGTTTTGCCCAATTCAGCTGTATGTCCAAAAAGATGCCCAGGTATTTGATTTCAATTGATAGGCTTAGGGTTGTCCCAAAGAATCGTGGTACTTGTAGTGTCGTAATTTTTCTCTTTTTTGTGAAGAGAACCAATTTGGTTTTTGTGGGGCTCACTGATTGTTAGTGTTTACCACACCAATTCTCTATTATTTCAAGGCCAGATTGCATAGAGTGTTTTCGTAGATGCCATTTATTATTATGTTTATGTGCGTAGCCTACGGTGAAGTAACCTACAAAGGTCTTAGTTCTATGCAATTATTGTCTACTGTTATATCAGGCGAGTCTGCTAGTGGTGACGGCACACTAAGAGATGTTTTACTCTTAACCTTACCCTTTCCCGTCCCTTTTTCTTTTCCCTCCCCACTTATCGTTTTACGTTCTGGATTACTTCCTATCTTTTTGGTTGCCACTTCTCCATTTATTTGACATAAGCAACCGTTTCCTCCTTCTTAGAGTGTTTTGCGCAAATGGTTTTAAGATCCTTTTTCGTTATCGTTGCTATTCAAATTTTTGTAATTTGCAAGTCCTTCGTCTTTTGTGGAAACAGTTTTTCTGTAACGGAGTCCCAGTCAATGAAATTCATGTGCTCCATAACGGTTACGATGTAGGGACGAGGATCCTTTCTAGCACATTCAATGTGGCCATAGTCCTACATGGAATGTGCTAGAAAGAATCCTAGTTCTCGTCCTCGTCCCTACGAACTAAGACCTTTTTATAACACCAGGCTGCCAATATCGTTGGCAAAATACAAAGATTTTTAAAAATTGTGCGTGAATGCTATGCCTAGTAGATTTCATCAAAATATTTGAAGCTACCATATTGCACTAAAGTGATTGACAATTTGAATCAAACGGACGTAGAAGATAATGTTGATGAAAAAATCTCCAATTCTGAAACGTTTATTGATCTCAATTTATTATTATTTTTGTTAAATGATTATAATGATTAAACATTGATCTCATATTGAAGGCTGATTATGCAGTAGAAGTAAAATTGTTTAATTAAATTTGATTATCGATGCATTATAGGCTCTATTATGATTATTTGCAGAACACTTTTATTTGAGTAAAAATTCAAAGTAAGTACCTATAGGCAAAATTGGTACCATTTTTTAAATAATTTGATTACAATAAATATATTTAATTAAATAAAAATTGTTTTATTCCAACTAATAGAAATTGGCTATTACAATGTACAAACATCGCATGTAAGCGATATACAAAAAAACACACACACGGTTCTAATACAGGTTCATGTTGTCTCTTAAATGATTTTATAACGATGTCCAAATTTAAGATTATCCGTACGTCAAAAGACAAATTTCATTTTCTGTCAAAAATCTCTTTACACTGTATTTTCTTTCATAATTTTTTTCAACAAGTTCTTTACCTATTCATAGATTGGATCCAACGTAGAGGTTAATTTAGTGTAAGAGACAGGACTAAAAGATACTTGGTCAGTAAGGGACATTACTAACAAAATACGTCGGTGTAAGGGACATCTATTTTATTAAATAGCTAACTTATTTAAATAAATATTACACATACTTATGTAGATAGAGCACTAAAATACAAGATTATGTGTGAAATCAGATCCGAAAAGGTTAATAACAAAAAAAGTTATGGGCGATTTAGTCCGAAAAAAAACTTTGTCGGTCTCTCCTGAAAAATCGTATTTTGTCCCTTACCTCAATTGAACCTACGGTCGACGACATTATCTTTTTTTTCTTCATCCATAGAAATCCTTTAATGATAACGTGCCAGATATTTTTTGTTGCTATGGATAGTTGAATTGAAAACAGTATGCAGTCAAAAATTAAATAAGTTTAAATTATGATAAGCAAAAAAAACATAATTTATGTAAGTTTATTCAACCTGTATGAGTTAAGTAAATTAAATACACACATCAAAAGTGTCTAGGGATCAAGCATTTTTATGCGGATTTCTTGAGATTGAGATGTGGCTTTGTAATAAATTTATGATTTTATAAATTTATATGGATCCTTTTTGGTGCATTTCATAATTTGAATCAGGAACTGTGAATCAAATTCGAGTAAAAGATGAAAATCAGCTGTCAATATTTTCCCTATAAAAACATACAACGCATTGAAGACATTATTAGTGCTACTGTTTCCCTACTACTGATTAAAACCAACGTTATTATGGCGCGGCGACGTCATTTAAGCAGGGAAGAAATGCTCAGAGCCGTGGGAATGATAGAAGCTGGTTCCCGGCAACGTACTGTGGCTTTAGCTCTGAATACAAGTCAGAGTGTTATCAGTCGACTTTGGACACGTTACCGAAGCACTGGTACCGTGGCTGAGCGCCATGGAGGACGGTATCGCTGCACCACACGGAGACAAGACCGATACATTCAAATCTTAACTCGAAGATCTCCAACAATAACCGCCATGATGTTAGCCGTGAGGCTTCATCACTCTTCAGGGAACTTAATTAGCGACCAAACAGTCAGAAACCGCTTGCATGAAGTGAACCTTCATTCCCGAAGACCGCTACGGGTACCACCTATAGCAATGCACAATCGTAGGATTCGATATCAATGGGCTCTTGAACACAGAAATTGGTCAGAAGAACAATGGCGTTTCGTGTGCTTTTCTGATGAGTCTCGTTTTGGTATGAGACCGGATACAAGACGTATACGACACTGGAGAACCCCTGGACGCCAACAGCGATTAAAATTCTGCCAGGAAGTCCATCCTTATAGTGGTGGAACCATCATGGTATGGGCGGGTATTTGGATCGGCGGAAGAACTGAGTTGATTTGGATCAGAGGCAACCTCAACGCTCAAATTTATGCTGAGACGATTGCATCAGACGTCATCGTTCCTCTACAAGTGCAAATCGGTCCCTTATTTCAGTTAATGCATGATAATGCACGACCGCACACCGCAAGAGTTGTAAGACAGACTCTCGCCGCAGCTAACATCAATGTCCTGCCCTGGCCTGCTCAGTCGCCAGACTTGAACCCGATTGAGCATGCATGGGATATGCTACAGAGAAGAGCTCTGCCGAATATGGAGGGTATCCAGTCGCAAGAAGACCTTTTTTTGTTGTTGCAACGAACATGGGCGGCCATTCCACAGCGTGATTTGGATGAACTCATTTTGAGTATGCCAAACCGATGTTCTTGTGTTGTTAGTGTTCGCGGTAGAAACACGGATTATTAATTGTTTAAGTTACCCAATAAAATTTTAGAGAAAACTGTTATTTCAGTCTTTTTTTCGAACTTTTGTGTTAGTGGTTCAAATGTCAAAAATCCCTTTATTAGGAAAATGGCAAATTTCTTTATTAATGCAAAGGTGACTTGGTTTATCGTTACTGTGACAAACGAAAACACTTTATTTGATGAATCCTTAAAGAAAATTTTAATTAATATCAATCAGGAGAAAAGTTATTGCAAAAATATATGTTGATCCCTAGACACTTTTGATGTGTGTATAATCATATTTTGATGTATAGGATTTGTCTCTCTGTAAAAATAGAATTAGCAGAATATAGCTGTAGAAAAGGAATAAACCTACGAACTTCCGTAGTAGCTACGGCTGGGCTACGAAGGTCTACGCGTATTTTTCGTAGCGTTATCATTTTTTGCTACGAGAGCAGAAGCATACGACATCTAGTTGTATTTTGTGTAAATTTTATGACACTTGCCTGTACAGTGTTTTATTGTTACAAAAGATGGCGCGACTATCTTCATGAAGATGCGACATCTAGTGACACTTACTCGAAGTTACAGAAAATGCATATGAGCTTATGTAGTATATGAAATCTGCAATAGATGGCAGTAAAACGAAACTTGGAAAGTTTGGATAAATTACGAGTTTTTGGTAAAATATTTTTTTAATCTCTTTTTTATTCTATAAAAATCATTTTCTGTTATCTTACTAGATTAATAAAAACTGAACTGATAAGAAATTATAGTAGGTATGGGTGGTATGTAGTTGGAGAAATCTTTAGCTGCAGCATCACGTCTGTATTCCATAAAGGGATAGGCAGAAGACTAATTTACGTTTAAACATAAACTATGATAGCTGGCGAAATGAAGGTGGAGATTCCCACTAACTAAAACACGCTTACTGCTTACGCCTTCGGTGAGTACAGGACGTGTCACCTGTCACCTGTGTTCAATGTGATAGGACAGTTAGTATATTGGTATTTATTGCGCAGACAACAATACAATTCAGTCCCTTGTAAATTGGCGAGCCTGTAACCAATGGACAGAATTTTGGTTCTCGTTCTTCATTTGTTGGCTCAGAAGGGTCATTACGTGACAAATGGCTTACATTTTGACAGTTCAACAACATTCATTGCGTTATTTACGTTGTTTAGCACACACATTTTATCGAACATATGAGGCAATGAAATTGTGATTGATAGTGGCAATTAGGGGAATCGAACTAATTCCTGCAGTGAGCTTGTGACCCATCAATCTGTCTACATTTTCTCAACTGGACGTAGTTTAGCAAAAAGGACTACTAACCTACCCAGAAAAAGTCATTTTTGAGTTATCGAGGTTTTAAGTTTAGGTGTGTAAAAAATGTACTAGTTTCTATGAAGGGATTTTAACAGAAACGATTCAAGTGTTTTGAGACAATTCTGTTATATTAAAATATAGACCTGCTTCTTTCAAGTTGGATTTATTAAAAACGACTCAAGCAGTTTGGGTTATTACAGTTGTTTGTAGAAAAATACCCGTCTTGTGGGGTTAGTTCGCATCATTAAAAAATCAACCTTATGTTTGTAGTACCTATCACGAATCTTTTTTGCTAAAAGAATCAACTTTTTAGACCTCTTTGGCATATTAATATACAACTCATTTTTGACCATAGTGTAGTTTGAGTCCTTTCTGCTAAAACACGTCCAACTATGTTGGTACGTCCAACTAACCTTTTTTTTTTTTTTTTGTTTGCGCTGGGAAAAAATGCGTTACGCATACCCACCCATCGGGGGATGGGGGGCTATGTGGGACTCCCCGGGTCTGGGACCCGGTATACCCACTAAAATAACCCAGCGGCACTCCCGCTTCGTCTTAGTGGTGGGGGACTGGGAATCCGGCACAGCCTTTACGTCCAGTCCACCGCCGACGATTGCCCGCAACGCGAGCCCCTCACACCCCCCCCGTGGGGAGGGGGACGGGCCCGGGAGTGACCGACGAAGGTGGTGACGGGTGCAATGCGGGCGGAGGCGCCCCCGCGCCTGTCGCCCGCCCGTCGCCACCACGAGGAGGGGGAGGACGGCGCCCTCTCTGACCCCTTCTTCGTCTGCGGAGCGGCGCAGCGAGAGGATTGTCCTCCCGCGCGCGCTCCGCCTCCTCCTTTCGCGACATCACGTCCTCGCAAAAGGAGGCAACCGCTGTCCAGGCCCCCTTGCTCCCCAGCATGGCGTTTATCACGCCGGGAAGCGAGAGGTCCTGACCGATCACCGCGGTCAGACCGCGGCGCTGCTCGGACCAAGCCGGGCACACCTCGAGGGTGTGCTGCGCCGTGTCCTCCGCCGCGCCGCAGTCGTGGCACGCCGGGGACTCCTCCCTCCCGATCCGGTGCAGGTGCGATCCGAAACAGCCATGGCCGGACAACACCTGCACCAGACGGAAGGAGAGGAAACCGTGGGACCGCTCGAGCCAGTCCCGCAGGACCGGACCGAGCGCGTCCAACGTCCGGCGGCCAAAGGCGGCGGCAGCGAGGTCCTCCGTCCAATGGAGGACGATGGCGTCCTTCGCCTCCCGCCGCACGGCCTCCCGCTCTTCCGCGACGGGGTGCTCCCCGAGCGCCTTCCGACGCGCCGTCCACTCGTACACTCTGGCGAGCACCCAAGCCTCCAACTCCCAAGGAGGGGTGCCGGCCAGAGCGCACGCCGCCGAAAAGCCCACCGAGCGGTAGGCCCTCGCCACCCGCTGTGCAATGGCTCTTTGGGGCCTGCGGATGGCGGTCGCATTCTCCCTCCTGTGGAGGGAGTCCGCCCAGATGGGAGCCCCGTACAGGGCCATGCTCCGCAGGATGCCGGCATAGAGGCGCCGGCATTTCGCCTTGGGCCCCCCCAGGTTCGGGAGGAGCCACGAGAGGGCGTCCGCGGCCTTCAGCAGGCGCGTCGACAGCCCGCTGAAATGCGGGCCGAAGCGCCACCTGTCGTCCAGCACCAGGCCCAGATACTTCATCTGGGCCTGGACCTCTATCCGGACGCCCCCTACGACGATGTGGGCATCGGGTGGGCAGCGCTGCCGAGGCCCGCGAAAGAACACGGCCTCGGTCTTGTTCAGCGCCACCCTCAATCCCAGGCGGCGGATCCTCTCCGCAACCAAGGATCCGCCAGCCGAGGCCAGACAGGCCGCGTCTGCAAAGTTCCTCCCCCGGGCGGTGAGGAGAGTGTCATCCGCGTAGCAGATGACACTCGTGCCCTGGAGGAGGCCTCCCCGCAGGACGTCCAACTAACCTAACCTTTTTTTTTTTTTTTTTTTTTTTTTTTTAACGTGGAGAAATGCTCATGCATACTGCACTACCACGGGGAGATAGTGCAGTTATGTGGGACTCTTACCCACTAAAACTCCACGGTGTCCTCCTCCGCCGCTTATGGCGGGAACACGGGCACGCGTTAGCACTCATCCGTGAACCCGCCGCGGCTGTCCGTCACCGGACCCTCCTCTGGGGAGTGCTCCCCATCACCGGCGCACCAGAACACATAGCACGCCGTGACCACCCCAGGGACCAAACCAGCACATGGGCGCCAGACGACCCCGTGTCTGGGCACCCTTGGTCCCCTTGCGGCGGGACAGGTCGTTGGCCCCGCCGCCTGCCAATTTTCGGCCGCAGAGGATAGGGAGAGTGGCCAACGTAATACCAACACTCCTCCTCCCCTGCGGCCCCACCGCGTCCGCCATCAACGGTGGCGACCCCGTCAAGGCCGCGGAAGGTAGGGAGAGCGGCGCACCGCAATACCGGCACTCCTCTCCCGCCGCGGCCTCCAACCTTCAGCCGCGATGCCTCCCTCACATACGACATCGCGGCCCGCCTCAGTTGCGATGTCGCCCAAGCGGCACCGCAACCTACTTGTTGGCCGCTACGTCGTCGGCTTACAGGCAAAAGCCCTGACGAGCGGCCCCTCCTCGGGTTCCTCTTCGCTTCACCGTGGGTGACCAAGCCACGGCTACTGAGCCCCCCCGCCTCGACAATGCGGGAACCCACCGGGGGGGAACTAACCTAACCTAACCTAACCTAACCTAACCGGATGCAGCTGAATACCAGTATTTTACATGGAGCTAACGTCTATCTGACCTCCGCAACCCTAACTTGGTTGTAGAGGTTAGACAAGCCTGGGTAACACGATACCGCTTGGTAAGACTGATTGACAGACTTTAGGACTGAGACTCTGACCGTGCGACAACGAAAGAATAATTCCTCAGAGCGGACGAAAATTTCATAAATATATAGGTACATACCTACCTAAATAATTATACCGATGAGCAATTTAGATTTCAATGTTCTTGACATTAGTATTTATTCGTCAGCCACACTTCAAAGGGGCAATTCTCGTAATTTTAAGACGTTCACAGTCTTATCTCAGTCTCAATCTATCAAAAATACCTCTGATTTCCTTACATTTTTGACAAGTTTTTGATATTGATTGTCGCTGAGATGAGATTGCGACTAGAATTTGAACATTTTTAATTACGGGAATTCGCCTTCAGATGAAGAGTCTGGCAGGTTTATGTATTTAATTACTAGGTATAGGTGACGTTTGACTGCCCCGTTGGTCTCGTGGTCGCAAGCGCGACTGCTGAGCGTGGGGTCCTGGTTTCGATTCCCGGGTCGGGCAAAGTGTTATTGAGTTCTTCCGTTAGGAATTTCTTAGTAACAGCCCGGAGTTTGGAAGTTAGCGGTGTGATACCCCTGTGCCTCGGAAAGCACGTTAAGCCGTTGGTCCTGCGCCTGATCTCTCTCCGGTCGTGTCGGATTGCCGTCCCATCGGACTATGAGAGTGAGGGAAGAGGGAGTGCATCTATGTCTGCGTGCACACTTGTGCACTAAAATGTCTCCTGCGCGGGTACACAGGAGATATTCACGGTGGCTAATCTCAACGGAGATTAGCCGGTGGCTAATCTCCGTTGAGATTGACCACCGTGACCGAAATTGGTCGGGAGGCTATTATTATTATAGGTAACGTCATTGAAATCAATCGAATGTAACATAAACCAGACAGGCATTCCGCTTTGTGTACATAATTCGGTAACGATACACCTCAATGAATTCTGTTACAAAATGATTCACAGAATAGAAAATGATCACGACGTGCTGCTAATTCAATTAGCGCTTTAAGTACTTATTTGCGGCGATTTCTGATAGTTAGGCACATCTAGTCATGCTATGTTTGTGAATAGGTGTATCATTTAATCACCAAGAGGCTGGAGAAGTGACTAATTAGTCTGCAGATTGCTCAGTTGTACATTTTATAGCAACGATAACGAATCAAGTACCTAGTGTAAGGAAAAGTACCTTGCACATTCCCTGTCACCTGCCTAGCCTTTTCTCAATATATCTATTATTATTATTTATTTTACCAGTTATATACACACATATATAAACAGACAAGAAAAAAACAGAACAGAAAAATTGGTACAAAGTTCATGTAGGTGAAGGTGGTGGTGGTGGTGATCTATGTTGGGGTCGGCTTCCAGTCTAACCCGATGCAGCTAAATATCAATATTTTACATGGCGCGACTGCCTTCTGACGTCCGCAACCCAGTTACTGGGTAACACTATACCCCTTGGTAATACTGGTTGTCAGACTTTTGGGCTTCTGACTACCTGCAATGACTGTCAAAGAACGACGAATGACAGCTGGTCTTGATATGTAATGGATGGTCACCAACCAAAAATCCAACCAAACTAGCTTAACCTTCGATAGACTCGTGCGACTGTTATAATTTAGCCACGAGTCCCTCCCCACACTCCCATAATGATATAATTAATCAGTTTTCAAATAAAACTTGAGGCTATTATAGATCATTGGAACCTAATCTTCTAATATATAAAATTCTCGTGTCGCGGTGTTTGTGGTTAAACTCCTCCGAAACAGCTGGACCGATTTGTATGAAATTTTGTGTGCATATCGGGTAGGTCTGAGAATCGGCTACTATCTATTTTTTTTTTTGCAAAACGACGTTTGCGGGGTCAGCTAGTCATTAATATATAATTTGCATTTATGCAAATGCTGCGTGCTGCTAATCAGTATGATACATACATTGCATGCATTTCATGCGAAAACACCGGTCAAGTGCGAGTCGGATTAGCACACCCAAGGTTGCGTACAAATTTGTAAGTATGTAACTACAAGTTTTCGAATTTTTTTCCTTTATTTGTACTAAGTATATGATATTACTTCTTGCCAAATTTGTACTACACACATCAAAAGTGTCTAGGGATCAACATATATTTTTGCAATAACTTTTCTCCTGATTGATATTAATTAAAATTTTCTTTAAGGATTCATCAAATAAAGTGTTTTCGTTTGTCACAGTAACGATAAACCAAGTCACCTTTGCATTAATAAAGAAATTTGCCATTTTCCTAATAAAGGGATTTTTGACATTTGAACCACTAACACAAAAGTTCGATAAAAAGACTGAAATAACAGTTTTCTCTAAAATTTTATTGGGTAACTTAAACAATTAATAATCCGTGTTTCTACCGCGAACACTAACAACACAAGAACATCGGTTTGGCATACTCAAAATGAGTTCATCCAAATCACGCTGTGGAATGGCCGCCCATGTTCGTTGCAACAACAAAAAAAGGTCTTCTTGCAACTGGATACCCTCCATATTCGGCAGAGCTCTTCTCTGTAGCATATCCCATGCATGCTCAATCGGGTTCAAGTCTGGCGACTGAGCAGGCCAGGGCAGGACATTGATGTTAGCTGCGGCGAGAGTCTGTCTTACAACTCTTGCGGTGTGCGGTCGTGCATTATCATGCATTAACTGAAATAAGGGACCGATTTGCACTTGTAGAGGAACGATGACGTCTGATACAATCGTCTCAGCATAAATTTGAGCGTTGAGGTTGCCTCTGATCCAAATCAACTCAGTTCTTCCGCCGATCCAAATACCCGCCCATACCATGATGGTTCCACCACTATAAGGATGGACTTCCTGGCAGGATTTTAATCGCTGTTGGCGTCCAGGGGTTCTCCAGTGTCGTATACGTCTTGTATCCGGTCTCATACCAAAACGAGACTCATCAGAAAAGCACACGAGACGCCATTGTTCTTCTGCCCAATTTCTGTGTTCAAGAGCCCATTGATATCGAATCCTACGATTGTGCATTGCTATAGGTGGTACCCGTAGCGGTCTTCGGGAATGAAGGTTCACTTCATGCAAGCGGATTCTGACTGTTTGGTCGCTAATTAAGTTCCCTGAAGAGTGATGAAGCCTCACGGCTAACATCATGGCGGTTATTGTTGGAGCTCTTCGAGTTAAGATTTGAATGTATCGGTCTTGTCTCCGTGTGGTGCAGCGATACCGTCCTCCATGGCGCTCAGCCACGGTACCAGTGCTTCGGTAACGTGTCCAAAGTCGACTGATAACACTCTGACTTGTATTCAGAGCTAAAGCCACAGTACGTTGCCGGGAACCAGCTTCTATCATTCCCACGGCTCTGAGCATTTCTTCCCTGCTTAAATGACGTCGCCGCTCCATAATAACGTTGGTTTTAATCAGTAATAGGGAAACAGTAGCACTAATAATGTCTTCAATGCGTTGTATGTTTTTATAGGGAAAATATTGACAGCTGATTTTCATCTTTTACTCGAATTTGATTCACAGTTCCTGATTCAAATTATGAAATGCACCAAAAAGGATCCATATAAATTTATAAAATCATAAATTTATTACAAAGCCACATCTCAATCTCAAGAAATCCGCATAAAAATGCTTGATCCCTAGACACTTTTGATGTGTGTATATGATATTACTTCTTGCCAAATTTCATGATTCTAGGTGAACGGGATGTACCCTATAGGTTTTGATTCCATTGCGAGAGTGAAAATATTATACGGCACAAACGAAACATAAACGCCCGTATCTTTTGATTGTGTTGATATAGGAGTTTGATTTTTTCACTGCTTCAAGGCATTGCAGCCCTGAGCATTTGATATTAATTTTTACTAATAACTACTTGATAACTCCGCGCCTTCCTGGGCAAAAGGGGTCTCGACAGATGGACAGACAGACGGACAACGAAGTGATCTTATAAAGGTTCCGTTTTTCCTTTTGAGGTACGGAACCCTAAAAATAATGAAAACAAAAATAAAACCCTATATCTAATGCAAATTAATAATAATTAAGTACCTGTACGAGACCCAAAAATGGAATTATTTATCATGTACTTTAATACTTTTAGTTAGGTTTCCATTGTTTAGAGTGACATCACTTCCTACTTACATAAAAATAACATTGCAATAAGCAGGTGCCTATTTTGTACTTTAGATTAGTAGGTAATTATTCCCTTCTCATGTTTCATTATTTATAATGTTTTTTTAATAACTAAAATGACCTTTATAATAATAACTTACTAATTAATGAGCAGTTTTTTTAATTACTGAAATAAATACAAAAACTATAATTTTCATCTTCCTGTTAGTGCTCATACACACGAGCGACACGCATCGACGATAGAGGCAACTACGTCTGTCGACACGCGTCGTCACTTGTTGACGCTCGCCGGCGACGACGTGTCGCTCGTGTAATTGAGTACGGTACGTACGGTACGGAGTTTCAGTTACGGAGAATCAGTTTAGGTAATAGGTAATACATACGGGCTGGTGTCCGCAACTACACGTCAATGCGCGTATTTTGCGTACGTACGTCAGTTTATTGTTGTCTGTGGCCAAAAAAGTATGGCAAATAGCAGGCTCATATATAATGGAGCTTGGCTACGCAGTTAACCTTCACTCATTTTCATATTGTTCCCTTGAGAAAATGGGCTGAACACACACGTAAACAAATACGTTGTGAAGGCGTTTTGGCAACAGTGAAAAGTTGTTTAGCATAAACTTTCTTTAAAGTCTTTTTTAAAGTCAATTTAAGGATCACAGCTCATCAACATATTATATGTAATTAGTTAGTTATTTATTTATATTTAATTAACAAGTACAATAGTCTCAATATGTTAGTAACAATATTTCTTAACAACTATGTTGGTACAACAAGAAGTCCTTAGCAGCTTTAAATGGAGAGAAGTGTCAAGAGAGTAGGGAGGCCTTTGCCATGCAGTGGTACATTACAGGCTTTTAATAATAATAATATGTTAGTAAGCTGCACAGTTAACCTAACACTGCCATAATATTTAGGAGAATCCCTGTTATAAGCTCAACACCGATGTGGAAAGCTTGCAGCAATGATTTACACACAAGTAATCCAGTCTGCTCGCGATACACTGCAGTGTAATGTTTCATCCTTAATATGCGATAAAGGCACTTTTATAGCCAAACAAAGGCGAACTAGCCTATAATGTTCCCACAGCTGGGACACAGGCCTCCTCTCGGTGAGAGGGAGCGGCAGGGTAATTGCGTAACACACTATCAGTAGCAATGGGTTTCATTTTGACAGTTCAACAACATTCATTGCGTTATTTACGTTGTTGAGCAGACACACTTTTCGAACGTAAATGGAGCAATGGATTAGCAATAAGCTTCAAAATGATTCAAATTCAGAGTAATAGTGTGTTACGCAATTAGGGTGCGGGCCGTAACCCACCACACGGGCCCAGTGCGGGTTTTCTTCGAATTTTTGATTCTAGTATATGCCGTGCCGGTTTCCTCAAGACGTTTTCCTGCACCGTTTTGAGAGCAGCGGTGATGAAATAATTTACACAAAGGAAAGCGCCCGTCTGGGTTCGAACATACGACCTGCAACTCGTCAGTCGCGGTCGTTACCACTGCACCACTGATCAAACGAAAAAGGATAGATAGTGCATGTTTTCTCTAAAATCATTATTAGCAATATCTACAAAAGACAAGAAAATAGTTACAACAGACATACAAATAATAAAAGCAGTTATTTTTTTCTAAAATTATAGATAATAGATGTCCTTATTGCAAAAGTTGTATTTCTATAACCTTGCCAATAATGCGTGAGGTTTTTTTTCAATAGCACAATTTTGTCCGAACAATAGATTGCTAAACTATTTCATTCAATATCTATGAGAAATGTTATCAGCCCCTGGGCTATTGTCTTGTCCAATCATGTAATGACTTGTAACATTAGGTTACAATCATTGTGGACCGCCCCATGATTTGTTACTGGATTTTGTTTTTTTTTCTATATGTGTCACTGGCACAAGAGGCTCTGTAGACTTCGTTTCAAGAAAGAAGTTTCGCGGCAATAAGTTGAACTAAGTAATTATTATATAAGGTATTAAAAAATTAACTCTACAAAGTTTAAGAGGTGCTTTAGACCATCGAACTGAACAACTTTCACTATGGGACCAACTCTGAAATCACGAAAAAAAAAAAATAAGCTGTTTAATACAAAAGTTGACCAAAATGTATTAAACACTTTTTTAACACTTTGTATAGTTAGCAACATTCCTACAACAACCCTCTTAGGCTGCGATCGCGATTTATTTGCCAAACATGTAAACAATTACTTATGAGTTTATGAAAAAATAACTTTTTTTTATTGCTAAATGGGCCCGCTCTTGACCCCGAACACTAATTACTACACAATAAATTACAGTTTACGCTACAACTTCGAACATTTTTATGTTTTTTTCAATGGTGCTAGTCACTCTGAAATCAGCTTAATTATCACTACAATAAAGATCATGTTCGTTTAACTTGAAATAACATCAATTAGAAACACATTTGAATAGACCTATTTAAGATTCTGCATTTTATTAACCAGTGCCTGTAATAATATGATGTTCTCAACACCATATTATTACAGGCACTGGTTATATTATAAATAAATAAATATTTATGATTCCGTCGCATATATCAGTTGTCGCATGCTGGTAGCGCTGCATGCGGGACTTCTTTCGTGAGACGGAATCTTCAGTCCGTTCACAGTTATTTTACCTCTGACAACAGCAATCTAACAGCAACCTTATACTTAGTGACGAGAATAAAGATCATAATAATTTCGACAGACTTGTCAATGACAGCAATCCAAGTAATCCAACAGCAAACTTATTATAGTGAGAACAAAGATCACTGTGATTTGGCCAGTGATGCAAAATCAGAAGTAAAATAACTGTGAAAAGACTTGTACTGGATTTTCATTAACTGACTCTAATGAAACTTAAATCCTTTGAATTGGCTTAAACGTGAACTTTTTTTTTTAAAATCAATGATAAGTCAACTTGTTATTGAGTTTCGAAAAAGGATAAATTAAGAAACGAATATATCCATGGAACATTTAAAGTTGATAAGATGCACGAAACACTTACTGAGAACCACTTGCGCTAGTACCTACGTACATGTGATGAAGCGAGATGATGACCATATGACTAAAATAGTCATGAAATAGAAGATGGAAAGTCAAAGCATTTATTTCAAAGGCACATAAAAGGCACTTTTGAACGTCAAAAATTACAATAAAATAGCATTGATTCTAGTCGCTCCTTCCCTCCCCTTTCAAAAGGTAGTTTTCGTATTGAGAAGAATGGGCAAGAAACTCCATCGTTACACTTTTAAAATGTTTTACAATATTTTGCATATTCATTATATGTGAATATGAAGTGAAGACGATGCACCTGAAATAAAATTACTATACCACAATAAGTAAAAGATTTTAAAATGAAACCATGACCTATAAACTACCTAATTGGAAAAAGAGACCATGAATGACCACCAATAACTTGGCTACGAACAATAAAAAATGACATGACAGCGAGCAACACAACAAAAGAGACAACCCACAACCGTGCAGTGTAGCGTAGAAGTAGGTAGGTACTAAGATTGACCCAAAATAACTTGGGATAATAGCAAGGAGAAAGAAGAAGATAAATACTCATGAGTCACGTAACAAACAATGACTTTTAACGCCTTTCAAGAATTTGTTGCAGTCACCGCGTTTTAATTTTCGTCTAATCTTACATTGGTTAACAAATTGCAAAATCCGTGGTCCAATCAAGATATACCGGACTCGCAGTAGGAAGTGAACGGAATACCTGAATTGATAGCGATAGAATATAATTGGTCGGTCTGTCGGTCTGTCCCAGTTTCTCGTGCCCTACGGAAAGGTGAAGGCGACGCAAAGGTTACAAGATTAAACAAATAGGTAACCTTTGTACCTACCGCATAATTGTATTACAAAAAAGTGTGTCTCTTTAGAGTTCCGAGGCTGAGTGGTGAAATTAATGGATCCTTCAGGGTTTCTCTAGAATAACTGACCCTTTCACCCATGTTTAATGAACTACTACTGATAGCTTTGTTGTTAAATAACTGCTCTTGGTAACTATGGCATCATAGTTCTATCCATGTCTATCTTTTAGGGCGCATTCCACCAAACTTTTATGCATAGTCTTATACTGAGAATAAATTTTGAATTTTTGTCAGTTTTTACATAATAGAACTGTCAGGCGTCAATTTTACTCCACCACGAATAAAAGACAGGTATCTGACTTTGGTAAAATTAGCCCTTAGTCATATTGTATATAATCGAATGTGAGCTCAAGAAAAAAATAAAATACCTAGTATAAATGATGCACTTGACACTGAATATTCAAGACTACTTGCCACATGAATGTACAAGAAAAATATTTAAATGATGATGATAATGATGTCACTACTACGGAACTGTAGACTGAGATATATGTTTATGTATACGCACTTGACCATTGTGATGTAAGTAGTTGAACTTTTCAGAATGCAAGGAAAAACATGTGGCAGAAGTAATGAATTGGATGATCTGCAGGGCAATTGCGTAACACACTATCAGTAGCAATGGATTATATTTTGCCAGTTCAACAACCTTCATTGCGTTTTTTACGTTGCTGAGCAGACAAATTTTTCGAACATATGAAGCAATGTATTAGCAATATACTTCAAAATTATTCAAATTGAGATTGATAGTGTATTACACAATTGGGGTGTTGATATTGTGATACAATTTCAAGGACCGCTGTCATTATTATGTCATGACTTCGATTAAATTACACATACCTACATTTATACTTTTCAAGTATAAGCTGACTTCTCATTGTACGAAGAACCTGTACAATGAGAGGTCAGCTAAAACTGGAATTGTACTATTAGTGCATAGGTACACACTACGACATAACAAACTATAGGTACACTATAGTTTGATATGTCGTCGTTGATATGTGTGCCTATGTAAACGAAATATCATATATATATATAAGAGTTCTGTCCGTTGCAACACGGTCCAGAAGATTTAAATTGTCAACTTTGCTTTAAGTATTAAAATTGTAGACTGTTGGGTTAGGTACCTAAATAGTTACACACTAAAAATCCTTCTATATAAAACAAATCAATATACAATAAACCAGTTTTGTAAGTCTCATTTTGTAAGTCTACGCCTTTTTAAATATTTTTGAATGGTAAAAGTCATCAGCCTCATAAAAATGGCCATTTGTGGAGCTACTTATAAAGTATTAATTATTATTTATTATATAATTATTATTATTCTTAAGGATTTTAATTCAAAACTAGTTCATAATGGTTTCTCATAAATAGGCTACTTGCCAAAGTAAATGAAATTCAGAATGAAAAATAAGTATACGCACAACTACATAAGAAGCTATAATTATTTCCAGTATCAGCTGACTTCTCATTGTGACAAAAGTCTATATAATGCGAGGTCAGCTAAAACTGGAAATGTATACCCTGATATTATGTCGTCGTGTGTACCAGCGTGTGTTCTACTTTGGTATAGTGAGTGTTTTGGGGCAAACATTGTTTCTTTTGACTCATCATCTGCCTAGCCTTTTCCCAACTTTGTTGGGGTCGGCTTCCAGTCTAATGGATGCAGCTGAATACCAGTATTTTACATGGAGCGACTGCTTATTTGACTTCCACAACCCAGTGACTGGGTAATACGATACCCCTTAGTAAGACTGGTTGTCAGATTTTCGGGCTTCTGACTATCCGTAACGACTGTCAAAGATCCACGAATGACAGCCGGGACCAACAGCTTAACATGCTTTCCGAGGCATGGAGGGGTTTCGTTATGTAAAGATGGTCACCCATCCACAGACCAATCGCGGCAAGCGTAGCTTAACCTGATTGATCGATCTATGCGGCTGTTTTTGTTTAGCCACGGGCAAATAATTACTTTCTGTAGAATAATAAGGGCGAACACGACGACCTGAACGCGTACCACGAGGGCTGGTTCGAGGTGGCGCGGGAAAAGAGTTCCTGTACAGTTCTGCGGTTGCAGTGTTGCGGGAAATGAGTTCTAAGGACTTGGAGGAAGCCTTTGCTTAGCTGAGTGAAAACTAGCGATTAGTATCTACTTACTACCAATTTACGTTATCTTGATCGAAACTACTAGACTTCAACACTCAATTTATCAGATATGAATTGAACAAGTAAACAACTGATTTCTGGCTTACGTAAGCTACAATTCAGCTTTCTCTACATTAGCAATCTGAATCACTTCACGTATTTATCGGGCCTTGGTTTACACATTCGCAAGTGAATGAAAGCAAAGTTACGTAGGTATCCCATTATTAGTCACTTATGTTCGTTTGCACCAACACTGAGCGATATCTAATTGAACCCTTAAATATTTGATTTTTGATTGGATTTACAACGCTCGGCTCAGCGCCGAAAGTAGAAAATCCAATGGCGGTTATGTTTATGTGTTTCACTTTCATGTCGTCTAGCGTCAGTGGAAATCGGCGTTATATTCACTGTCCCATTCCCTTTGGATGTTTGTCTCACCCTTTAATAGATTTTAATTTTGACTGTTAATAATAATTTCATTAAAATTTCCTAAGGGGTCTCTGCGAGTTGGCTTCGGCCCCTCGTACGCCTTCCAAAAGACCGGGACTCCATGGTCCCGAGACATGTAAAAACAAAATAATAATAATTTATTGACATAAATACAGCTGTTACATACTTTATTTAGAGCTTTGGCTCCTGAGCTAGGTAGCAACCTGTGTTACAGGAGCCAGTGTCTTCGTCCATTTATGGTTTGTTTAATAACACTGCAAGAAAACAAAAGAAAAAAAAAGAGACTGTTCTAAACATGCTGTAAAATGTTATTAATTGTGTTATGAAGACCAAGTTCAATTTATAATCTGTTTTACACAGTAAGTAATACAATACTTAAGTACAGAGGCCAGCACATCAAGCTACCACAATCTGTCAAATTTTCCCAATTGAATATTAACCTTATTCCTTTGTAGTAAAGTTGAAAATCTATCAAAGAATTTGACAGATTGGGGTAGCTTGATGTGCTGGCCTCTGTACGTATTATGATAAAGTGTAGAGCTAAGTTATCTTGCAGTCGAAGATAAACCTGCGTTTATTTGAATATTAATAACTGATGATTATCCCGCAGGAGACAGAGAAAACCCAGTCTATGAGTCTTTTTTCTTTTACCATATCCAATTATCCATCTATACCTTAGCAGATCTGCGGGGTAATTGCTTTACACACTAACAGTAGGAATTGCTTTCATTTTAACAGTTCAACAACATTCATTGGGTTATTTATGTTGTTGAGCAGACAAATTCGAACACATTCAATGAAGCAATGGATTAACAACATCCTTCAAAATCATTCAATTTGTGATTGATGCAGAAAACTATTATTATCAATTAGGGTGCTGAATTGTTTGACTTACTAATGAATGAAAATTGAAAGGCACCTTACCGAGCTAAAGTTTACATTCTCTTTATTACAGATATTGGCTAGTTATTATGTCTTTATCATGTCTACTTTAGCCCCGGAGTCGTAGGTCGTGAAATGTCAATGCGGCTTTGTTCAAACCGTAACAATTTCTTACGAGTATTTGTCGTGTAGTACCTACTTACTGCCCTATAATATCAGTAGTTTGGTTGTAATTATGTTTTTGGTTTGTTGACAAAAGTTATGAAATTAGATTTGTGAGTTGGGTAATCATAATCATAAATCTTTATTTATATCAACATTGTACTTATTACAGGCACTGACTAATATTATAATGTAGATAAGTATAGGTATACATCTTACCGTCTTATCCTACATCTGGAAGAAATAACCTAAGTACGAATAACGCGGTAAAATCGAAGAGAAGGCAAATATCAAGGTAAAACGTGTTTTGAAATCCCCTGAAAGTTGATTTTACTACAGCGATCAATGTTTTATGTACGGTACCTCAAGGAACTTTGTAATAAATATACATGCGTGTTTATACATCTATATATTACCATTTTATTCAAATTAAAAATTTCGAAGAAGTAATCATCCGCCTCCGTGGCGCAATTGGCTAGCGCGTTCGGCTGTTAACCGAAAGGTTGGTGGTTCGAGCCCACCCGGGGGCGTTTCTTTTTTGTACTTTTAACTTTTCGATATTATTTGTAACATCATTGTCAATTATCTTTTTTATTATATTACCGAATTGTTGACAGTTTTGGGATCTTTTTTCACTTAACATGTTTTAATATTTTTTTGTTATGAGTGATATTTGATACTTACTGATGATAATGTTCTTCTATTAAATCCTGATCATCTTTTTTAAAGACCACATATTTTTAATACTTATTAAAATAGTAATTACTTTAGGTAAGTAAGTACCTACTTAAATTTATTTTTATTTTAGTAAAAAAATATCTGAGAAGTAAATAATATTTCATAAATTTCATGTAAATACTTGCAAGAAATATTCGAACGACTATTTGTTGTTATTTTCATTATTTTAATTAGATACAGAATAGCGTTGCTGTTACGAATAACAAAGAGCATCAATGAACAAGAAAGGAATGGAAATTTCGCCAGCACTTGCAAGCCTTCGATAGCTCAGTTGGTAGAGCGGTGGACTGTAGATGTATTCGTAATTGATATCCATAGGTCGCTGGTTCAAATCCGGCTCGAAGGAGTTCTTTTTGATAGTTTTTTTTTTTTTAGAAAACAATTTTTTCGCTTTTATTGTATATAAATTTAAAAAAATCCCTAAATGAATAGTTGCGTTACTGCCATATATGTTAAAATTACAATTTATTTACTATGTTTAACGGGGTTTTTTCAACCTAATGTTTTAATTAAAAATAAATACCCACTTCCCGTGCAGCACTATAAATAACTCTTATAAATAAATAAAATATAACACAACACAATTCAAACTGTAAAAACTATATGAAAAAATATACCCTACTTAATTATTTGATCATTTATTTCGCTTCAATAACATTAAAAATATCAATACTTACTTACATAATCAATAATTTATAATTTTAATGCATCATATTTGGCAGCAAGGTCAATGCTTTTAAGGCTAGGCTACACAGATAATTTCCTGCAGATATAGATTATTTTTGTACTAGTTATCCTCGACACAGACCGATATCCGCTTATATTTTGCGTGATTTTATATTATTGACCTTTATTTGTTGTTCGAATGACGTCACTATTGTTTCAGCTGTTTTTTGGACAGATTATTCAGCACTGTTCTGTTTTTTGATGGCTCGAACATTATTGGATTGTTTTTCTAACAATACAATTATCAACAAGTGACTGCCTCGTTGGCCTGGGGCCCAAGTCTGCTATTTTTATAAATTCGTCATTCCAACACGATCCCATTGTTATTTTAAATTAAAAGCTCGTAATCTGCTAAATTCATAATGGTCGATCATTGGTCGGTCAGTGGTCTGAGAAAAACTACTACTAAATTTCATGCAAAATTTCATTTCATATATATTTTTACATACTTATTACGTAGAAGTTCGTGAATAGCAATAAACATTACATTTATTCATTTGTCATTATGTACAAGATTACCATTTTATGCAATTGCTGCATACGGTTAGACTGAACGCCGACTCCAACATAGGTGGGAAAAGGCTGCGCAGACTCAAAAAAATGTGTAAATTAACTTTCATAAAATGAACAAAATATTTTCTTTTCGGTACTGTTTTTAGGGTGTCTTAGTTACTTCGTACATCGCCTGTAGTTAAGCTAACTTTAATTCAACACATTGTTTTAATTAATGTTTGAATTTAAAATGTTTTTTTATTTTGAAATCTAGGTCACACGCTGAACGAAATTGCATTGTATTAACAAGACAGACTTTTTCTTTTATTTTGCGGTAGCACCAATCAATTTTGTACTTACGTCTACTTAAATGATTAACGACGCAGCGTTAGCCAGGACATTCATATCATGATTTTGTAACTTCAACTTAGAACCTAAAACCGAACACTTTCGGTTAACTAGACCACCTTGAAATCAATCCAATGCCTTTCTAAATATACTTTGCATACGACGCGTGAGAAAAATATGCGGCGTAACTTAGCTAAAGCACAGATAATATAAGCTAAAGTGTGTCTTTCTTAACTTGACATGAATATGTCAAGTTAAGAAAAACACACTTTTTTTTTCTGTTTACCAAATGGTAAACAATTAATATGGAGGAGTGACATTAGGATTTTGGGAAAATGTATGTGTTTAAATGATTCATTTGAACTTAAGGTAAACCAAGGCAAACCTAAGGTTTTAATTTCATTCATATCGTAGGTAAGTATGTTTTTTCTTGAATGATTATTTCAAGAAAAAACCGGCCAGGTGCGAGTCGGACTCGCGCACCGAGGGTTCCGTACAAATTTTTAGGTATGTACCTAAGTACAAATTTACGGTTTTCGGATTTTTCCCTTTACTTGTGCTACATAACATTGCTTCTTGCCAAATTTCATGATTCTAGGTCAACGGGAAGTACCCTATAGGTTTTGATTCCCTTGCGAGAGTAAAATGTGCGGCATAAACGGAACATAATAAGCGCCCGTATCTTTTGATTGCGTTGACTTAGAGATTTGATTTTTTTAATTGCTTCAAGGGATTGCAGCCCTGAGCATTTGATATTAATTTCAACTTGATAATTTCTCGCGTTCCTGAGAAAAAGATTCTTGACAGACGGACAACGAAGCGATCTTATAAGGGTTCCGTTTTTCCTTTTGAGGTACGGAACCCTAAAAACATACGACATGAATGAATTCAAAACCTACACACAGCGACAAATCAAGCTATACATTTTCAGTTTTAGCTGACGTCGCATTGCAGGCTTTTCGTACAATGAGAAGTTAGCTTATAAGTACTGGAAATGTATAGCTTGATATGTCGCCTTGCGTTAGGGTTAAGTGATTTTCGTCCCATATTTTTGTACTAATTACGACATATCTGCGCTGACAATCTAATGAGTGTACGGATGTCCTTTATTGTAGTTTTTTTGTATGTGAATTGATATAATTACCTACTATTGCACGTCATACTATGAGTGATAGACGAGGTTGTGAACAAGTGTGAATCATGAGTCTAAGAAATGAGTAATTAGCTGTATGAGAAGGGTAATTGCTTATTGTTCGTTTAGCCCTATGTAGGAATAGCGGATGTAAAAGCGCGGTAAGAAGCATATTTTTTTTTAGGTTATTGACAATAGCGCATCGCGGCAACATATCATAGGGAGATTCTCGTAATTTTAAAAACGTTCACACTTTGATCTCAGTAATTGTTCTAATTTCCCTACTTTTTGACAAGTTCTTGACATTTGTTTGTCGCCGAGATGAGACTGAGACTACATTTTGAAGGTTTTAAATTACGATAATTAGGTACCCTATCAGGCGCTTTATTTTGTGTAAATTATTTCATCACCAATTGCTCTTAAAACGGTGAAGGAAAACATCGTGAGGAAACCGGCATGTCCTAGAACCATAAATTCGAAGACATGTGACATCTACCAACCCGCACTGGGCCCGCGTGGTAGATTACGGCCCACTCCTTTTCATAGAGAGGAGGCCTGTGTCCCAGTCGTGGGAACATTATAGGCTGATTATGTATGTTATGTTATGTGATTATGTAAATTACGAAAATTGGCCTTAAGGTTCAAAACAGCGATGCGTTTGAGATTAGTTGAATCGAATGACCACCAAAATACAAGTATCCACATTCTTCAGTTTTGATGAAATTAAAAAATATATGCACGTTTCAGTGGAATAATTTTTAGGTACCTATTTCTTTAGTTGATTGAATTCCCTTTATTATCATTACCTAAAATATGATAGTTTACGTTAAAAATTTTGAGCATTATGCGACGAAAAAAAATTTTTTGAGCTCGGGTTTACGTTTTTTTCATCATGAATTCTTGATACTATTTTATTTTTATGAAATATTTTTGAATAAGTCTTTTCTTTGAACAATTGACAATACACTTATTTTTTTTCTGGCTTGTATTAGGTACTATTATGCCTAATTGTGCGACAAAAAACTGAGTGTTTTACGGTGACCTACATTTGGACAGCGCCTAAAATGAAGTAACGTAAAGGTTTTGAATCAAAAGTTAAATTACAGTTATGACATTATAAATGAACCACCAAGAAAACATTGCTGTTATTTTGAGGCTTGTTTAAGACCACTACCATACACAATTCTATGGGCTCAATTACAAACTTCACGAATATATTTATCTCCCATACATCAATAGATAATAATAAATAAATAACTGGGTCAATAAATTCCACAATAATATCGCAGCATGGTGCTTGCCTGCTAGCATTCCTGACATAAGGGCAGTGTGTCCCTGATCTTAGAACAGTAGTTATTTAGAAAGCAATATACTTGTCTTTACTGTTTAATGAACAAAACAGTATTATTTATTTATTTCTTTATATATACTTTATTGTATACCCGAAAATACATTTAACGCTTCAAAAGATACAATGAGCGGCCTTATCGCTTTCTGCGATCTCTTCCAGGCAACCTTGGAATGGACAGTCAATCAATCAACTTAGCCTATCATAGTCCACTGCTGGACATAGGGCTCTCTCAGGCTGCGCCACAACACCCTGTCCTCCGCCTTCCACATCCAGTCTGGCCCAGCCACCTTCTTTAGGTCTTCCGTCCATCTAGCTGGGAGGCGTCCCACGCTATGGGCAGTACCTACCTACTATGTATAATTATCCTCGTTATTGTATTACCACCCTAAGGTGGTAATTTTTAGGTCAAAGAATCAGCATTGCTATTCACCGTAGCAATGCCATCAGCATTTGGGTACTTTTCCTGTTGACAGCAATGTGGACGAATTTTTCGATGTCCTATAATATATGATTCCTTCTCTCGTCCCCCTTTTTACACATGTGCGTATTATTATTATTGTATAAGGACTATTACTTTCTAAATTATGTACTTATATTTATACATATTTTGCTGTAAATAAATATCTCCTACCGGCTACCCTAAGTTCTTACCCTAAGGGTCAGTTCACACCGAGACGCGACGATACTGGAAGAGGCCAGTGATTTCGCGCTGCACCGAACGCGCCCCTCTCACTCATACTTCTTTTAAAGTGTGCGCGCAGCGTCGCGTCGCGTCACGTCTCGGTGTGAACTGACCCTAAGGTTGAATGTCACTTGCATGTCATAAAAGTGTTTGTCAAAAGTGCGAGCAATTACAAAAAGGCTAAGGCTTTCTTCATACCATGGGACACTTTAATTCACTTGAATATGCAACCACAATAGAGAGATTTCATAAGGATCGAATCTCTATTGACCCTTTACGGTTTGACCTTTCGTATTATTGCTGGTCAAAGTTAGGATGATATTTTTTACATCTTTTTGGCAGTTCAATTCAATTCATTTACAGTGGATTTCCTTAGAAATCTGGTTTTGTTAAAGACAAGGCCGATTTTTTAAATGAAGCAGGAATTGAATAAAACTATTTTTTCTACATGTAAAAATAAATGATATAAAAACTAACAGATCGACCAAATGTCAAATCTTCAGGATTTTTATAAATATTCAATGATAACTAAAATGTTTCTAAATAATCTTCTAAAAAATTATTAGTTTTTTCTTCGAACAAACAAGTTCTAAGTTATCCGGATGTTCTCGTTCTTCTCCTTGTTTCAATAAATTAACTTTCAGAGGCATGGAGTATGTAATTATAATATAAAATACATTATGTATTTATAATGGTGGAATCATTTGTGATTTTTCTGAAATAATGCTTCGATTGTATAACGATATTTTTTCTATGTAAAATAAATTATATAAAAACTAACGTTTCTAAGAAATATTTAATCTTCAGGAATTTCATAAATATTCAACGGTAACTGACACGTTTCCAAATAAATTTCTAAAAAATTATAATTTTTTTTCTTCGCACAAACTAGTTCTGATTTATGACATCCGGATGATCTAGATCTTATTCTTTTGATAAATAGTTTATAAAAAAGAAAGCATGATTATAAATAACGGTTTAAAAAAAACACAATATTGAGATATCGCACAGATATACCTATTGGGTGTACTAATTTAAAAATATAAAAAAAAAAGGTTTTGGTTTAGTTTTTCCGAACTATGTAAGTATTTCGAAATCAGTTTTTTATAATTCTGCCAAAAGTTCAGATAATGTATTGGTTATTAACTTAAAGATGTTAAGAATTAAATCAGTTCTTATGTTATTTTGGATACCTTTCGATTTTCTAAATGTCAAGTCCTTGTAATATTAATAGGCAAATTATTGCAATATATCAAATTAATAGCCCGTTTTGATATACTAGGTGTTAAAATTAAATTGGTACAAGTTAATGAAACGGATTCACTTTAGTATTTTTTTTTGGATTATCTCACAGTTTTTTTACATCTCAAAACTGCCCGCTAGGTTGATTTAACGATGTTTGAAAACATACGCGGTAGAAATGCTACTGTTTCAAAATAAGAAAAAGAAACCAGCCAACTCGGTAATTACGTAACACACTTGCAATGGCAATGCCTTTCATTTTGTCAGTTCAACATCATCGTTAGACTTTGTCTAATTTGGGGCTCACTGGCAAATAACATATTGGAAATAGCTGTAAGTAATATTTTAAGCTACTTATGTCGTCTCAACTTACTACTAACCTGTGAGCCTGCTCTCTGTATTTCCTGGACATTAAAATATTTTTCACACCACCTGCTCGACAATGTCAAATTATATTTCATGCAAACCTAACCTAAAGTAAGTCATTCAAGACCTGGGGTCTAGCAGGGCAATAATATTGTACTGAATTTCATTATGCACCTCTGGTCATTAATGTGATTTGAATTTGGAACATAGATTTGAAATTGCATAAGAACATTTACGATAGGTAGTAGGTACATACTGATTCCATGCATTCACCATTATGATTACTAAAAATAGGTAAATTGTTCGAAAATAGAACTGGCCACCATGAGTAGAATATTTAAAAAAAAATTGGACACAAAAAAAGGCGCGAATACTGAAAATTGCTTTGCTTTGCAACAAATTAACTAAACTACAGATTCTCACAAAAATGTCGAGTGGTGATAGTGATTTGACTCCGATGTACATTAATCCGAAGTCATTGGCAATGCCAAAAATCTACTCCCAGAAAAGTCCAAGGAATCGTACATGAAACCCTATGACGATTTTTACAAATGGAAAACTACAAAGGGCGTTAGTCTACTTCCAGCATATATCATGTACCTACAAAGAAGCCAAGAAGCCTATGGCGCATCTATCCGATGCTCAGGTCAACAATATGCATCAAACATATTATACAAATTAATACATACACCAAAGTACTGGCATTTTTAAAAAGGACATCAGAAGGACTTTGTCCAAAGAAATCAAAAGTTTTCACAGCGCAAAATGTGGAAACATTTCTAAATGAAGCCCCTGACCACAGCTTTCTTGCCACAAAAGTAAGTACCTACCTACCTATTGATTAAATTTTTAGTAACTAAAACAGCTACATACTTACGTGAGTAGGTATGGAGGTACTAGCTACCCCCGCTCATGAATCGATCGCTTGTGTGCGATCTACTGATGTGATGTTTCGATTGTAAGCCTTCGTAAATTTTACGTGTATATAATAAAAATAACAAACTTTCTTAGATTTGAATGACACACACACAATGAGTGAAAGCTTATAACTTGTAATACATAAAAATTAATGTAGATATTACGTAATTTACCTTCCTGCTTAAATACTAACTTACCTGCCTATTTTTGTTATAGGTGGCATTGATTTTTGGAGTGAATGGCGCTTGTCGTGGAAACGAACTCGTAAACATTCAAATCGAAGATATCGATAAACATTCAGATTTGTTGCTCAAAACCTATAGGATACTTCACGTTGACCTAGAATCATAAAATTTGGCAAGAAGCAATTTCACGTAGCACAAGTAAAGGAAAAAAATCCTAAAACCGTAAATTTGTAATTACATTCCAAAAAAAAAAAAAATTTTAAAACTATTTACGTACCTACTTTGTACGGAGCCCTCGGTGCGCGAGTCCGACTCGGATTTGACCTGTTTTTATTCATGAGTGACTGACATTTCATCAAACAATAATTGAGGAGGTAGGTACCTTTGTATACAGAAATATAAGTATTATATTTTTGTTAAAAATGCTATTTCGGATTAGTTCATGCTTTATTATTATTTATAGTAGGATCTCAAGCATAACTACAGGATAAATTCTTAACCAATACGCAAACTGTAACTATGAATTCAGTACAGGTTTATCAAGCAGCATGTAAAACATGGGGTTTGATAAATCTTCCTATAATTTGATGCTTTGTTTTTATAATGTTTTAATATTGTATTTGTGATTTATTCCGGTCTGATCCCTGAGCCCCCCCTCCACCCCCCCTTGCATACCCCGCTAGATCTTCTTCTGTTTTAGACTTGTGTCTTATCCACATTATCGTATGCCTAATTTGTTAACTACTGACATAGTTTTCAAGTTACTTGTAATACTAGCACGCTATGGGCCAACGGTGCCTGCAAAATGGGAAATCACGAATATTAGAGTTGATTCTTTCTTTGATTGAAACAGCTGCCACATATGTACGGTCACCAAAGGAGATTAGTAAACAGCAGTGCGATTCTGTAACCATCTCACCGTGAAAACTTAGGTTAAGTGAGCTGTCAGTGTCATCCTGATGCTAGGGATTGATACTCTTGACAGCTCACTCTAAGCTCACTTCACCTAACTTTTCACGGTGAGATTTTTACAGAATCGATCGGCAGGGTCGTCGGATATAGTTGAAGTTTAGTAAGAACCCGATGGATGTTTTTGAATAAAATTGAATTTAGTTAATAGAAAACAAACAGTTCATATAACAAATTAAATTTCATTCGAAAACATCCATCGGTTTCTTACTAAACTTCAACTATACAGAATCGATCGGCAGGGTCGTCGGATATTTGAGGTTTAGTAAGAACCCGATGGATGTTTTTGAATAAAATTGAATTTAGTTAATAGAAAACAAACAGTTCATATTAACAAATTAAATTTCATTCGAAAACATCCATCGGTTTCTTACTAAACTTCAACTATACGAGTAAACTTTACGAGTATCCGACGACCTTAGTTACTTATCTCTTTAAGTGATTGTACATGTTGTAATAACATCTGTACCTATGAGTACGAAAGCTCCATCAATCTATTTCTCGGTACTGAGTGGGTGTTCTATTTTCATTGCATAACATGCAAATGCATGGCGAATCTTTTATAGTTAACCTTGTCCGCCTGTCTGTTTACGTTACACAACGTTGAACGTATATTAATGGATCTTGGTATTACGATATTTTTATATCCTATACTAGATTTAGCTCCTGCAAGTGCATCATGTCATCTGATTAAGTAATCAAAGTTGCCAGATATTTTAGTGAGAACACACATGCATTTAGAAATGAATAAATACGATGATAAACGAGTATCGTCACCACCATGCTGGGCCTCCTCTCTTCGATGAGTGGGCTGTAATCTACCAAGCGGGCTTTTTTTTTTTGTGGATGGGAAATCATCAAATGACCCTTCCCGCTCTGGGTGGAGCAGAAGGGAGTGTCAGACTCTTACTGACTAAAACTCACCCGTGTTCCTTCCTTAGCCCTTTGCCCTTTATGTTCTGGGGTAGCGGTAACCCGTTCGGACAATCCCGCTGCACCAAAATTGCACTTGACTTTGTTTAGTAATAAGGATTACAAAACAAAGTATTTCTTTACATCGCCTCCGGCAGGATGCGTTTGGCCCCCTCAGGTTGGGCAAGAGCCGCTTGAAGGCGGCCCCGGCCTGTTCCAGCTTGGGAGCCAAACGTCGGAAGTGCTCGACAAAGTTCCACCGGCTGTCGAGGACGAGACCCGGGTATCTCATCGTTGTCTCGACGCCGATGTGAACCCCTCCTACCATCAGTTGGGATCCCGAGGGTGGCCCGTTCCAAGGCCCATGAAAAGACATGGCCTTGGAATTATGCAATGCTACCTCGAGACCCAACCGCCGGATCCTCTCCACGACTATCTCAACCCCGCGTGTCATCGCGTCGGCCGCCGCCTGATGCGACCTCCCCTGCACCAGGACTAGCGTGTCGTCAGCGTAGCAAACCACGCTGACTCCATCAGGGAGGTCGGCCCGCAGCACCCAGTCGTAACCGATGTCCCACAGGAGCGGCCCCAGAACCGATCCCTGCGGGACACCGCACGACATCTCTAGCCGGTTCCATTCCCCGTTGCGACCGGGGAGATGACGGCTCTGTCCGTCAGATACGCCCCGACTACTCGACGGAGGTAGGTCGGCACCCGGTGATACCGGAGTGCCTCCCCAATGCAGCTCCAGGGCAGGGTGTTAAAAGCGTTGGCGATGTCGAGTGACACCGCCACGACGACCCCACCCCGGGACACCGCGTCCCCCGTCGTGAGGGCCCTCACGTGCATGATGGCGTCCACCGTCGAGCGCCCCTTGCGGAAGCCGAACTGGCTGTCCGCAAGATCCGGCCCCGTCTTCACCAGGTGCCCGACGAGGCGGCCCGCAATCACTCTCTCAAAGAGCTTGCCGATCTCGTCGAGCAGCACGATGGGCCGGAATACCAAGCGGGCTCAGTGCGGGTTGATGGATGTCACACTCTTCAAATTTTTGGTCTTAGTACATTCCTCACGATGTTTTCCATCACCGTTTTGAGAGCAGTCGTGATGAAATTATTTACACAAAATAAAGCGCCTGCCTGGATTCGAGATGTATGTCGTGGGCCTGTAGACCACCACAGCTCTCCGGTAACTGAGGTAACTTAGTTAAGCTAAATTCATTTACAATATTGATAAGTTATGAAATAGTTATGCTAAACTATAGTGTTATCTGGGCGAATGGTGATCAATGTCGAAAGAAAGAAAGAAAAAGTATTTATTGCGACTCGTACAGGAACATCACAAATTAAACTAAACACAATCTAAAATAAAAAACCAAGTTATATTTAAAAAAAAGTAACTAAACGTAAAATGAAACAGAAAGTCCTATACGAGGTCAAAAGGCTCCTACTTATCGACTGGTTGACGTCCATTGTCAGCAATTTCAATTATCAGGACTTTTGGTTGTCTTCAAAATCTCTGATATAGGTGCTTTTTTACGATCATTTGTTTTCTCGATCTATTAGTGAAATTCAATTAGAAAGATGCTGTCTCATTTTTGTGGTTTATATTTTATATATGTAGGTATTTTTTGTAGGTAGGGCCTGCTCTAATGAGAAACTATTTTTAATTTGCTCTTATCCCAACTATATTGGGGTCGGCTTCCAGTCTAACCAGTTGTAGCTGAACACCAGTATTTTACATAGAGCGACTGCCTATCTGACCTCCACAACCCATTATTGTGTAACATGATACGCCTTGGTAAGATTGATTGTCAGACTTTTGGGCGACCCGTAACAACTGTCGAAATTCTATGAATGACAGCCGGGAACAACAGCTTAACGTGCTTTCTGAGGCACAGAGGGGTCTTCATATGTAATGGATGGTCACCCACGAACCGACAGCGGCAAGCGTAGCTTTTAGAATCATCTGCGATTTTCCAGAAGTAATATACAATGAATTTCATATACCTAAAAATAACTTGCCACCATAAGTCATCTTTAAGTAGATATAAAATAAACTAGATTGGGATCGGATGTAGCCCATTAGAGTATTACAAGTTTCATATAGTTTGCGTAACTTATGAAGAAATGTGGCTCAAATTATTTCTCGTTGGCAACTAACTACTGACAGCATATTGGTACGAGAGAGTATGCCGTAATCTCTAATTCATAAATAATTATCTTCGGTAGACATAATTTGTATCATTATTTTAAATTGTTATACTTATAGAATATTTGATAGAAATAATATCGAAATATTGTATTCATGTGTTTTTCGTATGACTATTGCGAGAATGTTTTTAGTTAGATACTGTTCATTATTATGTATCTGAGTTGATAATTTCTTGATATTACCAGGATTCGTGTCATTCCGACCCACTTCTCGTAACCGACATTTTAACGAAAATGCGATTTTCGTGAAATTTATATCTCGTCGGTCCCTCATGTCTGACGAGGATCGTGGTCAGCTTCGGAGTTGCATCTGAAGCAGATGATCTGCCTCCACCGGTTTCTATCCAGTGCGGGATGCACTGGATTTATTAGATATATGAACGTGTAGAATTTAGAGGACGATGATTCCTTCACCTGATCGGTCCATCGTGTTATTGAATGACTACGAGATCGTTTGCCTTCGGTGTTCCTAACCACAATCAGATTTCCTAACTTTCATCGCCTTTGCGTACTAGTGACCGAAATAGGAGAGAATGCGTTGTTGACATATGGTCGACAAGAGGGTTTTTATTCGAAGCTGGATTAAGATTGATGCATTGGTGCGTTTGGCAGTCCACGGTATTTTCAATATTCTTCTCCAGCACCACGTCTCAAATGAATCAATCCTTTGTCTTTCTCGAGCCTTTATAAGTAGGTAGGTATAATAATTTTTTATCATCGACCACTGAACACGGGCCGCTTTTACATTAGGTAGCATTATCAGCCTATAATGTTCCCACTGCTGGGACAGGCCTCTCTGTGAGAGGGAGTGGGCTGTAATCCCCCACGCGGGCTCAGTGCGGGTTGGTAGATGTCACATGTCTTCGAATTTTTGGTCATAAGACATGTCAGTGTCCTCACGATGTTTTCCTTCACCGTTTTGAGAGCAGTGATGATAAAATAATTTATACAAAGCAAAGCTCTTGACAGGGTTAGAACCTATGCCCTACATCTCGTAAGTCGCGGCCGTTACCACTGGTTCACTACTCCTCGGTGAAGTGAGCTATAATTGAGCTGTCATTCATCCTGAAGCTAGGTGTTGACACTATTGACAGCTCACTTCGAACTCACTTCACTTATGTTTTCACGGTGAGATTTTTACAGAATAGCACTACTGTACCTAACAAAAGTAAAATTAAAGTGATACAGGTATAATGTATATATATACAATTATCCCAATTGGTTAAAATCGTAGAAATACTTAGTCCTAATGACAAAGCTGTCATGCGCAATCTAAAAGTTGATAATGCGCTGTGATGCAATCATTCACAAGTGGCGCCTGCGCAGAACCTACTCTACTACAGAATCGTGGCCAAATACTCACGACAATCTATTACATGGGATTACAGAGTATTAAAGAATTTCGTTTTAAAATTAAAATTACTCTCCGTAATTGCGGTATTATGTGAGGAAGTAGGTAAGCATTCCTTTGTTTGTTTTAGTTCGTTTTATATCATACTCTTTACTGTAAGTGTAATCGTAAACAAAAACCATAAACCTTTTAACCCTATGTACGTACTAAAATACATTAAAGCATATAGCTTTATCTATGCTGATCACAAAAACAACAAAAGTTACTTCAACAAACTCGCCGCAATCACAGTCGCCTTATAAGACACTCTAGGTTTAGCAAAAAAAAAAAGAGTCAGGTTTTCAAAAATGTTTATTTATTTATTTATTTAATTTTAAAGAAGGCTTACAGACTAACATACCACTGATACATAGCATATAATATTTAAAAAAATTGCTAATAACAAGCCTCCACATATGGTTAATGACAAAAACAGTCGATAAAAAGAAAGTACATACATGTTATTAAGAGAGTAGAAGACAAGTCAAGTAACCTTGAAAAAAGACTGTGCCAAAAGCCGTCTCAAAGTCGCCACACTGGTGCAGAACAAATCTACATTAAGGTCCCAAGGAAGCCTATTGAAACTAAGCGCACTTCTTATTGAGAAAACATTGAGAAAACATGTTGCTTATTATGAAGCTGAAAATTGAAAAGATCATGTGCCACCCCATGAATTTTTTACTTGATAAAATTCTGTATGGGCAGAGGTTTCCTAATGTTACTCATAGCATCTAAACTTCCAACGATCATCATCATCATCAGCCTAGCCATTTCCAAATAGGTTGAGGTCAGCTTCCAGTCGAACCGGATGCAGTTGAGTACCAGTATTTTACATGGAGCGACTGCCTATCTGACCTCCACAACCCAGTTACTGGGTAATACGAAACCCCTTGGTAAGACTGGTTGTCAGTCTTTCGGGCTTCTGACGACCTGTAACGACTGTCAAAGATCCACGAATGACAGCCGGGACCAACGGCTTATCGTGCTTTTCGGGGCACGGCGGGGTCTTGGTATATAAAGATGGTCACCCATGCACGGACCAACCGTGGCAAGCGTAGCTTAACCTGATCGATTGACCCGTGCGGCTATTATTACTTAGCCACAAGCCAAAACCAAACAAAACTTCCAGCGATGAATAGGAAAGAATACTCTTTATTTTGTACACCATATAAATTACAAGACATAAATATAGAAATTTTACGATGCTGCTTCTTATACGAGTAGGTATGTTCAACAGTACGTTGTCAAAGGTCAGGATAATGGATAGGTTTCCAACAGCTGTCTTCAAATGTCAAGATAACACGTTTTCCACAGTTCACTTGTTTCGTATCGATAAACTTACTTTCAACGGGATCAAAAGCGGCAGGTTTGTTGTTTTAAATTACCTACGGGTTTTGTATTGACCAAAATAGCACTTTTTTTTTTGAGGATGGTAAATCATCAAATGACTCCTCCCGCTCTGGGAACTCTCTCGAAACTCACCCGTGTTCCTTCCTTAGCCCTTTGCCCTTTATGTTCCGGGGTAGCGGTAACCCGTTCGGACAATCCCGCTGCACCAAAATAGCACTTGACTTTGTTTAGTAATAAGGATTACAAAACAAAGTATTTCTTTACATCGGAAGGCCAATTACCGTTATTAGTTATAATCTCATCTCAGCGGCAATCAATGTTTAAAACTTGTCAAAAATGTTGAGAAATTAGAGGTATTTTTGACAGATTAAGACTGAGATTAGAATGCGAACGTTTTTTTTTTAATTATGGGATTTGCCCATTTGGCTTAAAACCCGATAGCCAGTTCTTGAATTAAAAACCTAACTGTTATAGAAATGCAGTTCAGTTCTTTATATAAAAATGACAATTTCTAATTTGGTGCTAAATCGAAATAAAGTTCGAAATACAAATACTGGCAAGGATTAAGCTAGAACTAAAGTTAGGTTTTGTTTCGTAATAAGACTGAGCGAGTTTACTGTAAATGAAGCTTTAAATAAATGAGTCTAACGACCCGCCCCTGCTTCACACGGTTACGACTTGACAAAACGTGGAGATTTCTTTATTATATATGGTTTTAATTTCAATGTAGGTAATATACACATAAACCTTCCGGAATCCTAAGTAATATTATAAATGCGAAAGTAAGTTTGTTTGTTACGCTTTCACGCTAAAACGGCTGAACGGATTTGGATGAAATTTGGCACGTGGGTAGACCATGACCTGGAGACGGAAATAGGCTAATCCTGGATCGCAGCAGAAGTCGCGGCCAACAGCTAGTTATTTCTATAAATGTTCATGAAAACTGCATCAAAATCCGTTTCGAAGTTAAGGAAAACAACGCTGTCATAGCAGCAGACAGACAGACACGAAAAGTGCCTTTAATTTACAATAAATACAGATATGACCTAACAGAACTCCACGCTTATATTACCAAATCCCAAAAGAGTTAGGCAGAGGTGCTTAAACATCCATAAACAATAGAGGGAGGCTATTTCCAGTTAACCTGGCACTAATCCAGACTCCGGGCTGCTACTGAGAAAATCCAAATGGAAAACCCATTACCACTTCGCCCACCTTGGGAAAAAAAAAACCTAGCAAATGCAACTACTGTCATGGGGATGACAGTAGTCGCATTTGCGATAACTACCATAAGAGCAAGAAATTAAAATTGCATATTTAGCCCTGGTTTGCAAGGTCTAATTTTGAGAGATTCCCAGGTTTGCTTGTTTTAATAGCCGAATTCTGATAATAATCCTAAAATAGATTTAAAATGTAAAAGAGTTTGAAGAATACCCAATTTAGAGAAATACATTATCACCAAAAAAATTTTTGCTAAGCCTACATAAAACATGTATAACTACCGGGCATATACAATGTACCAAACTTTCATAAAGTATCAAAATGAAAATGAAGTATAATATATTGTGAGCGTAAAAGCCTGTACAGTGTACATTAGATTTTTGCACGTCTAGACAATTAAATATCACAATTTAATGAATAAACTAATGTATGCAAATTACCGTGTGAATCTATTTCTTCACTTCCAATCAACAATAACTAAAAATTTACATAAAAAAGTGTTCATCGCAACTCGTCAGAAGACATTAGAAAGACCGTTGAACACACAAAATGAATTAAATTCACGATTTCTTGTTTCCTAAAACCGACTTAAAACCTATGAATCGGTAGCATTCATTCTTTGTTTCGCGATTACACAAAATTAACTGAAACTGTACCGATTACATTGACTATTGGTATTCCAAGCTGAGAAAACCTTTCTTGTTTGACAAGCAATGTATGTTGCGTGTAAGTTTCAGTCGCTAGGAGATTGCGATACGATTGTCAACCTGAGTTGACCGATGCGCGGGGGAACGAACGCGCCAGACTCCGTTCGCGGTAGTTCGCAGTCATCGTCTCGGACGTAGCGAAGCTACTCGCCCGTTCCCGCACAGTTTCCAAATTTCGAACTACGATTCGAAAAAGAACGCGTGCGGACTTTTTCTCCGAGAAAGTGACTCGTGAAATAAAATAAAACCGGTGTTGCATCAATAAAAATTCGAAAGTTGAAAGGATATTTTTTGGTCAAAGTTTTGTGTTAAGAGTTACGTCGTCTCCCTTACGGTGAGTGTTTTTTTAATTAAAAACCTAAGAAGATTTTTAAAGTCTTAATTAAAAAATAATAAGTAAGTAGCTAATTATAACGTGATAGCGTGCGTTTGTAACGATACAAGAAGAGATTCGTTTTCTTTTGCTCGTGAAGTTACAATGACATTTAAAATTACAAATCTTGAGTGAATAACTGCGCTGACGTGAGACTTACGTCCACGTATAATTAACCATAATCACGTAAACTACGAAAATTCTCTACATAGTCTTGTATCAGTTACAGCGAAAAAATTTTATCATTGGAAATGTAGACCGGTAGAATTAAAACAAGTTTCGAAAATGAAATGTTGCCTTTGTGTTCACGTTATCACTCGGAGAAATTAATTAATGTTTTTCTAATATGAACAAATAACAGAACTCAGAAATGATTATTTTTTTATCAAACTGGAGCTTTTCGACGTCACATTGTATTAGGTTTTTTCAGCCTTTTGCATTTCTTTATTATTTCTGAAGATCCACTAGTAACTAAAACACAAATTTATTTACATAAGCAAACAACACGTACATAATGAAACGTTTTTTTAACTAGCAACGACTCTTGCGCACAAACGATCTTAGCAAAAGACATCAACGACCGCCGCACATTTTAACTAGCTTACATAAGAAGAAGAAAAATTACGTAAAAAAGCTATATACCTAGAATGACAGGTGCACTGTTCGCATATTTCAATTATACAGTAACACATATATTCTGTTTGTAAAACTCGTCAGTTACTAGCGTGATACATAGTCTATGTTACGTAAATGTAAATGATTTAAATTGCAAAAAGGTGTCGAATAGTTACTAACAGAAAATCTTAATTAATTATATTTACTACTTTATACAAACTCCTAGGAGCATAACCTGACCACCTACAAACAATTAGATCAAATTGCTTTTATTATTTTCAGTGACATAAAAAAATCATGAAACTAAAAAAAATATTTTAAAGAGGTAAAATTTGCGAGTTTGTATGTAAGGGGTTAATCTTCGGAACTACTGATCCGATTACAAAAATTCTTTTATTGATACAAAGCTACACTATTCCTGAGTGCTATAGGATATGTTTATATTGAAACGAGAAACTTCACGCGAACGAAGTCGCATCCAGAAACTAGTTCTTTACGTTTATTGTTTTCCTGATTTATCATTCGGCTAACGATGCTAAGGTTATGAAACATTTTACCTTCAAAGAGATTTACTGTAAAATATGCTTTTCCTCCCATGGGAATGCAATTATCGCATAATGAATGTCGAAATGTATATGATACTTAGTTTTGTAAGAGCAGGAATAAAATGAAAGGCTGGATTATTACGAAAGATCTAAGTTGTTAACAGCGTCTTAAAGAGCAGGGGTTATAAATACGATTAGACCAGACAGGATTAGCCAATGAGCAGAGGCTTATGTAGCATAATGGCTGATTCCTATAATTTTACGGACCGTTATTAGTTCAAATCAAGACCCTTGTATTTTTAACAATAATGAAGCAAAGGCCTTATTGCTTTGCATATGGAAGTAGCTATCACAAGTAAAATCAGCATGGGAATATGCCCAGTTTGAAAATAAAAAATGCTACCATAAGCAAACCGATACTCGTTTTTGTTTATAGGAACCGAATATTAGAAACTAACTAACTCAGGTTACAGTCAGAAAATAACAATGATTCAAAAAAGAAATCTAAATAAAAATATTTTATTTCACACAAACCTACTTGGGCGCTTATGACACATCAGAAGCTAGATGCAACTGATGCAAGGTTCCAATTGGTCGTTTCCAATGAAAAAGCGCTGGCAATAAACTCTGCGGTTATAAATGATAAATGCTTTTATTTCTGTAAGTAGGTTTGTACAAACATTATTACACGTCACTCATATTTTTAAAAACGAGATGAGGTTGGCTGTTGATAATGTTAAAGATAACATGTTTAAAAAGTGGGTATGCGAATAAACTTCCGTTTGAAATATTGCCGCTTTCCGCATCTTTATCTAAATCTAGACCATTTAAAATATATCTGCTTTTTATATGAAAAATATTTACCAGCGTTTGTAAATTATTCCTTTCACAAGTCGATAAAAATGTTAGTATTAATTACATTTATATATCAAGGAAATTAACTTATAAAATATATGAAACTAAAATAATTTGTCTTGCTAATTATAAAATAACTGTGATATAATAAATTATATAATTGTTAAAAAAGTCGGTAATCATTGTTAAATCCGGTTCAAATAAAAATGAATACGCGAAAATGGTAACAAAAACCTGTAATAACCCGAATAACGTCGTAAGTGAATTTTTTTGCTCAACATGCGTAATTTCATTATCAAAATTGCATCATGGTCCCACAGTTAACTAGTTCACAGGAAAAACTACTAGTGTATGGAAAAAAACTATTGTTACGTACTTGTTGTGATGAATTATCGTTTTCTTTGAACACAATTATTTTTCTACGAGTTGTTAATGGCATCTGTGAATAATAAAATGCAGATTATGACGTTCTGACAAAATAGTTTGCTTCATTTTCGAAATTTCTGTAAACACTTATAGGTAACAAAGGCAAAGAGTGCAGTTTGGTATACCAGTGTGCGTCTTTTTATTTCAAGAATAAATAATTTTCTGCTTCGTCTCCTTCTTTTAAAAGTTACCCTAAGTTTAATGCATTATTCTATAATTTAGTTTCGTTTTAAAAGATGCAATCTTGTTCCTCTATAAAGAGAGTGATGCTTTAATAACATTATTGCTGCATTGTCACTTACAAAATTATTGAGATTTTTTTTATTTTATGTATGATAGTATTAATAACATTTTTGTAAAAGTTTAATGAACGGCTCGCCAGCATACAGATAAACCATGAGAAGTTTTCTAGAAAAATAGGCTAAGTGAAATAAATAAATAATAAAAAAAAAACATTATTTTATTAAACGCATTCCCGGGTAAAACGTCATTTGTTGTTAGCATTTGATTTAAAAAATAAAAGCAATGGTCTAATAAGAATAAAAAAGATGAATTGTGGATAAAATGCAGTAGTACCGTTTTCTTAATAAAGTACCAAGAGGGTGTGAGGTTCAAAGATGGTAATTAATAAGTTCTCGGTTCACGGTTTCGTTTTATTTTGATAGTATCCATAAATATGTCTTTATGTTTTATTCTATAATTACCAGTGATTTGGGTGCATGTTGACCTTTTATTATAAAGCTTTTTTGTTAATACCCGCAGAGTGTTCGATTAGTATCTTTATATTTTAATAATTGATTAACTTGTATAATAATTTTTATTACTATTTGAATTCTACATGATAATGAATTGGCTGTTCTAATGTGTTGTGTTGTAATAATATGTAGGTATTGTGTATTTTGTTGAATTAATATCACCTGACATCTTATCTTCACCACCTTTGGTGGACTTGTAGAGAAGTCCGCGTTTGTGCCTTTTTGTACGGAAAGTTTAAATAAATAGATAAACTGATTCTTTTAACGTAATAACTTTAACAGTGGTTTATTTATACGCGGAAGTATTAATTTTAAGCGCGTATCATTATTACGCTATGCAAATGTAAGATTGTGTAAAGAATGAAGAGTTAGTAAGTGGGTGGCCTAACTGAAGTGACACAAATTATGATTGATGCACCAAGTCTGATAAATAGTTCAATACATCACTTTAAATCTCAATAATCTATTCACCTTCTACGGGCATTAGTCTAATGGAAAAATATGACTACATTTAAAACTTCGGCCTACGGAATCTTAGCCTAGCGACAACGCATACATGACACATTTTAATTATTTTTATCCGCATATGGCAATAAATTTTCATAAACAAACCATCGACATTGTTGATTTACAATTTATTTATGCTAAGTAGTCATTGAAGTGCTAATGTGGTCCAAAGAATTCTTCACGCGACCGTACCATGCAACTTGACTTGTATACACTGACCACGTATAATTCGTATTGTTTGTAAACCAACGGTGAGTCAGCTCGCGAAGTTTGGAGGGTGGCCCATTATTATGCGTAAATGTACAGCGAAAAATATTTCGAGTGCGGTAGTAAATATTTTATGTGTAAACTTTCTAAAGGAGTTACGGAAGCGGACGCACGGAATGGACGCGTATCGTAATGTATGAATCGAACTGTGTAGCGAATGTTGATGGTAACCGGTATTGGTGCATTTATACGATGAGAAACAAGTAAAACGTCACTGCAATAAGAACTTTTTAATAAATCGAAGCTTTCAAGATCACACTCATAAAGTGCTGCTAAAGTGTATAATTCTGTCATCTGTTTTACACGTTTGATAACAAAAAAAAGGGATCTTGAGTAAAAGTACACACAGGAGCTTGTAAATAAGAGGTCAATTAATTATATTATGAATACAATTATGTCGTTTATATATTATCTTACATTATGTAGGGTAAGGTTGCGTTAGACATACCAGCGCCTAAGTCGTACACACGGCTACACATCAAGCTATACATTTCCAGTATAAGCTGATCTCACATTATATAGGATTTCCGTACGATGCGAGACCAGCGTAAACTGGTTTTGTATAGCTTGATGTGTAGCCGTGTGTACTACTGCAATATAGCATATATTATTATACTACATTATACTCCTGAATTAAAAAAACTGTCCCGTCATTTAACTAAAACAAGTTGTTACTAGATTTCGTAGAAGAAAAATAATCAAAGATTAAGATTTTTCTGCTGTCTTCATTTAAATTTCATACACGTCTGTAAGCTATTTCTGAAAAGTATATGACGAGAAAGATATTGTTTTTGTTTATGGCTATTTTCGTGGTATTCCAACATTCATTTAAGCATAACTAAACCGTATTTTTCTTAAAATTATGTATGTCTGTGGTTTTGATTTTAAGCTTTGAAGGCCATGTTGCTTAGCAGCACATTAATTTTTGTGTCAGTACGTACCCTGATTGTATTATGGTATTCACTACACGTATTCATTCATTGGAAAATTTTTATTTGATGTATAGGGATGTATACGACTTTACTCACGTGCATATATATTTCGAGACAGTTTGGGCATATCCGAGAAGAACTAGCGGGGATCAAGGGGGGGTATTGGGGATCAGACCGGAAAAACTCGAAAATATTCACGTGAGTGACATTCATAAACATGCATGTCACTCACTCACGAAACTTGCTATATAAGGTACTGTTTATGATCGTTTACGGTTTAACTCACGTGCGTTTTATCCATCTATGCGATATTCCATAACTCACAGTCACCATTGAATGGTTTTTGCCTCCTAACATGGCAGTAAATTTGCGCAAAATAAATATATTTTCTTTCTTTCTTCTCATAATCTGCCTAGCCTTTTCCAAACTATGTTGGGGTCGGTTTCCAGTCTAACCGGATGCAGCTGAGTACCAGTATTTTACATGGACCGACTGCCTATCTGACCTCCACAACCCAGTTACTGAGTAATACGAAACCCCTTGGTAAGACTGGTTGTCAGACTTTCGGGCTTCTGACGACCTGTAACGACTGTCAAAGATCCACGAATGACAGCCGGGACGAACGGCTAAACGTGCTTTTCGGGGCACGAAGGGGTCTTGGTATATAAAGATGGTCACCCATCCACGGACCAACCGAGGCAAGCGTAGCTTAACCTGATCGATCGACCCGTGCCATCTATTACATATGTAACTGGTGAAATGTGGGTGTGGTATAGGTGCACCTCTGCCTTACCCTTTTTTTTTGTTTAAAAAACGTTGCCCCACACTAGGAATTTCTCCTGTATTTTGGGTGCGTTTACAAACATTTATACTCACCTACACAAACAGCCAGACCCGGAACAAATACTTGCAGGTCATACAAATATTTGTTCAGTGCGGGAATCGAACCCGCGACACGCAGCGCAACAGTTACATTCAGTACTGCCAAAGAGGTTTGATTACTAACCATAGATTCAAAATACGAAAATATTTTTGCCCCAACCTATTATTTGTGTTGTGGGTTACTCTCAATCTCGGCACACCCAAAATTACGATCTGTGACCCGACACGTTTGAGATTTACTTTAGTAGAAGGTGGTTTGTGCTTCGAGATATTTTATGACTTAAGTATGTTCATTTGTATGTAAACTGTTGTTACTCAGGTCAAAGGTGGACAGGAAACGTGTTATTCAGCAAATCATTTATTTTGACGTTCAAAAGTGCCTTTTAAGTGCCCATTTGAAATAAATGATTTGACTTTGACTTTGACTTTGACTTTGTATTTTCTCTGCAGTCTCTTCTTTATTCAATTATTAAAATTTAATACCATAAGCTACTATGCACTGCTATTTAATAGCAGTGCATAGTACCTTATGGTATAAGATATACCTAGAAAGAAGAAATTATTGTTTTTTATTTTTATTGCTGAATGGGCCCGCTCTTGACCTCGATCACGCCTGATGGAAAGCGATGGATGAGGTCTATGATGGAACGAGCGTGCCCAGAAGATGCCTAAGGCACTGGAACTCACACGCATCGATGAAACACAGCAGGCTGCTTAACGCCGGACTCCGTTGGAAGGGTGGTCGCAAATCAGGCGGGCGTTAGCCCTACCATCGCAAAGGAGAATTGGCCAGTTAAATTTTTTTTTTTTTATTGTTTATTAATTATGGAACAAAACAAAACACAAACATAAACATCACAAAAACCTCAATAGGTTTGTCCGGATGTTGACACACTAGCAAATCTTAAAACTAACTAAATACTTAGTTAAGTTACTATACAAATATAACATACTTAGTTTATAGAAAAATGTGAGGTAGTTAGTAAATAACAACCATAATGTACAAAACGATGAAGATGCTAATCACTTATTGAATAAAATCTATACAGCATGATGCATTTTCAAACAGAATCAAAGAATTTTTTGTATTTATTTTCATAGTTACTGTCTGTTATTTCTGATTGGATTTTTGTTGGAACATCATTAATTAGAGTAGGTATTAAATAAGCGTTCGTTCGTTTCCCGTAATAGTTCTTGTATCTCGGTACTATTAGTTTTGATTGGGCCGCCATTCTTGTTGCTATGCTATGATTAAATTTAATTTGCAGTTCTTTGTTGGTGAACTGTTCTATTAATAACCACTTTCGTATAAGGTGTTGGATGTGACTGTCCAGGATGCGCCGAGCGCTCGGTTCAGTTATTGTTTTAAATGACTACTGCAGCTCAGCCGGTTTATTCTGTAAAAATCTGACGGTGAATACATAGGTGAAGGAAGCTTGAAATCGGTCATCATATTTTACGGATTGACAGCTCACTTCAGCACAATTTTCGTATGAGATTTTTACAGTAGATCAGCAGGTATTATAATAGCTAATATCTCAAACATATGTAGATAATATTTCTATGATCTCAAAGTATAATAGTTGCGATTATTTAAATCATAGTTAATAACAGCAGTTTTCGGGGCATGTTCTCATACTCGTTTTTTTTTTCAACTCACAACATCTAATGTTTCGTGATCATTCCTTATCTGTATCACGAAATCCGGAATTTCGGCAATAATTAGAATCGACCACTGAATACAAGATTAGTCAGCATAGCCTTGACTTCTGCTTATAACATTAAAATATAATAAGGATGTAGATAAAATAAAGCTTTGAATTAACTCATAATGCAGGGTTTTCGTTCATAATAACGTCTATGGAATTTTAGATACATTTTAAAACTCATTTAAAAAAAAAACCTTATCAAATGTTGCCTACGCGCATCAATGAAATAACAGGATTCAATTTTTGTACTTATATTTTCGTATCGAATGCAATGCATGCAAACTATGAAAACCGTTTCAAGCGTTACGTTATAACATAACATGTCACTGTTTTCTTATTTTACACCTTTAACTCTGGCTATTTTTCACTGTTGACTGCAACTTGCGTTATGGTTTTGACGAAGTAATGTTTCCTATTTATATCTAAACTAAATAACAACATCGTGCCGAGACTGTAGAACCTTGTTACAGGTAGGTCAGAGTAGCCTTATATTAATAGGTAATATCTATATCTAATATTCCCTCTTCCGGGATTCAGGTTGATAACGATCCACTCCCTCTCACAGAGAATACTCTGTGAGGGAGGAGTGGGCCATTGTCTCCCACATGAGCCCAATGCGGGATGACGATTAGTATTCACCTTTTCCTATTGTTTTTGGATTGCCTTACAGATTCATCTCACCTGAAAAAAATATTTTCTTACTATACCACATTAAAGTGATTTAATTAAGATTTACTGACTTTAGAGAGTAAGAAGAAATGTTTGTAAAACAATAAAAGACAAAACAGTAACGTTTAATTATTGAACATACCATTTACTGAAAAAAACTTTAAAGTTTACTGTCATGACGGTAACATTTAGCCTGGACCTTTTAACTGTTTTCGGATCAGTAAAAAATACTGTTTTGAACGTTAGGTTCATAAGGAACTGCTTAAAGCAGTTCAGATCAATGTTATTTTCATTTTTATTTACTACTTATTTCTTTCAGAGCACCCAAATAAGGCCGAACGATCTGAACTAACATTTGAACTCAATGCTTGCGCGTTGCTTTTGATGTCATCTGAGTGCAACTAGAGTTTTTTTGCTTGTAAAGTTACTATCTATAAAATAAATTATCTACCTTTTATATCATACTGTATTGTCCCACTTCTGGGCACAAGCCTCTCTATTCTCCTTCCAACTCTCTCTGCCCAGAGCTGCCAAGAACCAATCTCTGTTAAAGCACCAGTTCATCCTGTCATCTCCGTCTGGGTCAGCCACGATGTCGTTGCATGTACCTTTTTTGCGTTTGGAAATCCTCAGGGACGACATGAACGTCCTCCGCCCTGACTGCAGTATAGTCAGACAAAGCAAGACCTAGACTGTTTTCATTATTCTTTGTTGTTTTCAAATTAACTTGGCCATGAATTAAAGATAATAATAATAATAGCCTCCCCGACCGATTTCGGTCACAGTGGCCAATCTCAACTGAGATTAGCCAGGTACGCAGTCTCCTGCGTACCTGGCTAATCTGGCTATTATACTGCACAAGTGTGCGCGCATACACAGGTGCACTCTCTGTTCCTTTACTCTCATATTTCGATGGGACGGCAATCCTACACGACCGGAGAGAGCTCAGGCGCAGGACCAACGGCTTAACGTGCTTTCCGAGACACGAGTGTATTAAACCGCCAACTTCCAAACTCCGGACTGTTACTAAGAAATTCCTAATGGAAAAACTCAATAACACTTTGTCCGACCCGGGAATCGAACCCAGGACCCCACGCTCAGCAGTCGCTCTTGCAACCACGAGACCAGCGGGGCAGTTAAAGACAATAATATGATATTGGATAATATCCAGTATGCGTGCCCTTGTAACTTTCAAAATAAATCCATTTATCATAATAATGGATTGGTTGGTTACACACAGTATATATTTGTAATAATAATTGTTTTTTTACGTATTCTGTAATAGGTATTTTTCTCGTCACGAATGCACCTCGCAATAAGGAAGTATTTATGACATAATTGAGTAAAGTTATTGTAGTTTTTTTTTCAATTTCTATTTGTATAGAATTACGATGTCGTAGTATTAATGTAGACATTTGTACTAAAAGATTGTGAGGTCCTCGCTAAAGTGACAATCGCATTCAAAGTGATTCGTATTTCTACAATGACTATCCAGCACCTTAATTGCTTAACACTGCTGGTTGTTGTCTCTAAATAAGTAATAATAATAATAATTCCTAATCCATTGCCTCATAAGTTTGAAATTTGTCTGCTCAACAATGTAAATACTGCATTCAATGTTGTTGAACTGTCAAATTGTTATTGTAAGTGCAATTACCTCGCTCGATCGATATAAGGTTTCCGGTAGAATACCAAAGTCAATCCAATAAATTCTTGACTTTTACATTATCGTCCTCATTGCTGATTTCACTTTGGATAAGCCCTCTGTTCTATTTTTCTGTTTTTTCAGGCCTCCTAGTCTGTTTTCTTTTGTTTATCGAAGAATCGCTTGTGATATAAGACTAAAATTGTAATTTTTAATACCAAGTACTAGTAGAGCTTGTTAGCTAGACTGCACCTGAGTGTCTATTTTAGGCTAAATAATATTCAAAGCAGGATGCAGCCCTCAATTTGGATAGTAAACTTGTCACCTGTCAAGGGCATTAGCGTAAAACTGCCAGACTGGACAAAATCAATGATTAGGCACAAAGGAAGTGCATTCTACATCCATTATTAATTTCAACACATGCCGAGCGCATTTTCCTGATTGTCGACTCATTGTAAGTGACTGATTTACAGTTTCCTTGTTGCATGTAACAGCAGCGTATGTAGTGGTTAAATAAAAAAGGTAGCACCCAAATACGAGTATGTATCCTAAAAAATAACTAAGGGATTATGGAAAAAATCTGCAATAATGATAAACATACTACAATATATTATTAATGTAACTATTAGGTCTAAGAAACACAGATAATAGGACTAGAAGGAAGAATGCTATGTGATGTATTTTAATTTCTAATGAAATCTCTTACAGCACATCTGAAAAAGATCGAGCTGCAACCAACTAACCACTTAAATTTCGTAAAAACTTAAGTCACAATTTTCTGCACCTAGGTCCACTTGCAATTTCGAAAAAACGAATAGAGCTTTACAATAACAATTTTAATTATACTAATGACATTCCATCGATCTCTCTTGAATCTATTTATTAATTAGCTTCAAAGAGATATCCTGTAATGTCAATCATTGGCTATCAACACTTAGCCGATACGATATGCTGATTGAGTTATTTTGAAAGGCTCTCACTCAGGCCAGTGATCGCGTCAACCACTCCTCAACAACCGGGTTGATATCAGGGCTACCACAACCGCTAACAGTCTCTTTAATATTCTCTAGATATGCAGTAAAAAGTTAAATACGAACTTAGATAAGCTTAAAATCTAAGCATACGAAATATGTTTAGGGTAACTGGCAAGGTTAGCAAGCTAAATCGTAGATATTTTGCCAGAAGCATTGGCATTTTTTTTTGCATAATATGCTCCTTTCACCATTACGCAAATTCATCTTCTACTTTTAGAAAATCATTGATTGAACTTTCGGAATCCGACAATACCTAACGCAAGCAAAGAGCACACTGAGTATCCGTCCGCTTAAAAAAAACACAAGTTATTTACATTCGGTCACCATTCACCACAACCAAATGTTGCCTGCCCATTGAAGCAAAGAACTGCAGAGCTAGAAAGACATAATCTACTTAATTCATGTAATGTTACTGTAGTGCAACTATACTAGTTAATGTTTGCGTTTCTTCGCTTCTCACTGGCCCAGCCTACGGCTAAAAGCATAGAACAAACAAAGTATAAATAGATGTACACTGCCACTAGGATCTTTTGGCGCTAGAATGCCGACACCCTGTCAACAACACCCCCGGTGCTGTTGGGTTAAACTACGGTTTCCTAGAAGAGCGTTTCCATCATATTTATAAGTTTTATAACGGATGTCGTGAAAATCTGTCATTTTCACGAGTATTTGACATTTAGGTTTCAAAAAACGCTTTGTATTTAGACATCAGTTGCATGTGGAAACTGTAGCTTTAGCATTTGTGCAATTGTTTTGTAAAAGGTTATGAAAAAACAATATAGCGCCGTTAGTTCCGACCTTGTTGCGCTATACCCTTCATATGAATAGAAGAAGCACAACAAAAAAAAAAAACAAGCGAAAAATGTAAACTCCCCAGCAACACAAGTTAAGGTTAAAACCAACATTATAGAATTAACCGCTGCATCTTTTATTGTAACCGCAATCCTGCGGTTTGCGTCTCACTACTCAATTTCCGCATTCTTCTTCGTAATTTTTTTGCATTGTACTTTTTGTTACTGAGTGCGCAATATTGTTTTGAATCTATTGTAATTTTGTGTGGTTAAAGTCTGATTTTGGCGAATTTATCCGATCGTATATTCCGACTACAGTCCTGCTGTCGGGGGAGAATGTTTCTGACGTCTGTCAGTGCAACAATTCTAGTAGCTAGTAAACATCAAATAGTAGCTAGTAAACATCAAATTCCCAAAACACGTATTCGTTTTTATGAAACTGACAGGTGTTGCATTCTCTCACGGCCGGACTGTAAGTAATATTTTATGGAAATTTATTTTTTATAACTGAATATTATATCTTACTGCAGTATGCCAATCGTTTTCTTTTTAATTTTTGCGTTGTGATAGTACTGAAACTCATAAAATTTAAGAAATATTATTTCAAAATACTTTGTAGGTACTTGATAGTAAGGAAAACTAGGTAATAAGTTCCTATATTTCCTAGTTTTCACAAGTGCCTTATGGTTCGATTGTAAGGTCATAATAGGCAGTCTAGTTCCTAGTCCACTGTATGAACCACATAACGTAACACATTATCAGCCTCCTCTGTGAGGCTCCGGCCCAGTGCGGGTCACATGTCTTCAAATTTTTTGGTTCTAGGACACGTCGGTTTTATCACAATGTTTTCTTTCACCGTTTTGAGAGCAGTGGTGATGAAATTAAATACATAAAGTGCCTACCTGGATTCGAACTCACGACTTACAACTCGTATGACCATTCGTTGCATATCCAAAAAAGTCGACCTTGTCTGATAGTGATCTTACGTTCAACAAGTCACCTACATATCTTGTTCTGTAAGGCATACACTTTTGACTTTACTTCACTTGTTATACCTAATTACAGGTGAGTGGTAGCCCTGATTACAGTATTGCCAATGTCCGCCGCACGCATCAATGCAGCGTGTAATGAAAGTAGTCGCGCCGGATTCCGAGCTCACTGCTCTTTTGGACGCAATAACAATCCGTCGGTGCTTCAAACTCAGTTTATAGATCTTTCTTTTTAAAACCTATGACTTCTAGGTCGTGTTCGACGAGTTCTAGGTCGTGGGTTCGTACCCAGGCAAGCGCTTTACTTTGTTATTTCATCACCACTACTCTCAAAATGTGAAGGAAAACATCGTGAGGAAACCGGCATGTCCTAGAAAGACATGTGATATTTACCAATACGCACTGGGCCCGCGTAGTGGATTATAGCCCACTCCCTCTCGAAGAGAGGAGGGCTGTGTCCCAACAGTGGGAACATTTAAAAAGGATTATGTAAGCGACAACATTTAAAATGAGACGTTACAGACAGGCACAATCTCAGCATAAAAGTTGAGCTCGAAATAATCCCTCACCGTTTTTTTAAGTATTCTTAATAAAATTACTACACAATATATACTTTTTACACTAGGTACACACGGCTACACATCAAGCTATATTTTCCAGTTTTAGCTGACCTCTCATTGTATAGGATTTTAGTACAATCAGAGGTCAGCTTATACTGGTTATGTATAGCTTGATGTGTAGCCGTATGTACAGTTGACCGGGGGGTGCTAGGTGGCGCTATGGATTCCTAGAATAGCGTTTTCATCATGTTTATAACGGATGTCATGAAAATCTGTCCATTTCACGAATATTTGACATGTAGTAACAATCTTGACAGATAAAGATTATAGAATTAGAATTTTCATTATTTCGTTCAAAAACACCAGCATAACGGCTAAGGGTGCTTACATAAAGACGCGGGTTCCCGGTAAAGACAATTCGGTACCGATCGGTGCGGGTAAAATATCGCCGTATTAACTTATGTGCTCACACATAAAGAAACAGATAAATCATTGCGACCGTTTCTTTCCGTAATCAACCTGCAGCGATCTGTGCCGGTAAATCAGCTGCTTTATGAAAGCACCCAAAAACTATAGACAATCCACGTATCCATTATCCATTTCAAGAACTCAAAAGTAATCTTTATTCGGGAATTAAAATTAAACAAAATTGATTGTACAAAAGTCCTCAACAAGGCCCTTAGTTACGTCCCTTAACCTTAACCTCACCCTTGGACCTTGAATTCGCCTTTTAATATTTCCATGACCACTTTCACGGGCACGGTCAGAGCACCGAATTTCCGGAAACAAGTACTCATTCAAGATACCATAATTGGGCACATACGAAAATTATGGCATAGCAGTACTAATAAAGGTATTTAATTGGCAGTTCAACTTCAATTCTTGATTTGTAGCCTTTGTTTATTTAATTAAAGGAAAAAAAAATAGGTAAAATGTCTTCCAAAAAGAAACTTATAATAAGAAGGAAATGAACTGGATAGGTTTCGGCAAACCCGGAAGGAGGACGCGAGACCTCTCGAGAGATGGAAAAAATCAAAGGAAGTTCTTGCTCAGGAGTTGGACAGCGCAGGCTAGTAAAAAAAAAGGAAAACTAGTATTAATTTCTTGTTTTTAAGCGATACATGAAAGTTTATGACTTATTTTGGTTTCATGAACTTGTTTCCCAGGAGCCTATGTTCAGCAGCAGTTCAAAGAAGTTTATGTGTTAATGAGGTTGGTAATAGTACCACATCTTCATGTTACGTAACATCGTCATTCTATTACAGCTCCACATCTTATGTAACTCTAGTACCAGCCTATTTATTACATAATACATTGCTTGAGATGCTAGTAAACTTATAAGTAACAGCTGTGACAAGATATTATATAGGGCCGACCTTGGAATAAAAACCGTTCGGTAATTTGAGAATGAGCACTGACAGACTTTTGTTATGTGAGATCATTGCAGTATCTTGTGTGATATCGTATTACATCCTCCTTGGTCGAGTAGGTTGCAAATGCAACAAAATAACGATGATTTTTTTGGTACGATTCTAGTGCAAAGGGTTTATTGGTAAAATGAGTACCATTAAAAGTAACTGTACCTACATAAGGATTGAGAGTGGTTGAATTGGTTTCTGTTATTTTAAAATAGTAATTTTACTATTTTTACTGTTCAGTAAAAGTCTTATTAGGATATGAAAACTTCAACATGGTGGCAAAAGTTCAGTTTTTTGATTGTGTCCCACCAATTCTGTAAAAATGTCACGGTAAAAGCAGCTTTGGTGAAGTGAGCTGTCAAAGTGTCAATCCATAGAGACTGACACCCTCTTCAAGCTAACTTCACCTTAATATTTACAGTGAGATTTTTTGAGAATTGTGGCCCTGTACGACGTACCAACATAACAATGCTCGTGACTTGAGAACATCTTCCTATTTTTTCGGTGAAAAACGTTAGTGCACCGTAAAAACTAGCTTGTCATTATAAAACAACCTTGCTGTTTGTCAACGCCATAACATGCTACGCGATACACTGCATACAAAACGATTACACCTATTTATAAGATCGGGGATCAGTTCCTGAATAGGGTCAATTGAAGCCGTCAAGAGCAATTAATTGCCTCCTGTTGCCCACTATTGCCCTAGACATTGCAATAGGTCGAATTAATGATGTGAAGGAAAAACCGTTTCCAAGTTGTGTAGACTTCTTAGTGCGTAGTTTCTTTGGATCAGTTTTAATTGATCCAATGTGACTGTCATATAAAGTGGATTAAGTGTGATTAGTGTAATTCTTTAGTTTTTCTTAGACATTTATCTGTGATAGCGGAGTTTTTACGCCTTTATATTAGGTAGGCAGTTAACATTTTCATCGTGGATTATTAAGATGACATTCCTGCTCCGTTGATCTAATAATGGTTGCAAGCGCAACTGAGGTCTGGAACCTTAATTGTACAACACACTATTAATCTCAATCTAAATAATTTTGGAGGATGTTGCTAATTCATTGCTTCTTGTGTTCAAAAATTGTCTGCTCAACAACGTAAATGATGCAATAAATGTTGTTGAACTGTCAAAATGAAAGCCTGTTGGGTTGTTCCATCTGGACTGCCCAGTAGCAGCCCGGAGTCTGGATTGGTGCCCGGTTGCGGTTGATGGTAATAGGCTCGATTCCATTACATGGTACAGACGCCAGCACATCAATCTACCCGAAACTGTCAAATTTTCCCAATCTACTTTGAACCTTATACTCTAGCGATAAAGTTGAAAATTTATTAAAGAAATTTGACAGATTATAGTAACTTGAAGTGCTGGCGTCTGTACTGGCGAAATGTGATATGTACTATAGACACATCTCTGCATAACCCTTCGGGGAAACATGGCGTGCTTTTTATGTTATCTTTAAGACGACATACCAATCTACTGCATTAAACTGACTGATTTTTTACAGAAGTTTTTGTATCGAAGAACTGTCAAAAATTCAAAATTATTCCTCCGATAAAGTTATCTGGCGTTGGAAAAATCAGCCCTTAAGAAAATAAAATACTTATGATATTATAAATAATTACGCTGCAACATTAATTAAGTAATTAGAGTGGAGTAACATTACTATGAAGAATTATAATTATTTAAGGCATAATTACATAGGTCTGAGATAAATACCACCGATGTCACTGATGCAATTTAATTGTTTTAAGATTACGTAACGTCAAATAAGTAGGTAATCTAAAACCATTTATAGTCATCTGAATTTAGCCAGCTGAAATTTAGCCACCCGAGAATTTAGCCAGCGCAAAATAACTAAGTATGTAAAGTACTTTTGTCCGAAATGTGAAATAATTGTAATTCCTGTAGAATTACAATTATTTCACCTTTATCCCAAATTCCCAATTTATTTTGGGCGGCGCAACGTGTTTATTTCTATCCTATTAGTCGTCATTTCGGTACTCACCCCCTTTTTAACCATATCATCATTCATACAGTCCATCCATCGTTTCTTTGGCCACCGACATTCATACTCAAGATAACTGTGTAGCACACACACATCTGCCTAGCCTTTTCCCAACTATGTTGGGAACGGCTTCCAGTCTAACCGGATGCAGTTCAATACCAGTATTTTGCATGGAGCGACTGCCTATCTGACCTCCACAACCCAGTTACTGGGTAATACGATACCCCTTGGTAAGACTGGTTGTCAGACTTTCGGCCTGCTGACTACCCGTAACGACTGTCAAAGATCCACGAATGACAGCCGGGACCAACGGCTTAAAGTGCTTTCCGAGGCACGGAGGGGTCTCGGTATGTAAAGATGGTCACCCATCCACAGACCAACCGCGGCAAGCGTAGCTTAACCTGATTGATCGACCTGTGCGGCTGTTATTATTTAGCCACGGGCCCCAAGATAACTGTGTAGGTAATTTAAAAATATAACCTCGTTCTGCTAAAAGTTAATAATTTAAAACATTGCCGTATATTCTACAAGGATGACCTTTTACGTCTAGGTGTATACGTGCCCTGCCTAACGATAGGCGCGCCTAACTAAACATGCAAACCAAAATCCTTTACCTATAGTACACATAAGGTAAGGAACAGATGTCGACCTTTTGGACACTATAATGTCGCGCGGTCTGACCTGACATATAAATGATTGATAGTCGAGAAAATACAGTGATACTTACTGACGAAATGGCAATTTGGTTGAGTTTTGTTGCTGAGTTTCCTATTTCAAAGGTAGGTAGTAACTTTAAGTAGTTGTCACGAAAATAAGGTTAGATCATTTCAATAAAGTGTAAGAATCACAATACGGGGAAAAAACATGACAAACAGAGTAACCAAAAACATATATAAACGAAGTAAGTTAATAAAAAGCTTGTTATAAACGTAAGATTATTCCAATAAAATTGACAGTCACAATAATACCGACTTTAAAAAGCAGTAAAAATAGACATGTATGGAAGAATAAGACAAGCTGCGTCGACTCCAAATAAATTGGCAATTTTGAGTTCAAACTTGGCAGTGTGCAGCAGTTGCGAAGAGTGAATTTATGACAGAGGTAAGCCGGAGCAAGAAAAAAATGTCAATAATCCGTTTCATTATATTTCAATGGTGAATTGACTATAGAGTGGTTGTGTTTTTGAAGGGAAGCCGGCGGGAATCGAGTTGTATGGTACCTTCGCCACTGGTGTGCAGGACACATTGCTCCGCCATTGCTCGGCATTGCATTGCCGACAGGATCGATAGGTTCTGAAGTGGCGACCGCGTACCGATAGACGTAGCGTTGGAAGGCCTCCCACAAGATGGACCAATGACCTGGGAAAAGCCGCAAGAAACCGCTGGATGCGAGAAGCAAAAAACAAAACCGGTCAAAGTGGCGATGCTTGGGGGAGGCCTATGTCCAGTAGTGGACGTCTTTCGGCTGAAATGATAAAGGTCATATGCAAAAAATTACGAATACGTGCATCATAAGCATTTTAAGAAATCCGACCAAAATACGGTCAGGAATGCTCATGAACGCTGTATGTGTGAACAGACCGTTACCGTTTAGCTAATTTGACATTTTTATTACACAATTGCAATTTTATTGTAGGCACAACTACCTAATTGTTAAATAGCCTACTTTTTCCAAGTCTTAATTATGTTCGCCAACATACTCGCGCTGAATCTTTTTATTGAACCCCGCTTTAATGCTGTTATCTAACCGACTCGATCACAAGTAGACTGTGACTTTCTTATACACGTGTTTAAAGTAATTATGACTTAACTACTAATTAGTTTAAAACGTTCACAGTTTTTAAGCTTCTCTAAATTGTTGAATGAGATAGGTGGAAGAAGAATCAATTGTTACTATTGAAAGAAAATATCTTTCTATTGCACGATTTTTTATTTTATTATTTACATTAACCAACAATTGTTTACACAAAACATTTACAATTCCTTAACATTACGTTTGCAAGTGCATAAATTACTTACAGGTTAACAGCACGTGCCATTTTTGGCTTTGCATGTTATTATAAAGCTAAAAAGGATAGTTATGATTAAAATTATTTAATAATATTTGGTAATTCATGTACCTCATGTGTTCAGATAACAAAAATATCATTCTGCATCATTAAAATAAAAAAAAATATAACAGTAGTTGAATTTAATGTATAGTATTTATAAAGTAATATTCAGAATCGAAGTTTTACCAGACTTTTCCTGTAAAATAGCAGGTAACTTCAACCGGAAAAGATAACAAAAACAATTCTTTAGTAGTTTTTTCTTTCGCGCTTAAAATTAAACATACTTCAGTACATGTACGAGCAGTACATGATCCTGTTAGGACCTTTGTACATACACGTTTTTCTTGCCGTGAAATCTATGGTTTATTCGCCGTGTGTAGACAGTGTAGGCACGGTCGTCAGTGTTGTATGTATCTCTGTGTAAGTTTCTTGATGGACGATTTTTTTCTACGGTGCGGTTTATACGCCGTGTGTAGGCACGGTCGTCTGTGTCGGATCACTATGGAACTTTGTTGAAGGACACGTTTTTCTACGTCGCGATTTATACGCCGTACCGTAGAGAAACCGTACCGTGTACAGAGGCCCGAAACTGTCACATTTTCCCAATCAACCTTGAACGTAATGCTAATAGCGATAAAGTTGAAAATCTATTATAGAAATTTTACAGATTATAGTAGCTTGATGTGCTGGCGTCTGTACTATGGGCCTAACTGTTAATGTTATCGTTAGTCTGTATCATTTCACTGCTTGGCAAAAGTCTATTCCCTTGAGCCTCCAGTGCTTGAGATGCAGTGTTAATGTGGACCACTGCTCATTGTTATGGTCAGTTCGTCCCGCCATCTTCTACGGGGTCTGCCGCGACGCCATCATGGTCCTACCAAGAGTCGTACCTACACGAGAACCTACTAAACGATAATCCGATCCAGTTTTTCCGCCCCTTACTGCCCTTCCATAGCGACGCCCTAAGCCGAGGTCCGTACCCCAGATGGGGTACGGATCTTGGGCTTCAGCGTGTAGTCGTTTAGTTTTAAAGTTTTTAGGTCCTGGCTGGAGGGCTTAATTTATTAAGGCAACCACAGGCAAGCCCGGTTAAGCATAAGTAGCTGAGAGATATAATTTATAAAAAAAAGTCTTGAACAGATTTGCAATATTTTCTCTAAAAGAGTTGTTGTGCTGGTATAGACGAGGCGCTACAGTTTCAAGGGACACATATTAACATTAATTTTAGATATAAAACTAAAAACCTGTCGTATATTTTTGCAATATTTCCTGTATTTTAGTATATAAAGTTGCGTTATATTCCGCTTCATAAACCGAGAGGCAAACCTTGAGCCGATAAGTCAATAGAGCGTTCACATAGGTACAGGTGGCGACGTCCATAGGTACCAAACGTCAAATTAGTGCACGCTATATTAAACACTAAAACTGTGTGTGATAAGGACTGTATTAGCGTGAAATATTGTGGGCGAAGTTCCACATAATTTTGCGATTTAAAATCCCAAAGTGACCAGTAGGCCAATTCTGCTAATTTAAAACGTTCAAAATCTAGTCACAGTCTCATCTCGGCGACAAACAAATGTCAAAAACTTGTCAAAATGTAGGGAAATTTGAAGTATTTTTGACAGATTAAGACTGAGATCAGACTGTGAACGTTCTTAAAAACTACGAGAATTGCCCCTCAGTATTCGAGATTGCAATATAATGAGTCAAGTACTTTAATTTAAATAATGATTCTTTATTATACTTTTAAGTTTTTTATCATTTAAAACTAACAAATTGAGGATGTAGCGTGTTTTATACCAAATAATAATTGCATTTAATTGTTTTCTAAAAAGACTAGGTACAAACTATGATTCTAAAAACATCTGCGATGTAAAAAAAAAACAAAAGAGCATTGACTCTTGAGTTCTTCTATAGATCCTGCTTTGGTCATTGCCAAATATGGCTTGTTTTTCTTGTTGCTATCAAACAGACATACCTCCACACATGGGTATAAATCTTATCAGCGAAGCATTACGTGGAATGCAATGATAAGAATCTTAAACCAGTCTGTTTAAGAGACACCGACAGAATCGTTAATCACAGCTATACGTAGCTATACGTATGGTGAATGAACAGCAAACGTTTATGCATGTTGCAGTTTTTTTAGCCTCAATTTGAATTAATTATGAGAATGTTGAAGAAAGTAAGGAAGTTAAAGAACATGTCGTGGTCTCGGCTATTTGTGTATCTTTTAAAAACAAAAGAAGGCAATATGACTTTCGGTTACGATTTTTGTCAATTTACTAAATGGTATTCTACATAAAAAGTTACCTATATATAGGTATGGGAGAACTGGATACTAATGGCTGCGAAAGGCTCTACTTCTACAGTGTAGGTAGAGTCAAAAAAAAAGAGAAAAAAAGAAAGAGATCTGCATTTTGTAGAGTATAATTCTTCATTATAGTGATATACAGGATGATAGTCTAGTAGGTAAATAAAATCTCCCTTCTGTACAATTTACTGGCATAAAGAAGTATAATCGCCATAATTTAGAGACTTTTGGAAGATTTATGGTAGGTATAATACATTCCTATAAAGGAATTCAAATATTATAAAGAAATCTCTTATCAAGAGTGCAAAGCAGGAGCAGGACTATAATAGGTAAAAATATCTACATATATAAAACAAAGTCGGGTTAGTTACACCATTGATAGCTCAAGAACGACTGAACTAACAAATAAATAATAAATATATTTTATAAAAAACATAGGAAAAATTCACGAAAAAAATTAAGATAATTCATTTTCTCATTGATTCTGAGACGATACGAAGTTCGCCGGGTCAGCTAGTAATTTAGTAAAAAGCGGCCTGCATCAGCCAAAATTCGCGACACAAGTTACCATGTCTTGTGCGTGTTACGCTTGTGTTAATTATTTTGCTATGTCCTGTATTTAGGGAGACAGAAAACGCACAAGTTAAGCTGTCTTGCTGATTTGTGCATTACTTACCTTGAAAGCGAAGGATATCCTGCGTTTTAATTAATTTAGTGGCTCTCAGTTAGTATTTATTAAATAAACGGCTTAATTACATTATGTTGCATGATTATGTTGTGCAGTCGAACTTAATAGCCATCGAAGAAACGCTGGATATATCTTAGTAAATTAGATAATTGTGTACCTATTGCTTATAGCTTTAGGGTTTCCAAGTCTGGGGTAATTTTATTTTTTTTCTTCTGCCAGGAGACTCAGGCTTTCAGAGTTGATATTCCAAGTAGGTAATCTTTTTCAATGAACATAATATTTCTGTGAATGTATTTTATTCAGTATTGCCGGATATGCAGACTAGACCATATATGTGTAGTTTTCACTAAACTTTACGGGGTTTATTTATGATGAATGAATGAAGTCTAGAAAGATGAATAAAGTCAAGCGATATTTAAACGTCAAAAATGTATGTAAACAATCGCTAATCACTATTTAATTTTAAGCAACATTTATGAATATAGGGGAAAATTAGGTACGGGTACATTATCTATCTAGCCTATACCTAATTAGTTTGATGCATACTCTAAGTATCTACTAACAGAACCGTTTCGTAACAAGTTACTAAAACAAAGAGCAAGGTCACAACTTATTATTATAAATTATTAAATTACCCACTATGCCAACAAAATTAATGACGCGTAGCGTAGCGTAAATTATTCCGAGATTTACACCCACATTATTATGTCAAGTCATGATAACTGTAACTGTGACGAAACTTACGTCAATTGGGCGACATTTGTCACACGTTGACATTTTTCGCACATTTCGTACGTTTTGGTAACATTTGGAGCTTAGACGAGATTTTCGTTACACTTTTGTTGGATCATGGATTGAATATAGTTATGAATAATTAAGAAGCATCATTTATTACTATTAACTTCTTACTACTATGTAATTTAGAGTTGGTGCCAGTATAATTTATGATGAACCTTTATTTATTGACCAATGTTGCTGGGAGTTTGTTGCGCCACTTCTTCTGCCCATTAAAACTACTATGAAGTGGTGAAGAACGGGGATTTTGGGGAACTGTCTTTTGTTATATTGACGTTCAAAAACTACTGTTTCTCAGCCAAGTCTGAATAAATGACTTTTGATTTTGAATGCGTTTTGCACTCGTGATTCTTTTTTTTTCAATGGGTATTTTATGCAACTGCATAATTTAGATTTATTACAGAACAATTTTAACGTAAAAATAAAATGAAAAATCAATTGGACGTGATCATGGTTTTGGTTGCAACAATATTTTGTAATTCGTTTTGGTCATTCTGATCTAGGGCTATATAAAACATGTAATGTTTATTTATGTAATGGTTTTTAATATATGGTCTTTCATTATTTTAGACTCAAAATACATTAAATACAATTTTATGTTTCAACAACTTGAATGTAGTCCAGTTCCACCCAAATGTTTCATGTCTAGGAGACAATTACGATCAATCATTCTATTTATTACCGATATCAATTATGTATTAGGAATGTTTTTAGATAGTACCTAAAGGACCCAAACCAATTCGTTTTAATATAGGTAACTAACAGCAGGTTCAAAGTTTACTATTCAATACTCGCAGTGCTTATGCGCGATATTTTGCCCGCGGCGATTTTTTTTCGCGTGCTGGATTTTCAATGCTCTGCTCAAAACCGAGAGTTGAAAATCCAGTGTGCGATGAAATCACGCCACGATATTTATACGCCCGTGCGATCGTGGGCTAAACGCAAAAAGAGAGCTACAAAACAGTGACTTTTATGAATGAAAGTGGTCAAGGAGGGGGGATTCTATATCTACAGAAATAATAATACGCTTTTGCCTATTGTCAGGAAACAAGTTTAACGGACTATTTCAGTTTGTTTAACTTTCACAAGCACACAATAACACCACAGCGTGCTAATGTTTAACTTGGTAAAATAAATATAGGTTAGTAGTTAATTAATATTCATATTGCTAATTGATGATTATGTTTGCTGAAATGTTTCGATATTTACAAAAAAAGCATTAGTCTAAATGATAGATTTTATGCAATAATGCAATTTTTCTCGCAATTTGTAAGAAGATAGATACTCGTAACCCTTTAGCTTAGGAGGATTCTATTAATTAATTTAAAATTCATTTCTTTTTTAAAGACGTGTGGTGTGACTAATATGGTTGGAATTAGATTTTATTAATTACGGTCTACGTAATAAATCAAAAACAAAAAATAATAATAATTATGAAATAGATAATTCAACGTCTTAAAATCGCGGTCAGAACTTATAATCAAAGTTCAATCTTCGTTTAGCTAATTTAATATACGTATGTACTTTGACTGACTGACACTTCCGCTTCTCCTGACAGTCAAAACCTCACACCTTTCGAAAATGGTAATTATTTCGACATCGTCTGATCAAAAATAATTGGTACCTACTTGAACGTACACATCGTTAGTGAATTTAGATCAAATGTGGGTCGTTAAGTTGGTTCGATTCATGTCCAATTAACAGAATTTACTTGTGAAGTAGTAATGTTAGTATTAATAACTTTTACAGGAACTTAGCATGTCTATTTGAAGATTAGCACCGTTTGATGAATCATCATCTGCTTAGCTTTTTCCCAACTATGTTAGGGTCGGCTTCTAGTCTGACCGGATGCAGCTAAATACCAGTATTTTACATGGAGCGACAGCCTATCTGATCTCCACAACCCAGTTACTGGGTAATACGATACATCTTGGTAAGACTGGTTGTCACTTTCGGGCTTCTGACGACCTGTAACGACTGTCAAAGATCCACGAATGACAGCTGAGACCAACGACTTAACGTGCTAGCCGAGGCACGGAGGGGTCTTGGTATGTGAAGATGGTCACACATCCACGGATCAACCACGGCATGCATAGCTTAACCTGATCGATCAACCCGTGCGGCTGTTATTACTTTGCCACAAGACCCTCCCACCATTTGATGAATCAGTTTAAATAATATATTATTGGGAAAGAAAATAATTTGTTTGTGAAAGGTGCTAACCATGGTGTTAACATAACCGCAAATATTATATCATTTGCACATCTCTAGTCTGCCGAATTTAATGTTATAGTATTCGGGGACCAAAGAGAGCAGCGTTTTCCCAGTGGTAACGACCGCGACTTACGAGCTGTAGGTCGTAGGTTCGAACCTCGTCTAAATTATTTCATCACCACTGCTCTCAAAACGGTGAAGGAAAATATCGGCATAAAACTGGCATATCCCACTCCCTCCCACCAAGAGGAGGCCTGTGTCCCAGCAGTGAATTGTGAATCATACTACAATGCAGCAGCTATCTTTCAATCAACTCACACGCATACATTAGTACCGCGATCGTGTCGTAGTCCAATATATTTTATCTTGAACTCAAACAAGACGAGAATCAAATCGTGTTTAAGATGGCATGAATGATAAATATGTGTATCATTCCTAGATTTTCATTTCTAACGATAAATTATGTGAAGTGACAGTACTTGCATATTTCCCACAGACAGACACATCTCTTTGTTAGCTCAGCACGTGATACTTATGGTAGGGTTATTCTGTTACGTGACATAATTTTGTTATTAATTATTGGGAAATATTTGATTTTCTAAAAACTTATTGACTTTCTAAGGAAAGCTTTTTTAAAATAAAGAATCTCTAAAAAAATTCGGACTTCTAATGATGCATACTTTTTTAATAAATGAGCCTCTTTTTTAACTTTCTGGCCTTTTCTCACGGTTAGGTTAGGTTAGAACTGTGACCAACCGCGCACGTGCCGAGCGAGCGAAGCGAGCAGTGTCGCAGTACGTTATGATTATAGGAAAGCAAAACGGAATTATTTGAGGTTCGATGAAATACATGCCTTACTTATAATGGAAACTGTAGAAATTAATCTAATTAATGCTTATATATTTTCGAACAATACCTACTTTGAATTTTAAACCAGAAAATCCGGCTAGACAGTAATTTTGCTATGCGAAATTGGGCGTAGCAGCGCGGCGTAGCAAAAGGGGTTATTAACCTAGACACTTTATTTACCGATCTATAGATCTTTGGAATTGTTAACTTTTGCTTAAAACTAAATTTAACTTTAACCTCCAAAATAAACCGCTGAAAAAGCTCGGAGCCCATACCCGTATTTTTAAGATCGTTCGCATTCTAATCTCAGTTTCAATCTGTAATAAATAGTAAATACCTCTAATTTACTGCATTTTTTATTACAATTTTAGTCACAATTTCAATTTCAATTTCAGTATCAATTTTGGCCTGCAGGTGATGTGTTTAGCAGCTCAGCTCATCTAGTTAACAAAAAAATTGTCCCCGAGTAAAGACAATATTTTAAACTACTAATAATCGAACGTTACTGGGCCTAGTTACAGAAAGACAGTTCCTACTACAATTTTACATAACCTCAACTTTCCCACATCAATTATCGCCCTAACAATATATAATCAACTTTCTTCAACTCACTTATCACTATAACACTGACCTATGGCGTACAATTTAGATACATGTTACAGAATAAGCAAGTAGAGTAGAGCGATTACGTCAGTACACTGCGCGAGGTTTTGTTTTCTCCGCACTTTCGATTTTATTCGCGACGCGGGCGCACGGCATCTTGTCACAGAGTAACGAAATGTAGAAGACTCACATCTTAGAACGCAAAAATTGTTTGTACAGTTCTTAGGATTAATTTGACTCAACAATGGGCCAAAGTGTTGGTGTTCCACTAGCTACACCACTGCCTAACCCTTCAGGGAATACAGGCGTGATGGGCCAAAATCAACCAATAAGTCCCTTTACATGGCAGGTGACATCGCAGCAGATCCAAGTGGAAATGGCGGGATGAGGTCGACATTTGATAAGGACTGGTCCTTAAAACACCCAGATCTAGAGAGAACTGGAAGGAAATTAGAGAGGGCCTACAGTGGTAAGCTATAGGCTGATAATAATAAAATAGTGCTCTGATATGACTATGACTTTAATATACTAGTGACTTTAATATGACACACAAGAAACTTTAGTAAAAAAAAAACGCTTTAGAAAGGGGCTACCCCACATTTATGAGCGAAGGAGATGATGAGCCTCTACAAAACCGATGTTTTTCTAAAACTGTAAGTCAGTGTAGGCGACAATCCGAGGGCACTTGTAATAGTGGGTAAATAAATCTGTGGGAGATAAGTATCATTCATTTTTACGGTCGGGCAGCTACGTATTATACGTGGTTAAATTTCTTCTTCAAGTTGTGGATGGGGTGCTATGTCGCAAACTATGTTCCACCTCCTATCCTGCCCTATATGTCCAAAAACTTGCAGTTAAAGTGGTTAAACTGATCTTGAGTCTTGGTGTACTGTAAGCGATAGTCTATGGTTTGTCGTCCGCGCGTGCGTGAACTTTTTATCATACGAAGTAAGCCTTCTGTTAATCTTTTCGTGATCGGGTGGCGTCTGGTGGAAATAAACGCTCTCTTACTACAGATAACAAGGCATTAATCATGCCATTGAACTGATGGTCACAATGTAGTGGAAGGCATTTTAATTAGAAAGTTGTGATTTAGATCGAGACACGGTCCGTTAAAAAGATTACTTGTTTCGTTTTACTGGAAATTTCGAGATTTGTAGCATTGAATGCGCAAAAAAAAAAAATACAAAAGAAAAAAAATACTGTTTTCTTCCACCGGACCTTTGAACCATGAGTGAACTTGATATTTTATTAGGATACCTTATAGATTGTAATTAGCTAGCAATTTGATGCTTATTAAAAACTTGGTTGCCTTATTAATTTAACTGTTGATAGACAAATATAATAAATTACTATCATCCTTATAAACATCCTACGGATTTCTACCATTTTCTCAAGTTTTATAAAGATTTCGAATAACGCCAATTGACCTTCAATTAATTTATATCCCAAACTAGCTGACCCGCTTACAGAATTTACCAATTTTCCGGGAAACTAATCAATTTTTTCTTTCCATAAAAACCTAATTAGGACGATTACGAAAGTTTTAAAATAAAAAATAGTCACTTCGGGCCCGCCGTTCTCATGTGATAGACTTACCAACGCAGCAAGATTTTATTTTTATTTATGCAATAGAAGATAGATATATGAATGTTAATGAAATAACCATTTATGTAAATCATACTTAACCTTAAAATATAAACAATTGCATTAAGTATAAGTAATACTTACATTGCATTGCAAAAATAAACTGCTTTGAATGTAAATCACCTATTTCTGTGTATAAAACTGCTATTGACGTACGCCGCTAGTTTATATGCATTACGCTTAGTAGATGTCTTTAAGAGGCCAATGATTATTGTTTTACTACCTACGTTACTTAGTTGGTGCAATGTTTGAAAAATATGAATGTGGGTTTTCGGGTCAAGAGCAAAAATGTATCGTCAAAATCGTAGCATGTGAATCAAATTTCTTTTGATTCATTTATAATGTCAGGGGGTTGATTTTTCAATCATCTGATAACTTTATTCGAGGAATAATTTTGAAATATTGATAGTTATTTCATACAAAAACTGTCAAACGTCAATTTTATTCCACGAATAAAAGTTATCTGTCGATGGAAAAGTTAGCCCTTAGAAAGAAAATAACTTATTTTGAAGACGGCAATTAAAAAGGACTCTTTTAATATTTAATTACATTAATATGCATTTTCGGAACTGGGACGGGGCTCGTGACTAAATAATAAAAATATAAAGGTTAAGCTAAGTTTGCCGCGGTCGGTTAGTGGATGGGTGACCATCCATTACATATCAAGACCCCTCCGTACCTCGGAAAGTACGTTAAGTCGTTGGTCCCGGCTGTCATCTGTAAATCTTAGTCTGAAAACTAGTCTTATTATGTGTTACCCAGTAACTGAGGTGTGGAGGTTATCTGACCTCCACACCTCAGTTACTGGGTAGTCGCTCTATGTAAATAAAATACGGGTACTAAAATCTGCATCCGGTTAGACTAGAAGCCGACCCCAACATAGCCGGGAAAAAGTTAAACATATTGATTAACTGCCTAATTATTCTTTATGTTTAATTATATGACAATTTCATTCATTCATAATTCAGAAAAAAAATCACGCAACAAAATAATAACCTCAATCATCAAGATAAGATCGTACGCCAGTGGATTGTAATAAAAAATCAGTACAAATACCAAACAGCCTTACCTGTCAATAACAATTACTAGATTACTCCTTATCTGCTGCAACTTAATTACTAATTATGCACTAAGTATATCTAAAGCCTGGTTGAGATGAAACTAGTTTTTCAAGCGAGAGTAGTCAGCTAGCAAGCTAGTCACTCTGGCCTCGGGTACACAGAACTATCTTCATTGTTAGGATAGTAAGCTGGCTATAAAGCCAACAAGTTAGCGCCTCGCTTTGATCAAGGGTGGATATGAAAGGGATTCTACTAAGACCTCTTATTTTTTTAACCGATTTAAAAAAAGGAGGTTCTTTATTCGACCCGTATGTATGTATGTTTGTAAGTCCGCGATTTTCTCAAAAAATAATGAACCGATTTTTATGTTTCTTTCACTAGCGTGATCTACATACTTTCAGGAAGGTTTTAGTATATAATACATTAGGTTATTATTATTCAGGCATATTAGCCTACGTATCAAAGCCGCTTCAATGACACTTTATTCCTAGCATCGTGTAGACCGCTCTAACCAAGCCAAGACAGTAAGCCAGGATAGGAAACCGAGATATTAATTTGCTAGTTTTCAGGCTGGGATAGCAAGAAAACAAGACGCTATCAAGCTAGTTATTCTGGCCTTGTGTATACACTATCTATATAGATAGTAATTAATAATAATTTTATATAACAGATAATTCAAAGTCAACGCACAGCCTAAGCCGCTGGTCCTAGAGACATAAAATTTGAAGGGTGTGTTCTTTGTGAAGAGAAAGTATCTACTAAGAAAGAGTTTTTCGAAATTCCACCTATAAGAGGGTGAATGGGGGAAGGATGAAATTTCACGCGGACAAAGTCGCGGGCAGAAGCTAGTACAGGATGTTCCTCATTTTTTGGCTAGTAAAGTAATAAGAAAGTTAGTAAAGTAAAGTAGTGAAACTGTGTTGCGGAATTAGGGTGTAAGTTGGATAGTAAGCTAGATCAAAGTCAAACTCAAAGTTTTTTTTGTTAAACATAGGTGTAAAAATATGTGTTATAAATATAATAGGTAAGTACAGAGCTCTCTATGTTTTGCCGTTAACAGCGTAAAAACAACAATTAGAAACAGGCATATGATATTACACACCCTATGAAATTACAATTGAATAAGATAGGGTATTATTTGTTCACTATACTATGAAACTATGAAAAAACTAGCCTCGTGTAATCTATTAGGCCTTAGTGATCGCGTGTTGACATCTCATAACAATAAAAGATGAGTATCAGGTACTTACCTACAACAGTTATCTTAGTTTCATGTTCTCTAGATTTAGGATAATTTACTCATTATCTGTTTAATGATTTATCATTCGCATTCCAGTTTCGAAATCATCAGTTAATCTTGAGGTTGTCAGTATCATACCCATAGTACCTAATTGGTGTTATTTAGTGATTTAGAAATGTGATGACGGCTAATAGAGATGATATATTTTGTTGGATTATGAGATGCTGCGCCAACACCTAATAAATTGGGATAAGGACAAGATGATGATTGTGTATCTCAAATAATTCTTATTTACCAAACGACCAATTTGTTCGTAGCTTTTGCTACGGCAGCGTTCGCTTCGCTTCGTTCTAACCTAATCCATTTAGTCGCATCGCAGTAACTAACACGTATGTGTGTAACTCTAAATACGTGTTGACCTTCTAATTATGAAAACTTTTAAAAATAATTTAGCCTCTTTTTAACTGTCGTTCTTATTGCTAACTGTTGTTAGAAAAGGCCAGAAACTTAATAAGAGGCTCAGTTATTCAAAAAAGTATGCTTCATTAGAAGGTCAATACGTGTTTAGAGGTTCAGTTAAAGATTTCCCTAAAATTATCTTGGTTTGTTGTGTATGATTATGTAGCATTGTATTGCTGCCTGGTTGATAATGTCAGTTTGAATCACGTCCATGATATTGTTTTACATACTTTGTATTTTGGACTATAATAATTAACCTAAGATAAGTTAAGATCTAAGAGTAAGTAGTTTTACCTTTTAGACCTCAAACGAATAAATAGTAAGATTTCAAAATCTAAATAGCGATTCTAGTACGATATGAACATTAGGTACGTACGGGTACAGTGCGCAAACCGGTCCACGTTGACCCATTTATAACAATATCGAGAAACCAGCTCAAATACACTAGACTTTTATTAGTTATAGAACTATGATAGTGTACAGTCAGTGAGACAAATATTAATGTCCTCGCAATTATAAATTGAAGCGAAAGCATTTGAATTTGCGAGGACAATGTTTTGTTTTTGCCAAAATCACACGATAGATTATAAACATTAGCGCTACAAGGATTTTTGGCATGTGGCCAAAATTGGAACTAACGCCGCCATTTAGTTTTTTAATTACATTTCTCAAAACAAAGTGCACAAATGTTTTTTCATTCGAGCGCCAAAGATCTTTGTAGCAGAGTTTAATATGTACTTACGTTATACATCGAACGCATAAACTCTGCCTTCGTTATCTTAAATACCAAAGAAACGCGAAGGGTGATATGTTGCTTATCTCTCACTCCGTCGTGAATTCCTTTATTCCGATTTGACAAGCTTCAATAAGCTATCTCCTAAGAATAGCAATGTTTTAATTGAAAATGTAGATACATGCAATTCAAACCAAGTGTTGTGTTGGCAAATAAAATGTGAGCGGATTCGTGAACGTGGCGCGGAAATCAAGATCCGTCTGGTCGCGTCCGCCTCCGCGTTCGAACGACGCATACGCACCGAATGTAATGCATATCAATGCATAGAAAGCTGTCGTACAGGAAATATAGACGATTTTCCAAAGAAAAAAAAAACTAACTCATCAAATTTTTTTAAACGGATTTAAACGTGGATTTGAAGTATTTTGTTAGAAATATGCAAATATAGTGAAGTAATCGCTACGATTTTTCATAATGAACTGTTATTTTTAAGCTTGGCTTGCGTAAGAAATAGAAATACATGTGTTGTTGTTGTGAATGTTTTGACCAAAATATATCTGTAGCTAAATACTTACATAACATGAACCTAGAGATCTAGAAATCTAGACCGTATTCGTATAACGATATCATTATAATGCCATTATATGTATAAAGATTCAAAATCTTAGGTAATAAAATAATTAAAGTTAAAATAGACTACACATACTTACTTAGTTTATTTATTACTTAGTGGGGTGTGGTTGTGCCAATGACACAGATAGAAAAAAATATCTTTTGTTTAAAGCCAGTAACAAATCATGGGGCGATCCACAATGATTGTAACCTAATGTTACAAGTATGGGGTATGATGGGTCTGTGCGGCAGCCTTCCTTATCTGTGCCAGTACGTTGCTGAGCTCTGCATGCTTCCTCTTAAAAGGGACGTGTGTGCTCGGACGACGCTTCAAGAACTTCAGGGCGCGCTTATCCTTTGAAACCTTGAGTAACTCCATATACCATGACTGCCATGAGCGTGTCCAACAACCTCACGAACCAGAAGGCCAATTCCAATAATTTAAAAATGTTCAAAATCTAGTCGCAATCTCATCTGTACGACAATCAATTTATTTATTTATGTACTTTATTGTACACCACAAAAATACAACAGGTAAAGATACATCAAACACTACAAAATATACAATGGGCGGCCATATCGCTTTCTGCGATCTTTTCCAGGCAACCTTAATCAATGCCATAAACTTGTCAAAAATGTAGGAAAATTTGAGGTACTTTTAACAGATTGAGACTGAGATCAGACTATGAACGTTCATAAAATTACAAGAATTGCCCCTCGTGCTATTCCCTAAGCACGAATTCCGTGCTTTGGGCCGAAGCTGCGAGCGATTCATACTCCGTGTCACCTACTGACTTAAAATTAGTTCTGGGTCGAACTAACAAAGAATGAAAACACGATTTGTCAATTGTCCCTACTGGCGATTTGTATTTGCCCGTCAAAAAATATTAATTTGACACTTTTTCGAACACTTAGAGAGTAGATCCCTAGGTCCGGGACCAGGAAAAACGATAAGAGGCTCTTAGACTCTTATCGTTTTTGCAAACTTACCCTGAAATGCATTAAGTAGTTAGGCAAGTAAGTTTGCAAAAACGAGTTGTTTCAAACGGTTGGTAACATATTAACATAACATACGGCAAGGCCATCATTTTGTAATTGTAATTTGAAACAACACTTTTTTTGGTTAGACGATAGTTAACGTCATTTTTGACGTATACCTACTCGTGCGTCTAGTGGACGTGAAACAACCCACCCTGAGTGCCTAATTGATTTTTCATCATGTACATTATGTGTTTTATTTAATCAATTATAAATATAATGCGGTTATTAGTGCGAAATAATTCGCCACTAAGTAACAATAAACGTTATATTTAGCACGTTAATTGCTTGAGTATTTCTTTTTGTTCGTGTTGGTTTCAGTATTACAAAACCTAAATATAGGCTATTAGTACTAGTCGAGTTATTTCAAAATGTTTTATCTTTGTTAGTACAGTTACACACTTATTTCTGGTACTATTGTCTAATATAATAAAAACGGATAGTAGGTATGTCTTTTATTTATACAGGGTGTATCAGAAAGGTGTGGTCCAAATTAAGGCTGTGATACAGACGATCATGCTGAACATCTTTCTCCATGGGACCAACATCGTAATCGCGAAAAAATAATCAGTCATCCCATACAAATCTTCAATCAAATTGATCCAAATGTATGGGATGATTGATTATTATTTTTTCGCGATTACTATGTTGGTCCCATGGAGAAAGTTGTTCAGTACGATGGTCTGTACCACATCCTTAATTTTGATCACATACACCTTGCTGATACACTCTGTATGCCTGTCCAGTGGTAGTAATGGTCTATATTTTATGTTGCTAATTAATTCGCACCTTTAAAATAAAACCATTACTAAACGAAATTATAAAATTTTATAGGAGTGCCAAATATATTATTAAATATAATATAATATTAGGAAAAAGTCACTGTTTTTTGTCAATAAAATCTGAGTGCAGGGTTCTATATGACAATTTTTATTAAAATTACAAGCTTATATTGCGGTTTACGTATATTTTAAATAGATGGCATTGATAACTCAATTCATTAAATTTTTCGTTTAGTAACGGTTTTACTTTAAAGGTGCGAATTACTGTGGGTGTGAATTAATAAATAAGTAGGTATGAGTATTTGTTTTCGCAGAAGTGATAAAGCCATCATAGATCAGCAGGTTCATCTGGTAGATACTGTAACATCTCCTAGTATTTTATCTCACGAAGTGACACGCTCTTTACTTGTGGTAACCAAGTGTACAAACACGCTATGAATGTTTGGAGACGAGTAGCGTCAGGATATGATACACGCACACTTCCGACTTTGCCATTGGATGCTTATAATATTTTGAAACTTTGTCACTGCCAATATATTAATGAACTCGACTGTACCAATAGCTCCTGCGCTGACACGCACATTCACAGCGTGTGCACAAGTAAAGCGCGCGTCGCTTCATGAGATAAAAATACCGTATGTACTATGCGATCTAAATAAAAATAAGAAGGACCGGCCTTGCCTGAGGTCATTACCAAATTCGTTAAAAAAACCTTATGAATCTATGTGTTGCACTAACGTACAAAACAAAAATGTTGTTAATGCGCAAATGATTGAACATTGACGAATGAAATGATAGTGATAATAGTTTTCTCGACGCCAGTACTTATAGTTACTAATAAGTTAGACGTAACAGCCGGCCGTGTTACACTTCGGTCCGGTTTCTTACATAAAAATTACGTAAAGCTTGGACTCAAGCGGGCGGACGCGTGCGCACGTTTTTCATTCATCTATGATAACACGTGACTATGTCTTGTGTTATTCATTAATCATATTTATCACGGATTGATCGATATCGATATTAAAGCTTATAAAATATTATTATTCTTTTAAATATTATGCTTTTTATTGGAAGCTTTCAAAAGCTGTTTCTTAAAAACATTGGTCATTATTTTTAAAACGTAGTATAGTAATTTATTTTAATGGGTTTTCAAGTTTTTTGTTTAAAAGTAAACTAGTCGCGAGCTCGAACTCACTGGTGGTCATGGCCAAAAGCACGCTGTCTCGCCTGGCGTCGCGTCCGACAGCGCTAGGATCAGTAATGAGCAGTTAGACGCTAGTTTACATGAACAACGTCTAGTTCTCACGCACAGAACCACCATTCCAAACTGATAGGTGCGTAAAAAAAAATCGAACAGTTCTTCGGAAAATCGAGTTTTATGAAATCACTAGCTTTTGCCAGCGACTTCGTCCGCGTGGAATAATGACTTCCGGAAATTGAGGCACTAACTCTCATACAGTCTTACCACAAAAAACTTAGACACGCTCTAAACACGTGTTTAGCAACGGTTTAGCAAAAGTGATACCACGAAACCATGTTTAACCATTGTTTAGGATTAGACATGGCTTAGACGTTGTTTAAATTTAAACAACAACAGCCCCTTGTTTAGCGCGCGTTTAACCCTCGCCATAATAAAGATCGCCTTTCTCTCAGTACGTAAATTGCAATGGTTATCTTCGATTATGCTGATTTTAATGATTTGGACGACATGGAATTTATGGATAACTATCGTGATCAAGTATTTGTCATTGAGAGGAAATGTCGTAAGACGGAATTTTATACAAAACCATTTTGGATTGAATTAAGTAAACGTTTTAATTAAGGTAGAATGAGTACACAAACTTGTAATTTTAATTAAGATAAATAGAAAAAAAATACATTATTACGTTTCTTAAAGATATTTAACTCCAGGGCCTTCTTTTCCTTTTCAAGAATTAAAATATCTAATTCAAATTTATGTCTTAGCTCTTGGTGACATAGTTCCCGTTTTTGGTATGCTATTTTAAGAGCATATTCTTCTTCTATCAGGTTAAATGATTTTTCCTTTATTACTAAATTATTTTCTAATATTACCTATACTTTTATGACTTACACTGAAAAAAAAACAATGCATATATTAGCATGTTAACGGTTACATAAGAAAACTGACCCAGCCTTGTGTCGTTTTGCATTGTCAGTTTCTTTTTTAGGATTTTTCTGTTTTTATTTTTTTGGCTGGGATGTGGTTGGTCCGTTTTGTGAGCATCTACAAAGTATACCTACAATATATTAATTTTATGATCACTGATAAATATAAAGAAACAGAAAAGTCAAATTATATGTAATAAACAATTTCATTATTTGTATCATTGATATCATCAATAACAACATCTTCCATTAAAAAAGCTTCTCCAACTTCTACATCCCTAAAGAAATCTCCATTTTTTCTTACTTGCTAGCGGCTCGGTAAAAATGTTAAAAAACGGTTTCTCACTCAACTTCAATAATCTTTTTCAAACAAACAACTCGCCACCCCCACACACTGTCAGAAGCAAGAACTGTCATTGAAAAGTACGTTCCGTTCCGTTGTCAATATACAAAAAACTTTTTATATTTATTTCTGTATGGTTACCAATGGTGGATTCGTTAATTTGATTGAATAGTACTTATTTTCAATTTTACAACTTAGTTACTCCGTAATAACAATTGAAACAAAAAAAAAACGATAGAAAAGAGAAAGACTCAACAAATGAAAACGGCTTAGAACGAAACCTTTCTTAGGGTTGCCAAATTAAAACAAGGGTAGGTCAATTTAGGCAGTGTTTAGCTAAATATATGTTAAACACGTATTTGTGGTAAGAAATTTTAAACACTTGTTTAAGCAGTGTTTATTCCTTAGACATTGTTTAACTAAACAGGTGTTTAAACGTTGTTTTATTTATTTTTTGTGGTAAGACAGATAGAGTTTAACCGATGTGCTCTTTCTTCTGCCGATTCTTGAGAACGCGTATTTCTCATTCAACGCGTTTTTCAAGACAATAGCGGACGGACGCCGGCGTCCGCTTGGGGCTTGAATAACTAAAAATATATAACTACGTCTAATATATAAAATAATATTAATAAAACCTACTTCACTTAAAACTAAAAACCTATAACTACTATAATTAATAATACCTATACCTATAATTAATAAAAGTACCTACGCTTTTACCTACTTAATATTAAAAAAAAAAAACTGAACATAAATTAACCAAAACTTACTTACTACTAACTACTACTAACCTATTACTACTTCACCTAAAAAGAAATGCTGTTTTCCCAACATTTCCCTTCACTGCTCTGCTCCTATTGATCGAAGCGTGATGAAAAGTATACTATAACCTGCTTAGGAGTATGAAGAACAATTGTACCAAGTTTCGTTGAAATCCGTCGAGTGGTTTTTGTTTCTATAACGAACATACAGACAGACAGACAGACAGACAAAAAATTTACTGATTGCATTTTTGGCGTCAGTAACGATCACTAATCACCCGCTGATAGTTATTTTGGAAATATATTTCATGTACAGAATTGACCTCTCTACAGATTTATTATAAGTATAGATTACAAATAAACTTATTGAATTCTTCGATAATTGAGCTTTGTCGGTACGGACTTGATTTTGAAGATTTTACAGTTTTTTTATTACTTATTGACATACACCCAAAGTTTATTTATTTATTATTTATTTATTTATTTATATAATCACTTACAACTATTATTACAGGTATAACCCAATGCAATAGTGAAGCAAACCAAAAATAACAACTTATTTTCTAAAGCTAATTACATATAATGTTATCCTTGTCCTTTTTAAGTTACGTTAAAAATAGCAAGAAAAACGAATCTTTGTTGGCTCATAACTTTTTAATGGCTTTTTATTTTACTATTCTGTTTCCGTACAGACACAATTAATATAAAGTCAAAACGATACCATGTTTAACGTTGGATGCACAATGTCAAACAGTGGAGTAATACTCTCCCGAAATTTGTATAGAAAAAATATCGACAAGTGGCACCTTAATATTCGTAGAGTTCAATTACAAGGTTAGGTATCACAGGATATAACTACGAAACTTTCTAAAAAATCTGCATGATAGTGTATTGATGTCTGCGTGTGAGTTGCAGATTGAAATAAATGAATAATTACGTAAAATGTACATAGTTACTGTTGATTTAGTCACCTGCATCCTGCATCCGTTAAAGGGGTTTTTCTACTTTGAACGGCCTTCTATATGTTCGTGGACTGTTTGTTTTCACCAATTTGATAATGATTTTGGGTTTACGACGTCAGGCAAGGTCAGCCATACCTTCATATTCTAATTTAATGTCAATTTCAGCAATGACAGCACATCTAAACTGGGTATAAGAGCTGTCAGTGTCAATATTCTACAACAATGATTGACAGCTCTTGAATGCGGTTTAGTTGTGCTAGTCGCGTTCATGGTGTAATCCGTCCTTATATCGCATAGTAAGATATTACGAAGCCTAAGTACCAGCTGATCTATGATGGCTTTATCACTTCTGCGAAACCACATAATAGTCACGACTACGATCCTTGTACGGTTAGAACGGTAATATCGAGCCTTATTACGCTTATATCATATACTTAATCACTTCCTGCGACACCCACGGAAACTGATGGTTTATCAAAACTACGAAGAAAATATGCGTAGCTGCATTTATGACATAAACTCATGCTTCTTTACCATAGGCAGAAACTACAGAATGCCACTTCCCACCACAATCCTTACACATCCACTGATTTTACTTCTTCCTCGAACATACGAGACATGCACACCCATTGCAAGTGCTTACTGCGCACATGACCTTTGTGAAGAATCACCGACTCATCATCTGCCTAGCCTTTTCCCAACTATGGTGTAGTCGGCTTCCAGTCTAACCGGATGCAGCTGAATACCAGTATTTAACATGGAGCGACTGCCTGTCTGACCTCCACAACCCAGTTACTGGGTAATACCAGTCTTATCAAGGGGTATCCCCTTGATAAGACTGGTTGTCAGACTTTCGGGCTTCTGAATACCCGTAACGACTGTCAAAGATCCACGAATGACAGCCGGGACCAACGGCTTAACGTGCTTTCCGAGGCACGGAGGGGTCTTGGTATGTAAAGATGATCACCCATCCACAGACCAACCGCGGCAAGCGTAGCTTAACCTGGTCGATCTTATAGTTCGGAAAGAATCACCAACTATAAGACATTAATTAGCAGACATTTATATATCAAGTTGTTTACGTCTTTCAGTTAGACCTTTGCAAGATCACAAAGTGAACCCAAGACGGACGATGTCAAAGATTTTGACAACTCGGCACCAGCTCTCATGGGCTTAAAGAAGTTGTTTGTTGCCAGTACACACGGCTACACATCAAGCTATACATTTCCAGTTTTAGCTGACCTCGCATTGTATAGGTTTTTGTACAATCAGAAGTCAGATTAGGGGAAGGTTGCTATGAATGGACCACTTAACTTTACGACAACATATCTCAAAAAATATAAGTGATAAAATTAAAGCAGTTTATTATTTTTATTTTGTAGGACCTTTATTTATAATAATCAAACGCACAAACAATTCGGCCTTACACTTTTTGGTATAAACGAAGAAAACTAAATCTTGGGCTGTTACCTTCTTTGGACCATGGGCACCTTCATTGAACCACCAGGTTGCCAATGGACTTCGAGAAATTTGTTCTAGAGGTCCAATCAAGGAAACTTCTTATAATTATCAATATGATTAAATTATGGCATACGAGGAGAGACAAACAATACTCATACACATAGGATAAGTAAACAAACTATAGTTATAGGATACTTGATTACTAATTTAATTTTACATCCGGTATTTAGACATGTTCTTTGGCTTTTTGGTTTACTCCATCTAACCTTCGTTTAAGCGTTGCTTTCGGGACTCCGTATATTCTGCTTGCTTCATTTAAACCAGTTTTTTGTTTCCTTACTGATTCTAAAGCAAGTTTCATACCTGTTTCATTCCATGAAAAGTATTTTCTTTTATTCGGCGACATTCTGAAATTTTAAATTTATAAGTACTTAATCATTATCCAGAGGTTTTTTCCATAATTAAATATTAATTAGTGAAATACTCGGTGCCTATTCCCTTACTTATGACCAAAAAAAAATACAATAAAAAAATGCTATGATTGGACCGGTCCAACGGTGGAACTCCCATGAGGTCCATTGATGGCAACAAGGTACTCGTTAAAAAAAGAAAATCTAAAATATACATGGACATGATTAGAGAAAATTGAATAACACACATGGAATCACAATTAAATTGTCTAATATTTCATAACAGTGCACGCAAACAAATATGAATAGAATGATACTTACATCAAATTGTTCCGAGTCAAATAGTAAGATTTTGACCTCCGCAAATACAACCACACGCGTCACTCCTCGCCACGTGCCGCAGCATCACTGAGGTAAGAGGGGGGTGCAACTGAGCCGCCACGGACACGTTTCTACTGGTTTGGGTGTTGCTAGCTTGGACAGTTTTGGAAATACCTTGATGGTCCAATGAAAGAACTAGTCCAATGATCGCAACTTTCCCCTATACTGGTTATGTATAGCCGTGCGTACCTAAATGACTCAAAAGTGTTCGAAAAAAGAATGTCTAGCATGTACCGTAGAAGGTTCGCTAAATTGTAATCTAGTGTGACCTAGAATGTCCAGTAATTGTCCGCAATACCAGTGTATAGAGCATAAATTGCTATTGTGCCCCAATCAACGGTAATACACCAGCTAATAGTAGTTCTCTGTGCATTTCCCATAATACACGACATAATGCACGACTATTATGCATTGTGGCATTTATGGAAATGACCAATTGGTCACATAGTGGTCAAGTGATCACTCATAAGATAATTGTTGGCGATTTAACTTTAATTTTACGTTTGTGTATTGCGAACGATTGAACTGAATTGTAAATAATTTGTGAGTCTAGGAAATTAAATATTTTTTTATCTATGCAATTTTTTAGTATATGATGACTACTAAAAAGTTTCAATACATTGAAAAAGAAAAGAAAAATAATAATTCTCGTAATTTTAAGAACGTTCACAGTCTGATCTCAGTCTCATCTGTCAAAAAATACTTCTAAATTCCGTAAATTTTGACAAGTTTCTAACAGTTGTTTGTCGCCGAGATGAGAGTGCGACTAGATTTTGATCGTTTTAAATTACGAGAATTGGCCTTCAGATAAGCTAGACGCGTACATAGCGACCGAAGCGTGGAATCCACTAGGCAAGCCCCTTTACCAGGTAGACTGTTGGTATGAAGACGCTAGAGTACAAGTACAGTGCGGCCAACGAGAGAATGAGTTCTCGACAGTCAGTTTCATACAAAAAATTGCAACAATTTGAGGTTTCAGGAACGCATTCTCTCGATGGCCAGACTGTAGTAGAGGTAAGCGAAAGCACAGTGACGTTGCAAAACTACACCCAAAGTCAACTATGCCCAAAGTCAATAAGTAAATCGTTTGAAATCATTTTGTCTCCCGAGACGTGAATAAACTTCTTCTAGACACAGTGATGCGAAGTCTGTCGTGAGTAATATCTACGTAATTAAATCGGTGATGTTTGGTATTACTAAATAAAGATGTCTGTCTGACCTATCATCACCCTCAGCGGATATTAAACCCGCTTATTTCAACATACAGCGGAACCGACTATGAGTATTTAATTAAGTATTAATTTAACCTACGTAACATGTGTGAAAATAGTCTATATTATTTCCTTCTTTGGAAAAAGTTTATGAGGTACCTAGTCGCAAAAACAAGTGACCTAATGGGCAATTCTCGTAATTTTAAAAACATTTACAGTCTGATCTCAGTTTCCCTACATTTCCCTACATTTTGACAAGTTTTTGACATTTGTTTGTCGCTGAGATGAGATTGAGACTAGATTTTGAACGTTTTTAATTACGGGAATTGGCCTTCTGATGTTATCCAAACATTATTAGTCGAACAAACGTTCGTCGAGATGATGTTCTGTCACACCTCTGATAGTTGACCAAACGTACTGTCGCCTTAAAGTCGCATATTTGTTTGTCGCAACTGTTCTATCATGCGACACAATACATTATGCTCAACGCATTAATGTAGCGTCTGTTACCTTTGAGTAGCATCATAAATTAAAATAATATCCATGGCAAAATAGCCAACGTTAAAAATAGTAAACAAGATTGATACAGTAGAATCAGAGAAGAAATCACTGCCTATCTCTGGAAGAAGCATACCAAGTAGCCTTATGAATGAGAAGGGAAAATGAGGATAATTTTCTTCTCTGGAGAAATTTTAGTTTGATTGAGCGTAATAATTACGCCCTTGCAGCTCCAATGGTTGCCTAACACGTCAACAACGAGACGCGTTGAATAGATATTCATCATTTGTCAATCGTCAACACCTCTTCAGAACACTTGTTAAAGTAGTGTATTTAATACATAAATTAAGGGCCTATACTACCTCAAATGGCTTAGCATGATCCTCCGTTATGTCGAAAATACTGCAGCATTAATTTTCAAATAAATATATGGTAAAGTTGAGGATTAATGTTAGGTCTTATGTTAGACCAAAACACGATTTCATAAAATTTTCTCGATAGAAAAAAATTCCAAAGTTACCTCCAAACCGAACAATAAACCGCTGGTATTCAAAAAATACTCCAGATTAGATCATGAAACTTTGTATACTAACCGAACTAACTATAAAGCAGGTCTTATGTTATTTACTTTTTTTTAATTACCATTATTTTCACCGTAAAAAGCAAATACCTTTACTATTGGCGCTGCCTGCCGCCTAGCACCGCACTCTGTCTCGCTCTCACTCAGTCCGCGAGCAGTATCGTGCAAGCGAGATAAAGAGTGAATTTTAGGTGAGGTAGTGTAGGCTCTTAACATGCTAAGCCGGCAGAAGCTTCGTTTGAATGTAAAAGCAACTATTAAACGTTTCGCAACGGCCGCCTGCGTCCCCGCAACGGCAATTATACTGCAACTGTTGCAAGTTCGTTGCACACTGCAAAATAGAGTAATTATCTATCCGATCGAACATTCTGTTTCGAATTTCATATCAAATTTGCATATTTTTGAATATTACACCTAAGGAATGAGTATTATGGCCGCTTCATGGTGACCGTATCTTCAGACAATAAAAGATGGAATAGTCATCGATAATTGATTAATTTTCGCTTGACTTTCATGGATTATTTGTCTTAAAAATACAGTAGCTTTTGTTCGAAACGACAAATTGGTACCGTGTACCTAGCTTCTGACGTTTCATAAGTGCCCATGTTTAAGTGAAACAAAATAATTTAATTTGATTTGTTTGCAAAGTAATGACAGTGGAAAGATCCTATTTTTTTTTTCAAAGACAGCGGTCTTTCCAACGGTTTTTCCTGGTTTTCCGAAGCAACACCACCTAACATTAGCGAACTTAACATGACAATATTAATCGCTGCTATTAAAATAACTTAAATACAATTAACAATACCAGTACACGGCACTTCCTAACATTAAAGAAATATCAGCTTTCAATCAGAATAACATAGACCAGCACCCTAATTGCGAAACACACTATCGACCTCAATTTGAATCATTTTGAAGCATATTGCTAATCCATTGCTTCATATGTTCGAAAAATGTGTCTGCTCAACAATGTAAAAAACGCAATGAACGTTGTTGGTCTGTCAAAATGAAACCCATTGCTACTGATAGTGTGTTACGCAATTACCCTGCAGGAGTAAAATTCTATACAAAATTGCTCCTTTCCTTTGCAAACAATACTACCATACCTACAGAATAATACAGCGGGTATCAGAAATGTGTTGCCATATTTAAGGTTGTAGCACAGACCATCAAACTGAACAACTTTCTTAATGGGACTAACATTGTAATCGCGAAAAAAATATCAGCTGTCCGATACAAAACTTCAATACCTACTCGATCCAAATATATGGGACAACTTATAATTTTTTCGCGATTACAATTTTGGTCCCATAGAGAAAGTTGTATGTACAGACGCCAGCACATCATGCTACTACAATCTAATTTCTTTAATGATTTTCAACTTTATCGCTAAAGCATTAGGTTAAAGGTTGATTGGGAAAATTTTACAGTTTCGGGTTGCTTGATGTGGTGTCTGTACAATCGGATTGTCTGTATCACACCCTTAAAATAATCACACATTTCTGATTCATGCTGTATACAAAGAATACATTGAAATCAAAAGTAAATCACCTTTCTAACAAGCGGTGTCTCGTATAATAGGCGTAATGACGATAATTGCGCAAGAGCATGATAAAACAGCGTAGTTGGAACAATGGCGGTAGATAAATATATCTAGCGTGGAATACAATGACATTGTTTGTCTCGTGAGTTAGGCCTTTTTATTTTTTATAGAAACTGGATCTGGATTCAACAATATAGAAGTAGAATCAATTCAACCAACATTTTGAGTTTTATAGGTTTTTCTACAAGAGGATTACTATGTGTCTACTGTGTTTCAATCATTAAAAATATCAGTCACTTTTTCTAAATTGATAATCTACATTTCATAAAAATAACCTTTTTATTTTCCTTTTCATTAAACTATTTCATATTTATATGCTCAATTTTATAGACAGTTTTTTCATAAAAGTTACCTGATATTTTAATATTTTATTTGGTTAAACGAAGTCGGTTAAAAAGTCAATTTTATTAAGATGTAATCCTAAACAAAACATAATTCATTAACAATTTCATGGCGCTAATTTCTGTGTAGCGAATTTGAGAACGAACTTAATTTCAGCTCTTGATTGGCTTTAATTAAAATAAGGCTAAATAAAAGTGTAAAACAACAAAGTTCAAAACGGTACCTAATTGATACCAAAGGACAAAATAGCCTTCAGATGACCTTGCAATATTGTAGAGTAAACAAAACTCTAAAAACCATCGACTTCTAAAAAAGACACTACAAAGTGAAAAATTACTTATTTCGGAAGTCGGTGTCGTTGGGTTCGCATTTTCGTTGTTTGCCACCGACTTCCGAAATGTAAGTTATTTTTCACTTTGTATTTTTTGGAAGTCGGTGGTTTTTTTCTTGAAAAAATAATATTTTTCACTTTTTGTTGTACAGAGGCCAGCACGTCAAGCTACCCCAAACTGTCAGATTTTCCCAATTGAATATGAACCTTATTCCTTTGCACTAAAGTTGAAAATCTATCAAAGAAATTTGACAGATTGGGGTAGGTTGACCTGCTGGCGTCTGTACTTACCCCACACAAATTCGTAAAACACTACTTGCTATAGGAATATCAGTGACAGGAAGCCATTATAACATCATCAATATAAACTAAGTGGCAAAAATACGTATTATTGAAGCTAACTCAAAAACTACCAAAGCAAAATTAATAAAATATAGGTATATAGGACCACCCCTGAGGCCCTATCCATTAAAAAAAATAATTTTTGAAATAGATTAACAATTGCCGGAGTTATCGCGTAACAAACATACAAAAAAAAAAAACAATCGAAGTCGAATTGAGAACCTCAGCCTTTTTGAAGTCTTTTAAAAATACTGTTGAAGATAAATCAGAATGAAAAAAACAAAATAATGAACCATTTGTACTAATATTAAATAGAAGACTGCCTCGTTGGTGGTTGCAAGTGCTACTGTGGAGTGTGAGGTCCTGGGATCAAATTCCAGGTCGGGCAAAGTGTTATAAGGTTTTTCTATCAAGAATGTCTCAGTCGCAGCCCAGAGTTCGGATTTGTGCTCCGTTGATGGCAAATGGCTCGCCCCCTATTAGGTATGGGTGTGTAATAGCATAACGTAATAGCATAATAAAAATTGTATAATATCACTTGAAATAACGTTCAAATGATATAATTTTCATATGCTATAAAAACCACAGATAAAAACGTAAGTATAACCTAATATGGTACCCAATTATAACTAGTAAAATGAAGGTGAACTATAGGTGTACCACTGCCTAACCCTTGTCAAATACTGGCGCGATGTTATGTAATGTTTGTACCAATAAATTCCAAATTTGTAGAATCAAGGTGACATCCAATGTGTTAAAACGATTAATCTCTTACACATGACAGAAGAATATCTCCCACTATCTTGCTTACTTTTAACTTGAAGTACAAAACTGCTCAAATCCACAGTATCTATTAAGTGTAGGTCTTTTCTCATTATTATTACATCATAATACTTCAAAACTCACTCTCAGTCAACAAAGCTTTTATGTGAATTAAATAATGAAACTTACTATTCTTTTTTCCCGTGCCTCGGAAAGCACGGAGGCACGGGAAAAAAGTCTCGCGCGATCTTTCTCCGGTCGTATCAGATTGCCAGTTTAAATAACTGTCAAAATTTCAAAATTTTTCTTCGAACAAAGTTATCAGATGATTGGAAAATCAGGCCTAAGGGCTGGTTTTTCTGAGAACAAAAACTGTCAAACGTCAATTTAATTCCCCGAATAACAGCAGGCCAATTCTCGTAATTTATAACGTTCAAAATCTAGTCGCAGTCTCATCTCGGCGACAAATAAATGTCAAAAACTTGTCAAAATGTAGGGAATTTTGAGGTATTTTTGACAGATTGAGACTGAGATCAGACTGTGAACGTTCTTAAAAATTACGAGAATTGCCGTTCTTAAAAATTGAGTATCTGGTGATGGAAAAATCAGCCACTAGAAAGAAGACTTTGAATTCCATTTTGATAAGATTTGACTACTCCCTATATCCCTATGTATGCTTAAATCTTTAAAACTACACAACGGATTTAGATGCGGTTTTTTTAATATATAAAGTGATTCAAGAGAAAGGTTTATATGTATAATACATGTATAATATAGTAGAGAAACACTGATAATTTTAGAGGTTTCTAATGTGATGTCGTAAATAAACCCTTTTTTTTGCGCTTACATTGCAAACGCTGGCTTAACCCTATGAGATACGTCAAAATAATGTACAATATTGTACACCTTAAAAAGGTCTACAAAAAAGTCCGCGATGGTATATGTCTATCTCTTAGGGATAACCCACAATAACCATTTTTTTTCCTTTACTTTTTACGAGAAATTATGGCTTATTTACGAAGCGATTTTAAGCAATACAGCATTAATCCTTACCCAATTAAGTACCTTAAATACATTGTGCATTTAATATAGATTAATATGGCCCTTTACAGCATGTTATTTAAATTAATATTTTCGAAGATATTACAGATTTAAAATGCAGGGACATAGCGGTTGCTGCGGTATCGGCGGCAGGGGCTGGCGGCAAGTTAAAAAAAAAACATTAAATTAAAATGATTAATTATTTAATTAAATTTATTAAATTGCATTGCACCCGTGCGAAGCCGGGGCGGGTCGCTAGTTGATAATATAATGTGATCACTTAATCCGAGTCTATTGAAATCATGATCACTGGCAGCCTTGTTATACCCACTGTTGAGTATAAAGGTCATAGCACACATATCAACTCGGAAAGGGATCGTAACCGTATCGCCTTTCGCGTCGCAGTCAAACAGGCGTCAACCTAACGTAAGCACGTAACCAAAGCGGATCAGCAGCTCCGATACCTCGAGTTGGCTACGGCTAGGCGACGCCGTACTTACGGCTCGCGGTTGGTGATTACATTACGATTCCGATGAGTGTGCGCTGCAGTAGGGAGTTTCATACAAAGAATACTGAATGGTTCGAGTTGATACGGAGACGATCCCTTTCCAAATTGATATGTGTGTTATGTCCTTTAACCTCCTCCCTTTTGTGCTATTATGCGAGACAGTCACAGCCGCGCTGGTTTTCAGCAACAACCGGTATTGACGTAATGACGTCAACCGGTGCAGCATAAAATGTGATACAAAATAAGAAATTAAAAAAATACAATAAATCCACAATATAAGTTCTACATCTTTATATAAATATAATAATTAAATGGCAACGCTCCTGTAATGATATTAATGGTACACCACAGACTACCTGCAGTATTGTCTTTTTCCCTTAATCCATCCAACGGTTGTCTTAAAAAAAAGCTGTCTGAATATTTATGGTGTAAATAATAAAAAGTATTCTATTCTATTATAGTAATAAGTTGGTATAATCTTACATAAAGCCGTAAACACTGCAGCCTTTTTCTAACGCGTTATAAGACCTCTACTTTTCACATTTGTGTTTAAAGGTTACATTATAAGTTTATTGCCGCAAAGATGGCGTGTCTCGCATAGATAATAATCATCGTTAATTTGTTCTGGTTATTCTTTCAAATGAATTACACTTTTTACAGCAATTTTCCTGTCTCATCTTTTTTTCTACGTGTTTATAATCCTTTGATCTGACCTGATCTGACGCATAAGCAAACTTCGTCATTCATTTGACAACAAAAACGATACGAACAATACGACGGGACAATAATTTTAAAACGGTCTTATTGATCATATATATATGACTATGGTGGTCCTAGCGGCTAAAATGATAGTTTAATATGATGTGAAAATGAGCTGGTGTACATGACGACTAATAGAATTAATAAATTTCTATTGTTCTATTACATATGAGGAGGCCCGACCATTTGCTTATTATTTACATAAATACCACATTTTTTTATGATGTTCCTTAAATGTAAATAAATACGAACTCTTTTTTCATATTTTACATAAAAGTTAAATTCTGCAAAACTATTTTAAAACATCTGTTTCATATTAAATGATTATATTTACTAGCTTCTGCCCACGAATTCGTCTGTGTGAAATTTGTTGTTCCTCGACACACCCCGTCGCCTGCCCGCACTATTATTTTGTTTTCGCTTAGAGTTCTTTCAGGTTTTTTTTTTTTGCTCAGCTCCTACGGGCCAAAGCGTGATGTTAAATAGCCTATCTTCCTCAAGGATTGGGCTATCAAATGCAAAAGATGTTTTTCAAATCCAACCGGTGCGGTAGTTCCAAACATTAACGCGTTCAAACAAACCAACTCCTTGGCTTTATTGTTAGTATATATATACATAGATTGGGTATAGATTGGGTATAGATTGGATATATACATAGATTGGGTCTTATACACGAAAAATCTTTGATTATAGTCAAGAACCTCGATTTAAAAGGTCTGAATGTATCAATTAATATTTGTTTAAATCAAGACAAGATTAAAGAAAATGTATTATTATCTAATTATGCGCTAAAAGCAACAATTTATCAACTTATATTTATGGTCGAATAACGGTACACCATGGTTCAAAAACCTTACGAAAATAATTTTCGATGTTATTGGATATATTGTATATTGTAGTTCATAAACAGCGAATAAATTAGATTGATTATAATATAAACGGGTTTCTAGTTCACTGACCTGAAAGATCAGGCAAACATTTTGAAATATTTGGACATCTTTTTTCTCAGTATTCGTTGTGAGTTTGATGTGATAACACCTGCTTTTCTGCAACGGTATGTAGTCTTTAAATATCTTGTGTCTTTTCTACACTAAATTAAAATTAAACCATTACGTTCTTCCAAAACTCAAACTTGTTATTTAAGTTTTAATGGACTTGGTTTGCTAATTTTCCTTCGCTGAAAAGGAAAAGACACTCCCCATATCATAGTCGGGGCAATGTTATAATATTTTTTTGTAACTAAAGAACCCTGTCTCAACCAAAAGCGAAAACAAACGTGACGTCTTCATTGATCGCGCGACTGCATGGTATTCATACAATTTCCTAGACTTATATTTTTAGAGCAGATTTTTCCGTCGCCAGATAACTTTTATTCGAGGAATAAAATAGACGTTTGACGGTTTTTGTATGAAATAATAGTCAAAATTTAAAAATTATTCCTCGAATACCTAAAGTTATCAGATGATTGAAAAATTAGCCCTTAACAAAGTATTCTGGATATTTATTTATTATTATTCTCAACACAATTAGCATGGTTACCCCAAATCGGTGCGTGGTCTTAAACAATATTTTTTCCATTACATGCTTATTCCAAGCTAGAATAGGAATGGACCCTCATCGATCGAACAACGATTGCATTTCGAACTCACGTCCTCTCGCTGGCCATTCCGGATCTTAACCAGCCTAAAGCTCCCATTTACACGATACAAGTGTCTTGCCTATGGCGTACAATAAAATTAAAAAATAGGTACTAATATCATCTAAACACTGTTTATTGTTGCTTCATCATGCTTCAACGATGGAATACAACAGGCAATTAAATTGCACCGTGTAAATCAGAACCCTGATTGCGTAACACATATTTTAAACTTGATAGTACAACCCACTGTTTCCTGCTATATACTGTGTTGTTGTTTTTATGTACTAATAAACTTATTATTAATATTACTTATCAATCACAACCTAAATCATTTTGAAGGATGTAGCTAATCCATTGCTTCATATGTTCGAAAAATGTGTGTGCTCAACAACGTAAACAACGCAATGAATATTGTTGAGCTGTCAAAATGAAAGCCATTGCTACTGTTAGTGCGATACGCAATTACCTCGCAGGCGTTATTTAAGTACCTACCTATATGAATTTCCCTTGACCTGACTCGCATTAATTTTCTATTTTTCATATCGTTATCACTACAAATTTAAATCATCACGGTAATTCTATAATGACGGATCTGTGTCGACCCCTAGATGCTAGATACATAATGGTACACGTATGGTAACTACTAGTTAACTTATGATGACGTGATAAACACAGGCTGTTGCACCTGTAATCTTATGACCTTAATGTGGGTCATGCAGTGTGGTATTATATGTGTCGATTTATAGTGATTTCTGTAATAAATAATATAATATGATTATCATTTACTTGGGCCATCTACACCTATTTTTACAGCAACGTTGTTGAAAATAAACCTGAACACGGTTTGATTGGGGTTGTTGCTTCAGGTACATTTCAGCTTTGTTTCTGGAAAAAATTGTTCATACGTAGAGGGTTATTTTAAATTGGCTAGCTAAACTTCTTACACGCGATGGGTATCGATATCCAAACACGATAAAATAAAAGTACCTGTTGATGGTTTTTTAAAGAGGTCAACCACCACAGTGGTGGTCCAGTGGTAAGGACCGCGACTTTCGAGTTGTAGGTCGTAGGTTCGAACCCCGTCAGGCGCTTTACTTTGTGTAAATTATTTCATCACCATTGCTCTTAAAACGGTGAAGGAAAACATCGTGAGGAAACCGGCATGTCCTGGAACCAAAAATTCGAAGACATGTGATATCTACCAACCCGCACTGGGCCGGCGTGGTAGATTACGGCCCACTCCCTCTCGTAGAGAGGAGGCCTGTGTCCCAGCAGTGGGAACATTATAGGCTGATTATGTAACCACCGCTCTTTGTTTTGTTACTTGAAGTATAAGTTGAGTGAAAGTGTTTTCTTATGTTCGCGTTTAGATATCTACAAGGTGTAACATAATTAACGCAAGACCTCATACTTATTTTTATCTCTTTACTTATTTTTATCTCTTTTCATATTACATATTTTTTTCTCTAATATAAATAAAATTGTCAAATAAATCTGAATTGCCTACTTAAAAGTTGTAAATTTATTACTTTGATTCAAAATAGCCTATCGTACAAGTAGAACAGGTTCAAATAATGCTAATGGCGTGATGAGGATGACCGTTGCTCATGAATAGCTAATTTATAAAAAGCCGGAAAAAATGTGCAAAAATCGTCGTAACGTTTATATACCTTTCTCTTGAGAAAGGTATTTGTAACTATTTTCAAATAAATACTAGTTTAGCAATAATACCAGTTAACTATTTTTAAATTATGACATGCACTAATAAAACACGCAATTACTGCACTTCGTTAAGTACTAATTAACCCGTAAAGTCATAACATGTATAATTGTTGATGATATCCAACAGCGCGCAGTTTATTGCTTATAACACAATATTAATAAATAAACATGTAATTTTAGATCAGATGCATGTTGTTTATCAAGATAAGGTGACTTCCTATGCAGTGTGCATCAGATTAGCTCGGTTTCCACTATCCTTTTGTCCTATAGCTTACTTCGAAACCACAATTCCTTAACTAATCACGCCAGCCTCATGTTTATTTCGATCATTGTATCACAGAGAACTAGCTTCTGTCCGCGACTTCGTACGCGTGAAATTTCACCCTCCCTCCATTCACCCTCTTAGGGGTGGAAATTCGAAAACCCCTTTCTTAGTGGATACCTACTCTTCACAAACCACACACCCTTTAAATTTAATGTATCTAGGACCAGCGGTTTAGGCTGTGCGTTGATATATCAGTCAGTCAGAACTTTGAATTATCTATATAAATATAGAGACGGCCCCAGATGGCCATATTTATGTAAACAAAACAAATGCGCGGAGCATGGAGTCTACACCCGTAGCTCGATTCCGTAGTTTCAATCGAAGCTAGACGTACGTGCGTTTCCTATTCCTTATCACAGACCTACGGATATTACGGATTACTTCGAGGAACCGAACTAAGAATGAATGACAACACGATTTGACAGTTCTCCTTAATAACGATGTGTTTTTCCCGTCCAAAAAACTATTAATCGGGAGTGTCGAGCCATTTTCGGACGGGCCCATATCTTCATTGTTGAGTAAGTGTGCGAATTGGACCACTGCCCCGGACTGGAACGTAGTGGGTACCCAGCTTGAAAACGCCGCTCCTAAGAAGCCCACGGCTAAGCTACTTAACTTCGCTTTGTATAAAAATGTAGGTAGGATCATCCACTGCGATCCACGGCTATGCTACGCACGAATGCATGGCTGCCAAACAAATGAACCGAGCCGCTAACGTAGCAAACCTACTCGCACATCCTTCCTAGCAGTGGACGGTCGACTTAAGTTATGCAAGAGTAAACATAAACATTGTAGTAAAAACTGATTTGTTTTGTTGCAGATAACTCACGCTGCAAGGACAGAAGCGAACCTTCATCGCACCGACCTGCTTTCCGTGATAACCTATACGGATGAGATGTCACTTACCAACTGACATTTAAACGGATCACTCGTCTAATTATATTTACGGCATTTTTTTGTTCGTACAAAATCGGACAGTGAAAAACTATGAGGATAAGTTCCGAAAGTAGATAGTACTTGTTTTTAAAGGTTTGTTTGGCTGGTGTGATGGCGTCGTGGAAGTCTGTGGGTTTGTGGACAGTGTGTGTGGTGTTATGCCTCTTGGGCAAGATCTCAGGACTGGACAATGGGCTGGCGTTGACGCCGCCCATGGGGTGGCTCGCTTGGGAGCGGTTTAGATGCAACACCGACTGCAAAAATGATCCGGATAACTGTATTAGGTGAGTGTTTTTGTAACCTCAGACGTTTTTACTATTACAGTAGGAATTAGGTTTCACAATAATCATCAAAGGTACATAATATATCAGTCTGGTGTCGCCAGTCGTTGCCATGGGGTGCTCACTCGCAACTGTGCCTGTGAGTGAGCTAGCTTTTCGCGCAATTTCCGAAGTTTACAGCAGGTAGTTAGTAGAAAATAGCGCGTTTACAGCAGTTATTTTTGAAAATATTTGTACCGATCATAAAGTATGATGTATATAAATCACCTGTTTGTTACTTGATCTATAGAAGAATTTTTAAGGTATAGCAGTGTTCATAATCTCAGATAATTTACATTCCATCGCCACTTAATCAGTTATGTATTCTAATTTAATTTTTGAGTGACCATTTGTAACAAAAAGGTCCTAATAAGTTTTTGGTTTCAATGTAATTTGAACATCGTTCAGTATGAGATTCAGTTTGTTGTTCCACAACTTGAAAAATTATCTCAAATTCTTAATTATTCACATATAAACACTATATTTATTGCATTTCTGACTATAATGATATCTTTTCCATTAGCAACACTTATCAGCTGCAAATAGTTCCTAGTTACAGCTGATAAGCTTGACCGTTTCCGGAAATAATTTCCTAGTTTACAGACAGATAGATAAAAAATAAAATATATAAACAACACGATTGTTTATATATTTGACATTATATAATAACCTAACAAAATTGTGAGTTCTAGCTACTAGCTGTTGAATTGTTAGTAGTTTCCTTTAGAATCGAATACAACATTGTATTTGACTTATGTTTTCCTCCAGCGGGTATTGATAGGTATACCTTTCTATGGCTTAGAGAGTTGAATAATTTATGATGCCCATACTATGTTGTATGCAGATTTAAAGGTGTGAAAGAAGAATCATCCATGTCCTTGAATCATCTTCACTAACAAGTCCCATTCACTAATATTATCATAGAAATAATTTATTGAAAGCAGATATCAAGATTTGTCAAATTATTAATGGTTTAGTCACAACGTACTTTATCTATTTTTTGGTTGCCAAAGGGGCCCTATTCAGAAGGCTCCGCGGTCCGTCCGTCCGTCTGTCTTAAGGCTGTATATTTTGAACAGTATTAGGTAGACACTTTTTCACAGAATGTGCTCTATGGCCGCTGTAACAATAAATAATAAAGTTAAAATTGAAGGGGCTCCCCATTCAAGAAACGAGTTTTTTTTAATATGTGTTGTTACATACACAGTGGTAAGGACCCGTTCGTGAGCGAGTCGGACTCGCTTCTTCGTCATTCAGCAGGTACGGAATAAACTTTGAAGTTGACTTTGGCACCGTTTGAAAGCCGCACGAACGTGCTTCAAAGCTTTGACCGAGATCTTATTGTTTAATATTGTTGATCTACACTGAGAATTGGATAACTGCTTTTCTTCCGCAGCGTTTTTAAACGCTTCTGAATAAAAAAATAAGACGTGCATATTCAAGACCGTGATCTAACGTAAACGTTACGTTAAGCACGTTTGGCTAATCGTTATTTGTATCACTGTCACGCAACTGTTAACTATAAGTGCGAAATAGAGTCGTTAATGTCGAAGCCAAAACACGGGCTAAATAACGTTCATAGATCTCGGTTTAAGTTCTAACCGTCATCGTAGTTCTTTAGTTTCCGCTGTCGAAAATTAGCTTCTGAATTTAAATGATAGCATCAATGAGTTATCATTGTAATTGCCTTCTACTACATTCAAGGATAATGAGAAAACGGAAAATTAACGTTAACTCTAGTCTTGGTAGATGGATTGGTGATGGTTTGACGATTGCCATAGTCACTGCGCTAGATAGATGAACTGCCGGTCTATTCTGTAAATATCTCACCGTGAAATCTTAGGTGAAGTGAGCTGTCAATGGTGTCATTATCTAGCATCGTGGAATGCCAGCTCACTTTAAGCTCACTTCATCTAAGTTTCCACGGTGAGATTTTTACAGAATAGACCAGCTGATGCTAGGGATTAATATTATTGACGGTTCGCTTCAAACTCACTTTACCCAATTTTTTTACAGTGATATATTAATAACAAAATAGACTGGTGTTTATTGATACATCGTAGCAAGGAAGAAAATATGAGTTATTCTTTCCCTGAAACAACTGGTCGCATAATACCCCTCATCATAAACTTGTCATTTATTCTTGTCCTATATTAAAAGCCATAATTTATCCGCAGTGACCGTCTATTCCGGACTATGACGGACATCCTGGTGAATGAAGGGTACGCGTCCGTCGGCTATGAGTACATCAATGTGGACGACTGTTGGCCCGAACGGGAACGTGACGCGCGTGGCCGGCTCGTGCCCGACCGGGAACGGTTTCCATACGGGATGAAGAGCTTGGCTGATTATGTAAGTATTACCTGTTTTTTTTTGGAGAGGATATGGGACCTTGTGTTGTATAGTATAACGGGCTGGTGTCCGCAACTCCATATCCAATCAATCAATCAATCTTTATTTGTGAACATAGGTATACATAATATATCCAAGCGCGTATTTTTCGTACGGGTGGGAAATTCGATCATTTGATCCACCCCAGCTCCTCAGGAAAGGTCAGCAACACTTTGGTGTTGACGATGTCACGGAATTTTTAAGAGATGGTTTTTTTTTGTATTAATGTGCCAAAACGGTCCAAATTTTATGTGTGCAATTTATTCTTGTTGGTCATAAGCATAACTTTCGGACTCAACTCGCGTTTTAAGTATCGTATACGAAGTAAGTTAGTTAGTGAGTTACTTTACGTTATCAGATAGCTCGTAACACTTTGCTATTGGTTTATCGTCATAGGATAACCTGTCCTATTCTTTATTAAGCGGAGTGTCAGACTCTTACTGACTAAAACCCACCCGTGTTCCTTCCTTTGCCCTTTATGTTCCGGGGTAGCGGTAACCCTTTCGGACAATCCCGCTGCCCCGGTAGGAAAATTATCTCCGAGCGTGAGGATTGAACCCACGGTCGTAAAGCACATACACGCTTACCGACGTATGATAACCGCTAAGCTATCATGCCATGTAGACAACAGTACCTTACCTAAGCTACCTATCAGATTTGCTCGAATTTTGACGATCGGCACGTGTATCACACAAAATCGAGTAATTGTGTAAGCAACAGGTGAAGATATCGTATTTTTGGTCGATCGCAACTGTGGGTCGCTTTTGTCGATCGATTAATTAATGAAAAAGTGAAGTCAACGCCTGTCTCGATTTTAACTTTTATATATTAAGATCGTTAATAACTGACAGAAACGATCAATAAAATCGAGCAAGTACCTGTCAGATCTTATTCAACGCCATAACACAGCATAATAACGATCGTCGAAAATCGAGGAAATCTGAAGACACCTTTAGTTAACCCATTTGTTACAGAAGTATTTTATCAATTTAATATTTAAATTATTTCGTTCGTATTTCCGACAACTTAGTTTTACCCGAGTGATAACAGTTGAAAGGGAAAGTGGAAAAGATGTATGGATTCAAAGCGCCTTTAGCTCTTTGCCAATTACTTTCCATTGCATTTATTTGCCTTTATAATCATTTTGATCGGTTGCCGGCTATTTTATTTTAAAACAAAGTTATAATGAATAAATATGTGCGCGTAATGTATAAACTTATTAAGAGGTTGTGATTTCAAAACTTGATCTGCATCAAAAGTAAATCTTTAAATGTCGTATATGTAGGGTATGTAATTTGTTTGCTTAGTCTAAATCATCACAAATAAGTCTAGACATTTTTACTTAAGGAAACCTGGCCTACCGAAATGGTTGACTGCTACTAAGTAGGTAAGCATGGTGATCAGTTGAAAAAAAGAAAGAAAGAAAAAGTATTTATTGCGACTCTTAGAGGAAGATCACAAACTATACTAAACACAATCAGGATTAAAAAACCAAATTATATTTTTTTAAAGTAACAAAAAGATAAATGAAACAGAGCCAAAATGCTCTTAACCTCTTAACTCAGCATGATACTGCGACATTTAATAAATAAATGTCACAGCGCTGGTAATCTGATTGTCACGGATAGTTACAGAAATAAATAAATGTAAAATATTAGCAAATAAAACACAATAAATGTAAAATATTAGCAAATAAAACACAATAAATGTAAAATATTAGCAAATAAAACAAAATAATAATTTTTAATCCGCACCAGACGTAACCTCCTTACTCGTCTATGCCTTGAGTGTCAGAGGCACTCTGTGGCAATTGTGGCATTGCTGTTTGTCACAGCAATGCCACAATTGGCAAAGGGTCGCACGCGCCGACATTCCAGTCAGTTCTCATAACCTGTGTATGAAGAAGTAGGACCTGCAATTAATTCACTAGCTTTAAATGGCAATGAGAAGCATTTATTAAAAGTTACTTCTTATAACTTGCTTTTGCATATCTGTGATGATTTAATTTAAACTATTACAGCAATAGGTGCGGAAACTTGCGAAAATTAGCATTTTATGTATTAACGTGTTATTAATTATGTTAATTAGCGACTATTGCATGATCGCAGTATAGTTATAATGGATTAATCACCTGCTTTGATAGATTGTGACCGACTGAATATTATAAGTTGAGTGCAATTCATAATGGGGGGTGCCATAATATAGTTAGCTTCTGCCCGCGACTTCGTTCGCGTGGAAGTCTGTCAAAATATAAGGAAGTTTATCTGTCGATGAATGAAGGCAAGATTTTTATTAAATAGATATTTATTTGCAAAAGGGGTACCTAAGTCTATGGATTAGTAAAGACTGGAACGGTAAATGTCACCCGAAGATTGACTGGCAGAAAAAATGTCTCAGACATTAAGCCCGCCTTTGTACAGTATTTTTTTACTTGTGCATAATGTTTTAATAAATAAATGCTGAAGATCGGAGGGCTATGTGTCTCACAATATTCTGTTCATTTTTAAGGACATAAAATATTATTACCTATTGGTTTGTGAGATCCAAAATCACTAGGTATCTAATAGAAACTCTTATGAAGAAAACCTCAGAAAACGGCCATTAGTGCACAAGTCGTACATATGTAAGAACTAGAAGCCTTTTCCTAACATTTGCATAACATGCAGTCTGCTTGGTTTTCGTAACGCGAGCGAGATTTCTTAGCCAACCAGCAACTGTTGTATACTTGTATAGATTCATAATATCTGGCGTCGTAATCAAGGCTTATAAATCACTGTTTACCAATGTTATTCAATATTTGGCGTTTAGAATTAACACTGATGAAACAGTAGCTGTAGTTTTGTGAAGGAAGATGTTTCTGCGAATTTGATTAATGTTGTCGTTATGTTCTTTCCTGGGATTTTGTTTGTATGTGTCATCGATGTCCAATTTGTCTCGAATATACTTGAAAAAAAAAGCTAAGTAATTTTTAAATACACTCCTTTTCCGCAGAGCGGACACGTCTTTGTTGTGTTTTCGACCGGTCTTTTTCAAAGGGGCAAGACATAATAGACTTATATTATTTCTTAACGTATTCACTCCATGACTTAAGATAGTGAAAAATGGACAAGCTTCCATAGATTGGATACTCTTACATTCTTTCTTAAAATGGTAATCGTACTGATAAGTGTTTCTACTTATATAACGCGACAGAAATTCATATTAACATCTTATTATTTTAGCTCACTCACTTAAACACCAGCGGTTATAAATCGATTTAACCGAGAATCGAATCGAATTATACCGAGAATTTAAAGTAGCTATTGAGCCACAATTTTTCCTAGAACGGAGACCGAACAGACTTAACTGCTGTGTGTTTTTTGTACATTGCCTGCGCACGCGCATCAATGCAGTCCGAAGATTCATTGAACCGTTACGATTACTTAACGTAGTGTTATTATGCTCGTACATGATTTACCGACGATCGATGCAATCACGAATTGTGTTACTTATAAGAATTAAAAATTTAAGGAAAAAAAGAATGGTCTCCTATCAAAATCTCCTCATGCTAACACTTGATTGGTGGATTAATATATCAACAACCAATCCATATGTGACATGTGAGTGTGTCTGCCAATAATAGATTTAACTGAGAACGTTTTTATTAGAATCAGGCGTCTAACTCTACGCGTGAAAGACGAAGCTTTTTGCCTTGCTGAAGAAAATTCTTGCATCTGCGCGTGTTTCGAACACTGCTTGAGTTTCTTTAAATAAATAAGAATAATAATAGAATTGGTAAAGTCACGATATACCTACTATATCTATACTTATAATAAATCTATAGAGAGGTCAATTCTGTACATGAAATATATTTCCAAAATAACTATCAGCGGGTGATTAGTGATCGTTACTGACGCCAAAAATGCAATCAGTAAAATTTTTGTCTGTCTGTCTGTCTGTCTGTCTGTATGTTCGTTATAGAAACAAAAACCACTCGACGGATTTCAACGAAACTTGGTACAATTGTTCTTCATACTCCTGGGCAGGTTATAGTATACTTTTCATCACGCTACGATCAATAGGAGCAGAGCAGTGAAGGGAAATGTTGGGAAAACAGGATTTCTTTTTAGGTGAAGTAGTAAAAGGTTAGTAGTAGTTAGTTAGTAGTAGGTAAGTTTTGGTTAATTTATGTTCAGTTTTTTTTTTAATATTAAGTAGATAAAAGCGTAGGTACTTTTATTAATTATAGGTATTATTAATTATAGTAGTTATAGGTATTTAGTTTTAAGTGAAGTAGGTTTTATTATATATTATTTTATATATTAGACGTAGTTATATATTTTTAGTTATTCAAGCCCCAAGCGGACGCCGGCGTCCGCCCGCTATTGTCTTGAAAAACGCGTTGAATGAGAAATACGCGTTCTCAAGAATCAGCAGAAGAAAGAGCACATCGGTTAAACTCTATGAGAGTTAGTGCCTCAATTTCCGGAAGTCATTATTCCACGCGGACGAAGTCGCTGGCAAAAGCTAGTGCATAATAATAGTAGATTATACAACAAGTGAAAAAAAAGAGAATTTAATTCGAGGGACTACGTTGGATCCCGAGAGCAGCGAAGGATTCTAGAATAGAATCCCGAGCGTAGCGAGGTATTCTAGATTTGAATCCTGAGCGGAGCGAGGGATACAAGGACCGAGATGAATTATTTTTTTCACGAATTGTGTACTCTACTTTTTACCATTGACTGCGAGAAAATAAATAGTAGTATAGTATTTATCACATTTTACTATAATTGCTGCTTTATTTCGAAATGATTCCGGAGTTAGTGTCTCATTTTCGTCACTGGAAGAACTCATTTTATTATAATTTATGTTATTAGATTTTCCAATGACTTAAAACAACGATAACAGATAGAAAAGAACCTAAAATGGCGGGTTTTTTTTTTATTATGGAATAGCTCCGTATAGCCAGCCAGTACGTACTTTCAGCACGTTTTATTTATTTTTGTATATAATTCGTATATTCGTGCTTGTTCCAAATTCAAAATGTTTTTATTCACTCAGTGACTAAAAGAGAGTTTTATTCACTGTTTTCGATGAATAAAATGCCCTTTTTCGAGTGGCAATGGTAAAAAATAGTTTTACCAGCTTTTTGATATAGCCCGACTTTTTTAGGAGAAGCCATGATGTGAGTGTCATGTAAAGATGGTCCGTTTATTCGAATCATAACTGTCATTCTTTTACAGTTGTGTAAAATTGCTATACCTAATACGACAAACTGACATAGTGTGCCAACTTTCTAAACAATGGATTTACCTGAGTCTAGAAAACTATGAGATCACTCTAGCTAGGGCATAACGTATAGAAATTCAAACTAGTTAAAATATCTCCGAGTTTTCCAGCTATTCCTATGTCGTGAACGAAGCTTTACACATATGTAAAATTAACCAACAATCGAAAGCGTTTAGTACAATGTTAACGCCACATTACCATTCAGTCCCTTCATTACTCGTAAAACAAAACACGCGCTCTGAATTTCGTCAGGAACACAAAAGCGTTACTACACGATTACCTAACAACTTCAAATAGTACTCGCTCAGTTTTTTATACTGACTGTATAGACAAGCAACCATTGTGTTGTTAGTTACTCTGTGGCTGCGAAATTTTCAAGTGTTTGTTTATTGTTCGGGCACTCTCACAGCGATCGTAATAGAAACTCTGAAGATGAACGATTAGCAAGGTATTGACTGAATTTAAATAATTCTTGGAAAATCTGCCGATCTATTCTGTAAAAATCTGGACTTGAAAACATAGGTGAAATATGTTGTCATTCCACCTGACGCTATTGACAGCTCACTTCACTTAAGTTGTCATCGTGTTTTTTTACAGAATAGACCTGAAGGCTAATTATTCTCGTAATTTAAAATGTTCAAAATCTAGTTCCAGTTTCATCTCGGCGACAAACAAATGTCAAAAACTTGTCAAAATGTAGGGAAATTAGATGTATTTTTGACAGATTGAGACTGAGATCAGACTGTGAACGTTCTTAAAACTACGAGAATTGCCCCTCAGATGTTACATATTTATGTCATCGCGTGAAAATGTGGATATACAAAGTTTTTGTTTTGATTAAAAGCAGGAATAAAGTGTCGTTGCTTTTCATGAGTCAGTAGGTAAATATGGAAATGAGATTTTCAATTAGCATTTCTTTTTTTTAAATTGGCGTTACGTTCTTCGGTTCCTACCTGCGGTGTGAGAGCATGCTAAAACAGTATATCATTTATCATAATTCTTGGAGTCACCGTTTACAGGGTAATCTTGCTAGCACCTAATTGAAACCTAATCGTAGGTACTTCTTTGAATAAATTTCAAATATTACCTGCTTTTTATTTCAATGTAAAAACCCGTGACCACAAAATAATTGAAACTTGTAAAAACGTTTGTAAATTATATGAACAATCATATAATTTGCGAACGTTTTTATCGTGTCATTGACTGCTACTCGTCCAAAGAAACCTCAATGTCAGGAGTCAAAATATATCATTATCGTAATTGACATCGTAACTGGCGAGAAAATTTAGGACTTATTAAATAATGTTACATACAATACTTATTTAGTTTTATCCTATTTCTTAAACAGGTTGACAGGGCCACGCGCAAATTGTTACCCGACGTTTGATAATCAACGAATAATTTACACGTTCGGGGGTCTAGAATTATGTGCTGAATTCAAGGTTATAGTTTGCGCGCCGATGTTCCTGCCATTCAGTATATTCACTCAATTTTCCTTATAAGTAAGTCTTCTTAAGTTCCTACCATGACCTGCATTTGTTACACCAAACCCACTTAGCTCCCATGCACGACATGATAATACAAATAGGTGCCACTTATAACAATAGCACATGCTATTATAAATCCTTCATCTGTTCTATGTTAGTTATTAAAGCCTCGAGGCAAGGTGTAGTAGGTATTACTGATGCATGCTATTTAGAGAATCCTCAGGGGCTTATGTCAAAGCCACGTGAAACACTAGAACAGTATGAATTATTATTATTTTAATAGCAGGGAACATGTCCTAGAATAAATCTCAGATGCACTGGGCAACCTGCGACATGTTGGAAATTTGTTTCGTCGACATATTTGTAAGTCAAGATTAAGTCCTGCAATATCCATCATCGTCTTGCTATTTTGCAGATAATATTAGTAAGATTTGATGCGTGACCATCCATTACATACCAAGATCCCTCCGTGCCGCGGGAAGCACAATAAGCAGTTGGTCCCGGCTGTCATTCGCAGATCAGTGAAAATCGTTTCGGATAGTTAGCTCAAAAGTCTGACAACTAGTCTTGGCAAGGGTACACAGTAACTAGTCGGTGGAGGTCAGATAGGTAGTGGTTCTATGTAAAATACTGGTATTCAGCTACATCCAGTTAGACTGGAAGCGGATCCTAACAAGATGGGAAAATGCTAGGCAGATGTTGATAAGTAAGATTAAGAGTTGCGTAATTGCGTTCGCTAAGTGGAAACAGCGCTTTAATTCTTCGCCATAATCAGCGCAAAGATAATAAACCTTAACTATATTTCAAAACATACCATTGTTTTAATTTACTTATGGTAGCTACCATAACATTACGCCCACTATTAAGTTTTAATTGGTATGTTTGTATAAGAAACAATGATCGTCAAAAAGTTCTGCCTACGGCCAAAAAAAAACTCAGTCTATTCATTTTAACCTTGGCCACAAGTATTTGGAAATCATACCAAAGTCATACTTTAAATATTCTGCAGCTTTATTTCTTCATGTTTTTTTTTTAATTTGACATGTGACGCAATTTAAAAGTAAGTAATAGCTGTCAAAGGAATAGACGGGGCATTAAATCTCACACATAAATCTTGTGACTTCTACTTAATAATATTTTTAAATTTAAACTTTTGGTTGAATGCAACTGACAGCAAGCAGTAACATGATTTAACAATAACATTGATTTACTAACACAATATATGCATCATAATTTAATATAACCATATTAATCCGATCCAGCCTGTCTTGCTTCCCTCCCGAGCCTCCCACGCCCTAAACCGAGCCGAAGTTCGTGCCCCAGGTGCCCTTATCGTGCAGTAGCTTGATTTGTAAGCCCTCGCTGGAGGCCTTCATTTCTTGAGGCACCCACAGACAAGCCCAGTTAAGCAGCCGACAACCCAGGTTTACCTGCGAGATGCCATATATAAAAAAAAGATCAACCATACCTACTGTGAGTACCGAGCAGCAGAAAATAACTTCTAGGCCGAAATGGAAATACAGATAGATTCTTTTAGAAGACAGTACAGTCCACAGTCAGATGGCAGTGATGGCAGTAGATACTCAAATAGATCTTTGCGGGATTGTGGGAAGGTATTAACCAAATGAATATTTATTCATTCATAGAGACGTTGTCGGCCAATTTACAAGCTGGATGTACAAACATGATCGTAATTGATAATATCTCAGTTTATAAATGATCGGGTCTAGTAGGCGTCGATAAGTTCTCATGGGAACTATAATAGTTCTCAAGTCCTTGATCCACGCCCACTTCTTCATATCCTCATTCGTGATTGTGCATATTGAAATAGATTAATGTATTGCTATTATTAAATTATGCACGAACTATATGTTTTACATTATACATTATTATTTATTAGCATGTGCAGCAATTAGACCTACATTATCATATGTCCTTAAAAGTTCTTGTATTCTATTCTCAACTACATTCATATTTCTTATGGTAACATTTATAGAATCAAAAAACATGTGGTTATGTTTGATTTAGTCATATGACCTTCGTGCGTTGATCTAGTCATACTTTCAGATTTTAACTGATATGCGTCCCTTCCCCTTGACTCATGGACTTAACTATTTTTTACCAAGTGTCATAATATGACACTTGGTAGATAATAGTTAAGTCCATGTAATAATATATTATATTATTATATGTCATGACGAACTTAATATCATATTTACCTACTTAAGATCATGACAACTTATATAACATGTGTAAAAGTGCTACTTGAGAACTTGTTCATTATTTGACAAAGTGGATTTAGAGTTCCTTCTTCAAATGATCTCTTATTTACTTTGTAACTAGTGGCTAAATTATATGTTTTTATAACATTACTCGTTAGCAGTCATTTCCGTCAAAGCTTTTTATTGCTTGTTTCAACGATAATTAATTCTATTTATGTAAAGAAACCTAATGAATCTTTGGATTCTATCAATTGATATGCTCTGGGTTACAGCATAATAACGACACAAACTTTCACATATAATTTTGTAATGTTATTAAGCATAGTCTTACACGACGTTAAGTTAGTTCATCATCATTAGGAACGTCGACGACCAAACATGGATCTCCTTCCAACTGCTTCATTACACTGCCGGAGTTAAAACAGAGTAGATTAGACCTTATGCCCAAAATGACTACAATGACCCACATTCGTTTCACGAATTGCGCTACACACTATTGTCTGACCGCTCACGGCTTTTTATCGGTTGCCGTAAAACTCTTAGTGAAGATACTTTACCGTGTTTCTACGATGGGGACACCTGTAGGCCAATCCTGCTAATTTAAAACGTTCAAAATCTAGTCGCAGTCTCATCTCGGCGACAAAAAAATGTCAAAAACTTGTCAAAATGTAGGGAAATTTCAAGTATTTTTGACAGATTGAGATTGCGATCAGACTGTGAACGTTTTTAAAATTTACGAGAATTGCCCCTCAGATCACTTCCCGTGGATGTCGTAAGAGATGACTAAGCGACAATACATCAAAAGCAAGCAAAATTACAGTTCTGTGATAGTCAAATCATCTAACTTGGTAACTGGGACTTTTGGTCCCAGGATCGTCCCTTGTCCCAGGAAGGATCCTGCCGATCCTTCAGACTTTGTGATTTAAATAATATCTTACTTCAAACAGTTCAAATATGCGGTGTAACTGGGGCTATTGGTCCTAGTGTAGTTTCCATGTGCAATCTTAGGAAATAGATGCACAGAAGTGTAGTAATTTGCACGCTCGTTACACAATTCTTTTCTAATAAAACTGTTGACACGTAAAACAGTAATTATGATGAAGTAACAACTATTATTCATGACAAATCTAATGTCATCACAATCGTCACCTGTCATATCACGCTACCAGGAAATCATGATTCTGAGAGATTAACTCGTCTTCAACTATTGCCGCAGTAAAGTGTTTTGGTAAATTGATTCTTACCGCAGTTTGCCCGCGGTTAGCGCGCGTGCCTAGAAAGTGGTGGTAGATCAATTACATGACATAATAGACATTCGTGAGATTTTATTTTACTTATGTGTATAGACGGTTTTTATGACTGTATTACGTATTGTATAGAGATAACAGTTAAGTTGCATTTTGAATGAAAGTGTTTTTGTGGATATTTTTTGCAGCCTAGTTGAGTCTAGCAAGTTAAGTGTTTACTAGAGTTTTAATAGAAGAAACTTTATGTTAGACTTGTAAATAAATCTTTTGAATAATTCTCGACGTTTACCTCAAGGATGAATCACAGACTAAGAAGATGCTTTCATATAAAATTGGTAACCTCTCCTTCATTTACAAGTTCGTGTCTATCCTAAATTTCCAATACCTCAGTCATTACATTACACTCACACAAAACAATGCCAATTAATAGAACTAATGCTAGAAAATAGGTATTTTTATTTTCATAAAAACCCATGATGGATTGCCAGTAGCATCACCGTTAATTCAATGTAATCAGCACTTCGTGTATCTGTATCCAGTTAATCAAATATGTGTCTGAGGATAAGTGCTAAGATTTACATGTATTTACTTTAGACATTTGCACTTACTACTGCTAATAAGTTAGCTCTATGTGACACACGAGATCTTGTTTGAACTGTAAAATAAAACCGCAAATTAACGGAATCTTTAGCAGCTGTAAATAGTTTGCATACTCTGTTATCATACAGTATTGTGTAGGAATAATGTCATTACTTACTATGAATTTTACACTTTAATCAGAGACAACTCCAACTTTTTTAACTTATTGAAGAGAGCTTCTTTAGTGTAGTTAGTGTGTTTGTTACTCAGTTTAAAGTTTTTGATATATTTTTAGGGTTCTGTACCTCAAAAGGAAAAAACGAAACTCTTATAGGGTCACTTTATTGTCCGTCCGCCCGTCAGTCTGTCTGTCAAGATCCTTTATTTCGGGAACGCGTAGAGGTAGATATCGAGTTGAAATTAAAACCATTTATACTCAAGTCTGCGGTCCCTTGAAGCTGTAAAAAAAATCAAACTTCTAAGGTAACGTAAAAAAAGATACGGCCGTTCATGCCGCAAAAAACGTATATTTCGACACTATCAAGGGAATCAAAATGTTTATGGTACTTCCCGTTGACCTAGAATCATGAAATTTGGCAAGAAACAAGGTCATATAGCACAAGTAAAGGAAAAACCGAAAACCGTAAATTTGTAGTTACATACCTAATTTGTACGGAACACTCGATGCGCGAGTCCGACTCGCACTTGACCAGTTTTTCCTTTTTCTGCTGCTTTAAAGTAATAACCTATCTATAGCCATAGCTAGCAAAATAATATCTTCCAACAGATCCCAAAAATGTCATATTTATTTGTAAAACTAATCAAATTATCTTCCCTAATTTCATCTACCAAGTTGCCGTGAAAACTACCAAGTCATTGTCCTGCTGAATGTTCTGTAAGGCCATATTACCGTGTAATTCAGCAGATGTCGAGACTTCATGAAGCTAATTGTCGGCACGAGTGTATAAATCACTCTCATCTAATATTATGTCTGCTGGGATCACGCGTTTAGTGAGTTATGGGCCGATTGATTCGTATATCTTGGGATAAGTAGATTTTTTTTTCGATCTTATGCGGAGTTGAACGGTACAGCTTTGTCGACGGCATATATACAAATATTTTAACATACTTGTACAGTTATACCCTTTTTTTTTTTTTTTGTGGATGGGAAATCATCCAATGACCCCTCCCGCTCTGGGTGGAGCAGAAGGGAGTGTCAGACTCTTACTGACTAAACCCACCCCTGTGCCTTCCTTAGCCCTTTGTGTTCCGGGGTAGCGGTAACCCTTTCGGACAATCCCGCTGCCCCGGCAGGCTTCGGCCCTTTCGGGCCCCTTCCTTTATGCTGACATCTAGTTGAGGCGCGCGTGGAACACGTACGCGCCGTCCGGCACGGGCCTGGTCCTGATCGGACGGAGAGTTACCCATTACTCTCCGCCCGCAGGCCCGCGCCTACGGTGGCCGGGAGTCGTCTCGCGGCTCCCGACGCCCGGGGCGTCTCCCGCGGCGGCTGGGACGTGAGGCCCTCTCCCTCAGCCGTCCCGCCACCTCCTTCGCTAGCATGACTGCTTCGCAGAAGGAGGTGACTGCCTCCCACTCCCTCTCGCCCCGGACCATGGTTTGAACCAGGGCCGGGCGCGAGAGGTCGCCGCCGCCGCCGATCGCCTCTGCGAGAACACGGCGGTGCTCCGCCCAATTGGGGCATACCGCCACCGTATGCTCCACCGTGTCCTCCGGGCGACAGTTATACCCTGGCGTTAATTTGGCACATTATTTTTTTTAAAAAGAGAGAGTTTTCAAGATCACAAAGGTCACATAGGTATCAGAAGCTCTACAAACTCGAACTTAAAAAATATACAGGGTGTAATTTTAATCACCATTATCCTCTGAAGGGGTCATTGTACTCATTATTATGAACAACTTTTACTATGAGACCAAACCTGAAATCGCGAAAAAAACCAGCTGTTCCCTACACGACGAGTTATGCGAACATAAATGTAGGGAAAAGTTGATTTTTTTTCGCGATTTCAGGTTTGGTCCCATAGTAAAAGTTGTTCATGATAATGATGAGTACAATGACCCCTTAAGAGGATAACGGTGATTAAAATTACACCCAGTATTATAAGCTATCTTACCGGCTGTAAACTATTGGTATATTATTAAAGATCACTGTCAATAACGTTGCTCTGATTCATGAACATGTGTTTATAATTTGACACTTATCCAAACTTGACCAAGTGACAGTACCTATCTATTAAAGTTTGTATAACAAAAATATTAAGCTTAGATACTATTTTTTTCATTTACTCTCAATCATTCACTTTATTCTACTCACATTTACTCTATTTCACTCTCAAAACTTTCGTCAATTCGTCCATTGTAGTTTTAATCGAATCGTAATCCGGTACATTATAGAATTTAGAGAAAGTTACGCAGACTATGGAAAGAACACAAAAAGAGTTGACATTCCTAACCTCTATGCGATTGCGATTAGTGTTGCTAATCTTAGCTTAGTGAAAATTTCTTACATAATTTGCAATCCAGGAAAAGATGGCCTAGGAGGATATATAGTGACCGGTGATGTTCTTCAAAAAGATCAGATGTGTAGTACTCGCGCGCAACACACTATCAATCATAATCTGAATCATTTTAAAGAATATTGCTAATCCATTGCTTTTTTAAGTTCGAAAAATTTGTCTGCTCAACAACGTTAATAACGCTATGAATGTTGTTGTACTGTTAGTGTCTACGTAATTACCCCGCAGATGAATGAATGTAAACGAAAAAAAAGTATGGAAAAGATGCAAAAATAAGGAAAAGATGCAAAAAGATGGAAAAGATGAAAGGGAACAAAGATGAAAAATTACGCCTAAATTTACTTCATGCATCATGCAATGGTTATTGAACACCTTTTCAGGAGATCCTTTTTTGGTATTGCAGATAGGTTGTAATAATTTGGGTTTTGTCAAAGCATCTCTTAGAAAAATAAAGGGAGAAACCACTATCCGAACAGGATATCTACTATGAATTCTATAGGTACTTCATAATTTTAAGTTTTCCAGTTTGCTAAGCTTTCACATCAATATCTAATACGTCTAACGGTTTATTTACGATATGGTATAAAATTTGCATTCCGAATATATTCTCTTCTTCGTTTGGTATTATTGCATCGACTATTCATAGCTCTCCTAATGTGTTTATTGGCTCTAATGTGCAATAAATAGACAAGCTATTACCGATTGTATTAATTTCGATGCGTTTGATCGATGTGTTTAGACTGTTGTCTGCTAATTGCGTTGTGATCTCTCTTAAGTGATGCTTTTCATCGTAATCTGAAGATGAATGGATGTCTTTGTTTGATCCCCAATGGTCGTCGCAATATTATTAACGTGACTCGACTGTTACTTGGCTAATTAATTTATTGCCACCTGGTTCTAAATGAAGCAATTAAAGCTTGATTTAATTTTGTTAGCTTCCTTAACTTACTATCTTTATGTAAGTATTGGGCACTTCACTTTCGTCGTTATTGAATATAATGCTCTCAACTTTGTATTACGATTTTATTATAGCAATACCTTCTTTCTCTTCATCATAATCTAAAACATTGAAATCAATACTATATTTTATTTAAACCACTTTCACAAGTAGCAATATCTTATTTAAAAAAAAAAACAAAGTAAATATCGATGAAGCTAAACAAAATTATCGAATATCAAAGCCCTCTTCATTTCTAAAGCAAATATCTGTCACCTTTAACTTCACCTAAAAACAAAGATGAATGAACTTTGTCTATTTATTTACGACATGTCGGTAAATGTAGTTTTATTTAAACAAGCTTTTAGCACATTTTTACCTACAGTGCATTGACCAAGTAATAAAACAACGCAAAGTTACACGGAATTCCAAATGACATCATGACAGTCAAATAACTGTTCCGTGTTTTGGGGATCGATGTCTCTTTACCAGTAAGTAATTATAAGAAATATTCACAAGTAATAGTTGCAGGATAAGCATTTTGTTACCAGTTTCAATATCTTTAAGTAATCATAATTATCTTCATTAAATACTAATTGTAACTCTCTCTAATCTACTCACTTTAATTACTAATATTGTTTTACTCACACGATTACTTTCATTATGTAGGTTCTAATTGTAACACTTACTCTGATTACTTCTTCGTTTTAACGTTAAAAGACGTTAAATGTTTTAAGAGCTCATCGTTTCCCGCGGCTATAAACGGTTTATCGTTTTTATACAGTTTCCTCGTTTCGGTACGTATTCCACGACTTCCTCGTCCCTGGTTGACGTTCGATACACAATAGCATTTAACGCTAAAATATGTGCGAATTCATTGGTTTCTGTCGAATTGGTTCCCATAGTTTGAGCTATACAATTTGGTACCAAGTTTTGTAGGAAACGTTTAGTGCCTTTCTGTGAAGTGTGAAGTAGCTTGTAATTATAGACGATTTTATGCAGGAGCATTTTTAGGTATCAAAAATCTTGATGCTGCCTTTTGGGTGCCTCTTATACTTTATGAAGATTGGTTGGCATAATCAGCCTCCTATAATGATTCCACTGCTGGGACACAGGCCTCCTCTTGGTGACAGGGAGTGGGCCATAATCCACGACGCGGGCCCAGTGCGGATTCGTAGATGTCACATGTCGTATATTTTTTGGTTCTAGAATATGCCGGATTCTCACGATGTTTTCCTGCACCGTTTTCGATAACAGTTGTGATGACAATAATTTACACATTGGTTGGTTGAAAAACATGGATCCTTTATACGCAGTATTGTCTACAACACATTTTTCTCTTTTATCGATTTTCAAATGACCAGAGTTGGCGTTTCCTTGGACAAACTAGGTATAAGTTTGTCTCTCGTAGATACGATCAGTATTTTACATAATACTAGTCTATAATATATTAACATATTTAGACTTTCGTTGAATAAAATATAATTATTATTTTGAACATCACATGCGTAACATAGATGTAACAAAACTGAGCTTTCTCTTAGCATTTAACATTTGTTTGCATTTTCCCAGCATCAGTCATCTCTTCCTTGATAGCTGTATATCATCCATTATGTTACGCTATTAACCCTCTTATGTGGAGACAATACAGAATAAAATGCTACGCACTATTAAATTTACAATTGTCATATCATGTATTCTGCCTACAAAACGCCATGCAGATTGCATCCAAGAGTAAGATCTAGGCCTCTTAACCTGATTTCCTCCAACCAAATCGTCCGTGATGCCATCGAATCGTTTTCTAGACGAGACTTACAAAGTTACGGATGGTAGGCTGCAAATTGCGTTGTGGCTTCAACTTTCTTTGTGATTCTGACAAACTAGATTAGGTTAGGTCTGGAAATTTAATAACTTAATTAGACTGCCAGCTTCCTGAAATTGATGGGGTAATGGGCTTTGGTGGTAGTAGTAATCTTTTAAAAAATTTGCGGCGTCTCAATGAGCTAGTTCTAAATAATACTTACTACTTCAAAAAATTACAGCATCTTCTCATTAGTTTTAGTCATAATTCAGTGCACTAGAAATATTTGTACGACTGATAAGTCGAATATAGTGAGACTAAAATTATTTTACCATGTTATTAGGTAAGCTACATTCTGTCAAATACTTAAATAAAATTTCAGTTTCAATGACCCTGCTCCATAGTTTTTAAATATAACTTCAAAATATATATTTATTTTGATGAAAATTCAGTTTTCATTACAAAATCGGTAATTTTATTAAACAAATACTTTAATATTACATAAGGTCTTTTTGTTATCTTTTTGCTACGTTAAGTTACGTTTCCTCCTTCTACTTGTTAATTTTGACGTATATATATACGTCAAATACGACCATAAGTAAGTAGTAAGTAGTGGAGTAGTTTTAGTAAGGTCATATGACCTTAATAAAATTAATAATTTTTCTACTTCAAATTATGCATTCTATTCCACTTGTGGCTTTCTTATTTATGCTGATACGGTTATATCAGTTTTTAATTGCAAAAGATTTTTACAATTTAGAATAGATTCCTGCATAATATTAATTTCAGACGTTTACACAATCTAACATGTCTTGGCAAGCTTTTACTAAGATCTGCATCACCAAGCATTACTACTCAGTCTAAATGTAGAATGTTTATCTTTATCAAAGGCAGTCGAATAAAGTGCATGAGCGTAGGCCCGTCTTTTTCATGATGTTTGCTTTACCTTCTTTCATTATCACTGCTCATTGTGGTCATAGTGGTCATTGCATGTCTTCAGACTAAAATCTCTTTTGCAATCTAGTCTTTGTAGTCTGTTGCAATAATAGACACCAGTTACTGCCATATTATTATCAACATAAACAATGTTTATTGAATTCACCCTGACTTTTAGCTACAGTTTACTTCAAAAGTTATGAACGTGACGCAACGTTCACAACAATTTACAAACAACTGATGATCAGCAAAACCACAAGTAATTCTCATGGCCTTGCTCTAGTTTCCCGATTTGAGTGTTGACCACATTGATCTTGGGCAGTAGGCAAAAATAGCCTGCCTTGAGCTGCCAAAATAGCCTCTGATTGCCCATGAGCTGTCGAGAATAGGCGCCGTACACAGTATACGCAGATTTAATGTTCGATTTTGCGGTGGGTGTACATTTTAGTGTAATGAGTTGTCTATGCAAATTTTGTATGGTTGTATGCGCTACCTACTTACCTATTGACATGGGCAGAGCAAAAAAACTGGCACAAAGAACATAGTATTTCATTGTGTATCAAATATCCAGCAAATTAAGAAAATTGCACTTACGGATAAAAATTCTCTTCACGCAAATCTAATGTTCATACATAAATCACATAATTTTGTATGTGAGCGCGTTACAGATTCGGTTCAATGTCGTCGCATCGCTCATCGTGAGAAAAACCACCGAATGTCTGCCCTGAAGGTCGCGGTAAAAGTTTAAAAAACGGCCAACGCCCAACTCGCCAATATCTGGGCCAAGTGCACGCCAATTAACAGGCAATTGCACGGTGTGCGTAAAGACGGAAACAGACTCGCTTTTCAATCGCTTTTTTTTTCATTGCGGAATCTTCACGCTTTCATTGGATAGGAAATTGTTCGATTTGGATGAAAGACGATCTCTGTGAGATTGAATAAGTTTTTTTTATTCTTTAGCGGCGTTTCTTGATATCTTTCTTTTAAACTTAAATTAAAACTGACAGCAAATTTTTTTTGTTTATTTTTATTTAGTAAGTTTTAATGTGGTTTTAATAGTATTTCCTATTACTTGTATTCATTCAGGTTCTAAGAATTTAAACTATCACTCCAAATTCTTGGTAATTTATTCATTATAAGTATGCATACAAGAAAACGCGTGCACGCATCTGTAATTTTGTCATAAATATACACTTCAACACTTAATCCTTGGCAGTTCATAATCAATTAATGTCCAAATGAATTCTGTTCTACATTGACGAACAAAGCTTCACCTCGTTGAGAACACATTACCCTTTGGCGAAACGAATTCGTTCACCACACTGTCATTTTGTATGAAATCGTGTCATGGATCACTCGTTTGGTCTCATTCGTTGTCATGGAGGTATCATCGCCAGATTCGTCTTTTATTATTTATTTATTTAATACTTCAAGCACATAAATGTACAGAGGCGGACTTTTACCAACTTTGTAGGAATTAGCGTTAAATCTAGCTAAGTACTAGGGATTCGCTCCATGTTGTAATCCAATCCAGATGGATCTGCTTTAAATCTTGTATACGGTAAACCCATTAAACAGTCGTCATTTACTAAATTAAAATATTGAAATTATATGTTACAAGCTGTAGCGTAGCAGCAGCAGTGTTGCTGTGACTTACGAGTTATAAGTTGTAGGTTGGACCCCTGACAGGCGCTTTACTTTGTGTAAATTATTTCACCACCGCTGCTCTCATAACAGTGAAGGAAAGCATCGTGAGGAAACCGGCATGTCCTAGAACTAAGGATTCGAAGATATGCGTGATATCTACCAACCCGCACTGGGCCCGCGTGGTGGATTACTGTCCACTCCCTCTCAGAGAGAGGAGGCCTCTGTGCCAGCAGTGGGAACATTATAGGGGTGATGTTACAAGACAATATAGGACTCTATAAAAATTCAATGGGTGTTATGCCCCGCAAAAGGTCAATACTGACAGTCCTTCATAGGAACGAAATTCACCAAAATATAAATAATGTATATTGAGAACAAATATGTAGTTTAGTCTATAAAAAATTCCTGAAACTAAATTGCAGAGTAGTTAGTGTCATATCATACCACAATACATAACATTGTACTGTCGCTCATGCGTCAACGTTTTGCGGGTGATGTACTCATGACCTTGACACTGCGGCAAGCGCAGGCGCATCCGACACGCAGTCTTGACTGACAGCTATCATTTTTTAAGAGCATTCTTATCTCTTTTACATTACCGTGTTTTAATATGTTGTTATTATTGTTTTCCTTTACTTATTACATTTTCATACATATTATTTACAGTTTTAAATATTCTTATAAAAAACACAAAAGATCTTTAAAAAACAGTAGCCCATCGGCATCATCAACAACATTATTGTTTTATTTATTAGGGATAACAAACAGAGACACATTACATTTTTTAAGCAGAAATACAAAAAGGTAGGGCCAAATGTGTAACCAACAACATTTTCCATAGAATATAGATTCCTAATTCCTAAAAAAATCTTAATACACATAAAAATAGTATTTATGAAGGTTCTTATATTGTTTTAAAAGTTTGTACCTAATATTTAGTGCTTTAAAAGTGTGTAAAAGTACGTATAAATCTAGTAAATGGTCCAATTATCCAATAGCCGCAGCAGACATTCTACTGCTCGTTAGTTTTGTTTTATTACTAGCTACAAATTGTAGTTAAGTATGTCAAGCACATACCTAATGTGTCATAAGTTCTCAAATGTTCACAAATCGGCTAAGTCAAAGTCAATTTGCGCACTCGAGCGAGCTTTGAGCAGTGAACTCTATCAAACCCTACAACAATATAATTAGTTAATGATCTCATAAAACTTGTCGAGGTTCAAAAGCTTACTCAACAATATTGTAACTGCCTACCCACACTTTTTGTGGCTACGAAGGTAGTACATCGTAATAGTTTAACCTTTTCAAACTGAGTCAATTACTTTTTAATAATACCTGTGCATAGAGAGGTCACGGTAATTTTCTTGTTATAACAATTAGACAATACATAACATGCACTGTCTACCTACCATAATATATACTGAATGCTGAGGTATTACCGAATACTGTCAATTGATTAATGACTTTGATCTTTTGTTTTGAATTCCGTGTTTATAAACAGACTAGCTTCTACCCACGACTTCGTCCGCGTGAAATTTATTGTTTTCCCGAACCACCGCGTCGCATCGCATCGCCTGTCCCGGAGAAACAAACGAAGTCAGCTTCACTATGTTTTGCGCGGCTCCTAAGGGTCCTAGCGTGATATTAGTAGCCTACTCACGAATTGGGCTATCAAATACAAATAGATTTTTTCAAATCCGACTACTTAGTAGTTCTAAAGATTACGTTCAAACAAAAATTTTGCATGCTTCTTGAGTTTAATCCTTCATGCCAATTTTTTTTTTCTTTCTTGTTCTTTTTTTGTTCGTGTGCGCTACCTAAAAAAGAAGCTGTTGCGGTGCTATTGTTTAAAAATATCGGGGTATCCCAATGAGAGCACCACTGTGAAAACTTAGGTGAAGTGAGTTCGAAATTGGAAGTAAACTGTCAATCTCTGTCGTCAGGTGGGACAGTACTGTTCAACAACAACGAAGAGCTAACTTAACCTAAATTTTCACGTTGAGATTTTTACAGAATAGACCGCTAGATTTAGTACTTACTACTGCCCTTTTCGGGCTTATTTACGTGGCGTGATAATATACAACATAGTATGTAATATACTACATAGTATGTAGTATATTATCATACACAGTACATACACTTCATAGATCCAAATTTAGTCTTAAATGTGTCCCACAAATCATACTACAAATCCATGAAAGCTTAATTTTACGAAAACTTGCAGAAACTGCTTGAAAATTTCCACATGGTCAAAAGGTAGTTATGGATAGAGCAGGCTGCTTTTGAACAGATGTCACTCTCCAGTCTCCTTACAACATCTACATGATGAAATGGAGCAGTCAGAAATAAACATATTACTGTCCCACTTACGTCGCACAACTTTATCACCGCACACCAAAAATGGAATCCCTTTTACGGCAACGTATCTTCGTCATTTCGGGTTTCGTCAACGAACAGTAGGCCAATTCTGCTAATCTGAAACGTTCAAAATCTAGACACAGTCTCATCTCGGCGACAAACAAATGTCAAAAACTTGTCAAAGTGTAGGGAAATTTGAAGTATTTTTGACAGATTGAGACTGAGATCAGACTGTGAACGTTCTTATAAATTACGAGAATTGCCCCTCAGGTCATACGAATTTGGGCAGAAGAAACCAGAGTACTCACAATAAAGAAAAATATAAGGTCAATCGTAACAATAAAAGTAAGGTATCTCAAACATTTGACTGCAACTTTTTATTGCATGTGCAATCTCATTATTACAATAGTGTTTATAAGAAAAGCCCTTACATTTATGTGAACGGGCCAACAATACAGAGAGACAATAACTGACACGTTAGCTACACATACCTGTATTATCTCGCGACTTATCTTAAGACCTTCGTCGTAGGATCAGATGGTTCCCACGCCTTCACTGTGTGTTAGATCTAAAACAAAAGAGTTCGCTATAAGACAATGCTGTGACCTTTTTAAATTGGATTAAAAGTTTTCGAGACAGATTCTTTTGGAATGGGAGTACATTTTGTATCTATAATGACCGGATGTTGGAAACGTTTTACAGTAGGTAGTCGCCGTTTTTTTATTCAAATCTAATCTGATTAATCATTGTTTATTTTGTATTTTTTATAGTCCAATGCTTATGCTAGGGGCGACAAAAAACTGCAATACCTACTGCCTAAAATAAGTATCAAAGACAAGAAAAGAAAGAAGATTAGTGCTTACAAAAAGCATTGCGACTGTTTTACTGACATTGATAATTTTGTGCCTTATTTTTTGGTCGTTCAAATAATTATTCTGTAGACTACTTTCGTGAATCACCAGACCAGCTTATTTAAAACTATATATATTAGGAAGAACCTATATTAGCACAGAACGGTCGAAGTGGCGGTGCTTGGGAGAGTCCTATCTCTAGCAGTGGTCGTCTTTCGGCTGAAATAATGATGATATTAGGAAGATGTATAATCAGCAAAGATACTTGTACAGTTGGTACTAGATTTGTTGTATGCAAATTAGATCGAACTTTTGCCTCCAAGCAGACGGAGGTGTATTGCAAATATACAGGTTGTTTGCTCAGAGGAAGCAATAAATAATGTTAGCGATTATCGGCCGAGGCCTAACCGCCTAACGAGTCTAGCGGCCTACCGACCAGTCCCAATACCCCACTCGAATTTATATTGTCACTATGAGAACTCGATTTGGCTGTTCAGTCGAGTTGTGAGTATCGAGATGTTGATGTTAAGTCTCACTAGGTACGTACTTTCAATTCGTATACAGCCTTTAAGATGATATTATTGAGTTGAGATGGAGAAATAGTCTCCGGACTCACAGATATTATTGACATCAAAATAAATAAAATGTTTATTTATTTAACACTGGCTTAACTCAAAAAAGTAGATTTTTGGAAAATCGTCGTTTAATGTTTTGCAATTGGGGTCTAACCGGCTTATTAGCCAATATAATAAATATGTAATGAACAGTTAAATATAATATTACCTACTTTTTCAAAAACCATTGATCAGTGCAAGAAAAGGGAAATCAGAAATCATAACTTTGACTCAAGCTCTAATAAGTCAGTACATATTCTATTAAGCATGCGATATGTGTTTAAAAGCCCATGTGTAAACACTAAACATATTTTAGTCAAATAAAAATAATCAGTCATCGGTTTACCATTGTAGGTTTACCATATTCAATACTTACAACGTTTCATAATTCATGATTAATGAACATCAATAGGCTGAATGACGACACAGCTTGACATAAGCCTCCTCCAATAATCGCCATAAGAATAACGACGTTCACATAATTATTGAAAGAAAATCAACAGAATTCTGTAGATTTTCTTTCCTATAATCAATAGTAGAGGTATTCTACGAAATCTAGGCGGGGAAGATAAAGGAAGCTATTATAGGTTCTATACAGTGGCACATCGTATGTTTCGAAACGGAGTCACTAGAGGCTTTCCCACGGGTTTGCGCAATAGGCCTGCAAGCACGACGCGACATACTCAACTAACTACCATACATGTCATCTTTTTAACAAGTACTAATGTTAAGCTGTGATCGCATAGCCGTTCTTTGTGAAGCATCATCGTATATAAAAACCTGTGATTTATGATGAGATATTATGTACTTTGTATTATAAATTATATTTTAGTTGCGGTTTTACAAACTAGGAAAGCATACGTTTTAATAGATTTTCATACTATACCTGTAGTCATAAATTATAATACTGTTTATTATGTACACCATTGCTTCTTGCCAAATTTCATGATTCTAGGTCAACGGAAAGTACCCTATAAATTTTGATTCCCTTGAGAGTGTCGAAATATACGTTTTTGCGGCATAAACGTCCGCATCTTTTTTTCACGTTAGCTTAGAAGTTTTATTTTTCACAGCTTCAAAGGTCTGTAGAACTGAGTATATGGTTTTAATTTCACCTCGATACCTCCACCCGTTTCCAAGATGAAGGGTTTTGACAGACCGACAGACAGATGGACAACAAAGTGATCCTATAAAGGTTGCGTATTCGCATTTTCGTTGTTTGCCACCGACTTCCGAAATTAAAGTTATTTTTCACTTTGTAGTGTCTTTTTTGGAAGTCGGTTATTTTTGTTTTATATTTTTTAGTTTTCTCTTTTAAGTTGTACTTACCCCACACAAATTCGTATAACACTACTTGCTATGTAAATATCAGTGACAGGAAGTTATTATAACATCGTCAATATAAACCAAGTGGCAAAAATACGTATTATTGAAGCTAACTCAAAAACTACCCAAGCAAAGCTAATCAAATTTATATTAATGAAATTGCTCGTTATTTTCGTATTACACGTACGTTACTTTGAGTTGATTGAATTTGGGATAATTTGTTGTTGATTGAATTGTCGCTAAGTAACTTAGTAGAAGTTCTTTATTTACAAAATTATAGCATCTCGTGATAGATGGTATAATATCACGTATCTTTTTAACGACCTAAGTGATTGGTAGTTACATATTTTGTGAAAGAAACGTAAATCTACATGAAGTATGTACTTATGCATATAAGGAAAGTGAATATTGTAGCAGAGAGGCAGTTTCGCTAGAAAGTTGTTGTGCGTAGATTTTCTTTATGATAGAGTATTGTAATGTTTATACACACATCAAAAGTGTCTAGGGATCAACATATAATTTTGCAATAACTTTTCTCCTGATTGATATTAATTAAAATTTTCTTTAAGGATTCATCAAATAAAGTGTTTTCGTTTGTCACAGTAACGATAAACCAAGTCACCTTTGCATTAATAAAGAAATTTGCCATTTTCCTAATAAAGGGATTTTTGACATTTGAACCACTAACACAAAAGTTCGAAAAAAAGACTGAAATAACAGTTTTCTCTAAAATTTTATTGGGTAACTTAAACAATTAATAATCCGTGTTTCTACCGCGAACACTAACAACACAAGAACATCGGTTTGGCATACTCAAAATGAGTTCATCCAAATCACGCTGTGGAATGGCCGCCCATGTTCGTTGCAACAACAAAAAAAGGTCTTCTTGCGACTAGATACCCTCCATATTCGGCAGAGCTCTTCTCTGTAGCATATCCCATGCATGCTCAATCGGGTTCAAGTCTGGCGACTGAGCAGGCCAGGGCAGGACATTGATGTTAGCTGCGGCGAGAGTCTGTCTTACAACTCTTGCGGTGTGCGGTCGTGCATTATCATGCATTAACTGAAATAAGGGACCGATTTGCACTTGTAGAGGAACGATGACGTCTGATACAATCGTCTCAGCATAAATTTGAGCGTTGAGGTTGCCTCTGATCCAAATCAACTCAGTTCTTCCGCCGATCCAAATACCCGCCCATACCATGATGGTTCCACCACTATAAGGATGGACTTCCTGGCAGGATTTTAATCGCTGTTGGCGTCCAGGGGTTCTCCAGTGTCGTATACGTCTTGTATCCGGTCTCATACCAAAACGAGACTCATCAGAAAAGCACACGAAACGCCATTGTTCTTCTGCCCAATTTCTGTGTTCAAGAGCCCATTGATATCGAATCCTACGATTGTGCATTGCTATAGGTGGTACCCGTAGCGGTCTTCGGGAATGAAGGTTCACTTCATGCAAGCGGTTTCTGACTGTTTGGTCGCTAATTAAGTTCCCTGAAGAGTGATGAAGCCTCACGGCTAACATCATGGCGGTTATTGTTGGAGCTCTTCGAGTTAAGATTTGAATGTATCGGTCTTGTCTCCGTGTGGTGCAGCGATACCGTCCTCCATGGCGCTCAGCCACGGTACCAGTGCTTCGGTAACGTGTCCAAAGTCGACTGATAACACTCTGACTTGTATTCAGAGCTAAAGCCACAGTACGTTGCCGGGAACCAGCTTTTATCATTCCCACGGCTCTGAGCATTTCTTCCCTGCTTAAATGACGTCGCCGCTCCATAATAACGTTGGTTTTAATCAGTAGTAGGGAAACAGTAGCACTAATAATGTCTTCAATGCGTTGTATGTTTTTATAGGGAAAATATTGACAGCTGATTTTCATCTTTTACTCGAATTTGATTCACAGTTCCTGATTCAAATTATGAAATGCACCAAAAAGGATCCATATAAATTTATAAAATCATAAATTTATTACAAAGCCACATCTCAATCTCAAGAAATCCGCATAAAACTGCTTGATCCCTAGACACTTTTGATGTGTGTATTTGTAACTGTACGTTTGTATTGTTTACTTTCTTTTGACATTGCCTACGAACATACTTCTACTTCCTTTCACGTAGTCCTTTAAACTACACACCACACACATACATAGATTTAAATTCCTGTAATACTGAACTAAGTAAACTGTTGTTTGTAAAACTTGTAGCTTTGTAAAATCGAGAAAGGTTACGAACCATCATCATCTGTCTGGCCTTTTCCCAACTATGTTAGGGTCGACTTCTAATCTAACCTGACGCAGCTGAATACCAGTATTTTACATGGAGCGACTGTCTATCTGACCTCCACAATCCAGTTACTGGGTAATACTATACCCCTTTTTAAGACTGGTTGTCAGATTTTCGGGCTTCTGACTACCCGTACCGACTGTTAAAGATCCATGAATGACAGCCGGGACCAATGGCTTAACGTGCTTTTCGAGGCACGGAGGGGTCTCGGTATGTAGAGATGGTCACCCATCCACCGTCCAACCGCGGCAAACGTAACTTAACCTGATCGATCGACCTCTGCGGCTGTTATTATTTAGCCACGGGCCCCTCGAGAGAGGTTATGAACCATAACACATTATTAATTGTACTTGCAAGAAAATTAGTAGATATGTGCTGAACTATGTACTTAGTGCTAACAATAATACCAATCGTAGGTACTACATATTTCAGAGAGTATGTGTACCCACGATTTGAAAACGTATTCTTTAGACGTGATAACGTCTTATAAATCGATGAACACCGGCTGCACGCACGAAAAAGTGTCACGTTCCGCCTGAGCCTGAGCGTGCAAGCGAGAGCGCGGAACAAGCGATAGAGAGGCACGATCGGCCCAAGCGTTGGCTTGTGACACATTTATTCATCAATGTTTCTATATGACGTTATCACGTGAAACTATCGTCCGTAAACGGACTTTGCAGACAACCAATTTTTACAAGTACATTCAAACCGTATGTACGTGTTTTTGTGTTGTATATAATTAACAATGTAACTGGCATGCAGCAAATGTTATTTAAAATGTATGAAGCATTTATTTAATTACTATAATATTTTGGAGGACAGAACTTAATAACACTTCCTTTGTAAAAAGTACAAGGTGCACACCCTTCTTTTGTATTTTTTTTTTTTATACATACATAATTAACATGACTTTTATCTTTGTAAACGCATTCACAGTTAAGTGGAAACGTTACTGACCCTTGAACTGGCAGTTTACAAACTATTGAAACTAACCCGCTTTGTTTAAACGGTGATAGATCTGAGAACAATGTTAATATAATTGACATTTACATTAGTATACAACACATAAGATTTTAGGTATCTTTAGAGTGGGTTCTCAACAAGAGGAAATAGGCAGTTCTGAAAGGAAGTTAGACATTTTGATGCCGTCTTAGAATGTATTAATACTATTTGAAAGAGCATTTCGTTGCTAGAACAGTGTTCATATTGATATCTTTATTTGCATTCCATTATGTTTAAAGATCTTACAATGGTTTAAAGCTAAGGTACAATTACTAATTTAGTTAGGAGTTAATTAATTATTACTATTCAAAATAGTGATAGTCTTATTTGGCAAAATCGTCATCAAAAATAACATAGACTTTAAATTGCAATGGGTCCCAGCACACATTGGACTACGTGGTAACGAGGAGGCTGACCGTTTATCTAAATCAGCCGTAGTAGATGGTGCTCTTATTAGCTATATACCCGATTATTGGGAATACATAACTCACTTTAAATCAGTATGTTTTGATTCTTGGAAAGAATATTTCAACAATATTTCACAAAATAAAGGTATTTGGTATAGAAGTATTCAAGGTCAACCATCTCGAGTGCCCTGGTTTGATAGTACTAGTTTCAGTAGAAAATATGTTAGATTAATCTTAAGACTCCGCTCCGGACACTACCCATCGGCAAAGTTTGCATTCCTTATGAAAAAGAGCAACTCTCCGAATTGCACTGTGTGCAATAAAGTCGAGGATGTACAACATTTGCTGATGGATTGTGTCCGAAATAAAGATGTACGTGAATCACTCATGATCGAGCTAAAACTAAATAGATCAGATGTAGGCTTAATACAGTCAATTTTATCCTTACCATGGTCAGAGACCACTAAAAAATTTTGTGAGGTATTGACAGCACCTGGTGAGTGATCCACTTTCGTTGAACTATTTGTACCTAGGTATATGTAATAAATATTACTTATACCTAATTAATAGATGTTAATATAAAATAAATTCGATGTATGTAGATATCTTGTAAAAGGGTATGATGGGGTTGGCATATCTAAGATAAAAACCCCTAAATAAAAAACAATAAAAAAAAAAAAATATATAGCATTATTAACCAAACAAATTATTTTTGCAGCGATCCGCGAGATTATTGCGTAACACATTTTTTAGCTGACACATTTTTCGAACATACAAAGGAATGGATTAGCAATATCCTTGAAAATTATCCAGATTGAGATTTATTGTATGTTGCGCAATTAGGGTGCTGGTTAATTCGGTTTGATTCTTTAATATTTGTTAACAAAGAATGGCTTTTCCAAAGCTATCAGAAGTTCTGAAATCTTGCCCTACAATTATTTAACAAACCACAAGGCTCTCTTACACAATAGGCACAATCACCACAAAAGAATGCGCGTAGAATAAAGACTTTACGTATCATAATATCTCTATGTTTTGCCCTTGAACCATCAAAACGTTCTATAGAATCGATCAATCTCCCACGAAATGAATCGTTAACTATATCGAATAAAATCATAGAGTTACTTAGCCTTGTGGTCTAGGAGTGAATGACTCGTTCATAATAACGCCCCGTGATCTCCTACAATCAACATAATGATTAAAGTTTTTGCAAGTGATTTCGTAACAATGAGCCAAATTTTCAAACAATATAAGAATTAAGGTTCATGTTCGCACTGCTAAAGTTTTTTTCTTCAAGCAAAAAGTTAAGGTATTATTGCATCTTCTTACAGTCATTTGTTTTATTGCTGTTTGAGACCAGTGGTGTGAAGAAATAAGAAACAAAGGAATCTTACAGTTGATTTAAGAGGACATTTAGTAAAAAGTTTAGTTGAGTTAGTTCCGTGTTTTTTTTTTGTGGATAAAAAGATATGCAGAAGGTCATTGGCTTAGGTATCATCCCGTGATTTTGTAAAGGTCAATTTAGGAAAATTGTGCATTCTAAGAAGCAGTGTGACCTATGTTACACTGTGAACTTCTAACCTCATGCGTGGCTTGTAAATAGCTTGGTACAGTGTGAACCTATAGTACTTATATCAGAGATCAAAGTAAAAGGAATACATATATTGGTTCACACGCAAAGACATTAAGTACATTGTAGTCTTGACGTATCTTCAATCGGATTACTATCCTCTATTACAAATTAAAACTAGATAAATCTACGAGTAATAGTTGTAAGATAGACCTAATTATGATTTATTTGTTAGCTTCGGTATAATTTATCTTTATTTCATAGGATAAAAGATAATTATGATCAATATAAGTATGATAATTTATTTATTTAACCATTTATGTAAACACATTTAAACAGAAGTTCCTTTCTGCTTGTCTGTTTATATGTTTTTCTAAATACGAACAAAGGTGATGCTTATTTCTGAAGAAATCTCTTCCAGCATACTTGCTATAGCGTTTAATATCCCCCTTTGAGCTTTGAGTGTGTATCTAATAATAATTAATGCTATTGTCTTGTTCCCAGGTACACAGCAAGGGGCTTAAATTCGGCATTTACGAGGACTACGGCAACTTCACATGTGCGGGATACCCTGGAGTCGTCGGCCATCTTGCCGGAGGTAAATATCCTTTTAATTTTATATTCTTTTAACTTTCTCATCCACCAGCTTCATTTAATGATGAGAACTAGAATAATAAATTATACTTATTTCTGTTAATTTGTTTTAAAAATACTTTTACACGTTAAAAATAAATTGTTTTAAAACTAGTTGAGTTCGGTGTTTCCTATATGCATAAACTGTAATAAAATTTCTTCCATTGCCCACCTCTCTCAGTCAGTCGTTTACATAGTTTATTGCATTGATATATATGTTACACTAGATTAGCAATTACCGCACCAAGGCGTTGCCACTAGGCTGATGGCCACAGCCATCAGCGTAGCTAACGTCAGTTCAGTGCTCTGTGTGACGCCAACCGAAGTCAACCGAGTGACATGCGACAAAAAATATCGCGAAAGAGTACGATTCAAGATCACAAAAACATAATAAATTAACCGGAATTACTTTCCACACGTAAATTAATTGTCTCTGTGTTTATATCAACGTAAAAACGCAATAAAATGTAGAATTTTGTATATTAGGTTCAGTGTTACCACTAAAAACTTAGTTTTAGTTTCCCACATTAGTGGGAATTTTTAATTTACGGAATAAGTGATTTTAAATATTTTTTAATAATAACAACGTAGCAGGGTGCCTAAAGATGCAGCACGCCGTGAAAAATGGGTGGAAATAATCCGATTGCTGAGAAAAGAGACTGACTGGCTACCTACTAAATCATTCAATTTCATTAATAATAAGGAAAAAATATTCAAAATGAAAACGTCTTAGTTATTTTCATTATTTATAAACTTCTATTACACATCCAATAAGAAATACATAATTCAAATATTTAAAAAATAATTTAACTTAACCTAAAACGCTTTTTATGGCTTAAAATGTTGGGTAAAATTTCGCATGGGTAGGCAACCCCATCCCGTCATTGCATGTTTATATTGTGGTCTTTGTCTAATCTAAGCGACGGTATTATTCTTACGACGTGTGTAAGTGAGACAGATATATGTTTACTTTTAAATGTTTAGTGGTTTCAAAGCTACGTCGTCGCGTTTATAAAGTGGCTACACTTTTTTGACACATTTTATTGAGGTTTGCTTCTCTAGTTATATAGCTCAATGGTTTATTGACGTCTAGAAGCCATTAAGAAATTATATTAAATAATTAGACGAATAGGTTTACTTAGTAATGAAAGATTTATTACCAAGAACATAATGCTCTAATGATGATTGAATTAAATTATCCTAGAATAAAATCTTCACAACAATCGCAAAGCGGTATTAAATCTAATGAAACCGTGTAATAATAGATGAAAAATTTCACAGTCCGACAATAACTCCTTCGTAAATGCCAGGAGATTGCTTCGGAGAGACACCACTCATGAAACTTATTGCGACACAACTCTACTTATACGTCATTCAAATGTAGTAGGTAAATGACATTTTATTTTATTTCTTATGAAAACTTAAAGCTAGGATACGATAGTTGACAGTTGGTGAAAGAAGGCCAAAAATAATTTATTATTATGAAATAAGCATCACCTTTGTACCTATTTTTCTGTTCTGTTTTTTTCTTGTCTATTGTGTACATAGGTAAATGGGAAAATAAATAAATAAAAGTTTTCACTAACGATATTAGGGTACTCGTAGCACAAGAAACAGTAGACAGGCAAGCGAAAGTAAGAATAAGTAAGGACTCGGAGAGAATTAAGAAAACCCTGAACAGGTTTTAGTGATCTTAAATGAAGTTTTCACACAGTGGCGCCGATTCCCTTGTTCACAAACTAAACTAAATTTAAGTTCACTGTATCTTTTTCTTTCTATTTCAATATGAAAAGGACAGAAGACAAGTATTAGTTTAGTCCTGTCAAATTAGTCAGCGCCTGACGTAAAATGACGTATTTTTAGAAACCATTTTTTTAAACACGTTTAAACTTGTCTATGGATTATCTAATTTCACAGAACTAAACTATTAATTTATCTTCTGTCCTTTTCGTAATGAAATAGAAAGAAAAAGATTCATTGAACTTAAATTTAGTTTAGTTTGCGAACAAGGGAATCGCGCCAGTATTTTTTTTTTGTTTAGGAACACTGGATATGTATGTACGTGAAACACTGCATTTGTAATCAGACTACTTAAAAATACATATACGATAGCTTACGACACCACAATAGACCTTATGTCCTAACTTAGCCTACATATCGAAATCAGCTATTCGATGTACCAACGCGAATGACCTAATACAACTTTTAATAGCGATAAAAATTCATAGGATGTTAGGAAAAGTATTTGAACGTCGAATAACTTTTGAACATTCGTATCTATCAAAAGGGTTGCGCAACATGGCGTGTATTGCAATAGTTCTTGAGACTTCCTGACCGACTGCGTGTTCTAGCTCTTTGTTAGGATCGCTGTATGTGTATAAATGTCCTTATGTGGATATGGCGCAAATTGGTTATGTCCGCAGGAAATGCAGGATACCTATGTAAAAACAGGCGAAATAATGGAAACTACAGGGTTACATCAAATTAGATAGCGAAACTCCGCGGACGAGATGGGTTCGATATCTAACACGATAAAACAAAATAAATTAATTTGACGATTTTTTTTGTTGTTTCTAAAAAACTCGCCTTTTATTTTCTTTGTTTTTTATAGTAGGTATTGTTAAAAGTCATAAGTAGAGCAAAAGTTGTTGTTTGTGATGTTACTAAGATACTGCCCCCGATAGTTAAAAAGACGTATAGATCTAACAAAAAGTAAAAACGGAGAAATAAATGTTTTAATGAATGAAACGGGAAATCGTTTGATTAACTCCCTCTTAGAAATAGGGACAAATATGCGCCTTTTATATTACTGAACTAAAAAAAAAAAACTATAAAGTATATGGACATTGTCTACATAAATGCGACGTTTTAATTAAGTTTCACATAAATTCGATCTTCAATCGAACAGAAGCGCCCTATTTGGTTGTGCTAAAACCGCACTGGATGAAGTTAGAAAAATATTAAAAAAAACAGGCAGAAGCGTCTTTTTTTCTCATTCCGGCAATATATATAACTCAATTTAAGAAAAAATGTATAAGTACATCCGTTTTACTCTCGGGGGCAGTATGGTCCTGCGAGGTTGTTAGTGTCTTAAAAATAACCTTGTACCTATATTATTTTATGAACAAACATCAAACATGCTTTAAGTAAGGTATTATCAGCACCTACTTAGATTTTAGACTTTAAAGAAAGCTTACTGCAATACTTATACTTAGTTACATAAACGTTATTAAGAAAAAGAAAGTATAGATGAAGATAATTGTTACTCGCGCAATTTTTAAAGTCATCTTTGTGAAATGATGTGAACAATGGAACTGCGAGTAGTGTCTGCTTTTGTAAAATAAGAAGGTATATAAGCTTATGTAACTAATGATTATGCTAATTCATTAATACTAAAGAGGTATGAACTAAATGGAAGAATATAAACGATTTTTCAAACCGTTCGATTGAGTTCCTACTCTTCTATTCTTATGGATAGAACTTAAAGTCAAATTCATTATGCTTCAGTAATCCATACTAATCCTACTTCCTACTAATATTATAAATGCGAAAGTTTGTGAGGATAGATGTTTGTTACTCTTTCACGCAAAAATTACTAAACGGATTTTGATGAAACTTAACAGTAATATAGTTTATACATCAGAATAACACATAGGATACTTTTTATCCCGATATTCCTACGGGATCAAAACTTACGCGGGTGAAACCGCGGGGCGCAGCTAGTATTATAAATGCGAAAGTGTGTCTGTCTGTCTGTTACCTCTTCACGCATAAGCCACTAAACCGATTTAGATGAAATTTGGTATAGAGATAGTTAGAGTCCCAGGAAAGGACATAGGATACTTTTTATCCCGATATTCCCACGGGATCGAAACTTATGCGGGTGAAACCGTGGGGCGCAGCTAGTATAGCAATAAATAATCAGCATATATAATGTTCCTCTCATCGAGAGTAGGCTGAAACTCACCACGCGGGCCGAGTGCTGCTTAGTAGATGTCACATGTTTTCGAATTTTTGATTTTAGGACTTGCATGATTTCCTTACGATGTTTTCTTTTACCGTTTTTAAGAGCAGTGGTAATGTAATATTTACACAAATGTAAAGCGCTCGCCTGGCTGGGTTCGAACCCGCGACTTACAATTCGTAAGTCAGTAAAATAATTTAGGAAAATTCATGTCCCTGACTTTCTCAAATGTCCCAAAAGATTATTAGATTTTGATTATAAAAGCCGCACGGGTCTGTCTAGGGTTAACCTACACTTGCCGCGGTCGGTTCGTAGATGGGTGACCATCCATTACATATCGAGACCCCTCAGTGCCTCGGAAAGCATGTTAAACCCTTGATCTTGGCTGTTATTCGAAGCTCTTTGGCTATCATTACGGGTAATCATAATCCCAAAAAAAGTTTCAAGGGGTACCAGTAACTGGGTTGTGGAGGTCAGATGGGTAGGCTCTCCATGTATTTAGCTGGTCGGTGTTATTACTGGAAGCTGACCTTAACATCATTGGGATAAGGCTAGGCAGGTTGATTGAAGTTTGGAAGACTCATTAATTTTTCTTTCATCAATTCAAGATTTACAAAGGTTTTACGTTTTTTTTCTGTCCGAAATATCAATAATAATCAATATATCTCAATAATTATCTCATGTCTATATATATTTATTTTATTTATTTATTATGGGACAATAAACAATTACAATATAACATGTTTACAAATAACAACAATATAGGTAGGCTCATACGTAGTATTAACAATATTGCAACCCACTACATTATAATGTTAACAAAATTAAGATAAGGTAAAAAGTGCCACTAGATTAGGATTACTCAGATATATAAAATAATTGATTATTAAAATACAATACATTAATTAATTATTTATAAAATATATATATATATATATATATATACATATATATATATATATATATATATATATTTATATACATTTTTGGATAAGATTAAAAATTTGGGATTGTTCCTTATGTTTGGAATATATAATATATTCTATAGTTCTCCTAGTCAGTACACGTGACTTCTTCTGACGTTGTACGACAGTATTTTAATTGTACTGCACTATTCAGTTGAGTATTGCGTGCATATTTCGCGTGCTTATTGGTGGGAAGTAATTAGGCTAGGAACCCCGTTAATAGACTAAACATGAATAAATGTAAGGTTAGTTAATAATTTGTACGGTATATTCATACTAATTTTCCTACGGATAGGGATATTGTAGTCGGATGTTATTGAAAAATATGCAGGTCCGGTTTTCCGCTATACAAAAGCTATAACTTGCATAAAAAATGTTGATTGAGTGCAAGTTTGTTTCCATAGTTAGCCAACATAAATATCAAATATGACGAATTACCGTTTCGACGAATATTAGATTTGACCAATGTCGTTCAACCCATTTTGTGCCATGATTTGTGCCAGTGGAAGAGTGGGTTATGTCGAGAAATCAGGGTCAAATCTATATCTACAGAGAGACAGAGAGTATATTTTCCAGCAAACTAAACCATCTGGAAAAAGCCCCAAAACGGAATAATTTGCACATCAGCGTATTGAAGCCAAAACACTCATCAAACTTACATCATCAACAGTTCCCCTAACTCTTAACTGTCAAAATAAAGAGTTGTATAGATTGAAATGCGCACACGCATGCATAAGACACGCATGAACAAATCCAAAATGACGCGTATGTTACATTATTTTACTGTAAGTGGTGTTTCTAATTTCGTAACTGGCTGTACATAACCTGCGTGAGAGCATGTTTGTAATATTGTATTGTAACGCCATCTGTCGGTGGATTTGATAAATGTTCTTGGCAATTTTTTTTAGGATTTTTGCTTCATTGTTAGAGCAATGAATTGTATATCATTCATTCATCATTGAAGAAAAAAAACAATAGATTACATTGCTTCAGGAATATTATTTTAAATAAAAAATAGTTCTGTTTTTCCACAGAGCGATCGGTGATCGGACATCAAACATCGAAATTTATTTTGTGTTTGAAATTGTATTTCTATTGTGTAATAAAATAGAAGAGACACTCCCAAATATAACAGGATTTAACATAGGTATTATTATAAATTAACAATTTATCCTTGAAACCAAGTAATAGTTGCAAGACAACAGTTGCTTAAATACTACAGGTTGTAACGATAAATTCACTTACAAATTCTGTAGGGAATTGCTAAATGTAGCAACTCCGGTTCTAAATACACATAACAATAATAACAACAACAATATTACTTTTACTAAGCGAAAGTTCGATAAGGATGTATTTTTATCGAATGCATAACTTCTGGTAAATAACACTGTAAGATGGAAGCGAAAATACTTAAAAATCGGTCCTTTTAACGCTAAGCCTTTCACTGGTTTTATTATTCAAGTTATGCATGTTTTTAAAAGCAAATATCGAAATTAAACAGGAACCGAACATTTTATGGACTCAAAACATAAGTAATTAAACAAACAGCGGAATGAAGCCAGTTCGGTTTATTCCAATAAAATTGATATTTTGAGAAGCACTGAAATGGCAGTAGGTGTGAGACTTTGAGATTAAGAGCTTGACAAAGCTTATGGAAACAGAATTAATAGAGCTGCAACGCAAACAAACCTGCAAATCCTATCAATAAAAGCGTAGCTATATTGAAAGAAGACAATGGACTCGATACAATATTCATCGATGCAGGACACTTTTCAGTGAAGAGTTTTACCGTTAATAATGTTCATCGTACCCCGACCCTTTCATCACTAATAAACAATAATGTTCTACTCCAGATGCGGCAACCTTTTCTGCGTGGGGCGTGGACTACGTAAAACTGGATGGATGCTACGCCCTGCCTGCAGACATGGACTACGGATACCCTGAGTTCGGAAGACAGCTCAACCTCACCGGCAGACAGATGGTCTACTCTTGCAGTTGGCCTGTCTACCAAATATATGCTGGTATCCAGGTGAGGATCTCTTTGACTCCTACAATTTTTGGGCTTGGTATCGTGCTGAATTAGATTTTTATGAAGTTAAAATATTTCGTCTACAATTGAAAGGTTTATTAGATGTGATAGTAAAATGTTATTAGGTAATCCACCTTTGTGTTTTCGTAGAAAAAGAAATAAAACTCATAACTTCGCATCTCCATCAGTCAGTTAACTAGCTAACTTCTTGAAACTTCACTTTGCATAATTTGGCAACGGCTATGGAAATTATGTCTCAGTATTTATATTATAATATCAACGTCTCCCAATAAGAAAGGCCATCTTTTAACTATTTGTTCCGCTTACTATTCACTACACTAGTAAACATGCACGCCGCTAATGCAAATAGACAATTGTTCTGCGCGAGCGCAAAATTGCCGCTTTTGAATATGAAGGCGCTTGTTGTGGCAACTGACTCAAGGCGAATAGTTGATACAACGTTAATAATATGTGCGAACGACGTAACAATGCGATCATTCTGTCCATTCATGCGATTCAGTTAGCAGAAGCGAAACAAATTATGCAAACGAACTGAACATTCCTAAACTACATTCTAAAAATGATACAAGCTACTATATGTGGTATTGACTGAAGAAGTGTAGTAGGAACATTTTTTTTAAGAAAAAAAAATTAAATACTTTAGATATTCGTTCAACATTGGTTTTTACTCCGGCTGTCGCTGAAAACTAGCGCAGAATCCCAATTCTATCACTCTTATGGGTCGTAGCAGTACCTATGCAGTATGACGGCCGTTTTGCGTGGACGTAACGCATATTTTCACGCCACTAGCTTTTTTTTGTATTTGTTTTCTTTCTCTGCGTCATGTTTACCGCAAATTAACGTATTTTCTTTTTTATAATATTAGGTTACTCTTAATTTTAGTTTCCGTCTTCATCTTTTTCTTGACTATAATTTCATTCACCAGGCCTATTTTACTGAGACATCTCAAAGTAAAACTAGACTAGACTAAAAAGAGCCCTTGTGACACAGACATATTTTGAAAACCATGCAATTTCATATGAACCTCCATTTTATTCTTTGTAGTTTCTTAATTATAATCATAAATAAATTAACGTTTCCAGCCGAACTTCTCGTCGATCATCGACCATTGCAACCTGTGGCGTAACTTCGACGATATACAAGACTCGTGGGCGTCCGTCGAGTCTATCATAGACTACTACGGAAACCATCAGGACGTCATCGTACCCAACGCCGGACCTGGACATTGGAATGACCCTGACATGGTAAGGAAACGTTATCGATTACTATTTACCATAAGCTTTGCCTTCAAACAATTTGTACTGGGTTGTCATACTATCAAGGGACAACGGCATCGGCATTTGTATTTCAATAAATTGCTGTAGATGTTAAAATCCATGTTAATCAGCTTCATGTTTGAAATTTACCTTATTTAAAGTCCGAATACAATAAACTTCAGTAACATATCGTGCTAGCCCAGTTTAAATAACGCCTCTGATGCTGATACAATTGTGGTCGCCTACTTGGCCCAAACACTTAAGCAACATAGATCGAACCGAAAAGAAGAAAGAGAAGCCTTATTTTTTACACAAAACAATTAAAAGCTACACCATATTGATGGACATGTAGCGGATCTACAACGCCACATGCGAACAACGCCTCACTATGGTACTAAAGATCACGTCTTATCGACTTCCTGTATTGTTACATTAAATGTAAAGTGTCGGGCAGCGGGATTGTCCGAAAGGGTTACCGCTGCCCCGGAACATAAAGGGCTAAGGAACGAACACGGGTGGGTTTTAGTCAGTAAGAGTCTGACACTCCCTTCTGCTCCACCCTGAGCGGGAGGGGTCATTTGATGATTTCCCATCCACAAAAAAAAAAAATTCTGACGACACGCAAAATCCTGCATCTCTCAAGCAGAGTTTACCGCGCAATTAGCTTAAAATATATAACGACATGAATCATTGGGCAGTTGCCCGCCAGACACAACACCCGTCTGGTCGGAGGATCCTCCCTTTTCTATGGAGGTTCAGTGAACTTTACATCCTGTTCCTCATACCTCTATAGACATATTACTTTAATGATGCTCAAACTTGTACTTGTACTTGTAAGCTTCTTATCTAACTTACCAATTTTACCATTTTCAGTTGATTATCGGCAACTTCGGCCTATCATACGAGCAGAGTAAGACGCAGTTCGCGATCTGGGCGATCCTGGCAGCACCGCTACTCATGAGCGTGGACTTGAGGACCATACGGCCAGAGTATAAGGCGATCCTGCAGAACAGAAAGATTATTGAAGTCGACCAAGACCCACTGGGAATTCAAGGCAGGAGGATATACAAGGTAAATTAGGCTAGGATGATAAAAATGTGCAAGAAGAATGTGTTGTATTCAAGACAACAGAGAAGTTATTCTTAGGTTTCTGCAATTGAAATGATGTCATTACTGGATTTATCTTTGTGCATAAAAAGAGACACTCAGGCATTTAAAATATGTGACATTAAAATTTTTGGGGCTACAAGTGTCGTCTACAACCCTGCAAAAATAATTAACAAAACCTTAACCGCCAAAATTAGATTAACATAATCCGATAATGGTGCAGGAAGTTGATCCCAAGAATTCAGCTTTACTAATCATAGACTCACCGAGTTTGGATTCGGATTTCGGATGTTGATGGCTCATAATTGAAATTTCTGCTGCCAACCCTGCATCATATTAACTCAATCTTAAAATATGCATTCACAGCATCGAGGTATTGAGATCTGGTCACGTCCGATCCTGCCGATCCAGGGTCAGTACTACTCGTATGCGGTGGCATTCGTCAACCGCCGCACAGACGGCACCCCCTCGGACGTCGCCGTCACGTTGAGAGAGCTCGGCCTAAACAACCCTGCTGGATACATGGTAGAGGTATGTTATTCTCCTGATGATTGTAAGGGTAGTTTTATAGCTCAAAGTCCCTTTAAATTTAGTGGAATTGACCTTATTGAACTGAACTGTATTGATGTGTTTTGTTCTGTGGAATAATCGATAAAAAGTTAAAGAAAAAAGATAAAAATATTTAAATAACATGAGCAAATTAACTTAATTAAACGATTTGATGCCTCTACAAAAATTCTAAATAATCTCGCAACATTCCTTACAGTTAGTATCAAAGAAAATACCTGTGTAGCTTCCACCACAATTAAAACCGAGAGTGCATCTATAAACATCCATCCACTCTTACTTTCTTGTTATTTTATTAACGCTATAAAATCTCCTCAAACAGGATTTGTACGAAGACGTCGACTATGGCGTGCTATCGCCGCAGACCAAGATCAAAGTGAAAGTGAACCCCTCAGGTAGAAAGTGTCTCACTTGTTCGCTTTGCAAGGGCTCGGTATCACGCTGTCGCTTCACGCTGCCTTTGGTAAAGTATGCATGAGGTCCGGCCGAATCTGAATGACTGACTGAATCTTTTGTTCTGGCAGCGACTACAATAATGGTATTATGAGTCGGTAAAGATATAATATATACTTAGTATAAAATCTTTGCATATATTTTTTTATTATTAAATCCATTCAAATGCAAAAAAAAACTAATCCAAAAAATCAAAACAAAAAAAAAATCACTTTCTAGTTTTTTTTTAAATGGACAGATTTAATTATATTCTTCATTGACTTTAAATGTTGCCAGATTGATATAATCTTCACGTATTAGTTAAAAAAAACCGGCCAAGTGCGTTTCGAACCACGCACAATGAAGGGTTCCGTAGTTGGAATTAATTTATCCCAAGAACAACATCATCGTTTATTATTGTAGTTGAAAATCATGTTCTCCCATACATTGCAACTAAAAATGTAAGTTGGTTGACTATTACTCGTAAACTTGTTAAGCCTACTTAGCTGTGATAGTTTTCCTTTTAAATTCGTTATATAATATACTACTACCGTGATTTTGTTTTACATATCCAAAAACAACCATTTAGCTTTGTGGGGTTTACACTTGACTCTACAAAAATTAGCACTTTAAAGCTTAATATTTCACAAACGAATCTCTGAATCGAAACATGGTTTGACAAACCCGCAATATTTTGGAAAGACCTATCCAACGATACCCTATACCATGGGGACGACGAGAAAGAAAAAACATCCCCACTTTTCGTGTAGACTAAAAAAATTGTTTTTCAAGATTTTATTTTACCGATTTGTCGGCGTAATTAATAAGTATATCTATGCCAAACTATAGCTTCTTCTAGTACTAAGAATCTCTGAGCTAAGCTGCGGACGGATGGACAGACGGACATGGCGAAACTATGTGCGTTCCTTGTTCACTACGGAACCCTAAAAAGATATGCTACGTAAAAATTTGTTGTGTTTTTTAAATTTGTAATTTTTTTGTTCGATGAAAATAAAGTACCAGTAGACATTCAGAATTCGGTCGGACGATACGAAAAGGACAATTCATTGGACAGAAATGTTTGACATTTTCTGGAATTGTACAGCAGTCACCTTAGTTCTTAGCACCATAATAATCATAGTCACCTTGCACACAACGAAGAGACCAGCACCATAATGTAAGTATTGTATTGTTAAGTATTTTTTTATTTCGAATCTGTAACGACCACTAAATTTTACGAAAGTTACATTTACAAAATGAAAATCAAAAGTCATTTACTCAAATTAAGCTGAGAATTGGCACTTTTCAACGTCAAAATTACTTAGAGCTTCACAACTGCCTAGTGCTTTAGCTGAGTGTACTCATCAAACAACTCAGCCTATTGCTGTCCACTGCTGGACATGGGCTTCTCCCAGGCTGCGCCAGAACATCCTATCATTCGCCTTCATTTACACATACGGCTTTCTGATTAATACTTTCCTGATGTCTGAAATTCCTTGTGCAGTCGTTAGTATACGAGGGGCGTTCAATATATTCTCGGACATTGGCATGAAAAAAATTCAATTAAAATAATTTTTATTTTTTAATGTAAATCCCCCACTACCCCAACGCATTTATATCTCACATCTCGAAATATACTTTTCAATACCCTGTAAAAAATAACTTTCCTCTTTCTCTAAAAAATGCGCATTTAATGCCGCCTTGAGCTCTTCATCGTTAGAAAATCGTTTCCCACGTAGGTCTTTTTTCAAATTAGAGAACAAAATAATCATCACTCGGGGTTAGGTCCGGGCTATAAGGTGGGTGTTTAATTTCTTTGAAATCACAAACTCGTACAGCAGCTTTGGAAACACGCGCCGTGTGGACCGGGGCGTTGTCGTGAAGAAGCAACACACCGGTGGTACAGTTTACCACGTCTCTTTTTTCTTTAATTGGTTCCCATAAATTTCGTAAAGTGGATGCGTAGGATGCTGCGTTTATGGGTTTTCCTTTTTTTGTGTAATCAGCAAAATTTCCTTTGAGTCCCAAAACACTGTGGCCATGATTTTTCCGGCAGACGTCTCCTTGTGCCACTGCATGGACTCTTGCTTACTTTCAGGGTCATAATGATAAACCCACGTTTAATCTCCAGTAAACAATTCGATCGAAAATACTTGATGGAACTTCACCTCAGAGCTCTAAAAACTCTACAGCACTCGATTCGCACTTGCTTTTGAGGCACGTAAGCATTCGCGGCACCCAACTTTTCAAAGGTAAAGAAGGTCATGAAGAATAGTGTGCACAGAACCACTACCGCGCTAATTAGAAACGCAGTAAGGAAGGATTTTTGGAAAATTGAGTTACTTATAGATTCGGAATCCTAGAGGTCATCTCTGCTATCATTTTGTTCTTCATTCGGACATCCTCCAGTATAAGCTTCTCATCTTTTTTCACCTTTTCTTCCGTAGAGGCAGTAACCGGGCCGCCTGAGCGAGTGTCGTCTTCAATACTCTCGCAGTGCTCAATTTTCTTCAACATTATCACGTAGCCATTCCAGTTGTCGTTGCCTAATAACTAGCAAAGTAACGATCACAACTATATTAAATTTTACCTTTATACCCTTAGATAATGTCATTCATTAATTAATTAGTCAAATTACCTACATCATTAGTAAATCACCCTGCTATCGAGAATACATTGAACGCCTCTGCAGTAAACTATTGCTAATAATCTAATCAAGATTATTAACTTTCAGTTTTAAGTCGTATAAAAGTTCTATTTGTAAGTGCTTCCAGTAATTAGGATTTTGTTTCCGCATGTTCATTTAATCTTTCATCATTACTTAATTGGTGATCATTATCATTAACAGTGACAACTTATTGCTTTTCCATTGATTCATATCTTTATTTTGTAACATTATTTTTTCTATGTATTACATCGTCATATTGTGGTTAAAGATAATGTGTTACAGTTTTATCCTTTATATATGAGTAATTGTAATCAACTGAATTTGTACTGTTTAGCCTTGCCTTATTTTTTTAATACATTTTATATAGAGTTTCTTATTTTTTAACATAGTTGAGAAAGTCGATTATATTTTTTGGATTTTGTGGTTTTGAAAAATCAACTCCCTTCCACATCGTTGAAATAAAATTCTTGCTCCGTTCTTTATTACTTATATTATCATCATCATCATCTTTCTCTCCTTTTACATTTTGTACATATTCAAAATTCTACGTTTATATTTCTATTTCATGTGGTGTAGGCTACACATCAAGCTATACATTTCCAATTTTAGCTGACCTCGCATTGTATAGGTTTTCCGATTCAGAAGTCACCTTATAAGTACCTGCTGGTTATGTATAGCTTGATGTGTAGCCGTGCGTACATAATACAGAGTATTCTATTCTATTCTGTTCTTGTCCCATGTTACTTGGGGTCGGCGCAATACGTTTTCTTCTTCCATTCTTTACCTACTTCTTTGTTACTAACTCTTTCATTGTTACTTAAACATCACTGTGTAAATTTCTGAACTGTTGCTTCTAAATATTTGCAAATTACTAAACTAATATTTCTTGTGCAGGTGTCGTGATCCTCCGCGCTGACGCACAACCCTCATATGCGTTTAACGCAATACCGACGCGGACACCATACGCGCCGTTAAATGACGTCTTTAGACTCAGCAAGAAATAGCGCCATCTATTGACGTACCAGCGTACCAGAACTAGAAGTCAGCCTCGACACGATCTACAAGTACAATAAATAAATGATTTCACCTATTCTTTGTAATTCTACGTCGTTTACTCGCTACGGATTTTGGACTCAGTTTCAAATGCTCGCTTTGCTAAAATTAGGTAGGTATTTTAAAAGATTGTATTCTAATTTTGATGTGTGGTTGTGTTTGTTCTGATTCTGTTTCGTTACATGTATTTGTTAAATATTCAAGTAATTCGTAGGTCTCTTGACTGTTTGCGTGTATTGCCTTAAAACTGCAAGCCTATGCGAGTGCAATTAAAATCGTAGCGTGTAAACGATCTGTATCTGTATGACTATGTGTACATTAGCTTTGGTGTGAAAGATAGTTACCAGCCGGTATGTCTCTTCTTATGTTTCTTGCCCTTAGGTTACATTTTATTTATGTTTCGTTCTCACTAGTGTGATCATTGCGATGTTATTGTGTGACAAAAACACGTGGAGAATTGATTATTTGCCATTACGTTGTACCTAGGATAAGTGTGTGTACATTTTAGGTGCCTATAAATGTAAGTTTTTTCGTAGTGAACGTCAGTAAATAATTATACTTTTTAAATAATAGTTTTATTTTCTTTCGAATATACAATCGTCATGAAGAACATCGAGTGATCATGGCAGAAGAGCAGAGTCGTAACTTGGTGGGGCAAGTAGAGCACGAGCCCCGGCTGCCTATTGAAGGGGGGCACGAAAATCGCCAATCATTCAATTTAAAAAACACAATACAATAAACCATTTCATACTCTTATAATTATTTACTTGGTGATCCTGATCAGTAACAAATTCTGCTTACAATTGCAGTATCCATCTGAAGTTGTAAGCGATCTTTTAGTAAGTTGGAATGAATATTTTCGTATTTGAGGGCTACAGTGGGTCAAGAAAGGTATGCGACTTAGCTTTGCTCAGAGTAGAGCGAAAAGTGACGGATAAAATTAATTTCGAAAACATCATCAATATGTTTGTGTCGCTGAAGGCTAGGAAGGTACAGTTGTAAATTTAAAGGTTTTACCGACTTATTTTCGTTATAAAAAAAGAAAATAAATATTTAATGATTTGTTAGTAAAATTACTTATTTAGTGTATCTGATTTTTCATATTATGATAATTAAAGGGCGCAACTATGATGCGTGCCCTAGGCGCCATTTTCTATTGGTACGCCCTTGCAGAAGAGCAATACGATAAAACAAACAATCATAAAAATGTGATCAAAAACAAACCGCAAATTCGTTTACTACGGCTGTTATCTAAAATGCCTATTATGATTATTTTAGTGCCTACGGATTTTTTGCCATATTGACAACGTGAAATCATATTCAAATCCGGTAAGACGAATAATATTTCAATGATCTAAATAATCCAGTTCATATTTTATTCACGAATGAATATTTTTGTAAGCCATATCGTTGTTCAGTCTCGTATCTTTCCAGGTGTATTTATATCCTGCTACTGTGGAAGCAAGATTTTCCTCTTCAATCACGTTGCTACCCCTGAAAATAACATAAAGATCATCAAATAAAGCCAAATGAACACCTTTTTCACCTCATAAATGAGATAAAATAATGGTTGTTGAATTTTGGGCCAAACACATTTTTAAAATGATATTTATTTTTTCGTGACTTTTTTTGCCATCGACACGGTAAGAAGTAGAATGGGATCACCATAATTATTTTTTTCTGAAATTGTATTTTCAATTACATGTCTCATTTCTGACTTACATTTGAAACCATAATTACGGTCATCTTTATTTAATAGGTAGGGAAACTAATTTCACAAGTTCTAATTCCAGAAAAATAAAAAAAATTACATGACACAACAACATTTTTCTATGGTCATTCAATAACAGTCATTCAACCAGTCTTACCAAGGGGTATCGTATTACCCAGTAACTGGGTCGTGGAGGTCAGATAGGCAGTCGCTCCATGTAAAACACCGGTACTCAGCTGCATCCGGTTAGAATGGAAGCCGACCCCAACATAGTTGGGAAAAGGCTAGGCAGTTGATGATGATTCAATAACAGTCAGTCATTTCAATAACATTTCAATGGTAAAAAGAGTGACGAAATAAGAACCTCTGTACGTGACTTCCTCACTAAACAAAGTATACATTTTGCTAAAATTAATAAAACAGAACTATTACCTTTTTTGCCGAACGATTTCTGGCTCTTCGTAAAATTCTGTGGTAACGTATTCCTCTTCACTGCTTATCTTGTTATCCACTGTAGGTTTATTTGCTAGATCTACGAAGATGAATTCCGTCCTATCTGGTGTTTCAATTTCTTTCGATTGTTTATCGCCATCTGAAAAAGCTTCTATATTTTTGTTTTCTGGGCTAACTTCAAAAGGCTTTGCTATGGCTGAGTACATAAGATCTTTTAAATCAGGAGATTTCTTATTTTCAGTATCGGCTGTTGCCGTTTTAAGTTCATTAGATTCATTTTCTAGTTTATCCTCTTCTTCGCTGCTATCATTTTGTTTTTCATTACTTTCTTCGGAATTGTCTTCGACAACTTCTATGCTTATTTCTTCAACGACCTGAATAGTGTCCACCTTAGGAGTTACAGCAAATTCTTTTTCATACATTGGTTCTGTACTTGGCTGTTCAGTTTCATTTTGTACAACTTTATTGAGTAGGTTGAGTTTCTTCATCAATGGTTTCTTCGTACTATGTACCATTGGTTTGAAAGTTGCAATTTTGTAGATCGGTTCTGATGATAGCACGAACTTCACGGAAGCCTTTGGAAATAAAGGGAGCTTACGTCTTTCTTCTGGTAATTTATGTTTCGGTATTTCTGGACTTTGTACATGCTGTGAAGGCATCGAGTTTAGCTTTGGTTTGGGAATTATTATATCCACGGCTGCTTGAACTGTTGATATTACTACCAAACAAATTATAATCTGAAAAAACATACAAAAAAACTATTATAGAAGGACTTCGTTTCAAACGAGAACAATATTGAGAAATTGGTAGATAGATACATTGTGGATATGTCCCTGCCTTATAAGTAAGGTCCAGATAGGTATAAATATAGGTTACTGTATAACAGTATCCGATTCTACAATAATAATTATATATTGTTACTTTTCACTTAATCTTAAATTCGAAACCAAATGGTCAGGACATAAGTATTGCTAAAATTCTAATACAGGATACCTACCCATGTAATAATGTAAAAATACTCAAATAATATAGGGTGGCATCCCCATCGACGTGTAAACTATAACCATGAATTCAATAATGGTTCTAGAATTCTATCTGATTCTAGAATTAGCCTATAGTAGAAATGTTTCGTCGGTTATCAAAAACATTATGGTTTGTTTCATAGAAAAGTGCCATCTTTATTTATTTAATCTTTTCGCACACAAAACCCACAAAGGCGGACTTAACGCCTTAGGCGTTCTCTACCAGCCAACCAAGGGTGGCGAAGAGATTAGATGGCAGGTGCTTTGGTTGAGCCGAAAAATGGTAAAAAACCATTAAAATGATTGAATTATAAATAAGAAACGTACACAAATACATAAATCGGTTAAAAAACTATAATACACATACATACTATTTACTATAATATACATATTTATAATAATATTTAAATATATATGCATATATTAGAAATTCAAGGGAGAGTGCGATCAAAAAGACGAAAGAGCGAGCGGTCAAAATGTATGGAACAGCATTTTTTTTTTAATAACCGGCGAAATATTGCGCAGGGGCGTTCAGAATCATTTACTGAATCCGAGGGAACAGGTTCCTCTTCGAAGTCCCTGCCACCCGTATAGATAACAAGATGTTTCATAAACTTACCGCTGTAAACTGCATTTTGTCCGAACAATGAGAATTCACAATTACAATATCAAACTGGCCCTTCCAAGGGTGTGCAAGGTACTGGTCAAGTGCTCCTATAATTCAACTTTAAATACGCAAGGAGAAAGCTAAAAAGCTACGCATCACATTAGTTCATAATTAGCTATTATTATATCGGTCATTATGTCTACGGTAATGATCGTTTTGATTCATCTTTTCTGGAAGTATACTTAGTTTAATTATGCATAAGTACTTTATTAATCAGGTTCCCTCATAGGAGAGGCCTGTGCCTACGGCCCTATAGTGAGAATATTACCTATTTGTTGATTATGCTTATGCTTATGCTTATTATCAAAGAGTACTTTTGTATAAACGAATGCTTATTCATGAGGTTGACAAGGCACTTTAACAGGCTCTGTCAGTAACCAGAAAGCCAATTCTCGTACTTAAAAAACGTCCAAATTCAAGTCGCAATCTTATCTCAGCGACAATGATTGACAAATTTTTTTCAAAAATATAGTGAAATTAGAGGTATTTTTGAGAGATTAAAACTGAGATCAGACTGTGAACGTTCATAAAAATTCGGGAATTGCCCCTCCACTGCAGGTGAGATTCACGATTGAGATCTGGATAATTCATTTCGTTGATATCTTAAGTACCCTTAACAATGTAAATAATAACAGTTCAATTGATCTCACTGACTTCATTCTCGGGTTTTACGAAACCAAAAAAAAATTAATCATGAAATTAAAAAAGACTAGGTATGTCTTTGTCTGAAACCAATGCAGCTATAAAATATAAAAAAATAGCGCTGGTAGTAGAGTGTTATACAATAAAATATAATATACTAATAACTACGAAAAATAAATATTATTCGTAGACAAATAATAAAGCTGAAGAGTTTTTTTGTTTGATCGCGCTAATCTCTGGAACTAATAGTCGGATTTAAAAAGTTCTTTAAACATTTGATAGCCCAATCCTTGAGAAAAGCTATAGCCTTCCTCAAGGCTACTTAACATAACGCTAGAACCCTTAGAAGCCGAGCAAAAACCGGTGAAAGAACGCTAAGCCACAACAACGCGGACGAGGTCGCGAGCAGGAGCTAGTATCCTATAAGCAGTCATTTTACTTTATTACTTATGTGTATACGTAAATGTGAGACCCTGAGGTCACACTCTGTCACTCCATCGGCAATGCTGATAACATGTAACCGTATTATATATTTATGCCAGGTCAATAACCCCGTACAATGTATTATTCATACGTGAAAAATAATTTATTTATTTATTTTACCATTTATGTACACACATATATAAACAGACAAGAAAAAAACAGAACAGAAAAATAGGTACAAAGCTGATGCTTATTTCTTAAGAAATCTCTTCCAGCATACCTGCGATAGGACAATAAATAGAGAGATGTAGACAGCTGATAATGTTTCTCGAAAAGGAATAACGTTCAGTAACATACTTTCTTCTGTTTAGAAATATTCGTATTTTAATAGTAGGTTAGCCTTAAGAATGAGAAAACATTTCTTTGTTAAAATTATTTATTTGAGACATAGCAAACTAGAAATATTATTCGTTCATGTTAAAAGACCATCGACTTGAAATGGTGGTAAATGTGGGACAGTCCTCCTAAAGCCTTCTACAGTGCAACAGAACGTGTAGCCTTCGGTAGGGTTATCGGGATGCCAAGATAACCATGAGAAATCACGGTTGCCTCTACACACGTCTTCACAAAAGAACATCTGGCGAGCTTCTTCTGCCGTATAGTATGGATTGTTGATACCAACAAAGGCCACACCACGTTTACTTGAAGGTTCATAAACAACCTTGTAGTAAAACTGAGGGACTGGTATCACCGGATTATTATTCGCGTCAGTGTATAAATAAATGTCTACTCGACGACCCATATCATCGATAAGCTGCGTTAATCCAAACGTTCCAGTATAAATTACAGTGTCGTAGCCAGCAGCGTGAATATGGTTCCTCAGATCAACTTCTAGAGTATTCCAATTTCCGCCATTGAGACCAGTCCACTGTGGAGCGCAGTTCACGTAGTGGAACGTTGCGCGCTCTCCAAATGCAAAAGCAAAGTCGGTTTTAGCAGCCAAGTGTCCTCTAGATAGGAGCTCTGTCTTTGTAAAATAGTTATCAATAACAGTCCCTACCAACTTCTGGACTGCCGCTCTTAGACCTCCTGGTGAAAACAAGGAATTAACCGGAATGTAGCCATAATGATTATCCGCTTTGAAATACGGCCGAGTTACTCTAGTTTGGAATAAAGAGTTGTAAGGTTTTTGGGTGTACGTTGAGTAGATAGGGGTCAGACCAGCTTCGTTGAAACAAGACTCATAAACAGGATAAAACTGGTCTTCGATGCTGTAGCCAACTTCGATGATAGGGTTGCTATCATAACACGTGCGTTCTGTTCGTTGGCTTTCATGTTCTGGCGGGAAATTACATTTGAAATGAGAAAATCGACCTGGTTCGTTCAGCCATTCCTCGTTTTTGAACATGTCTCCCCCTGCACATCTTATATCAGCAACTGATAGTCCACGCTGTGCGTTAGGATGTTGTATACTCCCTGTTCCTTCGCAACTCAAAGTAAGAGTATCACCGTAATTCATTTCGATGTTACCGAGGTTGTCCGTTGGCTCCAAAAGTCTTCCATTTCTTACAATGACTGGTAAAGGCTCACCGAAGTGTATCCGAGTATTGAGTCTACATTTCTCACCATGTTGAACGTTCACAGCGCATAGTATTAACAAAAAAGCTCGCTGTATCAAACTCATTTAAGAACAATTGGGATCCTATTCTGTTCTGATTTTTAATAATTTGAGTGTACCTAAACTGTGTAAAAATATAAACACCGGAAAATTTAGACTTAAAACTGACAAAATGGCAATGCCGATTGAACTATAGAGAATGTAAACACTATTGAACGTCAAAACAATAATAAAGGTAAAAGATAACAAAATACAGGATAAGAATGTACACAATGTGTTCACGGCCACAGTGCCATCTACAGGCGACAAATGATACCAATCGATGATGAAGGCGGCGACGGCGCGCGGCGTGGGGAATAGGAGCAACCAGAACGACGCGACACTAGCGACGCACTACGGCTTTTCACTGTCTTAGTGCCACGAAAACGATCTCACGCAAATCCTAACCATATTAATATATTAGCTGCGCCCCGCGGTTTTACCCGCGTAAGTTTCGATCCCGTGGGAATATCGGGATAAAAAGTATCCTATGTGTTATTCTGATGTATAAGCTATATTACTGTAAAGTTTCATCAAAATCCGTTCAGTAGTTTTTGCGTGAAAGAGTATCTAACAAACATCCATCCATCCATCCTCACAAACTTTCGCATTTATAATATTAGTAGGATTAGTAGGAAGTAGGATTGTTAAAAGTCCATCCGCATACTGTAAAAACGATATTACACGTTATCTTATGGAGCCTTGTGTCTGATGTTCAACCCACGACGCTGACACGACGATGACCTTACGCAGAAACCCTAAAGGATGATATCCACCAAACGGCTCGTATCGCATCGGATCGGAAAGGATACGAATGGATGTGGTGACAGCCAAACGCGTCCGCCATGATGTCGTCACATACGATCGGCTCCTACTGTCGCTTGCGAACGTATCACTTTCTGCGCCTGGTCAAATAGTTTCATTCCAACCGTGTTGACGTGTTCTAATTTTTGAAAATGGTTGAAGTTGACGTAGCATTTTTGGCTATAATATTGCAATAAAAGCAGAAGAAAATAATCAGAAGAGGGAAAGGAAAAATTGGACGACAGCCGAAAGGATTCGATCGGATACGATGACAGGCGAACGGAGAGTACGCGCGTCGCAGCATACTTTCGGCTACGATCGCGTGTCGCGAAAGACGCCCGCGGTCAAGCTGCTGTGTGCGGCTTGGTAATATAGACTTTAAATACTATGTACACGATTTAATATCGTTTAAACATTGTAAAATCCGTTCCGATCTGATGCGATACGAGCCGTTTGGTGGAAATCATCCTTAACACAATGAAATAATAATAAAGAACTTCATAATAGGTATTATGGGAAACCGTGTCATGTTTGGAAAACAGACATAGTAAGTATAGGGTGTTCCCGATTAACTAGGAAAAGGTCGACTCCTTCATTTGTAAACGTCGTACATAGTATAGCTTATCATCACGCCTGTATTCGCCGATGGGTAAGGCAGAGGTGTAGTACCTATAGTATGCCCACATTTCGCTAGTTATATTTAAGACTATGCCGACCGCACAGTGGCGCCCTCATCGTTTATTTGGTTATTTCATACAATATAGAATAAAAATGCAGAAAATAAGCACGTTAAGTTGTGCTTAACAAGATTATGCGTTAATGTTATTAGAAACGGTAGTTTTATATTATTTAGTTTTATTATAATACTTAAAACGTAATATAGTGGACACTGTTATCCGTTTTAAGGATTAAAATAAAACTAAACAATATAAAACTACCGCTTCTAATAATATTAACGTATAATCTTGTGAAGCAAAACTTAACGAGCTTATTTTCTGCATTTTCATTCTAACTTGTATGAAATAACCAAACAAACGATGAGGGCGCCACTGTGCGGTCGGCATAGTCTTAAGACTCTTAAGTTATCATCCGGGCACAGGCCCAAACTCAGAGGGTGGCTTTGAGGAATAATATGAAGGAATTGGGAGTGAATGATATTCCAGTGAATTATAGAGTGGCGTTTGACTCAACCAAACGTGTTTGTATCAGTATTATCAATTATTGATGAACCTAATACAATAAATCAATAAGAGCAGGAAGAAGAAGAAGAATATTGCTGCTAATGTCAATAATTTCTGAACTAGAAAAATAAACTAACAAAAAATGCTACGTAAAAATTAGTATAATCTAATTATTATGACCACACAACCACGTGTTTACTCATGTGACCGCGTGATCGCTGTTGTAACTTTATTTTAACACGTACCTAGTTAACAAAGGTAAGATTTGTGGTTCCATCAATAATTAATTTATTATTACTGGACAAAAAACGTCATTTACAAAATAATCTAAACCGTTGGAAAATCTTGATTACATAATTTATCTAAACTTCGATGCAGAAAAAGGCCTAGCTAAATTCGAAAAATAAACTTCCAGTTCATTTCACTTCATCATAACCGCCCATTGCCCATTGCCTTCTTTAGGTATTTTTGCAGACAGTATTACTAATTTTGAGGTGTAATAAATATAAAATACATACCGTACATAAATAAACTCACGCCTTCTGTCCAAGTACCTAAGCAGAAAATGCAGAACGCCACCTGCTACGATGTTCACATACTCCTTCACTCCTTTTTCGTAAATATTACCTCGTAGATTTTAATCTAACGATATCGAAGGTAAACTTGATAACTGTAATATCCTTATAAGTACCAATAAATGTATTCAATACACAGCTTTGAATAGTGGGTGTTGGCTTTAGTTCTCTCAAAAACAAACCTATGCATAATACATATCCTACGAAGCATTGTAGAAAAGTCAACACCCTCTAAGAGTCTGCGAGTGGATAAAAACCATATCTATTTAATTCTAATGTACCTACCTACTAGACGTCTTTGCAAAAAACCTATCGAAGGTTGATGACCTTCCTTATGATCCGGCTACGAAATCATACATCACTAAACATACGTATGTAGATGTATTTAGTCTGTTACTTGTGTATACAGCGTCACGTAAATAATCCATCTTCTTTATATAAAATGTATGAGATTGATAAACTTGAACACCATTTGATAGATCATCATGAAAGCTAGGTTGGCAGAAATATGTATTTTGCATGGAGAAGAGGATAAAAAATACGTTCATTCATATAATTGAATTGAATTGTTTTGGATTAGGTGCTGTAATGGAATATTTGAATTTTAATTTTATTTGTGCTAATATAGTTTATAAGTGTGTTTTACTAACATTATGGATCATTGTAATCTGAGTTAAACAATAAATAATAATAATAATAATATAATCGATCATTGTGAAATTGTGAATTCAATTTCAGAGCATTATTGTCCATAATCATTTACAGGGCAGTTGAAGTGCAAGACACGGGCCCAGGGGTATACTACGCATACTACTCGCAGCGGGATTGTCCGAAAGGGTTACCGCTACCCCGGAACATAAAGGGGAAGGAACACGGGTGGGTTTTACTCAGTAAGAGTCTGACACTCCCTTCTGCTCCACCCAGAGCGGGAAGGGTCATTTGATGATTTTCCATCCATAAAAAAGGGGTCCTACTCTCAAAGTTCGTCAACGAAGATACGGGCCCGTCCGAAAGTAGATGTTACCATTGGAGTGAACCCTACTCCCGATTAACTGACTTTTTGGGACGGACAGAGCATCGGGCATCGGGAGTAAGGACAACCGTCAAATCGAGTTGTCGTTCATTCTTAGTTCAGGCCCTGAACTAATCTTATATCCGTAGGTGATACGCAGTAGGAAATGCCCGTAACTTCGGTTGAAACTACGGATTTCGTGTTTAGGAGTGTCTACTCCTAAACACGAAATCCGTAATTCCTGGTTTCCCCAGATATTTTGCCTTCGTCGAAAATCAGAGTAGTTATCCAAGATAAGAAAGTGCAACACCGCACCAGACAGCGCACCTAATATTGAACTTTTTTGTGTTGTGCTGACTTTTGTGTGTGCCAAATAAATGGTTTATTATATATCTAACAATAGGTTTTTCTTCTTTTGCAAACAGCCAGTGACCAAAATAAAAACATAATTATTAAAAAGTCACAACCCACTGACAGAAGTCAGTGGTCACAACGGTAGGACCAGAGTATAATAAGTATAAGGTTACATGCTCTGTGAGTAGAACATGTCAGATTTCGTACCCGCAATCATGGTCTATTTATTTATTTATTTATCTATTTATTTCAGGCATCAAGGCCCATATCAACACATACAATACAATAATAATATAACTTAAAAATACTATAAATATATTCACTTTTATAACTGCACTAAATAACTAACACACACGAAGTGTCTGCGTCGTGTTTCGCTGACTGGTGTCATGTAGCCGGCCACGAAACCGGCGGTACACAACACCCTGCGGCCAGAACTCTTCCTTGAGGAACTTCTCGAGATGATGTGTCGGAACACGCACCACGAACGACTTGAAGTTCGTGTTGTGACGCGACTCCAACTTCTCGACCCTCAAAGTCCAGTTGGTCTTCACACGCATGTACTCCACGATCTCCTCAACCTTCGTGGAGTGGTGCAATCTGGACACGTACAGCTGCGTCGTCGGGATTGCCGGACGCAGCAGCATGTTGGGTCCTGCCAGTGCGGTGCCGCACTGGATCCGACAAGGAAGCTTCTTCTTCTTCTTCTTCTCCACTTTGATGAAACCATCCTTGTCGCACGTGTCCTTCTCTGGACCCTGCCTTTTCAAAACCTTGTTGGGTTTCGACCGGCTTCGTTTACCCCCTTTTGTTTTTTCCGCTAGTTTTACCTGCAAGTTTCTATCTGCAAGGTCTATGAATGTCCGAGATAATACGATGTTATGTTTAATCACATTATTAGTGAAATAAACGTTTTACATCTATCAATGGGCTCGTTTGATTCGCCGCATGACGACTTGCGCACACGTGTACAAGTTGAACTCTGCACGTAGTTCACACGTGACATGTTCCGCTATGTACCCAGTACCAGCTGCCTGCGACTTTGTTCGCATACCAATTTTAATAAACCGTTAAATCCAAAAACAGGATTTTTAATTGAGACTGTGTTTCAAAGTTCTTTAGTGCACCTCTAGGGTAGATTCTCTATTACCTACAACCACTTTCAAAAATATGAGGCATCGACTAGTATGGGAAAAGGGTCAGGGATATACAGGCGAGATACAGGGATAGAAAACCCCTCAAAATGCGTGTCTTGTCGAGAAGTACTCTCTTACTTACCAGGCCCTCGGTTCGAAGACCGAATTTGCATCGAGCAATGGTATATAGGTACTGGAGAATGAATATGCATTAAGCAATGGTACCTACCTTGCTCCTTGGCCATGCTAGTGTCTGTGAGGCTAAAGGAACCACTTTCTGTCATGTGGACCAGCAAACAGTAAGCTGGGGGCCGATTCTACTAACAAAATTGTTCAAAAATCGCAATGGAACCACAGCTGAATCACGGCTGTTAAGCGTTTTCATAATCTACTTATGAACAACGATTCAACTGCGGTTACGTTTTAGTTTAAGCCAACGATCGATCGAAATAATTTCAAAATATGTTCTGCTAACAAAATCGAATATGAGCGTGACGTTTAGTCACATTCTAATGTAATTTTGATACTTGTTAGAATCGAATGGTTTAAATATAATTTTGTATTCGAAAATAACTTCGGTGACATGTATGTAACATTTTTAGGTTCAACTTTTTTTTCTGTGGTATTATTAAACATACTATTCGGCATGTTGGTAACACAGTTTACCCGCTGTTACGTTTCCGCTACCATTCAGTTGCGATTCAGCATAGGTTTAGTTTCCAGTTTGCATAGGAAATAGTAGAATGACTTTATAAGTAACTATCGAACGGCGATCAAAATCGAACAGGTCGGATGCCCTCAGGCTAGACTAGAAAAATAAATATTTTTTTCTTCAAGTATAAAGTACAATAATGATTTATATTAATTACAATAGAGGAAAGTTAAATTCTAACTGTAATGTAGACCTGCCTGATCTAGGATTAAGAAAAACCTGTGTTTCCAGGCAAAAATTGAAAAAAAGGTATAATATTTTCTATGACTTTATTTTAAAACTAGATTATGTAAGATATAATTATTATAAATGAACGAATAATATAAAAAAGACAGGTTGGATAGTATCAACAGGATGGGAGTTGCCGAAAATCGATCTAATATTTTTTTTAATACAAAACCGTTCAATTATTACATCATTTATATTGATTTCCTGTTAGATTCGGCGTGCTTGAACGACTTCCACGTCTCGAATCTGTTAATCGTTCTACTTACGTACGTTTGCATTAATCATCGTTTTAGTCGTTTAATACGTTATGCCTATTACTTTCATTAAGAGTGAGAGAGAGTTAACCGATGAAGGTTTTCGAATGGAATTTCATTTGTTATATGAACTGTTTGTTTTCTATTAAATTAAGTTAAATTTTAGTCGGAAACATCCATCGGTTTCTTACTAAGCTTCAACTATTTCCGACGACACTGGTTACTTATCTCCTTTGATAACCGTACCTACAGATATAAAACGAGGTACTTATTCTCGGTATCGGCATGAAAAAAGCAGTAAATTCAATTAAAATATTTTTTATTTTTCAATGTAATCTCCCATTACTCTAACTTTTCAATACCCTGTAAAACTTTCCTCTTTCTCTGAAAAATGCACATTTACTGCCGCCTTGAGCTCTTCATCGTTTCCCAAGAAGCTCTTTTTTTCCAAATGCACTCGACGCTAGGTCCGGGCTATTAGGTGGGTGGTTAATTTCATCGAAACCACAATATCGCACAGCAGCCTTGAAAACACGTGCCGTATGGCCCGGGGCGTTATCCTGAAGAAGAACACACCGGTGGTCAGTTTACTACGTCTCTTTTTTCTTTAAGACTATGCCGACCGTACAGTGGCGTCCTCATCGTTTGTTTGGTTATGTCATACAATTTAGAATGAAAATGCAGAAAATAAGCACGTTAAGTTGTGCTTCACAAGATTATACGTTAATATTATTAGAAACGGTAGTTTTACATTGTTTAGTTTTATTATAATCCTTAAAACGGAATATAGTGGCCACTGTTATATGAGGGCGCCACTGTGCGGTCGGCATAGTCTGAATTGCTTCCCGTAAATTTCGTAAACTGGATGCGTAAGATGCTGCGTTTTTTTTTTTTTGTACACAACTAGCAAAATTCCCTTTGAGTCCCAAAACACCGTGGGCATGATTTTTCCGGCAGACGGAACGAGTTTAAATTTCTTAGGGGGCGCAGTACCCTTCTTGTGCCACTGCATGAACTCTTGCTTACTTTCAGGGTCATAATGATGAACCCACGTTTTGTCTTCTATAACAATTTTATCGAAAATACTTGATGGAACTTCACCACAGAGATCTAAAAACTCTCTACAGCACTCGATTCGCACTTGCTTTTGAGGCGCCGATGAGCATTATCGCGGCACCCATCTTGCACTGAATTTTGAAAGGTAAAGAATTTCATGAAGAATAGTGTACATGGAACCAGCAGAGAGGTGGGTCATCTCTTCTATTATTTTGTTCTTCATTCGAGCATCCTCCAGTACCTATAAGCTTCTCATCTTTTTTCACGTTTTCTTCCGTAGAGGCAGTAACCGGGCCGCCCGAGCGAGTGTCGTCTTCAATACTCTCTCTGCCTCTTTTAAATTCACTTGACCACTTTTGAACCATAGATAATGAAGGTACAGAATCTTGGTGAACAGCCACCATCTCTTCACGAATAGTTTTTTAACTTTTTCCTTGTTTAACAGCGTCGTGCTCGATTTTCTTCAACATTGTCACGTTAGCCATTCCAGCCTATCGATTCTGTAAAAGTGTCACCGTGATAACATGGGTAAAGTGAGTGTGAAGTGAACTATCAATGGAGGCAATCCCTAACATCGGGTGGAATGACAGCTCACTTCACCTTAGTTTTCACGGTGAGATTTAATAGAAGAAAGACAGAATAGCACTGTTTTCGTTGACTAAAGATAACTAGCAAACTAATGATCACAACTATATAGTTGAAAAGCTAATTGATCTAAGCGACATTTTGAAAAACTTACAGTAGGACAGAAAAAAACTATAACTAAAAAAACTATTGCATAGACTTTTATTTATTTAAATTAAATAAATAAAAGTCTATGCAATAGTTCCTCAGGACATCCAGATCTTACACAGATGTTCTTAACAGACCAGGAGATGTAATCAACTTCTGGGGGGAGATGGGATGGTTGGAAGGAATAACCATATACCGACGGCCGCCATGGCCTACGTTAAATGGTCCACCTGAAGGACTAAGTGTCGAAACCAAACCCTCTAACATAGAGTATCGAGTACTAGTGTTGTGTTAAAGTTATTATAAAACCTCCCTGAAATGAATTCAGGAGTTGTAAGATCTTTGAATCATTTCTTATGGGCGCTGGACGCAGTGTTACGACCGGAATTATTATAACCATCTAAGTATGAGGTTATCTGTATTAGTATCTGCTTATTTAAAAATAAAAACACACGCAATAGTAAGTTATTATAACAATTAGATAAGCAATAAAAATGTATCAAACTTCTGTTTAAGAGTAAATTACGCTAAAATAATATAACAAGAACAGAAAACTTTATATCCCCAAAAAGTTGATATACATATTTATATCCCCAAAAAGTTGATTATTTAAAGCCTGATCAGTTTAGGGCTGAGTTTTCCAGCGCCAGATAATTTTATCGTAGGAATAATTTAGATTTTTTTGTCAGTTCTTCCATACAAAATCTGTCAGACGTCAATTTCATTCCAAGAATAAAAATTATCTCTCGATTGAAAAATTAAGTTTTAGTAGATCATACTCGTAGGTAAACGAAAAAAACAGATGTTATTTAAAATGTTATAAAGAGGTAGCATTTTTGAGTTTGTATGTTGCGGATAATCTTCGGAACTTCTGATACCGACAATTCTTTAACTAATGGGAAGCTGCAGAATTACTGAGTGTCAAAGGGTATATTATTTTAAGTTAAAATAAGAAATTAATAATAAAATAAGACCGCTATGTCTTGCCGGCAATGACGTACAAATATTCTAATTATAACTTCTAATTTCACAAGCATTTGAAACAGAATTGAAATCGAAATATTCGCACTTTTAAATATAAAACCACGTAGGCCTGACAAATTACAAATAAACTTTATTTCGCCATTTTAATAGTTTGATGTAAGTATTTCATTTACTGCAAAGTTCTATAGTAGCATGGATCATGGAAGGATCGACTATCAAAGTAAGTAGGTTAATACTTACCACAGGGGGTGTTTAGGTCCCCCCCGGTGGGTTCCCGCATTGTCGAGGCGGGGGGGCTCAGTAGCCGTGGCTTGGTCACCCACGGTGAAACGAAGAGGAACCGGAGGAGGGGCCGCTCGTCAGGGCTTTTGCCTGTAAGCCGACGACGTAGCAGCCAACAAGTAGGTTGCGGTGCCGCTTGGGCGACATGGGGTCGTCTGGCACCCATGTGCTGGTTTGGTCCCTGGGGTGGTCACGGCGTGCTATGTGTTCTGGTGCGCCAGTGATGGGGAGCACTCCCCAGAGGAGGGTCCGGTGACGGACAGCCGCGGCGGGTTCACAGATGAGTGCTAACGCGTGCCCGTGTTCCCGCCATAAGCGGCGGAGGAGGACACCGTGGAGTTTTAGTGGGTAAGAGTCCCACATAACTGCACTATCTGCCCGTGTTAGTGCAGTATGCATGAGCATTTCTCCACGTTAAAAAAAAAAGGGGGTGTTTGGTAATACGGGCTGGTGTCCGCAACTCCACGTCAGTGCGCGTATTTTACACACGGATGGGAAAATTCGATCCACCCCAGCTCCTCAAAAAACGCCAGCAACGCCTTGATGTTACTGACCGTCTCACGTAGGGTACCTGGGTTACCGAAGTACTTTGCCCTGTACGTGGCGACCACCGGGCAGTTTAGAAGCACATGTGCCGCTGTCTCGTCGTCCTCTATGCAGGCCCTGCACAGCGGACTGTCTGTTACTCCTATGACAAAGAGGTGTTTATTAAATGACCCATGGCCAATTAAAGCTGCAGTAACTATACGCAGCTTTTGTTTAGTTAGACGGAGAACCAGTTTCGTGAGGTGGCCATCCATTGTGGGAAGTGCTTCCCTAGTTTGCCTGCATTCGCCTTGGTCTGTCAAAAGTTTGTCTTTGGTGCGTTTCCTTACCAGAATGCGTAAATACCCGAAGGGGAGTAGCGCGATGGGCTCAGGTCCCATTGGTGCCATGTTCGACCCCTTCTGGCAAGCTCGTCGGCTGCATCGTTGCCTAGCGAACCGATGTGTTCTTTGATCCATTGAATGGTTATTTTGTTGAGGTTACCCACCTGGTTGAGGCGCTGGTGGCACTCGTATATTAGCCCAAAGTCAACTGTGTAACTGTTCAGCGCTTGCAGAACCTTTACTTCCCTGGCCGTAATAGCAGGGAGTATTTATAACAAACTAGCGACCCACCGCCGCTCCGCAGGGTTTTTACGACTTGAAAAAATATCCAGATTTCTTTATTTTATAAGTAAACTAGCGACCCGCCCCGGCTTCGCACGGGTGCAATACTGATACTAAGTACAGGTATTTCAAGAATGCCAGCACGCGCCGCCGCGGCAACCGCTATGTTCCTGCATTTTAAATCTGTAATATCTTCGAAAATATTCATTTAAATTACATGCTGTAAAGGGCCATATTTATCTATATTAAATGCACAATGTATTTAAGGTACTTAATTGGATAAGGATTAATGCTGTATTGCTTAAAATCGCTTCGTAAATAAGCCATTATTTCTCGTAAAAAGTAAAGGATAAAAAATGATTATTGTGGGTTATCCCTAAGAGATAGACATATACCATCGTCGACTTTTTTGTAGACCTTTTTAAGGTGTACAATACTGTAGTACATTATTTTGACCGATCTCGTAGGGTTCAGCCAGCGTTTGAAAAGTAAGCGCAAAAAAATGCGTTTATTTACGACATCACACCCATGCATGTATTATATATATAAACCTTCCTCTTGAATCACTCTATCTATTAAAAAAAACCGCATCAAAATCCGTTGCGTAGTTTTAAAGATCTAAGCGTTCAAAGGGACAGAGAAAGCGACTTTGTTTTATACTATGTAGTGATTTAGTATAATGTGTTGTACACATAAACCTTCCGGAATCATCATCATCATGAATATCCCGACTTCACCCACTTCATGAGCATAGGCCTGTATTTTCATCTTCCGGAATACATTTTCTATTATAATATGTGTCGTTAGATTTCAAATTGAAGTAAGTCCAAAATGATTTAATTCATAAAAAGCGGTTTTTTTTCTGTTCGAGTAAGGCTTTTTACTATCTCATTTTGAGGGTGGTGTGACTATCAAAAATCGGATTCTCTATCATCCTTCCTATCATTGTTTCTATGAAATGTTTATAGATTACGAGAAAAACGAATTTTTAATTTGGATTTAGGTTTATTTTGTCAAAATGAACCCAGTCCTATTAGCTTCATTTGATCTAACAGAATACTGGACTTAGTGCAGTTTGTATCAAAATTTTGAACGATCGCGTTGCTCTGATTGGCTCAATGCGACTTGCTGCGTTTTGATATAACATGTCAAATGGACTTGGTTCAAATTGAAAAAAGGAGTGTGTTTTAAACTTATTTTGCTTGAAAACTACAGAGTCTTGGTTCAATTCGGTAAAATATTGTGAAAGATACTTCCCCTGCATTTTAAATAAGAATAAAAGCTAACTTTATGTCAAAAGTGGACTTGATGCGATTTGAAATCTAATGGTAAAAACTGCATCAAAATTCGTTGTGTAATTATGAAGAAAAACTTGGTCGCACAGACAGACAAGAAAAAAATTTAATGTATATACGTGTAGATACTGGAGGGTTTGTCAAGTATCCCTTTAACACTATGTATTGTAGAAATGCCCGAGCGTGTGCGTAAGGGGTCCGTGGCTAAGTAATAACAGCCGCACAGGTCGATCGATCAGGTTAAGCTACGCTTGCCACGGTTTGTCTGTGGATGGGTGACCATCTTTACATACCGAGACCCCTCCGTGCCTCGGAAAGTACGTTAAGCCGTTGGTCAGTTGTTACGGGTACTCAGAAGCCCGAAAGTCTGACAACCAGTCTTACCAAGGGGTATGGTATTACCCAGTCACTGGGTTGTGGAGGTCAGATAGGCATTCGCTCCATGTAAAATACTGGTATTCAGCTGCATCCGGTTAGACTGGAAGCCGACCCCAACATAGTTGGGAAAAAGTTAGGCAGATGATGATAATGTATTGTAGAAATATACCTACTCGATTTCAAGTTTCAATAGACAGATTTGATAAAAAAAACTTACCCTCCTTCTGGCGCAATCGAGTAAAAAAATTACAAGATTGCTATAGCTTCATTGTAATTTTTCTAAAATACGGTTCTAAATCTACCTCACGTGGGTTTGTTACATTATTAATTATAATAGACCAGCCTGTTACTGTCCCACTGCATACTTACGTCTCTTCTCATACAGAGAAGGCACGAGCGTTGCTCATCACGCTTGCTCAAGATGGGTTGGTAATTTCAGACTTATATTAAATAAAAGTCCAGGTTTCCTCACGACTTTATCCTTTATCGTTGTATCCTTCAGTGGTAAATTAATGAACATAAATTCAATAATCTATTTTAAGTATTTATTTGAATAAATTTAGAAAGAGAAACAAAGAGCATGCGCGGCTGCTATAAGTAACAATAACCACAAAGATATAACCCGTCCGCGTCCCAAAAATGTTTATGAAAAGTACGATAATGATATATTGTAGGTAGGTATTTAGGGCAGAGAATCCTCATTATTGCTCAATTGCTCATTCACGTATCAACGAGCATTGGCGACAGACGTGTGTAGTACATAGTGAATATAAACACGTTATATTATTGTTGTGACGTTTGGTAAACAATAACAAATGTGTTATAGTGTGATCAAAGATCTGTAATCATTTGAATGATTGGATGCTGCTGCTAAATACAATATGAGTCGGGCAACGGTGAGTGTGATTTGTTTTATTTTTTTGTTTTAAGTGGTGCGTTAATGGATAATGGTACAGCTATGACTATTGACTACATATAGTGTCATTTTGTTTGAATTTCAAATTAACATAACATAGTGTCACTGTGTCACGCTTTGTTCCGCGAAGTCCCCGAGGGGCTAACCCTTCGAGGATTACAGGCGTGATGTTACATTATGGTACTAAAGATCACGTCCTATCGACTTCCTGTATTGTTACCTACATTAACTGTAAAGTGTCGGGCAGCGGTTGTCCGAAAGGGTTACCGCTGCCCCGGAACATAAAGGGCTAAGGAAGGAACACGGATGGGTTTTAGTCAGTAAGAGTCTGACACTCCCTTCTGCTCCACCCAGAGCGGGAGGGGTCATTTGATGATTTCCCATTCACAAAAAAAAAGATGTACATATTAAGCTATTGTTACTAAAAACAATTATAAAATTAAATATTTTATTAATTGCCCCATCGGTCTAGCGGTCGCAAGTATGTCTGCTGTTTTGTCCGGCTCTCCGGCTTCGATCCCCGAACGTAGAAATTGTGGGGGTTTTCCATGACGGGATAAATTTATTTATGACCCTTTTTTATCCTCCTAAACTATTGAACACAACATCATGCCTGTGTTCCTGAAAGGGTTTGGCAGAGGTGCATCGATATACCTAGCGATGATTTAAGAAAATATATAATCATATCAGTTAATAATCACCAAGCGCAGATTGTCAAACAAATTACATATGTAGTATGTGCCTAACTTCATTGTCGACTTTACATCTATTCACAGTCTGTGTGTGGTGTGTGTAGGTATATAAGTAAATAATTATAATGTTTATCGATAGTTAAGATCTCTGTCACAAAGATGTCGACTCATTACGAACCAGTTGCTAATACATTTGACATTGGTAAGGGTTCCTGAAGTCATGGCTATTTATTATCGTATCGTCTGTCGTGTTGCGAGCCACTTTAGACGTCTTAACATAATAGTGCATAATTATCCTCTATGTAAGTATAGAAAAACAGTTCCGTTACTTATTAACCGATTGAGATAGGTACAGACGCCAGCACATCAAGCTACCCGAAACTGTCTCCCAATTAACTTTGAACATTATGCTTTAGCTATAAAGTTGAAAATTTATCAAAGAAATTTGACAGATTGTAGTAGCTTGATGTGATATATACATAAGTACAGCAAGAAACACTACATAAAAAAATGTCGAAGATGATATACAATAGTCATTCACTCATTAGAAAGGCCAGTTCCAGTGCTTGCGATCCAGTGCTAATGTGGACCAGTAGTAGTTTGTTTTGTCCAGCTCGCCCCGCCATCTTCTGCTGCGACGCCTTCTAGTTTAGTTTGAAAGTGAGATTGAGACAGAATAGATCGGCAGATAGAGAATCAGGGACGATCGCGTAAATATCATCCTTGATTCTCTAGTAATACCTATTGGATACATATTATTGGATAATATTATGAAAGGAAAAATAATGCAGACCATCGTATGTTAGTCACACATTCAATTTAATAAACACATTAGTGATTGTCTGCTTTTTCCTCGCTTGCGTATGAAATAGGCAATATTATGTTCATACAATGTGTACGGTGCCAAGAATGGGATATTATTGTGATATTTTCTTTACTTTTGTATTTTTTAGATCCCCGCCTGGGATAGGCTAAGTTTTCCCTTGATAATCCATAAAGAAATTGGTGGTACTTTATTAACTTATGTAGAAATTATGCAGTCTGCGAATATGAAAATGTATGAGCAAAAGAAGCGAGCTCGAACATTGTAGCACCCGACCTGGAATAAGTTTTCCTGTTTGGTTTTTCTTTAGACCGCCTCTAGCTACGCCGCTGGCACGGTCAAAACTAGGAGGCCCCATGGATCGCGAGGCCCGGGTCTTGAGTGGCTTATGAAAAAAACGGCCAGTGGGATAAGAGCGTACTACACTATCAGTAGCAATGGGTTTCCTATTGACAATTTCAACAACATTCATTACGTTATTTACGTTGTTGAGCAGAAAAAAGTTTTCGAACGTATGAAACAATGGATTAGCAATATCATTCAAAATTATTTAGATTGAGATTGATAGTGTGTTACGCAATTAGGGTTCTGGACTGAAAAGACTCATTAAATGCTGAAGTGGCAGGAATTCATTCAATTCTATTTCAAGTCAGGTTCAATATGAATAAGGTATTTACCACGAACTCTATTGCTTTTGTAGATTAAAAAGTATGCAGAAATATAGTACAGACGGCAGCACATCAAGCTACCCGAAACTGTCAAATTTTCCCAATCAGCTTTGAACCTTATGCTTTAGCGATAAAGTTGAAATCTATTAAAGAAATTTGACAGATTGTAGTAGCTTGATATCTGTACATTATTTTATAGCAGAGACCGATTGGCAACCCTAAACATACCCAGCCATTGAGACTTTTTGCCTGAACCATCCAAAGTTCAAATTCTGTACTTTGGATTGCGGCGACTAACATCCTCTTGACAATTTACAAGTGTCTGCAATAATAAAGCTAATCAAGCTGTAATTGAGATTAATGGGGAGTTACATTTTAAGTATTTTTAAGGATAGGTACTTCATTAATGGTTTCTAGCACTACGTACCTATTATTTATCTCACAAAGATTTGATTTAATTTTTTTTTTATTTAAACGAACAGCAAACAGTTAATTATAAGAACTTACAACGAATGAAAAACACACACAACGCTGTCCACAAGTAGACTAATAGTTTAGAAGAAAAAAAAAGGGTAATCGCTAGGAGTTTAGTAGCAATCTATATATACAAAAAGAGAAGTCCTGACTGACTGACTGACTCATCAACGCCCAGCCTAAACCCTTGGACCTAGAAAGCTGAAATTTTGCACAGAGGTTTTCTTTATAATGTAAACGAGGAATAAGGAAGGAATTTTCGAAATTCAACCCCTAAGGGAGTTAAATAGGGGATGAAAGTTTGTATGAAAACTCTTATTCCTTGGGTTAATAAACTTGAACCTTGGCACGAATACTTATCTAAGTAAATTATGAAAATTGGTCTTTTTTTGTTTTTCTAAACTACCTTCTAAAGGGGGATGGGGGGGTTTCAAAATTTGTATGGAAGTATTTTAATGCACGGTCCGATTAACTCAAAACTCAGTATTTATACTTAATACCAAAAATAAAGAATGACGTGTATCAGGGTTTTTCGAAAATCTACCCCTAACGGGGAGAAAACGGGTAGTTAATTTTACAGGGCAAATTTTACTGCCTGGCTTAATTAACTCGAAAATTGGTATAAATAATCTGTGAGTCAAGTAATGAACTCATTCCAAACGATTTTTCAAAATTCCACCCCTGTGGGGGTGAAAAGTGGGGATACAGCTTATATGAAAAATCTTATTCATTTGGTTAATATACTTGAAACTTGGCATGAATACTTATCTAAGTAAATTATGAATTTTGGCATTTTTTGCTTTTCTAAACTACCCCCTAAAGGGCGATTAGGGTGTGTCAACATTTGTATGAAAGAATTTAAACGTGCGGTCTCTGATTAAGTCGAAACTCAGTATTTATACTTAAGACCAAAAGTAAAGAATAACATGTATCAGGGTTTTGCGAAAATCTACCTCTGACGGGTGAAAAGGAGTAGTTAATTTTCCATTTTACTGCGTGGCTTGATTAACTCGAAAATTGTTGGACATAATATTTGAGTCAAGTTATGAACACATCACAAACATTTTTCAAAATTTCTCCAGTATGGGGTGAAAAGTGGGGAAAAACTTTATACGAAAAATCTTATTCATTTGGTTAATAAACTTGAAACTTGGAAGGAATATTTGCCTAAGTAAAAAGAGTAATAAGAAATGAAGAGTAATAAGAAATAAAGAGTAATAAGAAATGGGTCTTTCGAAAGTAGACCCCTGACGGGTAAAAAAGTGGTAATTCGATTTTGAAGGCCGGTTATAGTGCGTAGCTTGATTTACTCCAAAAAAATGGTATGAATAAATTTAAGCTTCAAACTTGGCACAAATACTTATCTAAGTAAATTATAGTTTGTCATTTTATGTTTTTCTGCTCTAAAGGGAGATTGAGGGTGTCAGTTTGTATGGAAGAATTTTATCGCGCGGTCCAATAATATAAACTGGGAACTCAGTATGTTTAAGACCAAAATAAATAAAAAAGTGTGACTGGGTTTTTCGAAAATCTAACCCTAACGGGGTGAACGGGGGTAGTCCATATCTCAGAGGAGTATTTTATTGCGTGGCTTGATTCAATGGGAAATTGGTATAAACAATCTTTGAGTCAAGATATGGAAACGTCCCAAACATGTTTTCAATATTTCGCCCCTATGGGGATAAAAACTGTGAAGGTAAAAAGGTGGTCTTATTCCTTTGGTTAAGAAACTTGAAACTTTTCAACATTTGCCTCAGTAAATAATAAAGATTGTCACTTTTAGGGGTTTACTACTTACTTAAAATAAAAAAGTATGAGTTTTAGGGTTTTACTTATTCGACTCCTACCGGGGTGGAAAAGGGTAATAAAGTTTAAGGAGTAGAAACTTCAACTTCCATTAACACGAAAATGGGTATAAATCATCTTTATATCATAAAAATGGAAACGTACCAAATGCAAAAACAAGCCCTGTCGTGATGAAAAGGGAGGATAGTTAATTGAAACATCTTAGGTAGTTTAACTAAAATATTGGCCCGAATACTTATTTCTTTAAATAAAGTAAGTATAAAGATCGTAATCAATAATTTTCGAAATACCTTTCAGGGGGAGGTGGAGAGGGTGTTAAATTTATTTGAGGAAAGTACGAAACCCACGCGGACGAAGTCGCGGGCAAAAGCTAGTCTAATATAATTATGTATAAAATTCTCGTGTCGCGATGTTTGTTACCAAACTCTTCCGATACGGCTGGACCGATTTGTATGAAATTTTGTGTGCATATCGTGTACCTAGGTCTGAGAATCGGCCAATATCTATTTTCCATACCCCTATTTTTTTTTTGCAAAACGACGTTTGCTGGGTCAGCTAGTTAATTGTATAATGAGCATTAATAAAGTTAAAATTTAAACAAAGATCGTCAAGATCTCAAATAACGAGAAAAAGAATAGAGTAAGCCTAATAATAGCCTCCCCGACCGATTTCGGTCACGGTAGCCAATCTCGACGGAGATTAGCCAGGTACGCAGGAGATATTATAGTGCACAAGTGTGCGCGCAGACACAGGTGCACTCCTTCTTCCCTCACTCTCATAGTCCGGTGGGACGGCAATCCGACACGACCGGAGAGAGATCAGGCGCAGGACCAACGGCTTAACGTGCTTTCCGAGGCACGGGGGTATTAAACCGCCAACTTCCAAACTCCGGACTGTCACTAAGAAATTCCTAATGGAAAAACTCAATAACACTTTGTCCGACCCGGGAATCGAACCCAGGACCCCACGCTCAGCAGTCGCGCTTGCAACCACGAGACCAACGGGGCAGTCAACCTAATAAGGACCTGTTAAAGAAGGTATAACGTCATCATCATCGTCTTTCTTCCTGCCCCAATATGTGACTTGTGGTCGTCGCAACACGTTTTCTTCTTCGATTCTCCCCTATCAACCGTCACGCCATTATTCACTCCCTTTTTCTTTTATGCCGTCTATTTGTTGGCCTAAAGGTATGAAGTATGGACGTATGGATGTACATGACTTATACTCGTAAATACATAACCCATCATCAATCTATACTTAATATTGTAAAGAGGAAAGATTTGTATGTATGTTTGTAACGAATTGGCTCAAAAAGTACTGGACCGATTTTAAAATTCTTTCATCATTTGAATGCTACATTATCACTGATTAATATAGGCTTTTTTTCTTTTTTTTCCACCCGTGCGAAGCCGGGACAGACCGCTAGTTTATACTAATAACAAAGCTGAATAATATTTTTTGTTTGTTTGAACCCGCTAATTTCTGGAACTACCAGTCTGATTTGAAAAATTATTTTTGCATTTGATAGCCCAATCCTCGAGGAAGGTTTTAAGCTATTTAATATAACGCTAGTGCCCTTAGGAGCCGAGCAAAAAAAAAATACAGAAAGCTAAGCGAAAACGAAGTACTAGCGTGGGCTGGCGATAGTATGCGACGGGGTGGATCAGCACCCTAATTGCATAACACACTATTACTCTCAATTTGAATAATTTTGAAGCATATTGCTAATCCATTGCTCCATATGTTCGAAAAGTGTGTCCGGTTAACAACGTAAATAACGCAATGAATGTTGTTGAACTGTCAAAATGAAACCCATTGCTACTGATAGTGTGTTACGCAATTACCCTGCTGGCAACAAGAAACACGCGGACTAAGTCACGAGCAGAACTTAGTCTGAAATAAATATCACAAGAAATTGAATAACAATTTTAAAAAATACATCTTGCTTACTCCAAATACTAGCACTCTAAATTCCGAACCATCACTTCTTGAACCTGTTATAAAATAAAAATATTTTAGTTTTAGGTTAATTTTTAGGCACTATAATTGTATGGAAAATTTACTTCTCTTGGCTAAATGTACACCTTTTGCAAACGTTTTTTTTATTAAATATTATTATTACTCTTATTATTATTATTAAATGAGGTGTTTATTAAGCCTGAAAGTAACAAAAAAATCTAGTAGGTACCTAAACCTGATTTACGCTAAATCATGTGGCTAAGAAATCGATAATTTATCGTGAATCGTCCACAGTAATACCAATTTCATTACCAATGGCAGACCGTGTATCTACATAATTACAATGCCTGGGTATGAAGTATGCTCCATGTGTATCATCTCTGACATGGCGTGTATCAATTAGTTCTAGAGCAATGAGCCCATGGGTATTTGAGGCCTACTGGGGATTATCTAAGGCTGAAGCACTGATGTAGCTGGGCAATTCAAATGTTCATACTCTTTTTGCAGGTCAATGGCGCTGATTCTGTTGTTCACAAATTAAACTAAATTTAAGTTTAGTGCATCTTTTTCTTTCTATTTCAATATGAAAAGGATAGAAGATAAATATTAGTTTAGTCCCGTCAAATTAGATAATCAATAGACAAGTTTAGACGTGATTAAAAAATTGGCTACTAAAAATACGTCAATCAATTTAAATCAGGCGCTGACTAATTTCACAGGAGTAAACTAATATTTATCTTCTGTCCTTTCCGTAATGAAATAGAAAGAAAAAGATGCACTGAACTTAAATTTAGTTTAGTTTGTGAACAACAGAATCGTCGCCAATGTCCGCAGTATTTACTCAATAATTTTACAATCCGTACGAGAAGAGAGTTCAATTCACAACACCAAATTAACAGCATTTTTTTTTTATTTCAGGTACTTATTCTAATGCTGAGTGCTACTATCCTATTAAATGAAGTCACTAGTTATGTAATACTACCTTCATTTAGCAAAACTTTCCAAAATGCTCTCGAAGTGGGTGCAGAGAAAAACGTCACAACGAAAAACGGGAAGTCGGAAGATTATAACAAATACAGCTATATCATAACTACCTACTTATAGTATTAGTAGAATATTAGTATTTTAAAAATATTATTTTGTATTTTTTAGTTATAAATCTCAAGTATTTTTTTTTAAGAAATTATTACGTGGCTAAATAATAAACAGCCGCACAGGTCGATCGATCAGGTTAAGCTATGCTTGCCGCGGTTGGTCTGTGGATGGATGACCATCTTTACATAAATATTAATTTAGGAATACCGAATTTTGACCCATATTTTTGTACCACTGAAATGTATTTAGTAATAATAAATTTAAGTAAAATAATTTCTTTCGGGTAATACAATAAATGGATAATCCTTACAAGTGATATTTTATATTCACAGTGTATGTGTAAAAATCTGCGATATTAAATCTAAGTGAAATAGAACAGTTATTTAGCGTTTATTTTTGTTCGAAAATCACGTTTATATCAAAGAATAAAATATAATTTCTTGTATTAGCCTATAATGTCAGTCTCTAAGTCGACCTCGGACCAAATGTTTGAAGCATTTATGCTTCAAACATTTTGTCCGAGGTCGACTCGCTTTATAAATCATAATCAGCCTATAATGTTCTCACTTCTGGGACACATGCCTCCATCTTTTTACCCGACTACGGCGAAGCAAAAGAGAGGGTTAAAATTTTTTGGTTCTAAGACATGTAGGTTTCCTCACAATGTTTTCCTTCACCTTTTTGAGGCAGTGGTGATGAGATTAAATACACAAAGTAAAGTGCCTGCCTGGATTCGAACTCATGACCTACAAAGTCGTTAGGGGGCGTCGATTCCACTGGGCTACCACTGCTAAGTTTAAAAGTAAATAAAAGTATTAAAAGTAAAATAATGTTACTGCATTTAAGCTTATAGTGCAAATTATTTATTTATTTATATTTTACTGTACACCAGAAAATACATAACAAAAAAAAGCATTTATTACTACAAAATAAACAATGGGCGGCCTTTCGCTTTCTGCGATTATTTGCATTAATTTGAAAACAAATTAACTGCATTTACGTTTTTGCAAATAATTTGCAATAAATTGCACTTATAGTTAGGGAGGCGAATAGGGGAATTTTCGGTAATACTCGAGCGTGGCAGTTTGAGATATGAGAGATACCTTAGACCTAATAGAACAACCTTGTAAAGTATTTAGCTCTATATGTAGTGACGCGCGCCTAGGATGGACGATCAGATTAGTAAAAAAAATCGATAGTCTGAAATACTTGAGCGCGTCAGATTAAGATATTGGGGGTTGATTTTAGTGTTTTAAGACTAAATTTAACTAATCTGACGATAAGTCCTTGCCGCCGCCGAGTTATAGGGTCGCGAACTTGTAAAAAAAAAACGTTAATCCGGCATTCTCGAGCGCGATTTTTTATTTTGAAGAATATAATCTAAAACTCACTAAAAATACAAAATCTGCCGGTTTCCGCATGACCAGAAGTGTGGAGGAGCCATTTCGTCTTCCGAAAAACGCGTTGCGGCATATAAGTCGCGAACGATTCATCTTACAAAAAAAAAGTTTAAGTAAACAAAAAGGTAATTTTATTTTACACAAAAAAGGTCTCTTTACATTTTTGTCCAAAGTTAAAACTTTTTGACTTGAAGCATCATAAAAACTCAAACTCCCGGTTTTTTGAGTGTATCTCGAAAACTGAGGGTGTTAAAAAAAATTGATATGAAATAACGATAATTAAATTATGTGACTTTTATTATATCTCACAATTTTTTTTTTTCTAAACTTTCTCGACAATTTTCGTGGACTCAGAAAAAGCTACGCGTATCTGTATACAAAAGTATTATTAACATGTACAGTTTCATATATATTATTCAATAGCCTGTTGATGCTCAAATTGTTTTTTGGACGTACCGTAAGCAAAACGATGTGAAGAATTGAAGCAAAAAAGAGGAATTTGCCATAAACATGTAATACAGACTGAGCGCTTCGCGGAAATATGCCGTCCTACCAGTATTTTTCCTTTATTTCGCAACATTGATGGTGGGGAAAGAATCGGTAGAAGGGAATTTTCGGTACACCCTATATATACACACATCAAAAGTGTCTAGGGATCAACATATATTTTTGCAATAACTTTTCTCCTGATTGATATTAATTAAAATTTTCTTTAAGGATTCATCAAATAAAGTGTTTTCGTTTGTCACAGTAACGATAAACCAAGTCACCTTTGCATTAATAAAGAAATTTGCCATTTTCCTAATAAAGGGATTTTTGACATTTGAACCACTAACACAAAAGTTCGAAAAAAAGACTGAAATAACAGTTTTCTCTAAAATTTTATTGGGTAACTTAAACAATTAATAATCCGTGTTTCTACCGCGAACACTAACAACACAAGAACATCGGTTTGGCATACTCAAAATGAGTTCATCCAAATCACGCTGTGGAATGGCCGCCCATGTTCGTTGCAACAACAAAAAAAGGTCTTCTTGCGACTAGATACCCTCCATATTCGGCAGAGCTCTTCTCTGTAGCATATCCCATGCATGCTCAATCGGGTTCAAGTCTGGCGACTGAGCAGGCCAGAGCAGGACATTGATGTTAGCTGCGGCGAGAGTCTGTCTTACAACTCTTGCGGTGTGCGGTCGTGCATTATCATGCATTAACTGAAATAAGGGACCGATTTGCACTTGTAGAGGAACGATGACGTCTGATACAATCGTCTCAGCATAAATTTGAGCGTTGAGGTTGCCTCTGATCCAAATCAACTCAGTTCTTCCGCCGATCCAAATACCCGCCCATACCATGATGGTTCCACCACTATAAGGATGGACTTCCTGACAGGATTTTAATCGCTGTTGGCGTCCAGGGGTTCTCCAGTGTCGTATACGTCTTGTATCCGGTCTCATACCAAAACGAGACTCATCAGAAAAGCACACGAAACGCCATTGTTCTTCTGCCCAATTTCTGTGTTCAAGAGCCCATTGATATCGAATCCTACGATTGTGCATTGCTATAGGTGGTACCCGTAGCGGTCTTCGGGAATGAAGGTTCATTTCATGCAAGCGGTTTCTGACTGTTTGGTCGCTAATTAAGTTCCCTGAAGAGTGATGAAGCCTCACGGCTAACATCATGGCGGTTATTGTTGGAGCTCTTCGAGTTAAGATTTGAATGTATCGGTCTTGTCTCCGTGTGGTGCAGCGATACCGTCCTCCATGGCGCTCAGCCACGGTACCAGTGCTTCGGTAACGTGTCCAAAGTCGACTGATAACACTCTGACTTGTATTCAGAGCTAAAGCCACAGTACGTTGCCGGGAACCAGCTTCTATCATTCCCACGGCTCTGAGCATTTCTTCCCTGCTTAAATGACGTCGCCGCTCCATAATAACGTTGGTTTTAATCAGTAGTAGGGAAACAGTAGCACTAATAATGTCTTCAATGCGTTGTATGTTTTTATAGGGAAAATATTGACAGCTGATTTTCATCTTTTACTCGAATTTGATTCACAGTTCCTGATTCAAATTATGAAATGCACCAAAAAGGATCCATATAAATTTATAAAATCATAAATTTATTACAAAGCCACATCTCAATCTCAAGAAATCCGCATAAAAATGCTTGATCCCTAGACACTTTTGATGTGTGTATATAGGTATATATATATATATATGTTTATGGTCCCCTACCGTAGACCTATGTGCCCTCAGTATAACGACGATTGAAGAGAGAGAAAAGACCCGACGGTATATTTCTCGAATGTGCTGGAAACTTTGATGAATTGTATTGAGCAAAAATGTAAAGGTCATACATAACAATACAATTATAATACAATTTGTATTTCATTTCATTTTTTTTTATACAATAAATAATACAATTCGTACTACATTTCATCTACATTTACGTTGGTTGTATCTATCGCTTTATTGTCATTCTTAAATTCCCCGTTTTATCAAGGAGAAAGAAAGGAAAAAAAAGAAACCAAAAAACCTTTTTCGATCAGATTAAGAGAACCCACCAACATTTTTGTCAGATTAAGGAAATATGGTTTCAGGATACCGAGATAAATCTCCCCTATGAAAATCTGACGCGCTCGAGTATTTCAAAAAAACTTTTTTTTTTGCATTTTCAAAAATTCATCACAACTTATCGTCACGCCGAAATCGTCAGTTTTTTTAAAGGGAGCTTCCTTGGGGCCTACTTAACACCCCTTCCGAAAATCTGACGCGCTCGAGTAAATTTTTTTTTTTTGCATTTTTGACTACTTTATATGCCTACCCCCACCACGCAAACCGGCAGATTAGTATACCGTTGTTATCAGAGGCACTTGGGGCAAACGTTGTATGAATATCTGACGCGCTCGAGAATGCCCAAGTAACTGTTTTTTTTAACATTTTTGAAAAACCGTACACGCCAAGCCCACCGCTAAAATGGTTTTTACCATAAGAGCTTTTCTTTTCGAAATCATTTTATCTTTCGATTTTGATAGGTCTCGACGGCGCCGTTGAATTACGCCATTTAGCTACCTCGCCTCCGTAACTATTATAGAATGTATAATTTTTTCATGAACATAATAACCATCAAGTAGACTCTTCTTTATGTTAGAAGTCATAGGTCAGTGACATATTTTAATAATTTACAGGCTTATCAATCTTCCATTCCGGAAGTGTGTCACACACTAACGAGAGTTATTATCAATGTTTTACAAAATATGCTCAAAACTGTGAAAAGTGTAAAGTATGTTCGCCAGAGAAAAATAATAACAGGAACAATACTATAAGTATCTAAAAATCTCACCAGGCAAACCAAGGTGAAGTGAGCTTGAAGTGTGCAGACCTCATAGCATTAGGTGGAATGACAATTTACTTTTCATCTCTTCTCTTCTTACATCTAAGTTTTCACGGTAAGATTCTTACAGAATAGATCGGCTGTTAAAGTAACATTACTTCTACTGCTGTCGTCGCGTCGCGCCTGTCTGCGGAAGCCTTAATGTTGAAGCTTGCGGAATGGAATGGAGTGTGCGTTCCATACAGGGTGGTGTCTAAGTCATAAAGTTATTCAATGGCCCCGTTGCAGAAGATAAACATTAGTTTACATATATACATAATAAGCCTATAACGTTCCCACTGCTGGGATACAGGCCTCCTCTCTGTGAGAGGGAGTGGGCCGTAATCCACCATGCGGGCCCAGTGCGGGTTGGTAGATGTCACATATCTTCGAATTTTTGCTTCTAGGACATGCCGGTTTCTTCACGATGTTTTCCTTCACCGTTTTGAGAGCAGTGGTGATAAAGTAATTTACACAAAGTAAAGCGCTTGTCTGGGTTCGAACCTACGACCTACAACTCGTAAGTCGCGGCCGTTACCACTGGGCCACCACTGCACTCTAATTTGACAGGACTAAACTAACATTTATTTTCTGTCCTTTTCTAAATGAAATAGAAAGAAAAAGATGCACTGAACTTAAATTTAGTTTAGTTTGTGAACAACAGAATCGGGGCCATTGTCAGTGAAAACGTCATAATCTATATTTTTTTAAATCCCGTCATGACTTATGTGGCACAGCTATAACTTAACATAAAAAGTAGGGATACAAATAGGTACCTAACACAAAACTATACCTATATACGTAAATTAACATACCTAATTTACGATTAATTTAACTTGGCGGTTATAACTTTTATGGTGTAAAGATTATTATTATGACGTCGTGATCACGATAAAATAATATTATTCTTATGATATTTTCTTTGTCACGTTTACCACGTTAAATCGGCCAAACGCTTGTGAAACTGACTCTTGTATTCCGTACCTTTGTCAATCAACAAGTAGACTTCATTAGTTTTAATATTGTATTTTTTATACATCATCATTAGACTTCAGCAGTCCACTGCTGGACAATAGGCCACTCCATTCAGTTTGGTTTTCGGCAACTCTCATGCAGCTGCTACCAGCCACCCTGCGATGATCGTCGCTCCACCTAGCTGGAGGGCGTCCTTCCATACGTTTGCCGATTCGTGGTCTCCACTCAAAAACACGTCTACTCCAACGGTCATCGGCACAACTGCCAATAATATGGCCAGCCCATTACCACTTCAGTTTCCTTCTTCTGCGAGCTAAGTATGTCGATAACTTTTTATTCACTTTGTTCTAATTTACGATGTTTTCTGTAACCAGCATGCTTGATCGACAGATTGATGATCCCACTATGAAAGTGGGGACGAAATCAAATGTCATATAATCACAGGTAGCTACAACGAATTCTACGAAACGCCAAGTGCGAAGTTGGGAACAACAAGCCCATTCTCATACAAACAATAGCCTAAATAAGTAGTTGCCCACTTTGTGTCAAATGTAAATTTATAAATATTTACACAGTCTCCCTTTGTTCATTAGATACAAATGAAGTTGATATGCTATCAGACTGCTGAGTAACAGAGGGCCTGACAGAGTAGGTACTTACTTACATTTACTTATTCACCGGTTAAATCATTATTATTTTCATATAAAAAAAAAAACAATAAAGAACAATTTAAAACAGGTAGGTACTTTATTGGACCGAGATTATCTACTATCCCGCCGCGAGATGGCGTGCGTGTCTTAAGCCGTGGTTCAAGATCAAGATCCGGACTGAGGGGTCCTCAAAACGCGTGCCGCGTCCGGACAACTGTCTTGTGATTTAGTTCTGTTAAACACTCTTGCCCTAACTGATCAGCTTTAACTTCTGAAGCTGTTGGTCGAAACGCTTCGCTATCAAACTACCTACTTATTTACCTAATGATTAATTGTTCAACACTATATTCCACACGTCCGTAACATCTTATGCAATATCGATACTAGTTCCTTAAGTCACAATACCTTTAAAATGCTGGTAATTTTATAAAGCGATATTTTCTGACAGTCCAGATCACTCATTATTATTAGTTGCTCTGGTTTTCGTCTGTTGAACCCGGTAACCGCGGGTTATCTTAATAAATGTTGCTAAGCGGTAACGGATTCCTTTTTCATATCATCTATAGGTATAAATATATTATTTAGATATTGATGAATTCCTGCTTCGATACGCGAACCCGGTAGGTACTTAATTATTTAACATCACTAGCTTCTGCCCGCATGAAATTTCTTGTAACTGTAGCTTCCCAATGAAAGAATTCTCGGAATCGGATAAGTAGTTCCGAAGATTATTTCCCCTATAGGTACCTATACAAACTCTATAGGTACTCCGTATAGAGGTAAATTGTCGCAAGTCCTGAAAGTAGTTTGTTCATAATTATTTTATTATTAGTTATTTCAGTAACGTTTAATATACTTACAGTATTTTTTTTTCCAAATTTATGTATTTTTTCAAATAACCGCTGACTGAGCCAAATAAAATTAAATATTATTTCAAGGCAATAAGACTCGATTTTAAATGCATAACGTAATGCTAGTGTCAACACGATTTTCATAATAAAAATAGCAAGCTTTAAAAAAAATAAGTTTTTGTATTACCTATGCTTTTAACTCAATACTCTAATTGGGGTTTAGGAGGTCTTGCGTTAATTATGTTATATCTTGTTTATTTATAACAAAGTCGGGTTAGTTACACCATTTGTAACTCAAGAACGGCCTGGACCAATTTTTATGAAATTTGTTTTGTTGCATTTATCTCCGCCCCGAATCTAATATATAAAATTCTCGTGTCGCGGTGTTTGTGGTTAAACTCCTCCGAAACGACTGGACCGATTTGTATGAAATTTTGTGTGCATAGCGGGTAGGTCTGAGAATCGGCTACTATCTATTTTTTTTTTTTTTTGCAAAACGACTTTTGCGGGGTCAGCTAGTATTTATACCTATATAGATTCAAATGAAACACCAAAAATCTTCCCTTATTTTATTCTTGATCTGTAGATGAAACGAAAACACATACAAACACCAAACAAATATCCAACATGATGAATAGGTACCTCCTAGCTGCAAATGTCATCAGCCCTTCTCCTCGTGGATGGCATGGGTTCCTTGAACCGCTGCATGGACCTCCAGCACGCCTTGGCAGAAGCACTGTAGGTATCCATGTACTCTGTTCTACCTGGGAACTCCGCAAACCAAGTCTGTATAGACTTTGGTGCCAGCCCCGTGTGGATTATATCTAGTAAATAATAGTAAAATGATTTTTCTTACTGTAAAACCATCTAAAAAGGCAAGAAAATAAAGTTTATTTTTAACTAGATGCCGCAAGTGTTTCCTATCTAATATAAACCTGGGTACCCATATAATAACATGTAGTGTAGGTTATTGTCTGGGTACCCATTTGTAAAAAACGGCCAAGAATGCTTTTTTGAGTTTGAGCTTCAAGTTGTTCAATCCGAAGTAACAGCTAGCAAAGATTAGTCAGTGTGGAGCTCAACACTAGCTTAGATAGCTTAACGACTCGACAGAGTATCTCGCCCAACAAGCGGAACATTTGCGTACCATTTTTAGGGAGCTCAACGACGACTCGACAGTCCACACAAAGGACATTAATTTAAACGTGAAATAACTGCACTACAGTTGACTGAAAACCTTAACCATACCTACTTAGAACCTTGTTATATTATGCGACGAAAATATGGCCACGTCAAAAATGTGACATTGGTGAGTAACGTTTTCGTGAGAAAGGTGATGGTACCTGGAGGGTGGATAGTCGGTCTAACAGTGGGTGGTTTGTCGGTGAAGTGGGTCGGGTCCTTGTAACAACGTAACATGCCCAGACTGTTGACCTCCATCGGTATTGGAGCGCTGGACTGGGATGCTGCTATAATTGCTCTGTAGTCCGACACTGGGAACGCTGCAAGGAAATATTTCGAGTCGTAGAGTTCAGTAAGTACCTACTGAGAAATGAGTGAGCAAACAAAAATAATGTGAAAAATGTGACTGCGTAAACGAGGTAGGTACTTATTAAAGATGCATTTTATTGTCATCAGCATCATACAACATACTTAATATTATTTTACCAACATAACATACAGGGTTATTTTAAATTGGCTAGCTAAACTCCGCAGACGAGATAGACATCGATATACAGGGTGTAATTTTAATGACCGTTATCCTCTTAAGGGGTCCTCATCATTATGAACAATTTTTACTATGTGACCAAACCGGAAATCGCGAAGAAAAATCAGCTGTTCCCTACATTTATGTTTTCATAACTCGTCAAAATGTGTCAACCAGCTTCCATAATAACTCCATACAAAACTAAACCGTAGTTTTTCACGGCAAAAAAAAGTGTGTAGGTATACAAAGGACTTAACTAGGACTTTGACTGATAACCCTTGACCTTACATTTATAGGAACAATAGTCAATATCGAAACCTAGCCAACCCAGTACCCATCACTTCTGTGAAATTGATTAGACTGTTTAAAATACAAATACAAACGACATTATGTCATGAAGGTATCTACTGCATACCACGAGTAGGTACTTGAAATTACATTCCTAGCATGTCTGAGTAATTTTAATTAGTTGCTTTGACCCCGAGAGCTGACCCGTCATATTTATGAGTCAGTCATAATAAGCGCATTGTTCCCGATGTACTATTTAACAAATTAAACCCACCAATTAAGAACTTTCCTTGGCTTGGGGGCTTGTGGCTAAGTAATAACAACCACACTGGTCGATCGATCAGGTTAAGCTGCGCTTGCCGCGATTGGTCCGTGGATGGCTGACCATCTTTACGTGCTAAGACCCCTCCGTGCCTTAGAAAGCACGTTGAGCTGTTGGTCCCGGCTTTCAATCGTGGATCTTTGACAGTCGTTATGGATTGCCATAAGCCCGAAAGTCTGACAACCAGTCATAACAAGGGGCATATAGTATTGCTCAGTAACTGGATTATGGAGATCAGATAGGCAGTGGCTCCATTTAAGATACTGGTACTCAGCTGCATGCGGTTAAAAACAATTAAGTACCTACCTAGAGTAATACACTAAGGGCTGATTTTTCAATCGACAGATAACTTTTATTCGTGGAATAAAACTTACATCTGACAGATTTTGTAAGAAAAATGGAAATGTCAAAAATTCTAAATTATTCCTCGGATAAAATTATCTGGCGTTGGAAAAATCAGTCCTTACTTTACTAAAGAAAAAAGATACTTACCTTTTTGGATTTTGCTTTGATCGCTCAAAGCAAAATCCAAAATAGATATCTTACTCTTTATCCTCAGTAAACCGAAACGTCAACTTCGTTACTATTTTTGTAGCTACAAGTACGTATATTTAAGATAGGTACTCACATCTTTTCTTGAACGTGGCTTGATACATCGTCATCATTTTCCCGTCGAGGTCATCGCAGGGGTGATCCAGAATGTCATTGGTCACATCCACCATCTACAAAATTATTATAGAATCTAAGGTCAAAAAAACAAACTGCTGTTCTATACCTAAATGCTATTTCTACCCGATCAGAAAGTATAATTAAAATGAATAAAGTCATCAATACAAAACTTTTCCAACAACATTTCACACTCAAATAAACTTATTCTCTAAATACTCCAACAAAGTCAAATTCCTACTGGCAAATCTAGCTCTCGTAGCACTTCTCAAGGCTTAGCCCGGTTAAAGCTACGCTGCTAAATCAGACTATACCGCTACGCACTACGATGCTACGCCATACTACGCTGCTACGTCAGTCTACTCTGTAATGTCAAACTACAACACTATAATGACTACGCTGCTAAGTCAGACTACACCGCTACGCCGCTACATCTGACTATGCTGCTACGTCAGACTATACCGCTACACCGCCGCTACATCGGACTATGCTATGCTGCTACATCAGACTAGGTACCACGTAGGTATTCCTACAACAATCCAGTTCACCAGTTTGCCACATTACCTGCCTCCGCAGCTGCTCATAATCGTGGCATAGCTTCTGCTCTTTCTCTAACAGCTGTTTGTATTGCTCCACTCTCGGTGAGTAGGAGTGAGCATCGCAGTGGCAGTACGGAGCGACCGGGGGAGGACGCTCGATCGGCTTCGCGTCCGGCAGGGGTGGCTCACAAGGCCTGGATACCACGAGAATTTATGACGTCATCAGCTGCTTTTAGCAGAATTTATTTTTCATAGGTCCCTCAAAAATTCATGCCCGCATTTGTAAGATTTTTTCTTTGCGGTAAGATCTATCAAACCAGGGACCCTAATATACCAGGTATCTAAGCTGGCAAAGTAAATGATAATCATGTCATGTTTCAAGGTAAAGTCGATAAGATTTAATAGCATGAAAGAATAAATACAAAGGATTCACAAACTCCATGAATACTATATAAGTAGGTACAGTTATATTTTATGGCATTTTATTGATGTCCTTTTTAAGTATTAAATCGTGTATTGTACGTATCTAGAACAAGTCACGATTTCAAAGATAATAATTATGTGGAGCAATACGCAGTGCGACATGATCAAGGCTTGTCCCTATACCTAATGAGTATGGATGAGTGGAAATTAAACAACGAGCGTGGGAAATAAAGTCTCTTGCTACCGATTTACAACCTTTATGTAATACCTATCACGAATGGATTTGATAAGCAAGGGGGCCAAGCGAGTACCTATTGCTACCCCACATAATTTTGCAACGTAAAATATGAGTCAACGTGCAATATAAGTCCAATCAATTTTTAAAGGGTGAGGCTCTTTTTGTGTTTCGGGCGCCTTAATTTATGCATCGTTAATAAATCAAGCGACTCATTTGCCCTTAGCGGTATGGTTTATGATAGACAGAAACTTCTGTCTATTCCATAGGTAAATTCTGATAGGTACTACTGATACCTACGATCTTAGAAGCAACCTTGGCTTCTATAATCTAATTTCTACCCACAAAACTGAATACTCCAATATTATTTTCCATTCGGTCGCGAACTCAATATGGTTGAGAATGTAGTTATGGCCAAGCGGTAAGGACAAACTCACAAACGAATAGGGCCACGTTACGATATAGGTAAATAGGTTGGGCAAGAGGTCCATAGGATTATGCAAACATAAAGGCAACTTGTGTAGCTTCTGTACTTTTCCTTGATCAGCAAAAATAAGAATACGCATAAACCGTATAACTGGCACTAATTTAATAGCTCAAAGTAGGATAAAATAGTTTTTTGCCTTAAAATTTTTTTCAGGGGCGTAATTAATTTAAAATAATCACGTACTTTCCAACAATTGGTTTAGGAAACGGCCATTGGTAATCGTTACTTTGAGATGTGCTGAAATCCATGGTGGTTTTGAGATTCTGAAAGTAAACAGTTTATATTATTTTCTTCTACTTTATCCGTCAACAAAGTGTCATTTCTACCAAACTTACTCTAACTTAGTACATTAATATTTTTAAGATTTATTATTACTACTTTAGCTAATTGACACCCTACATAATTTAGAATTGCTTTTGAAGCCAAAAATTTGAGCTGTAGAAGAATTTCTTCAATGAGGGAAGATAAAAACATTTTTGAAGTTTTGCGTTTTTTTTTCTCCTTTTTTTGCCTCTAACTTATGACGGACAGTGTTTATTAACAATAATTATTGATATTGAAGTATAGTAGAATAAAATCAAAAATAAATAGCGTTTTTATCAACCGACTAAATTAAATTGTGAATAGTTTTCGTGTTTCTCTCTTTTACAAGCGTGCTTCTTCTAATAGCTGCCTAATAAAATTATTGTCACATAACAAAAAGTTTTCTTTTGCTGGAAAATATTTCCGTTCGGGAACAAAAATACACATTTTATTAAATATATTTGGAAAACGCGACACTTATTTATTCAATTATTCTTTATAGGAATTTTTTACATATATTTTGGGTCTTTATTTCTTTTATTTGTAAGATGTAGTTTTTGGTTACTTTACATTTCCACGTATGGCTACATTACAGCAAACTTCAAATATTTCTGCTGTCAACATCGTTGTTTTCCTGTCATCCGTCATCAAATCAGCTGTGTATCACACACAGAGAACATGTAACATAATAAATGTGCGTATTAAAATTATTGGTGTGAAAATGTCCACTGAGACATCTGATAAAAAATCAACTCAATGTTTATGATAAATTCACGGTGGAAGAGACATGGCGCGCCGGAGAGGCAGCGGCATCACGAGCCTGGGGTTTAACCAGGATCAAGGTTTGTGTTACTTCCTAGTTCGTCAACCTGAGTTCTTTGTTCTCAGGTGGTGTTAGCATTATTCATATTTGAGATGAGCCGAGTGCGTTGGGAGGCGATGTTGGTGTCGGTGGAGTGCGCGTGCTGCGATGTGCGACGCAGGCAGTGCGCGGAGCTTCCCTCGCCACGATCTGTAGTAGCTGCGCTCTCCACGTGTGTGTTTATATTTTTAGTGCGCGCCCACGCGCAATTTCCATTCTTCGCAAGTCCGCTCGCTATTGTCTGGGCATTGGTTTTGTTTGCCCTCGTACTGGCGTATGTACTTAGGTACTTGTAATTTAAAACGCAATTTTCATCAATTTCCAAACCCACGTCATAGTGTTATGATCTTCATTTTTCTAATTGTTTTGATAAACAGCTGTTGTTTGTTTTGTGTGTTAACTATCTTGATTCAAGTTTGTATCTAATGGTATAATTGCTGTCCATATACAGTATACTCATACAGTACAGTAACAATAATAAAATCACACCATTTTATATAAATTTACATACAAATAATTAATCTGCATAGTGCTAAGTGATTATTGCAAAAACAAATCTAAGTATAATTACTGTATCATCATAACACAATATAAGGCACTCATTATAATTAATATTATTCAAAAAGTCTTATTAGATAAAGTAGTCCTTTGTTCTATATATTTCCTGGGTTACTCATAGACGTAGTTATTCACTGAATGTAATGATTATGTTACTTTGTAGGCTGCTTCACGTGTTGCCTTAAAACCGGCTTGCGCGTCTACAATGTGGAGCCACTCGTTGAGAAAGCTCACTACAGTAAGTATTTTTCTACATATATTATGGTACTATTCTCCTTACTTCTGTTACAGTATATTTCTTTATTTCGGTACTATTCTCCCTACTTTTGTTAAGGTTAGACACAGACGCTCGATGTCTTTTGAATAACAAAAATACTTCACTGATAATAGTAGTAAGTTTTATCCACATAATTAACACTTGTCAATCAGGAATGAAACCTTAAGAGTTAGAATGTTGGAACCTTTATTTGTTACTTATACAAGCCTAAAATAACAGGACCGCTCTAAGATTTAAAAAAGTTTATCTTTGCTGTCCCACTGCTGGGAAATTTACATATTTCATATTTATTCCCACATATTCCCAGTTCTCTTTAACAAGCTTTTATTTAACTTGCCTTGTTAGTTGGTATGTATTGGTTAAATCTTGCAAGCCGAATTAAAACCATTTCCTTTTATCCAATTGAAAGAAAAATGTTGAAATTTTATATGTTGATTTTGTTTCGATGACAATGCATTTTTTTTTTCTTTTCCGCCTTCTCTGAACAATCTGGCAAACAAAAAGAAATTTGTTTATTCTGTCATTGAGGTATCGGAATCATTTTTACACACCATATTTATAAATAAAAAAATATAAGCTAGATGGAGTCGACATTTCCTATCTGACTACCCCTAAAAAGAAATTTCGGAACTTTAAAAGAGAATTTGTTGTTGTTGTTTTGTTGTTGTGTGTTTTGAGTTTGGCGTCAAATTCTCTTTTAAAGTTCAGACATAATCTTGGTCAGATCATGTGTGTGAGGACCATGTAGATTAGGGTCTTAATTGGTCTTTTGTGGTTTTTCCACACAGATTTGAAAAAACTGATATCCTAATAAAATTATGAAAAATGAGAAATTGAATAACAGTAAATACAGATATTAATCTGAAAATAGGTTTGACCTAGAATGTGTGCGCACATTGTAAACAGAATTTAATTTGTACTGTAACTTGAGAGTACATAACTTTATTTTTAGATAGGTACATACAAATTGTGTTTAGTCATGCATCGTTATTTATATTTTCGTGTTTAATAGAAAGGTATTTGGTAAACAAATTCAATACATGACACATCCATCTACACCTCTCTACCTTGCTTAAGAAACCTGTTACACAAAAATCTATACTTACTTACAATAAAACTGATGAGTTTGTTTGTTTGAACGCGCTTATCTCTGGGCCTCCCAGTCGGATTCTAAAAATTATTTTTGCATTTGATATTTCCCAATTCTTGTCTTACGCTCGCACGTACAACCGATACCGACTCCCCCATCACTACCACAGATCACTACTTCCTCCGTGACGTATCATGACGATAGCTCGCTTGCTAGCTGACGCGCGCCGCTTGACCGGCCGTATTTATGAACTTTGCGCGAACTACCCGCTACCTAACTAATTTTATTATAACTTATTATATTAAACCGTACATTTTGTAACTTAAACATTAAATATTATGTGGGTCCATACTAAGACTTGCACATACCTAGTAGTTATACGATGTAGTACATTATAAGTCATGTCAACTAAAAATCTAATATATAAAATTCTCGTGTCGCGGTGTTTGTAGTTAAACTCCTCCGAAACGGCTGGACCGATTTGTATGAAATTTTGTGTGCATATCGGGTAGGTCTGAGAATCGGCTACTATCTATTTTTTTTTTGCAAAACGACGTTTGCGGGGTCAGCTAGTCTAATATATAAAATTCTCGTGTCGCGGTGTTTGTGGTTAAACTCCTCCGAAACGGCTGGACCGATTTGTATGAAATTTTGTGTGCATATCGGGTAGGTCTGAGAATCGGCCAACATCTATTTTTTTTTTTTGCAAAATGACGTTTGCGGGGTCAGCTAGTATGTCAATAAAAACATGTTTTAATGTTTGTAAAGGCGAAATATAGCCTATGTAACTAAAATTAATCACGATCTGTATACAAATAGAATAAGATCATTTGTAAACACAACTGTAACATCCTTTGTAGTAATAAAGACCTTGAAAAATAAAAAATAAATAAATAAAATAATTCTTGAGGAAGATTATATTTAACTCAAACTCAAACTCAAACTCAAAGCATTTATTTCAATTAAACCATTTCCAGGCACTTTTGAATTGTCAAAATTAACTAGTCGGTCAGTTAGTCAGAAAGTTGAAGCTAGTTGCCCATTCCAAAACGTAGATCTCTTGGAGAAGAACGGGCAAGAAACTCCAAGGACACTCTTTTAAATTAAGATATTACAAAATCCTGAGTACAGTATTCTTGTTGCTTCTTTATGTGAGAACAATGTTATGAAGAAACAATTCAAGACAGTTATAAGATTAAAAAGAAGCCCTGGCAGCTAAGAGATGACCAGTCTCAACTGACAGCGCCCGTTCACGAACATGACGCATGGATCAGCACCATCCAGCTCAACCATTTTGAAGGGAACCGAATGATCCAACACACGCGCCACCATCAGTGAGACATTTAAGTGAGCATGACACATTCTCAACTGCCATGCTCTTTCAAGTCAATATAAAAAAAATATAATGAACGGATCCATGGTTCTTACATTTACAAAATTAAAATAAAAAAAAAATGCTTCTAAATTATACAAAACTATCGTTACCAATTTATTTACGAGATGAATAAAATTTTACTAGAACATCCTGCTCCATCACCCTTAGGAGCGACAATATTAAAGTCAGAAAGAACGCTAAGCAAAATGAAGTAGGTACTTACTTAATTTTTAAAAAAAATTGCTTTATTTATTCAAGGTCTATCTCTTAACTTTGCTTCTTAAGGTGCCACTTTTCGATATTTTTTCTATACTTTCGGGAGAATATTACTCCACTGTTTGACATTGTGCATCTAAAGTTAAACATGATATCGTTTTAACTTATTATTAATTTGTGTCCCTACGGAAACATCATCTGCCTAGCCTTTTCCCAACTATGTTGGAGTCGGCTTCCAGTCTAACCGGATGCAGCTGAATACCAGTGTTTTACATGCAGCGATTGCCTATCTGACCTCCACAACCCAGTTACTGGGTAATACGATACCCCTTGGTAAGACTGGTTGTCAGACTTTCGGGCTTCTGACTACCCGTAACGACTGTCAAAGATCCACGAATGACAGCCGGGACCAACGGCTTAACGTGCTTTCCGAGGCACGGAGGGGTCTCGATATGTAACGATGGTCACCCATCCACAGACCAACCGCGGCAAGCGTAGCTTAACCTGATCGATCGACCTGTGCTGCTGTTATTATTTAGCCACGGGCCCCTCCCGGTGTCTGTACGGAAACAGAATAGTAAAATAAAAAGCCGTTAAATACACACATCAAAAGTGTCTAGGGATCAACATATATTTTTGCAATAACTTTTCTCCTGATTGATATTAATTAAAATTTTCTTTAAGGATTCATCAAATAAAGTGTTTTCGTTTGTCACAGTAACGATAAACCAAGTCACCTTTGCATTAATAAAGAAATTTGCCATTTTCCTAATAAAGGGATTTTTGACATTTGAACCACTAACACAAAAGTTCGAAAAAAAGACTGAAATAACAGTTTTCTCTAAAATTTTATTGGGTAACTTAAACAATTAATAATCCGTGTTTCTACCGCGAACACTAACAACACAAGAACATCGGTTTGGCATACTCAAAATGAGTTCATCCAAATCACGCTGTGGAATGGCCGCCCATGTTCGTTGCAACAACAAAAAAAGGTCTTCTTGCGACTGGATACCCTCCATATTCGGCAGAGCTCTTCTCTGTAGCATATCCCATGCATGCTCAATCGGGTTCAAGTCTGGCGACTGAGCAGGCCAGGGCAGGACATTGATGTTAGCTGCGGCGAGAGTCTGTCTTACAACTCTTGCGGTGTGCGGTCGTGCATTATCATGCATTAACTGAAATAAGGGACCGATTTGCACTTGTAGAGGAACGATGACGTCTGATACAATCGTCTCAGCATAAATTTGAGCGTTGAGGTTGCCTCTGATCCAAATCAACTCAGTTCTTCCGCCGATCCAAATACCCGCCCATACCATGATGGTTCCACCACTATAAGGATGGACTTCCTGGCAGGATTTTAATCGCTGTTGGCGTCCAGGGGTTCTCCAGTGTCGTATACGTCTTGTATCCGGTCTCATACCAAAACGAGACTCATCAGAAAAGCACACGAAACGCCATTGTTCTTCTGCCAAATTCTGTGTTCAAGAGCCCATTGATATCGAATCCTACGATTGTGCATTGCTATAGGTGGTACCCGTAGCGGTCTTCGGGAATGAAGGTTCACTTCATGCAAGCGGTTTCTGACTGTTTGGTCGCTAATTAAGTTCCCTGAAGAGTGATGAAGCCTCACGGCTTACATCATGGCGGTTATTGTTGGAGCTCTTCGAGTTAAGATTTGAATGTATCGGTCTTGTCTCCGTGTGGTGCAGCGATACCGTCCTCCATGGCGCTCAGCCACGGTACCAGTGCTTCGGTAACGTGTCCAAAGTCGACTGATAACACTCTGACTTGTATTCAGAGCTAAAGCCCCAGTACGTTGCCGGGAACCAGCTTCTATCATTCCCACGGCTCTGAGCATTTCTTCCCTGCTTAAATGACGTCGCCGCTCCATAATAACGTTGGTTTTAATCAGTAGTAGGGAAACAGTAGCACTAATAATGTCTTCAATGCGTTGTATGTTTTTATAGGGAAAATATTGACAGCTGATTTTCATCTTTTACTCGAATTTGATTCACAGTTCCTGATTCAAATTATGAAATGCACCAAAAAGGATCCATATAAATTTATAAAATCATAAATTTATTACAAAGCCACATCTCAATCTCAAGAAATCCGCATAAAAATGCTTGATCCCTAGACACTTTTGATGTGTGTAGTTATGAGCCAACAAAGATTCGTTTTTCTTGCTACTTTTAACGTAATTTTGGGTGTAAATCTATACTTCTATACTATCTATACGCAGCGGGATTGTCCGAAAGGGTTACCGCTACCCCGGAACACAAAGGGCTAAGGAAGGAACACGGAGCGGGAGGGGTCATTGGATGATTTCCCATCCACAAAAAAAAAAAAAAAAACTATCTATACTAATCTATACTTCTATACTATTATTAGATTTGTATGTAAGTATGTTTGTAACGAATTGGCTCAAAAAGTACTGGACCGATTTTATAAATTCTTTCACCGTTTGAATGCTACATTATCACTGATTATTATAGCCTTTTTTAATTACAAGAAAAAAATAAAATGTTTAAAAAATAAATGTCCACCCGTGCGAAGCCGGGACGGGCCGCTAGTAAGCAATAAAAGAACTTAAAATCTTCAAAACCAAATCCGTACCGACAAAGCTCAGTTATCGAAGAGATCAATAAACTTTATTTGTAATTGATTTATGCAGTGGTTTTTTCATAAAACTCGACTTTCCGAAGCACTTCGAATTTTTTACGCGCCTATCAGTTCGGAACGGTGTTTCTGTGCGTGAGAACTAGACGTTGTTCATGTAGACTAGCGTCTTACTGCTCATCACTGATACTATCACTGTCGGACACGAAGCCAGGCGAGACAGCGTGCTTTTTGGCCATGACTACCAACGAGTTCGTGCTCGCGACTAGTTTACTCTCAAGAGTAAACTTAATTATTGTACTAAGTACCTACACATTTTAAATGTAATTGTTTTTATGCAAATGTTATCATAACTGCTTTCTTTGACCGTCTGCAGAATAATGCTAATTAACTGAAAAGACTAGCTGCACCCCGCGGTTTCACCCGGATAAGTGTCGATCCCGTAAGAATATCGGGATAAAAGTAGCATTATATCAATCCAGGGTGTCAGCTACCTTCATACAAAATTATGAAAATTGGTCCAGCCGTTTGAGCGTGAAGAAGTAACAAACATAATTATATAAACACACACTCACAAACTTTCGCCTTTTTGCATTTTTTTTTTTATTTTTTGCACTTTCTTTTTCATGGTAGGATATTGTTTTTATCAAAGGAAGATAGGAATGTACCTACTGTTCAGCTATCAAAAATCGCACTACTAGGTCTAAAATCACAGGGTCTATCAGGGTATCAGTTTATTATTATTTACTTTGAAATTTCTTCCCTGGGAATGCTTGTGATGTAATTAATTTCTATGGTTGGGCAAAAAAAAATGTTTATTATTTGACCAAAAATAGATTTGATAGGCAAAGGTATTTACAATAAGTATAAAAAATATTTTAGTAACTAAATAATATTTAATCTATTGTTAACAAAGGTTCATGATCAACCGTAACATCGCCATGATCAAGCTGATATAAACGGTACAAAAACTAAACAGGAAGTTTGTACACAATACAAAATTAGCATTTTAAAATCGCACCATCGTACGACGCAAATCATTTACATGTACTTATTGACTTTTGTGAACTTTAAAGATACGTAAGTACGATGTTACGCTAAAACTTGTAAAAAAAACCTGCCAAGTGGGTGTCGGACCACGCACAAAGGATTCCGTTGTTTTGATGAATTTATCTCAAAAATAAACTTAATATTGTAGTTGAAAAACATTCTCCTCTAAATCGATGTACATTACGATCAATTCTCCAACTGCAAACGATTTTCGGACCTTTTCCTTTACCTGTGCTGTGAGTTTGCTACCTTGCTTCTTGCATATTATTTCATGATCCTAGGTCAACGAGACGTACGCTACTTATAGGTTTTGATTTATTTGCGAGTATCAAAGCATGTCCACTTAGTATCTCGATTTTAGATCTCCAAGGGACCGTATGCAGTATTTGATATTAATTTGAACTTTGTCCGTCCACGTGTTTTAAAGATAAAGGGTCTTGACAGACAGACAGACCAACAGACGGATGGACAACAAAGTGATCCTATAAAGGTTGCGTTTTTTCCTTTTGAGGTACGGAACCTTAAAAAACAAAATTATTGAATGTGCGGAAGGCGGAAAACCGGATACTATGACGTGTTCAGGAAAAACTTATGCTCAAAGTGTGGACTGAGATAATGATTCTTTTTTTTAATGTCTTTGTAACAACAATGGTTTCTCTGTCCAAAAATTTTAATGGCAATGAGTTAAATAACTAGAGAAGCAAACCTCAATAAAATGTGTCAAAAAAGTGTACCCACTTTTTAAACGCGACGACCTAGCTTTGAAACCACTAACCATTTAAGAGTAAACATATATCTGTCTCACTTACACACGTCGTAAGAATAATACCGTCGCTTAGATTAGACAAAGACCGCAATATAAACATGCAATGACGGGATGGGGATGCCTACCCATGCGAAATTTTACCCAACATTTTAATGCGTTTGAAAGTATAGGTTGGCGATATCACAAATTAGACAGGTATAATTGCAGTAAGTAAAGATGACATCATTTCATCAGCCTATAATCGTCAACAAAGTGACGTGCTAATTTAGACGCATTAAAAACGAAATTAGCCTACCGTATGAAAAATAATCAGTGTCAATAATCATGCTGATGATGCGAATAACACACGTATCATTCAGTGATCGTATTTCGGTCTAGTGACTTTAACATGTCACAATGTTTGACCATTGGAACTCGATACGTAGTCGGAGTGAATGAACTCCTATATTTAGATTGTTCTGGCGATCTTTGATTGAAATCTTATCCTAATCTGAACGCGGTCCTACAGTTTGTGATGATTTATCGTTTTCTAATGACAATGCACTTTATTCTGGTTTGGTGAACTAAATGGAAATGCATTAGTGAGCACATGTCTCAGAAAAAGTACTTACCTATCTACTTATTGAGCCAAAGAGTTCTGTGAAAATACAATGCATAAGTTTTAGTGTAGATTTTGCTACAAACGTAGGTAATATTTCTATCTTGAAATAACTACTGAAGTGCCGTGTTGGTTTAACCCACTTGCTACAGCATAGACTTTAAATTCAAATCTTAATAACAATGGTAAGAAACTTCATAAATCATGAGAATTTAAATACAACAAACATATGCTCAAAGAGGGTAGTTATGTATATCATCGGCGTAACAATAAAAAATCTCGGGCAAGACGCGTGAGTCATCGCCAACTAAGGAAAACTGGTTGTTTTAGTTCTTAAAAAATCAGTCTCTTCAATGAGTCAATGTACGCTTTAAAATATGCTAATTCAAACTGAAGACACAATTCTCAAGAACCTCGAGAGTCGAGACTGTAGTACAGGTCATTGGACATTTTCTAATAGAGGGGCCGTTCACTACTTTCACAGCCCTTTGGACATTGAACCCAAGTCCTAAAGTCTACGCTGACGCGAAATACCTAAGTGAACGATGCAAAAGTCTAAATCAAAGCATAATATTTCAAATAGACACTTTTGAACGTCAAAATTTGCAAGAAAATAGAATTGATTCTAATCTTCCAAAAGGTAGTTTCGTAAACAAATAAGTAACCTAAACAAAATTGAACTGTCAAACTCAAACTCAAACTCAAAGCATTTATTTCAAATAAACCAATTATAGGCACTTTTGAATTGTCAAGGGTCGGTCAGTCAGAAAGATGAAGCTAGTTGCCCATTCCAAAGCGTAGATCCCTGAAGAACGGGCAAGAAACTCCACGGACACTCTTAAATCATAAAATTGTTACAAAAATCTTGATTACATCATTCATGTTGAAATTATACATGTGAGAACGATGCAGAAAGACGTGCACGTTAAAGGCGTCCGTACTAAAAAGAACGATTCATAAATTAAAATAAGCCGTGGCGGCTAAGAGATGACCAGTCCCTACTGACGGCGCCCGTTCACGAACATGACGTATGGATCAGCACCATTCAGCTCAACCATTTTGAAGGGAACCCAATGATCCAACACACACGCCACCATCAGCGAGACATTTGAGTGAGCATGACATACTCTCAGCTGCCAGGGCACATTCAAGTCAATTAAAGACGTACCCAGTAAATGGTAGCTTTATAGTTTAGGTACATAGTGCTCACACGTGTGCTGTGCAATTATACAATACTAAGAGATTGAATCTATACAATGCAAAGATAGTTTTTCAATCTTCAGCAGCTCCAACTATAATTTCGAATGCTAATTAATTAGTTTATGCGCCCTTGTGGAGCAGGACCAGCGTTCAGCCAAGCATTTTTGTCAGCGATGTAATCCCCCAACTTATAATATGCTTGGCTGCATAGTGTGCGTTTTATGCAAGATTTGAATTTCGTTTCATTGAGTTGGAGTATGTGGGGGGGTATTTTATTGTAACATTTTAAACAGTACCCCATGAAGGATGAGTGTACTTTAGCCAATCTGAAACCTGGTTGAACTAATTGGTCCCTATTTCTAGTCCCATAGGTGTGTCTTTCACCTCTTTTACTGAAAACTGTTTCAGTCCAAATAGCAGATTGACACTAAAATAAATCTAAATATTGCTCTCTGAAAACCCGGTAGTCTCGTCATGTGATGCATAGGATATTAATGAGTCTCCTAATTTATCCAATTCTATGGCCAACAACAGACTGGCGAATTCATAAGTGCGTGCTCATTACGTAAGTATTATTCGTTTGTACACCAAATTCTAAGGTCATGGCTACGCAGGCTACGTATGAGACCGTCGCCTTTGTTCCGTATAACTTGGACAAATATATCACGAATTACGAGCAGTGCGTAAGCGCAATCGAGGCGTGAGAATTATTTCCATAAGTATAAACTAACTGATAAATTAATTTAGTAACAGCGTAACATTTGTGACAATATTATGAAAATATGGTAATTATGTACACAGTTGTGTAGTATTTACCAAAAGCAACAGTGACGACAAAAGTTACTTACATCTAGGTACGCGCAATACTTGTTAGGATTTCAATTTTATTTACAACTTTTGGTCCCGAACTTACTGCCTTCTTCAGAATTAAGTTTAAAAAAACGCCAGAAATGAAAGGATGGTTGGGCACCTAGGCACTAGGAAGTGACAGAGACTACTCAACTAGAGAACTCCTAAAGATAGTAGAAGACGAGGCTCTCTAGCGGTAAAAGGGCATAACTGTGTAAATTCAACTGGGTTTTTGACACTCAGTTTATGTCAATTGTCAGACTTGCTGGCTGCACCTAATTGCGTAACACATTTTGAATTACAATCTGAATGATTCTGAAGTGTATTGCTAATACATTGCTTCATTATGTTCGAAAAAATCGTCTGCTCGACAACGTTAATAACGCAATGAATGTTGTTGAACTGTCAAAATAAAAGCCGTTGCTACTGTTAGTGTGTTACGCAACTACCCCGCTAGTTCACTTAGCTACACTTTAAAAGTTAAATCGAACCATAAAATCGATAGAAGAAGAATCTCACCATCTCTCAAACCTCATGAACTAACGGCAGTTCCTCAACCCCAGGCAAGGAGGAGCTCGGCGATGTGTCCCTCTGCGAGATGGTGTTCCGCACCAACTGGCTGCTAGTGGTGAAGGCGCGCCGCCCCTGCAGCCTCATGCTGCTCGACGACCAGCAGCGCGCCTTCAAGGCAGAGGTGCTCTTCAAGTCGCCAATCAGAGCGCTGAGAGCCAGGAAGGACAAGTAAGATAATGTTTTTGGTACCTTAAAAGCTAGAGAGACTCACGCTGGCGTCATGTTTCGTTGCTATGCTTGCAGTTCTGTTATTTTTGTCCTGTGTTACTCAGCGAACACTTAACGCCCTACATAAACAACGCTTTTAGTATGCTGTTGACGCTGCCAAGATGCTGTAATGCGTCTGGCATGTTTATTTAGGCTGGGGTTGATGGCTTTCATACCATCATGAGCAAAAGCCGGCCTCCTTATTGCACCGGATCCGAATAAGCTCCGAGAATTTCTCATTCTGAATGTAACATTGGACAGGTTAGACAATCCGTTTCTGAAACACTGGAGCGCACTTCACGTGTCAATTTGTTTTTGTTTGTTTTTCTTTGACTTATTAAAACAAATATGGATTTATGTCTGTGAGAGGCCTGTGGCTAAATAATATTAATAACATCCGCACAGGTCGATCGATCAAGTTAAGCTACGCTAATACCGCGGTTGGTCTGTGGAAGGGTGACCATCTTTACATACCGAGACCCCTCTGTTCCTCGGAAAGCACGTTTAGCCGTCGGTCCCGGCTGTCATCCTTGACAGTCGTTACGCGTAGTCAGTAGCCTAGTCTGACAACCAGTCTTACCAAGGGGTGTCGAATTACCCAGTAACTGAGTTGTGGAGGCAGATAGGCAGTCGCTCTATGTAAAATACTGGTATTCAGCTGCATCCTGTTAGACTGGATGCCGACCTCAACATACTTGCGAAATTCTAGGCTGATGGATTGATTGTCTGTAATAGATGTATGGTGCGAAATAAAGTTATTATCATTTGAAAATCTGTCTAAAAACCTCATCGAAATCCGTACCGTATAATATGTAGTTATTATGATTATGACCTCAAGATCAGCGCGCCTGAGATGACCCGAGCTTCTTGAAGTAAATCGTTTTATCCGATGAGATTGTTTCAGGTGGTCAGACCGATCTGGAGCAGATTTTTGTGCACATTTTGAGCTCTCTTGTATCTTAGCTAGATTTTAAATACCTTTTTAAATATTTTTTACTTTTGTATCTTGGGTTCATACGTTACATACTCAAATCTCACGTGTACAATATTATACCCCAGACAAACTGAAGGCCGACAGTTGTCTCTAGACGAATAAAAATGATAACGTTTATCGCAAATTCGCAACAATGTGAATATTTGCAAAAATCTGATGTACTTATCTATATTTTAGGCCTTATCTAAGGATATTAGCAGAGCCCAGTTTGATTAAGAATTATTTCTGACTTTCTGAGGCATCTAATCTGGATACTGGAAATGATCCTGAATCCGGTATCAACAAGTAAAGACAAGCTGGAAGCTTGAACACTATATACAAACGAACTATGTCGCATAAATTGAGAATATGAAATCGAGAAACGTGACCAAACCAGCTGGGCCAGGTATTAACAAACGTATATCGACTTAAACGATAAGATAAGGCCAGCCTTCACCGAATAACCTAATAAATTGCAAAATATTGACGCCATTGATCATTGTAATAAATATATCATCCATCAATCAGAACGGCTGTTCTGATTGATGGATCGCTTCATGAATGTAAATAAAAACAATTTTTTTGCCCTCGGCGACGATGTAAGAATTCATTCACCTTTTCGGAATGACATTTTGAAGGATCTCATGAAACAGGGCTATAAAACAATTTATGGAAAACATTGTTTAGGTATGTTCTTGTAAAATAGCTTTTTGCATGAATCATAAATACATTAAGACGCGTAATCTATCTATACAGGGTCAAATTAAATTAGCTACCGAAACAACGCAGACGTGATGGGATTGATACCTAAACATGAAAATCAAAAGAGAAATTAAAAAGGATTTTTTTTGGAGTCATCGATCGCTGTTAGTGTAGTCAAATAACCCTGCATAATGTTAAGACTATGCCGGCCGCACAGTGGCGCCCTCATCGTTTGTTTGGTTATTTCATACAATTTAGAATGAAAATGCAGAAAATATAATCGTACGTATAATCTTGTGAAGCACAACTTAACGTGCTGTTAAGTTGTGCTTCACAAGATTATATTATTAGAAGCGGTAGTTTTATATTGTTTAGTTTTATTATAATCCTTAAAACGGAATATAGTGGCCTTACCCATTTTAAGGATTATAATAAAACTGGACGAACTTGGAAAAAAATATTATAATTAATATACTCCCGATGGTCAGATTAAATTTTTAGCAAAGTCAATGATGTGTCGGGGTCGTCAGCAAACATTAATTAGCTTTGATTCATAATCACTTTTAATTAAAAGGGTCACAAGTTTCACAACCATCGTGCGTGACTTTTGTCAGTTTTGCGCGGGATTTTCATTCGAATGACGCACTTGTGTATTTATTATTATAGCCGATTGTAATTGATTTATTTGAAGACTATTCGGTGATTCATGTGATAATTATTCAGCTGTTTCAAGGAATGTTAACTCATATTCAAAAAGTGACGTTGATTTTGCATTTATTATAAACTGTGGTATTCATAGGCCAGTTCTATTCGAACTAGTTCTTTGTTGACGAGTCTTTGTTTTATTAGTTTTTCATACCAAAACTAATTACTTAATCTATAAGTACCTTCTTGTCACAGTCATGACGTGCAGCCGTCGACTATACCTCTGTTTTGTGCTCGTGTATAATTATAGATATGTTTTGTTTTTATTATATGCTGTCATTAGAATTAATTATCTTTTTGTTTGCACGTGTTTCTGTGACAAATAAACTTATTTTTCTTTCTTTCTTACTAATAATACATCTGAAGGGTTTGTTTGAACGCGCTAATCTCTGGAACTACCAGTCGGATTAGATTTTTTTTCGCATTTCATAACCCAATTCTCAAGAAAGGCTTTATGCTATTTAACATCACGCTACGATCCTTAGAAGCCGAGGAAAATGAAAAAAAGTCAACAAGAACGCTAAGCGAGAACGAAGTAATAGCGCGGGCAGGCGATGCGATACGACGAGGTGGGTCGTGGAACTAGAAATTTCACGTAGACTAAGTCGCGGGCAGAAGCTAGTCATCCTATAAAAGAAGTAAAAAGTATTGTTGATCTTATGGTCTATCTATCCACACTAAAATGTCAAGAATACCAAGAAAATAATGCCCTTGTCCTATGATCGTTTGGTTCACAGACCACCAATCAACTGGTCACCAGTTCTGGTTACCAGTAGGCATCGATCCTCTCACAGTATAATATCTCGATGCCTACCTGCTTCATTTGGTTTGGTGTTGTGCTGAATGATTTTTTGGGTCATCGAATGCAATTTCAATGTCCAAACTCAATCTCAAAAAAATCAACTTCAATGCATTTATTTCAATTCAACCAATTACAGGTACTTTTGGAATTATCAAAGAGTCGGTCAGTTAGAAAGATGAAGCTAGTTGCCTATTCCAAAGAGTAGTAGGTTCCTATGGAGAAGGACGGGTAAAAAACTCCATGTACACTTTTATTTTTATACACACGGTTAAACCCATCTTCTCGCTCTTGTGGCAGTAGTACTTTCCTGCAGCATCAAGGTGGTACCGCTACCATCAGTGTCTCGCGTGGCCCTACATACCTACACTACCTACTTCATTAGACGTTTGCAATTTTGGCGTTTGAAAATTGTTGATTCGCACTCCATTTAAGAAGACATCAAATTTTACGTCACTTCTTCGGAAAATTTGAATTTTTTATCCATAGTATTGAACACATACCTCATTGGTCTAGTGGTAGCAAGTGCTACTGCATGCGGTCCCGAGTTCGATTCCCAGTTGGGGCAAATTGTTATTGGGTTGTTCAGTAGGAGCCCGAATTTGTGCCCGGTTCATAGCAATATGCTTACCCACATGGGACTTAAAGATATCTGGCGTAATGTGGATGGGCCATGTTTTTTTTTTATTGCTGAATTGGCCCGCTCTTGGATGAGGTCTATGATGGAACGAGCGTGCCTGAGGCACGGGAACTCCCATGCATCGACGAAACACAGCAGGCTGCTTGACGCCGGACTCCGGTGGGAGGGTGGCCGGAAACCAGGCGGGCGTTAGCCCTACCACCGCAAGGGAAGAATTGGCCAGTCAAATAGGTGTTGGGTGTGACTGTCCAGGATGCACCGAGCGCTCGGTTCAATTGAGTAACTGGCGGAACTAACTGCGCTACACGAGCCTTCTTCGTGCATCCCAAAACCTATGTAAACCTCTGCCAGTGCCTAACCCCTCGAGGAATACAGCCGTGATGTTTTGTTGTGTTAATACCATCTCCTCGCCCCAGGGTGGCGGTGGTGCTATCCTCCAGCATCCAGGTGCTATCGCTACCGTCGCTGTCTCGCGTGGCGCTGGTCCGGACGCGGCTGGGCGCGCGGCCACTGTGCGCGCTGGCTAGTGAGCCGTCCGCGCCGCATCTGTTGGCCGCGCCCGCGCATCGGAAGGGATCGCTGCAGTTGCTTGTGAGTATTGTTCTGAAGACAACCACCGAGTTTTGGAGAGTTTCCCTTAAGCAAACAGGAGAGAGGATCCATGAGTTTAAAGTGTCCCTGCTAATTTGTGATGTTAGCTGGTTTCGTAGTAAGAGTAATAGCAAATATAGACCAAAAAGGCCAAAAACTACTCGTGTTGTCTGCACTATTGTCGCACCGTTTGCGGGCAGTTTTGATCTAGTTAGAGAAGGGTCGGGCAATAATGCTGGGAGGGGCAATCCAAGTCAGTTACTTAACGCAATACAATAATAACCAATTGGTGTTCCAGGACGTGACGCGTGCAGTAAAAGGCGCACATTCCTCGTCTCCAGCCGTGATGGGCTGTCACCAAACCGAGCTGGTCTGCCTCAGTCTGTCCGCCAACGGCGCTCGACTAGCCACCGCATCTGAACGAGGCACCATCATCCGCGTGTGGGACCCCGCCACCAAGCACATGCTGCACGAACTGAGGCGCGGCTCTGACTATGCTGATGTTTATTGGTGAGTTTTTTGGGTGAACAACGGGTCTGATCAGTGGCCACTGCGTCTGAACGAGGCACCATATTTTTTTTTTTTTGTTTATTCATATCAAAAACATTTTGGAGAAATGAAATTGTTTATTCTGTAAATAGGATATCGGAATCACTTACACGTTATTTAGACTTAACAAGTCATCCTAAGACGTGATCACGTGACACCTCATCAATACGCTAAGAAGATCCCCAGACATTTAAAAACAATTTACACGCTAAGGGGTTAATTTATAAACGATGATTAAAGTTAAGAGACGTTTAAACGTCTAAAATGTATGATTAAAGTCGCTAATAATTACTTAACTTTCAGCATCGTTTATGAATAAAGGGTTTAGTGTCTTTAACGATAAAATTTAACGTGTTTGAGGCACGATATCTGAGATGTTAGTTTCTTTGCCCTTGTTACTCGAAAATCAAAATATCCTTGTGTCGTTGTGCTAGCTAGATTCTTTAAAAATTCAATGATAATATAAAAAAAAAACCTAGTAAAAACCTTTAGGAGCTGACATCTTTTGTGTTAGGTATCCATAAACAGTTGTAGATACCCATAGTTCCATTGAATTGTTTCCAGTATAAACTTCAACCAGTCAGGTTCGCTGGTGTGCTGTGTGTCAGATAAAGGCACGCTACACGTATGGACGGCGCGCGGCGCGTGGACGCGCCTCGCCGCCGCACACGCGAACCCGGACGTTAAGGCTCTGTGCGCCTTTACCGATGATAACACCGCTGTCTGTAAGTACTCATACACTTGTTTCAAACTGCACCCTTTATTTCATCACGCTCGCCCCACGTTCACATCCATAAGTTGTAAATAAGAAATAAGTTGTGTATACTTGAATACGACATGTCTGTAGTGCGTGTATACAAAGATTTTGGCGCGGCGCCAAAATCCAAAATTGACGTTGTTTCAGGCATGTCTTTGTCTGTAACGATGGTGAACAAAATAGTTAACGTAATTTCAGACATGTACAGGGTTATTTGTAAAACACCAGCAACCTCTTAAGACGTCATTGTACTCATCATTATGAACAACTTTTACTATGGGACCAAACCTGAAATCGCGAAATAAAAATCAGCTGTTCCCTACATTTATCTTCGTCTATCTCGTCAAAATGTAGGGAACAGCTGATTTTTTTTTGCGATTTCAGGTTTGGTGCTATAGTAAAAGTTGTTCATAATGATGAGTACAATGACCTCTTAAGAGCTGGTGTTTTACAAATAACCTTGTATATCGTCGACCGTAGGTTCAATTGAGGTAAGGGACAAGATATTCAATGTCCCTTACCTCAATTGAACCTACGGTCGACGATATGTCTGAAACGACATATTGAATCTTAACTCCTGTCAACGAGTGATCAGAGATAAGAGTACGGGAAGACCAAAAAAATATAGATAGATAGTGTGAAGGATGATAGGGAGTGACTGCGGAGATGACGGCTTATAGAGATGTATGGTAGAGGACGACAGCGCAGATCATAAATAAATTGGGATAAGGGTAATTATATGCCGAAGATTCCTGACTGCGATGCGAAGCCATAAGTTATTTATTTAATAACAACAGGCCCGGTCACGCGGTCGCGGAGTAGCTCGCTACCTTGATGACACCTCCATGTGAAACAAATGCATGCTAAGTAGTAGACACGCACATGCCAGGCATCGAGGTAAACCCCCAAACAGCTCACGATGTATCGCAGTGAGGTATCCTTCGGCATGTACGTGCGTGACTTACAATGACATAAATTCAATACAGTAAGTTATGAATAACTGTATTGTATATCATCACGTGATTAATATTTCATCGCAAAACAATATTTGCTTAGCAACGTTGTGTTCCCAAAAACAAGACCTCCATCTGGCAACAACGCAACCTAAATCTGGCAACATGGTGCCTATCAAATGTCGCGTGTCAATTGTTTCCAAGTGCATTCATGAGTTATTCATAACCAGACCTTGTTATCGTCGGGGCAAAACAAAGAATAGGTGACAAATACAATTATTTTCAAGTTTAGTGCCTATCAAATTATATACTCCCAGAGACGTGCTTCAGGAACATTTGTAATAATAACTTTATTCACATTTTTGACATAGTCAGAAACATGTCAAATAATAAAATAAAAGTAATGTCATTAGTCATATTGCTATACTTTATACAAAATATAGAACGTTTCTAAAATATTTTCAACGTGGATTACGAGACAGTTGCCTGTTTTGAATTGGAATACTACGAACTGTCATATATGTAGATAGTGCAATCCACGAAGACACGCCCCACTCTTCTTCCGAATCGTTAGTGTTTATCGCTAGTTATTTCCATTAGTGTTTTAGTTATTTCGATACACTCTAATTACCCACTAATAATAATTTGTGTGTATTTACAAAACTAAAACACTAGCGGAATGTTGCACACTTCTGCTGTAAGCATTAGGAAAAAGAGTGGGGCGCGTCTTCGTGGATTGCACTATCATAATTATAGTCAGAATACCACGAAAGGATTCCTACGATGGCGACAGCTCATTGGAAGAAATGTCCGCTAGCTAATACTTATTTACTTATTAATAAAACAACATGGGAATTGGTTTATTGGTTCAGTTATTTTCATTATTTAGGTAGGCAATGATCATGTAGGTAAAAACTATGGCAAGTTTGTTTTTGTTTGATTGACATTTCGGCTTAATTAGTCTATGGGTTCTTTATGCCCGAAGATAACGATGTCTGTTCATAACTTTATTATATGACTAGCTTTTGCCCGCGACTTCGTCCGCGTGGGTTTCGTACTTTCCTCAAATAAATTTAACACCCTTTCCACCTCCCCCTGAAAGGTATTTCGAAAATTATTGATTACGATCTTTATACTTACTTTATTTATAGAAATAAGTATTCGGGCCAATATTTTAGTTAAACTACTAAGATGTTTCAAATAAACTATCCTCCCTTTTCATCACGACAGGGCTTGTTTTTGCATTTGGTACGTTTCCATTTTTATGATATAAAGATTATTTATACCCATTTTCGTGTTGAAGTTGAAGTTTCTACTCCTTAAACTTTATTACCCTTTTCCACCCCGGTAGGAGTCAAATAAGTAAAACCCTAAAACTCATACTTTTTTATTTTAAGTAAGTAAGTAGTAAACCCCTAAAAGTGACAATCTTTATTATTTACTGAGGCAAATGTTGATAAGTTTCAAGTTTCTTAACCAAAGGAATAAGACCACCTTTTCACCTTCACAGTTTTTATCCCCATAGGGGCGAAATATTGAAAACATGTTTGGGACGTTTCCATATCTTGACTTAAAGATTATTTATACCAATTTCCCATTGAATCAAGCCACGCAATAAAATACTCCTCTGTGATATGGACTACCCCCGTTCACCCCGTTAGGGTTAGATTTTCGAAAAACCCAGTCACACTTTTTTATTTATTTTGGTCTTAAGTATACGTATACTGAGTTCCGAGTTTATATTATTGGACCGCGCGATAAAATTCTTCCATACAAACTGACACCCTCAATCTCCCTTTCGAGCAGAAAAACATAAAATGACAAACTATAATTTATTTAGATAAGTATTTGTGCCAAGTTTGAAGCTTATATTTATTCATACCATTTTTTTGGAGTAAATCAAGCTAGGTACGCACTATAATACCGGCCTTAAAAATCGAATTACCACTTTTTTACCCGTCAGGGGTCTACTTTCGGAAGACCCATTTCTTATTACTTACTTAGGCAAATATTCCTTCCAAGTTTCAAGTTTATTAACCAAATGGTAATCTGGTAATGGTAGGGTAATCTTATTCATTTGAATAAGATTTTTCATATAAGCTGTATCCCCACTTTTCACACCCACAGGGGTGGAATTTTGAAAAATCGTTTGAAATGTGTTCATTACTTGACTCACAGATTATTTATACCAATTTTCGAGTTAATTAAGCCAGGCAGTAAAATTTGCCCTGTAAAATTAACTACCCCTTTTCTCCCCGTTAGGGGTAGATTTTTGAAAAACCCTGATAAACGTAATTCTTTATTTTTGGTATTATGTATAAATACTGAGTTTTGAGTTAATCGGACCGCGCGTAAAAATTCTTCCACACAAATTTTGACACCCCCCAATCCCCTGTTAGGGGGTAGTTTAGAAAAACAACAAATGCCAAATTTTATAATTTACTTAGATAAGTATTCGTGCCAAGTTTCAAGTTTATTAACCCAAGGAATAAGATTTTTCATATAAGCTGTATCCCCACTTTTCACCCCCACAGGGGTGGAATTATGAAAAATCGTTTGTAATGTGTTCATTACTTGACTCACAGATTATTTATACCAATTTTCGAGTTAATTAAGCCAGGCAGTAAAATTTGCCCTGTAAAATTAACTACCCCTTTTCTCCCCGTTAGGGGTAGATTTTCGAAAAACCCTGATACACGTGTTTCTTTATTTTTGGTATTAAGTATAAATACTGAGTTTTGAGTTAATCGGACCGTGCATTAAAATTCTTCCATACAAATTTTGACACCCCCCATCCCCCTTTAGAAGGTAGTTTAAAAAAACAAAAAATACCAATTTTCATAATTTACTTAGATAAGTATTCGTGCCAAGTTTCAAGTTTATTAACCCAAGGAATAAGAGTTTTCATACAAACTTTCATCCCCTATTTAACTCCCTTAGGGGTTAAATTTCGAAAATTCCTTCCTTATTCCTCGTCTACATTATAAAGAAAACCTCTGTGCAAAATTTCAGCTTTCTAGGTCCAAGGGTTTAGGCTGGGCGTTGATGAGTCAGTCAGTCAGTCAGTCAGTCAGTCAGGACTTCTCTTTTTATATATATAGATCACCTGATGTGAATATTACTACTGATGATTATGTAATATCGTGTGACAAGTCAAAGCACCTTTTTTATTTATCTTAATGGCGCACGTGGTGATACCTATTTATCTAGTGCCTTCTAATAGGGCATGTTGTCATTAAGTGCATGTGTTATTATATTATACTTATTTGGTATATGTTATACCTAAACTTTCCTATTCATGAAAACTTATCTATAGGTACTTAATATTATAAAGAGGTAAAAATTAAAGAGTTTGTATGTCGGAGATAATCTTCGGAACTACTGATCTGATTCCGAAATACAGGGTGATAAACAAGGTGACAGGGACTTCGACGTGCAAACTGTAACAATTAATTCAACACATGATTCTAAAGTATATTCAAACTTATTTTTCAAATTAATATTATTTTAAGTTAAACAAATATCAACTTTATTTTAATGACAATTAAGTTGATTTCAGAGTGACTAGCACTATTGAAAAAGTTATAAAAATGTTAGAAGTTGTAGCGTAAACTGAACTTTGTTGTGTAGGATTTAAAGTTATTTTTCCATAAACACATATTTGTTTACATTTTTGGCAAATAAATCGGGATTGCAGATTAGAGTAGAAATTTTTCGTCGGTTATCTAAAAAAAAAAAAATTACTGTTTCTTAGAAAAATGCAATACTCGTATTCCACGAAAATTTTCTATGCTAGGGAGTGTAGAATCATAAATTATGAATTCAAATTCACAGTTTGCGCACTGGTAAAAAAAATCCTGTATCTAAAGATTGTGTTCACGCTTTATTTTTAATTCCCAGTGATATGTGAGGACGGCACTTTCCACAAGTTCACTTTTGCGGCTGAGGGCAACTGTCATCGCAACGACTTTGAATACTTTCTGCAGGTATGTTGTGTGAAATATACCAAGTTTATAAAAATAACAAAATCAGCGTTTATACGCTGACCCACTGCTGCTGTTTGCCCACTGCTTTTGTTTATCGTGGAGAAATGCTCATGCATTCTGCACTACCACGCCCACGGGGAGATAGCATAGTTATGTGGGACTCTAACCCACTAAAACTCCACGGTGTCCTCCTGTGCCGCTTACGGCGGGAACACGGGCACGCTTTAGCACTCATCCGTGAACCCGCCTTTTTTTTTCGCGGTTCTTTGGAAGGCCCTATACTGCGTAGAACAATGCAGCTCTCATGTCAAACAAGAATATAGTTGTAACACCAGCCTCTATTAATGTCCTACTGCAGGGCAAATGCCTCTTATCATACAGAGAATGCAAGAGCATTGATCATCATGTTTGCTCAGGACAGGTTGGCGATTTCAGATTTATATTAACTATAAGTCCAGGTTTCCTTACGATGTTTCTCTTTCACCGATGTCAGTGATATCCAAAATAAACTCATAAAGCCACTAATGCCCACCAATGTGACCCTTTCAATTCATATGGACATATGAGTTGAAAAGGTTACATTGGTACTTTAAGAGTATGGTTATACCTACGAATAAGTAATAATACTTATTCGTAGTTATACGATATTCGCCCCTGGCTGGAGGCTTTTGAGTTTACATAAGGCAACCACAGGATAGTCCGGTTAAGTAGTTTACGACCTCTCAAGGTCAATTATGAGAGATGCCATTTATAAAGCAAAAACAATTCAGTAAACCCGTCGCGCGTCTAATTAGCAGAAACAATAGAAATTTGATTGTTATCGGTACACATGGTGTACACTCGACGTGCGAAGAGTTAATTGCATCTTAACATTTTTTTAATTTTATTTGTTCATATTTCAGGTGGGCGACGACGACGAATTTCTGCAATGATGTTTTTTAAATAATAAATTGACTATGGAAGATATAGTTATGCCTATAATAAGTGATAACACAGTGAAAAGTGATGTTATATATAGTAATATAATTATAAATAACACTCTAATATTACAACGCTTACTTTGAAATTCGTGATAATTTCAATAAACAATAAAATAATATATTTTAAAGAATTGAACTGTGCGTGTGACATGCACTTTCGCGGCTTCTTATTATACTAGTTCTTATTATAAATATTTTTCCATAAATTTTATGTAAATAAAAGCGCCGGTTTCATTACTAAAATTTCTAGTTAATTCATCTATCTTTAAATCTATTTTGTAATAATAATATTTCATGATACTGAAATGCAGCGGTTCATCGGAATTCCAAACTCAATTAATGGGCTCGAATTGTTTCTTTCGGTATTCCACTGTATTTTACGACTTTTTACTATTAGGCATTGAGGAAAAATAAGTCCAAAATTATAAAAAAAGACTAACTAATTTAGTCTAAGTGCAATATCCGTTGACAAGGTTGTTTAGTAGTGACACCGGCTTAGTTATAGTACAGACTGTCACGAACATCGACGCACAAACTGTTATCATGGACCCAGTACATGATTCTGGACCCCGCATTGAAATTTTTCGGCGGTTATTAAAAAAATATCAGTCTTTCCTACAGAAGTGAAACTTTGACAATTTTGGGTAGCATGATGTGCTGGCGTCTGCACTTACAGAATCCATGGTAACAGGATAATAATACAGGCTGTGCGTCGATGGTTCCTACCACCCTGCATTATAAATCCTCCTGTAATATTTGTTTTACTAAGGGAGCGCCTCTTATCTATAACCTGGCACAGTAAATTTTATTTTGTTATTAGGATAATGTTACAAGGTCAACGAAATATTATATTTGAAGTTCGTGAATTGATTCCAAAGGAACACTAAAATATTTGATATCTGTATGTATCTCTTGATTTTTTTCTACTATTTTCTACTTAAGATTTTTGATATTGGCAAGAAATTCTACTAACAAAGTTGCCATGTTTTATTAATATTAACAAGTATTTTAAGGCTTGAGAAACTTCAAAAGGAGTATTTTATTAAAAATATTTCTAGTTGGTTTCTTCAGATATTTACAATTCACGAACTTTAAAATTTAGTTTTTAATAAGTAATTATAATAAACTTTGTTTACCAGGGCTTTCATTCGTTAAATTTTAGTCCATTCGAACCACAACGGTAAAAGACAAAGGCACTAAATTGCATTTTTTATTTTTAGGTTCAAAAGGGTTTAAATGATTTTCTTGTACGTAACAATGTTCCATCGCGTTTTTGCCGTATCATACCTATTTTTTGATTATTTAAAAATGTCTTTAGTGTTGTTCCAACCCATTCCAATTTATACATTCACCAAAAGGTCACATTTCCGATGAGTCGACAGTGGGCTTTCTAAGGGAGAGACTAGATTGCGATAGATCTCCGACATCGACCGTTTAGATCAATCCAGTGGGGTGCATGGCAGTCGGTTAATCGATCAACTATCGAACATGTTTTGAGGCGATCAATATGGACTGGTCGACATGGACCGACCGCAATCTAGTTGCATAGACAAGGCTCACAATTAAAAAAATTGCTTTTTATTTTTTTGAACAGAAATGTAACATAACATATATTGTTTTTATTACCCTTCATAATTGAGGTAATATGAAAGAGGCTTGACTAATAATTTTTTATACGTACACTTTTGTTGGACAGGACGAAGAGAAACGCGTCTATTAAAAAAAAAACGTGTGCGGTCGGGGGACCCCCGTCAGGAACGAAATTCTTTACGCGATACTCGCACGCACACTCGTATATAATAGAAAGAGACGGAGAGAAAGTCTCGTGTTGGGGGCATGGGGCATAACGCTTTTTCCTAAAGCGACAATCACTATCAGTCAAATCCTACCGTAAGCCGCGTTTTATGGAACTTCGTTCCAAAAATTCATTATAAATACAAACTAAGTATTTCTTGGTAGAAATATTACGAGGTCTTGATTCAGGCTATTACTCATTGATTGCGATGGGAAACGGGGGGGTCGGGAAAGCCAAGGCCCATAGATATTTATCCAAGCAGTAAATGCAAGATTGCCAAATCTATAGGCCGACCGCTAAACTGAGACATTACCTGAGGTAGCGCGCGGTGCGGGAGGGGTGATAGTTGTCACAAGTTGACGAATCACTGCGCATCACGTCACCACACCCTCCCGCACCGCGCTGCTACCTCAGGCGACGTCTCAGTTAAGCGGTCGGCTTGTAGCGGTATTTGTGAAGAACTTGAATGTTTGTGATGTGTTCTTATTATTGTAATGCAATAAAATGTTGTTCAATAGCCATAGATATAATAGTTACATAGAGAGCAATAATCGATATGTTAATCTTAGCTACTTTCTGCAAATTAGTTTATTATTTACACAGGGTGTTCCTAACGTGGAAATCTGTTTTATTTACTGTTGGGTTCCACTTTAGCATAAATATTTGAGGTCTGATGATTTGTGTTCACAGTTTTCTAAGAGACTCTGTTATATTAGCTGAATTTGTAATACATGTTTACTTGCATCCTATTTTATATGCCTATCATTAATCATTGTTATATAAAATCATTTTATATCATACTTTTATTTACTCAGTTCATCATTGTTCCTTGTTTAATTGTTATAGCTCAATTTTAAATTGTACCTTTTGCATTTGCTCATATTATTAGTGGAGTGGTCCGAAAAATTAGTTCTTTTCTAGTTATAATTATCCAATATTCTGTAGCCATTAACATTTTTCATTGTTATTTTTTAATTTTAAATACTTAGTCGTATTTGAACTGAGAGAATATTAAAAAGTTGAAATATTAATCAGCTTGTATTGAGTACATAAAATGCGAGCCCTTGTGTAAAATTATAATGTAAAGGTATTTTATGTATAATTATGTAAATATTTTTAATAGTCACACATTAGTTTTTGTACTTGACATTAGCAAAATAATGATACTTTGTCTCAGCTTAAAAACTTATTTAATCACTATAGTAATCATTATTTAGGGCTACAAAAACAAGCACATTTGGACACTGTAAATACGGAGTTTCGGAATAATGATTTATTTTTTTATGAAATTGTAAAAACAACAGGGACTCCACTGTTTTGTATAAAAGCTTTAAAGGTATAGATATGTACCCGAATAGGGTTATTTGGAATTTTAACATTAAAATTTTCTTTTATATGAACTTCTTTTATTGAATTTATTCCAAGCTGTTGACATTGACCTGACAGAGTATGTGTTTCTCCCAAATAGGAAAAGATTCATTGGATGAGGGAGTTATTGTACTCTGAATGCCAGTTAAGACGCTATTTCTGCAGTTGTAAACCATGAAATATACACATTTACAATGCCCACTACTCATTTTGTCATTGGAAAACACTGGTATTAGTCCTTCCTAAATCATACACAGTAAAATTGGGAATGCGTTCAGCTATAGTATTAGTACCTATCAAATTATCTTTGTAACTGGCTTCATCTCCGCTTCCCTTCTCATACAAAAAGCCTATAAGTAATTAATACAAATATTTTAGAGCTAAAAGCCTCTCTGGTGGCAACTTCCACCACCTGCCAACAATCTCATAAATAATTACAATCAATTGGTAGGTTTTTTAAATTATTAATTGTAAATACTTCTAAAGATTTGCAAACTTTTGTTAAATAAAACCAAATGTAACAATTCATTAACATAATACATTCTATTATTCATAAATTAATGTTGACACTATATACTATGTAGGTAAGCTTAATCACTGTCTGGTTTCTTTCGTCCAAATGGATCTGTCCATATCTTCATATCTGAAAAATTAATTATGTTATAAAAAGGTCTGAATCATAGAAAATTAACCTTTTAGCCGCCTGACTTCTTAACAGTTGTTGTGCCTGCACAGTGATTTATAAAATATTTATTTTTCGAATAACCTGATAGAATACAGAGTAATTATTAAAAAAAAGCAGAATAAGCGAGCTATGATATTAGGTCGTAAATATAAGACCCCGGCAAAATGGTCACGAAAATATTTGTCGGATTAATCTGACTTAAGCAGTTAAAAGGTTAAGCTTTTAAAGAATCTCCTATCCTTTTATCTGTTGAACTTTACTTGTATTAAACTTCGACTAGAGACTGACAAAGTCTTAACAATGGTCAAAATTTACATGATAGTAAGAGTTTGTAGTAAACCAAAAAAAGCATACATGAAGGAGGTACGCTGAAAACCACTGGTAAATAAATCATATTGTAATTTCAATGATGCAATACTCGTACATAATGTTGTTATTTGTGGACCTTTTGACTGTCGTTACAGGTCATCAGAAGCCTGAAAGTCAGACAACCAGTCTTATCAAGGTTTATTGTAGGTATTACCTACCCATCAACTGTGTTGTAGAGGTCAGATAGGAAGTCGCTCCATGTGAAATACTTGTATTCAGCTGCTTCTGGTCATACTGGAAACCAACATAGTTGGGAAAACGCAGATGATGAATATATAAATATTAGGTACTTACTCCCAGGTTGAATATCTTCCTGTCTAATATTTTTCCTTGCTACCTTCTGAATTTCCTCTGAAAGAACAACAACGCAATTATTTTAGGTTAACAGAAGCAGGAAGGATTTGTTTTGATGAAAGATTTAAAGTAAACTTACTATATCCCGAAGGGTCAATCATAGGAGCTATGGCAATCGGATATAGTGCGAGTCCAATGAAACCCACGAATCCAGAAATGAAGGCGGCATATCGCCAGCCTTTGAAGAAAGCCATGTTTATGTAATTCTAATTTCGGGCAATTTATTATCAACAATCGACTCAGCTCATTTTTTGACACAACAATGACATGACACTTAATGGATTGAGATTGACACCTTAATTGACACCGATTGACTTGACTTTGACATGTCAATTTGTCATTTACCCTGCTGTCATAATAATATATCAACGATTGAGTAAAGGGCTTTTTACTTATTAAAAAAACTGTGAAATACTGATAACTGATAACAAGGAATTCAACATTTCCAATCCTTGGTGAGTGACACTGACAATAAAAACCATAACACCATCTCATATGTATGACGCAAAAAGACTGTAATGAAGAATCCGCGACTCAAACGCTGCAGAAGCCAATCTATTATAAAGTACTCTGTGAGCCTATCAATTACTCAGCCACTGTGCCAAACAACTGCAAATTAGAAACAATTTTGTAAGTTACAGATTCTTTAGTTGGATGATGGTTGGATGTCAAAAAATATTCTGCATAAAAGAGTTTTTTCTGACTCAGCAATAATAACTTCACTGCCTCTGCAGCTGCACGCCAACATATGTAATCAGAATTTATCTACCACGTCCCGTTTTGATGCTATAGGTACGCAAACTTTATTTTCATTTAGTTTTGTTTTTCTCTAATTGACAGCTATAAATATTTTTGCTAGCCACTACATACCTGCAGGGTTACTTTTCAATGACCAGCCAAATTTAAGGGTGTGGTACAGACCATCAAACTGGACAACTTTCTCCATGGGACCAATATCGTAATTGCGAAAAATTTATCAAACTGTTCCATAGAAAACTTCAATACTTACCTACTTATTCGACTTAAACGTATGGGACGGCTCAATTTTTATTCGCGATTACGATGTTGGTCCCATGGAGAAAGTTGTTCAGTTTGATGGTCTGTACCATAGGTACCCGATAAAACATTTGTATTTTCATTCAATTAAGATTTGAATTTAGATCATAGAAGCCATAGGTATATGAGTATTTTTTTTTTACTTTTTTCAAAATAAATAAATATACTTATGTATATGTACCTACCTACCTACTCATATATTATATCAATATCAGTAGGTACCTACTTACCTACCTATTTTATTTAAGTAAATAAAAATATCTCAAAATCTAGACGTGGTAGAATAAATCTGTGAACAGATTTGGATTCAGCACACTAGGCAATTAAAGTCACGTAGTCATGTAGGTAACAAAGTTCTTGCTCCCGACATATTTATTTTTTTTGCAGACTAATTTTATCGTAGACACTCATTTCGTTTCGTATTATCAAGAACGGTATTGTCTTGAAAAGGAGGTAGTTGCGGTGTAGATAAGTACCTACTTATAGCTATTGCCCTTATCCTTGACAAAGCACAATGGCAATTACCTACGTGCAGTCGGAATCGGAACCTACAGAGATACATTTCGTGCAAGAATGTTAATGCCATTGAACCACATACTTACCTATAAGTACCTATTAACAAAGTTAACACTCCAGGGGCCCAAGTCTGCTATTTTTATAAATTCGTCATTCCAACACGATCCCATTGTCATTTTGCTACGCCGAGTAGTAGGAAAATCACCTTAACTATGAAGTGTTTTAGAATAATTATAGAAAAAACTAACGAGAGAGAATTAGCAGGTTTCGCCGAGTTGAAATTCCTATCTGAGCTTTAAAAAGGTAAGCATACAGTAGCGTAAAGGTAGGTAGCTAGTTCGGCTTACAATTTACAAGCCTCTCAGTGTGTGACATCATTTGCTAAATATTTGACGCCTTCCATTAAAAAAAAAATATATCAAAATCGGATTACTCTATAGCAAGTTATGCGTGGTCATACTTACATAAAAAAATAAGCGTCGACTTGAGAACCTCCTCAGTTTTGTTTCGTCGGTTCATTTATTCATGACAGCCGGAACCAAAAGCATAACGTGATTTCCAGGGCACAGAGGGGTTTCGATATGACGTAATGGATGGTCACCCATCCGCGACCCGACCGCGGCAAGCGTAGCTTAACCTTCGATGGACCCGAGCGGCTGTTATTATATAACCACGAACTCCTCCACACAATCTATGACTTATAGAATAAATTCTATAAGTATTCTATAAATGACTATATGCAGAGTAGTGGAAAGATAATAGGGTTTATTTTTAAACGATGATTAGAGTTATATGTTTTGCCTGTAGGCACCTAACTTTTGTTGGCTATATACAATATAAACATTTGCGTATTAGATTTCCATAATTGACGCATCCCTGCAATGGGTTCATAGGTCCCAGGGGTCAAATACCTACTTATCAATGAGTCATCCTACGCAAGATAGTGATCCATCACTCCGCACCCTAATTGCGTAACACACTATCAATCGGAATCTGAATCATTTTGAAGCAAATTGCTAATCCATTACTTCATAAGTTCGATTTTTTTTTCTGCTCAACATGTAAATAACGCAATGAATGTTGTTGAACTGTCAAACTGAAACCGATTCCGATTGATAATGTATTACGCAATTGCCCCGCAGGCCTAGTATTATCAATGTTACAGTAGGAACAGTCAGCCTTAAAAAGATGTATCAATCAATCCAAATCATTCATTACGCCAATGACTTATTACATCGACAATAATTAATAATTTCATTGTTTAGAATTTGTGTTCCACCATTATGATGGATAACAATTCACACACTACAACGCGCCATGCATACGGAACGCAGATAACGTGCCTCCGCGCGTGATGTTTTACATACAAATTCAATAAAAACGCCCTTCCGTGCGGGGAATTAGGCTCCGTTTCCCGCGCCCCATGGTGTGGCACGTTGTAGTGTGTGATCCGCCTATGTACTTTTACCCTCATAGATAAAATTATTATCGTTGATTAAAGTTAATTAATGATCAGCGTCTGTCTACCCCACAGATATAGATATACACCTAGATAACGCAAGAGCAACTACTTCGTGTGCCAAAAATCGCACCAACTTGCGTTAAAAAAATCGTTAGCCGCCACTTTCGCGCACAGTCTGTACCTACTGCTGGCTGGGTAAGCGTGAGTGAGAAAGAGCGCTTGTGACGTCATAGTACTCAATACTCAATACTCAATACTTTATTGCATTCCATAATGTGCACATATAACAGTTGGTATGTCAGAACATCGAATCAATTATGGACCCTGTCGGGCACAGCAAAGTTAAATTTAATAGGAGAGAGGATGAAGGCGTTTTTGTTAAGAAAAAAGATAAAAATAAATAAATATTAAATTAAAATAATACGTATCATTTATTTATTATTATTATATTTTTATTTTGTTTTGTTTTTGTATTTATATTTTATATAGGTAAGTATTTATTTTGGTTTTAAATTATATTTATATATTTTTATATATTGCACGATTTACATTATTAGCACAATAAATTATAATACTTAAGCAATTTTGTTGAATTTTATAGAATATTATTACTAACTGTGCACTGTTTATCATATGAATTCTAAATTAACAGTATTTTAATGTTTTAAAATAAATGTATATTTAAAGTGAAATTTAAAATTAAATATAGGTATTTTGTGAAACTTGTTTTTCATGTTGTTGAAATTTATCGCTAAAATATTCGTTAATAGTGTAGTAGCTTTTTATTATCAGAAATTGTTTTAATTTATTGAAGAAGATATTATTTTTATTTATATTTTTTATGTATTCCGGTAACTTATTGTATATTTTAATGGACATAACAAATGTACTAGACGAATGCATTTTTAATCGTGAAGTGGGTATGTTTAATCTGCTTTCATGTCTAAGTGTAATTTTTGTTTGGATATCTCCTCTTTTGGTATAGAATTGCGGATATTTTCGTACAAATTTACAAATTTCAAGTATGTAGAGGCAGGGCAGGGTTAATATTTTTAGATCTTTAAAGTGGGGTTTACAGGAGTCTGTATCTTTGATATTTCGAGCCTTTTCAGGAAGAACATCGTAACCGACAATTTGCGTTTTTTACAGGACAAGGTTTTTTCATTCTTAATTAAAAAGTAATTAAAGTAGGTATTTGATATATTTATATATTTTTATGCATACAACTATTGATCTAATAAAATAATTCTTATTACTAAACTGCTTCAATTTCACGAACTTTTGTCGGTTACGTTGAAATCGACGTTTATACTTACCACGAGGCGTATTCTGCATGTCAGTTACGTTCTTAAATTTGTATACCTTTTGTAAACAATTTTAAGAACGCAACCGACAATTTACAATAACTTTGACTTTATGCTGGTTTCTATTCATTAAAATAAATTGAATGTTAAGAAAAAATTATTTAATTATTAATCAACGTTGGTAAGCACAAATATAGAAAATGAAAAAAAAGTGTAGATTGTTATTTATCGTCTTCATCAGTTTCGGGTAGAACATCTGCTGTATTTCTGTCGCAAGGTAAATCCAGATACTCCTTCCAGTATACTTCTGGTATGACACCCTTGTCGCACATTTTCTTTAGGTCCTGATATTTCGCTTTTGAAATAGGAATCTTTTCGGTGTATGCAGTTTTAGGTTCTTGGATTGCTTGTTGGTTTTGTCGGGATCTCAGTATTAAAGAAACGTCTATTTCTTGTTCTGGCCATCAAAATCGTACTTAAGATAAAACTTGTTACCCTTCTCAAATCTGGCGGAACGTAACTTGCTAGTTTGTATATTAATTTTGTTTGGCAAAAAGGCCATTCCGTAAGACTTCCAATCTTTAACTTCCTGGTTATTCAAAGGAATCGTTTCATACTTTTTGGGATTAGTTCGAGCATTACCGATCAAAGTTTGCCATTCAGATGGCGCATAAATAGTCCGCTTCTGGATAAAGCCTTCTATCGTAGCATGTACTGAATCAACAGGCATCATAGTATGCCCAGGAATAAGGTAGTTTATTGACAACTTCTGAATACAATTCGATTGATGCTGCATGAAATGATAGAGTATTACTAGCATGGCTTTATTTTTATTTTGTCCTGCACAACTGTCACAGTACAACGCGATTTCATCGTGATCTCTTCTTTCATCGACCATTTTAAGGTACTTGAAAATAATCGTGCAGATTTCGTTGCAACCTCTTTTAGCTTCCGTTTCATTCCAAAGATAACAAAACACAGACCTAGACCCACTCTCATAAATACTTTCATTATAATAGGCTAGCTTTCGAGTGTAATAGAAATTAACGCTTTGGCCATGAGGTGTTGTCAAAACTTTTTCAAGATCGAAGCTGGCACACAAGAAGTTCTTACACACTTTGCTCTTTTTTTGATCCTCCAAAAATAGTTTTAATGACCTTTCTTTGTCCTTGATGTGATTTTTATATTCATCTGAATCCATTACTCTGACTTTTTCTTCTTCATTTAAATTCTTAATTCTTTCACATTGTTCACATTTATCTTTTTTTGGTAAATGAAATCCCACATTGAATTCTGTTTTAAATATCTTTCTGAATTTTTGATAGCTTACTGGACCTAACTGTTTCGTTTTGTCATCTTTCAAATAAAAGTTTCTATATAAATATGCCACGTCTTTAAATTCGGTTGGTAAGTAGCGTTTGTTACTTTTGTTCCTACAATAATGTGACGGGACAGCAGGTAACATTTTAATAAAATTAGAAACGTTTTCCGTTTGCTCTTGACTGTATTTGTTTGACGGGGAGCATTTGCCGCGTTGGTCAGATTTTGATAAAAGAGAGGAAAGCTTATTTGATTTTGTATAACGTAGAGTCATTTGTGAAATATCAAGAGTTTTTAAGAGGAACTGTTGGCATACTCTAAAAGTGTTAACGCCGTTTGGCAAAAAATATTGGTAAGTTACTTTACGCCGATCACTATCTGATCTCTTTCGACCAATTTCACATTCCTTAATACAAGATAAAAGCCAGTCTCTTTGCCTTTGTATCCTAGTCCCCAATATAGTTCGTGGACGCAGTTGCGTTCAATCTCAGTAAATTTACGACTGCAATCATTACCGCATTTTTTGCCTAAGCAGGGATTACAGTTTACGTGTCTCCCTTTCCCAGACCACCTCTTAGATTTTTCTTTTAGTCTTTCCGGTAAACGACGTCTTTTGCGAAATCCCTTCTTCCCTATGATACCAGAATCCTCACCTGAACTGTCAGTATCTTCGTTCATAGCTGAACTTGAACTTTCACCAAAAATTGCAAGAGGTTCTTGTATACTAGAAGATGTCGATTGTTCAGAATAGGCATCCAATGTAGTGAGCACAGGTTTACGTTTCCTTATTTTGATAGGTAGATGCCAAGATTTGTCAGAATCGTCACCACTAAAATCATGACGGCTATCCGAAACCTGATCACTTTCTGAACAATTTGTAGAATCTGAGTAGTCTACTAATGACGATTCTCGCGGGTCAAACATCTGAAAGCAAAGTAAAAGCACATTCCAAAAAGCTGCCATAACCGCATACCCATAACAAATGTTACTTCAAACGTCAAAACAGAGCAATTCTTCATTGGATTACATTGTAGAGTACATATTACATACCTACTTGAATCATGTGTTTTGTGAAAAAAAAAAACGATACTAAGTGGGTTAGAAGAATTAAAAAAATCTTAGTTAGGCTGACAGACTTGCACAAAAACGGCCAAATTTATCTAAAATTTGATTTTTGGTTGCGAATCTTAGTATTATTTTACTTACCTTCTTATTAAATTATGCCTTTAACACTAGAAATACCAATAAATCACTATTAACAATTTTTAAGTTCACACCGTCTTTCGAAACTTTCAAATAACACGTTGAGACTTGTCAAATAATCCCTCCCACCGATTCCCGCGCGTTTTGTTTCAATGATAGCACAACTTTACGCGTGTTGTTGTTAAACAAAATTATGAAAATAATTATTTTATACTAAACATTATTTATTTTTATGATTTTAGAATATATTTAACAATTCCACATTTTAATTACGATATTTAATTTCAAAATTTATCTTTGAGAGTTATTGCATACCAAAAATTAAACGCAAAATTCAATTTACATGCTTGTCGTAAGCGACAAAGTACGTAGCTTAGGTTATGATAATTACTATCGTAAGCGTCAAGTACGGAGCATACAATAAAATTGAATACCAAAATGTGCATCGTAAGCGACAAGTATTTGATTTACGACTATTGTAGGTTACGATATAAAATTAAATTGTCGTCACTTACGATGAAAACTTCTTGCTATAATTAAAAGTTGTCCTATTTTGAATTATGATTTAGGAGTAAGTGCAAAGAGTGTAGATTCGTCTGATCATGTAGCTGTGGCAAAAAAACTATTTGGAGATTTTTGGCGCTTACGATGTTCTTCCTGAAAAGGCTCGATTTATTAAAATTCTAATCATTTTTTTCTGTAGAGTGAATAATGTAGTAGTAGAATAGATCGTGATACTTGCGTTATCTATCTCTATCTATATCTGTGGTTTAACCATACATTTCTGACTTTTAAACGTCTCTTAACTTTAAGCAACGTTTATAAATAAGAGGCTACTAGGCTAGTGTGCAATATGTAGCTAACTGGCTACACATTGATACAATATTATGGAAGACAAGCTTCCGCCTGGTATGTCGATAAAAAGTAGCCATCCTTAGCCAAAATCCATCCCTCCGTTTCGGAGATTACCCGGAACAAACAGACAGACCAACAAACAATGTTTTTGTTATAAGTATATACTTTCACTAAGCATTTAATAAAAAGCTGTTTTTTTATTTTACAAACGGACACTTCAATTTTATTTATTTGGATAAATAAAATAAAACTCCTGTCGATGCATAGATCTTTTTAACCGACTTCAAAAAGGAGGAGGTTATCAATTCGGTTGTATTTTTTTTTTTTTTTTTATGTTTGTTACCTCAGTACGCCGTCATTTATGAACCGATTTGGAATTTTTTTGTTTTATTTGAAAGGATATGCTTCCAGATTGGTCCCATTTTTGTCAAAATCCAGTTCTGATGATGGGATCCATGAGGAATTGAGGGAACTCCTCAAATATTATAGGCAACCATATAGCAATTTTGGTATTTTCATCAACATGTCAAGCATTTGCATTCAAAAAGTATAATTTGGTGAAGTGGAACTGATGAAGGAGACCACAGATAGCCACAAGAACTCTTCAATGATAATAAGTATTTCACGGGTGGCGGTAAGATATCTCGATTAATAAATTAAGCGACTATGACGAAGCAAATTTAAATAAATGGTTCTGACGAAAATGGTACCATCAAACCGATCTGATGATGAAGCTGGAAGGTAGGTACCGGAACTTCGTAATAAAACCATGTATTCTAGCCGTGTTTGGGCTTATTGGAATTGTCATGAGATGCACTCTGACTATAAAAAGTAAAAAATAAAAACTTTTTAACAAAAAAAAAACAACCGACTTCAAAAAAAAAAACACTACAAAGTGTAAAATAACTTTAATTTTAATTTTGGAAGTCGGTGGCAAAAACGTAAATACAAAACCAAAGACACCGACTTCCGAAATTAAAATTAAAGTTATTTTACACTTTGTAGTGTTTTTTTTTTTGAAGTCGGTTGTTTTTTTTTGTTAAAAAGTTTTTAAAGCTGACGGTAGGTAAATATATAACAATATTATTGGTACAATATACCTACGACTGATTGAGTCATCAACATTATTATCACTGTACGAAGACTGTACGTTTGGATGCTGTTGACTACTAACTGTTAAAAAAAAAATCAGCTGTCCCTACATTTTGACGAGATATACGACCATAAATGTAGGGAACAGCTGATATTTTTTTCGCGATTTCAGGTTTTGTCCCATAGTAAAAGTTGTTCATAATGATGAGTACAATGACCTCTTAAGAGGTTGCTGGTGTTTTTCAAATAACCCTGTATATATGCACTTAGCCGGGGATAAGTTAAGTTTTCTTTTGACAGTCCCTAGCTACGACTCTTGGAGGAACTTGGGGCACCATGGAATTCAGGGCCCTGGGTACTTGTCCAGAGAGGCATATACAGGGCGTCCCTGGAAGTATGGATCAAATCGAATAGGGGCGTGGGCAAGGTCATTTCCAAACTTTTTGATCCTGAGAATGACTGATGATTGAGAATTATTTTACGGTTCAAAAGTTGTGACCAATTTTTTTCAATCGTTTCGCATAGTGCTCAAAGAAAAAAATCATAAAAAAAACTATCAGGGCTGTCTAAAAAACTTAAATTGACAATTCCTAGTAGTTTTTTTTAAATAATTTTGTTCTTTGAGCACTATGCAATCACTTTGATAGAAAATAACAAAAGTTGGTCATAACTTTTGAACCGTAAAAAAATTCACCAACGTTCTCAGGATCAAAAAGTTTGGAAATGACTTCGCCCACGCCCCTATTTGATTTGATCCATAATTCCAGGGACACCCTGTATAAAAACGACCATGATAATTAGGTGTAAAAATCACCATTTCTCACCATTTTGTCCTATAATAAAAATTGTTTTCAGGAAGTATTTTTTTTGAATATTTAGAGAATACGTAGAATAAATATCATGAAAATATATGTAGCTATACATATATCTAATTACCCGGAACACAAATTAATATAGTCATAATACTCTTACGATTTTTATTATGTCTGCGTGTTTTTTTCGCTTCTGTGGAAATTATTTAGCTTTTTTGTTCTTAACACAGCTGCACAGGTGTACCTATGGAAACATTACCTACTAGATAGGTACCTACATGCCAATTAAGTTTAAGGTAAACTGGCCAGCTGAATAAGCTTAAGAAAACTTGTTGTAAGCAACATTAAATAAAACCAGTTGGACATTTTGCTAAGCTAAGGTTACGTAAAAATAATAGGCAAAAAATATATAGGGTGACTGGTAATTAGTGACCGATACCTAAACACGTGATTGTACTCATGATAACAAACAACTTTTACTATGGGACCAAACCTGAATTCGCGAAAAAAAAATCTGCTGTTCAGTACCTACATTTTGACCAGTTAGGCGAACATAAACGACTGAACAGCAGATTTTATTTCGCGAATTCAGGTTTCGCGAATTCCCATAGTAAAACTTGTTTGTTATCATGAGTACAATCACGTGTTTAGGTATCGGTCACTAATTACCAGTCACCATATATAAGGTGTTACAAAATTAACTCTACCAACTTTAAGAGGTACTTTAGACCATCAAACATGAACTTTCACTATGGGACCAACACTGAAATCACGAAAAAAAAATCAGCTCTTTCATACATTTTGGTCAAGTAGGTATAGGTAGGTATTGAATTTTTGTATAAACAGCTGATTTCTTTTTCCTGATTTCTGAGTTGGTCCCATAGTGAAAGTTGTTCTGTTCGATGGTCTAAAGCACCTCTTAAAGTTTGTAGGGTTAATTTTGGAACACCTTGTATAATTTTCCGTCTGTCACGATTTTCTTGCTTACACAAATTAAACTCATAGGTCACCTATAGTCTACGTACATACGAAAAGCCCTAAACAATGCGAGGTCAGCTAAAACTGGGAATGTAGGTACCTACAGCTTGATATTGTCGTCGCGTGTAAGGTATACATCTGCCTAACACATTGGAGATTACAGGCGTGGTGTAATTTACATAAATAGAACCACCCAATTTGTATAAGTTTATTGGGATGCGTGAAGTGAAGTAGCTAGCCTCCTCGTGTATCGCAGTTTTTTTCGCCTGTTACTCAATGAACCGAGACAGTCACACACATCACCTAATTATTTGACTGGCCAATTCTTCCTTTGCGGTGGAAGGGCTAACGCCCGCCTGGTATGCGACCACCCTCCCACTGGAGTCCGGCGTCAAGCAGTCTGCTGTGTTTGCGTAGGAGTTCTAGTGCCTAAGGCGCCATCTCCACGAGCGAGAGAATCGCGGCTATCGTCGTGCCATCAAAGTCAATATAAACTCTATGAATCGATCTCCACACGGCGATATCATCGCGACGATAATTTGATGGCACCGCATGACTATCACCGCGATTTTCTCGCCCGTGGAGATGGCGCCAATCTTCTGGGCACGCTCGTTCCATCATCTAAGACCTCATCCTTCGCTTTCTATCAGGCGTGATACGAGGTCAAGAGTGGGCCCATTCAGCAATAAAAAAAGCAACTAATTAATTTAATTAATTAAATTCAACTTCGTTTCAGTTTATCTAATTCGGTATGTTTTCCTTCAGTGCCTCTAGTACAAAACAAGGATAATAAATAAGTCTATTCCTTTTCTGTGAGCCATAAAAAACACGATTGTTATAATTTTATTACTTATAGGTACTATATTTACCTACTTAATGTGGTTAAGTCCAAAGTCAACTTAGACGTAATTCAATACTTAGGTATCTACGTTACGCTGTCGTCGGGACTCGGGAGTGAGACTTAGGCCCGTATTACAGAACGTCACACAATACTCAAGCATTACTTAAAACTAGATTCAAGCTTTTTGATTGGTTGGTAATGCTTGAGTATTGAATGATGTTCTGTAATACGGTACTTAGGCTGTCTGTTCAACAACACCTTGTGAACTTGACACTTCTTCAAACTGCCTAGCCTTTTCCAATGTTAGTGAGAATTATAATAGTAGAACGTGTATTGAAATTCTGTTCGTATTCTAAACTTGACTAATTGTGAGTCTACAATAGCTACTCACAGATACTCTGCCTAGTCAGCCTAGCCTTTTCTGTAGTCAAGTCTAGAATAGCCCTTCTGTGTCACTGTCTAGCCTTGCCCAAACTATGTTGGGGTCGGCTTCCATGCAGTCTAACCGGATGCAGCTGAGTAGCTGACTAACAGTATTTACATGGACCGACTGCCTATCTGATCTCCCTCCCCGACACGCAATACAACTTGGACATTCGGGCTTCTGAATACTCCTTACGACTGCCAAAGATCTACAAATGGCAGCCGGGAGCAAACTCAGGCATTATCGGACTCAATATGTAATGTATGGTCACCCATCCATGGACCGACGCGCGACGTACGGAACGTCGATATCGGCCCGTGCGGCTGTTATTATTTAGCCACGAGCCCGAACTTGACACTTCATGATGATCTAAAATTACTTGTTTTGTTTTGTAAATGACATGTATCGCGTCTCACATGAAATACGGCTCGATTCAAACTTTGTGGCGGCTCTGGAACTGCGGTACTCGCTGCGCAGTACCTACCTACCACGGTAATGTTATCTTTTACCGTGCAGTACCTCACTCACCCCTCTGTATCTGGGCTGTATATACCAACAGTTCAGCTGGTCACAGTTTTATTTTTACCTCTGACCCTCTGACTTTGAATCTTTGTCAAAATCACAGTGATCTTTATTGCAGTTACAATAAAGATAATCACGAAAATAAACAATTCACTCTCTCTTCTTCGTCTTTTTTTGGGAATGGCATATTCGCAGTTCAACCTATGAGGTTGTTTTCTGCTTAACCGGGCTTGCAAATGTCTGATAATTACCCACTTTTAAAGCAAAACCAGTAGCCTGCGTAGTTGCTTCGTCACATTGTTTTTGTAACCCACATTTCGAAGATAACCATTATCAGTCAATAGATATTTGGAGCGATCTTATACTTGAGATATCTACTCACCAAGCAGAAAAACACTTGTAGGTAGTCAAAACAGGAAAAGCTACACAGTTTACCTAATTACATATTTATTATAGGAGTAGGTAATTATTTAATGAAAGGCATACAACTTTACCTAACTGACAATGTGATAATAATAAGTAATGATGACTTAGTAATTAAGTAGTACTTAGTTATTAATTTAGATCTTACGGCCCATTACTCAGCAACTAAGCTCGGCAATAAGAAACAAAGAAATATTTAAGGTACCGGCTGCTTGCCAATTAAGCTTCAAAAGAAGGGTAGTATACATGAGTAGCAGGTACCTATGCTACCTGGCATGTACAGGTACCTTTAGTAACTTGTCGATACTTACGCGAGTAGCCATCTGCAGGGGAGTCTGCATCTTCAAGTATTGTAATTGCGGTGTTATTCTGTAAAAATATCACCGTGATGGAGAAGTGATCAGATAAAGGATTGACACCATTGACAGCTCACTTTATTTCACTTCACATAAATTATCACGGTGATCTTGTTACAGAATAGCACCGCAGTTCTTTTTCTGGTTCCAAATATGTAGGTGTACTTAGATCCTGGATTACTGACCTGAGTGTTATAATGTTTATATTTACAAAAAGATTCATATAAAACTGAATATCTTAGACCTCAACAAACATAACCTAAAATTAAAAGTGACAGAATGGCTACTTAATCAGGACTATGCTGCAACGGAGACTTTACTTACCTACATCGCCTAATACTAATAATAATAAGCACACACTCATCTTCATGTTTGCACGAATACTTCTATCCTCGCATTCACAGACTCTCGCAAATACAACTCCCCCACTCACTTACACATCAACACCATATTACCAACTTATCCCCACTCACACACACCTACACACCAATAATCACATTGATCTAATTTCATTTACCTACATTCTCACACTCTCATACTCTTACAAAAAGTTATAATCTGTAACTTAAACCATAACTTTTCTTTTTTTCCCTTCTGAAGGTAAATTGACACAGTCCACTCATACTTACATAAAATTAATTGGAACCTCATTGCGAATCACTGCCTCTTAAGATACAAAATTCCCTAGTTTATGAGACAGAGATTAATCTATTGTGTACAGATTTCTGCATCATCCAAATGTTTTATGTACCTAAATGTTCTCTATTCTGTATTTTTTGGGAAATAAAGATATTATTATTATTATTAATGTAGTGTTGAAAGAAATTTGGCATTTATTAATCGCCTCATTCGTTGCTTGTGTATTGAAAAGTACCTGGTTCTGTATTGTGTAGCTTAAAGTTTTAGACATCAAATAAAATTACGAATTCCAAAAACATAATTTATTATTTTTCTTTGTTCATAAAATCGTCTAACATAACATCTGCGAGATTATTATCTAAAATATCAGACGCGTATGGCTTACTAACACCTTCTTCTAACAACTGTAACAACCTTGCATACACTAGAGTGGGCGCGTCAACAGCCCATAAAAAGTCAATATGATTAAATTCCTTCAAAGGCACTATATAGTGGTCTATTGGATTCACTAGTTGTACATACAAGTTCGTCACATCAACGTGACTGGATAACCAATCGTTTTCGGCACTGAACAGGGCGATAGGCAAAGTGATCTTATGTAAAGGGTATTCGGGAGGAGATACGTTCCCATATATCTTGAGGTTATCCGCCGGCCCGTAGTCAAACATTTGGAACTTGCCACTCTGTTTGATCTCTTGAGCGTAGTGAACTAACGTCTTGGTGGACGCGCCCGCGGGAACGTGGCCCAGAATTATTGGCAACAATGACCTATTGAATTGTCTCTCATCGTGTCCACACAAAACAAACATTGAGTTCTCACATATCACTTCCTCATAATGATTTATCTCACAAGCATGTTTTGATAACCACCTGAGCACGGAGTTTTGAGGAAGGAATTCATTAGCCCCGAGTAGTTTCATGAGGTATTCTATATTATCGCTATACCTAGCGAGCAGTCGTATCGGGCTCTTTATTTCTGTCATGTACGCAACTGGAGCTAAAGCGAATCCTGCTCTCAACACCTTGTTGTATTGAGTTTTCGTGGACAGCAGTGCGAACAGTACTGTGGTTCCCATAGAATGGCCGATGTAATTAATTTTAACGTCCCATCCTTTAACCTCCATGATGTAATCTATGACTGCCGGGAGGTCGTGTTGGCTCACTTCGTGAAATGTGAAGTTCCAGAATTCAAATGAATCTACATTTCTTGAAACATGAGCTCGGGAGTATGTGTTTCCTCGCACGTTGGCCATCCATACGTCGTAACCGGCATCAGACAATATGTAACCTAGGCCCTTCCGAGGTCCCGGTATTATCCAGTCCGCAGAGCTCCCGAGTAGGCCGTGATGCATCAGCACTGTCTTCCTGGGGCTAAGTTTATTTCCTATGGTTTTTTTAGAATATGGTATCCTGTGTACTGTCAATATGTATCCATCGTCTGTCACAACCGTGTGCGACTCCGCCGGGTAGCCGTGCATCGCGATCAGCTGCGGCGTGGTCATGAGGACAGCCGGGTCATCATCTGAACACTTGTACTCCGACCCTCCCTCTGGTGCCATGGAATCAAATATCTTATTCTTCTTTGACTCAGCTACTTCGACTAAATCTCTGAATTTCCTGTTGATCCTCCATTGTTTTTCTTCTGGTGTCTCCAAGTCTGGTTTGCTGCTGGTGGTATTTATACCCAAGTAAGAAGTGATCTTTTTTCGTACATTTTCGACGTAATAGTGCTTCAGTCTGCGTCCCTTTTCGCGCACATAGTTTGTGATTTGTGTTGTTCGGTTGGTGAGGCTGTCGAATACGTCGGGGAACCACGAGATCTGCCGGCACTCACTATGATGTAATTGCAATACGATTATGAACGTAAAAACAACTAATAGCGGGAGTTTCATTTTAGTGCGAAGCGGGCGCGGCGCCACGACCGTTCTTCCTGCGACTGAACTCGATATGGAGCACTCGTGTAATTTATTCCCGCGCGAGAGGTCAAGGGGAAGTTATGAGTAATACATAACACACTAATGCACATAATAAAGATTGCTGATAAACAAAGTTCATTATGTGAATCATTCATTAACGGTCAGTTCATATTCTAATTAAGTAAGCAATAAGATACGACAATATTTGTTTACAATAATTTATTGTTTCTGAAAAATTGGAAATTACTCATTTTTATTTAATGTTCTAACTATTTACACTAGAAACTAAATTAAAAGACTAACTTACTATAAAAATAAATACAAATAAACAATGGACACGGAAAAGTGCCCAGAAGACTGGCTGCATTGCCACGTTGAATGGCAATGCTAATTCTTTGGTCAAAGAAAGACCCAGCCCTCTGGTCACAGGGCAGCGGGATTGTCCGAAAGGGTTACCACTACCTACCCCGGAACATAAAGGGCTAAGGAAGGAACACGGGTGGGTTTTAGTCAGTAAGAGTCTGACACTCCCTTCTGCTCCACCCAGAGCGGGAGGGGTCATTATGTTTGTGATTTATACAGGGTTATTGGAAAAACATTAACAACCTCTTAAGAGGTCATTGTACTCATCTAATGATGAGTACAATGACCTCTTAAGAGGTTGAACAAGGGTTGAAGAGGGTGAACAACTTTTACTATGGAACCAAACCTGAAATCGCAAAAAAAAAAACAACTGTTTGACGAGTTATGCGAACATAACTCGTCATAACTACATAAACGTCTATTAACTGCTCTCAAATTACGATTTTTATTTAATTTTTACATACTTCTTTGACATTTAATCTTTTTACTATTTGACATTATATAGAGACAATTCTAATCCTCCACCTCTTTTTAGTGGTTGTAATGGAAATTATGATCACTTGGTTTTAATAGGTTTTTATATTTTATTTATCTTTTTTTGAGTTTTTGATTTTGTAAATGTGAGGACTTTGTAGGCCCTGTAGATTTTAGATCTGTAGATCATTTTTTATTTTATCAAGTACCTAGCACTTGTTGACAGGCCTACGCTGTTCTCCCATACCTACTGTAATTAGAAAACATTGTAAAAGCCAATTATTTTTAAAAGAGTAACCGTGGAGTTTCTTGCCGGTTCTTCTCCATAGGAAACGACCAATTGGAACCGTGCACCTAGCTTCTGACGTTTCATAAGTGCCCTTGTAGGCTTATGTGAAATAAAAATATTTTGATTTTGATTTGATCATAAATGTAGGGAACAGCTGATTTTTTTTGCGCTTCGTATTTTTGGCTCTAGGACATGCCGGTTTACTCACGATATTTTTAACCGACTTCAAAAAAGGAGGAGGTTCTCAATTCGATGGGATGTTTTTTTTTTGTGTGTTTGTTACGCGATTACTCCGCTTATTGTGGACCGATTTTCAAAATTATTTTTTTATTTGAAAGGGTATGCTCCCGAGGTGGTCCCATTGTCACCAAATTGGAATCTGATGAGGGAATCCCATGGAAATCGAGGGAAACCCTCACATTTTGTAGGCACACCTATAGCATTTGGGTATTTTTTACAGTAACTCGTGCATTTGCTCTCAGAAAGCACCATTCGGTGAAGTGGAACTGATGATGAAGACCACAGATGGCCATCGGAACTACTCAATAATAAATATTTCACGGGTTGCGATTCGATTAGGTACTTTATTGTGGTTGCTAAGCACAATGCGTATTGTGAAGTGGAGCTGATGGTGACTTCTCAATCAGCTCCAGTTCTCCTTGTTCTTATAAGGAGAACTCCTCAACAATTAACGTCCCTGCATCGGGAAAAGCAATATTTTGTAAAAGGTGATGAGCAGTTGACATTACTTAGACAAGTTACAAACTAGCCCACTAAAAAGTGAAAAATAAAAAAACTTTTTTACAAAAAAAAAAAAACAACCGACTCAATAAAAGAAAATGCTGAACCAACGACACCGACTTCCGAATTTAGTTATTTTTCACTCTGTAGTGTTTTTTTGGAAGTCAGTTGTTTTTTTTTGTAAAAAAGATTTTTTCCTTTACCGTTTCGACCTGTTTGGGTTTGAAATGAAAATACTACTTGCCTATTTACAAAGTTGTTGTTTTTAAACCTTACCTATGAAGGTTTAAAAAACAACAACTTTGTGAATACAACACGACCTCGAGCCGTGAATTGCCGTGGAAGACACCGGACAATGTCAAACCATTTTCCGATGTTTTCTACGGCAATTAGGTACGTAGTACGTTTCACCATTAATTTGATAATTAACGAATCAAATTAACTATATGATGAATTGATGAAGTTCTGACTGAAGAGACATTCAGAACTGGATACTAATTTAAATTAAGTACTAAATTAAAATTAAGTACTTACATAGGTACTTGTAATAATTATGTTTGTTTTCCTATATCCACGCGAGCGGAGGCGCTCCCGCTCCGCTACTTGAAGCGAATTGTTTAAACAGATGCATGATAAGGCCGTCTCGTTTGTGGCTTTGGTTAGATATACAGGGTTATTTGTAAAACACCAGCAACCTCTTAAGAGGTCATTGTACTCATCATTATGAACAACTTTTACTATAGGACCAAACCAAATTGCGAAAAAAAAATCAGCTGTTCCCTACATTTATGTTCGTGTAACTCGTTAAAATGTAGGGAACAGCTGTTTTTTTTTTCGCGATTTCAGGTTTGGTCTATGGGACCAGAAGTAAAAGTTGTTCATAATGATGAGTACAATGACCTCTTAAGAGGTTGCTGGTGTTTTACAAATAACCCTGTATATCTATGGGTGCATCTGCTCAGACTGATGATGTTCTCATAGTTATATTCTCATCGGGAGTTTATGTAACTGCCTCGTTCATCTCGTTGTTGCAAGCGTGACTGCTGAGCGTAGGATTCCGGATTCGATTCCCAGGTCGGGCAAAGTGTTATTAGGTTTTTTCACTACGAACTTCTTAGCTTAGTAACAGCCCGGAGTTTGGAGGTTGATGGGGTGGTACCCCCGTGCCTCGGAAAGCACGTTAAGCCGTCGTTGGTCTGGCGCCTGATCTCCCACCGGTCGTGCCGGATTGCCGTCCCATCGGACTATGAGAGTGAGGGAAGAGAGAGTGCACCTGTGTCGCACGTTCTTGTGCACTATAATATCTACCGCGCCGAAGCGTAGGCTAGTCTCCGTTGACATTTGCCGCCATGTCCGAAACGGTCTGAAGGACCATTATTATAACTCCATCACTGATGTACTTAACGATGGAGGTACCGACTCCTCTCCCTAACCCGTAGTTGATTAGGTACAGATGCCAGCACATCAAGCTACACCAATCTGTCAGATTTTCCCAATTGAATATGAACCTTATTCCTTTGTTCTAAAGTTGAAAATCTATCAATGAAATTAGACAGATTGGGGTAGGTTGACCTGCTGGCGTCTGTACATTAGAATGACAGCTATGCATATCTATGTATATCACGCATGCATACCGAGGCATAAAAAAACCAATACAAAACCAGACCAATGGCGGTGCCTCCATATTCATAAAATAGCTAATTAGAATAATTTGATAGGTGATTGACTTGTGTTATTTAACAATAACTGTGATTTCATGAATAAAATCATTATTATTAGGTTCCTAATATCAACATGAACAATAAGTTTAACATAACTTATCACCACGCCTGTAATCCTCGCAGCGTTAGGCAGCATGGTAATAAGCTGACTTCTCATTGTACAGACGCCAGCACATCAAGCTAATACAATCTGTCTTTCTTTAATAGATTTTCAACTTTATCGCTAAAGCATTAGGTTCAAGGCTGATTGGGAAAATTTTACATTTTCGGGTAGTTTGATGTGCTGGCGTCTGTACGAAAAGCCTAAACAATGCGAAGTCAGCTAAAACTGGAAATGTATAGCTTGATAAAATAAATGTCGTCGTGTGTACCTTCCATAAACACCCACATTTTGCCAGTTCATCGTCATCTGCCTAGCCTTTTTCCAACTATGTTCGGGTCGGCTTCCACTCTAACCGGATGCAGCTGAATACCAGTATTTTACATAGAGCGAATGCCTATCTGCCTATTTTGCCAGATATGTACCCACAATAATATAACAAGTACAAAACAAGAATAACAATAAGCAATTTATTAAAATCCCCTTTGGCCGCGACACTGCTTAACTAGGCTGGTTGGGTCCAGCAGTGCTATTCTGTAAAAATCTCACCGTGAAAACTAAGGTGAAGTGAGCTGTCATTCCACCTGATGTTAGGGATTGCCCCTATTGATAGCTCACTTCACCTAAGTTATCACGGTGAGATTTATACAGAATCGATCGGCTGAGCTGTGGTCCAGAGTTCGATTCACACAGGTTGGGAGGTATTGTTAGGTTTATCCATCTGGAATATCTCAGAATCAGTCCGATATTTTTGCCCGTTTGCTGGCAATAGTCTCACCAATAGTGTAACTATCAAAATATGTATGAGTGTTAACCTAATAAGTAATTAAACACTCTGCCTAGTCCTTTGACGAATACATGCGTAATGATGTTAACGTGACGTTTATTACTAAAATGGTTTTGTGCGTCCAGCAGACAGTGTTAACGCCATTAAAAAGATACGAGATGTATTATAAGTAGAGTTTTATAACAGTGAGCTCAAAACTGTCCCGTAGTTCCACTCTTATCAAAGCGTGATGTGTAGGTACCTAAAATAGCTTTCATGTTAAAAAAATTGTCATCGGGCGCCCCATTGACACGATGCAAGTTTCTCGCCTGTGGCATCCTACTACAGTAATAATATTGTAGCAACAAATTACCTACTTGCATCGTCTACACAGTGTAGAATCAGAGGTTCTCATAACTTAGGTATTTTGACCACCGCCCATTTAGGGAATATTTTTTTTATATTATACAGGGTGCAATTGAAATCATGGGCATTATTTTAACCTAAGGTACTACTTATGATACTAATTGCATTAGGGCTACTATTACGCAAATCAAAAATATTATTAATGCAAGTATGGAAAACCTTAAAATGTAGTAAGTCATACAAAGTATCAAATTAGTTGCGCTTCTCGATAGCAAATGCGTAGGTACACTACGCCGTACGCGCGTCATTGGGCGTGAATTCTTTGACCCCGCCCGACTCACGTGACATTCGTAAGTTGCCAATGAATTGATTCATAATAAATTCCAATTTTCCCTTCGTACTTTGCCGGCTTAGGACGGTCAAAACTACGTCAACTAACATACATTAAAAAAAAACATTTACGTAGGTACCTAGCTTGTGGATTGTTTTGAAAAAACCTTATTTGTCGGTAAAGTGACAGAGGGTAAACGGGTGCTCTTCCACGAGCTTGTGCATGTGCTGGCACGTGAAAAGACGAAAAATCCAACAGGTTCTGAGTGGTTCTGGTGGAATGAGACCCCGTGAAGGAATAGGGTCGTTCGGGTAGCGCCGATGGAACATTTCACGAGTTCATACTAAATTTCTTGTGCGATCGTAAATTACAACCATTTGTGGGTATTGTTGGTTGGTGTACCTAGCCTGCACATTACGCGGTCGAGGCATCGTGTACACAAACACACACACAACACACAACTACTACACTAACACTTAATACACTGCAATCCAAGCACCGTATGACGCGAGCGGCGAGTACGGCGATTACGTCACGGGATCAATAAATCAATTACGCGTCAATGCACCTGCGCAGTCGTTATGACACTGGTTCCGGGTTCGTGACTTCGTGTTGCGGCGGGAAGCATACCCCGCGCGGGGGTGATATTCGTATTTTTGCGAGTGAGGGAGTGGGACGGAGAGAGTTCAGGGAATCCCGCCGGACGGAATGTCTTGTAGCCCATTGTTATTATTACTTGTAAGGAAAAACCCGCGCGCGCGCAGGTGATGTTTGTTTACATTTCGCTTTGCGCTGTACTGCGCTTTAAGATTTTGATATTTCAACAATTATTGGCGTTAACGAAGTATTTTGTTTTAATTACTTTAAGTGTTTATTTGCAATAATAAGCCTTGTGCAATTTGACTTACTACATTTTTAAGGTTTTCCTTACTTGCATTAATAATATTTTTGATTTGCGTATTAATAGCCCTAATGCAATCAGTATCGTGAGTAGTGCCTTAGGTTAAAATAATGCCCATGACTTTGATTCCACCCTGTATAGCGTCCGTATTTTTTTTTTACTCACCATCTGTCGCGAATCTGAAACAGCTATTGCCACGAGTATATTTGAATGAGTAATATTATAATATAATATATTATAGTCGTAAGATAGGATTATATAATTTTATCTGGATATTCTACTGCCCCCCTGAAAGTCTGTAGCGCCCACGAGGGGGCGTTATCGCCCACTTTTAAAACCTATAGTGTAGATGGTACCTATACATTACCAGTCTTACCAAGGGGTATCGTATTACCCAGTAACTGGGTTGTGGAGGTCAGATAGGCAGTCGTTCCATTCCATGTAAAATACTGGTATTATATATATACTTAGTTGGGAAAAGGCTAGGCAGATGATGACATATCGTGTTTAGATATCGATACACATCGCGTCTGCGGAGTTTAGCTAGCCAATTCAAAATAACCATGTATAAGGTATCCAAGCTCTACAATATTTATGATTGTAATGTAGCCAGCTAGAAATACAAGAAATTAGCTTTCCATAAATTGGATAAGAAAAACAGTGACCGCGATGTGAGAGTGAACAGCAAATGCTCAAAAACTTTATTGTGAATCATAAACATCAAATTCAGCGCAGGAATGATATGCACTTGGACATTTTTTTTTTATTTAGTCTAAATTATCGTGCTGAGCAAAGGAAGGCCATTGTCCAGTCACGCCAAGTCCTTTCAGGAACTCTTTTCCCGCGCCACCTCGAACCAGACCTCACGGTACGCGCCCAGGTCATCTCGCCACCGCTTTCTGGGCCGACCTCGGCCGCGCCGTCTATCTTCAGCGAGGCACCCATTGTGTGGAGACTTTTGACCCGCCCAATCTCAGAGATAATAAGTTAAAATATGCATAATTTACTTAATAATAATATATTGATTCCATGATAACATTACACTAGTTGTACATTTATATACATTTTACTTCTTCACATATATTTTTAAAGTCTTCCCTAATCCATTTCAGCAGCTCTGCTTCAAGCTCCTTAGCTTGAAGATTCTTGAATGCCTCGGCATCTATAACACAAAATTAAACCATTATTTTATTTTTTTATAAATAAACTACTACGAAAATCCATATCTTATATTCATATCCCTTGTATTCCATTTTACATTTACTATGAAACGTGTTTTCGCATCCCTGTATAAAATTGAAATATCACACGGAAGAATTCGCGGGCAGAAGCCAGTATACAATAATATTGAACTTACTCTGCATTCGCGATTTATTTGCCGAAAATGTAAGCAAATATGAGTTTATGAAAAAATAACTTTAATTCCTACACAATAAAGTTCAGTTTACGCTACAACTTCAAACATTTTTATAACTTTCTCAATAGTGCTGGTCACTCTGAAATCAACTTACTATTACCCTAAAATAAAGTTCATATTTGTTTAATTTGAAATAACATCAATTTGAAAAAAATACAATAAACCTTAGGAAACCGTAGTTTAGGCACAGAAATCTCGATGATTCGACATGTGTAGATTGCACATGATATGCAGGTTTGGATCGCTAGTAGCATTATAAACCTACAGAACTATTTACCATATATTGGGAACCAGCCACTGAGTTCCAAGACAGCCACATTGAATGCTGCCATCTTCTTAGCACCAGAAGTACTCCTCCTAGGCCAAACTATCACATCCACCACATCCTCCCGACCTCCGAACCTTCTACTCTTAGTCAGAAGAATGTTGTGGGCAATAGATTTCTTCAAGAAGTGTTCCAACACTTTCCAAATTGTTGGGGCAGAAGAATGTTTTTGTATTTCAAAACAGAATGCAGGCATTGGATAGTTTTCATCCAAGCAGTAGATGTCTCCTTTTAAGTGCTGCCATTTCTGAAAATAGAATGTGACCTGTTAATACAAACATTCCATTTCTTGCTAATGTGGTTTGCTTTTATTGGTAAAAGAGGATAATTAATAAGTTAATTGTAAGGTTATAACAATGAACAGCATGTAAGTATTGTAAGTTGTTGGATACGGGGATACTCCTACTTGTTGAGTGCCTTGGCCCGCGTGGATATCCCTCGGGGACGCGCTACCGGGACAAATAGTAGCATAATATGGCCATACCCAGCATGCCATCTATTTCCTTGTCAAATTTTATAGAAATCGGATGTTGTTTAGGTGTGAAAGGTAACATACCGACGAGAGTTATTTTTGAATCCATTCCTACTACAAATAAATAAAATTGAAGTGCTATAATATGCTACTTTGTATCCTAGTACCGCACGTCCCGTGGATTAATTTCCGACATACACGCGAACGTAGTCGCGGGCACAGCTAGTTTAAAATATTATTATCCTAGTATGGATGACTTCTGATTGGCTGTCACAAGTCGAGGTAAGGTAAAGGTAGTCACTATTTTATGTTTTGGTTAGATGTACTTAAGTCTTTCAAGGAAAATAAATAAATGGTCTGCCTTGGCTTTTATTGTGGGCAAGGGGTGTCATGTATTAATGTCATAATTAATTAAAGCAGTAAATAGTGATATACTGACCATTTTCTCCACATATAAAGTGTTCTTTTCCATAAACAGATGATAGTGTAAATGGTTGACAGAAGCAAAACCACACATACTGTTGAACCCAATTCTTACATCCCTGAAATATTTATAAGTGTTTAATACCTTTTAATTGAATACACAATAATAAATAAAAATATTTTATCAACATAAAGAACTTAACAATTTATGCAATAAAATAAAAAAAAAATTAAATGAATAAAATTTAGAGCATGCATGCTCTTGTGTGGTATGGTGTGGGTTTGTGTGCATGTCTTGTGTTTTGTCTGTATGTGTGTGTTGTATTTTATGTCTGTATGATACCAGCCGATTGATTTTGTAAAAATCTCACAGTGATAACTTAGGTGAAGTGAGCTAACAATAGGGGCAATCCCTAACATCAAGTGGAATGACAGCTCACTTCACCTTAGTTTTCACAGTGAGATTTTTACAGAATAGCACTGCTGATACATAAGTACATGATGCAGTCATAATGAGTACTTGTTGTTTTTTTTATCAGTAATAGGTAACAGTCAAGTCTTTATGTTAATTGGCAGCATTCATACTTTAGTCGATATAAGACTAAAATTAATTAATTTTATAAGCATCTTGTAGATTATCTAAACTAAGGATTTTGAGAGACTCGCACCAACCAGGGAAGCATGGCACAAAAGCAAGAAGGCCTATAATACTTAGGAGTGGGTATGAAGGCCCTTCGTACACAGCACGGTTTCTTCATGATACGGCGTATAAACTGCACCATAGCAAAATCGTGTCTCTCAACAAGCTTCTATAGTGATCCATACAACACTGACGTCTATGGCCTACACACGGCGAATAAACCATATTTTTTCACAGCAAGATAAATGTGTGCACAACAGGCCTTAGGCTGCCAATGATGATGAAGGATTTTGAGAGGAAAATCTGACATGTGTATAAATTATTAATACAGGCACTATTTACATACAACTGTTGTGTGTACTTGCCTACACTCACCGGTCCTCAATTAGAAACATAATCTGTACTGCTAGGTCCAAGCTCTGAGATGTCACCACTTGTGGCAGACATTTTCCTACAGATGGGCACAGTAATGAATGGTATCTGGATATGGGACTAACATTCACTAATACTGTGTGTATGTCTGAATCTGAAAAATGTATAGGTATATAGGAAATTAGATTCAATTTGTAAACTATGATACGATATGGGAAACTAGCAATACACAACCTAATAGGATGTTAGAGTAATTATTGCTGCATTTCCAGAGGTTGGATAAAAGTTTCAAAACAGTAAAGCCAGAAAAGGTTGTCAAAAATGTATTGCAATTTATGTATTAAGTTGGAAATTTATAAATATCCTGAATTCCTCTTAAAACTTCATCAGCCTAAAGCAGTCCACCGCTGGACAAAGGCACAGAACACATATACTCCTAACAACAAAGGCCTATCCAATCGGAAAATATTAATCTAACACTTAACTTCCATTATTGTCAAGAACTCACTCTATAATGGAGTAAGAAAAAGTATTATGTGAACATTACCTTCGCCTTCTATATAAAACAATATTTCTTGTGGAGAAACTTTATTGAAATTAAACTTTTTTTCGTCAAACGATTGACAGATGTTGTTCATCTCCTCCGGAGTTCTTCTTTTAGACTGGCGGTCGGGATTCAGCTAGAAAAACAGACGACTCAAATGATTCACTACAAAAACGGTAACCACTTCTTTTGTGTCAAAATATTGGGTAAATTAATTTAGGTAGGTACCTACCTGAAGCAAATACTTCCCGTCTACAAATCTTTCCTCTAATTTATCGATTTTATACCGAAATATGTCCGTATCCTTGTGAATTTCATCCCATTTTGTTGTCAACAAACTCATAAAACTTGTGGGACCATCACCGGCTAAATTTTTCAACTTGTGCATGTTTTCCTACTTGATTTTATGATAATTTCGTGCGAATATAAGTATTCTTAATGAAAAATCCTTAAAGTGATTAAACAATGCATTTTATGAATGTTTCGAAACTTTGAAACTAATGCTGTGTTTGTTTTGTTGATTTCCTAACCTTAAAAATAAAAAGTCAAATCATTAATCAAAAAAATGTCAACGTCACATTATAATTCTAAAATAAAATCAATGAAAAGAATCTTCTTTTTTATTCATTTGCATTGGATAAATTACTAACCATTGAATCTGTATCTCATATCGTAAACAGTTAAAATTTTCACAGAGTAGTGTGAATTTCTATTGCCACTATGACAATAAATCCATACTAATATTATAAAATGTGAAAGTGTATGGGTGTGTCTGTTTGTTTGTCCGTCTTTCACGGCAAAACGTAGCGACGAATTGACGTGATTTTTTAAGTGGAGATAGTTGAAGGTATGGAGAGTGAGAGTGACATAGGCTACTTTTTTTTAACCGTGTTACCCCGAATTTAAAGCGAGCGAAGCCGCGGGCAAAAGCTAGTAGGTAATAAAAATAAAATAAAGATAAATATTAAAGAGAGTGGGTCTTCATACAAGAAACGTGTTTTTTTTTCAGCCGTTTTTTGCCTTGTGGTACCTACGGAACCTTTCGTGTGCGAGTCCGACTCGCACTTGGCCGGTTTATGTAGAGCAGGATAGATTATGTGCTGCCTGTGCACGATAGTCGAATTTACAGTTGGTAGGTACGCACATGGTACAAAATTTAATGAGACTTCACTTGTAGACCTTTTTTAGGGTTCCGTAACTCAAAAGGAAAAACGGAACCCTTAGAAGACACTACGTTGTCCGTCTGTCAAGACCTTTTTCTCAGGAATGCGTGGAGTTACCGAGTTGAAATTAATATCGAATACTCAAGGCTGCGCCACATATTACGCTTGCCACACCCGGGAATCGAACCGACTAAAATAGCATACTATACTTTCACGGCACCAATCGATAGGATCAATCATAAGGATTAAATCTCTCTAGTAAACATGGTAAATTAAATTAAACAAAAACCATGAAATCTAAACTTATTTTAAATGAACGAAAAAACGAGTTAATAGTTGCTCGTAATGAGGGTTTATTCCCGGTGTCCCCGTCCTACGAGGACAGCGGTACTTCAATTAAATATTTATAAATACTTCCTGTTGTCTCCGTTTATATAGTTGAATAAAATAAGTAAAAAAATTATTGCCCACAGCCCCGTTTTTTCTTTTTTAAGCGTCAACATATAAAGTGTATGGAATATTGGTAGAGTAATCTTGGTACCCGGTAGATTAATTAGTAGGATATTTTTTTAGAATGAATATGATCGAAATACTAGATTATTGTGAATGATAATGCCCTCAATTTTGCCTAAAAAATAGGTAAGTAGACAATCCTAATTTAATTACTTACATGTTTATTGTTTTAAATGTCAAGTTAAGTTTTCTAGAAACTATGATAAACGAAGTGACCTTGAAAAGGATGCGCCGGCGTCGCTTTTTCCCATGCTAAAAACTAAGCTTACAACAGAATGCAGATTTAAGAAGACAACGACTCGTGAAAAGTTTACTTCCCGTTGTCCCCGTTAGACGAAAGTGTACTCAAACTCAAACTCAAACTCAAAGCATTTATTTCAATTAAACCATTTACAGGCACTTTTGAATTGTCAAGAAGTCGGTCAGTCAGGAAAAAATGAAGCTAGTTGCCCATTCCAAAGCGTAGTAGGTACCTATGGAGAAGAACGGGCAAGAAACTCCATGGACACTCTTTTTAAATAATATTTTTACAAAATTATTAGTTACATCATATGTTGAATTTATAAATATGTGAGAACGATGTAAAAAATAAATAAAAATCAAGTACGCGTTAAAAGTGTCCAGAGTACAGCAATTAGTAACAAAATAACAATCCAAAAATAAAATAATTAAAAATAAGCCGTGGCAGCTAAAAGATGACCAGCCCCAACTGACGGCGCCCGTTCACGAACATGACGCATGGATCAGCACCATCCAGCTCAACCATTTTGTAGGGAACCGAATGATCCAACACACACGCCACCGTCAGCGAGACACTTGAGCGAGCATGACATACTCTCAGCCGCCAGGGCACATTCTAGTCAATGAAAAACATATTACCCGGTAAATGGTAGCTCAATAGTACATAGAACTCACATCTGTGCTATGCAGTTATACAATACAAAGGAAATTGAGTTTATACAATGCAAAGATAGTCTTACAATCTTCAGCAGCTCCAACAGTGTTTTCAAGTGTTAATCAATTAGTTGTGGTTGTGGAGCAGGACCAGCATTGAGCCAGGCATTTTTATCAGCGATGTAATCTCCTAACTTATAATATGCCTGCCTACATAGTGTGCGTTTTATACATGACTTGAATTTTGTCTCATTCAGTTGAAGAATGTGGGGAGGTATTTTATTATAACATTTTAAACAGTACCCCATAAAAGATGAGTCTACTTTTGCTAGTCTGAAACCTGGTTGAACTAAAAGGTCCCTATTTCTAGTACTATAATTATGTCTTTCACCTCTTTTGCTAAAAAGATGTAAATTTTTCCTTACATACATGATGTTTTCGTAGATATATTGACAAGGCACCGTCATGATGTTAATATCCTTAAACAGTTCCCTTAGAGAATCGCGCTTGCGGAGATTATATATGGCTCTGATGGCTCTTTTCTGCAGAATAAAAATAGAATCAATGTCTGCTGCCCGTCCCCAAAGTAAAATACCGTAAGACATGATACTATGAAAGTAACTAAAATAGACTAGTCTCGCGGTACCTACATCAGTAAATTGACGGATTTTTCTGACAGCATAAGCTGCCGAACTGAGCCGTCCTGCAAGAGATGTTAAATGAGGACCCCATTGTAGCCTTGAGTCGAGCGTGATCCCTAGGAAAACTGTTTTTTCGACGAATTCAAGTTTCTCCTGATTCAATATTATCTCACAATCACTACTCTTGACATTTGGTAAAGAAAATCTTATGCACTTAGTTTTTTTCCCATTTAATACTAAATTATTAGCAGTGAACCAATTTTGGACCTGCAGTAGGGCGTTATTTACGTCGTCAAAATTTGTAGCACGTCTATTTACCTTAAAAATTAAGGAAGTGTCATCAGCAAATAACACCATTTGTGGTTGATTTTTTAATAAATGGAGTAGATCATTAATATACACTAAAAAGAGGAAAGGACCCAATATCGAGCCTTGTGGCACACCCATTTTTACAGTTAAACCAAGTGAATTGACACCATTTATTTGAACTTGCTGTTGTCTATCATTTAAATAAGAACTAACTAAACTGAGCGCAAGTTTTCCGAGTCCGTAATGTTCAAGTTTCAAAAGCAAGGTTTCGTGATCGACGCAATCAAATGCCTTGGAGAGGTCACAAAAAATTCCTATGGCGTCTTGCGACTCTTCCCATGTGTTAAAAATGTGTTTTAATAAGGTTACACCGGCGTCGGTCGTACAACGTCCTTTGGTGAAACCATACTGTTGATCGTGAAGGATTTTATTCGTGTTAAAATGATTGAGCATTTGATTAAGCATTATCTTTTCAAACACCTTGCTGAACACCGGTAACACGGATACGGGTCTATAATTGTTAGTGTCTTTACTGTCCCCAGATTTGTAAAGTGGTATTACCTTACTGTATTTCATTAAATCGGGGAAGACTCCTTGATCCACACACGAATTAAATACTAAGGCTAAATAAGGCGCAATAGTCTCAATTATGGAGGTACAGACTTTAATGGACATTCCCCAAAGATCTTCGGTCAATTTGATCTTTATTTGTTTAAAAGCTTTTATTACTGTTACGGGGTTAATATGCCTAAAGTTAAATTCAATCGGGCAGGCTGAAACATTCGCCGTTACTAAATTAAAAGCGAGCGAGGGCGAGGAATTTAAGGTTTCAGTTGTTTTGAGTGGGATACTAGTAAAGAAATTTACAAATTCTTGAGCAACTTCTTTGTAATCGCAAATGAGACCACGTGACGTCTGTAGGGTGTAATCAGAATTATGCTTTTTGTTCCTGTTTGTTTCATTATTGATAATTTTCCAAACCGTCTTTATTTTATTGTCTGCTGATTTAACCTTATTGCTAATGTATAAGGCTTTAGCAGCCTTACAAGCGTTCTTAAATGTTCTAGAGTAAGTAGCAACATACTTATTAAAAGTTTCCGTGTTGATATAAGGCTTAAGGCCATACAGCTCGAAAAGTCTTTCCCTACTTTTCCTAAGTCCTTTAGTTGCCCAGTCACAAAATAAAAACTTAGGGCTGATACTTTTAGTTTTCTTTTTAAAATAATTATTGAATTCGGTTTGGACTACCGAAAATAATTCTTTATACAAAATATTAACATTGTCCATTGTAAGGTTCTTTTTACTTAATTTACAAACTAAAGTGCTATTGAATTTATTTAAATTAGCAGATGTTATTGGTCTGGATTGGATCTGCACTTTTTGAATTGGCATGTTGGACTCAAAAGTTACAGTTTGACCGCTGTGATCAGAAGGGAGATAATTAACAATGGCTTTATCTAAATAGTCGCAGCAACAAAAAACATTATCGATACACGTTGAAGTAGTCGTAGTTATTCGAGTTGGTTCTATAAACACATTTGACAAATTGAATGATTTAAACAAATTTAGAAATCTACTGGTATTTAAATTATTTTCTAAAATATTAATATTAAAATCACCACAGATAATTACTGACTTATTACCAGTTGCAAGTTTTGCCAAAACATCTTCCATTACTGACTCAAATATACAATAATTTTGATAATTTGGGGGTCTGTAAACGCACACTATAAAATGCTTATCTAGCTCAACACAAGACAGTTCAATGCTATGTTCAACCGATAGTTCAACTATGTCTTTACGAGGTTTGAATTTAATACAACTTTTCATTAGGATTAGTGAACCACCACGCAGCATTGATTTTCGATTAAAACAACTGGCCACATTATAATTGTCATAGTTAATTAGCATTTCAGAATCTTTTAACCAATGCTCTGTTATACAAATAATGTCAAACATTGTTTTTTCTAAAAACAACTCAATCTCCAATTGTTTGGAAGAAAAACCTTGAATATTTTGATGAAATAATTTCAAGGATTTCTGCTTAGCCCCTTTTCTACAGTTCACTGTTTTAGTGCTAGAAAATACCTTTTTGTTATTAAGTGTAACTGAACTGCTAGTGGTACCTTCTGTTGTCTTACTAACTAGTTTAAAATATTTGAGCTAACCACCTTAACATTAGTACTATTACTAATTGTGGTGCTAATTATGGATGACTTCGACATACTAATTATGTCTGGGTTAATATTAAGTGCTAATAGCCTAGCTATTTGACGTCTAAAACTAATGGGCAGATACACAGTATCCCTAGTCGACCTTAGCTTATCAACAAAAATGTTGGTATCAAAAAATATTAATTTGTCACTATAGTGACTAACTATGAAATGCATGTAATTATTTAACATGTGAATGTAGTGGTTTTGTCTGTTTGACAAGTGCTCAAAATAAGGAAAAGCACACAAAATTATTTTCTTACAATTTAACTTCAATAGGTTGGTGACACTATCAGAGATATCATCTTTTTTGACATTCAAACTATTACGTACGTTATGGGGACAACGGCAAATAAATTTAATCACGTCCCGCTGTCCCCGTGACGGGGATATGGCATACGGGGACTGGGGACAACGGGAATAAAGGGTAATGAGCTCCATTTCCTTGGATGCACAAATTTATTATTTTATGGAATTTATTTTGAGTCACTTTTAGTAGCGTGTTTCGGTGAATATTGAAAAAAAAGATAAATGCAATTTTCTTATCTTAGTAGTTCTTAATAGATTACGTCAGAGATAATATTGTTAATTACAAACATAAGTAAACTCGATGGATGCTTGAGTAAACGTGCTTCACCTTGTCCCACTGAATTTATAAGTTTGGATTTTATGTTTCTCCTATAGTTTTTTAGGGACATTTGATCCTTTATGATTGATCCTATCGATTGGTGCCATAAAAGTAGGTATAGGATGCTATTTTGTCGGATTTTAGTCGGTTCGATTCCCGGGTGTGGCTAGCATATTTTCAAAAATCTTTAAATGCTGTTTTGCTTCTTTTTAAAAATAAAGGAATGTTTCCTTTGAGTAAAATTTGCTGTCTTCAGTATTTAGAGTACTTTCCCTCCAGTATGCTTCAAAAATTATATCCTGTATTTCTAGGGTATGGACAACAACATATTATCAAGCCATACATTTCCAGTAGGTATAAGCTGACTTCTCATTGTAAAAAAAGTGTATACAATATGAGGTCAGTTAAAACTATTTATTTAATAATATATATATTATATATTTTTTAAATAAAAACGTTTATAAAAAGGCGTACATTTAGCCAAGAGAAGTAAATTTTCCATACAATTGTAGTGCCTAAAAATTAACCTAAAACTAAAATATTTTTTATTTTTATAACAGGTTCAAGAAGTGATTGTTCGGAATTAGTTTTAGGTGGCGACCCACCCGAACTAGGTTTATTTAAACCTGTGTTTCAGGCCATCACTTTACATTTCAATTAAAAAACTAGTATAGGTACTGGAAACTAGTAAACTGGAAATGTATAGCTTGATATGTCGTCGTGTGAAAAAGTTTTAAATAAAATGAAACATTTTGAGTTTCTTCGATTAGGAACTTTCAGGTCCAAGGTTGGGGTGAAATTATACAATAACTGGGTTCTTAATATTAAATACAAGTTTTTTTTATTGCCTCCGACTTAACATTATTTGGATTTAATGGACTATCTTCATGATATAGTAACAATATATCCATTATCTTACTTGACATTTGTGCTGCATCATAGGAACTCATTTGTGACAGTTTACTGGCTACTTTCTGGCCTATTTGTCCATGTTTCGTGTTGTCTATACCAAACACATCATTTTGAACTCCTCGAAAAACATTTAATATTCCATTTGCTATATCCTGGCATGTGGTTTTGTTTTTGTTTGATGATTTCTTTGAACTTTCATCGCTAAATACATTTTCTTCATCTATGTTATTCTGCAAAGGTTAAAATAATTATGGTTTATTTGTGTGTAATAAACTGGGTTTCCTCAATATTAGTAATCTTATTTACCCCTTCAAATAAGCTAAGCCGTGCACCCTAATTGCGTAACACACTATCTATCACAATCTGAACTGAATCATTTTGAAGTATATTGCTAATCCATTGCTTCTTAAGTTCGAAAAAATTGTTTGCTCAACAATGTAAATAACACAATGGATGTTGTTGAACTGTCAAAATGAAAGCCTTTGCTAGGTACTGTTGTGTGTTACGCAATTACCCCGCAGCTGGTGCTAGGCAATAGTGCTTATTAATTGGGGGTGAGAAATCACAACTTTTATGAAGCTACAGCAAAGCATCTATCTTATAAATTTATACCATAATAAAAAGATGAGCTAGGTAAGCATTACTTACTTTAAAGTCTTCATTAGTATAATCCGTGGGGTCCGATTGGATGTTTTTATTAACCTTGAGCAAGAATTTGCAGGCATCCCATAAGTGCCATGTTATCTTACATTCCTGGAACAAAAAAATAAGCAATTGTTTAACAAGTAGGTTTCATTTATTGAAAAAACAAAGATTTATGAAGTTTTGCAATGTATTTAATTTTATTTTATGGCATTTATTTTCAACTTGTATAATCTTATGGCTTTGACCTAACTCTCTCGAACTCATTAGGTAGGTACTTATGTATGTACATTTTAATATCATCATCTGCTTAGCCTTTTCCCAACTATGTTGGGGTCGGCTTCCTGCGTAACCGGATGCAGCTGAATACCAGTATTTTACATGGAGCGACTGCCTATCTGACCTCCACAACCCAGTTACTGGGTAATACGATACCCCTTGGTAAGACTGGTTGTCAGACCTTTGGGCTATTTTTTTAATATAGAGTACCTATTATAAGTACTTACCTCTCCATTGCCCTTAGCTTGACTTGCTTTAAGTTTTCTTAAGTAATTGGCAAAAGTAGACCTGATATTCGTCCAGCGATCCTTAACAGCTTGTCCTGTGAACTCATTGCCGTATTGTGATGCAAACTCCGCGTATGTTTTATCTCTGCATTTGACTGAAGTGTATTTTGGGTGTTTCGGATTCCAAATATTCGGTCTTCTTTCCATAAATTTCACCAATTTCAGATTCATTTTTCTTGTCCAGAACACTTTTTCTTTTTCAAATTCAGAAATCATTTTGTCGGTGTTCTAACACAAACCTAAAATAATTTTCAAATTCAGACTTTCTTGTTTCTTTTGTTTGTTTGTTTTTGTTTTTTGACAATTATAAACTCGTGTCAAACTGACATAAACCTTAATAGTTACCAAAGTAAAAAAAAGTTACTTGCCTACATTGATAAAAAGTTATGTTTCCATTGTTCAACAGATGGCGTGTTTGCAAATAATGGATTTAATATATTTTATCACGTTTTAGGAGGGTGGGCAGAAACATTGATTTGGAATACTTGATTATTCAAAAACTCACTCAAAATTCGTACCTATACTGAGGCTACAATTTAATTTATGTTAATGGACTATTGGAAAAGTGGAGATTATGTTCTAAGGAGATAGATTGTATAGCCTGCGTATGACTTACGTCGAGGCTCGAGGGCAATGATTTTTCTTACAGTAAACAGCCCCTTCATAATGTTTTTAGTGGGTAGTAATAATGTTAGATTCATTACCGACGACGCCTTGACATTGTTTTGTAGGTTTTGCTCGCGTGATCATGAAATTATAATACTTGTACACAACTGCTTATTATTACGTATGGAACACACGATGATATTCTGTTTTTAGCTTGATATGAACATTATCTATCACATCATTCACTTTATCCTGCTAATAATGAGCTGAAAAAGTGAAAACTATCTTAATCGCAACTATGCCTGCAGCCTGATGGCTAGGAGTGTTACAAAAAGACCGGCGAAGACCGGCAAAGCGCGGCGGCGGACCACGGATAGTGAAGGGTTCCGTAGTTGGGATGAATATTTAGCCCAAGTTCGCACAGACGTAAAAATACCGCGACGGAATATTATCGCGCACTAGATTTTAAGCTTTGTGTTGAGCCGAGCAATGAGAATCCAACAGAGCACATCCGAGCGCATTAAAAACACGTTGTTGGATTTTCAACTCTCGGCGCCAAGCAGAGCGTTGAAAGTCAAATGAGCAAAAAATAATCACACACTAATCAGCCTATAATGTTCCCACTGCTGGGACACAGGCCTCCTCTCTATGAGAGGGAGTGGGCCGTAATCCACCACGCAGGCCCAGTGCGGGTTGGTATATGTCACATGTCTTCGAAGTTTTGGTTCTAGGACATGCCGGTTTCCTCACGATGTTTTCCTTCACCAGGCGCTTTACTTTGTGTAAATAATTTCATCACCACTGTTCTTAAAAAATAATCGCCTCGGGAAAATATCGCCCGTGCTATGTTACAGACGCCAGCACATCAAGCTACCCGAAACTGTAAAATTTTCCCAATAAACGTTGAACCTTATATACTGGGAAGTAGCGAAATGACACATGGTAAAGTAAAAAAAAAACAAACGATCATTTTCCAGTAAGTAGATGGAATTTGTCGATCAGAAATTAAGTCGGTGATATCTAAGTGCAGATTGCCTTTTACGCCAATAGTTGCGGGTTTAATTCCCGCTTGAAAAAAATATGGTGGGTTGCTATTTTTATGGGTCTGCGAGTTGAAATGAGAAACTATCTACTCTGCAATATAAACCTAAAATACTTACAGGACAAAAAAAAAATAGCAAATCCGTCTATATTATGACGGAGTTATGCCCAAACATACATAAAAACAAAAATATATATTTATAAACATCCGAATTGAGAACCTCCTCCTTTTTTGAAGTCGGTTAAAAATAGAGCGGTGTTGACAAAAAAAATATTAAGAACTCGCTCAAACAGAAAGAGAACGTCCGTTAATTGTCGTCTATGACTGCAATGTCAGAAACAACGTCGGCTCCCGCGCAACGGTACACCCTGGGATCTCGATAGCGGCGCGCGCGCAGTCGTCGTTGCGGCCTTAACCGCCATGGGTCGTTCTCTCCGCACGTTCGCCGTGTACACACAGCCGTTCATAGTGAAAAATGCTCGATACGCGACCACCGGGTGCCCTTTTTCAAAACGGGAGCAGTCCCAAATTGCACCAACCGCGGAATTGACCGAGGAAATTTTCTCAAATGCTAAACCCTACTCCGAAGTCCCTGGACCTAAACCGATTCCGATACTAGGGAATACGTGGCGGATGGTGCCAGTTATCGGGCAGTTCGACATTTCTGAATTCGCGAAAGTGACAAAACTTTTTCTGGAGAGATACGGGAGGATTGTTCGTTTGGGTGGATTGATCGGAAGGCCAGATCTGTTGTTTGTTTACGATGCTGATGAAATAGAGCGGATATACAGACGGGAAGGGCCGACTCCGTTCCGGCCCTCGATGCCCTGCCTCGTCAAGTACAAGTCGGAAGTCAGGAAGGATTTCTTCGGGGAACTGCCTGGAGTTGTTGGAGTGTAAGTGGAGACAATTTATTTACTGTTAAAAGTTTCGTAACCTGTTTAATGGTACTTTGGATCTTGACCTCCTTTTTAATTCGTCTTATTCGTCCAACTTTTATTTTCGTTTTAGTTACAAACCAGTTCGTGTGTGCGGTTTTTGATTTGGGATCAATAAATTTCAGCTAAATAAGTAGTAGAAATAACTGATGTGTGACATTTTGCACACATTTAAGTGCTCCATAACCAGCCAGATTCAAAAGAATCTCGGATTAAAAGAGTCTGAGTCCCGTTAGCGACCGGAATCACCGGAATGTTAGGAACTTTCACTTCGCAAAAACGAAGCGGCATAAAAATAGTCATTAACGATTTTAAGCTTAACCTCATTACTAACACCATTTAACACAATATTTTATTTTAATAGTAGATCAGAGGAGCATTTCTCGTAAGTATAAAGAACGTTCACAGTCTGATCACAGTCTCAATCTGTCAAAAATACCTACCTACCTCTAATTTCCATACATTTTTTGACATTTGTTTGTCACCGAGATGATACTGCGACTAGATTCTGAACATTTTAAATTACGAGAATTGCTCCTCTGATATGCATCAATTTTATATTATGAAGCAATAAATAAGTTACGAAATTATATGACAAGGTTAGTGAGCTACATACCCGTATTCTAAAGTCAAGGTATACATTCGTTTTGCAACTATAATCATCTGTTTCCATTATTTTTTGTAATATTTTATTATTCAAAAATACCTACTGATTATGTGTGTCACAATTTCGTGTGTGGGTTGAAAGTTCATACCTTTGTGAGCCAATAACAATGGCGAGATGAGATCTTTGAGGAAACATCTATAAAACTACCGGCTAAGTAAAGCTAACTGAGGGGCCATTCTCGTAATTTTAAGAACGATTACAATCTCTCAGTCTCAATCTGTCAAAAATACTTTTATTATACGTACATTTTGACAAGTTTTTGACATTTGTTTGTCGCTGAGACTGCGACTAGATTTTGAACGTTTTAAATTACGAGAATTGGCCTTCAGATATTTCTTTATTTTTTAGAGTTGAGTACAACAAAGACGCAGATAGAAAATCACATCGTCATTATAATAATGGCCTCCCCGACCGATTTCGGTCACGATGGCCAATCTCAACGGAGATTAGCCAGGTACGCAGGAGATATTATAGTGCACAAGTGTGTGCGCAGACACAGGTGCACTCCCTCTTCCCTCACTCTCATAGTCCGATGGGACGGCAATCCGACACGACCGAAGAGAGATCGGGCGCAGGACCAACGGCTTAACGTGCTTTCCGAGGCACCTTCCAAACTCCGGACTGTTACTAAGAAATTCCAAATGGAAAAAGTCAATAACACTTTGTCCGACCCGGGAATCGAACCCAGGACCCCATGCTCAGCAGTCGCGCTTGCAACCACGAGACCAACGGGGCAGTTCAACATCGTCATTATCAACCTAGTAAATCTCAACTGCTGCACAACACTTCCAATCATAGGTTTAAGTTGTCCATTATGTTTTCAAAAAGCGGATAGAACCCCCGAAAATTTATTGTCTTCGTTACAAATCTGTCCCGAAAAATAGTCAGTTTTTAACATTGGGTCTGAAAGTATCCCACAAATGACATCTGGGACTAGGGATCCCCTAGATAAAACAAATACAAATGTTAGGTTTCGCTAATAGGTAAGTACTAAAAGGGCAATCCGTCAAACTATTTCAAAACTACCGAGTAAGAAAATTCAATGACAACCTTTGCATATTTGCTTACGCAATAAATACTAAGTAAACCTCTTCCATTCATCTTGAATACTCGTAATCCCATTGAAATGAAAATAGCCAGCTTCTGAAGAAGCGATCAGTATTTGAGTATGATCATAAAGTCTATAGGTACTTAAGCTAGGTACGGCGGTTCATCTAGCATAACTTGAATGTTTATGATCAACAGTAATTGCGATCCTTGTACTCGTTTAGACAATGATTTAAATAATAAAACGCACGAGAGCACTAGTGAACGGTTATTGAATTGATTGAGTAAGTAGATAAAAAATGTAGTGTTAAAATCATTCGAGAGTAAAAATATTGGCATCATCTAGGTTTAATTGTCACTCGCCTGCCCGTAACTCATTTTATTTGAGGTAGGTCAGAGCAGCATTCCTATCTAATAACAGTTAAACTACGTTTACCGCGGTCGGTTCCTGGATGAGTGACCATACATTACATATCGTGAGTCTCGACATGTGACGAGATTTCCGAGTCTTGGAGGGGTCTCGATTCGGGGTCATTCGTAGATCTTTGACAGTCGTTACGGGTAGTCAGAAGCCCGTAAGTCTGACAAACAGTCACACCAAGATGTATCCTGTTACCCAGTAACTGTGTTCTGAAGGTGCTATAGACTACGTTAAAGTGGAAGCGTAGGCTTCCACTCTAAAGTAGTCTATAGCTGCCTAGCCTTTTCCCAACTATGTTAGGGGGTAGCCCTTAACATAGTTGGGAAAAGGCTAGGCAGATTGATTTTGTTCGGATACTCGTACAGAGGCCAGCACATCAAGCTACCCCAATCTGTCAGATTTTCCCAATTGAATATGAACCTTATTACTTTGTACTAAAGTTGAAAATCTATCAAAGAAATTTGACAGATTAGGGTAGGTTGACCTGCTGGCGTCTGTACATTCTATTAACCGCGCACCGCCCATTACTAAATTAAATAGTAGGTAATCGTACCCATCTTTTGTTGCGTATACGACCGGTATTTGTGTCATTATGGTGCAATTTCTAATTAGCAAATATACTAATTACGTAACCTTGGTATAATATGCTTTGTGATAAATTCTACACACCCGGTCTAGTGATAGCTGGTAAACAGATAATATATAAGGTGTTAAAAATTTACCCGACAAATTTTAAGAGGTGCTTTAGACCATCGAACTGAACAATTTTTATTAGGGGACCAAGTATGGAAAAAGTTCAATACCACTTGACCAAAATGTATGAAACAGCCATCGATCACTAATAAAGTAGTCATCGATGGAAACAGCTGATTTTTTTTTCATGATTTCAGAGTTGGTCCCATAGTGAAAGTTGTTCTGTTCAATGGTCTAAAGCACCTCTCAAAGTTTGTCGGGTTTATTTTTTTAACACTTTCTTATAATTTCTAAAGTGGCAATATTATCGTTGACGTCCACCCACGGCATCACTATAACACAGAGAATTAAATGTATGGAAACACGGGAAGCCGCGACGTGGATTTCCATACATTTAATGGACATACAGACAAATGGAATATCATCACGTTAGAAATTATAAAAGTACACATTGGGATACTTATAGTCTTGTGAATGTGATAGAGCCAGTATTAAAATCATCTTTGTTAAGCTCACTGGTAGATAGCGCACAGCTTAACTGCTAGGTTTAGAAGTTATTGCACAAGAGTACCTGAAGTAATAACGAAAGTGAGGTAAGATTTTTGAATACTCTGCATCCAAGTTCGTATGCAAGTTTGTCAATTTCTCTTATGGGAAATCCCATCAGGCTTCACGGCGTGCCTCAAAGAAAAAGAAAGAGGTATTAAACAAGTATACATGTCATGTCATATTACCCAGGAACCGTATTACCCAGTTACTACTGGGTTGTGGAGGTCAGATGGCAGTCGCTCCATGTAAAATACTGGTATTCAGCTGCATCCGGTTAGACTGGAAGCCGACCCCAACATAGCTGGGAAAAGGCTAGGCAGATGATAATGATGACATGTCATGTCATAAGCGTTTCAAGTTGTTATGCATACTGATTTTTCTTTGCTCTATGTATTAATCAGTAGGTATTATTGAAAATACTCAGATTATTGCAGGATATCTACATGGTTTACAATGGCTTTTGTTGGATAAGAACGTTTCACATAAACATGTAAAAGAACCATTTTAAATATTTAGAAGAATCGAAAGTAAATTTCCTTCAGTCTTTTGCCTCTGCTTTGCTAGGTTTTTGTGACATGTTAAAATATCAAGATTTCTTTAATATAAGTAATTAGATTAAATCTTCCGGAATAAATTCTCCAAAATATGATGGTGAAAATCACATCAAAATTTGTTGTATTGTGCAGTTTAGAAGAACAACGGACGGATGGTCACACAGACAGACACGAAAAGCGACTTCAATTTATAATAAGTATATATAACAAACCGGGTTAGGAATACGACTATCCGTTCCATCACAAAGATAAGTAACTGATTTCACTTGAAATCTGCCACGCTAAAATGGAACTGCGGTGCGATTCTGTAACCATCTCACCGTGAAAACTTAGGTGAAGTGAGCGTGGAGTGAGCTGTCAGTGTCATGTTGATGCTAGGGATTGATACTCTTTACAGCTCACTCTAACCTCACTTCACCTAACTTTTCACGGTGATATTTTTACAGAATCGATCGGCTGGGCTGGACACATCTTCCGCATGTCAGACGAACAATGGGCCAAACTCACGACCCAATGCGTCCCTCTTAAGACTGTGCCGACCGTACAGTGGCGCCCTCATCGTTTGTTTGGTTATTTCATACAATTTAGAATGAAAATGCAGAAAATAAGCACGTTAAGTTGTGCTTCACAAGATTATACGTTAATATTATTAGAAGCGGTAGTTTTATTTTGTTTAGATTCATTATAATCCTTAAAACGGATAAAAGTGGCCACTATATTCCGTTTTAAGGATTATAATAAAACTACACAATATAAAACTACCGCTTCTAATAATATTAACGTATAATCTTGTGAAGCACAACATAACGTGCTTATTTTCTGCATTTTCATTCTAAATTGTATGAAATAACCAAACAAACGATGAGGGCGCCACTGTGCGGTCGGCACAGTCTTAATGGCAACCGACATCGTGGCAGCCCCAAATGGAGGATGACGGATGAGCTGGACTCCTTCAACAACAACTGGTCCTTAGCAGCTTTGAACAGAGAGAAGTGGAAAGAGAGTAGGGAGGCCTTTGCTCTGCAGTGGGACGTCACAGGATATAATATAATAAATTGTATAGATTACAACTACCCACTAGAAGTAAGAACAACCATTCGTTTTAGAGAAATAGAAACCTAACTAAATACTTACAGTGCTTAGAAAGGTGCGAATAAGATATAAATCATTTAAAGTTCTTTGTTCGCCAGCCAAGTACCTATCCTAGACCGACAAAGTATTGCACAAGATCATTATAGCCCTTCGTTCGATTTGTTTAGCACACGTACGCGCCGAATGCGTGACGCCCTATTTGCACTTGCTAAGTGCGAATGTTATTTAGGTTTCATTTAGATGTTAGTTGATATCCTTGGGTGGCTATAAATGTAATAAGTTATAGGCAGCGGAAATATCCAATAGAATAGAAAACTTTTATTTCAGACACAAGTCCATAAGGTTGTAACAATTTTACTTAACTTCTAGTGTTAGTAGGTTACAGACACTAATACAACGTGGAGCTGCATTCATCTTCGCAACATCAGGGAAAGGATTCCCCGAGTCGCGGTGTGTTCGCAGATCGGTAGGAACCGATCTGCGAACACACTGAGACTAATAACGAAGTATATAAGTTATTGTACAGAGGCCAGCACATCAAGCTATCCCAATCTGTCAAATTTCTTTGATAGATTTTCAACTTTATAAGAAAGGAATAAGGTTCTTATTCAATTGGGAAAATTTGACAGATTGGGGTAGCTTGATGTGCTGACTGCTGACCTCTGTACATTCGAGATTTCGAGCCTATTTTCAAGGTTTATAAAGGCGTTTTGGTATCACTTTTATTAAACAGAGACTGGAACCTTGGACAGTCTTAAGAATTTTCTGACTTGTTAGGAACGTACTCAAACCTAAGTGTTAACCTACGCAGCATTTCAACGTATTCCACCATGTCTGCAGGTGGTGCTTGCAAAAACTTTTATTAGGCTTACCTATAAGATGAGAATTTCTAAAATTCAGTCCAGGAATTCTTCTTTATCTCAATACGGTGAAGGAAAAAATCGTGAGGAAACCGGCATGTCCAAGAACCAAAGATTCGAAGACATGTAATATCTACCAACTCACACTGGGCCGGCGCGGTGCATTACGGCCCAGTCCCTTTCACCGTCAGGTGGCCTGTATTCCAGCAGTGGGAACATTATAGGTTGATTATTCTTCTTCATTCTTTTCTTGATTTTATGAAGGTCAGCAGTTTAATATTTAAGGCTTGTGATTGACCTTAAAGTGGTTTACGATACGAGTAGGTATTTCACCATTTAAATCGATCACCAGTAGGTATATTCTCATATATTCTCATGACTTTGCTTCATCTTACAGACGTCAATACCTAGGTGTTTATTTATAAACGATGCTTAAAGTTAAGTAATTATTAGCGATTGTCTAACCATACAATTTTTACGGTTAAACGTCTTTTAACTTTAAACGTTTTGAAAAAAGTGGCTAATGACATTATCATGCATTCTTATCAATGAGTTTTTAATAATTATTGCACACTCGCAGTTTTGACATTGACAGAGTAGTCGACATCGACTTTACTTGCCATAAATAAAAATAGAATAGAGTTTTCACTATTTTTTTGCTAAGTAGGTACCATCGTTGTTTGTCAGCATTTTCGTGCGTTTTCATATAATTTACGTTTTGTTTTAATAACTACCGGCACAAGATTGATTACATTGTAAATGCAAAAAAAAACAGCCGCCCGGGTCGATGTCCAAGGCTAAGCAATTCTTGCCGAGGTTAGTCCGTAGATGGGTGACCATTGTAACATACCGAGACTCCCAGTCCTGCCAAGGGGTATCGTGTTCCTCAATAACTGGGTTGTGGAGGTCAGATAGGATAGGCTTCATGTAAAACACGTATTCAGCTGCATCCCGTTAGACTGGAAGCCACAGATACAGATACACCTAGATAACGCAAGAGCAACTATTTTGCGTGCAAAAATCGCACCAGTTTACGTTCAAAAATCGTAAACTGCCACTTTCCCGCTCAGTCCTGCCGATCGATTCTGTAAAAATCTCACCGTGAAAAGTTAGGTGAAGTGAGCTTAGAGTAAGCTGTCAAGAGTATCAATCCCTAGCATCAGGATGACACTGACAGCTCACTTCACCTAAGTTTTCACGGTGAGATGGTTACAGAATCGCACTGCTGTATACTGCGGCTGGGTGAGCGTGAGTGAGAAAGATCGCTTGTGACGTCATACAGATCGTGTTACTTGCGTTATCTAGGTCTATCTATATCTGTGCTGGAAGCCGACCCCAACATAGTTGGGAAAAGGCTAGACAGTTTTTAGCTAAGTACCTATTTAATCCTTCCAATGTCACATAAATTACTATTTCTACAAATAGACAATACAATTCACAGCTACTTCACACCTAGGCTGATGCTATAACTGTGGACAATGCTAGTTTAGCACAATCATGCGTGTGACTTCAGATATTAGCACATTTGTTGTGGAGGTCAGAGCATGAGATAATAGTTGTCATTGAATATTATGCGTTTTCATTCTGAGTTTGAAGATTCTATGATGATGCATATGACCCTGAAGAGTCCCTTGAGATGCTTCACACAATTACGCCTGTACTTCCCTGAAGGGTTATTTAGTCGCCATAGCTTGGTTATACAATAGCGTGTGTTGGATCATTCGGTTCCCTAGTTTCCTGGTTGAGCTGGATGGTGCTGATCCACACGTCATGTTCGTGAACGGGCGCCGTCGGTTGAGACTGGTCATCTCTTAACTGACAAGGCTTATTTTTAATCTTATATTTTGAAATGTTTCTTCATTTGTGTTTTTTTTTAATTTTACATTGTTTTCACATATAGAAAAGCCTAATGTACCCAGGATTTTGAAATCTTGACTTAAATTATTAATTTAATTTTTTAATTTCTTTAAATTATTATTCTAAAAGAATAATGTACCCAGGATTTTGAAATCTTGATTTAAAAGAGTATCCTTGGAGTTTCTTGCCCGTTCTTCTTCAAGAGATTACCGTTTTGGAAGGAGTAACTAGCTTCTACTTTCTGACTAACTGACCGACTATTTTATAATTTTGATAATTATCCAAAGGAGTCTGCAAATGGTTTAGTTGAAATAAATGCTTTGAGTTTGAGTTTGAATATGCCCAGAAGCCGGGCACAAATCCAGACTCAGGGCTTCTACTGAGAAATTCCTAACTAGAGTTACCGTTTCAAAACTTGAAAAGTCCTGACAAACTTTCTTGCTTAAATTATACCATAATAATGTAGAGACGTCAAGTTGCACTAACCGGTTCGGGTTCGAAAGCTGTTCTGCCGTAAACCTTTAAGTAAAGTTTTTTTATAGGAGCTACTTCACCGGTCCGGTACGGTTCGCTCGCATAGTATCCATAGCTTGAATAAATCAGTACCGTTCAGTTTTTTTGTGATGTAGCGGTAACACTGGACTCACGTCTGGAGCAGGTGTTTTGGGAAATTTTTGTCAATCTTTTTCTTAAGCTTTTTGTTTCATTGCTGTTTAATAGGTTAAACGAGGGACATACTTTAAAGGAGTGTAGTACTCATGAAAATGAACCACTTTTACTAAGGGTCAAAAGCAGAAATCGCAAAAAAAAACCCTTTTTAAAAATACATATTTTTCGCGCATACTACAAGCTAGTACATACATCAAAAGCTTGGAAGTTTTAGACTACCAGAAAGACTGCCGGATGGTCCGACAATTCGAAATGTTTCGCAAGATATTTACAATACACTGATTCTTGTTGAAGCATTATTTCAAATTAAATCTAATATATAAAATTCTCGTGTCGCGGTGTTTGTGGTTAAACTCCTCCGAAACGGCTGGACCGATTTGTATGAAATTTTGTGTGCATATTGGGTAGGTCTGAGAATCGGCCAAAATCTATTTTTCATAACCCCCTTTTTTTTTTGGAAAACGACGATTGCGGGGTCAGCTAGTCAAAATATAATTTTCTTTTTGTTCAAAAATATTAATTCTTGTTAACCTTTTTCCATTTTCTTGATAAATAATTTACTCAAAGTTCTTTTCTTTTTGCTGCTTAATAGGAAGATTAAAGAGTAAGAAAGATGAATAATTCATTTGCTACACGAATGGACATAATAAGAAATGAGTTGGGAGAAGACGTCTAAAAGTGGCACCGGTGACTGAAGAGCTGTGCGGAAATCTGTTGTCATTGTATGGGTGGATGCGATGAGGAAGGATGAGAAAAATATCGTGAGGAAAGTTATGAATGTGGATGGATATATAGGGAAAGATCAAAGAAATTGATGCACTATGTGAAAAATTATATGGATAGAAAGGGAGTGACTACCGAGATGACGACTAATAAACAGTATGGAAGAAAAAGGGAGAAAGGAAAAATAAACTGGGATAAGGGTAGGAAAATGAAGATGATGATAATGACTGTATATCCATCAATCCTATATTTATCTTGTCAAACGATTGTAGTTTGTGGTTTTGTGTCAAGCCAAGTATTTGCCATACCATTGATGAATGGAGATTCATCTACTTGCTAATAAGTGCACGAGTTAACTAAGTAAAATAGACACGTAATAGGCCCATAAATGCTAAGTAGAATTCCAAACAACACGACGTTTCATTCATTTGGAGGTAGAGTGACGTTACGTTTATTTACACCTTGCCATAGAAAATAATAAATTTGTAGACGCGGTTGCAAATGGCCAGAAAATTTCAAATACAAACAATTATTTTTGGACTTACTACTTTTTATGTTGTCTTGAGTCTCCTTCTTCTTCTAAAAAAATAGTTAGTTTTAATGTTTATAAAATTGTATGCTGTTCCGAGTGATCACCACTCGGAATTATTAAAGGCTAAAGGAATTATTACGTCATCAGTGTAGTGGTTCCAGCAAAAGGTATCGAAGACTTACTGACATCGCCCATATTCTCAGGCTCCAGTGCTCTCGTTCTGACTTCTATGCACGTCTTCTATAAACTTTATTAGCCAGCATTCCAACTTGATTCACCATTTTTTTTTCATTTCGGTTTTTCTATTCGCCAGCCAGACATACAAGATCATAACAAATCGTCATGATTGTTGAACTCGCACACAATGATACTTGGCCCACTTGGGAAGCAGGGCGAGGCGAAAGCCGCATGCGCAGCATGACGTGACGAGCACCGTAATGACACATGCCCAAAACGGACGGGAGAAATTATCTGTGTATGTTTGTTTGTTGATGTTGAAAGAATTGAATTGGTTACTGACGCAGCATTTAGGGAAGCGTAGGATTATTGTTCTGTAAAGGGTGTTTATGAGGTGGTAATATGATGATTTAATTTAATCATGTGTATCGTCTAATTATCATTACAATGGTGGTGGAAACAAAGATTTTGTATGGAGTCCGTTCAGCTTTCCGCGGCTGAACGGATGCGTATTGCGTACGTATCTCATACAAAATCGTTGTTTTCTATGGAAAAAAGCTGAACAGAGCTGAATAAGTGTGATTAGTCCCTTATACATATATAAAATCGCCATTCACGGTTGAGTGAACTTTTAGCATTTCAAAAATCTGAATAAGGTCTACGAAGGCCAAATTCCAGTCGCAGAGAAGTCGTGTGCTTACTAGTAAGTACTCATACTAGTTATTTTTATTGTGGAATACAACAGAATATAAATTATTATTTTTACAAAGTGGTTTTAAAAATAAAATTGGACAAATTAAAAAAAAAAGTTTCTCTGTATTTTCCCTTTTATTTTAAACGTTTCCTTAGATATTGTATGCTGCGATAGCAAGTTAAAAGCAGCAGTTTATGTGGTGATCAATGGGCAGAAGAAAGAGTCACAATATACACGTATAGGTCCAAAGGCAACATCCTATTTTTCAATTTTGAATGCAATCTAGTAATATCAAATCAGCTGCAAGCAGCAGGAAAAAACAGCATTTAAAAACCCGTTGAAATATTGTTGTTTTTGCTGCAAACCAACAACAATATACAATAGTAACTGCACTGTTTAATGCAAAAATATTGTGTACCGTTATTATGGTATAACTGGATGTTGCCTTTGTATGTATGTGACTGTATTAATACTTTATTATTCCGAGTCGTTTTTGATTTTAAAGTATTTTTGCGTTTACACGAAACAGAAAACTGCAAGTATAAATATAAAATAATGACATGTCTCGCAAAATGTAATGTTTTACATATAACTATCTACACTTAAAAGCAAAGACTGACAAAATAATTATACATTTCGACACAGTACGGCCTTCTATGGTCTGATCGTCATCAAAGATGCGCCTGTTAATTGCAAATCCACAGCTAATCTTAAATTATTTGCAGATGCACGATCATGCTTGGGTAACTGTAATCATTTTATACAAAATAGCGTGTTTAATTGAACATACCTACTTAGTTAATGATCAGTTTCGATCATAAATAGTTATCTTAAAACACGATACTTCAACATGAAGTTCGGTTTCTGTCAATCAATTGGCCAGGTTTTGTGTTAAAGGCAATAAGTGATTGTGCCTTGAAAGAGCTCATGAAATATATCGCTTTATAAATCCAAATTATGTCCGTCCGAACTTAGAACATTTCTTATTTGGTTTTGAACTCGGATCTTGAATTCGGATTCGGATTGAATGCGGTGCAAAAACTCTCTTAGTAGTCATTGTTCTGTAATGGGCGTTTATGAGCTATTAATATGATGACTTAATGGTGTGTCTCATCAAATCATATATAGTGTCATAATCTCATGCATCGCTGTAGTGCATCGATGCCTATACGTGCATAAAATACACATTCAAGATTATTAAAACTCGGTTTACGACATTTATGATTGTACAAATAAACATTGATGGTGAAAACCGCACCGAAATCAATGGTGTAGTTTAGAAGAACCAACACGAAAACCGACTTTGTTTTATATGAAGAAAAGCTGGTTTAACGGATTGATATGAAGAAACATTGAAGATATAGCTAACTCAGAATAGAACATTGAAGACCCAGCTAGAAACAAAAGCGTTGTCTGATACAACGCTTTTGTTTCTAGCTGGGTATTGAAAATATTCCACATATATATTATGATTGTTAAAGTTTGGATGTTTGTTACTCAATAACACAAAAACAATTGAACGGATTTGAATTTAATTTTGCACCAGTTTATAACCTGGATGAACACATAGGATACTTTTTATCCCGGTTTATTATACCACGGGACGTACTCCCGTGGTATAATATCCGACGTCCACGCGGACGAAGCCGCCGGCAAAAACCAGTGATAAGATACCTATAAATAATTAATAATGATGCTTAACTAAAAAGTTTAAGCATCTGAGAAGTTATTAAGGGCTGCGAAGGCCAACTGCTTGTTTAATGTCATCACTTTCTTATGACATTAAGCTACCTGTTTGTGATCAAACTGGTTGACTTCGAAGTTGAACAAAGCAGTAAACAGACAGGAAATCCCCAAGTTAAAGGACAAGATCAAGTATGCAGTACATACATATAGCTATTAAAAGAACGACATGTACTAACTGTGGTGGTTAACACACAGTTAAGCATATTGATTGTACGAGTACTAACATCATCGTAGGTACGTTGTAGTTCTTGTGGTTATGACATGGATGCTATATTAAAAGTCGATGCTGTATTAAGTTATCGACACAGAGGCTCATAATCTTTTAAGTCATAAATTCATAATATAATCTATACTAATAATAAAGCTGAAGAGTTTGTTAAATTTTTTGGTTATTTGAATGTGCTAATATCTGAAAATACCTGTTTGCATTTGATAGACCAATTCTTGAGAAAGGTTCTGGGCTATTTACCATTACGATAAGACCCCTAAGAACCGAGCAAAAAGAAAAAAAAATAGAAAAAACGCTAAGCGAAAATGAAGCAATAGCCCGGGCAGGCGATGCGATGTAACAGGGAGAGTCGGGGGAACAAGAAATTTCACGTAGAAAAAGTCACGGGTAGAAGTAATAGTTTTAATAAATAGGATCATATATTTTTAGTAAATATTTAGACTCTTACTAAACAGACAAAGGGAAACTTTTCGTTGAAAAAAAGTGTCGTTGCATGGGATGATCATTTGGCGTATTGAGACATTGTGCACACTCGGCTAAGGCTGGGTGGACGAGCACTGCAGCCTCTTAATTATATTTAAATCCTATTTATAGACAATGGCCCCGATTCTGTTGTTCACAAACTAAACTAAATTTAAGTTCAGTGCATCCTTTTTCTTTCTATTTAATTATGAAAAGGACAGAAGATAAATATTAGTTTACTCCTGTCAAATTAGATAATCCATAGACAAGTTTAGACATGATTAAAAAATTGGCTACTAAAAATACGTCAGTTTACGCCAGGCGCTGACTAATTTGTCAGAACTAAACTAATATTTATCTTCTGTCCTTTTCTTAATGAAATAGAAAGAAAAAGATGCACTGAACTTAAATTTAGTTTAGTTTGTGAACAACAGAATCGGGGCCAATGTACAGTTAATAGGTAGGTAAAGGTATAATATTATTATTCATCCCCAGTCGTGACGGATTGCCGTCCCATCGGACTGAGAGTGAGGGAAGAGGGAGTGCACCTGTGTTTGTACACTTGTTCATTATAGTTAGTTCATTATAGTAGTAACCCTTAAGTCGTAAGGCATAAAGAAGTGATTTGTGATTTTAGTATTTGGATTTATAGAAAGTGATTAGTATTTTGTGATTTATTTTTTTGTTGTGTTTTTAGAGCAATGGTAGCCCGGTGGTAACAGCTGTGACTTACGAGTTGTAGGCAGTTGTAGGACATCATCACTGCTCTCAAAACGGTGAAGGAAAACATCGCGAGGAAACCGGCATGACATAGAACTAAAAAATTCGAAAACATGTGACATCCGCCAACCCGCACTGGGCCCGCCGCGTGGCGGATTACGGCACACCCCACTTCCTCGCACAGAGAAGAGGTCTGTGTCCCAGCAGTGGGAACAATATAGGCTGATTATGCTTATGCGGTGTACAGAGGCCAGCACATCAAGCTACCCCTATCTGTCAAACTTCTTTGATAGATTTTCAACTTTATTGGAAAGGAATAAGGTTCATATTCAATTGGGAAAATTTAACAGAATGGGGTAGTTTGATGTGCTGGCCTCTGTACAATAATGAAGTAAATAAATTTATTCATCAGACACATTGTTCATCACATACTTTCTTGAAGCGTATGTTAGCAGATGACCTTCAATTACTAATGCTGAAAACCACGTCAAAAATATTCATCGTAAAATTTTGGCCATAAAAGTGAAGCTATTTGTTTAGGCCTCCTTCGGTAAAGTACTTTGTTTGCTCGCAAAATATTTCACTAATTGGAAATGAGGAATTTGCGAATCGTGGCTTGCGAAGACAGTCGTACTCGTAACTCTAAGTTTATAATCTTAGCGGATCTTAGAACATAAGTGTCAATAGTTATCTTAGCCGATGTGCAAACAGACAAACATCTTTGAATAATGCTGTGGACACACACCATGTCTCAATAATGTAGTGTCTGGCTGGCTGTTGTACATTACTTACGTTTTATGATTCTTGTAGCGGAGGAAAATGTATTTGTTTACTTGTTAACACTTCTTGAGGAAGTTTTTTGAGATGATTCAGATTAAGTGTATATAACGAATTAAGAAAGCAGAAACTATAGTTATTGGCGTTATTTGTAATGCCCTTTAGAAAGGTTCGGAGCGTAGTACTCGCAACCGTCGTGCGTTTATGACCTGGGGGGCGATTCTACTAATTTGCAACGTTATACGTTCAATTGTGTTTTAATAACAGTTCGATTTCGATCGCCATTCGATAGTTACATACAAAGTCATTCTACTATTTCCTATGCAAACTGGAAACTAAACCTATGCTGAATCGCAACTGAATGGTAGCGGGAACGTAATAGCGGGTAAACTGTTTTACCAACATGCCAAATAGTATGTTTTAATAATACCACAGAAAAGAAGTTGAACCTAAAAATGTTACATACATGTCACCGAAAGTATTTTCGAATACAAAATTATATTTATACCATTCGATTCTAACAAATGTCAAAATAACAGTAGAATGTGACTAAACGTCACGCTCATGTTTGATTTTGTTAGCAGATTATATTTTGAAATTATTTCGATCGATCGTTGGCTTAAACTAAAACGTAACCGCAGTTGAATCGTTGTTCATTAGTAGAATATGAAAACGCTTAACAGCCGTGATTCAGCTGTGGTTCCATTGCAATTTTTGAACAATTTTGTTAGTAGAATCGGCCCCCGGATGTATGAATGTAATCGAAGCAAATTGAATATATAAGGATCGTAGCAGCTGGCGTTCTGTAGTTAGTATTATTTTGTAGGTTTAGATACTAGGTAGGTATGTCGAAAAATGGGGTATTCCTCGAAACGCACCAACTTTGAAACGCACTAAAAGTATTACTCGAAAACAAAATATCGAAATAAAAATATTATAATTTTATTCCTGGAAATGCATCAATGATGAAACATAGAGAAGAGCATGAAGGATTTGCAATAAAGGATAGAGATAGACGTTTCATTTGGTGCGTTTCAATGTTAGTGCGTTTCGAAAATAAAACTCAAAGTGACAGTAATTCAGAAAATAATTCAATTCAATGTTCACATAGGTACTAGTTTCTTTTACAATAAGAAGGAAAAAAAACAAAGTCTAAACATGTCCAATAACATACCATATCACACCACACACGCAACGCAAACGCGCTATGCATGGAAATGCGCAAAATCTATTGGCGGGATACTAAAGCGGGTATTATGTATGCAAATGGAGCGATGTACAGTCAGCAAAGGAGATAAGTATGCAGGGTCTTCAAATATAGTTGAAGTTTACTAAGAAACCGATTGATGTTTTCGAATGAAATTTAATTTGATGAATGAACTGTTTGTTTTCTATTAATTAAATTAAATATTATTCGAAAACATCAATCGGTTTCTTGGTAAACTTCCACTATTTTCGACGACCCTGCATACTTATCTCCTTTGCTGACTGTACATACGGGTACTACTCCACGGCAACCCACGGCTAAGACGCACACGTTTACCTAGCTTCGCTTTGGATGAAAATGTAGGAGGGACGTCCACTGTGACCCATGGCCACGCTACGCACGGATGCATGGCTGGAAAACAAATCAACCGCACAGCTAACGTGGAAAACCTCTCAGTGTACATTCTACGTAGTACTGGACGGTCGACTTACTCCATGCGCCAACATTTGCTGTTCTATGAAAAGATGGCATATCGTGATCATTGCGTTTGAGTCCGTCACATATTCTCACGCATGCTTCAAACACATTTTTATTCCTAAGACGATTTCTTCGAAGTTATGCTGTCATTTCCTCCGTTTGCGTATACTTTGCTAAGAATTCCTACGTTATTTTTATAGTTTACATTTAAATTTTTACATAGGATGTTTGATTTGTTTTATGGCTGGTATATAATATTTTATGGATAGGGTATCTTTATCTAATTTAATTAGCAAAGTAAAGATAGCTTAGGCTGCTAATTATTCTGATTTACTAACGAACACGTCGTATTTATTATGCTTCTTTTTTCCCCGTGATGGTATCTTGATCAGGCTATAATTTTTAATCTTTCGGTGTGCTGTTTTTTCGCGTGTGACCTGTGGCCCGTAGTCCCTGGAAGGTACCACGGGGATTTTCTTTACCCGTGGTCCCTCCGAGAAATACAATGCTGCCGAATTAAAATGGTTGTCTCTGCCGTAGTCCCTGTAAGGTACCGTCTCTCGAGGAGTTGGGTATTTGCTTTTTGGGTTTTAAAATGTTGGAATTAGTTTATTCTACTTCCATAGGAGTAACAGAGTGGATTGATTCTCGATTTTGTTGAGAACCACTGCCAATCATAAATTAAGTTCTCTATGTGGTTATAAACTGTGGGTGTGCGATACTACTTTTTGAGAAAGTAGAGAGTACAAAAGCAGTAAGGTGACCTGTGCTGGCTCATCGTGTTGGATTTCTAAAACTCTTCAATGCTTCTATAAACCGATAGTAGGTGTAGTTAGTACATACGACGACACATAAATTTCCAGTTTTAGAAGTCAGCTTATACTGGAAATTGTAGCTTGATATGTCTTCGTGTGTACGTTCAGTATTAACATGTTAACAAGCATTAGCATTTTTAGCAAGAAAACTTGCAAGACAGTGGTGACTGACTTGCCACGAAATATCTGTAGGTACTACTTGCCAAGTTAGCACCACATGCTTAGCATTAACTTCGAAACAGAAACGACACACGTGACAATAGTTTATCGATAAAGTTAACATCGATCCTGAAAATAAAGCAATTCGTCGTTTAGTTGGATACTCGAGATGTTTTCTGGATCTATCAACTTTTCCTACTAAGTACCAAAAGTCTATTATATAAAACAAAGTCTGATGGCTAGTTACACCATTTATAACGCAAGAACGACTGGGCCGATTTTTATGATCTTTTATTAATTGTTGGATATGTCTTTGCCCCGAATAGCAAAATAATTACTAAAACATGGGAAAAAATAACAAAAAAAAAAACAATCTAAGGCGGTACGAAGTTCGCCGGGTCAGCTAGTATCTTATAAAAAAAATCATGTGCAGCAACGTAGAAGTGACTGAAGCAAAACATCTAATAAGAGAGATTTAGTGTAAGAGACAGAGAGAGTTATATCCTTCTTCTCTGTCATGTAACGGAATATGCCTAAACGTGACACGTCCTTGAAATATCACTCTCAATAAAATTCTCGTCCAATTATCGAATCTCAGATCAAAAACTGTATTGGATTTCCCTGAAAACATAGTATAATATCCTGAGTGCTTAAGGTCAATTTTATTGAGAAAGCTATGGACCACCCAGGAAGCTTTCATTTTGCATTTAAATCTCTTCACGTTTCATAGGATAATTAAATGGCTCGCTACCTCGTTTTATGTATATTTTCTATTGTGATACGAGTTTACAGCTTTACTTTATAGGCTTTACTGCACTACCTGTTGATTGGTTTAGAAACAACTTACAGAATCGTTTTCTATTGAAATTGGTTATTTTGTTAGTTGATTGCGATGTAGATATCTCTATCGTTTCACTGTTAGCCTAGCTTGAACTTCTATGTCAGAAGCATCAGGGTATCAGATCATTTATTGTATATTACTTATTCCAGTGCTATTCGTTTACTATAAATGCTTTGTGAGCTCTATTAATCCATACTAATATTATAAATGCGAAAGTGTGTCTGTCTGTCTGTTACCTCTTCACGCTTAAACCGCTGAAGCGATTTCTGATCTCCATAACGCATGAAACTCCTTGATAGGACTGGTTGTAAAATTTTCGGGCTTCTGACTACCCGTAACAACTGTCAAAGATCCACGAATGATAGCCGGGACTAACGGTTTAACGTGCTTTCCGAGGCATGGAAAGCACGTTTCGCCACCTTATTTTTTTAAATAAGCTACGAATAATTTCAACTCAGGGGGTTCAGAATCATGTACAAAAATCCATGGTAAAAGATTGCGCGTCGGTGTCCGTGCCCACCTTTATCAACTTTTGAAACGCAAAGACATAAATGAACAATTCTATAATTTCTCAAACTGTCAGCAATTCCAAAACACAATGCCAACATTAAAATTTTAAACAGCACATAAGTTTCCGCAGATAAATTACGCAAATTGCCATGACATTCAAAGTACTTAGGTATTTATTTCTTTCGTAATTTTCACAATTCAACTAATGATTCTATTAATTTAAATTACAGACACGGCGAGCAATGGCGTCGATTTCGTTCGAAGGTCCAGCGGCCGATCCTGCAGCCGCAGACGGTGAAGAAATACGTGGCTCCCATAGAGATGGTCACAGAAGACTTCATTAAGTACATGGAGAACGCCAGAGATGAGCACGGGGACCTCCCTCATGAGTTCGATAATGATATCCATCGTTGGTCGCTTGAGTGTAAGTATTGAGGTAGCACATTTTCGTCGATAAATTCACATACATAGAAATTCCAGGTGTAATTAAATGGCTGAAAACCTCTTCAGGGATTTGTACTTACTCATCATTACGAACAACTTTTACAAAGGGACCACATCGAGATGTATTCAGTTATTCAATCGCCCTACACCTTGTATAACTGATATTTGGCGACAAATTCACATTTTTATCTGGAAACAAACTTGCCTTTAAATGATTCTGAGAGCACAAAAGTAGATTCTGTCTCGTAGAACCTCTAGATAACCGGAACGAATAAAGTATATAAAAATAGATGATTTACACGACAGATCTGAAAATTTAGCCGGTAAACTTTTTTCTTTACGAGAACAGTCTCTCGTTGCTAGTTCAATGAATGAATCAATGTATCTTAGACCATCAACATAAAATAATCATACAAAGAAATGTATCATTGGTTTGTGTTCTAGATGAAGTTAAATCCACAGAACATAATACTCACTAACGAGAGGTTAAATCTTAGCAACTTTCAATCAATCATGCTCTGCTAACAGATTGCCCACTCCAGCGTAACATAGACGCTACATATGCAGCTTAGCAGTTATTTATTATCTGTTATTAGTTATTAGATGTAGGTACAAGTACAACACTACAGCCTCTTCACAAGTTAGGATGGACTTTGTTTAACCACGTGCGGCGTAATATCAATATTTTCTACATATTGATTGTCTACTAATTTTTATATAAAATCCGGGATACCAACCCTGTTTTTCGAAATAAGTTTATCCAGACGGATTGCACTTGGTGCTATACACGAATTTGTTCCTGTATGTCCACTCCTCTCAGCTAGGGACAATACAGCTTAGTGCTGCTATCTATTGTAATCTCAAAACATTATATCGTCAACTGTAGGTTCAATTGAGGTAAGGGACATTGGGTATCTTGTCCCTTACCTAAATTGAACCTACGGTCGACGATATTCTCAATCAATAGATACAAACTAACAGCGCCATCTATGATCATTTCTCAGGTATCGGTCGCGTTGCCCTCGACACGCGGCTAGGTTGCCTCTCATCGGATCTGACCAGCGACTCGGAACCACAGCGTATCATCGATGCCGCAAAGTATGCGCTAAGAAACGTTGCTGTGTTGGAACTCAAGGCGCCTTACTGGAGATATGTGCCGACTCCACTGTGGACCAAATACGTTAACAATATGAATTTCTTCGTAGAGTAAGTGTTGGGTTTATGAAAATTATAAATAATAATAATAATAATAATCTTTATTATGATACACACAAGATTCATGATAAACAAAAACAGATGTACAGAATATCATGGTATATCTACATAAATCTAACACAGATCATGTAACCCTGCCTCCTAAACTAGGTAATCCTGTATCTTAGGAGGCAGTGTTAGGCCATACAGGGCAGTTAGTCATGTAGGTATAGCGGCAGCTAGAGTGGTTAGCGTAAGGGTAATTAAGTTACACATTTGTGTGCAGGTGTGTAAGTATGTTTGAGTGTAAGTGTTGGAGTGAGTAGATCAGAAGAATGTGTAAGTATATGAGTGGTGAGTGTGGGAGTGTGTGCGCACCTCTAAGGGTGCGTGTCAGAGAGTGAATGAATGCAGATATAAATAGATAGAGGTTATTCTATGAATGTAATTAAAGACTCCGTGAATGAGTAGTCTTTTTGCAGTAGCCATTCAGTCAGTCTATTTTTCAGGTTGTGGGAGTTTAGATCCATTATTTTTAATGTATTATTGATTTTCTTGTATATATAGGGACCAAGAATGTAAAATTGGTGCCGGGCGAAAGTGGTTCTGTACTGGGTACTAGGTATGATTTGAGTGCGTTTGTTCCGGTCCGGAGGAGGGAGGTACTTATGTATCCTTAGTACAGCCTTGAACACAAAGAGCTGCCGCACTGTTAGCACTTTACGGTCAGCATAGAGGTCAGATGTTGAATATCTAAAAGGTTTTTTAGTCATTACTTTTAGAATTGCTCTTTGCGCTCTCTCTATTCTAAGGAAAGCAGTTTTAGCTGCTCCACCCCATGCAGTTATACAGTACCCGAGAATAGATTGGCAGAGGGAGTAGTAAATCATCTTCAGCGGGGTAATATCGGCAGAATCTCTAAGGGACTTGAAAATGTGGATAAGACGCATAGTTCTTGAAGTAAGGGTATCAATTTGCTTGTCCCACCTTAGACCGTAATCGATCTGTACACCCAAATACTTAACAGTGTCTGAACGGGTAAGCATGGGACAGGCACAAGGTACCGTGGGGTGAGGACAGGAGTGAGCTCCAAGGGTGAAATCTGATCCAGGAGTACTACCACGTCTTAAACCGAAGGGAATGCATGTGGTTAGGTGTGTGCTTAGGTTAAGCGTAAGCAGGTTAGAGTTTAGCCATACCATTACTTTAGACATTGCAGCTTCCGCATTTGCCCTTACCATATCCCAAGTTGAGCCCCGGACTAGGATTACAGTATCGTCGGCATAGGCGTAAATATTGCAATTTGGAAGGTTCATCTTACACAGGTCGTTAACGTAAATTTGGAATAGGGTTGGGCCCAGTATGCTTCCCTGAGGAACGCCGAAAGATATGATTTCCTCATCACTCAGGTAAGAATCTATCTTGACGCACTGTTTGCGGTTTGAGAGGTAGCTCCGAAAGATATCTAGAGTAACACCCCGCACACCTATGACTTCCAATTTTGAGATGAGGTATGAGGATTATGAGGAGACGTGTTGTTTTTGATTTTTTTAAAGATTTATTTCACAAATTCTTTCAGACCAAATGTGGCTAACAATTTACCATTTCTCTCTCTCTCAGAGCCAAGAATAATAACAATAATAATCAACAATATTTTGTTTTTATAAAATAATATAAAAAGACAGTCGAGAGTATCAACGCGCATACAAGATAACAAGAGTAAACTGCATAGTAGTTAGTAATTGTTCCTTTTCCAAAGAACATCACAGAAACCAATCTATTTATATAAAATTTAAAGTCCTGACTGACTGATATATCAACGCACAGCCTAAACCGCTGGTCCTAGGGACATGCAATTTGGAGGGTATGTTCTTTGTGAAGAATAGGCATCCACTAAGAAAGTGTTTTTCGAAATTCCACCTCTAAGATGGTGAATGGAGGAGGGTGAAATTTCACACTAGAAGCTAGTTCAAATATAATAGACTCCCACTTTGTAATATTCAACTTATTTCAACGGCTACTTTATAAATACTTGCTTGTATAATTGCAGGCTTTGCAGCAAATACATCAATGAGGCTTTGGAACGACTAAAGACCAAAAAAGTGACGTCAGAGAATGATCTTTCTCTGCTTGAGCGTGTGCTCAAGAGTGAAGGAGACCCAAAGATCGCTACTGTCATGGCGCTGGATCTTATCCTAGTTGGAATTGATACGGTAAGGAAAGATTATTATTCAATAAGCTTGATCATGATTTTTAGAAAGTTATTTATTGGTTTTACTGAATCATTATGATGGTAGATTTGGCCCATGACTTGATCGACATGCGACAGAGAAGATTGGAAAGGAGAAAGAGAGGCCTTTGCCTTGCAGTAGAATAACATTGGCTAAAAATAATAATATTGAATCATTACGAATGTTAGCCTGTTCCATGTCACAAGGCTGAACTTGAAACATGTAAAAAAACACGTCTTGTTTTTAAAGTAGGATCTATGAAAATAGCACACAACATTGTCGGGATATAACTAACGGACTGTAGTACCTACAGCCCGATTCAAGCTTGAAACGTGAGGCGAGTCGCTGCGCAGTAACAAAATTCACGTGTCAGCGGGGGTGAGGGGTGCGGTACTGCGCAGTGTGTAGCGCACTTCGAGCCGCCATAAAGTTTGAATCGGGCTGTACTATCGATCGCAAATCGCGATCGGCGGTACACGTTGGCCTTGAGCTGGCCTAGCTTAGTACGGAGTTTCAATAGACTAAGAGGTCAGTGTATACTGGTTTTGTAATTCGTCGGCGGGACGTTATAACACAGTCCTACAAAACAAAAATAAGAAACAAATCAAACAAGATTCAATAATGATTCTAGGATTAAAAATATTTACCTTTTAATAATATTTTATCTTTCCCTCTAGATATCAATGGCAGTTTGCTCGATCCTGTACCAGGCGGCGACCAGATTGAAACAACAAGAGAAGATGGCAGAGGAGATCAGAAGAGTACTACCTGATCCCAGCAAACCGCTGAGTTATGCTGACTTGGACAAACTGCATTATACAAAGGCCTTTGTTAGAGAGGTTTTTAGGTAAATATCTATTATCATAATCTATAGGTATATTTATTCTGTCTTGTATAGTGTCTATCTGTGTGACTGCGTTGTTTCTTCTAAGCTTCGCAACGGATTTTAATGCAGTTATCAACATTATTTAGGGAATTTATTCTGGAAGGTAATACAAATTAAATTAATATTAAACTTACATTTAATGCGTAAAGAAAATTAACATTAAGCTTTACATCTAGAGAGAAATCTTGATGTTTTGTCAATTGGTATTTTTATACAAATTGACAAAGGGTCAAGATTTCTTTCCGTACGAAGCAGGGGTGGGCCGCAACGCAAATATAGTTTTCTGATTTTCTAGTTAAATAATCTATCCCAGACCTCTTCATTTTTAAAATTAAAATTAGACTTGATGAGAACAACATCTTTTTGATTTGTTTATCGATACGAGGTGAATTAAAATTATACCTTTCATTATTGTTGTTTCAGAATGTATTCTACAGTTATTGGTAACGGCAGAACGCTTCAAGAAGATGACGTCATCTGTGGCTATCACGTCCCTAAAGGTGTAAGTATTCAAGAACCTGATTGCAGAATTCTAGTATGCTCAAAACTTTTTCATTACTTCCACTCTTCATCGTGAGAGACCATCATAATTTAATTTAGCCAATTTTGGTAAACTTTTTGAATGAACTATCTGCGTTCGCGATTTATTTTGCCAAAAATGTAAGCAAATAGGCATGAATTAATGGAAAAATAACTTTAATTCCTACACAATAAAATTCAGTTTACGCTACAACTTCAAACATTTTTATAACTTTTTCAATAGTGATAGTCACTCTGAAATCAACGTAAATATTATTGAAATAAAGTTGATATATGTTGAACTTGAAATAGGGTAGGGGTGTGCAGCACTGCGGACTTTTTCTATACTTAATTTACTGAATAGCAACTCTAAATTTCGGATCTGAAACTCTGGATTATTACTATTTATATTCTATGTTTCTAGGTTCAAGTGGTATTCCCCACAATTGTGACGGGAAACATGGCGCAGTTCGTCTCCGACCCAGAAGAATTCAAGCCTGAACGCTGGCTGGAGAGCGATGGTCGTTTGCATCCATTCGCCTCCCTGCCTTATGGCTTCGGAGCCCGGATCTGTCTGGGGCGGAGATTCGCTGATTTGGAAATTCAAATTCTTTTGGCGAAGGTAAGAAATCGTAAAGAGGTAATAGGTTAACTAAATTGAAGAAATCCGTTATTTATCTTCAAAGAAGCAGATACCGTTTGTTTTAAAGTAGGCGCCCTACGCTGATAATTAAAAATGTGCTGAAAACAGCAACCCTATAAATAATTTGGGAATATTTTCCCATAAAGATTAAGATTTTCAACTTAGACAAGATAAGGTCTTCTGATAATTTTAGGCATTAGAGGCGGATTTGTGATCAGTTAGTATTGCAGCACCGATGCAGTTTAACAAAGTATTGTCAAAATCGAAGCAATACTAGTAACCTGTTTTAATTTTCAGTTAATCCGCCGATATCGTCTGGAATATCACCACGAGCCACTCGACTACGCTGTCACATTCATGTACGCACCAGACGGCCCCCTGCGTCTGCGCATGATTGAGCGATAGAACTGCAGCACCTAAGCGTTGACACATCGAGCTTTAGAAAGAGACTGTCACACTGGAATGAGTGAAAGAGACGACAATCTAAAACACCAAACTTTTTCATAACTCGATGTGCCGTTCATCATCATCATTTCAGCCGAAAGAACACTGCTGGACATAGGCCTCCTCCCAAAGCATTGCTACTTCGACGGTTTTGTGATTCTCGATTCTAGCGGGTTCCTGCGGCCTTCATACTTTTTCCGTCCGACATGCTGGGAGGCCTTCCAACGCTACGTTTTCCGGTACGCGGTCGCCACAATTAATATTAGAAAATAAATCAGATTTATTTAATTGTACGTAACTATGAAGAATTTTATGAAAAGGTGGAGAGGTTAAAAGTGGTACTTACCTATTTTGATTCCGGTTACATGATAATAATTTGTCAATTAGATATTTTTTAATGTATGAAATGTTATTTAGGATGTAAATAAATGTTTAATTTTTCTTTATAGTTTTTTATTTTTAACCATATACTCGTATAAGTATGGCAAAGATGATTAATTTCTGTAAAAGAACTGCTGCTTCCACGATGAAAGTATACGAGACCTAGGGAGAACTCTGAGATTATTCCAGTATTAATGAACCAAATTGTATTTTTACATGTATTATCCTAGCCATAGCGTTCGTTTTTGTAATCTAGGAAAAAAAAAGAATGAATGAAAGAAACATTTTGGAAAGCTATGCTAAATTGGTTTCTCGTAGACAGGGAACCACTACCTCTCTCTCTGTCTACCACCATCGCTGTCTGTAAGACTTTGGAAAGGCAGTTCAATGCACTTTCTGAACTAACTTGCGTCCACCTTTGTATGCTTTAGAAGAGGGTTTTCGTTGCTAATTATGTTCAACGTATCCGAGGCAACAAGCTGTAGTCATTAATAGAGTTTCTCACGGGTGCGATTTTCCCGCGGCGATTTTTTTTTCGCTTATTGGATTTTCAACGTATTGCTCAGCGCCGAGAGTTGAAAATCCAACAGTGTGTTTTTTGACGCGCTGGGATGCGCTCTGTTGGATTCTCATTGCTCGGCTCAACATCAAGAGTTGAAATTCCAGTGCGCGATAAAATCCCGCCGTGATATTTTTACGTCCGTGGGAACGTGGGCTAAGGCGTGTTACACACGTTCGGATCGGCATGATTCGGCACCTTTCGGCATAGCTGGGCTCTTAAATATTATTAGATTCTGCCGCTCGGCTTCGTGCCGGCTGTGTGTTGACTGACTTGCTAATGTTTTGATTAAGCATGATATGGCCCATTCATACGGACGTGATCAGTACGATAATTTACTGTATAATTTTGAGATCACATGGCAGTTTCATACTGATTTTTTTATAACCGTATGCACAGTGGGATGTTGACGTGTGATCCCAAATTTTTACCGTAAAATATGGTGCGAGAAAGATGTGACGTGACGCCTCGTTAGGAGAAGTACATAGACCTTGTGATGAGGGTATCATATTTTGTATACTTTCACCAGAAAATTGTATTTCCAATTTTTAATGCATCATTTCCAAGAAAACTTAGGTTATGACCTATAGGGTCGTTCAAAAAAGCATTTAAACTGGCAGTTCGTAATATAAAATAGGTTAATATTTGCGTTTTAAATGGCCCTATTAAGCACTACCTGAACGAAAGCCTACAAAGTTCTTATCGATAATCAGTATTTTCTTCAAGATAAAACTTTCTAATAGAACACAACAATGTTATTATGTAAAGAAAGTTATGCGGTTAACTTACCACACTAAATAAATTTTGTTTTACGCCTTTTGTTTGCAAACGTTTACTAGTATTTGCTCTTTGCACCCAGCTGGTAAAACAATGGAGTGTCGTATTTTACATAATATTTGTTGTAGGCGTTTCTAAGTATTGTTTGGGTGGTTAAATATCTTTGTGGAATAATCCACACTCATTTACGGTCAAACAAAAAAGGTTTCCAGTAAATATTAAAAAAGGTAGCCCGGTGGTTGCGGGCCCAACTTAGTTATAGGTCGTGGGTTCGAAACTTGACGGGCGCTTTTACTTGTGTAATTAAATATATCACCACTGCTCTCAAAATGGTGAAGGAATACATCGTGAGGAAACCGGCATGTCCTAGAACCTAACATTCGAAGACATGTGCCATCTACCAACCCGCACTGGGCTCGCGTGGTGGTTTACGGCCCACTGCCTCTCACAGAGAGGGGGCCTGTGCATCAGCACTGGGAACGTTATACGTTGATATTCTAATAAAAAAATGCATAGTAGGTACACATGAAAACTTTATTTCATCATTATCATGGCATCATCATCTTAGACATCCTTGTTCCACCCACTGCTAAGTATTGGCCTCCCTCATTTTTTGCTAAACTTCCCTGATCTGTACGAATCTCATCCAGGTCTGTAGGACAAAATTATTGTTATTCAAACCTTGCTCACACCCATTCTATGTCCAGGATGTTTGATTCAGTTCTGTTTTGTTGGTTTTCCAGTTTTAGCCCTCAATTGAATATCATACCTTTAAAATGTTTAAAAAAGAAATAGCAGACACACAAGTAGATATTTAAATGAAGCTTTTAAATTTAATGGTTGCGACATTGTTAGCAGGTGCTTTGTTACGTTCAAGCGGAAACTCTATTGTGCAATAATGTGTGCAATAGCTAAATCATAATGGCATGTATATAATGCAGCAACTATAATGTTAGGTTAGGTTAGGTTAGCGAGGAGCTTTAAATAATGACTTGGCGACTAATAATAATGACTTGGCGACTAATAATGTTAGGTTAGGTTAGGTTAGGTTAGTATTTGCTGCCAACGTATTATATATGGTACCCACTCTATTTTTTTTAAAAACCTATTTTCATTTTACTTAGTCGCTGCATTAAATACATGCCAATCATAATTTAGGGAAATTGCCGCCACAAAGTTCCACAAATGACACAATATTACCATCACACATGCAATTTGGCACATTTTGTGGTTATGCCTTATTAAACTAAACTACCTATGTGCTAACTGTGCAATATTACTGTACTCTCAAAGCGGTAGGTACAGATGTTCTATTTGTAAAAAAACTTGGGTGAAGTGAGCTTGACGTGAGTTGTCAATAGTGTCAATCAGTGTTGAATGACAGCTCACTTCAAGTATACTTCATCTAAGGTTTCACGGTAAGATTTTCGCTGAATAGACCGGCTGATGTTCTTATAAAATGTGGTCTATCTAACATTAGTGTCAGAATCATCAATAAGCTCACAGGTTGTTCTGAAAGCTTTCCACCGGCCAGTTGAATAGACATGAAGCAAGTATGGGCGGTTGGATATGGTATCCTAGACATTAAAGAGGTTTGTTCAGTCCCATCCACCAGGATTTGCCTGCCCTTTTATTTTACAAATGGTGAGTAATCTAAAATCAATTTACTGTCACATGCAGGGGCAAATTTCAAAAATGAAACTGTACGTGATCAGCGCGTTCAAGAGCTGTCGTCATTGTGTTTGTTTGTCCGTCAATATGTGTCCGGTACTTGGTTTAGGAGCATCTTGGTTTTACGACCACGCCTAGCCTGTGTCAATATTTCTTTCGCTGTGTTATGTATTCTAAGTACGTTTAATGATGTGTAAATACTCATTATGGGGTAATGTTGTGGTATGTGTTATGTTTTTTGTGCAGGATGCTCTGTTTGATGATATGTCTTGTCAAAGTGGTCTTACGGAATCGCCTGATGAATGTCCATGAGTAATGACTTAAATGTGCGAGTTTTGATCGAATTCTTAGAGGTAGGAATCATCACATTTGATTCGACAGTATTTGTTGAAGAAAAAAGCCAACCCGATTTTACTGACTTTCATTCGGCTTGCGCCGATCGGCAGTCTCCGTCATCTATCCTCGCTGAATAATGTTCGGGACTTTAAATCCATTCAACAATCTAAAGCCAAAATTTACGCCAGACGTTTACAACACAACATCTTCCCTGGAGCCGCCTATGGCGCGAATTATACAGAAAGGGCGCGGCGCAGGCATTCAAAACGTTTCAATACAAAATGTAGGTAGGCGACACGATGTGAATTATACTCAAGCGGCGGCGTGGCGCGCAGGCACGTCGCTTCGTCGCCTGTTCCGCGTCGCTAGCAGTCGCGACTGGAGAGGCGCGCAAGCAGCACGACTTTTGTTTATACAGTAGGTGCAGAAAAATGCGTGAAATCAAACGAATAAAAGTATATAAAAATACCAAAAATGTTTTACTTAACCTTAATGATATCAATAATCTTTCTTCAGAACAGAGCGGTCTGTCCAATTTGTATGCTTCTTCTGAAGATCGTGTTTTACTTTCGACTATAGAATGTGGAAACATTCTAGTGACATTTTATACACTGTAGGAAAACGATGATATTCGCATAATTTTTCCATTATTTTAAAATATCTATGCTCTTGTGACATTTTCCACACATTTGACATTTTCGGTGTCTCTGCACATTAATGAGTTGCAGCAAAGCAAGCGCATCTTCGTCGTCTGAAGAGGAAGACATGCTATCACGATAAAGTCAGCCTGTATAATGACTAGTTGCGGCGTCTCTTCGCCTCTTTGATATAATTTAAATCGTGTCCGTGGCTTATCTGTTCCACGCCTGCTCTGCGCCTGCGCCGCGTCTTCACCGTACGCCGTTTCTGTATAATTCGCGCCCAATATGACATGACCATCGACCATCGTTAGCGAGAATTGTTGAGAAGTTTGCAAGTAGGTAATTGCGTGAACGAGTGTGAAAATTATTCAATTTTGAAAATTACCCATGTGTGAAAAGGTCATAATATTATTCGCGAAATTGCTGCATATAAAGTAACGGCCAGCTTTCTAGCCGTTTGTATGTAAATTTTGTAATCTATATACATATAATAAAATCGTAGGAAAGTCAAAACTGTACATTGAATATTTTTTAAAAATAATACTTGGGGCGTGATCTACAATCGATACCGAAGCCAAAAATATAGTTTTTAGAATTTTTATCTGTTTGTCTGTTTGTCTGTCCGGGATAAACTCAAAAAGTACTGCATGGATTTACTTCAAATTTTGCATGAATATTACTAAGAGGTCGGGTCAACATATAGGCTACATATTATTACGCTATCACCTACGGGGGAGGAGCTGTGAATCTTTATTTTTCTTACGCATTCTGTGACAGCGTGTAATCTAACGACGCATATCTAAATGTTGTTTTTGAGTAAGCCATGCTATTATCTGACGTTACACTATAAAAACTACGCCATTAAAGTAACTTGGGCAGAGAAATATAGTTTAATGAATGTTAGTAGTATAAAGACAATTTTAAAACAGCGCCATCTATGAGATTTCATAAAAATCAAATCAAGTTACCTACATGTTAACATTTTTTTGGAAATTAATAATTTAAATTTGATCATGTTGGCGAGGTAAGTAGTTAGTTATTCTTAAAATTCATAGATGGTGATGTGCATTTTCTTCATAAAAGTTGAATCGTAAAGTTCATTTTGACAAATTCAAGTTCCAACAAAACCCTCAAAATCTTGAGCAGAGTTGAGGAAGACAATTAAAAAAAAATGCGGTGTTAAGTATTACAAAAAAGTTATGTTCATTAATGATGATCATTTCATTTCATGACACCCTCGCGGAGGCGAGCGTCAGTGACAGTCCCAGCCGCATGCGTCATCTGTTTGCCGTCATCTTGGTGTTTTGTGGAGTTGCGAACCCGGTAGCTTTGTGATAAGTATCGCCATCATCTATCTGAAGATTTTCGACGAGCTTTGAGGCGCGCTACTGGAGACGAAGTCGAAGTAAGTGATGAACGCGTGCTGAACACCTGTCTCAGTTCACTTCAATATGTGGTACTTTCTATCGGCGGCAATCCACTGATCGAATATGGGTTACCAGCTCCCCAATCATCACCGTATCAAGACCGTGAAAATCGGGAGTATAACGCGAAATGACCACCATACGAAATGACCATGTCGCTTTGTTCTCTTCAGAGCAAAAGCAAATTTATGACACCGTCCTTGAAAGCGTTGGGCAAAACCAGGGTAAAATGTTTTTCTTGGATGCTCCTGGTGGAACAGGAAAAACATTTGTTACCACTAGCATACTTGCAGAGGTCAGGAGGCAAGGCAAAATTGCTATTGCTGTAGCGTCGTCGGGAATCGCTACCACACTGCTTCCGAGTGGCAAGACAGCACACGCCATGTTTAAAATTCCCATCGATTTAGAGAGCGCCGAAACTCCTGTTTGTGGTGTGTCACGTAACAGCGATAAGGGACACGTGCTCAAGGATTGCTCTCTGATCGTATGGGATGAGTGTACGATGGACAATAGGAAGGCCGTTGAGGCCGTGGACAGAATCCTGCAGGACATCCGCAGGAACGAACTTTTGATGGGTGGTGTCACAGTTCTGTTCAGTGGTGATTTTCGGCAAACGCTCCCAGTGGTGACGCGGGGCTCGAGGGCTGACGAGGTGAATGCTTCGTTGAAACGATCTTCGTTGTGGTCACGAGTTCGTGCGCTGCGCTTGACCATTAATATCAGAGCTCGGCTCGGCGGCAATGCACGTGCTCAAGAATTCTCCGATTTCCTTCTAAGTCTTGGCGAAGGCACTCTACCAGAAGAGACAGGTGATGCTTCCAGAGTCTCTCGGTAGAGTGGTATCCAGCTTAGAAGAACTCATTCACTGTGTATACGGGGACATCAGTCGTATACCGCACCAGCAGAATTCTTGGGTGTGTGAGCGGGCCACTTTGATTCCCAAAAATGATCAGGCTGCAGCAATTAACGAATGCATTCTCTCGGAAATTAAGGGGAATAAAGTGGTCTACACCTCGATAAGCACTGTTGTCGAGCAAGATGACGCCACACATTATCCCGTGGAATTTCTGAGCTCCCTGTTAGCAAGTGGACTTCCAGCGCATACCATCAAGCTGAAGGTCGGTGTTCCGATTATGCTTCTTCGGAACCTATCTCCTCCGAAGTTGTGTTAACCGCCTTACGGCCCATTCACGACTTCGGTCTAAGCGGCGCACGGCGCGGCAGGCGGCGCGGCGTGCGTTTTACACGCCACGTACTCTCAGTAGCGGCTAGCGGCAGCGGTCGAGGTGGACGTATTTAGGTAGTTAGAACGTGCTCAAAATTATGGCGTTATCAAAATTATCTCTTTTGTGTTTAGAAAGCAGTATATTTTTAAAACAAGTATGAATGAAGGAGTGCACGAACTGAATAAAGATCGATATTTAAATGGCAAATTTCGTGACCTATACGAAGATTACAGAAAATATCCGGATAAGTTTTATGAGTACACAAGAATAAGTGTGGAAACATTTGATTATATTCTATACTTATACTCTATATCCATTACCGCCACAAAATCGTCTAAAATTTTTTGTTTATAAGTTCGCCGCCGAGTCCGTCACATAGTACGCCGCTATCCGGGCCGCTGTGTTTCGTGGCGTCGCGTCGCACTCATTCGCCAGTACTTTTGATCTCGCCGCTCCCCGCACCGCGCGCCGCTGCAACGATTCGCTCCGACAAAACCGCGCGCGTTTTCGCTGTGAGCGGCGACTTGTGGCGTGCTTCAAACATTTTCATACTTTTGTTCTTACCGCTCGCCACCCCGCGCTTAGCCGCCGCTCACCGCGGCGAGGTCGTGAATGGGCCGTTAAAGTCATCTCCCTCCACAGACACACCATTGAGGCGGAAATTCTTACGGGTTGTGGCGTCGGTGAGGCAGTATTTATACCACGCATTCCCCTAATACCTCATAACTTCCTGTTCCAGTTCAAGCGCGTACAGTTCCCCGTGAGTGTTTGCTTTGCGATGACCATCAATAAGTCGCAGGGCAGCGGGTGTCGACCTCAGGACGAGTTGCTTATCACACGGGCAACTGTACGTCGCTTGCTCCCGCGTCACCAGTCCTGACTCTCTTTACATTTTGGCTCCTGGCAGCATAACTACCAACGTAGTTTATAGGGAAGTGTTGTAAAGTATGATACCTTTGTACGTATTTTTACTCTTTTGTGTCCTGGAATGTATTCCTGCATTATTTTCTCTATTTCCTTCAGTCACATCTTATGACTGAACTCAGCAGGACTCCCATATAACTCTCTTCACTTGCTTTGCTTGCAAAAAAAAACTTATATTTTAATGCTATTTTAAAAGTTGTGTACTTATAATGCTATAGCGACACTGGCATCTTGGGTATTTTTGGTGCTGTAGAGCATGCACGCAGACGACGTCGCGGGCAGCAGCTAGTTATTAATATATGTATGTGTTATCGAAGCGATGAATGTTGCCTTAATTATTATTTGGTTAGACACACTAGCAGCTTTAGCTAATGCGTGTGTATCGTAGAGCTCGGAGATATTTTAATCTGTCCAGTCGATTCTTGTCCAGATTCTTCCAGTCGAGTCGATGTTGTGACAGCTTCCACAGCTGTCAAAACATTTTCCGAAAGGCTATTCCATACAACTCGGTTAGACAAGAATTGCTTCAACGGCCAATAATGACTGCCTCGTTTTTCGAGATCAGTAACGCTTGCGACCATGCAAGCGCTGCTGCGCTTGCTATTTCTGATAGAAAATCAGGAATTTCTCAGTAGCAGACCTCGGAAGGCCGCCTTCGGGATCCCAACTAACGGTAGGAGGGGTTCACATCGGCGTCGAGACAACGATGAGATACCTGGGTCTCGTCTTCGACAGCCGGTGGAACTTCGTCGAGCATTTCCGACGTTTGGCTCCCAAACTGGAACGGGTCGGGGCCGCCTTCAAGCGGCTCTTGCCCAACCTGAGGGGGCCAAACGCCTCCTGCCGGAGGCTTTACGCGGGGGTCGTGCGGTCCATGGCCCTGTATGGGGCCCCGGTGTGGGCGCGTTCACTGCGGCGGCGAGCCGCCCACTATTTGAACGCGCCCCAGAAGGTGGTAGCCGTAAGGCTGATCCGGGGGTACCGCACGATCTTGGGCGAGGCGGCAAGCCTCCTTGCCGGATTGCCGCCATGGGATCTGGAGGCGATAGTGTAGTAAAACGGATAAAAGTGGCCACTATATTCCGTTTTAAGGATTATAATAAAACTAAACAATATAAAACTACCGCTTCTAATAATATTAACGTATAATCTTGTGAAGCACAACTTAACGTGCTTATCTTCATTTCATTCTAAATTGTATGAAATAACCAAACAAACGATGAGGGCGCCACTGTGCGGTCGGCACAGTCTTAAAAATAGCAAGAAAAACGAATATTTGTTGGCTCATAACTTTTTAATGGCTTGTTATTTTACTATTCTTTTTACGTACAGACACAATTAATATTAAGCCAAAACGATATCATGTTTAATTTTGGATGCACAATGTCAAACAGTGGAGTAATATTCTCCCGAAATTTGTACAGAATAAATATCGAAAAGTGGCACCTTAAACAAAACTGGCGAAAAGTAGGTATAGGTACCTCTGCTTAATTCTTCGGGGATTACAGTGGGGTAATTCTCGTAATTTCTAAGAACGTTCACAGTCTGATCTGTCTCAAACTGTCAAAAATACTTACCTCAAATTTCCCTACATTTTGACAAGTTTTTGACATTTGTTTGTCGCCGAGATGAGGCTGCGACTAGATTTTGAACATTTTAAATTACGAGAATTGGCTTTCGTGTCATGTTATGTAGTTGCCAAAATTATGTTATTATTTATTATATTGCTTTTGAAAATTTCAAAAAACTTTATCTGTTTTAATACACACGTAACACACTAACAGTAGTAATGGCTTTCATTTTGACAGTTCAACAACATTCAATGCGTTATTTGCGCAGACAAACTTTTCAAACATATGAAGCAATGTATTAGCAATACCCTTCAAGATGATACAGATTGTGATTGATAGTTTGTAACGCAATTATGGTGCCGGCTACAGATTTGTGGGTTTTAATATTAGTGAGTTGAGTTTTCTCTTCTTGCCTTCAAGGTTGGTTCTCCTTTGCTGAAATGCATAAATCTTCATTATCTAGTTACAGCAAAAACAGTTCCATCATCAGTGAAATTACAAGTTTTTTGCGCAAACTCATTTCCTTTTGCCTTCCTGGAAACCAGATTTTTATTGCTGGAAATCCGGTTAAAATACTTTACTTTTATTCTTTTGTTATTCTGTTTTCTTGCCTACTGTATAGAACAATAGGCAAGATCATAAAGAAAATTAAAAGCTTTATATGTAGATGTGTGAGACCATCCAAGATTAGCTAGGTTTATAAGAAGTGCCAGATAATTATTTTAGATATGAAAACAAACAAACGCATGAAAACAAATAATTATCTTAGAGATTATTAATACAGTTTTAGTTTTACTTAGTTTTTTTTTTCCGGTGGGATTCTCCAATGCTCGAGCCACCTCGAGCGCTGGATACGGACTACACACGGTCAAGTAAACACGCGCACGAGTATCGGAGTATCCAATAAGGCACATTTGTTTTATTTTTGTATGTAGTTTTAAACGTCTCATGTCTGTTATTACTAACATAATAACATTAGTTTCTCATAAGTATTTCTGTGTTACTAACAATTTTATGGATGTTTATCTGAAATAAATGAATAATAATAATAAATAAATAATTAACAAAATTGTATGATAAGTTAGCAACTTAGCACACTTAGAACCTAGATGCATATTTACATACAAATGTGAAGATTTAAAATGAAGGCTAGAATTTGATTTTATTTGAAAGGCATTTATTGATGTCAGGCATTTAATGGCACGTGGAACAGGTCAGATTTTAAATGGTAATACTTGCAAAATTATAAATTAGATCCTGTTCCAGATTCCTATGAAGTTTTCTTAATTCAGTGGTGGTTAAGTATTAAGAGGAAAAGCGGGTGGTATTTTCTCCATATAAACGCTCTCGCCTGTTTTGCTTCAGGTTAATGACCATAAAGCAATGATTTTTTTTTAAATAATAAATATTAACTGCTTGTATGTTACTATGTTTTCTTTTTTGATGATACGTTATTTTTTATAAGCATTAGAACCCCAGACTATCTAGCAGGAGATCAGATTACCTCCGACCGGAATAACTCAAAAATGCCGATTTAAACCGCTGTGGCTGTGTGTCTCTAGTGAACAAATTTGACAACTATTAACGAAAAAAGAAAAACATAGGAACACAGTTAATATCCTTCTTATTCAGTTTAAGAAATATCTTTCAATTTGGTCCAATATTGGAGGAGAAAATAGGCGAGAGCCAAACCTCGAATTATGACTTTTTACTTAAGGTGATTGCGCAGTGGTTACCGCGAAATTAATTTTTTTTTTTACATTTTTTGCAATTTGCAGGTCTGTTTCAGGTTGTATCTTGATCAAAATTTGATTCGCGACTATAACAGGTACGTATCTAAAGAATTATAATCATTAGAATCATTAATACATCTTCCTAACTTAGATTTGTACCACAAGAAGAAATCTCTCATGGAAAAGTGTTTGCGGTACAAATCTCACTTAGGAAGATTTATTAATGATTCTCATGATTATAATTCTATAAATACGTACCTGTTATAGTCGCGAATCAAATTTTGATCAAGATACAACCTGACACTGACCTGCAAATTGCAAAAAACGTAAGAAAATTTGAATTTCGCGGTCTACCACTTCCCATTCACCTTAAGCTTTTTCAAAAGTCTCTCCGACCGCATTTCCTCTTAATTCTCATCAAAAATACAGGATGGTAGGGAAGTCGAAGCTCGACCTGCTACCATGAATTTAGTAGGTATATGGTTCTGAACCCCTGACTTGAAATTTTATTTAAAAAAAATTCGCTGTTTCATACATATTGACCGCGTAGGTATTGCACGTTTCTATGAAACAGCTAGGGGATCTAGAATCATAATAATGCTAAATTCATGGTTAAAGTTTGCGCGTCGATGTGCGTGCCACCCTGTGTATTATACTTATCCTTACCAATATATAAAGGGGATTTATAAGCGTTGCTTAAATTTTAGCGATTAATCATACATTTTAACTGACTTCCAAAAAGGAGGAAGTTATACGAAAACTTCCTCCTTTTTGGAAGTCGGTTGTTTTGTTTTTGTAAAAAAGTTTTTTTAACGTTTAAACAACGTACAACGTTTATAAATAAACGGGATCGTAACCGTTAGCGTTTTTATCAAACCTGTATATATAAAATTCAAAGTCTTGACTGACTGATATATCAACGAACAGCCTAAACCGCTGGTCCTAGAGACATGAAATTTGGCGGGTGTGTTCTTTTTGAAGAGTAGGTATCCACTAAGAAAGAATTTTTCGAAATTCCATCCCTATGAGGGTGAATGGGGGAGGGTGAAACACGCGGATGAAGTCGCGAACAGAAGAAACAATGATGTTTAATATAAAAAACAATAATGTTATTTCAAAATGTAGTGTCTTACAGAAAGCATACCTACTTAATTTAAAAAAAATATGGTTTATCCGTTAGGTTAGTTTTCGATCTCATAATTGAATTTGATTGGTTGATTTTATAATTAGTAATCTGTAGGCGTGAGTTATTTAAAATGTGCGATATAAGCTGGTCATGATCGATTAGTTTTTTATGATAAGTATCTGGTCCTATCAGATATGTTAAAACTAACGGATCTACTAACAGTAAATCTGTAGAAAATTTTAAAATACTTAGATTTGACTTCTAGCCTTTGGTTAGAATGTAGTTATCATTGGCCTCCAAAACTTGAAAAAAATTTTCAAACCTGTTATGTATGTAGACTAGTATTTTGTAACTGTTTTGGAAATATGTAAGGATAGTAACGTTATAAATAACTGTCAGCCAAACTCCTTATAAACATGTATTTATCAAGAATTTTCAACCACGACGATTGTCTGCTAAATGGTCAAGTTATAAAGATGATGTTCAAAAATGGGCAATTATATTACAGATTGATATGAGGATATACAAAAATGAGTAAGTACTATGAAGCTTTAGATGAGAGCTTCACAATGTAATTTAAACAGCTATAAGTTTAGTAGTTTTGACTTGGATATATTATATTTATAGGAAGACTTTACATTACGACGCTATGTCGAGCACTGACTCAACTAAGCAAAAATACCATAAAAAATATGTGACACTTGCTTGAACTTTCGAATGGAACACGCGCTCAATTATAACCAGACTGCACTATAAAAGGTGAGGCTACATAGATCGCCTCTACAGTACCTACCTATAGGTATTGTGAAAAGGAACAATTTTCGTACGTAGAATCCTGAAACAAATTCTTTTGCTGATGTTTTCATGTAGGTATAGTCAGTCTTGTAAAGGTAGAGAAAGATGTTTGTTCCATAATATTGTATCAATTTGTAGCCACAAAACATTACAAATTGGTACTTAATTTAGCTACACTTTGATGCAGTACCTGAATTGTGGAGTCGTGGACAATTACATCACATAATGATATGGGCACATTCCATAAAATTCTGCCTCAAACAAATGGTGATGATGCGAAGAGTCTGTTTAGGTTCAGGGCCCAATAATAGATGCATTTAGGGTACAATGGGACTGTCATACGCATTGCGGTCATAAAAGTCCCTAATTAAATAAAGAATACAAGAATAAAATAAAATATACAACATATTTACATGCAATATTTTACCCTGACATTGATATTCTTGTATATCTGTGTCAGTGAGTCAACAATTATACATACCTACGTATTTCTGAATATAACATTCGCTTGATGATGAAAGGTTCATTCACACGTTTCATTCACCTGCGCGTACGTTCGCACTTGGCCGTCAAATGAGAGAGAAAGTGTAGTACTACGGACCTGAGGCGTTTAGTCATACGCGAGATGCTTTTAAGGTGAAATGAGAAACAATGTGAGAATTTTATTTATTTATTTATTTATTTTCCAACTTACACTATCATTACAGGAAAACCTATTGCGATAGTGTACTTATCTATACTCTTATTTTAACTTATATCATTAACATATTATTAAAATTATTTTTTTTAACTTATTACAAACAATGCATTCTTTGTGAACTCACTCAGTGAACAACAGAATAGGTCCGTGTCACTCGCTATGAGCTATAATTATTTTCGTTTAAGTGGCTAGCTGTTGCCCGTGACTTCATCTGCGTGTATTTTTTTTTTACACTAGTTTCGAGGATGAAAGTAGTCTTTGTCCTTCTCCAGCGGTGTAATTGCGTAACACACTAAACCCCTTACTAATAAATGTTGTATAGCGTCTGTGTAGTTCCAAAACGCTTTGTCTTCTTCTTTCAAAAGTCAAATTACTGACGACTGAAAGAGAGAAATCGGTGTGTGACTATTCGTCTGATGGAGTACGTTTATTAGTAAGGGGGTAACAGTAGGAATGTCTTTCATTTTTTGACAGTTCAATTACATTCATTGCGTGATTTATTTATTAAAACTTTATGCACAAGTGAAAAAATACTGTACAAAGGCATTTACGTTGTTGAGCAGACAAATTTATCAAACTTATGAAGCTTTAGCAATATTCAAATTGGAAGAAGGATTAGCAATATCCTTCAAAATTATTCAGATTTTGATTGATAGTGTGTTATGGAATTAGGGTACAGGTCCCAGGCTACTTTTCTGTCGTATTTCATAACGATCGAATCAGTGGCTAACCGGTGGTTTGAATGTTGGTGAAGTCAGGCCTTAGACGTTGAAAAGATAACCGACTGACAGAGTTATTTTTGCATTAGTATGAATTTGTAAAAGAAACTCTTTTGTTGTTCGATTTTCTTTTCTATCGACTTCAAAAAAGGAGGAGGTTCTTGGTAACAAAGATACAAGTGTAGCTTTGAAACTGAATACTGGCTCGATCTTGGTATCGATTTTCATAAATGTAATTCAATTACATAAGTATCAGTATTGGGTTACATTAAACCCTTGTTACGTTAAACTCATTTTACTTTAGACTTAGTTATTAGGGTTACTTTGGATGTAAGGTAGAGGAAAACATAATAAAGAAGATGGACTTGAGATCAAAATTCAAAATGGAATGCTTGTTACTTAGTAGGTGTCTATGGTTTCTGAAGCACGGCGGTATCACACCGCCAACACCTGAGAGAGAGTGCACCTGTGTCTGCGCACACACATCTATAATACATCCTGCGCTGAAGACTAGTCTTCGTCGATATTGGCTTCCATGGCGGAACCTATTACCAGTTACAGTTCGGTATTTAAATGATATTCTTCAAGCTTTTTTCTCCCAGTAGGTACCCAAGATCTGATCCCCGGGTATTACTAAGGAAAATGCCTTAATTAAGGAATCAAAATAGGACAGAACGGAAATGCATATGACTGCTTCGTTGGTTTATTGGCCGCAAGCTACGCTGAAAATGAGGTCCTATGTTTGATTCCCAGGTCGGGTAAAGTGTATATTTATTGGGTTTTTACAACAGGATTTTTTCAGTTGCAGTTAGGAGTCTGGATCTTATAGGTATGCCCGGTTGATGGCAAAGGTCTCGCCCCCTATTACATGGGACTTTAATATAACTGGCGAAATGTTTTATAGGTACACCTCTGCATAACCTTTGTAGATTGCAGGCGTGATGTTATGTATGTATGTAGGTAGAAATGCATGTTGCGAAATGACATATTTATGCCTCTGTCAATTGACTGAAAAGGCGATAATTTGTGCTACTTAACACTCACTTACGCCTGAATTATCGGCTTAACGTGAACATAACAAATTTTATGTCAGATATATTTTATGATATGTGTCGTTTGTGTCATAATCGTAAATCTCTATACCTACTAAGTGCGAAAATTTATTTAACTGTTTTCTCAATTAATGAAGTGCATTGCAAATGTTGTAACGTGTGAATTCGTCTTCCAATTTGTTAGATATGAATGACCTGAATGAATATTTAAAATTGGAAGACGTATTCTAGAAAATTGATTACTTAGAATAACCGCCTTACTAATAAACGTATTATATCAGATGAATAGTTACACACCAATTTCTCTCTTTCAGTCGTCAGCAAATTGACTTGGACAAAGCGCTGATACAGATGCTGGTAATCCGCAAACGTTACTTTTTTCGGTAAACATTCTGGTGGTCTGATACAGGGCTTCTAAATGATAACAGCCGCACGGGTCAATTGAAGGTTAAGCTACGCGTGCCGTGGTCGATTCGTAAATGGGTGACCATCCATTACATTAGAGACCGCTCCATGTTTCGGAAACCATACTGGCTGTTATTCACAGATCTTTGACCGTCGTAACGGGTAGTCAGAAGCCTAAAAACAACCAGTCTTACCAAGGAACATCGTGTTACCCAGTAATTTGGTTTTGGAGGTCAGATATGCAGTCGCTCCATGTAAAATACTGGTATTCAGCTGCATCTGGCTAGACTGGAAGCCTACCCCAACATAGTTTGGAAAAGGCTAGGCAGATTTTGATTCTGGTGGTATGTTATTGTACAGTCAGACAATACAAGTGACATAACATATATTTAATTATTCCCACATTTACCTTAAAGCAGATGATTTTCTACTCACGCATGTACTTGTTTCGTGTGACGTAACGGATGGCCCTCTGAATCATCTGCCCGTATCAACGCAATGTCTACAGAATTCAGGATGCGATTACGGAACAAAGTTGCCGCTCCACTATTTTTTAAATGATTGAGTCATTGCACGCGATGCGATGTAAGAGGAGACATTTTGGGTTACTGCGATTCAAATTTTATTGTTTCTTGTAAGAGTTAACCGAGAGGTAACTGTACTATTATGTTAACAGGATACAAATATCTGTATCCTGCAGGGTAATTACTTAACACATCAGTAGCAACGGGTTTCATTTTGACAGTTCAACAACATTCATTGTGTTATTTACGTTGTTGAGCAGACAATTTTTTCGAAGATTTAGAGCAATGGATTAACAATGGCGAAAAAATGCGGCCAAAAGGCTGTCGCACGAATGACGCTGGTTTCTAGTGCTGTTGCTCTAGCTCTTAAATATTTCTGACGAAAGACTTGGTTAGAAGTCGTTAAGTATGAGGTTGCAATTATGATTTTCTGGTATATATTTTTTTGTTATCATAACTTAGTAATTATGTAAGGTTCACACTGGTATCATGTTTAATCTTAATTAATGCCTTATAATGTAACTTAATGGATCTTAAACAACATTTTGAACGTGATAATCTGTAATAAGGTACTTAATAAGATTTTAGAACGTCTAGCCAACATTAAAAATGATGAAATTATCAAGGTTTATTAATATAATAGTAACTAAGGTTTGCAGATGTAAATAATTTAGCGTTCAATGTTTACTTCAGGAGGTCATTTCATTGACAACGTCAACGGGTACGATTTACTACTTTAGACCGCTAATAAATTAATTATAAATTGTCAGGTACATCCCCGAGCTTAGTATAATCAGCCTGTAATGTTCGCACTCATAGAATACAGGCCTCCTCTCTGTGAAAGGGAGTGGGCCGTATCCCACCACACGGGCCTAATGCGGGTTGGAAGAACTCTAAATTCGAAATTAAGATATTTTTAAACATTCTCCTTACTTACTTAAGTTTGTTAGTAAAAATTGCGAATGTCGCTGAAAAATGGACTCTTAAACTAGAAATCCAGAGTTGAATTTACCGTAAATTATGCCTACTACTTATAAGTAAAGCTAGTAAGTATTGTAGGTACTTATTAACGCATCATCAATATACGTAAAATCATCGGAATGATTACGTAAAGCGCAGTCATGCAAATCTTCAGTTCCGTTCACTAATTATTGCAAAAAAATAATTGAGTTAGGAATGCGTGTAACACTTTCGAATCGAAACTTAGTAAAATTTTAGTTCTAGTCTGATAAAACTAGTGTCATCGTAATTAATATCTTTGTAACCTATGCGTAGATGTGCTGTGTTTTAATAGATAGGCATTGCTCTTTAATATTAGAACAGGTTAAACGCAACTGACCTCAAACAAATACAAATTAGAACCTAACTTAAGTCTATTCAAACTCATGTTTCAAATAAATCTTATTTCAAGTTAAACAAAAATATCAACTTTATTTTAATGGTAATTAAGTTGATTTCAGAGTGACTAGCATTATTGAAAAAGTTATAAAAATGTTTGAAATTGTAGCGCAAACTGAACTTTATCGTGTAGAATTTAAAGTTATTTTTCCATAAACTCATATTTGTTTACATTTTTGGCAAATAAATCGCGAATGCAGATCAAATCGTTTTGTATTTCTCCGAACAAACGGTCCGCTTTGGATTTTGGCTGCTCGTCATGGGTTCGTTCTCATTTTTAGAGGGCCTACTATATCTAAGCTGCCTGCTGCTTCCTGACTTCGATAGTTTGAACCATTCAATCCTCGTCTATTCAATCTAAACTCCTTGGTTAAACTTAAATTATTCAATTAACTGCCGGGGAGTTTGTCGTGCCACTTCTTTTTCCCAATTTATTAAGCTCTAGAAAGAGGTACAGGGCGGGCGTTTTGGGGGACTGTCTTGTGTAAAAAATGCTGATTCTCAGCCTAGTTTGAATAAATTAATTTTGATTTTAAAATACTTTCTTAACAGATGTCTACGCTAATAGGAACTCACCTGCCAAACAACTCGCTACGCTTTAAAGTTTCGTAGATGCTTGTAGATGGTAAGATTACGACAAGTAACAAGCGATAACAGCATTTGTGAGCGCAAAGTCGTGGGTAAAAGCTATAATCCTGTGACTAGAAAGATACTTTCGATCTCGTTCGGTACGTCGTGTACCGTAGTAGTTCAGTCGTGCGTTGTCGTTAGTTGTCCGGTGTGCGTATACATTGCTACACGACTTTTTGGAACGATGTTCTTTATCGCACGTTATACTCTGCATACTACTTAGCAAGTGAAAGCTGGAAATAAGAAGTGTAACAGTTTAACCGTACTGTTCTTTTTTTTATTTGTAATTTCTTTGCGCTTAAAGTTTGTCCATTTATTTCATATACAGATAAACATTGTTCCAATCGGATGTCCCACGACACCACTCGACTTTTTAGGAGTTGTGAAGAATCACCTATACTTAATGATACATTAATTCCTTATACGTATACATGCAGTACCTAACCTACCCAAAATATATTGGGATAAGTGCAAGATAAAACAGGGATTCAGAAATTAAAATAATGGCGTAGTACTATTATGTATTCTGTGATAATGGTGGAAAGGCGTCGAAATCCCAAGAGTTCATATTGTAGGTACTTGAAACATCTTAATTTAAAGCAGATTATTAGTTTTTATAAAGGCGTCTGTTGACACACATATCACACATACACACATTTATTAATGAAGACATGAAAAGCGTATATAGGTATACATTCTCCTCTCTCTCTCTTCGCATCATATTTATCGCAAATAAACGTATTTTCTTTTCTTTTTTTGCTCCTTCAAGCCCTAAACGGAAAGAAACTTCGTTATTTCTACAAATAACATTTTATGTCAGACACTAAGCTATCACCATGCAATCATTTCAAACCACCAGAGGGGCAATTCTCGTAATTTTTAAGAACGTTCACAGTCTGAAGGCCAATTCTCGTTATTTAAAACGTTCAAAATCTAATCGCAGTCTCATCTCGGCGACAAACAAATGTCAAAAAGTTGTCAAAATGTAGAGAAATTTGAGGTATTTTTGACATATTGAGACTGAGATCAGACTGTGAACGTTCTTAAAAATTACGAGAATTGCCCCTCTGATCTCAGTCTCAATCTGTCAAAAATACTTGAAATTTCCCTACGTTTTGACAAGTTTTTGACATTTGTTTTTCGCCGAGATGAGACTGCGACTAGATTTTGAACGTTTTAAATTACGAGAATTGGCCTACAGGAATTCCAGTTGATGTTCGCAGTGCAAAAGGTCAAAACTACAATGGAAACTCGCGCAGAAAGCAAGCACCTAACCCATGTTTAAGGAAGCTCAGTCGATGTTCGGCTTGCTAGTGGCACACAGGGGTTCGGCAGAGATAGTGCTAGTGGTTTACGATACGTTCCGTAGTGCTGACTGATAAGTGTGAAAGTGATAACGAATCGAGGATATTTTTAGAGAGGTTTGTTTTTTTTTATGAGTATCCAGGGTAAGAAGGAAATCTAGATGTTGTTCCTTTTTGTTGTTGTTGTTGTTAATTTTGAGTGTTTTGTAAACAATGAGTGTGGGACTTAAACAAATTAAGTTTAAGGTTTGGAAATATTTCCAGATTGTGTTGAATGTATTTTTTAATTCATAAATTATGATAGACACATACCTACATACATAAAGTAAAGCCCCCTTTGGAAAAAGGCGTGAAATTATATATGTATGACAGTATGTATATAAGATGGATTGGCCTCGGAACATCAAATTAGAGCAGGTTTTCCACGGATGTTTACTTTACAATTGGTTTTTAAAATTGGGATCTATTTTTGATCCCAATTCCAATAAAGAACAACAAATTAATTTTATTTATTCTTTACTTTTATCTTTTTCTATAATAAAGAATAATATAGGCAACTACTAATGCTATTTCGTAATAAGCTTTACTAAGCTCTCGATGTGATAAGAAGTGCAGAAGCATAAGGAAGTTTGAGCTTAGATGGAAGTAAGATGTATCTTGGTCCTTCAATAATAACTGAATAATTAATCAATCAACTCAGCCTATCGCAGACTACTGCTGGACATAGGTCTCTTCCACAACAATATTTCCTCCGTCTTCCGCATCCAGTCTGTCCCAGCAAACTTTTTAGGGTCGTCGGTCCATCTAGCGGGCGGCTGGGGGTGTTCCATACTACGCTTGCGTATACGCGGTCTCCATTTCACGTCTGCTCCATCCGTTTTCCGAGTAACATCCGATTAACATGGCCAGCCCACTGCCACTTCAGCTTGCTTACTCAGCAAGCTATGTCGGTAACTCCTGTTCTTTTCTGGATAATTTCATTTCTGATCACGCTACGCTTAATAATGCAAAAACTGAATTCATACATTCAAATTATAACTAAAGAAATAAATAAAGAAATAACGCCGTTTAATAACGTTTATTAGGACGCAGTTTGTGAAACACAAAAACAAAAGTACCTAGTAAAATACAACCGACTTCCAAAAAAAACTACAAAGTGAAAAATTACTTTATTTTCGGAAGTCGGTGTCGTTGGTTCCGCATTTTCGTTTATTGACACCGACTTCCCCGAAATTAAAGTAATTTTTCACTTTGTAGTTTTTTTTGGAAGTCGGTTGGTTTTTTTTTGTAAAAAAGTTTTTATTTTTCACTTTTTAGTGGGTCAGTTTGTAATTTATCTAAGTTACAATAGCCTAATGTCAACTGCTCATCACCTTTTACAAAATATTGCTTTTCCCGATGCAAGGACGTTAATTGTTGAGGAGTTCTGTAGAACTGGAGCTGATTGAAAAGTCACTAGCAGCTCCACTTCACCATACGAATTGTGACGAGCTAAATTGCTTAGCAACAACATTAAAGTACCCAGTCGAATCGCAACCTGTGAAATACTTATTATTGAGTAGTTCCGATGGCCATCTTTGGTCTTTATCATCAGTTCCACTTCACCAAATGGTGCTTTCCGAGAGCGAATGCACGATTTACTATAAAAAATATTCAAATCGCTATAGTTGTACCTATAAAATTTGAGGGTTTCCCTCGATTTCTATGAGATTCCCTCATCAGATTCCGACTTGGTGACAGTGGGACCACCTCGGGAGCATACCCTTTCAAACGAAAAAATATTTTTTCAAATCGGTCCACAATTGACGGAGAAATCGGTGAACATCATAAAAAAAAAACACATAAAGTCGAACATATAACCTCCTCCTTTTTGAAAGTTAAAAAAGTGAAAATAATGTTTTAACAACAATAAAGTAATAGTATAGAGTATAATAGATTACATGTAAGAGTATAGGCAACAAGCGACTTCCTATTTGTGAAGTTGATTACGGCAACATCCCTTTTATGTACGTTTGCCCCGCACGGCCCCGCTGAATTTGCGATTTAGGTGTGCACCAATGGAATGTACTCGCCTCTAGGAGTATATGTACCGGTTTCTTTTTCAATGTACCTCTGTACTTTTGAAGAAATATGCATAAAAAGGGGGCCGTGCCAGCCAAACGTTTTCAGCACGGCCCCCGTGTAACTTGAAAAATATAAAGCGTATTAAAAAGGTTCATATACTCAAGGAATGTACTCTATTAACACGTTATATGTACCGTAACAGATATTGTGAATTCGTAATAACAAATAATATATAGATGTGGAAAGGGGGCCGTGCTGAAAAAAAAACATATAAGAAAATATCTAAAAAAGACAAAACAACCTTAGCCAAAAACTATTAAAATATAATTGATGTTTGGCAAGTAACATATGTACCGCATTAGTTTCTCATACAACTTGCAAAATTTAAAATATAAACCAATTTTTGTTTATTCAGCACGGCCCTCTATAGTTGCCTATATCTTTTTAAATATGACATGTTTGTTTACAAAATTCGACTTCCTAAATTATGTATAGGAGTACATTCGTTCCCAATAAATTGCGATTCTGCTGTATTAGTACTTTAAAAGATAAATTGAATCAAAAATATCATATAATACAACCGATAGGGTGACCATGATTCCACGTACACATACATACATAATCAGCCTATAATTCCAACTGCTGGGACACAGGCCTCCTCTCTGTGAGAGGTAGCCGTAATCCACCACGCGGGCCCAGTGCGGTTTGGTAGATGTCACATGTCTTCGAATTTTTGGTTCTAGGACATGCCGGTTTCCTCACGATGTTTTCCTATGATTCGTGATTCCACGTGAGAATGGATAAAAAACTTCTGCATAATTTGAGTAAATCTTTAGTAAAATCAAAAATATCGTAATCTGTATTAACGATAACTATAAGGGCATTTTCGTCAAAATAGCTACCAACCCTCTTATGGGATGTCCCATACATACAAGTTGCAAATAACTAACATTTTTATGACATGGAAGTATCGATTAATTATTGAATAGATGCAAAAGACTAAAGTTTTCTTTTTTTACTTAAATTATTAACAGAAACTTAAAACAAATAACAAAATTAAATCCAGAATTGTGGCATCTTACGTCTTGCAGTACTGTCCTCTTTTAGATGTGACCTATGTTAAACTATTTCTTCGCTATTTGCTTCTTATTACATACTCCACATATTTTAGTTTTTGTTATCAATTTGTAGCTTTCAATCATGTTAAACTCTATAATATTATAATACAAGTATTTAATAACATTTTAAAATTTATATTCTGTCCCCTTGGTATGTGTTAAGTGGACATGTCCTTGCACCGTGACCGTAAATTGAATCCATTTTAGTACTGATTTTTTTCTACTACTCGCCGATTTTTTATTTAAATAACAACACCAAATCAAATATGTTAACACCAGCAGCCTTTTTGAAGTGTCAGTTTTGATCTGTCTTCAGTGGACACTCGAGTTCGACCGGCCTTTTTCCGGACTTTTTTATTATCTGGTAACGGTCATGACCAAAACGTATCTAAGTTACTATTTATTTACATATATTATTTGAAATAAGCGCCTTATAATAAAAAAAAAATACATACATAGCAAAATTTGTAAGATTTATCATTCGACTAAACCAAGAATTAGCTAAAATATCCAAAACAATTTCAGTAAGCTATTTTCAAAGATAGGTAGCAGTTTAAACGAAAATGCCCATAATAGTAGTAAGTAATAGGTCGCAAATCAACAAGTTTCGCTCAAAAGGCTTAAAAAAATCACAGATATATTTCCAATAAATCACACGGATTGAACCGTACATTACAATAAAATTACAGATTCATTACATTTCACAGATTACTGTGATTATTCTATAGGTAAACGTAAGTTTACCTATACAGTTTTCTGTGATTATTCTATAGGTAAACGTAAGTTTACCTATAGAATAATCACAGAAAACTATAACTATGTGTCACTAACACTACAGAGCTTAAAAGGCTTTGAAAAATCACAGATACGTTTCCAACAATTCACATCGATTGAAGTACCTATATTACAATAATATTACTTAGATTAATCACATTAATATTATTTGGAATAATCACAGGCAACTAATTCAACCTACGTAATCACAGTAGTGTTTCAAGCAACTGTAATAATTAGAATATTGTTATTATTTTTACATAATTATAAAACATCAAAGATCACTCGCGAATCATATTTAGATTAACATACAACCTGACGCTGACCTGCAATTGCAAAAAATCGTATGAAAATTTGTATTTCGCGGGCTACACTGAAGCAAATACCCATAAGTAACGTCATACTCATAAGTAACGTCTAATTTTATAAACGTCTAATATACCTATGGTAGGTATACGCCTATAAAGTTAGGTTTTGTGACTTAAGAATTCTAACCTTAGACTTAATCAAGAAATGATTACGCAACAAGCAATTACTTCTATTGTATACGGGTGTAAGACTTAGCACACTCTCGCTTACACTTCACTGTGCCGTGAGCGGGTGCTTCATACATTTTGATATTTTAAAATTTTATTAAATAAACCTAGTACTTAAGTAAATTGATTTTAGTACATATCAAATCCGTTTCTTAAGTACAAATAAATTATATGATTACTTTCAACTACCTGTTTATTAACATTCCATTTCCGTGCTTGAAATAGAATTCACTGCTCAACGACACGTAGAAAACACGTGAATACTGAAATTAATGGAGCAATGTTTACATTTACTGCTGTAGGTATATTGTGCGCGTAAAGATGTGACTGATCAATAAACACTCGAGCGCAACTGCGCAACATGAAGTAACCGCGACACCAGCGCCACTTCAAAAATCACGGTAGCGTCAGTGGACTAATAGCGACCGCACAGGACAAGTTTTAACTGATTTAATTCCCTTAAAAGATGTCATCGCTAATATTAATTTTCAAGAAAAAAAAAATTGTACAAAAAGAATGTTTATTTCAATGTAGTCACATAATTTAATTATTTATTATTATTTATTTATTTATATATACTTTATTGTACACCAGAAAATACATAACAAAAAAAAACACTTATTACTACAAAACATACAATGGGCGGCCTTAGAATATAATTATGTACCTAATATATGGAACCATGGTCACCCTATCAGTTGTATTATATGATATTTTTGATCCAATTTATCTTTTAAAGTACTAATACAGCAGAATCGCAATTTATTGGGAACGAATGTACTCCTATACATAATTTAGGAAGTCGAATTTTGTAAACAAACATGTCATATTTAAAAAGATATAGGCAACTATAGAGGGCCGTGCTGAATAAACTAAAATTGGTTTATATTTTAAATTTTGCAAGTCGTATGAGAAACTAATGCGGTACATATGTTACTTGCCAAACATCAATTATATTTTAATAGTTTTTGGCTAAGGTTGTTTTGTCTTTTTTAGATATTTTCTTATATGTTTTTTTTTTCAGCACGGCCCCCTTTCCACATCTATATATTATTTGTTATTACGAATTCACAATATCTGTTACGGTACATATAACGTGTTAATAGAGTACATTCCTTGAGTATATGAACCTTTTTAATACGCTTTATATTTTTCAAGTTATACGGGGGCCGTGCTGAAAACGTTTGGCTGGCACGGCCCCCTTTTTATGCATATTTCTTCAAAAGTACAGAGGTACATTGAAAAAGAAACCGGTACATATACTCCTAGAGGCGAGTACATTCCATTGGTGCACACCTAAATCGCAAATTCAGCGGGGCCGTGCGGGGCAAATGTACATTCCCTTTTGACCATTAAGTAAAACCCTCTTTAGGTGGTAATTGCATTTTGCAGTCGTAAATATTATTAATACCTTAATCATGTTAATAATTGGGAAAAGGCTGGGTATCTACCTAGCGTCTTCTCAACTATATTGCGGTCGGTTTCTGATCTAAATGGATTCATCTGATCTCCACAATCCAGTTACTGGTTAACACATTACGCTTTGGTAATCTGTTTGTCAGTCTTTTGGGCTTCTGACTACTTATAACGACTGTCAATGATCTGCGAATAACAGCCGGGACCAACGGCTTAGCGTGTTTTCCGAGGTACGGAGGGGTCTTGATATGTATTATTATTGTCTATCTATGTTTCATATAAAAAAGCACGCAGAATGTTGCTACTAGTGTATCAAACTTTTAATTTAGCTATAAACTGGTGTTCGACATGCAGACATCAGAATTATATGCTCAAAACTCTTACACTGAATTATAGCATATAACTATATTATTACTAGCTGACCCCGCAAACGTAGTTTTGCAAAAAAAAAAAAATAGATAGTAGCCGATTCTCAGACCTACTGAATATGCATATAAAATTTCGGAACCGTTTCGGAGGAGTATGGTAACTAACACTGTGACAGGAGAATATTATATATTAGATTATGTACCTACACATCGTAACAAAGGGGTATGTAAGAACAGCGAAAATAATATACAACTAGCATTATAAAATTAATTTCTACTAAGATTACTAATAACTACAGCCAAATTGTAAATCTTTTTTAGAAGCTAGATAACGTGTGGATTTTGACCTTTAGTAAACAAGGCCAAGCATTTGTTTTGGCCTTAGTTAGTAGTGACAAGTAACTAAAAATGAATTGCGTGAAGTATTGTTTTACAGCCTCACTAATAAACTTTTACGTAGGTATGACGTATACCGGAGTTATAACGCTTACTCTACCAATAATAGTAGATTGTTGCATCGAAAGCAAAGTCAGAACTATTAAAACACGAGAGTCATGTTGGTGCCCGAGCGCACGCGAGGGCACTAAATTAACACGAGTGCATTAATACTCACTTAAGCAAGGTGCGTAATCTACTTTTCTTTCAACTACCAATCTAGCTACCGTGATAAAATATACCTAGGTACTCAAAATAAAAAATCAAAACAAGGTATCCCGCGACTTTTGTTTTAAAATTTTTATTAAGTTATTAACAATTTCATTTACAGCTGTTTTTATACTATTTGGAGTTGAATTCATTTCGCTATCGCTGTCTGTTTCCATTTTTTTAAACTTTTCTTGCCAAATAATTATGAAGTAAGTATCAAAGTTTTACAATGATACAAAATGCACGCCATTTTTTTTTCACCAAGTCGGTTTTATTCAGCCGATTTTTATTTTCAGCCAGTATCTTTTTGATCTAATGCATACATTTTAAATTAAACGTAATGAGATATATTAAACCTCTGTGGTAAATTTATATGTAAATACAAAGTAGAAAAGAGTGCATTAATGAAATACTGTGCAACAATGTGATTTCAAATAACTTTACTGCACTGTTTTGGTTCTAAGCTAAAAATACGTCCTTTGTGATCGGTTTTGCAGTGATTAATGATAACATTACTACGGAGTTGAAAGAAAAAGATATTTGACAATTCACTTGTACAGATTTGTTATAGCGGGAGTTTTTATGGTATGAGAACTTACAAAACTGTTATTCAGTCCTCAACCCTTGTAAAGTGAGCGCGTAGCCGTATTAACTGGAGATCTGGCGGGCAAATTTACTAATTTTTAGGAACGCTCGCATCCAAATCTGTGTCAATGATGGAATTATTTGCATTATTTCGATGTTTTTGATGAAATAGTCCATTAAGAACCACCAAGAAGAAGAAAATGTTACAAAATTCTTCAGCCGATTTTCTTAGCTTATCGATGGTAAACCTTGGCTAAATAATAACAGCCGCACAGGTCGATCGATCAGGTTATGCTACGCTTGCCGCGGTTGCTCTGTGGACGGGTGACATCTTTATATACCGAGACCCGTCCATGCCTCGGAAAGCACGTTAAGCCGTTGGTCCCGGCTGTCATTCGTGGATCTTTGACAGGCGTTACGGGTAGTGAGAAGCCCGAAAGTCTGACAACCATCCATGTAAAACACTGGTATTCAGCTGCATCCGGTTAGACTGGAAGTCGACCCCAAAATAGTTGGGAAAAGGCTAGGCAGATGATGATCGATGGTAAAAAATTCATACATCTTTGGCCTAAAATTCAGCTGTACGAACTCTGCTTACTGATGCAGTCATAAGATCATCAAATGCACAGGTGGCATGCGGCGCAGGATGAAAGGTGGGCCGTCGTCTGTGGGGAGGTGCCGCATACACACTTGAGATCTGAGCTGTTCTTGAACCCCCATCTGTGGAGATTGACTTTGATCCGGCCGACTTGGGTCCGAAGTCTAGAGATTTCCAAGTCGACCACGGTAACGCGTGCCCAAACGGAAGGCTCTCAAATCAGCCCCTGTTATACAGGTATTGAAATAGTTAAGGGCCTATACCACAGATTACTAAATAGTTACCTATACTACCTCAAATGGCTTAGCATGATCCTCTGTTATGTCGAAAAAACTGCAGCATTAATTTTGAAATAAATATATGGTAAAGTTGAGGATTAATGTTAGGTCTTATGTTTGACGAAAATACGATTCCATAAAATTTTCTCGATAGAAAAAAAATTCAAAGTTACCTCCAAACCGAACAATAAACCGCTGGTATTCAAAAAATACTTCAAATTAGATCATGGAACTTTGCATACTAACGGAACTAACTATAAAGCAGGTCTTATGTTTTATAAATTGCCATTATTTTCACTGTAAAGAGCAAATACCTAATTTCCTCTTTTAGTACTTCTAGGTTACTACTTTTATTTTTTTGGGTAATAGTTGAATGTTTATTTTATTGGTTACTACTTGACTATCTATATACTACTATCTATATATCTATACGTTTCTCGAGGTGCCGAAGTAGATACTGAAGTGTCAGATTAGTGAGAATACTGTATTGGCGTCGTTGTCCATCACTTTTCTTGCAATAGACTTTGCACTTTTCTTGATTTTGTGCCCACACCATAAATTATTATTTTAAGTCTATACGTGAGGATTTATAATTGGCTTTCGGGTGACTATGGTTTCCTTTTTGTGTTTGTTTTTATTAGCTGTAAGTCCTCCATGTATATTACAATAAAAATAGAATACAATATTTTTTGTACACCATATATATTGTAGATATAAATGCAGAAATTTTATAAAGGAACACAACGAGCGGTCATAACGGTAAGAGCGATCTTTTAAAGACAACCTTTGGATGGGGAAGGAGATACAATACTGTAGGTAGTCTGTGGCGTACCATTTACATAATAAAATAAATACATAAGTAGGTACATAAAGCAATCTTGACATTATTCAAACAATTTAAATTTTCAATTCTTTATTAGTGGTTGTAATAGAAATCATATCACTTGGTTTTAATAGGTTATTTTATTATATATGTAATTTTATTTATCCTTTTGATAGATTCTTATTTTGTAAATGTGAGGACTTTGTAGGCCTTGTAGACTTTAGATCTGTAGACAATTTTTTATTGTATCAAGTACCTGGTACTTGTTGACAGCCCTACGCTGTCCTCCCATACATACTGTAATTTGAAAACATAGTAAAAGCCAATTATTTTTAACAGAGTAAACATGGAATTTCTTGCCGGTTCCTCTCCATAGGAAACGACCAATTGGAACCGTTCTCCTAACTTCTGACGTTTCATAAGTGCCCATGTAGACTTATGTGAAATAAAATATTTTGATTTTGAATCTAGCAACTAATCTATATAAATATAATTATATGTAATAATAATCATGAAACAGGAGCGAAGAAATTATAATGACGAAGTATGAGCATTATTGCGTTTAATTACCGCTGCTGTTACTTTAGATAATAATCTCAGCTTACTTTTCCGGATATGAAAGGAGCAGCGAAAATATCATTACTTAAATACAAATTAAGTGGATACTGTAACGTTACGTTACAGCCCACTTCTTTTGAAGAATATTACGGAAGTGACGATCATCATGAAGTGTTAAGAAGGTTGTGACTTTTGTGTTTGAAGATACTAATCACCTTTCTTATTGCCTGCCGTGTGAAAACTTGAGAATTCGTCTTTTGGACGCCTTGGGTTTTCGATTTTTATGACAAAACCGGCTTGAAACCGAAAATCTGAAGACATACATTTCGTATATTCCCCGTGGTCCCTGCCGTAGTCCCTGAAAGGGACCGAGGGGATTTTTCCCTCGTGGTTCCTGCGAGAAATAAAATGATGCCGAATTAAAATGGTGCTTCCTCCCTTAGTCGCTGGAAGGTATTACGTTGACATCTACCAACCCGCACTATCTCACAGAAAGCAGGCCTGCTCGCAGCTATGCCCGCGTTGTAGTCGACTATACTTGATTAAATAAAAAAAATATATACATAATTCCTGAAATTCTTTCATTGGCAGACCAGTGAAAGAATTTTTGAAATCAGATCAGTACTTCGACAAATTACCTTCTACATCCAAACTTTACCTTTTTATAATATTAGTGTAGATTCAATCAATCAAGGTGGCAGTAAGCATTCGTTTCATGGAGATAATAATTATTTACATTAATCTTCTATTTTCAGGAAACACCAGCAAAATGCGGAATCGAGTCAGCGTAGTAAAATGGCCTCTTCGGAACATCTGCGGCCCTGGTCGTCATATATCCAACACAGCGCGAGGTAGCCAGGCATCCGACGGTGCATTAGAAATCGGTGCGTAGTATTAAATGATTTCCTTTACTTGATTAAAGCCAATCACCAGTTTAATCGTGGTCTAAGCTGGTTGATATCTACATGATTTCCATGGTTAAGTAGTAGGTAATGGGAAAAAATTATGGTTTCACCCGCGTAAGTTTTGATCCCGTGGGAATATCGGGATAAAAAGTATCCTATGTGTTATTCTGATGTATAAGCTATATTACTGTACAGTTTCATCAAAATCCGTTCAGTAGTTTTTGCGTGAAAGAGTAACAAACATCCATCCTCACAAACTTTCGCATTTATAATATTAGTAGGATGTATTTCAGATTTTTTTAAAGTATATAGATACTTATGCTCGATATGTAGGCAGTAATGAAAAAAAAAATAAACCTAATATCAAATTATTTATTCTGACCGACTATTATTGTATCAAAAATGATCTAGGAATCAAAAGCATGTAGTTTTATTTTTACCTGACTGCGGCAAAGCCCAAAAGTAGGGTTATGTGTTTGATCTGTATGTAAGTATGCATGTATGTCCGTTTCTTTGTTCCCTCGTAACTCCTCAACGAATGGCTAAAATTATTTAGATTTGTCTTGGTAGCGCGCGTACCACTGGCTACATTAAAATAAAAAAAAAAACAAAGTAAAATGGAGGATTTGGGGTGCCATAATATTGTGGAGTTCGAATTTTTTTTTCTTCTAATACGAGTGGGATTTCAAAATGAAGGGTTTTAAAAGGTGATTATACAAAAATATATACAATGTATATGGTTAAAAGTAATTCGAAGTGACAAATCGTAAAAAACACGAACTAAAATCGTCTGTGAAATCTTTCATATTTGTAAACTAAAACTCTGGAAATAAAAAAAAGCAATTATAAAAACTAAAAAACCCGACTGCGGTAAAAAACTTAAGTGAAAAAAAAAAAAAACTGAAAAGTTAAAAACAAGCCAATTATAAATTAACTTTTTTTTAAATAATCCAGCCTAATCTGTCTACACAATTTTAGATGATTAAGGGCTGATTTTTCAATAGTCAGATAACTTTTATCTGAAGAGTAAAAATATAACACTGACATATTTTCTATACAAAAGCTGTAAAACCGCAATATTTATTCCTCAGATAAAACCTATCTGGATAATAAAAAATTAGCCCAATACAATCACTTCTTACAACTTTTAAACCTTACAGGTAGTTTTGTGCCATTCTTCACACGCACGGTCGATACGTTGCGCAAGAGTTCGCGCTGTTTGAGCATGCAAGTGATAGTATTGCATGCAGTAATTAAATCTAGATCTGTATGGTTACGTAACGATGTAAATATAGTAAAATATATTTAATTAAATGACAATGCTGCCAGTCTTCTGGGCACGTTTCCGGATGACAGCGATGCGGGTGCCTAAATATACTTTTGTTTTTGTATTTATTATTATTTTTTAAATTTAGTAACTAGTGTAAATAGTTAGTTAATTATGAAAATAAACGATATTTATTGTGTATATCTAAATTAAACTGAATTAATTAAATAATTATAATTTGATTATAATTATGATTTGATTATAATTATTTAATTATAATTATTATAATTTAATTATAATTATTATAATTTAATTATAATAATAATTATTATAAATTAATTATGTTGGGGAGGTTTGCAGAGCGGAAACACAAGTTATGTGGTTAAACATATATTAGGAAGGTCATGGTGAACAATGTAGAAAATGGAAACAAATGAAAAAACTTTACGTCAATATTACATTTAAAACAGTTTTTCATCTAGCCAGTAGTTACTGTCAGTACATGGAGGTGATATACCTTCAACACACCCCCTCAACTCATGTACGATACGATTCACAAATAATAAACCTATCTTTATTTTCTCACACACAATCCTAACGCACTTGTTAGTAATTCGTGTCTTACGCGAGGCAAAGGTTTGGTGAGAACATCTGCCAACATCTTATCAGTTGACAAATGTTCCAATGTTATAGCTTTATTGGAACGTAGCACATCCCTTATAAAGAAATGTCTAATGTCAATGTGCTTACTTTTCGCATGATGTATACCATGATCCTCAGCAAGGCAAATAGCACTTAAGTTATCAGCATGCATTCTTACCTTACAGAGTTGATGTAAACCTAGTTCTTTCAACAGGCTATTCAAATACACAGCTTCTTTCATAGCTTCTGCCAAACTCACAAACTCAGCCTCACAAGTAGAAGTCGCAACGATGCGTTGCTTTTGTGAAGTCCATGATATGCTTGCGCCCCCTAGAACGAATAAATAACCCGTAAAGGATCGTCTATCAATGAGGCAGTTACCCCAATCTGCATCTGCATACCCTTGTATGCATAACCCTGTCGGCTTAAACGCCAAACCATGAGTTATCGTACCTTTCAAGTATCGAAGAACTCGCTTCGCAGCCCTCCAATGAGTTTCCTGCGGGTTTTCTGCAAACTGTGCAAGTTTTGCCGTAGCGTTGGCGATATCAGGTCTAGTTGCTACACTTAAATACATGAGTGCTCCAATAAGTTCTCTATACGGAAATTGTTTCCCTTTTATTACTTCTTTTTCACTAATAACAGGATTTCCGATTTCCATTGGAGTCTGGATTGGATTGCAACTATCCATAGCAAATTTCTTCAAAATATCTTTTATATACTTCTCTTGTGACAAGAAATACTCATTGCCACTTTTCTTTATATTTATCCCGAGACAGAAGGTTGCTTGACCAAAGTCTTTAAGCTCAAATCTCCTCGCTAATTCCTGCTTGAATTTATCTATATACAATCTATTTTTTGATGCGATTAATACGTCATCCACGTAAACAACAACAAAAAGATCTGATCCACCTTTATTGCCTTTGTGATACAAACAAGGTTCATTTATCGTAGGTTTCAATCCCATTTCTCTCAGCTTCTCGTCCAGTTTAATATTCCACTGTCGTCCAGCTTGTTTGAGACCGTAAAGAGATTTCTTCAGACGACAGGTGTCACCACCTGCTTTCATATCTTCAAGCATTTTAGCAGCTTTTTTACCTACTGCAGAATTAACGCCATCTGCATTTTTTAGTTTCTCTAAACCTTCTTTCAGCAGCTCTGGGATCTTCATATAAATATCTTCGTTCAGATCACCGTTTAAATAGGCGGTATTTATATCTATCTGGTCAATGTCCATGCCCATTTCGACAGCTAAGGCGACCAACAAACGTACAGTTGCAATTCTCGCAACTGGGGCGAATGTCTTATTATAATCTAGGCCATGTTGCTGACTGTATCCTTTTGCTACTAGTCTGGCCTTCTTTTTCTCGGTATTGTCAACATTTAGCTTTGTAGTCAGCACGTATCGACATCCTACGATATTACGATCTGAAGGTTTCTTCACAATTTCCCACGTGTCGTTATTTACTAGACTCCTTATTTCTGAAAGAATCGCTTCATCCCATTGGACCTTTTCGTCAGATGCTAAAGCTTCCTTCAACGTGGTTTCAATTGCTCCAACAAAATCATCAGTGTCGACGTATTCTTCCGTCGATGACTCATTGTCGCTACTCTCTTCTACCTCAACCATGTTGTAGATTTTACGAGGGCGGCCAACCTGTCCTTTCTGAATCCTTGGCCTTCCAGGACCTCTTTTTAAAGTAACGTTTCTATTACCAATTCCAGTAGATTCTGTATTCTCTGATGTTCCTTCATCAATCACTGGCACATTCGGTTGAATATCTAATGGAACTTCTTCTCTTAAATTTTCATCACTAAATGGCACATCCGACTGTTCTTTAGTTTGAATTTCTATATCAACAGTCTTTCTCACAATACTCTTTTCATATTGTGGTTCTATTAGTGATTTATTTGAGACCTTACACTCAATTTTAGTCAGTTTACCTTCCTGAAATTTTACATCTCTCGACACTACGATTTTTCTACTCTCAGGTATCCATATTTTATAGCCTTTAGCATCAGCTGGATAACCCACAAAAATGCCAAGTGAACTTCGTGCTGCAAACTTATCTTTACCTGGTTCCTTATCCAAGACGTGTACTTCCGTGCCAAATGTTTTTAAATATTTGACATTCACAGGTCTCTCAAACCATTTTTCGTATGGAATTTCGCCATTTAGACTACTAGTTGGGCACCTATTACGCAAATAACATGCAGTAGCTACAGCCTCTGCCCAAAAACTTGGTGAAATACCTGACGATAAGATCATGCACCTTGCCATCTCAATCAACGTACGGTTCATCCGTTCAGCGATGCCGTTACTTTGAGGTGAGTATGGCGTCGTAAAACGTCTCTTAATTCCTTCATTTTCTAAATATTCATTGAATAAATTATTGTTGTATTCAGTTCCGTTATCCGTGTGTAAAAATTTAATTTTTCTTCCTGTCAAATTTTCTACATGACATTTAAAAATTTTAAACTTTGACAAAACGTCACTTTTATTTTTCAGCATAAAGACGTCACACCAACGAGTACAGTCGTCAATAAAAGTAACAAAGTATTTATTTCCGCCATTCGATTGAACTCTCATTGGACCTACCACATCAGAGTATATTATTCGCAATTTTTCGTTGCAGCGTAAACTGGATTTCACAAAAGGCAACGACACCATTTTACCCTTAGCGCACACATCACAATCATGCAAGTTACTATCGATCTTCATCGGATCAATACCTGATTTCTTTAGTACTTTCATAAGATCCCTAGCATTCAGATGTCCCATACGCTCATGCCATCTATACAGATCAACACTTTCACTACTTACCACAGACGCTGAAGCGTCCAGCTCCCTCAAGTAATATAAATCACCTCGCCGATCAGCGGTCAGTTTTACCTCACCCTTTTTAACTACATAGGCTACGTCATGCTTGAACGTGACTTCACAACCTCGTTCGGTAAGTTGGGCGATGGAAATTAAATTACTACGTAAATCGGGAACCAATAGGGTATTTTCAAATTTAATTTTTCGCGTTCGATCATCATTGCATGCTAATAACTCAACTGTACCTTTACCTTGCACGGTTGTCAAAGAATCTGTGGCTAATTTTAATTTTTGACTCGCAGGGAGTATCTCAGCAAACCTTTGCGGGTCATTGCACATGTGAGAAGTGCAACCACTATCAAAAATCCATTTCTGACGGCGCTTCGCATCAACAGCGATGCGGCAGTCATCTGAAACATGATATATAGTTAAAACTTCACTACTTTCATGACTAGTACATGACTCCACACATCGAGTTTCTTGAGTCTTCTCCCTTTTCTTAGTGCAGTCCGATGCCTTATGGCCAAAATTGTGGCACTTAAAACATTTAAACTTAAATGTTTTTCCAGTCGTTTTCTTCTGATGTTTGTCCAAATACATGGCGCCTTCTATTTTGTCAACTTGAGCGTTTCCTCTTGAACTATCCTCTTCGATGATTTTAACTCTTAGTTGCTCTGGCTTTGGAAGTTCATCTCTAGACTCTATAGCACATCTAAAGTTTTCATAACTTCCCGGAAGACTGTACAGCAGCATTATCGTTAATAAATCATCATGGATTTTTATATCCATTTCTTCCAATTTGTCGACAGCTTCAAAAAAGGAATCAAGGTGCTCATGTACCTTTTGGTTTTCACTCATCCTTTGTAACATGAGCCTTTTCATTAAATTCGCTTTCTTTGCAGGTCCTCTTGATGCAAACAAGCTCTCTAATTTTAACCATACCTCTCGTGCAGTTTCCACCCTTTTTACGTGACGAACTACACTCGGATCTAATGCCAATATCAACTCAGACTTTGCTTTTCTGTCAGCTGTCTTCCATGTCGATATAGCAGCATCGGTAGTAGGTTTTGGCTTTTCTCCACTTACATACTCCCAGAAGTCATTTTTAATTAACAATGCTTCTATCTGTACCTTCCAACTGTCGTAGTTGTCCTTCGTCAATAATTCTATACGTACATTCGAAGTCATTTTTCTTCCTACATGTACTTTACAAATCTTCAAGATTTCGAATTATTTTCACAACAATTTCAACAACATACAATACACTTTACTGCTCTGGGCCCATAACCTATGTTGGGGAGGTTTGCAGAGCGGAAACACAAGTTATGTGGTTAAACATATATTAGGAAGGTCATGGTGAACAATGTAGAAAATGGAAACAAATGAAAAAACTTTACGTCAATATTACATTTAAAACAGTTTTTCATCTAGCCAGTAGTTACTGTCAGTACATGGAGGTGATATACCTTCAACAAATTATAATTATTTAATTATAATTATAAATTCTACCCCGTTCTTACCATTTGGGACGACGATACGGCAGTAAAAGGAACTCTAGCATTAGGTGTGGCGTCGAAGTGATTCCAAAGTATGTGATTGTAAATTATAACAAACATTTACTACTTCGACGCCACTCAGTTCTGACGCGAACTCCGTTCCTTAGTATTGAATTTCTGATTTTCATCATCTACTTTTGCTGTTGACTGTACTACTGCATAGCAGTATTTTGAAACCATCAAATACTTATATACAAACAATCTAAGTAGTAATGATGGGCCGACTACGAGTTCTACCAATCAACCGACTAATTGAATAATTATGTATTTGATTGAATGATTGATTCTAATATCGTATTCGTCGATACGCCATTAATTAAACTTCGCGTCTCTCGACATCATCTTCAAAGACGTTAAGATCTATCTCACTTTTAAGGGGCCTTTTGCCTCCCACACACTTGAAGCATGAACTTCATTTTTACTACGAAAGTAGGTCAACCCAAACAATATACTTCTCTTTGATACTATACAATTGATGGGAACTAGATCTTGTCACTTGTCGTACCACGCAATCGTTCTAGAGTATGTACAATAGCGAGCTTTTATCGTACAATGACTGGCTAGTAACTAGTAAATTTTCTAAATTTTTGCCCGTATTGTCAGCTTTGAAATGTCATACAACTAGAGCGCCAAAAAGACGTCTTCATATACAAAGCCCACGATGGACCACTAAAGCTCTTTTGTACCGTATCGAAATTTTTCGTTGCCTCAAAATAATATTTCACAAAGTTTTTTGTCCAAACAAACAGAGTCATTTGACACACTTTTATTCCCTTCTTTCATTCCTAAACAACAATTAAAGATACACCATCTTTTTTAACAGGTCCAAAACCAGTACAATCATGTCCGGTACAAGGAATTCGTGCGAGGTCGACTCACGCAGCGCTTGAAACGTCAGTGTTCGACATGATGCCGTCTGTCAAATCGTGGGATGACGTACCTGGACCAAGGCCTCTTCCGTTGTTGGGAAACACGTGGCGGTTCACTCCTTATATCGGTAAGTGCTTCAAAAATAATAGGTAGGTATTTATTATAGGATTGTTAAATGGTTAAGGGTTAGGGACAGTACCTAGGCACCCCATATCTTCCTAGAGTATTTTGCTATTGCATCAGGTAGAATCCAGCGGGGCAATTGCGTAACACATTATCAATCGGAATCGGTTTCATTTTGACAGTTCAACAACATTCATTGCGTTATTACGTGTTGAGCAGACGAATTTTTCGAACTTATGAAGTAATGGATTAGCAATTTGCTTCAAAATTATTCAGATTCCGACTGATAGTGTGTTACGCAATTAGGGTGCAGTATATATAACCACATAATATTGTATGCAATTAACTGCCCCGTTGGTCTCGTGGTCGCAAGCTTGACTGTTGAGCGTGGGGTCCTGGGTTCAATTTCCGGGTCGGACAAAGTGTTATTGAGTTTTTCCATTAGGAATTTCTTAGTAACAGCCCGAAGTTTGGAAGTTGGCGGTGTGATACCCCCCCGTGCCTCGGAAAGCACGTTAAGCCGTTAGTCCTGCTCCTGATCTCTCTCCGGTCGTGTTGGATTGCCGTCCCATCGGACTATGAGAGTGAGGGAAGAGGGAGTGCACCTGTGTCTGCGCACACACTTGTGCACTATAATATCTCCTGCGTACCTGGCTAATCTCCGTTGAGATTCGCCACCGTGACCGAAATCGGTCGGGGAGGCTATTATTGTAAGCAATAAATTATATCACATACTTGTTTTTAATTCGTAAGGCTAGTTTTCAGTCTATCTTGAGAGCTAGAAACAGCGAACTCTTTGCTTAGAATTCGGCTATACTTTGTATTGCCGAATTATATATAGTAAGACATGGGAGTCCAATTTATACTGGATGCTCGCAACCTGTGAGAAACAACACTGAACACATTACGCGCTAAAATAAAAAAGCAAAACTTTCATGTTTATGAGACACACTGAAACGTTTTCGTTTTTTAAAGATTTCTTGTGTCCGCTTCTTTTAATAACTAAGATTACCATGATAATTTACGTTTAATATCGCATATTATTGTAATATTATACTTTGTGTGTGATATTTATAGACAGAGACGTTTTACACGAGGTCAATGACTCCAAATCAAGGTAACTTAATTGCTTTATTATAGACCACAGACATGCAAATATTACAAATAGCATTGATATCGCAAAATGCAGGTATATGGTTATCAAAATTAATATTACAAAAAGAAAATATTTCATTTTTTTGTATGTTTTTTTTACGCTTTCACGCTAAACCTGACTTGAACGGACTTGGATCTTCATAGGTAGACTATGACCTGGATTAGGATTAGGATACACGATACTTTTTATCCTGATATTTCCACGGGATCGAGACTTATGCGCAGCTATAGTAATTTATAATTCTGAAAATAAAAATAAAAATAATTTTTCAGTGTTTATTTCGTTTTAACTAACTATTAACACTAGGTACAAAATTAAAAGACTTACTAGCTACATAAATAAATACAAAACAAAAGGATATTTAGGTGTCGAAGTACTCGTCCGCATCGCTGTCATACGGAAACGTGCCCAGCAGACTGGCAGCTATACTTAAATATAAATTGATATTAAAATATGCGTTTTTACAAAAAAATATTGATACTTACATTCAATTGATAGATTGAATAAATAAAAATAAAATTATGTACCTACCTATATACTTTCTGAAATGTTAATTCAAAACTTATAAAAAAAAACTTACAAACTTTCTAAATTAACATTCCATAAAGCAAAAAGGTATATGGGAATAAATACACAAAATTGTAGTAAATAGACGATTTGAATTAGAAAGAAACATTTTAAGAGTGGTACACTCCATTTAAAATTCCCTGAATGTACACTAAAATTTATCTTTTGTGCCAGTACTTGCGTGTTAAATATCACATTTACAACCAGAGCACATAATAAACCGTTCTACGAAATTAGTGTATGTAGGTACCTCCAAAAGTACCGTTTGTAGTAAGTATAGCAATGGTTGCACATTCCTTAGAAAAGAGAAGAAAGAAATACAAAACAAACAAGAAAAAACAAAAATTATTAAACTTTTCCGGAAGTGGAAAAACAGGGTTGGTGTTTTTTAAATACGGCCGTTTGAAAACAATTAATTTCATATCAACTCAGCTTATCGCAGTGGACTTTTGGACATAGGCCTCTCCCAGGCTCCGTCACAACACCCTGTCCTCCGCCTTCCACATCCAGTCTGTCCCAGCCACCTTTTTAAGGTCGTAGGTCCATCTAGCTGGGGGCGTTCCCCTCCAAGCTTGCCGATACGCGGTCTCCACTCCAGGACTCGTCTGCTCCACCCGCCATAGGACCTTCGAAAAACACGGCAGAGTGGCCAGCTCACTGCCAATTTGATATAGGGAGTCATCAGATTTTTATTCTTCCACACAGAATATACAAAGTGTTAAAAAATTAACCAGTACAACTTTAAGAGGTGCTTTAGATCATCGAACTGAACAACTTTCACTATGGGACCAACTCTGAAATCACGAAAAAAAACCAGCTATTTTATACATTTTGGTCAAGTAGGTATTGAAGTTTTGTATTAAACAGTCCGTTTTTTTTTCATGATTTCAGTTTTGGTCCCGTAGTGAAAGTTGTTTAGTTCCATGGTCTAAAGCACCTCTTAAAAAGTTTGTCGGGTTAATTTTTTAACACCTTATATTATTAAAACAAAGGCGAATCTAAACGTGACGTACCCTGTAGGCGATTATCTACAGCCATCAAATAATAGAGTTACGAAACGTGGTCATTATAAATAAATTAACATATTACGTAGACAGACGTGGCCTAGGTATCGATAATCCACGGGAGACCTTGACTTGGCAGCTAGGTGTGTTGATAGCCTTGTGGCCGTGAACTGGTAAACTTGAGCTAAGGGTAACACCGCTTAGCTCATTACTAGCTTAGCTCTTGTAGGAAACACGGAAATGCTTTTACTTCGAGAGAACCGAGGTGGACCCATGACCTGGTCAAATTAGCAGGACAGAGATCGGGAAGAATGACGTACATACATTGGAATAGAGGAGCTAGCTTTGGGTGGATATGGGTTGAAAAAGAGAGAGAGAATGTTAGAACTTGCTGCTCTGTCTTGAATTGTCAATCACTGATCGAACAACGAACATCGAGTCCAGATTTTTAACCTGAGATCCAAGTTTATTTACATAAATATAACATTTATGGATAGAAAATGCTCAAGCATTTTAATACTTTAAAGAGCAGTACTCTATGCATCAGATACCTAAACAATTGCGAATGTTCTATTTGAATAAGTCTGAAACTTGTGAGTCATAAAAAACTCTAGACTAATTCAAATTGTTTGATGTTTGCCTTAAAAATACATAATTATCATAATCCCATCAACTAACATTGAGTATATAAATAGTAAACAAATGGGCGAATTGATGACTCTTCAACAAACTCTCAAGGCACCGTTTTTGTTAAGAAATATGATTTGTAAGTATATTTATAAGTCTTACAAATTATTTCTCAATCCATTCCCACTGGATACTATGCATATATCATATGATTATAAGGTTAAAGTTATGTGGTTATGGATATATTTATAAAATACCAGTCTTGACTGGTCAAGTATTTTGCAATGGAAGCTCACGGAAACTTGTATGTGAACATGCATTTTCCAGTAAGGCGGAAAAAAGCAGTGCCTATCTAAAACAGCACGCCAGTTGGATCGACTACATAAAATATTTAAAATGAGCTTTGTTTTGTATATCGTCGATATGCAGTGATTTTAACAGACAAGATGGCCATAACGAGCTAAGAAAAAATCTTTAGTTAATTTCTTCCCTAAATTCTATAAGTTCTGTCTAATTTAACTACACCTTTTTTGTGTATTGCATTTTGCAAGTCAACCTAGGAGGTTTTTGGCTGCCTAACCGGGCTATTCTGTAAGTTAAGGCCTCCAGCCAGAGAGTAAAACTTGTATACTCTACGCCTACATGGCTTCTCCTGTGGGGTACGTACCTCGGCTTAGGGCGTCGCTGGGGGAGGGCAGCAAGGGACACACTGGATCGGATTGTAATAATTTAGGTAAATTAAACTACATCTTTAGTTTTCCTTAGCTTTTATCAAAACTGCCTTCCGCAAAAGAAACGCTTTGACCGTTTTGTGCATAAATTGGTTGCGGTAAATCTGAGCATCTTTACATATGATCTTAGTAAAACATTGTTTTATTTATTCAACAACTAAGAAACATAGGTAATAACAGTTTTATTTGTATACTAGCTGCTGCCCGCGACGTCGTCTGCGTGAAGGCTCTACAGCACCAAAAATACCTAAGATGCCATTGTCGCTATAGCATTATAAGTACACAACTTTTAAAATAGCATTAAAATATAAGTTTTTTTTGCAAGCGAAGCAAGTGAAAAGAGTTATATGGGAATCCTGCTGATTTTAGTCATAAGATGTGACTGAAGGAAATAGAGAAGATAATGCAGGAATACATTCCAGGACACAAAAGAGTAAAAATACGTACAAAGGTATCATACCTTACAACACTTCCCTATAAACTACGTTGGTAGTTATGCTGCCAGGAGCCAAAATGTAAAGAGAGTCAGGACTGGTGACGCGGGAGCAAGCGACGTACAGTTGCCCTTGTGAGAAGTAACTCGTCTTGAGGTCGACACCCGCTGCCCTCAATATCTGCCCCTGAGACTTATTGATGGTCATCGCGAAGCAAACACTCACGGGGAACTGTACGCGCTTGAACTGGAACGGGAAATTATGAGGTATGAGGGGAATGCGTGGTATAAATACTGCCTCGCCGACGCCACAACCCGTAAGAATTTCCGCCTAAATGGTTTGTCTGTGGAGCGAGATGACTTTAAGGTGGATTACACAACTTCGGAGGAGATAGGTTCCGAAGAAGCATAATCGGAACACCGACCTTCAGCTTGATGGTATGCGCTAGAAGTCCACTTGCTGACAGGGAGCTCAGAAATTCCACGGGATAATGTGTGGCGTCATCTTGCTCGACAACAGTGTTTATCGAGGTGTACACCACTTTATTCCCCTCAATTTTCGAGAGAATACATTCGTTAATTGCTGCAGCTTGATCATTTTTGGGCATCAAAATGGCCCGCTCACACACCGAAGAAATCTGCTGGTGCGGTATACGACGGATGTCCCCGTACACACAGCGAATTAGTTCTTCTAAGCTGGATACCACTCTACCGAGAGACTCTGAAAGCACCACCTGTTCACCTATCTCTTCTGGTAGAGTGCCTTCGCCAAGACTTAGAAGGACATCGGAGAATTCTTGAGCACGTGCATTGCCGCCGAGCCGAGCTCTCATATTAATGGTCAAGCGCAGCGTACGAATTCGTGACCACAACGAAGATCGTTTCAACGAAGCATTCACCTCGTCAGCCCTCGAGCCCGGCGTCACCACGGGAAGCGTTTGCCGAAAAACACCACTGAACAGAACTGTGACACCACCTATCAAATGTTCGTTCCTGCGGATGTCCTGCAGGGTTCTGTCCACGGCCTCAACTGCTTTCCTATTGGCCATCGTACACTCATCCCATACGATCAGAGAGCAATCCTTGAGCACGTGTCCCTTATCGCTGTTACGTGACACACCACAAACAGGAGTTTCGGCGCTCTCTAAATCGATGGGAATTTTAAACATGGCATGTGCTGTCTTGCCACTCGGAAGCAGTGCGGTAGCGATTCCCGACGACGCTACAGCAACAGCAATTTTGCCTTGCCTCCTGACCTCTGCAAGTATGCCAATGGTAACAAATGTTTTTCCTGTTCCACCAGGAGCATCCAAGAAAAACGTTTTATCCTGGTTTTGCCAAACGCTTTCAGGGACGGTGTCATAAATTTGTTTTTGCTCTGAAGAGAACAAAGCGACATGGTCATTTCGTATGGTGGTAATTTCGCCCGGATCGTAATTTGTCTCAGCGTTATACTCCCGATTTCCACGGTTTTGATACGGTGATGATTGGGGAGCTGGTAACCCATATTCGATCAGTGTATTGCCGCCGATAGAAATGACGATGATCTTGAAGTGAATTGAGACAGGTGTTCAGCACGCGTTCATCAGTTACTTCGACTTCGTCTCCAGTAGCACGCCTCAAAGCTCGTAGAAAATCTTCAGACAGATGATGGTGATACTTCTCCCACAAAGCTACCGGGTTCGCGACTCCACAAAACACCAAGATGACGGCAAACAGATGACGCATGCGGCTGGGACTGCCACTGACGCTAGCCTCCGCGAGGGTGTCATGAAATGAAATGATCATCATCAAAGAACATAACTTTTTTGTAATATTTAACACCGCATTTTTTTTTAATTGTCTTCTTCAACTCTGCTCAAGATTTTGAGGGTTTTGTTGGAACTTGAATTTGTCAAAACGAACTATACGATACAACTTTCATGAAGAAAATGCACATCACCATCTATGAATTTTAAGAATAACTAACTAAGTACTTACCTCGCCAACATGATCAAATTTAAATTATTAATTTCCAAAAAATGTTAACATGTAACTTGATTTGATTTTTATGAAATCTCATAGATGGCGCTGTTTTAAAATTGTCTTTATACTACTAACATTCATTAAACTATATTTCTCTGCCCAAGTTACATAAATGGCGTAGTTTTTATAGCGTAAAGCTAGATAATAGCATGGCTTACTCAAAAACAACATTTAAATATGCGTCGTTAGATTACACGCTGTCACAGAATGCGTAAGAAAAATAAAGATTCACAGCTCCTCCCCCGTAGGTGATAGCGTGATAATATGTAGCCTATATGTTGACCTGACCTGTTAGTAATATTCATGCAAAATTTGAAGTAAATCCATGCAGTACTTTTTGAGTTTATCCCGGACAGACAAACAGACAAACAGACAAACAGACAAAAATTCTAAAAACTATATTTTTGGCTTCGATATCCATTGTAGATCACGCCCCAAGTATTCTTTTTAAAAAATATTCAATGTACAGTTTTGACTTACCTACGATTTTATTATATGTATAGATTTAAATCTTAAAGACTCCACTGTCATTATGAACACCATGTTAAACCATTACGATGCTAGTGATAGCAGGCACGCGGCAATCTTCAATAATTACGTTGTAATAAGCCATCAGACCATTGTTGTTGGTTTCATCACTGCCTGTAGTAGGCACAGACAGCATAACAATTTTCTTTATTATAGCCTCCGTTACGAAATTTAACTGTGACAAGGTCGCCATTTTGTATCTTTGAATCATTATGCTTGTTAACAATGAATTTATATATCATCTTTATGTTACCTTGATGACATTTTCGACGTCGTGAAGATATGGTAAATTTGTATTTATTTAATCAAGATAATATTTACATTAATAATCTAACATTTAAAATAATATGTACAGACGCCAGCAGGTCAACCTACCCCAATCTGTCAAATTTCCTTGATAGATTTTCAACTTTAGCACAAAGCAATAAGGTTCATATTCAATTGGGAAAATCTGACAGATTGGGGTAGCTTGATGTGCTGGCCTCTGTACATGTATATCTATACATATAATAAAATCGTAGGTAAGTCAAAACTGTACATTGAATATTTTTTAAAAAGAATACTTGGGGCGTGATCTACAATGGATATCGAAGCCAAAAATATAGTTTTTAGAATTTTTGTCTGTTTGTCTGTTTGTCTGTTTGTCTGTCCGGGATAAACTCAAAAAGTACTGCATGGATTTACTTCAAATTTTGCATGAATATTACTAACAGGTCAGGTCAACATATAGGCTACATATTATCACGCTATCACCTACGGGGGAGGAGCTGTGAATCTTTATTTTTCTTACGCATTCTGTGACAGCGTGTAATCTAACGACGCATATTTAAATGTTGTTTTTGAGTAAGCCATGCTATTATCTAGCTTTACGCTATAAAAACTACGCCATTTATGTAACTTGGGCAGAGAAATATAGTTTAATGAATGTTAGTAGTATAAAGACAATTTTAAAACAGCGCCATCTATGAGATTTCATAAAAATCAAATCAAGTTACATGTTAACATTTTTTGGAAATTAATAATTTAAATTTGATCATGTTGGCGAGGTAAGTACTTAGTTAGTTATTCTTAAAATTCATAGATGGTGATGTGCATTTTCTTCATGAAAGTTGTATCGTATAGTTCGTTTTGACAAATTCAAGTTCCAACAAAACCCTCAAAATCTTGAGCAGAGTTGAAGAAGACAATTAAAAAAAAATGCGGTGTTAAATATTACAAAAAAGTTATGTTCTTTGATGATGATCATTTCATTTCATGACACCCTCGCGGAGGCTAGCGTCAGTGGCAGTCCCAGCCGCATGCGTCATCTGTTTGCCGTCATCTTGGTGTTTTGTGGAGTCGCGAACCCGGTAGCTTTGTGGGAGAAGTATCACCATCATCTGTCTGAAGATTTTCTACGAGCTTTGAGGCGTGCTACTGGAGACGAAGTCGAAGTAACTGATGAACGCGTGCTGAACACCTGTCTCAATTCACTTCAAGATCATCGTCATTTCTATCGGCGGCAATACACTGATCGAATATGGGTTACCAGCTCCCCAATCATCACCGTATCAAAACCGTGGAAATCGGGAGTATAACGCTGAGACAAATTACGATCCGGGCGAAATGACCACCATACGAAATGACCATGTCGCTTTGTTCTCTTCAGAGCAAAAACAAATTTATGACACCGTCCCTGAAAGCGTTTGGCAAAACCAGGATAAAACGTTTTTCTTGGATGCTCCTGGTGGAACAGGAAAAACATTTGTTACCATTGGCATACTTGCAGAGGTCAGGAGGCAAGGCAAAATTGCTGTTGCTGTAGCGTCGTCGGGAATCGCTACCGCACTGCTTCCGAGTGGCAAGACAGCACATGCCATGTTTAAAATTCCCATCGATTTAGAGAGCGCCGAAACTCCTGTTTGTGGTGTGTCACGTAACAGCGATAAGGGACACGTGCTCAAGGATTGCTCTCTGATCGTATGGGATGAGTGTACGATGGCCAATAGGAAAGCAGTTGAGGCCGTGGACAGAACTCTGCAGGACATCCGCAGGAACGAACATTTGATAGGTGGTGTCACAGTTCTGTTCAGTGGTGTTTTTCGGCAAACGCTTCCCGTGGTGACGCCGGGCTCGAGGGCTGACGAGGTGAATGCTTCGTTGAAACGATCTTCGTTGTGGTCACGAATTCGTACGCTGCGCTTGACCATTAATATGAGAGCTCGGCTCGGCGGCAATGCACGTGCTCAAGAATTCTCCGATGTCCTTCTAAGTCTTGGCGAAGGCACTCTACCAGAAGAGATAGGTGAACAGGTGGTGCTTTCAGAGTCTCTCGGTAGAGTGGTATCCAGCTTAGAAGAACTAATTCGCTGTGTGTACGGGGACATCCGTCGTATACCGCACCAGCAGATTTCTTAGGTGTGTGAGCGGGCCATTTTGATGCCCAAAAATGATCAAGCTGCAGCAATTAACGAATGTATTCTCTCGAAAATTGAGGGGAATAAAGTGGTGTACACCTCGATAAACACTGTTGTCGAGCAAGATGACGCCACACATTATCCCGTGGAATTTCTGAGCTCCCTGTCAGCAAGTGGACTTCTAGCGCATACCATCAAGCTGAAGGTCGGTGTTCCGATTATGCTTCTTCGGAACCTATCTCCTCCGAAGTTGTGTAATCCACCTTAAAGTCATCTCGCTCCACAGACAAACCATTTAGGCGGAAATTCTTACGGGTTGTGGCGTCGGCGAGGCAGTATTTATACCACGCATTCCCCTCATACCTCATAATTTCCCGTTCCAGTTCAAGCGCGTACAGTTCCCCGTGAGTGTTTGCTTCGCGATGACCATCAATAAGTCTCAGGGGCAGATATTGAGGGCAGCGGGTGTCGACCTCAAGACGAGTTACTTCTCACAAGGGCAACTGTACGTCGCTTGCTCCCGCGTCACCAGTCCTGACTCTCTTTACATTTTGGCTCCTGGCAGCATAACTACCAACGTAGTTTATAGGGAAGTGTTGTAAGGTATGATACCTTTGTACGTATTTTTACTCTTTTGTGTCCTGGAATGTATTCCTGCATTATCTTCTCTATTTCCTTCAGTCACATCTTATGACTAAAATCAGCAGGATTCCCATATAACTCTTTTCACTTGCTTCGCTTGCAAAAAAAACTTATATTTTAATGCTATTTTAAAAGTTGTGTACTTATAATGCTATAGCGACAATGGCATCTTAGGTATTTTTGGTGCTGTAGAGCCTTCACGCAGACGACGTCGCGGGCAGCAGCTAGTAAAAAATAAGCAAAAGAATTGAAAAGAAAAATATTGAAAAAATTCATGGGCATCAACAAATTCCCACTTAGCGATATCTTGAAAAACCAAGTGGGCACTCGGACTTCATAGCCCTAGTGTTTTAACCCCAAACGGCTCGAACATATAACTCCCAATCAGGTTGGAATATTTTCGCCGTTTGAGGTTTTCTGCACCTGCAGCAGCCGCCCCAGCACAGCCCAGCGTGCTAGGAAGATAGGATGGCGCAAGGGTGTCGACACATATTGCATCCCATACCAAAGGTCTGCCTAACTTCCAGGGCATTATTGTAATTCCGTCTGGTCTCTTTCCATTGTCGCGTGCCAGGCCGTTAGGTTCTAAAACAGCTGGCACCCCGGCGGTGACAAGAGCACGTTGGATGATATCATAATGCTGGCGTGCCGTGGTATCCGGTCTGGGCATTGCAGGATAGGCCATGGTGTCCGAGGCAGTCGACAGCTTCACCGTACTGACAGCGAGGCGGAGCCCAGCAAGGCAGCAAGCAGCGAGCCGGAAGGTGGTGTCACCGAGCATAGTGCCTATGTTTGGTGACGGGAGTGCTTGAAGCCAGAGCCCCGACTCCCACTCACCCACAGCCAGCAGGTGGGCACGCTCAGCAGTATTGGTGGACGTAAAGATTATTCCGTACCAACCTGCAGAGTGGCTCATTCCACTGTCTCTGGGAAGATGGGTTTACGGGCCGATCTGTATCTGGGCAAGCCGCTTACAAGCACGGCACTTCAGAGTTCACCAGGCAGGGAACTAAAATTTTCCCGGCTTATAATTTTTGGCGGATATTAAAATTCGATGTACGCAATCAATTAAATATACCTACCAACTTACAGCAAGTATCCAGACTTATAAATTATGCATCAACAATGTTAATTATCGTATCTAAAAAATAGCAGCTCTTTGGTGTTATTAGAACAGCTGCGAATGAAACATTGTCTTTATGTCAGCATTTGATAAATCGGTTATTTAAATTTATATTTAATTTTTTCCGAACATGAGAACCCTGTTATACAAGTCTGAATATTGGTCCTATTAGTACTATTTTTCCTTGAAGTTGACTGCAAAATGTGCTATCCAAAACAATGATGGGCTGGTCAATCCAAGCTGCTGATAGTACGGAGCAAACAAATTACAGGTGCTGGTAATAGGGCAGGTTACGGAATTGCGCGTTTCCTTTCCTTGTGCAACCATTGCACGGTTGGTGGTGCACGGTGACCACCTGTGAGCCTAAAATGGAAAATCAGGTTTCTTTCATCCTAGATTTTTTATTACTCGAAAAACATTAATGTTCTTATTTAAAGGTCCGACTGACTGGTAAGCTTTTATAGCTGGACTACTGAAGCGAATTAGACAAAATTCTGCATTATTCTCTGTCTGGAAGGTACGTAAAATAATCGTATAAAAAATTTAAATTTTCAAGGACGTAGTTTCAATGGTAGCTGCGGGCAAAGCTAAACTGCTATATTTATAATAAAACAAAGTCGGTTTAATTATACCATTTATAACTCAAGAACGGCTGGACCGATTTTTATGATCTTTGATTTGTTGGATTTGTCTCCGTCCCGAATAGAAAATAACTATTAAAAAACTACCGACTTCCAAAAAACACTACTAAGTGAAAAATAACTTTAATTTCGGAAGTCGGTGTCGTTGGTTTCGCATTTTCTTTTATTGACATCGACTTCCGAAATTAAACTTTTCACTTTGTAGTGTTTTTGGAAGTCATATTTTTTTTTTTGTAAAAAAGTTTTTTATTTTTCACTTTTTAGTGGGCCAGTTTGTAACTTATCTAAGTTACAATAGCCTAATGTCAACTGCTCATCACCTTTTACAAAATATTGCTTTTCCCGATGCAGGGACGTTAATTGTTGAGGAGTTCTCCTTGTAGCTGATTGAGAAGTCACTATCAACTCCACTTCACGATACGCATTGTGCTTAGCAACCACATTAAAGTACCTAATCGAATCACAAACCGTGAAATATTTATTATTGAGTAGTTCCGATGGCCATCTGTGGTCTTCATCATCAGTTGCACTTCACCAAATGGTGCTTTCTGAGAGCAAATGCACGAGTTACTATAAAAAATACCCAATTCGCTATAGGTGTGCCTACAAAATTTGAGGGTTTCCCTCGATTTCCATGGGATTCCCTCATCAGATTCCAATTTGGTGACAATGGGACTATCTCAGGAGCATACCCTTTCAAACAAAAAAAAAAATTTGAATATCCGTCGACAATTGGCGGAGTATTCGATGAACAAACATACAAAAAAAAACACAATCATCCGAACATAGTACCTACTCCTTTTTGTTAAGTCGGTAAAAAGGTGGGAAGTTCACCGGGTCAGTTAGTTTGATATATTTAAATTTATCATCTATCTATCAAGGCACCCATTAAGTTAGTGTAGAACAGTAGAACTAACAGCCGTATTTCAATACTACATTTTATTAGGTAGTAAAATGTCGTGAAACCTGCTCGAGAGCCAATTAGATGTGTAAGTGCAATACCTCCAATGAAACAGTAATGTGGGAGATGTAATTAGAAAGTAGACCTAGCCACCTGATGTGAGGGTGAGGTTGTTCTAAACCTCAGACTAGAAATGCTGATCGGGTATCTATTCGAGATTTCTAAACGGGTCGGGAATAGTTGTGATAGACCGCTTACTTAGATTAATATTATTTCACATTGTATTGCAATGCTGCCAGCCTTTTGGGCACATTTCCCATTGCCAGCAATGCGGACGGTTTTTTTTTATGCCCAATGTGTTCTTCCCTTTTTTATAATATATAGGTACCTACTTGTACATAATATATATGTATAAAGGTTAGCAGTACCATAGAAAAGTGTCCAAAAATTTAAAGTGAGAAAGTGTGTAGTGTGGAAGTGTGTGCTGTCAAAATGGAACAGCAATTTTTTTTAATAACCGTCTAAAAATTTGAGGTAGAGGGGTTAAAAATCATGTACTGAATATGGATTACTTGCTTTTTTATTGAGGATGTATATTTTATTGTTAGCTTTCATTTTGTAGTAGTATTGTCAAAAACAAAATTAATGCTGAGAAAATAAAGTTAAGGCGCGAATACAATCTTTTCCGTCAGTTTACGACAGTAGATGACAGTAGAGATGAATAGTTTTGACGATGCGAAGCGAATTTTGATACAAAAAAAACGTCCAGTAGCTTCATTCAACGTGTGGACTTTGTTTAAGCATTGCCAAACAACGTGGTAATGCTGTCAGTCTCTTGGGTACAGACACCAGCAGGTCAACCTACAGCTTGATATGTCGTCGTACGTACAAATTAAAGTTTACGCGATCAAATCGATATAAAAACTTGCACTAGGTACCTACTTAAGTGCCACACACGAGCGGCACACTTCAACGGCAGCCATCAAAATTCGCCTACACGTCTACGGCTGCCGTCGACAACGTTCCGCTCGTGTATTTAAGCACCGTATCTACCTACACAATGCAAACTAAGGTTCATAATTATAGGTATTTTGATTGATAGTGTTATTTTTCTTTAGTATTGATGTATCTATTTTGTTTTAAAAAGTTGTTCATATTAATGATGCCGAAAAGAGATGGTTTCCAGTTTTCAACCATGTTTCAACCATCGATCACTAATAAAGTTCTTTAATAAGTAGTGATCGATGGTTTCAACCCTTGAAAAGCCAGGGGCAGACCAACGTAGGTCTTTACAAAGCTTTAGTTAGTTTTGTTCTTTTAGTCTAGAAATGTATAGGTACAGACGACAGCAGGTCAACCTACCCCAATCTGTCAAATTTCTTTGATAGATTTTCAACTTTAGCACAAAGGAATAAGGTTCATATTCAATTGGGAAAATCTGACATATTGGGGTAACTTGATGTGCTGGCCTCTGAACATTACCAGTTGATAGCGATGCGGATGATTTTTTTGACGCTATTAATTTTAGTTCGTGTATAGTTTTAGTTACTTAAGTTAGTATTTAATTTTGTTTTTTTTATTAATTAATTGGGTAATAGTTATTGTTTGTGTTAATAGTTAAGAGATTACAAAAATAAAAACCTCAATACATGAAAGAAAAAAGTACGGTCTACATATTTAGATCTATCAAACGATCAGGGATTTCAAACATATTGCTTTTGTTATAAGAGGACAAGATTAACTTTTGAATAAATTAATTTTTTACCTTTAATCATACACTTAAGTAAAAAGTTTAACTTTTGTATTGATTGCATTTTTATCTTTACATTGTTTCTTATTTCGTTAATTTCTTGTGTTCTATTATTCTCTACTAGCTTTTGCCAGCGACTTCGTCCGCGTGGAATAATGACTTCCGGAATTGAGGCACTAACTCTCATAGAGTTTAACCGATGTGCTCTTTCTTCTGCCGATTCTTGAGAACGCGTATTTCTCATTCAACGCGTTTTTTAAGACAATAGCGGGCGGACGCCGGCGTCCGCTTGGGGCTTGAATAACTAAAAATATATAACTACGTCTAATATATAAAATAATATATAATAAAACCTACTTCACTTAAAACCAAATACCTATAACTACTATAATTAATAATACCTATACCTATAATTAATAAAAGTACCTACGCTTTTACCTACTTAATATTAAAAAAAACTGCACATAAATTAACCAAAACTTACCTACTACTAACTAACTACTACTAACCTATTACTACTTCACCTAAAAAGAAATCCTGTTTTCCCAACATTTCCCTTCACTGCTCTGCTCCTATTGATCGTAGCGTGATGAAAAGTATACTATAACCTGCCCAGGAGTATGAAGAACAATTGTACCAAGTTTCGTTGAAATCCGTCGAGTGGTTTTTGTTTCTATAACGAACAGACAGACAGACAGACAGACAGACAGACAGACAAAAATTTTACTGATTGCATTTTTGGCGTCAGTATCGATCACTAATCACCCGCTGATAGTTATTTTGGAAATATATTTCATGTACAGAATTGACCTCTCTACAGATTTATTATAAGTATAGATTAGGTGTGTTTTGTTAAAGTTTTACTATACAACGCCTTACATGTATTTATTTCTGTTTTTTTCTGAAAAAACAATCAATATGGGATGCATCAACGCATATTTAAACTGGGTTAACACACCTGTAAAAAACACACAAAGGAATAATAACAATAAAATACACACTATTTTATTATGTAGTAAAGTAAGATTTAAAGATGATGATGATGTAAAGCTGCCTCAGGGATGTCCCACTGAAGTCAGAACAATGGTCACTTTAGCGGTAATCACCAACAAGCGTTGCGAGGCCTATTCTATCGGATGCATGGAGAATTATACAATTTTGGTAATGTTGGATTTCCTTTGAACGATTTCGTAACTAAACGTTATTTCGTTTTAATGTATTATACTGTACAATATTTACAGTACCACCAAAGCAAGTAAGTAGGTAGGCCGATACCATTTATTCACAAAGCACAACAATTACCTACCTACAATTTATGTAGGTACAAGCTAATACTAAAATATACATATAGGTATTATATACAAGTATATAATAATAAATTATAGAAAAAGGCAGATCATTGGTCATCAAAAAATTCGTCCGCATCGCTGTCAATGGTATAAGTGCCCAAAAGGCTGGCAGCATTACCACGTTGGATAGCAAAACTTAATGTTAGGGCTAAAAATAGGCCAGCCCTCTGGTCACGTGAAGAGTCAACCAACCGCTTGGTGATGTCACGAAATATTCGATGAGCACTCGGAACCGAAGGCCCGCAATCTTTATTCTTTGCCCAATAAATGTAGAAAAAATATATGTTTAGGTGTCAAATACATACAAATTTTTTGAAAAGTCGAATTGAAATTTTGTAAAAGGCTAGGCGGTTAACTAAACGGCTAATTAAACCACTAGTATTTGCTTGGTAGTTGCTCGGGTACCTACGGCTAGGAGTAAAATAGTATTTGTTTTTCTTACAAAATACAAGCGTACTTATCTTAAATGTGGGTACTGAGTACACTTGAATGAATAAATATTAAGTAAGTAAACGTTCACAACTTGAATTATTAGTACCCTTACGATTGTGTACATTCACAAATGCCAATAAATAACAACAAAGTCTTGAAGTGAAACAAAAATACTGAAAATGTGACAGAACCTACTGCTGAGCATGCGGTCCTGGGTTCGATTCCTGGGTCGGGTAAAGTGTTATTGGTTTTTTATATCTGGAATTTCTGTCATAGTCCGGAGTTTGTATTTGTGCCCAGTTGATGGCAATAGGACACCTCTACAAAACCCTTCGAGAATTTTGGCAGCCTGATGTTACGTTATGTGTATTTGCATGTATATCTTGCACTCATTTTAACGCAGCAATGTTTAAAAAAAAACGCATAAAAATATCTACAAATAAGCAAATCACTTCTTTTCAAGTTTACAAAGAAATCATAATACCTAATTAAACTTTTTAAACATATTCCGTTGATGGATGTGAAAGTTAATAATGTTACAATAAAAAATGCACTCACTGTGTATTTGAAATCTCAATGTATTTAATGTGCATACAAATGCAATTTTTGTTCTGATAGCTCTATATGAGTGAAAGAAAGTGCCAATTAATAATTCTAAGTACACCGGAACACAAAGGGCTAAGGAAGGAACACGGGTGGGTTTTAGTCAGTAAGAGTCTGACACTCCCTTCTGCTCCACCCAGAGCGGGAGGGGTCATTGGATGATTTCCCATCCACAAAAAAAAAAAAAAAAAAGTACACCTTTATGTATTTAGGTTGTATGTGATAATTTTAATATTTTTAAAAGTGACGCAGAGTGTCTCGTAAAAATCCTGCCAAGTATAAAACGGCTGTTTTGCTCGTTGTAAAAAAAAGTTTTATAAGAATGAACCTGCCTATCGATTCTGTAAAAATCTCACCGTGGTAACATAGGTGAAGTGAGCGTGAAGTGAACTATCAATGGAGGCAATCCCTAACATCAGGAGGAATGACAGCTCACTTCACCTTAGTTTTCACGGTGAGATTTTTACAGAATAGCACTGCTGCATTTGCGATTTAGTTTCTAACGAATTGTTTTTTTTTTTGGAAAAATCACTTTATTTGCGCTGCAACTTCAAACATTTTTATGATTGTTTTTAAGTAGGTTTGAAATTCTGAAATCATCTTAATTTACAATGACATAAAGATGATTTTCTTTTAAGGAGAAACGACATGAATTGGAAACAAAGATTAGAGCAGACTTTAGTTAGATCTACGCACTCAATTGCGAAATTCTTGCGTCGTAAGTCTAGTCTAAGCAGTTTTAATTAGAAAAAACCTTACATAGGCAACTTGGTTTGAAATCTAGAACAACTTCATTCAATCTACTTTTATTACATGTTGTAGAACATTTATTATCAGGATTTAATAAATTGGATATGTAGGTACGAATATTGCAGATCGATATCAGACTCAATTATTATTTGATCAACGCAATTTTATTTGGTTGCAAATAAAACGCTAAGATGTGCTATAACTGGACTTAACAAAATAAAATATTTTTTTTGATACAGAATAATAACGTATTATAACTATAGGTCCTTATAGCTCTAATATTACGCACACCTGATGCTTTTCTAATTTAGTACGTTACGTAAAGTAGAATAGATAGGTACTTTACTAGAAATTTATCTTATTTAGGTTCGACTACCACCACCACACACACACACTCTCTTTCTTACAAACAAATAGTCAAGAAATAAACATTTTTGTATTTTTTTTGGATTCTTTCTCTTTTTTTTCATTCTTTTTGGCATAGCTCTGGAAAAAAAAAAGAAAAAAAAACTACGAAAAATATATGTAATTACATATAAAATTGTTTGTAATAACTGGACCGCAATTAGTGTAACGATTAATTATACCGATAAGCGAGAAATGACGAGAATCGAACTCTCACTTTCTTAGGGAGAGGTGATTGTAGTTACTGACCGAGTATATGAAAGTGAAATTACAGGAAATGGGAATGTATGCGGTGTACAGTTTCTACTCGGGTCAGATTACATTTCATCTCTTGTTTGGTGGTGCGTAGGTAAAAGTACAGACATACGTCACTTTCTTTAACCCTGGCTGTTCGAAGCTCAGGTGTAAAGATTATTTCTTGTTGCGATCTGTCTATAGTCTCCGTTGTCACTGAAACTGGACGGTCCAACAGAAATCACGTCCATGAGTAAAAACAGAGAACTATCGTATTATAAACATTATGTAATAATCAATGCCTAGGTTTTTACCAACTATGTTAGTGTCGGTTTCCAGTCTAATCGGATGCAGCTGAATAGAAGTGTTTTTCATGGAGTGACTGCCTATCTGAGGGGCCATTCTCGTAATTTTAAGAACGTTCACACAATCTGTCAAAAATACCTATAATTTCCCTAAATTTTTTACAATAGAAGGAAAATGGCAATATACATTAACTGTTGTTGATAAGTACCATTTGGAATACAAACACACACTCTTGTTGGAAGTTATACGCTGTAATAAATCTTGCGTGAAAGAATGAGCAGTTTGTTTAAATTGGTTTAATGTTGTGTTAATTTTTTCTTGTAAAGTGTTTGAATATGAAGGAACTTGTTAACATTTATTTCCGTTTATTATGACTTAAGCCCCATTTACACGATACAAGTTTGTTACGTGTGACATATAATACAATTGAGGCCACAAATGTCATTCATCTTAAGACTGTTTGCTTAGACGATGCAACTTTTTTTTAGTGCTTCAGCTTATGGCCTGCCTAAAAAAAAAATCACACTGTTCAGGTTTTAGTTTGGAAAGGTGGCTGGTAGGTCATAATTTATTTCGAGGGGAGGGAACTGTCAAAGTCAAAGTCAAAGTCAAATCATTTATTTCAAATAGGCACTTAAAAGGCACTTTTGAACGTCAAAATTAAAAATTAAAAAATAGAATTGATTCTAGTAGCCCATTCCAAAATGTAGTTTTCGTGTGGAGAAGAATGGGCAAGAAACTCCACCGTATACAAAAACTTGTAAAACATTTTAAAAGTTTTTGTATACATTCATTATATAATTATATGTGAAGACGATGCACCTAAAATAAAATTTAGTCTACCAAAAATGGTAAAAGAATTAAAAAATATAACAGACTGGTAAATCAATTATGTGATAGATACATGGTGCTCACATATTTACAAAGATTGTAAAATTTTACTAGTATTTTAAAAAGTGTGTGAGTTACATTTGTCACAGAATGTAAAAAACATTGTATTTAAAAAAAAAATGTGTATGTATAAATTAAATTAGCAACCAGTTTGATTTTGTCTAGACTCTAGATTGTCCTATGGAGCAGGACCAGCATGTTTCCAAACATTGTTATCTTGGATATAATCCTCCAATTTGTAATATCCTTGTTTACAAAGTGTACTTTTAATATGAGTTTTAAATTTTCTTTCATTTAATTGTAATATATCAAAAGGTATTTTGTTTAACACAGTACCCCATAAAAGATGTTTGCACTTTAGATAATCTGAAAAAAGGTTGATCTAATTTATCTTTATTTCTAGTATTAAAATTATGTCTATCACTTATTTTATTAAAAAGATGTTGATTTTTTCTTACATACATAATATTTTCATAAATGTATTGGCAAGGTACCGTCATAATATTAACCTTTTTAAATATTTCTTTTTATTTTTTGTCATCATTACGACCGGTTACGATGGTGTTAGTGTACGTAGTTACTTATGTGAAAGCGATGGCGACCCGACACAGCAATCAGCAGTTATTCATATGAAAAAAAAATGCTCGAAACGACACTAAATATCATCCTGAAAACCGTTGAACGCTTACATGCAAACGACTTCTAGTGGGCGATTGTTTGACGTGTTAATTTATTTCCCTTAATTTAATAATTATTCTGAAGACATGACATAAATATCAAATAGCAGATAACTTTACTATTACTACCTTGTATTATTATCAGATGTCACTAGAGTACCCACTAGCTAACTTGAAACCCACTGGTTTTAGAGTTTGTTTAATGATTCCCAAATCAAAATGTGTAACTGGGTTATGTACTTTCGTTTCAGGCGGCTACTCCGTGGAACACATTGACAAGGTATGCTTGTCTCTACGTGCTGAGTTCGGTAACTGCGTGAAGATGACCGGCCTGCTAGGCAGACCTGACATGTTGTTCGTCTTCGATGCTAGCGAGGTGGAACGTGTTTTTAGGGGCGAAGATGCGGCGCCACACAGGTGAGAGATAATGTTAGTCCTGTTGATAGGAGAGAAGAAATACTTTATTAAGTGCACGTGCCAAAAATTATGCGACGGAAATTTGCTTGCTTATATTTTTACGGAATTATTTCGGCCTGATAATAAATAAATAAATGTTTTATTCACTATTAAAATTGGTAAAATTATTACAAAAAGTCTTAGAAATTATTTAAAAAGGTATAATAATGTTAGATGCCTGTACTAGGATGAACCTGTATCACAGGCGGCATGAGCGTACTTTATGGTAATTGTAGGACAGTAAAATTCTTAACAATATTTAACATTAGAAACCTTGAAATAAGGACAAAACATTATTAATTAATTACCTTATACCTAGTTTAATTAAAGATAAAAATAAAGTCTTATATACGTAATTATTTAGTCAGCGTAAAATAGATTCTTGCAGTTTAAAATTTAGCTAAACACATACATATTAGGTCGGGGCAAAAGTATTTTCGTATTTTTCATACAATTTTTTTTTCTTTTAGGTTTAATTTTTTATTTATTTATAATATGTATGTGCCGTTTTGATAGATGACTTGTTGCCATCTTGTGGGCAATGCCATGGTCCCATTGCTGTAGAAGTTTTGAGATTTTTTATCAAAAAAATCTGACAGGTAGTTTTCACACTGTTCTTTTGAGGTTAACTTTATGCTTCCTAAAGAGTTCTGAAGTGACCGAAACAAGTGGAAATCTGATGGAGCAAGATCAGGGCTATACGGAGGATGCATCAACACATCCCAGCCAAGCTCTCTCAATTTTTGCTGAGTGGCTATAGATGAGTGCGGTCTGGCGTTGTCGTGATGAAACACCACGCCCTTCCTATTCACCAGCTCCGGCCGGTTATTCTCAATAGCTTCTTTTAACCTCATCAGTTGTTGACAGTAGAGGTCAGAATCGATAGTTTTACCCGGCGGCAGAAGCTCATAGTGGACGATTCCTTTCCAATCCCACCAAACACACAGCATCACTTTGTTCCGAGTCAGGCCGGGCTTTGCCACGGTCTGTGGGGCTTGTCCATGCTTCGACCACGATCTTTTTCGGACATTCTTATCGTAACTGATCCATTTTTCATCACCCGTAATCAACCGTTTAAGAAATAGGTCGGAATTATTACGTTTCAACAAAGAATCGTAAATGTAAACACGTTGCATTAAGTTTCTCTCAGTGAGATCATGTGGTACGCAAATATCAAGTTTTTTCTTGTACCCAGACTTTTGTAAATGCCGTAAAATTGTTTTGTGATCAACATCCAGTTCTTCAGCAATATCATAACTACTAATATGTCCATCTTGCTCCACTTTTTCAAAAATGGCACTGATTTTATCCGTGACAGGGCGTCCAGAGCGAGCTTCAACCTTCACACTAAAATTTCCTGACTTGAAACGCTTGAACCACATTTGTGCTACTCGTATTGATACCGCATTAGGTCCGTAAACCACTCAAATTTTATTCGCGGCGGTCGTCGCATTTTTACCTTTTTTGTAATAAAATTTTAAAATGTACCGAATTTCTTCGTCAGCTTCGTTCATGTTGCTTGCTTGAAAAACAATTGAGAAATGGCGGGAACTAGTTTTTTTTTTATTTATTGCATCTTTAGAATGTCAACATTTAATAGTATTAAAACCAGCCAGTTACATTCAGTACTGCCAAAGAGGTTTGATTATTAATAATAGATTCAAAATACGAAAATATTTTTGCCCCGACCTATTATGATTTTGCGTCAGCAGAAATTGGTAAGTGTGTTAAAGTCAATGTCGAACAAAATTAAATCACACGTTCGAGGCAATGTGTTTATTCGATTTTTGCTGCGGACGAGTAATGTGCTTAAACATCAACAAAATCGAGGATTAGTAGATGTATCTTAAGTAGAAGATCATTAAAAAAAGCGTTAACGCCTCGATCTTTACTTCGCGTAATTTTGAAGGATGTCTTAAACGCAAACAGAAAACACCCTAGCAGGTTCAAGTGTCTGCTGAACAGGTCTATAAATTCCCTCTAGAAAATAATGTAGTACTGAAACTATGTAAGCAATTTTTTTGTAACGTGGAGTACAAGATTTTTCCTTATTATTTTCAGACCTTCAATGCCCTCTTTAAACTATTACAAACACACATTGAGGAGAGATTTCTTCGGTGCTGAGGAAAACTGTGCTGGTGTTATTGCTGTGTAAGTAACTATTATTTAAACTTGATTTAGGTTCCCAATTCCCACGATTGCATGGTTTTTCCTCGATTAGCGTAAAAGGCAGATTGAATCCGAGCTAAAAACTTTAGTTCTGTGACAGATAAAAAATTACTTACCTACCTATGACTAGCCGAGAGTGCAGCTTTAGTCAAATAAGTAGTTGTAATCTATCTTGTATCCATTGGTTTCAATGCCTACAATAAAGGTCATGGGATTAATTAGTACTGATTTCTGCGAAGCAGTCAAGCTAGCGAAGGAGGTGGCGGGACGGTTGAGGGAGAGAACCCCACGTCCCAGCCGCCGCGGGAGACGCTCCGGGCGTCTGGAGTCGCGTGCCTGCGGGCGGAGAGTAATGGGTAACTCTCCGTCCGATCAGGACCAGAACCGTGCCGGACAGCGCGTACGTGTTCCACGCGCGCCTCAATGAGATGCCAGCATTACGAGGAAGGGCCGTAGCCTGCCGGGGCAGCGGGATTGTCCGAAAGGGTCTCCGCTGCCCCGGAACATAAAGGGCTTAGGAAGGAACACGGGTGGGTTTTAGTCAGTAAGAGTCTGACACTCCCTCCTGCTCCACCCTGAGCAGTAGGGGTCATTTGATGATTTCCCATACAAAAAAAAAAGTACTGATATTGTTTTATACTTATGTTTCAGGCACGGTGAACAATGGTCAGCCTTTCGAACCAAAGTGTCCCGAGTAGCGTTGAGTACTGGTGCTGCAGCTCAGTACACTGTGCCCGTCGCTGAAGTAGCAGATGCTTTTATCCAAAGGTAGGCAAAAGCTTGAATGGGTCTGTCAGGCTCCGTTTATGGCCGTAAATGACACGGGCGCGCGCCACCTGTTTCCATTCGTCGCTCCGCAAGTCGTGTCGCGGTGACTCGTGGCATGCTCCAAATAACCACAGATAATATAATACTCAAATAACTTACGGTAACTTGTTTCAAATAAATATTATTTCAAGTTAAAGAAATATCAACTTTATTTTAAGGGGGATTAAGTTAATTTCAGAGTGACTAGCACTACTGAAAAAGTTATAAAAATGTTTGAAGCTGTGGCGTAAACTGAACTTTATTGTGTAGAATTTAAAGTTATTTTTCCATAAACGCATAGGTATTTCTTTACATTTTTGGCAAATAAATCGCGAATGCAGATTATTTCATTTGTTTTCTCCGCTTGTCGCTGTCGCAAGACGCGTGTCGCTTGAGCGTGTACAGTCCTTTCACATTTAAAAAAACCTCTGACAGCAACAACCGAATAGCAACCTTAAAGCTACGCAAATATAGATTTTAACAGACTTAGCAATAGAAGCAATCCAATAGCAACTTTATTGCCACGCGAGACAATAAAGATCACTGTGATTTTGAAGGTGATGCGAAATTAGAGTGAAATAACTGTGAACGGACGGTAGGTCCGTGGCCAAGGGGTTAGACATTTCTCTAATCAATAAAAGAAAAAAAATCTTTTAAAAAATCGTTTATTCTGCTTTCAGAATACGTAAAATAAGGAATGAAAATTCGGAAACGCCTAGCGACTTTCTGAATGAAGTACACAAATGGTCATTGGAATGTAAGTACCTGCCTTCTACATAACTATCAATCTTTGTACTAGTTCTGACTACTTTTAGTTTTCGAGCTAGGTAAAGTAAAACACATAACTCGGAGGTTCTGTCAAAAAAATATACCATAAATACCTTTGTCAAACATCACAATCCGAAAAATTCTGAAGGAAATTGCTTCATATGTTTGAAAAATTCTTCTGCTTAATGCCCGCCAGTCTTCATAACCATGATTTAACATTTCAGCCCTCGGCCTAATAGCCTTAGACACCCGCCTTAATTGTTTCGATGCCCCGGAAGACTCGGAGAGTATGCGCCTGATACATGCAGTCCAGACCTTCTTTCTAAGCGTAGGGGAGCTGGAACTGCGAGCCCCCTGGTGGAGGCTGTACCCAACTAAGATGTTCAGGCAGTACGTGGCCGCCTTGGATACAATCCTTAGGTGAGGAAACTGGATATGACTGTCCTATTTTATTTATATATTGCAGACTAGGATAGAATTTTTATATATTGCAGACTAGGATATACTAGGTTATTTAAGCAGTTTTTAAAACTAAGGTACGTTTATAAATCTTAGAAGTACTTAGTTTCAGAATTGACCAACTGACTCAATGTCTGAATGTCAACCTACCTATAACACTATTTGATCTATAATTAACCTCAAGTGGGTCTGAATTTAAAGCTTGATGGCAATTAAATGTACCTCAAGTGGGTCTGAATTTAAAGCTTGATAGCAAAAAACTAGATGTTATTACGGAAACTGTATTTCTGGGAATTACTTTAGATTCAAAATTACAATGGGGCGCACACATTAGAGCTCTTTCAGGTAAATTAAGTTCAGCTGCATATGCAGTAAGGAAAATAAGGCAGTTGACAGATATAGCCACAGCTAGGTTAGTATACTTTGCTTATTTCCACAGTATTATGTCTTATGGTGTTCTGCTGTGGGGATCGGCAGCTGACGTAGATTCAATTTTCATTTTACAAAAGAGGGCAATCCGCGCAATCTATAAAATGAGTCCTCGCGAGTCTCTTAGAAACAAATTCAAAGAAATTGATATACTAACTCTGCCTTCTCTTTATATTTTAGAAAGTATTTTGTATGTTCGCAAAAACTAAGGACTTTTCAAAATTAGAAGCGATTTCCATAATATAAATACCCGTAGTAAAAATGAAATTGTGATACCTAAATTTAGATTAACAAAAACTAGCAAGTCTTTTCATATAAATAGCATCCGTTTTTATAACAAGTTGCCAAAGCCGGTTACAGAACTTAGCGATGGAAAGTTCAAAACCCTCATCAAACGTGTCCTTATCAAAAAAGCATATTATAAGATTAAAGACTACGTTGAAGACAAGGTAGTTTGGCAATAATTGCTTCTGCACATGTGGCTTCCCTGGCATGTCATTAACGGCATAACTACATAAATGTCTATTAACTGCTCTCAAATTACGATTTTTATTTAATTTTTACATACTTCTTTGACATTTAATCTTTTTATTATTTGACATTATATAGAGACAATTCTAATCCTCCAACTCTTTTAGTGGTTGTAATGGAAATTATGATCACTTGGTTTTAATAGGTTTTTATATTTTATCTTTTTTTTTGAGTTTTTGATTTTGTAAATGTGAGGACTTTGTAGGCCCTGTAGATTTTAGATCTGTAGATCATTTTTTATTTTATCAAGTACCTGGCACTTGTTGACAGGCCTACGCTGTTCTTCCTTATCTACTGTAATTAGAAAACATTGTAAAAGCCCATTATTTTTAAAAGAGTAACCGTGGAGTTTCTTGCCGGTTCTTCTCCATAGGAAACGACCAATTGGAACCGTGCACCTAGCTTCTGACGTTTCATAAGTGCCCTTGTAGGCTTATGTGAAATAAAATATTTTAATATTTTGAATTGTTGGTATCTCAAACATGAGACTGTAGATACTATTATTTATTTTATATCGTATCGTTCACTAATTTAAAAAAAGCGTCCATCACTAGAAGGTCAATAAGTTTTTAGAAGATCAGTTTAATATTTCCCATATAATATTAGCCATTCAACAAGTAACTAGCCCAAATTTCTCCTGTCTTCATTATCAAAGACTAAAAAAAATACTATGGATCTCTTTACAGCGTAACTCTCAGACACGTGGAGAAGGCGCTAAAGGAATGCGAAGCTAACGGCAGCAGTAAGTCACTGCTACAAGACCTCGTGGCAGCTGCAGGTCCTAGAGTAGCAGCAGTGGCAGCTCTGGATCTGTTCTTAGTAGGAATAGATACGGTAGGAATCTATCAAATAAAAAATTAATGAATTTTAGTGGAATAACGAACGGTTCAAAAGAAGTCGCCTGATAAAAATCTTATAGCAATACGTTACAAAATGCAGTCTGGTCGTACGATAAATTGGAAGCAACGTTTTGCAGAACGCCTTAAGAGTGAAATATACTTAGCTAGGGTTTTTAGGACTGTGGTGGTCACCACATACATCCGCAATTAACGGTCGAGTGACGTCATTGAAACATTGTTTATGAAAGCAAGGTGGTGTGTTTCCCTCGAGAGCGTTTTTTAACACCATATATTCAAACCCAGCTGATTCGGACTATTATTTTTTAAACAAAAAATAGCCAAATCGGTCCAGCGGTTCTCAAGTGATGCGCTTACCAACGACAGCATTTAGTTTTTATTAGGTATATAATAGAAGATGGCGTTTGGTTTTCTATCAGCGTATATTATTTTTTAGGTACAGATGCCATCACATCGAGCTACCTGAAACTGTCAAATTTTCCCAATCAACTTTGAACCTTAATCTTTAGCGATAAAGTTGAAATTCTATTAAAGAAATTTGACAGATTGCTGTCAGAGTGCTGGCGTCTGTACTTCCACACATTACCGCTTTCAATCAAATAAAAACAAGTCTGCACCCTAATTGCTTTATCAAACATAATCTGAATTATTTTGAAGGATTTGCTTCTTAGGTTCGACGTAATGAATTTTTTTGAAGTGTTGAAAACCATTGCTACTGATAGTGTGTTACGCAATTACCCCACTGTTTTATGTTGTGAACACGATCAGAAATAGATTTTCTAAGTGTTTAAAATATGGTATTTTAAATTTCGGCACCTTTTTTTTCTGGAAATTAAAAAAATATATATATTTTCTTTTTTTAAATTTCCAGACATCAAACGCCGTAGCTTCAATTCTGTATCAGTTATCATTAAGATCCTCAGTACAAGAGCGATTGCACGAAGAAATTCATAAAGTACTGCAGGACAGACCTATGAAACCTGGGGATTTCAACCAGATGCCGTACCTGAAAGCGTGTGTCAAGGAAGTTCTGAGGTCAGTGGTTACTATTATTTATTAAGTAATCTCTAACCCCCTTACTAATAAACGTATTATAACAGATGGATAGTTACACACCGATTTCTCTCTTTCAGTCGTCAGTAATTTGACTTTCGAAAGAAGAAGACAAAGCTAACTATACACACATAGACACATATAGTAAGGGGGTTAATACTTTTTATTGCCTCGTTGGTCCAGTGGTCGCAATAACTACTGCTGAGCATGAGGTCCTAGGTTCAATTCCTAGGTCGGCCAAAGAGTTATTGGGTTTTTCCTTCAGACATTTCACAGTAGCAGCCTGAAGCCAGGATTTGTGCCCGGCTGATGGTAAGGCTCATGGGACTTATTCTTAACTGGTGAAATATGGGTGTACTATAGGTACAACTCTGCCTAACCCTTCGGGGAAAACAGGCGTGATATGTACAATATCTCAAAAGGAAAACCGGATCCCTTATAAGATCACTTCGTTGTCCGTCTGTCTGTCTGCCGGTCAATACCGTTTCTCAGGAACGCATGGAGTCATCAAGTTGAAATTAATATCAAATACTCAGGGCTGCAAACCCTTGAAGCAGTGAAAAAATCAAACTTCTAAGCCGATGCAATCAAAAGATACGTTTATGTTCCGGAATAACCACAGAACAGTTATTTATCTGTTCTGCGTATAACTGCCCGTTAACCTAGAATCAAGAAATTTGGCAAGAACCAATGTCTTGTAGCACAAGTAAAGGAAAAAATCCGAAAACCGTAAATACGTAGTTACATTACAAAAAAAAAAAGTCCGTGATAAACTATTTACATACCTACAAAGTATGGAACTTTTTTTTTTCATTCTCAAAGAAATCAAGGCAGGTTTGAACCTATGTTTTTACACTCGTTATACTCCTTGAATGTTGGTGTTTAGTCCATAAGCCATAGGGACCCATGTCTCCAACCACTTTGGCTGCTGTTTAGAATTTCTGGAAAAAAGATCGATAGCGGTTCCTTTTTGATCTGAGGAAAAATCTAAAGTTGGGAACTAGATGTAATCTGACGTTGATCTAATAAACGATAGAGATTCCATGCTTTTGATTTGTATGAGTAAATAAATACCTTTCTAATATTGGATTTGTTTTCAGAATGTATCCAGTTGTAATCGGAAACGGTCGACAGCTAAAAAAGGATACAGTCATTTGTGGTTACAACATACCTCAAGGAGTAAGTATCAAACAGAATCCAATTTATATTAAGTAAGTACTTATATGGAAATGCGGGTGGTCTGTTCTCCATAGAAACGCTATCGCAAGCAATGATTAAAGAATAATAAATATTAACTACTTATATGTCCCTATGTTTTCCTTTTTTATGATACATTCTTTTTTAAGCACAAGAACCCATGAGCATGCATGGAGGCTGATGAAACTGTTGCGCATGTGCTCTTTGAGTGCACAGGCGTCACCCAGATTAGATCAGAAACCACCCCGATGGTACACAGATGTTCTCAACAAACCAGGAGACCTAATCAGCTTCTGGAGGGAGGTGGGCTGGTTGGAATAACCACCGACGGCCACCATGGCCCACGCACAATGGTCCAACTGAAGGACTAAGTGCGGAAACCAAACACATAACATAGAACATAGAACATAGAGCATAAGAACCCTCAAAAAATGCCGATTTAACAGAGGCCTAGTGTACAATATTAATGAAAAAAGAAGAACATAGGGACACAGTTTATATCCATCTTATTCAGTTTATAAAATATCTTTTAAATTGGTCCAATATTCGAGGCGGAAATAGGCGAGAGCCAAACCTCGAATTATGACTTTTTACTTAGGATTTTTCAAAAGTCTCTCCGATCCCATTTCCTCTACACTGCAGCAAAGCTATCGTCCGGGATCATAATTATTGCAATCTTTATGCCTTCTAACAAACTTTAACTGTCTTTAACGAAACCTCCGAAAGACTAATAAATATATTATAATAACTCCAATAGGGAATATAATATCTGTGAAATATCTGTTATTGTCAATTGTCCCCCTGTAGGGCCAGCATTGATCACCACGCTTGCTCAAGACGGGTTGGCGATTTCAGAATGACGATGTTATCCTTCACCCTAATCAAATTCTAATTAAAAATGTTTTATTTTTCAGACCCAAGTAATATTCCAACACTATGTAATGGGCAACTGCGACGATTATTTCTCCAACGCATCAGAGTTTCGGCCTGAGAGATGGATGAGCAGATCTCCTTCACAAAAACACCATGCTTTCGCATCCCTACCGTTCGGCTATGGAAAAAGAATGTGCCTTGGCAGAAGATTTGCTGAACTTGAAATACATACGGTCATTTGCAAGGTATGAAGAAGCATTTTTAATTTAGCCGCACATCCTAACAAATACAATTTATCTCAAAAAAAAAGGTAAAAAAATAACATTTCAATACTTCTTGATCATAAATTCATTCGAAAGAAAAATAATCCTTGTGCATTCTTGTGCGGTTATCCAAACAAAATGTAAAAAAAGGAATTACTTTACATTTTCTTGGCGCCTAATAACAAAAATAAGAAAAAATATTTGAATTACGAATGCGTCATGATTTTATTTTGTTTTCCAGTAAGATCCAAATTAAATTGAATATAAACACTTGGTAAGATCCAAGGGGCGAGCGGAGCCCAAACCGTTTTGTTCATAGCTTTGAAAAAAAACGTTCATTTATTTGTGATTTCTACGAATACCGGGACTGACAGCTTAATTTATTTACGATACATAACCCACTGCCCTAGTTAATAAAATGTTGGTCTTTAACTAATACTTTAATAACAAAGGCAGTTATACGAAAACAATTCTTTTTCAGATGGTGCAAGCCTTCAAAATGGAGTATCATTATGAACCTATGGACTACCACATACATCCTATGTATACGCCAAACGGACCCATTAGATTGAAGCTTACTGACCGGTAGGTTTTAACCATGTAGTTTTACTTATGTAGGAAGGTATTGTTGTGCTCCTAGAAAGAAGCTTAGCCTAGAGCTTGCAAATTTGATACTTTTCTTCACAGAAAAAATCAGGTAGTTATTCTTGATAATTTGGGCCGAGATTTAAAACGTTACTTAGCTCGTAATTTGACTAAGCGTTATAATTACATGTATCTGTCATTGTCGCACAACTGTCAATCTACAAGTGCAAGATATCAGCCATGTTGTACCTATCTATGTAAAGAGACTGTACATAATTATTGTGTAAGGTGATATTTTATTAGTTACCATTTATTGACAAGTGTTGTCTAGATTTCGTATAATGTAAATAATAGATATGTTAATATACATTTTGTACTATGTACTATGTAGCGATTAAGTTGTATTTTTTTTTTCGTAAATTAAATTACCAGTATTTTTTATAACATTTGTTTGTTCTATCGGTTTTGTATTCCTTTGGCTCTCTGATCCGATCCCCTTTACTTTCAAAATTTAACCCACCGGCACATTACTGTGTTGTGTTGTGTCGTGACGCGAAACCAATCAAACGTATCTGATCAGGACTACGTCAAATCACAATGAGTTTTGATTGGCTAAAACTGCGTCAGAATGCGGCACGAGCGACACGACACAACCACAAAATACAGCTGTATTTTGTGACACAACACAATAATGTAAATCCCACCTTAGGCTCCTGTCCAAGAGCCGACGAGGAACGAGAACGACTTCTATAAGCAGTCTATCTCTCTGTGGAATGCGCTCCCCCAGGAAATCAGTATGGCAACCAATCGATTATCCTTTAAAGTTAAGGTTCGCGAGCACATTCGCAAGACGCTGGAAGTATCATCACAACGCTAATTTGTTTTCTCATTGTTTGTCTTATTTCTTTTTAGTATATTCATTTGTATTTATGTATATTTATTTGTGCTTATATTTATTATGTAAGGTATATATTATATTTATAGTTTTAATAGATTTATGCGTATCTAAAATATTTATTCCTCAATTTTCATGATTGCACCTATACTGCCGATCGATTCTGGAAATATCTCACCGTGAAAAGTCAGATGAAGTGAGCTTAGAGTGAGCTGTGAAGAGTATCAATCCCTAGTATCAGGATGACACTGACAGCTCATTCCACGCTCACTTCACCTAAGTTTTCACGGTGAGATGGTTACAGAATTGCACCTGTTTATCTCTGCACTAGTCAAAGGTAAGACTGGTAGAAAATGCCTATGGCATTGAGCCCGCCTCTGTACGCTATAAATGAATAAACTTTTTTCTCGCTCAAGAAACGTACAATAGAAATAGATGTAGGTCCAGTGCACGTAAAAGAGATACATGTATAAATAGTTGATCGCTAACTATTTACACTGCTGGTGAGGTCTCTCTCGCCCCTAGTTGGTCGCAGCGACAAGAGCTGTCAAAGAAAATACTCACTCAGCGGCGCTCGTATGGCGTTCAGAACACTCGCTTGGTGGATATACATACCAAGTGACCGTGCAGTCTTTCATTCTACTGGTCGCACTTGCACACTCGCTCATAGCCCAGAAAAAACTATTCAAACGACACACTCGCTGCTCTCGTTGCTTGCCAACTCGTTTCTAGTTGCTAATACTTCTACTCGCTTATCGCTTATAATAACAGCCACACTGCAAATAGGTAAGAAACTCATTATAATGCGAGTAAATTTCATATTCGTATAAGCATACTATTCGAATATGAACATTAAAACTATATGAAAAAACACATTCGTATGCAAGAGTTACCTACCTACTTAGCAAAGTAAAGTCAATGTGTGATCTGTGAATCTTGCTCTTTATGTCGTATCTTCAGTATTTCGGATTTTAAAATTTATTATATCATAATATGAGTTTTGTAAATGGCTTTTTGATGTAGGCGTTGTTTGTGTAGAGGAATTGGAAACTCAGTGCATGTAGTCCACACATTTCAAAGATTTTTCTTAGTCATGGGCATAAGAATGGTTTCTGGATTCAATAAAATAAAACGAGTGTTTTGACATTCATAGAATGTTTTACTTAGATTGACTCGACAAGCAATCTTAGGTACTAACATTACAAAATCATTGAAAATAAGTTTCCATGACGTTAGGTACACTCTGCAATAAAAAATATACATTTTCAAAACTTTCAATATATAAACAGTGAACTCGTGTCAAACAGAGTATACCCAAGTCAGCTTAAGTCAGCTTATATTAACATTAAACGTACACTATACATTCAATGGCCACATCAGCATACTGGTAAATATATTATGTATTTACACAAAAATATCACAAATGAGTATATTTTAAACAATGAGTAATTTTGATTTTATACATCATGAATTCAGAACATATTATACATAGGTAATACATAGAAAATGTTGACTAGGGATAAAAATATACATTATAAATTGTGAGGATGCATCATAGAAGACACGATATAATATTAGATATTATTATGGCACTATTTTATATAATGATAAAATAGGCATGCAAAAGCGCCCGAAATTATATTAGATAAAGCTTAAAAGGCAGTGAAAGTTACTTTAAAAGTTAATCAATCCATGTAACGCAGCCATTAATATTTTGTAAAAAATTGCAAATTTGAATGCAAAATTAAACATTAAAATATCACAATATTTAATTTTAACACATTAATCGTTATTCACGATTTCAACAAGGGTTCTGCGTTTTAACTGTCGCTTCTGCGTAAACAGTTCTTAAATTAAGCTTTCTGCTATTTTTGTACAAATAAATGGCAAGGGTGATTGACAAAGTCATTAATATAGCAGAGCCAATGGCAATGTAAATGATGGCAGTTCCGCTAGTAGCGAAGGCGGCAGTTTCACTGTCACCGCTGATATCACGCACTTTTCTCGACCTCGGTAGTGTTCGCGATGACTCAAAGGAATCTGTAAATAAAAGGAAACTAGGTTAAACACGAAGTAATATAACAGGAGATGTGTTTAGAAAAAGCATTTTCTGTTCGAATCGACTTGGGAGCGTGTATCTGTTTCCAAATTCTTTAATTAAAGTTGTGTACTAAATATCACATTAATTTCTACACCATTGTATGCAATGTATTACATTTTGCGTCGACCCCAAATAAATTGGGTTAGGGACAGGAGAATGACGTTAATGACGTATGCAATGTGGCAAGCTGATCGTCATTTTTATTATTTATTAGATATAACGGTGCGGTGTGTAGCGCGGAAATGCTTACCTATTTCTGATTGCGAATCTGCGTAAGACTTCTCTTCATCATGGTCATTAGGAGCTAATCTGCTGACCCTCGATGATTTGATTTCATTTTCTTCAGGGAATGGCGGCAAATATGTTGAAGGCGGGTTTGTACTGCTTGGAGCAAACGGTTGTGGGCATTTGGGATCCCTGGATCCTGGATAACATGAGCTTGGAGTTGGAGGTTGAGGCTTGGGACATCTAGGATCATTTGAACCTGGGTAGCAACGTGGTTCCTCAGGAGTGGTAGGCTTAGGGCATCTAGGATCATTTGAACCGGGGTAGCAACGAGGTGCCTCAGGAGTAGTAGGCTTAGGGCATCTAGGATCATTTGAACCTGGGTAACAACGTGGTGCCTCAGGAGTGGTAGGCTTGGGGCATCTAGGATCATTTGAACCTGGGTAGCAACGTGGTGCCTCAGGAGTGGTAGGCTTAGGGCATCTAGGATCATTTGAACCTGGGTAGCAACGTGGTGCCTCAGGAGTGGTAGGCTTAGGGCATCTAGGATCATTTGAACCTGGGTAACAACGTGGTGCCTCAGGAGTGGTAGGCTTGGGGCATCTAGGATCATTTGAACCTGGGTAGCAACGTGGTGCCTCAGGAGTGGTAGGCTTAGGGCATCTAGGATCATTTGAACCTGGGTAGCAACGTGGTGCCTCAGGAGTGGTAGGCTTAGGGCATCTAGGATCATTTGAACCTGGGTAGCAACGCGGTGCCTCAGGAGTAGTAGGCTTGGGGCATCTAGGATCGTTTGAACCTGGGTAGCAACGTGGTGCCTCAGGAGTGGTAGGCTTAGGGCATCTAGGATCATTTGAACCTGGGTAGCAACGCGGTGCCTCAGGAGTAGTAGGCTTGGGGCATCTAGGATCGTTTGAACCAGGATAGCAACGTGGCGGTTCAGGTGTTTGAGTTGTCGGCGGTAAATATGTTGGAGGATTTAATGTCGTAGGTCGTGGGGGTTGCGGGCATATCGGATTAGGTGAACCAGGGTAACAAACTGGTTTGGGAGTTGTTGGCTTGGGACATCTAGGATCGGTGCTGCCTGGATAGCATCTAGGCGGTGCGGGTGTGGTTGGCTTAGGGCAGCGAGGATCTTGATTACCGGGGTAGCAGTTAGGAGGTGCTGGTGTGGTTGGTTTGGGACACCTTGGATCTGTGCTTCCTGGGAAGCACCGAGGTAGTGCAGGTGTGGTTGGCTTAGGGCAGCGAGGATCTTGACTACCGGGGTAGCAGTTAGGAGGTGCTGGTGTGGTTGGTTTGGGACACCTTGGATCTGTGCTTCCTGGGAAGCACCGAGGTGGTGCAGGTGTGGTTGGCTTAGGGCAGCGAGGATCTTGACTACCGGGGTAGCAGTTAGGAGGTGCTGGTGTGGTTGGTTTGGGACACCTTGGATCTGTGCTTCCTGGGAAGCACCGAGGTGGTGCAGGTGTGGTTGGCTTAGGGCAGCGAGGATCTTGACTACCGGGGTAGCAGTTAGGAGGTGCTGGTGTCGTTGGTTTGGGACACCTTGGATCTGTGCTTCCTGGGAAGCACCGAGGTGGTGCAGGTGTAGTTGGCTTAGGACAGCGGAGGTCTTGGCTACCGGGGTAGCAATTGGGAGGAGCAGGTGTTGTGGGTTTCGGGCATCTAGGATCATTTGACCCAGGGTAACAACGAGGTGGCTCTGGTGTTGTTGGCTTGGGGCATCTAGGATCATTGGAGCCAGGGTAGCATCGTGGTGCCTCAGGTGTTTGTGTCGTAGGCGGTAAGTATGTTGGAGGATTTAATGTAGTAGGTCGCGGGGGTTGCGGACATTTTGGATCAGGGGAACCGGGGTAACAAACTGGCTTGGAAGTGGTTGGCTTGGGGCATCTAGGATCGGTGCTGTCTGGGTAGCATCGAGGTGGTGCCGGCGTTGTCGGCTTGGGACAACGCGGGTCTTGGCTGCCTGGGAAACAATTAGGAGGTGCAGGTGTTGTCGGCTTGGGACAACGTGGGTCTTGGCTACCGGGGTAGCATCTAGGAGGAGCAGGCGTTGTGGGCTTAGGACAACGTGGGTCTTGGCTACCGGGATAGCAATTAGGAGGTGCAGGGGTGGTCGGCTTTGGACAACGAGGGTCTTGGCTACCAGGGTAGCAGTTAGGAGGAGCAGGCGTTGTCGGCTTGGGACAACGCGAGTCTTGGCTACCGGGGTAACAGTTAGGAGGGGCAGGCGTTGTGGGTTTAGGGCAACGCGGGTCTTGGCTACCGGGGTAACAGTTAGGAGGGGCAGGTGTTGTGGGTTTAGGGCATCGTGGATCTTGGCTGCCGGGGTAGCAGTTTGGTGGAGCTGGCGTCGTTGGTTTGGGGCATCTGGAATCTGTTGAACCAGGATAACATTTGGGTCCAGGTGTAACTGGTGGCAAGTATGTGGGAGGATTTAATGTTGTAGGTCGTGGAGGTTGCGGGCAGTTTGGATCAGGTGAACCGGGATAGCAAACTGGCTTAGGAGTTGTTGGCTTGGGACACCTAGGGTCGGTGCTACCGGGGAAGCATCTTGGCGGTGCGGGTGTCGTAGGCTTTGGACAACGAGGGTCTGTGCTGCCTAAGAAACAGTTAGGAGGTGCAGGTGTGGTCGGCTTTGGACAGCGAGGGTCTTGATTGCCGGTATAACAGTTAGGTGGGGCAGGTGTTGTGGGTTTAGGACAACGGGGATCTGTGCTACCTGGGAAACACCTTGGAGGTGCAGGTGTGGTAGGCTTGGGACAGCGAGGGTCTTGGCTACCAGGGAAGCAGTTAGGTGGAGCCGGCGTGGTTGGTTTTGGACAGCGTGGGTCTTGGCTGCCTGGATAGCAGTTAGGTGGAGCAGGCGTGGTTGGTTTTGGGCATCGTGAATCCGAGCTGCCTGGGAAGCACCGTGGAGGTGCGGGTGTTGTTGGTTTAGGACAACGTGGGTCTGTGCTACCAGGGTAACAGTTAGGAGGTGCAGGAGTAGTCGGTTTAGGGCATCTAGAATCAGTAGAGCCAGGGTAACATTTAGGTCCGCTTGTAACTGGTGGCAAATACGTTGGAGGATTTAATGTCGTAGGTCGTGGAGGTTGTGGACACTTGGGGTCGGGTGAGCCTGGATAGCAAATGGGCTTAGGAGTTGTTGGTTTAGGGCATCTAGCATCGGTGCTGCCTGGGTAGCATCGAGGTGGTGCGGGTGTGGTAGGCTTGGGGCAGCGAGGGTCTTGGCTGCCGGGGTAGCAATTAGGTGCTGCGGGTGTAGTCGGTTTTGGACATCTGGGATCTGTGCTACCTGGGAAGCACCTTGGTGGTGCAGGTGTGGTAGGCGTTGGACAACGAGGGTCCTGGCTACCGGGATAGCAGTTGGGAGGAGCAGGAGTTGTCGGCTTTGGACAACGAGGGTCTTGGCTGCCGGGGTAACAGTTCGGCGGTGCAGGTGTCGTCGGTTTAGGACATCTGGGATCTGTACTACCTGGGAAGCACTTTGGTGGTGTAGGTGTAGTAGGCTTTGGACAACGAGGGTCCTGGCTACCGGGATAGCAGTTAGGAGGGGCAGGAGTTGTCGGCTTTGGACAACGAGGGTCTTGGCTGCCAGGATAGCAATTAGGTGGAGCAGGCGTGGTTGGTTTTGGGCATCGTGAATCCGAGCTGCCTGGGAAGCATCGTGGAGGTGCGGGTGTTGTTGGTTTAGGACAACGTGGGTCCTGGCTACCAGGATAGCAGTTGGGAGGAGCAGGTGTCGTCGGTTTTGGACAGCGAGGGTCTTGGCTACCGGGGTAACAGTTAGGAGGTGCAGGGGTAGTCGGTTTAGGGCATCTGAAATCAGTGGAGCCGGGATAACATTTTGGCCCGGTTGTAACTGGTGGCAAATACGTTGGAGGATTTAATGTCGTAGGTCGTGGAGGTTGTGGACACTTGGGGTCGGGTGAGCCTGGATAGCAAATTGGCTTAGGAGTTGTTGGTTTAGGGCATCTAGCATCGGTGCTGCCTGGGTAGCATCGAGGTGGTGCAGGTGTGGTAGGCTGGGGGCATCGAGGGTCTTGACTGCCGGGGTAGCAGTTAGGAGGGGCAGGCGTTGTTGGCTTAGGGCAACGTGGGTCTTGGCTACCTGGGTAGCAATTAGGCGGTGCGGGTGTGGTCGGCTTTGGACATCTAGGATCGGTGGTACCTGGGAAGCATCTTGGTGGAGAAGGTGTGGTAGGTTTTGGACAACGAGGGTCTTGGTTACCGGGATAGCAGTTAGGGGGAGCAGGCGTTGTCGGCTTTGGACATCGAGGGTCTTGGCTTCCTGGGTAACACTTCAGCGGTGCAGGGGTCGTCGGTTTTGGACATCTCAGATCTGTGCTACCTGGAAAGCACCTTGGTGGTGCAGGTGTAGTAGGCTTTGGACAACGAGGATCCTGGCTGCCGGGATAGCAGTTAGGAGGGGCAGGAGTTGTCGGCTTTGGACAACGAGGGTCTTGGCTGCCCGGGAAGCAACGAGGTGGTGCGGGAGTGGTGGGCTGAGGACACCTTGAATCGGTTGAACCAGGATAACACTTAGGTCCAGGTGTTACCGGTGGCAAATATGTGGGAGGATTTAACGTCGTCGGACGCGGAGGTTGGGGACATTTGGGATCAGGAGAACCAGGGTAACAAACTGGCTTAGGTGGTGCTGACGTCGTTGGCTTTGGGCATCTAGGGTCTGTGCTTCCAGGGAAGCATCTAGGAGGAGCAGGCGTTGTTGGTTTGGGACAGCGAGGGTCTTGGCTACCGGGGAAGCAGTTAGGTGGTGCCGGCGTGGTTGGTTTGGGACAGCGAGGGTCTTGGCTGCCGGGATAGCAGTTAGGTGGAGCAGGCGTAGTTGCTTTTGGGCATCGTGGGTCCGTGCTACCTGGGAAGCACCGTGGAGGTGCGGGTGTTGTTGGTTTAGGACATCGTGGATCTGTGCTACCAGGATAACAGTTAGGAGGTGCGGGGGTAGTCGGCTTAGGGCAGCGAGGGTCTTGGCTGCCGGGGTAACAATTTGGAGGTGCAGGGGTCGTTGGTTTTGGACATCTAGGATCTGTGCTACCTGGGAAGCACCTTGGTGGTGCAGGTGTAGTAGGCTTTGGACAACGAGGGTCCTGGCTACCGGGATAACAATTAGGAGGAGCAGGAGTTGTCGGTTTTGGACAACGAGGGTCTTGGCTACCAGGATAACAGTTAGGAGGTGCGGGGGTAGTCGGCTTAGGACAGCGAGGGTCTTGGCTGCCGGTGTAACAGTTTGGAGGTGCAGGGGTTGTTGGTTTAGGACATCTTGAATCCGTGCTTCCAGGGAAGCACCGAGGTGGGGCGGGCGTAGTGGGCTGAGGACATCTCGAATCTGTTGAACCAGGATAACACTTGGGTCTGGATGTTACTGGTGGTAAATATGTGGGAGGATTCAATGTTGTCGGACGAGGAGGTTGGGGACATTTGGGATCGGGAGAACCAGGGTAACAAACTGGCTTAGGTATTGGCGTCGTTGGTTTTGGGCATCTGGGGTCTGTGCTTCCTGGGAAACACCTAGGTGGTGCGGGTGTGGTTGGCTTAGGGCAACGAGGGTCTTGACTACCGGGGTAGCAATTAGGCGGAGCAGGCGTGGTTGGTTTTGGGCAACGTTGGTCGGTGTTACCGGGATAACAGTTTGGTGGGGCAGGTGTTGTTGGTTTAGGGCACCTGGGGTCTCTGCTTCCTGGGAAGCATTTTGGTGGTTCAGGCGTGGTTGGTTTTGGACAGCGAGGGTCTTGGCTGCCGGGATAGCAGTTAGGTGGAGCAGGCGTGGTTGGTTTTGGGCATCGTGGATCTGTACTGCCTGGGAAGCACCGTGGAGGTGCGGGTGTTGTTGGTTTAGGACAACGTGGGTCTGTGCTACCAGGATAACAGTTAGGAGGTGCGGGGGTAGTCGGCTTAGGGCAGCGAGGGTCTTGGCTGCCGGGGTAACAGTTTGGAGGTGCAGGGGTCGTTGGTTTTGGACATCTAGGATCTGTGCTACCTGGGAAGCACCTTGGTGGTGCAGGTGTAGTAGGCTTTGGACAACGAGGGTCCTGGCTACCGGGATAACAATTAGGAGGAGCAGGAGTTGTCGGTTTTGGACAACGAGGGTCTTGGCTACCAGGATAACAGTTAGGAGGTGCGGGAGTAGTCGGCTTGGGACAGCGGGGGTCTTGGCTACCAGGGTAGCAATTAGGAGGAGCCGGTGTTGTTGGTTTTGGGCACCTAGGGTCTGTGCTGCCAGGGAAACACCTTGGTGGTGCTGGAGTTGTGGGTTTGGGACATCTAGAATCTGTTGATCCCGGATAACACTTGACTGTTGGTGTTGTAGGTGGCAAGTATGTGGGAGGGTTCAATGTTGTAGGTCTCGGAGGTTGCGGGCAATTGGGATCTGGGGATCCTGGATAACACACAGGCTTTGGAGGTGTAGGTGTTGTTGGTTTGGGGCATCTAGGGTCTGTACTCCCTGGGAAGCATCTTGGTGGTGCAGGAGTGGTTGGCTTAGGGCATCGCGGGTCTTGGCTGCCTGGGAAACAATCAGGAGGCGCAGGTGTTGTCGGCTTGGGACAACGTGAGTCTTGGCTACCAGGGTAGCATCGAGGAGGTGCAGGTGTTGTGGGCTTAGGGCAACGTGGGTCTTGGCTACCGGGGTAGCAATTAGGAGGTGCAGGGGTGGTCAGCTTTGGACAACGTGGATCTTGGCTACCGGGATAGCAGTTAGGAGGAGCAGGCGTTGTCGGCTTGGGACAACGCGAGTCTTGACTTCCTGGGAAACAATTAGGAGGGGCAGGTGTTGTGGGCTTAGGACATCTAGGGTCTTGACTACCGGGGTAACAGTTAAGTGGAGCAGGCGTGGTTGGTTTGGGACATCTAGGATCGGTGCTGCCAAGGAAGCACCTTGGCGGTTCAGGTGTAGTAGGCTTTGGACAACGAGGGTCCTGGCTACCGGAATAGCAGTTAGGAGGTGCAGGTGTAGTAGGCTTTGGACAACGAGGATCCTGGCTGCCGGGATAGCAGTTAGGAGGGGCAGGAGTTGTCGGCTTTGGACAACGAGGGTCTTGGCTGCCCGGGAAGCAACGAGGTGGTGCGGGCGTGGTGGGCTGAGGACATCTTGAATCGGTTGAACCAGGATAACATTTAGGTCCAGGTGTTACCGGTGGCAGATATGTGGGAGGATTCAACGTCGTCGGACGCGGAGGTTGGGGACATTTGGGATCAGGAGAACCAGGGTAACAAACTGGCTTAGGTGGTGCTGACGTCGTTGGCTTTGGGCATCTAGGGTCTGTGCTTCCAGGGAAGCATCTAGGAGGAGCAGGCGTTGTTGGTTTAGGACAGCGTAGGTCTTGGTTGCCGGGATAGCAGTTAGGTTGAGCAGGTGTTGTGGGCTTAGGACAACGAGGGTCTGTGCTACCTGGGAAGCACCTTGGAGGTGCTGGTGTGGTAGGCTTGGGACAGCGAGGGTCTTGGCTACCGGGATAGCAGTTAGGTGGAGCAGGCGTGGTTGGTTTTGGGCATCGTGGGTCCGTGCTGCCTGGGAAGCACCGTGGAGGTGCGGGGGTAGTCGGCTTAGGGCAGCGAGGGTCCTGGCTACCGGGGTAACAATTTGGTGGTGCGGGTGTCGTTGGTTTAGGACAGCGAGGATCTGTACTGCCGGGGAAACACCTTGGAGCTTCAGGAGTGGTGGGCTTTGGACACCTAGGGTCTTGGCTACCGGGGTAGCAATTAGGAGGAGCAGGTGTGGTCGGCTTTGGGCAGCGAGGGTCTTGGCTGCCGGGGTAACAGTTTGGTGGGGCCGGTGTTGTTGGTTTGGGACATCTAGGATCCGTGCTGCCGGGGAAGCATCGTGGTGGCTCAGGAGTCGTTGGCTTAGGGCACCTGGGATCACTTGATCCAGGGAAGCATCGCGGTGGCTCAGGAGTCGTAGGCTTAGGGCACCTGGGATCACTTGATCCTGGGAAGCATCGCGGTTGCTCAGGAGTCGTAGGTTTAGGGCATCTCGGATCTGAGCTTCCTGGGAAGCATTTGGGAGGCGTGGGAGTAGTTTGTTGTGGCGGCAAATAAGTTGGAGGATTTAATGTTGTTGGTCGAGGAGGTTGAGGACAGTTTGGATCAGGGGAGCCAGGATAACAAACAGGCTTAGATGGCGTTGGCTTAGGACATCTAGGATCGCTTGATCCTGGGAAGCATCGCGGTGGTGTAGGCGTTGTTGGTTTAGGACACCTAGGGTCTTGGCTACCGGGGTAACAATTTGGTGGGGCGGGTGTTGTTGGTTTAGGACAACGGGGATCTGTGCTGCCGGGGAAGCACCTTGGAGCTTCAGGAGTGGTCGGCTTAGGACACCTAGGGTCTTGGCTACCGGGGTAGCAATTAGGAGGAGCAGGAGTGGTCGGCTTAGGACACCTAGGGTCTTGGCTACCGGGGTAGCAATTAGGAGGAGCAGGGGTGGTCGGTTTAGGACACCTAGGGTCTTGGCTACCGGGGTAGCAATTAGGAGGAGCAGGAGTGGTCGGCTTAGGGCACCTAGGGTCTTGGCTACCGGGGTAGCAGTTAGGAGGAGCAGGAGTGGTCGGTTTAGGACACCTAGGGTCTTGGCTACCAGGGAAGCAGTTAGGAGGAGCAGGGGTGGTTGGCTTAGGGCAGCGAGGGTCTTGGCTGCCGGGGTAACAGTTTGGTGGGGCTGGTGTTGTTGGTTTGGGACATCTAGGATCTGTGCTGCCGGGGAAGCATCGTGGTGGCTCAGGAGTCGTAGGCTTAGGGCACCTGGGATCACTTGATCCAGGGAAGCATCGCGGTGGCTCAGGAGTCGTAGGCTTAGGGCACCTGGGATCACTTGATCCAGGGAAGCATCTCGGTGGCTCAGGTGTGGTCGGCCTGGGGCATCTAGGATCATTGGAACCAGGATAACACGTAGGTTTTGGTGATGTTGGCGGTAAGTATGTTGGTGGGTTAAGTGTCGTCGGTTGTGGTGGTTGCGGACATCTTCGGTCGGGTGAGCCTGGGTAGCACACAGGTTTTACAGTTGTCGGTGACGGGCATCGTGGGTCTGTACTTCCTGGATAGCAGTTTGGTGTAGTAGGTGTAGGCTGAGGACACCGGGGATCGGAAGAACCAGGATAACACTTAGTTTGGGGTTCAACAGTTATCCGTTGACATGCCGGATCGCGCGATCCTGGGTAGCATTGTGATGGTCTAATTGTGGTGGAAACCTCTCTGATAACTCCATCACAGCTTGCATCGCAGTTGTTTGTGCATAACTGTAATAAAGAATACAAACAAATATAAATAAAATCAATCACAACAGATAATTATTAGAGGAAGATTTGGAATGAATTTGTTGTAAATATTTACCTCAACATTACAAGTTAGGTAAACTTGATCGGTTTCTGGGAAACGGAAAGCGCTCACTTTGCTGTAAGCTATCAAAGTCGCACCGCTTTTGCCCGTGTTTGTTGTCTTCTGCCATAAGTCAATGAGTTTCTTTTTCCTGTTGACAAAATTTACATTTTAAAGGCGATTCGAAACTGCTGGGACATTAGAATTTTGTTATGTGCAATCAGCATAAAGCTGTCCTTTTCAGTTTTTTAGAATATTGTTATATATCGGTGTTCAAATTATAATCTAGTTCTAATAATAGTAATATTAATTATATTATAATAGTAACTATAGTGGAAAATGTGGGTTTATACATTTACTCATTCTGTAGCTCATTTTTTATGTAGTATTGTAATGTGTTATCCGTTTATTTTCCCAAATAAATAAAATAAAATAAATTTAGTTTGTCTGTGGCGAAAATAGCATGAAAATACATGGTTTTTTTTTATTTGTTTGCTCCAAAATTCAGCAACGTGAATACTGTTTGTTGACGCAGCCATTAGGTCCTCACGTGTGGAGGTGATAGGGACAATATTGAATTATAATCACACATTTACTTTAAATAAATTGGATTGACGTGATGAAGTAGCTGCATCCGGTCAGACTGTACCCCGAACTTGACATAGTTAGAAAAATCCTCGGCAGATATTAACGTGTTGAAGTCATAATTATATATATTAAAAATAATCAGTTTTCTTACTTGGGACAACCCTCCTTGTCGGTAAGTTGAATCTTGCTGGTCTTAGGATTATCGTAACTCTCGCTGTCATAAGCCCAACAGTCGTGGATTTTAAGGCTGAACTGGTTTCTGACATCTTTGAGGTATACGAGGATGGTTAAATATTCGCCAATTTTGATGGAGTCTTTCAATGGAGTCGTCTGGAAACATTTACAAAGTTAATGAAGTTGCTATGCTGGCGCAGCTGTGAGGCACACGTGCCTGTTTTTATTAAAAAATGGTTTTTGCCTGTTTTTATTTTGCAGGCAGAATATGTGCTAAATGCATGTTTTTTCTTTGTTACAAAGTTATCCTTTAAAATACCTACTTAATTTATTTTGGAGTCTAAAACACAACACAATTGTCATCATCACTTAAAGTCATCAATCGTTTCAATATCTATTACTAGATCGAAATATCTTTGATTCTGATACTTTTTTTTGTGGATGGGAGATCGTGGTGCAGGGGAGTGTCTCTTACTGATTAAAATTCACCCATGTTCCTTCCTTAGCCCTTTATGTTCCGGGTCAGCGGTAACCCTTTCGGACAATCCTGCTGCCCCGGAAAAAGTACGTGCAGACTTCGGGGCATGAACTCACAACCTCATATTTAACATGTCAAGCAATGTCGTTATGGGCTGAATTGCCGGACTGATTCTGATACTTACGTTAGGGAAAACTCCCTTTTGTATGTCCATCCAGCATTCAACTCCTCCGGCGGGTCCTTCAACAGCGACCACGTCGAGCATGTCAACCATGAAAGGTTTCAGTTTCAGCGTGTGTTCTTCCCTAGAGGTGACCACTCCGGTCGACACTTCGAATGAAGTCCGAGCGCATGATACCTGGAATGTGATAATTGGAAAAGGTGAGTCCTCGATTTCGTAGGGAGTCAGTGCATTTTGTTATAATAAAAGGAACCGTTTCAATTCTAATGGGAGGTTATTCAATAATTTAAAATTAAACTTTCTAACATGTGATTATTTTGATTGTAACAAACATTAATTCGAAACGCCAAAAAGCTCGCCACGATAAATACAAGATTTTTTTTTTTAATTACATGAGTAGCACCTTTATGAGTCCACTTGCTCCTTACCTTTATGATGCCGAAGCGCTACATTAGTTAATTTTTTTTTTGACACAAGCTCAAAACATAAACAATTTCCAGATACTGGTGTTTCAAGAGGGGCTAGACAAAGTCACATTCTATTAGTGATAACTATATTAGAAAATTCAAAGGTGTATTGGATTGAAATTAGCTACCAAAATCTTATGTCAATCCTAGACGTTGCAGAAATATGAAACGCTTGGCAAGCGATGGTCACTTGTCTAGGTTCTAAGATCGTCTTCAATTACGTACCTTGCGGGCGAAGTCCTGCGGTCCTTGCAGCAAGTCATCAGCTTGGAACACGAGCACGTTGTCGATGGTACCACACGCGTGACAAAGCGGCCGGGACCCGCAGCCATTCAGGGGCACTCGGAACGAGTACCGCGACTGACTGCCGCCCAGTGACACGTATCTGAAATTATAGCAGTTATTAAATTAATGCATGTTCTGGACTGAATTAAAGAATTTCAAAATGTTCTTTAGGCCGTGATAGACAGCTTTGTTGCCATTCAGAGGACAAGACGGTAGTTGTCTTTTTACAAACATAATTTAATGAGTAACGACAAATTAAGACAAAGCACGGTTCTCTTTATATCGACAGATTAAACGATTTTATTTGACTAGTTAATAAAACACTGGGCCCCAAAGATGTAAATCTTTGACCGACCGTCGTGGATTTTCGATTGGGTTCGCTTTTTTACGACTCGCCAAACATCCATGCTTGCACCACTGAATAGACATATAGGTATAGAGGAAGATTTTTATAACGCCCCTAATTTAGCGATTATTTTATAACTTACCAATAAAGCATTGTACTTACTTGCACTTCGGATCATTTAGAAATCCCTTACTGTAAATGATACCATCGAATATGTCTGCGAACTCGACGCTGACGTCGATAAAGTCGCCGGAGCATTGAACGTCGATGTCGGGGGATAAGGGCGAGTCGGCGGCTCTTGAGCCTCTGACGAACATGACCCCAGCATCTTCATTGCTCTCGTAGAAAGGTGAGAGTACATTGTCGCCAGACAGCTCGCGGTTTAGCTCAACCGCGGTGAGCGTTTGTGAGTCATCTGAAACAGCTGTAGCGAGCGACAGCTACAGAGAAGTTGGAGTATTAGAGATTTGTATTGTTGAATGTTAAAAACAGCATAATACCTGATCGTAGTAAATTAAGGAGAGATGTAAGGATAGTATCCATGGATACTCATAGAGCGTATTCGCACCTGTGCTAAATGGGAAGGCCTAGGCAACTAGATAGTGTTGCTAACTAAGCCTTCCCACTTTGTCTACACAACACTAAGATAAACGTTATTAACTACTTATAACCTACATGTGCTCTCGTGGTAGATTACAGCCCACTTCTCCTCGAAGAGAAAAGAGAGGATGCTCAGCATTCGGAATATTATACTCTGATTATGCTAACCTACATTTTAAATGTGGTGTGTGCATTCGTGAAATTAAATGGGCATAGGTAAGTATAATACCCCTTAAGGGGCCGGCGGAGCATGCGTAGTTCATGCAAACGTAATACCAAAATAATTTGTAAATCAAACATATTCTTAAGGTAGTGTATATTTATTCCGATTGGATTACAGAATTTCTATGTTCCCAAATATATATTTTGAATAGACACTGATTTAAAGACAAGTTATGAGTAAAATAAGTTTTGTATAGAAATTTGAAATTCCTCATATCTCGTCTTTATATCAGTGTCCTTTAACATTTCTAGACATCTTACTGTCATTCACTTATAATAGATTGATTGTTAAAATTTGTAAAGTGATGAATAATTACACTATGTCTCGCTTCGTCAAACATCCAAGGATCTGTGTGTGAGATGACGGCACTTTATTATTATCGTTAAATCTGTAATTTATTGTGTTCGCAGCGACACAATGAGCTCAACTCTCACGTACTTAATTTGGCGTCACAAACCGCTGCACAATATGAAAACTAAAACACGCTCCATATGATAAAGTATACCTAATTATTGTGGTTTAAAACATTATTAATATGACTCAGTAATGTTCGAGTCAAGAAAAATATTAATAAATAAAATGTCGACAGGTATTTATACCCCAGGGATGTGCCTTACAGGCGTTGCACGGTGGGTTCCGGAATTGGTCTTTTAAGAAGAACCGGGACTACCCCTATGTGCTGATGGTGACCACCGGGGTGGTTTTAGTGAGGTAAAAATCCCCAGAAGTCGGGTGCCTTTTGAAGATGTCCCCCCGAAAACAAAAAAAAAAAGATATTTATGCAATTTTCGAATGCCATTAATCAGAAGTCTTTTTTTTATTTTCGCAACAAATTATCGGCTGCTTCCAAAATCTGTTAAAACGCAGTTTTTGCGTTCCTAATTCTCAATCATACTTGTCTTATGAAAATTATTTATTGAGCGAAACGAGTAAAACATTAAGAAATGATATTTCTTATAACCTAACCCTGACTTCTGTGGTGGGTTATTGTCGTTAACAAATAAGCTTAAAAAGTTGACGAAATAATCATAAGTATTACATCAACCCATGATTCTAAATCAAAAGTTAAGAAACAATGTTTACGAAGCCGCATACTAAATACTTTGAAAGTTCGGGATTTCTTTCAAAACGTAATAAATTGTATTTATATAGGTATTACTTAATGTGACTGTTGCGTTCTTTTGGTACCTAAAAGGGAAATTGTTACGAAATTATTTAGATAAGAGAATGTGTGAACCATTGACCTTAAGGTTGGGTTATTGTTGGGTCAGCGAAGCAATCGATGTTAGTAAACTACTCGTTAACCTGGTTATTAGTATTTGTAGGCTTGTCTCGTGGTAAATGGAATGGGTAGCCAATAGGCACCTAGTAGTTTAGAATGGAATGGGTAGCCAATAGGCACCTAGTAGTTTGGCGGGAGGTTTCGAGCTACCATTAATGGTCTATTTTATAGGTACAGGGCGGCAAGGACTTCGGCGCGCAACCTGTCACTGCTAGTGATGGGTCGTTGACGGTTTTTTTCTGTTAACGTAACGTCAACGTTGATTTACGTTCGTCAACTAGTTAAATTCGTTAACGAGTTAACATGCTACTATTGTCAACTTGTTCATTCATTGAACGGTTTTATTCAACGCTGCGACGTTCAACGAGTCTACATTACCAACCATTGTGTGTATTAATGACCGTCGCTCGCAATCTATGATGTTATTTTCAACTTAAGTTTTTTAATTTTATCATTTCGTTGCGTTTGCGTTCTCGAATTTAGTTTAGTTGATTATTAAACGAGCTATACGTCGTTGACGAATTCAACTAGTTGATTTTTAACCCGAATACGTTGACAGGAGATTAACGGTTGATTCAACTAGTTCGTTAATTATACGCCCATCACTAGTTACTGTAACTCCCGTGCGTTTAATTTTTGAAAAAAAAATCTAGATCAGCATATTTAAAAAAAAAAAATCGACGAAAATCGAATGAATGAAATGTCGAAATTTGTGTCGAAATGTGAATCTTTGTTTAATAACCGACAAATTTCAACGCTGGGGCATTCAAAATCATGTACTGAATCCATGGTTATAGGTGTGCGTCGATGTCGCTGGCACCCCCGTATATCTAGCACCAATTAAAGGATAGTGTCCTCTTAAAACATGGTGTGACTGAAGTAATAGAATATTAATTAAATAATTGTCTATGAGACTAATAAATTATTACAATCAATGCAAATATTATGGAGACTGAGACATACCTGCACGAGTGCAATCAGTGCCGCTATGCGCATGACAGCCGCTTCATGGGGCCCTGAAATAAAGAAAACACAACATTGAATACAAGAAAATATTATAAGAAAACAGATTTGTGAGTGTCTTATTTCATTAAAATATATAAAAATGATATAGAGCAGTGGTGGCCCAGTGATAACGGCCGCAACTTACAAGTTGTAGGTCGTAGGTTCGTATCCAGGCAGGCGCTTTACTTTGTGTAAATTATTTCATCACCACTACTATCAAAACGGTGAAGGAAAACATCGTGAGGAAACCGGCATGTCCTAGAACCAAAAATTCGAAGACATGTGACATCTATCAACCCGCACTGTGCTCGCGTGGTGGATTACGGCCCACTCCCTCTCATATAGAGGAGGCCTGTGTCCCAGCAGTGGGAACATTATAGGCTGATTAAGTGATTATGTTTATGTACTTATATGAAAATGACCCATTTCATGGGACATTTTCATTTCATTCAATTTATATAATAGGTAACGATTTTCTTTGATTATCTTTTTGATTATTATGATTGCGAGTCATATTAGTTTTATAGCATGTGAACCTTATCAGTCAATAAGCCAGGAAGTAACTTTTTTCAATGAAAACATTTTAGAACCAATTGCCAATTTCCAATGGTTGAATCTATAACGTTTTTTCAACAACTAAGTTAAGTTTGTTATTGGGATAAATTCATCCCAACTTCGGACCCCTTTATTCTGCTTGGTCTGACACGCACTTGGCCGGTTTTTAAATGTATCTTAACAATTTTATACAAATCTCTCATCAGTTTTTGTCTGGAATACCCATCTCTAAAATGCATCTTCTATACCTTCATTATGCTGTAAACACAAATTAAACACAAAATTAAGCTCTTCAAATTATTATGTAGATACGAAATAAATGTTACAAAAACTATATAATCAATTACAATTTATACTAAATGCGAAGAGTTTCTCAATTACAGCGTCTAACATATAGACAGAGTTAATGGACTTAAAAACAATTTTTAAAGATTTGAAGAAGTGAAATTTGCCCAATCACAATCTATTTTTGCTCAGATGCTAATACATATATTAAGCATTTACGAAATAATTTGCAAGCAATAATTACTTACTAAGTTCATTCTTAATAAGTAATTATTGCTTGCTATAACTTTTAACACTGAAATGTTTCAAAACTCTTAATGTTAAATTGAAACGGACTCCGGGAGTTATTATTTCACAAGATTTTTCTTCATAGGTCAATTATTGACGGTTACATCAAAATTGCGAGACCTACACAAATAGAGACATTCTGAAAAACCAGTGTTTTAAGCATTTGTTGATGAAAAGCTTCTTTACGAAAAAGTAATTGTTTGCGTCTAAATGAGAGAAATTTAGTCTGTATTAGTCGATCGTGTAATTTTATTTCCTAATTTATGTTATAATTATGTATTTTGTTCCAACCTTTTTTTTGTTTTTGTTTTAATTGCATCAGTGGATACTTGTAAATTACCTTTAATTGCATATTGTTTAAGAGCACTGTTTATATAAGCTGTATATTTCCCAAACAGAATAATATAAAATAAAAGAAATAAATAAAACTAGTCTAATATTACCTATATGACATGAATGCACCTATATATTTTACATTTGGTAAATAGTACATTTTACATTTGGTTTTCTAAAATAATTTTAGAAAATACATCATGTTCTTAATTGAGAGAATTATTACATAAGCAATAGACTTGCAGCAGGGTCCACAGTCATGTAAATTGTCAAACATATTATTAAATAATTATGGTTCAAGAAAGTTGATCAAATTCTATGAAGAAGCGCAGGAATTTCATTCACGATTATATAAACTCATTGTGCATTAAGTAATCAAATTAGTGTAGCTGCTTCGTATTCATAAAATAATAACCTAATTTATAGAACTACATAAAAACCATGGTTAATAGGCAAACAATTAAATAGAACTGCCTTAAAAAAAATCATAATGAAACCTCAACGCGTACTTAATCACCATCAAATTATAAACCGACTAACAGCGCCCCGCAGTTCCACCCGCATAAGTTTCGATCCCGTGGAAATATCATGATAAAAAGTAGCATATGTGTTAATCCAGGGTATCAGCTGCCTCTATACCAAATGTTATCAAAATTGGTCGAGCCGTTTTTGCTTGAAGAAGTAACAAACATACAAACACTCTCACAAACTTTCGCCTTTATAATATTAGTCTTTATATGATTAATGATTAATTGTCACGATTGACGATATTTACAACGCCTCATTCAACCAAAAGGCTTCCTGTTATTAAATCTGAATTCTCATTAAATAAATCTATTATAACATAACACTACGCCTGTAATTCTCGAAGGGTTAAGCAAAGGTGTGTAATTATAGTATGTTAAAATCCCATGTAAATCCTACTTCCTACTAATATTATAAATGCGAATGTTTGTGAGGATGGATATTTGTTACTCTTTCACGCAAAAACTACTGAACGGATTTTGATGAAACTTTACAGTAATATAGTTTATACATCAGAATAACACATAGGATACTTTTTATCCTGATATTCCCACGGGATAAAAACTTACGCGGGTGAAACCGCGGGACGCAGCTAGTACCTAATAAGGGGCGAACCTATCGCCATCAACCAGGCAAAAATTTAGAATCCAGACTGCTACAAACAAATTCATGATAGAACATCCAATAGCGCTTTGCCCGAATTGAGAATCGAACCCAGGGCCTTACGCTCAGCAGAATCCCTTGCCACCACAAAACTAACAATATTTAATCGGCATCAAATTATAAACCGATTAATACTCAGTGACAACATTTTTAACGCCTCAATCGATCAAAAGCTTCCTCTTATTAAATCTGAATTCTAAACATTCATTATAGTTTATTATAATAATATTGTTAATAGTTTAAGTGGCAGCTCACGAAGAGAATTTAATTGTAAAGTTGCATCTTGGATTCGTGAGGTCACTCTCGTGAACCGTGGTCTACGCCTGAAGTGTTTCCGCGTGTTATTTCATCATAGGCTCCTCAATTAAACGTTTCTGGACGGTTTCGACACGCTTCTCTTGAAGATTCAGGTTTACCTAAGAAGTATTCATTGATTATGATATTATCTACTATGACCATCGTTTATATTAGATGTAATTACGTTTCAAAATTTTCAACGGCGGTCAAATATTTTCTCTTGGGATGGTTTCACATTAAAATAAGAGTGGAAGAAAATACTCGTATGTATAAGCGGTATGTTATAAACTTGTTAATTTCTTTTCAAGGCATAAAAGGTGAAGATATTAGACAATATTGATTGGGTTTCTATGTGAAAATGAAGGAATTCAATATTCATTGGCACTACGATTTGTGAACTAGTAGCCAGGTGTTGTTTTCTGAATGTTACAGCAAATAAGATTCTTCACATTTTGTAGCTCACTGTAACTTGGTTGCGTTCCAAATGCCTATAGGTTTTATCTCAGTAATTAATACTAATCTGCTTTAACAATAGTGTTTCCCAAGTTTTTTGTGTGTGCGCTTTGAAGAAACGCTAATTTGTATTGTTCCCCCGCACATTGGTGATCGATTACACGACAATCAATTCTTTGGTAACCTATCTTTTGATTTACGATAAATCGTTTGTGGTGTGAATTAATTACTCGTTTTTATTAACTTATCGTAGTCATCAATTTCGTATAAAATTTAATGTATGAGAACGTATTAAACTTTATATTTTTTTATCGTCGCATTGAGACTTTAAATGTCATTAAAATATATTCTTAAATGATGATGTCAAAATACGTTATTAATTTTATTTGCTTTATGTATTAGGTTGTAAAGGTCAAGCAGATGCTTACTGATAATTTGTTAAAAATGGAATATTTTAATGAAAAAATAACAAATTTCGTATGCCCGACCTTCGAAGTTTATGAGGAAAGATTTTCCGGGAGTTACAAAAAGTTCATGTCTAGGGTTTCATGAGATTGAGAGAGCAGTGGTGGCCCAATGGCAACGGCTGCGACTTACGAGTTGTAGAATCCAGACAGGCGTTTTACTTTGTGTATATTATTTCATCACCACTGCTCTCAAAACGGTGAAAGAAAACATCGTGAGGAAACCGGCATGTCCCAGAACAAAATAAAATGTGAAATCTTACTGAGAATTATTATCATATTCATGGTCCGTACTGGGCCCGCGTGGTGGATTATAGCCCACTCTCTCTCGAAGAGAGGAGACCTTCCCAGTAGTGGGAACATTCTAGGCTGATTATTTAGGTATGTCAAACGAGTTCAAACTAGTTGAAGCAATAAGTGGCTAACAGGAGTTTCAATACAGACACTGATTTAATGAAGACGAATTAAGATGATTAAGTAATCACTCTAATAACCTACAAATGTACCAGGGTCAAAGTTTGTTTAACATGCCTTTACATAAATTACATCTAATCCACACATGAATTCAGTAAAGTTCATCAGGTCAACATATTTAAGTAATCCACGTTTTTGCAGTAATTATTTGAATACTCTTAGTCGCCTGGGCTATTTCTGTTCTTGCTTTTAAACTTTATAAGGCAAACAATTTCTATCATTCAGCTTAGACCATAGATTCTCAACGAGGGCGATAACGCCCTCTTGTGTGCGTTTGAGACTTTCAAGGAAGGGGGGTGGGTGCAGTAGAACACCCTGAGAAAATTATATATCCTATCTTACGACTTTATAATATTACACGTTTAAATATAATCGTGACAATAGCTGTTTCAGATTCGCGACAGATGGTAAGTAAAAAAAAATTGGAGAGTTCTAGAGAAACAAATATTTTCAAAATGGGCGGTGGGCAAAATAAGGTTGAGAACCTATGGCTTAGACTATGTGCAGTCTAACACCGTTTACCGTATTTGGAGACCACTTAATAACTTTATTATTTGTACTGTGCTCAAATACGATATATTCTATTTACGTAAGTCTCAGATCAATAAAATTCGATTTTTAATGATCTTCAGTGTCGGTGTCATCGAATTATTTCAATGTTTAGTGTGTCACGGCCGCCGTGACTTCATCGTATCGTAAACCCTCTGCCCTAGACCGGTTCGACTGGTCGATGTGCATCGCAATATATCGATGATCCGCCCAGTATCGCGACACAGCATTCGTATATCTCTTCAATAAGGACGGGCTTGTTTGATTGTTATCGACACATACCATACAAGTGAAGTTCGAAACTGTTACGTGCTTACAATGTGATTATGTGACACGCAAACCTTACCGGATTATAGTAATTTTTATTAAAAAAAAGTGTCTATGGAGCTTCTGGCACGTTCTTCTCCAAAGGAACCTACGACGCTCTGGAATAGGCAACTAGCTTTATCTTTCTGATAGACCAGCTCCTTGTCAATTCAAAAGTGCTTAAGTAAATCTACCCTACCTAAGTAATTGGTTTAATAAAAATAAATGTCTTGAGTTTGAGTTTGACTGTGATATGTGCATGTAGATAGGTACTATTCCTCGCATAACAATTTTTAGGCTAAACATTCTTCATTAAAGTATTTTGTTTAGGATCCAAAGATGCCTCATGTAGATGAATATATTCCTATCATCACGAGGTAGGTAGGTGCTTGAATGTCAGCTGCTTGTGAAGGGCCTGATATTTGGCATTCCTGTATCTAATGGTGTCGCTTTATTTCATGCTTATTCAAAATTCAATCAGATAAAGGGGGATCTTTTATTTGGTGAAATAATTGCTAGAAAAAGAGAAAGTTTGTTTGAATAAAAAAATCAACCAAAAATCAAAACCCTTTTATTCAAATTAGGCTGAGAATCAACACTTTTCGAACTTCATAATTACATAAGGCAGTCCCCCAAAACGCCCGCCCTTCACCACTTCCTAGCACTTCGCTGGGAAGAAGATTAGAAAATAACAACAGTAAATAATTTATCTTTAAGTTAAAACTGAAGTATCAATTAGCATAACTATTACTTACTCATTAAAAAGAAAACTGTTCTAAATGTCCAAAAATTTGAAATGAAAGAAGTCAAAGCGTACGCGCTTAACTCACAAGTCAATAGAACTTTTCAAAGATTTTGAAACTCGTATTCCGTACCTACATGTAAAGAATCCGTAACGAATGGTCAGTCACAATCTTGCCAACAAATTGTTATTGTTTACGAGTAGCTTTTGTTGTTCAAACGCACAATTGCGTAAATTATCATGTTCACGGTTTAACAATTACATTATTAATTACTTACAAAGTTCTACAATAGTAATTAAATTTTATTCTAAATCAAACGTGGGAATATTGTGAGTCAGAATAGGTTTGCGTTCATTTATTGTCAATGGGCTGCATAAGACTAGGAAGCGATGTTTTGACATGACCCCATCGTGGACTAATAGGGTACTCTTAACTCTTGAAGATGGGATCAGTGACGTCGGTTATCGTAAATGTCTTTATACGGGATGCGATGATATCAGTTGGAAATAAATACTGCTTGTGTACCGACTTATTTATTTTCAACCAGTGGATGATTTAGCGATTAGATTCTTTTTCTACATAACCTACTTATCATCTTCGTACCAGTCCTTTCTTAATCTTTAAGTACGAAATTATGAGTTTATGCGAAAGTAATTCTGTCTGTATGTTAGGTACCTTTTCACGCTTTAATGACTGAATGGATTTCCATGAAATTTAGCAAACAGGTAGACCATGACTTGGGTTAAGACATAGGTTTCTTTAAAACAGGCAAAATCTGGTCACCCATAAGTTGAAATCACTCATAAACCTCAATAATGTTACCGGGCGGCTCTGTGACTGTTAAAACCATTTGAAAGAAATGCAAATGTCGGTACCTTAGTTCGAGAAGCTAGTAACAGTTACATAAGTACATTTGCATAGGTATTGGACGTTACGTAAATGCTTTTATCTTACGTTGCAGATTAAATGGGGTAAATGGGTTTCCACTGGAGGAGTTTCTATGTTCACAAGCAGGCCTTTTTTATTTATAGCATAATCAGCCTATAATCTTCCCATTGCTGGGACACAGGCCTCCTCTCTTCAAGAGGCAGTGGGCTGTAATCTACCACGCGGGTCCAGTGCGCGTGTTGGTAGTTTGTAACTTTTTTATTTATGTACTTGTTCATAATATATAAGTATATATTTTAGTGTTAAGTTGTAAATTGTATTTTAGATCATCAGTTATTGATTCAAATAAAATTCCAAGTTATATTTGAAATAAAATGAGCTCAATAGCCAATGCATACTTTTCATGTTTGACAAAATAATTATAAACTTAAACTTAAGTATCATCTTACGACGTAAATAATCACGATTTTCATCATATAGTCCTATATCAATCGTTTTCAAGGCAAACCTCACGAACTTTGACCATTTAAAACATTTATGAGAACCGTAGAACAGTTTTCCTTAATAATATAATTTCATAACGCTGTGATGCAATGTTCCAAGGCGGTCAAGCAATGAATCTTCAGTGTACCTACCCCTTAATTACACCTCATGACTCTGAACCTTAATTCGTGGTCGGCAATTTGTGTAGGTACCAATATTGCAACACTTTGCGGGCCATGATGGAGATTCTTATAATTTGTGCTTAACAGGGAAATCACTTAGCTTGTGGGTAATTTATATTGGGAAGCAGTTAACGAGAATTATTATCGATTATTTTATGACGCATGTTCTTGGTTATTTTCAGCTATAATGCCTTGCCGCAACAGGCGCACCGGGAATTGGCGGAGGGCGGACAACGCCCTCCTCCAGCCCCCCTAAATGGGTCTAGGGGCGATGGACGCGGGGACGTCCGTCACACCTCACATATCAGGACCCGAGGTGGTGGAGCGTAGTGTTCCACGCGCGCCCCTCTTAGACGTCGCGGAGGGAGTCAAAGACCTCACTCCCTGACGCGAGGAGGCCCGCAGTGGTGGGTCGGTACCAGTCGGGGGTTGCGGAAGGACCGTATGTTCCCGCGACCCCCGGCGTAGGTGTGAGATGGAACACCGGGGTGGTTTTTAGACAGTAAGAGTCTGACACACCCTTCCGTCCACCCCAGAGCAGAGGACATCCATGAGGATGTTCCACCCCGAAACAAAAAAAAAAAAAAAACGTTAGAACTGTGATCAACCGCGTGCGAACCGAGAGAACGAAGTGAGGCGAGCATTATTTCCAAAGGCCAGGTGGTTAAGTAAATGGCTAATTTAACCAGTTGGCTGCGACACATAAACCATCATTTAAGTTACATCCATCATCGTGAATCCAAAACATTATTTCATTGTTCGAAAATTACACATCTTAGCAAAATAAATTAACACATAGTACCTACCCAGTTCGTGAACTTCTGACTAGTACTTATAATACAATTTAAGCAATATTATTGCATGTTCGGAATATTACACATATTACTTTTAAGGTCAAGATCATTATTAAATAAACAAGTGGAATGACTATTTAAACACTGAACATAAAACGACTTAATTGTATTCCAATTAAGGTAAGCCTTTACAACTTCTTAAAATAATGTACAAAATACCCTGTCTGATGAAGTCAGTGGCGAAACTGACGAATTACCTGAAACAACAAACAAATAATTATTAGTCGACAATTATAAGAGTCTTTAATAAACAAAAAGGTGCATCATAATATCAATCAAATCAATAGATACAGCAATCGAAACATACTCAAAGGTTATAGACATCATAGTCACGCCAGTAGTTATTGAACATCACGATGTTCCTAATAATATGTCATTGAAAGACAAACTCAATCATTGCTGCAATGTTTAATGTGGAATATTTTACGACTCTGTGAGTAACGGAACGCAAGACCGTCCCTATGCCATCATACCATTACGCCCACTTTAAATTAGCATATTATAATAATGCACTTTATAATTTTTGCTTTGCAGGAATAATTGGAATCTAAACGTGTAGAAAATTTGTGCAAATCGACGAGAGCGCATGAAACTTTGCCCACTTATCGACCCCGGTATTAGGGCAATTGATTAGTTGCGGTTTTTTATTTCATTATATAATTTACACGCGCCTTTTAAATGTAATTAATCGCTGCAATAAACTATATGATTACAAACATGGTTTATAAAAGCATACATTTTAAAGGAATATTATAATTGGGACTATCACGAACTCCTTAAACAGATGGAAAAATGAAGTAATACTTACCTATAACATGGAAAAAATTGGAGTTAAAACATTGGATAAGCTATCATGAATATATAAATAAGTTACAGCTATGTATCGTCATTGGTTTAGAACGGTCTATGTAACCTTTACAGTGGCATGTCAGGTCAGACATGACGGCGCGCGCGCAGAGCCGAGCGGTCGCTGGTAAAGATCATTCAATAAATCCGCGCATCCGCTCACCTGTGTGAATGTACTCATGTTCTTCATTGAGTGAAACATGAAACTTTAGATTACGCTATGAAATATTGACTCAGTTAACGTCAATATTTCAAATATTTCAGCGGCTGCTGAAATTATAGCATAAATACTTAACATTTTGTTTAGAGAGAAGTATATGAATGAATATTATTCTAATTTGATTTAAGTTTTGTCTACTGAGTTTAAAAGATCCATAAAAATATTATTCTAACGAGCTCATAAAGAACTAGGCACTAAAGGATTTCGACAAAGATGGTATGTTCTAGATTTATCTTTAACTGTTTTCAAATCCATTCTAATGAGATCGGTGCTGCTTTAAAATATTGAAGACCTTTTGTCGCAACACAAACATAAGTTTACGCTGATATTCTTTGCGATGCTCACAAACGATGTGGCTTGCTCAAGTAGGGTACCGTTCTCACGATTACGTTTATTAGCTTTATCTTTTGATGTATTTTTAGCCGCCTCATATTGGCTGATATTAACGAAATCATGGGCTCTATAGTCATTTACTTTAGAAGTTATTTCACTATTAGTGAGTGGTTCTTTATTAACTTTATTTACATGCGTGCCTTTTATAATTGGGTTTCCTAATTCTCTATTGTTGCTAATGTAATTCCTTTTATAATCAAATCATTTTCATATTATGTATATCTGCATTGAAAATTTAGAACCATGCTTCAATTCTAGCATAAAATTATCATGGGCGTGTAACTTAATGTCCGTACAGTGAAAACATGAAGCAATCTAATTACCTACATCGTTACCCTTTGTAAATAAAGATGATACATCGTAACTCGGCTGAGCAATAAAGCTTTACGAAGTCGGTCGTCGATCAAGTAAAGGTTAAATTTTGTATATGTATTGAAGTACCTACATATATGGAAGGTTTGCACCATCCATAGTAGGTTGAAGATAAACGTGCAAGGTTCGATATTAATACGGGTAACAAAATTCCCACAGTATTGACGATCATACCAAAATATCGCTCGATTTTAATTACAATGCTTTTAGATATATTCAAGGGCGTATCTATTTATTGCCGTGTAAAGTTAAAACAATGGCGGAGTCAGTTGGGCAATCTGGTGGGTGTCATTTCATAAAGCCTTGGACAATGGAAGGTGCCACTGGTTTCTCACAGACTCGCTAAAAAGTAAAAACGCGAATCTAAATTACGAAATATGGTCAAACGGATGCGGTTAGAATATTTGTAATTATTTGTCTTTAAATGGACATTACAGTTTGCTATGTTTGGGGAAGTCTGTCATTGATTGCATATTAATGTAAGCCTCTCCTATTAAGTACCTTCAAAAGGGGAGTTTATACTATTTAAAATAGGATCTCATTCCTTGAAAAATATCATCTTAATCTCCTGCCCTTATGCATTACCAATTTATTTATTTTTCTTTAATGTATTTGGGGTGAGCAAAACCTGTCTTTTTCCTCCATACTTCTCTATTAGTAGTTATCTCAGTAGTCCCTTTCTAGCCAAAGATTGCCCAAATATTGCCTCAAATCAGAAATATATGAAAGACATCTTGATTTTTAATGAGGAACACAAGTGGTTTATTGTCATTAGTAAACCGCAACAAAAGGTCAAGATATTGCCTAATCGTGTCACAAGATGACCATTAAACAATATTAAAGTGCTTTAAATTATTTGCGGTTGACATTTGGAGGACATTATTTTTCAATCCTATTTGCAAAGTTGTTTTAATAATTTATACGGTTTTAACTGAATTGAATTGAATGATTAAAAATAGCAAACATGTTCGTATTCTGTATGTTACGTTTCCTAATGACAAAATGCTCACGTGACTTGAAATCTAATGAAGTCGTTCGATGAATACATTCATATGAAACAATGTAGGTACGGGAGGTCAATTCAAGTAAAGGTGTGTACCGTACCTCGTTCCTCGTTAGTAACATCTTTGATCATTGCTTCTGCTTTTAGGGGATCTCTGCCCTTACGCAGAAGAAAAATTAAGGTGAGAACTAGATGTATGTCTGTCTGGATGTTTGATATGTTATGTTGTTCTTCACGCTGTGTTGTGTTCTTATGCCAATAAACGCATTTTTGTTTTTTTTCTTTCTGTACCAATCTCGGTGATTTAACCAACTTATTTTTATTGAGAACTAGCTGACCCGGCAGACTTCGTACTGCCTCAATCGATAACTAAAAGACTCTACATTTTATTTAGAAAACGTTTGTATGGGAAATAGAAAAGGGCTGTTTTTAGGGTTTTCTCGGGAATTATTCGATTTTTCTCACCTTTTAAGCCTTCCCTAGACCTCCACGAACATTTCAAGATAAGATAAATCCGTTCAGCCGTTCTCGAGTTTTAGCGAGACTAACGAACAGCAATTCATTTTTATATATATAGATAAAGATAGATAATATAGGTATTTTTAAACATGTAGGTTAGGTATAATAACTACTGACAAATTAATTTTAAAATTCAAATATGGCGATTTCCTTAATTTAGTATTTATAATCTGCCTTCCTGTATTGTGCACTTTGTCATGACTAAAGTTCATAGTTCAGGCGCTTTACGGTTAGATTGAGATAATCTGTTCGGGGCTTCGCTTTGATGTGAAATGTTAAAGGAATGTAACATTACAAAGAAACGGCCTTTTGAAGGCTAATAATATTCTAAGGTAAATAATATGTTAGTGATCGAATAGACTCTCAGACTCGACGTAAAGGGACTCGACATAAAGGGAACCATTCATCGAAAACTGCTGAATATGTTTGCTGAAAAATCCTCGCTCCCCTAGTTATATATAAGGTAAATAATTAATTAGCATTAGACGTAAATCAGATGGATGATGAATAATTAATAACAGCCACAAGGGTTGATCGATCAGGTTAAGCTACGCTTGCCACGGTCGATCCATTGATGGGTCACCATTTTTATATTACGTGCCTCGGAAAGCACGTTAAACCGTTGGTTTTGGCTGTTATTCGTGAATCTTTGACAGTCGTTACCCAAAAGTCTGACAACCAGTCTTATCAAAGGGTATCGTACTATCCACTAACTGGGTTATGAAGGTAAGATAGGCAGTCGCTCCATGTAAAATACTGGTATTCAGCTGCATCTGGTTAGACTGGAAGCTGACCACAAAATAAAAAATCGGGGCTGTTCCCACCGGGTCACCACTGCACACAAATATGGAATATACAATAGAATTCATTAGCTATCATTAAAATGGCTATGATTAAAATGTCCTCGTTATGCTTGATTTTCTTCCTTGAAACGTCGGTTTGCGTTTTGTTCTTCACGTTCTTAAACAATCAATCTTAATAAAACTGGATAGTGTGAATTATCTTCTTTGTTTATTAAAAATAACATGAATTATTATTGTTATTGTCGACAGCGGCTTGATTAGCCTTGACATTTCACTAATACATAGGTAATCATTTCAAATTGTTAATTTTATTTGAATCCAGATCATAAAGATGATAGGTCCGGGGCAAAGAGCAACAACGAAAAGTTATTTTTTGTAGCTTTTTCGCAATTAAATAAACATGTTTATCCAGTTTTTGGACTTACCGGTTTTTTAAAATCATTTGGCTTTCATCTGTAGTCATGGCTAAAGTTTCTGTAGCCTTGACAGTGAAATATTATAATAGATACACCTGATAAAAGGCAATAAAAAAGAGGAAATTTTCCATATCTATCTGTTAGAGCCTGTTTTTTAGAGTTTTTAATTCTTGTTTTGAATTACACAGATTTCTTTTATATTTAACATGCTTTTCAGAAGAATCTTTCTTATAAAAAGCTAAAAAAATATATAACTACCTGTTGCTAGTATACAGAGTGTCCCGGGAAGTATGAATCAAATAGGCGTGGGCAAGGTCATTTTTAAACTTTTTGATCCTGAGAATGTTGGTGAATTTTTTTACGGTTCAAAAGTTATGATCAACTTTTGTTATTTTCAATCACTTTGAATAGTGCTCAAAGAACATAATCATTTAAAAAAACTACCAGGAACTGTCAATTTAAGTTTTTTAGACAGCCCTGATAGTTTTTTTAATGATTTTTTTTTCTTTGAACACTATGCGAAACGATTGAAAAAAATTGGTCAAACTTTTGAACCGTAAAATAATTCTCAATCATCAATCATTCTCAGGACCAAAAAGTTTGGAAATGACCTTGCCCACGCCCCTATTTGATTTGATCCATACTTACAGGGACACCTTGTATATCATCTGGATTAATTATATATTTGACAGCTTTTTTGTTATGTTTTCGAGGAGGTCGTTAAACACAATCTTAAAATTCTATTCTTAAAAATAAGGGACAAATTAATTATTTAGGAAACTAATGACATAGAATATTTTACCTGTAAGATTAAAATACTCATGACGTAAACAAAATAAAATTAATAAAGAAAACCCGATAGCTTAAGAATTAGCATAATATTAATTGGTTTTGTTAATCGAGTCATCGCAGTAATAATCGTCTAAAAGGCAATTCCCACACTCATCATTTTGAACAGGTACAAAGTATTACCACATAAGGAACATTACCAGTCAAATGTTAGGTTATTCAAGCAGATTGCTTGTTCAGTGGTTCGACAGTAAAAAATCTTAAATGTCATCTCTGTCAGACCAGAGGTCGGATCTCAAGATCTCGAGATGAATCACGATGCAATGCAGATGAGCCACCATTGACGTTATTAAAGTTGGTTCACGATTTCATTAACATGGATTTAAATCTGTGTCGTAATCGCTCAATGTTATTGTTCCGGTGTAATTTTAAGTTGTTTCCGGGCAATAATGCCTATGTTTTAGTCATTGAGGTCGCATCTGCACGATTAGGCTGCTGTTTGATGTATATATTTTATTGATCAGTCATTATTATCTGCCTAACGTTTTCCCAACTACGTTGGAGTCGGCTTCCGTTCTAACCGGATGCTACTGAATACCAGTATTTTGCATGGATCGACTGCCTATCTGACCTCTACAACCCAGTTACCGGGTAATACGATACCATTTGGTAAGACTGGTAGTCAGACTTTCGGGCTTCTGACTACCCCCCGTAATGACTGTCAAAGATCTACAAAACCGTGCCTCGGAGAGCACGTTAAAAAGAAGTCTCGATATGTAAACGATGGTTACCCATCCACGAATCGACCTCGGCTAGTGTAGCTTAACCTTCGATCAACCCGTATGGCTATTATTATTTAGTAACGAGCCTCCGATTGATTCGTCCATTAAAATAAAAACAAAGGTTGAAGATTTACATTTTTATTGTAAAGTTAAATTGATAGGTAGCCAATAATTCACACGCAAAAAATAGCATATCTTATTACAATAATATGAAAGAAATCAACTCGATGGGTGAAATAAAAAAATAATAGCCTGTTTGTAGGTTTAAATAACTTGGTAGAACGAGTTTATCGCGTCATTAGATATATCAAATTATTATAATTGTTGTTTATATTATTTAACCATACAGTAATTCACCATTCATCTTTCAGCGATACCTGCTCATGTCAATTAGTGAAATAACTAATTATCTAATGATTACCTACTGATTTATGTCCGGGTTTCCAGTACCTATACCTACCATAGGGTGTTTTGCATAGAGATGCGGGTACCCGGTAAAGATAAGTCGGCCCCGATCGGTGCGGAAGAAAAAGGTAAAAACATTATAACTGCTTCTTTCCGTAGATCAATCTGCAGCGAGCTGTACCGGAAAACCCGCTATTATATTCAAGTACCTTAAGCCTTTGCAGTTAACGGCAACTAGGTATGCTAACTTAAATAAAATACAGGTTGACAAGGAGACATCGGCGTGCAAACTGAAACCACTGAAAGAAATAAGCAGTAAATATGAATGAAAAAACATTGATCTGAACTGCTTTAAACTGTCACATATGAGCCTAACGTTTATAACAGTATTTCTTACTGATTCGAAAACAGTTTCCAAAAGTTTCAGGCAAAATGTTACCGTCATGACAGTAAACTTTAAGGTTTTAAGTTTTAACTTCAACGTTTTTTTCAGTGAACGGTATGTTCAATCATTAAACGGTACTGTGTTGAATGAAATCGCTTTAATGTGCTGTAATAAGAATTTTTTTTTCAGTGATGAATTCAACATATGATTCTAGAACCCCAAGCGTATAAATTTTTCTTCGGTTATAAAAAAAATCTACTGTTCCATAGAAAAGTGCAAAATCTAGGCGGTCAGAATGCACATTTGTTATGTTTTGTTTTTTAATTTCGAAGAATTTCAACGCCCCAGGTTCAAAATCATATACTGAATCCATGATAACATTAATTTGTGTCCTTGCCACCATGTACAAATTAATATACAATTTATTTGTAATTCAATATTGCAATAGTCTATAAACATCTGTAGGTGCGGCCGTTTAGGTTCAATTTCAACAAAAACGTCATTATTCTTATTGTTCACTTATTTTATTATTAATGAAGAAAAATATACCCAGTTACACTTATGACATATAAAACAATGGATGATTGCCACTCCTCACTTGATCATCTATCATTTATCAAGAAGTCAATCTGACGTGGGTTTATTGCGTATTTGATCAAAATGTCAGAATGGAAAGCTGACTTCTTTTATATGGCAGGTATGGTCCTATTGAACCTATAGTACACTTGTACGTCACTCCCCATTGTCAACTTCAATCAATACACTGTTATGTAATCATAAATAATTTTTAGTTATGATAACCTTGTAAGGTGTAATGCAAAGTGATTCCGCGTACTTTGGGCCATCTCTATGTAATTCATGAAAAGGTCATTGATCCTACGTTACGTAGGTACAGTCGGCAGTAAAATTTACTGAATTTTCAAGATTTACAAAGTACTGCTTCTGAGATTTGTAAGGTTATTAAAAATAGCTAATTAGTGATTGAATCTGATCTGTACAATATGATTTTCTTGAAGGTAATCTCAGTCAGCAATTTATTAAATTGTAAAAATATTGTGTTTCAAGTCATATTGCTGACTGTACTTTATCAACAAATGTTGTTGCGATAGGGATTGACACAGATATATCATAATCAGCATATAATTTTCCCACTGCTGGGACACAGGCCTCCTCTCTGTGAGAGGGAGTGGGTCGTAATCCACCACGCGGGCTCAGTACGATGTCTTCAAATTTTTGTTTCTAGGACATGTTGGTTTCCTCACGTTGGTTTCTCCATTTTAATTATTATATAGGTGCTACTAATTTACAGTTATTCGTTTCTTTTGCTTTCCTTTTCCTTATAAAATTAATTGTAAAGAAATATTGAGGTTTTGTAACAAAGTCAGAAGCTTCCTAGAAATTTAACCTTAGAACTTTACTTTAAATAATTATCGCATTGACAGGTACGTTATTAAAACGTTCGATATAATAGTATGCCACCCAACGATTATTTTGTAATATCCATTGCGTAACATTTGGAAACGATAGTCATACTCTTAAACCTATGTGGTTTATATTTACATAACACACTATAGCTTAAGGCGGTTTTTTAGAATTCATTGGAAATAAATATGTATATCTTTCTGTTTTATATTCATATTGAGGGTGAGCCCATGTCTTCTAAAAGCCTTATGAAAACGGTTGAATAGAGTCATAAATTAGGTAGTACGGGCTGGTGTCCGCAACTCCACGTTAATGCGCGTATTTTGCGTTACAGTCATAAATTATGTTAATTATTATATAATAATGATAGAATAGAGTAATGGCCCAGTGGTAACGGCCCCGACTTACAAGTTGTAGGTCGTAGGTTTGAACCCAGAGACGCGCTTTGCTTTGTATAAATTATTCCATCGCCATTGCTCTTAAAATGGTGAAGAAAAACATCGTGAGAAAACCGACATGTACTATAAACAAAAATTGTAAGACTTGCGACGTCTACCAACCGGCAGTGGGCCAGCGTGGTGGATTATGGCCCACTTCCTCTCACTGAGAGGAAGCCTGTCAGGCCTCGCAAGTGGGGGGTGTCGCAGCAGTAGGAAGTTTATAGGCTGATTTTGATATGCTACGACAGATTTTTGGTCGGTGTAAACCAGGGATTCCCAAAGTGGTCGATATCGACCCCTTGGGGTCGATATCGGTTTCCTAGGGGTCGACATAAACGAAAACTGATTTTGGGGGTCGACGGGGTTGATCTTAAAAGTAGGTAATTTGGCCATGGGGTCTGAGGTAACAGTTCATTTTGGAAAAGGGTCTCACTTGTCCAAAATAGTTTGGGGATCCCTAGTGTAAACCAATTACATTATCAGCTAATATTAAATTTTACGGCAGATTTTTTTAGAGAGATTTGGTCATGCTTACAGAAACAGCCTGCCGATATTACCTAAGTCTTCTGACCTAGCCTTTGAGCAGACTTAGTTATGATTCGTTGACATTTTATGATCACTAACAGTATATACTAAAGCTAAGAATGTTAATTACGACAGCTTACATGAGTAAAGTAGGTAACGAATCAATACCTACCTAATATATTTTTTTACTGCTGAACACTTTAAGGCCCTTTACTTGATATTATAAAGAGGTATTTATTTAACGTAAATCTATACTAATATTATAAAGAGGTATTTGTTTAACGTAAATCTATACTAATATTATAAAGAGGTATTTGTTTAACGTAAATCTATACTAATATTTTAAAGAGGTATTGTTTGTTTGTAAGTTTGTATGTAGGGTGTAATCTCGGAAACTACCAGTCGGGTTTGAAAAAATATTTTGCATTTGATAGCCCAATTCTTTTGGAAGGCTTATAGGCTATTTAACACGCTATGGCCCTTAGGAGTCGAGCAAAACGAAAAAAGTAAGGAAGAACGGTAAGCGAAAAGCGAAGTGTTAGCACAGGCAGGTTATGCGATTAGACGGGTTGGATTGGGGAAACAAGAAATTTCACGCGGATGAAGTCGCGGGCAGATACTAGTATTTTATCATTTTAATGTAATTCATTAAGCAAAGTAGGAAACTGCTGTCAATAATATAGGTAGTAAGGCAAATTCTTATTCTTTTTACCTACTTTCATAATTCCTCCAAACTGTTTACATTCCAAAAATAATTATAGGTATAAAAATATTCGAAATGTAACCGGTTCCTTGTGAAATATTTCTGCAATTATATTAATTATAGAAAGAAACATTTATAGATGGGAGAAAACATTCCGGTTTTAATTCAATATTCCATACAAGGGGTTATTAAATATGTTAATTTATGAATCCTTATTATGTAATAATTATGTGATCAGATAGAAAACCATAAGGTCAACCATCTTGAATTTAGTATTTCACATAATAAGGTTTGGAAATACTTATCTACGTGCTTATGTCTGTCGCTGATGGATTGTAGAATCCGCTGTTTTACAAAACCGCTAGTTGTTTTACAAAACAGCTCCATTATGTAAAACATCTGAACAACGTTCAGCTGGATTGTTATTGCGCTACGTTTTACAAAACTTCAAAATTAAACTAAACAACTTACACTTACATTTTTTTAAACTTTTAGACGTAATACAGAATGGCTTATTTGCAGTCACAAGGAGCGTCTTTCATAAAACTGTGATAACTTTTAATTAATATTGTCTTTAAAATCACTGTTTTACTTGATTTAAGGTAATTTTTACTCGTATTATTCGTTTTATTTGTTTGTGTTTTGGACGCCATTATTTTTGTTATGACACAGAGCCACAAGCGACAAAATTTTGAACTGAAATCTACAATCTGACGTTGCATTTCACGCTGTTTTACTAATCCGCTTGTGGTTGACCCGCGGAATTGATAAATGCAAGACGTTTATGCAATTCTGCGTGTTCAAGTTCAGTAAATATGGAAAACCGCTGAACGTTGCTCAGTTTTTTTTTCATAACAGAGCTGTTTTGTAAAACAGTGGATTCTATAATCCATCTACGACTATCTATATTGAGTTCGGTAGATACCTAAGTAATCCGAGTACTTTATTTTAAGGATATGTATTTATTTATGTGTTTGTGTGCTTAGTTTCTGCGACCAATTGGACTCGGGCGTACTTAGTTGGTCATAGTTCCAACCTAACCTTACCCGTTCGGTTGTGGTACCCTAGCTTAGTTACAGCAACTAACTATGAGAAAAGGCAAAAAAGATGAAAAAAAAAAACGCTGAATTATTTAAAAAAAAAGTCTGCATCATTAGAAGCGCAAAAAGTTTTTAGTGGTTAATTAATTTAAGTCCTATTTTAAGTCCGCCAGTACTACGATTCTATCTTTGGTTTTATTTTCCGTGAAAAACCATAAATAATAAGCAATCACAACCTAGATATTTCACAAAACATCAATCGATTTCCACACATATTTCTTACTAAAGTAACTCCCCATAAATTTTCTGCATGCAAATGAATATTGCAGTGAAAATGAGCCGACAGTTTGTGGGAATACACGTAAATTAGACGATGTGTGAACTCGATTATACAAACTAGTATATGAGTTACATTATTTATGTGTTACTATGCCTTTATGCGGTCAAGAGAATAACAGATAGGTAGAATTGCTTAGTAACTAGCTAGGCAGTAAGAGTTATCATAGGAACAGATTATTCAAAAGGACATAATTCACCGTACCTACATAAGAATAACCCTACAGATTTGGTCCCAAAGTGAAAAGTGAAGACAATAATTATGTAACATATTCTGACGGATTATAACTCTTTTTTCAGCAAAATAAACCGAAATTAACCGTTTTCAAACTAAAAGCAGAGTACCCAACAGACATTTATGTCAACAAAAAATATTAGACAACACGAATTAAAACATTTTATTCCCATAGCGACCGGCCCCTGCTTCAGACGGTTTTACTACTTGACGATAAAACATCAAGATTAATTTATTTTATGTAAGTTTAAAGTTTGTAAATGATGTTGAAAGTCAGATCAAAATTCGTGGCAATGTTTAGAAGAACTGCCCGGTCGCAGTAACACGAAAATCCACTTTAATTTATAATATGTATGTATATCTTTGTAGGTATAGAAGATAAACAACCACTACAAAAGAGTTGAATAATACAAAACCAATAAATATTTCGCAATAATATGTAACCGACAGACAATAGGACATCGTGCCTATTCCCCAAGCACACTTTCTCTGTCGTGATCGATCGTTTCAGAGCTGCGCGCGCGCACATCTCCGGGGAGCTTTTACCGATGGATGCGTCTGATCATTTCGTGTCTCATTTCCGTTGTGATTTCACATTTTGCCTTTCATTCCTGATGGTTGTCGTGCCATCAGTTATTAAAAATTCTATATACTGTCTAATTTCTACATCTCTATAGACACATTATAAATTAAAGTAACTTTTCGAGTCTGTATGTGACCGCGTTGTTCTTCCAAACTACTTAAATGATTTTGATACGGATTTCACCATCATTCAGAGAATTTATTCCAGAAGTTTTATGTGCTTATTGCATTATTATTAAACTTACATAATAATTATAAAAGAATTTCCATGTTTTTTCAAGTCGTATAAACCGTCCTAGTATATTTTTAAATATGAAAGTCTGTATGTTTAAGAATTTGAGAGATGTTTGTCGGACTTTTATCGTTTATCTCGTTTAGTGATACTTTTTTAATTCAAAAGATAACTTCTCGAAATTATGACGTTTTCCACGCGGGTATTCGTACCTATACTAAAGCTAGTAACCTGTAAACTTAAAGCATTTATTCAGTCTGCTCAAAGTTAATCAGATTTGGTCATCTTCAATAAAATGTAATTCGACTTACTTAGTTTGACTAGCGTCAGACAACATCTGTCTGGCATTTTAATGCTCAAATGAACCTTTTCGGTGCAGCTGTGAGCACACATTATTATTCCTTGAAACATTATTTTTATTTTGCTTATGTCAATAAAATGTGGTTCAACTTATACTTATGTCACACTTCCTTATATGGAAGTTCATTTTACGGTTGAAACGAACGTTAATGAATGAATATTTCCCAATGTATGTTTTACCAAAATGTTATATACAATGTCAGTAGATGTGGCGTACCTATATTACCATAAAAATCGGTCAAGTCCCGTAGTTTGTAGGTATTTAAATAGTATAACACGGAAAAAAATAACTATTACGGTTCTCGGATTATTTCCTTTGCTTGTACTTCATGACATTTCTTCTTGCCAAATTTCATGATTCTAGATCAACGGGAAGTACCCTTTAGGTTTTAATAATAATCATATATCTATACATATAATAAAATCGTAGGAAAGTCAAAACTGTACATTGAATATTTTTTAAAAAGAATACTTGGGGCGTGATCTACAATCGATATCGAAGCCAAAAATATAGTTTTTAGAATTTTTGTCTGTTTGTCTGTTTGTCTGTTTGTCTGTTTGTCTGTCCGGGATAATCTCAAAAAGTACTGCATGGATTTACTTCAAATTTTGCATGAATATTACTAAGAGGTCGGGTCAACATATAGGCTACATATTATCACGCTATCACCTACGGGGGAGGAGCAGTGAATCTTTATTTTACTTACGCATTCTGTGACAGCGTGTAATCTAACGACGCAAATTTAAATATTGTTTTTGAGTAAGCCATGCTATTATCTAGCTTTACACTATAAAAACTACGCCATTTAACTAACTTGGGCAGGGAAATATAGTTTAATGAATGTTAGTAGTATAAAGACAATTTTAAAACAGCGCCATCTATGAGATTTCATAAAAATCAAATCAAGTTACATGTTAACATTTTTTGGAAATTAATTATTTAAATTTGATCATGTTGGCGAGGTAAGTAGTTAGTTATTTTTAAAATTCATAGATGGTGATGTGCATTTTCTTCATATAAGTTGTATCGTATAGTTCGTTTTGACAAATTCAAGTTCCAACAAAACCCTCACAATCTTGAGCAGAGTTGAGGAAAACAATAAAAAAAAATGCGGTGTTAAGTATTACAAAAAAGTTATGTTCATTGATGATGATCATTTCATTTCATGACACCCTCGCGGAGGCTAGCGTCAGTGACAGTCCCAGCCGCATGCGTCATCTTGGTGTTTTGTGGAGTCGCGAACCCGGTAGCTTTGTGGGAGAAGTATCGCCATCATCTGTCTGAAGATTTTCTACGAGCTTTGAGGCGTGCTACTGGAGACGAAGTCGAAGTATCTGATGAACGCGTGCTGAACACCTCTCTGTTCACTTCAAGATGTGGTCATTTTTATCGGCGGCAATCCACTGATCGAATATGGGTTACCAGCTCCCCAATCATCACCGTATGACCGCCAAAACTTTATGACACCGTCCTTGAAAGCGTTGGGCAAAACCAGGGTAAAATGTTTTTCTTGGATGCTCCTGGTGGAACAGGAAAAACATTTGTTACCACTGGCATACTTGCAGAGGTCAGGAGGCAAGGCAAAATTGCTATTGCTGTAGCGTCGTCGGGAATCGCTACCACACTGCTTCCGAGTGGCAAGACAGCACATGCCATGTTTAAAATTCCCATCGATTTAGAGAATGCCAAAACGCCTGTTTGTGGTGTGTCACGTAACAGCGATAAGGGATACGTGCTCAAGGATTGCTCTCTGATCGTATGGGATGAGTGTACGATGGCCAGTAGAAAAGCACTTGAGGCCGTGGACAGAACCCTGCAGGAAATCCGCAGGAACGAACATTTGATGGGTGGTGTCACAGTTCTGTTCAGTTGTGATTTTCGGCAAACGCTTCCCGTGGTGACGCGGGGCTCGAGGGCTGACGAGGTGAATGCTTCGTTGAAACGATCTTCGTTGTGGTCACGAGTTCGTACGCTGCGCTTGACCATTAATATGAGAGCTCGGCTTGGCGGCAATGCACGTGCTCAAGAATTCTCCGATGTCCATCTAAGTCTTGGCGAAGGCACTCTACTAGAAGAGATAGGTGGACAGGTGGTGCTTCCAGAGTCTCTCGGTAGAGTGTTATCCAGCTTAGAAGAACTAATTCGCTGTGTGTACGGACATCAGTCGTATACCGCACCAGCAGAATTCTTGGGTGTGTGAGCGGGCCATTTGATGCCCAAAAATGATCAGGCTGCAGCAATTAACGAATGCATTCTCTCGGAAATTGAGGGGAATAAAGTGGTCTACACCTCGATAAACACTATTCTCGAGCAAGATGACGCCACACATTATCCCGTGGAATTTCTGAGCTCCCTGTCAGCAAGTGGACTTCCAGCGCATACCATCAAGCTGAAGGTCGGTGTCCCGATTATGCTTCTTCGGAACCTATTTCCTCCGAAGTTGTGTAACGGGACCCGCCTTAAAGTCATCTCGCTCCACAGACACACCATTGAGGCGGAAATTCTTACGGGTTGTGGCGTCGGTGAGGCAGTATTTATACCACGGATTCCCCTCATACCTCATAATTTCCCGTTCCAGTTCAAGCGCTACAGTTCCCCGTGAGTGTTTGCTTCGCGATGACCATCAATAAGTCGCAGGGGCAGATACTGAGGGCAGCGGGTGTCGACCTCAGGACGAGTTGCTTCTCACAAGGGCAACTCTACGTCGCTTGCTCCCGCGCCACCAGTCATGACTCTCTTTACATTTTGGCTCCTGGCAGTATAATTACCAACGTAGTTTATAGGGAAGTGTTGTAAGGTATGATACCTTTGTACGTATTTTTACTCTTTTTGTCCTGGAATGTATTCCTGCATTATTTTCTCTATTTCCTTCAGTCACGTCTTATGACTGAACTCAGCAAGATTCCCATATTACTCTAGCAAGAAGCAAAAAAAACTTATATTCTAATGCAATTTTAAAAGTTGTGTACTTATAATGCTATAGCGACACTGGCATCTTAGGTATTTTTAGTGCTGTAGAGCCTTCACGCAGACGACGTCGCGGGCAGCAGCTAGTATCTATATATATTTTTAAATGTTTTATATTATAATATTTAGAAATATAATTTATATGTATTTAGTAGTTAAATAAAGGAAATAATAATCATTTTATTTCAGAATTAAACATTCATAATTTGTTAGTAAAACATTAACCTTAAATAACTATGTTAAACATGCAGGTTGGACAAATAAACGAGCGGGCAATCAAATTTCCCTGAAATGACATTCAGGAGACTGTTCCAGCTGCTTGTTTCCCGGAAAATAAACGCCCGTATCTTTTAATTGCGTTGACTTAGAAGTTTCACATTTTCACTGCTTCATAGGATTACAGCCTTGAGTATTTGATATTCATTTCAACTTGATAGCTCCACGCGTTCCTGACAAAAAGGGCATTCTCCGACGGACAGGCAGACGGACAACGAAGTGATCTTTTAGGGGTTTCGTTTTTCCTTTTGAGGTACGAAACCCTAAAAACACATTTACGTAATAGGTAATTATATATTCTGTGTTATCACCTCCAAAATTCAGAGTTATCGCATCCGATGAACAAGTCGAAGGTAAATAAATCGATAGGTCACTCTATAAAACATCAAGCTTGAATGAATAAAACTAAAATAGTCGAAAATGCGAAACCTCGTATTCTGCGAAAAACCTAATTTCGGAACTCTTCTTCATTAATGTCAGTAATTTTAGTCGTACGATATTTCGCAGCTACAATAAATTATCCACAGGTTGATGTTTTTATTACAATAACCTTTAAACAATCACATGTCAAGGTTTTTGCCTAGCGTGAATATTTTTTTAATAAGGTTTTCAACACGTGTATTAAATTACAACCATATATTGTTTGATCATTGTGATTTCATCAAGATATTATTATCAATCATGAAAGATAGTTCATGATTGGACATAATCAATTTGGACGTGCGTTAGCAAACTAATGAGCATTTTATTTATAGTTGGTAATTGAGGTTTAGCTGTCAACATTGAATACAAATTAATTGCATTAACTTTATGCGTGTATCTGTTCTTTACAATGGCTTTTTCATCTACAAAGTTTCACGATTCCCATCTAATAATTCATAAATAATATCTATCAATCAGCAAATCCGTATGTAGCAACATTCACGTGTTTATTTCTAGGAATTGGGTGTGGAAACAGGTCCAAAAATATTCTTGAACAAAAAGCGCGGTAATATAAAATATTTTTTACGAATCTGCCTGTCTCAAGTTGGGATTTACATTAATTTTTAAAACTGGTAGCGAGTATTTGGGCGTGGAATTGGGTGTGGAAGCAGGTCCAATAACGAATTTAAAAAAAAATCGCGACATTGTAATTTTTTTTTTTACGAATCTGCTAAGTTTACAGTTGCGATTCACATAAATTGTTCAAACAGGTTGTATAGTTCTGATGTGGACTGTCACATCAAGTGACCTTGGGTTACGGAACTTCTCGACCTTGGCCACTTATTATTTTAGTGCACTTAGCACATAAGTAAGTATATTTTGCAGACGTCAATCGAGTCATCTCTAAGTCAGGGTTTGTTTTTACGACCCAAACGACGAAACTGACGAATATGGACCTATTTATGGACAGCTAAAAGGTCGTATAACTAAAGGCTGCGATGGCATTTTTAGTAATTATTCATACATTGACGCGACCCAGCCATGGTGATGGACGTAAATACACAAATTATTTATGTATATGTCGTAGATCTAAATGGATATGAATATTTATTGAAACGCAGTCAACTATTCAAAATGTAGACGATATGAGTAGGTGCATGCTTGAATCATATCTGCAGTCGCAAATTACTATAATGTAGTCTTCAAATATCTAATTTATAAAGTTCACAAAATGACCTTGAGTTTAAAAATAAGTGGAAATATGTGTATTTGGGCTAGACGCGGGATATGTTTTCGTCAAATATCAACCAGTTTTGGTCCTTTTATTTTATATGCACTAATGTTTTATTTACTGAGTGACATTTTTAAATTCTTGGTATTGGACTGGTTAGTATGGGTACCAAATTATCCGTGCTGTTTCTTCTTCACTCAATGCCAAAAATAACCCAGAAACATCGTATCGTTCTAAAAAAACTGCTTAGGTAACAGAGAATGGTTTCCTGGTAATAACTTAACTAGTATCCTGAGTGTTAATTAGAGTTCACGACTGATCAAACAAAATCTATTTGCCAAATTGTATAATGATGAGGAAACGCGGATACATTTTGTTGAATTATACAGATCAGAACGGACAATAGAGCTTACGTAAAAAGCTCAAGTGAGCATGTGCTCACTTGAGCTTTGTTTATGTAAACAAAAGCATATCTATGACATATTCATTAATTTCTTGTGTCAACGTTCTGCGTAATCCTATGACAATCGTCCTCGGTAGCTGATTGCTGTGAGCATCAAGTATTTACTTGTGTTATTTGCTATCGCTCAGAAGCAATACAGAAGAATTTTGTAAGAGTGTCTAGTGCGTTCTTGCGAGATGACCCACTGCTGATGCGTTAAACAAATTAATTTATGCAAATATTGTGTAAACCGACTAAAGTTGACAGAGATCATTCTACTCGCGTATCATGTACTTATTTGACATATAGTGACAGTTATGCTGTCATTATATAATTGTGGCATCATAATTAAATGTTACAAAAGCTCTCAGTAGGTATTAGGGTTCCCAAAAGGTCGTATGTATTTATATGTCAATATAAAGTAAGATGTATTATGAGTTGTTATTTTTTTACGATTTTATTTAATATACTTAGGGCACTCCTTGATTTTTATACGAAAAGGTTGAGACTGCTCAAGGATCTAATCGACCGGACTCTAACATTTATAAGTAAACATAGGTAATGTATAAGCTTATGGTATTACACACAGACATTGGCTCACGCGACTATTGCATTTCTTTAACAATGTTTACAGAGTAAGATGAGATAGTTATCACTATTTCGATAAATAATTTAGCATCCATGTCAACACATTTACGTTTAAACTATGCGTGATTTATCCGCCCCTACATTGCGGAACACATAAGGCGACACGCTACGATAAGCCGCCAAATCCAAATTTTCGTTTTTTACAACGTTTTTGCAATTTGTATGTCGATCAAAATTATGATTTGCGACCGTAACTAAATATGTGTATTTACCGAATAATAATCATGAATACAACTCTTTTACAATTTTGACCAAAGTACAACCTGACACACACCTGCAACTCGAAAATTTGAATTTTCCGGTAACCTTCGCGCATCCAGGGGATTGTGGTTAAGTAATAACAGCCGCACGGGTCTATCGATCAGATTAAGCTACGGTTCCCGCGGTTGGTCCGTGGATGGGTTACAGACAAAACTGGTGAATTACCTGAAACAACAAACAAATAATTATTAGTAGACAGTCACAAGAGTTAAAAGAAGAAGAAGAGTTTCGTGCCTTGAAAAGCACGTTAAACCGTGGATCTTTGACAGTCATTACGAGTCGTCAGAATCCCGAAAGTCTGACAACCAGTCTTACCAAGGCATATCGTACCGTATTGCCCAGTAACTGCGTTGTGGAGGCCACATAGGCAGTCGTTCTATGTAAAATACTGGTATTAGCCGACCCCAACATACTTCTAAAGGCACTGGTTGAAACTTACAAAGGCTAGGCATCTACCTAGCCTTTGTAAGTTTCTCTCACATTCCCCTTAAGTTCAAAGAGCACACACTACTCAAAAGGCTGACAGTTGATGCGTTATTGTTATTACTAAAGCAAAACAATGTTGCACTATTTGCCACAAGTTGAGTGCTCTTTCACAATGAAGGTATCACTCATAAGCCCATTCAAGTGTTTTATGAGATGCTTCTGAGGTTACCACTTTGATTGTGAACGCTTGTAATATATAATTTAACATCATCCCACTGTATTATTTGTCTGTGCCGGGGATGCGCCTTGTGGTTTTAGACTGATCTAAGTTTCAAGATAGAATACCAATTAGTGTTTTTCATTTTAGGTTGTCTATATTTAAGCTCTATTATTTTAGTAATGTCGTCTATTTTAGCCATTTTTGTTTTTATTGCCAGTTTAATGAGTAAGGGTTTTGCATCATCCTTTGGAGTTTACGATTATAGACGTGCAATAGTGTTGCTTCTACCATTAATGATGCTCATTATGGTGAATATAACAACACTAACTTATGCCTGCGACGTCGTCCGCGTGAAATTGTTCCCCCGATCCGTCCCGTCGCATTACATCACCTGCCCGCACTATTACTTCGTTGCGATCTTTTTGTCTTTTTTTTTTTGCTTGGCTTCAAGAGTCCTTGTGAGTCTTAGCGATCAAATGCATAAAAATTTTTTCAAATCCGACTGGTCGTTTCAGAGATTAGCGCGATCAAATAAACAAACAAACAATATAGCTTACTCATTTTGGTGTTATTGAAACGAGCTCTAGAATTTTAGATTGCATCTAAATAAATTCTAAAATGTTAAAACGAAAATATAATAACGCAGATTGCAAATATGGTTTACGAAATGTTATTTATAGTAGATATATGATTACAGCTTCCGAATAACTCATTTTTTTGTTGAAATTAAGTTCTTAATTTGTTCATTTTATAAGCTTACAAAAATCGTGTTTTAAGACATTTTTTTATTCAATCAATTTGCTTAGCCTTTCCAAACTATAATTTGGGGTCGGCTTCCAGTCTAACCGAATGCAGCTGATCACCAGTATTTTCCATGAAGCGACTGCCTATCTGACCAATTACCAACCCATCTATTATTGAGGCTTGAGGCTAAGAGTTAAATATTTTGGTGAAGGTTTTACTGAAACTTATCGATTCGTTCCGAGTTATTTTCTTGCAGACTGCGATCGTCCGTGTACCTATTGTATTGTACATTGTATATTGCTATTGTACATGGAGGAATAATTAACATTAATTGAGCATGCTTCGTTTAACTAAGCATTAAAGTTAATTCATGAACATTTCTTGTCTTTACAATTTATAAATCAAGTTTCAGTTTTATTTTTGTTTACGTTTTTTAGGGGGCTTGTGGCTTAGTAATAACTGCCGCACGGGTCAATCGATCAGGTTAATAATAATAATAACTTTAATTCAGACAGTAAAACATCCCTAATTGTGTTAGTAACTACTTAAAAACTAAGTTAGTAAATCACAAAAAGACACAACAGAACAAACGAAATTAAATAGACACGTGGATTGCGATCCAGTGTCTAAGAAAAGTGTTAAGCTAAGCTTTTCCGCGGTTGGTCCTTGGATCGGTGACTATCTTAACAATTCAGCACCCCTCCGTGCCTCCAGAAAATACACTAAGCCGTTGGTCCCGGGTAGATTTTGATGGTTGTTTTGGATCGTCAAAAGCCTGAAAGTCTGACAACCAGTCTTACTAAAGAGGTATAGTATCGGAGGTCGGATATGCAGTCGCTCCATGTAAAATACTGCAATTCAGCTGCATCGGGTTAGACTGTAAGACGACCCCAACATAGTTGGGAGTAGCCTAAGCAGATGATGACGTTTTCTTAACAACTTAACACTGGCTATCGTTAACAACGAGTAAATTAACAATATGTCTTACTTAGCCACAACATTGTGTATGCAAATAATCAATTTAACAATTATTAATAATCAATTTTAACATATTATACAGGAAACTGATGATTACTGGTTCTCCTAAAACTTAGTTAAAGGTTAATACCTAAGGTATCGCACCCTGACTTCAACCAAGTTTACATAGAATAAGTAATTAATTAGCTTAGGTGGACAGGCTGATGTTTCCAACTTGTTGATAACTTGATACTTACGGGTACCTATTAATTTATTTGAGTAGATATTTATTCATACTTAGTCACTATTATGTAGTGTCTGCTTATTATCATCACATCATTGTCATCGTTTAGAGGCTCGGCAGAGTAAAATTAACTCTACTCCATTTGTTTAGGTAATTGAATAAAGGTAAATAAAAAACCACGTGACTTATATAACAGACTAAACGTAATTATAGTCACTTCAGTTGTTATGCTACGTCACAGTTGTACTCTTCAATTTGGCAACGTTATAATTCATTACTAACGTTGCTAAATTGAAGAGTACAACTGTGACGTAGCATGACAACTGATTAGACTGGTATTACGTTTAGAGCGCATTCCACCAAACTTTTATAATCTAGAATAAGTCGTATCCTGAGAATAAATTTTGAATTTTTGACAGTTTTTCCATACTAGAACTGTGAGACGTCAATTTTATTCCACTTAAAAAAGATATCTGACTTAGGTAAAATCAGCCCTTAGTCGGTTAACTGAGTCACGTAGATAGTTTTTTTGTTTATTTATTAAATCTTTTCGCACACAAAAGGTACAAAGGCGATCTAAATGCCTTAGGCATTCTCTACCAGTCAACCAAGGATGGTGAAGAGATTAGATGGCAGTTTACCTGTATTTAATTACTTAAACAAATGGAGTTTAGTTTGTTTTAAGATAAAATATCACGCTTGTAATCCCCGAAGGGTTAACAGAGCAGCAATAGTACACCCACATTTTGCCAGTTATGTTTATGTCCCATATCATAGACTGCGAGCCTATTGCCATCAACCCGGCAAAAATCTAAACTCCGGGCTGCTACTAAGTAATTACTAATGGAACAACCCAATAACACTTTGTCCGACCAGGAATCGAAAGCGCTTGCAGCTTTTGAGGGATTGTTACAACAAATTGCATTTTGATATCAATCTCAAAATTGAATTATAGTTTTCTGGTAGTACTTCTACTATGGCTAAACAATGTAAAGGTATGTTATTATTTGACAGACAATTGAATCATCTTTTATGGTAAACTAAAAATATGAAGAATCTCCAGGTTCCTCCAAAATTTCGTAATCACCGTGCAACTAATAAACAACTGGGCAAGTAAACCGTTGAAAATCAGCTATCAAAGCTTGATCCTCATGATCCCGAACTCTAGGCACGTACAGTTGCGTAAACTTGCTATGTTCGTCAAGTTATTGTTATTAACAATGAGCATTGTGACTGCATGCCACAGCCGCACAGCTATGAAATTTGCAATGCTTGAAATAACTGTTTTTAGTACAAGCCATGGTGCATTGGCGGCCGACAATCCACCTAATAATAGTATTGTGCGGACTTTATTGCTTGAAGTTGTCAACGAAGTATTGAATGTTGCTTATCAATAACTGTTTTGTCACAGCCTTTTTGTTGGTTGATAACTTATGTGTTTTGGAATCCTTGGCTCTGTTTCTTTAAAAGCTGACGGGATTTTTAATGTAGTAAATATATTGTTTTGCAGCTGATAGCGTGACGGTTGACAAGGGTGAATTAAAGAAGAAAACGTATTACGCAGTTGCATCGACCCCAGGTAACATGGAACAAGGGCCAGGAATTTGATGATTATAATGACAGTTTTTTGCAGCGAAATATCTGCAGTTTGTTCAACACAAGGGATTTTAATTAAATTTGTTAACAAGATTCTCATGTCTGTAATAAAAGCATTTAGACGCTCAAGTATCGCAAAACTGCTGTAGCTCGTTACAAAATAATGTGTGCCAATCTGATAAAAATGCTTAATAAAGGCATGATTTTTGTGTGAAAATTTTAGTTTTTTTCTCATCGCAATTCATCATAAATAAGGCCAAGTGCAAGTGCTCCACAATCAAGGTATTGTGGTTTTTATTATTGAGATTTATGAGCATTCCGAATTGGGGACAGAGATCAGTAGATATGTCAGTGATTTCAGTAAGTTTTTCAGTTGTGTTTCATAATCTGTGGTTTTGCCTGAGAAGCCGAAAACTAGGATATTTCATAAATAGGAACTATACTTGTAGACACAGATCATGATTAAGTTGTGTGAGAGCCACTGTAATTATAATTAAGTGAACACAATTCCTACGTTCTTAATTAAATGATAACTATTGCGTCATAGGTTATGTTTTATAACTGAAAACAAACACAGACTCATTTCAGAAGTTTACAAAGTAGACGTATTTGTGGTAGGTTTGTATAAACTTTTGGCTTATTACTCGATTCACACGAACTTACTCGCCAGAAACGGGCGGCTTATTTATTCAATCGGCGACTCGCGTGAAGTTAATTTATTTGTGGACGAATCGACAACTCCAGAAATATGTATTAGGCAATTGGCAAATTTTGAATTTCATGCATTATGCGACTAAATTCGTGCAAATGGAGTAATAAGCCAAACCTTTAGTTAGGTGGTTGTTTATGTATATTAATGCAACTGTCCGAATCTCAGCTCTTTGATCTTATAAAAATTTATCTCATCGATTCTTGGCCAAAAATTGAGAAACTCATTTTAAAACTAAAACATTTTTTGGGCCAATTTTTGCACGCAACACTTAAAACAAACTTGTGCCAATCCACGACATTCTAGCACGAGTAAATACCACACACACATAATATAACACTTTCGCTTTCCAAGTGTGACGAATCCATTGACATATTATGGTATTTGTTTTGAGAGCTCGCGCGCACCGCGCGTCGTGTAGTGCAAACTTAATTGTACTTTCGTTGACCCAGACCGGAAAATAATGACTATATTGCTATGTAAATTTATTTGAATGCGTGGAAAGATTTATGTAACTTTCAAGCTAGATTTTAACCTTGAAAGTGAAGATAATCCTATGTTTATTTACTGCTTTAAATTGTCAAAGCTTTTTGCGCACTACCATGTTTTTATCATTTTCTAGCTTCTGCCCGCGACTTCATCCGCGTGAAATTTCTTGCCGACCCACCCTGTCGCATCGCATCGTCTACCCGCGCTTTTACTTAGTTTTCGCTTGGCGTTCTTTGTGACTTTTTTTACTCTGCCCCAGGACCCTAGCGTAAAATAAACAAACCCATCAGCTTTATTATTAATACCTATAGATTCAAATAATTAATTAAATTAGAGGGGCCTGTGGCTAAATAATAACAGCCTTTGTTTTTATTGTAATGTATGGATCATTCGGAGGCTCGTTACTATATATTAATAGCCGTACGGGTTGATCAAAAGTTAAGCTACGCTAGCCGCGGTTGGTCTGCGGATAGGTGACCATCTTTGCATTCCGTGACCCCTACGTGCCTCGGAAAGCACGTTAAGCCGTTGGTCCCGGCTGTCATTCGTGGATCTTTGACGTCGTTACGGGTAGCTAGAAGCCCGAAAGTCTGACAACCAGTCTTACCAAGAAGACACATTACCTACCCAGTAACAAGAAGTCACATTACCCAGTAACTGGATTGTGGAGGTCAGATAATACTGGTATTCAGTTGCATCCGGTTAGACTGGAAGCCGACCCCAACATAGTTGGGAAAAGGCTAGGCAGATGATGATGATGATGATGAGATTCAAATAATTAGTAATATACACAATTCTCCTGCCAGACTCTAGTGCAGTTTGTCGGCAGTATGCCGTATATGTGTAAAAGTGAAGAGATCATCGAATACTTCTAGGACTGGTAATTATTCTCGAGCTGACTCCATAATTGATTAGGTATTAATCAATAATAATTTTCTCAGGTATTTAACTAATAAGTAACGTTGAACCTTGTACCATAGGTTACCTAACAACTTTGCGGCCATTTGTGTACGGGTTGGGGTTTACTATGCAAATACAGCTGGTCAAACAGGACACATCACATCATAAGGTTATGAATAACCTCACCGATGAACCAATTTAACGTGCTTGCCTTTTTAAAGACAATCTCCGGAAGCTTTTTGCATAGTTTTAAAAAGTTACGATAAAAACCCTACTAGAAGTTTCTGTAAAAGTCTTAGTTCATTGACCACGTTTATATCCTAGCCTAGTCTATTCTATAAGAATTTCACCATAAAAACTTAGGTGAAATGAACTTGAAGTAACTGTAATTCCACCTGATGCTAGAGATTGACACTATTGACAGCTCACTAAACCTAAGTTTTCAGGGTGAGATATTTACAGCACATAGATCTGAGGGGCAATTCTCGTAATTTTGAGAACTTTCACAGTTTGATTTCATTCTCAATCTGTCAAAATTACCTCAAACATCCTTACATTTTTATCATTTAAGTTTGTCGGCGAGATGAGACCAACTAGATTTTGAACGTTTTAAATTACGCGAATTGGCCTTCTGATAATGTAGTGCTTATATTAAAGTGTTTATCAAGTTACTGTAATTCTCTTCCGAGTTGAGTAATCTTGGTAGAGTGGTCATGGCTATTTGAGAATTTGATTCTAAAGTCCTTGCAATACATAAACATTTATATTTGTTTAAAGCTAAATATAAACAGGTGACGTTTTGCTAAATTATTTAAGTATTGATATTTAACAGTTTATGATGCATCACAAAACATTTTACGATGGTTGTTCCTAGGATAATGTATGCATCTTATTAGTTGAAGCTACGTGTGCGATCAATCGGTGAAGCCTAGCGTATAATTAAGTACCTATATAGCCTACGGCCATATGATGAACAAATTGCTTAGCGATAAATACTTGTGTATATAGACGTAAATAAATACAGTAGGTCGAATGCAGTGACAGCTCGCATGTACTTTACTTTAGACATAAGATACACTCCAATATTATTGATCATAACTATAAGGTATTAAGTAGTTTGTGTCACTTTTAGTTATGTATTTAATTTCATAGAAGCTTCAACACGACTTCGCTCGTATTGCGAAGATAAAACAGAACCTCGTGCCAAATAAAATTGCAAGATTATCTGTTGAGGCGACATTGTTGTGATTTGTTTACACTTTCGTCTTTTGAAACAGACCATAGTTTAGCCTTCTTTTTCAATAGATATAGCAAGAACTAGGGGTATTATTTCGAGGAGATGAACAGCAAAGATCTACGAGTAGTTATTGCACAAGTATTTTCCTATTACGAAATGTAAGTTTTGAAAGGTACGGTGGACAAGATAGTGTTATAACATTGGACAAACACTCGCCGATGTGTCTGCCCGCGTTAACGACCCGTTATGAATGTGTTACTGACGGAAGAAACTTATGTTTTTAAATTGTTCTCGTTTACATACGCAACTTTATTGTAACTTTGTAAAAAATATTAAAAAATCCCATAGAAAAAGCAGGTTATTTTTTTTTCCAATTTGATTTTATTTTTTGGAAACCTTTTCCAATTTTTCTTTCCAAAAAAGCTAATTTGAACTATTACGAACATTTTAAAACAAAATAATTGCCAAGTCGGTCCAGCCGTTCTCAAGTGATGCGCTTCCAACGAACAGCATTTACTTTGGCACTAAAATTACTATCAGATCTATTTAAATAAAAATGAAATACTAGTGGGTAAGACTCTAATTTAGTGAGATTTGCAAATAACGCAGCTTAAAGGTCATAGCACACGTATCAACTCGGAAAGGGATCATCGTAACCGTATCAACTAGAGCCATTCAGTATTCTTTGTATGAAACTCCCTACTGCAACGCACACTAATCGGAATCGTAACGTAATCGCCTCGCCTCGGGACAAGATCACGAACTCCGAGCCGTAAGCGCGGCAACGTCATCTAGCCGTAGCTGGCTCGACGTATCGGAGCTGCTGATGCGCTTTGGTTACGTGCCTACGTTAGGTTGACTCCTGTTTGACGGCGAGGCGAAAGGCGATACGGTTACGATCCCTTTCCGAGTTGATATGTTTGCTATGACCTTAAGTAGGTAGGTATCTGGTACATGACGAACTACTCAAATATATATTATAAACCTGTAATTGATTAAAGGTTTATTATATAATAATAATAATGTTTATTTTCCAGTAAAATGTTCACAAATGTTACAAGTACAGTAATATGGTACAACATAAAGTGCATTGAGTATTATCGCCTGGCACCCAAACTAGGTTTATAGCCTGTGACTTGGGATATATATTTGGGTTATTAATCTAGTTTAAAAAACGTAGACTGATCCATTAAAGAGGCAAAAACGTACCTTTCAAATATCATATTAATTAGTTTAGTAGCTCGAAATCCAGCATAAATTAAAATAGATTTAAAAAGTCAAGGTCCAACAGTGCCTACGAAATAAATCGAGATCTTTCTCACGGATCATCTCGGCCCCTACGGATAATTTCACAATTTTGTAACATATTCGAAAACGGACGATTAACAAATTATAGGCACTAGGTATGTTTCAATAGTTCGTTCAAACTTCGTCATTAACTGTAATCACTTGTGTTAATCTCTATTATATTTACCTTCACATTTTGTAATTATGTTTTGTTACCTAGATAGTTAGATTGAATATGTGTCTACATTCCTCGAAAATCTAACAAATTAATGTACCTTGTGTTGTAATGTTTACGTGGAGATCTGTAGTTAAATTCAGTCAAAATAATAACAAGGTTTGTGCTGAACAATGCCTAAATCAAGCATATACATATATCATCTATACTAATAATAAGAGTTTGTTTGTTTGAACGCGCTAACATCTGAAACTACCGGTCGGATTTGAAACATTATTTTTGCGTTTGATAGCCCAATTCTTGAGGAAACTTATAGGTTATTCAACATCGAACTCTTAGGAGCCGTGCAAAAAGAAATTAAATCAGAAAGAACGATAAGCGAAAACGAAGTAAGAGCGTGGGTAGGCGATGGGATGCGACGCAATGGGTCGGGGGCCGACAAACGGACGAAGTCGCGGGCAGAAGGTAGTACAATAATGACCTCCATAGCAGGCTAAGAAAAGGGAACGAAATACCAATGAAGAGGGCATATTTCAAGAGCGGGGAAAGGGTCCTAAGACCTGACCCTCCCCCACCCCGTTCTCAAAAGTCAACAGTTATTTTAAAAAATAGAGAATATTATTATAGACATATGATTTTGTAGTCTTCTACAAGCTTTTTAAAAATAATTTAGCGTGGCAAAGAATTTAGTTACATCAATTTCCGAATCATATACAGAGCCTTGTTATTTTCTTTAAAGTTACTGTATGCTTTCTAAATCTTTATGGACGGATTATGTGAATAATTTCTTTCTCTTAATTTGAATTTTTCTCTTTTAGAAATGGGTAATAGACAATTAAAAGCATAATAATGTGAATAATTTAGCATAATATTTTTTAAATATTTGTTATTGTTCTTTATTTACCCCTATATACTACTGTATTTTCACCTGTGGAATCTGGAACGAGGTCGCCTTCCTCTAGGAGGTGAGCATTAATAGCTGCGACACAGGTTTGTAGATGAAAGATGTGTACCAGACTGTTGTGTATACAACTTTATACAACATTTTCATTCCAACTACCATAATTTACCAATTTAGTAATAACGTAGGTAATTATTTGATTGGAGCTTCCATCCAATCATTTTAAAGCACAAGAAAAAAATCAAACCTATTTTTTAAATTTGTTTATCACAATTAAAAGTTATTTTAAGCATTTAAAGGTAGGCGTTGTCAATGTTTTTGTCAAGGACGATACTGATTTTCATTAAAATTTAAATGAATTCTGTGATCTCACACTAATTTGATTAGATGCCGCAGATTTCAAGTTTTACAAATTATGGTTAATAACTCTCCGTTGTTACATATTTGAATATTGATGATGATAATAATAAGATTAATTCAGAGTTTTATTAATATTATTTGCACTTTAGTCCTAAACATTCTTGTTTTTCATCCATGACATTTTGGCAAATTCCGATTCTACGGATTATTTTTTCTTGTTTATATTATAACGTGTTGACAACTGAATAAATCACGAAATTATTATTCAAATATGAGAAAACGATGAAATTTGATGAATTTATAAAAATATTAGATTTTTATAAATTCATGTAGGTAATGTCAAAACATGCAAAAATTTAGAGTAAAAGACGTTTACATCCGAATGTTTCTATAATTATTGAAAATAGGTTGCAATAGTCTGTCTGACTGTAAGTATTTGCAAAGAGTCCAAACAAGGTAATTTAGCCCAAGCGTGGGAGCACCGTGTTAATTCTTTAATAATAGCCGTTGTTACTCCATCCATATTGTTATTTGTAGTGAAAAATAACGTTTCTTAACAACTGGCGACTTAGTTTGACGTAGAATATGATAGGTGCTTTATGGTTTAGCATTAAATTTTTTTGGAAATTTCTCAATGGATATGGACCTCTAAAAATAATGTGGATTCACACAATATGAATACTACATTATTATTTTTTGATCAAGTTGATATTTATTTTTATAAGGCAGGATTAAATGGCGTAAATCATAATGTTTTATGATTTCTGAGAATAAAGGGAACTATTAATGATTAACTTTAGTCATCGTGAAATTACCTATTTGTTATTAAGAAGAGATCATAAAAGTAAACTGTAAGTCACGAATCTATTCAATATTTTGTAATAAAAACGTAGGTATTGTTAGCATTAACATTATTAAAAATCCATCATGTTTCGGTTTACGAGTAAAGTAATCTTACGCGAGTGTTTAATGTTAGATCTTCCATAAAATTAGGATCCTATAGTCATTTTCATATTTATTTAATGGTTTTTGATTCGTTTTTTAACCTCGAGCATTAAGTAAATGCCTGTATTGAATTTATATAGTTTCCGGGTTCTTCAAAAATTGTGTTGACTTTATACATTACAAATGAGCATAACCTTGTATCATTTTACATTGATCAGCTTTTTTATTTTACTTTGCTACATCTTGTCGGTGATAACTTCCTATGATGAAATGATCAAGTGCAAATATTATTCTTACAGTCAACTTCTCATTTAAAAGAGTACTTATTGTTGACCAAAAGTTTTTCTAACTTGTAAAAGTATCCTCATACGACAAATATATTTTTTATGAATCAGCATAACATACAGGTCAACGAAGAGTTCTATGAAACGATGAAGTAATGTTACGTATATTACAGACTATGACGGGTTTCTTGACTGACTGCTAGTGGTCATATTCATTCAAATCTTCCTCATAGACATAAAAGTCTGAATAGCTTTACATTTCTACGTAATTACTCATTAATCAAGATAATTATCTATGCATTCATCGAAGAATGCGTATGCTTTATACATCCCAATAAGGGATCACACTAAATACGGAAGCAAGCGTAGGTACAAACGATGCTCGATTAAAATCAGCTAAATGAGACAGTCTTAAATGTGCAGCATTTTGATTAAAATGTGCAACATTTAGAATAAGAAAAAAAAATAGATTAACTTTTTGTATTTAGTAACTTAATAAATAGGTTCACAATCAACTGATTTACTTACAATTGGTCGGGTCGGTCGAATTTTATCTGTCATTGTTGTTCAGGTCGGTTCTCACGGAAGGTGCGTTCTTCTCTCGTTACACTTACCTACATTGTGTAGTTACGTAGGAAATGTAGCAAAATTTTAGTGTACTTGGATTAAGTTATTTGCGGAATTCACAATGGAAGAAGGTGTTTCTTCATACAAACGACGATTGGATTCTAAAACAACGTTTACTGCAATTACGTCCATTTCTTACTGTGGCTTTAAATATCAGTAACCTTTAGCTCTGTCAGTTTTACATTCTAACCTATAGATGATTACCTATATTAATGTCTGCAAAATAAAGAATCAAAAGTTTAATCATAGTTCGTCGAATTACAGGATACTCTTAAGAAGTATGTCACGATTAAACACAAGACATCTTAATCCTTAAAAACATGATTCAATCACAAACATCCATTGTGGAAACAAATACTCATGACTTATTAGGTAATTAACGCCAATCATGCATTCCGTTCACCAAACGAATGCAATTACGAAGTCATTGTTTGACTTTGGCACGGCGGGGTAAACGTATATTAGCACTGTGTTAGCACGTTACCCAGTAACCTGTCTATCGCTTTGTAATCAATGTAGCGGCATGTCAGCGTGCGATAACGTTACATAAGCGACACGTAACATCTTCGCTTTCGCTACGACTCGACCTCTGACATTACCCGTTGACTGGACCGCTTAGAACATTCTTTTTATGTGATTTATGGTGAGACGGACTGAATTGGGTCATTGAAATTTTTACTTGACAGAGTTAGGGTTATGTTTTTATGGATTAATTGTTTGGAAACGTGTCCTAGAAAGGCCATTACAACAATAATTTCTTAATTTAAAGTTATCGAGGTTTCAACTCAACTCGGCTACATGCTGAGATTCATTTCTCAATTTCTTGAATTGGTGATAAGTTGAAATGAATAAATTCCATAATAAATTGAGGCCTTCGCTTAAATGTGTGTGGCATTGATTTGAAGAAGTCAATGTTTACAAATAACGTTGTGTAACAAATTAAATTACGTCTATAATTATTTTGTTTCTGTAAATATTTTTACTTAGGTAACAACTGTTACAAATTAAAGAAATATAAGCATAGCATATGCTTGTAGCATAATCAGCCTATAATATTCCCACTGCTGGGACACAGGCCACCTCTCGATTAGAGGCGTTGAGGTGGAGATGTCACATGTCTTCTCGATTTTTTGTTCTAGGACATGCCGGCTTCCTCTTGAAGTTCCTTCACCATTTTGAGAGCAGCGGTGATTAAATAATTTACACAAAGTAAACCGCCAAATAAATACAAAAGATATAGAAATTTTATGTAACGGTAACAATAGAAAATATAACAGACATCAGAACAAAATTGCTCGTTTAAATGTCAAACGTGTCACAATACCTACATTTTTACATCTCAAAAATATTAATGATTATTATACCTAAATCGTGATGCCAAAACTGTCCGTTGCAAGACCGCCTTGGGGGTTCTTATCTCATCAGCAAAGTTAGGAATCTATGTCCATCAGCCGCAAATAGGAAGTTGTATTGAATACAAAAAATTACGCGCATAATATTAACATTTAATGATATGAGGTTTGTATGAATTCAGTATCATAGGAAGTAATTAATTTTAGAGTTATGTAGACAAATGGCGAAGAGATTACGTTTTGTTTTGTAGTTATATTAATGCATACAAGAATACTACTGTGACGTTAAATACACTAGCAAAATATTCAGTTCTCGCGTTGTTATCGATATAATTAGGTATTTGGCATACGAATTGTCACAGCTCGAATCGAACATATTTAGAATTAAACAAATACCGAGATCAAGGTCAAAAAACTTAAAGAATTCGAATTTAAGATCTTGGTAATAAAGAGAATTTTCTGCGTATAAATGTATTTTATAAGTGTTTAAAATACCATTACATTTATTATCAACATGAGGTAGAATTAAGTAATAAGAATTAAATGAAAATGCAAGTTGTTGAACAGGTTTCATTCTTTAAAACATTGAGAAGTCATGACGACGTTGATATAACAGTTACTTTATTATTAACTGGCTTGTGCCCGCGGCTTAGCCTGCGTAGTTGTCAGAAAATATCCCTCGGGAACGTACTACGGGGATTAAAATCACCCTAGAGGAATAATTCAGAAATACATTGTGTTCATATAATATATTGGTTCAGGCAACGCACGCCAGCAAAGCCCAGCACGATTTTTCCGACAGTTCAACAATCACCGTCGTATTTCAGGTAATTTAAAAAAAACCTTCATGAATTATACACTTAAGCCTTTCTAAACCTTTTTCATGAATCACTTCGTCCATTTGTGAAAACCATATGAAAATCCGTTTGGTAGTTTTTGAGTTTATCGCATTCAGATAAGCAGATAGACGCAGCGGGAGGACTTTGTTTTATAATATGTAGTAATATGCAAAAAAACTTGATTCTGTTTAAATTGCTTTATTTGATCAAATTAGAATGTCAATGGATGTATTTATAACCAATTCTGATTGGCTAGCAGTGCATCTTAGCTCTACAAACATTAATAAAGTAGGTAGATATCAATGGTCATCATTTGCACACAAATGACCAATAGATTATGCTTCTGCTGGGTCAAGTGTAAAATACAAAGTTGATACGACAGAAAGGCTTTCCTTTAAACTGCTTATACTAGGTACCATTTTCAAGCTCTGTACCAAATATCATTTAAATTGAAACAATAGTTTAGTCGCAAATGATTTTTTAAGTTTTTGGCCCGTTTGAACATGATGTATTTTTCCTAACAGCTGATTATGTCTATAGGCATAGGTCATGCACCTTAAAACGATAAATCTACGATACGTTGTTGCCGCTCTTACGCAAGTCATAAGCAAATACGTCCTACAAAAGAAAGTGACAATCCCATTAGCAAAACATCACGCGCGTAAAAGAAATAGAAATAGGTCAGTGTGTTGCTATTGCATCTTTGGTCCTTGCGAGGGGGGCCTCTAAAAACTAAAAAACTTGGTTTTTCAGTGCGCCAACGCTATCCTTCCGGGACGTATGTACGTTACGTAACACGGAAGTCCTGTGCCGCTATTGTTTTGTCGAACTCGTGCGCTGACAATTGTGATTTTGTTTTGTTATTGTGAATAGGACACTTCAAAGTCAAAGTCAAAGTCAAAGTCAAATCATTTATTTCAAATAGGCACTTAAAAGGCACTTTTGAACGTCAAAATTTAAAATGAAAAAATAGAATTGATTCTAGTCGCCCATTCCAAAATGTAGTTTTCGTGTGGAGAAGAATGGGCAAGAAAAAGCTTCTTTCTTTTTTTTTATTGTGACAAGACACGTAACTTGCTATTATAATTATTTAGTGTTAGTGTTTTTTTTTTTGTGATTTACTGTTTTTTATTGTGATAGGACACGTAATTAAACTTTGGTTGTGTGTGTGTATACCTAATTAAAGTGTTCAACAATGCCTCGTCTAACTTACACGGCGTCAGAATACACTGACATGATTTTAATTTACGGTGAATGCCGTGGAAACGCAGCATTAGCTCTGCGAACATACAGAGAAAGGTATGGTGACAGCCGCAATTGCCCTAGGAACGCCCGCACCATACAGTTGGCAGTACAAAGATTACGGGACAATAAACGTGTAGTGCCGCAACAGGAGGGAGTGCCACCGCGGCAAATACCCGCTGCATGGGACGAACGAATATTAGATCATTTTTCCCGCAACCCGACAACGAGTCTCCACAGAGCCGCCCGGCAGTTTAGATGTTGCCATAGAACCATCCACAAGGTTCTAAAACGTCACAAACGCAAACCTTATAAATATCGGAAGGTGCAAGCTTTGTTATCGAGAGACTTACCGATCAGGAACAGTTACTGCCAATGGCTATTAAATAAAACATCCGAAGACCGCCATTTCTTAACAAATGTAATATGGACTGATGAGTGTACTTTTACTCGGAACGGCATCTGGAATCGGCAAAACCTCCGGTACTGGAGTTTGGGAAATCCACACGTGTTTCGAGAATCTGAACACCAGTACAGATTTTCTCTCAATGTGTGGGCTGGTATCCATAATAATAATATTATCGGCCCTGTTTTTATTGACGGCACCCTTACAGCGGTGAAATTTTTAGATTTATTAAGTGGTCCTGTGGCCGAGTACACTGACCAACTACCTTTAGCCGTTCATCGCAAGTTGCGGTACCAGCTGGACGGTGCGCCTCCACATTCTGTGATGGCTTCCAGGGAGCGGCTCACAGAAATGTTTGGGCAGCAATGGATCGGTCGATTCGGACCTGTTCGGTGGCCACCACGATCTCCGGACCTCACTCCCATGGATTTCTTTTTGTGGGGGTACATTAAGGGTGAAGTGTATGCCTCCGAGGTAAATACAATTGTTGAACTAAAAAACAGGATTATTTTAGCATTTCATAAATTAAAGTGCTTAGCGACGGACAGTGATTTAATTACAAAACTAAATAACAATATTCTCCGTCGGTATAATTTGTGCATTAATGTGAATGGAGGACACATAGAGAATTTAAAAATTTAGTGTTTTTGTTGTCGGCGTACTTCAAAACTATCTAACATAACAGCCAGCGCGAGCGGAGGCCTAAGCCGCCGCCCGCGCCACCGCCGGCCGCCCGCTTCGACACGAAATAACACATGCCGCGCCCCGGCGCGCGTGCGACGTTGCCACTTTGTAAGGTCAGTCGCCAGGTCCAAGTTTCTATGAAATTTGGGTTTTTCCTTTACTTACAAAGGGTGGTTGCGTTTTACTCTGATTTGTAAGCTACTTAGTTTGTTTGAAAAAAAAAATTCTCATTTTTGGCGCTTTTTATTTTTATACCTTATCGAATTAATACTAAACACGTATAGTATACGTAGTGTAATTTAATGCCCCTCTGTCGTATCAACTCTGTATACTATATTCTGTATGTATGTAAGAACGTTTACATCTTTCATTATGATGACTGTACTTTAGTTTTTTAAGACATCGTGTCGATCTAAATCTGAATAAGGAGAAAAGACATGTCAAGTTTACTTGCACATCGCGGCATTTATTAAAACACAGTACCACCACCGAATAGTCTGCGCACACTCGTACTGTGTCGAGAGTCACTGTGTATTCTGCAGTTTAATTTGAGTACCTACATACTATTTGAATTCTCTCATGGAAAGTAAAACTAAAACACATTTTTGATAATTTTTATTATCTAATAGCCCCCGGATGGAGTGTGCGGATCAGCCGGTTGATTTTGTAAAAACCTCACCGTCAAAACAAAAGTGAAGTGAGCTGTCATTCAACATGATGCTAGAGACCGACATTATTGACAGCTCATTTCAGCTAAGTTTTCACCGTGAGATTTATCTAGGATAGATAGGCTGACCCTAGTCGTCATTCAAACTCAAACTCAAAGTATTTTAAGCATTTATTTCAATTATACGATTTACCTACAGGCACTTTTGAACTGTCAAGAAGTCGGTCAGTCAGAAAATATAAAGTTAGTTGCCCATTCCTAAGCGTAGTAGGTACTTATGGAGAAGAATTTGTTTATTTTGTCGCCGGTTTTTTAAATGTTTGAAAAACTCTCAACTCTCAAATGCATCATATACCTGGCCTTTTCTCAGTTATGTCAGGTTGGCTTCCAGTCTAACTGGATGCAGCTAAATACCAGATTTTACAAAACATCTCAAATGAAACATCTACCAAGCTTTTTCCCAACTAAATTGAGTTTGGTTTCCAGTGTAACTGGATACAGCTAAATACCAGTTTATACAAAAAAACATAAATAACTGTCCCTGTCTCCTCCCATTACCTTATTCTTCCTGCTTTTCGGCAATTATTATTGATTTATATTTAGAAACTAGTAATTATTTATGAAAATGAATAGATGAATAGCTGCAAAAACTGTGGCTAAAAACAAAAAAAAAAGCTGCGTAGGCGTAGTCCGGGTCGCAAGGTCCTTTGAGGACTTAAAGTCACCATCTTTTTGTGTCTGTCCTCTCAAATTATGCAATGGAGTCTAGAGGTCATCTTGGACACTACAAGTTTCAGACAAGTCTGAGCCGTGTGAAAATAACTTTATGCCTTATTACGATAACCTGCTGTTTATTTTTATCTCTAAATGAACAAAATTATCCAGCCAAGCAGTACCTACCTATTTATAATATAAAAACGAGGTAGTTAATTGTTAACTCGGTATAAAGTTTAGGATTTTTTAAATTATTTGTACGCTATTTAAAATAGGCTTCGAAATTTTAGAGTCAATCATTACAAAACTTTCATTTTCATTCAGTTTAAAACGATTTTAAAAAGACATATTTTACACAGTCTTTTTGCTGCATATTTATGTAAAATTTTTTGAATAAAAACTTTACTTCTTGATTGACGCCCGCCAATATTAAATAACTGTGTAAATATAAATTTACGAGCTTCCGTTGATTGCATTATTTATAATTTTATTACATCACGAAAAGCTGCGGGAGTCATCATTAAATATTATACATAAACTGTATTATTTAAGAGGTTCGTACGTCAAGAATTTTACAATTCGTCAATGAATACTGCGAAAAGTGTAAGTGGTTTAAAGAGCGAAAGTGTATATTATAAATAACTCAATTACGCCCACTTTACTGTTGAATAAAAAATACTGTTTACAATTGCTAATTGTCATAAGTAAATTGCTATGTTGGTGCGGTATCCTATTTGCCGCGTGTATTTATCGTTTCACGCAAACTTAGGCACATTTCCTGTTCAGATTAAAGTTCAGAGATTGTGTGTAGACCGACGATCTTGTCGTACACATAACACATAACTTTTTGTGTGATAGGAGCTTAACGTTTTTGTTAAAAAAAAAAACGAAAATGTTTTTGGTCATCCGACTGTACTTCAAACGGTTACAAAACTTATAGTTGGTATTTTTTAGACAACATAGTGTGGGACAACATAGTAGGGATGTGAAAAAATAATCGATTATACAAAAAATCTATTTTTATAGCAAAAAAATCGATTTTTATGCTATAAAAATCGATTTTTGTATAATCGATTATTTTTTCACATCCCTACAACATAGGTAAGCATGGCAATGTAGTTAGACGATGCGAGATAACGAGCTTTTTTTAGCGTAAAATTTTTACGACAATAGTTGAAGATAATTTATCGCTAATTTGTGAAACCAACCACATAAATAGGTAATAAAATGATAATTCCATTCGGTCACAATATTAGAGAGAAGTAATAAATCACGTTGAAATACCCTTTGAGCGACAAATAACCCACTGTAATGTCATCATTATGTCAAACGGCTGCGGGCGGTTGGCCGATCGCACTGTACCGCGTAGATTGTGAGACACAATACATTGATCTATTGTTAAGTATATACCGGACAAACTACCGACAATATACGTCAATGTTACATGGAAGGTTAGCTTCGACAAATTAGAAGTTCAATGTACTGTATGAGTACATATTGGCATTTTTGTCTACTTATCTCATTAATTTTGCACATCTTACATATAAAACTGGCGAAATCGGTGACTTTTAATTAAATATTTTCATTATCTGAGTTTGTGTATGTGTAGCGCAGCGATCTGATTAGGTATACAAATAAAATTGTCTTTGTTATTGTGATATTATTGTCATAGAAAAGTCTACATTTTGCAAAATCTCATTAAAATTTTACTTGACACTTGTGGCTGTCGATAAATTATGATAGTCTAAATTAACAAAACCAACTTTGTTAGCAACTAAACTAGGTCTTATAAATCTCCCTAATAAGTATGTCTAAAGTAATGGACGATACAAATAATCTTGTAACCCGTTAACAGGCAAGTAATAACTCTCATGTAATCAAAACGCATGATGTACGGTGACCGCTACCGGACGGCGGACGGTATACCGCGCGCCCGACGTAACCCATTGTTGCGTAGCTCCAGGCATATCTCACATCTCCTAATGAACTCCGCCGTACGAATAGTTAACAAGCTAGATTCAGGTCACTAGTGTCATCTCATTTAGACATTCTGGCTGTTGACATTCTTCTCTTTCATACGATCTTGGCCTCCTTGGAATAATGCCCAAAAAAAGAATTCTGGCTTTTTAACCTAGGTGTTGCAATAAATTCGGGATTTTCCTTTTCTAAGTATAGAATTATAGTTTTTTAAGTAGTGTTTGCCGATATACGTTTCTTAATAAATTATATGTGGAAATTTTTCCTTGTTTTTTACATTTATATCAAGGTAATTATATATTATGTTAATGATCTCTATTAACATCTTTGATTTTATCTAGCATAAATTAACGGATGCTTTATGATTGAATTATGCCAATATTTTGAGTGACAAAACGACATTATCTGCGAAATCTTACTGTGATAAAATCACCACAGAAACAACTCGTAAATTACAATAACCAGACAGAATACTAGTAACTGAAAGTGGAAACTATGCCAGTTTGTGCATCACAAACAGGCTCTCCGACTTGTCAAAGGTCGAACGAGTGGTTCTAACCTTCGTACTTTCTTTTATTATGGTTGAGAGCTAAGAATAAACCCATATACTGCTTGGAATCTGTTCTTATGTAAGCCAAATGACATATGACACAGTCGAGATGACTTATTAATGTATGTAATGTTACGTACAATATTAATTTTTTGTACCCTAGAGGTGAATACTAATTATGAATTTATGTAACTCATTCTATAAACGTTTTCCGTTTTTCAAGGAGACTATATTTTATTTAAATCAGATTATTATACATTTTTTTTTCGTAATAAGCTAATTATGTGCGTAATAATTAAAATGTTGTTATTTATAATTGAAATTAATGATTTGCGTGTTAATTACAACAGTTTTTACGGGAATTAACTTAACATGCAAAGTCAGTGTAAGTTTTTACATCATTAACGAGGCAAGATAAGTAAAGTGTGTCAGTTAGTTAGTTCTCACGTAGAACCGGGATGGCTCAATAGATTTTGATAAACGAGTTGTCAAAAGATACGTCCTAATCCCACGAGAAAAACTGTAATTAAATCGTTGTGTTTATAGATGTAAATTCATTAAAATAATTGACCCCAATACTTAAGTATCCACCTGAAGAACCTGGCCAGTACTGATATTATTTCCAATTTCGTTTATCATCATCATCATTTGCAGCAGTCCATTCCTGGACTGCCTCTCCAATTGCACGCTATTCAGCTCAATTCTCGACAACTCTCATCCAGCTGCTACCAGCCACCCTGCGATGATCGTCGCTCCACCTAGCCTGAGGGCGTCCTACCGTACGTTTGGCAATTCACGGTCTCCATTCAAGAACACGTTTACCCCAACGGTCATCGGTTCTACGGCTAGTACGGCCGGCCGATTGCCACTTCAGCTTCAGCACTTCATTTTGTTTGTGCTGGTACTTATCTAAGACACAGCTTACATGATGAAGTTTCAATTGCCCAGCAGTTAGTAAGCGTGATGATCAATGTTCGATCATTTAAAAGACCTTTGCCCTGAAGTGAAACAATTTACAAACGGATATCATTATCCGTTTCATATCAGAATAGATCATCACCTCACTCAAATGCTAAACCATTTAGCTCGATTTTCTCACTAAGTACACTCTGTTATATGGGCTTGGCATTTAACATGTAAACTCGCACTGTGACCTCCTACATTTTCCATCGAATTGAAATACTTCGCAGGCGTAGTCGCGTTGTGTCACAATCATAATAAATTGCGTAGTATAGTAATAACATCAGAAGTACCATATGTATAAAATCAAAATAACACTAATGCAATTTTGATGGGTAGATGTTTTACGAGTAAATATTTAATAGTGATTTCGCAACAGTCTCTTTAGACTGTATCCAGTTCCTTTTAATATTCATCACGGTACATCTTCGATACGTAACTAAAGGTCGGATGCGCCGGTGCATGAGACAATAATAGTGGGTGCATATATTCACGTGCACGAGTTAAAAGTCGATAAAGATCGGCGTTTAATGTTTATTTATAGGGTTAATTATATACCGCTAGTTGTTTTGTTTGATGGTATATTTTAACACGCAACACAACGTTATGCCATTAACCCCCGAAAAGTTAGGCAAGGGGTCAATCTCCTCGACGGAGTTGGTCTAAGTTGACGTCCATTCAGATGTATCTCACCCGTCAGGGGTAAATTGATAACGTGAAGTATATAGCATCAGCATGCACGGATCAAGTAATAATATGAATAGGTACATATAGTACGCCCACATTTTGTCAGTTATTTTTAAGTCCTATATAATAGGGGGCGAGCCTAACGGAGCCTGAATCTGTGCCCGCGTGGTGGCTACCACGCGGGCACAGATTCAGGCTCCGGTCTCCTACTGAGAAATTTAAAGTTATTTGTACGATAGACTTATTTACTTGACTGCCCCATTAGGTTTTTTATTTGTGTCAAGTGAAGATTTGACCTTTTGAGATGAACTCAAAAATATAATCACGTTTTATGTTATTACTTTTGAAACTTAGTCAGAAAATGACCTATTTCTGAAATATCTACAACCCATCCAGTAAGTATTAGCATTTCCTAAATAAGAAGAGTTAATTTACAAATAGGTCATAACATAACAAGTCATAACGACTATTTTTATCAATCATTAAGTAACCAAAATGAAAATGCGGAACAATTTTCTTCACGCACATATAACAAGTGTAAATTTAACCCAGTTTCACAGTGATTTGACCTTTTGAGATGAACTCAAAAATATAATCACGTTTTATGTTATAACTTTCGTAACTTAGTCAGGAAATGACCTATTTCTGAAAAACTTACAAGGAGAGTTAATTTGCAAATAGGTCATTTTAACAAAATATGTCGAAACGACAATTTTTTATCTAACATTAAGTAATCAAAATGAGAATGTGGAACGATTTTCTTCACGCACATATAATAAGTGTAAATTTAACTCAGTTTCGTGGGTCGTAGGCGATCATGCACGCGATAATGGGCTCCAAATGTTGAGAAACACGTGAGTATATTAAAATGATGTCCCACTGCAGGGCAAATGCCTCCTAGCCTCCTATTTCTCTTTCCACTAAATAAACCATAAATAAATAACAACATTATTTCTTAAGAATAGGTTACTAGATAGTTATGAAAAACTACCAAAAATTTATTTTTATTTTTGAAATGTTTTTCCAATTTATCTTGTATGTACTTTAGCTATTTTTCATACTACAACATTGCACAATAGGTTGCAATAATATCTTTAACGATGTAAGCACAGGAAGACTCCTTCCATAGTTGTTCCGGTCACTATTGCGGACGTAAGTAGGCGGCGTGGGAGTGTTCCAAAATAATCGTATGTCAAAGAGCTGAGTGCGCGTTGATGTCTTTTTGATGCGCGTACCTGCTTCGATCATTTATTTATCCGAATTTTTAGGAACTAAGCTTTTAATTTTTTTGTTTCAATATTAATTGGTGTTGTGGGTTTTAAACTGTATTGTTATTGTTTTTTTTAAATAAACAATTTATTTTTAACGTAAAAAATATTTTTCTAAAAGAATATGTTATGTTTATATCAATAATAAAACTGTAATTAGTCCTGGATACAATAATCTACTTTATTATCAAAGCAATATTTTTTTTTCTAAAACTATGAAACACGAAAATCGATAAAAATCAAATCAAAAGAACTCACCTTGCACACAAGAAAATACAAGACACTACGTCACTCACACAAAATATATCAAAATTCAAAAAATGAATTAATGTCCGTTAGGCGCGCTAGCTGGGGTCAGAGTGCGCATGCGTGTATTCGCGGTGTCATCCCGCGACTCACGCGCTCGCACAGTGAAAGTGCTTATATAGCCTTTTAGTTGCAAGCGTGCACGTAGTGACGTCACACATCGCCTGCAATGGATTTATGGGCGGCCGAAACAATGAGATGAACTTTGGGCGAAGCTTCGGTGTTTTTTTTTAATTAGTTAATAAAGCTCCAGTACGGCAATGACATAGTTTAGATGAATGATACGTTATATATGCTTATTTTGTTCAAAAATGTGTATAAGTTAGCTTTAGTACTTGCATATTTTATGATTGTTAGTCTATAGAAAATTTTGTTTTGACTATTAGTTACTTTACATAATTTAATAATAATCCCAACAAAATTAACCTACTAGGATTAGTTCTAACTAATCCTAGTAAGTATGTTTTGTTTAATATAAATTAATTCAATCATCATCTGTTTTATGATTTTAACATATTGTTGCCAAGTAAACTACTTATTTTATAATTATTTATTTTAATCCTATATAGTTTTCTAAAATGCCGCAGTCTTTAGAAATCCATTTCGGCACGGTCAAGACAACATATGTATAGCCCCATATGTACGTTGTTATACTAATAAAAACTTTAGTTTTGCTCGTGATTCAAACTTGACCAAGTTTTGACAAACGGATACGGCAACATGCAGATTCCTGGGACGACCTGGTACAAAATAATACCGCTTGTGGTACACATGTGAATCAGCTCGTCCAAATGTATTCCACGTCCATTTATTGCATTCCATATTGTAAAAAACATATTAAGGGCTGAAGTTCGGTACAAAAATATGGACCCTCTAAGGGCACAGCAAAAGGAGAAAAATTATGATTACAAAACAAAATTAGTACAATGCGTATGCGACGCCAGTTCATCTCTATCTCCCTCACCAGCCAGAATAGAATATTTTCTTATAATACTAAGCATGAACCTGAAAAAAAATATTAGATAAAGTCCCACTGTAAATCAAACTCATCTTCTCATATAACAGACTAGCTCGAGACTTTGTCCGGGTGGCATTTCTTGTTTTAACATACAATCCTATGAAACTGGGCATTACTATCCCATTAGAGAAATAATTTTCGAAATCGGATGAGTAGTTCCGAAGTTTACCTCCTGCATACAAACATGCAAAAATTTCTTTATAATATTAGTACAAAAAGCACTAGATTAACATTATCATTCATTCATTCATTCATCATTTTTATTTCAAGCAACAAGATTCAACAAACTCAAGGCCACCAAATTCCAGAAGGCCAATAAATTCTCGTAATTAAAACGTTTAAAATCTAGTCCAAATCTCATCTCAGCGACAATCAATGTCAAAATCTTGTCAAAAATGTAGGGAAATGGCATGTTTGACAGATTGAGACTGAGATCAGACTGTGAACGTTCATAAAATTACAAGAATTGCCCCTCAGGATTCTTTACCATGTTTGCCTTCAATCCGAGTTAGTAGTACCGTTTAGTAAGGATTCAGTTACTTTGGAACATGATCAGGGGGTCTTACTCTCTATGCCGGTCAACGAAGATGAGGGCCCGAAAGTAGTTGATCGGTCAAAACATATGTCTAATTCAATTTTTCGGACGGGCGAAAATACCTCTAAAGAAAGGACAGCTGACCAGGAGACCTAATCAGCTTCTGGAGGGAGGTGGGCTGGTTGGAATAAACACCGACGGCCGCCATGGCCCACGCACAATGGTCCAATTGAAGGACTAAGTACGGAAACCAAACCCTTAACATAGAACATAGAAGGACAGCTGTCAAATTGTGTCGTCATTCATGCTTAGTTCGGGCCCCGAAATAATCTTATGTTCATAAATGCTCTTAACTTCTACCGAAACTATGGTCTTCGTGCTTAGGCAGAAGACCACAGTTTTGACCCAACTTAGTACTAGAGAAGCGGGTCCTCACACTTAGTAGTTGGTTTGTAAGTTGTTTTGCCGTGTGTGTTCTGATCGTATCTATAATCACGGCAATCACGATCATAAGACACGTAGAACTCAAATGCGGAAGGAAGAAGAATCAAATTATCTAATAAATTATAGTTAATATAACGAAAATCCAATAAAAAAGCCACGGTTACTAACTCCGTGGGTAAATGTTTGTGATCAGGGCCAGAAGATTTTTAAGAGGTTTATCACGGATGACCAAATATACCTTAGCAATTTTTCAAAAGTATATATTTTGTATCTTCTTATTCCTGTGCTTGACCCATTGTTACTTCGGGTTGGCGCTACGCGTATTTTTTTTTTCATTCTCCCTTGTCCCCTCTCCCTTTTGTTTGAATAAGTATGGTCTTGTATATTATAAATTATATGCTTGTAAATCCGAGGAAATAGCTATATTGGGTTGTTGAAAAATCTGTTAATCGGGCGGTTCTACCATAACTATTTTCCTAAAGAAAAATAGTTAATATTGATAAGACATTTCGTGAAAATCACAAAAAAACCATGCATAATCAATCAATGAATCGACATTGTGGTATGTTGATTGTTGATTTGTTCTGAATGGCAATGATTTTAAAAATACATATCAGTTTACGTTTAGTGAAAATGGAAATCATATACGGCCGGGGGGAAAAAATGGAATCATATTCTGAATCCCCGTGTTGCAATATCCCTGCCTGTTATATTATGTAATATTATGCCTGTATGATAAAGAAAATTAAAAAAATCTTTTATTTATAACAGGGAAACATTAAAATACCTTAAGGCGAGGATGACCCGAGCGCCGTAGGTATTGAACGTTTACCTCAGCCCCCGCCATGAGTAGCGATACGTAAAAAATTACGATGCCCGGAGACGCGCGCGCCGAGCGCACCGCTCAGAGTTCATGAACTCGAGTAGGTACTAAGTTGCGTCACAAAATAGAGCAATGCAGAAGATCAACTTGAATGAATTAGTGTAAGTTTATTTTGTTTTATTTTTATAGTATTTTTTAAGGTTATATATAGGTTAAGTACGTCTATACTAGTACAAATCTATACTAATATTATAAAGAGGAAAGATTTGTATGTATGTTTGTAACGAATTGGCTCAAAAAGTAGGTACTGGACCGATTTTAAAAATTCTTTCACCATTTGAATGCTACATATCACTGATTAATATAGGCTTTTTTTCCACCCGTGCGAAGCCGGGACGAGCCGCTAGTATATTATAAAGAGGTAAAGTTTGTAAGTTTGTATATGGGTTATCTCTGGAACTGATAGTTCGAATTGAAATATTCTTTTTGTGTTAGATAGTCCATTTAACGAGGAATGCTATGCTAATGCTAAACCTTCATACCAGAGTAAAAAAAATCAAGCAGTAGGTAGGCACACTTACTTTAGAATTGTGTTACAATTCTTGAATTACAATATCGACATTTTATTCAAGAAAGCTTACAGGTATAAATGGTTATTTTGTGAAAAACATAATGTGAAGCTTAAGTTGTTAAAAAATAATAGAAATATTATTATTTTTTAATCAAAAAGTTATTCTAATAAAGGAAACACTTTTTGGAAATAAAAATCACAGTTGCTAATTTGCCTGAACTAGGTTGAACCTAAGTTGTATGTAGCAAAAATAATCTCTAACAGACCATCATCATCTGCCTAGCCTTTTCCCAACTATATTGGGGTCGGCTTCCACTCTAACTGGATGCAGCTGAATACCAGTATTTTACTTGGGGCGACTGCCTATCTGACCTCCACAACAGTTACTGGGTAATACGATACCCCTTGGTAAGATTGGTTGTTATACTTTCAGGCTTCTGACTACCCGTAACGACTGTCAAAGATCCACGAATGACAGCCGGGACTAACGGCTGTAACGTGTTTTCCGAGGCATGGAGGGGTCTCGGTATGTAAAGACCCATCCACAGACCAACCGCGGCAAGCGTAGCTTAACCTGATCGATCGACTGTGCGGCTGTTATCATTTAGCCACGGGCCCCTCTAACAGACCAAAATAATCTAAATAGCGGTTTATCCGGCCAAATCAGTATAATTACTTAGACACAGCTCCAATCGAACCAAAGTTGCATTGCATGATAAATAATTTTTGTTATGGTCGTAAAATTGACAGGCAAAATCAGATTGATACATTACAACAAAGGGTTCCATTAATCCAACCCTACAATGCTCAGATGAAGATGAAGCCAGATACCATCTCATATCTTCCCAAGTGAGTATTTCACAAGATCATATTACATATGTCAATGATTAATCGCTGTATTGTGCTACCGACTGACCTACAAAACAGTTGTATAATAAGTTCATGGATGTAATAACATAGAACATAGACAATGGCTGAAAGTGCGAAGTGCGTTTGGTCATTGGCCGTACTAGTTGTCGGGTTGATAAGGTCAAGCTATTAGTGATTTGGCTCACTCCGTCTCACAGCGAGGAGGCTTTTGTCCCACGTTATAGGTTGATTATGATATCAAATGGAACTTTTGGCGCAGTTACCCGCGGAACTTATGTGCAGTTTTTTTTTAATTTATTTTATTTATGAATGGGCCAAATTAACTGAAATGTAAAGTGAAGGCCTGAAACGCAGGTTTGAATAAACCTAGATCGCTACCTAACATTCTTATTTCGAACCATAATTACTTGCACCTGTAATTAATTGTATGGGAAATATTACTACTGTTGGCTCGTCGTTGTCGTTTAGTAAAGAAAATAACGTATATATTAACAATAAATTTACATTGTCCTTAATAGCATTTCGACAAACAACTTAAACTAAGAACATATTCATGGTCACCTTAAAACTAAAAATAATAACAATAAAATTAGCTATAGTTTTATATAATTATTTAAAAATAATAATATAAAATGTATAGTTAGATCAATAAATTAGAATTAACAAGATAAAATAAAACTGCAATTCAAATAATTTAAATTCAAAATTAACAGCTCATGATTATCTCAGCTGTCATTTGTGGATCTTTGACAGTCGTTACGGGTAGTCAGAAGTCCGAAAGTCTGAAAACTAGTCTTACCAAGGGGTATCGTATTACCCAGTAACTGGGTTGTGGAGGTCAGATAGGCAGTCGCTCCATGTAAAATACTGGTATTCAGCTGCATCCGGTTAGACTGGAAGCCGACCCCAACATAGTTGGGAAAAGGCTAGGCAGATGATGAGCTCATGATTATCTCAATAAAATTACAGTTCTTCTACAGCATATAGCTTGTAGGTATAAAGAATCCACAATTATATTATGGGATTTAGTTTAGATGTAAGTTTAGCTATTTATTTATAGCTTCCTCTCTCCTGCTATTTTTTGCTGTGCCCGACAGGGTCCATATTGATCACAATTTTTTTTAATTTACCACCTAAGTACACATTGTGGAATGCAAATAAAATTTGAGTATTGAAAATTATAATATTAAAAAAAAATACGTTTATTTGCGTTAAACATGACGCATACAAAGAACACAAAAATAAAAAAGAACAAGTTGGGGGAAAATATGCGAAAATAGAAAAAAAAAAGCTTTTTCGTTTATTGAATGCTTTTTGTAAAGGGCATTAATTTCGTGAACCGCCTAGAAGTTTAAAAGTGGAACGCACAATGTGGTTGGTTCATAATTGGTCAGGTCAGTCGGAGAGATGATAAAGATTCTATCTAAGCATTTAACTTATGTTTTGCAATGTATTTTACTTCAGCATAAATTAGCAATTAAGCCCTATTATTATGACATATTTAAATAGTCGTTTTTCTAATAATACTAATAGAGGTGTTCTGTAATTTCTGCTTACCTCCATGGTAAGAAGGCGTGAGTTTATGAATGTATGTGTATATTATTAATAATATTGAAAAGTTGAAGTCAGTCTGAGCCTTCCGGAATCATTTATGATGAAACCGGAAAATAATTCTAAATAATAATATTTTTAAACGACTGAAATAATGATAATTGTCAAGTCTAAACGATATTCTTGATTTTTCATGGCGATAACATTTAACCTTCTGTGGTCAGCCACAGTTTTGACTAAATTCTCTAATGCACCACGACACATTGACCCTGAGAGCTAAAAGATGATCATAAAATTTTACTAGAAATATGTATGCAGTTTTATAGTAGTACAGTTTATTTGTGTAAATATGATATTAATTTCTGAGAAGATACTGTTGACATTTACCAGAGCAATCAATAATTTTAACTTTGGAGGTTAATCACCTCCAATATTTCTGCACTGTAGGTATTGGTAACTTAAAATTGATTACAACAGCTGGGGAAGATGTTATTTGCGTGAGAATATTTAAGTCACATAGTTTCACCAATAGTTCTATCATTATTTTAATTACCAACGATGTGTACAAATTCAAAACGCAATCTTCAATTACTGTATATGTGATAAAAATATACAAATAATTAGATAGAGTTGAAATGTTAATGTAATAGGTAGCACGCAACACCTCTAAAATTCTTATCTCACTATTTTGGTAATCTCTCTGTACTAAATAATAGTCATGCCTTTAGTAACACGACTTTGTTTAATAAACACAAATGTTAATGTTGAACAAACCGATGTTTCTGTTGCTTTAAACGTTGCACGAATCAGTTCTACATCATATCGATACGATATTGAAATTCATCTCGTTCCGTTTAACAATTGGACGAAAAATGTTTTAACAAATAGAGGCAGAGCCGACCTGTTTTGTAGTAAACAATTGTTAAATAAATATAGGGTCTTTGGTAGAATCTCCAGAAGGCCAATTCCTGTATTTAAAAACGTTCAAAATCTAACCACAATCTCATCTCAGCGATAATCAATGTCAAAAATTTTGATAAATTAGAGGGTTTTTTTTTTGACAGATTGAGGCTGAGATTAGAATGCGAACGTTCTTAAAACTATGGAAATTTCCAAAAAAACTCCCCAGTTAGGTTGTGTTGAAAAGTAGATGGATTTTGGGGCAGCTCCACCCAATTTACCGCGTAGAAACGGACTCCAAGGTTTCGGAATCTTCAGGTTATTTTGTTCGGGGGAGCAAAGGTAATGTAATACGTATTTACATAACTCTAATAGGGTTTCAAATGTTGATAGTGACTTTAACGTAAAGTAGATGGTAAGCCCCGGGACGCCTCCTTAAAGCATAAGTTGTTGGATTTTCAACTCTCGGCGCCAAGCAGAGCGTTTAAAGTGAAGCAATATATCTACGAAAACATCATGTATGTAAGGAAAAATTTACATCTTTTTAGCAAAAGAGGTGAAAGACATAATTATAGTACTAGAAATAGGGACCTATTAGTTCAACCAGGTTTCAGACTAGCAAAAGTAGACTCATCTTTTATGGGGTACTGTTTAAAATGTTATAATAAAATACCTCCCCACATTCTTCAACTGAATGAGACAAAATTCAAGTCATGTATAAAACGCACACTATGTAGGCGGGCATATTATAAGTTAGGAGATTACATCGCTGATAAAAATGCCTGGCTCAATGCTGGTCCTGCTTATTAAACCACAAGTAATTGATTAACACCTGAAAATACTGTTGGAGCTGCTGAAGATTGTAAGACTATCTTTGCATTGTATAAACTCAATTTCCTTTGTATTGTATAACTGCATAGCACAGATGTGAGTTCTATGTACTATTGAGCTACCATTTACCAGGTAATATGTTTTTCATTGACTAGAATGTGCCCTGGCGGCTGATAGTATGTCATGCTCGCTCAAGTGTCTCGCTGACGGTGGCGTGTGTGTTGGATCATTCGGTTCCCTACAAAATGGTTGAGCTGGATGGTGCTGATCCATGCGTCATGTTCGTGAACGGGCGCCGTCAGTTGGGGCTGGTCATCTTTTAGCTGCCACGGCTTATTTTTAATTATTTTATTTTTGGATTGTTATTTTGTTACTATTTGCTGTACTCTGGACACTTTTAACGCGTACTTGATTTTTATTTATTTTTTACATCGTTCTCACATATTATAAATTCAACATATGATGTAACTAATAATTTTGTAAAAATATTATTTAAAAAGAGTGTCCATGGAGTTTCTTGCCCGTTCTTCTCCATAGGTACCTACTACGCTTTGGAATGGGCAACTAGCTTCATTTTTTCCTGACTGACCGACTTCTTGACAATTCAAAAGTGCCTGTAAATGGTTTAATTGAAATAAATGCTTTGAGCTTGAGTTTGAGTTTGAGTCAAATGAGCAAAAAATAATCACACACTAATCAGCCTATAATGTTCCCACTGCTGGGACACAGGCCTCCTCTCGGTAAGAGGGAGTGGGCTGTTATCCACCACGCGGGCCCAGTGCGGGTTGGTAATGTCACATGTCTTCGAATTTATGGTTCTAGGACTTGCCGGTTTCCACACAATGTTTTCCTTCACCGTTTTGAAAGCAGTGATGTTAAAATAATTTACACAAAGTAAGACATCCGTCAGGGTTGAACTTGCGACTTACAACTCGTAAGTCGCGGCTGTTGCAACTGTGCCACCATTTCTCTTTCTCCTTAAGGCCTGGCCCCAAAGAGCTTCTGCTCTTTCCTTCTAGAAGACACAAGGAAAACCTTTGCCCTAGTGCCTGCAGTATATTTGTATACCTACTTAGCTATTGCATTCCATAGCAATACTCGTAAATCAATTTTTGTTCTGCTGTTTGGTTAGTAGATAATTTATTAATTGTGATCAAGCGTTAACTTCTTCATAAATAAGCTATCCTGCGGGGCAATTGCGTAACACGCTTACAAGTAGCAATTGATTTCATTTTGACAGTTCAACAGTATTCATTGCGTTGTTTACGTTGTTGATCAGACACATTTTTCGAACATATGAAGCAATGGATTAACAATATACTTCAAAATTATTCGGATTGTGATTGATAGTGTGTTAGGCAATTACAGTTCTGTTCAATGTGGATGTTGTTTTTTTTTAAGTGGACGCAGAATATTTTATGTGCAAACAATTCTCACAAAATCAAGCCTTGGCGTAAAGGACGTATCAAGACTCAGCCGTGAAAAAGCTTAAATTCAGCCCCATCTGATTAGGCTGCGAACTGACCCTAACACAGTTCGGAAAAGGCTCGGCCTACTTGATTACATAGTAATGCGTAGGCGCTTCAGATTGTGTCGATAAAAGCTTGGGTAATATCAAAGATTCGAAAAAACAAGATTTTTGACATATAGAAACAATACGCTACGTTTTTAAACGGTCACTATTGTCCATTTAGTCAATTTATTCATGTCTGTTATTTATGAATGACTGTGACATTTAAACCTACATAATATGGGTGGAGTCTTGTGGTAAGATTTAACACGTTTTACGATACTCTGGCGCACGCATCGATGATGAAACACGGTACAATATATCCTCAATAGTATTGCCAACATACCTCACATCAGACACATACGTTTCAACCATTTATTGATAACTAGCGACCCGACCCTGCTTCTCGCGGGTTTTACGACTTTTCTAAACATCGAGATTTTTTTAAATGTTTCATATTAATCTATAAATAAAGCTAAATAGTTTCTTTGTTTTTTTGTTTGTTTGAACGCGCTAAACACTGGAACTAACACTAAAATTTAAAAAAAAATCTTTTGCATTTGATAGCCCGATTTTTGAGGACGGCTTAGGCTATTCAACATCACGCCAGGACTCTTAGGAGTCGAGCAAAAAGAAAGAAAGAACGCCAAAACGAACTAATAGCCCGGGCAGGCGATGCGATGCGACGGGGTGGGTAGGGGAAACAAGAAATTTCACGCGAACGAAGTCGCAGGTAGAAGCTTACTAATAATAATGCTAATGAGTTACTTTGTAGTTTTGTTTGTTTGGACGCGCTAATGAACTGCCACTCGAATTCAAAAAAATTAGCATTTGGTAGCCCAATTTTTGAGGAAGGCTATTTTTATCATCACGCTGGATCCTTAGGAGCTGAACAAAAAGAAAAAAAAAAAGAACGCTAAGCGAAAACCAAGTAAGATCGCGGAGGGCGATGCGAGGCGACGGGGTGGGTCGGGGGACAAGAAATTTCAGGCAGACGAAGTCGCGGGCAGAAACTAGTTAATTATACACATAAAACTTCTGGAGTAAATTCTATAAATGATAGTGATAACTGCATCAAAATCCGTTGCGAATAGACACAAAACGGTCACACGGCCAGACACGAAAAGCGACTTTTAATTTATAATACCTATGTATAATTATAATGTATGAACGATGTTGTGCTAAAGTTCAGCTCGTAATTCTGGCCAGACCAGCCTTAACTAAATTAGCTTCAACTATATTTAGCTGTTGCGATGAGCTTTAAATATGACCAAAGATAATATATTCAGATAGGTATATAAGATATCTAGCACTGTTTGAGTCATGGCAAGTTATTCATTCATTTTAAGCAGGTTGACTATACAATAACAATTATTATTGAACTAGAATTGCTCTAGGCTAAAACGCTTACACAAATCTATTAATGTAATGTGCAATATTATACAATGTATTGAAACTTCATTCAGTTTAGCGGTAAGCTTTGATCTAGCTCTAATTGATGGTCTAGCAATAGCACGTATCACGATTCTTAACTTATATTTTAACAATGGAATTATTTATACTCTATTAACGAAACATTTTAAGCTTACTGTCTCATTTCATTATTCGTCATCTCAATAGTCCCTTTCTACCCATTATGAACTAATATAATGAATAAGTACGTAATGGTATCTGAGAATAGAACCGCGGGCACTGCTTGTATTACCAATTCACCATAAACGTTGAAAGTCCTCGAAAAAATATATAAATTCGATGCACATTTCAATTCTTACAATGTAGTTCATGTGAGAAATATTGTTGTTAATCTCAAGCCGGCCTTCAAGATGAACTAACATAAAGACCTTGTCTTTTATGAACATAAGAAGATGAATCCAATGCACGCTGGCTATTACGAGAAAAATGTCAGACAATTACTATCTCAACGTTAGCCAATGATAGGTTAAATCGTATGTTAAATATCAGTGTGTGTTGTCCGAATGATATTTCAGTCTGGCCAGACACCTCGTTATAGTATTTTGGTTCAACAATAACCGTTATTTCTTAACTTGAGCTCCATTAAACATTGATTTTGATGTATCTTGTAATGTATCCGTTAGTTCAACTGATAATGAGTCTATATTATTTCTATCGACACAGGTGATTGAATTTTCATTTGCCTTTTACTTTGTTCATGATATTTCTGTGGTTGATGGTCCTTCTTGTAATTATCATGATATCGAAATTTATTAAGCAAAATGAAATTATGCATAAGCATAATCAGCTTTTAATATTTCCACTGCTGTGACAAAGGTCTCCTACCTTCGAGAGGGAGTGAGCTGTAATTTACCACGCGGGTCTAGTGTTGTTTGGTAGATGTCACATGTCTTCGAATGTTTGGTTCTAGGACATGCCGGTTTCCTCACGACGTCTTCCTTCACCGATTTGAGAGCAGTGTTGATGAAATTATTTACTCAAAGTAAAGCATCTGCCTGGGTTCGAACTCACGACCTACAAACTCGTAAGTCGGGGCCGTTACCACTGGACTACCACTGCTCTGTCTGTAATTATGGGTTGGACAAAATTAATTTGGTAATGGTAGAGGGCTCCCTGTGATCTAACGCCAAACAGCGTCGCTTTGTTCCAAGTTGGAGGGAAAATGCAGGATGCTGAGGTAATAGTAAGCACAGAAGGCAATTCACTCTACAGTGAATTGGCACCTGCGATGCCTATGCTGTCGCAAGTATCCACATACTCGTATAATTATATAATTAAATAAAACATTTTCAAAAGATTAACGGTGGAGTTTCTACCCATTCTTCTCCATACGAACTACCTTTTGGGGGTGATTAGAATGGATCCTATTTTTGTGTAAATTTTGACGTTCAAAAGTGCCTTTTAAGTGCCTATTTGAACTATATGTTTTGACTTTGACTATTCTCTTATGTTCTAGCAAGTGAACTGCTTGCCTGTTTGCCTGCTAATATATTACCAATGAAAAAACATGTAAATTACGACTTTAAGCTCTCACGTTACACGCAAGGTAATCAATCAAGCCCTGTTTCTTCGACACACGTTCGCTTCCGTTATCAGAGAAGCATCGATCACGCATCAGGATCTCAAACACCCTGATGTGATCGTGCGATGACGCAGCCTTCGTAGTCTTTGTAAATAAATAAAATAATCAGTCAATTATTTAGAAGATTTTACAGCTATAATATCAAGCCTGTTTCCCTTGAAAGGTTAGGCAGAGGTGTACTCTATAGTAAGTTATAAATGGCCAGATATGTAATATGGGGCGATCACATTGCCATCAACTGGGCACAAATACAGGAGTCCGTGCTGCAACTACGAAATCCCTGGCGGAAAAACTCAATAACTCTTTACCCGATCTGTGAAACAAACCCAGGACTTTGTAAGTAAATATTTATTTTTTTAGTTTGTTTTTAAATACTTACATCTTTTTTATGTTACTGGATGACAAATAAGTTAATGTCCCATTGTGGTTAGCACCGCCAAAGGTCATCTCCAATACAAGTAACGCTACTGCGATGCCAATCGCAGTAGCGTTGCTATCTCAGAGACAGCTGAAATGTATCATATTATGTCAGTAATTACAACAGCACTGTTTAAACCGGAACGCCTATTTCTATACTACCAACACTGCTTGGTATATAATATAGAAATAGTAGTAGCGATGCAGAGGAGCTTCTAAAGAGAGATCGAGGTTCTCTTCATTTTTTTTTAAGTCATATCGGCCTTTGCCTTTATGAACGATAACGAAGCAAGGATCATAATGGGTGGCCTACCTATCCCCTGTTTCTGGTTAAAAGGCGTGAGTTTATATATTTGTATGTTTATATTTGTATGTATTAGCCATTTTCTGCGGTTTTTCCCGTAAAGACTTTATCCAGCCCTTAAATTCGTATATACTATCATTTTCCAGCTATGTTGGCCTCGGATTCCAGTCGCCTGCCCTCTTCCAGGCCCGCTAAATGGGTCCAGGGGCGACGGACTCGGGGACGTCCGCCGCTCACCACAAAGGATCCGAGGTGGCGGCGCATAGTGTTCCACGCGCGCCCCTCTTAGACGTCGCGGGGGGAGTCAAACACCTCACTACCTCACTCCCCCCCTGACCCGAGAAGGCCCGAAGTGGCGGGCCTGCACTAGTCGGAGGTTGCGGAAGGATCGTACGTTCCCGCGACCCCCGGCGTAGCTGTGAGATGGAACACCGGGGTGTTTTTAGTCATTTTGTCAAAATGACTGCCCCAGGGCGGCGGACAACCATGAGGATTTTCCAAACCGCAAGCAAACAAAAAAAAGATTCCAGTCACCTAGAACGCCATAATTACCGATGTATAAAAAAGTAAGGTGAAGTTTTTTCTACCTAAGCTCTTGACATTTCAAAGCTTCATCACGCTTAGTTATATAGGGTAAAGGTTTAATTACTGTCTAAGGCTGTATAATGTTTGTTTTTACCACCAGTTATCCGAAGAAGCACGCAGATGACAACTTTTAATGAAATTCGTAAGATGTATGAAATGGTAATGATATAATGTAGTAATTATTGTCGTATGTGTACGCACTTAACATTCTTGTCGCAATATGTTGTTGAGCTTGTAATGACGATAATATGATAATGGTTATAATTACTTTTAAACAATTATAGATGAGTTGTGCTTAGAGCTACTGGGTATAAGTAGTACCTAGACTTACTGACTATATTTGTGTACCGTTATTTTGCCTTTTGATAGCGTGTCTGTCTGTAATTGTAAGAGAAACCTGTAGTTTTAAATAGGTTATTTAATTAAGTACCTATCTTGTGCAGTAATTCAAACACTTATAATTTATATAAGCATTAGTTTCTGCCCGCTGCTTCGCCTGTGTGGATGTCGGAAAACAAAAAGTAGCCGATGTACTTTCCCAGAATGCCATCTATATTCTTGCCAAATTTTATCGAACTCTGTTTTGTGATTTAGATGAAAAGGTATATAAGGTTCTTATAACAAAAAAACAATTTTTAAAATGTTAGTCTGTCTCTTTGTTCCGGCTAATCTCCAAAATAGCTGGGCCAATTTTGATGAAATTTGGCATATTTATAGTTTGAATTCTGAAGAACTACATGTCCTACTTTTGATTGACATAATAAGCGGGAGAAGCCGCGGGTAGCTGATTAGGGAAGCTATTTAATAGTAAATGAAAACAGAGTTTACTATCGAAGATCCCATCTATTGGAGAATGTAGCAGCTATTAAACAACTAAAATAAAGGTTGTTTCTAAGACGTCATCAACTTGTTACAGCTATCTAATTAACTAGCTTCTGCCCGCGACTTCGTTCGCGTAAATTTTTTTTGTTTCCCCGACCCACCCCGTCGCAACATGTCGCCAGCCTGCGCTATTACTTCGTTTTCGCTTGGCGAAAACTTCAGACTTTTTTTCTTTTTGCTCAACTCCTAAGGGTCCTAGCGTCAAGTTTAATAGAATATAGCCTTCCTCAAGAACTGGGCTATCAAACGCAAAAATATTTTTATATATGCGACCAATACTTCCAAAGATTTAGAGCTTTCAAACCGTGTTTCAAACAAACAAACTCTTCAGCTTTATTATTAGTATTATTTTCAAACTACGATATCTCCTAAGATATTCATTGAAATCAAATGATGTCAGAGGCAATTTTGTTCAAAGTTAAATACATATGATGAATAATGTAATTATTTGGATAAGGATTAATACCATGTTTATAAAAACACCTTCGCAAATAATGCATTATTTTAGAACAAATTTGGTTAGCATAAAAGAGGTTATAGTGAGCTAACCTTAAAAGATAGACATTTATGCTGTCGCGGACTTTTTTTTAACTTTTAAAGGGGAACAATTCTGTCATATATGATTTTTGCGAAACTTTAACCGTTTACGCAGCGCACGCAGCGGAAGCTCTCATTAGGAAAAAAATCCCCCGATTTTGAAATATTCTTCATTGGTGCTCCGCTCTTATTAGTTTTAGCGTGATGATATATAACCTATAGCCTTCCTCGATAAATGGGCTATCTAACACTGGAAGAGTTTTTCAAATCGGACCAGGAGTTCCTGAGATTAGCGCGTTCAAGTAAACAAACAAACAAACAAACTCTTCAGCTTTATAATATTAGTATAGATATGTAAAGAAAATAATGTTCAAGTCTTCATCATCTGCCTAGCCTTTTCCCAAATATGTTGAGGTAGGCTTCAAGTCTAACCGGATGCAGCTGAATACCAGTATTTTACATGGAGCGACTGCCTATCTGACCTCCACAACCCAGTAACTGGGTAATACGATACCCCTAGGTAAGACTGGTTGTAAGAGTTTCGGGCCTCCGACGACGCTGTCAATGATCCACGAATGACAGCCGGGACCAACGGCTTAACGTGCTTTTCGAGGCACGGAGGGGTCTCACGGAGGTGTGTAAAGATGATCACCCATTCAGACTAACCGCGGCAAGCGTAGCTTAACCTGATCGATCAACCTATGCGGCTGTTATTATTTAGCCACGGGCCCCTCAAAATGATGTGCATGTCTTCTATATATTATTTTAGTTTTTACAATTTATATTATAAGTAAACATGCAATCTTAACATTTTGTTGACACGGCAAATTTTTCTGTATGACAAAGTACGCGACTTTATTAAAAACTAGCTTCTGACCGCGACTTCGTCCGCGTAAATTTTTTTTGTTTCCCCGATCCACCCCGTCGCAACGTGTCGCCGGCCTGCGCTATTACTTCGTTTTCGCTTGGCGAAAACTTCAGACTTTTTTTCTTTTTGCTCAACTCCTAAGGGTCCTAGCGTCAAGTTTAATAGAATATAGCCTTCCTCAAGAACTGGGCTATCAAATGCAAAAATATTTTTATATATGCGACCAATACTTCCAGAGATTTAGAGCTTTCAAACCGTGTTTCAAACAAACAAACTCTTCAGCTTTATTATTAGTATTATTTTAAAACTATGATATCTCCTAAGATATACATTGAAATCAAAAATGATGTCAGAGGCAATTTTGTTCAAAATTAAATACATGTGATGAATAACGTATTTATTTGGATAAGGATTAATACCATGTTTATAAAAACACCTTCACAAATAATGCATTATTTTAGAACAAATTTGGTTAGCATAAAAGAGGTTATAGTGAGCTAACCTGACTTTTTTTTAAAGCTTTTAAAGGGGAACAATTCTGTCATATATGATTTTTGCGAAACTTTAACCGTTTACGCAGCGCACGCAGCGGAAGCTCTCAATAGGAAAAAAATCCCCCGATTTTGAAACATTCTTCATTGGTGCTCCGCCCCTATTGGTTTTAGCGTGATGATATATAGCCTATAGCCTTCCTCGATGAATGGGCTATCTAACACCGAAAGAGTTTTTCAAATCGGACCAGCAGTTCCTGAGATTAGCGCGTTCAAACAAACAAACAAACAAACAAACTCTTCAGCTTTATAATATTAGTATAGATTTAACTTTACAAAAATTATAAGTAGATAATAGAATATGGTTGTAAAATGAATGTCTTACGATGATGTAAAAAAGTAGCATAAAATGGTATGCTCAATTTAAATATAACTATAATTAAAGTAGATAAATTAGGTATTTACTATTTGTATATAGATAATACTGGAATGGAATATTAGATAATACTTATGTATAAGCACTTGAGTGAGATACCTGAGATACAGGTTTATTCCTAGTTCAGGTAGAATCCAATTATTTCTTACCTACCTTTAGTTTAAGGCCCTAATTTGTAAATATTTATGTAAATCAATTATTTCAATAAAACAATTTCAATTATATAAATAAAAATGAAATTCTGTTCGTTGGTAAGCACTTCACTTGATAATGACTGAACCGATATGCCTAATTTTTATTTTATAATGTTAGTAAGAGTCCGAATACGATTTAAGGAAAAAAATTGAAAATTTGCCCAAAATATTGGAAAATTCTGGAAAAAACTAGAATTATTTTTTCTATGGGACTTTTGTAAGAATTATTGAAAGGACAGGACAACGTCGGTCGGGCCAGCTAGTGACTAATAAATTCTTAGTTTTCATAATAATATGAAAACTAAGTTGAGATGAGAACATCATTGGCTCATTTAATTATTAATTATGTATACAGAATGCGTCTTGAACTTTTATTTTGAACGTGCGTTTGACGTAATATATCTTACGAACTGTCAAAGACAAATGAATCAGTGTTAGTTTACTACCTACTGTATCAAAATCAAACATTGTCACCTCTTAGGTACATAGTTCCAGTTATGTATACATAGCTCTATTTGCTAAGACGATAGCAAATTATACGCGTGGAGTGTTGGATAAGCTGCGGATCCAGTACAATAACAGCTTCAGAATGCTTTTGGGCTTGCCGCGTTTCTGTAGTGCCTCGGGCATGCTCGCACAGGCTCACACCCATGACTTTTATGCCATGATGAGTCTAAAGACAGCCTCACTTTTGCATAGGGCGCGGTCTGGCTCAAATGGCATTCTGAGGATATTAAGAAATAAACTGGACTCACCTTTTCTGCAACACTTTATGCGATGGTGAGGTAAGAATAATGTTTTTTACTATTCTATTTCTTTGTGTGTTTTACTAACATAGTTTATAAGTGTTTTTGTAACTAACCCATGGACCTCTGATGTCTAATAAATGAACTATATTATTATTTTGGATTTATTTTATATATCTCGGGACCATGGGGTCCCGTTCCTTTGGAAGGCGTACGGGGGGCCGAAGCCAACTCGCAGAGGCCCCTTAGAAAAATTTAATGAAATGTGGCACCAACCGACGATTATCCCTATATGCTCTATGAAAGTGCACCCAAGGACAACCCTCGGTTGGTGTAGGACTATTGCAGTATTGGAAAAATAAAAAGTTGTACTATGGGTTTTCGAGGTTAAAGTGGATTGGTTACCAAGAACTATGGAAGAACTATGACCCCTGCCTGATCAATGTTTTATATATACACGGATAAAATGGCAGGGGGTGACTTGCACACTCAATCTATACTTATAATTAATCTGTAGAGAGGTCAATTCTGTACATGAAATATATTTCCAAAATAACTATCAGCGGGTGATTAGTGATCGATACTGACGCCAAAAATGCAATCAGTAAAATTTTTGTCTGTCTGTCTGTATGTTCGTTATAGAAACAAAAACCACTCGACGGATTTCAACGAAACTTGGTACAATTGTTCTTCATACTCCTGGGCAGGTTATAGTATACTTTTCATCACGCTACGATCAATAGGAGCAGAGCAGTGAAGGAAAATGTTGGGAAAACAGGATTTCTTTTTAGGTGAAGTAGTAATAGGTTAGTAGTAGTTAGTTAGTAGTAGGTAAGTTTTGGTTAATTTATGTTCAGTTTTTTTTAATATTAAGTAGGTAAAAGCGTAGGTACTTTCATTAATTATAGGTATAGGTATTAATAATTATAGTAGTTATAGGTATTTAGTTTTAAGTGAAGTAGGTTTTATTATATATTATTTTATATATTAGACGTAGTTATATATTTTTAGTTATTCAAGCCCCAAGCGGACGCGGTCCGCCCGCTATTGTCTTGAAAAACGCGTTGAATGAGAAATACGCGTTCTCAAGAATCGGCAGAAGAAAGAGCACATCGGTTAAACTCTATGAGAGTTAGTGCCTCAATTTCCGGAAGTCATTATTCCACGCGGACGAAGTCGCTGGCAAAAGCTAGTATATAATATTATTATTAATAGTTTTGTGGCTTTCAAAACGAAGACTCTATTTATTGAAAACATCTTAGCAGTTCTATCCTTGTAGCCTGATTTAGTTTAAAAATCTATTCTATTCAGTTCATACATTTTCTCGCTCATAAATTGTTGCAAACCATGGGTTTATGTAAGTAGGTACAGTCTACAGATACTTTTACATATCGTCCAAATAGTAACACAACGATTCAATACACTGCTTTCAGCAGTTCTCGTAATAGCCAAGAGGATAATCCTTTTTTATATCAGTACAGATTTTTTATGAATATTTTGCTCAATACGTAATCAAGAATGAAGCTGACTGGCTCGTTAGTCTAATGATCGCCGGCACTACTATTGATAAGCATGAGGTCCTGGGTCAATTTGCAGGTCGAGTAAAGTGTCCATTATGGTTCTTATCAATAGCAGCCTAGAGACTAAAACCAACTAACCCGGTTGATAAAACCCGACTGGCGAAATCTGGGTGTACTAATAGGTACAGCTCGATTCGAACTTTTTGGCGACTCTGAAGTACGTTCGCTGCGCAGTACCGTACCTCACCCCCGTTGACATGTGAATTGTTTACTGCGCAGCGACTTGCCTCATGTTCCAAGTCGCGATAAAGTTTGAAGCATACTGTACAAGTCTACCTTACCATTCAAGGAATACTGGCATGAAGTTTTGTTAAAAAGCTGAGACCGTATAATCGAATTTTGTTGTAGACCATACCTACATAGATACATTTTACTGACCTGTAAACACAGGTAACATTATGAAGTCATTCACAGTTCAAAAACCATGAGCTTTCGACAATAAGATCAGACCGATGAAACAATGAAATTACAGTGAGATAAGGTGGGTAATACACAAATTGGGCAACATTACGCACACTTGATAACATCTGTATAAGTCAATGCGTTTTCAATTATCGCCCTTCCGCTAACATGAATGATTTCTAAACAATATAGCGAACGGACTTGACGCTTTCGACATTACTCTGTGACAAAAAATTACTTATTTACGTTGGACATTACGTACCAATATTGTATTTAGAAACGTGGTGGGGCTCGTGGCTAAATAATAACAGCCGCACGGTCGATCAAATGCCAAGCTACGCTGCCGCGGTCAGTTTGTGGATGGGAGACCAACCATTACATATCGAGACCGCCGTGCCTAGGAAAGCACGTTATGCCGTTGGTCCTGGCTGTCATTTGTCTTCGTTACGGGTCGTCAGAAGATTGAAAGTCTGACAACAAAGTCAAAGTCAAATCATTTATTTCAAATAGGCACTTAAAAGGCACTTTTGAACGTCAAAATTAAAAATTAAAAAATAGAATTGATTCTAGTCCACAACCTGTCTTACCAAGGGGTATCGCATTACCCAGTAACTGGATTGTGGGGGATAGATAGATAGATAGCTGAGCTTAGCAGATAGCTATGTCGCTCCATGTAAAATACTGGTATTCAGCTGCATTCGGTGGAAGCCGACTCCATATAGATAGTTAGGAAAAAGCTAGGCAGATTGATTGTTTATCACTTCGTATACCAGGAACGTGGATCCACGCGAGACACAATGGCTTTTAATTGTTTGTGTAATAACCAGTTATAGAAACGTATTTTTACGCTGCGAATATTATTTTCTTTATTTTATTGCTAGTCGAGTGCAAAAACTTGTTACCTACCTTCCTAAAATTAAAACGGTCTTTCGATATAAAAATCTAGTGTCTATTCAACAAATCAGCTTAAATTAATTACTTAGTGTAACTATTTTTGGCCGATACCTATTGGATTTCAAATTAACCTTTCATAACATTGCGCTTAATGTTAAGTAAATCTTACAGCTCTATTTCTTTTCTTTATTTGACATTCAATTCAATCGTCTATGCAAAAAGGATTATCGTCACGCTCCGATTCATTTTAAAACCGGTTCTACTTAGAAAAATGGGATTCCTACTGTCGATACAATCTAATTATGCTTTTGTGAGCAAAACAAAGGTGGATTCCACCACATTCAATGCACACTGTATGGTCTGTTCTAAAAGTATCTGAAGAAATTGTAAACAAACCCTGTTCTGGTTAAATTCTTACGCAAGCTCTTTATGAAGGAAATTAGTAACACATTGATCTGTATGTAGAAAGAAGTTTTCCACTTTATAAAACTGAAAAATTTTCGACGAAAATTGAGGTTATAAAAATAACCGTGATTGTCAAATGAAACACTCAATAAGTGACATTACAAATTGGCAACAACCAACCACGAATCCGCACTGGGCCCGAGTGTTGGATTACGGCCCACTACCTCTCACTGATAAGAGGCCTGTCGGTGTCCCAGCAGTGGGAACATTATTATACTATCTACAGAATGGCACACATGGGTTTTCCGATGCATTTTGTTTACATTTACATCTGATACTTTTTGAACAGAACATAGGTTTATACTATTTAAAAAATGAACATACGAAATATATGGACCTCGAGTTTCATTCCTGTTTTTTTTAAATGTTCATCACTATAATAATATAAAAAAATACCTGTTTGCCATCTGTTAGTGAATTAATTTTATATTATTCTAGTATATATTAATTTTTACATTTGGATTATTTAGTATATCAAGAGCATAAGTTATGATGTACTAGCAGCGCCCCGCGGTTTCACCCGCATAAGTGTCGACCCAGTGGGAATATCGAGATAAAAAGTATCCTATGTGTTATTCTGATGTATAGCACATAGGATACTTTTTATCATCGTTACGGGTCGTCAGAAGCCCGAAAGTCTGACAACCAGTCTTACTAAGGGGTATCGGATTGCCCAGTACCTGGGTAGTGGAGGTCAGATAGGCAGTCGCTCCATGTAAAATACTGGTACTTAGCTGCATTCGGTTAGACTGAAAGCCGACCCCAACATAGTCGGGAAAAGGCTAGGCAGATGATCATGGCTGATGATGAATAGATTTAGAGTTAATTTTGTCTTTAATAAATAATTAATATATGCATCGTAACAGAAAATAGTCAAGTCGTGAAACAAAGCATCAAACAATCTATTAATATTATAAAGTTCAATGATTTAAAACATCCTTGACCTTAATTACATGTTCCGTCAAGTTAACAAGGCAATTGAAGTTAAACCAAAAAGTGCCTTCCTAGCTCATTTTAATAAAGTCAGCTAATTAACTTGTGTTATGATTATTATGATATAGCTGTAAAAAAATACTTTTTTAAGTGATGACCTAAGTAGATAGCGGATATATGTAATGTAAATAACAAAATTTACTGACAGATGCAGCGGTAACATCGATTAGAAAAGTGTTCAGGAATCGTATATACCTAAGGTAGGTAGGTATATACGATTTCTGAACATACCTACATATTTTATTAACTGTAAACTATGTATTTATATGTTACCACCTACCTACCAACCACCAAAGCGATCCAAAATAGTTTTAAATATTTAAAAAAAATATTAATATTAATATTTTAAAAAACAAATATATAAACTGGATAAACTTCTAATACTAAATAAACTAACCGACTATTAAAATAAAAATATAATATTCTTACCAAACTCAAATTAAGAATTAGGTTTAACAGATTCGGCGAAGCTAATCTTGCGATTTCAGTAACATTTAGATTGGAAAATAATCCCTACAAATATGTGGGTGTGTATTTTAATATTCATACACATACATATTATACCTACATTTAAGTTGGTGCCATCATAAGCTCATTAGAGTTTTATTGTGCACCAAAATCATCAACTACATAATTTAGAGAATTATAACCATTTAAGTAGGTACAGACATCAAGCTACCCGAAACTGTAAAATTTTCCCAATCAACTTTGAACCTTATGCTTTAGCGATAAAGATGAAAATCTATTAAAGAAATTTGACAGATTGTAGTTAGTAGCTTGATGTGCTAGCGTCTGTACTTAGGTAAAAAGTAACAAGTAAAAAAAATACAACGGATATAAGCGAAATATTATCTAATACAACCAGTGCACATCAGTGACCAATCCGGCCGTGGTGGAGAGTTTTAGAATTGATAAAGGTTGTTCCTAAAAGTATCTATACGTTTTTAGTAATATTTAATTTTAAATTTTATTTGTATTACTAGCTTTTGCCCGCGGCTTCGCTCGCGTTAAATTGAGGTAGCACGGTTAAAAAAAACTAGAAAAAAAGCATCCATAGCGAGCTCTGCGCTGCCAACGACGATGCCGTGAAAGTGGCGAAGTTTTGTACCAACAAAATTCAATACATTGGAATTGGAATGGAATCTTCTTCGTCGTGTCAATGGTACGATAATGGCCCCGATTCTGTTGTTCACAAACTGAACTAAATTTAAGTTCGGTGCATCTTTTTCTTTCTATTTCATTAAGAAAAGGACAGAAGATAAATATTAGTTTAGTCCTGTCAAATTAGTCAGCGCCTGACGTAAATCGACGTATTTTTAGTAGCCAATTTTTTAATTACGTCTAAACTTGTCCATGGATTATCTAATTTGACAGGACTAAACTAATATTTATCTTCTGTCCTTTTCATAATGAAATAGAAAGAAAAAGATGCACTCAACTTAAATTTAATTTAGTTTGTGAACAACAGAATCGGGGCCATTATTGTACCATTGACACGACGAAGAAGATTCAAAATAATATTGACATTGAAACGTTCATTTAATTCAGAATGAAGATGCATTATTTGTATTAATGCTGTAGTAGACCCTCCACTTTTGTTAGTGTCTGTACCGACTCATCAATTGTCTATATGTGATTGATACTGTACATACTATGATCGTGATTGTTTTTTTATTGTATGTAATAACTTATTTTTATTAAACATACGATTGGCAACTCATCGTATGTATAGAATTGCATATGTGAAAATAGGAAACATAGCGCAGCTAGAGATTTTAAATTAAAGTTATTAAAGATTCCTTCAATATTACTCGTATAATTTATCAACAATCTGCCGAAATCCTTCTTCGTTATTATTCGTTTGTTCTTACTTCCTGAGCTATAAATTACATTTATGAATAGTTTTTTTTACACAATTTTATTGTTATAGTATTTTTAAAACCACACCTTCGTTCTCAAACATCATATCTAGTTCCATTTTCTGACTAGGCCTTCACTCAACCTTGACAAAGTTATTAGCTCTGTTTGTCTTTATATAAGGTGCGCAACAGTTGTGCCCCGAAAAAAAAAATTTGCTGTTCCCTACATTTAAGCTCATAGCTCGTCAAATGTAGGGAACAGCTGATTTTTTTTTCGCGATTTCAGGTTTGGTCCCATAGTAAAAGTAGTTCATAATTATGAGTACAATTACCTCATAAGAGATGTTAATGTTTTTCCAATAACCATGTATAGTTTAAGAGCCTATACTACCTCAGCTAAAATTCACTCTTTATCTCGCTCGCACGATACTGCTCGTGGACTGAGTGAGAGCGAGACAGAGTGCGGTGCTAGGCGGCAGGCAGCGCCAATAGTTTAGGTATTTGCTTTTGACGGTGAAAATAATGGTAATTAAAAAATAAATAAATAACATAAAACCTGCTTTATAGTTAGTTCAGTTAATATACAAAGTTTCATGATCTAATTTGAAGTATTTTTTGAATACCAGCGATTATTGTTCGGTTTGGAGGTAACTTTGGATTTTTTTTCTATCGAGAAAATTTTATGGAATCGTGTTTTCGTCTAACACAAGACCTAACATTAATCCTCAACTTTACCATATATTTATTTCAAAATTAATGCTGCAGCATTTTCGACATAACGAGGATCATGCTAAACCATTTGAGGTAGTATAGGCCCTTAAGTCCCATGTATCATAGGCGGGCGAGACTATTGCCATTGACCGGGCACAATTCCAAATACCGATCTGCTACTAAGAAATTCCTGATTCTTGGATTCGCTAGGAATATTTTATTGTGAAATAACCAACTATATGACGGCACGGTTGGCGCAGTGACTGCTGCGCTGCGTATCGCGGTTTCGATTCCTGCACGGAACAAATATTTGTATGACCTACAAGTAGTTGTTCCGGGTCTGGCTGTTTGTGTATGTGAGTTAAATTTTTGTAAACGCACCCACAACACATGAGAAATTCCTAGTGTGGGGAAACGTTAAAAAAAAAAAAAACTATTGCCATGCCCTACGGTTCTTTTATTAATTTTGAGACCAACAGCTGCCAATTAAAACTGAATTTGTTTAATAAAGCTCGTTAATTAACTTATGAATCAATCAAGTCTCATCTTTTAATAATTCGATAAAGTTCAATTAAACCGTATCGCAGGTTTATTAATATGTTGCATATTAAAAATGCATATACATAACTCATCAGTGATGAATGCCGATTTTGTCATTTTGAATGGATATAAAGCAATGCCAGCTAGTCTATTAATTAATAAGTCCATATATCATAGATCAATAAAATTGGTCATTTTAAAACTGAATTATTTAATTTTTACATTGGCTATTAGTAAATACGATAAAACGATACAAGGCTAAAATGTGCGAATGGTATTCGCGTTGCTGAAGTCTAGACCAAACAAATTAATTAAAAAAACTATATTATTTTTTCGTGTTATTTTTGCCATCGACGCAGTAGGAAGACCTATCTGTAGAGGAGGCCCTTACCCATAATGGGATCCATATTTATAACCCAAATTTTGAAACTTAAAACTATTTATGTAAAAGTACCGAAAAAATTCAGATCGTTCGGTTCGGTTTGGTTGTCTTTAAAAGATCGCTTTTAGCGATAAAACCGCCCATTGTGTCACACTTTGCAAAATTTCTATTCTATTCTATCGTTGTAAGTGAAAAAATTTCTTCTCATACGCGTAACTATGCATATAAGCACACGCATTTTGAAATAAATTAAAAGATAATCGAACTTGGTACTAGCCGAACAGCAGACATTATTAATTATTGTATCCGTACAATATTCGTTCGTCTTAATGAGGCCGGGATGCATTAGGTAGCCCGCGAAATCCAAATTTTCTTACGTCAATTGCAAGAGGCCTTTGCCCTGCAGTGGGACAGAAATGGCTGAAAATAATTTAAAAAAAAAATTGCAATTTGCAAATCTGTGCCAGGTTGTACGTTGATTAAAATATGATTCGTGACCGTAACAAATATGACTTTACAGAATTGTAATAATTAAAATTATCAATACAACCCTCTAATCCTATTGATTGATATTTCATGAAATAGAGATGATTTTATTGACGTATTAAAAATCTGCCTCGTTGGTTTACTGGTCGCAAGCGCTACTCCTGAGCATATAGTCCAGTCATTATAGACATTCGAAATCGAAAATTTAATTATAATTCCAAAAGTTTTCAAACTTCGGTAAAGTGAATGGTACATTGGGACGACCATAAATCTCATTTTGCAACCTTGTCCGCAGTCCGGAACATTGTTAAAATTGCAATTAAATTAATTTTTGCTGTATGATCGTGAAAAAAATTCCAAAAGTTCTGCAAACTTGGGGAAGTTTTCGATATAATATTTCATATCACGTATTTAATTTGCAACCAATCTAAGTGTACGGAACATTTTTTGTTATTGAAAATTAATGTTTTTTTTTATTAAACTGAATGAAAACGTTCCAAAAGTTCTGCAAACTTGACACATATATCGGAAAAATATACCGAACGGTTGTATAAATTTGCAACCTTTTTCGTTGACCGGAACATGTTTATTATAATTCTTTTTAATTCGTGGTCATTTTTTCGAGTAAGGTGGTCTCGGAATAATTACAAAAGTTTTGAAACTTGGTTGCAAACTTCGAAGACATCTATTCTGATGCATTTACACATTTGCAACCTCATACGCGATCCGGAACTTTATGCAATTTGCAAAAATGTAATTTTTTTATTTTTTCACCTTCAAGAAAATTTCAAAAGTTCTGCAAATCGAGGGGACTGTTTAATTTTGGGATTAATGTCAGTATTTGAATTTGCAACCTCTCACGCAATCCGGAATCTTGTGTGATGTCGGAAATTTAACTTTATGGCACTTTTCATTTTCGAAAAAATTTCAAAAGTTCTGCAAATCGAGGGGACTGTTTAATTTTGGGATTAATGTTAGTATTAAAATTTGCAACCTCTCACGCAATCCGGAATCTTGTGTGATGTCGGAAATTTAACTTTATGGCATTTTTCATTTTCGAAAAAATTGCAAAAGTTTTGCAAATCGAGCCAATGATAGAATAAAAAAAAAAGCTTTGTAATGGGCTCGGGTTTATCTACTTAAATATACAATCGTTAGTTTATAAGGGCTCCATAGAATTTTTTTGTGTAGGAGTCGTGTAACCGTCAAGTGCCGTCGAGTGGACCACCCGCCGCGCCTCCGTACTACGTAAACAATTAAATATAAACAATAAAACGATTAAACACAAATGTATGGGGACAGTCAAGCTTACGTAATCTAGATAGCCCGGGCGCGTCAGCGGTTAGTACGTCCGCAGTGTGCCACGGTCAGGTGGCCACGGTCGCGTTACCATAGCAACGCAGGTATACGACGTCGCGGCGGCTTCGTATAGCACAAAGTTTAGGCCCTGAATATATAACAGCGATGTGTACGGAAATAATATTTTGCGTGAATGTGATTAAAAAATATTTCCGTATTCCGGATATGGTTGCAAATTCAAATACTGACATTAATCCCAAAATTAAACAGTCCCCTCGATTTGCAGAACTTTTGAAATTTTCTTGAAGGTGAAAAAATAAAAAAGTTACCTTTTGCAAATTGCATAAAGTTCCGGATCGCGTATGAGGTTGCAAATTTGTAAATGCATCAGAATAGATGTTTTCGAAGTTTGCAACCAAGTTTCAAAACTTTTGTAATTATTCCGAGACCACCTTACTCGAAAAAATGACCACGAATTAAAAATAATTATAAATAAACATGTTCCGGTCAACGTAAAAGGTTGCAAATTTATACAATCGTTCGGTATATTTTTCCGATATATCGGTCAAATTTGCAGAACTTTTGGAACGTTTTCCTTCAGTTTAATAAAGAAAAACATTAATTTTTAATAACAAAAAATTTTCCGTACACTTAGATTGGTTGCAAATTAAATACGTGATATGAAATATTATATCGAAAACTTCCCCAAGTTTGCAGAACTTTTGGAATTTTTTTCACGATCATACAGCAAAAATTAATTTAATTGCAATTTTAACAATGTTCCGGACTGCGGACAAGAAATGAGATTTATGGTCGTCCCAATGTACCATTCACTTTACCGAAGTTTGAAAACTTTTGGAATTATAATGAATTAATTGTCTTGACTGACTGGACTAATAAGGTCCTTGGTTCGATTGCCAGATCGGATAAAGTTATACAGGGTGTTTCCATTTCTCAGTAACCCGGAGTCTAGATAAAAAAAAAACTTTATTTAATTCAGGAAAACACGGTACAATATTAGATTTTTACAAATGCCCCTCGCTACGATTCCCTGTGGGTTCAGTATCTTCCCACGTATTTATGGCAAACATTTTCATCAACAACAACAACGCCTTTTGTTCGATTGATGGCAATATGCTCGCTTCCGTGTATTATAGGTACACCAAAAAAAAAGGGTTAGCTTTTCCGGATTACAGGCGTAATGTGATGTTACGTTTAAAATATCCGTATGATTTCCAACGAGCTTCGCTACAGCAAAGTAAGTCATTCCGTCTGTGTAGTAGCGTCTTGAATGATCGTGTTGCCCGATCGCGCCCACTCGCCCAGCCTCTGACACATCTGCCCGCTCGGTTGAAAGGGCACGCTGGTGAAGGTCGCGGTCTGACCGCATCCGCTTCGAGCCTAGAGCATGTGCTAACGTTTTAAGTAATTAATTGATGTTTTGTAAGTCAAACGATTAAAAAATATTATACTTACTTCTTTTCTTAAAAGTAGGTTAGCAGATTGGAATTTCAAGTGTTTTTCTTTTTTTTTGTTATTGAATGTAGCTGTATCGACTTCTGAGAAAGAGTTTCGTTCAAGACAGCAACTAGGTATTCATATAGTGGTATATCTTTTAACAAACACGTGATTAAACGTACTTTTCCGCAGCGATTTTTGATCGCGCGCTATAGATTTTCAACGCACTGCTTAGCGCTGAGAGCTGAAAAATCAACAGTTGTATTTTTTGACGCGCTAGGATGCGCGCTGTTAGATTTTCAATTCTCGGCTCAACACTGAGAGTTGAAAAACCTGTGCGCGATAAAATTCCACCGTGATATTTTTACATCCGTGCGAAAGTGGGGTACTTATTTCTTTTATTAAATAAAGTTCTTATATATTATACACTAGAATTCGATAGTCTTTCCTGTGGATAGGTAGGTACTTATATCTATTAAATTATCTCAAACAGGTTGCTTTCCTATTATGTAAATTGCCTAGATATAGGTATAGCTAGCCAATTTGAATAGAGGTATGTCTACTTAAGTATTAATAGAAATTATATACGATTGACCAGTTATGAAAATGCCACTTGATTAATATAATATTAAAATTAAGTACGTATCTAAGTGAATAATATTGCGTTTAATTATAAGATCCGTTTCCCGAGTATAGCGTAAATATAATCAGCCTATAAAATGTTCTCACTGCTGGAACACAGGCGTCTTCTATGTGAGAGGAAGCTGGCTATTATCTACCACGCGAACCCAGTGCGGGTTTGTGGATGTCACAAATGTATTCGAAATTTTTGGTTCTAGGACATGCCAGTTGCGACTTAACAGTTTTGAGCGCAGTGGTGATGAAATTAAACACTTATACAAAGTAAAGTACCTGTCTGGGGTCGAACCCACGACCTACAACTTGTAAGTCAAACTCGTTATGTACCATTGAGTCACCACTGTTCTTGTCCAGCAAGGCAGTCATAAGGTAAAGACCTTACTACTACCCTAAAACCGTGTTCCTGTCGCCGCCAACTGGTTTAAATAGCCATTCAGTTAACTGCCTAGCCTTTTAACTAAACGGCACCGTTCAATTAGCGGCCTAAAAGGTTGATTAAGCCAGTTGGCTGCGACATTCATACGGTAAAGTCACGGTAATGTTATCTAACAATATTGTGACTCGGCCCTATTCTTGAAATAATTACCTACAGCGGCGGCGCAGTACATAAACACGCGACAGGGCTGACCTACAGTATTTTAATTTATTTTCATCAACCTACTTGAGTTTCTTTCTAGTTTTATAAAAAAATTATATTTTTTTTTATTATTTATAAATATTTTATTTTTTATATAAATGATTTCGAATCAAAACATCTAACTACATACTACAAAATTTTACTAAAAAAGTCAATTGTAATGTGAACCTCACTAGGTACCCACCATAGGCTAAGGTATCGAGCCCTTTATTAAATTACACGTTCATTCTATCATATTTATAAAACTTACAATTGACTCAATCATCACTAGTTGACAATGTTATCAAGATCAAGATGAGTAATACATTATTAATTACATAACATGATCGCACATACCTACTCATCATAATCTTCTCGACATATTTATATAATAGGCACAAGTAGGCATAAGGGAATAATATTTCACTGTATGCATCATTTGACCATAATAAATTTCAATTAGTTATTATTTATACTGCATTGAGTAGAATGTAAGGGTTATGAGTCAAATGGCAAAGTTGAGGGCATTGTCATGTCAGACCATTATTTAAAAAATGATCTACGGTGTCGCTGGGCCTTTTGTGTTGACAAATCAGATGTTGAAACAAATAATTTTGATCGATTATTAGAACGAAAAATAAAAGATGTTACAATGGTACAATAATCATTATTTTGTAATCGTTACGTATATCGTAACGTTCATAATAGCAGCCATTTTTATTAAGATAAACTACACAAGTACATAAGTACTAGTTTACAGCTAAGCAAAATTAGTCAGCGCTTTACAAAAAGCCCAAAGTGAAGACGTCGTACCCATTAGCTTCCAATTTACTTTTGTGAAAAGGAAACACAGAAACTTTTATAATTTAATTGTTTCATGAATTGTGTTTATTCATTAAATCAATATTTTTTTTTTCAATCAAAATAATAAGGTCTACATCATAAATGTTGTACCTAACGTTTAACTATTTGTCAACATTTATATATATGACTGCATCCCAACGCCGTGTGACAGTGACATTTACAATTTTTGTCTTAGATAGATAGGTATCTTGGTTTAACAACTGAACAGTAATCTGTCTGTATCTCATCTTGTTACTTACGAAACAGCCAGCAGCAGATAGGTGCTGGATTCGGCGATGAAGCCAATTTTATACTCTTTACAATGTTTATTAACACGAAAGAGCACCTTATGACCTTAGTTCAAATAAGGAAATCCTACTAATATGGGAGGTCAATCGTATCTCAATCGTACAAAGCGGTCAAGTGTATTTTAAGATACTCGTCAGATGTCCATACAGTTAATGACATCTCTTGCAATGTTTTGATGATGTAATTGAGAATCTTTAGATTTTTTTAATACCTAGTTAAGTATTGTTATTTCCGGTGTAGATAGCCGTCCCCAAACTATTATCTACTTTACTTTCAGAAGTAAAGTAGATAATAGTTTGGGGACGGCTTGTTTTTATAGTTTGGGGAAACATTTTTTTACAAATAAAAAAACAACCAAAAAAGTTAAAAATAACTTTATGGAAGTCGGAGTCCTCGGTTCCGCATTTTCTTTTTTTTCCCCCGACTTCCGAAATTAAAGTTATTTTTCACTTTTTATTTGTACCTACCCCACATAAATTCATATAACACTACTTGCTATGTAAATATCAGTGACAGAAAATTATTGTAACATCATCGATATAAACTAATTAGTGGGAAAAATACGTATTAATGTAGTTAACTCATAAACTACCCAAGCAAACATAGTAAAACTTATACCTATAGACCACCCCTGAGGCATTCCCTATCGATTAAAAAAAGAATTTTCGAAATCGATCCACCATTGCCGGAGATATCGCGTAACATAGATACAAACAAAAAAATACCTACAGTCGAATTAAGAACCTAGATTCTCCTTTTTGAAGTCGGTTAAAAATAGGTTTATTTGTCACAGAAACACGTGCACATATAAAGTTATGTACGAGTAAGATGTCGATGTTGTCTTCAATAGACAATCCGTTGGGTATGGATAGCTACATTATAAATACTGATATTAAGCAGGTATGTACCTTCTACCATTGTCACCACTGTGCGGCTTGCCCGGAAGATACGGCGCAGCACACGGTGGATGAGTGCCCAGCTTGGGCAGGGCTGCACCGTGACCTCATCGCGGTAATAGGCGGGACCGATCTCTTGCTCCCGGCTGTCGTTCAATCGATGGTCGAGAGCGGGAGCGCATGGACAGACTCCTTTTGCGAGGATGTCATGTCTGTAAAGGAGGCGGCCGAGCGGGAGAGAGAAGCCGCATCCTCTCTCCCCTCCCGCAGGAGACACACTGGGCGCCCGAGAAAGGCGCGAAACTATCTGCGACCTCTATGAGGGGTGGCCTGCGGGCGGCGGACTAGGAGCGTCCGTCGTCCGACCAGACAGTCCCGAGTTGGCGCCGCAGTATTCCAGGTGCGCCACTCGAGAGTGGGTGCGGCCATTAGAGGAATGGCCACACGGGGAGGTTGGACCCCCTGATTAACAGCGGGTCGAGGCTTGTCGGGGGTGCGGTGAATGCTTATGCGAATCCCGCACCCCAGGCCATAGGCAGAGGTGGAACACCGCGGTAGTTTTAGCCGGTAAGATTCCGGCATGCCCCTCTGACACCCCCATGATGGAGGAAGTCCGTTAGGATTTCCACCGCGCACCAAAAAGAAAGTTACCTTATCTGATCATTAATGAAGGATACCTATTGAAGAAATATTAAAATTACCTACTTACCTATTAGTGAAAACAGAATCAGATAATGTTACACACATCATTAGAAGTACCTAATATGTACACCTTTTAATCTTAGGCACTTTACTTTGTGTAGATACCTAGTTTATTTCATCAGCGCTGCTCTTAAAGTCTTCTTGGTTTCCTTTCTAAAGCTCCCTATGCTAGATATTCGTCTAACAAAATAAAACCGCAACATATAAAATAAAACGATAGCATCAAACTAACTACGAAGCTGCAATTTAGCACCTTAAGCAACCTTTCTTTCAGCGGCGTACAAATAATAATAGCTAGTCGCTTAGGTCACAGAAATAATGATCGAAGAATTAATTCGTTTAATAATATTTAATTTTGCGTTTCATTGTACTTTGAAGATGGTCTTGCGTCCATTCAACAGTACGTGTTACAGTGGGGGTCAAAAGTTCAGTAATTGACAGCAGATACCTCCGAGGTTCAGTGGTAATTTGTCGTGATTCTTTCATGTTGTTTATAACGATCTTATTACTACACACATCAAAAGTGTCTAGGGATCAAGCATTTTTATGCGGATTTCTTGAGATTGAGATGTGGCTTTGTAATAAATTTATGATTTTATAAATTTATATGGATCCTTTTTGGTGCATTTCATAATTTGAATCAGGAACTGTGAATCAAATTCGAGTAAAAGATGAAAATCAGCTGTCAATATTTTCCCTATAAAAACATACAACGCATTGAAGACATTATTAGTGCTACTGTTTCCCTACTACTGATTAAAACCAACGTTATTATGGAGCGGCGACGTCATTTAAGCAGGGAAGAAATGCTCAGAGCCGTGGGAATGATAGAAGCTGGTTCCCGGCAACGTACTGTGGCTTTAGCTCTGAATACAAGTCAGAGTGTTATCAGTCGACTTTGGACACGTTACCGAAGCACTGGTACCGTGACTGAGCGCCATGGAGGACGGTATCGCTGCACCACACGGAGACAAGACCGATACATTCAAATCTTAACTCGAAGAGCTCCAACAATAACCGCCATGATGTTAGCCGTGAGGCTTCATCACTCTTCAGGGAACTTAATTAGCGACCAAACAGTCAGAAACCGCTTGCATGAAGTGAACCTTCATTCCCGAAGACCGCTACGGGTACCACCTATAGCAATGCACAATCGTAGGATTCGATATCAATGGGCTCTTGAACACAGAAATTGGGCAGAAGAACAATGGCGTTTCGTGTGCTTTTCTGATGAGTCTCGTTTTGGTATGAGACCGGATACAAGACGTATACGACACTGGAGAACCCCTGGACGCCAACAGCGATTAAAATCCTGCCAGGAAGTCCATCCTTATAGTGGTGGAACCATCATGGTATGGGCGGGTATTTGGATCGGCGGAAGAACTGAGTTGATTTGGATCAGAGGCAACCTCAACGCTCAAATTTATGCTGAGACGATTGTATCAGACGTCATCGTTCCTCTACAAGTGCAAATCGGTCCCTTATTTCAGTTAATGCATGATAATGCACGACCGCACACCGCAAGAGTTGTAAGACAGACTCTCGCCGCAGCTAACATCAATGTCCTGCCCTGGCCTGCTCAGTCGCCAGACTTGAACCCGATTGAGCATGCATGGGATATGCTACAGAGAAGAGCTCTGCCGAATATGGAGGGTATCCAGTCGCAAGAAGACCTTTTTTTGTTGTTGCAACGAACATGGGCGGCCATTCCACAGCGTGATTTGGATGAACTCATTTTGAGTATGCCAAACCGATGTTCTTGTGTTGTTAGTGTTCGCGGTAGAAACACGGATTATTAATTGTTTAAGTTACCCAATAAAATTTTAGAGAAAACTGTTATTTCAGTCTTTTTTTCGAACTTTTGTGTTAGTGGTTCAAATGTCAAAAATCCCTTTATTAGGAAAATGGCAAATTTCTTTATTAATGCAAAGGTGACTTGGTTTATCGTTACTGTGACAAACGAAAACACTTTATTTGATGAATCCTTAAAGAAAATTTTAATTAATATCAATCAGGAGAAAAGTTATTGCAAAAATATATGTTGATCCCTAGACACTTTTGATGTGTGTAGTTAGCCTTTGCGGGCAGAGTTTCTTAATGGACGAGGTGCAATCTTTGGTAAACTCTTTCACAGATCTAGACTGGAACATCTAGGGCTGCCCTTACTTTGCATTGCATTTAGGGATTATTAAGCGAGGAAAGAATCTCTCGCTTTGTAATTTCTAGTCTCTAATAAGAAAAAGTGTTAAAGACCAACAACCAGATGGATGGGTCAAAAGAAAGTCGCACAGACCAGCATCCTAATTACGTAACACACTATCAATCACAATCTGAATCATTTTGAAGGATGTTGCTAATCCATTGCTTCATATTTTGTAAAACATTGTCTGCACAACAATGTACAGACGCCAGCACATCAAGTTACTACAATCTGTAAAATTTATTTAATAGATTTACAAATTTATCGCTGTTGAAGCATCAGGTTCAAAGTTGACTAGGTAAATTTGACAGTTTCGGGTAGCAGGTATGTTGTTGAATTGTCAAAATGAAAGTCATTCCTAATACTTTTAGTGTGTTACGCAATTACCCCTGCAGGTAACCATGGCACAAATGGAAGGAGGCCCATACCTAATCAGTAGTAGGTAAAGGCTACCAATAAATTAATGAACGGATTATTCATCAACTGTTCCCCCGCACAGTGGCGCCCTCATCATTTGTTTGGTTATTTCATACAATTTAGAATGAAAATGCAAACAATAAGCACGTTAAGTTGTGCTTCACAACATTATACGTTAATATTATTAGAAACGGTAGTTTTATATTGTTTAGTTTTATTATAATCCGTAAAACGGATAAAAGTGGTCACTATATTCCGTTTTAAGGATTATAATAAAACTAAATAATATAAAACTACAGTTTCTAATAATATTAACGTATAATCTTGTGAAGCACAACTTAACGTGCTTATTTTCTGCTATTTTCATTCTAAATTGTATGAAATAACCAAACAAACGATGAGGGCGCCACTGTGCGGTCGGCATAGTCTTAAATGATACCAGCCTGTAACGGTCATACTGCAGGGCAAAGGCCTCCGCTCACATAAAGACAAATCGTAAAAGAGATTTCAAATAAAGCTTTCCTATTTCTACAAAAAGACATAATATTTTGCCAAAGATCAGCCCTAAACTCTATTGTGTACAAGAAGACATTGAAGGTTAGTGTTAGACTGTTTCACAAGCACTAACATTCCTGCAGCACTCACTGTGAGTAACCTTTGACACGAGCAAGCGATACGCCTGCCTTATGACACCACGACGATAATCACGCTCGCGAGATAATTGTCATTTAATGTCTTCAATAAGACTTTTATTTATTAAGAAACATATGACATCTGTTCGATTCTTTTTCATCAAGTAAATTGATCTGTTTCTCCTAGTTAGTATTGTGTGCGAGATAATCAACTCAGAGCACTGATTTGCACTTGACCGAACGGCACCTACCTAAGTTGTTCCATTAACCATAATGAAACAAAATTTTGACATGTGCGGTTAGGTGGAATAGTTTCATAATATTATTTTCATTCCACGAACGGCACCTGCATAGAGTTTGTAGTAATGGGACGTATGTATTTTTTGTTCAGGACATAACGTATCGATACGGGTCAAAAATGCTGTTTACCAAGAGCAGGGATTTTGTTACCTACCTACTTACCTTATTACCGTACAAAGGCCCGTTTTCAGCAGTGGATGTTATCGGGCTTATAAAGTCCTCTTGGATTGTAGATGTTCAGACATTTTCATCAGAACAAGATTAGTAATGGAATTCACAAAATTAGTGTCCAGAAACTTATCTCATGTGCCTGACTTACGATGATAATGTTTCCACAGATTTCTTTTTCCTAGTGTATTCCTGAATAAAGCACTATCCCACGTAAGCAAGAGCTTTATAAAAACGATAGAGGAGTACAGTACACGTGCAAAGGAAAAACTGTTTTGAAGATGAAGTATGTCTAGACTCAGGAACAAAGCTGGCCGACTAAGCTGGTTTATAAGCACAGAAGATGTTTTAAGGTATTGCCCAGCGGCCTTATAAACGGATCCAAATAGCAAAGTTATAAAACGTTAAAATTAGCATATATAATGTTATAATGTTACTTCATCGCGACGAACTTCCATTGTGAAATAAGTTATATAATACGGGACCTTGACCTAAGTATAATATTACTGAGTTCGAAAATTGTTTATTATTGACGCTGATTACAATTGGCATTTTAAACTAAGTACTTTATTATAACAATTTTTTGATGAATGTGTGAACGAACATCATTCAGTAGGCACTTAAGTACCTGTTTGAATAGGATTTGGTTTTTATATTGTTTCTTTATATTTTGACAGCTACGTGCTGAATAATAATGTGTTGTATCAATTTATGTTGTTGGTCTCACCTTTGACATATGCGTAAGATGGTTTGAACAAATTAGGTAGACATATATTATGAAGTAATAATGAATATCAATTAGATTTTCAATCGAAATAATAGCCTTTCTAGTTTTAATAATGAATCAATATACCTACCGTCCACCGATATGTAGCAATAAGTACCTAAGTGTATAAATAAGATAAGTAATAAGGTAGGTAATAAGAAACGTCATGGATGGATGTCGTCATGGATTTTTCTTTTTAACAAATCACTTAAATAACATATTTTCATTTCGTACGCAAACGTTTTATAATCAACCTGTGCATAATAGCCTCCCCGACCGATTTCGGTCACGGTGACCAATCTCAACGGAGATTAGCCAGGTACGCAGGAGATATTATAGTGCACAAGTGTGCGCGCAGATACAGGTGCACTCCCTCTTCCCTCACTCTCATATTCCGATGGGACGGCAATCCGACTCGACCGGAGAGAGATCAGGCGCAGGACCAACGTCTTTACGTGCTTTCCGAGGCACGGGGGTATTAAACCGCCAACTTCCAAACTCCGGACTGTCACTACGAAATTCCTAATGGAAAAACTCAATAACACTTTGTCCGACCCGGGAATCGAACCCAGGACCCCACGCTCAGCAGTCGCGCTTGCAACCACGAGACCAACGGGGCAGTTCCTGTGCATAAATTAGTCTATAAAGTTATAATGTTCCCACTGCTGGGATACAGGCCTCTTCCGAGAGGGAGTGGGCTATAATCTACCACGCGGATCCAGTGCGAGTTGGTAGATGTCACATGTCTTCGATTTTTTGGTTCTAGGCCTCTCTGGTTTCGTCACAATGTTTTCCTTCAACGTTTTGAGAGAAATAGTGGTGATGAAATTATTTACACAAGTCAAGCGCCAGCCTGGGTTCGAACCCACGATCACCTACAACTCGAGTGTCGGGATAAAAAAATGATAAAAATAAAATAATGATCTCTTACCATTGACTGTTCGCACTCGTGATAGTAAAATGTTACCGTTGGCAATTTCCTGATCAAAATCAGCTCTGAAACAGCAGATCTATCTCAAACTCAAAGCCTTATTTCAATTAAACCATTTACAGACACTTATGAATTGTAAAGGGGTCGGTCAGTCAGAAAGATGAAGCTTTTTGCCCATTCCAAAGCGAAGTAAAAAAAAGCGTATTAGGTAAGCGTAGTAAAATAGCCGTTCCCTACATTTTGAATGCATAGGTATTGGAATTTTTTCGGTACCTACAACTGATTTTTTTTTAATAACCGACGAAAAATTTCACTGGACCCATAATAACAGTTTGTACGTCGATGTCCCAGCCACTCTGTATTGTAACAAAATATTAGTTACCTAGGTACAGTCGCCAGCACATCAAGCTGCAACAATCTGACAAATTTCTTTAATAGATTTTCAACTTTATCGTTGAGGTTCAAAGTTGATTGGGAAAATTTGACACTTTCGGTTAACTTGATGTGCTGGCATCTATATATAATCATTGTTTATGGAGAACATAAGTACCTAAGTAAATAAAAGATATAAATAGGAAAATAAAGGATGTACCTAAAATCCTGCTAAATTCTTTTCTGATGACGTTATTAATCAAGATACGAATAAACTTACCTAAATTTAATAACTTAACAGACACTCAGACAGACACTCTCAGGTTCCGGATTCGATTAATTTCAAATGATGTTGTAACAAATCGGCATATTAGTCGATTTCTTACATTAGTTACGTGACGATTCACCCGAATCGACTAATAACCCAAAAATCGTTCAAATCAGAATCGGATGTTAAATATTTACATTAATATCTTATCGATACTATTGGTCGTAAGTCAAACATTCTGCAACAATTTGACGGTATTTTTATGAAGCGTTTCGAAATGGGGTCATTGTTATTTGACATTACTTATCTAGTAGGTACATGAATGCATTAGAATGCTTGTCGGCAAGTTTCAAAAGTTTAAATTCTTACCCGCCACTATAATGTATGAAATGTTAAAGTTAAGAGCAATCTTGAAACATAAGGTATTCTGATTTGAATGAATCCGTGATTTACAAGTAATATTTCGTCTGTACCTCTGTCATAGACGTTGTTCTCAAAATCATCGTTACTGCTTTGAACAATTAAAGTAATTCCAATAATTTAAAAGTTCAATTGTCTAAATCTGGTCTTTAAGGAATGTTCTTCATTAACTGAGTCGATTTTATAGTTTCATTCTCAGTACTGGATTTTATAAGATTGTTAGATAATGGCCCCGATTCTGTTGTTCACAAACTAAACTAAATTTAAGTTCAGTGCGTCTTTTTCTTTCTATTTCATTATGAAAAAAACAGAAGATAAATATTAGTTTAGTCCTGTTAAATTAGTTAATCCATAGACAAGTTTAGATGTGATTAAAAAATTGGCTACAAAAATACGTTAGGCGCTGACTAATTTGACAGGACTAAACTAATATTTATCTTCTGTCCTTTTCATAATGAAATAGAAAGAAAAAGATGCAGTGAACTTAAATTTACTTTAGTTTGTGAACAACAGAATCGGGGCCAATATTTTTTTTTTATACCATAACAGGCACTCACAACGTAATTGTTCATAGTAATCGTTGTATTAGAACTGAATGCCAGGTCGTCCAGGACCGTAATGTCATTGCCACAGCCTTCACGTGTTGCATTAAAAGTCGATTGTTGATCGCAGCACTAATTCATGTGATTCGCGATGAGTCTTTCTAAACCATAGGCTTGGTATCGCATTCGGGTTGCAGTCACGTGAATGTGCGTGAATGAATGATTTGTCGATATGAAACTTGTGATTGTAGTCGACGCTGACGGCTATACCTAGTGCGATTCTCTATATGAACAAACATGTCTGTATGGCCTGCCAGTTCATCATTTCGCACCTTGAAAACAAAAGTGACGTTATACAAAAATTGTTTTTTTTTTCAGTCTGACCATTTAAAAAAGTTTTTAACGCAGCATTTTAGTCAATATCTTATCGAATAACTGAAATAAAAGACTGCAATTGATTTCACTTATCAGTTTGACTATCTTATTTTAAGTTATGTACTGACAACATGCCAATAAATTATGGAGTTATTTAGAAATCATAGTTTCAAAAGTTCCGCATAGTGCCACTTTTGTTATCAAGGTGCGATTTGTGTTTATAAATTGAATGCAACCAGGATACAGGAGAAATCCAACGTTAGCAAGGATTTCTCCGGTTATACGGTTAATGTTTGAATATACAGGGTTAAATTAAATTTGCTAGCAAAACTCTGCAGACGTGATGGGGATGGGTATCGATATCTAAACACTATAAAATAAAATAAAATAAAAAAATATTTTATGTTATCTTCTTAGGGGTCAACGACCGCTGGTAGTATTGTTACATGAAGTATGAATTACGAAAATGTGTTTTATGAAGTTTATACAACAGAAACTGATTTTTTTAAATTGATATTTCAAGCAAATACCTACACTAACAGCGGTCGATGACCCCCGAAAAAAATTATCAAATTAACTTCTTTTTTCAACCTTAGGGTGATAAGCAAAACGAGTTCGACTATACAAATAAAATTAACCTACTGTCATGAAAACGTCCGACATTCAGTATGAGCAAACATAAAAATAGAAATAAAACAAAATAATTTACCATGTTAATTTATTATTTAAATTTAACAATGATAATTTTCGTAAAGTGAAATAAATTAGAATACTATGGTGAGTACATTTCAAATGTCCATAAATAAAAACTATCGTTGTATTAAAAAATACTATTAAACTTAATTAATAGTTATGATATATACTACTATTTCTTAGTCAAATAAAACTCAGGTATCAAAGAACCGTCAAAAAGAACATAGGCCATGTCGGGACTGAAGCGGCCATTGTAACCGAATGCTTTTTCAAACTCGGTGATAGCGCAACAGTACGTGTACCCATCCTCCACATTGTGCCAATTAGAAGGTTCTATCCAGCTGATATCATTCGCACAGATGTCCGGACACAGAACATACTTTGAAGCCTCTTCTGGAGACAGCTCAGGAATATTGACGTGAATTATCGCGAGAGATGCTGACTGAGCAGGATCTTGAACCACCTGAAAATTAACAAAAATATTGTAATTAGTCAGCAAAGTGAGCTAAACATTGAATTGAAGTCCGTTAAAAACGAGCTCACTTTTCAAGCAGTCAGATCAAGTAGGTGGCTTCATTTATTTTAGTTCAATCTAAGATTTGCTGTCACCAACTGTGATGGTGAAGGGCGGGCGTTCTGGGGGACTGTCTTATGTAATTTTTTATCAAAAAGTGCTGATTCTCAGCCTAAAAGTTTCGTTTGTATGGAGTATCGAGGTGTGGCGAAAATGAGTTATATCAAGCCTGAGTGTCTTAAATTACTCATACAAACTGTCAGCCGGTCGATTCTGTAAAAATCTCACCGTGATAACGTAAGGGAAGTGAGCGTGAAGTGAACTATCAATGGAGGCAACCTCTAACATCAGGTGGAATGACAGCTCACTTCACCTTAGTTTTCACGGTGAGATTTTTACAGAATAGCACTGGGAGTGACAGCTCACTTCACCCAAGTTTTCACGGTGAGATTTGTACAGAATAGCACTACAGCAAAGAGTTTGACATACAAGGTGGCAGGAACATCGAAATCCAAACTGTAACCATGAATTCAGCACATGATTCTAAGCACCCTAGCGTAGACATTTTTCGTTACCTATTTATCAAAAAAAAAAAAATCTGCCGTTTTATAGAAATGTGCAATACCCACGCGGTCCAAAGGAGAATTGGCAAAAATATATGGAAGCTGGCCTAGCACCAATAACAACACATTTATGTCATTAGATAGGTATATTATTATAATAAAATAACTATTATGGCGGCTCATTTCAAATCGCTCTGTGACAAATGTTATGGCAATGTTTCTTAGGACTGACCTGGAGGCTAGATAATGGACCCCTTACATAAGTAGTCACTTTTAGTGGTTGCAGTGTGAATATTTTCAAATGTATACATTCAGATAATAATGTACAATAACATGGTACCATCGAGTTATGGACCTGGACGCTAGATAACGGAACCCTTGAAATGCTACTAGTAAACCCCTCGAGAGTGGGCTCATTAGATGCGTCTCAACGAGTCCTGTTAATTTTACCTGATGACGCAATTCTCGTAATTTAAAACGTTCAAAATCTAGTCGCTTTTCTAAGGGGCCTCTGCGAGTTGGCTTGGGCGCCTCGTACGCCTTCCAAAGGACCCGAGAATTGTAAAGTCTTAATAATAATAAGTTTATTCATCAAAAAGTAAAATACAATGTGACGGATTTTTTTTTTTTTTGTGGATGGGAAATCATCAAATGACCCCTCCCGCTCTGGGTGGAGCAGAAGGGAGTGTCAGACTCTTACTGACTAAAACCCACCCGTGTTCCTTCCTCAGCCCTTTGTGTTCCGGGGTAGCGGTAACCCTTTCGGACAATCCCGCTGCCCCGGCAGGCTTCGGCCCTTGCGGGCCCCTTCCTAATGCTGACATCTCTTTGAGGCGCGCGTGGAACAGGTACGCGCCATCCGGTTTAACCTAAGGCTTGTACTATGGTGATTGTGAGTGTGTTAGGGTGTGCGTGTACGTGTCTTGTCAAAATCTGGGGAAATTCGAGGTTTTTTTGACAGAATGGGACTGAGATCAGACTGTGAACGTTCTTAAAATTACGAGAATCGCCCCTCTGACGACTGCCCTGGATGCTAGATAGCGAAGCTCTTTAATAGCTACTAGCTCGGAGGGTATCTCGTCCTTTTATTTTGTTATCATCAAAATGCTTACATTTGCGAAAAATCAAACTAAGACCACTAGAAGTGATTAAATATTCAAGTGTTCTGTTACCTACCGTCCAGGTACGTCTTGCGTGACATCGCCATACTTATCTTTTTTCACACAGTGATTTGAAATAAACCGCCATAGTAGTTATTGCTCGATATTAAAATGCCTATCTAATGACATACCTATGTTTGGTTGCTATTGGTCGTGGGGACCATTTTGTCCGGTCCTCGTTTATGGAACTGCAATTTTTTTTTTTACGAGCCGGCGAAAAATTTCAACGCCGTGGTATCCAGAATCATATACTGAATCCACTATATACATCTAACAGGAGCACGTGAATGTCCCTACCACACCACCTCCAACCAAACGTCTGAGGGCCACGCAGTCAAAATTATTTTAAACAATACTTATACAGATTGGCGATATCAAAGACTTGGCACAACACACGCACAGCATTGGCAAAAAATAGTTGTCTGCCTGACTTATCTCCTGTGTTGCCTACACTAACTATTGTTCCAAAAATTTTCACACGGAGTTATACAAAACAAGTTATCTTCACAAAATAAAAAAGTGTGCGGTCAGGAGAACCCCGTCAGGAACGAATTTCTCGATACTTGCACAAACACACACTCGTTTATAATAGAGAGATGCAGACAGGGAGAGAAAGTGTGAATTTAATACGCGTTTTTAATACAGTGCCATCTAGTTATGTTTTAGAAGCTCTTATAAAATTGTCTCCCCCTTGAATTTTCAGTTTGACTCGCTTTCGGATTTAGTACCCTCTAAAGCCATGAGAATGACACCTATGATGAAAAATTTGAACATTTTCGCAGTTCTCATCTTGGATTTACATTTCGAACTCACTATTGGCCCTCTAAAATCATGAAAACTATCCCTCTAGCTATCTGTGAAAGTCGCATGGAGGAAGGAGGGGGGGATAACGCTTTTTCGTTACTTGACGATTTCTACTAGTTTTCACATACAGCAAGCCGCGTTAAAGAAATTCGTTCTAAAATAGTTGTCGTACCTTCCATAAGTACGGTGCTGCTGTTTGCTTTCCTCCGCGGCCGTCGTTCAGGGTTATGTCAGTAGATGGTCCGCTGTGATGTGCTGTTCCAGTGGTTATTACCAGATCACGGCCAGCTGACTTCACAAGGTCTCTCACACTTTCCTCCACATCTTCCCAATTCTGAGGACAAAAACAAAGTAATTTTTAAACTGAGCCCTTTACTTCTGTTTTACTTGTGCATACAGGGTGGAATCGAAGTCATGGGCATTATTTTAACCTAAGGCACTACTCACGATACTGATTGCATTAGGGCTATTAATACGCAAATCAAAAATATTATTAATGCAAGTAAGGAAAACCTTAAAAATGTAGTAAATCAAATTGCACAAGGCTTATTATTGCAAATAAACACTTAAAGTAATTAAAACAAAATACTTCGTTAACGCCAATAATTGTTGAAATATCAAAATCTTAAAGCGCAGTACAGCGCAAAGCGAAATGTAAACAAACATCACCTGCGCGCGCGCGGGTTTTTCCTTACAAGTAATAATAACAATGGGCTACAAGACATTCCGTCCGGCGGGATTCCCTGAACTCTCTCCGTCCCACTCCCTCACTCGCAAAAATACGAATATCACCCCCGCGCGGGGTATGCTTCCCGCCGCAACACGAAGTCACGAACCCGGAACCAGTGTCATAACGACTGCGCAGGTGCATTGACGCGTAATTGATTTATTGATCCCGTGACGTAATCGCCGTACTCGCCGCTCGCGTCATACGGTGCTTGGATTGCAGTGTATTAAGTGTTAGTGTAGTAGTTGTGTGTTGTGTGTGTGTTTGTGTACACGATGCCTCGACCGCGTAATGTGCAGGCTAGGTACACCAACCAACAATACCCACAAATGGTTGTAATTTACGATCGCACAAGAAATTTAGTATGAACTCGTGAAATGTTCCATCGGCGCTACCCGAACGACCCTATTCCTTCACGGGGTCTCATTCCACCAGAACCACTCAGAACCTGTTGGATTTTTCGTCTTTTCACGTGCCAGCACATGCACAAGCTCGTGGAAGAGCACCCGTTTAACCTCTGTCACTTTACCGACAAATAAGGTTTTTTCAAAACAATCCACAAGCTAGGTACGTAAATGTTTTTTTTTTTAATGTATGTTAGTTGACGTAGTTTTGACCGTCCTAAGCCGGCAAAGTACGAAGGGAAAATTGGAATTTATTATGAATCAATTCATTGGCAACTTACGAATGTCACGTGAGTCGGGCGGGGTCAAAGAATTCACGCCCAAGGACGCGCGTACGGCGTAGTGTACCTACGCATTTGCTATCGAGAAGCGCAACTAATTTGATACTTTGTATGACTTACTACATTTTAAGGTTTTCCATACTTGCATTAAAAATATTTTTGATTTGCGTAATAGTAGCCCTAATGCAATTAGTATCATAAGTAGTACCTTAGGTTAAAATAATGCCCATGATTTCAAATGCACCCTGTATACCTCATGCAAAACAAGCGAGTATCATAAACTAAAGAAAAATATTAGGGCATTTTCAACTCCTCTATTATCATGTACCTACCTATTGAGTGGGAGAAAAAAAAATGGGAACTTTGAGGATGCAGGGCGGCACAGACATCGACGCACAAACTATAGGGTGTTTGGAAGCTGGATGAAAAACCTTTAGAGGGTGATACTTGACACCATTTAAAGCATTTTGAGCCATACATGTATGTTAAAAGTATGTTCGAAGTATGTTTTTTAATTTTTTTTCCCAGTTAAAGTTGGTATTTTATTTTTGACTAAAAGTTTGCAATTAAAAAAAAAACATAGGTACTTTGTCTAAGATATGTATGGCTTAAAATGCTGTAAATGGTGTCAACTATTACTCCCTTAAAGCTTTGCAGTCAGCTTCCAAACACTCTGTATAACCATGGTTTCTATATATTTACCGGCTTAAAATTAAGTTTACATACCTTTGAGTTACAGGTACTCCAGTGAGGAATGACATTCAAGTAATTATACGCCGATGAAGTTGGTACGCCAGGCAGCAAGTTATGGGGGTTCACTAGCTGTCTCTTACCGAAACAGCAAGACTCGTGAGTACGCAACCCTCTTCCCAAAGTCGTGCTGATGTCATACACTTGTCTGCGACAATCGTACAACGTATCGAAGTCTTGAGGCAAGAGACTGTTGGTCCATTTAGCCTCGGTCGACCTGTCCGTGTGGTCCGGAGACAGCCTGTGCTTCGCGAACAAAGGCACGTTGTTATCCTTGTCTAGACAAACATCGTATACTCCAAGGAATTCATTATACACTCTGTATCCGATCTTTATATACTCGGTGTTGCCGGGGAGGCACGCAATTCCGCTTTCCGAAACTTGAGGCTTAACTTCTTCGTTACATTGTATGTCAGCGAAATTGTATGTTTTTCCATAGATTTTAATCGTGTTGTCTCTTTCACAGAAAGCCATGAGATTGGACGTATAAGGGAGGCTTGGGTTGGTGAATTGTGAAGGGCAGTTAAAGAAGAAGTAATCTTTATGTGGTATAACCATGAACCCTTTGTTAACTGGGAATACTGGCCATCCTAGCGATGGTGAGTACATTATAGGCTGTTTCTCCGGGAAATCTTCCTTGATGTTCAATATGCAATCTGTGAAACACACGCAAAACATTGATGAGACTAACCAAAATTTACTGTGACTATATTTATACAGGGTCAAATTAAATTAGCTAGCGAAACTCAGCAGAAGTGATGGATGTCAATACGAAAATATCGAGATTTCTTTATTATAATGTAGTAGGTAAGTTTAAGAGTAATGCACACATATACCTTCAGAATAAATACTCTAAGTGATGGTGAAAACCTTAAAATCCATTGTGTCATTTAGAAGAAATAAGAAGTCAATGACAGACACGAAAAGCGACTGTAGTTCGCATAAAAGTAGTAAGATATATAATATACTAAAATAACAAGACATTTTTATAAAACTCTCGACCGACCCACCGCGTCGCATTGCATCGCCTTCCCGCGTTATTATTTAGTTTTCAGTTAGCGTTCTTTCTTTCTTTTGTTATTTTTGCTCGGCTCTTAAGGGTCGTAGCGTGATTTTAAAGCTTAGCCATAAACCTTCCTCGAGAATTGGGCTATCAAATGCGGCTGGTAGTTCCAGAGATTAGCGCGTTTAAACGAACTCTTCAGCTTTACCGTAATATGTATAGATGAGTATAAGCTGATATACATAATCAGCTTTTAATGTTCCCACTGCTGGGACACAGGCCTCCTCTCTTCAAGAGTGAGTGGGCTGTAATCCACCACGCGGGCCCAGTGCGGGTTGGTAGATGTCACATGTCTTCGAAGTTTTTGTTCTACGACATGCTGTTTTCCTCACGATGTTTTCCTTCACCGTTTTGAGAGCAGTGGTGATGAAATAATTTACACAAAGTAAATCGCCTGCCTGGGTACGAACCTACGACCTACAACTCGTAAGTCGAGGCCGTTACCACTGGGATATAGATGCACCTAGATAACGCAAGAATAAATACTTCGCGTGCCAAAAATCGTAAGCCGCCACGTTCGCGCTCAGTCCTTGCTGCTGGCTGGATGAGCGTGAGTGAGAAAGAGTGTATGTGACGTCATAGTAGGTAGTCAAAAAAATGTCACGCTTGGTTTTCATACAGATTGTGATACTTGCGTTATCTAAGTCTATCCATAATATATCTGTGAGTGTAGCTGATAGAGAATATTAATTGTTTTGAATATACTCTACCTCTAGATGTAACTTTGAACGTTCGATGGATGCTGCCGAAATCATTGCTGACCTCACATTCATATGTTCCAGTTGCACCGTATACCATCCCCAAGGGGTGTGTCATGGCAGTTGTGTTCAGTTCTTTACCGTTGTGTTTCCAAACTGCGGACTGTCAATGATAAAGTCTTAGGTAAATATCAAATAAGCGAGATTGTCCGAAAGGGTTACCGCTGCCCCGAAACATAAAGGGCTAAGGGAGGTACACGGGTGAGTTTTAGTCAGTAAGAGTCTGACGCTCCCTTCTGCTCCACCCAGAGCGGGAGGGGTCATTTCATGATTTCCCATCCGAAAAAAAAAGATATAATAAGTTTTATGTACGAGTATCTACTACAAATAAAGGAAAATTATAGTGTGAAGTTTATTTTTCTCCTGTCTTTATCCCAATTTATTTGAGCTCGGCGCAACAAGTATTTTTCTTCCATACTTCTCTATTAGGCGTCATCTCAGTAGTCACCCCATTTTTAACCATATCATCATGAATACAGTCCATCCATCGTTTCTTTAGTCTTCCCCTGCTCTTATAGCAATTGACATTCATCCAATGTGAAGAATTTCCAAAATCAGGACCTCATGCCCAGCAATCGCAAGCGCTATTGAGGACATGAGCATGAGGTCCTGTGTTTGATTCATAAGTCGGGCGAAGTGTTATTGGGCGCAGGACCAACGGCTTATCGTGCTTTCCGAGGCACGAGGGTATCACACCACCAACTTCCAAACTCCGGGCTGTTACTAAGAAATTCCTAATGAAAAAACTCAATAACACTTTGCCCGAGACCAACGGGGCAGTCAAAAAAAAATTTCTTAGTAGCAGTGCGTGGTCTAGATTTGTACGAGGTTGCGCAGCGTCCCTTTCACGTATCTTCATTATTCTTCATACAAAATGTATTAACCCGATCTCGCACAGAACATACAGAAAGGATTAGATACAAACGCGTCGCTCTTCCATCTGCTGCATGCTATTGTCGCGTCTGCGTCCCGACCTCGTCTCACGTCTCTTTTGTGTGGCCCGCGCCTAACATACTCGTTTTGCATCGTTTACATTCATACATCTGGTCATGATTTCATAACAATAAATTCCTTACACACATACATAAACTCACGCTTTCTTAACATGGGGGTTGGCAAAAACTACAGAACGCAACCTGCTACCCATAATAACCAGCCTATAATGTTTTGTAGTGGGACACAGGCCTCTCTATGAGAGGGAGTGAGCCGTAATCCACCAAGCGGGCCCCGTGCCGGTGGTGGTGGTGGGTGGATACCACATGTCTTCGATTTTTTAATTCTATGACATGCCGGTTTCCTTACAATCTTTGCCTTCACTGAGAGTAGTTGTGAAGAAATTAAGTACACAAAGTAGTGTCTGCCTGGGTTCGAATCCTCGACCTACAACTCGTAAGTCGGGGCCGATACAACTGCTCCTACCCTCCTCCTCCTTACGTACAAGGAGTATTTCATTCCTTCATTTCATTCGTTCATTCATCTAGTCATCTGGTTCCTTACATATCTAAGTTTTCATGATACCTTACCGTTGGCCTCGGTTCCCCATAAGCGTCACAAGAAAGGATTTCTGATTCTGCCTCATGGACGAATTCAATGGTTTCTTCTTCCTCTGTGGTGAATACTGGTTTGAACCCAATGACCACTTTTGTGGTGACTGACTGAGATTTGGTTGGGTTGCTGACTCGGCATGTGTATAGACCATCGTCGCTTCGAGTCACGCTGTACAAGGTTAGATCCTCGCTCGCTATTGGTACGCCGTTCTAAAAAAATGTATAATGCAAGAAATCTTCACTTCAACTAAAACGTTGCTTAAAGACCGGCCCGCGAGCAACTTTTGTCTCAGCAACTAATTTGTCTCTCACTTGAAGTCTACGGGTTTGTACGAAAGTGCGCGTAAGTAGCGACACGACAAAGACTGCACTTTCATAGACTTGATCTGAGAGACAAATTAGTTGCTGAGACAAAAGTTGCTCGTGGGCTCCTAAAGTATTTTTTTTTTTTGTTTATAGCGACTCGTCAGACATTGGGGTCGTATTACGAAGTATTTATGCCATCATGATGTCAGTCCGAAAATGGGATGGTGCTATCGGTCATGTACAGCTCCGTCTCTCTCTTACACTGGAATCGTGACCGTCATGATACGCCGTCCTTTTAATTAAAGAGCCCTTTAAGTTTTTCCCGAATCTTTCAATGTTCCTTTCAAAGTCAAAGTTAAATCATTTATTTCAAATAGACACTTAAAAGGCACTTTTGAACGTCAAAAATTTAAATTAAAAAATAGAATTGATTCTAATCGCCCCTTCCAAAAGGTAGTTTTCGTGTGGAGAAGAATGGGCAAGAAACTCCACCGTTACTCTTTTAAAATGTTTTACAAGTTTTTGTATACATTCATTATAATATAATTATATGTGAAGACGATGCACCTAAAATAAAATTTAGTCTACCACAAATCGTAAAAAGAATTAAAAATATAACTGGTAAATCAATTATGTGAGAGATACATGGTGCTCACATAATTACAAAGATTGTAAAATTTTACTAGTACTTTAAAAAATGTGTGAGTTACATTTGTCACAGAATGTTAAAAACAATGTATTAAAAAAAATGTTTATGTATAAATTAAATTAGCAACCAGTTTAATTTTGTCTAGGCTCTAGATTGTCCTATTGAGCAGGACCAGCATGTGTCCAAGCATTGTTTTCTTGGATAATTATAATCCTCTAATTTGTAATATCCTTGTTTACAAAGTGTACTTTTGATATCAGTTTTAAATTTTCCTAAAAACCTTTTACGGACTACAATACGGAACATAATACAAAAAAAAAACATCCGTCAATTCATTCTTAAGTGATGTACTGACGAAAATTAAGCAATTCATTTATATAAATTTAAGTTTTGCCTTAGAACCATCAAAATTTTCAAGGTCATACGAGTATTATAAAGTGATGTTCCGTTAAGAAAAAGGAATGACATTATTGGAAATGTTATTGTATGCCATTGCTCTTTCTTACTAGAGCTGAGATGGATCTAAGAATAGCAACATACATAGTATAATCAGCCTGTAATGTTCCCATAGCTTTTTTGTTCTAGGACATGCCTGTTTCCTCACGACGATTTTCTTCACCGTTTTGAAAAAAAACAACACACCTCCGTAACATTATGCGACGTAATTTTGGCCAGCATTGAGTTGCAGATAATTTAAAAGACGTAAGTAAGCACGCCGAATTTCGGACCCTAGAATAATCTTTTTAACGGATATATGGTAATTTGCTTATAACATACCTTATACCAACGCATTAGATCCGTGCTCGTATGTGGTATGTCACATTTGATATCAATTGTCTTGCCTTCCTCTACGAATATCGTGTTTGTAGGTCTCTCTGGTATTAAATTATCTGAAACAACATTTTTTAGAATCAAAGCCGCGCATTACTGCTGTTCGGGTGGATTTACTTATGGCGAACAACTACTTTCAGTTGCCAATACGAAGTTGCACAACTACTATCAATTGTTTCTTCCAAGCTGCATAACTTCTATCAATTGCTACTTCCAAGGTGCATTACTACTATCAATTGCTTTTTTAAGTTTCATAACTACTATCTTGCTTTTGCAAGGGGCATAACTACTATCAATTGCTTTTTCCAAGGTGTATAACTACTATCAATTGCTTTTTTCAAGTTGCATAACTACTTTAAATTGCTTTTGCAAGGGGCATAACAACTATCAATTGCTTCTTCCAAGCTGCATACCCTCTATCAATTGCTTCTTTCAAGGAACATAACTACTACCAATTGCTTCTTCTAACGAGACTACCAACCTCCTACATAATTATAAAGGTCTATTACTCCTACGTAGATATATACATGCAAAATAAAGTATACCTCCCTCACCTCTGACTATAACTTCGTATGCTTCGGTGTCATTTCCCAAAATGTTTTCTGCAAGGCATACGTACATCCCTTTTGAATCGAGGCCGATGTTTTTGATGATTAAGGTCCCGTCGTCTTCCATTCCATACCATTCAGACCCTGAGGAAATAAGGTTTGGTTGAAAATGATGTAAGTATTTTTGTGTAAACAAAAATTAGGTGTAAATTGTTGTGAAATTGGTTCAAAAAAAATTTTTACTCGACAAAAATAAATTATGTTTCAAGAGATCAGTATCTCTTGTAGGTCAAAACATTATCTTGGTCGAGCCATATGAACCAGCAAACTAGTCTGAGATGGTATTCGTCTTAGGAAAGAACCATACAGATTCAAGTGGGCCTGGCCAGTCAGTGCACACATTTTTTAGTAATCGTATAGCTTATCTCAGAAATTAAGAAGCTCAACGACTCGACGAACTACACTAAAGAAAGGACATTTGGGTAAATATAAAAATAAAATAATTTATGTAATACTTTACAAAGAAAATTAATATTCATGGCAATAATAAGTTAAATAATTAATTTTTAAATGTCTGTAAATGGGTGAGTGGGTGTTATATTGGCCAGCCAAACTCGGCGATTATGTAATGGTGAAACCAAAACTACTCATAGTTGGTAAGGAAATCATAGGGAACACCATAAAAAATGGTACAAAATATGGAACAATATAAATATATCCTGGGCTGATTTTTCATCGTCAGATAACTTTTATCTGAAGTTTAAGTGCGGGAGTGTGCCTTATTTTCTGTCAAACTGTCAATTTTATTCCTCACTAGCTACCCTACAGACGTTTTCCTGTTAAAATATAAATATGTTATTATAAACATTTTACAACAAAAAAATAGCGAAGTCGATCCAGCCGTTCTCAAGTGATGCAATACGATCCACCCCAGCTCCTCAAGGAAGGCCAGCAACGCCTTGGTGTTACTGACAATCTCACGGAGGCTACCTGGGTTACCGAAGTATAGAGTTAGAATTGATTTACAACTTATCTGATGATAAGAATATCGGCCATGAGCAATATACCACCGCGGCCTTTTTCGCCTGATCACTTATAAATTTTTTCGTCTAATTCCTGCGGCGGAGCCAACTCCCCAAGCCACGCCCCCTTTAAAATTTGCCTATTCTTAATAGCTCTCTTAGAGAGCGATAACGCAAATTTTAGTTGCAACCTGCACTGCGCAGCTTAATGACGCATCACGTGTACCTACTCCTTTTGTGAATTTTACGGACGGACTATTTGACCTTGGCGCGGGGCTAGAGAGGGCATTTATTTTTTTGAGTGCAAGAAAAAAATAATTTAGCGGTGGTCAGGCGGAATCAATCACAAAAATCGTAGAGTTAAATGGGCTCCTCTGCTCCTCTTAAATCTCATAAATGATCAGTTGTGGTCGAGTATTATTCACATTAACATAGCCTCGGAGGTACCTAAAACTTCTAAGAACAAGGTATGTGTACACATTATTTGAGAAAGTTACCAAGAGCTAAGTTGAGTCCGTTTTTCATCCAGACTATGGAAGGTTTTGGACTGCCCGTAGCTTTGCACTGAATCCGGAGCGCCCGGTCTCCTTCCACCGCTTCGAAAATTTTTGTTGGATACACGTTCTCGATAACAGGTGGAGCTGAAAATAAAATTATAGTACGGTATTTTATATTTTTGATTGAAAATAGTCAAAAGTAAGTTTTTGTCTTCTTGTAATGTCTTGTCTCCCAAGCGACAGGTTTATTCTGGCTTTATTTTGACAGTTCAGAAATGGTGTCGCTCTGTATTTCTAAAATAAGTATATAATATTATATCTCTACTAGTAAGTTTACCTTTTAATATGGTGCAGTTTAATATGGATAAATTAGTAAAAGGCTTATCAAATTATTTAAAACTTTCAACGTTGTCATTAAGTTTAGCAATGAATCCACTACGACTGTTGGTATACAAACATCAACTTTTCATCAGGCGCACCAGTAATACTACGTCTATGTAAATATTCAGAATCTCAAACAGTAATCATAATCACATTTTGGGAACACAACAAAATAAGACAGAGTTCAAATTCCACTACAAGAGAATTCTCTAAGGAACTTTTTATTAAAAATTGACAAAAAATCAAAAGCGATGAATGAAGGGCAATTGCATGCAGATAAGATGAGAATGATAAGAGAGATGTGTGGTGTTACGCGAAAGGATATAATAAGAAATGAGTACATAAAAGAGAAAGTCTGGACACCGGTGACTGAAAGGTTGTGTGGAAATCTGTTATTATGGTATGGTCATGCTATGCGGAGGAATGAGGAGAAAATTTTTGAATATGGATGTGGATGGTTGGCTATACGAGTATGGGAAGGCCTACAAAAACGATTGATTGACTGTGTGAAAGATGATATGGCTAGAAAGAGGGTGACTACCGAGATGACGACTAATAGAGAAGTATGGAAGAAAAATACAAGTTGCGCCAACCCCAATTAAAATTAGGATAAGGGCAGGAGATTCATGACGCTCAATTAAAATTCAACTTGGCTTTTGGGTATTCAAGAATAACACAATACATACCATAAACTTTAACGTCGTACGTAATATTAGCTGATCCACCGATGCCGTTCTCAGCCTCGCAGGTATACAATCCTTGTTGACCCAACTGCATATTTCTAAGGGCTACCGATGCTACACCACGCGTAGAACTAAAACAAGACAATTAATTAATTATTACTTTGTGAGTAGCGGGCTAAGTAATAAAAGCCGCACGGTCCTATCGATCAGGTCAGGCCGGTCCTACATTGGAAGCGGAATTTCTCCCAACCAGACGGTCTGAGCGAGTCTGGTCAGGTCTAAAGAAAACAAACACATGATGCACCGTCCCCCCTCCTACGCTGGAACCAGTGCTCGTTCCGGGGAACGAAGACGGGTCTGAACTGCACCCTATTCACAACCATATGACAAGCCATCGTATCGAAAATTACACATTTCAATAACCTGATTAGCCGGGATGATTATTTGTCGGGGGCAAGCCCCGACAAAACACAGCTATCGGAAGAATAGTGGTCTTCTATTTGATTTTAAACTGACATAATTTTCGGGTTTTGGACTTGTGAACAGCGTTTAGAGGACTCCTGCGATAACATTGATTGATGTTCGATACGGTACGGAAGCGTATCAACTGGTTGTGAATAACTATGCTGGTCTGACAACAATCAAACAGGTTTGTTTTTTCTTCCAGTTGCATGAAAGCTTCGGTCGAGGTGGTGTGTTTTAACATCATTCGATATTGTTTAATCAATCAGGGTGACTACGCTGAAGTAGGCAGGTTGTGTAAAATTCACTTTGAAGGTGGTCTTCATTGAACTCATGAACACATTTTCGTTTACGCGAGTTTAATAATAAATCCCTGTCCAATAACATGAAATCAATTAGTTGCTCGTCCATTTTTCAACTGTAATAGAAAATTTTCCTCGTCGAAAGTGGACGCAGTACAGGTTCTTCCGCTCCTGGCTGAAAACTAGCTGCAATGTAGGAGCGCCGAGTCTGGACTGGTCTGATCTGGCTGGGTCGGGTCTGGTGGCCAGATCGACTCCCAGAAGACCGGCCTTAAGCTACGCTTGCCTCAGTTAATCCGTGGATGGATAAGAGTAACGTGGTGGGTGACGTGGATTAAGGATTAAGGTAGTCGGATGATGAGATAGAAGTACTTACGTTATATCTTTGACTGGTATCTTTGGATCAGAGCTTTGGAAAGTCCATTTAATGTTGGGTTTAGGGTACCCGTCAGCTCGGCAATATAAAATCGTACTTTTTCCAACCATGGTTTCTATTGTACTCTCTTTTGGAGTTTCAATGGTTACCGGGACTGAAAAGTAATAAATACACATGTGAATTAATGTTTCTCTAGCTGTTAAGGAAGCAATGCACAACCAACCCCTAAGGCCTGAGTTTACCAACATTCAAACCACTGGTTAGATATTTAAACAGTCAAATTTCCTAAGGAAATTTTAAATATAGAACTGATTAAATATTTAATCAGTTGATTTAAATTTCGGTGAACACAAGGCTAAGATCCTTTTTATTAATCGGAATTTCGTAAGTCGGTTTTTTTTTGGGAGTCGTTTGTTTTCTTTTGTAATTATTTTTTTTATTTTTCTCTTAAATTTAGTTTTACATACCATACATGGAGGTCATATAGGCAATCGCTCCATGTAAAATACTGGTATTCAGCTGCATCCGGTTAGACTGGAAGCCGACCCCAACATTGTTGGGAAAAGGCTAGGCAGATGATGATGAGTTTTACATACCACACAAATTCATATAACACTATTTGCTATTGTAAATATCAGTGGAATAGGAAATTATTAAAACAACATCAATATAAACTAAGTGGAAAAAATTGTATTATTGAAGCTAATTCAAAAACTACCCAAGCAAATTTAATAAAATTTATATAGGACCACACCTGCGGCATACCCTTTAAAAATTCCAAAAAATTTGCAAATCCGTCTATATACGACGGAGTTATGCCCGAAAATACACAAAAAATGTATATACATATAAATAAACATCCAAATTGAGACCCTCCTCCTTTTTTGAAGTCTGTTAAAAAGGAGGAGGCTCTATGTTCATCTGCATGTTTTTTTACGTATGTTCATTAATATTTTCATCAATTGTGAACCGATTTTGAAAAATATTTTTTCATTTGGTAGGGGAAGCTCGCGCGGTGGTCCCATATAAATTTTATTTATACGTATTTAATACACTGTTCATGCATGACAGTTAAGTTAATATTATAAAAACTATTAAAAAATAAACTATTTTTAAAACAACAACAACATTCAATTTAGTTGAGTTCAAGTGTGTCATACAAAAGGTTACGAAACCTTTTCAAAGAGCATGTAAATATATCTAGGTGTTCGAATGCTTCATTGTAGGTTGCTGCCATTCGCCGAATTGGCGAACGTAGACCAGTGTTAGATCGACAATTACCTACTGCAAAGAGTTTGCCTGCACGCACCTGCCATCCATGAGCAGTTATGGGGACTGCATAGCACATTGTTTAAATACACATAAAACACACATTGTTTAGACAGTCAAAATTGCCATTCATCATCTGCCTAGCCTTTTCCCAACTATGTTGGGGTTGGCTTCCAGTCTAACCAGATGTTTTTACATGATGCAACTCCCTATCTGACTTCCACAACCTAGTTACTGGGTAATAAGATACCCCTTGGTAAAATAGGTTGTCAGACTGTCTCGGCTTCTGACTACCCGTAACGACTATCAAAGATCCACGAATGACAGCCCGGACCAACAGCTTACCGTACTTTCCAAGGCACGGGGGGGTCTCGGTATGTAAAGATGGTCACCCATCCACAGAAAAACCGCGGCAAGCCTAGCTTAGCCTGATCGATCGACCTGTGCGGCTGTTATTATTTAGCCAGGGGCCCCTCAGTCGAAATTGCCATTAACAATTTTATACAATGTCATTGCTTGTAATTGTTTACGTTTAGAGATAAGCGTCAAAAGCTTGTATTTACTGAGCAACTGGTTATACTGCAGATACGTTTTGTGACACCTATATTGCATTGCACGAAGAAATCTACGTTGGACTTTTTCTATCATGTTAGTGTATTTGCCATAGTACGGGTTCCAGATGGATACGGTATGCGGCATATTCGAGATGTTGATGAACTTCCTGTTATTGTTGTTTACGTAGCAAGTAGTGGAGAGTATACAAATTCGTGTGGGTTAGGGATGACAAATAAAAAAGCTAACAATTTTTTTTTATAAAAAAAAAATCTATCTAGGTATTTCCAAAAAAACAATACTAACTGAAAAATTACTTTCATTTCGAAAGTCGGTGGCAAACAACAAATATGCGAACCCAACGACACCGACTTCCGAAATTAAAGTTATTTTTCATTTTGTTGTGTCTTTTCGACAGTTGTTTGTTTTTTTTTTTTTTTATAATTCTTTGCAATTTTGGTACATACTGATCTTACGTAAGATTTAAAGGGCGGGGAGAAGGTTTATTCAATTCTGATTTTTTCTTGCGTATGGGGGAGGGGAGCCAGAAATTGGTTAAAATTGTCTGACGTGTGAAATGAAAAGCCCCTTAGTAGGTACCTAAAAAGTTATAGGTATATAAAAACTTACTGAATACATTTAGAAAAGTTGTCTTCTTTGCAGGTCCGAATTTATTTACTGCCTCACACCTGTAAGATCCAGTGTCCGCTAGCCTTGCTTTGAATCTGTAAGTTAACACTTTCATTCAGTATTTGTGTTTGTTAATAGGAATAGAATAATACTCTTTATTTTTATGCCTGATTATAATACATCACAAAAATAGACAGCGAAATGGAATACGTCTTAGGCCTGCTTGCACCGCAAATCACTAAATGCGTTTATTTCTGTCTTTCGTCTTTTATTTATTAAGCTCTTCAACAATGAGTACACTATTACTTCATCTTCTTAGAGCTAGACGCATTTAGTGACTTGTGGTGCAAGTGGACCTTAATTTCATAAAAACTAAATCATTGTCCATTCCGAACCCACTACAGACTCCAGCTCTCACAAAGGTTACAAATTTGATTGAAATAATATGTCACGAACCAATGTCTGTACCTTTTTGAGAGAAATAAATCTTTATTATTATTATATTATTATTATTCCAAGGTTGCCTGGAAGATATCGCAGAAAGCGATAAGGCCACCCATTATACATTTTGTAATATTTAATGTATTTTTTTGTTATGTATTTTTGTGGTGTACAATAAAGTAAGTATACGTACATACAAGGTTTAAAAAGACAGATCACTTAGCCGTCAACTACGCATCCTGTACATCTAACTAAGTAACAATGCACAAAAATAATTGCTGGGACAACGACTTTTATATTTGATATGAAAATAATGGTGTTTGCGGTAGTGCGCAATGAAACGCACGCAAAACCATGTGCTTATGGGTGCAGGCAACGTACAGGGGTCGTGGGAGTATTTAAAGTTGTTTTATAACATCAAAAACTCATCTCTCTCATTTTAATATTGGATTCGTAGATTTTATTTAGTTTTTTATTGTAATTTGAAGCAAACATATTTCGCGTTTATTACCGAACATGTGTTTAAAATAAATGTTTAAATGGTAAACCCTCCATATTGGTGCCCAAAATACAAGCTTGCCTATCTTGGGGTGGTTGGTAAAATCTCTGTAATATTTTGAGCAATAAAGTTCTTTTTTTTTTAAACTTGTTTTCGTAAAAAAAAAAAAACGTCAGTAAAAGTTGGAATTTTGTACCTTCAATATGACCGCAACCAGAGGGTTCCCAGGTATGGTCCAGAACAAATAAATGCTTACAATGACGTGGAATACAAGTGACTCTCGGCTTTGGTAAGGATCTTTTTACATCCGTTATAAATAAATAGTTAATTAGTTACCTGACACTGTTGTCACTGGACATGCGGATCGCATCCAGTTTGTTTCCATTGAAGAACCATCGCACTGCAGGCTCAGGGTTACCAGTAACGTCACATGATATCCTTACTTCATCGTCGTCTTTGATTTGTATTACTTTCACATCTTCTTTTATTTTTGGTGGGTCTGGAAATAAGGTAATGCCTTAGTAAAGGTGTTATTTAAAAAAATATATAAAATTGTGGAATTTAACAAAAAAGCACGAACTCAAAACCATTTCTAAGTGTATTTACAAAACATAACGGATATTTCATAGCAAAAAAAAAATAACCAAATGATATTTGTTTGGCTACATGAGACAGGTAAGCTGCAACCTATATTAGGAACATGTTTTTGTGCAAATAACTACTTACATTCTACAGCTACATCCATCGTAAAGACGTCTGATCCCAAAACGTTTTTCGCGGTACATTTGTATGATCCAGTTTGGTCCCTACGCACATTGTTCAAGTGTACCGTCTCTGTGGTTTCCTTTATTGCTCTGAATGTATCCATACCTGCAGGCCGGAATGACCAACTTACAGTTGGCTTTGGGATACCTTGAAGTAGCCTGAAAAAATTATGATTTATTTATTACTAGACTAGCAGCGCCCCACGGTTTTACCCGCATAAGTATCGATCCCGTGGAAATATCGGGTTATAAGTAGCTTATGTGTTACTCCAGGGTGTCAGCTACCTTCATACCAAATTGTATCAAAATTGGTCCAGCCTTTTGTGCGTGAAGAAGTAACAAACATACAAACATACTCGCAAACTTTCGCCTTTATAATATTACTAGCGGCCTGTCTCGGCTTACGGTTAAAGATATTTATTTTCTCAAAAGAATCACAATTCACTTATAGAGAAAATATAAATAGGTTTTTAACAATGTTATCTGCCAGCAAACGTAGATAAAAACAAAAATGTATCTTAAAACTAACATTACAATAAAACTTCGACTTAACATACATCGTTTTTAGCATAACAAGTACAAAATAAACAAATCAGAACAAGGTAGGTTACACACAAGAAACAGCATTAGAAATTATCCCACGGGACCATACTACCGGGATAAAAAGTAACATATGTGTTAATCCAGGTTATAAACTATCTGTGTGCCTTATTTCCTCCAAAACCGTTCAGCTTTTTTTGCGTGATTAGCAAACATCCCTAGATTAGTAGAATTAACCTCCTTCTTAGTCTAGTGGTCAAGGACCGTGGGGTTCTTGGTTCGATCCCCAGGTTGGGTATAATATTTTTGAGTATTTCTATTACAGAATTCTTTAATGTGTATGCTCGCCTGGTATTAGCTGACGATATGTGATGGGCGATATATATCGTCTGCCTAACTCCGGAAAGTATTGGCTTGATGTTATGTTGGTACCTAAGTTGCAAGGTTGTTTCTGAGCTCAAAGTAGCTGATGGCGTTTTGATTACCATTACTTTGAGCGTTTTCGTTCTTCTAGATTTTTTTGTCAGCCTTGATGTCAGTTATCTTTCAAACTACAGCTTATTACTGATATTGGGTACTACGCATATTTTACGTAACTACATAATATTCTTATTTATTATTATTAATCTTAGTGTTATCGTATTCATTTGTGACCCTAAGACCGTTTGTCCACCGTGACTGTCAACGGGACGTCAACGTGAAACGAGATTATTCGAACTGAACGTAACGTCCTGGTGACGGCGATCGTTTGTCGACCGCGAGCAAACTCGCCGATTCAGTATGTTATGATAAGTAAAACAGAAGCCGGAGGAATGGCTCCGCTGCGACGGCAGTGCGTAGTCAAGATCAAACATGTTTTGTATTGCCGCCACATCGACCCGCCATAATCTCAGGCCGAGTTCTAGCGGCCGCGACAAAATACTCGAAAATTCGTGGGCCAGGATCGCGGCGCTCAGGTGACGGACGTGCGATAAGCATGCGGTCATAGTAAATGTATGTATCGCTACTTCGGCGCCATCATTCGTTCTCGTTGATTTCCCGTTGACGGTGGCGGTGGACAAACGGCCTTAGACCTTTTCCACCGCGTACCAAAGTAAAAAAAAACCTACGTAATATAAAGCAAAACTTGCTTTATATTACGTAGGTACTTGTAGTAATATTATGTGTCGTTTATTTTATTGTACACAAGTTTATTGACTTACCTACAAGATATTGCAGCATTTGTGTTCTCTGTGACACGTATTTCTCCGTGCGTTTTATCAATGATAGGTGCCTCTGAAATAAAAAACAATTTTGTAGATATTCTAGTCATTAATCTTGTTCTAATTATATCTCTATCTGCCGTAATTTAATGCAGTAGAAATTAGGTAGGTACAGCAATTTGGCGTCTACCCATTCTATCCACTTATGTATCCAACCCTCTTTGTAATAGGGATGGTTGGTTACTATAAGTTGGAAGTAAGGCGCAATTTTGCACTGGTTAAATATGTTTTTATGGTTTTCCGTGGTATGTTGAATAATCCGCAAATACTAGAATCTTTGGGATTGCTCTTTCCGAACAGTAGGTTGCGACAGGGGCCGAGAGAGAGGCTGTTTAAAGTCCCGGTGGTCCGTACAAACTTGTTAAAGTTTGCACCGGTGCGGCGGGCAATAAAGATACTCAACAGCGTCTCTCTGCGATTGGATATCTTTACTTGCTCATTGGCGGAATTCCGGACGGTGACACTTAACTTATTGTCCTCTGTATGAATTATGTCGACGCGAAAATCGACTGGTATAAATTTGAACCCTGTCAGTCAAAATAATCCTAAAAACAGTTCATTTTTGTTGGTGGTGGTATCAAATTGGTTTTGGGTGCTACACGAGTGTAGAAATTGTAACTACATTGTTGTATTGGGTTCCTGCCTGTTAAACAAATGTAAGTGGTAATAATAAATAAATAAATAAATAAATATCACGAAACGGTGAAGGAAACATCGTGAGGAAACCGGCATGACCTAGAACCAAAAATTCGAAGACATGTGGCATCCACCAACTTGCACTGAGCCCGAGTGGTGGATTATGGCCCACTCCCTCTCACAGAGAGGAGACCTGTATCCCAGCAGTGAGAACATAACAGGCTCATTATGCTTATGCTTATCCATATCACCTATTCCAGAATCAGAAGTACTTGTGCCTAATGAGAGCCTCGTCATTTTATCGGGGAGGCAAAACGGTCTTTACCGCGGTATGGCCATGGATGGGTTTTCATCAATCACAAATTGTTTTCAAAAACCCGTGTATGTGTTGGTCCCGGATGTTGTACTGTGGATGTATGTAATATTTTACATTGAGCAACTACATAACCGATCTTCACAACTCAGTTCGAGGTAAAATTTTTATGTCAATAAATTATTATTATTATAGGTATCGCGATACCCCTTGGTAAGACTGGTTGCCAGACTTTTGAACCTTCTGACTACCAGTAACGACTGTCAAAGATATAGGAATGACAGCCGGGACAGTGCAGTCGGGACCACAATGCTTAACGTGCTTTCCGAGGCGCATAGGCGTCTCGATATGTAATGAATGGTCACCCATCTACGGACCGACCGACCTTCGACCGACCCGTGCGGCTGTTATCATTTAGCCACGAGCCCCTCTACGTTTTGGAAAGACAACCGCCTGAAAGTTTTACAACTGATGTTATCGATAGCGCTTAGTAAAAGAAAGAGCGGTTCGTCTCATCGTGGTGAAAGGAGTCAGAGGTGACTCCTTTCACCACGATGAGACGAACCGCTAATCCGAATGGGAACCGATTTTTAACGTCACCCGGGGAGGCATCCTTTCAGGCATTAGAAATACTCTCGTGCCAGCGACACGAAAAAGAAGAATTACAAAAATAAGTAATTGTAATGGCTCACTCACCCACACCAAATATGACAACTTTAGCTATAAAAACGTTCCGATCCACGTCATTTCTTGCTTCACACATGTACTTTCCTTGCAACTCTGGTTGCATGTGTTTTATAGTGAGAATCGACTTGTCACTGGAGATGTCAATGTTACTGTCTCCGTTGATTACTGCTCCATCTTTATACCAAGTTATAGATGCTGGTGGATAGGCATCTACCTTGCAAACGAGTGTGCCTTCCTTGTTATATTCTACACGAATATCTAGAAAAAAAATTAAACGTTACTTTTTTTCTATCCTGGAGAAAACTATCAGGCGTGATCAGTCGTGACTTGGCCCAGGGTCGCAAGAGCGCATTGTTGCATTTTCAACTCTCGGCGCTAAGAGCGTTGAAAATCCAATGTGCGAAAAAAATCGCCGCGATAAAAATACGCCTAAGCTTATATGCTCTGTTCAAAATGGGTAGCCGGGGCTGTTGATATGGCAAAAAAGTTTCAGAGAACTCGGCTCCGTAGATCTCAGTCAGTATTGTTTCAAAGATTCCATGAGCCATATCAACGACGCATAAACTACAGGCCGTTCACAGTTATTTCACCTCTGACAGCAGCAACCTAATACTAACTTTATTGTGACAAAAATAAAGATCACATTGACTTTGACAGGCTTGTCAATGGCAGCAGCCCAACAAAAACCTTATAAGAATGAGAATAAAGAACATTGTGATTTGGACAGTGCACAGTGATGCAAAATAGGTAAAATAACCGTTAACGGACTGTACATACTATCTCGTTTTATGTCGTCGAACAGACTTTAGACAGGTTCAAAGTTACTTACTGATAAATTTGCAAGTGTTAATGATGCTCCACTATGTTATCATTTGCATAAACAAAAAAACACCAAGTAGGTACTTTGGTGTAGGTATGTTGAGTGAATTTATACATATAGTGTTTTTTTATCGTTTAGTCTTTATAACCGACTTAAAAGGGAGATTTTTGATTCTGTGTGTATATTTTGGGTGTGCAATATATGGCATAATAACAGATAGCATAATATCACTTGAAATAACGAATTATAATTCTCTTAAGCTATAAAAACATATAACCTAATTTCATGTGATCGAATGTTGTATTATTTCATATAACTTTCTTTTGCTCTAATAACATTTAGTGTAACGTTAATTACATATAATTTACAATTTGTATAATACATTTTTATATAACGTTTAGTTGACCTTATTTTCATATTTACTAATTTTCAACCAAAATTCTGTAATGAATAGTAAGTAAATACCAGGAAACATCATACTGTTATAACTTCATCTATTCCAAATGATTCACCAACAATAGAGGTAATCTGGCGCTCGGCGTCCGCTGCCGCAGCACGCTCGCTTCACTCGCTCGCCTTCGGGCGTTAATAGTCACTGTTCTAACCTAACCTAAACTAACGAAAATGGCAGGCGTTTAAAACCTAACCCGTTTTTGAAAAAATACAGAAAACAAAGTAGATGTTTCTAATTGTATTAAACGTTACATATAGATAGATTTTGAATATTATGCTAGTTGAATTCAAATGTGCATTATAGAAAATGTCCATTATACCATAAAAAATTAGGTAAAATTCAATTATATCAAGAATTAATTATATCATTTCATCGTTATATTAAAGAAAAGTATATTAAATGAAATTAGGTCATTTATGATCATTAGAACTTTTGTTATTATATCAAACGTTACACACCCGTACCTATAGTTTGCTGTAGAAGGCTTAGTTTGAGTAAAGGTAAGAAAAATATAAAGGAAATAAATAAAGAAAAAAATTAAGTTAGTAGCAGATTTTATTACATTTTATTTAAAATAAATACAATATCCGAGAAAAGAAGTTGGCTTATGTATAGTAGAATTAATAATACCGTACACAGGTTACTCACGAAGATAATCAGTACAATATTTTACTGTATAACTTTAGGACTACATGGCAGGTTTATACATCCTTTTTTGGCGTTTGAACAGTAGGATGTGTAATCACAAATATTTACCGTAATATATCGTAAAGAACAGCGCTGGCGCCATGTGCAAGTTTATGTAAATCGAGGATAAAGGTGATTTATATTTTTCATAAATTTATAATAGACATATTGTGGTTGGCAACGTCTTTTTCTTCCATACATTTTTCCATTAGTCGTCATCTCGTTAGTCACTCCTTTCTAGCCATATATTGTGATTTTGTACACTGTTTTTTTTTGCATCTGCATTATAGTATTGTTATCTTTAACCACTTACCCACTAATTGAAATATTTACCTTTCGGAGCCTCGATAACATCTAAATATGTTTTCCTTTCAGTTTCAACTTGTAAATACTTGGTAGTGGTACCTATAATATTGCTCGCTGTACATTGGTAGGTAACATTTTTGTTGGCTTTATCTATTTCTAGAATACCGACATAGTCGTAGGGAACTTCAACCAGTTGCACCTGCAAAGAACATTTAAAAAAAAAATATACACACAATTGCATAATAGGGGCCCGTGGCTATGATGAAGAGCCCGTGGCTAAATTATAACAGCCGCACAGGTCGATCGATCAGGTTAAGCTACGCATGCCGCGGTTGATCTGTGGATGGGTGACCATTTTTACATACCGAGACCCCTCCGTGCCTCGGAAAGCACGTTAAGCCGTAGCGTTGGTCCCGGCTGTCATTCGTGGATCTTTGACAGTCGACGGGTAGTTAGAAGCCCGAAAGTCTAACAACCAGTCTTACCAAGGGGTATCGTATTACCCAGTAACTGGGTTGTGGAGGTCAGATAGGCAGTCACTCCATGTAAAATACTGGTATTCAGCTGCATCCGGTTAGACTGGAAGCCGACACCAACATAGTTGGGAAAAGGCTAGGCAGATGATGTAGAGTAGGTAACTAAAAGTTTGTTATATACCTTAATTGGCATCCTGATTCCCGTGTCTTTTTCCTGCCAAATGATATCAGGTGCTGGATAGCCGTGCACATTACATTTCAGTTTTAACGGAGCATCGTATTCCGCGATAATTTTCGGTGATCCTTCAATCGTTATCATAGGTGCTGTATTTTCTTTCTTTTCTGTAATTAAAAGATCAAACCATGAAATCCTGTGATTTTTGTAGCTACCTCTGTTGCAATAGAGATTGTTTCTAGGCAACCTATTTAAAGAATAAGTTCCTCTCATAGACCAAGGGAAAATTCAGGCTCTTGTTTCACTCTGTATTTGAACAGTCTCAAATAATGTGGAAATGTTTTAGGAATCCCAACCGCGAGTAGGAATATATTTTTATTAAATTATTGGTTGAGTATGTCTGAACTTACCTGCTGTTGGATCCTGTCGTGCTATAGGTGTTGGACCTGTTCTTTCTATTGGCGTATCAGTTTTCAAATCCTTTCCACCTATCTAGAACGAAAATTTGTTAGCTTTCTTAATGAGTCCTATGAAACATAATACACATTTATTTCAATTAAAACCTTCAAGTGTAATAAAAAGTATTATTTTAAGAGCAATACTATATTAGGTATTGGAGTGTATTTTAATTAATGATTAAAGGACTAGATTCCCTACTTCTTAACTTCTCGATGGCAATCTAACTAGACTACTTACTAGATGACCATATACTTTACCTGATAAAAAATCAACAGGCAATTGAACTTATGTCAAACCCTATTACCTACACAAGACTGAAGAACGGCACTCAAGACTTATAAAAATACGACCAGCATGAATGAGCTATAGTATCGATCGCATGGCGCAGTGGCTTCGTACCATTAGTAACCATCATATACCTTTTCCTGAATATCCCAGGAGAGATTCCATTAAATAACCGACTGTTTTTTTTTTCTAACTGAACAGCAGTGCTATTCTGTAAAAATCTCATCGTGAAAACTAAGGTGAAGTGAGCTGTCATTCCACCTGATGTTAGGGATTGCCCCTTTTGATAGCTCACTTGACTTAAGTTATCACGGTGAGATTTTTACAGAATCGATCGGCAGATACCTGCGCTGCTGGGGAGTTTGTTGCGCCACTTCTTCTTTCCAGTGAAAGCACTAAGAAGTAGTTATGGGTAGGTGTTATGAGGGAACTGTCTTATGTAATTTTGACTTTCGAAAAGTGCTAATTCTCAGCCTAATTTGAATAAATGACTTAAGTTTTTTATTTTTTTTATTATTAGATTTATAAAAAAAAACTTATTAAATATTAAATAACTAATAAAAAATTACTCACAGAGACTCGGAACATAGTGAAGGGCGGATTAAAAGATGGTGTAACGTAGAGCTGTGATTTTTCGTCTACTAGTTCTAGAGGCAGCTCAGTTACTACGGTGTCGCTCAAATCGAGGATCTTCGCTGTAGTAAGCTTGACTCCGGTCCCAAGTAGCCTGATACCCAAGAACGCGGTTCCTTCTAAAAGAGCATAATACAAAAGTGAATAAAGTTTCATAAAATGTTTATTTATATTTTGTGTTTCCAAGGTCTCAATGAAATAATTGAAACAACCTTAATACTGAACCAACAACTAAATCGCAAAAAAAAAATCAGCTGATCCAAATAATAAAAGTCAAGAAATGTGATTCAAGCTCAAAAATGCCACCACGCAAATGTTTACCACGGGGCGTTGCCGAAAAGGCCACCGCGCACCAGAACCAATCATGGCGTTTGCCGAAATACAACACTTTACGCGAGCGCAGCTGATTGGCTTATTTGCATGTGTGTTCTTTCGTTTGAATACTCGAGGTATTTTGTCAATATAGTGAAGTTTGGAGCCGAATTTCTCGTTAATTTTGTTCATAGTTACGCTTCCTGACTTTTTATTATTCGTAGGCTGATCCCTACATTTAAGCAGCAGCAGGAGCAGCTTAAAGTTGTCCAGTTATTTCAACTACATCGTTACCATTCTCTTCAGCCCGACTTCACCCATTGCTGGGCATAGGTCTCTCTTTTCTTGTGCCAATCGCAACGCTCCTGGATAAGGTTTTTCCCCGCAACAATGTCATTCACCCATATTGCCGCCAGACGACGACATCTCGGTCACACTATTTCAATTACACTTTGTATATTTTGTCGATTGTTATCTAGATAATTATACAAAACTGCAATATCGTCCTATAGGTGTGTGTGTGTCTAACGAGGCATTCTACTGGTTCAAAAAAAATACAACGTGTACCAGAAATGTGTGGTCATATTTAGGGCGTGATACAGACCATCAAGCTGAACAACTTTCTCCGTGGGATCAACATCGTAGTCACGAAAAAATAATCAGATGTCTCATACAAAACTTTAATACCTATGTATGGGACAAAATGTATGGGACACCTTATTATTTTTTAGCGATTACGATGTTGGACCTATGGAGAAAAATACCATTTAATACCACTACCACCACCATAACCACCATACCATTAAATAATCGTACCTGGTGCAGGTCTCGTGACCGTGTCTTTCATAGAATTGGGTCTGTCAATAGAGAATCCGAGCTGAAAGTTAAGGTCACTCTTGGCGGTAATAATTGCGTGAGTATCAGAACTGCTTCCGACCTCAACCTCATGGTCTCCAGGCTTGGCGTTTTTGACCTTCACGATCTGTCGACAAAAATATTGATTAACATTTCGATCTAAAATACAACTTTCCATTTATATCCATAGTTTATTTGTTCTGTGGTTCTTAACGTCGATAACGCCCACGTTTGAGACTTTCAGGGGGGCGGTAGAAGACTCAGATAAAATTGTATATCGTATCTTACGACTATATAATATTACAAGTTTAAATAAATAATCGTGGTAATAGTTGTTTCAGATTCACGACAGATGGTATGTAAAAAATATTGGGGGCTCTAGAAAAAAAACTCAAAGTGGGTGGAGTTCATGTGAACCTGCAGGATAATTTTGTAATAAACAAACAGTAAAAATGGCTTTCATATTGATGGTTCAGTACCCTGGCCCCTGGCAAATGAAACGGCTGGGTTTGAGTCAGCAAAATTTTGACACGAAAAGCGGGAGAAGTAATTTGATAATTTCCCACCCAAAAAAGTTATTTTAAATTGGTTGTCGAACTCGCCTCTACCGATCCTAAGTATTGTATCAATTAACTGTGCCCCACATGAGGAATTTCTCATTTGTGTCGTAGTTTCGTTTACAAGCACTCAAACCTAACTACCTTTATTCTATAGGTAGGATTCTGAATACTATATGAAGGTATTTTTTTGTATGATTCAAACCTGTTATACACGGTGCAAAAGTTAATCAATGAGCCACTGCGTCAAAGAAATTGTTCCTTTGTGAACAATTTCTTGACGAATGCAACCGACGGACATAGAAAAAAGGTAGCCAGGCAGCAAAGTAGGGTTACACCAGTGGTGACTGCAAGTCGGTCTCGTTAAGTCCTTACCGCCATTTCACTTTTTCCGGAGACAACATCTTCAGTAATTGGCTTGCTTCCATCTGGGCCTGTTACTGGTCCTATTTTGGGGTTCCTTCCAGTTACAGAAATCAATACGTCTCCAGTGTGGGCATCGACAGGATACTGAAGATGAAATGAAATACCTACGTTATTTGTACAGGCTTATAGTAATTTATTTTTATTGGAACAATACAGGGTGGCATCGAAATTGTAACCATGAATTCAGCACACGATTGTAGACTAGCGTAGAATTTCTTCGACGGTTATTAAAAAAAAATGCTGTTCTATAAATTTTGATCGCGTAGGTAACTTATTTCTCATTTTTCTATGAATCCATGGTAACAAGTTACGCGTTTGAATAAAAATTAATAAGCATAATAAGCTTGTAAAGAGACTCAGACTTTAACAAGGCTTTTGAAAGATGCTATGTTAGGTAAAACCCGCTATACTTACTGTAACTTTCTTTCCATAACCGGGTGAAAGTTTTTTGTTGACTAGCGTAACTACTCTGCCTGTAATAGACTCCTCAATATACTTTAATATCTGTGGACGAAATAAACACAAACCGATTAGATAGAGAACTAACGTGTAAGGTAAATTAGTGGCAATTAATAATTATAAGTAATAATAATTATTATACAATATCAATTCTAATAATTCTTAAATAATATAAATTATAATAATTATTAAATAATATAAATTATAATTATTAATGAATTAATTATTATTTAGAGAATAAAGAATCTTACGTCTTTGACATCATCTTTCATCATATGGAAAACTTGTCCAGCCGTAGCTTCTGCCACTTTGTGATATACTTGATACTGAGCATCGCTCTTCGAACCACATTCCCCAGTCAGTATAAAAACTACCTGGGAACAGAAAATACGAAACCAATGAAAACGTTAATGCACTTCAATAGCAAGCTTAGCCCGCAAAACGTGCATTGTGCATGTAGTGTAAGCTGGCAATAAAATACATTGCATTCGAACAGTCAAGCGAGTTTAGAATGAACTTTCGGTATTAGGTTTTTGTTTGGAAGAAAACAGTGATACTTAAAATAAACGTAGAAAAACGTATGGTTTCTACAGTAGGTACATTCAGAGTGTATAAATACCCACTAAATGGCCGCTATCCAAGCATTCTATACATCAAAGTTAGTAAACATTAAGCAAAAATTATTGCTAGAAAACGATAATAATTATTTTTTGGGTGTGAAAAATCGCTGGTAACGGCAGCGCGCAATCTAATGCACGCATAACACTGCCTTTTTGGGTGCATGCAATGGTGCAGGAGTTGTTTTGGGTATTTAAAGTTAAGTTATAACATTTAAAACATGTTTTCATGTTTTTTTTTTTAAGTTATAAATTTGGCCTTCGATATCTCCATAACCAGAAGGTTCCCAGGTATCGTCCAGTACAAAACATACTCCCAATGAGGGAGCCAGGTTCGTTTTACACCGGTTATAATTAATGCACGTGAGACTCACGGGAGGGACGTAAAAATAGTCCAATGGTGCCTACTTATTTTTAACCGAGTTCAAAAAGGAGGAGGTTATCAATTCGGTTGTATTTTTTTTTTATGTTTGTTACCTCAGTACGCCGTCATTTATGAACCAATTTGGAATTTTTTTTTTTATTTGAAAGGATATGCTTCCAGATTGGTCCCATTCTTGTCAAAATCCAGTTCTGATAATGGGATTCATGAGGAATTGAGGGAACTCCTCAAATATTATAGGCATACATATAGCAATTTTGGTATTTTCATCAACATGTCAAGCATTTGCATTCAAAAAGTATAATTTGGTGAAATGGAACTGATGAAAGAGACCACAGATAGCCACAGGAACTCTTCAATGATAATAAGTATTTCACGGGTGGCGATAAGATATCTCGATTAAGATAGTTAAGCGACTATGACGAAGCAAATTTAAATAAATGGTTCTGACGAAAATGGTACCATCAAACCGATCTGACGATGAAGCTGGAAGGTAGGTACCGGAACTTCGTAATAAAACCATGTATTCTAGCCGTGTGTTAGATGCACTCTGACTATAAAAATTAAAAAATAAAAACTTTTTAACAAAAAAAAAAACAACCGACTTCAAAAAAAAAACACTACAAAGTGTAAAATAACTTTAATTTTAATTTTGGAAGTCGGTGACAAAAACGTAAATACAAAACCAAAGACACCGACTTCCGAAATTAAAATTAAAGTTATTTTACACTTTGTAGTGTTTTTTTTTTGAAGTCGGTTGATTTTTTTTTGTTAAAAAGTTTTTATAGACTAGGCAGCTTAACAATTTTTTGTCGCGGAGTACCTATACCCTATTCAGTTTGGCTTGAGCCAAAGCGTAAACAATTGACTACTTTTAATAAAACATAATCTGTAAAATATATCAAAACAATAATTTCTAACAAAAAAAAATGTGTGAACTTCTTGTGTAACAAAAAAAAGTTGTGTGTGTGTTTCTAATTTTTCATTGAGTACCTAGTTTCGTGTTTCACCACAAAAGGATACAGTGAGATTGTTTATACTTTGTCTCAAGCCAAACTGAATAGGGTAAAGACGGCCATCAGGGCTATAGGTAAAAAAATTTAGATTAAAAATTAAAATTATTATTATTTATTTAAATTTAAAAAAATAATTTTTAATTTCATTTAGCTGTGCTAAACCAATTTTTTTTATTGGTTCACAATTCGGGCAATACAATATAATTTACATACTAGGTAAACATAAAAGAAAAACATAACACTGTATGCCCTAATATAGTGAGCATAGCATGCACTATGTATGCTTGAAATAAGACAGTAGCTAGCAGTTAAAGCATTGTAATTTAGGGATACTTATAATGATGTCGACTTTACCTACAGCTGCTATAGGATCCATATTTAGATATATCTATATATGTACAGACGCCAGCATATCAAGCTACCCAAAACTGTCAAACTTTCCCAATCAACCTTGAACCTTATGCTTTAGCAATAAAGTTGCTGTTTCTTCATAACATTGTTCTCACATATAGAAGCAACAAGAATACTGTACTAAGGATTTTGTAATATCTTAATTTAAAAGAGTGTCCTTGGAGTTTCTTGCCCGTTCTTCTCCAAGAGATCTACGTTTTGGAATGGGCAACTAGCTTCAACTTTCTGACTAACTGACCGACTAGTTAATTTTGACAATTCAAAAGTGCCTGGAAATGGTTTAATTGAAATAAATGCTTTGAGTTTGAGTTTGAGTTTGTTGAAAATCTATTAAATAAATTTGACAGCTTGTAGTAGCTTGATGTGCTGGCGTCTGTACATAACATTTTCTAATGCTTACGAAAAAAGTAAAATAAAAGTATAATGACCTGGCTCTGTTTCCTCTGCGAAATGCTCTTGATTGCTTCAAATGTGGTGTGGTCCTTAGCTGAGGCATCAGTGAACACATACAAGTAAGAAAGCGGCAAGCTTTCTATGAGACCCAGCTCGATGCCTTTCATAGCATATTCGGGACAATCACCCCCCCCGTGGACTCGTATGGCTGCTAAAGCTCTTTTAAACTCATTTCGATCTTTAGTGATAGTTCGTACTTCGGCAGCTGAAACAAAGACATTCATATTATGATTATTGGCTTTGAAAATCAAAATTATTTAAATTAGTTTGAGAATCAGCAATTTTTGAACTGCGACCGTCCTCTTAAATGCCCGCCCTTACTTCACCACTTTTTTTTGTTGTCGCTAAGGACTTTGAACGCGAGACAAACTACATATTAAACTCAAAAATCTAACCGTTAAATTCCCTCTTAAATAGAGATTACCTCTTAGTACATGCAATTTTTGTATTCATTTGTGCTGTAATTAGTAAACGAAACGAAAAAATGGTTTTGTAATCGACTTGCTTCGGTTTTTTATTATAGAGCAAATTACAATTTATTGTGTTTTATTAATATATTTTTATTATTAAATTAACACGGCGTTTACATAATAATTTCCCTAAAACAAGGATGTATCTATGACATATATTTTTTTCAGGACCTAAATATACTAATTTGACCATTTAAATTGATTGTAAAACCGGAAAATTTCGATAACCCCCCGTTAATCTTTTAGTTGTTGCACAAGTGCATTAGGAGGGTAACCTAACTGACGCAAAAAAAATCACATATTACAATTAGTGATAAGTGACTTGTTACAAGAAACATAATAAATAACAAAACTTTGGGTAAAAGCCAAAGAACGTGTAGTTATCTTATTCATAATTAATTATTATTATTGGGTGTTTTGTAGGACACATAAAAAATATATAAGTAGGTATAACATTTTTTTTAAATACAACAGAGGGGCAATTCTCGTAATCTTAAGAACGTTCACAGTCTGATCTCAGTCCCAATCTGTCAAAAAATACTTCTAATTTCCCTACATTTTGACAAGTTTTTGACATTTGTTTGTCGCCAAGGTGAGACTGCGACTAGATTTAGAACGTTTTAAATTACAAGAATTGGCCTTCAGTAATCGCTGAAAAGATATCTCAATGTGAATGTACAAGTTTATTTTAAAAGAGAACTAAAAATAGCTAATTCAATGATTTGATTAATAACATTTACTCTAATGAAAACGATCATACTATAAAATAATATATAATATAACTAGCTGACCCCAAAAACATCGTTTTGCAAAAAAAAAATATAGTAGCCGATTCTCAGACCTACCCAATATGCACACAAAATTTCATACAAATCGGTCCAGCCGTTTCGGAGAAGTATGGTAACTAACACTGTGACACGAGAATTTTATATATTAGATTATAACTCCGCCGCCATATCCCTACGTTGACGTCGTGGTGGGGCTTGAGTGCTCTGAACTCTATGCCTGTGCCGGTACAGTTTACCTTGCCGGAACAGGTCTACGGTGAGAAGCCAGACCAAGAGAGATACAGAAATCCGCAGGGCAGCATGTGGCAAGTTGTTGGGCAGTAGCGACCCTATCACCATGAAGTAGTCTTATTCCTCACCTCTGGTTTGCCTTCATTGGCCGGCTGGAGTGAACACTGACGAGGAACAGAGCTCCCACCTCTTTCTTGCCTTTATTGGCCGGCTTGAGTGGAAAATCGCAAAAGCAAACATGCTCGGGGGAATCAAGTATTTCAGTAAGTACTCGTAGGGATCTTTACCATCTTTCGGGCTCTGGGATTGTTCTGAAAGCCGTGGTATACCTATCCACTTCTCAAGCACTTCAGGACATGTTGCCCCCTTGTCGCTACGTCACTATGTGCTAGTGACCGTTTTCGGGGGCCCATTATTGAGTGTGCAAGTCACCCCCTGTTATTTTCCGTGTATATATAAAACATTGATGTAAAATACTGGTATTTAGCTGCATCTGGTTAGACTGGAAGCTGACCCCTACATAGTTGGGAAAAGACGAGGCAGATGATGATGATGATATAAAACATTGATCAGGCAGGGGCCATAGTTCTTCCATAGTTATTGGTAACCAGTCCACTTTAGCCACCCAAACCTACCTATGGGTTTGGGTGGCATCCAAATTTGTATTTTTCCATAGGTATCCTGCAATAGTCTTACACCAACCGGGGGTTATCCTTGGGCGCACTTGCATAGTGCGTACAAGGATAATTGTCGGTTGGTGCCGGATTTCATTAAAATTTCCTAAAGGGCCTCTGCGAGTTGGCTTCGGCCCCTCGTACGCCTTCCAAAGGACTAGGACCCCATGGTCCCGAGATATGTAAAAACATACAATAATATATAAGTACCTATATAATAATATATTAAAAATATTATATAAAAAAACGAAATAAAAAATAAAATAATAATAAATATTTTATGTGAAAGTTTATATTTTTAAACATTTGGATGTTTGTTACTCAATCATGCGAAAACGGCTGAACGGATTTTGATGAAATTTGGCACACAGGTAGTTTACGACCGGAATTACTTATATCCCGATATTCTCACTTGATCAAGACGAGACTTATGCGGGTGAAACCAAAGCGCGCGCGAGCGAAGTTATAAATATCTAGCAACGCAAAAATGCAAACGGTTATGACCGTTTGCATTTTTGCGTAGTATGTAGGTATGTATGTCCTGTCCATATGAATAATAAAATATGATACCGTCAGCCAAAGAAACTGGATATGAGGTATCTATTGATAATACAGGCTTGCACCATCTCATCTCACATACTTCGGTTACTTTTCAATATCAACAGTAAACAGTTCTCTCATTGAAGTATTAAAAAAAATTGCTTATTAATGTCAAATACCTAGGTCTATGATCCCTTGGAGTTTAAAAAAAATCAAGCTCCTAAGTCAAAGCAATAAAAAAATACACCCATTTATGCGACATATGAAAATAAATCAAAACCTATCCCGTTGACTTAGAATCATGAAATTCGGCAAGTTCTCACAGCACAAGTCTTTCCAGCAAAAAGTCCGAAAATCGTTAATTTGTAGTTAAATCACAATTTTTCTTAAATTTTGCGATTGCATAAAATAAAAAAAAATTGCTGTTGGAGAATTGACCGTGACTTAAATCGATATATGGGAGAACATGTTTCTCTGAAGTTTTTTTTATGGATAAAGTCATCCCAACTACCTACTTACTGAACCCTTCATTATGGGTGGTCCGACAAATGCAAACAAAACACATGGCCGGTTTTTTTTAAACTTAATTATTTTTATTAGTTCTATGAAAGCCTAATACTGGAGGTGGCCGGTAGTAATTGATAAACACAGGTTATTTCCTTATGTTATTAAGCAAGCAGACGGTAGGCGATATACCTGATGCAAAATGAAAATATTTTATTTCACAATTGACCAATTTACATGGAACACACACTTGTGAAACGTCAGAGGCTACATAGGTGTACGGTTCCAATTGGTCGGTTCCTATGTAGAAGAGCCGGCAAAAAACTCCACGGCTACTCTTTAAAAAATAAGGTAATTAACAAAGTAGAAAATGGTCAACAAATCTATCTATACAAAGCCTACAACGTTCACGAAATAGAAAATAATCTAATAAAATAATAAAAATAAACGTGGCTACGGGGCGCAATTTAGAATTGCTCATGAATACTCGTGACACGGCCTGTACCAGATTCAAGGTACATAAACACTTTCGTACTTACTTGGATCATTAAATGTAACCAGAACGAAATTTTCTATCTGCGATGCATTCGAACTCAACACTTTCTCAAATATTATATTAACTTCTTCTTTCACTTGACGTATTTCATTGGACATAGATGCCGTGTCATCGATAACAAATGTTAAACTGCTTTTTATAATTTCTTCTTGTCCATAAACTGTACATGTTTGTACGATTAGAAAAACAAGAGCACAATAGAACCCGTAAGAAATCATGGTCACCACTGATGCCACTGTTTCACTCGACTGCTATTTATATTCTGCAGTAATAAGAAACTCTAATAGGTATTTACCATTGATATGAGTGACCCGATGATATGAGAGTTCAGCAAATTCTTTATGTGCGGGAATCCCTCAAATAATATGTGGCGCAACAATTTTTTATTAATTTGTTGTGTTGGGATGTCCATGACTGGTCAGCTAATTAAGCCAGTTGGCCACTAGATAATATTATTATGACATATTGTCATGGCAGTAACCTGCGCATTCTGAAACAATACTTAGGAACTTTTGGAAAGAGAAGGGAGTGAATGATAACGTAACAACTGACAGGGTAGAATGGAAGATGAAAACGTATTGCGGCGTAAAATGGGATAATGGCAGGAACACAGATATAGATATACCTAGATAACGCAAGTATCACGATCTGTATGAAAACCAATCGTGCCATTTTTTTGACTCGTTTATGACGTCACAAGCGCTCTTTCTCACTCACGCTTACCCAGCCAGCAGTACACAGGACTGAGCGCGAAAGTGGCGGCTTACGATTTTTAAACGTAAGTTGGTGCGATTTTTGGCACGCGAAGTAGTTGCTCTTGCGTAATCTAGGTGTATCTATATCTGTGGGCAGGAAGATGATGGCTCAGGAACTTTTGGGGGGTCACATACTTATAAACTAGCAGGTCTTGGTTTGCACCTGAGCCTTACAACTATAAGGTTAGGTAACGGTGTTTTTTTAGTTTCAATTGGTATTCTTACTTAATAGGTATCGTTTTTTTATCTCACGAAGCTACTCGCGCTTTACTTGTGGTTGCCAAGTGTACAAACACGCTGTGAATATTTATAAAATTTCATATGACCTACATTTTAACGACAAATTAGCCGGCTATATTAGCCGTAGAACCGATGACCGTTGGGGTAGACATGTTCTTGAGAAGAGACCGCGAATCGGTAAATGCAAGGTGGGACGCCTTCAGGCTAGGTGGAGCGACGATCTTCGTAGGATGGCTGGTAGCAGCTGGATGAGAGTTGCCGAAAATCTAGAACTTGAATGGCGTGCAATAGGAGAGGCCTAAGGGCCCTAGGGCCCATATTGTTATTCAAAGAATGAGTAATAATTGTTTTTTATTTAATGTATATCGCGCGAACCATGAAATTTGCTGCTCAATCCTGCACACCACTTTCAATCACAATCTGAATCATTTTTAAGGATATTGCTAATTCATTGCTTTCTATGTTTGAAAAAAAAAATCTGCTCGATAACCCAATGTATGTTGTCGAATTGTCAAAATGAAAGGTATCGCAATTGATAGTGTGCTAAGTAATTACCCCGCTGCCCGTGGCTAAATGAAAACAGCCGCACAGGTCGATCGATCAGGTTAAGCTACGCTTGCCGCGGTTGGTCTGTGGATGGGTGACCATCTTTACATACCGAGATCCCTCCGTCTCCGTCAAGCACGTTCGTCAAGTCCGGAAAGCACGATAAGCCGTTGGTCCCGGCTGTCATTCGTGGATCTTTGACAATCGTTACGGGTAGTCAGAAGCCCGAAAGTCTGACAACCTAGTCTTACCAAGGGGTATCGTATTACCCAGTAACTGGATTTTGGAGGTCAGATAGGCAGTCGCTCCATTTAAAAACACTGGTATTCAGCTGCACCCGGTTAGACTGGAAGCCGACCCCAACATAGTTGGGAACAGACTAGGCAGATGATGAGGTAATTGCCTCGCTGACCTTTATGTGCAACTGAAATCAACTCAACTCCACCCACTACATTCTAGCCAATCATCATCATTCGAAGCCCGACTTCACCCTCTGCTGGGCATAAGCTTTGCTATTTTCTGGTACCAATCCCAACGCTCTTGTGCCAGCCTCATCCAGGTTTTATTTATTTATTTAATTATGGCACTCCAATGACTTATTCACTAATACATTTTTTGGGGTATTGTAACAATTATACTTAAAATCTAGAGTGAATTTGTCACTTACAGGTGTGCACAACACTTACATATTTCAAGTTTTATAATTTTACATAGAGTACATATACTTAGGCTAAAAAAAAAAACTAAGTAAGTACATGAAAACAAAATTAAAACAAAGAAAAGAAATAACTAAATCTATTTTGTTGCTCTAATGAATAACACAATCAATGACAAACAATAAATAAGTCAGTAGTAATATATAGTAATAATATTAATAATATAGATATTAACTGTGGCCACTGTGGGTCAGTAACAATTGTTTGCGAAATTGCGATAGCTTGTTGTCTATGCTATTGGAACGTGTATGGAGCTCATTGTACGTCCTCATTAACCGCCATCATTAGGTTTTGCCGCGATAGCAACGAATGTCGTCTGCTCATCTCACATCTCCCACCGGACGACCGACATCTCATCTTCCAGTCCTCGGACGCCACTCTACCACAGCCATACTCCACCTGACATCACTGCGCCTGGCAAGGTGTCCTGCCCAACTGCGTTTATATGCAAAGAGGACAATACTAACACTAATCGTTCGTTCCAAAAAAAGAATGTGCTTGCCTTATCACAATGACAGAAACGGTCCCATTTTGCACGGACCTTAAACTTCGATTTAAGGTTGAATGTTTATTTTATTAAGTGATATACCCCATTGTATCCCATTGAAGTGCCAGTAGGCTGGTCATGTTTGTCTAAAAACCGATGGCCGGTGGAGCAGACGAGTCCTTGAGTGGAGACCGCGTATCGGCAAGCGTAGTGTAGGACGTCCCCCAGCTAGATGGACGGACGACCTAAAGAAAGTGGCTGGAACGGACTGGATGAGGAAGGCGGAGGACAGGGTGTTGTGGCACAGCCTGGGCCTATGTCCAGCAGTGGACTGCGATAGGCTGAGTTGATTGTTGACCCCATTGTATCTTTCTGAGCAGGTTGAAAGGTTATCGAAGCTCTTTCGATGAGGTTTTGCCACATGATAAGAGAGTAAGAACACGTAACAGAGAGACAGGCTGCTAGGTAAACAAAGTTATCTTCCCAAAACATTCGCAACATAGAATTAATAGGCTACTCTAAGATTCGTAACAAGAACATTGTCTCCGGTTTTCCAGAAATGAAAGCTGGTAAGTTAAATTTTTTGGTTGCGTAATTTTTGTCACATAGTAGCGGTCTAAGGCGTGATACACACTTGTTCGGCATCTTAATCCATCAATCATAATCTGATTAATTTTCAAGGATATTGCTAATCCATTGCTTCAAATGAGCGAAAAATTTACTGCTCAACAACGTATATAACGCAATTAATGTTGTTGAACTGTCAAAATGAAAACTATTTTACGCAATTACCCCCGATCGGCACATTCTAGTTGGTAATATTTGTTAAACAAAAAAGCCGACATTATGCAATTGCCTACTACATCATCCCGGCTGTGCCGAGTAATGCCGACCCGAAAAAATGTGTAGCACGCCATACAAAGCGCATGGCTTTTCAGGAGCTTTTTTTATTTGATTTTAGTGACTTAGCAAACAATACAGGAAGTAATAGTGGAGCAGAGAATTCACGTTAAGCCATTTACAAACTGTTACACAACTGTAAACAATAGATAGATTAGGTAGATCCGTGGGCGTAACACGTATAAAACGGCAATCGATCGCAATGCCTTTCATTATGACAACAATTGTTTCCCATAGTTCATCTAGAAAACATAATATGGACTTTCTGGTGGACTATGGGAAAAATCATTTCCCATAGTCCACCTAGGTGAACTAGGCGTGTGGACCATGGGCAACACACGGTTCGTTGTGTTGTTTATGCTGCATTGTCAAAATGAAAGGATATTTAGAGAGATAGGATAGGATTAGAATATCAATATGCCTAGCAGTTCACTTCATTCTGTATGTTTGTTTCTATAGCTATCTGCATGTATTCTATAGCTATTAAATTATAAATCCGTAATTGGCTATAAGACTAGCTAAATTGAACAAAAAGCTGTGGATTTTGTTATTAATAAATATATAAATATTATGTGTGTTTCGCAATTACCCTGCCGATTCCGGATTTTTAGTGAATACCTACTAGTGACCCAAGGCTGATTCACACGGATTTTACGGATTGATAAAACATGGAGGTTTTTTACTATGTGGAAGTTTGATATTAATCTATGTATATCACATAACACTAATATTATAAAGGCGAAAGCTTGTGAGTGTGTGTGTTTTATATGTTTGTAACCTCTTCACGCTCAAACAACTCGACCAATTTTCATAAAAGTTTGTATGGAGGTACCTGACACCCTGGATTAACATATAGGCTACTTTTTATCCCGATATTCCTACGGGATCGACACTTATGCGGGTGAAACCGCGGGGCGTAGCTTGTAAAATATAAAATTCAAAGTCCTGACTGACTGATATATCAACCCACAGCCTAAACAGCTGGTCCTAGAGACATGAAATTTGGAGGGTGTATTCTTTGTGAAGATTAAGTATCCACTAAGAAAGGTTTTTTGGAATTCCACCCCTAAGAATGTGAATGGGGGGAGGGTGAAATTTAACGCGGACGAAGTCGCGGGCAGAAGCTAGTGTATTAAACACATGAACCTTCCGGAATAAATGGTGAAAACTGCATCAAAATCCGCTACGAAGTTTAAAAGAACAACGCGGTCAGACAGACACGAAAATATGCGCACTTTATAATACTAAGTAAAGATTTTAAGCTGCCATATTAACTAGCTTTACCTTTGCCAAATTAACTTGGTACCTACCTAATCACGTCGAGCTTACCATCGTCTTTGAAGCTACTCCTGATTTGCAGATGAAACACAGAATGGAACTGATGATAAACGTGCCAGATACTGAGGAGAATGCCCTACAAGTAGACGTCTAATATTCTTAGGTCAAAAGTTATCAAGTGCAACATTGCAGTTACTTTATTGCATAGTTAAGGCTAGGTTATACTATGCGCATATAATATACCATTTACCTCTTTAGGAAAATATACTAGAACATTTTTCATTTCTCTTGGGGTACATTTCCACCTTGGGCTCCACAAAAAGTGGTTGGCAACTCATCAGCTCGTTCATTGCTTTTGTCCCAGAATGCCCCTTTAGTGTCCCCAGATATGCATCTGCACCCTAGTTGCGTAACACACTATTGCTCTCGATCTGAATCATTTTGAAGGATCTTGCTAATTTATTGCTTCATGTGTTTGAAAAATGTGTCTGCCTAACAACGTAAATAACTCAATGAATGTTGTTAAACTGTCAAAATTAAAGCCATTGCTACTAACAGCATGTTACGCAATTACCCCGCTGGTGGTCCTTCGGCCTGTAAGCTAAACTATTATAATTCACTTATTACACCAAAAATAATACAACGTGTTACACATACTTATAGGTTAGTACTTGGGAGTATATAACATGGGAGCATCTGTATCCGAACTAGGACGAGTCCTGCATCTCGTCATATAGTTCTATTACAGTGGGAACATCGAGCTTAAGAAAAAGAGCTGAACTTTTTCTACATCTAGCTGTGTTTTTACTACTGGATGCAGTACATAAAACATACAATTAATATAGCTTAGATGAAGTGGTATACTTTTCGTGGGGGTTTCCGAGGTTACATTGATTAACACTACACTATATTTATAATTGCCTGCATAGTTTGTCTAGACGACATTTATTTGCGCGGCGACTGCTTTATAATCTTTATTATTGTTATGTTGATTAAATTATCATAGAAGGCTGTCTATAAAAATAATATTTTTTAATTGGCTTAATCAATTGATGAATTGAATTCATTAGCTCGGTCATCATTTTAATCTATGGTCCTCAAACTAAACTAACTAAAACCTCTCTTTTATTTTCCAAAGCTACATTAGATGTAGCTTACCCAAACGGAAATCAATCTGCCTAGCCTTTCTCAAAACTTATAGGCTGATTAACTAACTATGACGAAATTCAATGTTTATTGTATCTTGCTAACTTCCCCTTAACAATTACTGGTGACTCTTGACACCACTGCCTCGATATTCATCAGTCCATCGTCTTCTAACAACTTTGCACGATGTGGTTCAAGTGTGCTTTATTATATTTCTGGTTATTCAGACTCATCTGTTGTGACAAAAGTGTCACAATCGTGCTGGACACAACAACGTCTATGCAAGAGGAATTGGATATTATAAAAGTGAATTTAGCTTCAGCGATTTTATCAAATAACACCGATATTACTAATTACATTTTGGTTCCCTTTAATGATCCCGGTAAGTATAGTTTGATTTTGATTTACATAACTCTTCATTTTAAACTATAGACTCGATTTTTTTTGTTAGACTATTTGTCCCACTGCTGGTCAAAAGCCAATTTTCCTTCCAAGCCTATGTCTTTTGCGATCTCTGGCTATGTTGGCCCTGCAAACGTAATCAGATCATCACACCATCTTCGCCGTGATCTACCTCGGCGGCGATGGCTTATTAAGTACTTTGATTAGACCTATCTTAAAAGACTCGATTTACAAACAATTATTATTTCTGGACAAGTGGTTGGCATGGAAGGTGATCGACGCGAGGGTTAGTAGCGGCTTTGAAGAAATTATGTTCGAGCAGGCTGTCAGGCCAACTCAGTCACACCGAAAACGCATAAAGCGTACTTACCTAAGCATGCGTTTTACAAGTGTAGCTGTAGCAGACACATTTCATTCAGATTGATATCATAATTATAACTTGTGATATTATATCACAAGTTATAACCCATAGATAGATTATAAACAATCGAAAATGAATACGTTGAATTGCAAGCAGTATGGCCCAGTTTACAATTTATTGATTGTTTATAATCTCGCGAGATAGATTTTAAACTAATGATGTTCATAATTATGCGGTGAAAGATATATCATTCAGCTTGGGCAGGAAAGGTAAACCCGCGAACAAATGAACTACCCACATTAAACCTTTATTCGATTTTGTGTGAAAATAGTGAAATATGTACTATTTCCAATTTAAGTTTTGATCGAGCATAAACTTGCTAATGAAATAAACAAAGTTGCAAAATAAATAAAAAAAATAATTAATTAGTTAAAATAAATAATTCTAGCCGCCACGATATCATTCGATAGATAAGAATATAATGTCGGATAGTCACTATTGTCTTAGTACAAGTCATTAGTAATCTATATACTAATAATAAAGCTGAAGAGTTTGTTTGAATGCGCTAATCTCTGGAACTAACAGTCGAATTTGAAAATTTCTTTGCATTTGATAGCCCAATTCTTGAAGAAGGCTATAGGCTATTTAACATCATGCTAAGACCCTCAGAAGCCAAACAAAAAGAAAGAACGCTAAGCGTAAATGAATGAGTCAAGAAACAAACAACAAGAAATTTTAGGCGGACGAAGTCGCGGGCAGAAGCTAGTAAGGGTATAAATTCGGAGCCACACAGTCATCTCAGTATGAGTTATTAGTGATACTTTAAATTAGTAATGAACTCAATTTCTTCATTAATTCATCGTTGTGTTATTTACAGATGTAGGAGAGCCTACGGTGGTACTCACACCAAGAGAGCTCTTATCATCACTAAATGCTATCACAGTCAGTGGCGGGCATAAATGTCCTGAAAATTCACTTGCGGGCATAGAAAAAGCACTACAAATAAGCAAGCATAAGTCTAACATCTTTGTGTTCACTGACGCCTACTCGAAAGATGTTAGCAAACTTGATTCTATAGAAAACTTGTGCAGAAGTACTCGAAGTCAGGTAAAGCAACTTTTTTGCGTCGGCTAGTATGTGCAGTACCAGTACTACAGTATTCAGGACTTGAGTTTTTATACTCATAAATGAGACTGAAACGTTCAAGGTATTCTTGATGGATGATTGGATGCATTCAGTATTAAACACGTTGCTCAGCAATCTAAAACAAGTCAAATCTGCACGCTTTGTTATACACATACTTACTGATATAAGAGGTTTGAATAACTGTGTAATAACCAGTGATCGAATAATCGGATGCATATTTACACACCAATTTCGCAAAATGTTACTTACTGCTATCACTTTAAAACATTTGCTTGTTTTTTCCACTTTGTCATATTTTACTTATTGCATACCTATGTTGTGTTTAGTTCAGTAATTTCTGAGATGAGGGCAATGGTGAATTTTCATTAAGTTTATTAAATAACTTAACTTTTTATTGTAAAATCATATTAGCCTTTCATTTGATATGTCACACGGTACTTACAGTTTGCGAAACGAAAAAATGGCACGCTTGGTTTTCATACAGATCGTGATACTTGCGTTATCTAGGTCTATCTATATCTGTGGGTGCGTAGTACTCTCAACCGGCGTGCGGCGTGAGTTTTTTTTTTTTAAACTTTGCCTCACACTAGGAATTTCTCCTGTATTGTGGGTGCGTTTACAAACATTTAAACTCGCATACGCAAACAGCCGCAGCAGTTTATGTACAGTGGCCTCTAAAGTTAGTTGACATTTTTCCGCTTCAGATTTAAAATAACAAAATAATCTAAAAAAAAAAATTAGGTTATCTTTCGGGTTTACTTGATTGTTTTTATGACAAGTCATAGGTTGAATTAGCCAATAAAAACGTTATAGTGTACAGTTCAAACATTTGAATAACTAGAATTTTAAATCATAATGTGGTGTGTCACAGCTGAATTGGAAAAATATTAACTAACTTTTGGAGGCCTTGTATGTACCTACGTGTATGTGTAGACGCTTGGTTTACAGGTAGTTATATTTTTGAGCGGCTTCTGTTCGTCACAGTCATCGCCTACCGTGAATGAGCAAGTTTATCACGATGTCGCTAAAGCTTGCTCTGGCGCAGTAGTCTATTTCGACCCTGCGATGTTGAGACAGGTACTTACCTACTTACACATATTTCTTTAGGGACATATTCTGATTAAAAGTAAAAACTCCACAAGGCTCTATATTGAGTCCGCTTTTTTCTATCCAGATTCGGTTAATGTTTATTTATTTCATTTCCAAACATAATTACCCTAAGTAAGTGTAGTTTTGATTAACCTCGAGAAAGACATCTCGCCTGATTGCGAGATTTCGAAGCCAGACAAAGCATGCGATATCTTTAGTTGCCAATCACGACTCGACTTTGCATTCCCTATTTGTGTTTTGTCTGATTTCAACGATGAGTATAACTTAGACCAATAGAAATATATTGATAAACGTTAACACCCCTTCTATAAAATGTTTCAGGCTTTCAAATACATAAAAGAAGTAATAAACGTGGAATGGACTGACGTTATCAGCTACGACAGTTTTACAGAATATAAAGAATTGTCTGTAAGTATTTTCTATTCATCTACCTGTACTAGGCCCGCGCGGTGGATTATGGCGGACTAACTCACAGAGATGAGGCCTGTGTCCCAGCGGGAACGTTACTGGCTGATCATAATAATGATTTTGTTAGCAGGTACCGACATCCGGGCTCCTTACCTAAAGTAAGACTAACCTGGATTAACCTGGTACTAAGAAACTAACTAGTATGTCATCACCAAGCGAAAACCCCAAAGGTGACAAGATACCTTAAAGAAATGGCTCACAAAATGGGGAAATTAATTGAATTTCTAGAAATCACAAATATTCCTTGTATATTATATACCTCCGATTCTATTGACCAAAGCTTCAATAACTGAAATATGAATTAACATAGATAAATATTAGTTTAAGGTGGACTCATTCACCAAGACTGTGTTGGTGGTAGTTTCCGGAGATAACCCTAGCCTAGAAGTATCAACACCGGATGGCTCAGAGAGTGCAGTGGAAAAAATTTTGGACACCAGACACACACAGGTATTCCATCATTATAGTAAATTTATAATACTTACCATTAAAGATCATAATTTCATGAAGAAAGATTGCAGCCATCAAGTCATTTAGCTAACTGTACTGTGTGATTGGTGATGTTATTCTGAGGAGCAAACAACAGGATTCCTTCTCATAACACAAGTCCTTAATTACCTTTAACGACAGCAGAAGAATATGCACTCCTTCCGAGTGTTCTTATCATACGAGACACGGGGGTATCACGTTATCACGTCATAAGTCATAAGTCATTTATTTCATAACAAAATACATTGTGCCGAAATTTTGTACAATGAAACAGTAGGTACAATACATTATAAACATAACAGTCGAAAAATAGTATAAAAGAATTAAAATTTATAATTATACTAGAGATAATATATAATGATGTCATATAATAATTTAAGAGTTAAACAATAATAATACAAAATGACACTATAAAAGGGAAAAAAAGAACAATATTAAGCATAAAAAATATTAAAATAATAACAGTCAACATATAATCATGTACAATCTCGAACCATAGTATTACGGTTGTCGCTTATCATCTAGGTACTCATCGACGCTGTAGTAACCCTTCCTCAATAAATATGTCTTTAATTTGTTCTTTAATAAGTTTACACTATTAATGCTTTTCAATTCTAAGGGAAGCTTGTTGTATAGAAATACTGATTGGTACCTAGGACTATGATGAACCACGTTTATTTTTGGTTGGATTGTATTTGGCAAGTCTTTGGCTCTTTTTTGAATTACAAATGCCGAATGGAAATTGTACTTATAGCTATTGCCCCAAAACTCAATACTGTATCTAAGCTTAGACTCAACCAAGGCAAAATAAACCATCCTAAGCTGGGCCAAAGTCAGTTCTTCCCTCAGGCTTCTAATTGCGTAGCACGTTAAGCCGTTGGTCCTGCGTCTGATCTCTATCCGGGCCTGTGCAATGTCGTCCCATCGGACTATAAGAGTAAGGGAAGAGGGAATGCACCTATGTCTGCGTACACACTTGTGCACTGTAATATCTCACGCGCTGAAGGCAAGTCTCCGTTGAGATTGCCCGCCAATATGGAGGTCAATTTCGGCCGTATTTTATCATACGACCGATACATTAAAACTTAACAATTTAGTTGTTATTATTCATTAAAGCAGTTATGATATAATTATTCACACTACTGCTTACCGGGATGATACCGCATCAAACGAAATACTTTTTTCAGACGTTTTATTCTGATACCGTTGAAAATTTAAATAATTAAAGAACATTTCCCCTAATTCGTCTTATTGCAGGTTGTCCGCCTGACGAAGCCGTCAATCGGTGACCACAAGGCCACAATCAGATGTCGAAACAAAACGTCCGTAGTACTATATAAAATGTTTGAGCTACCGTTGCGATTTGGATTTTCCACTAAGCTGCCTAGAAGTATGAGCGAAACTAGCCGAAGACCTATGCCAGGTAAAAGATTGTCATTTCCTTTCCTTTTCACAAAATAAAGGTGACCACCGTCCTTGTCGCATTGAAATGCTATCGAATTGACAAGTACCTACAAACGAAAACGATGGTACCTACGATTTGTACACTGACCTCTACTAATACCACTGGACTGGCGGCTGTCAAAGTGCTTTTGTGCCTATTTGATAATCGCCATTTTGGCGCTGTCAGACGTAGCGAGTGTCTGTGGTACTAAAACTAAGTGATGTCGAAACTTGTACTTGTTGTATTTAAATATAATTATCATTCTTGATAACTTTTGTATAATGCATTTATCAAGAATAACATTAAATTCGAACCAAATTAATTCAAAAAGCTAAATTACTTTACAGTAAACAAACACTTCCCTCGCAGCCATTTGCAATATACGTCAAAATTAGTTCTCTGGACACTCGCTAGTGGCGCTTCAAAAAGACACAAAAAAATTGCTGTCAAACGCTTGGAACAGCCTGTCCAGTGGTAATAATAGAGGTCAGTGGATTTGTAGTAGGTACCTAAGTATAGAATAGAAGGTAAAACTGGTGGGATTAAAATTTTACTGGACAATACCAAAACCTGAATAGGTTTAACAATCGCTGTAGCTCATGCATTAAGTACTTACCTAAATCATTTCAATATTTTTTTTTATAGGTAGAACCAACAAAATTCTAATAGATGCTACGCAAAGTAAAATGAAACTGGAAGCAATAGAAATTCAATTATCTAATGAAAAAGAGAAAAAAGCATTGGTGTTCGAAGAAAATTCTAGTACAGGAATGTACTTGACCGAAACTTTCATTGAACCTGGCATGGCCTTTTGTATTTGGGTGATTATAAGTTATTCAACTTTTTTTTCTATTATCCTTAGCTCTGACAATCAGATTATTATTTGATACGGAACTGCAAATGTTTGTAATGTTTATGACAGAACTCATTAACTTTCACAATGGATTAACAATGCTTCCTCGTGACTACACTTGTGTATTATAAAATTTGTTATTTTCATACAACACCTACTTATAATTTCAGGTGAAGGGCTATGACACGTCCACAAATGATGAGATTAAGGGTTCATCGGAAAATTTTATACCTCAATCAGGTAATTTTCTCCTTTTTCAACGGCCACTTATACCGGCTGACTTTTTTTACCGTCTAGACAAAAATAGAGTGTAAAAGTTGAACGGAGTAGAAGCCTATTGCGCAGAGCTTTCTTTTTTTTTCACATAAAATAAAATAAAAATCTCTTTTTTTTATATTGAATCCTTTGATTAGAGCAGGCTTCGATGACTTCAATCAAAGGATTGAATGTCGCTACGAATTCATTGTTATTTTCCGCGCGTAGAGAAGGGTGCATTTAAGTTGAATTTTTATATTATTTGAGAGATTTTAGGCTTCTATACCGTTCACCTATCATGCCCTGTTTTTGTCCACAAGGTAAAAAAAGGTCAGCCGGTATGTTTGTCATTTGCCTTTAATTTTGCTCGATCATTCTTACCACAAAGATGGTCTCATTTCGATCAAGATCATCAATAAATGTTACCTTTGAGTATAAATTACTGATTTATGTACCCAGGTCCAAGGGCCAAGGGTTCAAGATGGACAGAACCGCAATCAGAAATATTAGATGCCGAACCATTGATTGACTTTGGCACAAATGCAACATTTGCGTGTAAAGTTACTGGTTACCCAGAACCCAACATATCGTGGGAAGATGACGCCGGAGTCATTTTGCCGTCAGAGGTAAGATTGCAAAAAAGTTATTATGTACATCTCACAAGATTTTACAAAGCAATATAAAGCTATCAATGCCATACATGTTACAACTGAGAGCCAAGACGTAAAGTACTTATGGGGGTTTGATATGGCAAAATCATACCATGAATTTCTCCCTCTCTTACTTCTACAAAGTATTAAAGTTGAATTTTCTGAGCCCAGCTTGTTTTATGATTTCAACAGTAACTTGGTGAGTTTACGACGACATAGGTGGGTATCTACATTTATACAACCGATTCTCTTTTGTTACAGAGTGTATTATTGGAGATACCTTCACTGTACATAAGTTACGTCAGCATAGAAAATGTTACAGTAAATTCTACAATTTACTGCAAATCAAAAAACTCGGAAGGTGAAACCTCTCATAGTTTAAATCTGTATGTTTACAGACCGTACACATTTGACGTCATTCAAACCCCTGCAGGTATTGTAACTATTCTCACTTTTGTAGTTAAAATAATATAGGTAGACTAAGTAAAAGTTTAGGTTAATAAATAAAGGAAAACATTTCTGGCGGGTACTACCTAAACCGATAAACGGCAACCATAAACCCGCGGGTTAAAGTTGGTACAATCGGTCAGTTTTTAAGATTCCGTACGTCCTAATAAAAAAAACGGCACCCTTATAGGAACACTCGTGTGTCTTTCTGTCTGTCCGTCTGTCACAGCCAATTTGCTTCGAATCTATCGGACAGATTATGTTAAAATTTGGTACACATATGAATTTCTGTGACCCTAACACAGACAGCATCTGCCTAGCCTTTTTCCAACTATGTTGGGGTCGGCTTTCAGTGTAACCGGATGCAGCTGAATACCAGTATTTTACATGGAGCGACTGCCTATCTGACCTCCACAACCCAGTTACTGGGTAAGACTAGTTGTCAGACTTTCGGGCTTCTGACTACCCGTAACGACTGTCAAAGATCCAGAATGACAGCCGGGACCAACGGCTTAACGTGCTTTCCAAGGCACGGAGGGGTCACGGAATGTAAAGATGGTCACCCATCCACAGACCAACCGCGGCAAGCGTAGCTTAACCTGATCGATCGGCCTGTGCGGCTGTTATTATTTAGCCACGAGCCCCTCACACCTCCCACACACGTGTAAAGTAAATAAATGAGTTTTGATAACAATTTAGCTAACCTCGAATTTTATAGGTTTTTCGTAGGTATTACGAGAAGTTCGCTTATACATGTATAGCTTGAGTGTCGCCGTGAGTACCTATTTACCCGTTATATTCAAAATACAGTGTTTGTTATTATAGGGATAGCCTCAGAAGTATTTGCAGAAATAAAATCCAGTAATATCTCCACAGCACTTTAATTACAATTCTCCTTTTCCTCTACAGCGGTTGCGCGATGTCTGCCGATCGCAACGACTGTCAGTTATACTTATAACGTTATGACGTTGTAAATACACTATCTTAAATTAACATAATGGCTATTCACAAACGATTATTCATCTACAATTAGTTGATAATTAATAGTACATTTAATTATTATTATTTAGATTCATAATGCAATATATTTCATTATAAATAAATTAAAAAATGTTTTAAACTTTAAAATCTGCCTAACTGTTCCAGTGTTGCTACTTAATAGAGTCAATACAACATCTTTTAGAGGTATAATAATTCCAGGATACATAAAATAATATTAATCAGACGTACATTATACTAATTAGGCTTACAGCTCGGCCTTCCTGTGAAAGCGAGTCCCTTCGCGAAAACGAATGAAGTTACTATTATCGGGATAAACCGAGTATCTTTTTTTTTTTTTATACGTTTATTACAACATTAATGAATTGAGGAAGGAATCATTGCTGTTATTATTATACCACTGTACAATTGGCAATGAAATAATTATTTTCATGGTCATAGGACCCAAACTAAATAGAACCTGTAGCTCGTAAAGTGCCACAGACTGATACTAAAACATTAACAAAAAAAACTTCAAATGACATGACAACATTAATAATTAGTTAACATTAACATTTTTTTAACATTAAATGTATTATGTTCTGACATAAACATCTACACGGATCTGACATCTAGACACGAAACAAACACAAATGCTGATCGATGCTTAAAATTACTTACACAATTTAATATACTCGAAATAATGTTATTAAGCCATAGTACATTAAATTTAATAGTAATTTATTTATATTAGATTAATATAAATAAACACTAAAGAACAAGAACATAACTTTTATTTATAAATTTATTTTTTTTACTCACTATCTGAACCACTTTCATCACAACTACTTTCCAAGTTTCTACTAAAATTTAACCAGGGCTGCATTTTGTCGATTGTTACGACGGCTTCGTAACGACGATTATTTTTGCGCGATAGGGGAGTATCTTCGATGACATATCTATCGTTGGGGAGTACTTTTATTACCCGGTACGGACCCTGATATTTGACAACCAATTTTTGTGATTGCCCATCGTTAGGAACCTGTCGCTCTACACGTACTAAGTCTCCTACTGAATAATTCGTCGCTGGTTTCCTACGGCGGTTAAACCTTTCCCTATCTTTAATCTGAGTCTCCCTTATTTTATTTCCAGCTACGTCCCTTACTTCTGCTAATTTCTCCGCCGAAGTTACGGTCACGGTATCGTCTAAAACCTCACTCAATACGCTTTCAGTCCTACACTTAATGTTGAATCCGAAAAGTAACTCTGATGGAGTCTTTTGTGTCGTCCTAAGAGTCGTTGTATTTAAACCTAATTGTATATCGAGAATTTGTTCATCCCAAGACTTTTCATCTTTACCGTGGGCTGAAGTAGAAAGGGCGTCTAATATGGTCCTGTTGAATCTTTCAACTTGACCATTCGCCCTGGGAGTTGCCACGGCATTCATAACGTGCTTAATGCCGTATAGCATTACAAACTCCCTAAAAACCCCGCTAGCGAAGCTGGTGCCCCTGTCGGTGATAAGGCGTGTTGGAACCCCAAAGTAGCTGATATGGTCTTTGAGAACTTTTATCGTGGTCGCCGATTTGGTGTCTCTAACCGGTTTTACGATAACATATTTTGTAAAACCGTCGACCAAAACGAGTAAATAACAATTGCCCTTTCTACTCCTTATGAATGGACCCAAGTGGTCAGCATGAACCGTATGAAACGGTACGCTTGGCCTTTCTATAGGGTGCAATTCACCTTCACGCTTACCACCAGGTGTTTTGTGGTGTGAGCATTCGAGGCAGGATGAAACGTATTTCTTAACGAATTTGCGCATTTTGGCAAACCAGTAATTTTTACGGATTCGCTGTAAGGTTTTATCATAACCACAATGACCGACGTCATCGTGATTCATTTTTAAAATCTGCCAGCGAACGCCTTTCGGTACCAGCCATTTTATTTCATCCCCGACTATTCTGTAGACCCTACTGTTTTTCAATTTATAGTTTTTATGAATATCCATCACTTGCTCTGAACCAGGATCCGATAACGTCTCTTTTATCTTCCTGACCTCTTCGTCAGCAGACTGTACGATAGCAATCCAGTCTTGCTCGCAAGTTTCGATAGTTAGGACATCAAAACACGTTGTCGGCTCTGATTCGCTTCCATCAACTGGATTGCGACTCAGCGCGTCGACGTGAGACATGCGCAATCCCGAACGGTACTCAATGGTGCAGTCATATTCTTGTAACTGTATCCACCACCGGGCTATTCGTGGGATCAAATCGCGTTTGATTAACGTTGCTCGTAATGCGTTGCAGTCGGTGAGTATTTTAAAGGGAATTCCGATGAGATAGACGCGAAAACGATTGAGTGACGCAATTACCGCCAATGTTTCTAGATCGTACGAGTGAAGTTTTTGTTCATCTATGTTAGTTTTTCGACTAAAATACGATACAGGGTGGAACACACCGTTTGAGTTAGCCTGTAATAAAATACCAGCTAGTCCGGCTTTGCTAGCGTCAGTATGCAATTGGGTTTCCGCACTATGATTGTAGAGCGCGAGAATGGGTCTATCAACCAGGAAAGCTTTGATTTTGTTAAATGCTAATTCCTGACATTCGTCCCATGCCCATTTAATATCTTTTTTTAATAAATCTGTTAGAGGGGCTGCTAATATGGCATAATTCATAACAAACCGCCTAAAATATCCCGACAGCCCAAGGAATTGTCTCAATTCATGTTGATTCCTGGGTGTCGGGAATTTAGATACCGCCTCAGTTTTTCTTTGGCCGGGTCGTATACCTTCGGAACTAATCTCGTAACCGAGAAAGTCTATTTTGTTTAGAAAAAAGTGGCATTTGTTTAATTTTAGTGTTAGACCACCCTTTTGAAGAAGTATTAAAACTTCTTCCAATCGTTGTAGTCCTTCGGTGACGTCCTTAGCTGGGATAAGGACGTCATCCATGTAAACTATCGCATATATGATCTTAGCCTCGAGAAGTATTTTATTGATAGTGCGCTGGAAGACTGATGGCGCATTTACTAGACCAAACGGCATCCAATTATATTCATATTGGCCGTCTGGTGTCACAAAAGTGGTTTTGTGTCGTGACTCTTTAGCGATTGGTATCTGGTAATACCCAGAAGCTAAATCAAGTGACGTAAAAACTTTGTTCCCTGACAGCTGATCTAACTGATCCTCAATCCGAGGGAGAGGGTAATGTTCCTTTTTAGTTTTGCGGTTCAAGGCACGGTAGTCAACGCACAAGCGTTTATCTCCCGTTTTCTTTTGTACCAGAACAATAGGGCTCGCGTAAGATGAGGTAGATTCTCTAACAATACCGTGGTCGACCATTTCCTGCACCATATTTCTTACCAAAACACGGTCCGCGTAAGACATACGATATGGCCTATAAACAACTGGTTCTGAATTCTCAAGCTCAATCACCATCTCTGTCAGATCTGTGAACCCCAAATCGTCAAGTCCCTTTGAAAAGCAGTTACTATATTTATTAATCAGTTGTTTTAAATTTAATTTATCTTCTTCACTTAGAGCATCGTTACAGTTCAAAACGTCATTGTTTTGGGATTCACAGATTGTGACATTGCACGAGTTTAAGATATTTTTCGAATTGCCAACATCCTTGTATTGTACTCGTGTCAAAAGGGTTCCTTTCTCTAGTGTGATTGGACTGGGTGATGCATTGTGAATCAGTAGCGCGCTACGCCCACCCTTTACCTGATATTCTCCAGGGAGGAGGTAGTATTCCTTCCCTTCTGGACCCCGCAAGGAATCATTAACATAAACTCGTGCATCTACGCTAGGCTCAGTAGAAACTTGCACAGCGCGTAAAGTATTCGATGGGATTTCAGCATCGTCGCTGGTTACAAGACGCATTTTAACGCTCGGAATTTTGTTAAATATCACAGCGGTAGGGGTTTTTGTAATGATTATATCTGGTTTCTCGGTAAAGGAATGTCCTAATAGAACTGACTGGTTGATTACGAAATCGTTTACTACATATAAATTTATCGTCTCCTTTATGCCCTGAACTTCTACGGAAACAATCGCCATACCTACTGGAGAGATCAGATTAGCGCCTATACCCCTAAGAACAGGTAAATCTTCTGGTACTACAATGTCTAAGTTGAGTTCCCTAGCTTTTGTTAGCTTTATAAGAGAACATTGACTCCCTAAATCTAGATGACAATCTAAATTATGGTTATTAACTTTGATCTCAAGCATGTACTTAGCAGTCAAGTCTTCAGATAAACATAATTGAGACACTTGTTTTTCGGGTTTGTTATTATTTAGGGTAGTTTCCTTTTCGCGATCTTTATTCAAGCGTTTGTTTTTAAAGCAGTGAATTGACAAATGACCCGATTTATCGCAAGTGACGCACTTAGCTGGGGGTTTATCACATCGGAAACTTGGATGACCTATTTGATCGCAATTGTAGCACGTTATTTTCAAACCCGCTGGTTTTGATAAAAGAGTTGTACCCTTACGTTCGTTTCGGGATTTTAAACTAAAATCAGGATTTTCACGACCATGCCCTATTTTCACAGTTCTGAAATATTTCAGCACTTGCTCTGGCTCAGAGAATTGTGCAGCCTGTGCACCTATTTTAACAGCCCTATCTTCAACGCCGTATAGCAAGCAATCGACAGCCTGACGCCCATAGATCTTACATCTGTTTAGCAAATTAATTTTGGCATAATAGTAATGTTCAAGTGACTCTCCATATTTAAGCCTTTTCCCAAGCATTTCAGTCAAGAGTTCAGCATAGTCTTCGCGAACAGGAAAAGATTCAATCAACTTCTTTTTCCACTCACTCCACGTATACATCATCGTTGGCCAACTTTGATACCAAGTCTTCGCTACCCCTATCAACTTCGTCAGGGCGTAGTGAATTATTTCTCTATCTTCCCAGCCATCAATTTCTGAACATTCTTCTACCTTTGTCAACCAAGTCAAAATAGTTTGCTCATTTGTCATAGGATCAAACTCGGGAACAATGTTAGTATTAAAAGGCAACTTCGACTTATCTGAACTCTTAACTGATTGCAAAATTGACAAAAATTTATCTAAAATACTCTCAGTGGAATCTACACTCCTAGGTTTCTTAGAAGTAGATGACATTAGTTGCTCACCCTGGTCTGCTCGCTCAAGATGATGGCTCCTCTTCCAGTCACGTCTGGAACCCAAACTCGAGTCCCTATCGTCCTCCGGTCTCCTTGCTCGTCGACTCGTACTTCTCTCTCTGGTACCCTCACGACTATAGGATCCAGCGCTCGACGAACGGCTACGCCTTGACCTCGAAGGCGTACGAAGCAATCTCTGCTTAGCCCTTTGTGGACGAAGCACCCTTCGTCCTTGACGCTCTCCGTCAATATTGTCACAATTATTATCAACCTCAGTATCACGCACCCGTCATACCCCTGGTTATTCCGAATGTGTCCTCCTAGCCTGGGGGTCTACTCCCTAAGCACGAAGTCCGTCGTTTCGGCCTTCGTTACGGGCGTTTCCTACTCCCTATCACCTACGGACGGATGATTCGTTCGGGGCCCGAACGAAGAATCAATGCCACACCGATTTGACAGTTGTCCCTACTCCCGATGTGTTTTTGCCCGTCCGAACAGTTGAACTTGACAATGGTTTCTACGGATAGTTATGTCAGTTGATACGACATCAAAATAGTTCTCGTGCTGTAGACGAAAGTTACCAGTTTATAAGATCCTAACTATGGCTGCTTGTTTAATTATTGAAGAAGCTTTACAGGAAGAATTTAGGCAACGCAGATATTATTTACGCCTAAATTCTAGATTGTTTTTCATGTAAAATTGTCATTGCCTGCTGTGTTTTAACACAATATATCGGGCGGGCTTAGAAGCACCTACCCTCAGCGAGGAAGACCTGCAATTAGAGCGCAATAGACAGGGAGATGTGTCTACCTCTATAGCTATGGCGATATCCTCTCCTCAAGCTCATCAGCAAAGGCAAAGAGCGAGAGACATTAGTGCAATTGCTGGAAAAAAATAGGAACTTATGCAGTCTCACAAGAAAACTTTCGAAATAAAACATAAAATGCATAGGATATTTGTATTTATATTATTGACTAGCTGCGCCCCGCGGTTTCACCCGCATAAGTATCGATCCCGTGGGAATATCGGGATAAAAAGTATATTCAATCTTTCTGAGAGATTTTCTTTATATTTTTTTCCGTAAGAACCTTGTACAGAGTATTAGAAAACTACAAAAAAAAAAAATCAGCCAAATCGGTCAAGCCGTTTTCATGTTATGTCGTGACAACGGAAAACGGGTTTCATTTTTATATATATAGATTAGGGTATTTATTTTGTGAACTTTTTTATTTTCCTTACAGGACTTAATGGGTGTTGGGACTGGTGGAAAACAGACATACATAAGTACATAAATATACGCTGATAAACACATTACCCTCCTTTGCATCGCGCAGTCGAGTAAAAAGAGACAATGTTTCGGGATTTTACCATTAGAGTTTAGTACATACTAGGTTTTGCCAATAACGGTTGATATACACACATCAAAAGTGTCTAGGGATCAAGCATTTTTATGCGGATTTCTTGAGATTGAGATGTGGCTTTGTAATAAATTTATGATTTTATAAATTTATATGGATCCTTTTTGGTGCATTTCATAATTTGAATCAGGAACTGTGAATCAAATTCGAGTAAAAGATGAAAATCAGCTGTCAATATTTTCCCTATAAAAACATACAACGCATTGAAGACATTATTAGTGCATTTATTACATTATTAGAGAAAACTGTTATTTCAGTCTTTTTTTCGAACTTTTGTGTTAGTGGTTCAAATGTCAAAAATCCCTTTATTAGGAAAATGGCAAATTTCTTTATTAATGCAAAGGTGACTTGGTTTATCGTTACTGTGACAAACGAAAACACTTTATTTGATGAATCCTTAAAGAAAATTTTAATTAATATCAATCAGGAGAAAAGTTATTGCAAAAATATATGTTGATCCCTAGACACTTTTGATGTGTGTATATTGGATTTTTTTGGAATAAAACAATTAATTATCTTTAATCATTTATTTCAATTACCTATCAGTCAAAACATTACATATTTTAAATTATTCTCATTTTATTATCATTTCTTCAGTGGATGTAGAGGCTTGCTCCTGGGAAAGTGGGTCAGCAGGTGTAGCAGCATGGGTGGGTGAGGTGGCGACTGGCTCTCTTACAGGTGGAAGCTGTACAACAAAAACTGAATGTCATTGACGGATACAACAGAAAATACACACATCAAAAGTGTCTAGGGATCAAGCATTTTTATGCGGATTTCTTGAGATTGAGATGTGGCTTTGTAATAAATTTATGATTTTATAAATTTATATGGATTCTTTTTGGTGCATTTCATAATTTGAATCAGGAACTGTGAATCAAATTCGAGTAAAAGATGAAAATCAGCTGTCAATATTTTCCCTATAAAAACATACAACGCATTGAAGACATTATTAGTGCTACTGTTTCCCTACTACTGATTAAAACCAACGTTATTATGGAGCGGCGACGTCATTTAAGCAGGGAAGAAATGCTCAGAGCCGTGGGAATGATAGAAGCTGGTTCCCGGCAACGTACTGTGGCTTTAGCTCTGAATACAAGTCAGAGTGTTATCAGTCGACTTTGGACACGTTACCGAAGCACTGGTACCGTGGCTGAGCGCCATGGAGGACGGTATCGCTGCACCACACGGAGACAAGACCGATACATTCAAATCTTAACTCGAAGAGCTCCAACAATAACCGCCATGATGTTAGCCGTGAGGCTTCATCACTCTTCAGGGAACTTAATTAGCGACCAAACAGTCAGAAACCGCTTGCATGAAGTGAACCTTCATTCCCGAAGACCGCTACGGGTACCACCTATAGCAATGCACAATCGTAGGATTCGATATCAATGGGCTCTTGAACACAGAAATTGGGCAGAAGAACAATGGCGTTTCGTGTGCTTTTCTGATGAGTCTCGTTTTGGTATGAGACCGGATACAAGACGTATACGACACTGGAGAACCCCTGGACGCCAACAGCGATTAAAATCCTGCCAGGAAGTCCATCCTTATAGTGGTGGAACCATCATGGTATGGGCGGGTATTTGGATCGGCGGAAGAACTGAGTTGATTTGGATCAGAGGCAACCTCAACGCTCAAATTTATGCTGAGACGATTGTATCAGACGTCATCGTTCCTCTACAAGTGCAAATCGGTCCCTTATTTCAGTTAATGCATGATAATGCACGACCGCACACCGCAAGAGTTGTAAGACAGACTCTCGCCGCAGCTAACATCAATGTCCTGCCCTGGCCTGCTCAGTCGCCAGACTTGAACCCGATTGAGCATGCATGGGATATGCTACAGAGAAGAGCTCTGCCGAATATGGAGGGTATCCAGTCGCAAGAAGACCTTTTTTTGTTGTTGCAACGAACATGGGCGGCCATTCCACAGCGTGATTTGGATGAACTCATTTTGAGTATGCCAAACCGATGTTCTTGTGTTGTTAGTGTTCGCGGTAGAAACACGGATTATTAATTGTTTAAGTTACCCAATAAAATTTTAGAGAAAACTGTTATTTCAGTCTTTTTTTCGAACTTTTGTGTTAGTGGTTCAAATGTCAAAAATCCCTTTATTAGGAAAATGGCAAATTTCTTTATTAATGCAAAGGTGACTTGGTTTATCGTTACTGTGACAAACGAAAACACTTTATTTGATGAATCCTTAAAGAAAATTTTAATTAATATCAATCAGGAGAAAAGTTATTGCAAAAATATATGTTGATCCCTAGACACTTTTGATGTGTGTATATACTTAATTGTGCACTTATCCGTAATTTTATATTATTTAATTTAAAAAAAAGGCACGGGAAAGACTCCATACACATAATTATAAATACAATGTTGCTTTTAGTTCTTTACCTCTGAAACAAGCTTACTATCATAAATTATAAATGTAATTCTTACCAATTGAAAAGCTGGCACTCTTGATTCGGTTTGCGGCTCTCCGAAACCCTCTCCCATTATCGGTAGCATCTTCAATTCCACTTGGGAGAGGGTTGGTGCTACCGATGGGCCTCCACCTGTAACACTTGCTGACCTTCTGGCAGCTCCAGCCGCTTTTTTAGCAAGATGTTTTTTGTCAGACCACACCTAAAATTTTAATATTTGGTTAATTTTATAAAGCAATATAAAAACCACTATACTCGTAAGTACTCCTACAGATAAGTATTTGGAGGATGACTGATTATCATTGTATTCACTTTACTGATGACAAATATTGACGAGTAATGTATTAAACTCACCCTTTGCCACTCACTGCTCGACGGACTAGTGCAACTTCCCATTGAGTTAAGGGAATTGCACAGGTTTTCCCACAGCCGTTTTGAGTGAACTCTTCCGTCGTCGGCACCCCTCAATAATCCGCGAGCCAATTCTTGGTTCTCACCCATAAAATCGAGAAGGGCCTCAATTTGCCCATGTGTCGCTGCAGCGGTTGGGGCCGTTTTACACAACAAAAAGCTAATAAATATTAATATTGAAAATATTAAAACTTCTCGGCTAACAATTTGACATTTCATTTGAAAATTCCCTTTAAAAAGTAAACAGGCAAAGGTATCAACAGGATGATGCCGGTTTCCGGTCAAAAATGGCAAAAATCATTCAATTATATATTTAAAAACATAATAAAAAGTATATTTTTATAAATGTGGTCTTTTTCTAACGACAAAAGTATTAATTTTTGTTTACTAAGCTAGAAAACTACAAAATAAGTAAACCGGTAATCGACCGGTAAAATAGCGTAACTCTATCGCCATACGTCTTTCGTTCACGAATATTGTCTATGATTCCGTTTGAAACTGATGAATCCGAAATCGTTAGGGAGTAGGGTTCATTCCGACGTATCGGATTACTGTCGGACGGGCCCGTTACCTCGTTGACGGACTTAGGGAGTAGACCCCCTGACCCTCATCCATGGGTACTCTTGGCCAAGTTGCGTAGCTAGACTCACGCCTCAAGTCTACCACTTCCCGACCCTGACCCTCAAACCTGGGTACTCCTGGGTCCGAACTAAGAGTCCTATAATCTCGGTCTCGACTCTTCTTTCCCTCCAGACGACAGCTTAGTAAACCATTATTTTTAACATCACTAAGATAGATTAAGTTTATGCAGCTATATGTATAGTTAATTAATAGTAGCTTAATCACTCCTGATTAAGCTCTATCTTTATCACACACACTGCTACTACCACTGTAGCACACCACAGAATGTTCAGCTCGAAATACTACAAACGTTTCAGGAACAGGGAAAAAAAAACATTTACTCTCTTTGATTGCAAGAATCGGGCCCAGTACCCTCGCCAATCGCGGGTAACGACAAATAATGTTTGCAAAATATTTGTGTTACTTGCTTTGCACAGCAAGCAATAAAAAAAAACAACAATGTTACTTTCGACAAGCGTGGGTACTTACCCAAACGCCAAACAGTTAAAAGGTGATTCCATTTATCTTATTGTGAAACAGTATGTTTATTTGTTAAATACTCTTTTTTACAGTAAACTTTCATACCAACTAGCAACCCGTTATAATTATCACTTTAAACAAGAGATAAATAGCCTCAATTCGATTTACATACTTTTTTTTTGACAAAAATCATACATTTTTCACGTTATAAAATTTGAATCAAACAATGAAGTTGTTGGTATAAATAAATGTACTTACGTTTTTCTCGTAGGCATAAGTCGAAAAGATTAATACTTTTCGTTGATCCCACTTCTGAAGCTATAGGGATAGCCTCAGAAGTATTTGCAGAAATAAAATCCAGTAATATCTCCACAGCACTTTAATCACAATTCTCCTTTTCCTCTACAACGGTTGCGCGATGTCTGCCGATCGCAACGACTGTCAGTTATACTTATAACGTTATGACGTTGTAAATACACTATCTTAAATTAACATAATGGCTATTCACAAACGATTATTCATCTACAATTAGTTGATAATTAATAGTACATTTAATTATTATTATTTAGATTCATAATGCAATATATTTCATTATAAATAAATTAAAAAATGTTTTAAACTTTAAAATCTGCCTAACTGTTCCAGTGTTGCTACTTAATAGAGTCAATACAACATCTTTTAGAGGTATAATAATTCCAGGATACATAAAATAATATTAATCAGACGTACATTATACTAATTAGGCTTACATTATGTAGAAGTGTACCTAGCATAAGCATAATAAGCGTACCAATTTACTTTAATTATTTAAACGTTTAATTAAAACAATAATATTATCATTGAAGAGCCATTTCGGTATTACCTACCTGAATAGAGTATTTATATTCTATTTATAATTACAATCTATTTATAATTTAATCTCAGTAACTAACGTACATAAATTTACACTAATCTGGACCTAAAGCATAAACAAAAGATTCCAAAACTTTGTTTTATATAAAACTAGCTGACCCCGCAAACGTCGTTTTGCAAAAAAACAAAAATAGGGGTATGAAAAATAGATAGTAGCCGATTCTCAGACCTACCCGATATGCACACAAAATTTCATACAAATCGGTCCAGCCGTTTTAAAGGAGTATGGTAACTAATACTGTGACACGAGAATTTTATATATTAGATAGATAGCTATCTGGAGTTCACTAATGTTGAGAATATAATTAGTTTTTAGGAGTCATGAATGCTTACATAGGTGCCTAAAATCAACTTAACTAATAAATAATTTTGTATGGCTGTAGACGGGTGCCTACAGCCGGGCAGACGTACCTACTTTTTGAAGCAAATCATTAGAATCTTAAGTCATTAACTTATTAGGTATTAATTTGAGGTAAATGGGGACGTATCATGTAACAATATACTTAATCAGTTCAAAAATGTATTCTCTTTCAAATATTTTATCCTAATTTTAACCAACGGTTCATTTGTATATTATGGTTGGGTTCTTGTAGAGAGATCGTTTTTTTTATTATAAACATAACTTTCTGGATGTGGGGCCCAAGTCTGCTATTTTCATAAATTCGTCATTCCAATACCATACCATTATCATTTTGCTAAAAGTTAGTAATCTGCTAAATTCATAATGGTCGATCATTGGTCGGTCAATGCTCTCTTAATATAATTGTGTTATAATGACATTATCGTATTGCCATGATTATAAAACCCATTAGTAGAAATGATTTTCGAAAAACTACTACAAAATTTGAACATATTCATGCCAGATTTCATTTTATATTTGTACATATTATGTGTTAGTGTTATAACAATCTAAAGTAGTAAGAAGTTTAGCAGATTACCGCCTAAGTCAGTCATTCATTTGTCATTATGTACGAGATTACCATTCTACGCCATTTCTTTCAATGGAGTGTCAGTGGTTGACCATTGGAAAGTCATAATGACGCCATTATATTAGTAGATTAGCAAAATTGTAAAAATCAACAATTATGAAATAAGAAAGAAAGAAAGAAAAAGTATTTATTGCGACTCATACAAGAGGATCACAAACTAAATTAAACACAGTCTAAATTAAAATACCAAAACAAAAACTAAAAAAATTAAAAAGTAACAAAAAGAAAAATGAAACAAAAAGTCCTATACGAGGCCAAGAGGCTCCCTATCTCAGCATGATGCTGCGATATTTAAAAATAAATATCGCAGCGCTGGTATTCTGATAGGGCCCGCTGTGATGTCATGGGCAGTTACAGAAAAAAATAATAACAAAAGAAATAAAAAATAAATAAATAACATAGATTACGTAAAATAATATCAAATAAAATATATCCGCGCCAGACGTAACCTCATTACTTGTCTATGCCTTGAGTGTCATAATGATGTCATAGACTATAGACACTGTGGCATACTGTGCAAATCAATGATAGACCATTCTGACACTATTGTAATAGCAGACGTGAGGCCCTGGTTGTTTTTATTTATGAGATATCTGTTTGAGTTACTTTTTGACATTGTACAGTATCTAACTAACGGAAGGCAAAATATATTTAAAAAACTTAGAGGTGATTTTTCCATCGCCATATAATTTTATCCGAGGAATAATTTTGAATTTTTGACAGTTCTTTCATGCACAATCTGTCAGACGACAATTTTAAATAACGAATAAAATTTTTCTGTCGACAGAAAAATTAGCCCTTCTCGTAATAGAGGGTAATAGGCACTTATCATTCCAGATCAAACAATAGAATATGGCAGTGAAGGTAAGCTACACTGTGAAGTGATAGCATACCCCGCGGTGGAGACAAAATGGTACCACAACGACACTGAAGTGATCTCGTCTGATGACCTGCAGATAGACCCAAAGACAAACACCTTGTGGATCAAAAACATGACTGTCAGCAACATCGGCGAGTACAAGTGCGAATTGACGAACGAAGCCAACATAAAAACTTATAGCGCTCTTGTTACAATTTCAGGAATAGGTAACCTAGTTGAGAATATACTGTATAATAAATATATAGGCAGATCAAAGCTCATGTTTTCTCTTTATGAGAAGAGTCCTTTGGTTCTGCAAGGGAATAATGATAGGCTGGTACTATCTATTATTTAGTTCTGAGCTTCCCTCATCCAGTGGATTTCTGCAGCTTTCACAAGGTCATCGGCTCACCTTGTCGGACGTCATCCAACGCTACGTCTTCCGTTATGCGGTCGCCACTCCGGAACCTTTCGGCCCCATCGGCCATTTATTCTGCGAGCGATGTGCTCTGCCACTTCAGTTTGGCAATTCTTCGGTCGAAATGGGAGGTGCTTTGAGGAGGCCTGTGTCCAGCAGTGAACTTCTTTCGGCTGAAATAAGGACGATTATTTGTTTACTAGCTGCGCCCCACATAAGTGTTGATTCCGTATGAATATCGGGATAAAAAGTAGCATAATTATGTTAATCCAGGGTGTCAGCTACCTCCTTATAAAATTTTATCAAAATTGGTCCGGCCATTTGAGCGTGAAGAAGTAACAAACATATAAACACACACACTCAAAAACTTTCGTTATAATATTTGTGTGATAAATATAGATATTGAATGGATAATATAAACATATTTCCTGTTTCACCAGAAATGCAGAAATTTCTAATGTCTTATCTAGTAAATAATTTCATACACGTTCTGTTTCAGTTTTTACTTATCTGGTAGATAGTGCCAGATACTGAAAAACAGGTAATGTAAGTTTTTAAAGCCAGTTAATTTATATTGAAGTATTTTGCAGAGGCACCTCAAGTGGAAGTAGAAAAGACAAATACGACGCTGAAGCTGGGAGATTGGAGTTACCTTGAATGCAGGTAAAACTCTACAAGGTGGAATTGAAGTCATGGGCATTATTTTAACCTAAGGCACTACTCACGATACTGATTGCATTAGGGCTATTAATACGCAAATCAAAAATATTATTAATGCAAGTAAGGAAAACCTTAAAAATGTAGTAAGTCAAATTGCACAAGGCTTATTATTGCAAATAAACACTTAAAGTAATTAAAACAAAATACTTCGTTAACGCCAATAAATGTTGAAGTATTAAAATCTTAAAGCGCAGTACAGCGCATAGCGAAATGTAAACAAACAACAACGTCATAGAGCGGCCGACCTGCGCGCGCGCGGGTTTTTCCTTACAAGTAATAATAACAATGGGCTAAAAGACATGCCGTCCGGCCACAGTAAATAAACAGTAGGTTATCTAAGGCCGCCCGCCGAGTTATTAGCCTACTCTTGCGTTGATACCCAGGGTTGTCACTTTTACTTTTAGTTAATATTTTCGAACAAGCAGCACTTGCACAGCAAAAAATATTTATCACCTATTATTTTTCTTTCATGATACCTTACTTTAATATCTAACTATCTGATGACGTAGGGTTTTGTGTAGATTCACCTAATAATGTATTACAAATTTGAACTTGAAGGTAGCGTGATGGACTATTTCCCAGGTTTACCAGTTTTGTATACAAAAGTCGTTATATTTACAAAATGAAACCATATCTAACAAAAATAACTGTTGCATTTAGTATAATACACATCACCTTACAATAATAAACAAAAAGAACAGACCTCTTAACACATTTTTTTCATACGATAAGCGAAACAAAAACAAGTGTCAAGTGGCCGACCCGAACGCCGGCCAAAAAAATGCGATGTACACACAAGTATATAAGTCGATCGTCAGACTACCGGAACCATATTTGGATTGAACAACACATCAGACAATAGAAAAAATAATAATTTCAAAAGTAATTAATTTGCAATATTAATTATTGTGAAATTGCCCTTATTACAACTATACCTACGCGAAAAATATGTTTACCTAAACGATGTTTCGTACTCAATCCTCTATTTTATAGTAAAACTAGACTTCTTAAAATGATTTTATTCATGTATTTTATTCTTTGGTTACTAACATAATTTTTAAGTATACCTACTAACATAAATATGGATCACTGTGTCTGATGTAAATAAATAATAATAATAATAATAATAAAATAAACTTTAGCTCTAAACATAGTATTCAGAAAAATGCGACTCGGCTACGCTCGTAATAAAGCAAATAAACTGTGAAATAAACAATACAATACCATATTTTCTAATAATATTTAAGTATAAGTAGGTACTTACATTTCTGGTTGAGTAGGAAGTATGAAGAATGATAAGTCCGGGTTTGCGAAATCATTATTGAGGCACCCGAAAACACTACAATATTTTTTTCCCCTTTTTGAAGTCATGATACTCGTAATTTACGACAAGTGTCCGCCGCCCGCGCCGGCGAGAGTTGACGAACGCAAGCGGTCATGTAGCGTACGCGCGTGCTCACAGTCGCGCTGCACAGCCCGCACTGCCGCCACCTTATTCCCCCATATATTATACTAGCGTGTGCGTGAAATCGCGTGCCGACATGGCGCGCGGCGCGCACGCACACATTCAAACCGAGAGCGGCACGTTTGTATGAAGATGTTTTACTGTATATTTATCTACTGTGGTCCGGCGGGATTCCCTGAACTCTCTCCGTCCCGCTCCCTCATTCGCAAAAATACGAATATCACCCCCGCGCGAGGTTGCTTCCCGCCGAAACACGAACGACCCCGGAACCAGTGTCATAACGACTGCGCAGGTGCATTGACGCGTTATTGATTTATTGATCTCGTGACGTAATCCCCGTACTCGCCGCTCGCGTCATACAGTGCTTGGATTGCAGTGTATTAAGTGTTAGTGTAGTAATTGTGAACACGATGCCTCGACCGCGTAATGTGCAGGCTACGTACACCAACCAACAATACCCACAAATGGTTGTAATTTACGATCGCACAAGAAATTTAGTATGAACTCGTGAAATGTTCCATCGCCACCCTATTCCTTCACGGGGTCTCATTCCACCAGAACCACTCAGAGCCTGTTGGATTTTTCGTTTTTTCACGTGCCAGCACATGCACAAGCTCGTGGAAGAGCACCCGTTTACCCTCTGTCACTACCGACAAATAAGGTTTTTTCAAAACAATCCACAAGCTAGGTACGTAAATGTTGTTTTTTAATGTATGTTGGTTGACGTAGTTTTGACCGTCCTAAGCCGGCAAAGTACGAAGGGAAAGTTGGAATTTATTATGAATCAATTCATTGGCAACTTACGAATGTCATGTGAGTCGGGCGGGGGTGTACCTACGCATTTGCTATCGAGAAGCGCAACTATTTGATACTTTGTATGACTTACTACATTTTAAGGTTTTCCATACTTGCATTAATAATATTTTTGATTTGCGTAATAGTAGCCCTAATGCAATTAGTATTAGTAGTAGTGCCTTAGGTTAAAATAATGCCCATGACTTCAATTGCACCCTGTATATTTATGATTATCCTGTTTTGCTTATAATTTTCTCTCTCTCTCTTTAGGCTTATGACATTTCAATTTTATTTTTCCCCCTCATTCTCTTTTTGTCATTTATATTCGTCACTATCCATTTAAACTTTGGAAATTTTTGAATCCTTATTTTGGCCCCTGTGCTGATCTGTGGATTCGGATCTTGCTCGGATCGGAATCGAATTTAGAAATAAATACTGCTTCGTGCGTTAAATCTAGTTCTACAATTTATACCAAACCGTTTGTTCATACTGTGATTCATATTAGGTATCATGGCAGTAAATTGTTTGAATTATTTTCAGGATAATTAAAGGAAAACCTTCACCAGCCATAACATGGACGTTTAAATCTGAGAATGCGTTCGAGTTCACCTCGTTGCCGGATGATGTGGTGGCAGACGAAGGGAAACTGAAGATAACATCAGCACAGCCAAAACATAAGGGCGTCTACAGATGTGACGCCGCTAACATAGAAGGACATCATTCAGCTGATATCACCGTCCAACTGCAATGTGAGACTATTATTTCTAACAGAATTTCACGAATTTCTAGGCCGGGCTTTCTAGCAAGACAGTTTATTGTCAATTATACAGGGTGTCCCTGGAAGTGTAGATCAAATCAAATAGGGGCGTGGGCAAAGTCATTTCCAAACTTTTTGATCCTGAGAATGTTGGTGAATTTTTTACGGTTCAAAAGTTATGATCATCTTTTGTTATTTTCAATCACTTTGCATAGTGCTCAAAGAACAAAATCATTAAAAAAAAAACTACCAGGAACAAAGTCAAAGTCAAAGTCAAATCATTTATTTCAAATAGGCACTTAAAAGGCACTTTTGAACGTCAAAATTTAAAATGAAAAAATAGAATTGATTCTAGTCGCCCATTCCAAAATGTAGTTTTCGTGTGGAGAAGAATGGGCAAGAAACTCCACCGTTACTCTTTTAAAATGTTTTACAAGTTTTTGTATACATTGTTTATATAATTATATGTGAAGACGATGCACCTAAAATAAAATTTAGTCTACCAAAAATGGTAAAAGAATTAAAAATATAACAGACTGGTAAATCAGTTATGTGATAGATACATGGTGTCCACATATTTACAACTGTCAATTTAAGTTTTTTAGACAGCCCTGATAGTTTTTTTTAATGATTTTTTTTCTTTGAGCACTATGCGAAACGATTTAAAAAAATTGGTCACAACTTTTGAACCGTAAAATAATTCTCAATCATCAATCTTTCTCAGGATCTAAAAGTTTGGAAATAACCTTGCCCACGTCCCTATTCGATTTGATCCATACTTCGAGGGACACCCTGTATAATGTTCCTGGATTATCGAGTGACTGTCTATATCGCCATGAACTTTAACATAGTACTCCTACTCTGTTGTTAGTTACGATGAGATTTGTCTGTCCAGCTGAATGGTTATTTCATTGCCCGTCGACTATCGGCCGGAACTGCACCAGCTGGAATCCGAGTGTACCGTGTGCAGACGAGGTTTAAAATAGCTTTTATGTTTTCATTTTATCAAATTAATGCTTTTCGTAGATCTCTCTTCTTATTCGCCTTCTTCAAAGCTTTGACAGAGACGCTGTCTAGCTGCTTTAATGCCACTTTGTTTTGGTTCGTATTAGAGTAGTGGCAAGTGATCGGACCAACGAGTGAGTGAACGGCCGCGTTGTCTTTTTCTGTCTTGATTAAATAACACAAAACATCACGCCTTTACGCCTTTTTTTCGAAGGGTTAGACGTAGAGACGTAGGGGGCGAGACTATTGCCCTTAAAGCTGGTACAAATCCAAACTCCAGGTTGCTACTGAGACATTCCAGATGGAAAAACCCAATAACACTGCCCGACCAGTGAATCAAACCCAGGACCTCCATGTTAAGAGCCTACACTACCTCAGCTAAAATTCACTCTTTATCTCGCTCGCACGATACTGCTCGCGGACTGAGTGAGAGCGAGACAGAGTGCGGTGCTAGGCGGCAGGTAGCGCCAATAGTTTAGGTATTTGCTTTTTACGGTGAAAATAATGGTAATTAAAAAAAAGTAAATAACATAAGACCTGCTTTATAGTTAGTTCGGTTAGTATCCAAAGTTTCATGATCTAATTTGAAGTATTTTTTGAATACCAGCGGTTTATTGTTCGGTTTGGAGGTAACTTTGGAATTTTTTTCTATCGAGAAAATTTTATGAAATCGTATTTTCGTCTAACATAAATCCTAGCATTAATCCTCAACTTTACCATATATTTATTTCAAAATTATTGCTGCAGTATTTGCGATGACTAAATCAACGAGGCAGTAGACTAAATAATCGAAATTATATTTGATAGATCCACCATCGATATCGAAGGACGCTGAAACCCTTACCGTGACGGTTAAGGAAGAAGATGATGTAGTGTTACCGTGTAAGGTGGACGCGTCACCCGCAGCCAGCGTGCGTTGGGAAATGACGCAAGATGACGTCATCATGGCGCTGGATGACCGACACCGCACTGATCAGCAGCACACTCACAGGTAAATGCTTATCAGCTAAAGAATAAAGCGGCACAGGTTTTTATTGGTAGGTTACGGCATTTTAATATTTCCAGTACTGTAGTTAGTTGCCTCCGTACACAAAATTCACACGTGGACGTGGAGTTGTGAACAATAGCCCGTTATACAATTCAATATAATTATATTGTAGTTATAATCATGAATCATCGTACCTAGCGTGAATAGTTAGTTGTATAATTTATAATTGTATATTAGTATTAGAACCTGTCAACAGTCCAATGTACAGAGGCCAGCACATCAAGCTACCCCAATCTGTCAAATTTCTTTGATAGATTTCAACTTTATTGCAAAGTCATAAGGTTCATAGTCAATTGGGAATATTTGACAGATTGGGGTAGCTTGATGTGCTGGCCTCTGTACACACATCAAAAGTGCCTTCAAGCATGTTTTTGCTAGTTACTAATTTTTTTTTTTTTTATTATATTTTTTGTAACTCCTACGGATACTTTTTAGTAAATTTCGTCATTTGAAAAGGGAATAGCTTCGTTTTCGGTCATAAGATCAAAATTTTTTGTCAAGTAGTATTCCTATATAATCCTGCAACGGGTTTGAGGCCAAATTAGTAAAATTTCTGCCATACTTCTGAGTGGCGTCAACACAAAAAAACGTTATAAAAATAAGTTGATCCTTATATACTTTTGATATGTGTATAAGATGAAGCAAAGATTTTAATAATTTTCTACAGATTCCTTTGTCCCTTAAGAGAAGACTCATTGACGTGTGCATACTTCCCATCCTCACATATGGTGGTCAAACATGGTCTTTGACAAATCAGCAGTGGTCCACGCTCGAGGTTTGCCAGAGGAACAAACGGAACGGAGTATTCTGGGTATTAAACTAACAGTCCGGGTTAGGAATACGACCACCCGTCCCATCATAAATATAACTGATGACACTAGCTTGGAAAGCTGCCACGTTAAAATTAAACTGGGCTGGACACATCTGCTGTATGTCAGACGAACAATGGGCTAAACTTACGACCCAATGAGTCCCTCTTAATGGCAGGCGACATCGTGGCAGGCCCAGACGGAGATGGCGGGATGAGCTGGACTCCTTCAACAAGAACTAGTCTTAAGCAGTTCTGGTCTTTGAACAGAAAGATGTGGAAAGAGAGTAGGGAGACTTTTGCCCTGCAGAGGGACATCACAGGCTAATAATTAATTTAATTGATTTACAGATTCAAAGCGTTGTGGAAGGACTCTGGCAACTACCACTGTATTGCGGAGAACGATATCGGTAGGGCGGAGAAAACCATTACAGTCAATGTTCTAGGTGAGAATATCTCCTGCGTACTTGGCTAGATTGCCACCGTGAACGGAATCGGTCGGAAGAATATTATAAAGTTGTGTCTTTTCTCTAAAATAGCTATTATCATTTTTGCAGTTGCACCCTACATAGAAGCTCCAAAACATAAGAATGTGGTCGCAAGGACTGGTGACAATGTTGTGTTGTCTTGCAATGTGCTGTTTGGCAACCCAGTACCTTCTACAAAATGGAAGTTTATAGCCCCAGACTCTACCACTACGTTTTTACACAGGTAGGTAACCGTTACATCGTATTTCTGTTTGTGTATAATACAATCTTTATTTCCTCTTTTCACAAAGGTTCACATAGTTATAAACACAGAGAAGAATTAAGTATAGTGTTTTGACAACAATGCACAAAATATGATCATTTGTGAGAGACTGTGTCCGTAGCTTGTAAGGATCGTAATAATATCGTAGTTTCTTATATTTTACATTTATGTTTTAGGAGTAATTCTTCGATTTCGCTACATTTAAACAATGTGAGTTACGCCAACGAAGGATCGTATCTATGTATAGCTGACAACGACGTTGGCACCGACAGTATCAATATTTATGTGAAGATACAATAAAATAATATGCGCTATATTTCCGATGTGTTTAATTTAAAAAGCATTCCTTTTTTCCTACACCTTACGCCAAACTGGTACACGAATACATCAAACCTGGAAGGTACTTATTTACAAGTTGGTTGACATGGTGCATACGACAAACCTATACTATGGCACGTCAATAAGCAAGACGAGTGACTTTGTAGTAGTAGATTACTTGTAATTCGACGTATATCTGTCAGGAGCTGATAGGGGGGCCAAAATATCCCCCCAGTTCAATTTTTTACATTTTGTAACATGTATGTATGGCCGAAATTCAACAGTTATCGAGATATTTGAATTATAATTCCAAATAAACAAAAAACTAAATATTGAATGATTACCATTAAAAAAGATATTGTAGCTGGCACTTCAATTAAGCTATGAACGTAATTAAAAGTACTTAATTCAACAAAGTAATAAAAATTATGATCCATTTAGTAATAATATCTTACCAATATTTAGTTTATGCTTCAAAAATATTTCGCAATTAATTGAACCCGATTGATTTAATTGAGCCGTAATTCAATAGTTTTCGAGATATTCGAAACATTTTTGTGTGTTAGCAAAGAAAACTTCTAAGTAACTAATAATAGTAAGTATTCAAGTAATAATATTATGCTAGGTAAAGTCTGGAGCCGAACTCAATGAATGAATGAATGAATGATATATTTATTTGCAAGAATATAGGTAGCTAACATAAGTTCTAATGATGTCTATGGGTTTCACTATATTCGGCATTTCAGCCGTGCAAATATTTAGATTTTACATCTTAGTTATACTTATAGCATGCAGTACACATTCAGTAATTAGCAATAACATAAAAAATAATTATTATTATTTCATAATTTAAATTAGGATTACAACGCAATTAATAAAATAATAAAATTAAGTTAATAACAATTATATTCGTTTAAAATAATAAAAATATATAAAAAAATACCGATTACTAATAATGATGTCATGTCAATGAAAAATGGCAATTATAATTAAAATGATTTAAGGTAGGTAGTTCGGTACGGAACTCTAATAAAATACCTACTTCAGTAGAATGAATATTTGTATTTGGGGTTTCAGTTTGAAACATGAAACACGTATTTCATGATTTGTGAAAATTCTACCCGATAGAGGGATAGGGAGGTAAAATAAGGTATAAGTATAGGCAAGGCCGAAACTACGCAGTCAAAGTCGCTGACCAAATGCTAATTTTACTACATAAAAGAATACCCTGCGACCCGAGTGTTTCGGCTCTTTCCACCCCAAAATAAAAAAAATCAAAATCAAAATATTTTATTTCACATAAGCCTACAAGGGCACTTATGAAACATCAGAAGCTAGGTGCATGGTTCCAATTGGTCGTTTCTTATGGAGAAGAACCGGCAAGAAACTCCACGATTACTCTTTTAAAAATAATTGGCTTTTACAATGTTTTCTAATTACAGTAGGTATGGGAGAACAGCGTAGGCCTGTCAACATGTGCCAGGTACTTGATAAAATAAAAAATGATCTACAGATCTAAAATCTACAGGGCCTACAAAGTCCTCACATTTACAAAATCAAAATCTCAAAAAAAAAGATAAATAAAATATAAAAACCTATTAAAACCAAGTGATCATAATTTCCATTACAACCACTAAAAGAGTTGGAGGATTAGAATTGTCTCTATATAATGTCAAATAATAAAAAGATTAAATGTCAAAGAAGTATATAAAAATTAAATAAAAATCGTAATTTGAGAGCAGTTAATAGACATTTATGTAGTTATGCCGTTAATGAGATGCCAGGGAAGCCAGTGTGCAGAAGCAATTATTGCCAAACTACCTTGTCTTCAACGTAGTCATTAATCTTATAATATGCTTTTTTGATAAGGACACGTTTGATGAGGGTTTTGAACTTTCCATCGCTAAGTTCTGTAACCGGCTTTGGCAACTTGTTATAAAAACGGATGCTATTTACACACATCAAAAGTGTCTAGGGATCAACATATATTTTTGCAATAACTTTTCTCCTGATTGATATTAATTAAAATTTTCTTTAAGGATTCATCAAATAAAGTGTTTTCGTTTGTCACAGTAACGATAAACCAAGTCACCTTTGCATTAATAAAGAAATTTGCCATTTTCCTAATAAAGGGATTTTTGACATTTGAACCACTAACACAAAAGTTCGAAAAAAAGACTGAAATAACAGTTTTCTCTAAAATTTTATTGGGTAACTTAAACAATTAATAATCCGTGTTTCTACCGCGAACACTAATAACACAAGAACATCGGTTTGGCATACTCAAAATGAGTTCATCCAAATCACGCTGTGGAATGGCCGCCCATGTTCGTTGCAACAACAAAAAAAGGTCTTCTTGCGACTGGATACCCTCCATATTCGGCAGAGCTCTTCTCTGTAGCATATCCCATGCATGCTCAATCGGGTTCAAGTCTGGCGACTGAGCAGGCCAGGGCAGGACATTGATGTTAGCTGCGGCGAGAGTCTGTCTTACAACTCTTGCGGTGTGCGGTCGTGCATTATCATGCATTAACTGAAATAAGGGACCGATTTGCACTTGTAGAGGAACGATGACGTCTGATACAATCGTCTCAGCATAAATTTGAGCGTTGAGGTTGCCTCTGATCCAAATCAACTCAGTTCTTCCGCCGATCCAAATACCCGCCCATACCATGATGGTTCCACCACTATAAGGATGGACTTCCTGGCAGGATTTTAATCGCTGTTGGCGTCCAGGGATTCTCCAGTGTCGTATACGTCTTGTATCCGGTCTCATACCAAAACGAGACTCATCAGAAAAGCACACGAAACGCCATTGTTCTTCTGCCCAATTTCTGTGTTCAAGAGCCCATTGATATCGAATCCTACGATTGTGCATTGCTATAGGTGGTACCCGTAGCGGTCTTCGGGAATGAAGGTTCACTTCATGCAAGCGGTTTCTGACTGTTTGGTCGCTAATTAAGTTCCCTGAAGAGTGATGAAGCCTCACGGCTAACATCATGGCGGTTATTGTTGGAGCTCTTCGAGTTAAGATTTGAATGTATCGGTCTTGTCTCCGTGTGGTGCAGCGATACCGTCCTCCATGGCGCTCAGCCACGGTACCAGTGCTTCGGTAACGTGTCCAAAGTCGACTGATAACACTCTGACTTGTATTCAGAGCTAAAGCCACAGTACGTTGCCGGGAACCAGCTTCTATCATTCCCACGGCTCTGAGCATTTCTTCCCTGCTTAAATGACGTCGCCGCTCCATAATAACGTTGGTTTTAATCAGTAGTAGGGAAACAGTAGCACTAATAATGTCTTCAATGCGTTGTATGTTTTTATAGGGAAAATATTGACAGCTGATTTTCATCTTTTACTCGAATTTGATTCACAGTTCCTGATTCAAATTATGAAATGCACCAAAAAGGATCCATATAAATTTATAAAATCATAAATTTATTACAAAGCCACATCTCAATCTCAAGAAATCCGCATAAAAATGCTTGATCCCTAGACACTTTTGATGTGTGTATATGAAAAGACTTGCTAGTTTTTGTTAATCTAAATTTAGGTATCACAATTTCATTTTTATTACGGGTATTTATATTATGGAAATCGCTTCTTATTTTGAAAAATCCTAAGTTTTTGCGAACATACAAAATACTTTCTAAAATATAAAGAGAAGGCAGAGTTAGTATATCAATTTCTTTGAATTTGTTTCTAAGAGACTCGCGAGGACTCATTTTATAGATTGCGCGGATTGCCCTCTTTTGTAAAATGAAAATTGAATCTACGTCAGCTGCCGATCCCCACAGCAGAACAACATAAGACATAATACTGTGGAAATAAGCAAAGTATACTAACCTAGCTGTGGCTATATCTGTCAACTGCCTTATTTTCCTTACTGCATATGCAGCTGAACTTAATCTACCTGAAAGAGCTCTAATATGTGCGCCCCATTGTAATTTTGAATCTAAAGTAATTCCCAGAAATACAGTTTCCGTAATAACATCTAGTTTTTGTGCCATCAAGCTTTAAATTCAGACCCACTTAAGGTACATTTGGTAATGAGAACTTAAGACATTTCGTTTTGTTCGCATTAAGTAAAAGATTATTAGCTGCAAACCATTTCGAAAGAATAGCCAGACTATCGTTGACATGTAAGACATCCGTATCTTTTCTATATATTTTAAAAATAAGGGAAGTTTCATCAGCGAATAAAATGATATCCGATAAGTTAGCCATCATGCAAGGAAGGTCATTAATATATACTAGGAATAGAAAAGGCACAAGAATTGAGCCTTGAGGCACGCCCATCTTAACTAGAGACCCCGATGACGTCGCCCCGTTAACGTTTACTTTTTGCTGCCTCTTTGATAGATATGAAAGAACAAGATCAGCAGCTTGTCCACGAATTCCGTAATGGTATAATTTACAGATCAGTGTATTATGGTCAACGCAGTCAAACGCTTTTGACTTGCATCCTGGGACTTCTCCCAGGATTCCAAAATGTGACTGATGAGTTTTACTCCCGCGTCCGTCGTCGACCTACCTTTCGTGAAACCAAACTGGTGACTATGTAAAATCCCATTTGAGTTAAAATGTGACAACATCTGGTCTAGCATGATTTATTCGTAGATTTTGCTCAATGCTGGTAACACAGATATAGGTCTATAATTGGAGGGATCAAACTTACTACCCGATTTAAAAATTAGTACTACTTTACTATGTTTCATTAAGTCAGGAAACGTACCGCTGTCTAGACATTGATTAAATATGCCTGCCTGTTAGGGCAGGGGCAATTGTGTCAATAATATCTCCAAGAACCCTAACAGAAATCCCCCATAAGTCTTCAGTATTTTTTATGTTAAGACTTTTAAATGCTTTTATAATCGTGGCAATAGAAATGGGCTTGAATTCAAAAATTGGAATATTCTTATTAAAGTTTTCTTTAAGAAGAGATTCAGCTAATACAGGTGATGAGGGGAGTGATTTTGTAACCTCTATTGGGATGTTGGTAAAGACATTTTCTAATGTCTCAGCCACTTTTAATTTATCTGAAATGATTTCATTATAAATTTTTAGGGACAATTCATTCTGATCTTGCTGTTTTGTGTTTCCAGTTTCTTTGTTAATTATCTGCCACATACTTTTTATTTTATTATTAGACATACTAATTGCCCAAACGGCACAAAACTGTTTTCACGTATAAGGCTACCATATTTGCGCTGTTTGAGGGTCTCAGCAGCCGCAGCCATGGTGCCAGCACAGCCGGCTGAGCTTGGAAATTGGGATGGCGCAAATACTAATTAAGGGGGGTGATCGAAAGTAGTTCGAAATGGACACACTACAATTATAAATTGATGACAGCACGAAACGCTGTTCCAGCATTTATAACTAGATATTTTAGTCAGGAATTCACATTATTTTTTCAGGTGTTCATGATAGGGTAGTGACTAGAGATCCTACAGAATTTAAAAAAGCATTGGGCCTCATTAAGGATCACAGCGAGGCGAAGATATCAGAGCTGGATTGTTGCGAACCATCAATGAAAGGATTACTCCAAGCACTAAACAAAAGTAAAAACGACTCTTACATCTTCGTATTCACTGATACCCCAGCTAAAAGCTGTAACACACGCTCGAATTTGGTCCGAACAGACCACGAATTCGGTTCGCATCCGAATCAAATCTGACCGTCTGTAGAGTAGTCCTGCGAACATAATTCTTATTAATTGAGTCCGCCTCGGTCCGCTAGTTTGCACATCGGATATGGTTTGCTCCGTATCGAATTCGGACGTGTGGACGGTTGGGCCGAATAAACGACAAGTCGTATTCTTTTTTTCCGCTTTTTACGTGGTGGCTGTAACGTTGCTGCTAGTGTTACCGCTACCACCATAATTTTCGTGTCCAACGCCATGATGACAACCGTGTGCACTTGAAGGCGTACTTGAAGCCACTGTCCGATTCGGTCGTCTGTAGCGAGAACGGATTTAGTAGGCGGATTTGGTCCGCCGGACCAAATGCGAGCGTGTGTTAATGCAATAAGGACTACTTCAACAGCCGTTATGTGATTGAAATGTGCCAAAAGAAACAAACTCAGGTAAACCGGGCTGACCGTCCACACCTCAGAGATCGTCGGGCAAAATTTTTATTATCGCTACTCGTGAATTACAGATAGTGTTTGTGCTCACCGGCACACTTTGTAGATGGTCTCGTTATATATCTGAGGCACGCGGTGTTTACTTTGACATAGCAGTCGCATGTTCTGGGCTTGCAATCCATGTTAAGAAGAACGAAGTAGAGAAGGTGAATAGTTCGTACACTGAGAGTATTAATAATCAATTGTGAAAACAGATTAATATTTTTATGTGCGTACAAATATTTTCATAAATATACTGAGAAGGCAGTCATTATATTAATCTCTTTAAATTTGTCTCTGAGGGAGTGTCTGGGACTTAATTTATAAATTGAACGAATTGCCCTTTTTTGTAAAACAAATATTATCTGAATATCGGCGGCATTTCCCCATAACAGAATACCGTACGACATCACACTATGAAAATAACTAAAGTAAACTAAACGGGTTTTCTTTAAATCAGTTAAGTCACAAATTTTTCTAACGGCGTATGCTGAGGAGGAAATCGATTATCTTGGTCAATTACTAATTTTAGGTATTCAGACCGATAGAAGAAATAATATATGGCAACGAGACTGTCATTACAACGGCGATAGTACATACCAGCCGGCGTTTCCAAAAATATTCCGGTAAGTCCTACTTATCTTTCTCATGAAGTTGTAGCGGCATCTTGACCATCACATGCAAACTACGCATTATACTGACGTCACGCAAAATCCTGCATCGCGCCAGCAGAGTTTACCGCGCAACTAGTATATACACAACCCGAGATCGGGCCGAATGAATCGGGCAGTTGCCCACTAGACACGACACCCGGGAGGAGGCTCCTCCCTTATCTATGGAAGATGAGTGAACTACACCCTATTCCTCATACTTCCAAAAAGTGTTAAAACAGATGGAAGAGTTAGTGACTTAACTATACCTACTTATTCGTAGGTGTTCAGATTTAGACGGTTTCTTCCCGACAACAACATGACGGTTCAGACCTCTAAATGATGGTACAGAGGCCAGCACATCAAGCTACCCCAATATGTAAAATTTTCCCAATTGAATATGAACCTTATTCCCTTGACAGATTGGTGTAGCTTGATGTGCTGGCCTCTATACATAAAAACCTTTTGAACTTAACCTTAATAACTAAGATCTTAGACTAATGTAAGTATACCTAAGTAATTTTGAGTCGGCGCCAAACAATCAATGAACAAAGATCACTAAATTACCTACCTCAAGTTTAAAGAAATAAACAAATTAAATTAACAATGCAACGTGAAATTTCCAGCGATAAACATAAACATTAACATAACAAAAAGTAAGAAAAAATAAATAAAAATAAGCCATGGCAGCAGCTAAGAGATGATCAGCGCCGCCGGCCGGGTAGAAGCCGGCTCAAATACCCGCCGGGAATTCCGCCGGGCTTATTGGCAGCATGACCGCCGCTCGCCGACTGGGCCGCCGGCATAGTGTGTAGGAGCCTTTACTGACGGGGCGCCCGGTCAAGAATATGACGTACTTGTGCTCGTATGTATCAGCAACATTCAGCTCAACCATTTCGAATTTAATGATCCAATTTACACACCATCAGAGAGGCAATTCAGTGAACATGACGTACTCTCAGCTGCCAGGGCACATTAAAGTCAATGAAAGACGTACCCAGTAAATGATAGCTTTACCTACTCACACAAATGTGCAATGCAATTATACAATACTAAGAGACTTTTTTGTTTAAATACTTACCTAATGCGTAACTAGTTTCTAATTTCTTCAGCAGCTCCATCAATATTTTCAGATGCTAATCAATTAATTTATACGCCTCTGCGGAGCAGGTCCAGCGTTGAGCCAAGCATTTTTGCCAGCGATGTAACCCTCTTCTTATAATATGTTTTATTCGTAGTTGGCTGCATAGTGTGCGTTTTAAATTAAAAATGGCACTGACATTTCGACATGTTATTAAATATATCTATTATTTCATTTACAGTTCGCAATAGATGACCACACTGACTATGTCATCGTATCTGCGTCCGGCACGGGTGTTACCACTGGGTGTTACATTGAAAATAAACAAACCCTCTGTTTCTGTAGAAGAAATAATGTCGACCGATAATGCAATATTAAGTCTTAAAAAAAACGATTCCACAGGCCACGGCAAACAATAGACAGCAGCGGCAGTGCCGCCTATCCAACTTTGCTGGGTGTTATGTAACTATTTCTATAAAAATACTTTCGTGCATGGCAAAATAATGCCGCTGAAAGTATTTTTTCCGAAATTACAGTTATTTGTAAACTGAGAATCGTCTTCCAATTTCCCTTTAAGTGCAGGTTTGACTGACATCAATCTATTTGCATAATCAGCCAATAATGATCCCACTGCTGGGACACAGGCCTCTCTCGGCGAGAGGGAGTGGGCTGTAATACATCACACGGGCCCAGTGCGGGGTGGTAGCATGTCACAATGTCTTCGAATGTTTCGTTTTAGGAAATGTGGGTTTCCTCACGATGTTTTCCTTCATAATTTTGAGAGCAGATAATTTATACAAACTAAAGCGCCTCTCTTGTTTCGAAGCTACGACCCACTCGCGGCCTATAAGTCACCGATACCACCACTGCTCACCTATCTACTCGTGATTAAATCAATTTATTTTCCTCTAGCCGTAGGTACATATTTATAAACATCCTCAAAGTTAAATTATTATTGTCATTTTATTAAGATAACTTTTTCCCGCTTTACCATTGTATATTTTATGTAATGAGAGTACCTACGTGAAGCTTAATGCAAACGATTAGGTAGATACTCGTATAATTCAAAAATCGTTTAAATTTACGTTACGTTTACTAGGCCCACTGAGTTCCTTCTCACTAGTCGAAAAGATACTAAAGTGATTACTAACTATAACTAAGGCACATCATCCATGACGCTACTCAATAGTAACGTGTTACAAACTCAGCTTCGTGGACGATAGGCCATTTAGTTTTTAAAAGTAATATAGAATCAGCAAACATTATGTGGCTTGAAGGACCGAGGCTCAGAAGTCTGAACGTAAGGTTTGCCTAAGAGCGATGGAGCATGGGAGGGCCGTGAGGGGCCCGTGGCTAAATAATAACAGCCGCACAGGTCGATCAATCAGGTTAAGCTACACTTGCCGCGGTTGGTCCTTGGATGGGGGACAATCATTACATACCGAGATCTCTCCGTGCCTCGGAAAGCACGCGGTTAAGCCGTTGGTCCCGGCTGTCATTCGTGGATCTTTGACAGTCGTTACGGGTAGTCAGAAACCGGAAAGTCTGACAACCAGTCTTACCAAGGAGCATCGTATTACCCACTAACTGGGTTGTGGAGCTCAGATGGGCAGTCGCTCCATGGAAAATACTGGTATTCAGCTGCATCCGGTTAGATTATGCAAATAGATTGATATCAGTCAAATCTGTGACTGCACGTACCTAAAGGGATACTGGAAGGCGATTCTCAGTTTACAAATAACTGTAATTTCGGAAGTCGGTGGCAAACAACGAAAATGAACCCAACGACACCGACTTCCGAAATTACAGTTATTTTTCACTTTGCAGTGTCTTTTTTGGAAGTCTGTAGATTTTTTTTTTGTAAAAAAATTTTTAGTTTTAATATTGGTGTGACAGTTTGAGTACTTTATGCGGCCTACCCAAATTACCCTTCTTTGGAATTGTTCGTAAAGTCGTTGAGCTCTTTAAGTAGCGAGTTTATTCAGTAAATAAGATACCGAAATTACTTTTAATCGTCAAAATTATTATAAAAAATAAGCTAGATGTCATCTGATTACTCTAAGACGAGAGGCCAAAACAAACTCAGAAATTATAATCCCTTTTAATCTCCAGACCATAGACGTATAAAACATTATCTCTTCAGGCCATATGAGGAAAGTCGCAGTAAATGCGTAGTAGGTAGGTACGTGATATTATTATTGTCGATTTGTTAATTCCCCATTTGAGCAGGAATATTATTTTTAAATTACAATAGATATTATTTATAATTATGAAAACAATTCTCTGCGCATTGAGATCGTTATCTTTTGTACCTTTACTGTTTGTATATAGACTAAGAGTACATATACCTACTTTTCTACGGATAATCATAAACGTATACAAGGTGTAACATAATTAACACAAGACCTCATACACCCCAATTAGAGTAGTGAGTTAAAAGCATAATACAATGACCAAAACTTACTTTTTTTAAAAGCTTGCTATTTTTAATAAGAAAATCGTATTGTCACTAAAATTACTTTCTGCATTTAAAATTGAGTCTTATTGCCTTGAAATAATATTTAATTTTATTTGGCTTGATCGGCGGGTAATATGAAAAAATACGTAATTTTTAAAAAAATACCTAAGTTAAAAAGTTAAAAGTTACTGATATCGATTCAGTAGTCAATTATGAACAAACTACTTTCAGGGCTTGCGTTTATTCTGTTACACCTTAAACTGCCTCGCTGGTGTAGTAGTCGCAAGCGCTACTGTTTGTTTCGATTCCCAGGTCGGGCAGTGTTCTGCATCGGGTATTTCGTAGTAGCAGCCCGGAGTCTTGATTTGTACCCGGTTGATGACAAAAGGCTCGCCCCCTATTACAAGGGACTATTAACATAACTGACCAAATGATGAGGGTGTATACAGGGTGAAATTTTAATCACCTTTTTCCTCTTAAGGGGTCATTGTACTCATCATTATGAACAACTTTTACAATGGGACCAACCTGAAATCGTGAAAATAAAATTAGCTGTTCCCTACATATACAAGGTGTACCCGTAAGTCGACGTCAAGCCGGAATGGGGTAATAGGCCAAGTCATAATAGTTATCAGAAAAACAAAAAAAAAACTTTGGAATATTATACTAATTGTATAAAAAAATTGAAACTGATTATATGCGCCAACTTTTAATGTAACTTGCCAAACTCGCATAGTACCTACATTTTTTTTTAGTACAGTCAGTCAAAGTTTGGCAAAATATTAATTTTGAATATTTGGTTGGGCAAAAAGTGACATTTAAATGCCAATAATTAAAAAAATACACAACTTAGATTTTCGAAACATTTTTCTGATAACTATTATGACTTGGCCTATTACCCGATTCCGGCTTGACGTCGACTTACGGGCCGCATAACTCGTGAAAATGCAGGGAACAGCTGGTTTTTTTTGTCGCGATTTCAGGTTTGGTCCTGTAGTAAAAGTTGTTCATAATGATGTGTACAATGGCCCCGATTCTGTTGTTCACAAACTAAACTAAATTAAGCGCAGTGCTTTTTTTTCTTTCTATTTCAATATTTATAGGACAGAAGATAAATATTACGTTAAAACAAAAAATCACTCAATGGCTCCTACAACAGGACTATCTCTCAACGGAGAATCTTCTAGCATACATCTCTTAAAAATACAATCACAATTCTACGTCCCTAAACACACGCACTCACACCTAGACGCTCATACATGAACTCACAATCACACTTACATACACAACGCTAACTAAGTAACCTACCTACATTTATTTCATTTAATAACTTTACCATAAATCTATTATGTAACACCAACACCGTTTCACTTCTTACAGAAAGTCAATTATTTACTGTACCTATATGGCTGAACCACTGTCTCTTAAGATACAGGCTAGACCTAGTTTAAGGGATAGTCTTCAAAATTGTGCTCATACTAAGACAAATGTTAAATTTATAATCTACAGTATCATACAGTGCAATGTGTTTCTTTAAAAGAAATAAATGTATATATATGTATTTTTTTTTAGTTTAGACCCGTTTAATTAGATAATCCATAGACAAGTTTAGACGTGATTAAAAAATGGCTACTAAAGATACGTCAATTTACGTCAGGCGCTGACAAATTTGACAGGTCTAAACTAATATTTATCTTCTTCCTTTTCATAACGAAATAGAAAGAAAAAGATGCACTGAACTTAATTTTAGTTTAGTTTGTGAACAACATAATCGGCACCCTAATTGCGAAACACACTATTGATGTCAATTTGAATAATTTTGAAGCATATTGCTTCATATGTTGGAAAAATGTGTCCCTGCTCAACAATATAAAAAACGCAATGAACGTTGTTGATCTGTCAAAACGAAACCAATTGCTGCTAATAGTGTTAAGAGGAAAACAATTATTAAAATGTTAACCTGTATACACCTGGTACACCTCGGCCTAACGTTTTGGGTATTACAAGCGTGATGATGTAATGTTATGATATGCATGTTTGTAAGTAACTGCCACTTTGGTCTCGTGGTCATAACACTGCTAAGCAGGCTGGGTTCCTGGGCTCGATTTTCAGGTTTGGCAAAGTGTTATTGGATTTTCCTCCTTAGCAAGTGCGTGCGCAGTACAGGTGCACTCTCTCTTTATTTTATTTTATTTTATTTTTTATTTCTTAAGAAAACTTACAGCTAGAATACAGATAGTTGACAGTTAGTGAAAGAAGGCCAATTATAAGTTTCCACTGACAATAATAAGGTAGCACAAGAAACAGTAGACAGGTAAGCGAAGTAAGAATAAGTAACTACTTGGAGGGAATTAAAGACTGAACAGGTTTTAGTGATCTTTAAAGAAGTTCTTACACAGTATTTTTTTTAGTTTAGGAACACTGGTGGAGAACAAATCAAGATCATCAACACTCTGACACATCGAGTTGTATGCCCTGCTAGCTCTTATCATAAAAGAGTTTTGTCGATATATGCACCGCACAGAGGGAACATGCAGAGGTTGATGATTCCTTAAGGTGAAGGATGGGACACGCAGCCCAATTTTGCTCATCAATTCAGAACAGTCGGTTGAACCATTCGCCAAATTGAACAAGAATACCATGTCCGCAATTTTTCTCCGCTCAACTAGTGGAAGAATGTGAAACTTCCTGCAGCGGCTGTGATAATTAGGCAAATAGGTTTTGGATCTAAACTGAATGTACCTTAAGAATTTCTTTTGAATACTTTCGATGCGATTAACATAAGTATTAAATATAGGATTCCATACTGGTGAGCAATATTCGAGATGACTGCGTACAAAAGCACAATAAAGAATTTTGAGTGTTTTAATATTTTTAAAATCAGCTGATATCCTCAAGATGAAACCTAGTGCCTTAGAAGCTTTTTTAATAATATTATCGATGTGTGTGTTAAAAAGGAGTTTCGAGTCAAAAGTGACGCCTAAGTCTCTAATTGTATTAACTCTAGCTATTGAAGTGTTGGCTAGTTTGTAATCGTAAAGAATAGGTTTAGGTTTACGAGTGAAGGTACACGTATAACATTTGGAGACATTTAGATCCAAGCGGTTAGCCGTGCAATACTCTTGGAATCTGTCCAGATCATGTTGGAGACGTTCAGCATCTTCGTAAGTTCTGATTTCACTTAGAATCTTCATGTCGTCGGCAAATAAGAGAACTGTTGAGTTAGAGAAACATGAAGAGACGTCATTGATGAAGATGTTGAATAACAAGGGTCCCAAAAGCGATCCCTGTGGAATCCCTGACGGGGTAATCATAGTTCTAGATGTATATCCATTAAGAACAACAGTTTGACATCTGTTGGCCACATAAGATGAGAACCACCTGAAGAGATTTCCACTGATACCTATAGCCAATAGCTTACGCAGAAGTATAGCATGATCCAAGCGATCAAAACACTTGCTGTAATCTGTGTAGATTACGTCTACTTGTGTACGATGAGCCATACATTCAGTCAAGTAGTCACCACAAAGAATGAGATTGGTGGTTGTGGACCGACCTCGCTGGAAACCATGTTGGCGGTCACTGATGCTTAGTTTAAGACAAGCATAAAGCTGCTTGTAAATTATTTTTTCCAGGATCTTAGCGAAAATGCATAGTTTAGATATGGGCCTGTAATTTTCCACGAGGTTTCTAGGCCCTTTTTTGTGGATCGGAGTAATTAACGCTGACTTCCAAATTGTAGGTACCTCACCTAAATTTAGGGACCGCCTGAATAGAAGTGAAAGAGGAAGAGTCAGACTCTTGGCACAGTTGAGTATAAAAACCGGCGGAATATTGTCTGGCCCTGCAGATTTAGATAAGTCAACTCCTTTAAGTAGATTGAATACTTCTAATTCGTTAACTTCGACTGAATGTATGTCCGAAACAATATCGCTCAAATGCATGTTTGAACCCTGCGCATGGTCAGTGGAAAGATTGTCGTCACCGTTGATACTAGTAGAATTGAGAAAATTAGAATAGAAATAGTCGCCAAACATGTTGCAGATATCATCTCCTATACTTGACGTGCTATTTCTATATTTTAGTAAGGAAGGGTAAGCATTGGTTTGATTTTTTGATTTTACGTACGACCAAAACGCTTTGGGGTTCCTAAAAATGTCTTCTTCAATTTTTGTAATGTAGCAGCTAAACATTTCACTTTCAACTTCCTTGGCACGCTGTCGGAGCAAAACAAAAGCCTCATGATCAGACAGGTTCCCGTATTTCTTAAATTTTGCGTGGTACTTAGCTTTTTCTTTTATAATTTTTATTAGAGGCTGTTTGAACCAGAGAGGGTATCTGCTGCTTGGAACTACAGTCTTAATTGGTACAAAAGAATCACGTAGTTCATTGACTATGTCATAGAAAAATGATACGGCACCTTCAAGTGTCCTAGTGCTCATTTCGTTGAGCCAGTCGATCTGGCTTAGCCGGTGATTAATGGCCGTATAGTCGGCCGATCGATATAAAAATTTTATATGAGGACGCACAGGAAGAGTATGAAGTTCCACGAAATCAGTAGACACACAGAGAGCCCTATGATGTGGATCTTCCGGCACTAGAGGATCGGCGCAACTTGCCACTGAAACTTCGCTATTTGATAAGACTAGATCTAATATTTTATTGTTGAAATTTACGTGTGAATTGTATTGTGAGATACTGCAGACTGTAAAGTTATCAAACAAATTGACCTGAACATGACCTTGTATATTACTAGGGCAAACAGACTGACCATCAGCATCTGGTTCCCAGTCTTTGCTCACATTCATTATCCGATGGGACGGTAATCCGACAAGGACGACCGGAGATAGATTAAATGCAGGGGCAACGGCTTAACGTGCTTTCCGCGGCACGGGGCTATCACACTACCAACTTCCAAACTCCGGCAAAGGAATTCTCAATGGAAAAAACAGCTGACCGTGGTGGGGTGCTGGGTTTGAAAGTCAGTCGGTAGATATTGGGTAATCCTACCAAATGATCATTCGTGTTGGTTAGCTTCAAGTTCTCTAACCAATGTGTTATTTGCACTGAAAATTACAGCTATGTGTGCTCACGAGGTCATTAAAAAAATAAATGCATTTCAAATTTAAGAGGAAATGCGGCTGGAGAGACTTGAAAAAGCAAAAAGTAAAAAGTCATAATTCGAGGTTTGGTTTGGTTTGGATATTATACTGTGTCCTAAATACTGGTATTCAGCTGTAACCGGTTAGACTAGAAGCCGACCCCAACATAGTTGGGAAAAGGCTAGGCAGATGATGATTATACTGTGTCCCTATGTTTTCTTTTTTCAAATTTGTATACTAGGCCTCTGTTGACAGCGGCAAATTTGAGCCTTTTTTTGAGGGTTCTGGTGTTTATAAAAATAATTTAACATCAAAAAGGAAAACATAGGGACATGAAAGTAGTTAATTTTTATTATTCTGTAAAAATCATTGCTATATGGTCATTAACCAAAAAGAAAACAGGCGAGAGCGTTTCTATGGAGAAAAGACCGCCCGCATTTGCTCTTAATATTTTCGTGACATTAAACTCGCTCCCGCTGCTAAAGCAAACGTACTCGTACTCGACAGATCCCGCATAAAGTTCACATTTTGTCTTTAGGTATTAATCGTGGCAGGTATTCCAATATTTCATTACGGTGCACCGATGATTCGGTTTTGTTTGCAGCTTTATAAATAATTACTCAGAAAGTAACGAAGCTTTTCACGTCAGGCGTTTTCTTTTACTTATAAATTAACTAGATGACGCTGAACTTGTGACCCATCAAGTGAGCATTTAAAGTGACTCCATTTTCCTTGAATTAGAACTTTCAGCCGCTTCACGTAACATCTTGTCGATTCATACAGTTTTGGTATTGAAAGCTTCTTATTCACTTTGTAACCAACTATACAAGCCCTTGGGAAAAGCCAATAATTCAATAATAACAATGACGTCAAACTGGAATGATAATCTATGTATATAAAATTCAAAGTCCTGACTGACTTAACTATATATCAACGCACAGCCCAAACCGCTGGACCTAGAGACTTGAAATTTTGCACATAGATACCTTATACAGTGTAGGCATCCACTAAGGAAGGATTTTTGGAAATTCAAACTTTTAGGGGTGTAAAGGGGGGATTTTGTTTGTATGAAAAATCTTATTCCTTGAGTTAATAAACTTGAAACTTGGCATGAATACTTATCTAAAAAAATTATAAAGTTAATCATTTTTTGTTTTACTAAACTAGCCCCTAACAGGGGATTGAGGGGTGTCAAAATTTGTATGGAAGAATTTAAACGCACAGTCCGATTAACTCGAAACTCAGTATTTATACTTAAGACCAAAAATAAAGAATAACGTGTATCAGGGTTGTTCGAAAATCTACCCCTAACGGGGAGAAAAGGGGTAGTTAATTTTACAGAGGAGAATTTTACTGCGTCGCTTGATTAACTCGAAAATTGGAATAAATATTCTGTGAGTCAAGTAATGAACACATTCCAAACGATTTTTCGAAATTCCACCCCTGAAATCACACCCCAAAGCGGGGATACAGTTTATGTGAAAAATCTTATTCATTTGCTTAATAAACTTGAAACTTGGCACGAATACTTATCTAAGTAAATTATGAAGTTTGGCATTTTTTGCTTTTCTAAACTACCCCATAAAGGCGGATTGGGGGGTATCAACATTTCTATTGAAGAAATTTAACGTCTGGTCCGATTAAGTCGAAACTCAGTATTTATACTTAAGACTAAAAATAAAGAATAACGTGTATCAGGGTTTTGTGAAAATCTACCCCTGACGGGGTGAAAAGGAGTAGTTAATTTTCCATTTTACTGCGTGGCTTGATTAACTCGAAAATTGCTATAAATAATATTTGAGTCAAGTTATGAACGCACACCAATCGTTTTTTCAAAATTCCTCCTCTAGGGGGTGAAAAAGGGGGAAAACTTTGTATGAAAAATCTTATTGATTTGGTTAATAAACTTGAAACTTGGACGGAATATTTACCTAAGTAAGTAATAAAGTTTATCATTTATGTTTTTACCAACATTTATGTTTTTCAAAACTATCCCTCAAATTAAAGGTTTAGAGGTGATAAAGTCTGTGTGAAAATTTTTAACGCCCGGTCCGATTAACTCGATATTCAGTATTAATAATGAAATGGGTAGTTGATTATCCATTTTACTGCGTGGCTTGATTAACTAGAAAATTGGTATAAATAATCTTTGAGTCAAGTTATGGTAACATCACACACGTGTTTTCAAAATTTCGCTCATAGGGGAATAAAAACTGTGAAGGTGAAAAGGCGGGATACTATTAATATGAAAAGTCATTCCTTGGGTTAAGAAACTTGGAACTTTTCAACATTTGCCTCAGTAAATAATAAAGATTGTCACTTTTAGTTTCAAAAAACCTTTCACAGAGAATTTAAGGGGTGATAAAGTTAATAGGTAAGAAAAAAAAATAACCCACTGTCGGATTAAGTCGAAACTCGGTACTAACTTAAAATAAAAAAGTATGAGTTTTAGGGTTTTACTACTTAGTTACTTAAAATAGAGTTTTACTTAATCGACTCCTACCGGGGTGAAAAAGGGTAATAAAGTTTAAGGAGTAAAAACTCCAACTTCCATTAACTCAAAAATGCGTGTAAAATAATCTTTAAGTCATAAAAATAGAAACGTAGCAAATGCATTTTTATTATAAACAAGCCCTGTCGTGATGAAAAGGGAGGACAATTTATTTGAAACATCTTAGGTAGTTTTACTAAAAATGTCCCGCATACTTATTTCTTTAAATAAAGTACTTAAAGATCGTAAACATTAATTTTCGAAATAACTACCTTTCAAGAGGAGGTGGAGGGGGTGTTAAATTTATTTGAGGAAAGTACGAAACCCACGCGGACAAAGTCGCTGGCAAAAGCTAGTAACAAATAATAGGAAAAATCTGTGTAGGTTTATTGAAGCGGACCAAAATAAACGTTTGTTTTAAACAAGGCACCTTCCCTAACTATTTAAAGAAATCAATAATAACCCCCATACACAAGGGTGGGCAGGTGGGTGATGTGAATAACTATAGACCAATTTCTGTTATTCCGGTTATAGCAAAAATTTTAGAAAAACTTTTAAATTCCAGATTGTGCTATCTTCAAACCAACAACATTTTGTCCCCATCTCAATTTGGCTTTAGACGCGGTATTTCTACGGAAGACGCTATTGGGTGTTATTCATAATAATTGTACGTAACGGATATGAAAAAGATATGAAAATGAATTTAATGTAACAGAAAAGATAACAGATAGGAATTATAAGGACTAGTATATAATATGTATAAAAAATAATATTTGTTTTATTTAATGGGTCTTTAGGTCATTCATTTTATTCAGGAGGTTAATAGAAAACTATTATTTTGATTGACTTATATTGCTTTTACGATTATTTTAGGAAATAAATTTTGAGGAAACACATAATAATAATTAATATTAGCTTAATATTTAATTAATAATATCTTAATTAGTAATATCTTTGTTTATATATTTTACGACTAGAGTTTTTGTCTGGCTTGTCATTATGTTTTAACTGTGTTTGTTCCAGCTGCCGCCAAAGTTTACTTTTGCAGTGCTGTCGCAGCGGTGAAAACAATAGTTTCAGCGCTGCGACAGCGCTGCCCGCAAGGCTGTATCCTTAGAGAATAGCTCCCCTGCGCTGGCGGCCGCAGCGCGCGCGCCGCTTGCGTGTTACGCGCGCGGTACTTACCTCACCCAACAAGCGGCAGTCGTGGTCGTGCAAAATATCACCATGTAACACATCCCCATGTGTTACATGAGTAGATTCAATATTATTAAAAGTGACAGAGAGACATAAATAGGAGTGAAAACAAAGTGAATGAGAATGTTTAGAACGGTTGCTTTTTTAAAATGTTTCTCCGTAATTACTTATTTATTAAATATTATATTTGTATTAAACAACTCCTTAAATTTATTAATTTTATAACACCTTATATACGCAGCTTTACCTTTCATATCTGTTACGTAACAGAAAAAATGTAACGGAGAAATATCATATATGAATATTTAGCACGTGTCTAACCTACAAAATACTTCGTAAAGCCGTCAACAATTAGTTTTTTTAAATTGTTTCTACCGATTTCACTTCTGCAACAACGATTCTTTTCTCATAATAATATAAAACCTGGAAAGTACTTACCTAATTAAGATAGACCATGAAAACAAATATCACAAATGAATGTCGAATTATAACGTTACGCACAAAATTGATCGCACTGAGTGAAAGAACAAAATAGCCGAATCCACAGTTACGCCATCTGTTTACAGTGTTTGTTGTGTAATATTGTCAGTAAATTATTTTATTTCCAAGTTGGAAATAATGTTGTAAAACACTGTAACCGAGATGAATAACAGAGATGAGTAGAATATTGGACTTCCGTTTAAATATGTAAATTATGTATTCATTACTGTTTGTTTTATTTATTTTAAGGAATAATCTATTTGAATGGATATAAACAAACTAAAAAAATACTAAGTTTTATATGAACACAATTAGATTTTTTAAAATATATTTTTAATGTTGCTATAAGTAAAAATGGACATGATTTTCTGTATGAAATTTCTGTGGACACAATTTTAAAATTTGAAGTATTAGAATATCATGCTTTCTCTTAATTACTGAGTATTATAAATTGTAGTTCTAAATACTTTTAGAATTAGGGTGAATAAAATTGAGCTATTACTGAAATGCCAAATAAAAAATAATCGAGCTGGACGCGGAGAGGGAAGCAAATGTACAATTTTCGTGAATAACACCCTATTACGTCTTTAACTACAGTACTAACAAAAGAACTGGACAAAGGTACTAGGTGCTTATCGGTCTTTATAGACCTAAAAAAGGCCTTTGACACGGTCTCTATTCCCATCCTTGTCCAAAAGTTAGAAAAGATTGGTATTAGAGATACACAACTATCTATTTTTACTGATTACATGACAAATAGAAAACAGAAGGTTAAGCTAGATAGTTTTGTCAGTGAGGACGTTGACGTAACATGCGGCGTACCTCAGGGTAGTGTCCTGGGTCCTACGCTATTTTTAATATATTTAAATGACTTATGTAATATGACAGTCAATAAAGCAAAAATATTTTCATATGCCGACGACACCGCAATCGTCTTCACTGGGTCAACCTGGGCTGAAACCAAAACCAACACAGAAAAAGGTATGTTAAAAGTGGCATCATGGCTAAAAACAAATCTCCTTCTCTCAAATCTCCTTACGTTAAACACGAGCAAAACTAATTATATCTGTTTCTCAATATATAAAAATGTCCAACCAGAACCTAATTTCACCATTAACATACACGAGTGTAGGAGGACGGTCGATTGCGACTGCAATTGTCCAACCATCAGTAAAGTTAACCATGTCAAGTACTTAGGTATAATGTTGGACCAAAACCTGTCCTGGTATTCTCAAATTGAACAAATTACTACAAGAATACGGAAATTTATTTGGATTTTTAAAACTTTACGACACATACTCCCAAGGAGCGGCCTAGCAAGAAATCCTATAAATGAAGTGTATAATCTCGCTAGTTCAATCTGTAATAATATATTGCATTTCCATTTGGGGGGGCGCGAGGAAAACACGTTTCCTTGATGTTGAAAGAGCACAACGGACTTTAATAAAAGTAATGCACTTTAAAAAAAAGGACCTTTCCCACCTATGAACTATACCAAATAAGTAATTTATTATAATAAATTACTTATTATCAATCAGGAAATTATATATTTTACACATAGTATTAAAAAAATATAAAACCTTACCTTTAGATCCTACTGTATTAGCTAGAAGACGGAAACACTATATTGCTTCCACCCCTTTTGTAAAAACAGAATTTGCAAATATTCAGTACGTTAAACGCTCGTCTTTCTTATATAATAAAATAAACAAACAAATAGACTTTCATACTAAACCGTTTAAAGAATGCAAATCGTTGCTGATTAAGTTGATAGACAAATTAGGCTATGATGAAGTAGAGAATCTTCTATTAAGTTTGAGGTAAAATCGTCTGCATAAAATAACCACACACACCCTCACACTCACATGTACACATACACGCACCCTCACACACACACACACCCACCCCTACATATACACAGACATACACCAACAGACTTAGGATAATATTAATAAGAAAAATTATTCGTAAACCGTTGTTTCGTTACATGTTACACTAATTGTAAGATATAAAAGAGCGGCGCCTCCTGGCACAGGCATTTATATGCTTAAAAGGAATCGCCACCAACTGTATAATGTACAACGTGTAATAATGAAATAAAACATTTTTGATTTGATTTTGATTTGATTAGGTACCGTGACAGTGTATACATTGACCGTCCCTGTTACATTTTGCCACAGTGTAGATTAAACTGTATAAGGGTTCAGGACAGTTTTAATCCCGACTTGTACCTAGTGTAACTGCGTCGAAAATGTGGGGGCGGATATACCCGCACGCAGTGTTGCTAATATTCGCAAATATTATTTTGAAAGCATCATGCAAGGGCAGTTTAACCTTTCTCATAGATGATACAATCTCTATGTTTTACGATATAAGGCAAGTTAGAAGTAGTGTGAACCGAATCAGTAATGTTGTGTTCAATGAGAAGTCCAGTCTGATCGGCAACATGGTGCTCGTAACGTTCAACGATCCAGGTAATATGCGCTTTATTTTTATTAATTATTTATCCAAACCAATTAAATTAAAACCGATGTTTAACTTTATCCCCCTAATTAATAAACGCAAGCGAGTTTTATCTAGTCTTAAACTTAGATTTTCCATACATTTCTCAGAGCAAGTTGGCAGTGATTTTATTAACCGCTGTAATTGATCAAAACAGTTAACATAAGATTAATATAATATTTATGGTCCCCCAGACCGTATTTCGGCCATTGCGGTCAATTTCCACGAAGACTAGCCCTCAGCGCGGGAGGTGTAATAGTGCACAAGTGTGTGCGCAGACACAGGTGCACTCTGTCACGCTCACTCTGTACTAATAGAGCCATACTCATTCATACTTAAAACTATTCGTCTTCAACACATCTTATTCATTTTCACAAAATCTCATGCCCATACGTTGACGACCAATTTCCCTACAGCTTCTTAGTCACCCCCGGACACTTTTGATCATTCTCTCACATACTTATTTCTAACTAGATTTTGCCCGCGACTTCGTCCGCGTGAAAATTTTTATCCCCCTGACTCACCCTGTCGCATCGCATCGCCTACCTGCGCTATTACTTTGCTTTCTGACTTTTTGTCTTTTTGCTCAACTCCTAAGGGTTCTAGCGTGATATCCTGTAGCCTTCCTCAAGAATTGAAAGAAAGAAATAAAAATGCGTTTATTGGCATGCGTTAATTGGACTATCATCAAATGCAAAAAGATTTTTATAAATCCGATCGATACTTCCAAAAATTCTAGCTTTCAAACAAACTTCAGCTTTATTATTAGTAAGTATTATTATAAAACTATGATATCCCCTAAGACATTCATTGAAATCTAATGATGTAAAGGGCAATTCGTTCAAAATTAAATACTTGTGATGATGAATAACGTATTTATTTGGTTATGGATTAATATCATGCTTTTATAAACACCTTCGCAAATAATGCATTGTTTTAGAATAAATTTGATTACCATAAAAATTTGCGGTGACATCTATCTATATATATAAAAAGAGAAGTCCTGACTGACTGACTGACTGACTGACTGACTGACTCATCAACGCCCAGCCTAAACCCTTGGACCTAGAAAGCTGAAATTTTGCACAGAGGTTTTCTTTATAATGTAGACGAGGAATAAGGAAGGAATTTTCGAAATTCAACCCCTAAGGGAGTTAAATAGGGGATGAAAGTTTGTATGAAAACTCTTATTCCTTGGGTTAATAAATTTGAAACTTAGCACGAATACTTCTCTAAGTAAATTATGAAAATTGGTCTTTTTGGTTTTTCTAAACTACCTTCTAAAGGGGGATGGGGGGGTGTCAAAATTTGTATGGAAGAATTTTAATGCACGGTCCGATTAACTCAAAACTCAGTATTTATACTTAATACCAAAAATAAAGAATTACGTGTATCAGGGTTTTTTGAAAATCTACCCCTAACGGGGAGAAAAGGGGTAGTTAATTTTACAGGGCAAATTTTACTGCCTGGCTTAATTAACTCAAAAATTGGTATAAATAATCTGTGACTCCCAAACGATTTTTCAAAATTCCACCCCTGTGGGGGTGAAAAGTGGGGATACAGCTTATATGAAAAATCTTATTCCTTTGGTTAATAAACTTGAAACTTGGCACGAATACTTATCTAAGTAAATTATAAAGTTTGGCATTTGTTGTTTTTCTAAACTATCCCCTAACAGGGGATTGGGGGTGTCAAAATTTGTATGGAAGAATTTTAACGCGCGGTCCGATAATACCAAAAATAAAGAATCACGTGTATCAGGATTTTTCGAAAATCTACCCCTAACGGGGAGAAAAGGGGTAGTTAATTTTACAGGGAAAATTTTACTGCCTGGCTTAATTAACTCGAAAATTGGTATAAATAATCTGTGAGTCAAGTAATGAACACATTCGAAACGATTTTTCAAAATTCCACCCCTGTGGGGGTGAAAATTGGGGATACAGCTTATATGAAAAATCTTATTCATTTGGTTAATATACTTGAAACTTGGCATGAATACTTATCTAAGTAAATTATGAATTTTGGCATTTTTTGCTTTTCTAAACTACCCCCTAAAGGGCGATTAGGGGATGTCAACATTTGTATGGAAGAATTTTAACGTGCGGTCTCCGATTAAGTCGAAACTCAGTATTTATACTTAAGACCAAAAGTAAAGAATAACATGTATCAGGGTTTTGCGAAAATCTACCTCTGACGGGGTGAAAACGAGTAGTTAATTTTCCATTTTACTGCGTGGCTTGATTAACTCGAAAACTGTTGGACATATTCTTTGAGTCAAGTTATGAACACATTTATTTATTTATTTATTTAAACTTCGCACAAAAAGGTACAAAGGCGGACTTAATGCCTTAGGCATTCTCTACCAGTCAACCAAGGGTGGTGAAGAGATTAGATGGCAGGTGCTTAAGTTGAGAGGAACAATGAAGAAAAAAAAAACCTGTTAAAACTAGATACACAAATACATATATAGGTTATAATTATACACATACATACTATACTAAATATATAAATATGTACTAATGATATATATATAAATATATATATATATATACAAATTCAAGGGAGAGAGATGTTGAGATGACACTACTCTACTTGTGTTGAAAATAACTTTGCAATTTCCGCTTAAATGCATACCGACTGGTGGCCGTCCTGATATCAAGAGGAAGCGCATTCCAAAGAAGAATGGACTGGATATGAAAGGAAGAATGAACAAAGTCAGAAGTATGAGAAGGACAGAGTAGGAGAAGATTGTTAGAAGAACGCAAATTCTTAGCGTGAGAAGAACATAGATATTGGAAATGAGGCACGAGATAAGAAGGAGGAGTGGGAGAGTTGAGAAGGGAGAAAAGCGTCGTTAAAGCGCGCAAACTTCTTCTTTGGCGAATGGGCATCCATTTGAGCTCTGATCTATAGCTCAACACATGGTCAAATTTTCTGAGGTTGAATATGAACCGGATACCATTGTTGAGCAATCTATCGAGCTTATCCAACAAAACCGCATTCAAGTCAAAGTAGCACACGTCACCATAGTCGATTATAGGGAAAATCAAAGTCTGCACAAGCATGGTTTTCGTCTTAGCGGGCAGAAAGCTTCTCAGACGATACAGGGATCGCAGAGTACCGTTGACCCTTTGACTAACACTAGATACCTGGCGTTGCCAGCTAAGTGTAGAGTCAAGATGCAAACCGAGATCTTTCACAGTAGAGGTAATGGGTATGACGGTACCATTGAAAATAAGAGGAGGAAGAGAGCTAAGCGTCACCCTACCCATCATGCGTGAGCTTCCAATTACAATGGCCTGACACTTCGAGGGGTTCACTGACACCCCGAAACTATCAGACCACTTTTTGATAGCATCTAAGTCTCGGTTTACATCTGCTATAGCGTCCGACAAACCCTCTACCCGCTCAGCCGTATACAGTTGAAGATCATCAGCATACAGATGATACGAACATCGAAGACAGTGAGTTATAAAATTAATGAAGATGGAGAATAACAATGGAGAAAGAATACCGCCTTGTGGAACACCAGCATCCAGGTCACGCCAACTCGACGAACTCTCATCAACGCGAACCGACTGCTGACGTCCCCGAAGATAAGAAGAGAACCACTCCAGAGCCTCAGACGAAACCATAAGGTGAGAGAGGATAGAAAGGAGGATATCGTGGCTGACGGCGTTAAAGGCATTGGAGAAATCAATTAAAACCAAAACGGTAACTTTGGTATTCTCCATCGCTTCTCTAATGTCGCCAGTCACTTTAAGGGTATCTAATCCTAGTTTTTTATAAAATTTATTAAATCATAATTAACTATATAAAATTTTAGGAGAGCAGAGGCTGTACTGTGCCCAGGCCTGAACCCAGACTGGAAAGAGCTAACGAGGTTGTTCCGATGAACAAACCCTGCAAACTGCTTGTGTACGCAGGCCTCAAGCACTTTAGACAGGAATGGGAGAATGGAAATGGGTCGAAAATGACTAGGTAGGGAGGGATTTGAAATTTTAGGGAGTGGGCGGACATAGGCCATACGCCACAGGGATGGGAATTGTCCGGAATCAAGAGAATAGTTAATGATATGGGTAATCGGAGGGAGAAGGCTATCAAGGATCCAAACGACCATACTACGACTGATGCCGTCATGGCCCACAGCCTTGGATTTTATGGACAGGATGATCTTTTTAATTTCGTCCAAGGTCACCGGAGAGAATTTAAATGGTTCTATGATGGGACTCGCTAGGCCAGTAATGAAATCGACCGTCTGGGATATTATTTGGGAATCCAAATGACAAGTGGTTGTGAAGTGACGGTTGATATCATCAAGGCCAATTGTTTTAGGAAAATCCACATGCCGTGGTCTGCCGATACCAAGAGTACCAAGGAACTTCCAGATATCAGCAGGCGAAGAAGAAGATATATTCTCGAGAATATGGCGGCGTTTAGCGTTGCGTATCATCTGATTACACCGATTTCTAGCAGCTTTGAAAGAGTTCCGATTTTCTTCACTGCGATCCCTTTTAAAACGAAAGGCCCGATCCCTGCGCCTCATCGCCATTCGAACCCCTGTCGTCATCCAAGGAGCAGGAGGACGCCGAAGTTTAATCTGCTTAACAGGAGCGTGTTTGTCGTAGAGAGCAATGACTGCCTGATCGAAAATGCGCAGTTTTTCGTCTACAGCTGTCGCCGCTGCTAGGTGCTCCCAACTGAGGTCAGACGCATCCTGACGAAGCTTCTCAACGTTCATGCGTGCAAAACTCCGCATATGCAGAACTTTTGGGATAGGTTTAGGTGGTTTTAGGACATATGAGAGGAAAATGAGGTCATGATGGGAAAATCCAGGCGCGGGACACTGACCATGAGAGGGAACAAGAGAGGGTGCGGATGTGAGGATTAAGTCAAGCCAAGTGTCATTGCCTGAGGTATTAAAATGGGTAGGTTGCAGTGAAAGTATATGAAGACTAACGGACTCAACGATGTGTAGGAGTTTACGGGATCGGGGAGTGTGAAGGGCAAGGTCAGTGTTGAAATCGCCCATGATGACGCAATGTGCATACTCTGAACCTACGGATTCAAGCGCCAATTCGAGATTAGAAAAATAGTCAGCGGCGGGTGGACAATAGACAACACCAAGAAGGGCCTTGGCGCCTTTGACGTAGACCTCCAAAAAGAGATACTCAGCGGAAGCATGGTATTGTGAGGGAGATGAGGCAATGATTTGAAAAGGAAAATCGCTACGAAGATAGATAGCTACACCACCCCCTCCCTTTCCAATTCTATCATTGCGGATAAGAGTGAAACCTGGTAGAGAGTAGGTGGTGGAGAGAAGATGAGGTTTGAGCCAACTCTCGCAAACCAGAACGGCATGGACATTGGTGTCGGTAAATGTGTCCAACAGATCACTGTAGTGACTTGGGACACTTTGCGCATTTATATGGCAAACATTTAACAAATGACCTTTCTGTTGGCTGAAGCTCCGACGCACAAAGTCACCAAGTGTGTCAGTCAAAGAGCTGAAACTTGCATTAGCGGATGAGCTAGAGGAATCAATGGCAGAGTAAAAAGAATCATCATCAGTTAACATATAAAAAATATATATAAATATAAAATCTAACTACTAAAAATGCAAATTAAGTATAGCTACGATAGCTTTTGTTTTAGGTTCAAAACCACTATCTGTGCACCACCCACCAGCAGCACTAGTATAATTGTACATGGATCTCTTGGAGCATGACCAAAATCGGAACTAGGTTTCTTTATCATCAAAATCAGTCAGTTATTAACCTCCAAAAGATCCCTGTAGTACTGTACAATAGTAGTGATATAATCGGAAATATACATCAAATTCTATGAGGAAGCAACATCACAACCATTAACACAAAAAAATATATATATGATTATTATGAACAAGCAAAGAAACAAAGAAACATGATAAAGTTACATGAGCAGAAACGGAACGCAATTTACGAAACACAACAAACGTGAAAAAAGGAAAATGGGACGTCATTTAAGCAAATACTGTATACAAGATTGACATTGACAGGTGACAGTGACAATTAATAATGACGAAACTTGTTACGAAACTTGAACACATCCCAAACATTTTTCAAAATTCCTCCTGTGTGGGGTGAAAAGTGGGGAAAAACTTTATACGAAAAATCTTATTCATTTGGTTAATAAACTTGAAACTTGGAAGGAATATTTGCCTAAGTAAGTAATAAAAAATGGGTCTTTCGAAAGTAGACCCCTGACGGGTAAAAAGTGGTAATTCGATTTTTAAGGCCGGTATTATAGTGCGTAGCTTGATTTACTCCAAAAACATGGTATGAATAAATTTAAGCTTAAAACTTGGCACAAATACTTATCTAAGTAAATTATAGTTTGTCATTTTATGTTTTTTTGCTCTAAAGGGAGACTGAGGGTGTCAGTTTGTATGGAAGAATTTTATCGCGCGGTCCAATAATATAAACTCGGAACTCAGTATGTATATAGATTGTCTTAAGACCAAAATAAATAAAAAAGTGTGACTGGGTTTTTCGAAAATCTAACCCTCACGGGGTGAACGGGGGTAGTCCATATCACAGAGGAGTATTTTATTGCGTGGCTTGATTCAATGGGAAATTGGTATAAATAATCTTTGAGTCAAGATATGGAAACGTCCCAAACATGTTTTCAATATTTCGGATAAAAACTGTGAAGGTGAAAAGGTGGTCTTATTCCTTTGGTTAAGAAACATGAAACTTTTCAACATTTGTCTCAGTAAATAATAAAGATTGTCACTTTTAGGGGTTTACTACTTACTTACTTAAAATAAAAAAGTATGAGTTTTAGGGTTTTACTTATTCGACTCCTACCGGGGTGGAAAAGGGTAATAAAGTTTAAGGAGTAGAAACTTCAACTTCCATTAACACGAAAATGGGTATAAATAATCTTTATATCATAAAAATGGAAACGTACCAAATGCAAAAACAAGCCCTGTCGTGATGTAAAGGGAGGATAGTTTATTTGAAACATCTTAGGTAGTTTAACTAAAATATTGGCTCGAATACTTATTTCTTTAAATAAAGTAAGTATAAAGATCGTAATCAATAATTTTCGAAATACCTTTCAGGGGGAGGTGGAGAGGGTGTTAAATTTATTTGAGGAAAGTACGAAACCCACGCGGACGAAGTCGCGGGCAAAAGCTAGTCATATTTAAAACCAAATGCAATTACCGAAGAAATACTAAAAACCTGCGTAAACGCTTGTAAAGATTTTACCAAGTCAGATTTCGTTATAATATTAGCAGGTTCAAATGATGTAAACCCTATGAACATCCAAACGTATTTACACCATACATTATGGCAACTAAAATTTACTAATGTGTTAGTCGTACAAATTTATAAAAATAGGACCCTGAATGAAAAAAATGTTAATAATTTATTAAAGTTTGTGTGTAATAATTGTAAGAATTCATCTTTTGTACAATTGCATAATGAATCGCATATGATAACAAAATATATGGCAATGTTGAATGCTTGTAGGTTAATTCACAGACAAATATTACATGTAAATTATAAAAATAATTTTCAAAAATATACCGAAAACTTGATTATTCGGAATAGTAAACAAAAAGACACCAAAGATGTTGCTGTACAGACATTTAGTTTAAATGATGTTAGTGTACAAACGGGTAATATTAATATAGCGACTTCTAATCTAGATAACTTTTTTCGTGACGCAATAGATGACCACACTGACTATGTCATCGTGTCTGCGTCCGGCACGGGTGTTACCACTGGGTGTTCCATTGAAAATAAACAAACCCTCTGTTTCTGTAGAAGAAGAAATAATGTCGACCGATAATGCAATAGTAAGTCTTAAAAAAAAAACGATTCCACAGGCCACGGCAAACAATAGACAGCAGCGGCAGTGCCGCCTATCCAACTTTTCTGGGTGTTATGTAACTATTTCTATAAAAATACTTTCGTGCATGGCAAAATAATGCCGCTGAAAGTATTTTTTCCAAAATTACAGTTATTTGTAAACTGAGAATCGTCTTCCAGTTTCCCTTTAAGTGCAGGTTTGACTGACATCAATCTATTTGCATAATCAGCCAATAATGATCCCACTGCTGGGACACAGGCCTCTCTCGGCGAGAGGGAGTGGGCTGTAATACATCACACGGGCCCAGTGCGGGGTGGTAGCATGTCACAATGTCTTCGAATGTTTCATTTTAGGAAATGTGGGTTTCCTCACGATGTGTTCCTTCATAATATTGAGAGCAGATAATTTATACAAACTAAAGCGCCTCTCTTGTTTCGAAGCTACGACCCACTCGCGGCCTATAAGTCACCGATACCACCACTGCTCACCTATCTACTCGTGATTAAATCAATTTATTTTCCTCTAGCCGTAGGTACATATTTATAAACATCCTCAAAGTTAAATTATTATTGTCATTTTATTAAGATAACTTTTTCCCGCTTTACCATTGTATATTTTATGTAATGAGAGTACCTACGTGAAGCTTAATGCAAACGATTAGGTACATACTCGTATTATTCAAAAATCGTTTAAATTTACGTTACGTTTACTAGGCCCACTGAGTTCCTTCTCACTAGTCGAAAAGATACTAAAGTGATTACTAACTATAACTAAGGCACATCATCCATGACGCTGCTCAATAGTAACGTGTTACAAACTCAGCTTCGTGGACGATAGGCCATTTAGTTTTTAAAAGTAATATAGAATCAGCAAACATTATGTGGCTTGAAGGACCGAGGCTCAGAAGTCTGAACGTAAGGTTTGCCTAAGAGCGATGGAGCATGGGAGGGCCGTGAGGGGCCCGTGGCTAAATAATAACAGCCGCACAGGGTTAAGCTACACTTGCCGCGGTTGGTCCTTGGATGGGGGACAATCATTACATACCGAGATCTCTCCGTGCCTCGGAAAGCACGCGGTTAAGCCGTTGGTCCCGGCTGTCATTCGTGGATCTTTGACAGTCGTTACGGGTAGTCAGAAACCGGAAAGTCTGACAACCAGTCTTACCAAGGAGCATCGTATTACCCACTAACTGGGTTGTGGAGCTCAGATGGGCAGTCGCTCCATGGAAAATACTGGTATTCAGCTGCATCCGGTTAGATTATGCAAATATGTAGATTGATATCAGTCAAATCTGTGACTGCACGTACCTAAAGGGATACTGGAAGGCGATTCTCAGTTTACAAATAACTGTAATTTCGGAAGTCGGTAGCAAACAACGAAAATGAACCCAACGACACCGACTTCCGAAATTACAGTTATTTTTCACTTTGCAGTGTCTTTTCTGGAAGTCTGTAGATTTTTTTTTGTAAAAAAAATTTTCGTTTTAATATTGGTGTGACAGTTTGAGTACTTTATGCGGCCTACCCAAATTACCCTTCTTTGGAATTGTTCGTAAAGTCGTTGAGCTCTTTAAGTAGCGAGTTTATTCAGTAAATAAGATACCGAAATCACTTTTAATCGTCAAAATTATTATAAAAAATAAGCTAGATGTCATCTGATTACTCTAAGACGAGAGGCCAAAACAAACTCAGAAATTATAATCCCTTTTAATCTCCAGACCATAGACGTATAAAACATTATCTCTTCAGGCCATATGAGGAAAGTCGCAGTAAATGCGTAGTAGGTAGGTACGTGGTATTATTATTGTCGATTTGTTAGTTCCCCATTTGAGCAGGAATTTTATTTTTAAATTACAATAGATATTATTTATAATTATGAAAACAATTCTCTGCGCATTGAGATCGTTATTTTTTGTACCTTTACTGTTTGTATATAGACTAAGAGTACATATACCTACTTTTCTACGGATAATCATAAACGTATACAAGGTGTAACATAATAAACACAAGACCTCATACACCCCAATTAGAGTAGTGAGTTAAAAGCATAATACAATGACCAAAACTTACTTTTTTTAAAAGCTTGCTATTTTTAATAAGAAAATCGTATTGTCACTAAAATTACTTTCTGCATTTAAAATTGAGTCTTATTGCCTTGAAATAATATTTAATTTTATTTGGCTTGATCGGCGGGTAGTATGAAAAAATACGTAATTTTTTAAAAAATACCTAAGTTAAAAAGTTAAAAGTTACTGATATCGATTCAGTAGTCAATTATGAACAAACTACTTTCAGGGCTTGCGTTTATTCTGTTACACCTTAAACTGCCTCGCTGGTGTAGTAGTCGCAAGCGCTACTGTTTGTTTCGATTCCCAGGTCGGGCAGTGTTCTGCATCGGGTATTTCGTAGTAGCAGCCCGGAGTCTTGATTTGTACCCGGTTGATGACAAAAGGCTCGCCCCCTATTACAAGGGACTATTAACATAACTGACCAAATGATGAGGGTGTATACAGGGTGAAATTTTAATCACCTTTTTCCTCTTAAGGGGTCATTGTACTCATCATTATGAACAACTTTTACAATGGGACCAACCTGAAATCGTGAAAATAAAATTAGCTGTTCCCTACATATACAAGGTGTACCCGTAAGTCGACGTCAAGCCGGAATGGGGTAATAGGCCAAGTCATAATAGTTATCAGAAAAACATAAAAAAAAAACTTTGGAATATTATACTAATTGTATAAAAAAAAATGGAATGCTGATTATATGCGCCAACTTTTAATGTAACTTGCCAAACTCGCATAGTACCTACATTTTTTTTTAGTACAGTCAGTCAAAGTTTGGCAAAGTATTAATTTTGAATATTTGGTTGGGCAAAAAGTGACATTTAAATGCCAATAATTAAAAAAATACACAACTTAGATTTTCGAAACATTTTTCTGATAACTATTATGACTTGGCCTATTACCCGATTCCGGCTTGACGTCGACTTACGGGCCGCATAACTCGTGAAAATGCAGGGAACAGCTGGTTTTTTTTGTCGCGATTTCAGGTTTGGTCCTGTAGTAAAAGTTGTTCATAATGATGTGTACAATGGCCCCGATTCTGTTGTTCACAAACTAAACTAAATTAAGCGCAGTGCTTTTTTTTCTTTCTATTTCAATATTTATAGGACAGAAGATAAATATTACGTTAAAACAAAAAATCACTCAATGGCTCCTACAACAGGACTATCTCTCAACGGAGAATCTTCTAGCATACATCTCTTAAAAATACAATCACAATTCTACGTCCCTAAACACACGCACTCACACCTAGACGCTCATACATGAACTCACAATCACACTTACATACACAACGCTAACTAAGTAACCTACCTACATTTATTTCATTTAATAACTTTACCATAAATCTATTATGTAACACCAACACCGTTTCACTTGTTACAGAAAGTCAATTATTTACTGTACCTATATGGCTGAACCACTGTCTCTTAAGATACAGGCTAGACCTAGTTTAAGGGATAGTCTTCAAAATTGTGCTCATACTAAGACAAATGTTAAATTTATAATCTACAGTATCATACAGTGCAATGTGTTTCTTTAAAAGAAATAAATGTATATATATATTTTTTTTTTTTAGTTTAGACCCGTTTAATTAGATAATCCATAGACAAGTTTAGACGTGATTAAAAAAATGGCTACTAAAGATACGTCAATTTACGTCAGGCGCTGACAAATTTGACAGGTCTAAACTAATATTTATCTTCTTCCTTTTCATAACGAAATAGAAAGAAAAAGATGCACTGAACTTAATTTTAGTTTAGTTTGTGAACAACATAATCGGCACCCTAATTGCGAAACACACTATTGATGTCAATTTGAATAATTTTGAAGCATATTGCTTCATATGTTGGAAAAATGTGTCCCTGCTCAACAATATAAAAAACGCAATGAACGTTGTTGATCTGTCAAAACGAAACCAATTGCTGCTAATAGTGTTAAGAGGAAAACAATTATTAAAATGTTAACCTGTATACACCTGGTACACCTCGGCCTAACGTTTTGGGTATTACAAGCGTGATGATGTAATGTTATGATATGCATGTTTGTAAGTAACTGCCACTTTGGTCTCGTGGTCATAACACTGCTAAGGCTGGGTTCCTGGGCTCGATTTTCAGGTTTGGCAAAGTGTTATTGGATTTTCCTCCTTAGCAAGTGCGTGCGCAGTACAGGTGCACTCTCTCTTTGCTCACATTCATTATCCGATGGGACCGTAATCCGACAAGGACGACCGGAGATAGATTAAATGCAGGGGCAACGGCTTAACGTGCTTTCCGCGGCACGGGGCTATCACACTACCAACTTCCAAACTCCGGCAAAGGAATTCTCAATGGAAAAAACAGCTGACCGTGGTGGGGTGCTGGGTTTGAAAGTCAGTCGGTAGATATTGGGTAATCCTACCAAATGATCATTCGTGTTGGTTAGCTTCAAGTTCTCTAACCAATGTGTTATTTGCACTGAAAATTACAGCTATGTGTGCTCACGAGGTCATTAAAAAAATAAATGCATTTCAAATTTAAGAGGAAATGCGGCTGGAGAGACTTGAAAAAGCAAAAAGTAAAAAGTCATAATTCGAGGTTTGGTTTGGTTTGGATATTATACTGTGTCGTAAATACTGGTATTCAGCTGTAACCGGTTAGACTAGAAGCCGACCCCAACATAGTTGGGAAAAGGCTAGGCAGATGATGATTATACTGTGTCCCTATGTTTTCTTTTTTCAAATTTGTACACTAGGCCTCTGTTGACAGCGGCAAATTTGAGCCTTTTTTTGAGGGTTCTGGTGTTTATAAAAATAATTTAACATCAAAAAGGAAAACATAGGGACATGAAAGTAGTTAATTTTTATTATTCTGTAAAAATCATTGCTATATGGTCATTAACCAAAAAGAAAACAGGCGAGAGCGTTTCTATGGAGAAAAGACCGCCCGCATTTGCTCTTAATATTTTCGTGACATTAAACTCGCTCCCGCTGCTAAAGCAAACGTACTCGTACTCGACAGATCCTGCATAAAGTTCACATTTTGACTTTAGGTATTAATCGTGGCAGGTATTCCAATATTTCATTACGGTGCACCGATGATTCGGTTTTGTTTGCAGCTCAATTACTCAGAAAGTGACGAAGCTTTTCACGTCAGGTGTTTTCATTTACTTATAAATTAACTAGATGACGCTGAACTTGCGACCCATCAAGTGAGCATTTAAAGTGACTCCATTTTCCTTGAATTAGAACTTTCAGCCGCTTCACGTAACATCTTGTCGATTCATTACAGTTTTGGTATTGAAAGCTTCTTATTCACTTTATAACCAACTATACAGGCCCTTTGGAAAAGCCAATAATTCAATAATAACAATGACGTCAAACTGGAATGATAATCTATATATATAAAATTCAAAGTCCTGACTGACTTAACTATATATCAACGCACAGCCCATACCGCTGGACCTAGAGACTTGAAATTTTGCACATAGATACCTTATACAGTGTAGGCATCCACTAAGGAAGGATTTTTGGAAATTCAAACTTGAAGGGGTGTAAAGGGGGGATTTTGTTTGTATGAAAAATCGTATTCCTTGAGTTAATAAACTTGAAACTTGGCATGAATACTTATCTAAGTAAATTATAAAGTTTGTCATTTTTTGTTTTACTAAACTAGCCCCTAACAGGGGATTGAGGGGTGTCAAAATTTGTATGGAAGAATTTAAACGCACAGTCCGATTAACTCGAAACTCAGTATTTATACTTAAGACCAAAAATAAAGAATAACGTGTATCAGGGTTGTTCGAAAATCTGCCCCTTACGGGGAGAAAAGGGGTAGTTAATTTTACAGAGGAGAATTTTACTGCGTCGATTGATTAACTCGAAAATTGGAATAAATATTCTGTGAGTCAAGTAATGTACACATTCCAAACGATTTTTCGGAATTCCACCCCTGAAATCGCACCCCAAAGCGGGGATACAGTTAATAAACTTGAAACTTGGCACGAATACTTATCTAAGTAAATTATGAAGTTTGGCATTTTTTGATTTTCTAAACTACCCCCTAAAGGCGGATTGGGGGGTGTCAACATTTGTATTGAAGAAATTTAACGTCTGGTCCGATTAAGTCGAAACTCAGTATTTATACTTAAGACTAAAAATAAAGAATAACGTGTATCAGGGTTTTGCGAAAATCTACCCCTGACGGGGTGAAAAGGAGTAGTTAATTTTCCATTTTACTGCGAGGCTTGATTAACTCGAAAATTGCTATAAATAATATTTGAGTCAAATTATGAACGCACACCAATCGTTTTTTCAAAATTCCTCCTCTAGGGGGTGAAAAGGGGGGAACACTTTGTATGAAAAATCTTATTCATTTGGTTAATAAACTTGAAACTTGGACGGAATATTTACCTAAGTAAGTAATAAAGTTTATCATTTATGTTTTTACCAACATTTATGTTTTTCAAAACTATCCCTCAAATTAAAGGTTTAGAGGTGTAAAATTTTGGTGTAAAATTTTAACGCCCGGTCCGATTAACTCGATACTCAGTATTAATAATGAAAAGGGGTATTTGATTATCCATTTTACTGCGTAGCTTGATTAACTAGAAAATCGGTATAAATAATCTTTGAGTCAAGTTATGGTAACATGACACACGTGTTTTAAAAATTTCGCTCATAGGGGAATAAAAACTATGAAGGCGAAAAGGCGGGATACAAATAATATGAAAAATCATTCCTTGGGTTAAGAAACTTGGAACTTTTCAACACTTGCCTCAGTAAATAATAAAGATTGTCACTTTTAGTTTCAAAAAACCTTTCACAGAGAATTTAAGGGGTGATAAAGTTAATAGGTAAGAAAAAAAAATAACCCGCTATCGGATTAAGTCGAAACTCGGTACTAACTTAAGATAATAAAGTATGAGTTTTAGGGTTCTACTTATTACTTACTTAAAATAGAGTTTTATTTAATCGACTCCTACCGGGGTGAAAAAGGGTAGTAAAGTTTAAGGAGTAAAAACTACAACTTCCATTAACTCAAAAATGTGTGTAAAATAATCTTTAAGTCATAGAAATAGAAACGTACCAAATGCTTTTTTATTATAAATAAGCCCTGTCGTGATGAAAAGGGGGGACAGTTTATTTGAAACATCTTAGGTAGTTTAACTAAAAATGGCCCGAATACTTATTTCTTTAAATAAAGTACTTATAAAGATCGTAAACATTAATTTTCGAAATAACTACCTTTCAAGGGGAGGTGGAGGGGGTGTTAAATTTATTTGAGGAAAGTACGAAACCCACGCGGACGAAGTCGCGGGCAAAAGCTAGTAACAAATAATAGGAAAAATCTGTGTAGGTTTATTGAAGCGGACCAAAATAAACGTTTATTAGGTACCGTGACAGTGTATAAATTGACCGTCCCTGTTACATTTTGCCACAGTGTGGTTAAACTGTATAAGGGTTCAGGACAGTTTTAATCCCGACTCGTACCTAGTGTAACCGCGTCGAAAATGTGGGGGCGGATATACCCGCACGCAGTGTTGCTAATATTCGCGAATATTATTTTGAAAGCATCATGCAAGGGCAGTTTAACCTTTCTCATAGATGATACATTATCTATGTATGACGATATAAGGCAAGTTAGAAGTAGTGTGAACCGAATCAGTAATGTTGTGTTCAATGAGAAGTCCAGTCTGATCGGCAACATGGTGCTCGTAACGTTCAACGATCCAGGTAATATGCGCTTTATTTTTATTAATTATTTATCCAAACCAATTAAATTAAAACCGATGTTTAACTTTATCCCCCTAATTAATAAACGCAAGTGAGTTTTATCTAGATAAAACTCACTTGCGTTTATTAATTAGTTTAAGACTAGGTAGTCTTAAACTTAGATTTTCCATACATTTCTCAGTGCAAGTTGGCAGTGATTTTATTAACCGCTGTAATTGATCAAAACAGTTAACATAAGATTAATATAATATTTATGGTCCCCCAGACGGTATTTCGGCCATTGCGGTCAATTTCCACGAAGACTAGCCCTCAGCGCGGGAGGTGTAATAGTGCACAAGTGTGTGCGCAGACACAGGTGCACTCTGTCACTCTCACTCTGTACTAATAGAGCCATACTCATTCATACTTAAAACTATTCGTCTTCGACACATCTTATTCATTTTCGCAAAATCTCATGCCCATACGTTGACAACCAATTTCCCTACAGCTTCTTAGTCACCCCCGGACACTTTTGATCATTCTCTCACATACTTATTTCCGCGTGAAAATTTTTATCCCCCTGACTCACCCTGTCGCATCGCATCGCCTACCTGCGCTATTACTTTGCTTTCTGACTTTTTGTCTTTTTGCTCAACTCCTAAGGGTTCTAGCGTGATATCCTGTAGCCTTCCTCAAGAATTGAAAGAAAGAAATAAAAATGTGTTTATTGGCATGCGTTAATTGGACTATCATCAAATGCAAAAAGATTTTTATAAATCCGATCGATACTTCCAGAGATTCTAGCTTTCAAACAAACTTCAGCTTTATTATTAGTAAGTATTATTATAAAACTATGATATCTCCTAAGACATTCATTGAAATCTAATGATGTAAAGGGCAATTCGTTCAAAATTAAATACTTGTGATGATGAATAACGTATTTATTTGGTTATGGATTAATATCATGCTTATAAAAACACCTTCGCAAATAATGCATTATTTTAGAATAAATTTGATTAGCATAAAAAGGTTATAGTTAGTCAACCTTAAAAGATAGACATATGCTGTCTCGTACTTATTCTTAGAAATTTTATGGGGGAACAATTCCGTCATACATTATTTTTACATAACTTTAACCGTTTACGCAGTGCACGCAACGGAAGCTCGGAAAAGAAATAATTGGCAACATTTTTTTGATGCTCCGCTCCTATTAGTCGTAGCGTGATGTTGTATAGCCTTTCTCGATTAATTGATTATCTAACACAAAAAATAAATTTCAATTCAAACTTGTCGTTCCAGAAATTACCCCTACATACACTCCTTTTCTCCCCGTTAGGGATAGATTTTCGAAAAACAATGATACACGTTTCCTTTACGGTCTTAAGTATAAAAACTGAGTTTCGTCTTAATCGTACTGCGCGTTAAAATTCTTCCATACAAATGTTGACACCCCCCAATCCCCCTTTAGGGGGACTGCCAAATATCATAATTGATCTTTAGTATAAAAACTGACTTTCGTGTTAATCGGACCGCGCGTTAAAATTCTCCCATACAAATGCAAAAAGTGCAAAAGTGCCTAACTTCATAATGCCAAGTTTCAAGTTTATTAGCCAAATGAATAAGATTTTTCATATAAATTGTATCCCCGCTTTTCACGCCCACAGGCGTGAAATTACAAAAAATCGTTTGGAATGTGTTCATTACTTGACTCACAGATTATTTATACCAATTTTTGAGTTAATCAAGCCACGCAGTAAAATAATCCCCTGTAAAATTAACTACCCTTTTCTCCCCGTTAGGGGTAGATTTTCGAAAAACCCTGATACATGTAATCCTTTATTTTTGGTCTTAAGTATAAATAATCGGACCGCGCGTTAAAATTCTTTCATACAAATTTTGACACCCCCCAATCCCCTGTTAGGGGGTAGTTTAGAAAAACAAAAAATGCCAAACTTCATAATTTACTTAGATGAGTATTCGTGCCAAGTTTCAAGTTTACTAACCCAAGGAATAAGATTTTTCATACAAACTTTCATCCCTTAATTAACTCCCATAAGGGTTGAATTTCGAAAAATCCATCTATTCCTTGTCTACATAATAAAGGAAACCTCTGTGCAAAATTTCAGCTTTGTAGGTCCAAAGGTTTCGGCTGGGCGTTGATGAGTCAGTCAGTCAGGACTTATCTTTTTTTAAATATAGATAGAAGAAGATTCTATACATTCTCTACCAGTCAGCTAATATATTCAAAAACATAAGTTAGGATTTAACGTTTGCCGATTCGATTACGCGGCTTACTAACGACTAAATTGGTCGCTTCGAAAACGCAATGCGAAGATGTAGATACGAATGAGTAGATAGAGCGATGATCTTCGCAGGGTGGCTGGTAGCAGCTTGATGAGAGTGAAAACCGAGCTGAATGACGCGCGATTGGAGAAGCCTATGTCCAGCAGTAGACTGCTGTAGGCTAGCGCTTAAGCCATTTCGTGTACGAACCACCATTAAAATATTTAAACCTTTACTAATTGTAAACACCAATTTATTTTCAATTCGTAAATGGTTACTTTTGAAAAGCGTCGTCGATAAACAGGCTTACATATGCAGTCGTAACATTTAGATTAGCAGAATAAGTAAAAAGTTAATAACGGACTAACTATATCGCGAAAACTTAGCTGCTAATAGCACTAAAGCAACAATAGGTATACTTACTTAATAGGTTTTTAATTACTATGCTGAAAATTGAAAGAGCTCAGAGAGCTGTTTTAAAAGTAAGTCTCTTTCTTCCGTTTTACCATCGCACCGTTGATGTATATAGGCAGAGTAAAGTCCTAACGGTTCGTCAACTTTATATTCTGCACACTGTTACCAAACAACATTCCTTTTTGTCATTTGAACCCAAGTTGATTGAGAAAAGGCGTAGAAAAGACATAGTCTGTTCTAAACCATCATCTAAAACCAGTTTTGCACATTGCTTTTTCTGCTACCAAGGTTGTAATCTGTACAATAAAATTAACAGGTGCTTGTCAATTTACCCTCATCCAAAAACCAAATTTAAGGCGGTAGTTAAATAATGGTTGCAAAATCTGGACTATAGATCCACGGAAGACCTACTTCAATGATATAGACTACCATAATTAGAATACTAGGTGAATACACACACACAACCCCACACTACACACACGCATGCATCCAATACACACCCTCACACTACACATACACACCACACCTCTAACATACAAACCTTCGCGCTAAGAGGCAAATTAGCGTATTAGTTACTAAATTAATATCTTGTCTCAACAAAATTCTTCTATAAGTGTCCCTATTTAAGTTCTTTGCTATGTTATACCTGATTTCGTGGGGTGAGGACCTGGTGATCTGTAATACAGGTTTCTAAAAATAGACACTAGCTCCGCACATACACTTGACTAAAACTGTTTTTGTTATGCTAGCTTATTTTTATCGTATAAGTCTTGTTTTGTGGAAGAAATAAAGATATTATTATTATCATTTATATTAATTTCAGATGCTCAAGTAAGGGTGGTGACCGATGACCGAATCACCTTTAAACAAACATTAGACGAAGTGCATATTCACAATTTTTTTAACTGGGACTGTTGGGAACCGTCAATGAATGGATTACTCCTAGCACTAGATACAAGTAACAGTAACTCCTATATTTACGTTTTTACTGATGCTTCGGCTAAGGACTACAAGGACGGCCATTTTGTAAAAGAAATGTGTCAAAAGAAACAAAGCCAGGTAAAGAGTCCGAAAAGGAATATTTAGTTAATTTTTCATATCCACAGATTTAAATAAAATACAGTTTGGTACAAACTAAGATTATTGACTGTCTCAGCCATATTGGTTCTGGTTTTCACTCAAGACTAAAAATTGTGACATTCATTTCATCATAAAGGAGTAAATTTTATTGGGCCAAAACTTAACCATTTTCACGGCAACGTCGGTGCAGGCAACCTAGAGGTCGCTATGGCTGCAGTTTTAGGTTTATGTTTAAAAGTACAATTAACTTTTACGATGTTTCGTAAAGAAATAACGAACAAAATAACGAACAAATTATAATTGTATGCTTACAGATAGTATTTGTGCTCACCGGCCGCTGTGACTATACCGCTGAAGCCTTTGATGTTTACTTCGACATAGCACAAGCATGCTCTGGGCTTGCGTTCGACGTTAGCAAAACTGACGTCGAAGAGGTAAATCAGTTTATAATGTTAACATGGTCCACAACAGATTATGTTAAAAAAATAATTGGGATCGATCTTCTTCGTCATTTATTTTAGGTGCTCCGCACAATTGAAGAAACAATAAAAGGCAACAAGACTGTGATTACATCGACGACAGTACCAGCCGGTGTTAAAAAAGATATTCCGGTAAGTGTTGTTTTCATGAAATTATCCATGTGTTTTCTTTCAAAACGACTACGTACATAATTGGTAAATGGTAATGTACTGGGGGAGTTCTTGGATTTACTGCTCTGTTCAAAAATTCCACCATGAATAGTTGTACCTACTGTTGGATAATTTCTTGGAAGATATTCCTATGAATACCTCCCAAAGTTGTATCCGGCAGCATCATTGCGTGAGTCACACAATCGTCAGTCACAATCGCAATCCCTTTCATATTCTTGGATTGTCACAATCACAATCCTTTTCACAATTCATCAGTATCCATTGCGTTACTTTACATTGCTGAGCAGACGAATTTTTCAAACATATGCAACAATGGATTATGAATCTCTTTCAAAATGGACGGGCCCCGGGCTTATAAGTCATCATTATCTGCCTAGCCTTTCCTAACTACTTGTATGTTGGGGTCGGCTTCCAGTCTAACCGGATGCAGCTGAATACCAATACTTTACACGGAGCGACTGCCTATCTGACCTCCACAACCCAGTTACAGGGTAATACGATGCCCCTTGGTAAGACTGGTTGTCAGATTTTCGGGCTTCTGACGACCCGTAACGACTGTCAAAGATCCACGAATGACAGCCGGGACCAACGGCTTAACGGAGGAGTGTTGGTATGTAAAGATGGTCACCCATTCACGGACCAACCGCCGCAAGGATTATAAGTATACAGTAGCAAAATGTGATTGTATTAGTATGTAAAAGTAACCTCTGTCTAACTTTCACAGCCTTGAGGTTTGTTATAATTTTATTTCACAGTTCAGAGTAGATGATCACACTGACTACGCCATCATCTCCGTGTCCGGCAGAAATGTTTATTTGGGCATTACAGGACCTTCGGCTAATGTAGAAAAGATTATGTGGAACAATAATGGAAAAGTAAGTTTAAATATCAGTTAAAAGACGGGCAAGTTTTGATGATGGTTTTGAAGATTGTCTTCCATATTCAAAACATATTTCTATAGTACAGATTTAAAATGTTCAAGGAGGATGCGCTGAGGTAGCCCGCGTACTTATAATCATTACTGAAACCCTCTAAATTCATCTATTCATCTATATATATAAAAATGAAACCCGTTTTCCGTTGTCACGACATAACATGAAAACGGCTTGACCGATTTGGCTGATTTTTTTTTTGTAGTTTTCTAATACTCTGTACAAGGTTCTTACGGAAAAAAATATAAAGAAAATCATTCCATTTCATTTTTTTTTCATTTTTTTTCATTTTTTTTCATTTTTTTTTCATTTTTTTTTTTCGTTTTTTTTTTTACAAAGGATTCATTTTTATATGGAGGATATTATAGATTCCAGTTCAAATTGAATAGGTACTCATACATAAGATAGGTCAGCTATACAAAATAAAGTAGTGCATCAAAGCTACGCTAAGGCGGTACGAAGTTCGCCGGGTCAGCTAGTAATATATAATCCTATTAATTGATATTTCATAAAATAATAATTCAATAGGATTTTATGAACTTAGAGGGTTGTATTTATGATTTTAATGATTATAATTCTGTAAAGTCATATTTGTTACGGTCGCGAATCATATTTTAATCGACATACGACCTAACACTGACCTCTAAATTGCAACGAAACGTAAGAAAATTTAAATTCAGTGGGATAACTTAGCGCTTCTCCATAGTTTTTTAGCGCAACAATTATAAATAGCAAAGTATGCATAGCACAGCATGCATAGCATAGCATGTAAATTTGCTGCCAAATTCCACGTTCGATCGTGAATTTGAAAAGCGGAATCAACATCGGCCAATCAAAGCATCGTGATATGAGTATCTATCGGCATGGGACTTCGGAGTGGATTCTCTTCCCCTTTGGTTCTTCTTTATGTTTGAGTTTCTTTTTTATGGTTGAATTACTTAGGTAAAACTTTCAAAGAAAATATTTGGTTTTAAACGCAAAAAACTGGCGTGCCATTTTTTTGTAGGTATATTCGTTATTATGTTGTCAGGATTAAATCTCAACATTTTTTTTTTGTTCTATGTGTAAACAACATTCAATAATAGTTTCTTTAAATATTCTATTTATTCAAAATTCTATTGTTTCTGTTACTGCTACTTTAAGGAGTGAATTAATTTAAAATTTTATTGCCAACTCGTTAAAAATTATTTAAAAACATCTCAATCAGTCAAAAATCTCAATCTCTTCCATTTCTCGGTTGATGGCAATAGACTCGCCCATTATGGCATACCTACTGCCGGTCTATTCTGTAAACATCTCACCGTGAAAACTTAGGTGAAGTGAGTTGTCATTCCACTTAATGCTACGGATTGATACTATTGGCAGCTCACTTCTAGCACGCTCCACCTAAGTGAGATTTTTACAGAATAGACCAGCTGGTGAAATGTGGGTGTACTATTGGTGCACCTCTGCCTAACCCTTTGGGAATACAATCGTGATGTTATGTTATGTGTACTTATGTTATAGGTAGTAAAATTATTTAACGCTAAGCCTGGCATATACGTGGCTACTGTGAAGGGCGAGACAAAAACATCTGTCGTAATCGTCGGGAGGACTGATTTCTTCTTTACCCATGGCTTCTCCAAGCTCAAACCCAAGTCACTGGGTGATACGTCACTGCAACCGATAGCTGGTGAGTTCAATAATGTTTTCATAAAAATGTCTGTAAATATTACATAATTATAATAGTTTAATTATTATGACTGTGTCAGTGACCGTAGTTCGCGCAGCTGAATTTTGGGCCAGAGATGTTTGAACTTTTTGCGATCGATACGCTAAGAAGAAGAATAGCATAATCCAGTATATCGCGTTTCGTGTGTGTCTGTTTGACCGCTAAGTTCTTCTAAACTACTCAATAATTTTCTAGGCGGTTTTCGTTATAATTTAGATAATGTATTCCGGAAGTTTCATATACCTATATAAATCACTAATGTTTGACTTAGATAAAACGCAGAAATCTGTATTTTTTTACATGTCACCACACAGTAAATCGCAAGTGGTAGGAAGCAAGGGCAGGTCGCTAGTTTAGATATAATAATTAAATGTTCAGTGAGTTGCAGAGAGAATACCTAAAGGCCGCGTCTTACTAAGACCAGGCGACATCACCACAAAAATTCTATGAATATTATATTTTCAGATACCAACGTCCACCTGTCGATATCCGTCACTGATGATCATCGCTCAGTGAAGATAGTATCGGCGCAAATTTTAGACATGAATGAAAAGCCTATGAAAACCGCGGTGCCTCTGATAGAGATCTCTAAAGATTTTTACGTAACGGGTCCGTTTGTTGCACCATCGCAAAGGTTTAAAATCGCCGTAAGTACCAATAGTTGTGTTATTTTGTGATGAAACCGTAAGCTACAATAAACCGTTAACCACCAAAAATAGTACCTACCTAAACTGGCTTCAAAATGAAGGAAAATCGCAGCTATATATAAAAGCACTGCTTTATAAATGGAAAGCATCAGCACTATCATTAGGTATTGTTACATACATTGTATGGTTTGATTGATTCACGTGTTTGTTTCGGAATTCCCGTAGTTGAAAAATCCTGAAACTTAAAATTATAACATTATTTGGAAGCTATTGTATCCTAATTTTGAGGTAATTTCTCTATTTTTAAGAAAGGTCGCATTCTAATCTCAGTCTCAATCTGTCAAAAATTGTGTAATCTGTCAAAACGTTTTTAATTACGGCATTATTGGCCTTGTGTCTTACAACGAGAGTCACTTGTTAATCCAGTAATTTTGGTAATTTTTAAGCCTTCTGTTACAATGAATTAACTTTACTTTAAATACCCCTAAGACCCCTGAATCGTTACATGCTCCCATAAGCATTTTTTCATATCAAAAGTAAAATTCATATCGCAACAATTTATTTTTTTACAATGTTACTTATCTCATTTTGCCAGTACGAGAAGGGTAGGTAAGTATTTTTATATCCTGTGGGTATTTAACAAAAAGTTGTTTGTATTTAAAAAATGGAACTGTTTGACACTTCGTGAAAAGAGGCAAAATGAAAACACATTGTGCGCTTACATTTTGTCATTTAGTAGTTTTACCATCTTATTAGAAAGAAGCTACCAATCGATCTCAAGAAAGGAGATGTTCCAAAATGTATGGAGCCTGGGCCAGGTCCTTGTACACTATACTTAAAAATAGGGACATTCATTTAGAACAGTTCTCAACTGTCCAATTGCTTTAAAATAACTTGGTTTTCTGGTTAACAGAAGAAATTACACTTGAAATTGCAACACACAAAAAATAACCCGTCATGGCGGTAAGCTGTCATTTTGATTGATTAATGACGTTTGATATGTTTTTGTTTATTTCGACGCTAGACGAAAATGACTAAAGTGACACTGTTGTGACAGCTGACAGTTCTCTTTTTACGAGCAATGGTCAATCTATGGTTTAGTGTCATTGTTTTTAAGCACAGAGTAACTATATCTGTGAGACGCCATGTTGAAAGTCGATAAAATTAATTGATAAATATCAGTTCACTACCACAACAGTACACATTTAATTTAATTATCTGTATTTTTCCCGAATTCTACGGATTTTTCTCTTTTTTTGAGATACTGTATATAGACCTGGCCCATTTTGAAACATCTCCTTTATCATTCAGTACAACCAAGATCCTATTTTGTTTATTTTAGGTGAATGGGGTAGTAAAAGCTACGGGCAAACCTATAAAAAGGATTGTTAAAATCCCCATCACACCTGCAGAACCACCCAAAGGTAAGTAGTTATGATTAGTTTAAGTATATACAAAATAAGAGACCTACAGAAGATGGCAATCAATGATACTGTTTTAGTTTTCATTACAATCAGCCGACCTATTTTGTAAAAGTCTCATTTTGACAACTTAGGTGTGAAGTGAAAGTTAATAGCTTAAATCTAGCTTTGAGTGGAATGACAGTAGTGCTATTCTGTAAAAATATTACCATGAAAACAGGTGAAGTGAGCTTAAAGTGAGCTGTCAATAGTGTCAATCCCTAGCATCACGTGGAATGATAGCTCACTTTAAGCTCACTTCGCCTAAGTTATCACGGTGATCTTTTTACAGAATAGCACCGCAGCTCACTTTAAGCTCACTTCACCTAAGTTTCCACGGTGAGATCTTAACAAAATAAACCGGCTGCCCTTGACTCGATTTTTGTGGCCCTTTAAACATTTTGCTTCCTGGTTATTGGTGACAAATGCCGATATAGTTTTAATTCGTACTTGAACTTAGAAAGTGTTAATCTCCTAATGCTCCGAATAAAAAACTAATATACTGAACCTAGCTCTGGAGTCAGGGTTTCTAATTTTTCTGTAACCTGTGTTTAAGGCAACAAAGAATTTAATTATTTATTAATTTGTAGTTTTGCCGACTAATACAAAGCCGGCCGTCAAAATAGCAGAAGGCAAGGCGATAGAAATAGAGTACAATAGCACGGTGAAGTTAACTTGCAAAGTGGTAGCGTTCCCAGAGCCTAAAATCGAGTGGATTAACAACAATGGAGGTCTTGTGCCCTCTAAGGTAACATAAACATTATATTGGATTTTATTTGTTGGGTTTTTTTTTTATGAAATATTATGTAATGTATACATTGCTTTATGAATTAGTTGTATACAACGTGGAGATGACATAACGACAATAATTTAAACATCGTACTTATTTATGACGTTCCCAGTCTCCATTCAAAAATTCAACCAAATATTTCCAAATAGTGTACACTGTAGCTAGTCAAAGATTGGCAGGACCCAAAGTCGGTCCGTCACTTCTATATAGCTAGTTTGAAAGATTGGCAGGACCCATAGTCGGTCCGTCACTTCTATATAGCTAGTTTGAAAGATTGGCAGGACCCATAGTCGGTCCGTCACTTCTATATAGCTAGTTTGAAAGATTGGCAGGACCCATAATCGGTCCGTCACTTCTATATAGCTGGTTTGAAAGATTGGCAGGACCCATAGTCGGTCCGTCACTTCTATATAGCTAGTTTGAAAGATTGGCAGGACCCATAGTCGGTCCGTCACTTCTATATAGCTAGTTTGAAAGATTGGCAGGACCCATAGTCGGTCCGTCACTTCTATATAGCTAGTTTGAAAGATTGGCAGGACCCATAGTCGGTCCGTCACTTCTATATAGCTAGTTTGAAAGATTGGCAGGACCCATAGTCGGTCCGTCACTACTAGTTTGAAAAAATCACTTATTTTATTTCGATATTAGGATTAATCTGATAGATTAGAAATACTTCTTCGTACCAGTATTGTCATTGTTTTTATTTATTGTCTTAACCACATTGTATATCAAAATATTATCACGATTCTGAAATATTGGGTGGAAACTGTCACGATGTCTTTATTACCCAGACTGTTACAATTACAATATAAATCGTATGCCATTAACTTGCAGATGTCACTCCAAGAATATCCATACAAATACATAAGTTATATGGACATATCATACGCATCGAAAGGAGACAGATACAAGTGTTTTGCCGTGAACGATGCAGGCAGGGATGAGACAACTATAAATGTTTTTGTAAAAGAACCCTTCACTGTTAAATCTACCCCTTCAGGTAAGCCAATTTAATTTGCTCCTACATCAGAAAGTTTCTTGTACAGATACAATCTGTCAAATTTCATTAATAGATTTTCAACTTTATATACCTATATACCTAAAAATAGATTTTCATAAGGTTCAAAGTTGATTGGTAAAATTTGACAGTTTCGAGTAGCTTGATGTGCTGACGTCTGTACGTACCTTACATAGTTCCAAAATTCCAGTAGCTACAATCTTGTAGTGTTTTATGGAAGTGCGTTTTTTGATTAATGTTCGGTTCCTTTAAACAAAAACGTATCGTTTTTCTTATATATGGTAGTTTATTTATTGCCAAATTGGACATGAAATAGGTAGATTCGTAAGCTAATTTTACCTGTGATAGCTAATTACATATGGAAAGGTCTAATATACCAAGCTATGAGGTCTTAGCTTCATTATTGGTAAAGATACAAGAGTCTAAATTTTAACCAATAAAGGTCCGTAAATTATTGACCAAAAATATTTGAGGAGTGTTTTTTATATGTATATTTACTTTTATTGTTGATAGGAATAACAAAATTTACCTACGGTACAGAAGGCACAGTTACTTGTGACGTCATATCACGACTTCCGTTGGATATCCATTGGTCCTACGCCAACGAGATGACAGGACAAACGAGAGAGATAGAAACATCTGACAAGTACGAGGTATCTGCAAGTCGCACGCAACTAAAAATAAAGAAGATGGACGTGGATTTAAGTGGCAGATATACTTGTAAAGTTTCCTTGAAAAACAAGAAGGATGTGCAAAAATCCTTCACTACACGAGTCAAAATTGATGGACTAAGTATGTACAAATTAATATTTTCGTTCATTTCAGCCAACAAGAACAAACAATTACTACTAACAGTAGCACAATCAGCTTTTAATGTTCCCACTGCTGGGACACGGGCCTCCTCTCCTCCAGAGAGAGTGGGCTGTAATCCACCACGCGAGCCCAGTGCAGGTTGCTAGATGTCACATGTCTTCGAATTTTTGTTCTAGGACATGTCGATTTTCTCGCGATGTTTTCCTTCACCGTTTTGAGAGCAGTGGTCATGAAATGATCTACACAAAGTACCTAAAGCACCTGCCTGGATTAAACCCACGACCTACACTCATAAGTCGGGGACGCTACCACTGCTCTTCTTTTAATAGTATCTTCTCACTTCTGATACAGTAGTAATATACTATTAGGCTTCTAACTCACTGGGACACCATGGTGGCGCAACCATGGTTGCCCTGCCAGCAAAATATATACAGTTTTATGGTGGGTAACTCACCAGGCGTCCATTTGGATGCGCAACCAGCCATACATTTTTTGGCAGTGCGACCATGGTTGCGCCGCCATTGGTGTCCAAGTGAGTTAGGGCCCTTAGATCCATCGTCCAACAAAAGAAAATGTTTTATTTTTAGTTGTTCTTAAGGTACAGGGAGGACCTGAAGTAAAAGTCAAAAATTACTAGTGAGATAGGGCCCTTAGCTACATCGTCCAACAAAAAAAAAATTAAAGTTTCTTTTTTTTTAGTTTTGCCTAAGGTACGAGGAGGAACTGAAATAAAAGTCACAAAGGGTAAAACTGCTATCATTGAATGCAAGTAAGTAGCAATCTCTTAATATGTCGATTGTACTCTGTATACAAGGTGGCAGGGACACCGACACGCAGCCTGTTACCATAGGTTCAGTACATGATTCAGAAGCCCCCTGCGATGAAATTCGTCGGTTATTAAAAAAACAAATTTGCTGTTCCATACATTTTGACCGCGTAGGTATTTCAGTTTTCTATGAAACAGTGGGTTTTATAACCGCTGAACTGATTTAGATGAAATTTGGCATAGAGGTAGTTTGAACAATTTCTACGCTAGGGGGTCTAGAATCATGTCATGAATTCGTGGTTACAGTTTACGCATCGTGGTCGTGGTTGTACTTGTGATTAGCAACCAAGACATCATTATAAACTTTGAAATACTTAGATTGAATTAGGTAGTCTTTTCAGAGCACGACTACGGATAATAGTTTTTATTTCATCCTTGCAGAGTTATTAGTGGCCTACCAGCACCAAAAATATCATGGCTATTTGGGGGTAAAACAGGTTCAACGTTTACACCTTTAGCTGGTTCTGAAACTGTGATGCGCATAACGAACGTAGAGCACAAACACGAGGGAAAGTATAAGTGTGTGGCGCAGAACGCAGCAGGCAAAGATGAGCACGTTACGAAGTTATTTGTTCAAGGTAAATTCAACGTCGATTTCCATAACCACAATGTAATGGCTACTATTCAGCACCCTAATTGCGTAACACACGATATACTTCAAAATGATTCATATTGTTATTGGTATTGCAAATCCAGTGCTTCATTATGTTCGAAAAATTTGTCTGCTCAACAACTTAAAAAACGCAATTAATGTTGTTGAACTGTCAAAATGAAAGCTATTGCTACTGATAGTGTGTTACACAATCACCCCGCAGGACTACATAGAACTTATGAATTTCTTGTTGTTTACAGATCTTCCAAAAGTTACTGCAAAAAGCTCTATGGTATATCAAGCTACTGACGGGGACGCCCTTCTGAGGATTCCTTGCGTAGCAGCTGGTATCCCAAAACCTGTCATCGCTTGGAAGCTAAACGGTCGTTACATTACTCCAAGTAAGATGCTAAAACTATGTGTTTAAATTTGTATCCCATAATATTTTCAGTCAAAATAATTAACCACCTGTAGTACCCGGGCGTTGGTTGTATAACCAGCCTATAACGTTCATACTGCTGGGACACAGGCCTCATCTCTGTGAGAGGGAGTGGGCCGTAATCCACCACGCGAGCACTGTGCGGGTTGATGAATGTCACAATATGTCTTCGAATTTTGGTCCTAGGACATGCCGGTTTCCTCACGATGTTTCCCTTCACAGTTTTGAGATCAGTGGTGATAAAATAATTAACATAAAGTAAAGCGCCTGTCTGGGTTCGAACCTATGACCTACAACTCGTAAGTCTCGGCAGTTACCACTAGGCCACCACTGCTCTCTGGCGTACAGTGACGGGCACGAATCGTGAGCGCTCAATGAGAGTGGGGACAATTTAACCATAGGTTTACAATAAGCAAACCGATTCCCACTCTTAAATCGAACGCTCAAGATATGTACCTGCAACTTTACTACTGGCACATCGCATTTTAGAGAGGAACTGTGATACAAATATGAGTGGCAGGAACGATGGCGATGTCCAACAAAGCCGATGATTTTTTTACTCGACATCCGTGTTGATACCCTTTCGTTCTAGTATACAATAGATAATTTCAGTGACGACGCTCTCTTCCGATTCAGATGCGAAGTATACCATAGAGGACGGAACGCTCGTAATAAGAAATCCGAAGGTGAGCGACACTAACTCGTACACGTGCGAGGCGAAGAACGAAGCCGGCGCAGACAGTGCGACGTTCGAAACGTACATTCGTCGTAAGTACTTTTGGCTATCGTGAGCATATTATTGTGAGCCTGTCAAGTCCCTCATGTGCATAGATTATGCAAAAGTAATGACCTAGGCAAGAAATAGCTTTCAATTACGAAAATGGCATTTTATCCAGTTGCAACTTTGAAAATTATAACATAGACAAAATGGCAAATGGCAAATCATGGAGTGTTCTACCGCAGTTGGACTGAAAACAGCGGCCAAGCTTCCGAACAATGCAGTTTATGTATCTACCGTTTGGAATTTCACGCTTTAGAAATTTGTATTAATATTAACCAAGCTGTGTTAAAATTAATTACTTAGCCAAAAATTAACCGAAAAAAATGTTGTATTTAACAAACAAACATGAGCTTACTCAAATTACAATTCTAAGAAAAATAATCTGTACTTTCAAATAATAAACTGAATTTAAAAAAAAATACCAAACTTCCGGAAAAAATTACTAAGTTTCCGAAAACTTATGTTCTGCTTTGGTTAGGTTACTGTAAACCCTTTACAAAGAAATAGGAGCCCCTCGAAGCGGGCCTCCGGCTCCGTCGCCATAGGATGCAAGAACGATCGAATGAGAATATAAATACTTTTACCTAGTGTAGCGAAAGAAAGGAAACACAAAGAAATCTTCACTACTATCACGTTTAATTTTAGTTAAAAAATCCGAATACAAATAAAATAATAAAACAAGAATGATATTATAAGGTAGAAAATACAAATAAATAAGGGCTGGGAGAAAACTTGACAAAATTATAAATATAAATTATGGAATCAGGAAATACATTAGGTTTTTAATAAAATATATTGTTTTAATTACGCAACGCGACGAGTTAAAATTTTAGTTGCAACCAAAACGTTCACTACGTCCACGTGAATAAAATAGACCGCATAAAACAAGAAATAGAACCCGCTGTATTTTTAAAGATCGAAGTTATAATACGAACCGTAGTGATGTAGTTTAAAAAAAAATAAAATAAACTAAAGTAACTACATTAGGAGTTAAAAAATATAAATTAATATCTGTTTGATGGTCTTCGAAACTTGGATGGAAAGATTTGGCGACTGTTTCCACGACGTCCTTGAAGAAGAACACTTCAGTTTTAGTCCTGGAAAGTTCGATTCTTTCTGCTTCCACAAGGAAATCAGTCAGATGTAATCAGGTGTAATTGTAGTAGCCTGGGAGGGTGGAGCCGAATGAATCGGCTTGCAAAATGTTCGGGTACTATTCCTGGGACAAAAATTAACCATAAGAACCCGAATAGCAAGCAGAATCCAATCAATCTTGAACCCAAAAATAGAGTAGAATTATACATACCAAAAAAACAGACGAACAGAGTTTATGGTGACCTTGAAAGTCTCAACTCGCTGCTAAAAACGATGAACCGCAAAAAAATCACCAGCAACACATAATAATATATTTTAAGTACTTAATTCAAAAGAAACATATAATTTAGGTTTAAAATTTCAAGATAAAAAATAATGTGGCCGTCATCTGTGACAAAATTTCAACAAGTCACCCATATTTGAAAGGAAAAATCTCAACCGACTGACAAACAATTTTAAATTTAAAAAATTACGAAAATAAATCTTCTGTTAAAGCAAAATATCAAAGAAGAGGTAGAATGTAAACTTAAAGAAGTATGAATGTGGAAAAATAAACATGCAGTATTTATTAATACTGCACTAGGTATATTATTTGATTAAAGTGGCAGGTAAGTAGGTGTAAGTAATGAATGATATTCATTACAAGCACACTTTAATATTTCTTAGGAGTATCTATGGAATTACATAGAAAAGTATATTTATAATGTCACAATAGTACAAGCGCCACAGTTTGTAGAATGTGTAAGGTTAGTTCAAAACTTGTAATAAGTGAGTTACGATTAAAATGACGAACTGTAAGTAGTTTTCGGTTAGACGTAATTAAAGCTCGTGGTAAAATATTACGTCAGCAAATGCTGTATTAATTCCGAAAAATCATTTCGGAATTTTCAGTATTTTATTAGGTCGTTTCTTTATTTGTATTCGCATAAAAGGTGTCGAAAAATTAGTGTATAAAGCAACAATTTCATATTTTGAGTATGCTCATATTTTAACTTTTTTGTCGGAGCTATTATTACTGCCCTACTAGCTCCATCGTCCTACAAAATAAATAAAATGTGTTTTTTTTTATTTGTAGTTGTTCCTAAGGTACGGGGAGAAACTGAAATAAAAGTCACAAAGGGTAAAACTGCTATCATTGAATGCAAGTAAGTAGCAATCTAGTATGTCGTTTGTACTCTGTATACAGGGTGGCAGGGATACCGACACGCAGCCTGTTACCACAGGTTCAGTACATGATTCAGAAGCCCCTGCGATTAAATTCGTCGGTTATTAAAAAAAAACAAATTTGCTGTTCCATACATTTTGACCGCATAAGTAGGTATTTAACTTTTCTATGAAACAGCGGGTTTTTTTTTATAACCGACAAACACCTATGCATTTTAGTGTGTGTACATAAATCCATACTAATATTATAAATGCCTCTTCACGCTTAAACCGCTGAACTGATTTAGATTAAATTTGGCATAGAGATAGTTTGCCCCGGGAAAGGACATAGTATAGTTTTTATCCCGATATTACCACGGGATCGACACATATGCTGGTGAAACTGCGGGGCGCTGCTAGTAATAAAATAGATAAACAATTTCTATGCTAGGGGGTCTAGAATCATGTGATGAATTCGTGGTTACAGTTTACGCATCGTGGTCCCTACCACTGTATTTACTTCGTGGTTGTACTTGTGATTAGCAACCAAGACACCATTATAAACATTACATATACATATACACATACAGATAATAGTTTTTATTTCATCCTTGCAGAGTTGTTAGTGGCCTACCAGCACCAAAAATATCATGGCTATTTGGGGGTAAATCAGGTTCAACGTTTACACCTTTAGCTGGTTCTGAAACTGTGATGCGCATAACGAACGTAGAAGACAAACACGAGGGAAAGTATAAGTGTGTGGCGCAGAACGCAGCAGGCAAAGATGAGCACGTTACGAAGTTATTTGTTCAAGGTAAATTCAACGTCGATTTCCATAACCACAATGTAATGGCTACTATTCAGCACCCTAATTGCGTAACACACGATATACTTCAAAATGATTCATATTGTTATTGGTATTACAAATCCATTGCTTCATTATTTTCGAAAAAGTTGTCTGCTCAACAACTTAAAAAACGCAATGAATGTTGTTGAACTGTCAAAATGAAAGCCATTGCTACTGATAGTGTGTTACACAATCACCCCGCAGGACTACATAGAACTTATGAATTTCTTGTTGTTTACAGATCTTCCAAAAATTACTACAAAAAGCTCTATGGTATATCAAGCTACTGACGGGGACGCCCTTCTGAGGATTCCTTGCGTAGCAGCTGGTATCCCAAAACCTGTCATCGCTTGGAAGCTAAACGGTCGTTACATTACTCCAAGTAAGATGCTAAAACTATGTGTTTAAATTTGTATCCCATAATATTTTCAGTCAAAATAATTAACCACCTGTAGTACCCGGGCGTTGGTTGTATAACCAGCCTATAACGTTCATACTGCTGGGACACAGGCCTCATCTCTGTGAGAGGGAGTGGGCCGTAATCCACCACGCGAGCACTGTGCGGGTTGATGAATGTCACAATATGTCTTCGAATTTTGGTCCTAGGACATGCCGGTTTCCTCACGACGTTTTCCTTCACAGTTTTGAGATCACTGGTGATAAAATAATTAACACAAAGTAAAGCGCCTGTCTGAGTTCGAACCTATGACCTACAACTCGTAAGTCTCGGCAGTTACCACTAGGCCACCACTGCTCTCTGGCGTACAGTGACGGGCACGAATTGTGAGCGCTCGATGAGAGTGGGGACAATTTTACTATAGGTTTGCAATAAGCAAACCGAATCCCACTCTTAAATCGAACGCTTAAGATATGTACTTGCAACTGTACTACTGGCACATCGCATTTTAGAGAGGAACTGTGACACAAATATGAGTGGCAGGAACGATGGCGATGTCCAACAAAGCCGATGATTTTTTTACTCGACATTCCGTGTTCGTACCCTTCGTTCTAGTATACAATAGATAATTTCAGTGGCGACGCTCTCTTCCGATTCAGATGCGAAGTATACCATAGAGGACGGAACGCTCGTAATAAGAAATCCGAAGGTGAGCGACACTAACTCGTACACGTGCGAGGCGAAGAACGAAGTCGGCGCAGACAGTGCAACGTTCGAAACGTACATTCGTCGTAAGTACTTTTGGTTATCGTGAGCATATTATTATGAGCCTGTCAAGTCCCTCATGTGCATAGATTATGCAAAAGTAATGACCTAGGCAGAAATAGCTTTCAATTACGAAAATGGCATTTTATCCAGTTGCAACTTTGAAAATTATAACGTAGACAAAATGGCAAATGGCAAACCATGGAGTGTTCTACCGCAGTTGGACTGAAAACAGCGGCCAAGCTTCCGAACAACGCAGTTATGTATCTACCGTTTGGAATTTCACGCTTTAGAAATTTGTAAATCAGAAATCAGAAATATTTTATTTGTGATACATAGGTACAGTGGTTGGACATGTTTAAGGTTAATGTGCGCTATGATCAGCCTATTATAGGCATACAAAAATAATTAATTACAATTTTTACATGCAGATAAAGAGCTTACACGTACTAAACTACAAATTAACTACTTGATTATATTATTTCATTACTGTATGAAGCTAGCAATAAAAGTCAAAAATAATTTGTTAGGTAAATGTCAAAATAATTCGTTAGATAAATGTCAAAATAATTTGATAAGTAAGTAAATGACAAAATTATTCAGATTTAAATAATTAATTATGATTTGTGATTATAATATAGTCAAAGAAGCAGATTACATTACATTACAAAAATTACATTTTCGGGTCAAAGTTTATCTGATAAATAATCCGATACACTATAATAACATTTTTGACACAATAAACTTCTCAGTTTTTGTTTAAATAAATTAATATGTAGATTTTTTAGCTCTTTTGGAAGTTTATTATATACAACTGTTGCCATGTGAAAGACACTTTTATACATTAAGGCAGTATTTGTTTTTGGAACGCACAGACGATTTTCGTCCCTTTGGGTCCGATTGAACGCTATAGACGCTAAAGTAAATAAATGAGGATTTTGTTTAACGAAAGCCGCTACTTCAAATATGTATAATGACGGTAATGGAAGGATATTATGCTTTTTAAAGAAAGGCACACAGCTCTCCGTTGATTTTAGACCAAACATAGCCCGAATGCATCGTTTCTGTGCCTTAAAAACAAGATCTTTATCGTTGGAATTCCCCCAAAAAATTATTCCATATCTGAGAACAGATGCCACTAGTCCATGATATGCAATTAAAAGGGCACTGGAGTTTATTTTGCTTGCAAGTGTATATAAGGCATAGGCAGATTTACTAACTCGCTTGCACAGTTGTTGAATATGCGGTTTCCAGGTCATTTTGTCATCAATATATAAGCCTAAAAATTTACAATTGTCTACTTCCTCTATTGTTTGCATGTCAAAATTTACATTTAGGTTATTTGGTGCTGGTAAACGCTGTCTAAAGTACATTAATTTAGTTTTGCTTAAGTTGGCTTTCAGATTATTAATATTAAGCCAATTCTTAACAGAGCTCAATGTGTTATTTATGTCATCTTCAAAAGTATTTATGTCTTTACATTTTATCGTGACTGTACTGTCATCCGCAAAAAGAGTTATAGGATTATGAGTGGCATTGGGTAAATCATTGATATACAATATAAAAAGTGGTGGCCCCAAAACAGTTCCTTGAGGAACACCGTAGTTGACGTTCACATGATCTAAAGGTTTCTTCTTTTTTTGTTAGGGTATTCACTCTAGTCAATTCAGTGTATTAGCGACGGCCTTTGAGGTATGATTCAAATAATTTCAGAACATTACCTCTTATTCCATATTCATTAAGTTTTGCCAAGCAATATATCATGTTCAACATAATCAAAAGCCTGTGTCATATCCATAAAGATAGAGCAGACAAGTATTCTTTTGTCAACATTAACCAAAACAAAATCCAGAAAGTCATATATGGCCATATTTATGGATTTATTGTGTCTAAAACCTTTTTGTTCTTTTACTAGTATATTGTTATTTTCTAAATAGTAAGATCCTTGTAAATATATTTTTCAAATATTTTGGATATAACTGGAACTAAGGCAATAGGTCTATAGTTTTCTAGACATTCTCTACTATCTTTTTTGAAAATTGGTTTTATGATAGAAGTTTTTAATTTATCAGGGTAGATTCCAGCTTCAATACACAGATTTATCAGATATGAAAGATGAGCAAAAATATTCATAGCTATATATTTCAAGACTCTACTTGCTATGCCATCAGAACCTACACTATTCGTATTTTTTAAACTCCTGATAATCTGCAATACATCATATGGCAAGCATGATTTTAAAAACATAGAATTTTGTTTAGAAGACATATAAGATTTGTACTTCAAGTTGAGTGAAACATCCCTAGGTACTATTTTATCAATGAGATAATTATTAAGAGCATTAGATATTTCACAAGGGTCAGTTATTGTTTTGTCATTTATTTTAATGTTAGTTATAGTATTATTAATTAATATTAACCAAGCTGTGTTAAAATGAATTACTTAGCCAAAAATTAACCGAAAAAAATGTTGTATTTAACAAACAAACATGAGCTTACTCAAATTACAATTCTACGAAAAATAATCTGTACTTTCAAATAATAAACTGAATTAAAAAAAAATACCAAACTTCCGAAAAAATTACTAAGTTTCCGAAAACATACTATGTTCTGCTTTGGTTAGGTTACTGTAAACCCTTTACACAGAAATAGGAGCCCCGCGAAGCGGGCCTCCGGCTCCGTCTCCATAGGATGCAAGAACGATCGAATGAGAATATAAATACTTTTACCTAGGTATATTAATTGATTAAAGTGGCAGGTAAGTAGGTGTAAGTAATGAATGATATTGATTATTAATATTTCTTAAGAGTATCTATGGAATTACATAGAAAAGTATATTTATAATGTCACAATAGTACAAGCGCCACAGTTTGTAGAATGTGTAAGGTTAGTTCTAATCTTGTTAATAAGTGAGTTACGATTAAAATGACTAACTGTAAGTAGTTTTCGGTTAAACGTAATTTAAGCTTGTGGCAAAATATTACGTCAGCAAATGCTGATTTTATTAGGTCGTTTCTATAATTACATTCGCATTAAAGGTGTCGGAAAATTAGTATATAAAGCAACAATTTCATATTTTGAGTATGCTCATATTTTAACTTTTTTTTCGGAGCTATTATTACTGCCCTACTAGCTCCATCGTCCTACAAAATAAATAAAATGTGTCTTTTTTTATTTGTAGTTGTTCCTAAGGTACGGGGAGAAACTGAAATAAAAGTCACAAAGGGTAAAACTGCTATCATTGAATGCAAGTAAGTAGCAATCTCATATGTCGTTTGTACTCTGTATACAGGGTGGCAGGGACACCGACACGCAGCCTGTTACCATAGGTTCAGTACATGATTCAGAAGCCCCTGCGATTAAATTCGTCGGTTATTAAAAAAAAACAAAGCTGTTCCATACCTACAGTATTTAACTTTTCTATGAAACAGCGGGTTTTTTATAACCGACAAACACCTATTTAATTTAGTGTGTGTACATAAATCCATACTAATACACACATCAAAAGTGTCTAGGGATCAACATATATTTTTGCAATAACTTTTCTCCTGATTGATATTAATTAAAATTTTCTTTAAGGATTCATCAAATAAAGTGTTTTCGTTTGTCACAGTAACGATAAACCAAGTCACCTTTGCATTAATAAAGAAATTTGCCATTTTCCTAATAAAGGGATTTTTGACATTTGAACCACTAACACAAAAGTTCGAAAAAAAGACTGAAATAACAGTTTTCTCTAACATTTTATTGGGTAACTTAAACAATTAATAATCCGTGTTTCTACCGCGAACACTAACAACACAAGAACATCGGTTTGGCATACTCAAAATGAGTTCATCCAAATCACGCTGTGGAATGGCCGCCCATGTTCGTTGCAACAACAAAAATAGGTCTTCTTGCGACTGGATACCCTCCATATTCGGCAGAGCTCTTCTCTGTAGCATATCCCATGCATGCTCAATCGGGTTCAAGTCTGGCGACTGAGCAGGCCAGGGCAGGACATTGATGTTAGCTGCGGCGAGAGTCTGTCTTACAACTCTTGCGGTGTGCGGTCGTGCATTATCATGCATTAACTGAAATAAGGGACCGATTTGCACTTGTAGAGGAACGATGACGTCTGATACAATCGTCTCAGCATAAATTTGAGCGTTGAGGTTGCCTCTGATCCAAATCAACTCAGTTCTTCCGCCGATCCAAATACCCGCCCATACCATGATGGTTCCACCACTATAAGGATGGACTTCCTGGCAGGATTTTAATCGCTGTTGGCGTCCAGGGGTTCTCCAGTGTCGTATACGTCTTGTATCCGGTCTCATACCAAAACGAGACTCATCAGAAAAGCACACGAAACGCCATTGTTCTTCTGCCCAATTTCTGTGTTCAAGAGCCCATTGATATCGAATCCTACGATTGTGCATTGCTATAGGTGGTACCCGTAGCGGTCTTCGGGAATGAAGGTTCACTTCATGCAAGCGGTTTCTGACTGTTTGGTCGCTAATTAAGTTCCCTGAAGAGTGATGAAGCCTCACGGCTAACATCATGGCGGTTATTGTTGGAGCTCTTCGAGTTAAGATTTGAATGTATCGGTCTTGTCTCCGTGTGGTGCAGCGATACCGTCCTCCATGGCGCTCAGCCACTGTACCAGTGCTTCGGTAACGTGTCCAAAGTCGACTGATAACACTCTGACTTGTATTCAGAGCTAAAGCCACAGTACGTTGCCGGGAACCAGCTTCTATCATTCTCACGGCTCTGAGCATTTCTTCCCTGCTTAAATGACGTCGCCGCTCCATAATAACGTTGGTTTTAATCAGTAGTAGGGAAACAGTAGCACTAATAATGTCTTCAATGCGTTGTATGTTTTTATAGGGAAAATATTGACAGCTGATTTTCATCTTTTACTCGAATTTGATTCACAGTTCCTGATTCAAATTATGAAATGCACCAAAAAGGATCCATATAAATTTATAAAATCATAAATTTATTACAAAGCCACATCTCAATCTCAAGAAATCCGCATAAAAATGCTTGATCCCTAGACACTTTTGATGTGTGTATTATAAATGCCTCTTCACGCTTAAACCGCTGAACTGATTTAGATGAAAGGACATGTCTGGTGGAACAATGGGCGATTGTCTAGGTAGTCACAAGAAAATGTTCAGTAATGATTGTTATATGGGCCATTATTTTTTTCCAGGGCCCATAATCGGTCTCTCAAGAACAGAGCCTGTTACATAACAAAAAAACTATGATTACTAAAATAAAATCGCTATTGGTAGAAACGTAATAATAATATCCCTCTTAGAAGACATAAAACATTAGTGAAAAATGTTATAATTTGACGTAAATGACGGTAACTCAGTGGCTTTTCTCGGTAACGCAGTCGTATCTCATACAAAATCCGGCTGTCCCAGCAAGCAACTCGCTTCAAATACATTGACATTACATTAAAACTCTTCACGGCACTATAAAATTAAAATGTCTACGGAAATTAAGGTAAGTCTGAACTTTATTAACAGGCTAATAAGTTTATCTTTTCTTTAACCGTGTATTATTTACGAAATATTTCTTGTTTTGTCCCTGTTGAAGTAAGAAAACGTAAGTACTCTGTGTTACCAAGCAAAAGTGAGCCTTAAATTTGGCTTTTTTCGTGCATTTTCGACTAAGTTCGTTTGATTTAAGGTGAATTACTGGCGGTGTGTGGCGGGTGTTCGTGACCTTGATGCTGGCCGGGTCAGTCGAGCTCAAGTCGTCCGGATAGGCGCGTGTGTTTATTGTGCGTCCGCTGAGTTACCGACGACAAACAGTGAGTTTTTTACATATTTGATTATTTTTTTATTGCGTTTTGTAATAGAATAAGTAAATATTTGCATGCACTCAAAAATGATTAGGTATTTATTATCATATGACCGGAATGTTAGAATGCACGTAATTTTTACAACTGCGTTACCACTACACTGCGTTACCACAAGAAGTAACGCAGTTGTAGATGCAGTAACGCAGTTGCAAAGTAAACAGTTTTCGAAGTGTATTTATCTATTTTACAGTTCATTTAATTAATTATTGGGTTATTTTGTTACAGTATATTATTGTCAATATAATGGCGTTAACACCGGCAGAAAAACAACGGCGTTATAGGGAAAAATTTAAACAGAGGGGCAATTCTCGTAATTTTTAAGAACGTTCACAGTCTGATCTCAGTCTCAATCTGTCAAAAATACTTCAAATTTCCATAAATTTTGACAACTTTTTGACATTTGTTTGTCGCCGAGATGAGACTGCGACTAGATTTTGAACGTTTTAAATTAGCAGAATTGGCCTACAGGACTCTGTAAAAAATGCTGAGGTTAAAACAAAACATCTTCAGAGATATCATGCTACTAAAAAAACTTGTAAAGGATATGACAGAGAGAGAACATAGATCTGCAAAGCGTAAATGGAAGTTGGCAAACAAGAAACGTATTTAATAAACAAAGATATGTTTAAAAATGTTAATTTGATAGGATTTTTTTGTTTTTTTTTTGTTTTTAAGAAGTTTAATTTTATTTCAAATAATTTTTTATTAATACTTTTTTAATACTTGTTTTTAGAGCGTTTCTATAAGTAAAAGCGAAAAAAATCACCTAGTGCTGTGATAAGATTAGCACTGTGTGACTTATCCAACTACTGAGTTACTTTGTCCCTCTATTTCTGAATACGTTAGAAGTTATAAAGCTTAAATATAATTTTGAATCAGCACAAATCATATATTTTTTTTGTTTATTAACCATATTTCAACCTATACTATAGAGATTGAGCTTAAATTGCTATTATTAAGGCATATTTTGAGAAATTACAGTAGCTAAAATTAAAATAACGTAACGCAGTGGTAAACTTAATTAGAAAATAAGATATTAGACTGAGATGATTGTGATTTTACATTATAAGATTATTGTAATTCTTGTCTAAGTTTATGTCTAATGGGTTTTTAAAATAGAGGTAAAAGTTCCTACAATAAAACTGATTATTCTAAGTAAGTAACACAGTTGTTGTTTTTCTACTCCTTTCCTTGTGTTAATATCAAACAAAACAATATATAGTAAAAAAACATCGCTGCTAATGCCTGTACTGTTTACTTTAAATATTGATAAAACTAAATTAACCTAAAAAATAAAAAAAAAACTAATTTGTTTTAAAATTATTTTTATGACATAGTCAGTCAATTTGGGCCCTGGAAAAAAATAATGGCCCATATTATTATAATCGTCGTATTTTATAGTTTATCAATTAGTAAGTTTCAGGAGTCAGGATCTTGCGAAAACTGGTGAAAATAAGGTTTATATGCTGGGAATTTTTCTTAGTTTATTTTTTTAGTATAACGCCATCTGTGAGCGATTACAGGTACTAATTGGTGATATGCCTAGCCTTGGCTAATGAAACGTATATTATTTTGTTAGTCTGAGATTATATTCTTCAGTTTTTTTGGATATTTCTATTTGTATAACAAAAATGTAAAGCATTTATTGTTTATCTACAAAATACTTACTAAGTGTTACTAAAACATTTTTAGTACTTCCTGTTAAAAATGACAAAGCGGAAGCTACGATTGAGTACTATTTTTTTGAGAATTATGTTACGCAAGTAATACTGAATTAGTAAATCCATAGTAATTTAGATTAAAATTTTTAAATCTTAATGTAAAACCTTAAATCGTGAACATTATCGATACCAAAATTACAGAAGGCAGAAACTGGATATGTCCTTTGGCATAGAGGTAGTTTGTCCCGGGAAAGGACATAGTACTCGTATAGTTTTTATCCCGATATTCCCACGGGATCGACACATATGCTGGTGAAACCGCGGGGCGCTGCTAGTAATAAAATAGATAAACAATTTCTATGCTAGGGGGTCTAGAATCATGTGATGAATTCGTGGTTACAGTTTACGCATCGTGGTCCCTACCACTGTATTTACTTCGTGGTTGTACTTGTGATTAGCAACCAAGACACCATTATTAACTTTGAAATACTTAGATTGAATTAGGTAGTTTTTTCAGAGCATGACTTCAGATAATAGTTTTTATTTCATCCTTGCAGAGTTGTTAGTGGCCTACCAGCACCAAAAATATCATGGCTATTTGGGGGTAAATCAGGTTCAACGTTTACACCTTTAGCTGGTTCTGAAACTGTGATGCGCATAACGAACGTAGAGGAAAAACACGAGGGAAAGTATAAGTGTGTGGCGCAGAACGCAGCAGGCAAAGATGAGCACGTTACGAAGTTATTTGTTCAAGGTAAATTCAACGTCGATTTCCATAACCACAATGTAATGGCTACTATTCAGCACCCTAATTGCGTAACACACGATACACTTCAAAATTATTCATATTGTTATTGGTATTGCAAATCCATTGCTTCATTATGTTCAAAAAATTTGTCTGCTCAACAACTTAAAAAACGCAATGAATGTTGTTGAACTGTCAAAATGAAAGCCATTGCTACTGATAGTGTGTTACACAATCACCCCGCAGGACTACATAGAACTTATGAATTTCTTGTTGTTTACAGATCTTCCAAAAATTACTACAAAAAGCTCTATGGTATATCAAGCTACTGACGGGGACGCCCTTCTGAGGATTCCTTGCATAGCAGCTGGTATCCCAAAACCTGTCATCGCTTGGAAGCTAAACGGTCGTTACATTACTCCAAGTAAGATGCTAAAACTATGTGTTTAAATTTGTATCCCATAATATTTTCAGTCAAAATAATTAACCACCTGTAGTACCCGGGCGTTGGTTGTATAACCAGCCTATAACGTTCATACTGCTGGGACACAGGCCTCATCTCTGTGAGAGGGAGTGGGCCGTAATCCACCACGCGAGCACTGTGCGGGTTGATGAATGTCACAATATGTCTTCGAATTTTGGTCCTAGGACATGCCGGTTTCCTCACGACGTTTTCCTTCACAGTTTTGAGATCACTGGTGATAAAATAATTAACACAAAGTAAAGCGCCTGTCTGGGTTCGAACCTATGACCTACAACTCGTAAGTCTCGGCAGTTACCACTAGGCCACCACTGCTCTCTGGCGTACAGTGACGGGCACGAATTGTGAGCGCTCGATGAGAGTGGGGACAATTTTACCATAGGTTTGCAGTAAGCAAACCGAATCCCACTCTTAAATCGAACGCTTAAGATATGTACCTGCAACTGTACTACTGGCACATCGCATTTTAGAGAGGAACTGTGACACAAATATGAGTGGCAGGAACGATGGCGATGTCCAACAAAGCCGATGATTTTTTTACTCGACATTCCGTGTTCGTACCCTTCGTTCTAGTATACAATAGATAATTTCAGTGGCGACGCTCTCTTCCGATTCAGATGCGAAGTATACCATAGGGGACGGAACGCTCGTAATAAGAAATCCGAAGGTGAGCGACACTAACTCGTACACGTGCGAGGCGAAGAACGAAGCCGGCGCAGACAGTGCGACGTTCGAAACGTACATTCGTCGTAAGTACTTTTGGCTATCGTGAGCATATTATTATGAGCCTGTCAAGTCCCTCATGTGCATAGATTATGCAAAAGTAATGACCTAGGCAAGAAATAGCTTTCAATTACGAAAATGGCATTTTATCCAGTTGCAACTTTGAAAATTATAATGTAGACATTTAATTTCTTTTGACTGTACTTACCCGTCAAAACGAGTAACCTAGATAATGTGGATAAGACACGAGTCTAAAACAGAAGAAGATCTAGCGGGGTATCCAAGGGGGGGGATGGAGGGGGGGCTTAGGGGATCAGACCGGAATAAATCGATAAAATGGCAAATAATAATAATAATAATAATAATTTATTTGTCACAAAATATATGTTATAATTAAACAGATATAGGACAATTTAATTTTTTTCTTAGTTTTATAATGAAGGCATCTGTGTCTGAACTAGATAAAAATATCTGTATCTCAGACATCAGCGCTCTTCCTTATGATGACCATTATAATACTAGCTTAAATGGTAATGTTCTACCGCAGTTGGACTGAAAACTGCGGCTATGCTTCCGAACAAAACAGTTTAGGTATCTACCGTTTGGAATTTAATTTACAATAACTCGCAAGATCGCCCAGAATCAGAAAAGCAGATCCAAGTGAACTTTTTAAAAATATATTGCCTCGTCAAATCAGGTCATTACTTTTCGTCGAAATGTATCACAAACTTACAAATAATGACATGTGGTGTGTAATTATTTACAGAGGCTCCAAAAGTATCAGGAGTTACTGCTAAGAAAATGAGATTAGGAATGCCGTCTAGTATCGAGTGCATGTAAGTGTTTCAATACTGTCAATATTGAAAAATAAAATACTAAACATCGTCTGGATTACCACTATAATCGACTAATACAGAATCTTTTATTTTTTTTTTATTAAATAATACTTTAAGCACACAAATGCACAGAGGCGGACTTAATGCCATAGGTGTTTCCAGAACAAATGGTCAAAACTCTTGAGTTATCAATTTTTAACTATCTACACTTAATAGGTATGTGTTTAGTTTTATGAATAAAAGGTAGAAACTTGAACTCAGAAAGCTAGAATAACAGTAGGCAACTCATGTGATGTACTTGCTATTGTTTTGTTAAAAACTACAAAGTTCAAAACCAAACTGGGTAAGAATAAAGGACTGCGGAAATTAAGCTTTAAGAGAGTAATATGGGGGAAATTGGTTTCGGTAAAGAAACTTTAAACTTGGCGCAAATACCTATCTAGTTAATCCTAACTAAAATTATTAATGCGAAAGATTTTTTTTTTAATTTGTTTGTTACGCTTTCACGCTAAAACGGCTGAACGGATGTGGATGAAATTTTGGCACGTGGGTAGATCATTATCTGGAGAAGGATCGCAGACGAAGTCGCAGGCAACAGCAAGTTAATAATAAGGATCGTTATCATTCATATTGCAACAATACCCCTAGGAGGCAGTCTTAAAGCTTTCACGGGGGAATACCAAATCATAATTATACCTACATTTTCCGATCGTTTCAATCTTTCAGGGTCGAAGGTGAACCAAAGCCAAAAATAACATGGCAATTTATGGACAACACCGACTCAAAGGTTTTACCGATTCCCGGATCCGAAAAAGTGATACATTTTTCAAGGGTGGAGAAAAAACACGCGGGGCGCTACAAGTGTGTAGCAAAGAATGAAATCGGAAGTAATGAACACATCACGACAGTTGTTGTTGAATGTAAGTATAATTTATTAGTCTTACCTATTCATACAGAAATTGTTTGGGAATACGTCTGACTCTGTATGTACCTCTGTAAGTATATCAATATATTCTGGTCGTACACGCGCGCTGAGTACTGCTCAAGTATATTAGGCATGTCAGTGGTAACAAAACCAGTATGCACTGACCTCATAGTCACTTCCTACTGCGGTAGGATAGCTGAAGTTTACTGACGTGCGGCCTACTGTACATACCTGACATTTTTTAACCGACTTCAAAAAGGAGGAGGTTCTCAATTCGACTATAGGTATTTCAATCAAATTGTCTACCACGTTTTTACTTAGATGCACCTTTAAATCCCATTTGATCATCTATTCTTACAACACGTTCCATCTTCAAAATTTTCGTCACTACATCTTTGACTTACAAAGGTCACATTTTTTTCTTCCTGTAATAGGTTCGCACAATATTATACTGAACTTATCTCACTTTTACAGTTGCACCAGAAATCATTAAAAATTCTACATCAGTAGAAGGAATTGAAGGAGATCTAGCTTTAAGGATCCATTGTGATGTCGTCGGTATTCCAAAACCAGTTTTAACATGGAAATTAAAAGGCGCCACTATTACACCCGGTACGTAATTTATGAATATACAACAAATTTCATTAATTAGTATCTATCTAGATATTTATATTTTATACTAATAATAAAGCTTAACTTTGTTTTTTGTTTGAACGCGTTAATCTCTGGAACTGCCAATCGGATTTGAAAAATTCGTTTTGTATTTGATAGATCCAATGTATCATCATTAACATCACGTTAGGACCCATAGGAGCCGAGCAAAAGGAAAAAGTCAGAAAGAACGCTAAACGAAAGACGTAATGCGGGTGGTGTTTTGTCCATAGAAACGCTCTCGCCTGTTTTCTTTCTGGTTAATGATTATAAAGCAATGATTTTTACAGAATAATAAATATTAACTACTTGTATCTCCCTATATTTTCCTTTTTGATAACACATTATTTTTATAAGCACTAGAACCCTCAAAAAATGCTGAATTAAACCGCTGTCAACACAGGCCTAGTGTACAAATTTGACAACTATCAATGAAAAAAGAAAAACATAGGGACACAGTATATATCCTTCTTATTCAGTTTATGAAATACCTTCTAAATTGGTCTAATATTGCAGGAGGAAATGGGCGAGAGCCAAACCTCGAATTATGACTTTTTCCTTAGGCTTTTTCAAAAGTCTCTTCTGAGTTCCAACATGAAGTTGGCAACGCATTGAACTAGCGGTATTTACCTATTATTGATCGTTCCTAAGAAACAAAAGACGCGCGCGATGACGTCATGTTTTAGATAACCCTGCTTTAAACAAAAAATAACTGTTGTCTGGTCAATATTATGTCGCTAATTTCAGATTCAAAATACACAATTGAGGAAGGAGCTCTCGTCATTATGAAACCGACAGAGAGAGACTCTTCGTTGTACTCGTGTGAAGCTAAGAACTACATTAGTACAGCCAGCACTACTTTCCAAGCTACAGTTAAAAGTAAGTTACATTATTGTAAACTCATATCATCACGCCTGTAATCCTCGAAGGGCTAGGTAGAGGTGCATGGAAGCGGGTGCAAGGGGTGCACTTACACCTCCCTGGCTTCAATATAAAATGTAAGTGTAAGAACATTCAGAACTAAAAATATCCGAATACGCCTACCTAATAGAATAATAGAGAACTCAACCCATTTTAGGCGAGATCCTAAAATGTTTGATTGTATTCTGCAATCTCTCGATTCTAAACCTTTTTTGCATTAGTCAACAAAGTACCGAATTCCTATTTCCTAAAATCTAATCGACTTAAGTCGACAAAGTGACTCCTTGTATGTATGGACAAACAATAACCTAACATATCCACTACGTCACAAGTGAAGTTCAAAAATAATCGAGCCTGCTTCGTTGAGCTGATAAGATGCACCCCCCTGAAAATAAACTTGCCGGCGCCCAGTAGAGGTGTACCTTTAGTAACATCAACATTTCGTCAGTTATGCTTAAGCCCCATGTAATGAATGCTACTGAGAAATTCCTGATGGAAAAACCGAATAATCTTTGCCCGACCTGGGAATCAACACCAGGACCTCATGCTCAGCACTAACGAGGCAGTTATGTTATACCAATAGGCAAATAGCCGCGACAAAGAAACGGTAGAATGGTTTGTAAATGGGTGTTACCTTGACGAGGAAACCCCATTAAAAACCACAGCACGGATATTATATCTTCTAATATATAAAATTCTCGTGTCACAGTGTTAGTTACCATACTCCTCCGGAACGGCTGTACCGATTTGTATGAAATTTTGTGTGCATATCGGGTAGGTCTGAGAATCGGCCAACATCTATTTTTCATACCCCAATTTTTTTTTGCAAAACGACTTTTGCGGGGTCAGCTAGTTAACCTATAATTTTGGTTTCCGTTTTCTCAACTGCGACGTTTAATGAGAGCAATTAATCCAAAATTAGCAATCAGGCCTATCTAGCTAGTGTTTCTAGCAATTAATATTATATCAGGACTGCCTTTTTTCTTGGAATATGTTTAAAATGTGTGTATTATTCTTCTGCAGAGCTCCCCACGAACTTCGGCACAGAACATTTTGTGTACTTATTAGAGGGTGAAACGAAAAAACTGAAATGTGAACCTTATAGTTCAGCATCCCAATCAGTTAAATGGTTTATAGTAAGTATATTCTCATTGCTGCAAAAAATATTACTATAATTATTGTCACATGTATAATGACAATAAGGCACGAGTGTTAATTTTTTTTCTTCAAAAACTGATATCAAGTACGTTAACGTCCTGCACCCTAATTGCGTAACACACCATGAATCGGAATCTGAATCATTTTGAAGCAAATTGCTAATCCATTGCTTCACAAGTTCGAAAAATTTGCCTGCTCAAGACGTAAATAACGCAATGAATGATGTTGAACTGTCATAATGAAACCGATTCCGATTGATTGTGTGTTACGCAATTGCCCCGGCCGAATCCATGTCTATCGTGATCTTCAACATGTTTCAAAAACGATACATACATAGTTTATTGTATGGGTTCCTACGAAGTGATATTAGGGGAAGGGCAATGACCGCTATTGCCATTCTAGAACAACTATAGTGAAAGTGGTTTTGCTGTTAATTTAACAATTTACAACAGTACCAGTCAACATTATTGGTCCTTGGTAGCTCTAGACAGAGAGAATTAAGATAGTAGGGAGGCCTTTGTCCAGCAGTGGGATATTAATGGCTAAAAATAAAAAATAATAACAGTACCTAAAATCTAGAAAAGAATAGAATTCTCTTTATTATGTACACCATATAAATACAATAGAATAGAATATTCTATATTAAGTACACCAAATAAATTACAGACATAATTATAGAAATTACTACTTAGTTTACTTTTTCATTGTTCTTGTTTGATCTAATTAATCTGTTTAAAATTGCAGTCAGTGTGTTTTTTTTGTTTGAAAGTCGGTTATATAGATGAGTCAAGTTTGGCAAATATTTGTATTTAATAATAATAACAAGAATTCATTTAAAATGTCTTAATGATCTGCGAGATGGCTTCGATCCCTCGTACGCCTTCCAAATGTCCAGGAACCCAGGATACGGAGATATGTCAACGACATTTTAAAAATAAGAAGATAAAATTTTTAATCTGCAATGTTAATAATTTTATAGACAAAAGTGCCACTCAAAACCCCCCACTCGTGGATGAGCACCACCTCATCGCCGCCGGAACTCGAATCATCAGAGTCTACCACCGAGTCGAGCAAAGATTATTCCTCGACGCCACGGCCAGCAATTATTGTAAGTCAGCAGGGGAGACGAGGGCTACCGAACTGCAAGAGGTTTAGTGGCAAACCGGCTCCGAGTCGGGTCGCCACTGTCGGTGGTTGAGATGAGCCACAATTATTATAAATTAATAAGCGAAGCATGAAGATTTCTTTATTATAACTTTGTTGAATATTATAGTACAGATGCCAGCACATCAAGCTACCCCAATCTGTCAAATTTTCCCAATTGAATATGAACCTTATCACTTTGCAGTAAAGTTGAAAATCTATCAAATAAATTTGACAGATTGGGGTAGCTTGATGTGCTGGCCTCTGTACATTACTGCAGCGGCCAGCAAAAGAGGCACCATCAATGCCTAGTTATTGACAAGGCTTGTATAGCAAGGCTTGGCTTGTTGTGTTGCAGTACTTTTCTCAAATAATGCGCGGAAATTAAAACTAAGTAGTACCTACGTACCTAGGCAGAAAATTTTATTTGAAAATACAATTAGGTACTTTCCAAAATCACCAACGAACAACAATATTTTTCCCGCTTTATAGTGTTCATTTGTTTTTTTTATTTTTTTTTATAAGCCGCTTTCTATTTGCAAGCCAATTTGAAATTTAAATAAAACCTTTGATAAGTGATCTCCTTGGTTGCCATGTTACGGAGTAAAAGATCGATCCATATTTAAATTACACGACAGTTAAGAGTAAGGTACTTGCACCCGATAAGAGCCACCTTTATTAGAATACTTATAAATTAAAAATTTATGTAATTACACAAAGTAACGCTTATAAGATAAAAATAAAATTTTATGAAGATCTATAATTATGACAAAAAATACACAGTTTGCTTTTTTAAACTGAAGAGAAAACAGTTTCAAAAATGTTTATGTTAGGCCATATTAAGCACCTATGCTCCTATTAAGGACCATAATAAAATGTAACAAATTTTGATTATTTTGTAATAATAATACTTTTAATCTAACGTATACAATAGTATTAATGAATTAATTATTATATTATTAGCAAATATTTAATATTTGAGCAAAAATTTTAAGGTGGGCCTTATTATGTATATCAAAGTGAAAATTAAGAATAAAACTAATTTTATTTCGGTAATCAACATATATATATATTTTTTGTAAGTAATCACTTTTTCTTCAGTCATTAATTAGAACATTTTAAGGAAAATCAGTCTTAATTTACTATATGATACCTTGATGGGCCTTATTAGGAATACTAAAATATTAACTTTAGAAGTTAAAGGCATACCAATATGAGCGAACTTAACTATTCTCGCAACTAGACAACCAAATTTAACTATAATTTTAAACTTAATCGCCACACAGATATATTTGTTACCAACAAGTTCTCAAAAAGGTGCTACAATGAAAATATGTAGGTACTTATAAAAAGATTAGCTCCATATAAACCATAAGAAGAAACCATTTTAATGATTCTTATTATTGGCCTACCTTGTTATAAATACAAAATAATATATATTTACTTACTTCATTTTATCCTACATTCATAATTAGAAATAAAAATAATAAAAAATAATTAATTACTTAAATAATAAAAATTTACGCCAAATTCATACTTCTAATAAGGACCGGACCTTAATACAAACTCGTATTGTGGTCCTTATTAGGATTTGGGTATCGTGATAGATGGCACATTTTAAAGTTGTATAATGTAAAAATAACAATGTATTTACCTATGTAGAGTTACCTCTGAATGTTTAAATCCAATCTTCTATAAAGATTTACTTAAAAACACTATTTTTTTCACGAAAACTTACAAAACAACGCGCATCAATTTTATAAAATGATGTCTCTAACCGCTGTCTTACACAAACTGGATGCTACTGACAAAATCGCGGCATCTACGCGTCATGGCGCGATTGCATTTAACCAATAGGTGGTATAACATGCTGCTCGCGAAATTTGAAGCAGTTCAAAAAATGCCAAGTGTGAGTTTTCTAAGGTGGCCCTTAATAGGTGCTGGTCCTTATTGGGTGCAAGTACCTTATATAGCAATTTATCTCAAAGAAGGTTGTCAAAATAATGCTCAAATTTCCAAGCATGTTTGAGAAAATATATTATACGTATCGACGCTTGAAAGGTAAAATTGACTAAACGACGCACAGTGTACCGCGTAGAACATGCTAGGTGGACAATATTATTTTATGATATTTAACGATGCTTTTATATATAAGTAGTCATATTGAGGCATTATTAATAGTTTTTGGTATGATTTTGTAATAAAAAACAAACAAAATATATCTAAACAGAAAATTTTATTTAAAATAATAAACAAACAACAAAATTGCATTAAATAAATAAATACCTACAATTCAAATTAACTTAACCTAAACCTAATCATCAGAATCATCATCAAAATCTTCTGGTGAATCGTCATCATTTTGCGGCAATGTGCGACAATATGATGACGTTTCGGGTCTTGATGCTACTATGGTCGGGCTTACAATTAAGTTTAATACCTCTGCAAATATTTTTTCCGGCTTTTTTTGGGGAATCTCACGAAGGCTATTAATCAAAGGGTCAGATGTTATTATTAACATGGACAGCAAGTCTCTATTCGTGGCAACACGGGAGCACTTGCGGGTGTTGTACTCCCTAAATCTGCGGCAATCTTTGTTACGTGCTTCTTGAGCCTCTTCGGAAAGCTGCCCAATTGGAAGCAATGCCGCTTTGATGACCTCAGTACTGTGTACTAATATTTTATGTACAGTAGCAGGCATATAGTACCACAAATAGAGACTAAGGTAATGTCTTCTAGTTTCAAGACAAAATTTATTAAATTCAACTAAGTTTATTTCGAACCCAGAAGACAATGTCCTCAAAATAACATCAAATTGTTTGATAATAGTAACATCCAACCCTGTGATTTGAGCGCTCATCTCAGCATTCTTAAAAAAGCGACGGGCTGTGTTTCCATCATTGGAAGAACCAAATCCTGGCTTTGGTTTATCTACAATGAGTCCCATTTCGTTCTTGAATTTCAACTTGATTTCTTCGGAACGAACCTTGATATCAGCTTTATCTTCGTCGCTTCTAGCCTGCCATTTCTTAATATTCAACTTATAGCTGATATGTAAAAGGCATTCAAAGCAACGAATCCAAGCATGAAGTGTAGATAAACCAAAGCCAAAATGTTCCTGATTGCTGTTAAACTTCGCGGGGTCATCGTTCATCGTCTTGGGGGTGGCACCACAGATGAAACACTTTTGAGATGAACGAGTTTCCGTTAAGGCGTTACATACCTTTCCGTCTGTCATTGTCAGAAGAAGTTCGTGTTTCACAGAGATTTGAGAATCACCAAAGTTAATAAGTGTTGGAAGAAGAGCATTAATTTCTTCCAACAATCTATTTGTCTCCGCTAACGTGAAGTCGTTCGTTTCCTTAGCAAATATAAATTTGATTGGGCGACAATACATAGTTGATGAAGACCGAGGATTTTGCCAAATAATTTTGGACCCATCATATAACTTAAGGGGAACGAAAGAAAATACGAAAAGAAATTCGTCCGTATCTTCAGTGTTCTCAAATTTCTGTTTGTATGTGCTGTGCCCAGAACTTCCATCACATCCCCATTTACTAACAAGTGTAAACGTTGAACTTGTTGGGAGGACACTGCTGATAACTTGATTCTGTGCTAATACTAGACGTTCCGCTGTTTTATTTAATAAGGCTTGCAAATTTATTTCAGCACGAGTTTCTGTTATAGCAATGTGCTCCTCTGCAGGGTAACAGGCCTGTTTGGATTTTACTACACTAAAATATGACGGAAACACATTATGTCCTGCCATTATGGACCACTTCCTAGTTTGTTTGTAAGCATGTGTTGTTGACTTAGAATCTATATAGTATGCTAAGGCTTCGTCACTACTTAACTGCCTAGGATCACAACTGGTATTTTTTGACTTAATAATATTATCTGGGCTCTCACTAATGTCTCTAATCACATGGGCAACTTTTCTTTGCCCTGCTGAACGCATAGCAATTTCGGCAGCAGTCACTAATTCACTGGCACTTCGAGATTCTACGAGATCCACGACTCGACGTTTCTTCGTCTTAAACGACGTTTCCTCAAAATCTTTGCGAGGTCTTCCTGCAGATGTCACAGCCTCACTCGATGTCGAAGGTTGTGGGGCTAAAGAACTTACAGTAAACTGTATGTCTCCTTCATCCAGCCATGTCTTATTTGTTATTAAAAAACGCTCCTTCGATTTTCCCGAAGCCAACCATTTGGCTCCAATCTTAGTAGAAAAGTTAGATATTTTCAGCTTTATTTCTCTTTGGCTGCTTTCAGTAATGTCACCAAAGTGAAATTTTGAAGAAAGATAGTCATAAATACGCGACCGTTTATCATTCTTTGCGTGTTTCGACCACTCTTCAAAAAAGGCTACCCTTGAAATAGAGTAAACGTGTTCTGAAAAAAAAAGAAAAAAATATGTTGTACTGAAGTGTGCTGAACAATATGTGTAATTTTACAAACTACACAGTTATACCTACAATATATCTAAAAACTAGCCCGAATAGAGGCGAATCAATGTATTTCCTGAACGTTCTAAGTTTTATTTATGAAAAAAATTACGCTAAAATTTATGCATCAAGTTAAAAAAATGCTAAAAATTCATTTAAATAGATTCTGATAAAAATAATATATTAAGTAATAGTACATACCCTCAGTATTAATATCCATCACAAAAAACTTTCACAATATCACTATAAACCACTATGAGATGTGCACAAATGTGTCGCTAAATTGCAACTGATTGCCGGAACGCTTGCATTAAACTCATTACCTGACTTCTGGACTCTATGACTCATCAGTTAAGTATTTGAAAAACAACTTTTTCTCGGAATTTGGAGTTTGGGGGTGTTGATTGTGTTATGCAATTAAGATTTCCTGGAAATGAAAACTTGAATTTTGTCCACCTAGCATGTTCTAGGCGAAATACCGTGCGACGGGTCGAACTTCTCTGAAAAAAAATCATATAAATTCTTGTAATCATCCTACAGGCATAATTCTTACTGTTTTGGAAATCTTATTTTAGCATCTGAATCAGAATTTATATGAATTTTTAAAATGAAAAGTTAAACTTTAAACTGTGTTCCTGTAAAGTTAGTCCCACCCATGTCGCTTAGTCAATTTTGCCTTTCAAGCATCGATATACTTACCTAAAAGTTCCGGAATAAAGCGAAATGTGACTTAAATTTATACACCGTTACATTTTTATAGTTTTAATCCTTAAAACGGGCGATTGTACTCATCATTATGAACAACTTTCATTATGGGACCAACCCCGAAATTGTGAAAAATAAATCAGCTGATCCATACATTTATGTTCGCATAACTCGACGTAGGTAATGTATGGATCAACTAATTTTTTTTTCACGATTTCGGGGTTGGTCCCATAATGAAAGTTGTAAATAATGATGAGTACAATGGCCCCTTTTAAGGATTAAAACGATCAAAATGTAAGCGTGTATATGTATACAGGTCGCTTTTCGTGTCTGTCTGTGTGACCGCGTTGTTCTTCTGAAAACTTCTAAACTAAGCATAGATGAAGCAGATCAGGGTCGCTAGAATCAAGTCATTAAAAAATCATCATGATTTTATAACAACTTGATTGTCTGTCTAAGATTAACTACAATAATATGGTTCTGCTTCCACAGACGATGGACGCAGAAATCAAAGAACCGTACATACAAATAACAAATGCTTCATTTACCGACCACGACGGCAACTATACGTGTCGTGTGAGCGACAAGCAAGGAAACACATATACACACACATACGTGGTGGACGTCGGTAGTGCACCGGAGTTCTTTGCCGACGCTAGTTTAGTGCTTAGCAACTGGCGAGGAGTAATATCAGATATTACAGGAAACTGCGACGTTCGAAAGAACGTGAAACCGAAGCCCGTCGTAAGTTTCCATTGCACTTGGTTATTAAAACGCTATAAATCGAAAAGATAAGAGTCGTTATGCACCTTGTTTTGCAGACATAATTATATGTTCTAATGACAGTTATTAGACTAAATGTATAGACTACGTGAGAATACTTTGGGACCCTAAATGTATAACAACAAATTATAAGCTCTGTAAATTTCAGGTTGAATGGAGGTTTAATGGCAAAGTGTTAACCGACCTAAACTCGGCAGGCCTAGGTCACTATACCTGCAACGTAAGCAATGTGCACGGATCAGTACAGAGGACATTTGACGTCAAGTCTTCAGGCAAGTATCGATTAGTTCACGCAGAAATGATCTTTAAGTTTTGCTAACCTATAGCGTATTACAATGAATCTGTGCGGGGCCGCCAGCAGCGGGCCGCGGTTCGTGGACGACCCAATCAAAATGTTGTACCCCTCTGAACGTAATCTGTCTAGTGTTGATATAAGGCACTGCTCCGTATGTCATTCGAAGATATTCATACACGCGCCCGCGCACCGTCGAGAGGCGGGCGTACGGTGTGCCACGCCTAATGACTCACGCTGGGACTTCTAAGTAATAAATAAAATCAAGGTTATAAAGTGCCCTACCTGTATACAAGGTGTAACATAATTAACGCAAGACCTCATACACTCCAATTAGATTATTGAGTTAAAAGCTTAATATAATGATCAATACTTATTTTTTTAAAGCTTGCTATTTTAATTGAGAAAATCGTGTTGCCACTAGCATTACTTTATGCATTTAAAATTGAGTCTTATTGCCTCGAAATAAGATTTAATTTTATTTGGCTAAATCGTCGGTTAATATGAAAAAATACATAATTTTTGAAAAAATATCTACATTAAAAGTTACTGAAATCGATTCAGTAGTCAATTATGAACAAACTACTTTCAGGACTTGCGTTTATTCTGTTACACCTTGTGTGTCCGTCTAAAAATATTTTTTTGTTACAGCATGTCTGATAACAAGGAACTTGGGAACTGCGCACATGCAATATATGCCGCTTGTACTAGATGACAAACGATTCTGGCACACATTAGAAAACAATAAACATTATACAGTAGTGGAACAAGAAGGCAAAATCACATTGTCTTGTCCGAGCCAAAAAGAGACGTCAAATACTTTCAGAAACTTCCTCAAGAAGAACACATTAGAGGCATTTTGTTATAAAGAAGACTCTTTTATAGTAGAAGGCAAAAATTACAAGCTCTCAGATTTACAGTGCACTAAAAGCATTCAACCCTCCGTTATCAGAAAGAAAGTGAAATGCTCAACGGAAACCTCCGAATTATTGAGAGTGGGTTACAACGTCTCTGGCTTCTTAGAAGCTTACGAAGTCTGTTTCGACACTGTAAAAAATATACCCTTATACACACGCATCATAATGACTGAAACAAACAACAATGGTCCGAACGCTGGCTACAACTGGTACACATACCCAGGAATAGGCAACAAAAAAACTGAGAGAGGATTCACTTGTAAGGACACGATGTCGTCTTGTTGTTATAGTAAGTCCCAGCTGGTGAATGCAATCGACTTTAATGACGGTCCTGCTAAGAGGAGCACGTTCATTGATCCTCTGAATGCAATCCCGGTCTGGCTCCCTTGCAATACTTCAAAGGTAAGCGCTATTTTATGACTTTTAAATAATTAATAAATACCTACCTACATGTTCACGTTGTCATTATGGATCTAACAAGGATACCGTAGTTAACTTCATGATATTTTCCTATAGAGAAAATATTATAATACCATCACGTTTATGTTCCTTAGAATAGAAATAAAGTATCGTTTAAACTACATGATATTTGCAAGTCTCATATTATTTTTATTTTATCCCTAAGTCTAGGCAATTTCATGAATTTACAATTTATGCATGATTGGCAATTTAGATTTAGGCCCGCTCTTATGCATGTCTCAAATGATTTGTTTGATTTCAGCCGTCATGGGAAAATATTAATGATATGGTGAGATCCGTGCTGCCTATCTACTCTAAAATCGTTACCTGGTCTGGCACGCACACGTTGCAAGAGAAAAATGGAGCTATTATACCACGATATTTATGGAAGGTATATACCTGATTCTTATAACACACTAATCTACAGCGTACAATTTTAAATTAGAAGAAAATTCTTTATTGTCTGCCTTGTAAATGGCCTTATGTCAACCAAGTATGGTCAAGAGGACCAGAAACGTAGCGTTATAATTATGCCGGCCGGCGCCGTGCGCCGCGCCGCTCAAAGTGCGTCATTTGCTTGCTCTCGACGCACAATGCAACCTCGCAAATACATAGTCATTTATGCAACTCTAATAAAGGGCACTAAATCACGAATGTGGTGATTATAGTATCAACTGGGTTTTGTAAATACCTAATTATGTACAATTCCATACATACTTTATCAACGCCCATGATATGAATCCTCTAATAAAAGGTTCTGAAACCATACGGTGTTGTACAGTGTTGTAAGAACTCTATGTAAATAAGAATAAGAAAAAGAATAATTTATTTCACAAAAAGAAAAAATTACATTGCATGTTACTTTAAAAGAGGATTACAATGGTGCTCAATTTTTGTGAATAATGACCCCTATGCTAGGATAATCCTGTGTTATAGGGGGCATCCATTCGTCCGATTAGGTTTTTACAAAATTAGATAAGCTAAAACGTGTAACAATAGCAATAGTGTGTGAGTAAGCGCTTGTGAAGTGGTGTAGTGGGGAAAGTGTGTGATATGTGTGAGTGTGTGATGTGTGATGCATGTATGAGTGTATGATGTGTGTCGTGAGTGTGTCCAGGAAAAATATGATAATAAAATAATACTGATAATTATTATTTATTTGCGTAAAGAGGTTTCATCAGTGCTTCTGTTTCATCGTAATCCAGGTTAAGAAGGAATTCTTTAAGTATATCTATGTAAATCCATGAAAAGTTTAGTTGCTGAGTATATATCGAACAAAAATGGCGGGATATGACGTGAATTCGAATAAACTATGTTTTTTTTTTTATTACGGCGCTGTGGTAGTGAAACGCACGTGCATGACAATCCTCTTTTTAAAAATTTATAAAGATACCTTACATACCACGAATTGAGTAGTGAGAATGTGGCTGTTTGATGAGTAAGGAAGGGATCAAAGGAGTTGTGTAATGACATTTTGTACAACATTATAACACTCGTTCAATATTGACACTGGTTGTTTTAATGTTGGCAATAAGCTAATAGTTTCAGAAACTTATAGAGAGGGTTGGGTGTAGATGTCAGTAGTCAGTAGTCGCTAGCGCTAGTGCTGAGCATGAGGTCCTGGGTTCGATTCCCAGATCGAGCAAAAGTGTTATTGGTTTTTTCATCAGGAATTTCTATGCCCGGTTGATGGCAACAAGCACGTTCTCTATTAAATGGGACTTAAGCATAACTGGCGAAATCTTAGTATAATATAGATACATCTGTGCCTAATCCTTCGGAGATTACAGGCGTGATGATGGTGTTTATTAATTATATGGTTTCGTCATAAATTCCTCACACGTTGAGACCGGCTTTCATGATGAAACCAATTTAATTGCAGGTGGTAAGGCTCGCCGATGATGAGGCCGTGGCCATAGTCCATGTTAATGATCCTAAGCCAATCGAAAAGGACATCAAATGCAAGACACAAGCCATTTGTGACGAATATGAAGAATCGTTTATTAGCAGCGACAAGTATACTTACTGTTGCTCACTGCCAGACTTCTTTAAATCGTTTGATATTCACGATACCGACATTGGAGGCAAGTTATTCATTTTGGTTGTATACACATTAGTCATAAAAAGTAACCATTTTCCTTGTCTGTTCATTTTCAATTAAGAACACAAGTGTTTTGTTTTTCTCCATTATTATACAGTTTTTGTGTGTTATACAGAACTATAATCTAAACGTTGTAAATTAATATCTTTGTTCTTCCGTAGACAAAAAATACTTATGCTGCAAATACCTAATACTTATGTAATATAAAATTTCTTTTTATAGAATCCATGGAGGCGGTACTTGATAAAATAGAAAAAAGTACCTAGAGAAGCTGTCTAGCTGTTCAGGTACTATTACATATAGGAGTAATATATTTATATAACCCACTTGGATTACACATAAAATCAGGAAGATATCACAAAACAATAGCCAAGTAACTTCATCATGTACTACTTTTTACAGATGCCAGCAAATCAAGCTACTACAATCTGTCAAATTTCTATAGTAAATTTTCTACTTTATCGCTACAGCTTAAGGTTCAAGGTTGATTGGGAAAATTTGACAGTTTCGGGTAGCTTGATGTCTGTACAAATACTATGAATTGTATTTAAGTATTCAATAAAAACATTTCAATTACACATTTTTGTATCATTTTAACAGGAATTTAATAGAATGTTAGGTAGGTACCCTTTTTCTCATAAAAAAGACAGTGCTTAGCTTATTAGACCACTTTAATCATCTCAACAACTCAAAAACTAATCTACAACAAACATCTATCGTTAGCCATCATGTAAGGAAGTCATAAATATAAACTAGAAATAGTAAAGGGCCAAGAATTAAACCCATAGGCACGCTCGTTAATGGGGCCACATCTCTCGGAGTCTCTAGTTTAGATTACTAGAGACCCCAAAGATATCGACCCATAAACGTTTACTTTTTGCTATCTGTGTTGTAGATCAGATAAGATTGAACAAGAATCAAGATCAGCAGCTTGTCCAGGAATTCCGCAGTAGTGGCACACCCCGGACACTCCGTACAACGCGCGCAAAATAATTACCTACTACTACTACATGGCCAAATGACGTTTACACGTGCAAATGTGTGCGTGAACTCCAGCAGGGTTGGCTGTCGTGCGTAGCGTAGAAAAAATGGCGGTGAGCGACGACGATACGTGACCTTGTACGAGCGGGGTTCAATTGTTTATCTAGTTAGTCGGGTTCGTAATGAAATAAAAATAACATTTTATTAGTTAATAATAAGTAAAACTTTTTGACAATAACTTTAATTTCGGAAGTCGGTGTCTTTGGATCTGTATTTTAGTTTATTCCCACCGAATTCCGAAATTAAAGTTATTTTTCACTTTGTTATTTTTTTTGAAGTCGGTTTTCTTTTTTGTAAAATAGTTTTTATTTCTCGCTTTTTAGTGGGTCTGTTTATAATGTATCTAAGGTACAATAGCCTAATGTCAACTTGCTCATCGCCTTTTAAAAAATACATATTGCTTTTCCGATGCAGGGACGTTAATTGTTGAGTTCTCCTGGTACTCCACCATCAGCTCCATTTCACCATTCGCATTGTGTCGAGCATAAATTGTGCTTAGCAACCATATTAAAGTAATCGAATCGCAACCCGTGAAATACTTATTATTGAGTAGTCCCGGTGGCCATCTGTGGTCTTCATCATCAGTTCCACTTCACTAAATGTTGCTTTCCGAGAGCAAATGCACGAGTTACTATAAATACTTAATACCCGAAGCGCTATAGGTGTGCCTATAATATTTGAAGAGTTCCTTCGATTTCTCCAGGATCCCGTCATCAGAACTGGATTTTGACCACAATGGGACTAATCTGGAAGATAGAAGAATATATCCTTTGAAATAAAAAAATAATTTTCCAAATCGGTTTACAAAATAATGACGGCGTGCTGAGGTAACAAACATAAAAAAAATATAAGCGAATTGAGAACCTCCTCCTTTTTTAAAGTCGGTTTAAAAGAGGTTTATCTATTCAATCAATAACTGCCAAAATAAGGTACCTAACTAAATATTGCTTACACTAAAATATTTTCGCTTAAATGACTTACTTAAGAGCCTACACTACCTCAGCTAAAATTCACTCTTTATCTCGCTCGCACGATACTGCTCGCAGACTGAGTGAGAGCGAGACAGAGTGCGGTGCTAGGCGGCAGGCAGCGCCAATAGTTTAGGTATTTGCTTTTTATGATGAAAATAATGGTAATTAAAAAAAGTAAATAACATAAGACCTGTTTTATAGTTAGTTCGGTTAGTATACAAAGTTTCATGATCTAATTTGAAGTATTTTTTGAATACCAGCGGTTTATTGTTGGGTTTGGAGGTAACTTTGGATTTTTTTTTTATCGAGAAAATTTTATGAAATCGTGTTTTCGTCTAACATAATATTAATCCTCAACTTTACCATATATTTATTTCAAAATTAATGCTGCAGTATTTTCGACATAACGGAGGATCATGCTAAGCCATTTGAGGTAGTATAGGCCCTTAACCATAAATAAGTAATCGGTTATTGAATCGCATGGTAATAAAATGCGATATCCTACAAACATTTATGTAAATACATATTCGGAAAAGCATCACAATATCCAACCATCGTGATTAAAACTTTAATAAAACTTTTAAATCGCAAAATTGTGTGTTCGTGTCAGCAGTACAGTGCTGCGGTTCTTTGTGAGCGCCCCTAGATAATGAGCCGCCGACGAATGCCGCGGTGTGCGGGGTGAGGTGCGGTATCTGATGTCAGCGCGGGGAAGGGAGTGGCCAATCTGTACGAAGTACTATTAGGTATTCTGTGGAAGTGGTGTCACTTGTATTGTGGTCCACGCAATCAAACGCTTTTAAGAGGTCACAGAAAATGCCAATTGCGTTCTGGGAAATTCCCAGGATTTCAAAATGTGACTGATGAGTTTTACTTCCGCGTCGTCGTCACCGTTTCGTTACTACAAGAACTATTGTATAACAGAAAAGTAATGAACAGTGAATACATTTTTCACCTTATGCCCATGTGATGATAGCGAAATGGCCAAGTCACATATTTTGACGTAGAGTGTTGTGACACTACATACATTATGACAGGGAAGTAAAGAAAGAGTTGCCATCTAGATGTTGGCCCAAGTACTATTTACTGTCTACCAAGTTCGTTAAATTATCAACAGACGACGCTATATCACATCGATTTTTTTTATATAAATTAGATTATTAATGTAATATTAATTGGAGATAAGTATGAGAAAAATATGTAACTTTCTTACAAATTGAAATAGACTCATAAATGAGATACAATTTGCTATAGCACAAATATCAACATCGTATAATAAAAAAAACGAGTGTGCTTATGACCACACGACTGAAGTGAAACTTCTTTCGCTCCATCTGTATGTATATATATATATATGTGTGTACAATATATACATGTATACACATATACATATATTAATTTTCCACAAATATTTAAATTTATTTCATGGTTTCATTAGTAAATTAATATTTTTGCATAGATCTTCTATTGCTTAGATATACGGAACGTATTTGGCTATGAGAGGAAGAGAGAAAGAAAATGTGCGCGCGCAATCCCCCACTTAACTTCCGTTCGCCTTGCCCGATCACACTTTTCGTAACGCTTACGTCACGCGTTCGCCAGCTTACTCCCCAAGTCAAGCGTGCGTAAAGAAGTTTCACTTCAAAAAACCTGTAGGCCAATTCTCGTAATCTAAAACGTTCAAAATCTAGTCGCAGTCTCATCTCGGTGACAAACAAATGTCAAAAACTTGTCAAAATGTAGGGAAATTTGAAGTATTTTTGACAGATTGAGACTGAGATCAGACTGTGAACGTTCATAAAAATTACGAGAATTGCCCCTCTGGTGTCAGATTCTACAAAGTGACAATTCCTCAATGATATTTAGGAAAGATATGCTACCTTCATACTGAGCGACGTTTTGTGTTGTTGGGGTAGTGGTTTTCAACTACGACTGCGACAGATAATACGGAACGTATGACATAGAAAGAGATAGCTATCTGTAGTGTGTTGCGCTTGAAGTATGTCGACTAAACGTAATTACATCAATTATCTGAATTTGACTGCAACAATTTGCGCGCGCGTGCCTTATCTACCTCTTTATTGTATATAATATCATTGCAATTCCTGAACTGAAAGTAAACAATCACAATATGGCGGTTTGCTGCTTTCTGCGTAAGCGCATTTTGTAGTTCCCGATCCTTATTGTTGTATTTAGTTGTAATTACCATAAGTAAGTGCATCGAGTTGAGCCTTGTGTTCCTCCCCTTACTATTGGGACCTTACTCCGAAATTGTTGTACACACGGCTACACATCAAGCTATACGTTTCCAGTTTCAGCTGACCTCGCATTCTATAGGTTTTTCGTACAATCAGAAGTCAGCTTATACTGGTTATGCACAGCTTGATGTGTAGCCGTGCGTACTTTACTGTGCGTTAAAGACGCTTTTTGTAATATAGTAATTCTTTGTTTTCTTTCTACCTTTTACTATTTTCATTCCATCGGGACTATTTTTGTTGGAAACGCTAAATATTAGAACATAATAACATGCATGAATAGTTAGAGCTATGTATGTGATTAGTTTGGGGACAATTTACAGATGGCGTATTGTCAAATAGGTACCTATGCAATTTTATCACGTAAGGGGGCTCTTTTTCCCTGTATATTATTTTACTTATTGGTGTGGTGTAGAGTTGTGAAGATAGGGCTTGTAGGGTTGGGGCGTGTAGAGTTAGAAGCTTGGCTGTACATGAGATCTGAAGGCCAATTCTCATCTCGGCGACAAACAAATGTCAAAAACTTGTAAAAATGTAGGGAAATTAGAAGTATTTTTTGAGAGATATAGACTGATATCAGACTGTGAACGTTCTTAAAATTACGAGAATTGCCCCTCAGATAACTTTTTGACAGTGCGAGCCTACGGTCTCGTCATGACAACATTTTAATGAAAATGTTTTTCACTTCTTTTTGTAAGTTGTTAATGAAAAACAATTTTTTTCCTTTTTTTGGGGGTGATTTACTAAAAATCCTGAAATATGTATTTTATTATTTATAACAAGGAGTCCCTGTATCAATTTTCATACCTATAGCATCAAAATTTGCGGAAGTCTCATACAAACTTCCGTCCCTTAGTTTAAGATGTTGGGGGGTAAAAGTTCCAAGTTTTAGAACTTTTTGTTGCTTGTATCCTAATACTAGCATATATACCAAAATTCAGCTTTCTTGGAGTTCAGAAAGTACCCTAAGAGTTTTGAAGTTCATCAGTCAGTCAGTGACGAAATCGGGTTTTTTTAGATATCAATAAAATCTAAAGTCTATAAGCTATACAATTGAAACTTTATATGTTTAATAAGTCTATTATTTTCAAATCAAATCATTTATTTCTTTGCAAACATGGGTATAGTACATAGTTGTTTTCATAATAAAGTTCTCCATATTTTACCGTCAGCGTCACATGGGCATGCAAAGGTTTAATCTTCCAAATAAAAAAAAAAAACAAGTGGCAGATCATTCGAATTACAATATTACAAATATAAAAAAAAAGGTCAGAGTGGTTAAAAAAATAAAATAAAATAAGAGGATCACAATAATTATGTCAATCAGAGTAACAGTATGTCAATCAGTGAAACATCATTAAGAAAATCGTCAATTGTGTAATAAGTTTTCATAATTAATAACTCTTACATCTTCGTATTCACTGATGCCCCAGCTAAAAGCTGTAAACACACGCTCGAATTTGGTCCGAACAGACCACGAATTTGGTTCGCATCCGAATCAAATCTGACCGTCTGTAGAGTAGTCCTGCGAACATAATAATTAATATTAATTTTTTTTAAATTATGATTATGATTATTATAAAATAATGATTATGATTTAAAAAAAAAATTGAGTCCGCCTCGGTCCGCTAGTTTGCACATCGGATATGGTTTGCTCCGTATCGAATTCGGACGTGCAGTGGACGGTTGGGCCGAATAAACGACAAGTCGTATTCTTTTTTTCCGCTTTTTACGTGGTGGCTGTAACGTTGCTGCTAGTGTTACCGCTACCACCATAATTTTCGTGTCCAACGCCATGATGACAACCGTGTGCACTTGAAGGCGTACTTGAAGCCACTGTCCGATTCGGTCGTCTGTAGCGAGAACGGATTTAGTAGGCGGATTTGGTCCGCCGGACCAAATGCGAGCGTGTGTTAATGCAATAAGGACTACTTCAACAGCCGTTATGTGATTGAAATGTGCCAAAAGAAACAAACTCAGGTAAACCGGGCTGACCGTCCACACCTCAGAGATCGTCGGGCAAAATTTTTATTATCGCTACTCGTGAATTACAGATAGTGTTTGTGCTCACCGGCACACTTTGTAGATGGTCTCGTTATATATCTGAGGCACGTGGTGTTTACTTTGACATAGCAGTCGCATGTTCTGGGCTTGCAATCCATGTTAAGAAGAACGAAGTACCTAGAGAAGGTGAATAGTTCGTATACTGAGAGTATTAATAATAAATTGTGAAAACAGATTCATATTTTTATGTGCGTACAAAAGATTTTCATAAATATACTGAGAAGGCAGTCATTATATTAATCTCTTTAAATTTGTCTCTGAGGGAGTGTCTGGGACTTAATTTATAAATTGAACGAATTGCCCTTTTTTGTAAAACAAATATTATCTGAATATCGGCGGCATTCCCCATAACAGAATACCATACGACATCACGCTATGAAAATAACTAAAGTAAACTAAACGGGTTTTCTATAAATCAGTTAAGTCACGAATTTTTCTAACGGCAACAAATAAATCGATTATCTTGGTCAATTACTAATTTTAGGTATTCGGACCGATAGAAGAAATAATAAATGGCAACGAGACTCTCATTACAACGGCGATAGTACATACCAGCCGGCGTTTCCAAAAATATTCCGGTAAGTCCTACTTATCTTTCTCATGAAGTTGTAGCGGCATCTTGACCACCACATGCAAACTACGCATTATACTGACGTCACGCAAAATCCTGCATCGCGCAAGCAGAGTTTACCGCGCAACTAGTATATTACACAACCCGAGATCGGGCCGAATCAATCGGGCAGTTGCCCACTAGACACTACACCCGGGAGGAGGCTCCTCCCTTATCTATGGAAGATGAGTGAACTACACCCTATTCCTCATACTTCCAAAAAGTGTTAAAACAGATGGAAGAGTTAGTGACTTAACTATACCTACTTATTCGTAGGTGTTCAGATTTAGACGGTTTCTTCCCGACAACAACATGACGGTTCAGACCTCTAAATGATGGTACAGAGGCCAGCACATCAAGCTACCCCAATATGTAAAATTTTCCCAATTGAATATGAACCTTATTCCCTTAACAGATTGGTGTAGCTTGATGTGTTGGCCTCTATACATAAAAACCTTTTGAATTTAACCTTAATAACTAAGTTCTTAAACTAATGTAAGTATACCTAAGTAATTTCGAGTCGGCGCCAAACAATCAATGAACAAAGATCACTAAATTACCTACCTCAAATTTAAAGAAATAAATTAAATTAACAATGCAACGTGAAATCTCCAGCGATAAACATAAACATTAACATAACAAAAAGTAAGAAAAAATAAATTTTAATAAGCCATGGCAGCAGCTAAGAGATGATCAGCGCCGCCGGCACAGCTGGCGGATTTTCGCCGCTCGGGTATGCCGACGGCAGTAGCCGCTGGTGGCCGCAGACCATCATATCAGTTGTGACAGCCGGGTAAAAGCCGGCTCAAATACCCGCCGGGAATTCCGCCGGGCTTATTGGCAGCATGACCGCCGCTCGCCGACTGGGCCCCCGGCATAGTGTGTAGGAGCCTTTACTGACGGGGCGCCCGGTCACGAATATGACGTACTTGTGCTCGTATGTGTCAGCAACATTCAGCTCAACGATTTCGAATTTAATGATCCAATTTACACGCCATCAGAGAGGCAATTCAGTGAACATGACGTACTCTCAGCTGCCAGGGCACATTAAAGTCAATGAAAGACGTACCCAGTAAATGATAGCTTTACCTACTCACACAAATGTGCAATGCAATTATACAATACTACTTTTTTGTTTAAATACTTACCTAATGCGTAAATAGTTTCTAATTTCTTCAGCAGCTCCAACAATATTTTCAGATGCTAATCAATTAATTTATACGCCTCTGCGGAGCAGGTCCAGCGTCGAGCCAAGCATTTTTGCCAGCGATGTAACCCTCTTCTTGTAATATGTTTTTATTCGTAGTTGGCTGCATAGTGTGCGTTTTAAATTAAAAATGACACTGACATTTCGACATGTTATTAAATATATCTATTATTTCATTTACAGTTCGCAATAGATGACCACACTGACTATGTCATCGTGTCTGCGTCCGGCACGGGTGTTACCAGTGGGTGTTACATTGAAAATAAACAAACCCTCTGTTTCTGTAGAAGAAATAATGTCGACCGATAATGCAATATTAAGTCTTAAAAAAAAATGATTCCACAGGCCACGGCAAACAGTAGACAGCAGCGGCAGTGCCGCCTAACCAACTTTTCTAGGTGCTATGTAACTATTTCTATAAAAATACTTTCGTGCATGGCAAAATAATGCCGCTGAAAGTATTTTTTCCGAAATTACAGTTATTTGTAAACTGAGAATCGTCTTCCAGTTTCCCTTTAAGTGCAAGTTTGACTGACATCAATTTATTTGCATAATCAGACAATAATGATCCCACTGCTGGGACACAGGCCTCTCTCGGCGAGAGGGAGTGGGCTGTAATACATCACACGGGCCCAGTGAGGGGGGTAGCATGTCACAATGTCTTCGAATGTTTCGTTTTAGGAAATGTGGGTTTCCTCACGATGTTTTCCTTCATAATTTTGAGACCAGATAATTTATACAAAGTAAAGCGCCTCTCTTGTTTCGAAGCTACGACCTACATACAACTCGCGGTCTATAAATCACCGATACCACCACTGCTCACCTACCAACTCGTGATTAAATCAATTTATTTTCCTCAAGCCGTACATATTTATAAACATCCTCAAAGTTAAATTATTATTGTCATTTTATTAAGATAACTTTTTCCCGCTTTACCATTGTATATTTTATGTAATGAGAGTACCTACGTGAAGCTTAATGCAAACGATTAGGTAGATATTATTCAAAAATCGTTAGATTTTTTTTTTAACGTTACGTTTAATAGGAGCGTATTACGTGACTTAGAAAAGTGTAACATCGATTATCACGTCCCCGTAAGTTTACTAATACGAAACACATAACAACGAATGCACGCTACCACGAAAAACTTAACGCCGTAGCCATGCAATCTCGAATAACCAAATCTCTAATTCACCTATTCGAAATACTTAACAACGAATGCACGCCACCACGAAAAACTTAGCGCCGTAGCCATGCGATCTAGTATAACCAAACCTCGAAAATCAAACGAAAACACATCAATGGGGGTTCTTAATAAAAATCCGATTTTTTTAATAACTTACGGGGACGTGATAATCGATGTTACACTTTCTAAGTCACGTAATACACTCTATTCAGCTGCATCCGGTTAGAATATGCAAATAGATTGATGTCAGTCAAATCTGTGACTACACGTACCTAAAGCTAAAGGGATACTGAAAGGCAATTCTCAGTTTACAAATAACTGTAATTTTGCAAGTCGGTAGCAAACAACGAAAATGAACCCAATGACACCGACTTCCGAAATTACAGTTATTTTTCACTTTGTAGTGTCTTTTTTAGAAGTCGGTTGATTTTTTTTTTGTAATAAAATTTTTTAGATTTAGGTAATATTGGTGTGACAGTTTGAGTACTTTATGCGGCCTACCCAAATTACCCTTCTTTGGATTGTTAGTAAAGTCGTTGAGCTCTAGTAGCGAGTTTATTCTGTAAATAGGATATCGGAATCACTTTTAATCGTCATAATATAAAAAATAAGCTAGATGTAATAACTGATTACTCTGAGACGAGAGGCCAAAACAAACTCAGAAATGATAATCCCTTTTAATGTCTAGACCATAGACGTATAAAATATTATCTTGGTCAGGCCATATGAGGAAAGTCGCAGTAAATGCGTAGTAGGTAGGTACGTGGTATTATTTTCGATTTATTTATTCCCCATTGGAGCAGGAATATTATTTTTAAATTACAATAGATATTATTTATTATTATGAAAACAATTCTCTGCGCATTGAGATCGTTATTTTTTGTACCTTTACTGTTTGTATGTAGACTAAGAGTACATACCTAGTTTTCTACGGATAATCACAAACGTATACAAGGTGTAACATAATTAACACAAGACCTCATACACCCCAATTAGAGTATTGAGTTAAAAGTATAATACAATGACCAAAACTTTTTTTAAAGCTTGCTATTTTTATTAAGAAAATCGTATTGACACTAGCATTAATTTATGCATTTAAAATTGAATCTTGCAATAATATTTAATTTTATTTAGCTTGATGGCGTAGTCAATTATGAACATACTAGGTACTTTCAGGACTTGCGTTTATTCTGTTACACCTTGTATAATAAACCTCGCTGGTCTAGTGGTCGCAAGCGCTACTGCAGTGCTATTCTGTAAAAATCTCACCGCGAAAACTAAGGTGAAGTGAGCTATCATTCTACCTGATGTTAGGGATTGCCTCCATTGATAGCTCACTTCACCTATGTTATCACGGTGAGATTTTTACAGAATCAATAGGCTGCTAGTTTCGATTTCCAGGTCGGGCAGTGTTCTGCATCGGGTATTTCGTAGTAGCAGCTCGGAGTCTGGATTTGTACCCGGTTGATGAAAAAAGGCTCGCCCCCTATTACATGGGACTTTTAACATAACTCACCAAATGATGAGGTTGTACACAGGGTGAAATTTTAATCACCATTATAAACAACTTTTACAATGGGACCAAACCTGAAATCGTGAAAAAAAAATTAGCTGTAGCATTCCAATATTTCATTATGGTGCACCGATAATCATCGGTGTTGTTTGTAGCTCAATTGCTCGGAAAGTGACGAAGCTTTTCACGTCAGGCGTTTTCTTATGCATAACTAGATGACGCTGAACTTGTGACCCATCAATTGAGCATTTAAAATGACTCTAACTTCCTTGAATTAGAACTTTTAGCCGCTTCACTTTCACTTCGCTTTTAGCCCTTGGAAAAAGCCAATAATTCAATTGAATTATTGGCTTTTTCCAAGGGCTTGTTTAATTATAACAATGACGTCAAACTGGAATGATAATAACAAATAATAGGAAAAATCTGTGTAGATTTATTGAAGCGGACCAAAATAAACGTTTATTAGGTACCGTGACAGTGTATAAATTGACCGACCCAGTTACATTTTGCCACAGTGTGGATTAAACTGTATAAGGGTTCAGAACAGTTTTAATCCCGACTCGAAGTGCAACCGCATCGAAAATGTGGGGGCGGATATACCCGCACGCAGTGTTGCTAATATTCGCGAATATTATTTTGAAAGCATCATGCAAGGGCAGTTTAACCTTTCTCATAGATGATACAGGTTCTATGTATGATGATATAAGGCAAGTTAGAAGTAGTGTGAACCGAATCAGTAATGTTGTGTTCAATGAGAAGTCCAGTCTGATTGGCAACATGGTGCTCGTAACGTTCAACGATCCAGGTAATAAGCACTTTATTTTTATTAATTTATCCAAACTCATTAATAGCCTCCCCGACTGATTTCGGTCACGGTGGCCAATCTCAATGGAGATTAGCCAGGTACGCAGGAGATATTATAGTGCACAAGTGTGTGCGCAGACACAGGTGCACTCTTTCTTCCCTCACTCTCATAGTCCGATGGGACGGCAATCCGACACGACCGGAGAGAGATCAGGCGCAGGACCAACGGCTTAACGTGCTTTCCGAGGCACGGGGGTATTAAACCGCCAACTTCCAAACTCCGGACTGTTACTAAGAAATTCCCCACCCAAACCCATTATCCGATCAAGAAAGAAGATCAAAAATCAAAATATTTTATTTCACATAAACCTACAAGGACACTTATGAAACGTCAGAAGCGAGGTGCACGCGGTTTCAATTAGTCGTTTCCTATGGAGAAGACCCGGAAAGAAACTCCACGGTTACTCTTTTAAAAAATAATTGGCTTTTAAAATGTTTTCAAATTACAGTAGGTATGGGAGGACAGCGTAGGCTTGTCAACAAGTACCAGGTACTTGATAAAAAAAATGGTCTACACGACCTACAAAGTCCTCACATTTACAAAATAAGAATTTATCAAAAGGATAACTATTACATAAAAACCTATCAAAACCAAGTGATATGATTGCCATTACAACCACTAATAAAGAGTTGAGTGAGTGCAGCAAGTGAGTTTTATCTAGTCTTAAACTTTAGATTTTCCATACATTTTTCAGTACAAGTTGATAGTGAAACGCTGTAAATTATTTGATCAAAACAGTTAACTTAAGATTAATATAATATATGGTCCTCCAGACCGTATTTCGGCCATTGCGATCAATTTCCGAGAAGATTAGCCTTCAACGCGGGAGGTGTAATAATGCACTAGTGTGTGCGCAGACACAGACGTGCACTCTCTCTTCTCTCACTCTCATAGGAGAGAGATCAGGCGCAGGACCGACTGCTTAACGTATTTCCTGAGGCACGCGGCGGTATCACACCGCCAACTTCCAAACTACCGGGGTACTGCTCCGTTGGTTTCGTGGTGGCAAGTACTACTGCTGAGTGTGGAGTCTTGGGTTCGATTTCCAGGTCGAGCAAAGTGTTATTGGGTTTTTCGAAAAAAAAATGTGGTTAACGTGTTATTTTTTTCTTAGTAAAATAAGATTAAACAGCAGATTAACTAGTCCTATAATATTTCATCAGGCTTGTAGTGACGAATTTATCAAATACCAAAAAATATTTTCATTACATTGTTAACTGTCATCCTCAGAGTCCACTTTCCTAGCAGTATCATAGTTCCTCAAATTCCATTAATCGTGTTTTTGCTCTTCCTGTACTAATAGAGTCATACTCACTCATACTTAGAACTATTCGTCTTCAACACATCTTATTCATTTTCTCAAAATCTCATGCCCATACGTTGACGACCAATTTCCCTACAGTATTTTAGTCACCTGCGCAACTTTTGATCGTTCTCTCACATTTCTAATTCTATCCATTCTCCACCAGTCAGCAATATATTCAAAAACATAAGTTAGGATTTAACGTTTGCCGATTCGATTACGCGGCTTACTAACGACTAAATTGGTCGCGTCGAAAACGCAATGCGAAGATGTAGATATGAATGAGTATATAGAGTGATGATCTTCCCAGGGTGGCTGGTAACAGCTTGATGAGAGTGGTGAAAATCGTGCTGAATGACGTGCAAATGTAGAGGCCTATATCCAGCAGTAGACTGCTGTAAGCTGGCGCTTAAGCCATTCATCAAAAACCTAGGTTTTTGATCAAAAACCAAATTTTATGAAAAACCTGCGACATATATACACGGATAAAATGCACACTTAATAATGGGCCCCCTGAAACGGTCGCTAGCACATAGTGACGTAGCGACAAGGGGGCAACATGTCCTGAGGTGCTTATGAGGAGTGAAGAGGTATTCCACGGCTATCAGGACAATCCCGGAAGTACGGTCAAGATCCCTACCAGCATCTTACTGGAATACATCCTTCCTCCGAGCATGTTTGCTCTTGCGAATCTCCACTCAAGCCGGCCAATAAAAGCAAGAATGAGGTGGGAGCTCTGTTCGCCGTCCTTGTTCACTCCAGCCAGCCAATAAAGGCAACAAGGAACAAGACTTCTCCCGGGAGATAGGGTCCGTGGGGTCGCTACTGCCCAACAGCTCGCCACATGCTGCCTTGCGGGTTTTTGTATCTCTCTTGTTCTGGCTCCTCACCTTAGACCTGTTCCGGCAAAGTAAGCTCTTTCGGCACAGGCCTAGAGTTTAGAGCGCGCAAGCCCCACCACGACGTCAACGTAGAGATACGACGATGGGGAAAGTAATATTTAAATTAATTTTAAATTAATTTATTATTATTATTTATATTAATTTCAGATGCTCAAGTAAGAGTGGTGACCGAAAACCGAAACACCTTTAAACGAACATTAGACGCAGTGTATGCTCACAATGTTTATAACATGGACTGTTGGGAACCGTCAATGAATGGATTACTCCTAGCACTAGATAAAAGTAACAGTAACTCCTATATTTACGTTTTTACTGATGCTCCGGCTAAGGACTACAAAGACGGTCATTTTGTAAAAGAAATGTGTCAAAAGAAACAAAGCCAGGTAAAGAGTCCGAAAAGGAATATTTAGTTAATTTTTCATATCCACAGATTTGATTTTTACTGTCTCAGTCATATTGGTTCTGGTTTTCACTCAAGACTAAAAATTGTGACATTCATTTTTCATCTTAGAGGAGTAAATTTTATTTACAATACTTCAACATTTTCACGGCATCGTCGGCGCAGGCAACGTAGAGGTCTCTATGGTTGGTTTTTGGTTTATGTTTAAAAGTACAATTAACTTTTAGTATGTTTCGTAACGAACTGAGCCACGCCAGCCTCGAGGTCGGACTTGGAATGAATATGAAGAAAACGAAGTTAATGACAAACAGCATGAAATGCAAAGTGGACATTGGGGGTGTGGAGGTTGAATATGTCCATGAATACATATACCTCGGCCAAATAGTCTCTTTCCAGGCGAGGTAAGATAAAGAGGTTGCTCGACGCACCGAAAACGCCTGGAAGAGCTATTAGTCGATGAAACACCTAATGAAAGGATCACTTCCACTTTCCCTAAAAAGAAAACTCATGGACATGTGCATCCTTCCAACCCTCACCTACGGAGCACAAACGTGGTCGTTAACAAAACGTCAAAAGTCCTCAATCGGGGTCTGCCAGCGAGCAATGGAACGAAGTATTCTTGGAGTCAAACTTATGGACCGCATTCGGAACAGTATACTTCGTTCCAAAACACAAATCGCAGACGTGGGCAACACAGCCGCCAAACTAAAGTGGAATTGGGCAGGCCACATCTGCCGCATGTCGCAACAGAATTGGGCAAAAGTAGCCACTGACTGGGTTCCGAATAACGGGAATCGGCGACTCGGTAGGCCCAGAAAGAGATGGCGTGACGAATTGGACGCCTATCTAAAGGATTGGCCAGATGTAGCAAGAGACAGGAGAATATGGAAAGACGGAAGGGAGGCCTTTCCCCTGCAGTGGGACATACCAGGCTTATAATAATAATAATAATAATGTTTCGTAAAGAAATAACGGACAAAATAACGAAAATATTATAATTGTATGCTTACAGATAGTATTTGTGCTCACCGGCCGCTGTAATGATTACTATACCGCTAAAGCCTTTGATGTTTACTTCGACATAGCACAAGCATGCTCTGGGCTTGCGTTCGACGTTAGCAAAACTGACGTCGAGGAGGTAAATCAGTTTATAATGTTAATTATTATGGTCCACAACAGATTATGTTAAAAAAATAATTGGGATCGATCTTCTTTGTCATTTATTTTAGGTGCTCCGCACAATTGAAGAAACAATAAAAGGCAACAAGACTGTGATTACATCGACGACAGTACCAGCCGGTGTTAAAAAAGATATTCCGGTAAGTGTTATTTTCATAAAATTATCCATGTGTTTTCTTCCAAAACTATAACTATATATACATACATAATTGGTAAATGGTAATATACAGGGGGAGTTCTTGGACTTACTGCCCTGTTCAAAAATTCCACCCTGAATAGCCTAACCTACTGTTGGATAAATTCTTGGAAGATATTCCTATGAATACCTCCCAAAGTTGTATCCGGCAGCATCATTGCGTGAGACACTCTCAGTCTCAATCGCATTTTCCCTTTCATATTCTTGGATTGTCAAAATCACAATCCTTTTCACAATTAATCAGTATTCATTGCGTTACTTTACATTGCTGACCAGACGAATTTTTCAAATATATGCAACAATGGATTATGAATCTCTTTCAAAATGGACGGGCCCCGGGCTTATAAGTCATCATTATCTGCCTAGCCTTTCCCAACTACTCGTATGTTGGGGTCGGCTTCCAGTCTAACCGGACGCAGCTGAATACCAATACTTTACATGGAGCGACTGCCTATCTGACCTCCTCAATCCAGTTACTAGGTAATACGATGCCCCTTGGTAAGACTGGTTGTCAGATTTTCGGGCTTCTGACGACCCGTAACGACTGTCAAAGATCCACGAATGACAGCCGGAACCAACGGCTTAACGGAGGAGTGTTGGTATGTAAAGATGGTCACCCATCCACGGACCAACCGCCGCAAGGATTATAAGTACACAGTAGCAAAATGTGAGTGTATTAGTATGTAAATGTAACCTCCACAGCCTTGAGGTTTGTTATAATTTTATTTCACAGTTCACAGTAGATGATCACACTGACTACGCCATCATCTCCGTGTCCGGCAGAAATGTTTATTTGGGCATTACAGGACCTTCAGCTAATGTAGAAAAGATTATGTGGAACAATAATGGAAAAGTAAGTTTAAATATCAGTTAAAAGACGGGCAAGTTTTGATGATGGTTTTGAAGATTGTCTTCCATATTCAAAACATATTACTATAGTACAGATTTAAAATGTTCAAGGGGGAAGCGCTGAGGTAGCCCGCGTACTTATAATCATTACTGCAACCCTCTAAATTCATAATATATAATCCTATTGATTGATATTTCAATAATAATTCAATAGGATTTTATGAACTTAGAGGGTTGTTAATGATTTTAATTATTATAATTCTGTAAAGTCATATTTGTTACGGTCGCGAATCATATTTTAATCGACATACAACCTAACACTGATCTGTAAATTGCAAGAAAACGTAAGAAAATTTAAATTTTGTGGGATAACTTAGCGCTTCTCCTTATTTTTTTTAGCGCAACAATTACTCGTATATACAAGTTAGCGAAGTATGCATAGCATAGCATGCATGTAAATTTGCTGCCAAATTCCACGTTCGATTGTGAATTTGAAAAGCGGAATCAACATCGGCCAATCAAAGCATGTGATATACGGCATGGGACTTCGGAGTGGATTTTCTTCCCCTTTAGTTCTTCTTTATGTTTGAGTCTCTTGGTTTTAAACGCAAAAAACTGGCGTGCCATTTTCATATTCGTTATTATGTTGTCAGGATTAAATCTCAACATTTTTTTTTGTTCTATGTCTAAACAACATTCAATAATGGTTTCTTTAAATATCGACTGTGAACTGGCAACCGGTCCTATCTCAATTTTTTGAAGATTTCAATTTTTAATGCCATTTTATACCATTTAACACTCCACATCGTTGCAAGAAATCCTAACTCAAATACATTTAAATTTGGCGCCAGGATTGGCTTCATTCAAAAAGTCCTATGTTTGTTCTTGTGTTGATTTATATTGTCTTATCTCAATTTTATATTGGAAGGAAGCATTATAATGTTACTTTTGTTTTTAATTACATGTACAATAAAAATATTTAAAAACTACGTATTTTTATTTAACACACGAGATGCTGTATATATGATGCTAACATGTGTTTTCTTCGTCCTGTAAAGTTGTTAAAATTGAGATAGTACCTGTTGCCAGTTCACAGTCGATATTCTATTTATTCAAAATTCTATTGTTTGGGTTACTGCTACTTTAAGGAATTAATTAATTTAAATTATTGCCAACTCGTTAAAAGTTATTTAAAAACATCTCAATCAATCAAAAATTTCAATCTCTTCCATTTCTCGGTTGATGGCAATAGGCTCGCCCAGTATGGTATACCTACTGCCGGTCTATTCTGTAAACATCTCACCGTGAAAACTTAGGTGAAGTGAATTGTCATTCCACTTAATGCTACGGATTGACACTATTGGCAGCTCACTTCAAGCACACTCCACCTTAGTGAGATTTTTACAGAATAGACCAGCTGGTGAAATGTGGGTGTACTATTGGTGCACCTCTGCCTAACCCTTTGGGAATACAATCGTGATGTTATGTTATGTGCACTTATGTTATAGGTAGTAAAATTAAATAACGCTAAGCCTGGCACATACGTGGCTACTGTGATGGGCCAGACAAAAACATCTGTCGTTATCGTCGGAAGGACCGATTTCTTCTTTACCCATGGCTTCTCCGAGCTCAAACCCAAGTCACTGAGTGATACGTCACTGCAACCGATAGCTGGTGAGTTCAATAATGTTTTCATTAAAATGTCTGTAAATATTACATATAATTTAGAATTTAGATAATGTATTCCGGAAGTTTCATATACTTATACTTATAAATCATTAATGTTTGACTTAGATAAAGCGCAGAAATCTGTATTTTTTGACATGACACCACACAATAGATCGCAAGTGGTAGGAAGCAAGGGCGGGTCGCTAGTTTAGATATAATAATTAAATGTTCAGTGAGTTGCAGAGAGAATAAAGGCCGCGTCTTACAAGACCAGGCGACAACACCACAAAAATTCTATGAATATTACCTATATTTTCAGATACCAACGTCCACCTGTCGATATCCGTCACTGATGATCATCGCTCAGTGCAGATAGTATCGGCGCAAATTTTAGACATGAATGAAAAGCCTATGAAAACCGCGGTGCCTCTGATAGAGATCTCTAAAGATTTTTACGTAACGGGTCCGTTTGTTGCACCATCGCAAAGGTTTAAAATCGCCGTGAGTACCAACAGTTGTGTTATTTTGTAATGAAACCGTAAACTACAATAAAACGTTAACCACCAAGAATAGTACCTACCTAAACTGGCTTCAAAATGAAGGAAAATCGCTGCTATACAGGGTGTCTCTGGAAGTATGGATCAAATCAAATAGGGGCGTGGGCAAAGTCATTTCCAAACTTTTTGATCCTGAGAATGTTGGTGAATTTTTTTGTTATTTTCAATCACTTTGCATAGTGCTCAAAGAACAAAATCATTTAAGAAAAAACTACCAGGAACTGTCAATTTAAGTTGTTTAGACAGCCCTGATAGTTTTTTTTTATGATTTTTCGATTGAAAAAAATTGGTCACAACTTTTGAACCGTAAAATAATTCTCAATCATCAATCATTCTCAGGACCAAAAAGTTTAGAAATGACCTTGCCCACGCCCCTATTCGATTTTATCCATACTTCCAGGGACACCCTGTATATAAAAGCACTGTTTTATAAATGGAAAGCATCAGCACTATCATTAGGTATTGTTACATACATTCAAGTATGGTTTGATTGATTCACGTGTTTGTTTCGGAATTCCCGTAGTTGAAAAATCCTGAAACTTAAAATTATAACATTATTTGGAAGCTATTGTATCCTAATTTTGAGGTAATTTATTTTTTTACAATGTTATTTAATCTCGTTTTGCCAGTACGAGAAGGGTAGGTAAGTATTTTTATACCCTGTGGGTATTTAACAAAAAGTTGATTGTATTTAAAAAATGGAACTGTTTGACACTTCGTGAAAAGAGGCAAAATGAAAACACATTGTGCGTTTACATTTTGTCATTTAGTAGTTTTACCATAGAAAGAAGCTACCTATCGATCTCAAGAAATTTATCATTCAGTACAACCAAGATCCTATTTTGTTTGTTTTAGGTGAATGGGGTAGTAAAAGCTACGGGCAAACCTATAAGAAGGATTGTTAAAATCCCCATCACACCTGCAGAACCACCCAAAGGTAAAGTAGTTATGATTAGTTTAAGTATAGGTACACAAAATAAGAGACTTACAGAAGACGACAATCAATGATACTGTTTTAGTTTTCATTGCAATCAGCCGACCTATTTTGTAAAAGTCTCACTTTGACAACTTAGGTGAAGTGAACTGTTAATAGCTTAAATCTAGCATCGGGTGGAATGACAGTAGTGCTATTGTGTAAAAATATCACCATGAAAACAGGTGAAGTGAGCTTAAAGTGAGCTGTCAATAGTGTCAATCCCTCGCATCGGTGGAATGATAGCTCATTTAAGCTCACTTCACCTAAGTTATCACGGTGATATTTTTACAGAATGGCACCGCAGCTCACTTTAAGCTCACTTCACCTAAGTTATCACGGTGATATTTTTACAGAACAGCACCACAGCTCACTTTAAGCTCACTTCACCTAAGTTTCCACGGTGAGATCTTAACTGAATAGACCGGCTGCCCTTGACTCAATTTTTGTGGCCCTTTAAACATTTTGCTTACTGGTTTTCGGTGATGAATGTCGATATAGTTTTGATTCCTACTTGAACTTAAAAATGTTAATCTCCTAATGCTCCGAATAAAAAACTGATATCTACCTAGCTCTGGAGTCAGGGTTTCTCATTTTTCTGTAACCTGTGTTTAAGGCAACAAATATTAATTTATTTATTTACTAGCTGCTGCCCGCGACGTCGTCTGCGTGAAGGCTCTACAGCACCAAAAATACGTAACATGCCAGTGTCGCTATAGCATTATAAGTACACAACTTTTAAAATAGCATTAAAATATAAGTTTTTTTTGCAAGCGAAGCAAGTGAAGAGAGTTAAATGGGAATCCTGCAAAGTTCAGTCATAAGATGTGACTGATGGAAATAGAGAAAATAATGCAGGAATACATTCCAGGACACAAAATAGTAAAAATACGTACAAAGGTATCATACCTTACAACACTTCCCCATAAACTACATTGGTAGTTATGCTGCCAGGAGCCAAAATGTAAAGAGAGTCAGGACTGGTGACGCGGGAGCAAGCGCCGTACAGTTATCCGTGTGAGAAGCAACTCGTCCTGAGGTTGACACCCGCTGCCCTCAGTGTCTGCCCCTGCGACTTATTGATGGTCATCGCGAAGCAAACACTCACGGGGAACTGTACGCACTTGAACTGGAACGGGAAGTTATGAGGTATGAGGGGAATGCGTGGTATAAATACTGCATCGCCGACGCCACAACCCGTAAGAATTTCCGCCTCAATGGTGTGTCTGTGGAGCGAGATGACTTTAAGGCGGGTCCCGTTACACAACTTCGGAGGAGATAGGTCCCGAAGAAGCATAATCGGAACACCGACCTTCAGCTTGATGGTATACGCTGGAAGTCCACTTGCTGACAGGGAGTTCAGAAATTCCACGGGATAATGTGTGGCGTCATCTTGCTCGACAACAGTGGTAGTGTAGACCATTTAATTCCCCTCAATTTCCGAGAAACTGCATTCGTTAATTGCTGCAGCCTGATCATTTTTGGGCGTCAAAATGGCCCGCTCACACACCCAAGAATTCTGCTGGTGCGGTATACGACTGATGTCCCCGTACACACAGCGAATGAGTTCTTCTAAGCTGGATACCACTCTACCGAGAGACTCTGGAAGCACCACCTGTCCACCTATCTCTTCTGGTAGAGTGCGCCAAGACTTAGAAGGACGTCGGAGAATTCTTGAGCACGTGCATTGCCGCCGAGCCAAGCTCTCATATTAATGGTCAAGCGCAGCGTACGAACTCGTGACCACAACGAAGATCGTTTCAACGAAGCATTCACCTCGTCAGCCCTCGATCCCCGCGTCACCACGGGAAGCGTTTGCTGAAAATCACCACTGAACAGAACTGTGACACCACCCATCAAATGTTTGTTCCTGCGGATGTCCTGCAGGGTTCTGTCCATGGCCTCAACTGACTTCCTATTGGCCATCGTACACTCATCCCATACGATCAGTGAGCAATCCTTGAGCACGTGTCCCTTATCGCTGTTACGTGACACACCACAAACAGGCGTTTCAGCGCTCTCTACATCGATGGGAATTTTAAACATGGCATGTGCTGTCTTGCCACTCGGAAGCAGTGTGGCAGCGATTCCCGACGACGCTACAGCAATAGAAATTTTGACTTGCCTCCTGACCTCTGCAAGTATGCCAGTGGTAACAACAGGAGCATCTAAGAAAAACATTTTACCCTGGTTTTGCCCAACGCTTTCAAGGACGGTGTCATAAATTTGTTTTTGCTCTGAAGAGAACAAAGCGACATGGTAATTTCGTATGGTGGTCATTTCGCCCGGATCGACGCCACCACCGACGTCACCAAGATGACGGCAAACAGATGACGCATGCGGCTGGGACTGTCACTGACGTTAGCCTCCGCGAGGGTGTCATGAAATCTAAAATGAAATGATCATCATCAATGAACATAACTTTTTTGTAATACTTAACACCGCATTTTTTTTTTAAATTGTCTTCCTCAACTGTGCTCAAGATTTTGAGGGTTTTGTTGGAACTTGAATTTGTCAAAACGAACTATACGATACAACTTTTATGAAGAAAATGCACATCACCATCTATGAATTTTAAGAATAACTAACTACTTACCTCGCCAACATGATCAAATTTAAATTATTAATTTCCAAAAAATGTTAACATGTAACTTGATTTGATTTTTATGAAATCTCATAGATGGCGCTGTTTTAAAATTGTCTTTATACTACTAACATTCATTAAACTATATTTCTCTGCCCATGTTACTTAAATGGCGTAGTTTTTATAGTGTAAAGCTAGATAATAGCATGGCTTACTCAAAAACAACATTTAAATATGCGTCGTTAGATTACACGCTGTCACAGAATGCGTAAGAAAAATAAAGATTCACAGCTCCTCCCCCGTAGGTGATAGCGTGATAATATGTAGCCTATATGTTGACCCAACCTCTTAGTAATATTCATGCAAAATTTGAAGTAAATCCATGCAGTACTTTTTGAGTTTATCCCGGACAGACAAACAGACAAACAGACAAACAGACAAACAGACAAAAATTCTAAAAACTATATTTTTGGCTTCGATATCGATTGTAGATCACGCCCCAAGTATTCTTTTTAAAAAATATTCAATGTACAGTTTTGACTTTCCTACGATTTTATTATATGTATAGATTAATTTGTAGTTTTGCCGACTAATACAAAGCCGGCCGTCAAAATAGCAGAAGGCAAGGCGATAGAAATAGAGTACAATAGCACGGTGAAGTTAACTTGCAAAGTGGTAGCGTTCCCAGAGCCTAAAATCGAGTGGATTAACAACAATGGAGGTCTTGTGCCCTCTAAGGTAACATAAACATTATATTGGATTTTATTATTTGTTGGTTTTTTTTTATGAAATATTATGTAACGTAAGTATATTGCTTTATGAATTAGTTGTATACAACGTGGAGATGACATAACGACAATAATTTAAACATCGTACTTATATATGACGTTCCCAGTCTCCATTCAAAAATTCAACCAAATATTTCCCAATAGTGTAACACTGTAGCTAGTCAAAGATTGGCAGGACCCATAGTCGGTACTTCTATAAAGCTGGTTTGAAAAAATCACTTATTTAATTTCGATATTAGGATTTATCTGATAGATTCAAAATACTCCTTCGTACCAGTATTGTCATTGTTTTTATTTATTGTCTTCGCCACATTGTTTAACGAAATATTATCACGATTCTGAAATATTGGGTGGAAACTGTCACGATGTCTTTATTACCCAGACTGTTACAGTTACAATTTAAATCGTATGCCATTAACTTGCAGATGTCACTCCAAGAATATCCATACAAATACATAAGTTATATGGACATATCATACGCATCGAAAGGAGATAGATACAAGTGTTTTGCCGTGAACGATGTAGGCAGGGATGAGACAACTATAAATGTTTTTGTAAAAGAACCCTTCACTGTTAAATCTACCCCTTCAGGTAAGTCAATTTAATTTGTTTCCTCCATCAGAAAGTTTCTTGTACAGATGCCAGCACATCAAACTAATAAAATCTGTCAAATTTCTTATATTAGGTCGGGGCAAAAGTATTTTCGTATTTTTCATACAAAAAAAAATATTTTCTTTTAGGTTTAATTTTTTATTTATTTATATTATGTATGTGCCGTTTTGATCGATGACTTGTTGCCATCTTGTGGGCAATGCCATGATCCCATTGCTGTAGAAGTTTTGAGATTTTTTATCAAAAAAATCTGATAGGTAGTTTTCACAGTGTTCTTTTGAGGTTAACTTTATGCTTCCTTAAGAGTTCTGAAGTGACCGAAACAGGTGGAAATCTGATGGAGCAAGATCAGGGCTATACGGAAGATGCATGAACACATCCCAGCCAAGCTCTCTCAATTTTTGCTGAGTGGCTATAGATGAGTGCGGTCTGGCGTTGTCGTGATGAAACACCACGCCCTTCCTATTCACCAGCTCCGGCCGGTTTTTCTCAATAGCTTCTTTTAACCTCATCAGTTGTTGACAGTAGAGGTCAGAATCGATAGTTTTACCCGGCGGCAAAAATGCATAGTGGACGATTCCTTTCCAATCCCACCAAACACACAGCATCACTTTGTTCCGAGTCAGGTCGGGCTTTGCCACAGTCTGTGGGGTTTGTCCATGCTTCGACCACGATCTTTTTCAGACATTCTTATCGTAAGTGATCCATTTTTAATCACCCGTAATCAACCGTTTAAGAAATGGGTCGGAATTATTACGTTTCAACAAAGAATCGCAAATGGAAACACGTTGCATTAAGTTTCTCTCAGTGAGATCATGTAGTACCCAAATATTAAGTTTTTTCTTGTACCCAGACTTTTGTAAATGCCGTAAAACTATTTTGTGATCAACATGCAGTTCTTCAGCAATATCATAACTACTATTATGTCGATCTTGCTCCACTTTTTCAAAAATGGCACTGATTTTATCCGTGACAGGGCGTCCAGAGCGAGCTTCATCCTTCACACTAAAATTTCCTGACTTGAAACGCTTGAACCACATTTGTGCTACTCGTACTGATACCGCATTAGGTCCGTAAACCGCACAAATTTTATTCGCGGCGTTCGTCGCATTTTTACCTTTTTTATAATAAAATTTTAAAATGTACCGAATTTCTTCGTCACATACGTTCATGTTGCTTGCTTGAAAAACAATTGACAATTATTATTGCATCTTTAGAATGTCAACATTTAATAGTATTAAAACCAGCCAGTTACATTCAGTACTGCCAAAGAGGTTTGATTACTAACAATAGATTCAAAATACGAAAATATTTTTGCCCCGACCTATTATATAGATTTTCAACTTTATCGGTATAGCATAAGGTTCAATGTTGATTGGTAAAATTTGTCAGTTTCGAGTAGCTTGATGTGCTGACGTCTGTACGTACCTTACATAGTTCCAAAATTCCAGTAGCTACAATCTTGTAGTGTTTTATGGAAGTGCGTTTTTTCATTAATGTTCGGTTCCTTTAAACAAAAACGTATCGTTTTTCTTATCTATGGTAGTTTTTTTATTGCCAAATTGGACATGAAATAGGTAGATTTGTAAGCTAATTTTCCCTGTGATAGCTAATTACATATGGAAAGGTCTAATATACAAAGCTATGAGGTCTTATCTTCATTATTGGTAAAGATACAAGAGTCTTAATTTTAATCAATAAGGTCCGTAAATTATTGACCATAAATATTTGATGAGTGTTTTTTATACTGATATTTACTTTTATTGTTGATAGGAATAACAAAATTGACCTACGGCACAGAAGGCACAGTTACTTGTGACGTCACATCACGACTTCCGATGGATATCCATTGGTACTACGCCAACGAGATGACAGGGCAAACGAGAGAGATAGAAACATCTGACAAGTACGAGATATCTGCAAGTCGCACTCAACTAAAAATAAAGAAGATGGATGTGGGTTTGAGTGGCAGATATACTTGCAAAGTTTCCTTGAAAAACAAGAAGGATGTGCAAAAATCCTTCACTACACGAGTCAAAATTGATGGACTAAGTATGTACAAATTAATATTTTCGTTCATTTCAGCCAACAAGAACAAACAATTACTACTAACAGTAGCACAATCAGCCTTTAATGTTCCCACTGCTGGGACACGGGCCTCCTCTCCTCCAGAGAGAGTGGGCTGTAATCCACCACGCGAGCCCAGTGCAGGTTGCTAGATGTCACATGTCTTCGAATTTTTGTTCTAGGACATGTCGATTTCCTCGCGATGTTTTCCTTCACCGTTTTGAGAGCAGTGGTGATGAAATGATTTACACAAAGTACCTAAAGCACCTGCCTGGGTTCGAACCCACGACCTACACTCATAAGTCGGGGACGCTACCACTGCTCTTCTTTTAATAGTATCTTCTCACTTCTGATACAGTAGTAATATACTACTAGACTTATATCTCACTGGGACACCATGGTGGCGCAACCATAGTTGCCCTGCCAGCAAAATTTATACAGCTTTATGGTGGGTAACTCACCAGGCGTCCAATTGGATGCGCAACCAGCCATACATTTTTTGGCAGTGCGACCATGGTTGCGCCGCCATTGGTGTCCAAGTGAGATAGGGCCCTTAGATCCATCGTCCAACAAAAAAAAAAAGTTTTTTTTTAGTTGCTGAAATAAAAGTCACAAATTCCTAGTGAGATAGGGCCCTTAGCTACATCGTCCAACAAAAAAAAAATTAAAGTTTCTTTTTTTTTAGTTTTGCCTAAGGTACGGGGAGGGACTGAAATAAAAGCCACAAAGGGTAAAACTGCTATCATTGAATGCAAGTAAGTCGCAATCTCATATTATGTCGATTGTACTCTGTATACAGGGTGGCAGGGACACCGACGCGCAGCCTGTTACCATAGGTTCAGTATATGATTCAGAAGCCCCTGCGATGAAATTCGTCGGTTATTAAAAAAACAAATTTGCTGTTCCATACATTTTGACCGCATAGGTATTTAACTATTCTATGAAACAGCGGGTTTTTTTTATAACAGACAAACACCTATGCATTTTAGTGTGTGTACATAAATCCATACTAATATTAAAATGCCTCTTCACGCTTAAACCGCTGAACTGATTTAGATGAAATTTGATAGTTTGTCCCGGGAAAGGACATAGTATAGTTTTTATCCCGATATTCCCACGGGATCGACATTTATGCGGGTGATACCGCGGGGCGCTGCTAGTAATAAAATAGATAAACAATTTCTACGCTAGGGGTTCTAGAATCATGTAATGAATTCGTGGTTATAGTTTACGCATCGTGGTCCCTACCACTGTATTTACTTCGTGGTTGTACTTGTGATTAGCAACCAAGACACCATTATAAACTTTGAAATACTTAGATTGAATTAGGTAGTCTTTTCAGAGCATGGCTACAGATAATAGTTTTTATTTCATCCTTGCAGAGTTATTAGTGGCCTACCAGCACCAAAAATATCATGGCTATTTGGGGGTAAATCAGGTTCAACGTTTACACCTTTAGCTGGTTCTGAAACTGTGATGCGCATAACGAACGTAGAGGACAAACACGAGGGAAAGTATAAGTGTGTGGCGCAGAACGCAGCAGGCAAAGATGAGCACGTTACGAAGTTATTTGTTCAAGGTAAATTCAACGTCGATTTCCATAACCACAATGTAATGGCTACCTACTATTCAGCACCCTAATTGCGTAACACACGATATACTTCAAAATGATTCATACGAGTATTGTTAAAGGTATTGCAAATCCATTGCTTCATTATGTTCGAAAAATTTGTCTGCTCAACAACTTAAAAAACGAAATGAATGTTGTTGAACTGTCAAAATGAATGATAGTGTGTTACGCAATTACCCGGCAGGACTACATAGAAGTTATGAATTTCTTGTTATTTACAGATCTTCCAAAAATTACTACAAAAAGCTCTATGGTATATCAAGCTACTGAGGGGGACGCTCTTCTGAGGATTCCTTGCGTTGCAGCTGGTATCCCAAAACCTGTCATCGCTTGGAAGCTAAGCGGTCGTTACATTACTCCAAGTAAGATACTAAAACTATGTGTTTAAAGAATAATGGCCACGCTCTTAACATGCTTGGACTATAAAAATTTAACAAAACGTCCCTTGATGAAACATACGTTGTTTCATTTGTCTATATAGATGTAACTAAGTACAGCCTCTAATATATTTTGAAAAGATGGGAGATTCAAGTAATTGAGAAATATATTTTTAAGGTTAGGTGGTATATCGTTCGTATCTGTGGCTTTTTGAATTTAGAGGGTTTTCACATAAATAAAGTCTTGGCTAAAAGGTCCTAGCAACCAGGCCATTAAAAAAAACAAAAAAAGAGGTTTTTCACCTGTTTTCTTTTACATAGGTATGTTACCTACAAATTATGTCGAATGCAACTCACAGACTTATCTAAGTCTGTGCGTGTCCAGGATCGGCACTAATCGTGGTCTTCTACTAACGGTGCCTAATAGAATATGTTATATTATGGTGCATATTAGTGCATATATGCATATTAGTACCAAGCAGCACCCTCAGTTGTTTGCAGCTGCAGACTAATTTTTTTTCAGTATTCATTTCGATTAAAAATTAAATCGATTTAGATCTAAGTTAAAGTTACAGATGCGTTCAAAATCAATATTTTATACTGCGTTCTGAAACAAAGTTATATTTATAAATATATAACATATCTATACTTCCCCAGCTTTTAAAAATAAACTGATTATATCTATTAGTTACATTAACAATGTATAACATTTTGGTGACAGTCTCATCTTGGGACGCAATTATGTTTTTTCTTAGTCCAAAATAGCCATGATCCTTTGTATCCTATAACATTTTCAGTCAAAATAATTAACCACCTGCAGTACCCGGGCGTTAGTTGCATAATCATCCTATAACGTTCATACTGCTGGGACACAGGCCTCATCTCTGTGAGAGGGAGTGGGCCGTAATCCACCACGCGAGCACTGTGCGGGTTGATAAATGTCACAATATGTCTTCGAATTTTGGTCCTAGGACATGCCGGTTTCCTCACGATGTTTTCCTTCACAGTTTTGAGATCAGTGGTGATAAAATAATTAACACAAAATAAAGCGCCTGTCTGGGTTTGAACCTACGACCTACAACTCGTAAGTCACGGCAGTTACCACTAGGCCACCACTGCTCTCTGGCGTAAAGTGACGGGCACGAATTTTGAGCGCTCGATGAAAGTGGGGACAATTTTACCATAGGTTTACAATGCGCAAACCGATTCCCACTCTTAAATCGAACGCTCAAGATACCTGCAACTGTACTACTGGCACATCGCATTTTAGAGAGGAACTGTGACACAAATATGAGTGGCAGATACGATGGCGATGTCCAATAAAGCTGATGATTTTTTTACTCGACATTCCCTGTTCATACCCTTCGTTCTAGTATACAATAGATAATTTCAGTGGCAACGCTCTCTTCCGATTCAGATGCAAAGTATGCTATAGAGGACGGAACGCTCATAATAAGAGATCCGAAGGTGAGCGACACTAACTCGTACACGTGCGAGGCGAAGAACGAAGCCGGCGCAGTCAGTGCGACGTTCAAAACGTACATTCGTCGTAAGTACTTTTGGTTATCGTGAGCATATTATTATGAACCTGGTAAGCTCATGTGCATAGATAATGCAAAAGTAATGACCTAGCTAGACAGAAATTGCTTTCAATTAGGTACGAAAATGGCATTTTATTCAGTTCCAACTTTGAAAATTGTACCGTAAACAAAATGGCAAATGGCAAACCATGGAGTGTTCTACCGAAGTTGGAATGAAAACTGCGGCTATGCTTCCGAACAACACAGTATAGGCATCTACCGTTTGAAATTTCACGCCCTCAAAGCCGAAGTATTAAAAAAAAAAAGTTTTAATTCTGTTGGCTGCTTGCAAGATATTAGTTTATAGACTTAACCAGAATCTACAGGTCCAAGTGAACTTTTTACACAATTTCGGTTAAAAAAATATTGCCTCGGCAAATCAGGTCATTACTTTTCGTCGAAATGTATCACAAACTTACAAATAATGACATGTGGTGTGTAATTATTTACAGAGGCTCCAAAAGTATCAGGAGTTACTGCTAAGAAAATGAGATTAGGAATGCCGGCTAGTATCGAGTGCATGTAAGTGTTTGAATACTGTCAATATTGAAAGATAAAATACTAAACAACGTCTGGATTACCACTATAATCGACTAATACAGAATCTTTTATTTATTTTTTTATTAAATAACTAAATACTTAAAGCACACAAATGCACAGAGGCGGACTTAATGCCATAGGTGTTTCCAGAACAAGTGGTCAAAACTCTTGAGTTATCAATTTTTAACTATCTACACTTAATAGGTATGTGTTTAGTTTTATGAATAAAAGGTAGAAACTTGAACTTAGAAAGTTAGAATAACAGTAGGCAACTACTGTTATGCACATGCTATTGTTTTGCTAAAAACTACAAAGTTCAAAACCAAACTGGGTAAGAATTAAGGACTGCGGAAATTAAGCTTTAAGAGAGTAATATGGGGGAAATCGGTTTCGGTAAAGAAACTTTAAACTTGGCGCAAATACCTATCTAGGTAATCCTAACTAATATTATTAAAGCGAAGGATTTTTTTAATTTGTTTGTTACGCTTTCACGCTAAAACGGCTGAACGGATTTGGATGAAATTTGGCACGTCGGTAGACCATTACCTGGAGAAGGACATAGGCTACTTTTCATCCTGGATCGCAGACGAAGTAGCAGGCAACAGCAAGTTAATAATAAGGATCGTTATCATTAATTTTGCAACAATATATACCCCTAGGAGGCAGTCTTGAAGCTTTCACGGGAGAATACCAAATCATAATTAAACCTACATTATCCGATCGTTTCAATCTTTCAGGGTCGAAGGTGAACCAAAGCCAACAATAACATGGCAATTTATGGACAACACCGGCTCAAAAGTTTTACCGATTCCCGGATCCGAAAAAGTGATAAATTTTCCAAGGGTGGAGAAAAAACACGCGGGGCGCTACAAGTGTGTAGCAAAGAATGAAATCGGAAGTAATGAACACATCACAACAGTTGTTGTTGAATGTTAGTATCATTTATTAGTCTTACCTATTCATATAGAAATTGTTTGGGAATACACCAGACTCTATACTTCTGTAAGCATATCAATATCTGGTCGTACACGCGCGCCGAGTACTGCTCAAGTATATTAGGCTTGGCTGTGTAACAAAACCAGTATCCACTGACCTCATAGTCACTTCCTACTGCGGTAGGATAGCTGAAGTTTACTGACGTGCGGCCTACTGTACATACCTGACATTTTTTAACCGACTTCAAAAAGGAGGAGGTTCTCAATTCCACTTTATATTTTTTTTGTATGTTTATTACAAGATATCTCCGGCAATTGTGAATCGATTTCAAAAATTCTTTTTTTAATGAATAGGGTATGCTTCAAGGTATTAACTTTGGTAATTTTTGAGTTAGCTTCAATAATACGTATTTTTGCCACTTAGTTTATATTGATGATGTTATAATGCCTTCCTGTCACTGATATTTAGATAGCAAGTAGTGTTATGTAACGAATTTGTGGGGTAATTACAACTTAAAAGAGAAAAATAAAACTATTTTACAAAAAAAAAAAAAAACAACGGACTTCCAAAAAAGACAATACCCACTTATAAAGTGAAAAATAGCTTTAATTTCGAAAGTCGGTGGCAAAAAACGAAAATACGAACCCAACGGACACCGACTTCCGAAATTAAAGTTATTTTTCACTTTGTAGTGTCTTTTTGGAAGAGGGTTGTCTTTTCTTTTCTACAAGATTTTTCTTTACAGGAATTTATAAAATTATTATATATTTTAAAATTAAGATTATTTTGCTTCTTTTGTTTTAATGGTTCGTACTTTGTTGTGTGTGCCCATCATGAGCGTTTCCTTTTTTGTGAATGGCGTCTCGCAGGTCAACCTAGGAGCTAGGAGGCAGTTATCTGCTTAACCGGTCTATCCTGTGGATGCCCTAATAAATTAATGCCTCCTGCCAGGGCAGAAAGCTTGTAAATTAAGCGACTACACGCTTAACGGGGTGCCCCCCCCCCCCCCCCCCCCCCGGTGGGTTGGTACAGACATCGGCTTAGGGCGTCGCTGGGGCAGCAAGAGACAGGCTGGAACGAATTGTCTACCACATTTTTACTGAGATGCACCCTTGAATCCTATTTGATCATCTATTCTTACAACACGTTCCATCTTCAAAATTTTCGTCACTGCTACATCTTTGACTTACAAAGGTCACATTTTTTTCTTCCTGTAATAGGTTCGCACAATATTAAACTTATCTCACTTTTACAGTTGCACCAGAAATAATTAAAAATTCTACATCAGTAGAAGGAATCGAAGGAGATCTAGCTTTAAGGATCCATTGTGATGTCGTCGGTATTCCAAAACCAGTTATAACATGGAAATTAAAAGGCGCCACTATTGTACCCGGTACGTAATTTATGAATATACAATCATTAATTAGTATCTATCTATATATTTATATTTACACTAATAATAAAGCTTAAGTTTGTTTTTTGTATGAACTCTGGAACTACCAATCGGATTTGAAAAAATCGTTTTGTATTTGATAGATCCAAGGTATCATCATTAACATCACGCTAGGACCCATAGGAGCCGAGCAAAAGGAAAAAAAGTCAGAAAGAACGCTAAACGAAAACTAATTAATACAGCGCAGGTGATGCGATGCGATGGGGTAGGTCGGGGAACATGAAATTTCACGCGGATGAAGTTGCAGGCAGAAACTATTATTGAATATAAATGGATGGCTAGAGAGGGAGAGGAAGGCCAAAGAAAATATGGAAAATGAGAAATGTTAATAATATGAAAGAAAAGAGAGTGAAGCATAGCGTGACGGTGGACAGGTAAGAATGGAGGAAGAAAACGGGTTGCACCGACCGCAAATATCACGGGACACGAGCAGGTATATGATGTTGATCACAATATCACGGGACACGAGCAGGAATATGATGTTGATCACAATATCACGGGACACGAGCAGGAATATGATGATGATCACAATATCACGGGACACGAGCAGGAATATGATGTTGATCACAATATCACGGGACACGAGCAGGAATATGATGTTGATCACAATATCACGGGACACGAGCAGGAATATGATGTTGATCACAATATTTTACACATGTTAGACATTCAAAGGTTATTCAGGATCTTTGTGCCTACCTATAGTGTAACTTCAAAGGACAATGCCAGAAACTCTATAGAACTTTGCCCCGTTCAATACAATTATTCATTTACAACCATGCAATATGCAGCACCTTATTGCTTTTGTATTACTGATAACTAAACATTTTTCCTATTGCTTGTAGACCTTGCGGTTTCTGAAATGTTTGTTTCGGAAATAGCAAAAAGTAATTTCAGGGGTTGAATTCCATTTAACATTGATTTGTAATCCGCTGGTCCTAAAGATAAACAATTTATTATGATAATGTCCTATATTCATTACAATTATTTCCATTAATTTACATTTTCTGTAAATTGCTGGGCAGGATCTGGCATGTCAAAACCGATGTCGATAGTCTAGCTTTGACACGTCGGGGTCACCAGTTTAGGGGTTTAAGTTTCGTATGTTAATCACTACTGCCTCGTCTGGTCATAGAAGGTTACAGGTCCTTTAATCAAAGTCGTTTGTTATGTAAACTTTATGCGGGATCAGTCGAGTACGTTTGCTATAGCAGTGCGATTCTGTAACCATCTCACCGTGAAAATTTAGGCGAAGTGAGCGTGGATTGATACTCTTGACAGCTCACTCTAAGCTCACTTCAACTAACTTTTCACGGTGAGATTTTTACAGAATCGATCGGCAGGAGCGAGTTTAATGTCACGAGGAAATGCGGGTGGTGTTTTCTCCATAGAAACGCTCTCGCCTGTTTTCTTTCTGGTCAATGATTAGAAAGCAATGATTTTTTACAGAATAATAAATATTAACTACTTGTATCTCCCTATGTTTTCCTTTTTGATAATATATTATTTTTATAAGCACTGGAACCCTCAAAAAATGCTGACTTGAACCGCTATCAACACAGGCTTAGTGTAAAAATTTGACACCTATTAATGAAAAAAGAAAAACATAGGGACACAGTATATATCCTTCTTATGAAATATCTTCTAAATTGGTCTAATATTGCAGGAGGAAATGGGCGAGAGCCAAACCTCGAATTATGACTTTTTCCTTAGGCTTTTTCAAAAGTCTCTTCTGAGTTCCAACATGAAGTTGGCAACGCATTGAACTAGCGGTATTTACCTATTATTGATCGTTCCTACGAAACAAAAGACGTGCGAAATGACGTCACCAATTCGCTTGCCTACACGCACGTATGTGCACGCCTTTCCTTAATGACGCTGTAATTTTTCTTTATAACACGTTGGATTAGATGTTTTAGATCAGCGAATCCTGCTCTATACTAAAAATAATTGTTGTCTGCCGGTCGATTCTGTAAAAATCTCACCGTTATAACTTAGGTGAAGTGAGCTATCAATAGGGGTAATCCCTAACATCAGGTGGAGTGACAGCTCACTTCACCTAAGTTTTCACGCTGAGATTTTTACAGAATAGCACTACTGGTCATTAATATGTCGCTAATTTCAGATTCAAAATACACAATTGAGGAAGGAGCTCTAGTCATTACGAAACCGACAGAGAGAGACTCTTCGTTGTACTCGTGTGAAGCTAAGAACTACATTGGTACAGCCAGCACTACTTTCCAAGCTACAGTTAAAAGTAAGTTTTATTATTGTAACGTCATATCATCACGCCTGTAATCCTCGAAGGGCTAGGTAGAGGTGCATGGGCGCCGGGAGCGGGTGCTAGGGGTGCACTTACACCTCCCTGGCTCAATATAAAATGTAAGTGTAAAAACATTCAGAATTAAAAATATCCGAATACGCCTAATAGAATAATAGAGAACTCAACCCATTTGAGGCGAGATCCTAAAATGTTTGATTGTATTCTGCAATCTCTCGATTCTAAACCTTTTTGCATTAGTCAACAAAGTACCGAACTCCTATTTCCTAAAATCTAATCGACTTAAGTCGACAAAGTGACTCCTTGTATGTATGGACAAACAATAACCTAACATATCCACTACGTCACAAGTGAAGTTCAAAAATAATCAAGCCTGCTTCGTTGAGCTGATAAGATGCACCCCCCTGAAAATAAACTTGCCGGCGCCCAGTAGAGGTGTACTTATAGTAACATCAAAATATCGTCAGTTATGCTTAAGCCCCATGTAATAGATGCTACTGAGAAATTCCTGATGGAAAAATCGAAGAATCTTTACCCGACCAGGGAATCAACACCAGGACCTCATGCTCAGCACTAACGAGGCAGTTATGTTATACCAATAGGCAAATAGCCGCGACAAGGAAACGGTGGAATGGTTTGTAAATGGGTGGTACTTTGACGAGGAAATCCCATTAAAAACCACAGCACAGATATCATATCAACCTATAATTTTGTTTTCCGTTTTCTCAACTGCAACGTTTAATGAGAACAATGAATACAAAATTAGCAATCAGGCCTACCTAGCTAGTGTTTTCAGCAATTCATATTATATCAGGACTGCCTTTTTTCTTGGAATATGTTAAAAATGTGTATATTTATTCTTCTGCAGAGCTCCCCACGAACTTCGGCACAGAACATTTTGTGTACTTATTAGAGGGTGAAACGAAAAAACTGAAATGTGAACCTTATAGTTCAGCATCCCAATCAGTTAAATGGTTTATAGTAAGTATATTCTCATTGCTACAAAAAATATTACTATATAATTATTGTCACATGTATAATGACAATAAGGCACGAGTGTTCATATTTTTTTCTTCAAAAACTGATATCAAGTACGTTAACGTCCTGCACCCTAATTGCGTAACACACCATGAATCGGAATCTGAATCATTTTGAAGCAAATTGCTAATCCATTGCTTCACAAGTTCGAAAAATTTGCCTGCTCAACACGTAAATAACGCAATGAATGATGTTGAACTGTCATAATGAAACCGATTCCGATTGATTGTGTGTTACGCAATTGCCCCGGCCGAATCCATGTCTATCGTGATCTTCAACATGTTTCAAAAACGATACATACATTGTTTATTGTATGGGTTCCTACGAAGTGATATTAGGGGAAGGGCAATGACCGCTATTGCCGTTCTAGAACAACTATAGTGAAAGTGGTTTTGCTGTTAATTTAACAATTTACAACAGTACCAGTCAACATTATTGGTCCTTGGTAGCTCTAGACAGAGAGAATTAAGAGAGTAGGGAGGCCTTTGTCCAGCAGTGGGATATTAATGGCTAAAAATAAAAAATAATAACAGTACCTAAAATCTAGAAAAGAATAGAATTCTCTTTATTATGTACACCATATAAATACAATAGAATAGAGTATTCTATATTAAGTACACCAAATAAATTACAGACATAATTATAGAAATTACTACTTAGTTTACTTTTTCATTGTTCTTGTTTGATCTAATTAATCTGTTTAAAATTGCAGTCAGTGTTTTTTTTGTTTGAAAGTCGGTTATATAGATGAGTCAAGTTTGGCAAATATTTGTATTTAATAATAATAACAAGAATTCATTTAAAATGTCTTAATGATCTGCAAGATGGCTTCGATCCCTCGTACGCCTTCCAAATGTCCAGGAACCCAGGATACGGAGATATGTCAACGACATTTTAAAAATAAGAAGATAAAAATTTTAATCTGCAATGTTAATAATTTTATAGACAAAAGTGCCACTCAAAACCCCCCACTCGTGGATGAGCACCACCTCATCGCCGCCGGAACTCGAATCATCAGAGTCTACCACCGAGTCGAGCAAAGATTATTCCTCGACGCCACGGCCAGCAATTATTGTAAGTCAGCAGGGGAGACGAGGGCTACCGAACTGCAAGAGGTTTAGTGGCAAACCGGCTCCGAGTCGGGTCGCCACTGTCGGTGGTTGAGATGAGCCATAATTATTATAAATTAATAAGCGAAGCATGAAGATTTCTTTATTATAACTTTGTTGAATATTATAGTACAGATGCCAGCACATCAAGCTACCCCAATCTGTCAAATTTTCCCAATTGAATATGAACCTTATCACTTTGCAGTAAAGTTGAAAATCTATCAAATAAATTTGACAGATTGGGGTAGCTTGATGTGCTGGCCTCTGTACATTACTGCAGCGGCCAGCAAAAGAGGCACCATCAATGCCTAGTTATTGACAAGGCTTGTATAGCAAGGCTTGGCTTGTTGTGTTGTAGTACTTTTCTCAAATAATGCGCGGAAATTAAAACTAAGTAGTACCTAAGTATCTAGGCAGAAAATTTTATTTGAAAATACAATTAGGTACTTTCAACGAACAACAATATTTTTTCCCGCTTTATAGTGTACATTTGTTTTTTTTATTTTTTTTTTATAAGCCGCTTTCTATTTGCAAGCCAATTTGAAATTTAAATAAAACCTTTGATAAGTGATCTCCTTGGTTGCCATGTTACGGAGTAAAAAGATCGATCCATATTTAAATTACACGACAGTTAAGAGTTTATAGCAATTTATCTCAAAGAAGGTTGTCAAAATAATGCTCAAATTTCCAAGCATGTTTGAGAAAATATATTATACGTATCGACGCTTGAAAGGTAAAATTGACGAAACGACGGGTCGAACTTCTCTGAAAAAAAATCATATAAATTCTTGTAATCATCCTACAGGCATAATTCTTACTGTTTTGGAAATCTTATTTTAGCATCTGAATCAGAATTTATATGAATTTTTAAAATGAAAAGTTAAAGTTTAAACTGTGTTCCTGTAAAGTTAGTCCCACCCATGTCGCTTAGTCAATTTTGCCTTTCAAGCATCGATATACTTACCTAAAAGTTCCGGAATAAAGCGAAATGTGACTTAAATTTATACACCGTTACATTTTTATAGTTTTAATCCTTAAAACGGGCGATTGTACTCATCATTATGAACAACTTTCATTATGGGACCAACCCCGAAATTGTGAAAAATAAATCAGCTGATCCATACATTTATGTTCGCATAACTCGACGTAGGTAATGTATGGATCAACTATTTTTTTTTTCACGATTTCGGGGTTGGTCCCATAATGAAAGTTGTACATAATGATGAGTACAATGGCCCCTTTTAAGGATTAAAACGATCAAAATGTAAGCATGTATACAAAGTGTTAATGAAATAACCCAAAACCTCGGACACACCAACCGATTTTTATATTAATAAATTGATATGACATATAATTATTTATTTTCAATAATTATAGTAAATGATATTTGTAAATGTTGTTGTCGCGCTACTTCTTACAGATTCGTAGCTCTATCGCCGCCGGCGCGCTTCCCGGCCTTGGCGCCAGCTCTAACAACCCCTCCCCCTCGCCCGCGCTGTTTGTTTTCATTGCGTTGGACAGTAGCGTACAGCGTCGTTAAAAAATATTAGACACGCCATGACAAATAATTATTTTTTGGAAAAAATAACCCATATTAAAAATTATTGTATTCGATTTTGCTGCCGATTCTAAACAAACTAGTTTCAGGTTTTGGGTTATTTCATTAACACATTGTATGTATACAAGTCGCTTTTCGTGTCTGGCTGTGTGACCGCGTTGTTCTTCTGAAAACTTCTAAACTAAGCATAGATGAAGCAGATCAGGGTCGCTAGAATCAAGTCATTAAAAAATCATCATGATTTTTTAACAACTTGTTTGTCTGTCTAAGATTAACTACAATAATATGGTTCTGCTTCCACAGACGATGGACGCAGAAATCAAAGAACCGTACATACAAATAACAAATGCTTCATTTACCGACCACGACGGCAACTATACGTGTCGTGTGAGCGACAAGCAAGGAAACACATATACACACACATACGTGGTGGACGTCGGTCGTGCACCGGAGTTTTTTGCCGACGCTAGTTTAGTGCTTAGCAACTGGCGAGGAGTAATATCAGATATTACAGGAAACTGCGACGTTCGAAAGAACGTGAAACCGAAGCCCTTCGTAAGTTTCCATTGCACTTGGTTATTAAAACGCTATAAATCGAAAAGATAAGAGTCGTTATGCACCTTGTTATGCAGACATAATTATATGTTATAATGACAGTTATTAGACTAAATGTATAGACTACGTGAGAATACTTTGGGACCCTAAATGTATAACAACAAACTATAAGCTCTGTAAATTTCAGGTTGAATGGAGGTTTAATGGCAAAGTGTTAACCGACCTAAACTCGGCAGGCCTAGGTCACTATACCTGCAACGTAAGCAATGTGCACGGATCAGTACAGAGGACATTTGACGTCAAGTCTTCAGGCAAGTATCGATTAGTTCACGCAGAAATGATCTTTAAGTTTTGCTAACCTATAGCGTATTACAATGGATCTGTGCGGGGCCGCCAGCAACGGGCCGCGGTTCGTGGACGACCCAATCAAAATGTTGTACCCCTCTGAAGGTAATCTGTCTAGTGTTGATATAAGGCACTGCTCCGTGTGTCATTCGAAGATATTCATACACGCACCCGCGCACCGTCGAGAGGCGGGCGTACGGTGTGCCACGCCTAATGACTCACGCTGGGACTTCTAAGTAATAAATAAAATCAAGGTTATAAAGTGCCCTACCTGTATACAAGGTGTAACATAATTAACACAAGACCTCATACACCCCAATTAGATTATTGAGTTAAAAGCTTAATATAATGATCAATACTTATTTTTTTAAAGCTTGCTATTTTAATTGAGAAAATCGTGTTGCCACTAGCATTACTTTATGCATTTAAAATTGAGTCTTATTGCCTTGAAATAAGATTTAATTTTATTTGGCTAAATCGTCGGTTAATATGAAAAAATACATAATTTTTGAAAAAATATCGATATTAAAAGTTACTGAAATCGATTCAGTAGTCAATTATGAACAAACTACTTTCAGGACTTGCGTTTATTCTGTTACACCTTGTGTGTCCATCTAAAAATATTCTTTTGTTACAGCATGTCTGATAACAAGGAACTTGGGAACTGCGCACATGCAATATATGCCGCTTGTACTAGATGACAAACGATTCTGGCACACATTAGAAAACAATAAACACTATACAGTAGTGGAACAAGAAGGCAAAATCACATTGTCTTGTCCGAGCCAAAAAGAGACGTCAAATACTTTCAGAAACTTCCCCAAGAAGAACACATTAGAGGCATTTTGTTATAAAGAAGACTCTTTTATAGTAGGAGGCAAAAATTACAAGCTCTCAGACTTACAGTGCACTAAAAGCATTCAACCCTCCGTTATCAGAAAGAAAGTGAAATGCTCAACGGAAACCTCCGAATTATTGAGAGTGGGCTACAACGTCTCTGGCTTCTTAGAAGCTTACGAAGTCTGTTTCGACACTGTAAAAAATGTACCCTTATACACACGCATCATAATGACTGAAACAAACAACAATGGTCCGAGCGCTGGCTACAACTGGTACACATACCCAGGAATAGGCAACAAAAAAACTGAGAGAGGATTCACTTGTAAGGACACGATGTCGTCTTGTTGTTATAGTAAGTCCCAGCTAGTGAATGCAATCGACTTTAATGACGGTCCTGCTAAGAGGAGCACGTTCATTGATCCTCTGAATGCAATCCCGGTCTGGCTCCCTTGCAATACTTCAAAGGTAAGCGCTATTTTATGACTTTTAAATAATTAATAAATACTTACCTACATGTTCACGTTGTCATTATGGATCTAACAAGGATACCAGAATTAACTTCATGATGTTTTCCTATAGAGAAAATATTAATATCATCATGTTTCTGTTCCATAAAATAGAAATCATGATATTTGCAAGTCTCATATTATTTTTACATTATCCCTAAGTCTAGCCAATTTCATGAATTTACAATTTAGGCATGATTGGCAATTTAGGCCCGCTCTTATGCATGTCTCAAATGATTTGTTTGATTTCAGCCGTCATGGGAAAATATTAATGATATGGTGAGATCCGTGCTGCCTATCTATTCTAAAATCGTTACCTGGTCTGGCACGCACACGTTGCAAGAGAAAAATGGAGCTATTATACCACGATATTTATGGAAGGTAGGACCTGATTCTTATAACACACTAACCTAGAGCCTACAATTTTAAATTAGAAGAAAATTCTTTATTGTCTGCCTTGTAGATGGCCTTATGTCAACCAAGTATGGTCAAGAGGACCAGAAACGTAGCGTTATAATTATGCCGGCCGGCGCCGCGCCGCTCAAAGTGCGTCATTATTTTGCTTGCTCTCGACGCACAATGCAACCTCGCAAATGCTTAGTTATTTATGCAACTTTAATGAGGGGCACTAAATCACGAATGTGGGTGATAATAGTATCAACTGAGTTTTTTTGAAATACCTAATTATGTACAATTGCATACATACTTTATCAAGGTTCTGAAACCATAGGGTGTTGTAAGAACTTTAAGTAAATGCATGGAAAGTTTAATTGCTAAGAATGAAAGCTTGTATCACCCATTTTTGTAAACAACAAAGTGATAAATTGCAATAAGTATATCGAACAAAAATGGCGGGATATAACGTGAATTCGAATAATCTATTTTTTTTCTTAAATTACCGTGCTGTGGTATGAAACGCGCGTGCATGAAAATGCTCTTTTTTGAAATTCATAAAGATATCACGAATTGAGTAGTGTGAATGTGGTTTGATGAGTAAGGAAAGGATCGAAAAAGCAAAGGAGTTGCATAATGAAATTTTGTACAACATTATAGCACTCGTTCAATATTGACACTGGTTGTTTTAATGTTAGCAATAAGCTAACAGTTTCAGAAACTTTTATAGAGGTATTATAGCATGGGTGTAGATAAATTATTATATACGTCTTTTTTGTTAAGAAATCACATTCTTAATCATTTACATTAGTTGTAAGCTGACTGCCTTGTTGGTCAGTAGTCGCTAGCGCTAGTGTTGAGCATGAGGTCTTGGGTTCGATTCCCAGATCGAGCAAAAGTGTTATTGGTTTTTTCATAAGGAATTTCTATGCCCGGTTGATGGCAACAAGCACGTCCTCTATTAAATGGGACTTAAACATAACTGGCAAAATGTTAGTGTACTATAGGTACATCTGTACCTAATCCTTCGGGGATTCTTAGTTTTAAACATTGTTTCTCAGTAATTGAATTGTGTATGAAATTCTTATGAGAAATAAAGTTGTTCTTAAACCTAAATTACAGGCCTGATGATGATGTTTATTAATTATATGGTTCCGTCATAAATTCCTCACATGTTGAGACTGGCTTTCATGATGAAACCAATTTAATTGCAGGTGGTAAGGCTCGCCGATGATGAGGCCGTGGCCATAGTCCATGTTAACGATCCTAAGCCAATCGAAAAGGACATCAAATGCAAGACACAAGCCATTTGTGACGAATATGAAGATTCGTTTATTAGCAGCGACAAGTATACTTACTGTTGCTCACTGCCAGACTTCTTTAAATCGTTTGATATTCACAATACCGACATTGGAGGCAAGTTATTCATTTTGGTTGTATACACATCAGTCATAAAAAGTAACCATTTTCCTTGTCTGTTCATTTTCAATTAAGAACACAAGTGTTTTGTTTTTCTGCATTATTTTATAGTTTTGGTGTGTTTTACAGAACTATTGTACCTAATCTAAACATAGTAAATTAATATATTTGTTCTTCCGTAGACAAAAAATGCTTATGCTGCAAATAATACATAAGTAATATAAAATTTCTTTTTATAGAATCCATGGAGGCGGTAGTTGATAAAATAGAAAAAAGTACCTAGAGAAGCTGTCTAGCTGTTCAGGTACTATTACATATAGGAGTAATATATTTATATAACCCACTTGGATTACACATAAAATCAGGAAGATATCACAAAACAATAGCCAAGTAACTTCATCATGTACTACTTTTTACAGATGCCAGCAAATCAAGCTACTACAATCTGTCAAATTTCTATAGTAAATTTTCTACTTTATCGTTACAGCATAAGGTTCAAGGTTGATTGGGAAAATTTGACAGTTTCGGGTAGCTTGATGTCTGTACAAATACTATGAATTGTATTTAAGTATTCAATAAAAACATTTCAATTACACATTTTTGTATCATTTGAACAGGAATATAATAGAATGGTAGGTAGGTACCCTTTTTCTCATAAAAAAGACAGTGCTTAGCTTATTAGACCACTATGCATCTCAACAACTCAAAAACTAATCAACAACAAACATCTATTGTTATCCATCATGTAAGGTCATAAATATAAACTAGAAATAGGAAAGGGCCAAGAATTAAACCCATAGGCACGCTCGTTAATGGGGCCACATCTTTGGAGTCTCTAGTTTAGATTACTAGAGACCCCAAAGACATCGACCCATAAACGTTTACTTTTTGCTATCTGTGTTGTAGATCAGATAAGATAGAATCAAGATCAGCAGCTTGTCCACGAATTCCGTAGTAGTGGTGTCATTTGTATTGTGGTCCACGCAATCTAACGCTTTAAAGAGGTCACAGAAAATGCCAATTGCGTTCTAGGAAATCTCCCAGGATTTCAAAATGTGACTGATGAGTTTTACTTCTGCGTCGTCATCACCGTTTCGTTACTACAGGAACTATTGTTCTTCTAGTAGTGAATACATTTTTCACCTTATGCCCATGTGATGATAGCGAAACGGCTAAGCCAAATATTTTGACGTAGAGTGTGTTGTGAAGTGTAGGGTTGGGGCGTGTAGAGTTAGAAGCTCGGCTGTACATGAGATCTGATAACTTTTTGACAGTGCGAGCCTTACGGTCTTGTCATGGCAACATTTTACATGAAAATGTTTTTCACTTCTTTTTGTAAGTTGTTAATGAAAAACATTTTTTTCCTTTTTTAGGGGGTGATTTACAAAAAATCCTGAAATATGTATTTTATTATTTATAACAAGGAGTCCCTGTATCAATTTTCATACCTATAGCATCAAAATTTGCGGAAGTCTCATACAAACTTCCGTCCCTTAGTTTAAGATGTTGGGGGGTAAAAGTTCTAAGTTTTAGAACTTTTTGTTGCTTGTATCCTAATACTAGCATAGATACCAAATTTCAGCTTTCTAGGACTTCAGAAAGTACCCTAAGAGTTTTGAAGATCATCAGTCAGTCAGTGACGAAATTGGGGTTTTTTAGTTATCAATAAAATTTAAAGTCTATAAGCTATACAATAGAAACTTTATATGTTTAATAAGTCCATTATTGATGTCATGTCCCGAAAATTGAGGGTTCAAATAAACGACGAAGCGCATCGAGAAAAGGTAGGTAGTTAGTGTCTTTGCGCTTCGTTTGGCTCGTCTTGGCGGGGGTACAGCGAGCAGATTTTAATGAACCTTAACGGAAATCCTCCAAAAGTCTGCAGTGATTTGTTTAAAGACTTGCCTTATACCTTTTTAATTGCGACAATCGCGTGCCCCGTGTGGAGTCGTTCTGCCCATGCAAAGCTGGTGGATACAGCTTTTAATGAAACGTGCCGAATCATCACTGATTGCCTAAAACCGACCCCAGTACAAATTCTGTATCCATTAGCAGGAAAAGCGCCACCAGTAGTTCGCAGAGCGGTGGCAAGCTCAAGCGAAAGAGCCAAAATGGTCTCAGACGCACGACACCCTTTTCTTTTGCAACATCTTTATGCCACAAAGGCTGAAAAGCCGAAACAGTTTTTTAGACTGTGTCGTCCCACTCACTGAAGAACCATTACAAGAAAGACTGAAGTTGTGGCGAGACAGTGCTTCCTTACCCAAACCGTTTGTTCCACCCACTGAAGTCCTTCCATCTGGACACGAGTTACCTTGAGTAACCTGGAAGTCTTTAAACAGATTGCAGAAGCAAGGAAAACCTGTTCAGGTGGAGATTCATAGAAGACTCCGCCTTGAAGTGTAAATGTGGTGCTGTTCCACAAACCATGGGACACTTAATATCGTGTCCTGTCAGCTGCACGCTATAGGAACTGGTGAATGCTGGTGATGGCTCCAAACAAGTAGCTGAATTCTGGGCCGAGTCCATTTAGATTGCTATCGACACGCTAAGAAGAAGATTGCGACAATTTATATAAGTTTGAATTCAAAACTTGGAAGTTTTCTTTGGGAAGAGACTCAGCCAACAAAGATGATTAAGAGAAAGATTTTGTAACCTCCATTGGGATGTTAATGAAGAAATGTGTTAGTGTCTCAACTTTTAACCTAAATGAAATTGTGTTATTCTCAATTTTAAGAGACAGTTCATTCTGATCTCACTGGTTTATGTCTCCAGTTTCTTTGTTAATTACCTACCTGCCACAAGACTTATATCTAGTTTATTAGGTATTAGAAATACTCATTTTATTAGGTACTCATATTAATAATTTAGATTAAGCTTGGGTGCAGAATCTTTTCAATAAATCTTATTATTACTGATACAAATTGTATAAAATATCTCTGCTTTTTTAAAGGCAGCAGTAGCCCATTTGTAGTGGCTTTCATAGCAACAGCATGGCATACCACAGTGTGGCATTAGGCATCTGATGAGGAAGAAAATGTCATAAGTAAGTAAGTAAGTAAGTAAGTAGGTAGGTAGGTAGGTAAGTAGGTAGGTAGGTAGGTAGGTAGGTAGGTAGGTAGGTAGGTAGGTAGGTAGGTAGGTAGGTAGGTATGTATGTATGTATGTATGTATGCGAGTGTGTGTATGTACGTACGGAAAGTTTTGAGTAAGAATGTGGATGGCTAAAAGAGTAAGGGAAGACCAAAGAAACGATAGATGGACGGTGGGGTCACTACCAGGAAGAAGACTATTATAATAAAGGTGATATATCACCTTTAATAGAAAACGTCCAAATGTTCTTTATTAAAAAAGCTAGAACTTATTATATTGATCATAATAATATTTTAGAAAGACGCTCACTGGTGCCGATTCTCTTGTACACCGAACTAAACTAACTAAACTATCACTAAAATTCCTTACTTTTGGCTATGAGAATCTTAGAGCTATTCTGCATTAAGATATCTATAAATTTATAAATAATTTTGACACAACCAAATCGAATTTGACAATCGCGACTCCACGTGGTAAGTAGGTACTTTTTTTTTGTTTGTTTTTTTTCGCACGGTTTGTACATTCAGCCAAAAAGTAGGTACTCATTTGTCCTCATCATTCTCATCTACCTAGCCTTTTCCCAACTATGTTGGGGTCGGCTTCCAGTCTAACCGGATGCAGCTGAATACCAGTGTTTTACATGGAGCGACTGCCTTCTCAACCCAGTTACTGGGTAATACGATACCCCTTGGTAAGACTGGTTGTCAGACTTTCGGGTATGTAAAGATGGTCACCTATCCACAGACCAACCGCGGCAAGCGTAGCTTAACCTGATCGATTGACCTGTGCGGCTGTTATTATTTAGCCACGGGCCCCTCCCCGTGTTTTTTTTTGAGCTGAAGGTGCGCAGTGGGGCAACCTCGACCTCTTTTTTATGGAATTTTTCACTTTTGTATGGAAAATATGAAAAACTAGCGTCTGCCCGCGACTTCGTCCGCGTAAAATTGCAACCTTCCCACCGCGTGGGATCCGATACCAGCCCGAGCTACTACTTTTTTGGCGGTTATTATCGTTGTTTCTGACTTTTTTCATTTTGTTCGGCTCCTAAGGGTAATTGCGTGATGTTAAATAGAATAATGTACCCAAGATTTTCTAATATCTTTTTAAAAGAGTGTCCTTGGAGTTTCAGTTTTTTTTTTTCTGATTTTTTTTTTTTCTTTATATTTTTTTCCGTAAGAACCTTGTACAGAGTATTAGAAAACTACAAAAAAAAAATCAGCCAAATCGGTCAAGCCGTTTTCATGTTATGTCGTGACAACGGAAAACGGGTTTCATTTTTATATATACACACATCAAAAGTGTCTAGGGATCAAGCATTTTTATGCGGATTTCTTGAGATTGAGATGTGGCTTTGTAATAAATTTATGATTTTATAAATTTATATGGATCCTTTTTGGTGCATTTCATAATTTGAATCAGGAACTGTGAATCAAATTCGAGTAAAAGATGAAAATCAGCTGTCAATATTTTCCCTATAAAAACATACAACGCATTGAAGACATTATTAGTGCTACTGTTTCCCTACTACTGATTAAAACCAACGTTATTATGGAGCGGCGACGTCATTTAAGCAGGGAAGAAATGCTCAGAGCCGTGGGAATGATAGAAGCTGGTTCCCGGCAACGTACTGTGGCTTTAGCTCTGAATACAAGTCAGAGTGTTATCAGTCGACTTTGGACACGTTACCGAAGCACTGGTACCGTGGCTGAGCGCCATGGAGGACGGTATCGCTGCACCACACGGAGACAAGACCGATACATTCAAATCTTAACTCGAAGAGCTCCAACAATAACCGCCATGATGTTAGCCGTGAGGCTTCATCACTCTTCAGGGAACTTAATTAGCGACCAAACAGTCAGAAACCGCTTGCATGAAGTGAACCTTCATTCCCGAAGACCGCTACGGGTACCACCTATAGCAATGCACAATCGTAGGATTCGATATCAATGGGCTCTTGAATACAGAAATTGGGCAGAAGAACAATGGCGTTTCGTGTGCTTTTCTGATGAGTCTCGTTTTGGTATGAGACCGGATACAAGACGTATACGACACTGGAGAACCCCTGGACGCCAACAGCGATTAAAATCCTGCCAGGAAGTCCATCCTTATAGTGGTGGAACCATCATGGTATGGGCGGGTATTTGGATCGGCGGAAGAACTGAGTTGATTTGGATCAGAGGCAACCTCAACGCTCAAATTTATGCTGAGACGATTGTATCAGACGTCATCGTTCCTCTACAAGTGCAAATCGGTCCCTTATTTCAGTTAATGCATGATAATGCACGACCGCACACCGCAAGAGTTGTAAGACAGACTCTCGCCGCAGCTAACATCAATGTCCTGCCCTGGCCTGCTCAGTCGCCAGACTTGAACCCGATTGAGCATGCATGGGATATGCTACAGAGAAGAGCTCTGCCGAATATGGAGGGTATCCAGTCGCAAGAAGACCTTTTTTTGTTGTTGCAACGAACATGGGCGGCCATTCCACAGCGTGATTTGGATGAACTCATTTTGAGTATGCCAAACCGATGTTCTTGTGTTGTTAGTGTTCGCGGTAGAAACACGGATTATTAATTGTTTAAGTTACCCAATAAAATTTTAGAGAAAACTGTTATTTCAGTCTTTTTTTCGAACTTTTGTGTTAGTGGTTCAAATGTCAAAAATCCCTTTATTAGGAAAATGGCAAATTTCTTTATTAATGCAAAGGTGACTTGGTTTATCGTTACTGTGACAAACGAAAACACTTTATTTGATGAATCCTTAAAGAAAATTTTAATTAATATCAATCAGGAGAAAAGTTATTGCAAAAATATATGTTGATCCCTAGACACTTTTGATGTGAGTATAGATGATTACCAATGTGTTGAGTTTTAGGGGTTTGCAGGTTCTATACAGGGAGTCGAAATTTTCATTATTTTTGCTATAGGACACACCGTTTTCGGAATATAAGCAAAAGAAAATAAAAAACAGTACTGTTTTTGCATCTGAAGTCGAGGTGTTGGTGTGAATTTTAGTTCATGCCAACTAATTTTATCCCACACCTTTTTAGTCGCTATTAAAATAGTCAGATTTAGTTAGTAGAAAATCTAATTTTTAGGAGAAAAACCTCAAATTCAGAATAGCAAAATTACTATTTTCTCTAAACTAATATCTCAGTGCAATCTTAGTACTGTCAAACTAAAATTTAGATAAGTTGTGTCACTTTACTTAATTTCAGAATGGAAAATCGTCGTTTGACAGGAATAAACTAAATTTTGGTGATTTTTAGTCTAGTTTAGATGCATTTGTGACAAGAGAATCGGCACCACTAACTAACAAGAAAACTCAGGTTGGGCAATTTTCATACGATTTCGCTTCTGGTTGATTAATCATGACACAATCATGCTATTTGTCCTTGTCGCGCCGCAGTTGCCATCGTATTCTCTATCCTGTTCGAACCACCATGTTAATAATTCGAAATTTATTTGTAAACTAGCTTCTGCCCGCGACTTCGTACGCGGATCCTGTTGCTTATGCCAGCGACAACGGGATCGTCAAAAACGAAGATCTGAAACGTCTGATGTCGAATTCTAAGAGCCCAGTGTCGGGAAAACAACGGGATGCGCGAGACGATTCGAGACGTTCCAGATCTTTCATTTTTGTAAGTCAACAGAAAATTCCCATGAGACTAAACAACTTTTGCTAAGACGTCATTCCTATGTATGTTATAGTGTCGCTGGGCTTTGGAGTTCCACAACAGGTGTTCCAGATCTTCAAATTTATTCTCACAGCAGAAAATGCTCTTCACGTGGAATAATTTTTGCTATGGCCACCATTTTTATATATATTTTTATAGATTCTAAGGCAGATTTAAAACTGTGTACGTAGGGATTTACTTCATGCAACATATTTTGAAGCAGTGAAAGCAGACTATTGTTCAATTGCGGAAAGTTTTGGTTTCTAATATTTGCCTGATCTTGATAATTGGATACGAAATATATTTGGAGAAACTTGGGGTCATTTTCAGGCAATAATGAACCAATAAGGTGGTAAACTTGGCCTTTCACTTTGAATGTTGGTATAAATGGGCCTTCTGAAATCTGTTTCGCACCAAAAGATGTCATTTGAAAGGCATTATTGTACGAACGGATGTTGTCCAAGAAATGTTTTGACTGTGGATGGTCACCGATTAGCAGTGATCTTAATATTTCTGGAGGATTTTGTAATATTTCAATATGTACTTTTCCACCTGAGCAACACATACCGTTTGTTTCTTTTTGCCATTTAACAGCTTCACAAAAAGTACAATTTTGAACCATACCTCCGATGGCGGAATATGTGGCGTAGTCAATCATAGGAGTATACGTAAATGCACTCCGTTCCTTAACTCAAGGAAGAAACTCAACCCAAGGAAGGTCGCCATGCCCTACGGCTATATCTTGAGACACATCCGATTCTTCAGATGATATCGACATTCTGTTCAGAGAATGTCGAAGTCGATCAGAATTCAAACGTTCGTTGCGCTCTTCTTCTGTCTCTTCATGCCGTACTCCAGCAATTCTTTCTCTCTCACTTTCTAACTAATTATAAATATTTTTGTGTGCGTGTTCGGGACAATGTATGATAATCTCGATCACCAGTTAGTCGCACATCACGTTCATCACTCGTTTCAAAAGACCTGTTAGTAGATGTGCGAATACGCTGAGAACTCAAGCGTGATTCTGTATCGGTAAACGTTTCCGATTCGCGAGACAATGCATGTCGCTCACGATCAGCGGACAGTCGCGCATCACGTTCCGCACTTGTCTGTAGAGACCTCGAAGCAGATGCGTAGATACGCTGAGAATAATTCAAGCGCAATTCTCTATCCGTGAACGTCTCCGACTTGCCAGACAATGCGTGACGTTCGCGATCAGCGGTCAGTCGCGCATCACGCAAGTGGGGAACGTCCCCACTTGTACGCTGAGAACGCAGGCGTGCTTCGCGATCCGAAGAGGTTTCCACGGAGCGAGTTGTAGCCTGATGTTCTCGAACAGCATCAAGTCTCTCCTGACGCTCTTCGGTAGATTCTTGGGATCTTATGATCCTCAATCTTTTAGATCCTTTGGAACATTGGGAAAGATTTGACCTCTTTCTAGGCATGATTATAGTTTTATTGTGAACATACCTGATCAATTAAAATCTAAGTGACTGCTCCCCTGCGTTACCGGGTAGGCTACCGTGTCACGAAGATAAATGGCAAAGGAAATTAAACACTCAAATAACATAAGCCCGAAGGCATATTTATTCGATAAAAATAAATGGGAGTTTTGGCCAGTAGAGTCAACTTTTCAATGATATACCATCGTCACCGAAAATCAGTCCTAAACTGTTACCGCCTTCACCGCGTGGAGGTACTCCCAGCTTATGTTATTTTATAATTATACAGTGAAATTAGTGATAGCTTTTATTTCCACATCAGATGTTTCTGATCTTCGATTTTTATAAGTTAACAGGAAATGCCCATCAGATCGAACAACTTTTGCTGAGACGTTATTCCTATATGTGTTTTGGTATAGCTGTGCTCTTGGAGTTCCACAACAGGTGTTCCAGATCTTCGATTTTTATAAGTCAACAGAGAGTGCTCATCAGATTGAACAACTTTTGCTAAAACGTCATTCCTATATGTGTTATGGTGTAGCTGGGCTCTTGGAGTTCCACAACAGGTGTTCCAGATCTTCGATTTTTATATGTCAACAGAGAGTTCTCATCAGATTGAACAACTTTTGCTAAATCGTCATTCCTGTATATGTTATAGTGTAGCTGGGCTCTTGGAGTTCCACATCAGGTGTTCCAGATCTTCAAATTTATTCTTTCAGCAGAAAATGCTCATCACGTGGAACAATTTTTGCTACTGTACCATTTTTGTATCTCTTATACTTTAGCTGGTCTGTTGCGGTTCTGCATCAGGTGTTCCATTTTCCAAAATAAATTATAGCCTATATGTTGCCTAGACTTAATATCTATACAACAAAAAAAATTCATTCAAATCCGTCCAGTAGTTCCGAAGATTAGCGTGTACAAACAAACAGACAAACAGACAAACAGACACATTTTTTTTTTGGATTCGTGCTCTATTACTGTTTCTAAACCCCCCTCAAGTATTTTTTTTTTTAATATATTCAATGTACAGACACAGTTTTTTTACTGTTTTATTATATGTATATAGATGAGAAATAAAATCGTAACAAAATACAAATATGACGTTCTTTTATATATTTATGTATGGTATGAAATTCCTTCACTCTTATTTATCTTGGAAACATAGTTTTTGCACTTTCTTAGCACCCAGCTTGACATTTTAGATAATTTACTAGCGACCCGCCCCGGCTTCGCGCGGGTGCAATACTGATACTAAGTACAGGTATTTCAAGAATGCCAGCACGCGCCGCCGCGGTCGGTACCGCAGCAACCGCTATGTCCCTGCATTTTAAATCATATCTTAGAAAATATTCATTTAAATTACACGCTGTAAAGGGCCATATTTATCTATATTAAATGCACAATGTATTTAAGGTACCGTAAAGTGGGGCTAATTGGTAGAAAAGGCCACATAAAATGGCTGTAATTTCATCAAATTTTGTGTTATTTCACTTTAATTAGCAACTGGTTATAATATTGCCTGTACTTATACAGAATATGAAGGATGGTGTGATGACAAGCAATGCAATAAGGTTTTTTTTAAAAAAAGATACGACTTTCCAAATAACCCATGAGGTGGGGCTAATTAGAATCGACTGGATTTATGCCGTAAAACAGATAAATAGTCTTGGAATTACCATTTAAACTGTGTCGTGCTGTATTTGGAAACGCAGTACAAGTGTGACCAGAGTGAAAAAACTAAATATAAAAAAAAACTTGGTAGAAAAAATATATAATTTGCAAAACGAAAACAAAATTGAAACAAAATCTTTTGAATCTTTTCTAAATGATTAAAATTGAACCTTATTATTTAATCAGACTTATTTGGCAACAAAAGGAACTCTTCTAATCTTAATCATAGCACACATTTCTGGCTTTTTCTAAATAAAATAAACCGAATCACGCATATAAACTTTTTTGACCCAGGGTCATCGGTAAGGTTGGTTTCGTCATAATTTATTATTCTTTCTGGTGACACTCCATCGCAAACGGTCTCATAATTATTAAAAAAGCGTTCTAATGTTTCTTGATTTATTTCAGCTCTTGCTGAAGAAATATTATTGGTATGGCGAAATGATAATAGACTTTTGTGACGGTTCATAAAATTTAGAGCCCAATCTCGACCAGGAGTATTGTTTTTTAATGAGGGAATATTCCTTCCTATTTTAGACAAATATCTATGAGCTAAAACTCTTAAGTCGAGTGTATCGATTGGAAATCCCCATTCGGAAAGTATTTGGGCGTATTTGATAAATATTTCTTCCTCAATATTTGAGAACAGGGTAGGATGACCAGATTTTTGCTGAGAACTATTAAGACCTCTGGATTTTCGAGATATTGTAGCAATAGGCACACCGTACCGTTCAGAAGCTGCAGTTAGTGTTAGTTCTTTTTTTTGCACGGAAGATATTGCTTGTTGGAGGGCTTCATCGCTGTACGATCCGTATGGCTTATGATATTTTCCATGTCGGATACTTAGATTAGTTTTTTTGTAATTGCGAACCATTATGCGAGTTAATTGAATGCATCTGCAACAACCAAAAATATAAAATATTGAGGGTACTTTCAGTTTTTTTAAACTAAAAAATTAAGGGGTTATTTGGAAAAGTAATAACCAAATAACCCCATTTTGCATTCCAAAAAGCCCCATCTGCAATAATCCGTCATAACACAAAAACTATTATTGCTAATTCAAATGTTATTCCTGATTAATAAAGGTGAAAAAACGAGTAAAATTTTATAAACTTACCAAAACGATCGACTGTACGAAAAATTTTACACTTCTAAAAGTTTGCAGCTCTCGATTTCGCACCAAAATACTTCTTTTTGCAAAAAATCGTTTACTACTTGTCATAACATAGGAAGAACTTTTCTGATTGGTTGATTTGAATTCAACACTAGCGCTGTGACAAAATCCCGGAAGCTCGCTAATGTTGCGTTCAGTTTTAGTAAAAAAAATAAGGATGCAATCTTGTTTTTATTTTTTTTCAAATAGCCCCACGTTTCTTAAATAACCCCATTTTACGGTACTTAATTGGATAAGGATTAATGCTGTATTGCTTAAAATCGCTTCGTAAATAAGCCATTATTTCTCGTAAAAAGTAAAGGATAAAAAATGATTATTGTGGGATAACCCTAAGAGATAGACATATACCATCACGGATTTTTTTGTAGACCTTTTTAAGGTGTACAATACTGTAGTACATTATTTTGACCTATCTCGTAGGTTTCAGCCAGCGTTTGAAAAGTAAGCGCAAAAAAATGCGTTTATTTACGACATCACGTGCATGCAACCGTATCAAAATCCGTTGCGTAGTTTTAAAGATCTAAGCGTTCAAAGGGACAAAGAAAGCGACTTTGTTTTATACTATGTAGTGATTGTCACGCCACAGACACGCTTTGCTTCGCTCGCTGTTATTAGCCGACTAAATGAAATTGCGACAATTGTCTGAATTATTATTTGTCTGCAACAATTTGCGCGCGCTAGTGCGATATCTACGTCTTTATTGTACAGACGCCCGCAGGTCAACCTACCCCAATCTGTCAAATTTCTTTGATAGATTTTCGACTTTAGCACAAAGGAATAAGGTTCATATTCATTTGGGAAAATCTGACAGATTGGGATAGCTTGATGTGCTGGCCTCTGTATATAATATCATTGGGTCTTGTTCTGAAAAATACTTAGTGCGTACTGTTCTACTAAATACGTCTTGTCATCATTTAGATACTAAGTTTTTGTTTACATTTAGGTATAATTATGATTTTTTTTTTGCTTGACTATTGTTTTTATTGTATTTGTGGGTATAGTAGCCTTGAATCCTTCTCTGTTCAGGCCGCTCGTTTATGAAATGCATTGACAGTTCAAATTTTAATAAAACGCGCGCAATCGTTAGTTGTGTTTATGAGACTGGTGAAGGAACATTACTTGTCTTGTTGTTGTGATCTTGTTTTCGTTACGCAATAATCTGTAGTCGTCATTTATTTTCGTTGTTTGTATGTATATTTAGTATGTATTTATTTACGTATCTATTATACAGCTTGTATGTACATATATATATTATATTATCTATGTACCTATCTATTATAGTATATTATGTTGCACCACTGACAACCCCATTTTTATTTAACCACGCAATCACTGTCCATTCCAAGGTTGCCTGGAAGGCCCGCCCATTGTATGTTTTGTAGTAATAATTGTTTTTTTTTGTGTAATGTATTTTCTAGTGTAGGTACAATAAAGTATTTAAAAATAAATAAATTGGCGTGGCAAGCTGACACATGGCAAATAATTTAATTAATGTTATGTGTCCTGTAGAGCTATTCTGTAAAAATCTCACCGTGAAAACTTAGCTGAAGTGAGCTGTCACTCCACCTGATGTTAGGGATTACCCCTATTGATAGCTCACTTCACGCTCACTTCACCTAAGTTATAACGGTGAGATTTTTACAGAATCGACCGGCAGTAACGTCAATAACTTGGCATACCTAGTATTCAATTCAAATTCAAATATTTTATTTCAGTTAAAAAATCCATATATTGTTAGTAGCCGTATAACTTAGCCTAATGTTAGTATTAATTAAAATTAATAATAGTAAAACAAATAAAGAACCAGAAACTAAGAAATATGTGTCTGGATTCTTACCCACCTACGTAAGAGGGGAGAGTCCCACCGGTCTGAAAACACATTCAGGATGCCATTGGAGGCGGAGCGCAATCGCGCCATCATTGAAGCGCATCGCTTCCGCATGATCGCGGCGAACCCGTCGACGCACGCCTCCGCGAACATCCCTGACGCGATACACCGCCACGGCAACCCCAAAAACACCCTGAATGCGTTATTGTACTGTACGCGCAGGTCACTGTATGCCCGCTGGGTATACTTGGTCCACAGGCTGCACGTGTAAAAGGACTGGCAGAAGGTCTTTAAAAGCGTTATTTTAACAGAATCAGTACAGCGTGCAAACCTGCGGGCCAGCATGTTGCAAAGGACAGCCAGCGACCTGCGCTCCCTATCTAAGTCTACATCGTCTTTAAAGTCATCAGTGACCCAGTGACCCAAATACTTAAATTTCGAAACCCGACTTAAAGGTGACCCAGAGAGTGAGAGTTCAGGCAGCTGTTTGTAGGTTAAAGTGCCCGATTTAAAAACCAACCATTCACTCTTATCGGTATTGTATTTGAGCCCATGAGCCACCGCATAACTTTCACAGATATTGAGAAGCTTTCTCATTGCACCGATAGATGGGCTCAGCAGCACCATGTCATCAGCGTAGCTGATGTTGTTTTCTTTTGACTATTGTACCAAAATCTAAACAGTGAAATCACATCAGCTGGCTCAGTAGTGTCGTGAGTAAGCTTATGCCAGAGCAGGTCATAATTGACCAGGTCGAAAGCCCTCGATAAACCCAAGAAACATGCTATTACAGGAGTCTTTCTGTCTGTATAATATTGGACAGTCTGCTTAAGGCTTAAAATTGCACTCTCCGTTGACAAGTTCGGTCTAAAACCAAACTGACCATCCTCGAGAACGTTATGTTTAGCCAGAATTTTATCAAGCAGACCATCCAATACCTTAGCACAAACAGTGGCAAGCGATATCGGCCTATAGTTGGAGATATCGGAGGCGTCACCAGTCCTATTCTTTATTACTATTATAGTATTGTACACAATCAAGTATTTTGTAACTGAACAGACAGCTACGCTGCTGGGGAGTTTGTTGCGCCACTCCCACTGCTTCTCCCCAGCGAAAGCACTAGGAAGTGGTGAAGGGCGGGCGTTTTGGGGGACTGTCTTTTGTAATTTTGACGTTCGAAAAGTGCTGATTCTCAGCCTAGTTTGAATAAATGACTTTTGTTTGATTTTGATTTTATTATTTGTGTACTTTTTTTAAAGAAATATGTGCATTACACGTTCATAGGGTAAATGGTCTATGGTTTAAGGGTCAATCAATGACTAAAGAATATGGGGTCAATTCACACCTTGAAGTGATGCCCCACGACACTGCGTGCCAGAGTATAATGTTCTGTGCTGCGCGCACTTTTTGAGATTGCGATACTATATCAATCTAACACGTGAAACAATTAATTGAAAAGGAGCTTGGTATAAAAGTAAAACTCGATTCTGAATTATGTACAGGATGTGTTTATGGTAAAACACATAGATATTCATTTGACAAGACAAGAGTGACAGACATAAACAATAAAGTATTAGAAAAGAAAAGAATAAAAGAAAAACCTCCTTTAACATCCTCCCTTTTTCGATAATCTTTATCGTATAAGTCTCACCATTCCTGAAATTAGTTCCAGTCTAGGTTTATGTACAGGCTTAGTCAAAATATCAGCACACTGGTAGGTATTCATCCGACATTGTAGGCAAATTGGGAATTGTTTCTTCAAAACTCGCAGCATCATTCAATGTTTGAGGCACATCTGAAATAGTTGCGTCTTGTAAAATATCCTCCCTTGCATCTAACATTGGATGATTTTCTTTAGTTTTCGGAAAATGAACCTCCATCTCAACCATTGGACTTTTTGTTTCAGAGACATCTGACTCCAATCCAATAGATCTGATGACTGACTCGTTAAATATTACGTCTCTTGACCGTATCAATTTCGGATATGATTTGTTGTCTAAGCTCAGTAACCGATAACCATCATCACCATCATAACCAATGAGAATACATTTTTGAGCTTTTCTGGACATTTTCGTTCTCTTTTCCTTTGGAACATGAGAATAACATTCAGTGCCAATGATTCTCAAATGTTTGATTGAGGGCTTCTTTGTAAACCATAACTCAAATGGTGATTTTCCTTCTATAGAAGTCGGTCCAGTTCTGTTCAGAACATAGGCAGCTGTGTTGACAAGCTCAGACCAACAGGAGAGTGGAAGTTCTTCGTGAGCGTGCATCATAGTACGAGCAGCTTCTACCAAAATTCTGTTTTCTCTCTCACTACACCCGTTTTGTTCCGGCGTTTAAGGCATTGTCAAACGGTGTTGAATGCCATGATCAGTCAAGATCTTCTTCACAGCTTCATTTTGAAATTCTCCTCCATTATCGCTGAGAATTGTTTTTATAATATGTCCAGTAGTCTTTGTCTCGTTTATCATTTCTACGAGTTTATTCTTCACTTCAGACTTGTGCTTGATGAAGTAAACATGACGATACTTACTGAAATCATCTTTGAATAATACAAAATAACGAAACTTTTTGAAAGAATTGGGAAATGGACCACATACATCTGTGTGAATGATCTCTCCTGGTGCTTTAGCTCGCTCTCTCGTTCCAAATTTATATCTATGTGTTTTACCATATACACATCAATACGTGTTATCATTATAAATACACAAAATACCTCTCAACATGGTAGCAGAGCGTTTCAACATGGTAGCAGAGCGTTTTAGCATGGTAGCCAACGATTGACTTATGATTCAAGTAAGGTTTTAAAATTGATAATTTGCAAAAATACATTTTTCAAATAAATTCTAACGGAGGCCTGTCAAAATGTCGACTTCATCTACGAGTTGCAAAATTGATATTGGTCGTTTAGAAGGTAAAGAAAACTGGTCAACATGGCACTGCAAAGTATTGTTGCTTTTAAGGGGCACTCCTGGCGGGTTGGACGCTATAAATGGAAAACTTATAGAACCTAAACAACCAGCTACTACGGCAACTGCAGACGTTAAAGCAAATTATGAAAAATCTTAAGAAACGTATCATAAGATAGATAGTACGGCGATGCTTATTTTGATGGCTAACATGTCGGATGTCACTTTACAAAAGGTCATGAGATTCTCAACCTCTAAACAGGTTTGGGATGAATTGCACACTTTGTTCAATGGAACATCAGAAGACAAAAGCTATTCACTATGCTACAGTTTCTTTGGCTATAAAAAAGATCCCTCACATGATATGATAAATGATAAATGATTTTATTTCTGTAAGTAGGTTTGTACAAACACTTTTACACGTCAATCATATTTTTTTAAAACGAGATGCGGTCGGCGTTTCCTATCTGACTACTCTGAGAAGAAAGGCCGAAACAAACTCAGAGGTCACAGTCTCTTTTAAAGTCCAGACATAATCTTGGTGAGATCATGTGGAGACCATGTAGATTGGTGTCTGAAATGGTCTTTTGAGGAAAGAACCACACAGATTGAGTGGACCCGTCCAGTCAGTGCACACATTTGTCAGTAATCATGCAGCTCAACTCAGACTTAGGGAGCTCAACGATTCGACGAACAATACCAAAGAAAGGACATTTGGGTAGGTCGCATAAATTACTCAAACTGCCAGACCATGACTAAGTCCCGTATTACAGAACATCACTCAATACTCAAGCATTACTTAAAACTAGTTTCAACCAATCAAATGGCTTGAATCTAGTTTTAAGTAATGCTTGAGTATTGAGTGACGTTCTGTAATACGGGCCTAAAACTATCTGAGAAAAAAAACAAAGGCAAACTTAAATTAACCCACATAGTCTTCACATTCACAGTCATTAAAAATAATATAATACTTTACAAAGTAAATATTCATGTCACCGTTTAAGTAAAATTTATCAATGTCAATGTGTAGGTATATAAAAATCCAGAAATAGTCTTGGTCAGATCATTTTGAGGACCATGTAGATTGGTGTCTGAAATGGTCTTTTGAGGAAAGAACCACACAGATTGAGCGGACCTGTCCAGTCAGTGCTCCCATTTGTCAAAAAAAATATGTCAATGCATATATCCAAACTGAAAAATATATGGCATGAATTGAAAGTGGAACTTCAAAAAGGTGAAACGAAATATGACCTTCCAGAAATATTACTAATCTGTAAGATCTTGGAAACTTTACCTGACGAGTATTACTTTTCTTTCAAGTCCAGTTGGATGTTGATGTCAAGAAAAGATCGAAATATAGACAATCTGACAGCACAAGTATGTGCTTACGAACGTTCACTTTTAACCAGAGAAGGTATTGAAGGTAATACTGAAACACAAGCTCTAGTTGTGCAAAATAAGTATATGAACAAGAAAAAGTGTGGATATTGCGGACTAGGTATATGGACACAAAGTTAAAAGATGTCGCAAGTGGATATCGGATGGGAAACCACCTAAAACACCTGGATCACCGACAAGTCAAGCTAACAATACCAATCTGACCCTGTCATTAATGGAAGTTGATACAAATGAGGTTGTAAATATTATTGAAGAAGATCTTGACAGTTGGTTTGTTGACAATGAATTGAATTGAATTGTTGAGCCATTTGCAGTTGTTACTGTTTGATTATTGCTGAAATGTTGAAAGCTGGTTTCGACAGGTGACATGACTTGTAGCACCATTGTCAACAAACCAACTGTCAAGATCTTCTTCAATAATATTTACAACCTCATTTGTATCAACTTCCATTAATGACAGGGTCAGATTGGTATTGTTAGCTTGACTTGTCGGTGATCCAGGTGTTTTAGGTGGTTTCCCATCCGATATCCACTTGCGACATCTTTTAACTTTGTAAGGGTACAGTTGATTTGATAGCTGACGTTCGAGGTCAGACGCAAAACTAGACTGTGTGATGTATGGTATGTTCCAGCAATAAAGAAAAACTTATTTTCCGTGCTTGCAGCACAAGATAATCTAGAGAAAAGTGTCTTCACATCTGAAAGAGAATTTTGTTAATTGATAGTTGATGGAAAAATAAATTTAATTGGCACAAGAGTCAAGAATGGAGGACTCTCTAAATTAAATGTAAAGACTATTATAAATTCATCCCCTAAATTGAACTCACTGTCAACAAAAAAATATTTTACAACTCTATCACGAAAGATTTGCTCACCAGAACAAAAGACACGTGAAACAATTGATCGAAAAGGAACTTGGTTTAGAAGTAAAACTCGATTCTGAATTATGTACAGGATGTGTATATGGTAAAACACATAGATAAAAAAATATTTTACAACTCTATCACGAAAGATTTGCTCACCAGAACAAAAGACACGTGAAACATTTGATTGAAAAGGAACTTGGTATAAAAGTAAAACTGGATTCTGAATTATGTACAAACGCCAGCAGGTCAACCTACCCCAATCTGTCAAATTTCTTTGATAGATTTTCAACTTTAGTGCAAAGGAATAAGGTTCATATTCAATTGGGAAAATCTGACAGATTGGGGTAGCTTGATGTGCTGGCCTCTGTACAGGATGTGTATATGGTAAAACACATAGATATTCATTTGACAAGACAAGAGTGACAGACATAAACAATAAAGTATTATAAAAGAAAAGATTTTAAGAAAAACCTCCTTTACCACAATCTTATTCTCATAAGGCGCGGGGGCGTACGGGCAAGTTAGTTCTCGAAAGACTAGTTCTCGAAACCAGCGGGCAGATCGCGCGGCGTGTAGTGGTACACTTGTATCATTTTTGCGATTGAATCATTTGCATCTCGATCACTGAAAAAAATGAAATGGAATGATCCGAATCACTGATATGTTTCATTTGGCTCATTTGGATTATCGGCTCAAAGGATACAAAATGCAGAATGTTTCAATTGGTGCGAACGAACATAAACAATCAGCCGCGTGCCGCATCAACGTAAAACGATAACTGGTTAGTACAAACATTACAAGCAAAAAACGACCGTATAGTATTTGATACGTAAGCGCCATAGTGGTCATTTTGACGTGCATGAATAACGATAACGAAAATCTGTGAGAGTATGAGTGATACACATCTCATTTGGTATCTCTTTCTGACTTGTATAATTGTAATTATGTCGCCCGCTCACTCGCGACTCGCGAGTGACTCAGTGTGTCTCAGTCTCCTTCTCTCGCTCGCTCACTGCTCAGTCGGCTCGCGAGCGACGCGTCGCGCGGAATGAGCCAGAGCAAAGTAATGTTTCAGATCCAAATGATCCGTTTGAAACGTTGTTACTGAACCAATCTTTTGAATCACTTCAATGATCCGGATCAGTGAGTCGGTTCCGTAAAGAGTTACACACGCCTAGGCGCTACAGCGGCGTAGTGTTGTGTTTGTGGTTATATCGTCGAGATATTTGTTTTTATTCGCGAATGAAATGTCTGACCAACGGCGACAACATCTTCAACGCTCGATTTATAATACCTACTATAGGGCAAAGAAAATAAATGGCGAGTTTTTTAGAAATTACAATGAACAGAGGCAATGTCCCGACAAATTCTACGGCTACACCAGAATTAGTGTAGAAACTTTTGACTATATTCTTGAAGCTATCAAAGGCGATTTAGAGTCTGAAATTAATCCAAAACTATACAGAGGTATATCTCCAGCAGAAAAATTATACTTGACGCTAAGGTAAGTATAACAATTTCACGTCTGAGGACATTTCCATACGTCACAAAAATAAATAGCACAACACTGCAAAGCAATTAGCAGACGCGCGGGCGGTTGCCGCTTGACTGGAGTGCACCGCTCGTTGCCCGCTCCCGCGCCGCTGTGTTCGAGAATCGGTCCATTTAAATGTACGCTTATGATCCTGCCGCTCCCGCGCCGCCGCCGCCGCGCGCCGCCGCCCGGCTGCCCGCAAGATTCGAGGCAGAGGCCTTGTGTGAACTGACTACAAGCTTACAGTGTGAGTTACTAGAAAAAAAACATTCAGTGTTTGTTAAGTTGCAACATTAAAAATTAAAAAAAAAATTGACAACCATTTTGACTTTGACATTTGTTTATATCGCTCATAGCGCTGCCTGTCTATCTAGTATCTAGTGATTCTAGTGTTAGTCTGCGTATTTTGCTTCAAACGGAAGAACGGTAATTTTATCAAAATATAAATTAAATCTACGAAACTAAAAGATGATCTTTTAAACATGTCTCGATCAGATTTGCCGCCATTCCTACTACAAGAGCTTCCAGATATTACAGAAAGTATAAATTATCCAATACAAAATGTTCAACGCATAAAGGTTAGTCCAAATATTCCCTACGTATCTTTGGCCTTTGTTCAAAATAAATTGGCTAATTGTCTAAAATAGTCTGTAGGATCTATAATTAATAAGCGTACCAGGTTATAATATAAAACTCTTAAAACCTCAATCAAGTGATAAATGTCTTATCAGATGTTGTTTAATTGTTTAAACATAGACACTGTTTTTTAGTAAGCTGTGTTCATAAGAAATCATTAAACTTGTTGAGTTAATGTTTTTAAATTAAATCGTATATTTTTTATATTTTCCATTTAAAACACATGTATATTAAGTAATGATCTTGATAAACATTAGAAAGTGGCTCTATTATGGTATTAGTAGGAAATCGGGTTTATTCCCGGTCGTCCACACCCCGTCGTTCCAACTAGGCATGAGTAGGAAAAAAATTTTTCATTCCTCCCTAGTGGTGATGATTGGAACTTTTTAGTTCCCTCTTGTTCCGCTATAGACTGAGAGTCAAAATGCAGTAATGGGGATTTCAATAAGAGATTTCTCAGATAGTTAAAATGTGCCCAGTGGGGACGACGGGGTGGGGACGACCAGGAATAAAGGGGAAATCATGCTAGTGGGTGGAAAAAATGTTCATATTCCACAGTTTTGAAACCTGATACTATCATTTTTAAATAAACACAATCAACCAAAAGAATCATCACATAAAATCAAAGCATGCCTATCAAAATGGCAATGAACCGGTTTAATAAATAATATTTCCCCACACTAAATGATGCTGGTAAAACAGCTGACATCAGCTCAGTTGCTAAAAAAAAAAACCCACCTAGTTATAATAATAGTAATTTATATAGGCATATAATGATTTTGTAGTACATTAGAAACTTACTTACCAAGTATGCATTATTAATTACATGGTGTACATGCGAATTTTTGTGTGAAGTGCTGCTTTCCTAGCTAGATCACTGTGTTTTGATACTACCATGCTAAACACAAAAGTATCTCAAGAAAAGTAAAATTTCGAGAAAATTTAAGTTTCGCTCTTATTCCCTTTATGATTTGAGGTAAAACTGAGAAAGGAACACTCTTTTAAGGCTTTATTTATTAAGATATCACTATTTGGCTTAGCTCATTGGATGTGTATTTCTTAAAGCTATCCCATGCCATAAAAATCAACTTTAAATTTTTTTTTGAGATACCGCTTTTGAGTTTAGTGTGGCAGTATACTGGTTGAACTGTTCCTCTTCTTTGAGTCCATGATAAATAAATCTATCATGTTAAATGAGTTGGCCCCAGTAAGTTGGTCTGTTGAAACTATTTGAGGTAAGATTTGTTGATTTTGGAGTTAAGTAACTGCATGCAAAATTTTTCACCACAAGGGCTCATTGAAGTTGGCTCAGAAGAATAGTAAGGATCTAGGGATCCTTTGGTTAGACATTATAAACTACCAAAAAAAATATATTTAAGGCTAATAATCTTGATATATATAAATTATGTGTCACTGTGTGCAGTTTCATCCAACTTGAAAGATTGGATAGTTTATATCTCAATTTAATCGCAATATTAATAGTTTATAATGCGAATATTGCCAGGACAAGGTTTGTAAGATAGAAAATTTCGGAAATTTGAAAAAAAATGCACCGGTGCGAAGCTGGGGCGGGTAGCTAGTATTATATAAAATGCCATGCTTAGACTGAAAGCCAACCTCAAGATATTAGTTCATGCTTATCCACAGTTCAAATTCACCCACTGCTGAACATAGGCCTTCCTTTTCACTGGAAAACGTCTGTGTGTCTGGTCACAGCCTTACTCCACCTGTCATCACTGCGTCTTGCCAGGTGTCCTGTCCAAATCCATTTGAGTTCTAATATAATGTTTTCCAATATCAAAGACTTTTGTATGTCTTCAAATGTCAGTGTTTGAAAATTGGTCTATTAGTTTTATGCCATGAAACGCTCCATGGCTCTTTGTGCAATTCACAACCTGTACTCATCCTGCTGCATAAGTGTCCATGTCTCAACACTGCATGTCATGGTGGGCAGAACTGAGGTGGTGCCGCAGAACTCCAGACATTGTGGAATTTTGGCCGATCTCAGAATGTTATCCCCCAGGTTAACGCTCACCCCAGCTTGTATAGCCAAAAGTAAGAACATGGCCAGGAAAAGGCACACCGGTCAAACATTTCCAACTTTTGATTTCCCACTTTAACAGAAGGATTGTGAATTACTGAAGATGTGTGTCATAATCTTTGTCTTGGCTAAATTCAACCTAAGTTCTACCTTAAAAGAGGTATTAGGGTTTCAAAGAATATTCTGGAGAGAATCATTTTTTTTTAACAAAAAGCACTAGGTCCTCTGCAAATCTTAAGTCCCACTTAAGATTTCACAGGTAGACACCATTAATATTAATACCCCAATAGTCCCATTCTAAACTTTTCACGATGTCTGCTAGGACTGCAGTGAAAAGTTTCGGTGAAATGGTGTCGCCCTGTCTCACTACCCACTTGATCAGCAGTGCTATTCTGTAAAAATCTCACCGTGAAAACTAAAGCGAAGTGAGCTGTCATTCCACCTCATGTTAGGGATTGCCCCTATTGATAGCTCACTTCACGGTCAGTTCACCTAAGTTATCACGGTGAGATTTTTACAGAATCGATCGGCTGGAGACAGATAGATGGGTAGAATATTTTTGCTTGAGGAGCTGGGGTGGATCGAATAATCGATTTTCCCAACCGTACGCAAAATACGTGCCGTGGAGTTGCGAACACCAGCAAGTATTACATATACTTACCTACTTACTGTTCGTAATGCCATCATCATCATTACAGCCGAAAGACGTTCACTGCTGGACATAGGCCTCCCCCAAGCACCTCCACTTCGACCGGGTTTGTGCTTCTCGCATCCAACGGGTTCCTGCAGCTTTCACAAGGTCGTCGGTCCACCTTGTGGGAGGCCTTTCAACGCTACATCTTCCGTCCGTTCCGTTTTTCATTATGTACACCATATAAATTACAGATATTAAATGTATTGGGATGATGATGACAATGATTTTTCTTGTATAATTTCAGTACACCTGTTTCGACATATCAAAATCGTTAATAGCATTCGGTGCTACCAGTGGAGGCATTTATGTATTCAACCGAACCCCATGTGAATTTGTACAACTTATACCCAACAAGGTATGTGAACTTACATTATTTGACCAGTAAGTATAAGGAGTAAAAATATTTAGCAATTTTCAAACAATTTCCTTTCTCACATAGCAAGTGCATATCAACCTTTCGAACTGTCCATTTTTAGGGTTCCGTACCTCAAAAGGTAAAACGGAACCCTTATAAGATCACTTCGTTGTCCGTCAGTCAAGACCCTTTTTCTCAGGAACGCGTGGAGTTATCAAGTTGAAATTTATATCAAATATTCAAGGCTACAATCCCTTGCAGCAGTGAAACAATCAAACTTCTAAGTCAGCATTCAAAAGAAACGGGCGTTTATGTTCCGAAATAAAAACCTATAGGGTGCTTCCCGTTTGACGTAGAATCATGAAATTGGCAAGAAGCAATGTCATGTAGCACAAGTAAAGGAACAAATCCGAAAACTAGAAATTTGTAATTACATTACAAAAAAAAAATCCTGTGTTAAACTATGTTCTATGTTCTATGTTAAGGGTTTGGTTTCCGCACTTAGTCCTTCAGTTGGACCATTGTGCGTGGGCCATGGCGGCCGTCGGTGGTTATTCCAACCAGCCCACCTCCCTCCAGAAGCTGATTAGGTCTCCTGGTCTATTGAGAACATCTGTGTACGATCCGGGTGTCCCAAGGGTTTCTGATCTACTCTGGGTGACGCCTGTGCACTCAAAGAGCACATGCGTAACGGTTTCTTCAGCCTCCATGCAAGCTCTGCACAGGGGACTGTCCGTTATGCCTATAGTGTGGAAGTGTTTATTCAGTGAGCAGTGTCCTGTGATGGTCCCCGTCACCAGGCGCAAGCCTTTCCTGTCCAGTCGCAATAAACGTCTGGTTAGCCTGCCATCTAATGATGGCATAGCTTCCTTGGACTGCCTGCAGCCTGGTGACGACGTCCACCAATTTTCTGCTTGTGTATGGGTGTGCTCCTTTAGCCACCTGCGTATTTGGTTGAAGGGGATGGGCACGACAGGTTCCGGTCCACAAACTGACGTACTAGATGCCCTTCTGGCCAGCTCGTCAGCTGCGTCGTTACCTAGCGATCCACTGTGTCCCTTTATCCATTGTAGTGTCACTTTATTGCGGTTCAAAACAGTTACCCGTTCAAGCGCATTGTGACATTCTAGTATTAGGTTCGATGTGATGCATTCCTTCCCTAGGGATTGGAGGACTGAGGCGCTGTCTGAGAGTATGCGAATGCAGGCATCCGTAACTCTTCTGGCTGTTATGGCATAAGCCGCTTGTATTATGCCCACACACTCCGCTTGATAGACAGTGTTGAGCATTCCCAGCGGTCTGGATATTTTTATGTTGAGGTCGTGTGAGAAGACTCCGACTCCAGTTCCACAGTCGGTCTTTGAACCATCAGTATAAATTCTCAGTTCCTTCGGGCCTGAGTAGTCGCACTGCTCCTCTTTAAGCACTATGTTGTAATGCTTTTGAGAGCTGTATTGTTTCGGGGTTTTGTCGCAGGGTGATGCCATCATTGGCTGCCGTTTGATCGCATCTTCTTTTAAACGTATGTGTTTGACCCTAGAGTCTTTGCTTAGGGTACCTGATACATGGAGCCTAAAGGCAGCAAGGGCCGCCTCTTCCCGCACTATGAGGTGTAGGGGCGGCAATCCGAGCATGGCCTGTAGGGCAGCAGTGGGTGTGGTTCTCATGCAGCTAGTGATTGCCACACACGCGAACCGCTGCAGCTTTTCGAGATCTTTTTGTGCTGTGCTCAGGTCTGTCCTGGGCCACCAGACTAGTGAGCCGTATGTAATGATTGGTCGGATGACTGTGGTGTATAGCCAGTGAGTGACCTTGGGGCTAATCCCCCAATTCTTGCCAAGCATTCGCTTGCATTGCCACAGGGATATGCTGGCTTTCGTGGTAATGTAGTTGATATGTTTTGCCCAATTCAGCTGTTTGTCCAAAAAGATGCCCAGGTATTTGGTTTCAGTTGATAGGCTTAGGGTTGTACCAAAGAATCGTGGTAGTTTTAGTGTCGTCAGTTTCCTCTTTTTTGTGAAGAGAACTAATTCAGTTTTTGTGGGGTTCACTGATAGTTGGTGTTTACCACACCAATTCTCTATTATTTTCAGGGCCTGGCGCATTAGGTTGCACAGGGTGTTTTCGTGGGTTCCATTTATTATTATGGTTATGTCGTCGGCGTAGCCTACGGTGAAGTAACCATTATCGTTGAGTTCTTTTATTAGACTGTCTACGACTAGGTTCCATAGAAGCGGCGAAAGGACACCCCCTTGCGGACAGCCCTTCGCCACGATGGCCCTTGTGGTGTCGTTGACAGTCACTTGTACTGCCCTATGTTTGAGCATGTTGGTGATCCAGCCGCTCAGGGACGGGTCTATATTATGTCTGTCTAGGGCCGTGTTGATGCTTTTGAATGTGGTCTTGTCAAAGGCGCCCTCGATGTCAATGAAGGCGGCTAGTGCTGAGCATTTGTGATCCACCGCACATTCAATTTTAGATACCACGCTGTGCAGCGCGGATTCCGTTGATTTGCCTGTGGAGTACGCATGCTGTTGTTTGTGGAGTGGCTTTATCCGTAGAGGCCCGTCTCGGATGTGTCGATCACATAACCTCTCTAGGGTCTTTAGCAGAAAGGATGTGAGGCTTATGGGTCTGTATGCCTTGGGTTGTGTGTAGTCGGCCTTGCCCGGTTTTGGTATGAAGATAACTTTCACTTCGCGCCAGGCTAGGGGTATGTATCTGAGTGCTATACAAGCCCGATAGATTTCTACCAGGTGTGGTGTAATATGGTCAAGCCCCCATTGTAGCAGGGCTGGGAAAATGCCATCTAGTCCTGCGGACTTGTAAGGCTGGAAGGTGTTGATAGCCCACTTTATCCGATCTTCTGTTACTAGACTGTGGGCACTCGACCAGTCCCGCTCCGTTGGGGTCCAGTCGGGCACAGCTTCCCAGGTCCTGTCCTCTAGGAGTTTGCAGCCTGGGAAGTGAGTCTCGAGAAGGACTTTGCTGGTTTCATGGTCCGTTAGTGTGTAGAAGTTGTCGGGTTTTTTCAGCGCGCCAAGGGTTCGGTCCTGATCTGTTGATAGGATTTTCCTTACTCTTGCGGCTTCATTGTTAGTCTCGATGGATTCACAGAATTTCCGCCATGCTGTCCTTCTGGCGGTTCTGATTTGTCTTTTGTATGTGTATTGTGTCTCTTTGTATAGCTCCCAGTCTTCCGGGAGTCTGGTGTTTTTGGCTCTGTTGAATTGCTTTCGTAGTGTATTTCTGAGTTTACCAAGTTCGGCGTTCCACCAGGGATTTCTCTCACTGTTGGTTCGTGGCGCCCTTAGCTTGCAGCATGCATGGTATGCTTCGGTTAAGTATTCCGACAGCTTTGTCACAGTGTATTCAAGTTGTGCGGGTTCTCTTATGTTTGTTTGTATTAGGTGCCTAGTTAGCATCGCGGCTAGGAGGCGCTTATACCCGGGCACGTCGGTGCGCCGCGGATTTCGTCGCGGTACAGGTTTCCTTGTATTAGTGGTTAGTGTGAAGCGAATCCTTCTATGGTCTGAGCAAGAAGGTTCGTTCGATACGTGCCAATTTGTGATAAGATTTGTCGCGTTTTCTGTAGCAAGAGTTAAGTCTATGATCGTTTGTCCTCGGACTGTGACCCAAGTGGGTTCAGAGCCTCGGTTAACGATGTTAAGATTAGTTGAGAATAAATAGGTGGATAGTACCTCTCCTCTGGGGTTCGATGCCTCGCTGCCCCATAGCGGGTGATGGGCATTCGAGTCGGTGCAGATGATCAGGTCCAAATTGGTGAGCTCGCAGTGCTGTACCAGGTCGGCCATTTCTTTCGGCGGGCAGTCTGTGTCCTCGCCCGGCATGTAGACCGAGGCTAGTACAACATCTGGGGATTCAACCTCAGTGTGGAGCCTGACAGCTGTCAGATCTCTGGAACAGAATTGAGTGAGTAGCGTGGTAGGGATGTCTTTGGGTATGTAGACGCAGGATCTAGGTTTGTCTGAGCTGTGTGTATTGAGGATTAGCTTACCTCCGATGTTACTGAGGCCGCATATCCTGTTGTTCCTGATCCACGGCTCTTGGATCAGTGCAATTGTTCGGGGGTTAACCTCCAGTGCCCTGCGTAAGCTAGCCGTGGCAGTCTGGCTATGTTGGAGGTTAGTTTGGATGATGTTTAGTGATGGTGACGGTAAAGAAGGGAGGGGCTTAGTCTGTGGTGGATCCATCGGACACAACCTCCTCCGCCTCCTCTCTGTACTGGCCGTGGTCGTGGTGTTCACCCGGCGACGATGCTAAAAGTTGCTCGTTCCAGCCGGGAGAACTGCTGTGTTAAACTATTTTTTAATACAGTTGCTCAAAAAGTGGCGAATTGCAGGGACGTATAGCGTTCGGGATGTGGGCTATTACATATTCGTGCTTTTTTTTACCTTTCCCGAACTCGTGCGTTCTCTTTCCCAACTGTCAAAATAATGTCTATTAAAAAGAAAAACCAACCATGAAGTTTTTACTAAAAAAATTCATAGAAGTTTTTATGATTCACGCAAATACGTATATTTCTAAAAAGAAGCTACTAATTTGTTTCAATATCAGATTTAATAATTTGATTGAATAAGTTAGGTTAGGTATCATTTCATTTCATCTCATTAAATTTCATTTCCATTTCATATCAATAAAAAAATTCTACTGAAGACTTGGCTGTATGGGCATAGATCCCTTTGCCTACCAGAATGGGTGAAGAAAAAAAATCTCTGCTTATATTCTACGGTTGGCGCCATTTTTCAGAAATTTTCTTTGCGAGTTTTAGTTGTTTGTTGCACAAAATGAGTAATTTCGACCCTAGTTTTTTTGAATTAACACCACCTTATTTTATTAAATTGCTTCATTTTTTCGCAACTGTATTAAAAATAGTCGTTCAGTACACGTGCGAAACCGTCATTGCAACTTGTTCCGACTGTCAACCCTCGCCTTCGGCTGCACCTCGGCTCGGGTAGACATTTGTCGGAACTCTTTGCAATGACAACCTTTCCGCACTTGTAATGAAATATACTATACCTACATACATACATATTTGTTCGGTACCCTCGGTGCGCGAGTCCGACTCGCCGTTGAACGGTTTTTTTTTATTTAAAATCTTTGTAACTTAGTGAGAAAAATAGTTAGATGCAAGTAAAAATTAACCTTAAACTACTTAACATATTTATTCCTGGACTGTACATCTCTGCCTAACCCTTCGAGGAATACAGGCGTGATGTTATGTCTGCCGGGGCAGCGGGATTTTCCGAAAGGGTTACCGCTACCCCGGAACATAAAGGGCTAAGGAAGGAACGCGGGTGGGTTTTGGTCAGTAAGAGTCTGACACTCACTTCTGCTTCACCCAGAGCGGGAGGGATCATTTGATGGTTTCCCATCCATAAAAAAAAGGCGTGATGTTATGTGTTATGCTATAACACAAAACAAAACGAAGGTAAAACCGCCCGGTTTTACCTTATTTCTTTTTTTTTTCTGTTATGTTAAAGTCTCATGTAATAGGGGGCGAGCCTATTGCCATCAACCGGGTGCAAATACAGACTCTGGGCTGCTACTGAGTACTATGCCTGCTAAAGTCTATTCAAACTTATGTTTCAAATGAATATTATGTCAAGTTATAATAATAATAATATAATAATTCTTTATTTTCCAAAAGCCATAACAGTACAAGGAGTAAAAACTAAGAGGACATAAGGCTTATAACTAGGTCACAAAAATTTTATTTCTCTGACTCCTAAACTAGGTGTATGTGCCTGTGTCTTAGGAGTCAGTGATTCTCCGAAATAGACTAGACAAGCCATAATATAATAAATCGGGACGTTAAAGCAACTAGCAAATGGTCTAAAAGAAAACAGAATATAATTTAGTTAAATAAAACACAAAATGAATAACTTTTAACTGTGTGGTGAGGTGAATAAATGTAGGGTCCGAGTGCGTGTATGTGTGAGGGTGTGTGTGCGTGTGTGTCTGTGTAGTGAGAAAGAATAGGGTGAAACCAGTAAATATCCGTAAGATTTAGACTAATATTTATATGTATTGTAACCTTATCATTTTAAATTACCCAGCAGAAGATCCTCAGTGTCATCACAACTCAGTGTTAGTAGATAATCTCTAAGTAAGTTTTTGCATTTATATTTAGGACACGAAAAAATTTTAAGCTTTTTATTTAGTAGGTTGTACATATTTATGCTATTAACGTAGAACTGGCGTTTGGCAAAGGCAGTTCTATGGCGTTCGCGAGGAAAAACGTTATGCTTAAGTCTGCCAGTTGGTTCCTTTGGAGGGCGGCCAGAGTGCTTGCGTAGAGTCGACAGGAGCACATAAAGTTGCCTGACCGTGAGTACCTTGCAATCGGAATAGAGCTGCACAGTGGGATACCTACGGGGAAGAGAGAGCATTACCTTAAGGACAGCTCTCTGGGCTCTCTCAAGGCGGATAAAAACATTTTGGGTGGCACCACCCCAGACGGGCAGGCAGTACGTTAGGACAGATCGGCATAGGGCAAAATATACTAATTTTAGCGTTTCATTATCAGCAGAGTTTCGTAACTTCTTGAAAACATATATTAGCTTCCGTATGCGGGACGTGACCTTTGCTATATGGGGGTGCCAGTTGAGATGCTGATCGATGAGTACTCCTAGATACCTCACGCAAGTGGATTTGGTAAGGAAGTGGCAGGTACACTGTGTTAAGGGTCCGCAAGCATGCGCTTTTAAGGTAAAGGAGTTTGAGGGACACAGATTGGACCGAAAGGAAAATGGAACATATACCGATTTATCAACATTTAAGGTGAGCAAGTTGTCGGCCAAACATTTCATTACGGCGGATAGTGCAGCCTCGGCGTTTTGGTATGTCTGGGGCCAGTCAGCACCATCTACAACAAGGGCGGTGTCATCCGCGTACGCAAATATCTTACAATTTTCCAGAGGCAGTTTGCAGAGTTCATTAATATAAATGAGAAAGAGCGTAGGCCCCAGAATGCTGCCTTGTGGGACGCCGTATGTGATTGGAAGCTCGTCACTTTGATATGGGCCGATTTTCACTCTTTGGGTACGATCGCTTAGATAATCTGCAAAGATTTTCAAAGCGTGTCCACGTATACCGATGTTTTCCATTTTACTCAATAAGAACTGGGCAGAAACGGTGTCAAACGCCTTTGACAGATCAAGGAAAATTCCCAGGCATTTGCGTTTTCTATCAAGCGTTCTAGCCACGAGACTAGTCAAATCCATGACTGCGTCTTCAGTGCTAACACCATTTCTGAAACCAAATTGGTTATTCGCTAAGATGTTGTTTGCGTTGAGAAAACTGGTCAGGTTCTTATTCAGTATTCGTTCTAGAATCTTTGACATCGCTGTTAGAATCGAGATTGGACGGTAGTTGTTGACGTCATCTCTGCGACCAGATTTGTGAATGGGGTGAACTACAGCTTTTTTAAACACCGTTGGAAAGACACCTCCCGTTATAGACAAATTACAGATATGTGTAATAACTGGAACTAATACGCATCTCGAGGCCTTTATTATTTTAGATGGTATACAGTCTACCCCAGTAGCACAATCAGACCTAAGACCTAAAATAATGGAGTCAACAGCGTCTTCGGTTACCTCGAAGAGAGCCATTGAGCTACACGTATTTGAATTCGATACAGAATTGGGCACTATTGAGGGTGATTTAAATTTCGATGCCAATTTACTGCCTACACTAGCAAAAAAATTGTTGACGTGATTAAGCGAGGATTTAGGATTATCAAATAAATGTAGCAAGTCAATAGAGGGAGAAGATTGAGTTTGAAGATCTGAGATTTTCTTAATAACATTCCAAGTAGCTTTAACATTATTTTTTGCATTACGAAACTGTTCTTTTTCATACGCGCGTTTAAGTTTTTTCAGCAAGGAATTACAAAAATTACGATAGCGATTGTAGGTGATTTTTAATATTAAATTATCATCTGACTTTTTGAGTTTGACATGCATGCAGTCACGGTGTCGTATACAGCGAAGGAGGCCCGGCGTAATCCAGGGCTTCAGATTACGTTCTCTTCTAGGAACAGTTTGTTCCCGGGTGTGCTTTAGGACAATAGAGGAGAGATTACCTATTAACGCATCTGCAGCATCATTAGGATCCGACATTGACAGGATTGGAGACCAGTCATGAGTTTTGATATTCTCTATAGCGGCTTCGTAGTTTATTTTAGATCTAATACGGGTCACATCTGAGTTGGCACTCCTGGTTTGTAGAAACAATAGTAGCGGTTCGTGATCTGTTATGGATGATTCAATAACGAAAGTCGTGGCGGATTTATTTGTTTTAAGTAAAATGTGGTCTAAACAGTTTGCGAGCCGTGTCGGATACTGATGAGCTGGCAGAAGTCCGTTAGAGGCAGCACAGGTTAAATACTCATCTGAGTGACTGTCATTGTTGTCAGCCTTAATATCAATGTTGATATCACCAATCAGGACCACGGAAAGAGTTGTTAATTTGAGTACGTTATCGAGGCTGTCAACAAAATTGTCAATGTTTTTAAAAGAAGGAGGGCGATAAATAGCAACTATAGTAACATCCTCTATGCGACAAATAAGACAGTTCGCGTCAGCAAAATGCGGTTCCTTAACGTCAGCATTAAGGGAAGATTTAACATAGATAGCACACCCGTCATTTTGGTTATATGTGTTTTTAGTGCAGTAAGACGTGAATCCGTCCAAGGTCGGCAAGTGTGAAAGTTTGCTTAACCAACACTCGGTGAGAACGAGCACGTCGCTCTGGAAACCCAATAATCGCATAAGCACCGAAACTTCATCAAAATTTTTTGAAATGCTTCGTATGTTAATATGTAATACTTTTAAACCTTTTGTCGGGTCTTTCATAAACTGCGCGCAATTCTCAGGTTTACACTTGAACGATTTAGAAATTCGAAGCGCGTCAATTTCATCATTAATAATATCTAGATTAGCCATTTGTTATTAGGATATGCCAGAAAGTTGAACGAAGAAGGAGGCAAAAGGATGGAAAATTATAACCTCCATTTTTCTTTCGCCGTAGTCGGGAAAAACAGGTTAGTATTACATGCTGTGTAGCAAACTTATAGACAAAGATATTTATGAACAAAAATGTTTGAACTACTGATATTTTATGGTAGGTATTAATTTGATAGGTACTTGCATTAGCGTGTATGGTGATGGGATAAATTATTTTGTTTTTTAGTATGTAGACTTGTTTATATGTAGTTTGTGTGCGTTGATTTATTGTATGTAAGGTGAATAACATAAAAGTAAGTAAGTGTGTATCGCGTGTGTTTGGTGTAAAAGTTAATTTTAAATTAATAATAAAAAATAAGCAAGGAATGAAAACTAAAGAAAAAATATAGAAAATAGGAACATTCAGTGATAGTCAGATGATGTGATTTGGGCTATCCAGGTTAGTGAGGCATTTTTCAGAGCTTACAAGAATCTGTTTCTCTCCCTCTATCTTGCGCAGGAATATATTGCCATTGGAGATCCAGCAGAACTTATAGGTGTTTTTGTTGGCGAACTCTCTGGCTTGGTAGAAAAGTTTTTTTGTGTTTGCTGGTAGGTGTTCAGAGATGTACACCGGATGACGATCTCCCGGCAAACCCAGGATTGCAGAGTTTAATCTATCGTCTTTTCCTTTCCCTTTGTTGAACGCACGCACGGCTGACAAGACGGTCTGCTTAGTTTGTACAGTCGAGAATTCCGCTATTATTGGGCGCGGCGAAGTTGACGTGGTAGATTTCCCAGGAAGACGATAAATATCGCGCAGCTCTGTTTCGCCAATACGAACACCAATAGCTGTGCCTACGCCACACACCGTTTTTAATAGACTGGTGCTTGACTCGGAAATTGCTTGCGGGATGTTACGTATTTCTATGGCCGACGATCTCGCTTTGTGTTGAAGATCTACTATTTTCCGTTCAAGTGACTCAATGTGGGATTGCTGCTCGCGTCGCTCCTTCCTCAATGTATCAACTTCCATCTTTAAATCTTCAAACTGTTTATTAAAAAAATCAATGGACTGAACGATATCGGCGTTTGACTTACGTATTTCAGAGTTGGATGCCTGTATTTTAGCATTTTGAATTTTTATTTCTTTAATATTCGAGGAGAGCTCAGCTATTAAAGTTTTTTGATCCGCCAGTAGTTCCGCAATTCTATCATCCTGCTCTTTCTTCCACTTTGCAAGAATATCTTGTAGCTCCTGTGTTTCTAGGAAGTTGATCTCTGCTGAGCAGCCTTGCGGTGAGGTATTATTACGCTGACGTTTATTTCTACTGGTGTTTTTTACATAGTCGCACGCCGCTGTTACGGCCGTGGTGATATCCGGCTCTGAGCGTGTTTGGGTCTGGCTTATGCTACAAATCGGTGTCCTAGGGGTTTGGGGTGGGGTACGTTGTATCCCTGCCATGTTAACAACCAAAATTAATATTGGGTTGAAGGCAAATATAAATAATAATACACAGGCGGACCGTCATAAACAATACAACACCAATAATAACAAGCAGCAGCGAGAGCGTAGCCGATACAGTTCACGTTGTCGATTCGTAGCACAGGCGCGCGACGTAGCAGCGCGCGCGGTGCTAGCGTAGCAGCGGTGACTCACACTCGTAGCTCGTAGCGCACCGTAGTTTTAGGCGATGTGACAATTGTCTCGATGGCGCGATACGTAAGCGGTCCGGTCACTAGTCACTTGGGTGATGGTTCGAGTCCGACGAATCACAGTCACTTTTTCAAATTCACTTTGAAGCGTTTAGAGCACTATTATTTATGTCTCTTTCAAGGACCACCCAGTGGGAGGGGCCCTCAGGTAAGATCACGCTAAGTGTAACAAGGAATTGAAAATAACAACAATCAACCAATCACAGACTACAATGCACGAGCAAACGACACAATTATCAACTTTAATTTAATGGTAATAATTAAGTTGATTTCAGAGTGACCAGCACTATTGAAAAAGTTGTGAAAATGTTTGAAGTTGTAGCGTAAACTGAACTTTATTGTGTAGGATTTAAAGTTATTTTTCCATAAACTCATATTTGTTTGCATTTTTGGTAAATAAATCGAGAATGCAGATTGCATGTGTTGTGGTATAAGTTACATACCACAACACATGTGTGGTGGTATTCCGTTCCATTAATGTGAATGTCCTTTAATGCAGTGCTTAAATTTCCAGGATGGGGCAATCACCCGTGTGGCTATATCCACAGATGAGAAACACATTGGTTTTGCCAATGGTCGAGGTTTGGCCACAGTTGCAGGATGTAACCAATCCCTCAGTAGTAGCCACTCTACCGTTATATCTAAAGAACACCAAGGGAACGAGATTACCGCCATGATCTGGAGCACCAATCATATGCTGTTCATGGGAGATGATGTGGGGAAAATATCTGTGTTACAGCCACAGAACTTTATTGTAAGTAGTTTTTTATTTACTAAGCCCCTCATCATCATATGCCTAGCCTTTTCCCAACTATGTTGGGGTTAGCTTCCTGTCTAACTGAATGCAGCAATACCAGTAATTTACATGGAGCGACTGCTTCTCTGACCTCCTCAACCCAGTTACTGGGTAACACAATACCAATGTCAAAAGTCAAAGCATTTATTTCAATAAAAACTAAAACCCGACTACAGAAAAGGATGAAACAAGAAAGTATCTTCCCGTAGTCGCATGCTGCCATGGCTTATAAGTATGTAGTACAGCGGCATGCGACCACGGGAAGGTACTTTGTTGTGTCATCTTTCTCAGTACCTAGTCGGGTTTTAGTTTTAAAATCTAAAGTTTAAAAAAAAATTAAAACTTCGAAATACTGGTTGTCGGACTTACTACTTGTAAGGCCTTATCATTTCTATACTGCTGTTTTATATGGTGCTGCTGGGGTATAAAGGGGAATACAATTGATATACTATAAATAAGTAGTTAAATGTTTGCCATGAACTTAATAAAATTTTTCAGACTTGGAACACAACAGATTAGGTTAGGGATAAACCGATTGACTACAATGACATGCAGGATGTCGATTTTATATTAAAATAAAACAATTGTTATGGAGTATAAAGTTAATTTACATAACAATGATGCCTCACTTGTTCAGACATGAAAACAATAAGATAATATTCCGGTTTGACATGTGGTTAATATAAAATAGTTTCGTTTTGTTGTGTATTCAATTGCTCTCAAGGACAATATTTCATTTTAACACACGGAATTATTGTGGCTAAACAAGTATTGTTAATAAATTACCTAAGTATTTCTTCTGAAGACCCTAAGGCATTTATATATCTACTAGCTTCTGCCCGCGACTTCGTCCGCGTGAAAGTTTTTGTTCCTGTACAGGCCGCTAGCCCGTACAGTTTAGTTTTAGTTTGTTGAAGTAGACGGGATGTAGCCAGGGAATAAAACCACTGTATTGTGTCCGTGCTACCGGAGTGAATTTATTGTTTACACTGGTCTTACAAAAGATTAACCTAAATAACATCGACTACGCGTGTAAGGAAAATTGCATAATCGACGAAACAATTTAATGCTAAGTAGTGAATAAAGTTAAACAATTAAAATCGTGTGGCGATGCTCGTACAGTTCCCCCGACCTACCCCGTCGCAAAGTACTAACTTTAGTATTGACTTTTTTCTTTTTGCTCTTTTCCTAAGGGTTCTAGCGTGATGTTTAATAGCCTATAGCCTTCCTCGAGAATTGGGCTACTAAATGCAAAAAGATTTTTATAAATCCGACCGATACTTCTAGAGATTAGAGCTTTCAAACAAACAACCTCTTAAACTTTATTATTGGTACCTATTATTTTAAAACTGTGATATCTCCTAAGATATTCATTGAAATCAAATGATGTCAAAGGCAATTTTGTTCAAAATTAAATACGTGTGATGAATAAAGTATTCATTTGGATGTATTAATATCATGTTTATAAAAAACCTTCGCAAGTAATGCATTATTTTAGAACAAATTTGATTATCATAAAAAAGGTTACAGTGAGTCAACCTTAAAAGATAGACATATGCTGTCGCGGACTTTTTTTTAGAAATTTTAAGGTGGAACAATTCCGTCATACATTGTTTTTGCGTAAGTTTAACCGTTTACGCACCGCACGCAACGGAAGCTCTCAAAAGGAATAATTTTTCCCGTTTTTGCAATATTTTTCATTGCTGCGACTCTCCTATTGGTTGTAGCGTGATGTTATATAGCCTATAGCATTCCTCGATAAATCGACTATCTAACACAAATAGATTTTTTTTAAATAGGTCCAGTAGTTTCGGAGCCTATTTCAAACAAACAAACAAATCTTTCCTCTTTATAATATTAGTGTAGATTATGAATGTTAACAATTAAAGTGTTCAATTGTTTAGCGCTAGCGATTTCACTGTACAATTAGCTACCTGCAATCTTTAGGTTACAATATTGTTGCTTCTTGTGTAACACTACGCAAAGCAGTAAGTATCAATTTACAAGTCTCAGAAACCAAAAAAACCTTCTCACAGACAGTAGGGGGTCCCATTATATGGGACCTGGAAAAATATAGGTTATTTATTATATTTTATGCTAGAGCTATTTGTGCAAATATTTATTAATATATTTTTTTTTCAATTTGCGCTATCTCCGTCACTGCAACTGATGGAGATAGCGCCCCCCTGCCTATTCCGGATAATATAGAAATAATTACATTTTTTCAGGCTAAAACAATGTTCCAGAGCTCATCATTAACAATAATGAGTTTGGATTCTCGGATTTGTCAACTGGATATGAAGTCATGCATGCTCCTGGTATCCACCCTAACAAGGTGTTACATCTGTGATACGTCTCGAGAACAGTACCGACAGATAGGCCAGAAACTTCGGGACGGAGAGTTTGGTGCCTGCTTCGTCAACAAAGAAACTAAGACCGAGCAACATGCATCCAACCCAACACAAGACTTTACAGAAGTCAGAAAATATAACATAGTCAGTGATGAGTCCGGTTTCGCTGTAGGCAAAGACCTGGAGAATACATTGATATTGTGTGCAAGACCATCTTCTAGAGTATGGGAAGCCACGATAGATGGAACTGTTATACGGACTCATCAGTTCAAACAAGTACTTGCAAAGAAACCAATGACACTTGTGTCAAATGAATCTTACCAGAACGAGAAAGTCTTCATAGATGAAGTCGCCACCGACAGTGAAGGACAATCGGTGAATTTCCCCAAAATTGTTGCAACAAACGGTGCCATATTTTCGTTTAGAAAGAATGCTTTGTATTTCCTAAATATTTATGATGTTGATCATACAATTTGGTTTGACAATTATAAAGATATCGTCGATTGTAAAGTGTATCATGACATCCTGTATGTATGGCTGTCTAACGGCTCTCTAGTAAACTTGAAATACATGAAAGTGGACAAGTTCTTAGTCAAGTGTTATGTTGAAGAGAAATATGTGCTATGTGCAGAACTGTGTGCCTTGTTTAGTGATTATTTGTTGGCGAATAATTTGTCACCGAAATTGCATATCTTAGTGAGCTTGAAAGATAAATTAGACAATGAAGCGTTGCTGAACAGCATTAAAGATGTTCTAGATAAGTTTGACGGTTTAAAGGCTAATGATGCTACCCAAATGAAATCGGGAATATACATAGTTGACAACACTTATCACGCGCAGTCATCGTTGCTAGAGAGCGACACAAAACTGAACGAAGACTTCAAATTCAGCTCTCTACCACCAGAAGCAATGCAGACGTTAAAAGATCTGAGCGTGAGCGTGTCTGATAAATTAAATAATAGCAAAAAGAAGTTAAAGGAGAAATGGGAAGACTTTGAAGGGAAAATGAAACATCTTAGCGTTGATAAGCACCAGGAAGTAAAAGACACACCGATTATAGAAAGAAAAGAGACACAAGATCTCATAAAACAAATTGCAGCAGATGAAACACTTAAACAAACATCACATGTATTTGATAATGAAATCATTTACAAAGAATCTAGTCAAAAAGCCATAGAAGTAGACAATAATAGTTTAGAAAGAGATAAAGTGAATAAAACTTTATATCAATATTATAAATTAAGCATAGTTGGTAAGGAAACAGATCGATCGAATTTAGTTGCTACTATCGAAAATTATGCCTGTGATATTAGACGGATCTACACTCTTATGTTACAATTAGAAAGTTATTGTATTAATATAGGAGCTTTCGATGAATCTAAATTTGTACCTAATAATATTTTTCTCAGTTACCTTAATGAATCACAGAAAAAAGATGAATTACTCGATTCTATTATCAAAGACGAAACATTATACAAATACTTTGTAGATTCATGTATATCTGTGAATATGAAAAGTCAGAAACTGTCAAACATTGGTTGCGAATGTGGATTCCCTCTGCCGTACTCTAGAACTCATCAAGCACCAATATTTTCTGAGCTTATAGACGAATTTATAGAGAAGCAGTGGTCAAGTCAAACAAGGAACCAATGTTACGATATTTGTAAACGGATGCCTTACTTGTGGAGGAAGATTCTATATTTGAGGAGAAACGAAGACTTGTTGAATATATTGAGGATATTATTGCAAATGTTGGATGAAGGTTTACTACATTCTTTTCTGCCCCAGTTTACTTTGGATATTTGGGAGCGCACCGTGCAGTTGTATGCTACACTACATGCAAATATGTGTTTAAATTGTTCAAAGAAGTTCAATCACATCTCTGTGAGGGATACGTTGAGTTGGGATGATGTTGGGGCACTTATGATCAAGTCTATTGGTGGTAAAAATGGCATAAAAGTCATGGAAAAATACGCGAGCCTTATAGACGAAGGAGCACTCACTGTGAAGTTCTATCACACGTGTCTGATGGTGACTATGTATGAGAAATATGACGTCACTATTACTGGACAGTTAACGGACACCTTGTATAGTTGTTATAATTTTGAAGACTCCAGGATAGAGGTGAGGATACCATTTTTATGACATGGTTTTTGTGCTTAGAGCATCATAAGAATATTGCATCATTAGTGGCATTTTGTTGGCTTCCACAAAGGAGATCGGACGTGGGTGGCCCAAATGGCGTCTGTGCATGACGCTTATTTCATTTGAAAGTTCATTAACTAAGCTTACTTTTTTTGTATGGGTACAAAAAAATCTAACCTGGGAGAAAAAAGTTATAGTGTGTTTTAAAATACTCATATATCGAGCTATTTTCAACTATTTACTCAATTAAATCTATTTCTTTTAACTTAATAATTATGTTTGAATAATACTCTGTTTTTGAAAAAGTATTTAAAAGTGTTTCAATAAAACTCTGTTTCTGAGAAAGGATCTAAAAATTCAATAATTGAAAAAGAAAACATAAAATAACCGACTATACAATATATTACATCGTAAGTATTTTGACTGAACTAAACTAACAATATATTGTCCAGAAACGCTGCAGGATGTTAGTATGTTCTCGAAACGAGCCCACCCGAGATACTACACTACGCTCATGATGTGGGCGCAACCTCCGACTGTCCTTTTCCATAAGATACAACTACATTAATAATGTTGAATACCCTGTAATCCTTCCTCCTCCTTATACATTATATATTTGTATAATATTTCTTCAACTTCACGTGACGTGACTGAATGCGACTTCGCAGTAGTATCAAGCCATTTTGCTCCGTTCCAAAATGCTCAAGATCTGCGGGTGGTTGATCGTCTCTAAAGACTTCAATATGATAAATACCACTTCTGGCATGCTCGCTATAATAGCTCCGAGCCAGTTTGAGTTGGTATGTGCCAATGGCAAATAAAATCAGTTCATCCTGTGTCAATCGCGGAAAGCGAGCCAATTCCGGAATATTTCCTGAAATACTCTGAAAACGTACATGTTGCCTATTCAGGTTTTTGGCAGTCACGTATTCTGCTAAGTTATTAGGAGTGTTTGTTGAGTTGCTTACAATAAATAGTGCTATGGTAGTCGTGCCGTCAACTGTACTAGTTTGCAGCCCAAAAATTGATGCCTACCTTTATATTTATTTATATCTACCAACATTCATGCCTTTACCTACTTTCTTATTGCGACTAAACTAAGAACAGCAATAGCTAACCTTAAATTATCTATCGGCTAAAATAAATAGTTTCAGCTAGTTTGGTATACCTTATATATATAACAATAATATAGGTACTTAGACGTATTTGACGTACCTCTCGTTGACCGATTACCGCCTGCACATATGCTGCAATGCCTTGATTTGCTTCAAACAGAGCTTGGGTCACGGTTTAACTCTGTTTTCTTAGCACAGAACGATTGCAAAGTGATACGACCGAGTGCTGGTGTGACGTGCCTCATCACACCGGCACTCGGTTGTATCATGTTGCAAAAGTAGGTAATCAATCCAAAACTGGTAAGAAGAATCACACCAGGGTAATCGAGAAGAAATCGGACAGTTGAAGTAAACACGCCAAGGTCGTCAGAAAGCAATCAAACACATCAATATTAAACCCAGCTGGTAAACAGTGGACGAATAACAGAATAGGTAACGCAGTTCAAGCACAATCGCATCAAACAGCAGCGAGTGGAGAGAGTGACTGCCAGTAACAGTCACTGTCGTTGGCACTCATTCTCTACGCTCGCTTGTCTCGTTCGTAGTCTGCGGACAGTGGTGATTGACTTGATCATGGAGCAAAGGGAAGGGGAACGAACTACTGCGCTGCGCCAGCGTTGCGTCTTTTTTCCTTTCCTACTAAATCGCGCAGCGACAGCCATAACATTTTTGTCCCTTTTCTAATGTTAACGCAAAAAATACCACGTGTATATTTTGTCTTTCTCATGTTGGCGCAAAAAATACCACATTGGAGTTGTGCTGGGCGCGCGCGTTACTCGAGCGTGCGACCGACGCAAACGCCGCGTGGCGCCGCGTCCGTGCTGTGCACACGCGCGCGCTGGTAGAACGCGATGTGCGCGCCGCGTCGGTCGCACGCTCGAGCAACGCGCCCGGCGCACCCCCAATGTGGGGGGCTTTATGTTAGGCAACATCAAACATACCATATTAGGTTAAAATAAATAGATTTAATTGATAGATAGTACAAAATAACCCGATATATTAAGATTATGTAATATACGCAGTAACATTTTTCTCCCAGGATAGATTTTTTTGTACCCATACAAAAAAAAGTAAGCTTAGTTATTGAACTTTCAAATGAAATGAGCGTCATGCTCCGACGCCACTTGGGCCAGAGCCCATACAAAAATGTCCGATCTCCTTTTCTCTTAAAATATGTTCCGATGCTGATAGATTAGAGTCGACCTACGTACCTTTTCATGCTGCCTCTTGCAAAATGTGGCTCTTATATTATTTTATGTGATTCCGATTCAATCAATTAACTCAGTCTTTAGCTATGCTACAACACCTGAGGGGTAATTTCCCTAATTTTAAGAACCTTCAAAATCTGATCTCAGTCTCTGTCTGTCAACAATATCTATATTTTCCTACATTTTTGACGAGTTTTTGACATTGATTGTCGCTGACTATATTTTGAACGTTTGTAATTACGAGAATTGGACTTCTAGTTCACCGTATTTGGTTCGTCCCAGCCACCTTTAAAGCCGTTTTCTCTGGACCATGTAATATTCTATCTTACTGAGTAATGCAATTTTGCTCATTTTCAGATGTGCAGACTTCTACGCAGCACCTTAAATGGGAAATCCAAGAATACAGCGCTACCAATAGTTGCGGCAGCAAAGTCCAAACATTGGGGCCTGCGGCCACTTACTGCAACCAAATCTACCGGAGACAGCGAATCTACAGAAGAGTACATAACGGACGTATCTATCAGCAATATATTAGACAATTTATCCTTTATCAATAATAACGTAACAGATTGTGTATTATGTGGGTTGCCACTACAAAATATCGTTCTAATCAAAGATGGCGGACTCTGGGTTTTTAAGTGTGGTCATACTTTTCACGGTGCGTGTTTAGATTTGAACAAAGTGAAGCTATGTCCTTCGTGTTCGCCTGTTAAATGAATTTTATTATATAGGGGCTTAGCCAATGAGCACAATTAATTTATTATTTGATTTACTTTAAGGCTTGTTATGATCTTTTTAGTATAACATAATTATAAAGCCAGTGTTATATCTTTTTGCCTTTTTGAAGTGATTTTTGGAATATGTTTTGTTTGTAGCGTATGATATTATATTATTATGAAATGTTGGAGTACTGTATTGCGATCTCGAACGACTTTCTGCTACCAATAGCTATTAAAATGGGATATGGATCCTTGAAATATACAGCTTTTTACAAGTACATTTTTGATTTAAGTGTTTTCCCGTATTGTTTTATTGATAAGTAATTTTTATAAATAAGTTTTTTGTATGTATGCGGTCAAGTGCGAGTCGGACTTGCGCACGAAGGGTTCCGTACCACCGTACAATATTTCGCACTGCATATTTTATTAAACACGTTTCTTATATAAAATAAAGTTAAATATTACATTTTTATTTTTAACTTTATTTTTGTCATTGTTGTTGTCACATGTTACAGTGGCCATAGTATTCACTATAGTCGGACTTTTAATTGGCTGCAGTAACACGACAGCTGTTATGTATGTTACCACTTTTTAACGAAATTTAAATAGTGATGTGACAAAATATCGATTCATTCAAGTAACATTCAGTTCAAAATCGATTCATGTTAAATTGATTTTATAAAAAAGGATAATATTATTAGAAAATGATATTTAAAATGAAATTCAGGATAATATTAATTTACAACAAAAACATTGAGCCTAATTACTGTTCTGTCATCACATCAATGATTGGATTGGATTTATAAAAAAACATTAATTCTCATCACAAACATATCTTTAAATATTCTTATTTTAGAGGTTTTTGATGTTTTGCAAATAATCCTGTATAGTACACGTTAAAAAAAATGTTTCTTAGATCGATATAGTAGGAGTTTAGAGTAAACATTTAAACAAAATTATCTTTAGTAGACTATACAAGGTGCCCCGAGGCAAATGCAACTAGAAAAAATAAGGTTCCAACTTTGATTTTGTGCAGTATCATTTTTATTGTAAATTTACTTTATTTGATTAATCTACCCGATTTACAATTTCATTAATATTATATTTAACCTAGTTCTGAAAAGAAAGTCCTTAAGGAATTGATATAATTAAACGATTTCTAGTAGGGGTAGAAAAAGTTGCAATTACCCCGATAAGGGGAAAATGCAACTAATGACAATCGTAGTGTATCTGTTAGTCTTAAAATTATAATATAACAAAGATATTCAACGCAACGTGATAACGTAGGCGAATTTGAAACGTAAGTTCACGTACCTAAGCTCAGTTTGGAGTAAAACAAATATTTCCTAATTTCAGGGGCAATTGCAACTATTTCGTTAATAGTTAGTGTTGTGAATTTACTTTTCACTTTTGTCGATAATCGAATTTTATTGAATGTTTGATACGAGAAAAATAGAAATAACAGCAGGATATATGGCACAGTGTTTTAATAGCAAAAGAAAAAAACTTACGAGTTGTCAGTCTTTATAATTGAGAAGTAACATTTAACAATCATACTAAAAAATTACACAAACATAGGAATTTCTTGTTCCTAAGGAACATTAAGTTACATTTTAATTTGCTGAGTACCTACTTAGCATGAAACAAAACTTACAGAGTTGTCAGTCTTTAATATTATGAAAAGTAACAATTATTTACAATCACAGTAAAAAATCACACAAACAGGAATTTCTTGTTCCTAAGAAATATTAAATAACATTTTAATTTACAATATTATAATCAAACAATAAAAAAGTAACAAAACTTACGAGTTGACAGTCTTTATAATTGAGAAGTAACATTTAACAATCACAGTAAAAAATTACACAAACATAGGAATTTCTTGTTCCTAAGGAACATTAAGTTACATTTTAATTTGCTGAGTACCTACTTAGCATAAAACAAAACTTACAGAGTTGTCAGTCTTTAATATTATGAAAAGTAACAATTATTTACAATCACAGTAAAAAATCACACAAACAGGAATTTCTTGTTCCTAAGAAATATTAAATAACATTTTAATTTACAATATTATAATCAAACAATAAAAAGTAACAAAACTTACGAGTTGACAGTTTTTATAAATTGAGAAGTAACATTTAACAATCACAGTAAAAAATCACACAAACATAGGAATTTCTTGTTCCTAAGGAACATTAAGTTACATTTTTATTTACTAAATACCTACTAATAATCAAACAATTAAAAAACAACAATTACTCTATATATTATTTATATAAGTATATAACTAAACAGAGGGCCTAGACTAGTGTCAAACGATAAACGAAAACGCTCTGTAGTCTTTAATAGAAATTACAGGTTGTCTTTGATAGTTTTTCAACTATTGTAAGCTCTAGAGCAAATACTACAGAGCGTTTTCGTTTATCGTTTGCCACTTGTCTAGACCCTCTGAGGCACTAGCACGAGTGCATAACGTAAACGTAAAGTAAATACGCCGATTTTGAATCTAAAAAACAATTACAGTCTAATTTTTGGCGAAAAGCAAAATCAGTAATTCTCATAGACTTAAATAAATCCATAATATTGAATTAATTTTATATGCGAAACGAGTATTTTCAAATTTAAAATCGAAGTATTTACTTCACGTTTAAGTCGTGTACTCGTGCTAGCGCCTCTAAATAGTTTTAGTTTACTTACTTATACTCAACAACATCAATATCATTAGGAAAAATTACTTGTGAGTTATCATAAATGAAAGTAGGATTTGGGAGGCAAGTTATTACGTCACTTTTATCAATGATAGAAATGTCGTTATCAATCAATTTATATTCCCTCTTACTTTTTTGTGACTTAAATCCTTGAACAACAAATTTGTCATCAGTGATATTCTCTACTAAGCATACATATTTGTATGACTTTTTCCCCTTAGAAGACTCAAATTTCGCCAAAACAAATTCACCTATTTTTGGGTAAAGATTAGATGAATATTGTGTGCTAGATGTTGATGGTTCAGAATCTATGACTATTCGTTTATTTATATTTATTATTCTTTTTGATTTTGTTTTCTTTTTATTTTTCTCTTGTTTTTTTTTCCTTTTTGATACGTGCAATAACATCCGTTTTTTCCTTTTCATTAACATTTTCTTTATTTGAAATATGCGCCTTTTCTGTTTGGTTATTTATTTCTTCCTTGAATAAATTTTCCTCTTCCAGATTACCTGTTATATTTTGGTTATTTGTATCTGTTATAGTCAATGGGCCAAAACTATCGTCTTCAGATTGTGCTTCTTCCAAAGTATTTTGGCGCCAGGAATCAATGTCTTCTAGTTCTATAGAGCTGTTTGACGTATAGGAGCACACGCTGTCACTATCCGATATTTCACGTCTTGTTGTTTTTCTGATAATTTTTGTTTTCTTTTGTTTTCGTGGTTTTTTTTAGGATTATTTGGTTTATTTATTTTGTTCAAGATTTTTTGTGCTTTTTTTAATTTCGCTTCTTCTTTTTCTTCTTTCTCTTTTCGAATACGACTCATTACATCTTTAGAAGTTAATATTTCAGCACCATTAATGCGTTTCTTTGGATTTCTTGGTGGATCATTGCGAGCTATTGTTTTTAAAACTAATTCTTCAAAAGATACACGTTCCTTCATACTATTTTGGTTTTCCATTGGCTTTACCACTTTGCATTCCAATATTTTTACTCCAGATGACCAAGCTGTTTTAGTCTGGTTTATTTTTGGTGGCAGTGTAAAAGTTTTAGTATCTTTTACAATCCAGGACTTCACACAAGGGGCTTCTACAGTTTCTTCACAATTGTCTCGGTCCTTTTGTTTAAAATAGCTATCTTTTTCCTCTATAGCCTCTACTTCTTTGTCTTTGATTTCAATACCACCAATAATTTGTTTATTTAATAATTTTATAACTAAACTTAAAAGGCTTGGCAATTGTGGGTCATAATCATTTCGGTTGACGACATTTGAAATCTGTTCTTCTGGTTGCTCTTCAACTCGATCTAGTCCATTTGATATCTGTTCTTCTGGTTGCTCTTGTACTTGATCTAGTCCTAAAGACTGTTGCTGTAGATGATGTTCCCATTTAGACCATGACAACGCATCAAAATCGTTTTTCGAGATGGCGTTTGGGTTAGCAGGAAATGATCCCGTCTTAATAAAGCCATTTTCGATAATTACTGGATTTAAATTATCCCATATGTTTGTAAGAATTCTCGCGAATTCTGATTTAGGCAATTTAGCCCCTACATGAAGTCTTTGCCATTTGAGTGCGGTGGTAATTTTAGGATCGTAATCCCATTTGCTACAGCAAGTTCTATTACACTTAGATCGCAATGAGTTGAATGCCCATCATATATGAGGAGCACTGGTCTTTCAGAGCCGATCGCGGGAATGAAAACGTCTTTAATATACTTTTCAAATATAGATGTTTCCATCCATCCTTTTCTGCTTACTGCGTAAGCTGTTTTAACTGTTTCATCTTTGTATACCCATTCACTCCAAAGATGTTTACCCTGGAAAATTATTAAGGGTGGAATCTTTCCACCCAGGGCATTTGCAGCCAAAAGGACGGTGGTATTGTCTCTGCCAGGTGAGCTAGTAGTTCTTGTCGATCGGTATCCGACCTGTCCCATTACTTTAGCTTTCGATGGATCACAACAAAAACTTGTCTCATCTAAATTGTATATATTTTGAGGTTTTGCAGTTAGTTCTAATTCTTGCTGCGTCTTTTGTAATAAATCGTAATAGTTATATACAATGAAAGGATTGCAAGCCTTTCGCCTTGCGGTCTCCATGGATTGGGGTTTTTTTAAGGATAGATTATTTCTGGTCCTAAACCCCTTGCACCAGTCATCGCCAGGGATGTCGTTTTTGAACGGCGTAATAAAGCCATTTCTTTTGATGTAATCGGATATCAAAACTTTGACCTCTTGAACCGTTAAAGGAAAACCAGTTTTTTCCATTACGTGAATATACCCAGCTATTTTTGTTTCTGTATCTTTGGTGAAAACAGTAGGCCTACCGCGATATGATTTTACGACTCCTCGTGATCCGCGTAATCGGTGAACCAAAGTAGACCTCGGAATTCCGTAGACTTCAGCCGCTTGATAGGTGTTTAATTTATTGTGCCTAACATCTTCTAGTGCTTTTAACAAATGTTCCTGGGAATATTTTATTTCTGTTTTCCGTTTATAATTCCGGACCATCTAAAACAATAGATTAGTTTTATTTATGAAGCAAATGCGCTAAATTAGCCAGTCTTTATCATATCATCATTAGCAACATGTAATCCAGTAATGTACACAATATCAATAAAAAATAATATTTCACAGAATTAAAACATCGACATGGCCCATCACTATTGTTTTCATGGTTACATACAAACCAACGCGGGGGAAATGCAACTAACCTCAAAGTTACAATTACCCCATTTTAGGTTATTATCAGGGAAAATGTAACTAAACACATATCTTGTTATAGCTTTAACGAATCTTTAAGCAAAAAATAATCATAGCTACTTACGGTTGTCAACAATACACTCCACTTGAAACACCAGCAATAAAACACTCTAAAACATATTTTTTGTCGATTTTAAACACCACGTGCGTCCGAGCAAAACTGTTTCAAAATGGTGGTTTGACAAATCAACCTGTTTTACCCTCATTTTTAGCTACAGTGCTGCCACCTATTAGTTGTATTTAACAATAATGGTATGCTCAGTAATCTAGAGATGGCGTTATGTTTACAAATGCAATATTATGGGAGATATTAAATGTAGTTACAATAACCCCGTAGTTGCTTTAGCCCCGGGGCACCTCATATATTTACGCTGATTTGAAACTACAACATATTTTTTTATCCGATCAACACATAGAATATTTGATTGTTTACGTTTACTTAAATAAAAATTGATCAATTTCAAATATCGAAATTAAAACGATGTTTCATTGCGTTTTAATCACATCACTAGTAGAGATAAGTGTATCAAATTTTTTTAACGAAATGAGTGTAAGAAGTTTCATTTTACTGCAGCTAATTAAAAGTCGGACTATAGTTAGTAGTAGACTAGTAGAACTAGTACACATAGTATAGGCCGACCGCTTAATTGAGACGTTGCCTGAGGTAGCAGCGCGGTGCGAGAGGGGTGTGCTGACGTGATGCGAGAGGTCAGTGATTGGTCATTTGTGACAACTATCACCCGTCCCGCACCGCGCAGCTACCTACCTTTTTTTTTTTTTTTTTGTGGATGGGAAATCATCCAATGACCCCTCCCGCTCTGGGTGGAGCAGAAGGGAGTGTCAGACTCTTACTGACTAAAACCCACCCTTGTTCCTTCCTTAGCCCTTTGTGTTCCGGGGTAGCGGTAACCCTTTCGGACAATCCCGCTGCCCCGACAGGCTTCGGCCCTTGCGGGCCCCTTCCTTATGCTGACATCTCTTTGAGGCGCGCGTGGAACACGTACGCGCCGTCCGGCACGGGCCTGGTCCTGATCGGACGGAGAGTTACCCATTACTCTCCGCCCGCAGGCCCGCGCCTACGGTGGCCGGGAGTCGTCTCGCGGCTCCCGACGCCCGGAGCGTCTACCGCGGCGGCTGGGACGTGAGGCCCTCTCCCTCAGCCGTCCCGCCACCTCCTTCGCTAGCATGACTGCTTCGCAGAAGGAGGTGACTGCCTCCCACTCCCTCTCGCCCCGGACCATGGCTTGAACCAGGGCCGGGCGCGAGAGGTCGCCGCCGCTGCCGATCGCCTCTGCGAGAACACGGCGGTGCTCTGCCCAATTGGGGCATAACGCCACCGTATGCTCCACCGTGTCCTCCGGGCGACCCTCGCAGTGGTGACACCCGGGCGTTTCCTCCTGCCCGATGGTGTCCTCCCACCCGATGGTCACCTCAGGTAACGTCTCAGTTAAGCGGTCGGCCTATAATCAGACACTGAAAATTTCAAGTGTCTACTTGTTACAGTTCTAAAGATACAGCTCTGTGACAGACGGATGGACAACCGATCGTAATAGGGTCGCGTTGGGACCCTTTGGGTATGGAATTCGATGTATAAAAAATGGTGCATACGCTATACACTCGTTCGACATCGCAAATTGTTGCAAATTTCATTAAGATCATATTTTACGCAAAAGTACTAAATATTATTTACATTTATTGCTTGTTCCTAATATAATGTTTTAACGCAAATACATTGATGTACTTATTATAAAGCGATTATTATGAAAATCCAAAAAAACTTCATATTTTTTAACAGTCTTATGATTATGAAAAATAAAGTAATATTATACAAGGTGTTTAAATGTGTGTGTATGTGTTGGTGTAATAGATTATTTAATATTGTGTTTAACATGAAAAAAAAGCAGCAGCACCATTAATTTATGTTCGGCTAACTCGGCAAAACGTAGGGAACAGCTGACTTTCACGATTTCTAAAATGGTCAGATTATTTCTATTTATCATTGGATTATTTTTTATAATCACAAGACTAAAAATTATTTAAGGTTCTTGCTAGTACTAGAGCTACTTCGTTCGAAAGTCACGACTATAATCACACACGGTATATAAGGTACCTGTCTCACCGCCGACGAGGAAGCAACAAGCTATTAACCATGTTCTCGCTTAAAAAACATACAAAAGAATAGATACATAATAATATATTACACTGACGAGTACTCGTTTATCGCAGCGGCAAGAGCGTACTCGCTCAGCGATGCTCGCTTGGCGGGCAGAATACTCGCTAAGAGGCTTGGTGTACACCATCGAGTAATGGTTTTGCCGTCGCGTACTGACTGTACTTCGTAGAGTGTCCGCAGGAGCTCCAGGACCTGATCCCACGATCGCCCTTTTACCACTGGACAACCAGACGTAGGTACTGCAGCGTACCATCCACACTTGGTTGATATCCCGACGAGTCGTACTCAGTGCTTCTCCTCCACGTTTATTATGCGCACAGTCAAAGTGTGGAACTCTGCCGGCATCTGTGTTCCCTCCCACATTTAACCCGTCTGTCTTCAAAGAAAGAGTGAACGTTCCATCATAGACCTCATCCGTCGCTTTCCATCAGGCGTGATATAAATAGTGAAATAAAAAAGTGCTCGCTGCTTGTTGCTCGTCAATTCGTTTTTAGTAGCTAGATCTACTCGCTTGTCAATTGCCGGCAGTGAAACAGGTGCCTAAGTCTAGTGATTGCAAGTGCTACCGCTGAGCATGAAGTCCTGGGTTCGATTCCCAGGTTGGGTAAAGTGATATTGGGTTTTTCTATTAGTAAATTCTTATATTAGCAGACCGGAAACTGGATCCGTGCCCTTTTTGGTTTTTTGTTTATTAATTTTTTTTCGTGCTCGCCACCTATTCTACAGGGTTATTTGTAAAACACCAGCAACCTCTTAAGAGGTACTGTACTCATTATTATGAACAACTTTTACTATGGGACCAAACCTGAAATCGCGAAAAAAAATCAGCTGTTCCCTACATTTATGTTCGTGTAACTCGTTAAAATGTAAGGAACAGCTGATTTTTTTTCGCGATTTCAGGTTGGGTCCCATAGTAAAAGTTGTTCATAATGATGAGTACAATGACCTCTTAAGAGGTTGCTGGTGTTTTACAAATAACCCTGTATATAATAGGGGGCGAGCACGAAAAAAAAAGATCTAAACATAGCTGGCGTGATGTCACGTTTTGTTATTCTACGTAATAACTTTACAAATCGAACTTATTTTTCAAGATTATTGTTTTCTGTTTGAATTTTTTTTGGCCTACCTACCTTGGTGAAGCGACAATATAACTGTAAGTACCTAATCGTTTTTTATTCGTTTGTCAACAAAGCTATTTAATGTATTATGTAGAATGTTTTGTTTTATGATATTATGTATCGTACCTACATAACGGTATTATAATAAACGACATTAAATTTGTATAAAAAAAATATTATATTTTGGGCTTGTTATTAGTCTCGACCGCGACCATGTCGAATATATAAATTATGCAGAATCGCTCGAAATATTGATGATATTTTAATAATCTCATATCTATTAATAAGGTACCCATAAATTACCAAAAATAACTGTATCCTATTGTAACTATGTACTTAAACAATTTTGTATTAGATCGTCTAACCGGCCTTTACATAAGGCTAAATGAAGTGCTTTAATTTAGAGTATTGAAAGAGGTCTTTATTCAAATTAATTTCTGTCTAAAAATAAGAGATTACTAATATATTACCTATTTGTACACAAAGGGTTCCGTACCACAAGGCAAAAAAAACGCCGAAAAAATAACGTTTTTTGTGTGGAGACCCCTTTAATTTATAACTTTATTTTATTTTTATTATTTGTTGTTATAGCGGCAATAGAAATTCACACTGTGAAATTTTCAACTGTCTACCTATTATGGTTCATGAGATACAGCCCGCTGACAGGCAGACGGACGGTCAGCGGAGGCTTAGCAATATGTAGGTACAGAACGCTAAAAATTTTAGACCTAATCATGGTTTTGTGTTTTTCATTTTAAAGAATCCCCTATCTTTTGAAAGAATGAAGTTGATAGTCAAATGTTGCTATAGAAACAAAATCTTACTAGCTTAGGTTGCTTAGTAACGTTTTTCCCTTTCTTTGTTCAATGTGAGACACCGGTTGCGTGAAATAATCACGATGCCGATCAGAACCTTGTTCAGTTTGCGTAAATTAAACACTGGTTAGCATAATCAACCTATAATGTTCCCACTGCTGGGATACAGGCCACCTCTCTTCAAGAGGGAGTGGGCTGTAATCTACCACGCGGGTCCAGTACAGTACGGGTTAGTAGATGTCGCATATCTTAAAATTTTTAGTTCTAGGAAATGCCGGTTTTCTCCCTATGTTTTCCTTTACCGTTTATTTAGAGCAGTAGTGATGAAATTATCCTACTTCCTACTAATATTTTAAATGCGAAAGTTTGTGAGGACGGAAGTTTGTTACTCTTTCACGCAAAAACTACTGAACGGATTTTGATGAAACTTTACAGTAATACTATAGTTTATACATCAGAATAACACATAGGATACTTTTTATCCCGATATTCCCACGGGATCAAAACTGACGCGGGTGAAACCGCGGGGCGCAGCTAGTTAATAATAAACACTGTTTAGTAGTGATTAATTTTGTTTTGGTTTACAAAATAGTGAACAATTTACGGTTTGTGTACAGAACTCAATTGCTGAATGAACTTACAACAGTGATCATATTAACACATCTTTATACAATTTAATTCCAGAAATAATTAGACAAAGGTCACCGTCAAGTCATACTTTTATATTAAACATTCATTGCGTTGTTTACGTTGTTGAGCAGATACATTTTTCGGACCTGTGAAGCAATGGATTAGCAATATTATTCAGATTAACCTCTCGTGTGCCGGAACGTAGATCAACGCTCCAAATAAGTTAGTGTTAGTCTGCCGGAGCGTATATCTACGCGTAATTACGTGCCGCGCGCATACTATTTTCCGCGGCAAACGGCGCCTTCGGTGCGCATTGTCGCCCAGCATACGAGGGGTTAAGATTGATAGTCTTACGCAATTAGGGCGCTGCCCTATACCGTTTTACAAAAGCGTGGTGAATTCACGCAACTGCTGTCTTGAATTGAACACTGAAACCTACCTACCTACTACCTACTGAACGCCTATTATGGTGCTTCCTTTGAAATTTTAATAGTTCTCTTTAGTGGCGTTCTGTAGTTTCGGCCTACCTACGCCCATTGAAAATTTGCGCGAACATGTAAATATGTGTGTTCTCTTTTCCTCAAAGTAGAGCCTACCATACAGGGTGGTAAGGTCGTTGATACGAAAACTGTAAACATGAATTCAACAAATGATTAGAAACCCCCTAGTGTAGAAATTTTTCGAAAAATCCAACTGTTTCATAGAAAAGTACAATAAATACTTGGTGAAAATGTATGGAACAGCAAATTTTTTTGGCCCCTGCCGTCTGTATACACTACATTTAGCTAAATGTAAAGTCCTTTAAATGACGAACCTATAAGTGAAAACATGCTGTACATATATATTATGTATAAAGAATATTTTTGTATATGCGAGGAAGTGTATCCATATCATGTAATCATTATTTTATTCTGATAAGTACCCGATGTATTTTGAAATCTATGAATATATGAAAAATAATGTAACTATATTCTTAATAAAATTACTTATTCGATCAAATTAATTGTTATTACTAAGTTTAGTTAAATGTGCTCGAATATACGATATCGTCGATTAAATGGAAAAATGACATTTCTTGCTAAAATGCCCCCTTTTTTAAATTAATCAATTAAAATAATCACATCATCTTAATCCTTATGTAAATACCCTTAAAATGATATATAACACTTATCTATATTCTAATACGCAAATTAAAAAAAATACTAAAAACTTTAAACCAGGGACCGAAAACCTGTATAAATTACGGTACCGGTATCGAAGAATTTCGGTTACCTCTACGATTAAGGTAACCGCTATCTGGGTAACCCCAAGAAGAAAAAATATGTTACCTTTATTTAGGTTACCGTTTTAATACCGGTTACCTAAAAATGACCTTGACTACGAGAAAGAAACAGAATATCGCAATGCCGACAATTTGTTGGCATTAGAAAATACATTACTAGGGAGATCGTCGTGCGTGCTGTACCTGTACTGTTTATATTTATTTAGTTCGCCTTTTTGAGGAGTATTTGATTTAAAGTAAAAAAAGGAAATGAACAAAGGTAATTAAGATAATATTACATTGTAAATTGGTAAAATACCATTTGTTTATCTTTTTTTCTCATCATTATATATGGGCAATCCACCGTGTTTAAACCAAGGTAAACACCCAGAAAATTGGGTGCTTAGGTACTTGATTTGACGAAATTGCATTAGTGATGTTAAAAAATATATGTGATTTTGATTCATCTTACATCATTTTAGACAATATTAGTGGAATTAGGGAGGGTAAAATTAAATGGTATGAGATAAAAACGAAGTTTGAAAAATCACATTTTCTATTATTGAATAGCTTGTGTGGTCACAAGTCTGCAAAGGGATTACTTAGCATTGAAGACTCGAGCATTAGCGTGTTAGTTGTCATTTTCTTCATTTGTAAGTTGATTTAATTGATACCCCTTCATCATAATCATCATCATTTCAGCCGAAAGACGTCCACTGCTGGACATAGACCTTCCTCAAGCACCTCCACTTCGACTGGTTCTGTGCTTCTCGCATTTAACGTGTTCCTGCGGCCTTCTCAAAGTCGCCAGTCTACCTTGTGGGAGGCCTTCCAACGCTACTTCTTCCGGTACGCGGTCGCCACTCCCGAACCTGTAGGCCCCATCGGCCATCTGTTCTGCGAGCGATTTGTCCTGCCCACTGCCACTTAAGTTTGGCAATTCTTCGGGCTATGTCGGTTACTTTGGTGCTCATGCGGATCTCTTCATTTCTAATTAGATCACGCAGGAAAACTCCAAGCATAGCCCTCTCCATTTCCCTTTGGGTGACATTTAGCCTTTTACGTTTCCGTGTCATAGGCCATCACTGGCAAGTTGCCAGTGGCAACACGCACTGGTCAAAGACTTTCGTCTTGAGACACAGCCGTATGTGGGACGAGAAGATATTGCGTAGCTTCCCGAACGCTGCCCAGCCGAGTCGGATTCGACGATTGACCTCTTTTTCGAAGTTCGACCTACCCAACAGGACAGTTGGTCCTAGGTAAACATATTCGTTCACGATTTCGAGTGTAGCGTCTCCGATCTTCATGAGAGTGGGCGTTACATGGGCATTTGACATGACTTTCGTTTTGTCCATGTTCATTTTAAAACCCACTCTTTCAGAGGCTCTACTGAGGTCATCGATCATTGTACTGAGGTCCTCCATAGTCTCAGCCATGACTACGATATGGTCGGCAAACCGAAGGTGAGTTATTTACTCGCCATTGATGTTAATGCCAGCCCCTTTCTAGTCCAGAACCTTGAAGGCATCCTCCAGTACAGCGCTGAACAGTTTCGGAGAGATAACATCTCCCTGTCTCTCTCAGAAGGATAGATTTCGAGGTCTGGTCCTGGAGTCGGACTGACATAGTGGCATTTTCGTACAGACACTTCAGCACCTCGATGTACTGATAGTCGATCTGGGTCCGTTGAAGAGACTGCAGTACAGCCCATGTCTCGATCGAATCAAAGGCTGTCTCGTAGTCCACAAACGCTAATCAGAGAAGCAGGTTATACTCTTCGGTCTTCCGTATAACCAGTCGTTGCGTATGTATGTGGTCTACGGTGCTAAACATTTTACGGAATCCGGCTTATTCGGGACGCTGGAAGTCGTGAAACCTGCGCGCGAGACGGTTCGTGATGACCCTTGAAAACAGCTTGTATATATGGCTCGGAAGTAAGATGGGCCTATAATTCTTAAGAAGGGCATTGTCGTCTTTCTTAAAGAAAAGTATCACCACCTCTGTTCCATGCCAGTGGTGTTTCACCCTCGAGTATGACTGAACCACGCAGCTTCTGAAGGGCCTTAAGCACGGGTTTTCCGACGGCCTTTAGGAGCTCGGCCGTAATTCCATCATCACTCGGCGACTTGTTATTTTTGAGCTGCTTCAGAGCCATCCTAATCTCATACAGGCGCATGACGTCCGGGATGTCTTCGGTATAGTGTCGGGTAAGTCTAGCTCTCGGGTCGTTTGCCAGATTCGTAACGGGGTTAGTTGTTGACGTGTATAACTGTCCTTAGAACCTTTCGATTTCTCTTTAACAGCTGAGGTTTGGCAGATACGATCCTGCCATTATCGGTATTCAGTTTCGTAAGCTGACTCTGCCCTATAGTCAGATGTCTAGCAAAGACCTTGGAGCCTTTATTCTGCTCTATCGCGTCCTTAATAAGGTTTGTATTAAAGCGGCGAAGGTCGCTTTTCAAGGACTTAGAGATCCATCTATTGAGCTGCTGGTACAGACGCCAGCACATCAAGCTACCCGAAACTGTCAAATTTTTCCAATCAACCTTGAACCTTATACTGTAACGATAAAGTTGAAAATCTATTAAAGAAATTTGACAGATTGTAGCAGCTTGACGTGCTGGTGCTGGCGTCTGTACTTGAGCGTATCATCTGAAGACTGCAGAATCATCTCGCGCCTCTCCTTCATGAGCTGTAAAGTAGGATCAGAGAGCCTCTTTTTTGTATTCGTACGACGGGTCTTGAAGATCTTAGACCCGACCGTGTGGACAGTTTCTACGAACCCATCGTTATACTTGTCCACAAAGCTCCCTAGGCACTCGAAACGATTCTGAAGTTCAAGCTGAAAGTTCGCGGTGTTTTAGACTTGGATCGGTGCTGAGCGGAGTGTAGATTTTATCAGTCGAGATCTCTCCAGCTTGATGTGCCTCTTACCATGCGGTGATCACGTCCGGTTTTCACCGCGTTGGTCACAGAGACATCATTGAATACTTGCTTCTTCGTCGAAATAATGACATCAATCTCATTTTTAGTTGCATCATCCAGGCTCTGCCAGGTCCACTTTCTGTGCTCACGTTTTCTGAAGAAGAAATTCGTCATAAAGAGACCTTCCTTTTCCATAAAACTGGCCAGGAGATGGCCCCGGGGGTTCCGGCGTCCAACTCCAAATTGCCCCACTCGGGAGCTCATCATCGTTTCGTTTGCACAGTTTCGCGTAAAAGTCCCCCATGAGAACGGTGAAGTGAGTTTTAGAGCCATGCATGGCTCTATAAATATCCTCATACATAGTCTCCAGCTCATCGTCGGGGCGTGAACCTGTACGACCTTCAGCGCATATTCTGAGTACTAGGCACGCCACCCTGGTCGACACACTGTCGATCTTCACCACGTTGCTCAGAAGGGACTTATGGACGATAAGCCCGACACCACCTTGGGACTGCTGGTCGCCCTCCCGGAAATAGAGCAAGTTTCCAAATTTGAGGATTATCGAGTCCTCCCCCTCTCTTCGGACTTCAGATAACCCCACTATACTCCATCGTAACCTGCTCAATTCTTTCTCGAGTTCGGTGATCACCTCGTTGGCGTCGGTCCGGAGTGTACGCGTGTTGTATGTTGCCAGGTCCAGTCTTCGGTGATTGTGGTAGCCAAATCTCTTCCGGGGGTTCTTAGCACCCTTTCCCTTACCGTGGCCTTGGCCGCTACCGTAGCCAAGAGTAGGCGGGCCGCTGGGTACTAGGGGCCAAGTGTTTTTGTGCTTCTTATTCTCGGGAGGGTTTTCCATAATCGCCACGGTTGGCAGGCGAGTTGGTGATCGCAGTATGGTGGTAAAATGTCTAGAGAACGCTGCTGCCCTTTCTCCGGTACCTACGTCTCTTAGTCGTCTTTTACGACACCCACAGGAAGTAGGGTGTTGCTATTCTTTAAGTCCGGCACCACGCACCACACAATACTGATACCCCTTAGCTTCCTGTAAATACTTTAAGATTTGTTCATAACATTTGGTGCGCACATGGCTTAATATACTTACTTAAGTTCCTTCGCTACAAATTTTCCGAATAGCTTATTTCTTTTGTCTTCTCCCTCTCCATAAAAAGCACATTTTGAACAATTCTTCTTAACTGCAATATCTTTTCTTTCCTTCTTTTTATACCCGTGGGGACAGAAAGGCTTGACTTTAGTATAGTGCCGCAGAAGTTGCGGGCTAAAAAGGGTCAAAGCTGGTAGGGCTTGGGTCCCCGATTATAACGCTACCACTCTTATTACAAGGTAATTAATATTTTTCTTAAAATGTTTCTAACCTCATTCAGATAAAAAAGGAAAACGAAACGTTATTATGGGCGATTGACAACCAAATCTATACAGTATGTCCAGTATATTGTCTGAACGTAAAAAAAAAACTACGCCACTTGCGTCATGTCACTATATGTCCCAAAACCGAATCGGGGCACCCCGACTCCACGTAGTCTTTTAGCTGTTACCCCTAGAGTGTTTATAAAAAACCGGAGGCGCGGAGGGAGAGCAGCCCCCGCCCGCTGTAACAAAGCATAGGCACCCGTGCGAGCCGTAGCGGCTGAGGCTGGTCGCCGGAGGCGACCAGCAAGCCGAAGCTGCGTAGGTGAGGACGATAGTTTTACGTGATAACGTCATCGTCTCAAAGAAACATTGATGAATAAATGTGTCACAAGCCAACGCTTGGGCCGATCGTGCCTCTCTATCGCTTGTTCCGCGCTCTCGCTTGCACGATCAGGCTCAGGCGGAACGTGAAACTTTTTCGTGCGTGCAGCCGGTGTTCATCGATTTATAAGACGTTATCACGTCAAAAAAATTCACAAAATCGTAAACAATCCACTTAATAAAAATAAATAAATCTTATGAGAATATACTTACATTCAAATAAACATACATACATACTTACTTCTAAAATAAATATCACTAGAATGTTAATATGTAATTATATCGTAATCAAAATAATAAATACATACCCAACTATGATGAAGTGGAAAGATACGAGTTCTTTTACTCTTTTTTTAAAATCTGCAATCTATAGGTACCTACTCATCATAGAAATCAACTCGGTAGTTTTGACACATACACAGGCGATGCGCGCCCTTTAACTAATGTCGGCGGCACGTGTAAGATAGAGGTAATTTTTATTTCGGTAACCGGTATGAATACCGGTTGTATTCAATAGTTAAGAATTAAGGTAACCACCTGTAAAATACCGGTAAATCAATAAAGGTTGTAACCGAAAAATACCGGTATTGATCGTACCGGTTTCGGTCCCTGCTTTAAACACATGAATTGCAAAATTTGTAATTTTTTAATGACGCCACTTTTCTATTTAACCGACGATATGTACAGCCAAGGAATTAAAATTATCAGCACTTAAGTCCTTTCACAGTTATTTTAACTCTGATAGCGGCAACTCAATAGTAACCATACTTACTAAAGATCACTAATTTTGACAGACTTGTTAATGGCCACCCAACAGCCACCTTATTGCAACGAAAAAGATCATTGTTCTTTTGACAGTGATACAAAATCAGAGGTAAAATCACTGAATGGATTGTACCTAATTATTATTTTTCCGACTACGTATTGTCAACATTTTGAACGAAATGACAGTTCAAAGAGGTGACTTGCGCCGGATAGTTTCGCTCCTTGATAGTAACTACCTAATGTTACTTATCTGAATACTCTCAAGCTTTTCACAGTTAGATATTATCATCTTCTTCCGCAAGACTTTTTACAGTCCTGCATTCAGGGAGTAGAAAATAAAACAAACCAATATTTTTTATTATTTATTTTTTAATATACTTTTGGGTTTTGGCACAATTTTAAACAATGTGTCCTGGTTTACACTAGGTAATAAAACCTAAACTCTATCTACTTACACATTTGAAACATTTTCGAATGCTAAGTAAAACGGCATGCTAAAATGGAAATCTCAACAAATTATTCTGAAAATAGTTCAAAAAAACTATTAAATATAACAACGTTTGTTTTTAAGTACGTAAAATATCAGTTGTGATGTTTAGAATTAAAGTAGGTAGGTACTCTTTATGGCAAGACGCGTGGATACTACCAAACAAATTGTTTTGTTAAATCTGTTTTCTGTTTCAATAAATAAAAATAAAACTCGTCCGAGATCCTAACTCATACAATGGAGACACCAAAATTAAGTATCGTTCATTAAATAACCACAATTACTAACGTTTACATCAAAATATACGCATATTTACATGAGTTCAACATAAAAAATAAATAATTTAACGGCACTGTTCTAAACCCTTACACATTTACTATGAATACACACTACTTATAAACATTAAGTTTCACATACACAGTAAGTTTTATTTACTCATAGGTACTAACGCTACTTCACGTCAATTACTGGCATACAGTTTTTTTATTAAAGAAAAAAGGGGAAAAACAAAAACAAGTTTTAAGTATATAATTAGAAAAATAAATAACAAAATTCAAAAATGGCAATTAACGTCATAGACAATTTTTTTTAAGTTTTTCTCGAAATAGGTGTCTATACAAGTTTGTTTACTAAGAGCTATATAAAAATGTAGATAATATTATGCGTTACTACAGCTTAGTTACTATTATCTACTTATATAAATTGCACGATTCGATAAAGCGAATATTTGTTTATATTAATAATAGTTTAAGGGCGTTACATCACTTGATTTGAGAAAGTACTTATTATAACATTTAAGATTTGACTAATAAAATGTCCCATAAGTTCTATTCAAAAAGTAATGTTCAAGAAAGGTGTAAGTACAGTGATGATTTCCTTAGGCGTAAACCCTCAATGTTAAAAAATAAATTAAATTTTCAGCCAAAATAAAGTCGTAAAGCTGCAGATACATTGCAATAACCATGTTCATAAGTTGATCAATTTACTACATTTAATATTAGGTATATTACATAATTCATATCCAATTAAGTACTTACTTGAAATATTAGTTTAGTAAGGTGATGTAAGCCCTAAATTATCCCACTTTATGTCGGTGGGGTTCAACAAATCAATAAAAATCAGGAAATGTCTTTATGTATTAACAAATTGACAATTTCAGAATTGACCAATTATATTTTTATCAAAAAATACTGTCAGGAACAAAAGATTTGATCTGTATCGGCACCAAATTTTGACAGTATATCATAAAAACAATATTCCCTTGACTACATTTTACAAACTGGTGTATAATTTCCCTTAGTTTCGTTTATGATGTATAAATACAATTTATATGTGGCTATGTTAATTATTCCTTTAACATTAGCTATGTTCGTGTTAAAACTGCTTATCATTAAGGGTCTATTACCAATCTCAACTAGTTACGTCTATGAGTATTTAATCATAACCATTATGCATATAGATCTCACTGAATTTAAATAAAAACAGTTCCCGTGTTCAAAACACTTAAATTTTCAAGCAATCCGCTTCAAATTTTTGGTTTGATACATTTAAATTGCTTAGTTGTCTAAAGCAGCTACAATACAAATAGAACTTCGCACTAAGTTTATACATGGCCACGCGATAGTCAAGATCCAAAGTACTCATTACAACTAACACTAAGAACTAATCTCTGAATCTTACACTAAAACCTTTAGCCGAACATTCGAATAAAACTTAATGTAAGCTATCTACAAAAGGAATTTTACTTATTTATTTACAAATCATTCACTTGAACCCGGTTATATCAGGCTAGAATCTACATTATTATATTGATTCAAAATTATTTACTTATGTACGTAGATGCGTAGATATTTACATTTTCTTTCTCTAATTATCTATGTGTTGGTTTAATACAACATTTGGCACAATTTCTTTTATAAAAGCGATTATCTATTTGTGCCAAAAAACTACAATTCTAGTCGAAACATTTTTAGATTATAGGTCGAACCTAAAAAGGGCGCTATTTACATAACAGGAGAACTATACACCCGCATAATACTTATGAATTAAAGAGTAATTTAAGAAATTTTTACTAATTATATTTTCCAATTTCTTATTAGGTACAGTATAGAAAACGTATGGCTCGTTTAAGTCTTACACATTTGAACCATATAGATTAGGTACTGCACTACGATTTCTTTCATTAGGGTTTTAATTACTTTTCTTTAAACAAATTTTTCACTGGGAAAATCACTGCGAAAGCACACAAATATACGGGCGAAAGTGTCCAAAGTTAGAAGTTTCTTAATTCACTAATGGAATAATCTCATTATTAATAATCAGTATTTTGTAAACGAGAGATCCAATTTGAGACACTGGCAAAAACTCACGAAATAATATATAGCTACCGTCTATACGTGTTCCTCCCTTTGTACAGCCACGGCACGAGGGGGCGGGGTTGAGGGCAACACTAGAGATTCCTGCTCCAAGTCTTTATGAATGTAATCCAGAGTGTTCTAGAGTTCTAGAACTGTCCGCGTTATTACCAGGGGTGGTGAGAGGGGGGCAAGGAGAGGGGCGCGGCGTGCGGGTAGGGCCAGCCGCGCGCCGTACCTCAATCGTCCTCGCGCGGCGAAAGCGGCGGGGAGAACCCAGGGTTCATGTAGTTACCTCCGTTGGGAGGCGGCGAGGAGTTGGAAGGTCCGGGGGAGGCGAGCGCGGGCGGCAGGAAGCCCAGCTCGCTGCCGCCGTCGCGACACCACAGCTGCCGCATCTCCTGCCGGCGCGTACGCATCAGGTTTTTGTACTCGGATATCCGCATCTTCTTGCCGTCGACTATGCATGTCCTTTTTGGTCTTGGTCGGTACCTGGAAGTGAAACGGAAAATATGTTGGTTTTATTCTGGATAAAATACAAAATAATAATTTTACAGAAATATAATATTAAGTAGGTATAATAAACCTTGAGTCGGAAAAAATGTTGCATTTCTGTGGTCTCTAAAAAAAAATTGAGTGAAATTGCTGTAAGTACTTAATCGATGTTGATAGCAGCTGCATTCGAGGCAAAGTAGGCAGGTACCTCACGGTATTGGTAGATAGGTGCTGTTAGTAGGTGGAACATTATGGGTACAATATAATACAGAAGTAAGTTTACCTATAATCAGGGTGCTTCTCCATATGCTGTTTGGACAGCCTCGACTGCTCCTCATAGTAGGGTTGCTTCTCAGCATTGGACATCGCCTTCCATCTGGCTCCGAGGATCTTGGATATGTTAGAGTTGTGCATGTCGGGACATGCTTTCAGGATCTTCCTGCGCTCATCCTTGGCCCACACCATGAACGCGTTCATTGGTCGCTTGATGTGTGGTTTGCCGGTCTCATCGCGACGTGGTTGGCGGACCAGCTTCGCTTTCTCTGCATCCTCGGATGGTGACTGGCTCCATGATGATGCTGTAATGTTTAGAATGGTTATATATGCTCTCGAGATATGCAGAAGTAAATGTATAAAAAGGATTAGATTCAGCATCAATAGTTTATGGGGGCAGACAAAACAGCACGGACTGCCTTTTAAAGAATAGTAGGTAGGTACCTACCTACGGTATACCCCGCCGATTAAAGATTACAGTAGGTGGTCCGTGGTTCAGAAAAGCGAGCAGGACAGATTTTTCTGATATAGGTACAGCCCGATTCAAAGTTTATGGCGGTTCGAACCATAAGGCGAGTCGCTGCGCAGTAACAAATTCACGTATGAGCGGGGGTGAGGTAATGCGCAGCGTATAGCGCACTTCAGAGCCGTGATAAAGTTTGAATCGGGCTGTACCACGGAATAACTAATAGTACGCTGTACCATTGGGTACAGCGTACTATTAGTTGGTAACCTGAAGAGGTTGCATATTCTTTGACAGTTCCAAAAACAACTCAATTTACGACCCACGCGATATCAATGCATCTATTCTGTCAGTGAAACATAATCTGCTTGAGTGATTACATGCTATAAAACAGTGTAAAGAATTTCCGACGCCTTATAAAATTATGGAAATATAAATAAGATATGAAAACGGTCTGTCGCACAGTTGCTTGAGAACACAATCGGAAGCCGCGCTTAGCTGAGCTATAAATTATCGCGAACGATGGATGTCGGCCGTAAAACAATCGTTAAACTAGGATTGTGTGACTATTTCAAACGTTTCCATTTATATCGAGAGAGTTAAAATTCTATTTGGCATTTTATTTTTATATTGGTTGTTATACCTATCTGAAGAATACAAAGTCAAAGATATTTTGTGCAGTAAATAAGTCCGTATCTATTTTCAGTACCTAGCTGTTATTTAGGTACCTACGTTGAAGCCTAAACCGTAGGTAAATATTTTGGAGGGGTCTACGGCCGTCTACGTTATATGATTAAACCTTCAGTTTTCTTAGCCTACCTACTTACTTGCACTTTTTACACGAGCTTTTGCTCTACGTATATACTATCGCGGTTGAGCCAAAAAAATGGCTATGCGCAAAGTTCCACCAATGAAATTAAACGCGATCAGCACATCAAAACCGCGTTCAAGAGCTGCCAGTGTCATCATTGTTGTAAAATGTTGACACTAGTGTTTTTTTTTTTTAGAAACACTATTTTTCATCGTGGCAGGCCCAGACGGAGATGGCGGGATGAGCTGGACTCTTTCAACAAGAACTGGTCCTTAGCAGCTTTGAATAGAGAGTACGGAGGCCTTTGCCCTGTAGTGGGACATCAATGGCTAATAATATAAAGTATTATACTAAACTAATTCGGTATTTCAATTGTTTGGATTTTCTACCTATATCTAACTATATCTTAATATTAGAATCGGACGCCTAGATACAAACCCGTCATAAACAAAACTTGTGAAGAAGCAGTTTTCAAAATGACGTTCATTGCCATATTTGTCATTAACAAGAGCCGAGGGATTATAATTAATAGGTTTAGGCAGGTAGCCATGTATAGCAGAATCGTGTGTTTGTATTTCTGATGAATTCATTAGAATAGATTATTGAAGACAAGATACATATAGGCTATGTTAAACCAGTATCCATTTACCCTTAAAGTGACAGCTTTCTAGTTGAATAAATTATGAAATATAGCAATTGATTGGATATTTATGGCGTACCTACCAGTACCAGACTGACCTAATTTCTTGAGTAAATTCTTGCAACTTTTGCGATGATAAGTTGTTGTTGGCTTCATCAAATTGAATTGTCGCTGTTTTATTGATATCACCAATACCTATTAAGCGAACGCTGTTGCCGTGTTTTATTTAATTAGGACAGTACCGGCTTTTCAGTGTTTATTCTTTTGATTGTCTTTCACAACATTCAGGGTTGGTAATACTTCGAATTACGCACTGTGGATTTTGGAAACTGTACAGCATTTAAGTATATTGTAGAACGTATACCTTCCCTATTTGGGTAGGTTACGTTCTATATAGTAACTAATGCACAGGCGTCTCCCAGATTATACCAGAAACCATCGGGTCACCCAAATATTTTGCAGATGTCCTAAGCAGACCTGAGACATAATCAACTTCTGGAGAGAGGTGGGCTGGTTGGAATAATCACTGACGGCCGCCAAAGCCCACGCACAATGGTTCACCTGAAGTACTTAGTGCGGAAACCAAACCTATCATAGAACCTAAAGAGAAGAGCGAATAAGAATGACCAAGCATTGTTTTGGAGCGTAAGCTATTTCTTAAGAATTTTAGAATGTACATTTAAGAAATCGTATTTCTTATTTTGTCGTTAGAGTTTTCACGGTTCTTGTGTTAAACGATAATTCATTGGTGTTTAATTTTGTTTTTGGGAATGCTTTATTTAAAGGTAGGTTGGTAGGTATAGACGTTTATGGTACTTTAGGTGATCAAATTGTTTGTTAAATAGGTAGGTATTTCAATTTCGAAAAGAATCAAAACGCCTATTACCTAGTTGGTTGAAGTACAGCGTTCAACTGTAAAAGAAGGTACAGTTACGAACAGTTGTGTTTAATGCTAGCAGATAAGTGCACTTCGCTAAAATTCTAAAACCATCAGACTTAATCAGACAGCAATATAGAGTGAATTACGTCACGAGTGTCGCGCACATTAAATTTCGCACTAATCAAATTCCGAAACGATTATTGCGACCGCATCCCCCCCACCCCCACACGCCCAGCTATGTGGGTCACACTGGAAAATGTCCGGCTAACATTTGAGCTGACGGATTCGCTACCAAGTGTCCACTCGATTAATAAGCCACCGCGGAAACATACCGCATTCAAAGCGCGGGACATTCCTCGAATTAATTTGAAGCGCTGTTAGATAATTTATAACATCCTACCGCGCCTGATACGCGCGCGATACACTTCTAATATGAACGCCGATGAGAACACTCTCGCGCACAAAACTCTTCCGCCCTTATTTTTTGGTCATCACAATTTTAAATCGCGTGTCGCTTTATGACGTCAATCTCATTTTATTTTAGTCCCCGTTACGCGGCTGTCACGCTAACAACTAGTATTAATGACGTTCGGCTGGAATGACGGCAATAATTAGCCGTTCGTGACAGGTCAAGTACGGCAGTCGGTGATTCAGATACAGTTACAGGCCATTTCGTTTTATAGTGTAAGTCATTATGTGTTTTATCTAGAAATTCTCGTGACGTTATGACGTAAAATATTATTTTACAGCTGTCATATTTATTGTAACATGAAAGTTGTGGAAATGATTTATAGTCCTGTATAAATATTAAGAAAAGCCGGAAAATGTTAACTGTAACATCAACTTAGTATTTGCATTATAATGAACTAGGCCTTGGAGATCAAAATCTGCAGAGAGCTTGCGTTATAAATTCTTTTATTTTAGCAAACTATTAAGATTCATAGATAAACTCTAGCAGGTTGTTGTTTGAAGTTTAATCGGCAAGCTAACACAATACAAATAAATTCTTGTGTTTATAATATTAATTTGTACAATGACTAGTGTGCGCGAGTGTCCAACGAGGCGGGACGGTGCAGCTAGCGGAAGTTTGTGTCTCCAGCGCCATCTATTTCACGTTTCACGCGATTCTCTTGTTTTAAAGGAAACGAAACGACACTTGCGATTTTGTAACCAATTCGGTTTGGGTTCGCGCCAACTATTTAAAGTAGATATTTGTTTTATTGTACACCATCTTATACAATTATTTATATGTATGAATTATTAAAGTTTATGTAATATTTGTAATAAATGTTCTGCAGTTCATTGGCTACATAGGTAAACTAAAAATAACGCATATAATTAAAATCTGTGGTACTTATGGCAGGCATTCTATTGTCTCTCAGTGAACACCTTGAAAAAAATGCACTTTATAAGATTCAGTTAAGTAACTTTTAAAATAATTGGAATGCCTTCGACCATTATCCTCGACGTGGAATGTCATCAAATCACCGGGGCCCCGTGGGACGCAATAAAAACGAAACTTTATAAACTTTGTAACATAAAACTTGGGCCAGTAAGATTTACAGATGAGTTTCAAGATTACCGGCGATAATTAATATTTCTAAAGTAATTTACGTATCTCTCAATTTTGTCAGGGTTGCATCCTACACGAGATGACTGTGTCGGATATATAGTGTCGGTGACGGACTAGATTTTACTGTACAAGTTAATGGCCCCGATTCTGTTGGTCACAAACTAAACTAAATTTAAGTTCAGTGCATCTTTTTCTTTCTATTTCATTATGAAAAGGACAGAAGATAAATATTAGTTTAGTCCTGTCAAATTAGTGAGGGCCTGACGTAAATTGACGTATTTTTAGTAGCCAATTTTTTAATCTCGCCTAATTTTTCTATGGATTATCTAATTTGACAGGACTCCGTTTTTGTAGCGCATCTGAGATGTTTGCGCTGAATCGAACCGACGACTTTTATGCGGTCATGCGGAAAAAGATCTCGTCCTTAGTAGCAAGACTGCGGGATAGTGACAACAGTATTCTGAGGACAGTGGCGGAGAGCATTTACTCTCCTATTCTGAGACGTTTTGTGGGGGTGATGAACGAGTGAAGTACTTCCCCTTCGCTTGTGCGTCATCCTCATGAAGCGATCTCGGATAAACAAGTATTAAATAATATGTCACTAACATTAATTATAAGGAATTTACTAACACAGTGGATCTTTTGTTGTCCGAAATAAAGAATTTATTATTATTATTAAACTAATATTTATCTTCTGTCCTTTTCATAATGAAATAGAAAGAAAAAGATGGACTGAACTTAAATTTAGTTTAGTTTGTGAACAACAGAATCGGGGCCAATATCGTGTTATGCAATTCTGGGACTTTCCGGGGTGACACTAGTGTGTCTGATACCACGGTAACCTGCCTGTCTTTCCGGGTGGTGATAAGAATGATACCTACTTAATCATGATCATGTTTACTTAAGTAGGTACCTATTTACAGATGTTACCTACCGCAACAGTATTTGTATTAATTTATGCACTTTTGTGTATTCAAAGCTAATTGTCTCTTAATATCAATCTGAATACTTAGAACATAGACTGACAAAAATTAGACGAAAAAGGACACGTTTTTGAAAACCATTTAGTGAACTTCGGCTAACAAACTTAAATTATTTTGCGATTTCAGCGGGGTAAGTGCGTAACTCACTATCAGTAGCAATGGCTTTCATTTGACAGTTCAACAACATTCATTGATTATTTACGTTGTTAAGCATACAAGTTTTACGAACATATAAAGCAATGGATTAGCAATATATCCTTCAAAATGATTCAGATTGTGATTACACACATAGGGTGCAGATGTTGATCATAAGAGCTATTATCAAATTAAGGAACTTAAATGTTTACAGGTCATAAATCAGGCAAGCATTTTAATAGGTAGGTATCAAAGACATAAAGGCCAAAGGCTTCGATAATCACCTAGACAGGTACAAACACACTGTTAGCAATATATTCGAGTAGGGAAGCGCGATGAATCGCATGGCCTACATTTCAGTCGATATTTACCGGAGTATAACTGTTTTACGGTGTAAGATGTATTAATTATATTTAGCAATTAAATGCGAAACATCAAAATGTTAGGCGGCGACACGGGACATTTCTTCATTTTAACATTTGCCGACTATTTATCTAAGACTATTCCTTGTCTATTTTGATTCCTAACATTTCGTAAGTAGGTACACGCGGATTTTGATATTAAAATTGATTCGGATTTAGATAATAATCTAGTGTTTGATTTGTGTTTTAATTATTATCTAGTTGTGATTATAAAAGGAGAAGCTTGTGGCTAAATGATAATAGTTGAACGGATCCTTGCCGCAGTTGGTTCCTTGACAGGTGACCATCGAGACATGTCGAGACGCCTCAATGACTCAGGAAGCACTATAGACCGTTGGTCCCGGTTGTCATTGGTAGATCGTGATTATAAAAAGATAATATTCTTGTAAATGGTTTATGTAAAAAAATATGCACATGAAATCGAGATAGAGAGTTTTAAACAATGAGCATTACATGTGCCAAGAAAAGTGTTTTTCTAATTCTTCTTCTTGTTCGTGTCGCTGGCACAACAGTTATTAAATTTTTGTTAGCCCAAAACTTCGCCACTTCCACGGCGCTAGTCAGTGGCAGCGAGAGGTCACTTTGGCTGCATGTTTTGGGGCACAGGGCAGGATGGGAGGTGGAGCATAGTCTGTGACACATCTCCATTTCCACACCCTGCAGACACTCTGTCAAGGTAGCCCCACTGTACGAGGTTCGACTCGCATCTATCCACTTGGGTTCGGAGACGGTTCGGATGGACCAAATGGATATTTTTGTATTGTACAAAAATTTACTGAAACAGTTCTGTTACTTGATCGATCAGAAAACAACATTTAAAAGCACCTTTGATTGAATGTTATTCATTTAAAAATCAGTACTGACAAAATTTATTCTTATTATAAATTGTAATGGGAACTATGGAACTGTATTGTGATGTATTAATTAATTAATTGTTAATAGATGCAATATTTTAGACGCTCTCTTCTATACTAATATTATAGCTGAAGAGTTTGTTTTTTGTTTGAATGCACTAATCTCTGGAACTATCAGTCGGATTTGAAAAATTATTTTTTTATTTGATAGCCCCACTCTTTAGGAAGGTTACTTTTAGGCTGTTTAACATCACGGTAGGATCCTTAGGAGCCGAGCAAAAAGAAAAAAAAGTCAGAAAGAACGCTAAGCGAAAACGAAGTAATAGCGCGGGTGGGCGATGCGATGCGACGCGGTGGGTCGGAGGGAACAAAAAATTCTACGCGAACGAAGTCGCGGGTAGATACAAGTCATCTATAAATTTATATTTTTCCCAATGCCCGGTACCTACTTTAAAAACTTGTTATGTAAATGAAAAGCCTGTTCTCATCTCGCTGATATTGGAGCAGTTTTATTGAATGAATGGGGTCAGAGGTACAGAATTTGCGGAATTTATTTCAACGTGTTTTTTTAATGTACAGCTGGTTTTGTTAAAAAAAGCTTCCATTATGACTACGATGTAGTTTTATAACGGGCAAGTGGCACTTACGCATTATTATGTTACACAAAGAGTATTGCCAATATCATGACTGAAACATGAAAATTAAACAGTAACGTATAGTTGACCTGGTAAGCAATTTTTTTTTCACCATATGGTTGAATGTCGCTTGCACGTCACAAAACGAGACGCTCTATTTGTCTGTGGCATTTAGATATTAATGCATTTAGATATTAAATTTTCTGGGAATTGTTCTCAAGTGACAGATCAATTATATAAATTATTATTTTTATGAATTATGACTGACTGACTGATCGACTGTTTTGGTTTTTAGCTGTTAATGTCCCGCTAGTCAAGGTTGAGATTGATTTACAGAAAAAATCTTTTGTGACGATCTTCCTTCTCTCTGAGTCAAAAGTTGTAACATTTTTACACGCACGAAAGCTATTAGTACTCCAGTGGCATAGTTCCACAGTTCATCCAGAATCCGCGTTTAGGTAACAAGTGAATCAGATAATAATGATGACGTCATCACCACGTCATCAGGGCGTCTTTGCGCCAAAAATATTAGTACGGCTGTCTAATCAAATCATTTATAGCCACAGTATACATTTAGCGGGTTTTAATGGGATCTAAGGCTAATCAACAACAGCTTTCTGCAGAATAAATGCCTAAGAGGTGTTGCATGGCAGATATTGTAGCAGTGGTTTTCTACAAATACCTCTGTTAAAAATGGGCGTGAGCCACTTTTGAGGCTGACTTACGTCCAATAAAAAGCCTACCAATGAAAAAAATTGCTTCATAACCAAATTTGAGCACCACTATTGGTCGATCGTTTCCTCATACACCAATTCGTTCTTCCGTTATCTGTGGAAAACTAGCCTAAATTGCCTATCTTCGGTACAGAGGCCAGCACATCAAGCTACCCCAATCTGTCAGATTTTCCCAATTGAATATGAACCTTATTCCTTTGCACTAAAGTTGAAAATCTATCACAGAAATTTGACAGATTGGGGTAGGTTGACCTGCTGGCGTCTGTACAAATAAAACAAAAATATATAGCAATAAAAAGCCATAATACTCACTGTTGCACGGAGCATTATATTCTTCCTCCTTCGGCATATTATACTGGCTCTCTTCCATAGGAGGGTAGGGCACGAACCGCTGCATCATCATCTGCGGCGCGGGCGACGACGAGCGCTGCTTGCTCAGGTTGAGCGGAGTGTCGGGGTCCTGGGGGGGTGGCGAGCGAGCGCTCGCAGTGAGCTGAGCGAGCTGAGCCGTCGCTGACCATTGATTTGTTTGCATTGCCTAAAATTTTAAAATGGAAACGTGATTAGTTTGAGTTGGCATAGAAAAAGTTAGAACATCTGGGTAAGCTAATGTAACTAAAAGATACTATTTTGCTATGCCTTTCGCACTTTTAGATTTTACTGGTAGGTAGAGAAGGATCAAAAATATTACAATAGCTAAAGGCTGCTGAGGCTGCAATATACCTAAGTAATCCCATATCGTCATGGAAAATTATGTACTTAAGTGAGAGAAGCTGGGAAAGTTAATTTCAAGAACGTAACAGATACTCCGTGCATAACTAACGGAATTTTAACATAAATCTTAATAATTAAATAATCATTTTAGAATTATAGTAGTCTTCTTATCAAAATATTAATGGGTAAACTGGAACTAGATTAACGAGTCACGCATAAATTTAACTGAAGAAACAATCACTAACATCAATGATATAACAGTAAAAGCAACGTGCGTTAAACAAGTCGCCGATAAAGTTTAAAGTAAAAAACTGGATGCTCTCAGCAACACGGGATTTGACGCATCTAATTATAATTTTACATAACAAACACCGGTTGTTGTAGGTAATTAGTTTGAGAACAACTTTCGATTTAATATCACGTCTTCTGATGATATTTGGAGTGGTAATACCGATTGCACCATTGAAGGCGTTGTTTGATTGAGCTATCGAAATAAAATCGTTTGGCAAATATAAACTCTTCAGTAATTTTGTGATGTCATTGGCATGTTAGTATAATGATAGACTTCAAAGCGATGAAATATTGGCTTATGAATCTATACATATACAATGTATTTATTTGAAACTACCGAAAAACTTTGTAGCGAAACAGAACATCTAAAGTCACGAGATCAGACCCTGAAGACCAAAGAAACGAAGGATGGATTGTGTGAGTGATGATATGGTTAGAATGGGGTGACTACAATGATGACGACTGACAGAGAAGTGTGGAAGAAAAAGACATGTTGCGCCGACCCTAAAACAAATGGGATGAGGGCACGAGAATGATGACGATGAGTTATCAATAAGATAACCTTCTCCTTTCGTAGGTCTGCTGGAAGAAATTTCTTAAGAAATAAGCAGTACCTACATTTGTACTCAAATAATAATTATGTCATATACCTTTGTATTTTATTGTGTGTACATAAATAATAAAATAAATACTTAAATAATAACAATAAATGGCTAGGCAAGGCTGCAAGAGCTAGTGAAGATGATAATAATAATTGGTAACACTTATTTTGGTCTGCAGTCACATTTACTACATATTCACACATTTGTCAAGAATTGGTTTGCAAACAGCAATGATCGAAGAATTTTCATTAGACAGCCCTAGCCAAAAGGTAAACACAATGTCAATTATTGCTGTTATTGAACACAGGAAATTAGCCAGTATAGAGCTATATATCGTGATGGTCGCTTGCCAAATCAATTTGTTTCATACATTTTCATCCTCGTCTTGATTATGGTCTTGATTTATAGGTAATTGGGTCGAGTTTTAAAGTTGATGAGTCAGATATTTTGGCGACTATGCATACAGTTCGTTGGTGGTCTTGTGACTTAATTGTTCATCTTTTCTGTATCAAATCTTCCTCTGTTTTCTTAACATCTAACATAACATTAATATCTAGGATTACAGAATCCTGGCATTCCCCTGTAGGCACTACATTCATCTCAGTTGTTCTAAGAAAGACTTTTAGCATCCAGAGTCTGACATTGTTATTATTCACTTAAAACTTTCTTTTTAAATGTACGTTCACCATCATCATTATATAATTCGGCTAAAACTCGTCCACTGTCTATCTACATTAATTCACTAGGCATTCTTATAATTTACTATAGTTGCTTACGTTTTGTTGCTGCTGCGGGGGCCGCATCTGCTCCAGCAAGGGCAGTAGTCCCAGCGGAGGGCCAGGGTACATACCGTGCCCACGCCGTACCATCTCCTGGCGACGCAGCTGCTCCTGTTGTAATCGCTGCAGTTCCAGCTCAGCGGTTACGTTTCCGATATTCTGTAACAAGGAGATGAGATTCATTTAGTTATGGATTTTTGTTAAGTCGATGGGAATCAACGCATGTTTTGTGTTTCGAAATACAGTTCGTGGATTCTGAAAAAGGATTTTTGGATACACGTTAAATTTTTCGCATGTCAGCTTATGGCCGTGAAGTACAGCGATTTGTTTGTAAGTAATAGTTGGTATTGAAATGAGAATAAAAGAACCGCAATTTAATTTGCGTCATGTAAAATTTTGACTGTCGTGTCATTAATAAAATAACTTTATATGCACTAACAAAAGGCACCGCGCGGCGGCGACTCCATACGCGCCACGTTTTAAGCTTCGCAACTTTCTGCTATCAGTCTTAACGAGTCTCTCGACGCGATATTTGTTCCAGACAATATATTGCACACTTAAGCACTTCCCAACACAATGAATAAGCTAAAATGTGTGCACAAATCAACCGGCGGGACGGTCACTAAATCACGGCGACCATAAAGCAAATTCCCAAAAAAAAGTACACCAATTAATTCCCTGGGAGTCGTGACGAATAACACAATATACATTTTATCGGCTCTTCATTAAGACAGTATTGAATTGTTAATGGTTGTACAGAGTAAGACGTTATAAGGTGATGAAATCAAAACAACTCGACGATGTAAGTTTCCGGATGAACGTCGGCGCGAAATATGAAAAGGATTTGCAATTTTAAAAGTTTCCTGCAAACGTAGGTATAAATGCGCTCCCGACAGTGGGAATACATTTAAGTGAATCACTGTCGGCGGAGATAAAAAAGAAAAAGCGCTAATGGAAGACAAAAGCGAATGCATAAATAAACGTGACATAATCGTGCGAATAAAAAGAGCGGCAGAGTGTAATAGGCGTCCCTTCGGCGATACCGCGATACATCGAGCGCCACCGGTAATCGAGCAAGTTTTTCCATCGGCCTGACAAATTGCCGTCATAACCGAACGGATTAAACTTTTTATTAAAAACAACAAACTGAGCATAATGTATGGGCGTAATCGGCAAGGGACAGATGTTCCCGAATAACGTACGCGATTTATCTAATGTAAAAAGACTTTTATTTAATAGCTCTGCGGAGATGTCCTAGCAATTGGCGCTTATATTTTACAGCGAACCATCGTTTTGGCATTTCGACCGTATTTTGATAGCATTATTAATGTTAGAGATGATATAAAAATGCGATTTTTGATAGAGGTGACCAGCTGTGGCGTCACAATTTATTGTTGCACGACACAGGTGGGTCGCCTCGTCATAAATATGATATGGAAGCAAAACAGCCAAGATGGAGTAGCGTCGTTATACTGATTGAAACAATGGAACTGGTGCCAATGGAAATAGGTGGGTGTGATTTGGCGAGGATCACCGTCCAATGTTCTGTCAATACTGATGACGATGGATACAAATGGAAGCGAAAACATAATTCTGTTATTCTGTCCTTGTCGCTTATATGTTAATAACGATTTCCTTTTCCTATATTTACGATTGTTAATAACGATTTCCTTTTCATATATTTTATTTATTTACTTTTCCTATATAAACGAATTGTAGACAGTTAATCATATAAATATTATTAATGATAACTCTTTATTAGTCGCTCTTCTACCAAAGTATACAAGAGACCTTGACATAAAACCAGAGAAGATCTAAGGAATAGTATCACTGTTAGATGTTCAAATGATGCGTGTTTAATATAATACCAACATATTTGAAAATTCACCAAAAACTTAAAGTTCTATCAAATGTCAACATATTTAACATACAAGATTTATTGAATACGCGGTTAATGCTACAAATCCCCATAAAGCTATTGTCAATGAAACAGACGCACAAACCCCTAATGATTTATACGAAACCACGGATTAGCTTGAAAGCGTATATCAAAAACAATATAATTGAAGAATATATAGTGGACAAAGAGATCACAGATGAACACCGGACATACCATGACATAATTTACAATGTGGGCGCCGATATCAAAATAGTAATCCCACTTTTAAAATACGTGACTAACGATATTGACCCTTAGGTGGTTGGATTAAGAGTTGATGATGCTATATGAAAAGATTAGGTGAGAATACACGGAAAGCTGTATAATGAAACAGACGTCACATTGACGTAAGAGATGCAGATCTTTGGGTGAAATCATAATATTTACTGTCACAAGCCGACGTGCTCTCATTTCTAGATAGATTATTCGAGTAATAGATTTAGGATTTCGGTAGTTTTCCTGGCGACTGAGATTTATCTATTAAAGCTGTTAAAGTAAGAGACTATTTTTGTGTAAACCTTATCTAGGAGGTCGAATCTCATGATTTATGGATGCGTGGCTGTCGCCATAAGTATAGGTAACCATATAGTGATGTTCAACATTTTATTTGCTTCCAGTAGTTTCAAATAGATGTAACTTTTCTTAATATGGGATGATCGATCATCGTATGACTTTATTCGTCAGCTTTATTTGATGACCTTTTATGGAAAGGAGACAAAAATTAACGATGATTTCGATAATTCTTGAAAACACACCAATAGTCATGGTGACCCATCTTATTAGCAGCCTGTCTATCCACTTATTGAACCACAACGAACTAATAATTTATTTATGCCGTGACCCTAAAGTGTTGATAATTTGAATAATGCAATATAAAAAGGGCTTGACATGATTTGAAGGGTGCGCGGCTTAAGGGCGTTACAGAAAGTGCAATGCGATGACATATCAAAATGAATCGCTAATGCATGTCTAAGAACAAGAACTGCGTAGAGTTGCATCTAACATGTTTTTGCATTGTCGATGGTAAAAAAATGGGTGAACGTATTTTCGACGCGTTATTCGTGAGTGGCTTTTTTACGGTACCTAACTGAAAAAAGGTAACTATTGGCCCCGATTCTGTTGTTCACAAACTAAACTAAATTTAAGTTCAGTGCATCTTTTTCTTTCTATTTCATTAAGAAAAGGACAGAAGATAAATATTAGTTTAGTCCTGTCAAATTAGTCAGCGCCTGCAATGACGTAAATTGTCTTATTTTTAGTAGTCAATTTTTTAATCACGTCTAAACTTGTGTATGGATTATCTGATTTGACAGGACTAAACTAATATTTATCTTCTGTCCTTTTCATATTGAAATAGAAAGAAAAAGATGCACTAAACTTAAATTTAGTTTAGGTAGTTTGTGAACAACAGAATCGGGGCCATGACTGATGTTTAGTCAATGTAAAAAAAAGCGTATATATTACATTGTGCAATTAGTGCTTCCATTTGTAAAACTTTTTGCTAAGCATGATCTTAACTGACAACTGCTAAAAAAATCTCACAAAGAGACGAAACTCCACCCTTCTCCTGTGTTCTTGTTTAAATATGTTTTAATATCGAAAGAGTTTGCATAATTTATCATAGTGACAAATTCACTTTCAACTTAAAATGAATATTCAAGCTACATAAAATCATTTTAGGCACTTGTTGCAGCCATTATGCCCTTTTTCCTATACCGTTGTGATCATAGAACCGACGACGCAGACGACGTTAATTCAACACTTGATGACAAAGATGCCAGAACAGTTTTACCACCTTCAATACAAAAGATAAATCTCGCAAGAAAACAGGCGTACACACACACAAACACACACACACACACACATACTAATTAGCTCAGAGCTAAAACAGGCGCCACTAATTTTATAGTAACTATAACTTGGAAAGCACAGGTATCAAACAAAGAGACGGGATTAAAATATGACATTAACGAAACACAAATAAGTAAAACATTATGACGTCCCCCAATTAAACTGCCAGGGGGCATACAGGCTGTACACCCGGCGTTCCCCGCAGGAGTTCGCTTATCGCATGTTTTATCCCCGATGCGCATGAGTCGCAGTTTCACGAATGCACTGATCTTATCTAATGTCCGCGGTGATTATGCATTTTGCATAATGGAATCGATGCGTGCTTTGTCTTGTTCGGACCCTGTTTTATATTTATAGCGTTAATATTTTATTATGTTTATTGTGGTTAGTCTGCAGAAATTCGTTAACGAGAGGTTGTTTCCACTGGAAAAAAGGTTTTACGATAATGACAGCTTATCATTTTGACATTAAATTCATTTCGTGCCCGATCTTTTTACTCTCGGAATCTCGAGGAATAACAACAAAACTACTATTAAAGAAGTCAAAATCTCCCTAACTTTGATTGCAAAATTCAGAATGACCCTCCACAATAGGTACCCATTCTCAATCAACATGAAAGTCAAAATATTAAGGGTTCGCCCACTTCTGGCGTTGAATTGTTATTAAATCACACAATACTTGACGGTTGTAGGCGCTAATAGTGGCAGCCCTGTTAGAGTGGGTACGAAGAGTGGCAGCCCTGCGGTTTCTTCAAATTAGCGTAGTGATTGGTATCGGACGACGGTCGGGCACGTGGCGGCCGGAATTAGGTGCCTACCTATTGCGTTTTCATGTTGCTTTGCTAAAGGAAACTCTGTTAATTTCGTTGTTGTTTGTGATTTTGATTTGGAGGATATATGTTGGTTGATTGTCATTGTACCCAGGATTTTTTAATATCATGATTTAAAGAGTGTCTAAGTCTCTTTAAAGAGTATTCTTTGAGTTTCTTGCCTGTTCTTCTCCATAGAGATCTACGTTTTGGAATGGGCAACTATCTTCAAATTTCTAACTGACCGACTCTTTGACAACTTAAGTGTCTGTAAATGGTTTAATTGAAATAAATGCGTTGAGTTTGAATTTGAAGTTGGGATGTTAACGTGTTTTATATAAGCGATGCTTAAAAGTTAATGATTTCTGACTGTCATAGATTGAGTTTAACATTGTTAACCCATAAATGTGTCTAGCAGTGGACACTGAGAACTTTTTATCATAATACTTGTGCAATGAGGATTTTACAGGACATAATTACCATTAATCTTTCACAATCTAAAATTATCTGAACTTTCAGCGGGCATAACAAAGAAAGCCATAATAATATGAACATAACAATTTCATTTGAAGTCACCTCCAACTCCATAGTTTACAACAGCACCTTCCATTATTTTACGGCTTCCCTTCGACATGGGACATATCAAACAAGCGTGGGTAGTAAATCAAAAAATTAAGCTATTAAGGCCACATCACAGATCGGCGCTCCTTTTGACTTGAACGTTTTTTTAAATACACGAACAATTTTTAGACTTCCGGACGACAACGAACGGAAAGTAACGACTTTATAATTTGAAACATGTTTTTGTTATCGATTATGATAAAGAAAGCGTTTTTGGGACGTTTTTGTAATGTTATTTACATTACTGTTTTTTGGGGATGAAAAAAGGTGGAGTATGGTGTTAAGACGAAATGCGGGTGGTTCATTTCTCCATAGAAATGCTTTCGTTTTCTTTCTGGTTAATGACCATAAAGCAATGGTTTTTTACAGAATAATAAATATTAACTACCTGTATGTCCCTATGTTTTCTTTTTTGAAGATACCTTCAAAAAATGCTCAAAATTGCCGATTTAAACCGCTGTCAACACAAAAAAAAAAAACATATGGACACAGTTATCCTTCTTATTCAGTTTATGAAATATCTTATAAATTGGTCCAATATTGGAGAAGGAAATAGGCGAGAATCAAACCTCGAATAATGACTTTTTACTTAGGCTTTTTCAAAAGTCTCTCCGACCGCATTTCCTGTTAAATGTGGGGCCGGAGAAAATTGTATAACTATGCTATTGTTTTGATTATTTTTAACCGACGAAAAAGGAAGAGAATCTCATGTTGGCGCGTATAAATATACTTTTTATGGCTTATTGTGCAATTGAGCAAAGAAAATTAAAAAAAAAACTGTCGCTTTTCTACTGCACGTCTGCGAAATATCTACAGTTTGGCAACATTGTGGTAGATAGAAACCTGGTGTATCTTATATATTATTCCAGACTAATAATCTACCTCTGTGCCAAATTTCATCAAGATCCGTGCAGCCGTTCTGACATGATTGAGTAGCCAACATCCATCCAAACATCCAAACTTTCGCATTTATAATATTAGTATAGCTAAGTTAAGATTTTATATTGTTATTCTAATTAATGAAATTAGGTATAAGTCAAGAAACCAGGGCCGTCCAAAAGCGTGCTGGGTTAACGATGACGTCAAAGTAGCGGGAAACACCAGGATGGGACATGCACGGAACCGGGAAGTATGGGTGACGAAAAGGGAGGCCTAGCACTGGGTGATTCCAAGCTGAAATGATGATGATAAGTTTCTGCATAAATATCTACTTAAATAGATGCTTATGATTTAATTTCAACACTATCCCCATAACATTCTACCGTTAAGTATTTTTATATCCCCTCCCCATCTACAGTAACAACCCAAAAATAACTTCAAAAACACCCTAACAAACTTAACATACCCAAAAAATTACCACTTCAAGTAACAAACATGATGTAAGTTCAAATACGTATAAACAAAAGCGGGTCGGGTCCAGCCAACCGATGACAGTCCCACGAGACCTTTACAGACAAACATCTATAACACCCCCTTTTTTTATACCCCCTTTTGCCTCTACCCCCTGTCTTGCCTCATGCCTCTTGCCTCTTGCTAGCCCCGGATGCTCGTCCCACTTGAGCTTTTCTTTTATTCCTTGTCTACTCTTATGTTTATTTTTGTTTTCCGTTAGCCGGCGGAAATAATGGCGTTAGGATGGCGTGGATGTGCCTACTTCGGTAGGGTTTTGTTTTAAGATTTTTTTGAGTGGAATATAAAACTGATAAAAAAAGGAAATGTTCAACTTTCTCTAAAATTTTGTCATTCAAAGAACGATTGGATTCTACTGCTTAAGCATAATTAACGTATAATAAAATTTTCCCACTGCTAGGAAACAGGCCTCCCCTTGGTGAGAGGGAAATTTCTACTATTGAAAATTAGTCAAATGGAATTACTTAAATGGGGTGATGATCAAGTTAGTTTCTGGAATTGTCAATACCGGCATGACCTCATAAAAGTCATAGATGAAAGTTCAAAATCTTCATTCTTTACAGAATCTTTGACCTACCTTACCTATAAAATCTCAGGGAGTAATACATCATTTTATGACACGACGATGCTACTCTTACTAATTTCCCTGTTTCTTTTAAAAAGTTCGCTTTTTTTAAACGGGGTTTACTTATACATCAAAACAAATACATAACATACATTCATTAACTATACGGTATCTTTAGATAGAAGCAGGAACGAAAAGCAGAAAATTAACGCGAATTCAGCATGAAACTCCACATTATTCTTTCGTATTCCCAAGATGACCTTTTGTAGGCGATAGAGTTGTGGAGTGGCGTCATTATTCTGTTCTCATTCAATTCTATATTTTACCACATTTTTTATTTAAAACAGAAAACAAATGAGCATCGTGCATTGAGAACAAACCAGCCCCGTAGAATGTACCTACATTAATTAAAGGCTTTACTGTTTTCAATTACGCGTTTTTTGTTTCGAGAATTCGTACTTAAGCAAGTGTATTGAGATAGAAAATATGCTTCCGGAATGGATCAAGAGTACCTACTTAGATTTTTTTTTCTGAAATTGAGTTTACAATGAAAGCAGAATACCGGCACCCTGTGCCAAACGAAAAAAGTCCGCTGTCACAACCAAACCTAGTGTATTTGGAGGAGAATTTAATCAAATCAAATCATTTATTTGCATAAAACAGGTTCAGAGGATGTTATAAAAGGTTCATAAAGTGAGCCCTTCCTATACTGCTAACTATTTTTTACATGGATTCCCGCAATTCGTATTTAGTTTATTTGCCATTTACCTACTTCATATTTTGAGGTTACGTTCGAGAAAATGACGAATGAACGATGACGATGAATGATGGAGGCATCGCTAGGATTATGACATAAAGATTTCGTTATGGGAACGCAACTGAACGTTTTCGTTATTTTAATAATATTTCATAGTTCAGATGAAACCAATATTGAAAGTAACATCATCCGTGACGGCGCAACAGAACAAAAATGCAATACGTCACAATAAAAACAGTTTCTTTTTTTTAATCGGATCTCTTTTCTTGAAATGCTTAAAATGTATTCCAAAATAATCATTTAGATAAATAAGACGCAGCCCGTGACCTAAAGATTTTTTGACACATAAAAATATACATAATATTATAGGTAAGTAAATAGTAAATTTGTAATTACCTAATTACAAATTATCTTCTTCATTTATATGTTTGTTGGCAGGTATCTATGTTTTTAGGTTGTAAAAACATTCGTAAACAAAATGCAATGGTAGTGACATATGAGAAAATACTTAGAAAAGTACCTAAATAAAAAATACTTTTATTTTTGTGTCCGAAATCCTTTTTCATAACAATAACATAAATCTAATTTAAACAATAGGAGTAAGTTTATGAACTACATTTGGTTGTGACACGCTCCCTCGTAAGTTGGTACGATCCCACGGCATCCTCTTTTATTTTAATAATAACAAAAAAAAGAAAAACCGTTTCATACTAAAACAACTGAAGATTTTCGTAGAAGGTATCGTATAATGTTGATTATTGTTCAAGCATCTTCGACCAAATTTAAAGTGAAAGCAACACACCTATTATATACACTATTAAAACAACGTTAAAATCTCATCAAGAAATAAGAAGACCCTCAAAGGAACCGACATTACACCACCAAACCACACGACAGTGCAAATTGAAAATCATTGTCTCCACAATCTTTAACGGCTTAACAACTAAAGCATATACCACACTACATCTACTCTAAAGCTTTGTGCACATCAATGGCTGATGCCACAAAAGTGCGAAACCTTACCGCGGTCGAGAGAAAAGATTAATAAAGCTTAGAACACACTCAACACCTGTCCTTTGTCGCTAATGGACCGCCTCTAATCTCGAGGGAAATAATGCGGTGAGGAAAAATAAGAAAATATCGTTTATTTTATGTTATTATGTTGGTACAATGTGTGATTACGTTATTGTTCTATAGCCTTTGTTTGGTTGTTATTTCGCTAATTCATTGCATTGATCTGTTTCTGTACTTATATTCCAGTTATATTTGGGCAAAAACTAATCTTTTTGCAAGTAAAACTAAGTCCATGTAGGCAAGTACCCGGATCATGGCAAAATAAAAAAAAATGCAATACTTAAATATTTTTCTAGAGTTCCATTCATATTACATCATGGAAAAATGTTGTTTATGCTGCTAAAAGCATCTGTCATAAATACATCTAGTCCAACATTAGTAGCCACAACTCAAGGAGCTAGCCCTCTCCAGACTTGCCAAACAAGAAGCGTCCAAAAATTAAAAGTTACATTCCGGTTCCAACCGGTTTGAGTTGGAAATAATTGGAGGAGACTCGAGCTAACCACTCGGATGGGGGTAACAAGCGAGTTATCCGGGTAAAAAGGCAAGACCGGGTAACAAGCCGGGCGAAATGCAGTAACGAGGATGCAACCGAGCTTCTCTCAAGAAGTATGGCGTTGTGGCGTCAAATATTGGTGTGAGTATTGGGTCAAATGTTGGTTGGCTTGTTGGCTGGAAGTTTGTGCAAAGGTACGTTACTAAAATTTTTGCGGAAATTGGAAGTAGGTATATTCCGTAAACCTACTAAGTTTTCACTATGTTTTTAACTATGAGAGAGAGGTGTGTCAGGATAAGGTGAGGGAACTTTGGTCTTCAGTACAATAGAAGTATAGCTGGTCACAAATTTGGTTACGAAATCTACATTCCTGTTTACTATGAAGTTTATAGCCGCCGCAACACTGTTGCCAATTATGAAGACATGTATTAGGTACTTAATATGTAAAAAAAAATCTCATCAATTTACGAACTAATTGATAATCTTCGTCTAAGGTACGAAAATGTAAACATACTTACATTCATTATTTTCGGGATCTCAATCTGCCTAGCCCTTTTCCAACTATGTTTGGGTCGGCTTCCAGTCTCGCCGGATGGTGCTGAATACTAGTATTTTACATGGAGGCACTGCCTATCTGACCTCCACAACCCAGTAAATAGCCTCCCCGACCGATTTCGGTCGCGGTTGCCAATCTCAACGGAGATTAGCCAGGTACGCAGGAGATATTATAGTGGACAAGTGTGCGCGCAGAAACAGGTGCACTCCCTCTTCCCTCACTCTCATATCATAGTCCGATGGGACGACAATCCGACAAGACCGGAGAGAGATCAGGCGCAGGACCAACGGCTTAACGTGCTTTCCAAGGCACGGGGGTATCACACCGCCAACTTCCAAACTCCGAGCTGTTACTAAGAAATTCCTAATGGAAAAACTCAATAACACTTTGCCCGACCCGGGAATCTCGGGACTGGGTAACACGATACCCCTTCGTAAGACTGGTTGTCAGACTTTTGGTCTTCTGACTTCCCGTATCGACTGTCAAAGATCTAAGAATGACAACCGGGACCAACTAACGTGCTTTCCGAGGCACGGAACGAGGCATGGATGGTCAACCAGCCACAAACCGACCGCGGTAGGCGTAGCTTAACCTTCGATCGACTCGTGCGGCTGTTGTCATTTAGCCAAGAGATTCATTATTTTTGTGATCTCTATTTCTTTAATCAGCACGATATAGTATTGTAATTATATAAATTCAACAACTAGTAACTACTTCATAAAAATAACATAGTCTGTTCTACATACAAAGTTCTAAGAAGTTGTGTACCTACGTCAAAAAATACTTCATCTCTGTATACAAACAATTAATCATAAACATTCCAGAAAAAATATATTATTACCGACATAATTATAATACTTGTTTGAAAGAACGAGGCGGAACTGTTTCTAAGAATTAATCTTTTAAAAAGTGTAGGTACCTAATACTACATACGTTTTTATGAAATTAAAGTTCCCTGTAATATCAAATACTGAGAGATTCTTCATTGAGGTTAGTCTAGATACAGGGAAATGCTGAAAAGATGTAGGGTAGGTTGTACTGATAAACCACTGAATTTTGGTGTCACAATAAATTTATTTTAAAGATAAAGCTGAGGAGTTTGTTAAAACGCGTTAATCTCTAGAACATACCAGTCGGATTTGAAAAAAATCTTTTTGCATTTGATAGCTTAATTCTTAAGGTAGGCTTCAGGCTATTTAACATCACGCTAGGACTCTTAGTCCCGTATTACAGAACGTCACTCAGTACTCAAGCATTACTTAAAACTAGTTTCAACCAATCAAATGGCTTGAATCTAGTTTTAAGTAATGCTTGAGTATTGAGTGACGTTCTGTAATACGGGCCTTAGGAACCGATAAAAAAAAAACTAAGAAATACTGGTAAGCGAAAACGAAGTAATAGCACGACAGGCGATGCTATGCGACGGCTGGGTCGGGGGAACAAGAAATTTCACACGGGCAGAAGCTAGTGAATCATAAGTCTTGTCTCGTATCGAAATGAGTTATGACAAAACTGCGAATGCTTTGGTGGATAAATATTTTTAGCCAGTTTGCAATGTTGCTTGGGCTAACTGCCCAAACTCTGCCTGAAAAATCTCATGCCCCGAGTCCAATGCAATAATAACTCTTCCTTAAGACGGATAGATAATGCTGGCTGAATGTATGTAGAAACTAAGTAACTAAACAATCTACATTATAAACAAAACAATACAAAAATGTGTATGCGTTTAATAAACGTCGGGCGTTTTATCCGCCGTCCGTTGACTGACATGAACACAATGATTCGTCAAACCCATCAGGCTGACGGCCGTCATTCGGCGGCTGAGCGTGCGTCAGTCTTTTATTTATTGTTTATTAAAACGATTATAATGGCTTCGATGATTGCCACGCTGGCTCTTAGACTATCAATAGCTTACTTTGTAGTTTTGGAGGAGATGAATAGTAGTTGCTAATTTGGTGGATAAATCGGATACAAAGGAAGATCATTTTCAAAAATCGTTTAGAACCCTATTTTTTTATAAGAAATTAATTCAAAATAAAAAAAATAAATCTGGTCTTTCAAAAATAACAGTTTCCTATAAGTACATGTAATCATCAGTTTCTGTATAACAAAAAGAAAACAAACTGCAGTGCCAGTTCCAATCAAACGTAACATGTCTAATAGTAGGTAACATTATTATATTTCTATCTTCACTATCGATCGGCACGTGCCTCTATTTATAAAGATATTAACCTTTTCCCGTCAACAATATGCGGTGAAATGTAAATATTTATTTTTATACAATCCCACCGAAGGTGCTGCGGCCGCGCAACTAAAAATTAAAAATAGTTCACGAATAAAATTTAGGAAAACGTACACAGTAAGCCGCCACTTGCCTTTAAAATAAACATAGTGGTCTTTGTGATCTACTGACGGGTATTACAATAAATGTACCGAGGAACGAACACTTAATGAAATAACAAACACCGATCGCTGTTCAGTGTTAACTATCAGACGGATTTAAATACTTCTTTCTATCTAAACACTGGGCTTTTGTCTATCCAACAGTGCGAGGGGCGATAAAACACCATGATGTATCTGTAGAACGATTTCATACCAGCATAGCTATTCACAACCACTCGTTACGCTTCCGTACCGTATCGCACATCAATTAATGTTATCGTAGGAGTCCTCTAAACGCTGTTCACAAGTCTGCAACCCGAAAATTTTGTCAGTTTCAATCAAATAGACGACCGCTATTCTTTCGACAGCTGTTTGCTGTCGGGGGCAAGGCAAATCATGTTATCAAAATGTGTCATTTTCGATATGGTAGCCTGTCGGATGGTTGTGAATAACTATGCTGTAAGAGTGCGGAATTTAATGAAACATTGTTGGAACTGTAGCAGATCGAACGTTTGTCAAAACAAACCGAAATACACCTGTGTTTCAACCTGTTTCAGCTGAATGGAAGAATAATACAGAATGTATGATCTGCTTATTTTCTCTTACCAGTTGTAAAATTCATTGAGGAAAGAAACGGGTTGAGGCCATTTATTATTTTCTAGGCTACGAGCATGCAGGCTACTATTGTATAGTACGGTACATAAACTACGCCATACCAACCATAAACTAGATGGTTTTACTGTACGAGTTTTCAAGAGATGCGTTTGAGATCTTAGCGGCATACCATATCGGATAAGATGTGGCATAAAATATTTCATATTGCCATAATTTGTACTTAAGTGGCAAGTCCAATTATGCACAAATTGCTGAAGCCAATTGTAATAAAATAATGTCCAGTTTATAAAAGGATTCTTGTATTCTGAATTTTATTACTTTAGTGCGTCAGAAACAATTGCTTTAAAAAACGTGAAACAATAATTATTAACTGACCGTACCGATGATTCCGAATTTAAATCTCAATAAAGTTCCAGATTTGTCGGCCATCTTTATAATGCGGGATATCGCACAAAATGGCCGGTGTCATTTTAAGCCCCCTTTCTTCCGTCCGCAACGATTTTAATAACAACATCTCCGCTTTCTTTATTCGTTCTTTTGAAATCTCTTTTAAGCTGAAGTAAGTTTATTACTAGTCAGATCAGGAATTTCAATCTCACATCCTGAGTGAGACGTCTTTGATGTAACCGGTGTGAATTGATGGGAAGATAACAATCTTAATTGTTAGAGAGATAGGGTTGAGTTTAGTGTGGCTGCGAGATTTCATTGATGGTTCTTCTAAAAGTGAATTTGCACTCATTAATACTATGAATCTCATTCATTGTGATAGTCTTACGTGCGTTATATATTGAGATTACGTACGAACATGAATATTCTATATTAAACTGGTCTTTCTTGTCACTTAGATCAAATAACAGTACATAATTTATTATGTGGAGTGTTGTGGTGCGTTGAATAGATAGTTTAGTCATTGTGGGTTGGGGATGTATCACATTCTCATTGTAAACGCTCGTTCAACTGTGTTCGGACATCGAACCGGCTTTCATTTACAATTTTGGGGACAACTAAATGTAACTACAATCAGCATAAAAGGGACACCATTTGATTGATATCAAATAAGTATATACAGCAATGGTTATGTAACATCAAATTCGTTTTCTAAAGGCTTTTGACAATCCTTGATAGGTTTCCGTCCCTTAGTGATACTCCTCGCATTTATGGCATAATCTACAGGGTGTTCTAGTGATTTCTATTCTAGCTTTTTGTAATCAGTATATACTGTTCCCACTGCTGAGATACCGGCCTCCTGTCTGTGAGACGGAGTGGGCAATAATCCACCACGCGGGCCCAGTGCGGGTTATTAGATGTCACATGTTTTCGAATCTTTGGTTCTGGAACATGCCGGTTTCCCCACGACGTTTTTGTTCACCATTTTGAGAGCAGTGGTGATGAAATTAAATACACAAAGTAATGTAATTATAGTGATTTATAATATCAATATTCCCATGCAACATAAACAATATCATACACTATATCCTACCAACCAACGAAGTGCCGATTAATACGAATACTAACAAAAACCTAATTAAAATAGGAAATAGAATATAAAACATAATATATCATCTCGCTCGTATAGAATATCAAAGAAATATTATGTCATTATCTCAAAACTTGGTAGATCAAAGAAACAACGTCAATACGGAATGAGCGATCTTCATAATAACGGTCATAATGGGCTCTTGTAAAAAAAAAAAAGTCTAAATTAATTTCCCCGATCCGTTTCTTGGTACAAAAGGGGCTATCTCTTTGATAGACTTTCTTGTACAGTCGCAGGCGTTGGCGGTATGCAAATGACACGGGGTTAGTTTTTTTTCCGTGTTAAAGGAAGGAAGAATGTTGTTAACAATGTTTTTGATTCGGATGATGAATTTCGGATTAATCATTTTTTGTGTGTAGTTTTATGTGGAGGAAGAACTAAGAATATGATTTGTATTTTTTTGTGGCATTTACAATCCTGTCTAGCTATTTCTGGTTGATGGCAATAGGCTTGGTCCCTATTATATGGAATTTAAACATAACTGGTGATATGTGCACACCTGTGACCTTCAAGATGACAGGTGAGATATTATGTTTTTTTGTTTTATAATAGAACCGCGGTTTCACCCGCATAAATTTCGATCCCGTGGAGTATCGGGATAAAAAGTATTCTGTGTGTTAATCCTGGTTATTTTATTGTATTTGTTAGGGAAAAAAACAGTTACAAGCCAAGCTTGCTAAAAATTCTTAAATTAGCACAATACTTAGAAATACAGTTATACATAATTATTCCATATTAATGTTAGGTACACATGTAACCCACACCATTGTCGACAAATTCACAAAAAAGAAGTTAAAAGAAAACAGGCATATTGTGTGCATCATAGAAGACTGTTAAGAGAAATAAAAAAAAATAGAAAGACTAGGTTATAAACTATCTGTGTGTCAAATTTCATCCAAATCCGTTCAGTAGTTTTTGCGTGAAAGAGTAACAAACATTCATCTATCCTCACAAACTTTCGCGTTTATAATAATTGGGATTTTATTATTTTAGGTCTCAATCACAATTTTCTCTGATTCACACACATAAAATCTTTACAAAATAAAGTTATTTTTGGCCCTGAGTGTACATAATAATTTATGCAAGTGGTCAGCGAATGCTGAATGGGGCCTTTTAATCATAAAATGATTTTCCCCATACAAATAGATCCGCCATGAATAGCCCGGGGTCTCTTAAGAAAATGTTAAGTGCATTAAATTCTGTTTAGAATAAAAATCAATTATCTTTACGACGGGGTTTTTTCAAGCGGAACTCTGAAGGAATTATATTTGGAATCATTTTCTGTAAGATAATAGACTTAAGATTTTTCGTTTAGTGAAAAAAAATGTATGTATCTATTATAAGTACTTGACTGTACAAGACTTGTCTGCCTTGTGATTTACTTTAATTTTTCTTTAAGTATAATTGTCGTTAATATGATCATGTAAAAAGAATCAGACAACTGTACGTAGATTTATTTGTAGCTTTACACTTTTTTAACAAAAAATAATATCAGAAAGTAAGTTAATTGTAGCTTTATAATAGTTAAGCAACGTAGTAAAATAGTTCGCTGATTTTATTTGCATAACATGGTACGATGGTACCTGCCTATTAGGTGTGTATACCTACTTTCTTGATTTATAAACTCTGTTTCGCCAAATAATAACAGTCAGACGGGTCAATCGAAGTTTAAGCTACGCTGGCCATGGTGTCATGCGGTCGATTCGTGGATGGGGTACCATACATTACTTATCAAGAATTCAAGACCCCTCCGTGCCTCGGAAATCTCGGAATCACGTTAGTTGGTCCTGGCAGTCATTCGTAGATTTTTGACAGTCGTTACGGGTAATCAGAAGCCCAAAAAGTCCGACAACCAGTCTTGCCAAGGGGTAACCTGTTACCCAGTAACTGGGTTGTGGAGGTCAGATAGGCAGTCGCGCCACGTAATATGTTAGTATTAAGTTACATGCGGTTAGACTGGAAGTCGACCCTAACATAGTTGGGAAAAAGCTAGGCAGATGATGATAGGGAAAATAAATGTGGCTTTTCTTAGAAGAAGCAGGTTGGTACGCCATATTATGTACCTACTTCTCTATTTGAATAATTTATAAAGTAATCAACTTCTTAGGTATTGTATAAGTAAATAATGTACCTACTGAATAGATATCATTAATAACAGAAAACAAACATCGCGTAATTTGCTAAAGCTCTTACGAGTACACAATCATCAGAATTCGAAATTCGAACGCCTTTGATTTCAGAACGATTATGTACCGAACGCTAATAAAGTCACCATTTTATTTTGATCTCTACTCTCCCCCGCCCGCGTTCATTGCTAGGGCCACAGAGGCGTAAGCAAATGAAAATCCACGGCCTAACTTAAATAAGCATCTTATTCAATACAGATAAATGTAAACAGACAATCAGTTATTTTAAAGATAGAATTTGAATTCGCGAATAAGGGGTGAGCGGGATGCAGGGGAGGGTGACACGTAATTTGACAAACGCTTTGAAACGACTTCGATAAGTAAAGCTAAAGACTTCGTGTTTGAATTTCGAATATTAATTTTACCTACCTACGACGGCAAATTGTATGAATTACTTAATTTAGTAGTCTGTGTTGGAAATATCTAGATAGGTATAGGTATTATTGATTAAAGAACATGAAGATTAAGTTTAATATGCATTCACCGGATGTTTAAATGATTAAGTATCTGAATATTTAAACTTATTAAAACTTGTCAAAATTAATAACAAAAGCAACCAAAAGATATTTACAGAATGCATGACAGGCTCTTAACATAATACCTGTGCCACAAGAAAAACAAAACAGAGAATCTATGGTTTTTATTTTATCTGTGACATTAATCTTTCCGCCAATTCCGACGAGGTGTTTCGTAGCGCTTTCCAGTCCCGCGGTTCTGTAAATGGAAAGAATTGGCAGCAAACAACACGCCCCGGTTTCTTTGAAACTGTCGAATGTAATCTGTTTTGTTAATTTTCAACGTCGTCTGTCGGTGTTTTTCATCTAAGCCCCGAGAAGAGGAAAGGTTAAGTTCTGTTTGCTTTTCCCCGGGAATTATTATTGAGCGTTTGTTTCGGCGCCACAAATAAATGGAAAATATTTGTGTTATTTGTGAAGCGTGAATAAAAAACAATTTATTTTGATTTTGGATCTGATTGACTTTTATTTTTTTTCGAATAACATTTTGATTTGTAGTTTTTTTTATAATGGGTTTTATTTGCTTTGCCAGTTTCATTTATATTTTTGGGACTGTTTATGTTTTTACTCACACGTAGGTATGATTTATAAAATCCCGACATATTTTAAGGAATCAGACTAGTTAAATCCTGAAGTCAAATAGGTAGTCACCTACCCACTGCCAATGTAACCATTTCTTTGAACGACTAATAACCAAAGAACGAACTCACACACACCCACCTAATTAAAATATCAGTACCTACACAAGCGTAAGACGGAATATTAAACCATTATGTATCAGGGGACTCCTTATTTGAATAAGCACAAATTGTCAAAGAGATTTTATCTGGTTAAACAAAGATGCTCCTTCTGTTAGCTTTTGGCCCTGTTTGGGGGTGCCTATTTAATGGGATCGGGTAATACGCTTGATGATGCCTACGATTTCGTTAACCCCCTTGTTAATAGGGGTTGTTTTGTTTCGTAGATCCGTTTCGCAAAGATAAGGACGGAGGATGCGATTATGAAAATGCGGTCGTATGATATTGTAAGCAGCTTATTTGTTGCTATTACGGTTAAGAGAGATTTAAGTGTTCATTGCGTGCGAATTTATGTGGCTGTTAGAATAATTACTTAAGTGAGTTTTTGTGATTGGTTTTGATGTGCTGTTGTAATTTTTTCAGTTATTCGAAACGGTATTGAAAGCTTTTTGATCCCTTTGGAAAAGGGGGGGGTTTTTTCTTGCTATTGGTAATTAATAAGTTGCTAGGTAGGGATAATAAATTCCCTGGAAAAAACATACCCACACCAATTTCAAATAAATTAATAGTCTTTTCGGTGGAGAAACGACAGAATTACCAACATCTTATCAGCATAAAGAGTACCTTGAACTGTTTTGATTCCATTTACTTGCTCTCATCAAACAGAGCAAATAGAAACAGCTTCTTCGGGAAATTAAAACTAACAAATAACAGCTAGCATTACGAAAAACACTGACAGGTAATTTAAGACTACACGTGTTCAATCTAAAAGCGCTTGCATCTAAAAATAAGCGAACTATCAACACTAATCACACTCAAAATACTCCGCGTTTGAACCGCAAACAAAAATAGTTCCCCCTCTAAAACATCTCGAAATCACGGACAATCATCAATTCCAATTACTAACATCCCCAACGTGAGAAAAACCCGACAAAACACCCAATCACGTCAACCACAAAGGCCGCTTTACACCCCTCCTTCCTTTTTTAAAATCATCTGTCCCCACCGTCATCGTGACGAAAGATAGCAGTGACGTCATTAGCGCCTGCCGCGTCATCCCGACACGATTTGTCGGCGTTTATCGCGCGATTTTTTGCCGCGAACGCGTGCTATCGCCACACGCACAATATGCGTAAATTTTTCGCTAGCTAATGTGTTGGAAGTAACTTTTGCGAGATAAGCGATGAAAGCAAACGCTGAACGCGATTTTTTGTTCGGTAATTTTCTGTAGGAAAACGTTTATGATGCGTTAATTTGAAAAGTAAGGAAAATGTTTCAGGATTAATGAAATAAGCGAGCGGAAAATAGCGTTCATATTTTAATTGAGGTTTTCATATTATCAATTTATGAATAAAACGTAATACTTAGGTATACTTAAGTATTTTATAAAATCAGAATAATAGTACAAAAGTCTTCAAAAATAATAAAATAGCCATCCAACCCGGTTACATAATTACAACGTAATCCGGCTGAAATCAACAAAGTGGTAAACAGCAAAAAAAGGCTCAGAACCTTTTTTTCTCTCCCAAAATACTAACCCTTGCCAGCATAATGCGGAAATAAAAACATGACTTTAAAAACCATTATTTTCGCGGCACAAAGTTCGTTCGGATACGAGCATGAGGGGTAAACGCGGGCACTAAAAAGCACAAGAGCGCTTCAAATGGCACGCGTCACGGACCACAACAAACGAACGCGGCGGATAGAAACGACAATCGGTATAATTTTAATTTGAGAAAAATTGCCGCGGTGAAATGCGCAAGTACCGTCTGTACAGTCAGATAGTGTAGCCTGTGCGTTATTTTTAATAAATTGACAGATGGATGACAGTCGTCAATAAAATTCGTAGGTATTAGGCCGATTTTTTGAAATTTCAGCGCTGTTATCTGTCATAGTTAAAAATGGCTTTTCTTTATGACCTTTTTCTTTATTTTGTCTAAAGATATGTCTTTTTCAATGTGAATGAAAATTTAGGTTTACTGCTCATTGATTAAATTAAAGTTCACATTAATCAGACACAAGGATATGCTTCGGCTTTAAAAAGCCTTTTAGACTGGAATGCAGATCGCTTTTTGTCAAAAAAAAAAAATATAATTCACAATTATCATGCTGACGGTAAAAACTCATCGGAACAATACTCGAGGAACCCTTTCTGCAAACAATTAGCGCACAAGTGCACTCGGAACAACGGCAATAGAGCGTCCCTATAGCAGCTAGAGTGGTGCAAAAGCTTCCGACTGGCTGCAAACCATCGTGCCTTTGCCTTTGCATCCTCGGTCGCCGCCCATGGCTCAACAGCGCGTGCACATTGCCAGCCGCTTTTGTTTTTAATCTGTGGGATGCATAGAATTTTTGACGTTTCAAAAAAGTATCTTGTTTTTTAGTTAGTTTTTTGAAAATGGAAAATTTGCCATTTAGTTGTTTTAATTATTGCATTACGTACTTGGTGGCCCACACTCTTACTCGAATAAAAAAAAAGGTTAATCTAACCTTCTGAATTTCTTTTTAAATTATGCTCTTAGGACATAATACCTACCCTCTTTAATGAGCGATCCTAAACGAGAGAGGTTTGTTAAAGAAAACCTTTTTTATGGATCTATCAAAAATTTAAAACAATGTTACTCTACGATCCTGATGGGCTCCTAGTACTTCTGAATGAAACAAAACATTGTGGCATCGATATTAGAAATAGGTTTCAGAAGTGGGCGGCCAATTGTATGCATTGACAGGTCGTTACTTCATTGTCAGCTGCTATCGCGAACTGTTATCGACTCCCTCGCAATTTTCACGACACGAGAAGATAAGAACCAGGCACTAGATAATACCTGCGCACTTTGTTTTTAGATCAATATCATTAATTGAGAAATGGTCTTAGTTATCTATTTATAAATAAGTTACACGAATGATTGAAAACATAAATTGAAAGGAGAATGTGTAAATCTGCATGTTTAGGTGCTCATTCTTTTTTGGGAGATGCTTCCTTTAGAAGGTAGAGGGACAGTAAAAGGTATTTTGGAATTTAAGCCATGAGCATGTCAAACGTGGGGTTCATGCGAGCAAAATCGTGGGGAAACACTAAGTAGTTTCTTCCGCTAATAAAACAAAAATGACTAGCTGCATATACATTATTATTAAATTATTTACTTTATGAAACTTGAGGAGAATACTTCCTCATACGACTAGAAATGCAGTATCCATTATCCGCCATTGTATAAAAGTAATTTATTTGACAGCAATAAAGCATTTACTTAGTTGTGCTTCCGTTAAAATGTCTTTCTCTTGATTGTAATCATAGCTCCAGCCTCTTACTCTATTCCCCATATATTTTCTTTATGAGGAACAAATTGACATTTTCTCCGAGTAGCAAACACGATGTAAGCTTAGAATAAAGCAATAAAAACAACACAGATCAAATAACTCGACTTATCTGGATAACAAAACGAAATCCTTAACTATTACTCGAACCGACGAACATTCCAACATCTCTGATAAGAAAATGTTAATAACAAAACGTATGAAGTATTTTATGTTAACGGCAATGATGTATTCTTAATTAACATCAAGTTTCTTCTGTCCAAAAACAAGTGGCGTGATTCTCAGAATTGTTATCTTACTAATGTTACATTAACTACTAAATGCTAGGCAATAATTCGTTAAATTATGAGAATAGACCACTAGACGACATTAAAAAAAATTAAAAACCAGTTCTGATTGGTCAGCATTGTTCGTTTTTTAAAAGATGTTGTTACTTTGAATTAATAATAGAATGCGTTGGTCAAGATGGTATCGGGATTTATAATTTTTAGCTTTGTCTAATGAGGTTTTATGTACTTACTTAATTTGATAGATACTTATTCAAAATAATGTTAATGATTTTTTTACCTTTTATATGAGCCTTCGTAACAAGAATCAGGCCCGTTCAGGCTAGACCCAGAGTTTAATAATTACTTTTGAACAATAAGAATCGTAAATTATATTCTCAGTAGTTTGGACACATTAGGACTAATATGGTGAGATTTAATTATCTCTTGACGACATAATTATACCGTCTTCTTTCAGTATTCAGTAGGAGGCGTAATATTATTTCGCAACAATCGACACCGATTGTTCCGTAAAACAATGTATAACAAAACGCAGTCTAACTACAAACAATACTACCAGTCAATTTCAAAATAATAATATAGAGATTAAAACCTACTAATGTAACAAAGCCACATGAAATATACTAAGTAGTTGTGTATAATTAATTCCCACAATGCAAACCTTTAAAGCCTCTGAACGTCTGAATCCTCAGTACATTGTAATTATTGGATGAAAGTAACCTGCCTGTATGATAAATGAGGCAAAGACGACCCGTCATTGTTCCACCAATGAAAGAGCTTTTGTCTATGGGCCGAGACAAAACCCTCGCTCGTTGTCTATGCCCCGCTCGGCTCACTCCTTTGTCGACCGTCGCGGTGTATTGTCGTGCGATGCGTCGGCGGAATCATTAAATGTGTTTAAAAAGAACAAAGAAAAGCTTTGCAAATATTTGCGAAATTCTCACGGCATGAAATACTATGCTTATATAATTAAAATGAGTCGTGGTATCTCTGGCACATTATTATTATGATGTTTTACCAACTTTGCATAAACGTGGTTTTTATTGAAGGAGAGAACCACATGAAATACATATTTTATAGCAATTTTATACTAATGCAAAACATAAAAAAATGTGTCCGATCAGATTAGATGCGGAGTTTTATTGGTGTGAATTTATTAAATGTTTTAAGGTTGCTCTCGATTATGAAAAATATTTCTTGACTTAGAACGAAACTGTATTTGAAACGCGAATAATTTACTGACAACTTTCAATTGCTTAAAAGTTAATTAATTCAACAATGCAAGATCAGTAACACACTGGAATACTAAAAAACATGAAAACAATACTTAAGAGCGGTCGTATTGTGTAGAGATGCGCGAGCGCAAGCACAAAACCTCATTGTGCGTCCATATGGGAATATATCGCTTGTTTTGTCATCCTCATTGTTGCTGACAGACAGACGGACAACTGAAAAGACGGCCTTTGAATAGTTATGTAAGCAGGAAGGCACTTTGTGAATACTCTTAGTTACGAGGTTAAAATATTCTATGCGCGTTTGTTTAATGTTTCCGTTGTTTCAGCTTAGTTTTTTACATCAAGACAACTGCAAATTTTTTCGATTATATTTTTAAAAAAGCTTGTATTTCTCGAGAAGATTTGTATGAAGATTCGTCTCTGTTGAACAAAATGTTTTTTTCTTTATCTTCAAAAGTTATCATAGTCAAGATTTCTGGGAACTGCAAGCCTTTCCTTACTCTTTCTGACAAAGTACAATCAAAGAGTTTCATCTGTGTTTATTTTACAGTTATCTAATAAGTACGTATTATCGAGACACTACACTACTTTTGGGCTTCTGACTACTCGTAACGACTGCCAAAGATAGATGAATGGGGAGTGATATGAAGATTCGAATGACGTATTGCGACGCACGCTATTTCGAAAAACTTTACGAGTGGTACGCCAGTTCGAAAACACATTGAGTCGAAAACCGCTATATCGCATTACGCTCTCGCGAACACGCTGATTCGAGAAACTGTTTGAATGGTACGCTAGTACGAAAGTCTTGGTATCGAAATCCACTGTTGCGAATAGCATATGCCAATCTGAATTTGTCTGGGCATCGAACTCGCGACCCAGTGATTACCAAGAACTACCTACGCTACGATGATAAATCTGACACTAAGCTAGTTGTCTATACCTAAGTCATCATCATCTGCCTAGCTTTTTTCCAACTGTTTTGGAGTCGGCTTCCAGTCTAACCGGTTGCAGCCACTAAGTACCACTAAATATAAATGATTAATATTAGTTAGATACAAAGCAGTGGGCTCAGTGAGAGATATGGCACAGACAGTGAGTTTGCCTTGAAAATACGATATTATGTACGTAGTTTTGGCCTACTTGTCTCCGGAAAGTATACCTGATGTCTTTATACGGACAGCCTTGAGGGAGAGCGTTTTTCCAGAAGAAGCAGAAGCTGTCACTAAATAGGTATTTCGAAGAATAAGTATTACGTTCTGGTCCAATTAAATCAATATGACAGTGTTGTTACATAACAAACAAAAAAAAGTACCTACTTTTGGTAATGAGTAAATTCTAAGTATAATTTTGATTTGTTGATTACTATACTTGGAATGATGATGACTTAGGTAGGTATAGACAACTAGCTTAGTGTCAGATTTATCATCGTAGCGTAGGTAGTTCTTGGTAATCACTGGGTCGCGAGTTCGATGCCCAGACAAATTCAGATTGGCATATGCTATTCGCAACAGTGGATTTCGATACCAAGACTTTCGTACTAGCGTACCATTCAAACAGTTTTTCGAATCAGCGTGTTCGCGACAGCGTCATTCGATATAGCGGTTTTCGACTCAATATGTTTTCGAACTGGCGTACCACTCGTAAAGTTTTTCGAAATAGCGTACGTCGCAATAACGTCATTCGAATCTTCATTTCACTCCCCTATGAATGACATCTCGGAACAATGGCTTGATTTTCCGAGGCACGGAGGGGCCTCGATATGTAATGTATGGTCACCCATCCACGAACTAACCGCGACAAACGTAGCTTAATATTCGATCGACCCGTGCGGCTCCGGAATAAATCGTTCTTTTTAGACACGAGCCCCTCATTCACTCAGTCGACGATCAAATTAATTAAACAAACCACAATCTCCGTTGTTTTGTCTACCTTTCTAGTCCCGGTCCCACTGTATTCATGCTAATAGTCCAATTTATCACAGAGCCGCTATCCACCGCTACTTTTAACACAGAAATCTTTTCCCTTCGCCTATTAACCGAGTAACAACTACTTAGAGACACCATCCATTTTGTTTTGAAAACAAGTTAGCTGCGATCATTAACGCTGGCAAGAATTGTGTATAAATCATATTAATATTATGTTATTTGTGTCGTCCCATTACGGATCTTCTGGGATTTTAGTGAGAAACCTGATTAATAGTATTTTCACTGCGACTGATGATGGAATATTGTGACTGGTTATTTCTGCTGAGAAGATGAGAAGCTCATACGGTAACTTCTTTTAAAATTAAGAAAATATGGTGCTTTCGTGTTTGAACTTTAAGGGTCAGCGCAGACCGAACTGCAAAATGCTCGCGCATGGTCGACCAAAATTTGTACTGCATGTAGAATACTTAATATTTATTATTCTGTAGAAAATCATTGTTTTATAATCATTAACCAAAAGAAAACGGGAGAGAGCGTTTCTATAGAGAAAATACTACCCGCATTTCCTCTTAACAAACATACAGATGAAAATGACAAGTGACAATTAAAATGTGTGTGATAATCAACACCTAAGTAATAAAAAGAGTTAAATTTTGTTGATGCTTTACCCTGCAGGCGCCACTGACGATATACACCCAGCCTTATCTCGTTACATCGTTTGTCAAGTGGGCTGAGAACACACTGATGGTTTTGTCCAATCTGTCGAAGCGTGGGACTGGACATCACCATGGTGTGAACTAGCTATCACCATTATTTATATTTTTATTTGATTTTTATTACAAATATACGACAAATTAAATCCAACCTTGTGACATCACGGATAAAGTTTGATTTGAAACAGTTATCGCGAGGGAGTATTATCGAAGTTAATCTTTAATGACTGCTTTGTCACACCAGTAGGTCCGACTTTATTGCAATATAAATTCCCAAATCTATTTCGGAAGGTACGCTTTTGACATATATATGATAATGTGTTTGTTGAAACTGAAGCCGTGAAATTAAAAACCATTACTATAAGACAATCTTGTGTTGGATTAATTCACGAATTTTTAAAATACGTTCCGTTTTGAATATTTTGAGAGCCGTTTTATTGCTCACAGTCAAATAAACACATATTCAAGTGTGTATTAAGATTCGTATATATTCCGAGTTACCGTTTATCGGCGTATTATTTAAATAAAAGCTATAAATATTGACAAAAACTCTAAAAAAGAATGTGTTTAATAGTCATATTTATGTATGAGCTAGGTTTAAGTTTAGTAACCAATGGTTTTTACTTGTTAAAGAATATTTTTATGCGCCCATAATTTAACACCAAAAAAGTGACAATGATCTTCAAATGACTCTCACCGTAGATAACACAATAAAATATAAGATTTAAAGTCGATCATTTTATTGTCAACTAACTTTCAACGGGAATAATGTTGACATAAGACCTAATGGAATTCACTGGATGAGAGAAACACAGAACCGGTCGAAGATGAGAGGGATGATCATGAAGTCCTATTAGAACAACTGTCGAATGTCAATTGTATACCAGTGTTAAAAGTTAGAGAATGATTAAAGAGTTAGCCTTTCGTGGAATACATTCACATTAGTAAAAGGTCAACGGGCATTTTGCTTAGTTTTACTAATTACCAACTAAAACCTTTTTACCCAGTAGCAATATAGAGGTTGTTGCCACTTTATTAACACAAAAAATGTTGCACTCTAAAAACTAAACAATGTTCTAACGCCAAGTATCAAGTCTTCATGTTCATTATACATTACAAGATTACTTAGACCACTTTTTTGTGTATCCCATACAAAAGAAACAATATACTCTAAACAGTTAACTTGTTGTGGTGTTTTGACGACTGTACAAATTAACGCAGTGTTGCCATGCCTAATGGTCGTAAAGGTAATTAAAGGCACAGATTAAAAGTAAAACGTTGTGATCTCGAGTTTCTCGGTACATTTGTGGGAAAGTTTCATTGTTAATTACTTTAGAGCAGCGGTGTTATATGACTTTATCAGATCTTAGTTAGTCCGTTGATGAGTCGGATTGTTTAGAAGAATTTTGTTTTAAAAGCTTCCTCTTGTTTGTATCAAGATTATTTCCAGGAATGTTTGGTAATGTTTAGAGCCAATTATTTTTCCAATAACGTGGGAAAACTATAACTGAAATATGTTTTCATTCATATTCTTAATAAACATTTTTAATAAAAATGTAGGTACCTACCGAAACTATTTTTTTTTGAAAACTTTTCTTACCGATAGCAGTCTTTGTGTTCGACTTACCTGTAAACAAATAAAAAAACAATGATTAATAACATTCAGAACGAAGATTATGATTTATGATAAACTAAATAGCGCAACTGTAGGATATATTTTCATCATCCGCCCTGTGGAAAATGGACAAAAGGGAGAAACAATTTTCTACAAAACAAAAGCCCTTGTGGTAAAGGGCTTTTGTAAGTAGGTAGGTAATTGTTATTTACCTTTATAAAAATCGTAAGGTCTGTTCTCAAGATCCGACCTGGTGCAATAAAGGCCCACTAATGAGCATAATATTTATAATATTGTGCGGCTCAAAAGAGTCTTGTTAGGTCCACACACGGGTGTCGACAAGGTAGGACTCTATTAAATTCTAACGCCCTGGTGCACACTATAAGCGGCAGCGTTTTCATAAACCACAGCGGGGACGTTATGTTTCTTTAAACTTTTTTTACTATACCTGTACTGGTACCTGTTTATTTTTAACCGGGCGAAATATTCGCCCAAAAAAAGTTTCTATAATAATCTTAATAATCTACCTACCTACTAATACCAAAGCTTCATTTATTTTAGCGAACATTGATTTATCATAAGCATTCTTAAAAGAGGATGCTCAAAACGACGGAGAAAAACATTGTGAGGAAACCGGCATCTCCTAGAACCAAAAATTCGCAGACATGGGCATCATGCAGTTGGCCCGCGAGGCGGCCCACTCCCTCTCACACAGAGTAGGGCTGTGTCCCATCATTGGGATCATTATAGGCTGATGTAATGCTTAAAATACACTTTCTCCTTGTAAATAATTATTCAATTAAACAGCACATTAAGGAAAATGAAAAGCTTTCCTACAAAAGTTACATCAACCGCCTATTCTTCCTCAGTCCACACCGCTCTCCGCCCTTACCTTACACCAACCATCTCAGTGTTCGCGCATTACCCCGCAAAGCCTCCACACATACGCCCTGTATGCACAAAGACATATAATAACATAAGGCGGCGCGCAATTAAAAAATTTAAGGCACTTTGTCGTCGCCCTAGCCTTTAAACTCCCATTTCCTAATGTGAACGCAAAAGGTGGGTAGTTTCATAAAGATTTTGTAGTTAGTGCAGTTTCCATTACGTACATTTTGTCTTTAAACATATAAAACGGTTTTAATGATGATATCATTAATTTAATATTTTTATGAAATGGTTTAGGTATAAGTTTGTTTGAATGCGATGCAGTGATGGGCGGGGTTTGTGCGTCAGTGATGATGACTGAAAACTATTAAATGCTGGTAGATTTTTACAAAATGCTTTAAAAGGATCTGGGTTGTTTCCTGGTACCTAGTCAGTATTGCAACAAGTAATTAATGTTAATTCCTAAATGACGCGTTATTAAAATAGCTGAAGGCCAAATCTCGTATTTAAAAAAGGTTCAAATTCAAGTCGCATTCTCATCTCAGCGACAATGAATGTCAAAAAACTTGTCAAAAATGTATTGTATTGTTGACAGATTGCGACTGAGATTTAAATGAACGTTCTTAAAAATACGGGAATTGCCCCTCTGGCCTATTCCGCATTCGAGTTTTACAACTCATTCAACCCATCACACACAGAATTATTTTGGTAACAAACATTTCGGTTACCTTCAAATCACTAATAAAACGCACCAATTTTACGTATAAAATAAAAATAAAAGTTAATTTATCGCCTATTTCCCTTATTAAAATGCGAGAATTTACATTTATTCGTGTGTTCCATTCCGTTACCGATGTTGATTAATGTCAATAATTTACTGGACGTTCAGGACACATTAATGTTGGCCCTTGGTTAATTTCCTTCAGTTTATCGTGGCCCTGATGACATCTGAAATGGCGATGACAACCCGCTATACGACACTGCGAAGAAAGATTTGTACGCAAACCTATTTAGGGTGACATCGAAATCTATGTTTACGGATTTCTATTTTTTTTTACAACAAAAAGGTGTGACTGATTCTGAAATATTCTGGACTCTGGTATTCGTGGATTTTGTATGATACGCATTCATCCGGATATTGTGCTGAAATTAGTTTGTTATAATATTTTGAACAAATTTTAATAATAGAGCATCTAGCTGTGCTCCTGTCAAAACTGCTCTCGAACGATGTTTGGGCGTGTCACTAGTCACGATAAAAAATGGTTTAAACTAGAAGCACAAGATAATGAGCCATAAAAAATATTATCGCATATTTTCGTGCATTTTAAAGGATTTCACGTTGGCGGCTCAGGCATTCTCATAGGTAAATTATGTCTGGTAATAAAGACAACAGTAATTTACTGTCCAACTGTCTAGTTAGTGAAACTATTAATATTGTCACGTCATTAAAATCAATGTGTACACGTCACCGAGCAATCACAGACACATCGTAGATTAAGTTTCATAGCATAATCAGATTATAATGTTCCCACTGCTGGGTCACAGGCCTCCTCCCTGTGAGAGGGAGTGAGGCATGATCCACCACGCGGGCCCAGTGAGGGCTGGTGGATGTCACGTGGTTTCGAATTTTTGGTTCTAGGACATGCCGGTTTCCTCACGATGTTTTCCTTCACGGCTTTGAGGCATTGACGATGAAATTAAGTTTAAAAAATAAATTGCCTGCCTGGGTTCGAACTCGTGATACAACTGGGCTATCATTCTCACATCATAGTTCTAAATAAAAGTCGTGTCAATCGAGACAGTGCGTCAAATATTTAAATGAAAGAAAAAAATAACACTTTTCAATTCTAAACAGTCTATCAAAGAATGAAACTAGCTCAGATAAACACAGATTAATAAACAACAACAGAAGTGTCAGTTCGCGGAATCGTTGATGAGAATAAAGCGATAGCATTTCGCAATGGAAGAGCGTTACTCGGAAATACGTTACGATCTCTCATAGCTACGGATGCGATGCCTCTCTCTTTATTATTCCAATAACAATCCGTAATGAGTGCTCTGGTCAAACGTAAATAGCAACTTCATACATTCGAATGATGCCAATGTAAACTCTGTTCTATGGACTGCTCTGTACGTTTAGGGTTATCACTCCATTTTATAATTCATGAAATCGTAACATCTTGAATCACATGAGTCAGAAACCAGACTTGGATTTAAAAATAATCATAAGCAATCATCTTTAAAAATTAGATTATTTTAATATTTGATTTCAAAGTGTTCAACGTCGTTTTTAATCTGCTTCGTGTTCTTGAGATTGTTTAACACGATATTTTTTATTCTAAACATCGACCGTTACTTTTACAAAGTCTTTCACAAACATTGTTTTGCTACATTATCATCATCTGCATAGCCTTTTCATAACTATGTTGGGGCCGACTTTCAGCATAACCGTATGCAGCTGAGTACCAGTATTTTACATGGAGAGACTGCTAATCTGACCTCTACGACTCAGTTCCTGGGTAATACGAGGTACCAGAGGGTACCCTGGTCTGACTGATTGTCAGACTTTCGGGCTTCTGACGACCAGTAACAACTGTCAACGATCCACGCACGAATGGCAGCCGAGACCAACGGCTTTACGAGGCAACGTGCTTTCTGAAGCACGGAGAGGTATAAAGATCCCACCCACCCCCGGTTGGACCCATCCTCGGACCAACCGCGGCAAGCGTAGCTTAACCTGATCGATGAACTCGTGCGGATGTCATTACTTATATTAGTTTACTATTCAGTTAAAATTAAAATATGGCAGTATCGACAGTTCCTGCTTAGTAAATAATCAATTAATCGCATTTTGTAACCTAGGATATTAGCTCCTACAGAGACCACACAGTATTAATTACAAAACTATTAACTTTTTATTATCGTAAGATACATGGTTACTTAATCATAAACTTTACGGACAACCCTAACGTCGCGGCCGGTGCACATCAAAGGCGCACCTCACACTGCCTAGTTTACATTGTAACCTCTGCAGGAATGTTTACACTGACATTAGACTACTGACCTCTTATGACACTCCGAGTGTGACGAACTGTCGACACCTGAAATCGATTGTGTGACACTCACGAGAGTCACAACACTTGACATGCTCGCGTGAAATTAGACGCGTAGGGCGACCATAACGTGCGAAAAGTAAAGATGGTAAAATTTAAGATAATTTTATATCCCGTTGTTTTTTTTTTAATTTTCGTTCCTTTTGTGATATTGTTTTCGATAAGTAATTGATATTTTTGATATTTTTGACTGGGCGACAGTAAAGAGGTATATATATATATTATTTTGGTTTAAGTATATTTGTTTCTACAGAATAAATTTAAATACTTTCTAAATTCACTCTAATCTGTAATTTGTCCAAAATGTTAGGTACATAGCCGGATAAGAACGTACCTAAAGGTTTTATTTTACCAAGAAGTCAATAGGTAGATATTCTAGTTAGCGACAAAAGAATGATACACATACAATATCCGATTTTCCAAGCATTGCATTACAAAATATTATGCTATGAAACACGATAGTGCTTCAAAATTTTGTAATTAAAGCACACAGAAGCAAACTAGAACAAATCTGAGTAAACAAGCGGATGCTTCCCCTAAATACCACTCTATATTAATGAATCTCCTTGTTTCTAGGTTAGAATGTGGTAGGCGTGTGTAGACTAACAATATTCATAATAATAGGATCTCGCCTTTGATCTGTCACATCGTCAAACGAAACGAAATTATGACAGGATATTTAATTTAGTTCAACCCTGAAAATGTTGACGGTTCGATCTGTCACTGATATTCATTAGGAAAAAATGAACGCAGAATTAATGCCAGAGTTCGTGATTTATTTGCGATCAATATATTATTTTCAGTGGGTTGTCTACAACATGTTTTTCGCTACTGTTGTGCCATTTGCGAGCCGAAGAGTGAGTAATTTAATTTTTTTTTCTTCTGTTACTAATTGTACAACATAACTCTTGTTAAAGGAACGACTTGTCATAATTCAGTCTACGATTTTTTGTTACCATTTTTAATACTTCAAAAGATTTAAGTCCCGTTGATTTAATTCTAATAAAAACTTGACGCTTGAACAGTAAATCAGTTCATCACAAAACAGGCAATAAAGTCGAAAGAAACCTAAATTAAGAAATCTTAATGTAAAACCAGATTTCAATCAACATTACCGATGTAATCAAAACGAAAAAAATACATTTAAAGGCCAGCCAATAAAAACGTTTGTACAGAATAGTTACCGTGCGATGTTAAGATTAAGATAACAGTAATCCAAGTAGGTAACTAAATACATTTCTTTAATGCTCTGTTCTTACTTTACACAAACTAAACGTTTAATGAACTTTGTCTCGCGTCTTGAAAATTTGTGGTTATACAAAATTAAATGATGCAGTAGTGGCTCAGTGGTAACGGACGCTACTTACGAATTGTAGGTCGTAGATTAGAACTCTGACCGGCGATTTACCTTGAGTAAATTATTTCATGATCATTGCTCTCAAAACGGTGAATGAAAACATAGTAAGGAAACCGGCATGTCCTAGGACCAAAAATTCGAAGTCATGTTAAATCCACCAACCCGCACAAGCCCGCGTGGTGGATTACGGCCCACTCTTTTTCAGAGAGAGGTGGCCTGTGTCCCAGCAGTGAGAACATTATAGGCTGATTATGCAGATTGTGAAAAACTTACGTGTTGATTACTGAACGGTACAAAGTTTTGCTAACCACAATACTTTTGTGCTACCTGTTTTAAGGCTCCTGCAAATAAGCGGGACACGCGACGCGAATCGCACGCGACAAAAAGGAACCGCTCGCGTCGCGTGTTGCCTGTTTGAAGGAGCCTTTAGTTTAATCATATTTTTTTTAAACATGTTGGCTGGTGGCGGCGACGGTTTTTAAAATGAGAGCACATTACACTTTTTTGTGATATCAATCATTTAAGTTTTATCAGTCTTAGGTACACAAAAAATTTACAAACTTGATGTATTTCAATATCCTTCAAAATTCTACAGTCCTATTTGCCATCACTGAAAAATTTTCCTACAATCTGACAGCTTTTTTCTTAAATAAATATAGTTTAAAAAAATCATAAATCTATCTTTATTATCAGAATATTTAACATGGAGAACTAACCGTAAAAATCAGCTAAAAGTCAAAGACTGTCAGTAAAAGAGAAATTTATAAAACATAAAGAAAGGAATGTGCCAATATCAATCTAAGCAATTTACCTAGCGTGTTGACTCACAGGTTAGCCTACGTATTTTTAAAACGCTATATTTTAAAGAAAAACAAATGGAAAACTAGATAATAATATAATGTTTTGTCACAATAGAGGGGAGTGCTCGTAAATCCGTCTCGCTGGGCTGAATTAAAATCTATTCGAATGTGTAGTAAATGACGCGCCGACAGACAAATGTCGTATTATTTTGATGGGAGTCAAGATGTTGCATAAAAACGTGTATTGAGGTATAGTATACTATTACATTCGGATTTATAAAACAGTCTTAGATCTTATAATCTGGTTTATGAGATTATTAGGTACGTACGCTAATCAGTACTTAATGAATTTTGAAAATCAACACCATAAACATTTTGACTTATCATGTCAGTCATTTCATTTTGTATCTATTGTGACAACCAGTGGCGAAGGTACCATACAACTCGATTCCCGCCGGCTTCCCTTCGAAAATTCAAAACACACTCTATAGTCAATTCATCATTGAAATATAATGAAACGGTTTATTGACATTTTTTTCTTGCTTCGGTTTACCTCTGTCATAAATTCACCCTTCGCCACTGGCGACAACTGTATATTTTTGCCGATGTATTTTAATAAAACAAAATTTTATTGATTTGTTAACTTATTTACTATTATTATACCTGCTAATTTATATGTAGGTAGTGTTGTTCCAAGATATAGGACGGGAAATGGTCGAGTATATTTACTTACTACTTAAATCTTTGTAACATATTTATTGTCATCGTTCTATCAACGATTGAGATATGTATTACTTATCTATACTTTTTATTCAGGTTTTTTTGCGCTGGCAATCTAAATTACTTTCACCACTTGGCAATAAGGGGTGTGATATCGCCATGACTTTTACGTCGTGTCATAAAAAAAATATTGTAACACGTTTTTGCTTTCTCTGAGATTTTTAATCTTCAAAATTAAGTAACCTCTTTAATATAATATCTGTTCGGAATCCGAGATGTGCAATAAAAGAGATTTATTAATATTCCTCCTGTAAACAATGCGCGGTAGATTTTGGCCTCATTCTCACTCTCGTAAAAACCGTGAACGTCGTCACGTTACGGCAAAATTATAATATTTTGGCCATAATTTTCTAAGCTTTATGTCAACGCATTTAGCATTGACGATAGGTTAACGACTTCGCAGGTCGACCACTCTGAAGATTGATACCCTAATTTATTGCACATTAAATTCTTACATTCAACACCGCAAGTATGTGAAATTTATCTTTTCTTCACATTAAAAAATTGCAATTTATTATGTCAGTTCACTGAAACAATAATTATGGTAGGTAGGTACTTATACTTGGTAATTATGGTACGTGAAAAATATCTATTTCTGTGAGGATAAAGAATAATCCGATACACGACGGAACGTTGCGCATTCCCATACACACACCGACCACCAACAATGGAGGGCAATTAATAAAAACGGCTTTTTAAAAAAAGGAACCGGGACGAATCGCGCGACTCCCGCGCACCTTACGTTAGCAGACTAGGGTTGGCAGAATAGATTATTGTTCTCCTCAAGACTCAGAATCTTCCTAAGACGTCAAATTCATCCGAAAGATAAATAAATAACGTATTTCGAAGTGTTCTTATTTAAGAATAGACATTCCTAAAACATAACTACAACATTATTTTAAATCATTGGTGATTTCTATCAAAATACTGGCCATGATCAACTTTTTTTTCTATAAAATACTGATTTTGTTTATTTTTTTAGAGTTTAGCAGCCCTATAAGTAACGCATCACGAAATATACGCTCATCCGCGTACTTCGCACGAGATCACGTTCCGCGCATTATTTTGATGAATTCCAATTTCGAACGCACCTACCTACGCCATTTTGTTTTCTTTTCTTTACGGTCTTTTGTTGTAGGGAAATCGTTAAAAGGGCATTTATATTTAGTACAACAGAATGTAGAATTTAGAAAAAAATATTCTGTTTTATTTTTATAAAGATTTCGCATGATTCAACATCACAATTTCTAAGCAAATGACCTTAAAAGCACTTAAATTCGCATTTAAAGACCATAACTGGCACTAATTCCAATGTAAAACCGTCTTACCACTATTAAAATAATAGCAGGGTAAGTGGAAACAATAAAGGTAAAACAAAGCAATTAAAAATTCATCAAGTGTACAATTGAGAGAGATATAAACAACATTTTATGGCTAATATTAATCACACTGTTAAAATCTGGCGTCACTTTTGTAGGTGGCTATTGTGCGGTGTTCCTTTCATGCACAGTGTGACAACCTGTAATAAATCGCGAGTGTTGCCATCAGTACAAATGTTACAAGAATTGCAAGCCGGCGTTTTCAACTTTCAACCAATTATTAACAACTTACCTGCTTTTTATTTTTAATTTTTTTGGCGTGGGTAAATGTGACTTAGTATGATGATTTTTTTTTTTGTTTATGTGTCTGCCTGTATTGTATTCATGTTAAAAGATTAGGGTAAAACCAGGAGAGATGGACCACATTTTTTACAACTTTAATATAAATAAAGAAAAGAAAGAAAAAGTATTTATTGCGACTCGTACAGGAGGATCACAAACTAAATTAAACACAGTCTAAATTAAAATACCAAAATAAAAACTAAAAAAATTAAAAAAGTAACAAAAAGTCCTATACGAGGCCAAAAGGCTCCTATCTCAGCATGATGCTGCGATATTTAAAAATAAATATCGCAGCGCTGGTATTCTGATAGGGCCCGCTGTGATGTCACACACAATATCTTTTTTATTGCTTAGTAACTAATATACAATTTAGTGTTACTGACTAACTATCAATAGTCAACATTTTTTTACTTTAATATGGCACGATCATAGCTTCTTTATGGAAATAATTGAAATATTAAAAAAGTACCCTCGGTCCATCTCTCCCATACTATACGGGTGAGTCGGACCACCCAATAAGGAGAGATGGCCCTAACAAAAATAATCTGAAAAATGTTTATTTTTTGGTTTATGACGTGTTAATCGTCATAAACCAAAAAATAAACATTCAAAACAAGAAAATCGCTTTTAGTCAAGTTATTTTTTGCAAGTCTTCTCTTATATGTAGTTTTTGGTAGTCCAAATGTTTTTGCTGCTTTATTGATACCCAATCCATTAGAAACAGCTTGAAAAGCATCAGTTAATGCACTTTCTGTTCATTCTCCTCTACTTACTCCACCTTTCCTCTTATATATTAAAGGCATAATACCTAAAAAAGAAGAGACTCATTAAAAATGTATATATTAAAAAATAAATAGTAACTAATAATCTAAAACCTCTTAAAATTTGCAAAAAAAAATGTTTCATCTCACCCATACATAACATGGTCCATCTCTCCTAAATTGAGTTGAGAGACGGACCACTTTTTCATATTAAAACCACAATAAATAAACAAAAAAATGAGGTAATTTTATCATTTCATGAACATACTAACACAGAAACATCAATTCTTATTCTACAAACACAATATCTTATACATACCTTCGTATTTAAAACACCTACACAAAAAAAAACACGCTTCCGAAACCTTTTAATTCGTATTTTATTAATTTTACAAACAAAAACCTAACAGTCTCGCTTTCTGAACGGAGCAAACAGGTTGACAAGTGCTCGTAAGTGTTGTCAACTTAAATAAATTAAATAGTTTGGTAGAAATTACGATGGTGCGTCTCACCCGCTGGTCCATCTCTCCTGGTTTTACCCTATAAAGAGTGGCAGGAACATCGCCGCTCAACCTAATGAAACATGAATTCAGTACGTGATTTAAATCCCTCTACGTTGAAATTTTTTCGTCGGTTATTAAGGCGACTACATGACAAGTGCGTTCCCTGTCGGACTGCATAGAAAAGAAAGAGAAGCGCGATGACGTAACACTGGTAAGTAATTTATTGCAAAATATGAAGTATTTATCTATTTACAAAAATTCTATTGCCTGGACTAAAAATTAAAACTAGTGCTTTAGTGTGTTGCTTGTACAATAATCTGACAAAAAATCAGAATGATTTTATGTATATTGTGAAAAAAAAGTTTTTTTTTATATTGTGAAATGGGCCCGCTCTTGACTTCGATCACGCCGGATGGAATGGATAGATGATGTTTTTAGAGGAATATTCATGATTTTTTTCTGTCGTATCAAAAAAATAGTTTTATTATGTTTTCAACACACTATCTAACTAGCATATATCCTGAAGAATATCATATATTTTTCTGATTTTGTTTACTGTAGTCGATCATATAATAATGCCTAAAAGGCATTATAAAAGTTGTTTTTTTTTTGCGTTTAGGTCCTGTAGTCCCCTTATAATAATTAGCTGTTCCATACATTTTGACCTCGTATTGCATTTTTCTATGAAACAGTTGATTTTTCTTTAGATAACTGACGAAAAAGTTATACGCTATAATCATGCAAGAATCATGTACAGACGCCAGCACATCAAGCTAACCGAAACTGTAAAATTTTCTCAATCAACTTTGAGCCTTGTACTTTAGCAATAAACTTGAAAATCTAAAGAAAAGTGACAGATTGTAGTAGCTTGATGTGCTGGCGTCTGTACTGAAGTCATGGTTACAGCCTGTGAGTCGATGTTACCCCGTATAAGATGATTATGAAAGGAAAATAATTAATTTTGGCGAATATTTGATATTGGACGTATTCACAGAGTAACCAAATGAATGAAATGGCAGAATTATTACTAATATTCTTTCTTTTGAAACGTTTCTAACTTTTTCACTGTCAATATAATAAGAAAAATCTTTTTCATAATTTTCATAGAACCTCTGCTAATTAGCACGATACAACCAACTGTCACAAAAGAGAGAAAAAAGAATAAAAATGTAAAGCTTCTGTTTCCTTTCAAAAACAAAATACTGAAGATATTTTTTTTGTGTTGAAAGAGAAAAAAAATAAGAAAGAAAAATGGAAAGTCCGATTCATCCGGGCGCTCGTTGCTCGGTGCTCTATTCAGAAACAACTTATTAAATAAATTAACCGCAAGTTGGTGGAAAAGGAAAACTAAGGCAGCGCACGTAGTTGCGAAGACGGAGCGGTAGCGATTATGTAAATATATCAATAGTAGGTCTCTACCTACCCGCTTTTCAAAAATTTTCAAGATAGTATGGGCATTTTTATAAGCAATGGAAGCAACCGGTTTTTTCCGGCTTTAAGTAATTTTTTTCAGTAAATACAGAAAAAAGGATACTTCTGAATTCCTTATTACTTGATACTAGAGAGAAGCCACGGCTAAAATACCGGAAATAGGGCCAATTTCCATGTTTTCAGCAACTGTTTTCTAGCATAAAGAATGAAAACATTTCCTCTCCTAATGGGTCGCAAAGAGCTGATTGACAATCTCCCGTAAGACTCCTCTGTCGGTACTTTTCTATCAATACTGTCTTAATAAATAATGTTAGCAATAAGTATATCGTTTATTTTAATATTCGCCCTCGCCCCCGCTAATCAATGTGGCTACCCATAGGAGCAGCAGCTCCGCTTCGCCGGGACAAAGCTGTTAATTCCTTAAAGCCCGACTCCATTCTGTTCTCATTCAATGCGGACTGTAGTCTGTGGCGAAGAAAGACCGCAAAAATAATTGGAAAGTGACGCGAATAACTACGGTTTAGTGATGGAAAATTAAATCGATATTGTTAACTAATTATTGGGATTTAGAAATGTGACACTGGTGTAGGGATCGTGATGGTAATAAAAGCTAGAAGATTTTTCTTCAAATTTCTCTTTGAATATCATAATTATCAATTATCTATTGATAATTATAATTCAATCAATCAATCAACTCAGCTTATCGCAGTCCACTGCTGGACATAGGTCTCTTCCAGGCTGCGCCACAACACCCTGTCCTCCGCCTTCCTTATCCAGTCCATTCCAGCCACTTTAACGGTAATTATAATTATCTCTTGATAATATTATAATTATCTCTTTTTAATTATTTCTTGATAATTATGATAGCCACAGTGCTATCCCGGAGCCACATCACAGACGATGCGTCACCTCTTGTCGGGCTCTCTGTGTAATATGGAAGATCATTGCGAGGCCAACGCTAATGCTGTCGAAGTGGCCGAATTCAGGTCGAAGCTTATTTAAAATAAGCACTAGGATTTATTTACGCAAGCCCAAAAGCACATAGGCTCCTTGTTTGGTGAAAATGTATTTACCCATAAGTGCAGACAAAATGAGACAGTCAATGAACTCGAATTCAAAAATCCACTATAAAAGTCCAACCAGCTTTTCTCTCCATGCACACAATTTTCTTTTCAGCGCATTTATCGATAAAGTACACAAGGATGTTCGCATCCCTACGTCACCCCGGGAACGCGGCCCAGATTCCCAACTTTTCATCATTCTCCTTGCCTTCCCGGCTCATTGTGTCCGTGGGAACCTTTATTGCCCCCATAGAAAAGCATGAATGCCGACCAAGAAAAGCATTTGTGTACTGAATACTTACAAAGAAGCATGTTTCAGTTGATTCCGTTCCTGTTTCAGACGTCTTTTCATTTCGGTATTTTCCAATTGGGGCAGCTCTATTGGCTACGGTCTTGTTTTGTATCGGTAAATGAGTTTCGTACTGCAGAAAGGTTAATTTACTTTTCAGTATGGTTTTGTTTGTGAACGTAGGAGGTCCTATGTTGGTGGATAATGTATGACTTTTGATTGTAGTAGGTAGAAACATTTGTTTATGTTTTTTTGTTATTTATGAAGTTTATGCTGTTTTCCTCATATAGTTATCTCTTGTTATTTTCTTAGTTACTATTGAAATACTACAGAATTGATACACGAATAAGTACACGAAGGCCATGTAGGTGTGGTATAGGTATCAAAGATTATTTCAATATAGGCAATGAAATAGTATTTTTAGAGATGAATTTTGTTAGATAACCTTTTTCCTTATACTACAGGTACCTACTCAACTTCAATCTATACAAACCACGAAAATAACACCGTTTTCAAATCTAGGAGCCTTACCACAAACAATGAAAAAAAAAAGCAAAAGAATTCTCAATGGCACTTATTTGAAAATGCCATTCAGGGTTTTTCCTCACGAAACTTTTCCAGCTTCTTCGGGTAACTAAGCGTTCACTACTTAATTACGAAACAAGCCCCTTTCAATCTCGTGCATTTTCGTACAACTTCGTCAAAAGGGGATAGACAATTTTCTTTTTCTTTTTTATTTTGCACAACAAGGCTGGTTTTCGTAAAACCTTTGCTCGGTGTTAAGGTGCCTGCAGCAGAATGGTTGTCATCAAACGAATATTAAATTTTATTTTTAATTTGCTTGCGTTTAAATATATGAAGATAATAATTATTTGTTACTAAAACCATTGACTAAAACCTGTTCAATAAATCTTACTTGTCATATTTTTTTATATGGCAATAGACTTTATAGAGGATATATTACGAATTTAAAAATATTAACTTTCCTAATAAAACACGATTGATGCAAAGCGGCACTTGTCTTATACAACCACCGACTAAGTAGTTTTTACTATCTTTTCATGTGTGAAAAGGGGTTTTCAAAACTTCCGTTGGCAGATGGCAAGAGGCACTAAAAATGTACAAAACAGTTTTCTTATCAAAAGCAATGGACCTACAAATTTATTAAAATGTATGTAAAGGAAATGTACGGCATATTTGATGGGCACCGGCAGATTAATACTGCCATTACAGGCCAGCTACCATTTAGCTACAAAGGTGAAATCGTGCTACTGTGAATGTAAGAAGATTATCCTATCTAGCCGTACCTAAATAACATTGTAAATTGTGTTATTGCTTTTAATATGTATGCAAATGTTAAGCGGGAGGTATCGCTGCCTCGAATATTGTCTAGGATAGGAAATGTGTTGGATTTAAATGAAGCTACCGATAAAATGTGTTCGTGGTATTATGAACAGTTGCTTGCGGATATTCTAATGTGCATTTTCCGTTAGTTTGCGGGTCAGTAAGGTAGGTAATTAGTTGGAGTTTTGTAATGTATGGGGTAGTTTTCACGCCTGTTTTGTCTGTAGTGATGTGTTTATGAGTCTGAAGTTCGGTTCATCGATATTCGATTGCTTAGAATCGTTATTATTTCGAATAGTGGATTATAACCATGCCGTGCATGTGCTAGATTCAATTTGCATTGAGCCTGTTTGTTTAACAAAGTAACTTAAAAATATAGGTAAGTACATAATGAGAAAAGAAAAATTCCCGCCTAGTTTTTCATATTCTTAAAAGCAACGCCCTAAATCTCTAACGAGTATGTAAATTATAGCTAAACCAACACTATGTACAACAAACAAAATGTATTAATGTATTTTCCCAGATTTTTACAACCGCTAACGTTGCTCGGTATAGAACGGCTTATGAAAAACCAAACATCGTAAATGTCTGCTCTGAAACGACGCCAGTAAACGTCTTGTGCAAACCGTAAACTTCTATTTATACCTACGTTCACCCATTGTTTTCTCAGTGACTACTAGCGAATCAAATTATTGGCTACAACACACCAAAGGAAAAACACCCGTATTTTCAAGAGCTATAGGTTATAATCGCATGAAAAACAAATAGAGCCGCGCAGAAGTAGGGATAACAATTGTCTATTGTGTTGGCTATCTCTTTTGCGCATCGCGGCGGCGACTTTGTGTGAGGAGGACAGGTGTATAGTGCTGTTGCTTTCTCTCACAATGCTCGATGGAAATGGGCACGCCTTTGTGGCGACGATTTTCTTCTATTCGTCCGTTTACACCGGTTTAGTGATGTGTTATAAAATTTTGTGCGCATGTCTATTTGGTTATGATTTCACGGTGGAATGCTGAAGGTTTCCGCTTCGTGATTGTGGGCGGGTAACAATAAATTATGTAGGTACTTACCTACACATAACAGTAGAATAGGTGTAAGTACATAAATACAGTATTATGATTCAATATTAAATCCAGTAGCAATAGTTCTGTTGAATATTTATGTCCTAAAAATTCATGAAATTGTCATTTTCACTATATGTTTTGGTTATCACAGGTTTTAAGAACAAAATATAAGTAAAATAAAGATCGTATCATCAGTTTTTTTAAAGATACAACGCCATATAAATACTCAACACACCATAATGAGTAATAATTTATTATAATAAAAAAGAGTAATAAACATGCATTTAAAATGTTATAATACGTACGTAGTTATCCCATTGCTATGCTACTACCTATACGTAAAACCGTAAACGTAAAACGTCGCCATTTTCATATCGGTCATTACAATTATCTGCAAAACCGGATTTGGCCGGATGCCGCTTTAAATCTGCATTATTCCATAATTTTAAAAGTCCCTCTAACCCAATTGATAGAGATGTGATTATATGTAGGTATAGGGAGGCAGATCTTGCAACGAATATAAGTCTACGATGCAGAATCAGTTTTTATTTTGGCTTTCTTTATTTTTAAAGAACTGAGTTTGTGTTCTACCCTAGGTTACCTTTGTTTATCAAAGATATAATACCTATGCAGCCTTACGGTATAATTTACTATGTAGGTACCTATGTGATTTTATTATAGAAACTATGCTCCTAAGAAATTCTAGATAACGACAAAGCAAAAACACGACAAGTAAAAATCGTAAAAAATGCACAGGTTTTTATGTAGTTGACAAACTATTAAATAACTGAAATAAATCGATTAAAACCATAAAGTAATTTTAGTGCCAGCGTTAGGCAACCTCTAAGCTATTAAAATTCTACTTAAGATAACTTAAGTCGTGTTTCTAATTTGTGTGAAACATGTAAGCGGTTAAAATACTTAAATAGTGTAATACGTGATGTATGGTGTGGTTCAGAGGAACAAATAGGGGTGATGGCGGATGCCAATCATAAATCGTTTCTCGATGACTAATCGTTCTGTCAGTAAACTAATCGATAAACTGTACATCGAGTGCGTGATGTTCTCTTTCGAAACTTTAAAGCTGGCTGTTGAAGTATCTAGTGTTCTTTAAATAAAAAAAATAATTTATAAAAAAAGAATGACGGAACTTTGAAAATTGTTTTATTTTTTATCAGTCAGATCTGATAGATCACGTTGCTTTTGTTTATTTTATAAAAATTTTTGGCTACTTACTATAAATACATAAAATGCAAGCGTCTGTGGAGCAACATCGCAAATAATGCGTCTCCTCTTGTCGTGCTTTCTGTGAGAAAACTCTTGCACTATGAAAAATCTTTGCGAGGCTAACGATAACACAGTCGAAGTTGCCAAATTCTGGTCGAATGAATGAATGAACTGCACCGATCCCAGCGTGGTTAAACCAGACTCAATTAATCGAATGAACCCCAAGATTCGCACTAGCTCCTGTAGCCTCATGTTCATGGTGCTACAGCGACCATTGCATAGCAAGGAATAGAACGTGGGTCGCGGTAATGGTAGGGAATACGTGCCCGTAGGATAGGTAAGGATTTACGAGCCTATCGGATATGCATCCTAGAGTAAGCATTCGACTAGTGGGAGATGGGTAATTATTATCTATGGATGGGCATTTTTTAACGACCTTGCCGCCATGTTGGTTCAGGTCGAGCTTCATCCGTGAATCTTTTGGCGGGGTTCTACTGCTTTCTCGGTTCTTTTATTTATGTCATTGCTCTGCTGTGTTATGTTGTGTTATGGAAGTCGCCAAATTCTGGTCGAAGCTTATTTAAAATCGATACATGGAATCATCGATTTCCGAGAACCAGTAGGTACATTGATCATTGATTGAGGGGATTGTGGCTAAGTAATAACAGCGGCACGGGTTGATTGATCAGGTTAAGCTTCGCTTGCCGCGGTTGGTCGTTGGATGGGTGACCATCTTCACATACCAAGACCCCTCCCTGCCTCAGAAAGCATGTTAAGCCGTTGATACCGGCTGTCATTCGTGGATCTTTGACAGTCGTTACAGGTCGTCACTAGCCCGAAAGTCTGACAACCAGTCTTACCGGGTATTGTTTTACCCAGTAACTGGATTGTGGAGGTCAGATAGGCAGTCACTCCATGTAAAATACTGGTATTCAGCTGCATCCGGTTAGACTGGAAACTGACCCCAACATTGTTAGGAAAAGGCTAGGCAAATGATGACACGACGACGAAGAAAAATGCAGGCACATAGAAAACGCACTGCCATTCTAAAAATAATCCTGCAGTATAATACCGTTGATATTAAAACCGAGATTAAATAAGCGATTTCGCTTCGGCTGTCGGTTAAAAAGTCACACCACTAACCAAGTAAAAGGGTGAGTTACCATTGACTTTTAATATTATCTTTTTAAAGTTTTTTAATCAAAAACGTTGTCAACACATGTCTGTCCGTCACTCCTGTAGTTTTCTTTCAGAAACTAATTGGTCTGACACGGTTTAACCCCTCGAATGTGGAGGCATATATATATTTTTTAATTTGAAATATTTTTTTAAAGAGCAACTTGTTGACTCGCTTTACCGGTCGCAGTTGACGGTTAATGGGAAATGACACCTTTTAAAAATGTTTCTGTTTTAGTTTTAATGCGACAGTTGATTCTTTGAAATTATTTTAAAAATTGTAGCTTTTACTTTGATTTAATATACCTAGTAGTCGTTGTGTTTTCAACAACCTGTGTTTTCAGTAATATCTACCGGGTGATGAGATCGCTTTTGGTCTTATGGTTAGATTACTAGGAGATGTAAGCACAGTCCGTTCAAAGTTATTTTACGGAGGAACCTTAATGTAACGAGCATGAAGATTAAAATGATATTGACAGACACTGACAAGTCTGTCAAAGTCATTGTGATCTCTGGCAGCAACCCAATAGCAACCATATTCAAATGAAAATAAAGATCACTGTGATCTGGACAGCGATGCAAAAACAAAGGTAAAATAACTGTGAACGTTCTGTAAGTAAGTACATACCTATGCCTGTTTTACACACACTGCTAGGTAAAATTACAGTTAGTTGAATTAATATCTGGCTTTAACTATCACAAATAGAGGTAGAACAATATAATTTGCTAATAGTTCACTTTTATTGCACACCGCGTATAAAACAAGTACCTACCTAGATGCCAAATACAACATTCAGATGTTTTATTATTTCCTACTGTATACTTAGTTATACATAAGTATAGGGACAGACTTTTATAATCCCTCATCCCTACATCACTCGCAACACAAATAGCGGACACAGAAAGATGGCCACCCTACTAATTTATTTGTTTTTAATTTTTAAAAACAGAACGAGGAAGCGGACCAATGAGACGCGTCCTCCGACTGATTGTCAATTAGCGACATCAAACGGGCTTTTTGCGAATTAAGCGGTTGTTTGTGTTCATTTTTTGTCCGGTAGCCGTCCGTGTCGCGCACTGGCGTTTGATGCGTTTTTCCGTTTATACGTTTCATTTTCATATTTCCGTTTGTCTAGCCCTATGGGGAGGGCACAATATAGGGTGTCTGCATGCATATGCCGATGCTTTCCATTTATTTCGGTGATATTTTAATTCGAGTGAGTGCCCTCGTAGACGGATTAATTTTTTTGATGTTTGTTATTTTTTTACCTGGTCGCTGGAGGGAAGGGTTATTAAATAGTGTAGGTTTGTGTACGGGTTTAAAGTTGGGGAATTCCTGGTGAAGTAATTAGGAACGTCACACTTTATTTCTCAAAACAATTGTACACTCACAACAAGCAGTATTTAGCAGTAGGTATGCAATCCAATTTAGGTAGAAATGATGACTTCGTTTTGAATAAATTAAAGAAAAATCCCTGTGCAGAGATGCTTACTAATGACTTGCATACTTGACTACCTTATTCAAAACGTGCATGGTTAGGTCTGCGAATTTAATTTGAATTGAAACCGTGAGTATTGGCACGAAATTTCACATTGTTCTTTAACCATCTTTGTATTATAATTACTCTGAATTTTCCATTAGACGCATAGCTTTTGAAGACATACTTTTGTGACTAGCAAATGATTTGTAATTTCGGCCGGACCATCCGTCAAAATGAAACACCAGCGGACCAAACAAAGCAGTCTGGCGTTCTATAGACAAAACATAAAAAAGTCCATGAATCGAACGCGCCGTATCGAACGCTATTCCGAATGCTCCCAGCACAGTCAACAAAGGGACGTTCTGAAAAAAACGCGCGAATACGAACACGGCCCACCATTAGCCGCTCCCATTTGCACCGCTATAGACGGGCCTCTTCAATCTATACCGTCAACAATTGTAGGGCTGTGGCCTGTGTTGGGCAAATTATGAAGTTTTTTTAGGGCCTAGCACTTCCCTGCGAATTTACTTATCTTTTAGTTGATTCAAAGGATTGAAATTAGAATAAGGACCAGTATTATATTTTCATTTGACGACCGCGACTGTTCAATTTTATAATAAATAATCTTCCTGTAATTACCGAACATTGGCATGTGTTAACTATTACAAATTAAGTATTCAGTTTAAGGAAAATAAAGAAAACCTCATCATCTTTCACCTAAAACCACACATGAAAGATAGCTTTCCAATCATTCAAATTACAAATGGATCTCTTTTGAACAGACGGAATTCAAATACAGCTTCAGAAAAAAAAACATTTATTTTCTGGCAACCCTACACAGAGGGCATGTGATCGAGTGTTGTTCGAGTTTTTATCGCTGATTCATTAGTATGAGAGTGTCTTTGTTGCCGGCTGCACGGGCGCCGGCCCAGCACAATATGCATTCAACATGAAAATTGATTCGAAATGAAAGGATACACGCCATTGTATACATTGCTAATTGAAAATGAATGCAAGCCCAGTAATTAGGGGCTATGTAGCATTCGATGTAATCTATCTATTGTTGTAGGCTTTGCGAAGTTTCGTTTGATAAATATTGAAGTTATAGTGGAACAAAACATTTATTTTGATTCGTAAATTGATACATAATGGAAAAAATAATCATATTTTGACAAAACTGTTCTAAAATATAGGTACTTATTGTTGAATTTTATCAGAAAAATATTAATGTTTCTCTACGTACTAACTTATCGTGAAAACTTTCACTATACTTACATCTCCATAATAACAGCTATTTTATCCGTTAAAAGATTGAGCTAAATAAACATAAAAACAAAAAGGACAATGCTACTTGACAGCCTCGTCTAAATAACAAACTCTTATAATAGAACCACGGGCTTGGAACAAACCTAATTTGTAAAAAGGGTAAACAAAAAGTTGGAGTTGAGGGAGGAATTACAATGAAAACGAAGCCTGACCCTACATCGGCCCTTTTAAGATCAAAACCAGTTGTCAAGTTTTGATTATAATCCTACTGTTTTGTTTTTTCTGGCTATAATAAAGATTACAATATTGACAGCACATGTTAATTTGTTAATGTATTATTTAGTAAGAAGCCAGTAAAAATCGTTCAAAAAGATTAAATGAGTGAATGCCGTAATTACAGTCTAAATAAATTACTGAAACAATTAAAAAGCCATTGTGTCTCGCGTGGATCTACGTTCGATGCAAGGGGCTATTGCAGTGTTTTGAGTAACTTTTTGAAATAGAGATTCTGCATTGAACGTCACCGAAATTATATATTATATTCCCATAATCCAAATTTCACGTCTTTAGAATCAACCGTTGCAGTTAAGCCTAGACACTGACATGTCCTAAGTTTTACCTTACACATAATTAAGCACAAAGGAGCGTACTTAACGAACCACGACGCATCATACATACATTAACTTTAACTACTCAGAAAGACAAAACGCCTTCATAGGAAAGAAATTCTGCAATATCCCATAACAATTATCAATAGCATTGTAGAAAATTTATGTTATGATGTACAGTTGGACGCTTGTAAGTAAAACGACCATTTAAACGACACCGTGGACTGTAGAGCTGTCAACTCCATAAATGTGCATGAAATGGAACAATAACCACGAGTTTACGAACTGAACGTAAAGTTCCAAAACAGGAATAAACCTTCCTTAGCCCTTTTCAATTCGTGACCTAGCATGCAAAACAGATGTCTGGGGCTAGATAAAAGCCTTTGAAAACAAAGTATTACCACTCGTTCCTAAGTGGGGTGGAGAGGTCAAACACAATCGTGGACCTCTATTTTAGTATTCTTGCTATTCTAATTAGTGAATAATGTGATTGGTTTTGTTTTGCGTTCGGCTTTTAGAAAAATCTGGCGCTTAGTTCGGGCGTCAAGAATTTAAGAGGTTATTACGTTTTTCTCCCTGTTTGAAATAGCATGAGCGTATGATTAATGTACTTACGTACAAGGAAAGATATTTTATGAAAAAATGCCGCTAAATTACTATTAGGTACTACTTGGAGAAATCCCAATCAATGATTAACTAGATGTTAGAGTATTACGTTTAACAGCCAACCAATTATATATTGATTGCATACTTTTCAGACATTTGAATTAGTACTAGTTTAATGTGCAAAAAAGTTTAATTGAAATCGCTATTACTTAACGTTTGGACATTTTTATGCGAAAGAAGTAAGTCAGGCAAGTCTTATATCAAAAGAACAAAAAATGTATGGACATAACAACAATATCCACCCACAAAATACAGTCAAGAGTTAACCGTGCAAGAAATTATGTATTTGCCAAGATGTTTGCCGAGGAAATAGAAGAAGACGAAATAATCTTGCAGCTATTTATCTCGCGCGATGTTAATCCGCCAAATTTCATTACAACAAGTTGACAACTGAAAACGAGGTCATCTATGTACTTACTTTATTTTTAATACAAAATATGAAATCAGATAGTATTGAAGACGTGACAAAAATCGGTATCAGCCATTTTTCTAGTAGATCAAACGCGTCAACTGTATTCAGATCAATTTTTAATTCGTAAGCCGAAACTGATGTGATATGTCTGATTGTTATTAATATCAGAAATTATTGGGTCACCTAAAATTATGAATATGTTGAAATGTAGCAAATTCTTAGACTAGGAGGCAGCTTGTTCATTCTCAATCTGATGTTTAGCTTCTATTCCATCGGTAAAAGAAAACCTACCTAACTTTTTACTATTTTCCCGTTTTCAAGTTTCGTTAATACTCGTCCCATCACCTTTCAAATCATCAAAGACTTCTTTACTATTCTTACCTTGGCGTGTTCTTGTTGCGCCAATAGCTGCTCCCTCACCATCTGTAGCTGCAGTATCATCTCCGACAGCTGCCGTTCTTTCTCCAGCACACTCTCACCAGCCAGTGCTTGCAAAGCTGCTGCGTCCAGTACTGCTCGTCGCTCGCTGTGGGCAAGGAGGTAGGGTTTAGCATTTTATTATAAGATGGAAGAGGAAATATTTAGTTATTCCGTCTAACTTTGTCTTGCAACTTATATGTTGTCAGAAGGCCAACTCTCGTAATTTAAAACATTCAAAATCAAGTAGCAGTCTTGTTTCGGCGGGAAATGAGAGGTTTTTTTGACAAGTTAAGACAAATTAGACTATGAACGTTCTGAAAACTACGAGAATTGTCCGAGGACTAATAATGAAACTAAAAAAGGTGGATAGAGTGACTTTTTATTTGCTACATATTTAAAAAAGTCAGAAAAGAGACACTGCGCACAGCCAGTGCTAATTTTCATTCATATTCAATAAACATTCACCCTGAAAACAGCAGTCCCAAATTACATACAATTCTCAAATTAGAATGGAAAGCAAAAACTAACATATAAACAAGCGTTTGATGATCCTTGCACATAAAGTTTAATGCAATTTCGTAAACTAACATTCCGTGTTAATATGACGGTTTGGAATACAAAATGTATAACATTATGTAACTTTGTAACGCAGACGAATTCGCGTGAATAATTCATGGTGGCGTTAGGGCGGTAGTGCTGTATGATATCAACAACAAAGATTGGATGATGGCACGTTCATGCGCTGCTACTTTTAGAAGACTACTACTTAGGTACTTTTACTTTTTTTTTTCTACTATTTAGTTTTGGATCTGGGAAATTATTTCCAAGTTTCCTAACAGACGTCACTATGGCTACTACTAGTCTTTTCAGTTATTTTACCCAACTCTGTCCAAATCACAGTGATCTTTATTCTCCTGCCATTGAAAACTCTGTCCAAATCATTGTGAACTTTATTCTCGTCACCATAAGGTTGCTGTTTGGTTGCTGCTGTCAGAGGTATAATAACCGTGTCGGTCATTCTTCTCAGAAAAGTCAGTTAGGAAACACTGAACTCATCTAGTTTTATTAACATAATTTATTTTTGACGTGTTAAAGTGTTTGTGCAAACCTACAGAAATGAAATAATTTATCATTTATATAGATACAGTCTTTTATTGCATAATGACTATTCATGTGTGATGATATAGATAGGTATTGATTTTAGATTATAATAACAACAGAATTACGAACTTATTGATTTTAGTCTTAAAGTCTTCCAGCTAAGTAATTCCTCCTCAATGTTTTTCTCTCAATACCAATACGTTTGAAACTTTCAAGTCTCCTTCCCGCTTCAATCCGAGTTCCGTAGTAGAGCCACGTTACTCCGGGACCGCAAACAAATGCATCAGAGAACGTCTCTGAATTATTAATGCTGTGGTCTGTACCAACCTCCTCTCTTTCAAGAGGTTATGACGTAGCTTCTTAGTCTACCGCTATGAATTCTGTTGGCTTACATTTTTTTATCATTTATTATACTGTAATGTGGAAATTTGAAGTTTTCTTAAATAGAAGTCTGTTTTAGGTTACGTTTAGCTAAATGAAGATTCTTGGTATTGGAATGTAAGAAGTTAGACCAAATTTTTATTAAATTTAGAAAGTATTTATACAGAACTTCAAAGGAAATTAAGTTACTGTTTACTTATCTTCATAAGGATAATCAATTCAAATTGATTCATGATCATGCAAATAATACAAAGAAGCTTGGTTTTAATTTAAACTGATTCAGCAATTTTGATAAATGATCAGTGAGCCTCTTAATTGCAAAAACTTGAATGCATACAATTGTTTCTCACTTGTCAGAGTATTTCACAACCTTTTTATTTTCACGATACAAAAGATTGGACCACTTTCACAAAGAAAGGGCCCATTGTGAAACCAGTTCGGTGAAATAATAAATTAACGGTACCTAATTAAAGATCTCATTTTTTTACTATGAACGAATTTATAATAATTCTTGAGAATTATGTTTGAGCGAAATTTTTGGGTACGCAGTGAAAATTGTGGAATGTATTTGTGAAATAAAGTTAACGGTATTAACTTTTAAGATTTATTAGCTTTACAAAGTAATCAATCATTGTAAATTAAATTTCGAAAGTATTAATCGACCTGTGTCGTCTACAGTCATTGGAACTTTCTTTCTTTTTTTCAAAATGAACACTGGACAAAGAAACTAAATATTATTAATAATGATTAAATGATGACTTTACGAAATCTACAACTAAAAATATTGACGTGTAAAAACTGTTTGTACAAACCTACTTACAGAAATAAAATCATTTATCATTAGTTGCCAAAATATGATCTGAAAACTTTAAAGGAACGATGGAGAACATTTAGTAGGTATGTGTTAATAATGTCAAATCCTTTATGTATTTATATCCGATAAACATTAAATTATTAGTCATTAAATTATTATAGAGGGGCTCGTGGCTAAGTAATAACAGCCGCACGGGTCGATCGATCAGGTTAAGCTTCGCTTGCCGCAGTCGGTCCGCGGATGGGTGACCGTCTTTACCCTTTCTTCTTTTTATTTTTTTTTTTTCTTTCTTTAAATCTTTTCCATCCGTGCCTCGGAAAACACGTTAAGTCATTGCTGCCGGCTGTCATTTTTGGATCTCTGACAGTCGTTAAAGTCAGAAGCCCGAAAGTCTGACAACCAGTCTTACCAAAGGGTATCTTTACCCAATAACTGGGTTGTGGGGGTCAGATAGGCAGTCGTTCCATGCAAAATACAGGTATTCAGCTGCACCCGGTTAGACTGGAAGTTGGCTCCAGCATAGTTGGGAAAAGGCTAGGCAGATTAACTTTGTCATTAAATTATTCAATAGTTACATCATCATGGTCAGCCAAACTGAGTTGCCTACAGAATCCGAAACAGCGTTCGCTTTTAAAAAAGTGTCTACCGTTTTCCTTTCATATCTGAAAACTGGAGTATTATGAAAAGCAACAAAAACTCGTATGAAATAAGAACAGTATCGATCACACGATTCAATTCATGTCACTCAATTCACAGAAATGCATTTTATTTTCCTGCTCAGTGGAACGCCACTTATGATTTATTGTGTTCGTTTCTCTACTTGTAACCCCATAGGAATCAAACTAGATACGTTTGTGGGAACACACCATGTTGGTAAGGGATTGGGTTCTATAATTGTTTGTCGTAATTCTTTTTTTTTTTTTGAGAATTAATTTTATTTAAGGAAAGTGGAGCAGCTTCGGACTGGTTGCAAAAATTCCTTACTAAACAAGATATACGTCATTTTAGTTAGGAAGGTACCATACTTAAATAAGCGACTTAGATTGTGAATATTGTAGATTTCCGACCCTATCTCTTGAGATCTTCGAGCTGAAAAGGTTAGCTAGGAAACAGTCGCTATGCAAATTTTTTACGAATCAGCTCACAAAACTCTTTCTGACGGGCCAGTGTGCCAGACTGTAGGTGCGCACATTATTAGCACAATGAAAGACACAGAACGAGACACAATAGAAGTTTTATTGTTATTACGTCGAGGGGCGTTAAGTGTCCCACAGTGTTAAATGTTTAGGCTTATGCTAGCTCACATAAATCTTACAAAATATCAGTAGCAGCTAAGTATATGATATGAGATGACGTCGATGCTATAAGTATACATTTTATACTTGTGATGCCAAATTTGACCCCAAGTAAATTACTAAAAAACTAGATCGCCGTACACTAAAAGCCAAAAACAATACACTTAGCAGTAACTACATTAGAGAGGGGACTCTTAACTAAACTAGGGTGAACTAATAGACCAATTCACTACCACTCGATGTTTCGTTTCGATAGAATCGATTCGATTATTCCGATTCGTGGCGCACTGCCTGCGTTAATTTACTGTTTATCGATGTTTGTTTTTGGATCCTCTATTTTTTTAGCTTTTTTGAGTGTCACGATAGTTGAATTTTTTATTTTTAGATTGATGTTAGTTATATTTTAACTAAAAAGCAAATACCTACACATTTATTTGTCGATTGCCAATTACGGTGCATCATGTTTTTTACAGGCAGAGAGTTGCTATATTTTTTAGTTAACAAATAACAGGCTGTGTTACAGAAAATAATATGTTTTTATACTCTTATGGCCAGTTTCTCTGGCTGTTGATAAATCATTTAACCAATCACAGCAGTTTTCACGTGCTTGACCATTTGTCACATTAATTTTATATTAGAATTATTAAATTGTTAATTGATTTAATATTTTTTATATTAGACCTATAACTTTTGTGTGTTAAAAAATATTTTTTATTTAATTATTTTTTTATTAAACTGTCAGTATAAGTTGGTTAGTAAATAAAATAAATATTGCGATCATTTTCATTCGAGACACTGGCCCATAGAGAGTTAGCTACAAGTACACATTTCCCCCCATCCTAGGACAAGGCTTAAGAGACAACATCGCGTGGTCTGTTAATAGCTTTGTTTGTACCAAAACAAAAGGTAAAGAGGTGTCTTGAAAATCTCAAGGGTTGCGTCGGGAACAGGGGTGACGTCATTAAAATGGATGCAAGGGGACCCGCGCGATGAATTTTGACATTATACAGTAGGCTCCTTCTATGTTGTTTGCGAGTAACATTTTTTAGATATTCTAGCAATTTGTGGTTACTGACCTCATTGTAGTTTCATTATGGGCAGTTATGTACTATTTAAGACAAAATTCTGAATTTAACTCTTGACTGAAAGAATAATTATAATCATGAAAGGCTAAACAATGTTAGAACTAATTTCAAAACGTTGATTAGCCTTTCCTTAATTATAATTATTTTTAACATTATGTTATCGTATATTTCCTATTATAAATATAAATATTTCAGAATCTCATTAAAATAGAATAAGAAGCGTCGATCACTTTTGACCTTTAAAAAACTTCGCCAATTACCTACAGGCAAAGGAAATCGGAGCACTCTATATAATCGAAGTCGGACTTTTAAAAGAAAGTCGTTAAAAAGCCGATCCGATATTACGGGCTCGTCACTCCCACCTGTCGATGGCGTGATTGTAAAAATATTGTTGCAGTGTACAAGAATAATGTCGTAAGTGGTAGGTTTAATGTCGTATTTAATATTGGGGAAACATCTGCAGTTTTGGGTTAAGGTGGCGTTTATCTTGTTTTGCTTAGTTATTTTGAAGAAAAGATGTAAATTGTTAAACATTACGTAGTTATCGAAATCAAATGATTTGTCATTATCATTTGCTGTCTAATCTTGATTTGAAATGCACAATTTTGTTTATAGGTACTAGAGCTTTCATAAACGTCTGAATACCATATTGAGAAGAGTTGATTTCCCAGTTGCGACGCACTGGAATATCGTTCATGGATGTGGAGGTGCTCTATATTATTATCAAATAGCGCAATTGTTAATTGTAATAATAAATAAATAATTAATAACGAATAGTATAAGTATTATTTATACTATTAGTTATTACTATTAATGTATGGAATGTTAGTTTATTCTGAATTAAAATGATTAATAATACCTAATTAATAATAATAGCTAAGCATAAACATAAACAGCCCATAATGTTCCCAGTGCTGAGACTTCGGCCTCCTCTCGGTGAGAGGACCATAAAGCTTCCTCTTACGTCGTTTTTCTTATAAACACTGATACAATTTTATGAAATCATTCTTTTAAAAAAAAATTCTTTGATTTCATCCCTACTTGGATTTCGATCAAAACTCTCAGCATCAAAGCTGCGAGAGAAAAGGAAGCAAATGAGATAATAATTGCTTTCCGTATTATTTGCAGACGTTTCCTTTGAGGGGCATTACCTATGGACTTAAAACCGTATCTGTGCGATAATTGTACATTAATTAGCTATCGATTTGAGGGTATTTAGAACTTTTTTTCCGAGATTTTCTTGGGGTCGTTCTAATTAATTACGGAATCACCCTGTTTTTTTTTTAAGATTATGTTTTAAAGTTGGTTTTGAATGAGAACACAGGATGCGGTTTATATCATTGTTGGATATTTTGAATACGTATAATAAATGCGATGCATATGTGATCAGTGCAGTAATGATCGTTTATTTAATATGAATAGACTCGTATACCTATTGTGTAAATTTATTGGGAACTTTATATTCAATTAAGTTAATAGTTTTTACACAATAACAAAATAATATTTAATTGGATTGATTTTTTTTGTAAATATTGTAGGATAACATCATACGTACGTGATATTAACACAGTGGTTTGTAATTTACACACTTTCCGAGTATAGGTAGTCCAAAACACCATAGGTACATTTCATTATTTCGGAAGAAACACGAAAAAAATTTGCGCGTGCAGCACCGTATGACAGAAATGAAACTTCTTAAAAATTAAAGAATAAGAGAGGTTTAGTGTGAGAGACAGAGAGAGAGAGTTATACCTTTTTTCTCTCTCATGTAACAAAATTTGCTTAAATGTAACGCGTCCTTGAAATTTTACTCTTTAATTGTCATCCAATTATCAAATCGCCGCATAAGAAGTTTCACATTCTTAGATATATAATAGATAGAATAGAATTCAAAAATAAAGTAGACGGGCAACTTGTTTATTAAACGACAGTTTATCACCAATTCCTAGACAAGGCAACTTCTCTCCCAGTCTCATCTCCCACAATAAAGCGCGTTTCATTTGTTTTTCACCGTCTGTCAACACGATGCATATAAACTATGCAACGCTAGGGTTGACGGCGAACAGTTTGTGGGCAACAATAAAAAATCCCTTAACGCGAGACAACGGCGGCTGTAGGGTTATCCGTCTTGTTTGCCCCTCGCGACAGACATGGCGGAGTAGTGTGGATGTGGCTTTTCTAGTTTAGTTTAAGTTTCTCTATGAGAAAATGGAAGGCATGACCAATGACGGTGGGATAGACGGCGGACGGCGGGCGTAGTTGGCGGAGACCGCGAATAGGCAAACATAAGGCAGAACGCCACAAGGTTAGGTGGGTTTTCGCAGGGTGACTGGTAGCAGCTGAATGAGAGTAGGCTAGTTTCCACCATCATAAATTGAAAATCTATTTAGTCCGTCAGTTAGAGTATTGGAAAATAATGGACTCGTGTTTTTTGTTTTTGTAAATCAATGAATATTGACAAAGAGATAAAACGCATCAAAACTCGGGAGTGGGGGCTCGTGACGTCAGAACGCACTAAATATTACTTATACCAAGTTGTGACGTGTTGAGAATTTTAAAAGCGTCATATTTTGGTCAATTTTGGTTTACGTAACAAAAGAAAAAATACGGGTCAAATATTTTTTGATAATCTAACTGACGGACTAATTAGATTTTTTCAGTTGACAAGCCTGTTGCCGAGAATAGAGTTGAATGGCGTGCAATTGGAGAGGCCTATGTCCAGCCGTGGACTGATGTAGGCTGATGAAGACGGTGATGGGAAGGCGTGATGATCAATATTGGTTTTTGGTTTAGGCTGCGTTCAGACGACACGCGCCCGCTAAGCGCACGCCACGCGCGTCTGCGCCCGCGTCTTACTCGCTTTGATTTTTAAAAAATATAATTTGAGTCTTATGACACGTCAATAGATCTCAAATTGCGTTAATCGAAGTTAACCGCACACGCCACGCGCCCGCCTCGCGCCAACCCCGTGCTCACCCGCACACGCGTTACACTCACCCCGTACGCTTTGGATGCATACGGTGATTTTGCGTTTGCCGAGCGCGGGTGTAAAGCGGGCACAACGCGTGTGCGTGGTCGGCGCGTGTCGTCGGAACACGGCCTTACAGTTACTTTGTTTTTTGTATCTGGTGTATTGTGTCTTCTAATCTGTGTTAAATATATGTATCTTATTTCTTTCTTTCATAATAACAGATTAGCATTATTATAGAACATAAAAAACTTGTTTCTGTATTCTGCACAATCCTATAAAATATACAGAATCGTTCAGCTAAGGAGTGGGTTTCGTCGTTCCCTTTCTCAAACTTGGAAGTTGGTGAAAATTCAGCGATTTTGGTGTTATCACCGAATCAAAAGGAAATTCAAATTAGTTTCTTATCAAACTAGTCTACATGATATCCGAATCAGTAGTCATATGTCCTTAAAGGCGTTTTTATTCCATCTAAAACAAAACGTATCCATCCTTACCTTTCCACCAACAATACACTCATTACGAATTTAACAACTTGCTACCGACGTACTCAGTCATGTAGCCCGTTTTTATTGACTCCGCCATCGCTCGGCATCGCTCGGTAATGTTCGGGCCTCCTCGACGCGGTACGGTACCGACTAGGGGGACTGATAGCATTTTAAATCAGGTTAAGGTCAACAACAACCGGATTCGAACTCTGCGCACTTTGATTCGTAAAAAAACTGGCGAAAACGGACACTTTTAGATTTAGACCTTGTTTAGATGTCAAAGATAGGCTTAGATATGTATGTAAGTGGAAATGCATTGCAGGGAAGTGTTTGGACTGTACTACTTCCTGTGAGGATCGTTTTCGGACAAAGTTGGCTACGGCTATCGGCAAATGGACAGAATAAGCGACTAGATGTGATATATGGTCGACTAGCATATTATTCAATATGCTAGTCGACCATAAATATAAATTGGAAAATATACACACATCAAAAGTGTCTAGGGATCAAGCATTTTTATGCGGATTTCTTGAGATTGAGATGTGGCTTTGTAATAAATTTATGATTTTATAAATTTATATGGATCCTTTTTGGTGCATTTCATAATTTGAATCAGGAACTGTGAATCAAATTCGAGTAAAAGATGAAAATCAGCTGTCAATATTTTCCCTATAAAAACATACAACGCATTGAAGACATTATTAGTGCTACTGTTTCCCTACTACTGATTAAAACCAACGTTATTATGGAGCGGCGACGTCATTTAAGCAGGGAAGAAATGCTCAGAGCCGTGGGAATGATAGAAGCTGGTTCCCGGCAACGTACTGTGGCTTTAGCTCTGAATACAAGTCAGAGTGTTATCAGTCGACTTTGGACACGTTACCGAAGCACTGGTACCGTGGCTGAGCGCCATGGAGGACGGTATCGCTGCACCACACGGAGACAAGACCGATACATTCAAATCTTAACTCGAAGAGCTCCAACAATAACCGCCATGATGTTAGCCGTGAGGCTTCATCACTCTTCAGGGAACTTAATTAGCGACCAAACAGACAGAAACCGCTTGCATGAAGTGAACCTTCATTCCCGAAGACCGCTACGGGTACCACCTATAGCAATGCACAATCGTAGGATTCGATATCAATGGGCTCTTGAACACAGAAATTGGGCAGAAGAACAATGGCGTTTCGTGTGCTTTTCTGATGAGTCTCGTTTTGGTATGAGACCGGATACAAGACGTATACGACACTGGAGAACCCCTGGACGCCAACAGCGATTAAAATCCTGCCAGGAAGTCCATCCTTATAGTGGTGGAACCATCATGGTATGGGCGGGTATTTGGATCGGCGGAAGAACTGAGTTGATTTGGATCAGAGGCAACCTCAACGCTCAAATTTATGCTGAGACGATTGTATCAGACGTCATCGTTCCTCTACAAGTGCAAATCGGTCCCTTATTTCAGTTAATGCATGATAATGCACGACCGCACACCGCAAGAGTTGTAAGACAGACTCTCGCCGCAGCTAACATCAATGTCCTGCCCTGGCCTGCTCAGTCGCCAGACTTGAACCCGATTGAGCATGCATGGGATATGCTACAGAGAAGAGCTCTGCCGAATATGGAGGGTATCCAGTCGCAAGAAGACCTTTTTTTGTTGTTGCAACGAACACGGGCGGCCATTCCACAGCGTGATTTGGATGAACTCATTTTGAGTATGCCAAACCGATGTTCTTGTGTTGTTAGTGTTCGCGGTAGAAACACGGATTATTAATTGTTTAAGTTACCCAATAAAATTTTAGAGAAAACTGTTATTTCAGTCTTTTTTTCGAACTTTTGTGTTAGTGGTTCAAATGTCAAAAATCCCTTTATTAGGAAAATGGCAAATTTCTTTATTAATGCAAAGGTGACTTGGTTTATCGTTACTGTGACAAACGAAAACACTTTATTTGATGAATCCTTAAAGAAAATTTTAATTAATATCAATCAGGAGAAAAGTTATTGCAAAAATATATGTTGATCCCTAGACACTTTTGATGTGTGTAATGTTCAGAAAAAATAGGCCGAGATTATTGAAAACAAAAGAATATACATGAAGAGCCAGGACACTATTTGAATGACATTGAATAATGAAAAGCACAATTATAGATTTTCTTGGTTCCGGCTGTCATTCATGGATCTTTGATAGTCGTTACGGGTCGTCAGAAGCCTGAAAGTCTGGCAACCAGTCTTACGAAGGGGTATCGTATTACCCAGTAACTGGGTTGTGGAGGTCAGATAGGCTGTCGCTCCATGTAAAATACTGGTATTCAGCTGCATCCGGTTAGACTGGAAGTCGACCCTAATATAGTTGGGAAAAAGGTTGATGATGATGAATTATAGATTTGTCAATCCTAAATCGAATGAATGAATGTCCTAAATCAATTCAATCACTTTAAATTGTAATTTATTGGAACAAATCATCAAAACTCTTAATAGAAATCAAGCAGTTGCTTAACAGATAGAAGACCCAATTACGTATGATAGCAATCATCAAATTACGTCTCGATTGTAAATTGAAATAATGTTGTTCTCCGATAATTTCTATAGAACCGGAATGTGTACCGTTTAGTTTATTGATCCTGGTACTAATTACGGTAGTTAGATAATTGCAGAGGCTTAAATATTAAATGATAGAGTTTTTTATTTATTCTCATAAGATGTAATGGCGTTTGTAATGTACGATGTGGTTACTAATAGTCCTGTTTCGTCCACTAAGTGATATTGCACTGAAATTGAAGCCACCATTAGAGGAAAATTATAGAAATCAATGAAGTGTCGTGGTATTTCCTTTATTAGTTCATTTTGCAGAAAGTTTATGTCATCATCATTGTCAGATTCTATGGTTTTGGCTATCGTTCAGTGTAGTTCTAGCATCCAAAATTTATCGATATTCAAAATTGCATTTATGAATGAGAGAATTGACACATAATGAAAGTAATTGAACGTTTTCCAATTACTTCATAATGTGATAATGTACCACTCTGAAGAAAACAAGTTGATTCTACCTAGTGCTTATCAACTTTAAACGACTGTTTCCCACCACTTACATTATCTTTTTTATAAATTCCTATTTGATTCAGTCCTTTCCTGTTTCGATCGTTGCTTTCACCAATTTACGATAATACCTCCGTTTCAACAAAAACGGTCGGCTATTTTTTTATCCCCTCATACAAACCAGCTTTATTTATACGAAATAGTTTCGCCAAAATCACTGCATAAACCACCGCTCAATAAATAAAATGGACCGAACCTGTCCGATTCAGCGTCAATAAAAACACATCCCAAATGTAAACGAGAACGATGCATGAATTCTTCATTTCAAATTGTATGGCCATGTTAGGGCATTATCATTTTTAGTGCTTGCCACACTGGTATTCAGATGGAATTTTTGATGCACTGGCGACACAGCCGCGCTGCGATTGGTCGCCCTGAATATTGTATGAACCAATCACCGCGTTGCGCTTAACGTTGCATTCCAATTTGAAATCGTGAAGGCGGGAAACAGCGACAAAGTTGTGTGTTTTGCAATGGCGTGCAATAGGCATAATTTGTTGTTACACAATCAAATTGGTTTTCCGAACAGGTATGTGGTGGCATAGCGCTGGACATAATTGGAAGGCCGATTATTCGGACGCGGTAAGAGAATTTCCTGCGTTTTATTAGTATTGTGAGTACATTAATGTCTCCCAACCAGTCAGCGCCCAGGTTAATAGTAAATTAAAGTGTAGTAGTAATTATCAATTACAAAACTCATGCTATTTCTCTGTCTCGTAAAACCATGTAAAGAGAACATAACACTAAAGGATACATAATTGATGAGTTGTTTGAAATTGTAGTAAAGAACATAAGTATTTATAATGTGGCATTTAAGACGTATTGTCGTAATGCAGAAGCGTCGGATTGTATAGTGCTGCAGAGAAGAGAAAGGCTTTACGGATTAAAGCCACGAATTTTGCAGTAACGTAACAAATTCATATTTCAAGGTCTGAAAAGCGCTAAACAAAACGGCTGCTTTCTTACAACTCAATGTTGTAGATAAAAAAATTCGCGCGTACGAAACCTTTATTTTTTTCCAGTAATTATGCTATTGTTATAATTAATAATATCTCTTGAACAGTGCACTAATTGTTCTGTTATTTATTAGCGGGCCAGCTGGCAAGATAACCTCTGCCACAACCGAAATTATTGTTCCTATATTTTGTGAATCGCTATCTGTTATATTGTTATTGTCTCCATTCGTAATTGGGGCGTGTGCCCGGTGGGAAGTTAATAAAAAATTGCAGTCCTTTTTAGCTTGAGATTATGGTTTCAACGGTCATTAGTTGATAAGCTGATGATGACATAGTTATCAAATGATACAGAGGTGCCAGGATCCTGACGGATCTGTGGAAGCTTGGGCCAGTGCTGCGATTGGAAAAATGTGTCTGCGATTTTGTGTGACATCTTTTATTTTATTCCGGGATTAGATTTGTAGGAATGACCTTGAAAACGATTGTTAAGTTCTTAAACTTTTACTCTTTTAAAATTGAACAGTATAAACGTTGGAAAGAGAAGAAAACACACAATGATAAAAGAAGTATTATGATGTAAGTAATCTATAATTGTATTATGTTATTGTCATTTTTGGGACACAAAACACAATCGCTGACACATTGAACTGCCTATCAAGACACATAAAAATTTAGTAGTCTGGTAACATTCCAAGACTAAACGTGGAATAATTATTTCAATTAATAAACAACTGCTCTCTACGGTCGAGTATAAATCAGGAATTGGAATTCATAATAGAACAGGACCACATTTAACTGAAGAAAAGGAAAACCTAGTTACTCTAAAAACAGCAACGCAGCAATAACACGCCTTGCGCATGCTATTTCAAAAATAGACATGATATTCATAACAAATTGTCACACAAAAAATTAGGATTACTAACATTCCAACAATGAAAACAATTTCAAATTGCACAATTGTACGAGTAGTGTTCATGTAACAAACGAACAATTCAGTAAACAACGTGAGTTCTGTATTCCTATGTGTGGGGCAAATCTTTGCAGAAGGCGACTTTGTGAATACTATAAAGAGTTATTGTGGTACACAAAGGAGTATTGTCCTAGCCTTGTTGATTGTCTCTGCTCTCGTGACAGGGACATGTTAGATGTAGTTTACCTTGAAAATCAGTTTTGTTCAAGTATTGATTCTTTTGAGTGATGGGATGTTTTGATATAAAATAGACCAGCGGCGAAAAAAATGAGATCGGGTTCTGCTATATTCTTTACTTTGCGATATTAAGCTTCTAAAAGGACAAAAATGATCGATATATCAACAAACCTATACCGTACTAGTTCAATATTATGAAGCCATTAATCGAATCGGCTTCAATAAACGTACGCATCGCTAAGTTAATCCTACACCTTTTGGTAATTAAGGTATTCTAAATTACCTTCAAAAATCAACTTTGAGATAAAATTAAAACACATAACTTATTTTGTCACTCCCATCATCATTCGTGTGTTAAAATATTATCATGGTATGAGAACAAAAACGGTTGGAACGCCCCCAGGCCTCCAACAACGAGTTTATAAATAAGATATTCATATTAACTAATGTTACGTCTTCTGTAATCTGTAACATTATATTGTGCTTTCTTGTTATATATTACTGTACAAATTATGACTTTGTCTATTGTTAACGTTTTGTTGAGTGATGTGGCACAAGTGAAGAGCTTTTAGCAGATGGAAATGTTGATTGAAATCACGGTAGATGATCGTAAAAATGATATCATAGCAACACACCCTGATAAATATTGATTGCCATGGATGATTTTGTGCTTTTGTAAGTAATCTAATCCCTTGAATTGTAGATCTGAGGACAATCTCGTTGTTCTCTATTTCAATTATTTTGACATTATGTTGATGGGCGAAAGTAGTAGGAGACTTCGTTTTTCCCAATTATAGGTGCTAGCTAACTTTGTGTGATTAAACTTCACCTATTCATAGCTGTCCCCAATGATTCACCAATGCCGATCGAGTCTGTAAAAATCTCATCGTGAAAAGTTAGGTGAAGTGAGCTTAGAGTGAGTTGTCAAGATTATCAATCCCTAGCATCAGGATGACACTGACAGCTCACTCCACGCTCACTTCACCTAAATTTTCACGGTGATATGGTTACAGAATCTCACTGCTGAATACAATCCTAGGCCTTTCTCATCCAACTTCTACCAGCCACTTTGTGAGTATCTTCCTTATTGCCTTCATTTGCAAACCCGGTGATCTCTCAAAGCTTACCCCACAATCCGAACCCAAAGCCAGCATAACGGAGATGGATTGTAGCACATTACGGGCTCACGTCTTAATCTCGTCGGCGGCTATTACGGTGCGTTTAATTAGTGCAGACAATAGCCCGCGCCGGCCTTAATAATACGCCAAAAGTGGCCCTTATTGTCTCTGCTATGACTTATTTATGTGTTAGGATTACTATTGTTTAACATGTTCTATAATTGACGGTGAAATAATAATTCTTGTTGTTGGAATGATGTATGGTGATTGATTGATTTCTTGTTTTGTTTTAGTTGTTTCTTGTTTGAAATTAGCTAAGTTAATCTGTAGCAGACTTGTATCTGACTTACCTCTGCTGATTAGAGTTAGATTATTAGGTGAATTTCAACAAATGCCAATTTTTTTATCATATCGGTGTACGGAAAAAATAATCCGTGCCGGTTTGTCATATCGGTGGAAACCGGAATTCAAACTGAATTTTGATGATATTAAATTTGGGGATATTTAATATCCTAAAGATTACATAAAACCTGAAAAATATACAAAAAAACCATAAATGAAAAAGTTCACCGATATGATAAAAAAATTGGCATTTGTTGAAATTCACCCTATTACATTTCTATTCATTATCTGTATAAGATCAGTATTATTGGAACTAACCTAGCTTTTATCTGCATTAAGAGGATCGGTATTTCCCTTCCAGTATTACCCGAAGTGATTATTATAATTATTTACTTTGCATCCCCTAAAAAAAAAATTTTTTAGTTCAAATTATGTTATCTTACCAACTTTAGCATGATGACGATTAATTTAAGAAATATTTCATTAATTATTTTCTTTTCCTTTATCACAAATGTTTACATCCCATTTGAAAACACTTACGACTATGTTTCTCATGGCAACAAACAACAACATATCCGCGACTACAATCATAGTTATCAACAAAAGCTAATTATTACTGATAACTCCACTGATAAGGTTGGCATGTAAATATTGACATAGATCACGCTTGACACCGCCTTAACCTTTGTTATAATTATCTTCTATTATTGAACATAATCTATAACTATTTAAATCTGTTAGCAATTTGTGCATGTATCTGGCATCGTCTTATCTAACCATAAACTAGGTTTCTTCTTTCCATCTCCATGTCCAGGGAGCCTACTCTTCAAGCACTAAGTCCATATTATCTGCCAAAGTTACGGGCTTTTCCTACTCCTTAACACTTACGGAGATAAGATTAGTTCGGGGCCCGAACGAAGAATGAATGAAATTCAACAGTTGTCCGTACACCCTACATATTTTTGCCCGTCCAAAAAAGTTAATTAATCGGAAGTAGGATTCACCTTGAAGTTTCGAACTAATTTCGTACGGGTCCGTATCTTCGTTGACAGGGTAAGAGAGTAGGCAGTTCTGAGATGATTATTGTCCAAATAGCCAACCTATTGCTCATTGCAGCATAATATTGTAACCAACACAGATGAGTATGTTCTCCATTCTCATGAGAAATATGTATACCTAGCCTATCCTTATGCAATGTATTGATTCTACTCGCAGCGAGGGCGCGTCGCGAGACACAATGTACTTACGTTATACCAGGTGGGAAGCAGAATCCGGAATTCTAGACAGATAGAAATTTTCTTAAAGCTATCACAAAATTGGTTATGTTCTTGAAAATTCAAAGATTTCGATGAAAATCTTCAATGATATTAGGAATCAGTCTGGATTTCTTTCACCTATTGCATGCCCATTGAACCTAAGGACCTCAAGATATAAATAGACTATTTACATTTAATTGCCCAAGATTGCAAAAAAGATGCGGGCGAATCTAGTCTGTATCAGATTTCCCTGCAGATCCTACCTGGAACCCTATTAGTTCTGCAATTACCTTCTATAATAGTTCTATTTATATTGGCATCGCTAATGTCTCTGGACTGTTAATTAATCTACAGACTTTGATACCATGTTGAATTCCGGGCAGGTTTATCATACAACTAATTGCGCAGAGTAATAATAGCAGATAGAAAGGCCAATAAAAAAACTAGTTTCCGATCGTTATCCAGACGGTTTATCTCAATTATACTTCGGTATATAAAGCTTTGATAATAAAATCATATTTTAGTGAATCCACGAGTAGTCTGTCTGTGTTAGTCAATAAAATTGGAATACAACATGGCGGATAAATTAATAGCGCTGTTTTCTGCAACATAGATAATTTAGATGTCAATATTGAATTTGATAAAAACATTATTATTATTGATGATGACAGTTATAATAATAGGGTATTAGATAAAGTTGTTTAAGCCATTCGATTAGGCGAATATGGATTTATTATGTAAAAGTGTAGGCATGCCAAGAGCTTTTGTAGGAACATTATTTCAATGTCTAGAATATTTTAACAATAACAACCTATTCTGTGGAGTCTAAAACAAAAATTTTGCGTCATAATTCTGACCTTATTGAACTAATGCGTTACATCCTAAAGTTTTTTTTTTTGACATTGATTTACATTCTGTAATTACTTTAACTAACACCCTGACTTATTACTGGATATTACTTACTTACTTATTATATTACTTACTTATTACTGACTTATCTGGTTATTTATAAAATGTTATTTGTATATTATTTGTAACTATTTACACTAGATACTAAATTAAATGACTAACTAACTTACTATACAAATAAATACAAAATTAAAAAACAAAGTAAACTTAGGCGTCGAATACTCGTCCGCAACGCTGTTATTCGGAAACGTGCGCAGAAGACTGGCAGCATTGCCACGTTGAATGGACGTTCTTTGGCTACAGAACGACCCCGCCCTCTGGTCACGTGAAGAAATTTCCTTAAATAGGAGACGCGCACTCGGACCCCATGACAGGAGCGTTTCGACCACAAACGGCCAAAGCTGTAGTTACCCATAAAGTTATAGTATTTGCGCCGTTTGAGGATCTCAGCACCCGCAGCAGCCCGCCGTGCTAGGAACATGAGATGGCGCAAGGGTATCGACACACGTTGCGTCTCACACCAGAGGTCTACCCACCTTCCAAGGCAACAACGTCATGCCGTCTGGTCTCTTCCCATAGTCACGTACCAAGCCGTTTGGTTCTAACACCTCTGGTACACTAGCGGTGACAAGGGAAAGTATGTTTAGCGTATTGATCTTCAGGATTTTGTTTCGCTGATGGTATCGGCTGGTTCGTTAGCTAAGCTTATAAGCTTTTCTATGCGTTGTTACTCAGCCCATAATGTGATAATACAGTAGGTATTGCAGCATCTATGCAGACTAAAAGTCGAGTACATCATAAAATGCTAGAATAATGATAGTGCTAAAGATGATCTTGTCTTAAATCACTGTAAACTTAATCTTAACGTCAAAGTTTAAGATACGTTTTTGATTACGACTGATCAGAATCATACAAAAATTCCTTAACTCAACGAAGCCACGCAAATTCTCAAAGTGAACAATACCTACTAAAAAGAGACTAAAATAAAACGCTTGTCGAGCATTTAACTACAAACGAGCATAATTAGTCCGGTGATAATCTCACGCTTAGCCGTTGTCTTAAAGCATTAGCATCTTGCCGACAATAAACGGTGGAATTGTCGCATTACACATTCGTTTAGCGCTAAATGACTTCTAAGGAAATGTGGCACATAGATACAGATGTAAGTTGAAAAAATAAAATCTTATAATACATAATTATTATCAAAATCTACGGCTAAATACGACCCTGCCTTAATTTTAACGTCTTTAGCTAAATTAAGATTAACTTTGTAAAAATATACTCCTATCGTAATAGTTTTTCTTATCAGTAGCCCCAGGCAAGACTTTATTGAAACTAACTTGTCCTATTTTACTTAACTAATCATGTTCACACTTAATAACCTTAATATATTCGAAAATTACGATAATGATTTTCTTACTTCAATGAAGCTGTAAACCGAATAATTAATATTCATATTTATCGTCGACCGTATCATATTTTTTAGGCCCTTTACCATCTTCGGCCACAGTTTTAACAAGGATATTTAAATTTAAGCATATTGGTTTAATTACTACTTATGCTATTCTCCATTAAAGTTATAGGCTGTAAATAATTCAGCGACCACTTAAACTGGCGTAAAATTATAATAGCATTGGCTATGAAACTGGTAAGCAAACGTGCTGTAGTTTTATAAATAACATGTTTAGATGACCTTTTTATGATGGTTATTGAACTATGTCATGATGGTATTAAAGGTAACCTGTTGTTTACAAGAATATTGTTTTTTTTTGAAGCCTTGTTAACGATTTTATATTTAGGTGAATAATTAATTAGATAGACGAGGTTTGAATAGACGTACTTATTGAATTGAACCTGAAAGTAGTGTTCACAAAAGATTTTTTATGTGACTCGATTAATGGTATTTGAATAAAAGTATCATCATTAACAAAAGTGTGTTACATTGGAGCTGTCTACCAGACATAGTACTATCTCAGTTTTTTCTTCAACAATATAAAATTTTTATAGCAGGTCACCTCTTAAGTACAGTAGCACCTTTAATAATACCTAAACATCTACCAAGTAAAATAAAAACAAAAACCCCAAGCAAACCCGCTGAGCGCAACATACTAACGTCCTTTACGATTTCCGTCACCCGAACTCAGTGGACATACTTTAACGTCGGAATATCTATAAAAGCCTAGTAAAACATGCGTTTAACGCTTTTATAGTAAACTTGCGGTGGTCCTAACATTGTTTTTAATGTGCAGTAATATGGCTAATTAAATTCTGGTAAACGACTAACTTGAAATGGTGTAAGTGTCTCCGTTTTATTTTAGTCGTCGGCGGCAGTAGTTGTTAGAGTAATGAAAATAGTTAGTGTTGCGTCATAGCTTTGTGGACGAAAAAAAACTTTTTTACAAAAAAAAAAAAACAACCGACTTCCAAAAAAACACTACAAAATGAAAAATAACTTTAATTTCGGAAGTCGGTGTCGTTGGTTCCGCATTTTCATTTATTGACACCGACTTCCGAAATTAAAGTTAGGTATTTTTCATTTTGTAGCGTTTTTTTGGAAGTCGGTTGTTTTTTTTTTTTGTAATAAAAAAATATTTTTAATTTTTCAGTGGGCCAGTTTGTAACTTATCTAAGTTACAATGGCCTAATGTCAACTGCTCACCACCTTTTACAAAATATTGCTTTTCCCGATGCAGGGACGTTAATTGTTGAGGAGTTCTCCTTGTAAGAACCAGTAGAACTGGAGCTGACCATCAGCTCCACTTCACGATACGCATTGTGCTTAGCAACCACATTAAAGTACCTAATCGAATCGCAAACCGTGAAAAATTTATTATTGAGTAGTTCCGATGGCCATCTGTGGTCTTCATCATCAGTTCCACTTCACCGAATGGTGCTTTCTGAGAGCAAATGCACGAGTTACTATAAAAAAATACCCAAATCGCTGTAGATGTGCCTACAAAATTTGAGGGTTTCCCTCGATTTCCATGGGGTTCCCTCATCAGATTCCAATTTGATGACAAAGGGACCACCTCGAAAGCATACACTTTCAAATAAAAAAATCGTTTTGAAAATCGGTCCACAATTGACGGAGAAATCAGTGAACATACATAAAAAAAAAAACATACATAAAGTCGAACATATAACCTCCTCCTTTTTGGAAGTCGGATAAAAAAAGGTATTGATATAGAAATAGGCGTAATGTTTCTTGGAAAGATTGATTACGATATTGTCTTCGATACATAGGGTTTTATGTAATATCTTACAATCTAGAGTAAGAGTCTTTACAATATTCCTACAATTCTTACCACTCTGCTGATTGAAGTTTGCGACTGGCAAAGTCATTATTATAATAATTTGATCAACACCTACCCACATGATTATAATAAAGTAAAACGATGAGAAACACTTTTCATCAATAAATAATAAAGGAAGGCTTGTTTTTATAGGCAATAAACAATAAGTCAATGAAAACACATGATTTGTTCATGGAAATGAATCATGTGTCGTTAAATCGTCGATTTTATGTCTGTTTCTTTCTTTTCTTATCTATGTATAGGTACAAGGTGTAGGGATAACGACGCGTAATTCTGTTACCATGGATTCAGTATGATTCCGGACACCACTGCGTCGAAAATTTTCATCGGTTATTAAAATAAAAAACTGTTCCATACATTTTGACCGCGTAGATATTGCACTTTTGTAAGAAACAGCTTTTTTTTTTTTAACCTTCAATCGGGTGCGCGGTCATTTGTAACGTTTGTAGCACGCGTTATCTAAAAGACCTATGAGACATTTAAGGGATTTAAAACACTCAATTATTTAATAATCATTTTTTTTTTGTATTTATCACATTATCATTAAGTTAGAACATAAAACAAAATTATAAAATCAAAATAATATTCTAATTTTCTTTGGATTAGTAAGGAATTTGGCATCATACTTTCGCGTGCTTTCGACTCCTGCGCCGCGACTAATACAAATGCGATCTATGCACTCCGGAGGGTGGGTGGAAGGAAGGTAAACAGTTTATTTCGTGCACAGCTTCGATCAATAACAGTGAAACAATGACAGGCTACTAGGGATGGGAAATACATGCGACAAGAAATAACGATATTAAAAACGAAAATGTATCGAGTACGGGCAATTCGACAGACGATAAATTTCAGCGCTGAGGGGTACCTAATCATATACTTACTGAATCCATGATAGCAAGTTGCGCGTCGATTTTCGAATACTAATTAAAACTAATCAATGACGCAATGGAAAGCATACCGGACCTAGGAAACGAACCCTAATTTCACATAAACACATTATCACTAACGAGATGAATAATAAATTATCGTGTAATAATTATTTCCGTATCTCTTTGCAAACAGACTGTAACAAAACAATGATAAATGTTGATGTAGGAAACTATATTATTGGCAATTGAAGAAGGTGACAAGATCAATTAGATGATAGCAATGTAATGTCTGGCTTGTTAATGAGGTAGTGAACAATGATAGACAGAGGACAAGCAATTGTTACGTATGTGTAATGTGTAGGTATATAAATGTAATTGATAGGAAATGATGCGGTTAAGTTATTGTTGTGTAATGACATTATATTGAATCGGAGAGAAATCTAATTATTTTTGCAAGTAATTATATGTTTCAGAGGAAATTATATTGTAAACTAGCTTTTGCCAGCGACTTCGTCCGCGTGGAATAATGTCTTCCGGAAATTGAGGCACTAACTCTCATAGAGTTTAACCGATGTGCTCTTTCTTCTGCCGATTCTTGAGAACGCGTATTTCTCATTCAACGCGTTTTTCAAGACAATAGCGGGCGGACGCCGGCGTCCGCTTGGGGCTTGAATAACTAAAAATATATAACTACGTCTAATATACAAAATAATATATAATAAAACCTACTTCACTTAAAACTAAATACCTATAACTACTGTAATTAATAATACCTATACCTATAATTAATAAAAGTACCTACGCTTTTACCTACTTAATATTAAAAAAAACTGAACATAAATTAACCAAAACTTACCTACTACTAACTAACTACTACTAACCTATTACTACTTCACCTAAAAAGAAATCCTGTTTTCCCAACATTTCCCTTCACTGCTCTGCTCCTATTGATCGTAGCGTGATGAAAAGTATACTATAACCTGCCCAGGAGTATGAAAAACAATTGTACCAAGTTTCGTTGAAATCCGTCGAGTGGTTTTTGTTTCTATAACGAACATACAGACAGACAGACAGACAGACAAAAATTTTACTGATTGCATTTTTGGCGTCAGTAACGATCACTAATCACCCGCTGATAGTTATTTTGGAAATATATTTCATGTACAGAATTGACCTCTCTACAGATTTATTATAAGTATAGATATTTTTATAAAAACTTATAGATCATTTCCCACAAATCGATAAGGTATAACACCTTATCGTTTTGTGGAAAATTATCTAATTTGAATGACATTTTTCTCGGCGTGACTACGCTTTGGCGAGGCCTATGTCTTGCAGTGGATGTCTTTTGGCTGTGATGATAACTATGGTGATATACATATAATTTGATAATCAATCTATGTAGGTAGTCTCTTTTAAAATACGGTTACCGAGAGTGACGATCTATTATGAACTCTAAATAAAACAAAATTTTACTTACTTGTTCTTATTGACAGGCGTGGTCGACGGGGTTGGCCTCTTTTCTTCCTTAATCGTACTATTGTTCATTTTCGACGTTAACCTCTTCAAGACGTCGTCCATAGAACGTTTATGAGGATTACTCAACGACAGAGCGCTATTGTGGTTCAGCAGAGAATTGTTATTGTTACACAGTCCCAAAACCTTCGCCTCAGCTCCAGGACTACTGCATTCTGACGAGCCTCTCCTTCGAGCTTGCAGGTCGTTCACTTGATGAAGACTTAAGAAAGATGATGGGACTAGAAGATTATTTGTCATGTCTAATGTTTGCTCGAATCGTTGTTTCTTTGACGGTCGTTCGTCTTCGTAATTCGTATCCTCCTCGCTTATAGAACTCCTCGTAGAGCAACTGGGTGAGAACTTGTAGTAGCTATGCTGCTCGTAGTCATCTGACTCCTGGTGGTCAGGGAAGTCCAAGTTGGCTGGGCCAGCTTCCTGCTTCTCTGTGTCGGCGGCACCTTCTTGCAATTTCGACGGTGGTGACTTTCGTTTAGATGACATGTTTCTGAAAAAGAAAGCCACGATTAGTAAGTGAGTTATGTTGAAGAGCAATCGAAGACTGACGGAAAACATATGACATTTATTAAGTCTGCTAGACGTACTAAGTGCTGTCAAGACTCAAGACTGGTTAATAGCCAGTCAGTGACGTCAAGTCTAGAGATGTCCTAATTATCTCGCTCTATTCGTTAACATGACTGTGCCTGTACAAATACTTGTTAAATGCAAAACACAAACACGATTTACAAGCAGTATCACTGTTTGATCGAGATCTCAGGTCAGACGTCAAACGTAGTATTTGTCACCCAAACTCCCCCGATTAGTTACGAAACTCGCTTCGTTAAAGCACCTAATTGGGCTCTACTAATTGTACTAATTGCAGTTACTGCCTCCTTTGGACTTAAGGTGTCCGCTGGTCCATGTAATACCAACCACTCGAGATAGATCCTTAAATACGACTTCAATTTCGTTGGTAACAACTATTTTGTTAAGGAATTAGAAGGGCGGGGAGGGTTTTGATAACACCCACACATACACAAAATCAACTAATATAAATTAGCTGTTTTCGTGCATGTGTGGGTGTTCGGTTATACTGGATTGGCCGATATCGTGTGTGGTACTCTAAATATTGCGTGTGTGTGTACGATTATAGACTAACATGTGTACTTTGATGCTGATTTGAGTTGGAAACGTCTTCATTGATTGTGTTAACAAACAGTTCCTTTACGCATAGTGTCTGGCGGCTCTGCTTTGAAGTTTGTCTACGTATCTGCTGTAAGTATTGATGTGATTATTTTGAAACATTTACGCGGTGTCATCCTTTTGCCGGAATGTTTCATCCTTTGAACTTCAGTGACAAATGAGGTAAACAGATTTAGAGGATATCCATCGTTAGGAGTATAGCTGTTTAGACTATTTTGGCATGGTCGCAATTTCTTTGTTAAAACAGGCACAGTTGTAGCTATAGTTAGGTATATACCTAACTATAACTACAACGAGAAAATGATTATGAACTAATATTAGTTCTTAATCATTTTCTCGTAGCTCATAATTAGCTTCGTAATATAGTATTACTGCCATCTTGAAGAACAATCGCAAAGAGCAAAGTCAACCTTAACATACCTAAGTCAAATGATTATGTCAGTTGTATAACTTACAGTAGCTATGACCTAAAGTCCTTTAACACTAAATACTAAGAAACTAGACTAAATCCATTAACAATGATTTACACACAAAACATTGTTTATGTTCCCAAGTTTACCCAAAGTCTGCGAAGTTGGGACAAATCTGACAAGTACATAAATGAAGAATCAACATTAAAATGTTAGGGTCTAAGAAAACTGAACGTTTATTTTAGTAAAAGTTTATATAATTAAAATAGTTATAATTGACGAAATTTTGCAATTGAAATATTATTTAAAGCTTTGAATACATTTGGTGTTATAACATGAAGATTTTGAATCACACTGTAAAGTTATTTAAAAAGGAATAATTGTAATTGATTTTATTTTGGATAGGTAAACAGTGTTATTTTATAACAGGCGTTAGTTGAAAGGAAAAATAAAAATCCACTAAACGACAAAAATTACACAACCAAAACCAACCAACGTACGATACCGACTTTATCGATTTGAGCACAAAAAGGTGTCAAATCGATATTCATGTTAAAAGGCCTGTTAGCACACTGCCACTGGCAGCACAAATTGTGTTAGTGCCCTTGAGACAAAAGGGGGTGATGGTGAAACATGAAGCTATGAAACAAATGAAAGCAGCAATTTTAAAATTCAAAAGGATCATTATTCAAATTGCAATGTGATATTAACTGTCTTAATAACTAAAAAAAATCTTCAGAACTATTTTCCACTGCTACTTGTATTTATCAAAAAATGGTGAAAAACATTATGCTAATGCTGCATTGCGCAGCATAATTACATACATAATCAGCCTGACACAGGCCTCCGCTCTATGGGCGGGAGTGGGCCGTAATCCACCACGCGGGCCCAGTGCGGGTTGGTAGATGTCACAAGTCTTCGAATTTTTAGTTCTACGACATGCCGGTTTCCTCACATGTTTTTCACCGTTTTAAGAGCAATGGTGATGAACTAATTTACACAAAGTAAAGCGCCTGACGGGGTTCTTCAAACCTACGACCTACAACTCGTAAGTCGAGGCCGTTACCACTGGGCCACCACTGCTCTTAATTACATACCTAATTCATCAAGGATTGACTGAAGAGATACAATTAACCTTTAAGTAGTTTTGCGACCGCCGGTGGGCCTACTCATATCAGTAAGTTAAGAATTATTAAATTTAAAAAATGGTCTTGTTAGCACCTGAAAAAAATCTCCTTTCCATTCTGAACCATTATTATCAACCCCTTGTTCTTAGCTCAGCGCCAATAATTCAGTTTAATACGGCTGCGCTTCGGCGCGACTGTTAAAATGCAAAAATCAACTTAGGTAAATAGGTACTGTAAACATTGTCTGAGAGCTGGTAGAAAATGAACTTAGTTTTCTACTATAAACTCTTAAACTTGATCTAGAGTCTATGCAAAAACAACTTACATAATTTTTATTATGTACATAATAAAAATTTTGAATACGTTGAATAAAAAAAAAAGAATAAACCATCACAATTTGTCAACAGTACAGGCAGAAATGTCAATCAACACATGGCAATCGATCATTACAATCTAATTTCCGACTACACACGTCACTATTATTGAATAGTTCCACTCCTTGCAAACTTATGTTTCCATAAGATAATGCAATACCACTCTTATTCGCATGCAAATAAGATTCATGACAAAAGAATTTAACAAATATGTCAATTGTAAGTAATAATTTCCTTTTCATTACTGACACAATGACGTCACGCGATGGCGTGAACAATATGGCGAATCGGTGGGAAATTTGACAGGTCTATATTACGTTCGGAAATGTTTATTTCTCTTCATTTCATTTTGGTGTTTATGATAATGTGAGTCATAATTTCTGGTGATTGACATTTACAAATATCTGTATTATAGGTAGCCGGAAATTCGCGTCAAATTAAATGCACATTATTTTTTAAATAATGTCAATGCTCATAGCATCGATCATGCCTTAATGTAATGTTGACTGAAATTTATATTTTCGGACGAATTTACAGTCGTGTTTAATTTTTAAATTTATTTTATTTAAAATGGGTAAGAACTTTATTGTTATTCATATACTTAATGAAATGTTTCAGCGATATGTCTTAACTAAGAGGAATCTTATCAGATGTTGCGACATTTATTGATAAAATGAAGTACTCAATCAGAAACAATAACTCGCAGCTTCAATGGTGCAACTCATTCAATGTGCAGTGGGGTGACGTCACAATGACGTCAGAGAATTGCTAGCAAATTGTTTTTGTAAACGCCTCCCCTTGTTAAATGGTTTGCTGGCGGTGATAAAAGGGTTATCTTTTGTTGACAGTTTTTGGATTTTTTTTTTAAACTAAACATGAAGATGATTGATTACCAGGTCAACTATTAGCTAATTAAAAACCAATTACGCATGTCTTAAAGAGGTACCTACCAAATTTTTTGTTAATACTTTGTATTGTAGTAAGGCAGGGGCCCGTGGCTAAATAATGACAGCCGCACAGGTCGATCGATCAGGTTAAGCTACGTTTGCCGCGGTTGGTCTGTGGATGGGTGACCATATTTGTATACCGAGATCCCTCCGTGCCTCGGAAAGCACGTTAAGCCGTTGGTCCCGGCTGTCATTCGTGGATCTTTGATAGTCGTTACGGGTAGTCAGAAGCTCGAAAGTCTGACAACCAGTCTTACCAATGGGTATCGTATTACCCAGTAACTGGGTTGCGGAGGTCAGATAGGCAGCCGCTCTATGTAAAACACTGGTATTCAGCTGCATCCGGTTAGACTGGAAGCCGACCCCAACATAGTTGGGAAAAGGCTAGGCAGATGATGACTTTGTATTCTAGTAAGAATTATGATGAAATTAACAGATTTCTAATATACCACTTTAATTTTTTTAACAATCCTGAAACATGAAAATTGCATTCTGATTCGTACCTATTGTTTGCATCCACATGCTGTAATAAAAACCGTCGTAAGTACTTACTAAAGTAAGTTGACACCCGCAGGGCACAGCAAGGAATGGAGATCCTTCCGTTCAGAAGTCACGATACGAATTCCACTGCCATGCCAACACCGTATCCTCAATTACATCATATCATCATCCACTAAAACTGTCCTTCCACCATTCTACAACATTCTTCCATCAACATATGTAGGACTGGCAAAACAAGTCGCACCAACATATCACACTTGCAACCGACTTCTAATTTATACGAGATATTAACATGTGCATCCGTTTAGAAATTAATCAGCGAACGACGGACGAACGGACGGGCCTTTAAGTAAAGGTAACGAGTGCCTAGCCCCCAATCTATCTGACGTAGGAAATTGCCGACTCCCGTCTTAGATAAACGGCTAAGCTAAGGTTTCCTACCCGATCTGTGTATGTAGGTAGGTGTACCTATTAGAGTGTCATCTGGTGTAACTAAGTTGTTGAAACTCGCTCTTAAATCTTGGAGATTTGTTGATTGATTTATTGAATTGCGTTTGCTTGTATGGAAAGGTTAAATGTGTATAACTAGCAAGAGGCGATGTTTTGAATATGTGCAATTTATGCGGTATGATTCATTGTTAATCGGATCTTCAAAAGATTCTGGCAGTTTTTGATAAAGCAATAAATCTGCCTCACCTTTTCGCAACTATGTCGGGGTCGGTTTCCAGTCTAACCGGATACAGCTGAATACACCAGTATTTTACAAGGAGATACTGCCTATCTGACCTCCACAACCCAGTTACTGGGTAACACAAACACAATACTCCCTGCTAAGACCGGTTGTCAGACTTTTTGGGCTTCTGACTGCCCGTAACAACTGCCAAAGATCTACGAATGATAGCCGGGACCAGCGGCTTTCCGAAGCTTGGAGGGGTCTCTATATATGTAATGGTTGGTCACCCATCCACGCGGCAAGCGTAGCCTAACCTTCGATCGACCCATGTTTTTAATAAAGGAATTTCGGTTATTACAATTTTAAGCTGTAATAAGTTTAATTATACTTTCCTTCGCTTATGGAAAAATAACTTTAATGCAGCCAATGAAAGCACTTCGAAAGGAGCCGTCATAATAAAAACAGCTCAAATCAAATAAGCGAATAAAAGTCCCGGAGAGTCGACCGAGTACAATGAAAATAAAAATTAAATAGAAAAATATTGTGAAGCGTCAGTAATTGAATGAGGAATGAGAAAAAATCGTCGGCAGAAATCCTCCTGTAACAGAATTATTCTTCTATAATAAGTTTATTCACAATAAGGTGGAATAAAATGTTTTTAGCGTTCCGTCAAATTAGGTTTTGATGTGCCTACTTTCTGGTTTGTTCGTTAGCATTCCAATTTAGTTCTAATTTGTTTAGAGAAATTATTAGTTTATTGGTCTGTAGTGTTTTACATTTTTTTACCTATAAGAGACGTGGATGAAAAAGGTACATACCTATTAGGGTATGTACCTTTTTCATCCACGTGTAGACATGTATCCCAGATTCCCAGATAAACATTTCCCTAATGACGCATCTATTATCTCAGAAAAATCAAACATAGTTTCATATTTTCTCAATAGCAGCCCGATGAATGCCAATAATTTGCCAGAAAAAGTTATTTCAAAGAAAAACACGAAATGACATGTCAAAACAAGCGCTGCATCGCACAATTGGCTCCCATTGAGTGAAGCGAAGGGAGGTGGAATTATCGGCGGCAAATTACAAGAAATCTCCCTCGTACAGAAACCCGAATAAAATGTAGTTACAAGTGTAACAGCCGAAGAATGTTAGGGCTACTAGATGTGGCTTCATTAATAGAACAAATTATAAAACTTATAAGATGTTTTTCGTCCGTTTTGGTTTGTGTGTCATGTTTTAAAATAGGAAACCATTTATTTTATCCCATTCTAAAATAACCATGACTTGAACTGCCAACTGGAAAGCAATAAACTCACAATTTTATTTTAATTTTATATAGCTTTTCCGGATAATCAATAACAATTGAATATTGTTTAGTTTCTCTAACCGCAGATAAAGAAGAAAACCCATCAGCTAAGCCAAAAGTCGTTAAATTTTAGTTTACAACGTATTTGAAAAAGTTCCAAAAAGCACGCATAAATAATATAATTAAAAAAATATAAGTGTAAATAGTGGATAAACATGTGGTCGAAGTCAAAACATCCATTCCATTCTGAGATACTTATATAATTTGTCATTTGTAATAATCAGAAACCAAAACTCTGTCTATAATATTTTGTCCCACACAACTTACTTTACCTTTTGATCTCCAATAAAGTAAATTTCTTTTCGAAATCGAAATATTACTTTGTACTAAATTGTTTCTTTATAACGATAAATTTACTTTGAGGGAAATTGAAATAATATACCAATGTAGCTAGTTTACTTTCCCTTGTTATTAGAATGTTATATTTTTGTAAAGAAAAATGCAACACATCAGTTTTATTGGTACTTTTCTTCACAACTACATACCTTTTTCTATTATCTAATACTTTCTTTGTTGCCAAAGTGAATAGGTGTAATGTATGAAATATAATGTAGGTACTGAAATTCTTCGGAAATTTTGTGGATCTTGCAAAAAATATTTTATTGCACTTTTTATTACGTTTTTAATTTATCCGATATATTTTTGGGTCAGTAAGTGATGTCGTTTCTAGTGAAATACATATTGTTGTGAACATTTTCTTGTGCCTGACAATGGGGAAATTACCCATCGGGTGCGCGACAACGCGAGTCGAGTGGGCGAGCCGGCTCGCTAGTATGGAGACTCATTTATATTTAAATGTGATCGTTTATGTGTTTTGTATTAATGGCTGTTGAGTCGTTAATATTTACATAATACGAGATTGTTATACAATCTCTGTGAAAAATGGGGAATTTCTGTCTTTCTGATATCTAAGTAGGTATTTACTGTAGGTTGGTAGTGTTTTGTCAAAAACTTTAGTATTTTCATATGTAGAGTGAATTTTCATGGTTTTCGTTTGCGATTTGACTATGAAAAGATATGTTAAGGCGGATTTTATATAACGTTTATTTTCAGCTAATCTATTACTTGCTTGTTTGTTTGAAATTTTAAATCAAGGCCCCCGCAGATAGTCGCGACGCGACACCGGCAGAAATTGTTCTGCTAGTGTCGCGTCGCGACTATCTGCGGGGGCCTTGATTTAAAATTTATCTATATTTATCTATCTATGAAAACCTCGTGGATTTTTTATATCAGAACCGCGTCTCATCGTCGCGTCAAGCCTATCTGCGCGGGAGCCCTCAGCTATTTCCTTTCGTCATAGAATAAATAGTTCTCCAAGCAGAATCCGTCTCCACGCTAACTCCCAACCCTCGGAGGGCACTGAGACGCTTTATGATTACTCGGTGACAAACAATGCAGTTAATACGACACAATGCCCAATCACTGGCCGCCATTGTTCGGCACAGGTTGCTACTTTGCGCCTTTAATCACGGCTTGGGCATTTTTCATGGCAATTGATTTTGGTTAAGAAGAAAAGCCTCTGTTGCGAAGAGGGAAATTGTATTGAACTGTTTACCTGCAGAAAAGAAATTAATGCACTGTTTTATTCTGTCATAATATTTTATATGATTATTTTCTTTTCAGGTGAAGAAAACAGATGAAAATATACAGGGAATCAGACCGGAATCAGAAAGTTTATAGTGGATAAGACAGAGTTTATAACAGAAGAAGTACCTAATAGCGGGCGATCCAGGGTGGGGGGAGTGGAGGGGGTGTCAGGCGATCAGACCGGAATAAGTCAAAAGTACCTACGGTACTTTGTAAGACCAACCTTCTTTGGTATTGTAGAAGTTTTACTTTTTATTATCTCAAAAAGAGTCTTTACGTGTGGCAATTTGGGCAGTTCGTTTCCTTGCTCACTGTCTTATGTTCCCGTGACCAGGAGACCGATTATTGCATAAGTATCAAATACCGACAAGCGAATATGTGACTCCTCCCGAAACGGCACTGTGCCACAAAATATCGTTCTCCACCTTACTACTCCAATCCTCTCACAACATCAATATAAGATATAATATCAACAATTAAGGCGTATACAGACGGCACGACACGGCCCGGCGATTTTCCCTAAGCAAGCCCGTCTGATGAGTGTCATTGTGTTCCTTAGGTCACTGCGAAATGAATTGCTAGCGAAACGAACAAAATGAGAATGTAGTGCAGCTAAACGCTATTCAACGCGCTCACTTGTTTCTTTTTGCATTTTTTCATAATGTCGGTTGTATTTTCATGATGTTACGTCATTTTGTTTCAAGAGTAAAAACAAATGGGGCAGTGCTGCCATTAGTCTATTGTATTAGGCTAGTTGTTTATGTAACCATTTCACTGATCAACAAAAAAACTTTTTTTCTGTGTAACAAGTAACATTTTGGCTGATTCTGTTAGGAATAAGGTCAAGTAGAGTAAAATTAGTAATCTAAAATTTTAGATACGAATAGTTTTTCTTTAAATATATCATCTTTTATCACTTGCTTGATTTGAGGACCTACAAACACACCCTCTTTAATCTTGGCGTCACTGATTTTAGGGAATTTTTCTTTTAGGTATTGAAATCCAACGCCATTTTTATCCATTGTTGTCACAAAGTCTTTCATCAGGCCAAGTTTTATATATGGAGAGGTGGTAAAAATATATCTTTAGGTTGTACTAATGGAGCATGTTTTCCATTTTTTATTCCTGGAGTAAGAGATCGTCTTTTGCGCCAATTTTTCTTAACGTAATGGTTCTTCCTATCCCTACTGTCCCATTCACAAAAAAAACAACAAAATTAAACACGGAATTAAAAAAATAATAAGGAAAAAACAATTAATATTAAAACTGATAAGTGCCGGAACCCGGAAACTAGTCCTACTCGTAATCAAATTAATATACGTATGATTTTGTGGAGAGGTTAGGTAGACATTTCGAAATTACTGCTTACATTTCTTGTTACAAAATTTTGTTGATCAGTGTTTATGGTTGAATGACAGGTATGGTCATCCATATTGTTATTTTTATATTATACGTCTTTGGCACATCTTGGGACCCTGCACCCTATAATTGCGTAACACGCTTTCAATTACAATTTTATTTACCATTTATGTACACACATATATAAACAGACAAGAAAAAAACAGAACAGAAAAATAGGTACAAAGGTGATGCTTATTTCATAAGAAATCCCTTCCAGCATACCTGCGATAGAAAAATGTGTCTGTGTTTGAAAAATGTGTCTGCTCAACAACGCAAATAAGGCAAAGAATGTTGTTGTACTGTCAAAATGAAAGCCATTGTTACTGTTCTGTTCTGTGCTGTTCTGTGTGTGTGTGTGTACTGCAGCGGGATTGTCCGAAAGGGTTACCGCTACCCCGGAACACAAAGGGCTAAGGAAGGAACACGAGTGGGTTTTAGTCAGTAAGAGTCTGACACTCCCTTCTGCTCCACCCAGAGCGGGAGGGGTCATTTGATGATTTCCCATCCTCAAAAAAAAAAAAAAAAAAATTTACTACTGTTAGTCTGTTACGCAATTACCCCGCCGGGGTTCAGACCGAAGCCGTACGAGGGGCCGAAGTCAACTCGCAGAGGCCCGTTAGTTATTATTTGGTAGAGGCGCCGGAATAATAGAAGGCGTACTGAAAAGAAAATTCGGAGATTCTCCGAAGATTAAGGGCGTAGACACGGTGGAACATAGTCATAGTTTCGGTACATGAAAGGACTACACAGTTTAATTCTTAGTTAATTTAATCGGTTTACTACTAATTAATCAGCCTATGATGTTCCCACTGCTGGGACACAGGAGTCGTCTCTGTGAGAGGGAGTGGGCCGTAATCCAGGCAGGCCCAGTGCGGGTTGATAGACGTCACATGTCTTAGAAGTTTTGGTTCTAGGACATGCCGGTTTCCTCACGATTTTTTCCTTCACCGTTTGAGAGCAGTGGTGATGAAATTAATTTACACAAAGCAAAGCGCCTGGCTGGATCTGTACCCACGACCGTACTCGTAAGTCGAGGCCCTTACTACTGGGCCACCACTGCTCACAGCTTACTACCAATTAAGTACAACACGAACATTAATAATCATCAAATTATTTTTTATGATAGGTACTTTTTCATAAGCCAGCTGCACCAAAGCTCAAGTTTGAAGCACCACCTTTGAAATTAATCACTTTTTCCGATGCAAAAACACAGACTTTAATAAATACCAACTAATTAAAAAACCTACCTCCAAATCGATGGAAAATAAAACCATTTTCCATCAACTTAAACACAAAAACCAACAGTAAAAGGGAACAGTGGATACAAAATGGCGAAGTAGAAAAATAGTTGAACATAAATGAGTGGTGCTTTCGAGTCAAGATGTGCTCCAGAGTTTCGCAAAGGAACGCTCACAACTGAGGAATTTGGTTTATGAGAACTACTTCAGGTTCCCCGATCCTTTGTACAAATGAATAAGTTTGATTGTTCGGCGACGTGGCTGGAGTTGTGGAAATAAGAGGCTTGGTGGAGGCGTACTTTGCATATAAAGGATATATGGAAATGTCATTATAAGTTGCGAGGTTATGTTGCGTGGCTTTACAGTTCTGAAGACTAAACAAGGCAGCACAGATGGAATTTGTTCAACTAGCGCTGTTATCACCGGAGACAATGAAGTAAAACATCTTGAAGAAATCAGCGGAGTAATTGCGTAACGCACTATCAGTAACAATAGGTTTCTTTTTGACAGTTCAACAACATTCATTGCGTTATTTACGGTGTTGAGCAGACACATTTTTCGAACATATGAAGTAATGGATCAGCAATATCCTTCAAAATGATTCAGATTGAGATCGATAGTGTTACGCAATTACGGTGCTGGACGCAATTGGGCACTGACACGCGGTGCGCAAGCAAAAAAAAAAGCACTTTCAGTAGTTATGAAATTACAGCCCGGTGTTAGTAACTGTCACGGACTAGCTAGAGATAGCTCCCATTGAAAAAATTCATTGCTCAACCAAAAAAGTTTATTGACGCTCAAGTCACCGTTTGTCATTCAGCTACTTTAAACATCACTTTGTTTACACTATTCGTCTCATCTCCCTCCCCTTCGGATAAAATAAACAAGTGCACATCCTTTGACAGTGCAACACAAACAATTGTCCAAATCATAAACAATGGTTCACATCGCAAATATAACCCGGGTCCCGCACAAAGTATCCCTATGTATAATGAACCATTGATTCTGCCAAACAAACTCCAACCAACCATATGCAATAATTCCATACAGGACGAGCCAATACGATAAAGCTGTAAACCCCTATCATGTTACAAAGGATTCTAAATCCAAAATAGATGGCAGTAAAACTGAGAATTAAATGACTAACGTAATAGATGTAAATCCTTGGTTCGCTGACAAAGAACAGAAGCGATTTCACGACATCAAAGTGGAACACGACATATTACGCTACAAAATAAACACCAGAATAAATACATCGAAATGTTTGTTCGGAAATATTCGGCAATAGGGTGATCATATTCTAAATTATCTGTTAAGTGAGGGTAGTTTCACAACCCTTTTGGCGGCAGGATTAATTTGCTGTGTGTGTGGTACGTACGGTTGTCTCTGTGAATGGATTTGCAATTAATAAGACTATATGAACCTACATCTGTTTGTTCATTTGTATCTACATATATACCTTCCTCATAATGTGAATCAGACATTTCTATCTGCAAACATGAGCATACAATAATAGCAGTATTAAAACTTTTCTAACGAACCCAGATTGTTCGCGGGGCGTCTGCGTTGAAATCCGAGAGCAAGCTCAAAAATGGTAGGCTATAATTTGCACATAAAACGTATCCTAATGGCAACGTACGTGATCACTTATTCGATGGACTCACAAAGCGGGCCATCTTCATCTGAAAGCAGACTCTGATTTAAATACATTATTCTTGTAATAACAGCCGCGCACCGGACGGAGGGAGCCCTATTGAAGTCGTAGAATACATTATTTTAATTCGTACCACCTCTTTGTGACCCCATCAGGGAATTAATGGATTCAAAGCCTTCTCTTCCGTTCGACAAAGAATAATTTACTAAGTAAATGAACGGACAGACAATCGCGTTAGAACTCGAGTTTTGTTTCGATTGTAGATTAAAGAGCCGTAGTGTAGATGATGAATCTGTGAAAGGTGCCCCTTTCAATCTGAGCCTTTCTACGCGTTATCACTGTTAATTTTGGAAGGTCAATGAATAAAATACACAGTAGGATTTCATTATTCATCTCCGAGCTTTGATTACGTTTAACATTCAGTAAAATAAAGGTTATTTTTTTTTCGTAGGTAGGGCGTTTCAATAAATGCTGATTGAAGTTTGTGTGGGGTTCTATTAAGATATTGCTCATGAACAGCGAAGCAATAATCTAAATTGAAATAGGTTCTGTCTAAGATGTACGGAGTTGGTCTCAATTCAGTATTCATTGGGAGCGGTAGAATAGAGGAGCTATCGAGAATTGTTGTCGAATCTCAGGGGCAATGCGACCCGGTCGGAGAGACTCGACTAGGAAGGGCACTGTTGATGTTTCAGACTAGTGGCATTTGCTAAGTGCAATAGTTTTACACATCTCAAAGGAATTTTGATCTGATAGCTTTTAGGATATTATGACACTTACGTATTTCTAACTTGATAATGTAAACAAAACCAAGCTATAAACAGGAAAACTGGAATGCACATATTTTACAATTTTTGGAAAACATACATTGCTTACTTACAGGCATGTCGTTACAATAATGCATTTTCCTACTAAGTATAGCAATATTTAACATTAAAAACTTAATCATTTACTTTGTCGATCATAGTTAATAAAATATTTAACCCTGAAAGCCACTCCACCCCTTCCTTGTAAACCGCGAGACGTCGGCTAAGGGGTAACGCAGAAGATCGAGTTAACCCCTGGGGTCAGTTATTGTGTCATCATAGACTGACTTCTTGCCTTACTTGGTACTTAAACAGAATGATCTATATTAGTTAAGCGATGGGTACACTAGAGATACAGTAAGAGAAGTATTTTTTGGAATAAATTGTAACATAATCATTAAGGACTAGCTTTTGCCAGCGACTTCGTCCGCGTGGAATAATTACTTCCGGAAATTGAGGCACTAACTCTCATAGAGTTTAACCGATGTGCTCTTTCCTCTGCCGATTCTTGAGAACGCGTATTTCTCATTCAACGCCTTTTTCAAGACAATAGCGGGCGGACGCCAGCGTCCGCTTGGGTCTTGAATAACTAAAAATATATAACTACGTCTAATATATAAAATAATATATAATAAAACCTACTTCACTTAAACTAAATACCTATAACTACTATAATTAATAATACCTATACCTATAATTAATAAAAGTACCTACGCTTTTACCTACTTAATATTAAAAAAAAACTGAACATAAATTAACCAAAACTTACCTACTACTAACTACTACTAACCTATTACTACTTCACCTAAAAAGAAATCCTGTTTTCCCAACATTTCCCTTCACTGCTCTGCTCCTATAGATCGTAGCGTGATGAAAAGTATACTATAACCTGCCTAGGAGTATGAAGAACAATTGTACCAAGTTTCGTTGAAATCCGTCGAGTTGTTTTTGTTTCTATAACGAACATACAGACAGACAGACAGACAGACAGACAGACAAAAATTTTACTGATTGCATTTTTGGCGTCAGTATCGATCACTAATCACCCGCTGATAGTTATTTTGGAAATATATTTCATGTACAAAATTGACCTCTCTACAGATTTATTATAAGTATAGATGAACTTGCAAACAAGGACTAACATAAAATTATTTTGTGCTTTGCCAAGCCACATAATAGCATTCCCAAAGCACAGTTATTTAAAACTTGTTCAAGATAATATTTACACAATATAAGCTAACACTTAAAACAATAATATATACATGTTCTAAGAAAAGAAGCAAAAAAAAAATCATAGCAGGGCGTCAAAAAATTCGCCCGCATCGCTGTCAACAGGAATAGCCTATCGATTCTGTAAAAAATTCACCGTGATAGCATAGGTGAAGTGAACTATCAATGGAGGCAATCCCTAACATCAGGGTGGAATGACAGCTCACTTCACCTTAGTTTTCACGGTGAGATTTTTGCAGAATACCTAGCACTGCAGTGGCCAAAAGGCCGGAGCATTGCCACGATGTAGCGATGCTAATTCTTTGGCCAAGAAATAAGCCAGCCCTATGGTCACGTGATGAGGCGATTAACCGCTTGGCGATATCTCGAAAAACCAAGTGGGCACTCGGACCCCATGGCCCTAGTGTTTCAAACCCAAACGGCTCGAACTTAAAACTGCCAATCAGCGGGGTAATTGCGTAACACACTAACATTAGCAATGGATTTCATTTAGAAAGTTTAACTACATTCATTACGTTATTTACGTTGTTGAGCAGACAAATTTTTCGAACATATAAAGCAATGGATTAGCAATATTCTTCACTCGTATGATTCAGATTGTGATAGTTGTGTGTTACGCAATTAAAGTGCCGGTTTCTAACTTCACATTCTCAATTCGGAAACCGGGTAATCGTTTTCTTTTCTTGTCTTACTTGGCAAACAAAGAATGACTTTATTACCTACTGGGAATTTGAGTTGAAAATTAAAACAGTTAATTTGAAGCAGTTTTTCATTAAATTTATACCGTCTGTAAATTTTCCCCACAAAGACGTTACGTATATAATTCCAGATTTTCTTATCAAATAAGTAAATGTACTAAGTAGGTAAAATATTACACTTTAAGTAAAATTCTCAAATAGAAACATGATGGAGTATAAAAAAGCTCCTACCAAAAACCACAAAATTCAGTTTATCACGAAAACACAGGGAAACGTGAAAAGTTTGCATCAAATAATATCGAATGATTTATATATTATTCATCCGGTTGGTTCGGGGAAGCCACTACACCTTTGTGAATAATTTAGGCCGTAGACACATATTATTTTTGCAGGGGCCGGCCGCTCTGCGTTTTGTCCTATAAAATATTATCATTTGAGGACAACCAGGGGGACGAAATCCTTGAAGTTAATCTATGAAGTACAAGATGGGGTAGATGTGTCGCTCGTGACAAAATAGTACCTACTTACATAAATGTTTTTTTTTTTTAACTTTAGTGGCATGGAAAAAAGACTTCCTGTTTCTTAGAATACTGAATATTTTTGTTTATTTAAGAGTTTTATAATAACTGATATCACTGAAGCGAAATCGTATTATTCCTGGAGTCTAATATCGTTTTAAAATGTGGCTTTCAGTAAGACAATATTAATTCCCTAATCCAATTATAGTTTCAATTCAATACCAGTGCACTCAACAAGTAATTAACAGCCAAACAATACACCAAACTAACTGCTTGTTTGATACAAACACAAACTACACCGTACGCGTCCAAATGACATGGAATCAATCTGCCGACACAATGGCTCAATCTGCAGACGTTTCTAACTGAATTACTTCAGAAACCTACGAGTTACGACTTACGACTAAAACCATTATTAACCCCTTTCAAGTCACAATCGCAATTTGCGGTTATTTGTCAACCCGTTAATGCAAAGTAAACGAATTTGTTTAATATTTCGGCTTTATTTTGTAACTTTAACGCTAAACGTTACGTTTGGTTGCGGTTAGTGATTGCTTGAAAAAAGCTTGTTTGCGGTTAAAGCATATTGCGATGGGGTTTTTATGTTCTTGTAATGTTAGTAAGTGTGAAATGAGCGGCCGTTTTGAAGATCGTGTGTGTAAATGTTTTGTAATGGAACGTCTGAATGCACTTTAATTTGATGTCGAATGTTTAGACGAGATGGGGAATGAAGTAACGTTAATCTTTTCTCGTATGAACGAACTTTATGAGTATGGCAAATGCCGTGGTAAAAATATTGGACAGACAGCAAGGTGGTAACCGGTCTTACTGCCCAGGATGCAGGGTGTACATTTAAGAAACGCCTTAGATGCTATGGAGCAGCGATGGTCCAGTGGTAGCATCCGCGACATACAGATTGTAGGTGTAAACTTTGTTGTTATAAAATTTGTGTAAATTATTTTATCACCACTGCTTTCAAAATCATAAAGGAAAATAAAACATCATGAGGAAACCGGCATGTCCTAGAACCAAAAATTCCAAAACATTTGGCGTCTAGCATCTACCAAAATTGTTCCCTCTGCTGGGAGGAGGTTTACCCCAGCAGTGGGAACAATAAAGGCTGATTATGCTTATGCTAGACGCTATATTAGAAAATAAAGGATCGATAGAGATATGATTAAGAAACTATCATGGAATGTGTTTTTCAGGAATTCTACGCCATATTAGAAATATCAAAACAATAACATTAATATACCAGGACTATTTCACCACAATGCTCTGAGCAGCTTGCCGTAATGAACGTCGCATACAAATGAATTAGACCCTGAACACGTCAGCGGCAAGCTGTCTCCAACATTAACAATTGTATAGAACAATACGCTTTCGCTGAACTTCAGAACAATAACAATACATTATTGAAATGTATAGAGCCACACAATATGTTAAAACTAAGCGAAACTACATGAATTCAGGAATTTCCAGAGAAGTCAGGCTAGAAATTGTAATGTTATATAATATTCAATATGTAATTAGAGTAGTATATGGAGACTAAGCGCCTGCTTCTGAAGAATAATAATGTACGAAATCAACTAATAATGCAAAATTTCATAAGCCTTAATGCATTAATAAAGATATAATGAGTATATAATTATAATGACGAAGATACGATTGAAAATATTTTATCTGATATCAAAGACAGAGACAAAGAATAAAATATGGAAAATCAATAAAAATACCGAAACGGCTGTTTCAAAGTGGCTCAGGAAACGGACACTTGGAAGAATTTGGGGGAGGCTTTTACTCAGTAGTGGGACATTGTAGGTTAACTTATAAAATAAATAGACACAATAATGCAACTGATGACGATTGTAAAGATTTTGTTACCGAATTAGCTTTAGAAGAAACTTTATCAATTATTGAAGTACCAACAACAGGATAAAAAGCACCCAACTATAGTCAAATCGAATAATTACATAATTATCTTGATAATCGTGTGACCAATGCCTTCGCAATAGACTTGTTTGAACCCAATAAGTGTGAGATGAAGTGGAATAATCGATCCGACAAACAAGAGGGCTCCGCGGTGCGTCGATACATCGTATACGATTCGATACAGACGTTCGAATTAGAATCGATTTCCGTGACGTGTTCACTTTGGCTTGTTATGTTGTTAGGAAGAAAGGCTATCGTTGTTGTTGTTTGTTTTTTAAGACGGAATTGGAATGTGATAAAGTTTTCCTAGTTGAGATAGCTTACTTTTTGCTTTCATTCAAATCGTTTTCTTTTTGATGATTCGTGCTATCACCAAAGTGGACATGAGTATTGATATTGAATAATTCATGTTCCAAAACATTAATACGAAACTTCAACCTAAAAATTATAAGAATAATAAAAAATCATGTGTGGCCAGTTAGAGTAAGAACGATACATCTTTTTTCCTTGAACCTGTTTTCTTGCTAATGACGTAGCGTGTAAGAACGACTGTAGCAGTCGCCTGAAAGATAAATAAGCATTGAAATTCCTGAAGTCACTTCCATGTATTATAGTGCACATTACAGAAAGAACAGTTATTATGCTTGTCTTTTGTCCGCAATAAAATACAGCATTGATTGTTGACATTTACGATCTTGACACAAACATTTTGTTTCCCGCGCGGAACGACATTAGATACAATTTTTTATATCTTCCTTTTGATTTTAATGAAAATATTGGACATTATCAACATCCAATGTCTGGGAAATATTACGACTTCCATCGGCTCTTAGACATCAAAAAGAATGTTTCTATCGATAACCATTGATTAGACCCTCTTGTCACATCAAAGACGAGAGGGTCTATTGTGTGACCTCCAATAATATTTCCAACAATTTTTCTCAAAGAATTCCTAAGTATAGTACGTTTCTTATACAATAATAGGATCAAACACGAAAGCTCTCTGATTGTAATTGAATGGACAAATCGTAATGATATTGACGTGAGGAGTGATAACATGTTTAATGATGACTTTGACGATCTGGTGATAAATGATGTGATTTTGTTGGACACATACCAAGTGTTACAGTCTCTTAAAATTATATATGATATACAAAGTAACTTTTGTGATAATACCGGACACATAAGTAATACTGACGAATTTTATAAAAGGTCAAGATTGGCATGATAAACATTAAATCTTTGTTAATGGCACATTAACGTATTATGTATTGTCATTTATATTCTTTGCGAAGTGAATAACGCTCCTGAAAATTGTTTGACTTCGTTTGAAGTCATGCTGCATGACACTGAACAGATTGTCAGTTTATTGCACGGGACAAAGTTTTATGCACCTCGAATCTTCGAGCCGACTTCTCAACCATCCAATCCAATCCATCCATTAAGTATGATATATATATTATTATTAATATTCATATATTATACTTTTCAGAAACCAATAGTCTTGACAGGAACAACAAAAATTCCTGACTATTTCAAAAAAGTGTCGTTCGATTTGTTATTATAAGCAGTATTGTTTTTGGCACTGCTGCCATGTCATCGCTGGTCACTTGTCACGATGTCCACACTAATAAATATCCTTCACGCTTAAATGGGTTCGAAGAAAATATAAATAATTATCATTGACTTTCGCAGTTTTTTACAAATTTAATGTTGTAGACATCAAAGAGGCCTGAGTGGTGTGTGCAATAATTGGTCAATGTTAGGAGGCAACGACGCATGGCCTGCGCACACGCAGTGCCAAATTGAAAATGGCGACAAAAAGAACATTGTTTATGTGACGCCTTATTAACGAGAGATTTATCGTTGACGTTCCTCTTAAAAGTATTCTGTTGTTTTTTTTTACCTTTTATTGTGAACCAGATGTTATCTTTGAGCTTTTGCTTAGCTAAGAAAAAAATAAGAACAATATTTATATGTAAATAATAATGAATTCTACCACAAAATATATTAAAATAAAAACGGCGTCTAATAAAATAATGAACTCAGCAGACCGTCCTGAACATCGGTCAATGTTTCAGATACAATTTTTTAATTTGACAAATTAAAATTACCCAAACAACGTGGCATACGACTTTTACAATGACACATGAGCCATGCAACTGACTAGCTGTCACCTCCACCAATATTAAGAGCCCGCTAAAATACAGGAGGTGTTATTAACTGGTGAATTTGACAGCAATAGAATTACGAGCAAAACAGCAATTTTTATATCATTAAGTCGATATATCACGGAAGATATTCACGAACAAATAGAATGTGATGTTGGCACAAACCACACACAACAAAGAGAGTGATAAATAAAATTATAGTACGGTGACAGGGGTGTCAGTAACAGGAAATGATTCCACACAATCTTCAATATTATTCTCCAAAAATTTTGTAACCGTTAATTTTGATAAAAAAGATTGTCCGCAGAGTTTCTTGCCCGATCTTCTCCATAGGTACAGTCAACAGCAAAAGTAGATGATGAAAATCAGAAATTCAATACTAATGAACGCAGTTCGAGTCAGAACTGTGTGGCGTCGAAGTGTCGTTATGTGATTGTAAATTATACCAAACATTTACTACTTCGACGCCACACAGTTCTGACGCGAACTCCGTTCATTAATTAGTTTAGAATTTCTGATTTTGATCATCTACTTTTGCTGTTGACTGTACAGAGGCAGAGTACAGAAAGATGGAGCTAGATGCCCATTCCAAAGGGTTGTAGGTACAGAGGCCAGCACATCAAACTACCCCAATCTGTCAAATTTTCCCAATTAAATATGAACCTTATTCCTTTGTAGTAAAGTTGAAAATCTATCAAAGAAATTTAACGGTTTCGGGTAGCTTGATGTGCAGGCGTCTGTAAATGATTCTGAACCAATTACCACGTTTAGCGCTTAGGTATCGCAATTTCTACCAATGAGCAGATTTTTTTTAAAACCGACGAAAAAGTTTTACTCTAGATCTAGAATATGCTGAATTCAAGGTCACAGTTTACGTTTCCATGTCCCGGGATACCAGCCTATCATAATATAAAACTATCATGATTTTATACAATTATAAAATTCAAAAGTTTTTTTAAAGGGACAGTCTCAGTTGAGTATTCGTCTTTCGGTCTGCGTCAACCCTAGATGAAAACAACTGACATTTTCTCAAACATTGTATGAATATCGGTGCCATATGCACTGGCCTAATATCACGAGCGTCCATTGATTTAATTAGTCCTTTTAGTATGGTGATAATTAACATATTACCCGCTTCTGGGATATAACATGACTTGCTCGGTAATAAAACTGCTAGTAGACGTAATTTCATAGTAAAATTGCAAGAATGCGATCATTGTGTATGTATGTAGATCAATTATTGTAATTGATTATTATTTCTTGGAGAACATTGGTAGTCTTCGCATACTGATTCAGTTTATCGTTTAGTACAGAATATACAGTTACTGTTAAACACTGGAAAATGTTAACAACTTCATTTTTGCCCAGACTTTTATACATTGTTTTATTATTAGTATGTTATAGTTGAAGTACATACTTCATTACTGAAGGTCGTGTCCCTAAAAGGCCTTCGTGGCTTTATGTAAGATTTTCTTCTACTCCGCTCGCTTCTCGGTTTCTCTAAAGGCGGTTGTAACAGAGGGTCTAGTGAGGCCGGTTACTTGGTCCACTTGGTTACTCACCAGCGGTTAGGTGTTATGAGTATCTAGTTAGTTCTTATTAAATTGAGACAAGAAAAATATATTTTCTTTGTACCCACCTATCAGACTAGAGAAGACGATTGCGGTTTTAAATTTAAAGATGACAAAAGCAAAGAAAATGGCTAAATCTGAAGATCGATGTAACATTACCTACCGATGAAAAATACTTAAACATTTTGTTCAATTGAAAATAAATCATGTTAGTCATCCACTAATAAAAAATATTGCTGACAAGATTCTGTTATTAAGAATAACAAAAAAAAAAACATATAGGAAACGGATGTTGTTATATTTGACTTTGTGTCTGCATATCTGTTTAGTTTTCAATAAAAAATTCACCAGACGTACATTAGTTTTCAAAAATAATAATCTTCTGTTCGAATAAAATAAATATAATCGTAAAATTGTAGTTCAAGGATTATAATAATAAAATTAGATGTAGAGTACGTTCCATTGGTTGCCTGAATCAACTTCTGTTAATAGTTTCATTGCCGTTTTAAACATTATACATAAATGAAAATACTATAATACTTAGGAGGAAGTAGTCATAGTCCTGATCCCGACCGAATTTAGGACATGGTGACCAATCTCAACGAAGATGAGCCCAATATGCAAGATATATAGTGCACGAGTGTGTACGCAAAGACAGATGCACTCTCTGTTCCTTTACCATTCCATCTGTTATAGGCCGATGGGACTGCAATCTGACATGACCGGGTTGCTACTAAGATATTCCTGATGGAAAAACTCAATAACACTTTACCCGACCTGGGAATCAAAACCCAGGACCCCCAACGCCCAGGAGTCTCGTTTGCGATCACGAGAACAACGGGTCAGTAAACCTAATAACAAAGTTATAAAACCACTCATTACACACACCTGCAAATTCATTAGCATCATCTTTTTATGCTAAACAGTATTAATTTGGATGACTTTAAAGCGCAAGCCACACCGCCAGCTAGCGAGCGAGCGAGCGAGCCGGGCGAGCATCGTTTAACCTCTTTTCATACTTTGGTTCACACTCCGAACTACAGAGATAAGCTATGTCAGCGATACAAATGGTGCGAAAAAAATATTTGACGACGCCAGCGATGCTATTCGTTCACCTCGTTAGCGTAGCATATCTCTTTAGTTCGCGGTGTGAACCGAAGTATGAAAAGAGGTGAAACGATGCTCTCTCGACTCTAAGCCCGGCGTGCCCGCCCTCTCCCGCTTTGGCGATCTTCTTCGGACTAGTCGAGGCTCGAGTGACATGAGATGGAACGCTCCCCTCGCTCTCCCGCCCGCTCGCTCGCCCGTCCATTCGTAATTTTCAGTGTGAACCCACATTATGTAGTTTAGCTCGCCAAAGCTTCGCCCACCAGCTCGCTCGCTCGCTCGCTAGCTGGCGGTGTGGCCTGCGCTATAGGGGTTCCCTACTTGACTTCGAACGTTTATGATTCGATTTTTATTATATCGTAGAGGAAGACCAAAGAAATGATGGATGGAGAGGGGACTGTCGAGATGACGACTAATAGAGAAGTATCAAGAAGACGTTGCGCCTATCCCAAATAAATTGGTAGAATACGAATACTTTATTGTTTAAATAGATGCAAATCAACAGGAATTAAACTTTATTTACACATACTTACGTAATATTTTCACATCGTCTCATTTCACATTTACTGTGAATTCGGAAGAATAAATCTTCCTTTCTGTTACGTTATTATCCCAGCAAATGGAATTTCTGGAACTGATTTCAATTACTACGAACTGTGAAAATTTTATGCAAATTATTGTAATTTTCCAGGAATTTCATTTATCCTTTTCTAATATGAGGTGAAGCCAAAGCTTACGAATTGATCAATAGAGCAAAAAAATATGAACAGAATGATGAATAAGATGATGCAGTATTTAACTTGAATGTAAAAATCTTTTAAAACCTGATAATTACGAACGCAATAATATCGATAAACCAGATACAAAAAAACATCATAATCAATGCAAATTAATTACCTAATAAGATAAGAACAACGAGCACAATAAGTTACAAAACAAAAGTTTACAAACAAAACAAAAATATTTGATAAAAATGTACCGATAATACCTAACACTTTGTTGTTTTGTGGTAAATAGGAAAATACTGAGCTCTTAGATAACTTAGAAAGGTAGGCCTGACTTATATTGTTCGTTTTTGAACTTACGTTGGTATTGGCTTTGAAAAACTGGATAATTCACCAAATTTTTATTGTAATTTTAATATTGTTATGAGTAACAAATTACAAATCGTGAGTTATCACTTAAATATTTCTAAACAACCACGAGAATCCAGCTGAATGGCATGCAATTGGAGAGGCCTATGTCCAGCAGTTGACTGCTGTTGATGATGCCCCAGAGGCCCAAAGATCAGCCCCATCTAAGAGATGACGATGTATATAGAATTCCTTGACAACAAAATAATAACAATTATAATAGCTTGCACTGATATCTACTAACCTAAATTGACAAGCATAATTTAATTGATAAACCAGATGAAATGGGAAACAATAACTCCATTTAAACTATAAAAAATATAATTATCTTTGGGTCACTGATCGGCTGACCCATATTTTGGACATTCTGTAGAGATCTAAAGTTCATATATTATGAATTCTTTCATAATAACTTACTATTAGTAGCAACTGATTAGTCTCTCTCGACTTGCGGCGAATAATAATAAAACTATTTAATACTGCAGGTTTCTTTGATTTGATGTTTTTAATTAATGCAGAGTCAACTTTTTATCTAAAATTAACAAAATAAGTATATAAAATTGATTGCGGTTGGTGAGATCCGCGAATTGAGAGATAAACTAACCTTGCACCTAACAAAGGCAGGCTTAGTTTATAAACCAGTATTGCTGGACCTGATTTTACCTTAGGAAATACCCGCCAAACTACCCAGGTATATAAAGGAACATATACTGAGATTAATCATTCAATTGAATCAGACAAGCAGCAATACAACAGAACGGATAAACGGAATGATCCAACAAGACAGTTCACGTGGAAGAATTTAACAAAACCAAATCGTTCGACTTGAACTTGCCCAGCAGTGGACCAACAAAAGCATTGTGAGGAAGATGTAGCATTAGCTTTTGTTATCACCCCACAGCACGTGTGATCCGACTACCGGCTCTCAAAACGTCATTATTTGCATACCAACTGGTTCCGTCTATACGATATTAATCAAAGGTTTTATTAGTGAACATCAAAGAATAAGCACAATGCTAAGATCTCTTATAAGGTACCCTCAATACTATTGTTACTTTTGTCTGAGGTTGATTTATGAGCGGCCACTGTTGTTGGCCCAACGTATTGTGATGTCAGTTTTTGTTCGCCCGCCGACATTGTACTACCCCTTCGACGGTCCAGCGCGGATGCCTTTATTCAGGTTGATCTCACTTTGATGCTTCTAACTCGGTACAATGCCCCATGTGAGTCACAACAGATTTTACATGTATGGAGTTTGCATAATTCAAGATGTCCATGTTCGCGTCCATAGTAACCGTTCTAATGGATTTATTTTTGCTTTTGACGAGAGGTTTTATAGCATTCGTTGTATTTCTGATAACACTGGTTAATTATTCAGAGTTTTCGTAAAACTGTTATTTCTTTTCTGTTACGCTTCAACTTAATATATAAAAGAATTCAGAATTATGAAAATATGATTGCATCGCCATCATAACCTTTGAATACTTTCAATACTGTAATTTACATAATGATCAACACCGATTTTAACTTTACCTTACCATCTTATAACCCTTTGTCCTTCATCAAGTCCTTGACCGTCCATTGTGAGCATTGTGCAACACAAAAGAGCGGCTGCGATTGAGCCCCGCATGTAATTTTCATGGATCGCTCCTCACATTCACGCTTCTATATCCACTCGCTTCCAAATCATTACGTTCCTTACCTTTGTGTCTGCCTTCCTCGTCTTTATTACGCGGTAATACTTTATTGTACAAATCTTATTCTTTATTAGACATAGCATTGTGAGCACACTCTTGATTGGCTCTCAGTTTTTTTCAAGACTGTTTTGAGTAACGTTTGCGTCATCAATACTAATGATTGCAACCAGTAGCACAATACTTATTGTTGTACCGGTTTTTATTTTGTCTGTACAACTTTTTTCTTCATCTTCAGAATTCACATCGTCATTACATTTAGTTGGATTTTTATTATTATAGTTTAGTAACAATAAAATATTGTTGGAATCAAACAAGAGTCGGTGGGTTGCGGTGCGGGGGTTACCGACTGATCAATAAATATGTCAAACTGATAAACAGTTTGCATAGATTATGATATCCCAATTATACGATGTGATTTATTTGTGAGTATTGACTTCAATATGTAATCTATTCTAATTTTGGTGATGGCTTGTGAATACGCGAATAGATATTAATAGGAGTATATTAATATATTAATGTAATAGTTCTTAGTTAGGAAAATACGGGCAAACAATTTTCGACTATAGTATTCTTCAATTTGATTCCGTAACTTGCAGCTGTATACGCAAATAAAGCTCGAAAGCGCGCATAAGAAATAAACCATCGGCACGATATATAAAATTTATAATCAAACTATTTATAATATATATACTCGTATATATACGTGTAAGAGATCTTTGTCCGGGCAAAGTTTTGTTCATAACGAAAATTGAAGTCATAAAAGTTTCATTATAATCTCAAAGATAGCAGAGCAGTCGTATGATTGAACACCGTGCAAGAAGTGCGCACGACCATCTCCGAACGTAAGGGGGACTATACACGCGCGACCCAACAGCTGTTTGAGACTGGACAAATATAAATGTCCTTGATACATGAATTTTTGTAGACCAGATGTTTGTCATTTCATTTGATTATAAATAGAAAGAAGATTTTAAAATTAGGATTTGATTAAATTAGTTTTATTTGCTGTATTTATTTATTTTGTTTTTTACGTTTAAGACCCTAACGTTCTTAAGGATCGTGGTGGCCCAATGATTACGGCCGCGACTTACGAGTTGTAAGGTCGTGGGTTCGAATCCAGACAGGCGCTTTACTTAGTGTAAATTATTTCCTCACTACTGCTCTCAAAACGGTGAATGATAATATCGTGAGGAAACCGGCACGTCCACAGAGAGGTGGTCTGTGTCCCAGTAGTGGGAACATTATAGGCTGGTTATGCTAAGACCTTAATTTTCTTACACGTGTCTGATGTATCATTATTAGGTTAAATAAATTCAACGTATAATATCGAAAGCAATGAAACAGAAGTTTTAAGTAATCCTATATAATAACTCAAAATATTATCCGATAGTGATTTCCCTTTACTAATTTACAGTAAATAAGGGTTTAAGTTAAATTGACTAGTCATTTTAATTCTCTATCCTCGTGTTAGATTCTAAAATGGTTGTCATTAATAAAATCTGTAAATTTAAGCTAAGTTTATTGAAAGATGTCACCGTTAAATTAAAATTGTGCGTGAGTTGAATCTTAGCTGTTAATCCTGTTATATCTTATTTACTGTTCTTTATTAGTGAGAGTCTTGACATTTTCGATTGTATTCATTTCACTATACTCCTGTCTTTGTCCTTTAGGGTCGGAGGAGACTGTCTTTTTCAATCTTACATCTCCATCAGACAGCTCAATGTACTACGTCCTAGTCATAACAACATTCGATTAGATTTTTCTATCAGATTTTGCAGGTTCAATTTTCACCAGAAACGCAGCGACGTTACCAGTCACCGTGTGTAGAGATCTTAACAATCTAAATCTGTACACAATCCAGTCATAAAATATGGCTCCAACAATAAAACAGAAGTGGTCCGTACTACTTCAACACTGGCAAAAGTGCTCTATATTCTTAGAAGGATGAACTTTTTATTACCATGCACTGTTTAATTTCTTCTAATCCAACAGATTATAGAGTATTTTTGTAAGTCGTTTATTTCTACAACGTTTTTGTTTTGTATTTTATTCGTGCTATATTTTATATTGTTCTATCTTTATGATCATTAATATGCGTAGTAATAACTTTGACTGTTTTTGGTGATTAAGTATTTATATTTATTCTGATTTTTGTAGAGATACCCGCGGCAGATGTTTTTTGGAACTTGATAGTTTCGTTTTGATGAAAGGTTCGAAACAAGAGTAGGTGTCTATTATTATTATTCTATCGACACTTAATCAAAATTTTATAAAAAATGCATGACTCTAGATGCAATTTTCGATTCAAATAATCTAGAATTGTAAGTATTATATTTGTAGACACGTGTAGAGGAAAATGTATTTATGGGTAAAGATACACTGTACTGTGATACGTATCTACAAAAAACTGCCGGTGTACCTAAAGCTCAATCTGAACAACAAAGCACCTACATAAATACCTAAACATTTATATAAGCATCTTACATTTAACTCAGAACAAAGTGCTACGTCACTGCAAGCAGCCACTAAATAAATCAGACGAGAACAATATTACCCCTTTATTATTATTATTTTATGAATTATCGCCTACATCTGATCTCTTTTTATTTTCTTTTGTGTAGCCACCGGTAGCATTCATCACGTTAGCATGTTATTGTTACACTCTTTGTAGTGACGCCGCTAGATGTGACTCGAATTATTTTTGGGATTCTGTTTTATCGAGATTTTCAGATTCAGTATCGAATAATGTTGTTTTTTTATTTTTAAGATTAATTATTGAGATGTTCTTCTTTATAATTAATGCCTAGTTAATTTATTGTTATAATTTTCAGTAAATGTACCTAATCCAGCGAAATCCAATTAGATAACAGTGATGTTGTCTCGTATTTTTTGTGTTGTGACATTAGTTTTATAATTCGTTTCACTTTTTCGGATAGCATCCAATAACATCGAAGAAAATCATCTACAATCGGTTCCAAATATCGTATACTCCCAACTCTACTCAACATTAGTCATAAGAATTCGTTTTGTTCCACCGGCACGGCTCATTTGTGCAGATTAAGACGCCCTTGATAATATCCAAGATGGATTCTGGGTTCCAACACATTCTTTCTATATCCAAGAGATTTGTTGGATATTAGAGTAGGTATTAGGATGCAAATGTGTCTTGTTATGTGTAGTAATGCATATTAATGTCAACAATTATTATTCTAAATATGTGTCATTCGTTTCTTGTAATTTTTACTTGTTTTCGTATGCTTAGTGGCTGTTTGCTGTTCTGCCATATGATATTAATTAGTTAATTGAACCAACATCATTATTTTCGCTTTATATATCTAGCTGTAGCTGAATTATACCTTCTATTACTAGACTTCTGATATCGAAAGCTACTACAGAAAAAAGTTCGTCATTACAATATGCTATAAATTTCAGCAAAACATCTTGCATTAAAATACCTCAATTTCTCACCATTTGCTGAACTTCGACCCCACCATCCAACAATTATAATCACAATAATTAATAACCATTAAGATGACGAAATGAATTTCTCCGACATAAAAAATAATTATTTTACGCATCTCCGAGCAAAGCTATGAAAGAACCAGTTTGTTTATTACGAAACAGTTTCTTAAAGTGTTAATAACAACAAACTAGTAGTTAGAGTTAAAGTAATTAACGCTAACCTTACATTATCTGCTATTAACAATAAACGTGGACATGCTGTTAACACACATATTGGGAACGCCGGCGTTATGGATTTTCTAATAGCAGCCGTGAACGTATGAATCCAATTATATTCTGTAGTTGAATTTCCTGTAGGACTCAATCAAAGAACAAGAAAGTAGTTCACAAAGATGATCAAGAAAATGTAATAAATATGAAGTTTCTATTAGTAGAATCTGTTACACGTATAGTTACTGTATCATTTAATTAAGATTCCGAAGGTAAGACAGGTATTTTTCCCTTCCAAACGATAGTATAACCATCGGCAACACAGAAATCTTCCACACAGTCATGAATGAACGTTTATAATATGTTATATTCGCGTTCAGAAACTGAAATAAACGAGCGAACGGAAACGGCCGTAATATTATTAGATACGACAATTCTATTATTTTTATTCGTAACATATCTTGGTAGATTTATACGTGAATCTGGCTCGGCTTGGTATGGTAATGATTCCTAGAAGCTATGGCGTTTTACACCTAATTGAAATTCTTTAATGAGATCATTCATGGAATATGTTTTGTTTGTTTTGTGGGATATGATTATGAACTGCATTTGAAAACTTTGGATGTGTTGGTTTAGTTCAGTAATAAGAATTTTAGATGAGTTGTTTTCATTAAGAGTGTTGAATGTTAACGAAAAGTATATAGGTACCAATTTGTTGTACCCGTGTAAATTTTGAAATCGTTAAGCGTTGATCACATTGCTAAATCATTTCCATTATTTAGGTATGCTCATTGCAAAGTGCTGATCCACCCAGTTTTATGTCATTTCCCTGCCCGCAAGCAAACTTTTTATAAATATCAAGCGAAAGTAAAAACTCTTGCAATTATAGGTGCCATTAACTTTAAAAATAAATGCCGCGCTCCATGGTCTTCCAGTTTCAAATACGTATGTATTTTGGCGCCGAAAAAAATGACATAGTGCATGCCGGTAGAATTTATTGGAAATAAGTGTAGTATCGCTTTGATCTATATGTAAATCAGAATAAAAACCTATAGATCCCTGAAAATCATCAAACATGTAAAAGAATATAATTTATAGGTGATAGGAACATTTGTGTTCTTATTTTTGGTAGGCAAATGTCGTATGTGTGACTGGGAGCATCTTTTATGTGGATCGCCACGCATTATTTATAAAAAACACTGTTCTGTTCATTGTTTCATAATAAAACATTAATTTTGTCAACGGCCACGGCTGAACGCACCGCGACAATATTAGAACTTCCGTTCGGGAAAAAAACGTTCGAGATTCGATAAAGTGTATGCGAATGTGACTGCTGAAGTATTTTATTGTCATACTGAATTGTTCTATCATACAGTAAAATGTGATTATGTCTGTATGGTTAAATTATGTTTATTTTCCAAGCTCACATTGAGAAACATAAACTTGCGAATAATCCTGACAGAAACGAGGGACATTTCCGCCCAGATTATTATTTTACTCAATTATATACACCGTAATAATAAAATGGTATCTAAGAGGTAGATAATGTATTCAAATAAAAAAATCTTTTTTACAACAAAAATATGAAAAAGATAGTTAAAAACTCCCAAGCTTGCGGTCTCACTTGAAAATTTGATGGGAACCAACGCAAATGTCGTGTTCGATTCAAAAAGTCACCCGAACGGTTTCGCACACATGCAAATCTTGTACAACTCCCAACAAAAACAAAAAGCTCTTCAGAGGGACTCCGACAAAAACAAAACTACACGTGCAACTAAAATGGAAGCAAAAAAGGTCAACAATATGCCTAATCTACAATCCGTGTCACAGGCTAAAGGTTACGGAAGGTTGGACAAAAAACCACCACAAAACGAACCATGTTCAAACGAAATCGACCGTAAGACACTCATCAGAGACTCGATTTTATATCCTATTTCATTCGTTTTAGGGTTTAAATTAATTATGATTTCATGGACAGGATCTGAGTGGCATTGTTCGTACCTTAGGGAGTAGTGACAACAGATTTTTGTCTTTTTTTCACTCATTTCACATGTGGCATCGCAATCCTGGACGATATGTGACACATGTGGCGGTTTTAAGTTACTTCACAATAATGACTGGCTCTTCAGTTTCTCATGCTTTGGAGCTTGGAGCGTCCATTACGAGATTTCGGTCGAGTCTAATTCCAACTGGTGTCAATGCACCTTTCTTTTTGATGTTCACCTTTTACAGATTTCAGTGGAATATGATAGCTCTGGTCATCAGTCAACAGGTGATGTTTCTTTTGCTAATCGTGACAATTCGTATTCTTTCCAGAATCTTATAATGCGTAGGTGGGTCTTCCAATAGGTGTTGATGTTTCTGTTTCATCTTTTGCTATATTCATTACCAAGCATTTCTAGTTCTTAAACAATGTCTTCTTAAACTTTATCAGGCACTTTTTCACTAAACTCAAAAGAGTTAAACTCCAAAAGAGAACTTAAAATGGCAGCCAAAATAGCCCGAGCGCTCCCTACGCTACATCATCCAATATTTTAACGACACAAAACAAAACATATAAATAACCATTGCACAGTAGTAACAACTACCGTAACGTATCTGGACAATAAATTCAGATGCAGCCATAAATAGACCAATAAAAATTATTTTACGATACACGAGTGAGCTACATTAAGACAATGTTGAGGGTACATTACACAATGAAAACATTATGGTTTAATTGATTTGGCCACAATGCTCTTTATGTGAATACTGTGCGTAACAAAGATGTTATTGTCTATCAAGCAGACGTCTGGAAATACTTGACCGAAGACAAAATGGCTTTGTACCGATGGCAGGCGCCAACGGTAATTTAATACGGATTCTAATTAATCAGGTTTGATTCTGGTGTTGTGTTTGGGCAGCGTGGGATACGTTGAGGGGTTTAATTTTTTGATTGGTCGTTATATTTAAATGTTGTCAAGGCAGAAGTAGATGAAAAGTAGCGCCAACTTGCATATCGTTTAAAAACCATAGTTTTTTCTAGATCTAGCAGGAATATCGTCATCCAGTGGAACTGAACATCCATCTTCTATTCTTTCCTGAATCAGTAACAAATGGCTCATTCGCTGACATATAGGTATTAACGTATTGTTTGTTAAAATCCTACCTGAAGTTGAAAAACTGATCAGACCGCAGGAGTGCAGGCAGAACCTACTGTACCTATTGTGTTAGGCTACCTATTGTATTGTAGGAAATAAACACTTACTTACACATAACTACCAGGTTATTCTAGTGAGGATTACCATGAGGATGTTATTTACCTGAAACAAAAATATTTTTTTTATTATTGAAAGTATAGGTATATCTAGGGTTGCCAACACTACTATATAATATAGTATCCTACTGTATTAGAGGCCCGACTACTATATTTCTGAATAAAGTAATATAGTAGGCGAAACTACTATATTATTAGGCATCAAACCCATGCAACTATGCAATAATATTCGTTTCAAAACGTGTAAACTTAAAACGAAACGTAAATATCTATTTTTGAACGATTCTGATAAGTAGAGTTTGTGTTTTGGAAATAGGTACTTACCTACTTTTAAAATTAATTTTCCTAAGTTCTCAAATATTATTATATTAGTAAAAATTTTGTATTTCTAAAATGAACCGTGGTAATAATGATAATGGTGAAACTATGAACGCTGGCTCTATAACGCCGCCACGGAAAAATACGAAGTGGCTGCAAACGTTTGAAACCGAATTTGAATCGTCCAAGATTGGTTAGTTCGCGATCCCGTTAATATTTACAATGGGAAATGCACGATTTGTAGGATAGTTTCTCTATTAGTAAAAGTGGAGTTACTTGTGCAACTACACTTTTCGCTTGTGCGATAAAGCATTTCTTAAAAGTAAAAAAAATATTAATGAAGACGCAAAGTAGCAAAAAAAAAATGTTCTAAATAAAGTTTTGAAACCTACTAGGTATATTTTTTTTCATATTTCCGCTATCTACTATAAATTTTGGGGTCATTATTTTAAAACTACTATTTTTGACTGAAAAAGAGTTGGTAACCCTAGGTATATCTAACAGGTACGATTATTTTCGGAAACAGTTTTATTTAGGTGTCTGTCATTTTTAGGTTTTTCCCTTTTCACATTTTGTATTAGTGGGATTCATTAACCGCTTCCTTCAAGAAAACTGGTAATATTTTCATATTTAATAGGGGACAAAATTGTCCCTAGTATAGTCCCTTATGGAGCCCCATACGCAAGTTATTAAAAAAGTGAAAGTAATTTGTATGGTTGATCTCATTTAATAAATCCTTGCGCTTCGGAAACGCTTCACAAAAAAATCTATACAATAACTCAATAAAATTTAAATCAATAAATTAACAAAGCGCCCACATGGGTCTCATAAAAAATGGCAAACGCAGGATTCGAATAGAAATTCGATATTATTTTTTCCCAATACGCGATGCGTCCAGATGTGTTAATGCACTACATGTGTTCAGTTTATCTCCAGTACAATACGGCTGGATGCCTGCTCATGCCTTGTCTTGCTCGAATTATTTATAGATACCATTCCATCTTTTGTATAATTATAATATTATTATGAATCAATTTTTTCCACTGGGATCGTAGACTGGTACGCTTTCAAAGCTGTGCCTTATCGGTGACTCACTGTTTTTAATATGGAACTGTGTAGGTTTATGTTTTGCATTCACAATTTTACATAGAACGACGGTGTATGTAAACCTTTTGATATGTAATCTTTTAATTTTCCCTGATCTGCTAATACAGTCTTAGGGTAAAACTATCAATATCATCGAAACAATGAGTAAACTGTTTACCCAAAAATATACATAAAGGTACAGGTGTTCATTTCTATACTAAATTTTTGACGTTAGCGAAAATGATAATGCTGAAATAGGATTAAATGGAACTCAAGGTCCAAGAATTGAAGAATTTGCAAACCATAGCGATGATAAGTCAAGTACTACATAACTTAACACTCACAATATTAATACTAAATCTTTCACTCCCTTAACGTCCCCCTTATCATTAGCCAGCCCTTACTTCATCCCCATCTTAAATCAGTAGATGTCAATGATCAGCATCGTTAAGTACTTACGCACGACGGTATATCAAACTATATACATCCAGTAAAAGCAGACCTCTGCTTGTATAGAAAGATTAGTCAGTACGAGGCCAGCTCAAGTTGGAAATGTGCAGCTTGATATGTCGGCCAAAGAGACATCTGAACAATAGTTTTAGTGAGTGTAAAATGAACCGATACTTGATAGTTTCTGTAGAGCCCATAAAATCTGTCGTTAATGCCATAAAAGAGAAGAACCGTGTGGAGGGAGTTATGTTCAGGAAATGAAAGAAAAGAACTCCTTTATGAAGTTAGCTGATGGTTAAGTAATGTTAAAATTGGAGTGTCCCTTGGCCTGTAAGTAGCGGTTGGAAAGGAAAATGATGTGAAGAACTAACGAGAAAGTCTATTACAGCCATTTTAGGCACTATAGGCAGTTAATTGGCAAGGAGGTAATTGAAAGCATTCAGTATAATATAGCCAGTGATGATGTTGCGATTTCTTAACCAATTTAATAAACAAAATATAAAAGTGGAAAGTATAAAACTAAATTTGATCATTTATCATTGGAATTAAGCTACAAAATCGAAAATGAGGTTTTTATTGCATATATGTAGACACTTTTTACATTTTCAAACTGTACACTATCTTTGCGAAATGTCAAGCAAAATCGATATAAAGTTTCTTGAAGAAATTGAAAAATCTAGAAGTAGACTCGCTTCTAGATAGATGATATAGTAAAAAGAGAAATGCGGTATAGCAATTACTGAAAGAGAATTTGCAGTACCTATTTCAAGAGTATGCCACAGAAAAAACTCGTCAGACGCATGTCTCTGAACGGAAGCCCTATAACAAACGCCTTGGATTATTATGATAACATTTTTGACCATAAAATTAAAACTATTACGTACATAGACGCATAATAAAGAGTTTTACGAGCTAACATTGAACGCAAACTAAATATCTACAGGATGCAGGATTATCAAACAATGTATGTATGGCTTTAATCTAAGAAGCAGTTAAAATATTATAGCGTTTTTATTATTATAGATTTTGTAGAGAATTGATATCAAGGTTCTTCAAAATATATTGAAATTCCTCGAGGATGATCTTTACGGGACACTGAGGATGACATGTATATTGCATACTGTGCAGACGCTTGCAACTAGCAGATTTTGCGGTATACAAGTATGTATTCTTATGTAAAACGATGGCGAAGGAGGTGTTTCCCTCCGTTCTAATATCTAACAGTGGGATAGTACAGCCAAGATTAAAAATAATATAGGTAGGCAACAGTTTAACGTAGCAGTGGTTAAGGATTAAAAAGTGCCAATTGTGGCAGAAGAAAACAGTGTCAAAAGCAGATATGATGTCCATCATAGTTTGCTAATGAGAATTTTGGATATAAAGATAGGAGCCTACTAAGATTTTACTAATGATCTTTGTTAATCTCGGTAAGTATGGTTATATACCGATGGCATTTGATACGCGGCGATCATTCTCCATTCAAGCTCATAAAATGATAGTAATTTATCACATAATTGGCTCTTAAACACTATTCTTAAGTGCATATCAGTATGCAAATTAAATTATAGGGCTATAAATTACTACCCCCTGTTCATAAAAACATGACTTCGTTAAACGCTTAATAAATTTTAGCTATTAATATCTTTTTCTTTTAAACAATGGGAGATTATAATCTTTTAAAAGGTTGGAGTACATAAAAAGTTCTTCATCATCATTTACGTAGTTCACTCTTTAACACCTGATATCTGTAAATATTTTCTTTTCTGCCACTCCTAGACAATCATGTTCTATTTATCGTACTATCCAATATTTCAGATTTATACAATCTTTCTAGGCTGCTTATCTGTTAGCCTTAACTGTGAAAACCGTGATTTTTATCTCCTTGCCAGATACTATGACCACCAACAAACTTTTTACATACGTCTTCGAAAAATGCTATTAATAGAACCTACCTACATTGAAGTCTATAATAATAAAGTCATCATTTCTCATCTGTCCAACAATATTATCATAATAACCAAAACTGAATTAACCTTTCCACTAAACCAATACGTGCAGCCGGATTTTCCTCCAGCTTTTTCCAGAGCCAACGATATAATTATTCGATTCTAAATCAATCTCTATACAATACATGAGCAATATGTCAATCGATTTTGTTCCGACAGGCATTTTTTCCTCGTACAAACAAACAGACGTCGGTTCGATAGTAACGTGTTTACTTTCAAACGTCACTTTAGCTATAAATTATAGGGAAATCACATTAATCTTTGTTTGTCTCAATTTTGGAGCGAATCGGACTGTCATGGGTATTTCGGAGAATAGTTTGTGAATGACAATACTAAAATATTATGAGGATTTTCTTGGAACGCGTTGGGATGAGATTATATCAGAAGATTACAATATTGATATGACGATATTGTTTTACGAGTAGTCAACATGTGTTCTTTGTTCTAGTTTTCACAAAATATCTCGTACATCACTCCAAATCGATTTCTAATTCTACCGACATCGATCCCACATATTAGATCATCAATAATAAGATCAAACTTGACTCGTAACTCGAACAAGACCCTGTTTCACACGTGTCCCTTAAAGGTATTTCTTTAGAACAGGGTCGAATGTCCCTCGACAATTGTACAGGAAACTCTTTATTTTCTATATCCACGCAGGAGAAGAGACGGCACGTAGAAGACTTGCATTGTGAGCTCAATGTGGAGATGAACAATGGAAATTATATGGTACATATTTATAAGACTGGTAATAATATTAGTTGGACAGAATATGCCCTACGTATTCATATTTTGTAATTTACGTACTATTTGGAAAGTTCATGTCGAAGCTCACTCGAGTGACAATGCGATTCTCAGTTGTTTTTAATATCAACTCGCGCGTTCCCGCTCTGCGCGTCGCGGATTCACACCATTCGAGTCTTGAAGTGATGTTCGGAGAATAACCCTACCAAATGGACATATTAGTATGATATTTAAGACAGGATTATTGTGCCCAATATAAAAACGTCCTTACCTAATTCTCTTGTCTCTCTCTAATCACTATAGTTCTATTTAGGATATTAAAAGATTCCATAGTAATGGAATCTTTTAATATATTGTCTTGTATTTAAACTTTTTACTCATTTGGCAGTTGCCCCATCCTTGTCTGTGAACAGTCTTCGGGTATTATTTCTACGCGTGCGAAACGCTGACAGGCAGATGCGATGGATGGATCTACACGGAAATCGCAATTAGTTTTAGGTTCATTGAACCTTCTAAAATATTACTGGCTACCTACAAAAGAATAATATGCTTTTCTTGCTTGAACAAAAATTATTTCCATTTTCACTTTTGTTCTGTACTTAATGAAGCAAAGCTTATCTTCCGTAAACGGCTACATTGTCGCGATAAAATGAATTATGTACACTTCGCGCGCTTTCTGTTGGTTGTCTGCATATCGTGCTGGGTGCGAAAGAGTGCGCGCGAAGTGTACCTAGGTCGCGTTATCGTGACAATGTAGCCGTACTATAACGAGAAAAACCTAAAACGCTGATTTTTTTTCCCGAAAATTAAATAATTATGCTTTACAGCTGTTGTTTAGTGGTAGATCCAGTCTGACAATAATCATAATAAAAATAACAAGCAAAATGAATCTTAAGGCTTATATCTCACTGAGACACCATGGCGGCGCAACCATGGTTGCCCTGCCAAAAAAATAATATACAGTTTTATGATGGCTATCTCACCAGGCGTCCAATCGAACGCGCAACCAACCATACATTTTTTGGCAGTGCGAACATGGTTGCGCCGCCATTGGTGTCTTAGTGAGATAGGGCCCTAAAGGACGTAGCAACAAACCAACCGTCCAGACTCCAGACAAACACATGAGAATTCAACCAACATTACCGATTTGCCTGCCACAAAAAGCATATTCCACTTGGCACCGTCAATTCTTTCACCACCAACAATGGCACTTCCTTACCATTCTGTAGTCACCCTCCAATAATTGTGCAATAACTACACAATAAAACACGTGCTAGCAAACAGAAGGGTTCCGTACTACAAATAATAGGGACACCTAAAATGTACACCTACTGGGGATTCTTTCGTTTATCTGGGAATGGTACAAGTGGTAAACTGAAGCGGAATTCTACGAGTATGTGAATCAACTGGAAATTTAAGCCATCGGTATCTCTTAGGATAGTTGATATTTTTTTCGCGATTAAGATGTTGGTACCATGGATAAATTTGTTCAGTTTGATGGTCCTGTTCTGATATATGCTGTATCTGTAGGAACCAAATACTTACTGGTCATTGTAAAGATTAGAAAAAAGAGATTAAAACAGCACGGAACCATAGAAACCCCTAGGTTGGAAAAACCGTAACACAGGTATTTCTGCTTATATTATATAAAGGGCTAAGGAAGAAACAAGGGTGGGTTTTAGTCAGTAGAGTCTGATACTCCCTTCTGCTCCACCCTGAGTGGGAGGGGTCATTTGATGATTTCCCATCCCCAAAAATAAAAAAAGAAAGGTATTTCTGCTTGTTTTAAGTGTTTTGAATGGTGTCAACTAGTTCAGGTCTATCGGTATTTGTTAGTTTTTTTATTATAATGTTAGATTTATCTAAGGCCGGTTTAATTCGCAAAAAATCTTTTTTTTTTTTTTTTTCATAATGCAGCCAGCAGGGCTTTACAGGGATTTTTGCTGACCCTTCTAAATCAGTTAAATTTAATATACTTGTAATAATACCACTTATACTCGTATATTATGTCAAAGTCAAATCATATCAAATAAACCATTGCGTTCAAAAGATACAAGAAAAAAGGCGAATTGATTATAGTAGCCTTCCAAAAGGTAGTTTCGTATGGAGCAGAAATGGGCAAGAAACTCCATAGTTGCTCATAAACCGTGCTGCTGGCATCTGGACTTACGACCGGGTTTTTCAGCCTGACTTTGGGAAGTTTTTGCTAGAAATACCTGCACCCTAATCAATCACAATCTGAATCATTTTGAAGCATATTGCTAATTCATTGTTTTATATGTTTGAAAAATTAGTCTGCTCATCAACGTAAATGACGCAATGAATGTTGTTGAACTGTCAAAAAGAGACCCATTCCTACTGTAAGTGTGTAACACAATTAGGTACTCAGCTATTTCACCCGCGCGTCGTTTATAACTTTCGAACCAATTCCTCTTTGTACTTTTCTAAGACTCAATGAAAGAAACGGAAGGCGTTGTCTACGGGAATCGTGGAATTATTGTGAGGGTTAAGTCGAAAGGGCGCTAGCCATTGTGGGGCCGTCAATGAAGTTTATTTAGCATAAAATTCTGTTCAAATAAATTTTAAAGAGGTGTTAATGCGTTTTGTGAAGTACGTGTGTAACGTTTGTTGTTCAATTTACGTGTAATTTAGGTTACTATCTATCTATAACGCTGAAGAGTTTATTTAAACGCGCTAATTTATAGAACTACCAATCGGATTTGATGGATGTCTTATCAGTCGGAAAAATTCTTCTTGCATTTGAAAGCCCAATTCTTGAGGAAGTCTATTGGCTGTTTAACATCACGCTTGGACCCTTAAGAGCCGAGTAAAAAGTGAAAAAAAAATCATAAGGAACGCTATGCGAAATCGAAGTAATAGCGCGAACAGACAACCCGGCAAAGAATTGAAGTCCAATTCTCGTAATTTAAAACGTTCAAAATCTAGTCGCAGTCTCAACTCAGCGACAAAAAAATCTCAAAAACTTGTCAAAATGTAGCCCGGAAATTATAAGTATTTTTGACAGATTGAGACTGAGATCAGACTGTGAACGTTCTTAAAATTACGGGAATTACCCTTCTGATGTGGCTTCTTTCAGATTGATCATGAGTCATAAATATAACTGACTCAGTCAACAAGTACCTTTACTCAAAACAACTCTTAAGAAATATCCTTATCCCTTTAAAAATACTATAGCCTTCTTTTCATCAGGTAGGTACCTAAAAGGCACCACAATAAGGATTCAGACGTTAGGTATACCTAAATGTATTATTCACACCGCCCAGTGATCCAAATCGACAAAGCTGAGGACAAAATACGAAAATGCCATTCAATAGGCATACTACGTATTTCTATTACACATGGTATTCACAATGGGACGAACAAAGCGAAGACGTGGAGGGAATTAATAAAAAAAAATCGAGGGCAAAGGTAGGGTGGCGGTAATGCTGCCAGTTTGAGTCAACCGAATGTCACAATGGTGACATGAGACGTGACCTACCTATGTGATTTGGCCGGGTAGTCCCAAGTATTTGTCTTGTAAATCGGATGGGTGTGTCGGATAAGAATCCTAATAATAGGGTTATGGTGTCTTTTTCTTTTTCGGATTTTTCAACTGGGAAAGTTTTTCGAAAGGAGGAGTGAGAATTGTTCCTTTTAGAACTGTATTTAGATCGTTTCAATCAGTTTTGAACCAGTTTTGTCTACCTTACAAATTGGAAGTAAGTACAATACTGTGAGGACTCAAAGTTTGATGGAACGCGTGGACAAAACAAAAAAAAAAAGTTTAAAAAAAGACTCAAATCTTCGAATTCAATAAAACTGGATCAATTCTATCTCAGAAATTACCAACATTTTTTTTCAATGTTGATTAATGTCTAAGTAACCAATTACCGGTTTTATAATCGTATAGAGAATCCACACGAGAAGTACCTAATAATATGGTCATTAGCGAATATTAGCCAATTTGTTGCAATGTAACAAATGTATTCAAATTAAACATGATTGCCTGAGATTACAACATTGCTTCTTAGTAATTATAACCCTACTACTAACCCATTGAGTAGATACATATATAATATTATGTGCTAGAAGAAAGTTTCACGCGGACGAAGTCACGGGCAGAGGCCCGTGACTTCGTCCGCGTGAAACTTTGTTCCCCGACCTACCCTGTCGTATCTCTACGCCCGTCCCTTGCTAGGTATCCCTAGTACCTCTCTACTTCGTTTTCGCTTGCCGTTCTTTCTGACTTTTTTCTATACGCTTGGCTCCTAAGGATCCTGGCGTGATGTTTTGGCATACAGCCTTCCTCGGAAATTGGGCTACTACATGAAAAATGATTGTTCAAATCCGACCGACAGTTTCAGACATTACCGCGTTCAAACGAACTCTACAGTTTTATTGTTAGTTTGTAGATAGATAGTAACATAACATAACATAACATAACATCACGCCTGTAACCCCAGAAGAGTTAGGCAGAGGTGTACCTACTTACAGTAGACCCACATTTCGCCAGTTATTGTTCAAGTCCCTTATTATAGGGAGCGAGTCTGTTGCCATCAACGACGCATAAATCTACACTCCGGATTGTTACTGAGAAATTCCAGATGGTAAAACCCAATAACATTTAGTATACCTAATAAATAGATAATTAACTTAATAAGTAGGTAGTAATGTAAGATTAATATCGTGTTATCGATCATATTATCTATTTTTTAAGTACTTACATACTAGCTGACCCAACAGACGCGTTGTCACAAATCAATATTTCAGTATGGTCTAGTACTCATACAAAAACACACACAGAATAAAGGACGTTCAGTTTACCCGAATTTGAAAAAAAATCGGGTTTTTTTTCCTGCCGTGCTATTCTCTAAGGAATACAGCCTTGCGGGCAGCGCTGTCGCAGCGGTGAAAACAATAGTTTCAGCGCTGCCCGCAAGGCTGTATCCTTAGAGAATAGCTCCCCAGTTCTTCTTTTTATAAAACCTAATTCAGGCTATTACGAACATTTTAAAATAAAAAATAGCCAAATTGGTCTAGCCGTTCTCAAGTTACAGGTACTTACTTACTCTTAACAACGAATAGTATTTTATTTTTATTTATATTATATTTACGTTTGGTAAGTACCAAGGTACTATAGGTACCTGAAAATCAGACACAAATATTATATTATATGAACTATACCTACAAATTAATAAATTAAAATTAAATGTCGTTAAGTAGGTAATGAGCCCATCAAACAAAAATAATTAGGGTTACAGAACGTTCAACGAAATCAAAACATATTTCAAAAAGCATTTCGGTCAAAAGTCAAAACCAAAAGTTGTTTATTAAAATCTAAATGAAAAACTCACTCAAAAACACATTACAGGCAGCACCCGTTAACTTGAAAAGTCATAAACATTAAAAGTCGCATCGCACCGCAGTGTTTGATTTAAAACATCTGAGGACAAAAACCACATCCTATAGATTTTATTAAAAACTAATAAATCGTCTATTAAAATCGACCGCATCTTCAATTTTACGAACTTTTCAACGTTGCCTATTTAGTGTCTATGGTTAAATAGATCTATGGTTCCTTTTTTTATTAATATTCGTCGCATCCGGTGCATGTAAAGGTTTATATTCGATTGGATTTACGACTGTTTTCATTGCGTGGCATTTTAATATAAATACGTTGCCCGTTTCCTGTTGGTTAATAACAAAAATAATATTTATTAAAAACAATTGGTGTAGTTATCCTAGTTACTGGAACTAGTACGCGTTTATTATTGTAATGTTTGAGGTTTGTGGGTACGGTACGTCTTCCTGATGTGATTTGATGGTTGTAAAGTTTCTAATATCTGTGTAAATCATTATGGAAAGAAAATCATTAAATTTCAGACGTGCCACATTGTATTTAGACATGACATGTGTCTGATATTTTTTTAATGACATCTATTACAAAACTATGTAAATAAAAAAATGACATTACATGTTTCCTTAACTTTTCTTTCTTTTTTTTGCAACAAAAGTCAAAAGGGAAAAATATCGTTTGCGTTGTTAAGTTCATTAACACAGTGTTTAACATAGATACAATTAAAATCCACAGTAGTTTTTAAACAGTGACAGTAACTCAATTAACATCCCAAATAATTTTCCGCGAAATTTTCTATTTAATAATTGAAAATTAGCGGAAACTTGGAAAAGATAACACGCTTTCCTCGAATTCTCCTTCATATTTAATAAGTGTTGCTAGTAGCCATCACATTTTAATGTTTTACCTACACCTAGTAGAGTGAAACAATTATAAAAATTATAGTTCAAAAATATGTTTATGTAGAATGTACTACTACAGTCACTAGCATAAATACGTTACACTTACGCAAGATTAAAAAGCGATTATTTGCTAAAGTATTTCATCGAAATTTTATGGTGTTCCGAACATAGTATTTCCGAAACCAAACTTTTATGAAATAGGTGTTTTCTCAATTTTGGCATCGTTATTTTACGAGAAAATCATTTTTGAATTTTGCGTAAGTTTAAGATCATAACTGTATATTGAAGAGTACTTACGCTATGTATGTGTGTCTGTGTGTATGTGACTCGTAAAACGGAGGCGCTAATTGATGAGTGTCGTGGCGAGCGGTGATACGCCCTGCGTTTGACAGCCCGACAACTGAACGAATTTCCTATACTAATGCCACGTATGCTGGACACAGAAATAGCTTAGAGCATTCCTAGCACTCATTACCATCAAAAATACACGATACGCATTTGTATGGAATAGTTTGCCATATTTTTAAGCACTGCGGTCTTTTTTTTGAGTAAGTGTTGAACAAAACTTTAGGATAAGTATTATTGGTTAAGTTTTTTTTACGACCATAATCAAATATATTACATAAACCTACAAGGGCAATTATGAAACGTAAAAAACTAGGTACCTACACGGTTACAATTGGTCTTTTCCTATAGGTATAGAAGAGTCTATCCAAGAGAAAATGATTTTGAAGAATGATGATTGTGTTAAGATGACGGAGATTAAACATTAACGCCCTTAAAACTGCTAAACTCGATCACGATAATTACGTGAGCTTGTAACTGATAATAGAATTTCTTTTAATGATAAATGATTTTTTTTTTTTAAGTAGTTTTGTACAAACCTACTTACAATAAAACTTTTACACGTCAATCATATTTTTAAAAACTAAGTAGATGATGTCAGCGTTTCCTATCTAACTACTTTGAGAAGAAAGACCGAAACAAACTCAGAGGTCACAGTCTCTTTTAAAAAGTCCAGACATAATCTTGGTCATATCATGTGAAGACCATTTATATTGTTATTTTTTTTAATGTTTATTGTTTTATGTGAATGCCTAGGTATATTATTATTTACTTTTAAATTGGGTCTACTCCTTAATGGTAAGAAGAGTAGATAATACAGGGTGAAATTGAAAACATGCGACAAACCGAAATGGGAGATTGTACTCATCATTATGAACAACTTTTACTGAGGGACAAAGCTGCAATTGTGAAAAAAAATCAGCTGTTCCCTACATTTTGACGAGTTATACGAACATATCTAAATGTAGGGAACAGATTATTTTTTTTCGCGATTTCAGGTTTGGTTCCATAGTAAAAGTTGTTCATAACGATGAGTACAATCTCCCATTTCGATTTGTCGCATGTTTTCAATTTCACCCTGTATATAAAAATATGGCGTAGGTACCTATCAGAGAGCTTAGCGTTACAATATACAAAGTTTAGTTAAATCATTTCCTGCAATCGATTCATTAAATAAAAAACCCGCCCAGATAATATACCTACTTAGCAGCGTGTACACAAAGTTCAATAAAATAATTTCTCAAACATTGCCTCATTCTGAAGACAAAAAGTCCCAATTAATTAGTCCCGAATGTGTGCATACTTTATTTCAAGCGCCCAATCGTATTTCTCGAGACTTCACTGTCGTTAACAAATTGACACGTTTTTATTACTAAAAACTGGGGATCATTAAATGAAATTTAAGAACGGAATAAACAGTGCTCCGAACGCCGAACGATTTCGACAAACAACAGATCAATTCACGTTAATTTACCGCCTACTTAATTTTTAAATTTAATTGCGGTAATTTCGAAGTCAATTTACCTCGACAACAATGCTGTCGCAGTAAAATTTTACCATTGTGGCGGTCATTGTAAAAGTTTTACCGTTTGTTACCGCTTGTTACTTAAAGAGATACCTACCAATTAAGGAGTGTCACTTGAAATTAATCGTTAATGAGACTGAGAGTTGAGACCGAAGTGAATAATCAGTCTTCAGTTCAAACTACTTGAACATGAGTAGATAATATGTACCTATAAATTATTTGAATCTGGCTGGCCACTTTGTTTGTCTATAGTCTAAAATAGTTTTTTTTCTTGTTGTTCAAATTTGTTTCCTTTTGAATGGGTAGGTTGTGCTCCAGTTACTAATTTGATCATCATCATAATCAGCCTATAATATTTCCACTGCTGAAAATGTCACATGTCTTCGAATTTTTGGTTCTAGGACATGCCGGTTTCCTCACAATATTTTCCTTCAACGTCAAATAGCTAATATACCGAATAAATTATTTACTTGTTTTTTAAATTTTCAACAGCATTCTTATTTCCAACAATGAGACTGATTTATTTTAAAAATGCTGTCGAGTCACCTGTAATATTTGAGTAACAACAGGTGTTGCTGAATTACAAAATTAATATAGTTATAATAAGTTTTATTAAAATTTTCGCAATAAAATAGTTATGAAGAAAAAGATAATGAAGCTCAATGAAGTATTTAACATAAATTAATTACTCCAAGTGACAATCTTTATGTAGTATTATTATTTAGTTTATTATGTTATGCATGGTAAAATAACACAGTATAAATGTATTAAGTATTGTGTCATAATTTCTCATTAAAATGGGTAGGTAAGTAAGGATTGTAATATGGAAGTTATTAGGTAAATATTCGCGAGTATTGGTTTATGCTATAACGAGTAAAATAAATAGGTATGTAAATTACAAAGCTATCTGCGAGAAGACAAGGTAACCTATCTGCTAGAAGACAAGGTAAAATCTCGTCATTAATTGAAAAAAATACACTACAGTCTACAGAAAATACTTGCAAAAAAAAAAAAACTGCATCGACTTTACCTAAAATTTACTTCCTCAGAAATAATGCAGTTAAGATTTACCAAAAAACCAAATGCCTAATTTCGTACTAATAAAAACTTTATAATAATTCAAGCAAACGAAGAATACCTATATTGTATCTTATAATTTAAACACATCCGAAAAATGTCAAATGTCACAAATTACAATCAAGTATGTAACGCAAACAGGTTTCTATACAAATGTACATAATACTATTGCACAAAACATGTCGCCACAAGATTTCTTATAATGAATTAATATGATAAAAGAAAATGCTAACGTTTTTTTATTGTCCACAATTTTTGACCGTTAGCCCTCTGTGCAAGCTGTAACTTGTGCAGGAAATTGTAAAATATTATGTAACTTTTAATTTTTGATCAATTGTGACATTTAATTAAATTGCTTTATATCCAGTCTTAGTAGATCGATTATTTATTCAAATCGTACTTAATACAATTTTATTTTGACAGCTGTAAATAGGTACTGCAGCAAATCTACTCACATTGAAGTAATAACATTGCATAGGTAACCCTATTTAAAGCAGCACAAAAAAAAACAATGAAAACAAAATTTTTACTCCAAATAAAATTTCAATACCTACTTTACACTTAAAATATTAAACGAGTAATTTACCTACCTTCAGGTATAATACCATCGTTCCTCTTGCTTTTCCAGACATCAGAAAAAATAGAACTGCGACGAAAACAAAAAAATAAAGTGTAACAAAACTAATACAACACGTTAAATCGTCCGATCACACCGTTTCTTTGGCATTATTTTCACAATCATAATTATATATGTAGCTCTAACTATTAAAGTCACAAACTAAAAAATAACACACAAGCAAAAAAATAACACAAAATAAAAACAATAGTCCAACACAAAATATTCGCAGTAACGTTCGAGTAAAGAGTTCGTGCGACCGCTCCGCGATCGAACGCGTTCGAAAATTTGAAATAGTTACGTGATACACGTCTTGTGAACGCGCGGCGCCGATACACAATGCTGGCAGATCGAAGCGGGTCGACAATACGCGCGCGCTACAATACCGCCCCCCGCCCCCCGCCCCGCTCCCACGTGCGACAAGGACGCACCGACCTAATGTCACTGCCCTATGAACAATGCCGTCCTTCGGAGCCCTGTTCTCTCAGAAAATGAATCAAACATCATATTTTGACCGCGAAATCCATATTAGTATACTAGGAACTTTCAACCTGGAAGAAAATTCGGTGCAGTTCTATTCATGATAACGCTTGCAATCAATTGTCTATGCGGAATAACAGCTTTCATCCCGCGGAATCTATACAAAGCCGTTCAGCCCATCCTTTTCTAGCGGCCAATGTGTGCGTGTCGGACGGTCGCGCTCTCTCCCGCTCGAGCGCGCGCGGTCGGCTAGGCGAGGTTTCATCTCGCTCTAAGCTCCGCCCTGCGAACGTCTTTGAGTGTGGCGATCCCGCACAGTGTGCGTACCGCGGTGAATAGCCGGGCATTGTGAAATCATTTTCGCACACCACAATGAAACTCAGGTGGGTGTGCGCTCTATGAGGGCGTTTAAAAAGTCAATATAATCTCCGTTACGTTTGTATTTGTAGAGAAAATTTTCTTTATTCACGAATGTTGGAGGATCTAACTGGGCGTGTTATTGTGCCATTGTGTCGTGAGGCGTGGCCACAGGAAAACGTTCTATTGTGTGCCGCTCCGATTGTGCTATTGGCGAGCTCTATTGTTGTGCGGGACGATTTCCCACCAAACCTGTAATGTGACGTCGAAATGAACCGAATATCTTGATGTCACCGTCTCTTTTGATATTTGCATATACAATTATCAACGACGATGTCATTCATTCGGTATTGAATTACAAAGACACAATGATAGGCGTAAAATGAAAAAAGGAAAAAAAAATATTTTGAATGTCAATGTCGAAACTTCTAATTATAACGGAGCACGATTTTAGAGTAACTGTAACTGGGACGCAGTACGACGTAATCCCTGAAGATCTCGCCCAATTCACGGTATCTAAACAATTTGAAACCAGCATTAAATTATAGGTACCGCTGGTTAGGAGTAAAATCGCATGAAAATTAAGAGATTTTGGTGCTACGGTATCAGAATCGTGCTCACAATAGCTACCAAATTATTTTAATAAAATAAACATTAATAAAGATAGTTATTTCATAGGAAAGTGCGCCAACTATAAATCATGTACCATTACCTACATACATGTTAAATAAGACAGTTACTCTCAGTAGGTACCTACCTACCTTAAAATCATGAATATTCCGCAATGAACTTGATAGCATAATTTCTCTCGACTGCGGCGTGTCGACGTGCAACTTTTGAAACGTTATCTCTTTAATTATCACTTTTTAGAGTTCCGTACTCAAAAGGTGCCAATGGGACTCTATTACTAAGGCTCCGCTGTCCGTCCATCTGTCACAGGGCTGTATTTTTTGAACCGTAATAGGACACTTAAATTTTTTACAGAGTTTGAACTATTATGGCCATTAAAAGAACAACCAATAAAAATTAAAGGGGTTTCCCATACAAGAAAAGTGTTTTAGGAAATATTGTACGGTGATACAGAACCCTTCGTGTACGAGTCCGACTCGCACTTGGCCGATTTTTAATGTAGATTGACTCTTTATTTTAGTTAAAAACACTCACTTTACGACACATAGATAGTTATTTTATTACATAGTGTGTATGTAATAAAATGTAATAAAATAAAGATTAAAATGATAAAATATAAGCAACTCGTCAAAAGCAAGATATTTTCGTAAATAATGTTAATATATTAAAAATTAATGAATCGGTGTCCATGTTAAGCTAATTAGTGAGTTAATCGACACATTCCCATGATTAAATAAAAAAATCAATATTTATTGGATTAATTAAAATTTTCTGTAAGTAATTTGTTTTTTTTCCGACGGTGTACCGTATTCGAACCACTGTGCTTGGTTTTATTTGACTTTTACACTTAAAATTAACGGTACTGATAATATTATAACTAGATTTATAGTCATCTCCCTAGCCGTTTCCTAACTATCTTGGGGTCGGCTTCCAGTCTAACCGGATGTAGCTGAGTACCAGTATTTTACATTTACTTGAGTAAACTAAGTATTCAATTAATTGGATAAACCTTACCTAGTAGATTTTTTAACACCTTTTTTTTCTTACGTTATTTAAATAACGATGCAAAATCCTCTTTGGTTTAGCGGTTACAAGAGTGTGAATGTCGAGTTGAGGTCATGTCCTCACCGGACACGGGTGTTTCGGGAGGTTCCTGCACACCATCGGGCGGGAGGAAACGCCCGGGTGTCACCACTGCGAGGGTCGCCCGGAGGACACGGTGGAGCATACGGTGGCGGTATGCCCCAATTGGGCGGAGCACCGCCGTGTTCTCGCAGAGGCGATCGGCAGCGGCGGCGACCTCTCGCGCCCGGCCCTGGTTCGAGCCATGGTCCGGGGCGAGAGGGAGTGGGAGGCAGTCACCTCCTTCTGCGAAGCAGTCATGCTAGCGAAGGAGGTGGCGGGACGGCTGAGGGAGAGGGCCTCACGTCCCAGCCGCCGCGGGAGACGCCCCGGGCGTCGGGAGCCGCGAGACGACTCCCGGCCACCGTAGGCGCGGGCCTGCGGGCGGAGAGTAATGGGTAACTCTCCGTCCGATCAGGACCAGGCCCGTGCCGGACGGCGCGTACGTGTTCCACGCGCGCCTCAAAGAGATGTCAGCATAAGGAAGGGGCCCTAAAGGGCCGAAGCCTGCCGGGGCAGCGGGATTGTCCGAAAGGGTTACCGCTACCCCGGAACACAAAGGGCTAAGGAAGGAACACGGGTGGGTTTTAGTCAGTAAGAGTCTGACACTCCCTTCTGCTCCACCCAGAGCGGGAGGGGTCATTGGATGATTTCCCATCCGCAAAAAAAAAAAAAAAAAAAACAAAAAAGGTCATGGATTCAATATCTACCTTTAGACCCTTTTACACCCGACTCTTTTACGTCCGATCAGCACCAGGCCCGTACCGGACCACGCGCACCTCAAAGAGATGTCAGCAACAGGAAAGAGCCGAAGCCTGCCGGGGCAGCGGGATTGTCCGAAAGGGTTACCGCTACCCCGGAACATAAAGGGCTAAGGAAGGAACACGGGTGGGTTTTAGTCAGTAAGAGTCTGACACTCCCTTCTGCTCCACCCTGAGCGGGAGGGGTCATTTGATGATTTCCCTCCCTCAAAAAAAAAAAAAAAAATCTTTATTTATATAAAACAGATTGTAGTACATTTAACAGTTTTTTAACAAAGTGGGTAGTATTAAATCTCTGGCAATCAAGTGGGTGACGTGCCGTTCTCCTTGCTAGGCTATGACATAGCTTGTATTAAGGAGTAACAGTGCCGATCCCCTCTAATTTTATTACTTACTACAATTTTATGTTTAGAAGTTATAATTTTTAAATAAGTACAAGAATTAGTGCGCGAGAAAAAAAAAAAAAACTTAGGTACCTATACCTAACGATATTCTGTCTTACTTCATTTAATGTACTTAGATAATAATATAATACCTGTGTTGGTTAGTTTGAATGCCTAGATGACATACGATGATGACATACATGAGATGTATGAACGTAAACTTCTTAAATTTCGTAACACACTATCAGTAGCATTTGGCTTTCTTTTTGACTGTTCAACAACATTCATTGCGTTATTTCTCATTGTTGAGCAGACACATTTTTCGATCACATGAAGCAATGGAGTAGTCATTAGCAATATCTTTCAAAATGATACAGATTTCGATTGAAAATGTGTTACGCAACTTATAGGGTGTTGGTCATATACCTACGCACGACGGTTTCTGGAGCACTACCTACACACCAGAAGGCCAGTTCTCGTAATTTAACGTTCAAAATCTAGTCGCAGCCTCATCTCGGCGACAAACAAATGTCAGAAACTGGTCGAAATGTAGGGAATTTAGAAGTATTTTTTTGACAGATTGAGACTGTGAACGTTCTTAGAATTACGAGAATTGCCCCTCTGAACTTCTGAAGAATATCACCAATAAGATCACTAGAATTATGTCCTCCTAGGGCGTTCACTCTCTAGGTATATTTAAGTGCAGACGCCAGCACATCACGCTACCCGAAACTGTATAATTTTCCCAATCAACTTTGAATCTTATACTTTAGCGATAAAGTTGAAAATCTATTAAAGAAATTTGACAGATTATAGTAGCTTGATGTGCTGGCGTCACATGAATACCTATGAACAATGAGAGATCACGGAGACTACCAGTTTAAATCAATAAACACATTACATAAGTATCTATTCCAATGCTACCTACATACAAAATCAAATTTTGTCGCGAATGTGACGCATGTGGGCATTTTCGTCAAAATGGCTACCAACCCTCTTATGGGATGTCCCATACATACAAGTTGCAAATAACTAACATTTTTATGACATGGAAGTATCGAGTAATTATTGAATAGATCCAAAAGACTAAAGTTTTCTTTTTTTACTTAAATTGTTAACAGAAACTTAAAACAAATAACAAAATTAAATCCAGAATTGTGGCATCTTACGTCTTGCAGTACTGTCCTCTTTTAGATATGACCTATGTTAAACTATTTCTTCGCTATTTGCTTCATATTACATACTCCACATATTTTAGTTTTTGTTATCAATTTGTAGCTTTCAACCATGTTAAACTCTATAATATTATAATACAAGTATTTAATAACATTTTAAAGTTTATATTCTGTCCCCTTGGTATGTGTTAGGTGGACATGTCCTTGCACCGTGACCGTAAATTGAATCCATTTTAGTACTGATTTTTTTCTACTACTCACCGATTTTTTATTCAAATAAAAACACCAAATCAAATAAGTTAACACCAGCAGCTATTTTGAAGTGTCTGTTTTGATCTGTCTTCAGTGGACACTCGAGTTCGACCGGTAACGGACTTTTTCCGGACATTTATAATATTTGGTAACGGTCATGACCAAAACGTATCTAAGTTACTAGTTATTTACATATATTATTTGAAATAAGCGCCATATAATAAAAAAAATACATACATAGCAAAATTTGTAAAATTTATCATTCGACTAAACCAAGAATTTGCTAAAATATCCAAAACAATTTCAGTAAGCTATTTTCAAAGATAGGTAGCAGTTTAAACAAAAATGCCCATGTTTTTCCCCAACTTGTTCTTTTTTGTATTTGTGTTCTTTCTCTGCGTCGTGTTTACCGAAAATAAACGTATTTTCTTTCTTTCTCTTTTCTTAAATTAAATTAAATCATGTATTCCTTTGAAAACATACTAGGTACCTCATAAAACATACCTGTGATACCTTTCCCACCCAAAAACATCATATTATCCATGTTTTGTACTCAAAGGACAAGAAACCTTCCTTTGAGGACAATGTGACCCACATAGACGCGCACGCGTGTAAGAATGTGTGTCTTGGGGGTGCCCCCCAACCCCCCATCCCCCATGTGTGGGGTATTATTTGCCGGGGTTGGGGGGCTGTGTTCCAAGCTTTTATTAGCCCCCGTACGGGGGTAAATTACTTTTTGTTTGATGGTTTGTAATGAGTTGTGTTATATGGAGGTTTTAACGATATTTGTAAGATTGTGTTGGTGTAAATTTTGGAACGAAGTTCCTTATCTCATGACGTTATCTATAGGTAATAATAATAATAATAACATTTGATTCAGACCTGGCTTATATTTTTGTTAGTGACAATGTATTACTTAAAACTAATATTAATATTAGGTACCTATATATGCGTTTGATTAATCTAATTATGTTATCAATTTTAGTATCATTGACATCGACTATCAATTTATTAATATCATCATAGGTATTTGTACGCCTTCTGGTATAACATAGCGCGCTTCAAATTTTTTTTTATAACAACTATTTATTGTACCTATGTTAACAAATGATTAAATGACTTATGACTTATGGCTTATAGGTCTCACATCTCTGCAAGTCTGCAGACTTGGCGAATGAGAGCTAGATCGAAAAAAGTTTAGCATTTTGATCATCATGACACTTTTTTATCTAGGTACGTAACAAAAGTGCCATGATCAGTTCGTGTCAACCAGTAGGGTTATTAGGTAGTACGTAACACACTATCAGTAGCAATGGATTTGATTTTGACAGTTCAACAACATTCATTGCGTTATTTACGTTGTTGAGCAAGCAGACTTTTCGAACAAATGAATCAATGGATTAGCAATATTCTTCAAGATGATTCAGATTGTACTTACCTATATTATTATAATCGAAATTAGGGTGCACAACACCTCTCGACTGTTTTTCATTTGTTTATGAAACATTTATTTCAAATAAACCAATTACGGTCACTTGAATTATAAAGGTTCAAATTCAAATATTTTTATTTGTAGATCATGGGCAAACAAAAGGTGCCTACAATATTGATAAAATGAACACTATGTCTTGCCGGCAACGGTGTACAAATAAGTATTCTAATTATAATTTCTAATTAATAATTGGTAATTTTTTTTTTTTTTAAATATTCAGAATTAAAAGAAACTTATAAGTCAAATAAAAATAAATTTAACCAAATAACAAAACATTAAATTTTAAAATTGATTTTCGTTCTTATTATTAGAATATACTTACAGTATTATTTTTTACCTTTACTTAGGTACTTACCTTGTTTTTCAGAGCGACAAAAAAGGAAATCTGGGGGCATGGGAGTATTCCCGCCAAGACGAGCCAAGCGAAGCGCAAGGCCACTACCTACCTATTCTCGAAGCACTTCGTCGTTTTTTTGAACCCTCATAACTTGGGTTTGGTAAACCAGATAAACAAAATTCTCGGGATGATGTCAATAGTAGACTTATCAAACATGTGAAATTTCAATTGCATATGTGGCTTGGCCGTTTCGCTACCGTCACAGGGGCGTAAGGTGAAAAATGTATTCACTGTTCATTACTTTTCAGTAATAAGTACAATAGTTCTCGTAGTAACGAAACGCCCAAGCCTCATATTTTGACTAAGGTGTAGTTTGTGAAGTTAGGGCTTGTAGAGTTAGGGCGTGTAGTGTTAGAAGCTTGGCTCTACATGAGATCTGATAACTTTTTGACAGTGCGAGCCATATGGTCTCGTCTTGGCAACATTTTACATGAACATATTTTTGGTGGGATGTTTTTTTCCTCATTTGGCAGGTATGCACGACGACTATCAATCTATCAAAATCTATTTCCAGTATAAGCTGACCGCACAATGTAACGAAAAGCCTATACAATGCAAGGTCAGCTAAAACTGGAAATATAGCTTGATATATATCGTCGTGCGCACATGTTTTGTTATAAAGTTTACACAATGTCAGTCCCCCAAGTCATATTATAGTTCCCCTTAGTCATATCTTATTGCTGTAAGCCATACTTACTTGCGTTAGTGAAATTCTCACGCTCAACCACAAACAAGTAAACGTCACAAAACCACAAACTTCGCAACTTACAATTACCTACCTAAGTTATTTTAAACAAAACTCTCAATAAACAAAACAAAATTAAAGAAAATACCCAAGTTTCAGGTAAAATTCCCCCGTTGGCCCCCCTTTGTTCCACTAATGAAGATTATCGACTAAGGAAGCAACCGAAACCGGGGCCAAAGCAATTACTTGATTGGGTTCTGGTGTTTTGTTTATCCCCCTTCTCCCCCAGAGAGTGGGTTTGTTTGACCCGACCCTACTCCTTTAAAGTTCGTCAGTTTCAAAGATTATTTTCCCGTAAAGAGATCTCTGAATTTTGATAATGTTTTCTTTACCTTGTCGCTGTTTTGATTACCCAAAGACGTTTTAATTATTTTATTTCCGATAAAAATTGAGATTATTTTGTGATTTTTTATATTATGGTCGGGTTTTTAAGAATTATTTATTACTCTAAAATTACTATAATAGAGTCAAATTATAAAGAAATGCAGTCTCCATTAAGCATTAAGGTGAATAAAATAGTCGTGAAATTAGAGCATTTGAATAAAACAAAAATAATGAAATAATCCGTCTTGTAAATTAAATGAATGAAAAATTAAATGCAGTTTAATTTATTTAAATGTTGTAAATTGGGGAATCAAATACAATCTTCTGCAAAATCGATCTGTAAGTTATTTATGTCGGTGTAATTTAAATATTTATTTCAGAACGTAAGTAGGTATTTCATTTTCAATAAAAAATACTGTCACAAAACAGAACACAGTAAGCACCAAATTTTTGGACGAAAAAAAACCGTTTCATAATTAAGTATCGAACTTCTTTCGTGCAAATCCCGAAGTTACCCGAACGCCAAAAATTTAAAACTGGAAGCCGCTTCACCTTAACCGATGTCAGGAGAGGGCGCGCTGGCTAATTGGCGTCACTTAGCGCGTCCGCGGCCTATCTATTTAAAGATCTTTGCCTCGCTTTGAATCTAATCCGCGCGAGTCCATGTCTCATTGTGGCATTTCCGCCTCTGTTGCGCTCAATGGTGGCTGTTTTTTTGTTTAATTAGGACTGGTAGCTGATTTAAAGGTATTGTCCGTTTTTTTGTCCCGTAATTCTGTTGGGACTTTACTTGCATGGTTATGTTTAGAACTGGTATTGTCTGCGCCTTGGTGGGAGATTTAGTGATTGTAGATTTAATTTTGCTGGATTTAGGGTTTACCTACTATATAAAAACTACAGAGTTTCTTAAGCTATCGGTCATTAAGTATAGAGTACGTATAAAGACACTTTTGTACTGTCTACTACACACAAAACTTACATAGAAAATATAACAACCGTTTTTATGAAGGTGTGTAGACTTACTGACAGTAGACTTATCTACTCCATATTATACGGTAGCCTTAAGAAACTGTAGCTTTTCTATGGTAAACCTTACAACACATAATAACAGGTCTACGCAATTTAGTACTCATATACGAGTATAACATGTAATATAATTACGTTGTACGGTAGTATCTAATCTTAGAAAGTTAAGTCATGTAGGTAATTTAACTAGTCGTAGTTACAAACAAGTATGTATGTACCAAGTTAAGTATTCGCCGTATCTATAATTAACAGACTTATGTGTTAAGTGTCTTAAAGATAAGTTAATTTTATTAATTAAAACGGTAACTTATTTATAAATGGGAATAAATTATCTTGGGACAGCAGAATACTTTTCATTGGTGATTTTATCTGGGAATAATATTTCTTGTTCTGTCTTTCTAGGTTCTTTGGAGATATCTCGTCTGTCTTTACTAAACTTTAATTTACCCCTTCCTTCAAATAATACACAACACGTTAGTCGATATCAACCCTCTCCTTATTTTCCACATAACGGGTTCATTTTCACCCTTCCGTTTTCGTCCCCATAACATGAAGTTAGTTTGATGGGAAACTTACTCCTCACTGAAGGGTTTTCCATGCGGTTTACTTTTATGATGGTATTAGGTGAAGAATTAGATGGATTGTGCCAGGGTTTATTATTACCCTTTTGGTCTGGGGGTGACATGCCAGATGTGTCACGATTTAAGTCTAGTTTTGGAGTAATTATAAGGTTGTTCTGAAACTATTATATCATCAACATAAATATATCACTATAGTCAGATAGGCAGTCACTTCATGTAAAATAGTGATATTCAGCTGCATCCTGTTAGACTGGAAGCCTACCTCAAAATAGTTAGGAAAAGTCAGGCAGATTGATTAGTCTGTTGAATACTGATCTGAATTTTATATATAAGTAGTACCTACACTTAGATGTTAAAATAAAATAATCAGTCATGAAGAAAGCTACATCGGTAACTCAATCTGCGTGACACCCTTTCAATCGCAATCGAAATCATTTTGAAGTATAATTATTGCTGATCCATTGTTTCATATGTTCGATAAAATTGTCAGCTTTGACAACGTAAATAACGTAATGAATGTTGTTGAACTGTCAAAAAGAAAGTTATTCCTATACGTGTCACGTAATGACCCCGCTGTAAGTAACTTGTAAAGGATTTCTGGCAGAATACCTTAATATTCTTATAAGAGGTGATGAGAAAGGCATCAAATAATATACCTTCTCCACACACACATTGACGTAAGTATCTATAGGTAGGTATGCCTACATGAAAACATATAGGTATGAAGAACCTTTTATGAAACATAAGGCTTTGATGTTCCACTGCCGCCTTTATTAAATTCCGCTCGTTATTAAATTGCTTGGAAGATTATCTACACATTTGATACTTAGATAATAAGTGATGTTGTTATATATTTAAGTACCTAATTGGAAGACTAGTGGTGGGTAGTTGAAAGACATGACATGTGACATTAAAATATAGGAGGTGCCACCTGGCTTGTCAGACATGATATGTCAGTGTCATTGCTAAATGAAATGCTGAAGGTTTCTTGAAATTCTAAGAGGCCAGCAGTGCTATTCTGTAAAAATCTCACCGTGAAAACTAAGGTGAAGTGAGCTCTCATTCCACCTGATGTTAGCGATTGCCCCTATTGATAGTTCACTTCACGTAACTTATCACGGTGAGATTTTTACAGAATCGATCGGCTGATGGGACATTTTTACAGTAGGTACCTATCTGTTGTTAATTCTCTTCATATCCTTTGATATCCTGATAAGTTGTTTCGGTAGACTTCTTTATTTTCAGGCGTGTCATTAAAATCATCTTTATCATTTCACACGTCAAAAACCGAATCCATAGTAAAAATTCCGCCAATATCACAAACCAATATTGGCCCAACATTTGCATCTGTTTAACCGCAAGCAACTGGTTCATTAGGTACCGCGTGTCCACTTTATTAATTATCTTATCTGTAATCAACGACTAACCAGTTATTGTTGACCTCTGCTATCTATTCATTACATTGGCTAGAGAGACCAACACCACTGGTTCCCATGGCCCTGTATTGACCTTACAATACGGTTAGTTTATTGAAAAATTAATACTGTTTGTGGGTAAATGAAAGTGAGTGTTTATTTTATTCTTTCCAGCAGTGAAAGTTACTGTAGACACGAAGCTTGAAAATGTACCTACTTATATGTTGAAGTTTTTCCTTAAGAACCTATTAGTGGCATCTGACGTTACTTCAGTACCTAGTAGTTTTTTTAGTAAATAGGTTGTAGGAGATTAATTTAGAAACTGAGTAATTGGATTTTTCTTGCAGTTTTTTTTTCAGATGATGTTTAATATATTTTTTCTAGAGTACTGAAGTTCTAAAATTGAATGATGCTCCGGACAAACAGCACTTAAGAAAAAAGCGTAAGAATTAAGTCACTTAAGCAAATAACTTTTCAGTCCAAAAATAAGACCACACATTAACTTAAAACATCCTCGATCACAAGTGACAATAATAGATTATCACACAAACTTTAAACCAAAACAATATCAACAAAATAAATCTATTGAAAGCTTACATCAATCCCCAAACGTTTTACTTATACTTTTAACGTAAAAAGTAGGTACTAACACGTCGAAATGGCATCATTAGCCGTACTAATCTCTATTTGTGGACCCTCTGCAACATTACCGCTGTTTCGGTCAATGTTTTGCCTAAATCCGGGGTACCGTAGGAGATGTTTCTTTCTTCAAGGTTGTGGATCATTACTAGGCTAGGAGACAATTGTTTCAATACCTATTCACACTGGAGATGATTTGAAATTAAATAATTTGTCACCATCATCATTTCAGCCAAAAGACGTCCACCGTTGGAAATAGGCCTCCACCAACCATCATCTCATCGACCGGTTCTGTGCTTGCAAATAAAGCAATAGTTTGTGTTGTGCCGGAAATAGTTAACTAAAACCTCTCCCAGCTAATTTTAATGTGAGATATCTGATTTGGATAATATTTTTTAATAATATTAGTAAGTTTTTAATATTAGTAAAACTCTCAACATTGATTACCTGCACCGGAAAGGCTCTGGTGTAACAAAAGACAAACACAAAAGACTTTGCGATATTCCGGAATAGTAAACCGGTTTTCGGCTACGGAACCGAACCTCTTATGACCGAAACCCAGCTGACCAAGTTTTAAACGATGCTTTTACGGAAAAAATAAGTAGCTGCCATTTCCATTTGGGGCGCCTAAGTGGGCGCGATCTTTTTTTTTAATTTATTACCGGTTTACTTTCTGTTTTAATGTGTTTTTGGCTTTTAAAAATCGTCTCTTTCCCGATTTGATTTTGTTATATGTTTACTATTAAAATTGTATTTTCCGACGCTCATATCTCTCTTTGAGTTTTGATGCTTACGTTTTTTGTAGATTAACTACAAAAAAATTGGATGAGTTTTTATAAAAAGCTTCCAAATATTTCATCATAAACGATCATTTGCTTAATCGAGTATTTTAACTAACTGACATAATTTATTGACTATCCATAACGGAATAGATAGCAAATAAACAGAGATTCCTTAGCAGCAATAGAACACCCAAAACTCCAAATAAAATCTAATGTTCTATAAAAAAATATAAGAACTGTTGGGCGGTGCGTCCCACCACGACAATAGGGCATTGTGTGGTGGGCGTGGCCCATTGTGCCAGCCAGCCAATCAGAGCGTCGTATTCAACAATAGCGCACCGAATTGGAATGCCGCGTCACTTCTATTGTCGGATTGGCGATGTGCGAGTATTGTTCCGCGTTGAAATTTTTTGATTTGGCATTTACCGTGTTCTATTTCTGTGTAGGTATGTTACTTTGTGATTCAGAATTGGTTTGTTTAATTTTAGATATTTCGGGATGATAAAAGGAATAAATGAATTGAAAATTGGTAATTAGATATCTATAGGTAACGAACTTTCAAAGAGCTCATTTTAGATTTTCATAGGAATTGGTTAGGTTACCAATCTCAATAATTAGGCTGGTACGTATGCATTAAGTACCTATCTACTATTGTACATATTATGTAAGTAACTATAAAATAACACAAAATTTAATGTACCTACCTACCCACCTATGTGCTAAATGATTATCTATTAGTAAATCATCTACTTCTAGCTACTTACCTATGGGTACTCCGAACGATTCAATAGGAACTACCTAGGTACCTAATAAGAATCATCCCTAACTAACTGGGTATGTAGTCCCTAACTACATGACACCACAACTAAACAGTCCATCCACTACATACACCTACACAGAAACAACTTCATACAAACACAATCTAGAATTCCACTAAACAGATAAAGAAAAAAAAAATTACAATCGTTTCCACGCCAGTCAAGTCAAACCAGACAGAAATTCCTCGCAGAAAAAGAAACAAACTAAAAACATTCATTGATAACATCAACAGTATAAAAAGTCCTAATAATAGTACCTATCTAAGTAACATATCCACAGCACTTAACGCCTGTCCTTTAACTAGCTTTAAATAGAACCTCTATTTATAGAACCTACATAGAAACACGCCTAATATGTCCACCGCATTACAAGACAATAACCCGGAGTTACCGCGTTTAAGTTAGGTCATCTTAGAAATTTTTGTGCGATGTTAACGTAAACGTAGGTAAGTATTGTGCTAAATTAAATAAAGACTCATCGAGATTCTTTATTTTTTACACAAGACGATAACGCGCATCTAAGTTGACCACGTTAACGTTACGCAGCGCAACAAATTTTATCCCAAAACGAACTAAAACGCAAACGATAAAAGCGATCCCTAAAACAGACTTCAATATCGAACACGGTTGACTGCGTTAACGTTACGTGATCGAACGATTTTCCTCACAGGCCGAACTTAAACGCGCCAGTCTGAGCATATTGCTGTCTGTAGTAACGAGAGCACTCATTAAGAAGTGCAATAGGCATAGTATCTGTGACCGGATGTTCGGAACAGGTGTCGCTGACTGCCCCACCCTGTACCACGAAAGCGAACGATAGGCGATCGATGGAATCTTTCGTTGAGAATGGCTTTTGATGTCGTGGTACGGGTGTGGTGATATTTTGCTTGAAATGTTAACTATTTTAGTAAACTGTGGGTACTTTTTAAATTTGACATTTGGTTTAGGATCAAAGTTGTCCTCTAGTATTTTATTATCAGTACAAATAGGTCTTTGACTTTACCGTGTGATTTTGAGGCAATAGATTACTGAAGAGTACCCTACATTTTTCAAGTAGGTATGTATTTAGTTATTGGTTTTATGGTAGCCGCCATCTCTGTAATACTCCTTTCTCAGCTGATATCACCTCCTAGTCACGTTCTACATTGGCTGCAGGAAGTGTAGGGGTAGTCAAATATTTCCTGGAGACCACGTAGACAGAAAAACTTTTACTTTACCCATCCTTTCTTTTATCTACAAAACATATTAGATCTTTTCTGTAGTTATGTAAACAATCTTTACAATGTGCTCTACTAAGTAAAACGTTAAGAAACATTAGGTAGGTAAGTATGTACGTCATGAATATTCCAAATGCAACTTCAACAGAATTCCCTAGTTTCTAGAACAGCTAGAATACCGCATACAAAGAAGAATACATTCCTCCTGTATTCTGCAGCTTTGCTTCATTTCAAATAAACGACTCCACACACACAGGCAACGGTTAAAAACCTTATTAACCAGTTACATTTGACCTCCTTTTGCCCCTGATACTGTACAGAATATGGAGGACAGCGGGGAAAAGTAATGCATTTTCATGGCTCTTCCTTAAATGGACATTGTGCTGTGAAACACCAACTTTACACTGCCATTCCATTCAACCGTATTCCATCGTTCTAAGGTTGACTGTCATTTGTTTTGTTGTTGAGGTAAGTTTGTGCTCCGTTTCGTGGTACATGTGCCTTCTCCTCACACTCCTGGGCAGGGTGCCCACCCCCCAAGCAGCGTCTTGGAAATGTTTAGTCTTGCCTCCATACATGTTTTGTTTGCCTTTTATTCTCCGTCTCTTTTATGTGGGAACAGATAGATAGCTACGTTTTGTGTGGCTGTGTCAACTTTCTGAAGGTTTTGTTCGAGAAATGTTCGGGGAACCTTTTTAAAGGTTTCTGTTTGATGGTAAGGTTGGGAGAGTTATTACTGAGATTGGGTGGCAAAGAAAAGAACATGAGTATTGGGTCTTTGATGGAGAAAATGCAGTATTTTTGAAGCCACGCCTTTGTCTTGTGGTATACCTACTTCGTCAAAAATACAGAAAAAACCAATTAGGTATGATATCCTACCATATATTCACTAACGGCGAAATAGGATAGATACCCTTTGTTGTTTAAAATGAATTGACATGTTTGGTGAAAAAGTCGCATTATTAACCATTTTCCAATAATTTTGTATCGACAAATTAAATTAATACTTCAGAACCCGTAGCGCCACCTGTCAATGCATGCATGAACTATAAATGTGGACCAAACACGTTACACATCAATGTTTGTAATGAATGAATCGTGATTTTGTCACTTACGATTATTATCAACAATTTTTTTGTGAAATCTTACAACTGAAAAACTTTTTCAACGAAGTACCCACCTTTTCATGACCATTGACGTTCTCAACTCTTACAGTAGAAAAATTTTTGAATCTTTTTTCAATTTTCGCCAAAACAGATCGTAAAATACTAATTAAAGCGCAGGCCTTACTCTGGAAAATTGCTGCTAACATAACATAAAAATAGAAACAAAAGTAAGTAAATAAGAACAAAAAGAGGACAAAATTCCATCGCATGGTTGGACAGAGGACAGAGGACATGGGGAGGCAAGAGGGACCAAAAAGAAAAAAGTGGAAGGAAGAAGTGAAAAAGAGCAGCCGCGCCTTTGTGTGGCACCCTCCCAGGGAACGGTCAGCAAGAGAAGCGAAATTAAATGTATTATTAATGCATGGTTTTACATTTTTTTTTTTTTGTTATTGCTGATTGGGCGATGGATGAGGTCTATGATGGAACGAGCGTGCTTGACGCCGGACACCGGTGGGAGCTGGTCGCAAACTAGGCGGGCATTAGCCCTACCACCGCAAGTGAACGTTAGTTATTATAACGAGCCTTAATGTGGTTAAATGTAGTTTGAAAAATAATTTACTAAAAATGATACCGGCCAATTATTATTGTCCCACCGCAGAGCATAATGCCTTCCTCATACAGAGAAGAGACTGTTGCAGTATAGGTATTTGGAAACCTTTGAGGTTGGTAGGTAATCTAATTACAGTTACGCAATATAAATGGATACGAGTAATAATAGTAATAATAATAATCGTTTATTTATAAAAAGGGAATACATTTACAATTAATAGCTTAACAATTAAAATAGCGCACAGTTGCTAATTTACCTGAATTAGGTTGAACCTGTGCTTCAGGCTAGAAAGTGCATAAATACTTAATGTAATAAATTTACAATGAGTATAACGTAAAAAACTAAATTAAAACTTAGGTAAATAAAAGTAAAATAACATGTTAGCAGTTCTATTTGCAGACAATAAGTAGGTCTTCTGTTATTGTGCATTGTCGATGGTTAGTAAATAATTAAGTACAATTTTCTTACAGCTATAGTAATTTAATTTAAAGATATTTAGTTTTCTATTTAATCTATTGCGCAGGAACGGGCCTAAGAATGTTAAAATCTTTCTACAAAGACATGTTTTGAGGTTGCATTAGACATACATACTAGATCATTCCGTCTCTTGTTAGTAGGTATTGTCGGCATTGTAGGCAAGCATGGTGTGCTGTGTTAATACTAAGTGCATAATGAAAAGCTGGCGAACAGTTAGTACATTGCAGGATTTATATAGCAGATCTGAGGGAAAAAAGAAGGGATGGAAGTTCGCTACCTTTAAAATTGCTCTCTGAGCTCTTTCAAGAGGAAGCAAATTAGTTTTTGGTGCGCCACCCCAAGAAGTGATACAGTATTGAAGTATAGATTGACATGGGGCCAAATAAACTTGTGTGATTAATTTTGAATCTGCTTGCTAATTTTCGCAATTTTTTTAAAACATATATTAGTTTGCGCACTCTTTTAACTAGGCTTTCAATATGTTTTTTAAAAGAGATTATGATCGTAAGGTAGGACGCCCTCAGGCTAGGTGGAGTGTGTGCATGAGAGTTGCCAATAATCAAGTCGAATGACGTGCCATTGAAGAGGCCTATATCCAGCAGTGGACTGTTGTAGGCTGATGATGATGAATACGCGTATTTGGACGAATTCATTTCCTGAGATGAGGTGCGGTATAAATACGAGTAATTAGGTTACATAAGTAAAAAATACGATCTTTTCTCAAAAAAAGTTGAAGATCGATCAAAAAATGACGGTCTTTTATTTCACTTTTATATTTCTAATTAAGTTAACAAGATTTTATTATCATTTCATTTAGCAATTATGTAAAATGTTTCACCGTTATTTCAATTTTCCCGTTGTAAACTAAACAAAAATATATTGATTAAACCATGTGTGTTTGTTAAATTGAACACGTCGGAACGTGTTTTTTCCCACTTGTGTCAATTTGGAAATTATGTAAAATAAATTGTTTTAATTGAGAAAAGTGATTAATAATTGTGCTAAATGCCTCAATCGTATGGGGCGTTAATTATTTTATGGTAAAACAAAATTGCTTAGTGCAAGAAATGGTCGGTTTTTATTGAATGTAAAGAGTTATTTACATTCGTTTTCACGCTGGGGTGGTGATAATTTGCAGTGAATGTTTTATTTATGCGTACTTTTTATAGTGTTTACGTACCGTGTTTACTCATTACGGCGTAACTGAGAAGGCTTTTTGTGTTTTAGTAGGCTAAAGTAATACAGAAGTTACGGAGGAGATTAATATAATGGGATCCCACATCGACGCGCAAATTGTTACCATGAATGACGTCATGATTGAACTATCCCCAGAGTTGACATTTTTCGTCGGTTAATAAAAAACAAAATTGCTGTTCCATACATTTTGACCGCGTATTGCTTTTTTCTATGCAACAGTTGTTTTTTTTGTTTACCGACGACAACTTTCTGCACTAGGGGGTCTAGAATCATGTGTTGAATTCATGGTTTCAGTTTGTGCGTCGATGTGCTTGTCACCTTGTATTAGGAAAGGAATAAAAACACATGTCGCTCATTTGACCTCTTGATAATCTTAGCCTACAAATTCATTTAACATTATTTTTTTTATATGCCGAACAACTAAATTGCTGCACTAGGCAAGGCTGAGTTGTACCTATAGTACAACTACATTTCGCAAATTTTCAAAAAACAAAATCACAAAAAATAAAATTAACATATACCTATATTTTCTGCTGTCGCTACATCACAGATACAACTTTGTAAAGCCCGACTGTGGGGGAGGCGAAATTAAGAGACACTTTGTGTCGATTCATAAAGGAATGTTTACATGCATACCTACGTAGCGACATAATTAACTTTCTAATTATACTTATGTATAGCTAGCTAAGTTTCATGTAGCTTGCTTTCTTCGAAATTGTGACGAGAGTGAGAATTTTTGTTCCTACTAAAGGAGGACCGGACAAAATGGTCCTCACGACCAGTAACAACCAAACATTTATGTCATTAGATAGGCATTTTAATATCGAGCAATAAGTATTATGGCGGTTTATTTCAAATCGCTGTGTGAAAAATTATATGCCGATGTTTCGGAAGACGTACCTGGATGGTAGCTAAAGGAATGCTTAAGTAGTTAATCACTTCTACTGGTCTTAGTTTGAATTTGCAAATGTATGCGTTCTAATAATAACAAAATAATTACCCTTCGAGCTGGTTTGATGATGAACCTGGAACCCATCGAGTGTGGGCTCATTAGATGTGTCTCAACGAGTTCTGTTCGTTTTACCTGATGACGATAGCATGATGATTGACCAGGACCCTAGATAACGGAACTCTTGAATGGCTACTAGTACTTAAACCCCTCGAGCTTGGGCTCATTAGATGTGGCTCGACAAGTCCTGTTCATTTTACCTGATGACTTTCCTGGACGCTAGGTAATGGAACCCTTACATAAGTAGTTACTTATAGTGGTTGCAGTTTAATTATTTTAAAATGTATGCATTCAGATGATGATGTAGGTAATCATAATATAATCAGGTCAATCCTAAGACACATCCCAATAACTTTTTACACACTGCGATTTGAAATGAGCCGGTATATTAATTATTGTATTATAATAAAATACCTATCTAATAATATATGTGTGGTTGTTACTGGTGCTAGGACCAGCTTACATACATTTTTGGCGATTCTCCTTTGTAATGCAAGATTAACATAAAGTACATGATCTCCTTTTCTTGAAACGATGAAGTCAAGTAGCGTTTTTATTTGCTTTGGTAATGTAAGAAATTACAGCGGCTAAAATAATAATATTCAACAGACCTGAGTGCATTTTATCATTTCATGATTTCACAATGATCAACTGAGGAGCAGCTTTTTGCTAGATGAAGTAGGAAACAGTCCAATCCAATAGCTAGTTTCATGTCAATCTAACTGACATTATGCTGTTTTATTTCTGACAATATTCTTCTCAAATAATGTAAATTCGGACTCTAGATTCTGCACCACTCTCTATCTTAAGTGACGGTAAAAAATCAGCAGTTACAAAAATACCTTCAAGAACAATGGCCTACTTCTCACCTCAAAAAAGCTTATTACACCTGCAAATCTGCCCTGCAAATTACCACCTTCAGGCCATTCGTCAGCGCCAAGAGAAATCAAAGAGGTCGCCAAAGCAAATAAAGGAGCTATGATAAATGGGAAGGCGGCCGAAGTGACGCGATTCGACTGTATGTACATCATAATATCATTGGCAGCCGCGTTTAATGTGCGCCTAATCTATTGTTATTTATAAGAAGGTGGGTGTAGTATATGGGGAATTTGGAGAAGCAGTATTAGAGAAAGAAGGAAAGGAAAAAATGTGTTGTTTTTGTGCTGTATCTGTATTATTCGCAGTTGTTACATTGTTTCTTCATCTATGAACAAGATCATTTGAATGATCATCTTCGTAACATCTAAGCTTCTTACTTATAAATTATATTTGACTTCTATTTTCACAGAATTTTGTGTATTTTAATGTAATTTTAATTTTAATTTATTCATCTGAAAACCATACATATACTACACGCCACGTTTGAAGACAAAACGTGGTCACTTATGAATGAAACAAAAGTGTTCCGGTCCATCGAAAATGTCACGCGGAGCTTCAGGAATATATTATTATGAACAATAATAATAACGGGAGCGATAATGTTTATTGTTAGTTTCGTCATTATTTGTTTCTATTGTATAATAAACATTGGCTGGTATTATAATTGGGTTGAAAATAGGTTGTATGATTTAACTACCTATTTAAATTGGCACTGGTATGTGCAGTAATTACAATGTATTCATTTGAACTAGTCCAAATATTTTAAAAAGTAATTTATGATTAAATTTTTGCTTTGACTTTGGACTATTCAAGGTACTTATAGGTTTTTAACAGCCACCGGTGTCTGTTTCAAAGACGCTGCCTGATAATAATACTATGACAGGATTATAATTGTAATAGGATCTTGAGGTAGTGCATACTTATTTTATATTTATTTGCCTTGATTTTGGAGACCACAAGCTTTTTAGCTGGAGATGTATTTATCTGGTTTTTAATTAATGAAATTATGTAATAAGTACATATCTGATCAAGTAATTACATGGTAATTTAATCACTTGATCAGTATGTTGTAAACTAAAGTTATTATTATAGTTCATAATGTAAACCAACCGAAACACAAGAATAACTAGTTTAACGATTCCAGTTTAACGACACAAAATAAACGAAATGACTCATAATTTTATTATGATAATAGTCACAGCACTGAGCACATAGCATTGTTTATTACAAACACAATAATTATTAAATTAATAATGGCGTTTAAAATAAAACTCGCAGTTTACGATAAATATGTTATTAAGGAAAAAATATGTTGCTTTAATAAATCTTTAGTGCAATAATAATAATAAATATACGGTGGCCAAAATACACGTGGCATTAACATTTGACACCGCAGTTTAAGTGCGTCTTCGTCGCCTAATTGGTCATAAATTATTATAATTTGCTGTGCTGCCCACCCCGGGGAGTTTAGTGCGCCGTGAATATGATTATTAGATGGGCTAGCGAAAAAAATATACGTGTATGATTTATAGACTGAAAGCAGTTGGTCATGGAGATTTTTTATTTTGAATTTTGAGATTTCCTGGTTCTGGTTTATGCTAAATAAAAATGAGCACAAATTGAAGTTACTCCTACATACTTAGTATAATTTTATTGTTTTTTGGTCCTGTCACGCAAATGTCATACCCAGATTCAGGTTAAGACTAATTATAAACTGACGATGTACGAGTATACTCTACTCAGCCAGCATCATAACACACATTACTTTATAATGCGTTCTCGAGCTCTCACAATAAATAGAGACTCCATTACGCCCAAGAGAGACAATACAAATACCAACCACGTGAATGCAATAATTAATACCTGCCCTAGAATTCTGAAGCACTCCAATAATAACCTCGATGTTATTTCAATAAATACAACTGATGCCAACAATGAGAGGTGCTTTGACAGCGGCATCCGTTTCATGTGTGACTTACGGTCGTCGAGTCAATTGTCTGTGCTAAATCTGTGCTCAAATAAAACTACGGTTTGGTCTTACATTGTAGGGCAAGCGAGGCGAGTAATATAGGTATGGTGTAGTATGAGTCACAATTGTCAGATGAGCATTGTGTGGGATTTTTTGGGTTTGTTGCAGAGTACTCGAAAGCTGGAAGAGTTTCTACTGTGCGTCGTGTCTAAATACTGCCGTTCCCAGCGTGCCAATATTGTTATATCGACAGGCGAGAAAACTCAGCTGCCAATATTGGCAAAGACGATTGGCTACTTATCAAGCGAGATACCTGAAAGTACGTGCTGTACTGCTGTCATCTGATCACGTGCTATGATATGGTCACGAGATTTTTCCATTTTCAGAGCCTGATTCGGTTATCTAACTATAAAAAAAATGCTGAAATAATTTGTTGGTTGAATCGTAGGGATAAAAGTACAGAAAAAATGGACTAACCATTTTATCTCCCATAGAAGTTCAGAAAGAGAAAGAAGGTTTTTTAGGCAGATCCAAGCTTATTTTCAAATCTTTTCCCTCATATCGCAACCAATCGCATATCTCCATCTGCATTGACAATCTTACTTATCCGAAGAGAGCTTAGTTCAAGGTAGGACACTTGTTTTATTCATTAACTTTTTACATTGTTGTTTTTGGTTGACACCAGATGACAGAACAGTAGGGGGTTTAGGTGCTTCGGTGAAATGGTTGGTAAACATTCAGTTGAGTAAGTCATAAGTGAAGACTTTTTGGTTGTGTTGGAACAAGCTGAAGACTAAAATGGAATTGTTTCTGTTAGGGATATTGATGAGTGTGGTTAATATGCGTTTGATGGGAATGATGACGATGAAGAATCTAATAAGTATCCATAAGTTCCTTATGTAACAGTCTAAGGGAACTTACTATGAGTGAAATTCTAATAGAAAACTTGTTAGAAATGTGAACATTGTGTGTGGATAGATGTAACATTAATTTAACAGATGTGAAGAAGATCTGGATAAACTAAATGTTTAACTCTCAAAAGATTCCAATGTTCATAATACAGGACTTTACAGAAAAAAAATATTGTGTGTTCTTCTCACAATTAGGTATATTTCTACATTTTATCCTGCTTTTGAAATGAAAATATATTGAGGTTGCTCTAAGATAATGTTTCGTTTTGATCCTCAGCATGACTCCTGCAAGAATTGACACTTCCGTACAAATGAAGTACCTACTAAAAAAACAAAAAACGCGAGCACCTAAAATAGTCATAACAAGTATTGTAAGGCGTACGACACTGCATTGACATCCGCATTTATTACTGACCATCATTCTCAGAACCAGACGAGCGACAACAATGCTAGCCTGTTTGACGACTTGTCGCAGCGCTTTTATTGGGCTCTCTACTGTTTGAACTCTCCTCTTGTTACTGTCTTACTACCATGTCTTATGTCTCACTGATGTCTTCATTTGCAGTCTTTTTAGGTTTCTTAGTAAGACTATAAACTTGCTTTAGTCTCATAGGACAACAATGAGGTATTGTGTCTCTTTGTACATTGTTACCGGGAGAGACAATAAAATGCATTTGGACAATGATTTTCTCTTAAAGATTGTATGGTTTACAATTAAAATTATATTCGCATGAAATCCTCTTTTCTGCGGTACCTACCGCGTAGCGTTCTCTTGTCAGATGAAAACAAAATACTGCGATTACTAAACACTATGTGACGTGTTTAATATGGCAATACTCCTTATTATTTAAGTCCTAGTGAATAGTATACAGCCTCTGTCTAGCAGTAGACCTAACTAGACAATCAAAAGCTAATATTGATCATATACAAATAGGTACTCGTATCTTATGAGAGCTGTCTACTCACTGTCATTGCTATTGCATGTTCTGGTTCAAGAGCAGTTTCACTTTCATTTTATTCTTCTATCCTTTGCTGGTGTTACGTTTCATGTAACTTGGTGAAGAATTCTCTTCTGATATTCAAGACGACAGCCAAGTTGTGAAAGGAATAAAAGTATAATGGTCGAGTTCCTGTATCATAATTATAGTCAGATTATTATATTTCTATGAGGAGACCACCAGCACTTTATCAGCTGTTAAGGATTAATATAAATATTTCACTTACAATACATTCATCGTTGTCACAGTCCATATATAGTTTAGTTAGTGGAGCGTGCGCCCGCGACTCCTGCGCATCGTTTCCGCTTATTATTGCACCGCGTACCGCCGCGCACTGCTTTGTTTGAATATCATACTATTGCTGCTATGGATTGGCTAGTTAACTATATTAATTTATTGCATTAGATCAATTTTCTTTTTTTAAGGGCTGTGAAGAATATGGGGGAGGCCTTTGTCCTGCAGTGGGACGATAAATAGGCAGAAACAAAATAACAGAAAAAAGGGGTCTGCTTGTGGGATTTCTAAACTCTTATTAGTAACAGGACCATAATGAGTGAATTGGCAGTCGCGAAGTGAGTGAATTTTTGTTTAGTAGTGTCATGCTATAAGTACTGATTCATATGCGATGCCTGTAACCTTACCTTAACTTGCCCAGCTCATGAACTTCTCTGCATTAATAAGTTTGATTATGGGGAATACATCGCAGATTTCGAAGTTATTCAATAAGCACAGACATTTTACAATAACTTTGAAATCGATAATGGATACCAATTTATATAAGCACTGAAGTTTTTGTAACGTCAGTATTAAATAAATCAGTCTCATGCAAAACATAAAACAAGACCGACCAACATAACATCACTACAGTTCGATACAGCTTATTTTCCTCTGCACCTAAAATTCACCAACCCTACACACCCAATAAGATTCTCATACGTTGTCATACCAATATGACCGATCAATGCTACAGTATTATCGCCGCTTGCGCATAACATTTATGAATTATTGTGCTCTATTTCTGGGCCGGTGCGCGCTTAAGAATGGTCGGTGCGTTCGTTCAGATCGTCTCTTGTTTTGTGAAGACCAAGTGTATTGACACTGCAGTTTCTGTGTTTTGATTGGATTTAATTGATTATTTTTTTAATTGATTTATTTCAGGGTTATTGATTTTGATTGCTGTGGGAATTTGTGGTTGTTTCTAAAATTATTGTTACTTATTCTATTTTAGCTAACTAACCACGTTGATCAATTACCTACTTTGTTTAAGTTTTTTATCTGCCTAGTTATAAAAAAAATCTAGTAATGTATATGGACTATGTAGGTATGTATTGCGGTTTATTTCCCGATCTGTATGTTTTTTCAAGTATATAGATACGAAGTAGGTACGATATATTACAAACAAACTGGCCAGCCAGGGTAATAAAAAAGACAGTTCCCATAAAATAACGATAAAACAATACAAACAAACTCGCTGGTACTTATTCAAACCGGCTGAATGGACATTTCATTTTAATATCAATCAGCGGACAGACTCAGCGCCATATCTCATGCGCCGCATGCAATATTTTTTCAGCACTAATGGCGGATGTTTTGGCGCGAACCGTCCGCGCTTCCGCTGCGTCGCAACTCGCGCGCACAATCACCGCATCCTGCGTACGCGCAGGTTACGTCGCTTCTTTTAACAGCTCGTTTAATCTTCATTTGTTTTTGTGGTGCAGTGAAATTCGTCATTTGTTTGCGTGGTGGAGTTTTGGAAAGGTTAAATGTTGTTAATGTTTTGGGAATGGAAGTTGCTTGATTTCCGAGTGTGTAATGTGATTTTATGATAACACTAAATTAATTAGACTGATTTTCTTTTCTGTCATATGTAATACTTGGCTTTGAGTAAAATTTTGATGCTTCCAGTAATTGGGAAATTTATAACGGGAAAAATCCTGAATGCTTTTTCTAAAAGTAACAGTTTTGTTTTGCATTGTTTTAACCGAAAAGGTGCTTCAGTTTTTTCTTTCAGAAAACTTGAGTGCAAAAACAGTAAATCGATGTAAAGTGGAAACACCATGGTATTACCATAATCCCCTCGGTTAACCTGTTGAACGCAATGTATCCACCGCCGATCAACAAGACAAATGTTTGCAAGTTCCAACCCCTATTATTTAGGGGTGCATTGTTTATAGGGTTGAGAGTTCTTAGGGGAATTGAAATATTTTGAAGCGTTTTATAAAAGTGACCTTTTCAGGTAATACCGTATTGTCCATTCTGACCTGTGGTTATATGAGACCGTTACTAACAGTCCAGCATGGATGTAAATCTAAATCAACAAAGATGGCTGAAAATCGCTTAGTAGATTTCTTATGTTTCATTCAGTCCGCCACGTTTATTTCGCAAAGTACACATAATCAGCCTATAATGTTCCCACTGCTGGGACACAGGCCTCCTCTCTACGACAGGGAGTGGGCCGGTAACCACGAGGGCCCAGTGCGGGTTGGTAGATGTCACATGTCTTCGAATTTTTGGTTCTAGGACATGCCGGTTTCGCAATGAACTTACCATCTATCTTTTTGGGCACAAATACAATGACATTTGCCTGCAATTTTTTTTAGAATTAATTTATCGTTCTACTTTGTATTTTTCCAACCTACCTGATTTTATGTTTTGCAAAAAAATGAAAGAACAAACTCAAAATGTCATGCAATACTTTACCAAACAGTGGCAGCCCTAGCAACAAGCGATGACTTCCACTTGTTGCTCCCCCAACAATAAGCTAGGTCAGTTTAATGGCACTCAGGGCTGCCACATGTAATGTGAAGTTGTCACGCGATGCTCTTACCTGCAACAAGGCAATTGTTGGATTGGTTAATGTTTGGTGTAACTGTGATGGGCTTGAGAGTTAGTTTGCTGTTTAGTTATATAATTTAATGTAGCTGTAAACTAGATTGGATAGTCCTATTTTGTGTGCCAGATATTGTTATTACAGGCTGATAATGTAGCATTAGGAAAACTTGGTTCTTCAAATAACGGATTTTACATAGGTAGTACGGTAAGAGATAGTCGCGCATAGCGCAAATAAAAACTAATGATTAAATTCTCATGGATTCACGCAAACAAATCGTGTCCGGCCTTGGTTAGAAACCTACAAAGCTCTTTTTCCATTTCATAAAATTAGTTATAGAAGTAGGTACCGCATAACAAAGCCTAGCACAGAGGACTCAAGACCTGCCAAAAACATAAACCTTTAGCGACATGAGGCACAGCTCACAACAATATCTCGAAGACCACGATAAAAAACCATAGTATTCCCTGAGTAACTTACTTGCGGAGAAAGTACTAACAACACTGTCTATTTAAACAATTTCTCACGCGGATATTTTAACGTTACTCGCTTAAACTTTATCGCCGTGTTCAATAGGTATAATGCTGTGAACATATTTGGGAATACAATCTAGTTTACGATAACACGGCACACAACAAGGTTCGACAAGCGATTGAGTTGTTCCGCCCACGCTTCGCATTGTATGCTAGTCCGAACATGCTTCGAATAATGTTCGACGTGCATGCAAAAAATTATTCGAAGCGTATTTTGTGAGCGAGTTTTAGAATGTTTAGAGTATTATACGAAGTATTTGTTGGGAAGTGTGAAATGTTTGAGAAAACGGCATTGGTATTTTGCTGCACAAAAAATAGCTAGATGCTATTGTAATAATATCCTCTTGGACATTGGCACACCCAACTTTCCTTTTATTTATACAGGGTGTTTGGCAGAACGTTGAACATACGAAAGTGGTGGACAGGTGGGGTCATCTGCTACTTACTCAGCCTTAATTTATTTGGCCCTGGCCCCCTGGATATTTTTTATTTTTGCTTTCGTCTAGTTTCACCACTTTCTTAATTTTAAAGAGTAATTTTTATTAAAAATGATGATTGTAAAACAGGCCTGTTTAAGTGATGAAATTAGAAGAAAGCAAAAAACATTTTTTTTAAAAAAATCCGGGGGGCCAGGGCAAAAATAATTAGGGCTGAGTAAGTAGCAGATGACCCCACCTATCTACCATTTTCGTATGTTCAACGTTCTGCCAAACACCTTATATTGGAGACCATTTCTTTCATACAAGTAACTAACTTAAACTATTTTTAGTTAATTTTATGGCAGGGACATTGTCACGCAAACTATAACCATGGATTCAGCACATGATGCTAAACCCCCTAGCGTAGAAATTGTTCGTCGGCTATAAAAAAAATCTGCTCTTTCATAGAAAGGTGCAATACCTGTGCGGTCAAAGTGTATGGAATAGCAATTTTTTTTTAAATAACCGGCGTATAATTTCAACTTATTTTTCATTTTGTCCTCAAAACGTAGGTATCGTTTTATGAGTATGTTTGAAGTCAGGACAGAATTGTTATTTGATGGATATCTTCTTATTTCAAAACTGCCAATGTCCACCAGGACAGATTAAAAAAAAAACCTCTCAAGCTTTAAAACATAAGGGTCCTAAACCTCTCCATGGGGCAGTCTGCTAAGATTTAATAGTTGTAACACTCGGCAATTGTCGTGTCAACTTCGGTCGAGATCGGCTTTACTAGGTTTTATGGTTGTCGTGCGCACACGCCGCTGTTCGCGTTTACTTGGGGATAATATAATTGTCTCTGTCCATAGATATTTATTAGATTGGCGTGCCGTGAATGGGCAGTTTATGTGTCGATTAATAGTGAAAACGATGTAATTAGACAAGGCGTTATTTATTTGTTTTATTGTGTGTGAACTTTGTTGAATGTAGGCGTTACAGCGGTTTTATAGAGAAAAAGTATCTTGTTACCCCCCCCAGACACCCCCTCAGACATAATAACAATAAAACGTCTATGTCTTTCGCTCAGTGTCCTTTAATCGACTAATTCAATTAGAAATGCATTGTTATAACAATCTCCTAATTTTGAGAGATTCATGCTATAGAAGATATGAGGTTACATACATAAGTACATAAGCTCACGCTTTCTTCCAATGGGACTACAGAACGCCACCTGCTACATTACTTACAACAGATTCTGTGATCCTTTTTATACTCATTTTGGCTCGTTTACGTTAATATTGGGGTTATTTGGCGCAGCCGTGAGGCACACTAGGTACTAGGTACTATTTCCAGATTTTTTTTCTATTTTTGTGTGAATATTGTGTGCCTTACTTAACCTGTGTCAAAGAAACTTATTGTCTTTAGAATAAAATAGAATAGAATAGAATATATTTATTTGCTTTAAAACATGGTACATTAAGGTCTTATAAATAAAGTTAGATCTTACATGTTTCGCCATGGACTGGCATACAAATATTTAAACATCAATGTAACAAATTTAACACATTAATTTGTTAAAATTAAAGTTATAACATTTTTTTTAATAACATTGGTTATTAGGGTTACGTATCTATTTAAACACAAAATAATAATAGGTATATAAAGTAATATAATTAGATCTCAGCATCATATTTTATATTTATCTGCTACTTTTTTATCAAAAAATTATTTTACACTACAAAAACAATTACCAATAAGCCATTTGTGTAGTTTTGATTTAAAGCGTTTTAGAGGGAGTTCCCTTATTTCTTTTGGAATATTATTGAAAATTTTAATTGCTGTGATAAAGCTATTCTTATGTCATATTGTGCTTTGATGTGAAGGAATTCTTAGCCGAGTTTTCTTTCTTTCATACATCTTGGTCACAAACCAACACCCAGGTAACATAATCTATAGAGATATTCAAGCATTCGCAGTATCTCTTCCACCAAGAATCTTAACACAGCCCAACACTCATTTCAACCACTCTCGTACTTAAAACACAGCTATAACACCATAGCAGGCCCTAACATTACATGCAACATTTACTACAATAGTTTCTTCCACCATATGACAGTTAATGGGTTCATAAAGTAAAACAAACGTAAAACCTTGTAAGGAGAATCTCTTTGCTAATCGGGACTGTTTATCGTTCGTCTGTTTGCATACCGACCGACATAACAATAAAATTATTTAAGGGGGAAGCGTCAGGGTAGTGGAAATTCAAATTTTCTCACGTTTTTGCAATTTGCAGGTCAATGTCAGGTCGTATGTTGAACAAAATATTATTCGCGACCGCAAAAAATATCTATTCAAAGAATTATAATCATTAAAATCAGGACTACGACCCTCTAAGCTCTTAAAACCCAATGATTCATGTTTCATGAAATAGTCATTAGGGTACTAGGGTTAATTAAAATTTTCTTACGTTTTTTGCAATTTGCAAATTGCAAGAAAGAAGAAAATTTTAATTTCGCAGGCTATCTCAAATGTGATTTTTATTCAATAGGGTAATATGAACTTAAAAGTTGTATTGCTGATTGTAATGATTATAACTCTGTAAATAAATAGTTGTTACGATCGGAATTATCTTTTAGTTATCATACACCCTGCGAATTGAAAAAAACGTAAGAAAATTTAAATTTCAAGGGCTACCCAGACGCTTTCGCCTTAAATTACTGACGTTAACTTTTAAGTTCTATAACTTAGTGCAGGAAAAATGGCTTAATATGAGTGGCGAAGGAAGATGAATCATTTTTAGTACTCGTAGTATACGTTTTGATGCCGATGGTTTTTTGAGGCGAAGTTTTAACAACGCGTGTTGATGGTGGAGTGGTAGTAAAAAATAATATTCGCTGCCTTTGAAATGAGGTTATTGATGGACTCGGGCTATTTTCCATCTGGTTCGTTCATTGTTTTGGCCTTTATAATACTGGCCTGGTATACAGAGAAACAAGGAGTATGACTCATCTCACCAAGGTATTTCACCAACACATTGTCGTTGAAAGCTGCGGTGGACTATATTAAGCAACGATTCTGAGCTGATGGTATGGCTTCTTCTTATTAGCGTGTCAAGTCTAGACTGAGTCGGCCCAGAACTTGGCTACGTATTTGGCGCCAATAGGTAGGTATATAATAACCCAACACCAATACCTATATGTCGTAATTACTTCATCATATAATAATAGGTGGAGCACCGCCGTGTTCTCGCAGAGGCGATCGGCAGCGGCGGCGTCCTTTCGCGCCCGGCCCTAGTTCAAGCCATGGTCCGAGGCGAGAGGGAGTGGGAAGCAGTGACCTTCTTCTGCGAAGTAGTCATGCTAGCGAAGGAGGTGGCGGGACGGCTGAGGAAGAGAGCCTCACGTCCCAGCCGCCGCGGGAGACGGTCCGGGCGTCGGGAGCCGCGTGACGACTCCCGGCCACCGTAGGCGCGGGCCTGCGGGTGGAGAGTAATGGGTAACCCTCCGTCCGATCAGGACCAGGCCCGTGCCGGACGGCGCGTACGTGTTCCACGCGCGCCTCAAAGAGATGTCAGCAGCAAGGAAGGGCCCGAAAGGGCCGAAGCCTGCCGGGGCAGCGGGATTGTCCGAAAGGGTTACCGCTACCCCGGAACACAAAGGGCTAAGGAAGGAACACGGGTGGGTTTTAGTCAGTAAGAGTCTGACACTCCCTCCTGCTCCACCCAGAGCGGGAGGGGTCATTTGATGATTTCCCATCCTCAAAAAAAAAAAAAAGTGTTGCAATGACATTTGTAAGTCCAATCTATAACTTTGGTATACAATTTTATTGGCCTAAAACCGCTACCAAGCATTTGACAAGGTAGACTTTATTATACATATTTGTAAATGTCTAAAGTGCGTTACAATAGTCACACTGTATTTCTGGATTCCTATATTCAGTCTTTACAAGACTCAAGTATTTTTTAATGATTTAAAAACCTTTTAACAATAAACCGATGTACTTGTAAACACGTTTATTATCACGGTGGTGAGGAAGATGAGAGCGGCAGGATGACTGGACCAAAGTAATATGGATATCTGAATGAATCGCACTTTCATTGATGGAGATCCAGAAATATACTGCGCGTGAGTCGGTGCCCGCTGCTGACTGTAGATTTATGAATTTGATAGAGGGTTCCGAATCTAAATAATACTTCATAATCATCATTTTATCAAACCATTGCGAATACGCACGAAGTCATGCAGGGGATATCAAGAGTCATCACATATTTGGTGGTAACTATGAAATGGTGAAGTTCGCCGTTTGTTAAAAAGCTAGTAGGTATCACAAAATATGACAACTGTATTTAGGTTTCACCTTGGTTAAGACCGAGATGACGAGTAATAGAAAAGTAAGGAAAAAAAGACATGTTAGGCCGACCCAAAATTAATTGGGATCGCAAGAGAATGATTGTGGTACCCTTGTATGGTAGAAGCACATAGTTATTGGAGTACAATATTAGCAACAGATTATTACAGATGAAGCAGCTATTTAGATGACCAAAATGAATGAATAAATTTTAGTCGACGTCTCTAACCTTCTTTAGTCTACATTGTCGGAAGATGAAGTGCCATGATTATCTGAGCGCATTTCCTACCGGTCACTTATTGTTCGTGTTTCAATAATGCGCTGAGCAGACAATGAATATTGTCTTTTACGTTTAGGATTGATTTAAATGTTCTGTACAACTAATCTTGTGATTTGTACTACTACTCAATATTGTCTTGAATAATTTCGAATAAAAAAATATAATGTCTTTTTTAGACTGCTGACTTTTGAAGTATCAGAAGGTGTTTTTATATCATAATCCTACTTCTTATCCTACTAATCCTACTAATATTATAAATGCGAAAGTTTGTGAGGATGGATGGATGGATGTTTGTTACTCTTTCACGCAAAAACTACTGAATGGATTTTGATGAAACTGTACAGTAATATAGCTTATACATCAGAATAATACATATGATACTTTTTATCCCGATATTCCCACGGGATCGAAACTTGCGCGGGTGAAACCGCGGGGCGCAGCTAGTCATATATAAACTGATCATAATCATTACGATCAGTTTAATTTCATTTATCATTAAATCCTTTAGTGTACAGTTTAGTATAGTCTCCATCATCATCACCATATTTCTGTCCTTGTAGCATGTTACATGAAGTCAGCGTAACACGTTTTATTCTTCCATTCTCCCCAGTCAGCCACCACGCTATCATGCACTCCCTTCTCTTTCATATGATTTCTCACATAATCCATCTTTTCATGCTTTTTTGGTCTCCGTTAGAACAATTTCTATTTTCCAATAAATATCATACTTATCCAATAACACTTAGGTAGGCACACTTACTAGATCCACTGAGTTATTCTAATGGCCACCACTGGTGCCTGTTTTAGTGGTGGCCGTTGGGAGTATACCGATCCACTTCTTGTATAAGCCATTCCATTTTAATATAACAAATACCAGTTAGTAATATTCGCACTTTAGAATAGAAATGCAAATGGAACCTCGTAACTGAGAAGTGACAATAACAGATATTGTTCTATCTGATTTTCCGGGTAGCTAACCATCGGCCGTTGGAAGCGATCAGGCATAAAATCTTAAGTTTATTATAAGAGAAATTGTTTATTAAAATAACAGTTGTAAATGCTATGTTCGAAGACGAGGAAGACATCTTTCGTCAGTCAAATGACACGCCAGAATTATATGATGCTAATTTTCAGAGACTTATTTTTGCTTTAGACATTAAAGCCGATGAAACTACTGGATAACATATATCACGTAATAGAGGAAAAGATAGTGTTAATGACACAAAAAGACCATGAAGAATCACCGAAGCAGCTGTACTGTCACACCTGGCTACCAGATATTTATGTAAATAGTTCACCCTGATTAATAGCAAAGAAAATGGGCCAAACGTTGACTGTCCTCTACTAAGTAACTTCCGCTGAAATTAAGAGGCCTCATTACCACATACTTGGGGACTGACGAAATTATATTCACTCACTAGTTGGCTGAAGATACAGCGGTATTGCAAAACGATGTAAAGGACCTTTCATTCAGGGAATTCTGTTCGAAAGACAGAGATGCAGATATAGATAATTGGAAAGAGGAAAGGGGATGGTAGATGTCCTTAACTCGATTCTTGGCAATTGTCCACCGGAAGGCGGCTTTTAGCAATAAGACAGCTTTGAATATGAAACTGAAATACAAAGCCGGTCCATTCAGTTGGTTGACGAGCACTGTATGTAATTGGCTCGGAAAGGTCAATCAATTGCGTTCAATGCAAGGGTTGATCTTTCTATTTGTTATTGTCCTATAGGATTACTATCACGTAGTTTCTAGTCAGACTTGTTTGTAGTTTTTAGTTGGTTGGTTCTGATAAGATGTGACTGTGAAGTGTGAATGAGAATTTGTAAATGAATACAGTAGATATTGTCCACATTCTTCTACCCGCTGCCGAATATATATGAGATGTCAAAACTTGTACGGCTAACAGATTTATTTTTATCAAAACTCGTCGTTTTTGTTTACGTTTTAGAAATAAAAACGTTGCAATATTGTTTTGATTGTAAACTTGATTTATAACGAGCCAAAGTCACAGTCAAAGTGCTACTACAAAGATGTTTTCACATCAAACGCTTGTAAAGTTGTTTTTATAACATTGCGTGCTACTACCAAATACATTTTAAGTCGCAATCAATCAGGCTTTGTCTGACTCCTCTATGGAATTTTAAATTGGATTCCTGTTAACAATACAAGGATTAGTGTGTTCGTACTTTTGTCCGACATTGTACATCTAAAACTGATGTTACCCATGCGTGTTACTACCGCATCGATTAGTTTGACAACCACTGCTGGTTTAGTTAAAGCGATCATTTGACAATGTCAAAGAGAATAAGTAATGTAAGATGTGTTTATGGGACTTATCGTTTTGTACAGGGTGCTATAATTCCAGAAACAGTATTTTACAGTGTCGATCGCTAGCTTCAATGGTGTTTAGGATTATATGTTATTTATGGGGATTTTGTAGATGAGTCGGTAACGTTTTGTAGTTTCAAAACCTGTTTTTATGGGGGACAGATAAAGTTGGAACCATTTAGTTGACAGATTGATAATATAAATTGAATTTTGAAAGATACGTAAGTGTCATCACTATAATAGATGTGGTGCATCTAATTTGGGATTTATTGTGGAATTAGTGGAAGTAGTAAGATTTTTGTGAGCCAAAATAATTAAAACAGCTGCTGAAACTTACTGGGGAACTAGAAGATGTCATTGCGCCAGTCTTATACCTAAGGATTATGATAAATCTTAGACATTATATTGCTAGATTAGTATTTTGAGTAAATAAACTGGATTATGAATAACAAAGCATTAAGGCCCTCGCAGACGGTCGCAACGCGATTCTAGTAGAACAATTTCCATGAACTTTTCATATAAATTTTTCTACTAAAGTCACGTCGCACTGTCGTGTCGTGCCTGTATACAGGAGCCTTAAAAATCCAGCCATGATTGTTGAGGGACATAATTCTATTGTTTAATTAGCTTCAGTTTCACCACTACGTGAAAGGTAAGTAATAAAGTATTGATAGATGACAAAAGCTGTTACCATCGTCATATTATAGTGATTCATTGCCAGGCATAGGACTCTTCGCTCTTGCTTGAACTTGATCAGTACTTAGCAACTATTTTCATCCATTTACCACCAGCCACTTCGCAAACAACATCGCTTAACCTAGCCTGTTACTAAACCCCACTGATCGGATTATTCTGTAAAAATCTCACCATGAAAACGTAGGCTGAAGTGACCTTATGTGAGCTGTCATTCAGGAGAGCAGAGGGGCAATTCTCCTAATTTTAAGAACGTTCACAGTCAAAAATACCTCTAACATCCCTACATTTTTGACAAGATTCTGACATTTGTTTGTCGCCGAGATGAGACTGCGACTAGATTGTGAACGTTGTTTTATATTACGAGAATTGGCCTTCAGTTGTAGCTCAATGGCCGCGACTGTTCGAACCCAGACAGGCGTTTTATTTTGTGTAAAGTATTTCATCAGCACTGCTCTCAAAATGGTGAAGGAAAACATCGTGAGGAAACCTAAAACTCCTAGAACCAAAAACTCGAAGACGCGAGATATCTACTAACCCGTACTGTGCCCGCGTGGTGGATTACGGCCCACTCCCTCTCACCGAGAGTACGCCTGTGTACCAGCAATGGGAACATTACAGGATGATTATGATGAGCTTTATTCCAGTTCATGCTAGGGATCGGCACTATTTACAGTTCACTTCATCTCAGTTTTCAGGGTGAGACTTTTACTAGACCGACAGATCAAGATAAAATTTCTAATCCCATCAAAAACCAATACCCAGTGGGCCTCCAGTTCAGTTTCCGGCTCATTGACATATCTATATAAAACATCCGATACGAAAAGTGAGCAATAACTAAAAAAGTAGCAGCAACACCAAGACTCCTGCAAAAGCTTTTACCGAAGAAGTCGTAGTAAAATATTATGATGCACATAAAGAGTGTACAATAAGTTACAGCACTCGCTCGATTATCTCTTATTTGTTTGTGTTTTATAGCGGTACTGCTCTCCGTTTTATAGCTTTTCGATATTATTTCGCGTATTTTTTTTCCAATGGGCTACCGCGACGCTGTTACTCTATATGGACAGACTACCATGGATAAGACTCCGAACGACGACGAGGAGCTTGTGGGTAAATATTAACAGCCGCGTGGGTCGACCGTAGGTTTAACTACGCTTGCCGAGGTCGGTCCCGCGGTCCGGGACCATGAAAACCCCTCCGTGTCTCGGAAAAGACGTGAAACCGTCTCTCATTTGTAGATGTGTGACGTTACGGGTGGTCAGAAGCCCGAAAGTCTGATAACCAGTCTTAACCAAGGGGTATCGTATTACCCAGTAACAGGCTTGTGGAGGACAGATAGGCAGTCGCTCCATGTAAAATTCTGGTATTCGGCTGCATCCAGTTTGACTGGAAGTCGACCCCAACATAGTTGAAAAAAGGTAAGCAGATGATGATGATCATGGATAAGACGCCAAACCAACCAATAAAATGGACAATCGAACGTCGTCTTTAAGTACCATATGACCGTTATGGACGAAGTTACTAGATTATGCCTCAAAAGGCAGCGTTTATAGCTGTAAACGGTGGTGTAATATTGACTGTATCGCAATCGAATAATTGTTTATGGTCTCAATTTTATAGTGTCATGTTATTGTATTGCTTATAGGCCAATATGCAGTTTAACTATACTAGTTTGAAGATGGTAAAAATTTTAAGAATTTTAAGAATAGCATTATTCTCCTGTCTTGTCTTGACGATCAATGCGGGATTAAAAAGATACCTAAATCAGTCAAAAAACTGATACTAGCAGAGCTGTCTTCCCAGTCTGCGCTCAACGAGTTTGAATGACAACGTTATTACAAAATGGCTGCCCTTTTGTGACAATCGACCAGTTTCATCCAAAATTAAAGCACCAAAAAGTCGTATCTTCAAATGTCGAACGTCACAACGCACTGTCCTCTCCACAATACCACTTGGGCCTATCGGGCGTTTGAAAAAAAAAAATGTAAAATCACCCCTCGGCCATAGAGTGCCATAAACTAGTCGGGCTTGCGCGCCAATTAAATATGAATGTGCTGGCCCACTCTCATTACCACGTAAAATTTTTAGTTGAATCTACCCTCTTTTGATATTGTGTTATACGATATTGGATAGGTCAGTTGTGTAAATTATTGATTTGAGATATTGGTGGAGCAACGATGTAATTTGAAGAGAATGGGATTGAAGGAAAGAATTGGTATTTTATGTCGTCTTTTGAATGAGGGTAGTTTGTTTTTTTGTGAAACTTCAAGGATTTATCTTTTGCTCAATAATTATTGAGTTGTAATTATTAAAAAATAATAATATACATGTAAAGGTATATTTTTTAAACAGTCACAAAGCATGAGTGACTTAAAAAATAAAAATTGCAATGTGGTATAATAATATAATTAATGACTACTTTTTGCTTTTAATAACAGGTAAATACGAATTCTTTTGATTATCTTTATGGAGACAGTAGACACCTCTATAGTAGATTTTTACTCAAAAACCCCACCTCTAGATAGCAAGTGTTCTTAATACCTATAGCCAACCAAACTACATTTACTCACACTTTAGCAAAAAATCGACCTTATTACATCAACGAAGTCCTATCTACAATTTCAAGAACCGCACAATTAAATTTTGTCGAGATATACAGGGGGTGTGATAATTGCGAAGTGAGACAAAGTCGCTTCAAAGGTATTGTGGAGGTTTGTATAGACTTTACAGGCCCTTAAACATTTGAGTTGATGTCAACCACATTTTGTCGTGCCGTAATTATGATGCGCCTCTCAATGGGACACGTGTACAATGCATCTTACAAAACGACAAATTAATGAGGTCTTTTTGCGATAGTTGTTTTAACTTTAAAGTATTGGTACCTACTACAATACTTAGTTTTAGGGTTCCGTACCCAAAGGGTGCCAACGGAACCCTCTTACTAAACCTCCGCTGTCGTCCATCTGTCCGTCTGTCTGTCAGCGGGCTGTATTTCATGAACCGTAATAGGTAAACATTTGAAATTTTCACTATAACAACAAAATAAAATAAAGTTTAAAATTGAGGTGGGGTCTCCACACAGGAAACGTGTATTTTTCGGCGTTTTTGCGTTGTGGTACGGACCTCTTCGTGTGGGAGTCCAAATCGCACCTGTTATTTTTAAATAATGTATGTATTTAGTACCTCATTACACTCCTTATAGCTTTCGCGGTTTCCTTAATGAGTGATTGTTGTCCGTTAATTACCTGTTTTTCGACCTTCGTTTTCATGGTGATGCTTTGAACAGATATTCTTAACAGGACTCTGGTGTCATTTTTCTGGGATAAAGACATTTTTTTTATTTAAATAACTCTTTCTTCTTTATAAAATGTGTCTTTTATGGTTGATAAAGAACCATTATTAAGACATAATAAGTAATAGTCACATAATTATAACGTTGTAGAAGAACGTCCAGTGCTTCAGAAAACACTAGGGTATACATAAAATATCTAAAGATATTAAAAAACTCAAGCCATTTTAAAACTATTCTACTGAGTATAAGTACCTTAAGAATAAAAAAAAATGACCAAATTTGTTTTGTAAAATTCTGAGTGAATTGAAGCTGCCTTTCGTGATTGTCTGTTTGATCATACTGGTCGTATTAAGTTCTCAACGGATATTGATGCCGTTTTCACCATCATTTATAGAACTTATTATGTGTATCATACACTAATATTAAACTTACATATTAAAATAAAGAAATTTGGATGTTTTGTCAAGTCGTAAAAACCATGTGAATAAGGGGAGGAACACTAGTAAAGAATAAAGCTACCATTCAGCCTTAAATTGAACCTAAGTGCAATCTAGTTACGAACCTACCTAGATATCTCCATCATTATATACAAACTGTCATGTCACAACAACACCTATATACCTACCCTTTCAAATAAAGGCGTAAACACACCCAACTAATTACAAATCAATACAAAGTACCTAACGCTAGATTGTATCGTTATAATCTGGCGAAGCTCGGCGACTGTCAAGATCTCAACAAAACCGAAGTCAGTGGTATAAAAGTGAATGATTAATGGCTTCTCACATTAGGTTGCGGATACACCCTCGTGCGGGTGTGGGATGTGGAGGTGCGTGTCGAGCCTTTGAACCAACGGAAAGTCAAAAGCGAGATGTTTTAGCGATATATTACATAGTTCCACAAATAACAATTAACAAAAAGAATAATATCAATTTAATCTGAAGTCTCCTTAGCCTTTTCGTAAATATGAGGGGTCAGCTTCCAGTCTAACCAGGTGCAGCTGAATACCAGTAATTTATATGGAGCGACTGGCTATCTGACCTCCGCAACCCAGTTACTGGGTAACACGATACTCCCGCAAATATTACATAAATATGATAAAACCATTTGCTGATTTCAGAAAGTTCTTCAGGACAGTAGCAACTTCGCCAGTAATTAAGACTACATGCCTTATTAAGAAAAAAATATTGAAATAGATCCTATACATCTACATACCTAAACGTACATGATTCCTTTAATCTTCTCTTACTAAACTTGGCAATTAAGAGGAAATAAAAATGGTCGGAGAGACTTTTGAAAAATTCTAAGTAAAAAGTCATAATTCGCGGTTTGGCTCTCGCCTATTTCCGCCTCCAATATTGGACCAATTTATAAGATATTTCATAAACTGAATAAGAAGGATATGTACTGTGTCTCTATGTTTTTCTTTTTTCATTAATAGTTGCTAAATTTGTACATACACTAGGCCTCTGTTGACAGCGGCTTAAATCGGTATTTTTTGAGGGTTCTAGTGCCTAAAGAAATAAAGTACTAGGGACATACAAGTAGTTAATATTTATTATTCTGTAAAAAATCATTTCTTCATGGTCATTAACCATAAAGAAAGGTGAGAGCGTTTCTATGGAGAAAAGACCACACGCATTTCCTCATAATATAATGACACATGATCACTGCATTTTCGTAGGAGGTGTCATTCCGTCGTTTCTATCCAAGGGAAGAAAGTGAGATTTTAAGATTGTGTGAACCTATATAGGTATTTGCAATTAATCTGTACTTTTCAATCTAAGAAAGAAAAGTATATTTATTAATAGAAAAATAATAATAATCTCACTGTCCAACGGCAGGGCAAACACCTCTCCTTGTACAGAAAAAGCACGAAAATTGAGCACCACGGTTGCTTAAGAGGGGTTGGCATTGGCCCCGATTCTGTTGTTCACAAACTGAATTAAGTTCAGTGCATCTTTTTCTTTCTATTTCATTACGAAAAGTACAGGAGATAAAATATTAGTTTAGTCCTGTCAAATTAGATAATTCATAGACAAGTTAGACGAGATTAAAAAAATGGCTACTAAAAGTACGTCAAATTACGTCAGACGCTGACAAATTTGACAAGACTAAACTAATATTAATCTTCTGTCCTTTTCATATTGAAATAGAAAGAAAAAGATGCACTGAACTTAAATTTATTTTAGTTTGTGAACAACATTATTAATCCAGGTTTCCTCGCGATATTTTCCATTACCGACAGACGTCAGTAACATCCAAAATAAAGTCAGAAAATTTGTGGAGAAAAAAACATTATTAATATTGTTCAGATCGCTAGTTTAGCGGCCCACTTTCTTTAACACGTCAATCGATTTGAGAGTGTAAACAGTAGTCGCCCTTTGTGCCTACCTCCTTTCCTCTACGGCTTAAAACAAGCTGTACGAGCTGTATCAGTTGCTAGCCTACTGTTAGTTGCTAAACTGTTTCTTTGTTCATGCTTGGATCGATGTCTTCGATGGGGCAAGATTGATACAGGACGAGTATGAAATATTTTGTAATAGCGTGAATATTCATAATTTAAAATTGTACGGTAATGATGAGATAAGATTTAACAGCTTTTCTTTCCATTGTCAATCAATCTGTCTAGCTTTTTCTCAACTATGTTAGTGTTGGTTTTCAGTCTAACCGTATGTAGCTGAATACTAGTATTTTACATGGTGCGACTGCCTATCTGACCTCCACAACACAGAAGATCTTCTTTCAAAGGTACTAGATCAATATCTAATAAAAACATCAGTCTTAAAAACATAATATTGATGTTTGGACTTAGTATAGCATAATCAGCCTATAATGTTCCCACTGCTGGGACACAGGCCTCCTCTAGGTAAGAAGGAGTTGGCGGTACCTAATTCACCACACTGCTGGTTGATAGATGTCACACGTCTTCGAAATTTTGGTTCTAGGACATGCCGGTTTCCTCACGATGATTTCCTTCGCCGTTTTGAAAGCTGTGGTGATAAAATAATTTACACAAAGTAAAGCGAACGTCTGGGTTCGAATCTATGGCCTACAACTCGTAAGTCGCGACTGTGGGCTATCACTGCTCTTGTACTAAGTATACCTAATACCTACTAATGGGTTATTTTTTTTATTTGACAAAAGAAATTTTACTAAAGTATGTAATCCTAAAAATTGGTTGTCTTAGTTTAGTTGTATAGGTGCCTCCCCAATATGAATGTTATTTATAAATAATATTAACGATAAGCCCAACATAAAGCACTGTTTTAAAATTCATCCAGCCAGCAATTTTTGAGATGACCATTGAGATCAAATTTGGACATACCTAAACACAGAACATTTTTACCTAGATTTTTTATATTATTATAAAATTATACACTAATATAAAAAACAAGAGATCAAAAACACATAATACAGCAGCTATTTACGGCATATAATAAGTATTAAAAATTAAATATGAATATAGATATTGTAATAGGTTCAGAAATACACGTTGCACGAGTATACTTTGTCACTAGTGTCATAATGGATTTAAAAATAATCGGTTTGTTTAAATTATTTGTTTTCTACGTGACTTTGTGTTAATGTTTGTTCTTTCTTATATATTATGATATATTCAATATTGTATTGATATATATTCTTCGTCCTCGAGGTCATTTTAACTTTATATAAATCATAAAATTTATTATTTTTGCTCTAGGTTTTTAGTTTATTACTGTAAAAATGAATTATGTCTGCTACTTTTAATTCTTTGGTGATTAATAGAAACTAATAAAGTGTAGTTTATTTTTGTGGTATTCGAAATATTTTTGTAAAACTGTGTCGTTAATAATGCTGAAATGAAGTGTGGAATTGACATCGGTATGCGAGGATTTTGAGATTAGGACTCATGGTATTATTACACATAATAAGTATTTAAATAATGTGATCTAACTGTCTTTTATATAATATTGATTGAGTTTACGTCGCTGCAAAAAATGCAAGTTCAATTAAAAATACAGTCATGTATTATTTACGGATGTGGTATGATAGTTCATACTCAAAAAAAATTACCTACCTAGTACCTACTCGTCATTGGAGAATAACCCAAATTTGACAGTTTATGTTTAGCAAAATTATCAAAGAATACCTACACCCTGTATGGAACCTGTATCACAATGTCTTTTCCAATTAATTATGAGTTGTTTAATTTTTAAAACGTTTAAGAAAATAGTTTATCGGTACGTTATTAACATTGTAAGTACTTGTCTTTTTGTGTATCCCTAGAGAAAGTTGTTGTTTGCACATTTGTATAACTCCTTATGTTCTATTTATTAATAACTATCTGACCCGGCGGACTTCGTAACGCCATCGAAATCAGTCAATCCGTTCTCGAGATATCATCAAAAAAGCCGTATCGTACAAAATGTATGAGAAAATTAATTATATTTTTTTTCGATGTTTTTTATTAGATATTCTACTATTCCGGGCGGAGACAAATCCAAAAATCAAAGATCATAAATATCGGGCCAGCCATTCTTAAGTTATAAATGGTGTAACTAACCCCACTTTGTTGTATGCATATAGATATATAATGTGTAATTGTTTGTTCTTCCGAATAAATAAAATAAAAAAATCTAATAAAATACATTATTTTACATAATGTGCGATCATCTATCAGCATCATATACAAAATCTATCAACAATATAAATCTAAACAATAGATTTTCCTTCTAACAGCTCATCTCGTGAAAGTCACCACGCAAGCCAGATGACCGCTAGGTCAGGAGCTAGGCAGTAAATCCGAGAACTTAATCATTGACAACAGATAATATCATAAGTCATAAATATACTCGCTAATTGAGTGTCAAGGAGAATAAATATGACGATAAAATTTATTTCAAATTGTGTTAACGTTATTGTGCATTTCAGAAGTAAGGCCTTTTCCAACTATACTAGTGTCGGCTTCCAGTCTAACTAGATGCAGCTGAATACCAGTATTTTACAAGGAGCTACTGAATATCCACAAACCAGTTACTGAATAACACGATACTCCTTGGTAAGACTGGTTGTCTGACTTTTGGGTTTCTGACTACCCGTAACGACTGTCAAAGATCCACGAATGAGAGCCAGGACCAATGGCTTAACATACTCCCCGAAGCACTGAGGGAGGGGTCCGATATATTATGGATATCCATCCACGAATCGACCGCGGCCGCGGCAAGCGTAGCTTAATTGTTCGATCGACTCGTGCGAATTTTGCGTGTAATTTCAGAAGTGATAACGGCGGCAAATGGTCGTAAGTACTCAAGCTGGTTCAAAATCTGGTATATTCTTAACCGACTTCGAAAAGGATCAGGCTTGCAAAATAAATAAATATACTGGTAAGTTGGTAAATGTTCATTAAATCGAAAGTATTTTGAACATTTTTGAGCAAGAGAATTTGCCATCTGGTGTAATATTTTTTTATAGATTTGCTGACTGGCTTTTCATTGGGCTTGCATGTGCGTTAAGTGGTGCTCGAAAATGTAACAAAAATATGCTTCACATTTTCTGAAAATATGAATGAGCACACATGGATGGATAATCATGTCGTGATCGAGGACGTCTTTTTTTTGTGATGTGTATAAATTATAATAAATATCAGCTAACTCCTCTTATGATTCCTAGAGTGTCCTTAGTTTTTCTTGCCAGTTCTTCTCCATAGAGATTTACGTTTTGGAATGAGCAATTAGCTTCAGCTTTTTGACTAACTAACAGACTCTTTAAGAATTCAAAAGTGCTTGTAAATGGTTTATTTAAAATAAATGCTTTGAGTTTGCTATTGTTCTATAAATAACGACAAAAACCTAATTTTATCTCTGGAAAAATTAGAAAAGTAACTTATTTTAAAATTTTCAAATAAATACCATGAAAATAAATAAAACATCATGAAAACATTTTATTAAAAATATACCGAACAAGGTCACCAAAAAAAAACAGATAACTGTTAGTATCAAATATCGAATTGTAGACCGTTATTTATAACTAATAGTGCTACAATAACACATAGCTTAACACATTTACATATTTTATACTAAATTATTGATATAAGCTTTGATTGTTAACCCGGTCCGTAGTCACGACGGTCGTTGCGACCCGGAGTTACAATTACAATAAATTAATCCGGGACGTTTTGTTAACAGCCGTTTTAGTACCGATCTTAGGGTCATTTTTGTACCGGTGACAAGAAGACCGCACTTCTAACACTGGATTTATGCTAGCTTTTGTAGAAACACTGACGTTTTGTTTTTATGAATGGATTAGATAGGGATCCTTTAGTGATTGTAGGTAGAAATTAATTTGCTACTATCTGAATATGACTTACTTTAAATAATACACATCTTTTAAACATAGTAATGATAATGGTGTTAATAATAATAATTAGATGTCCAATAATATTTTGAATTATGATTTTAATAACTTTGTCATATTTATATATTCATGCAATAGATCCATAATTCCAGTTTATTATAGGTGTACGTCATGCAATCATTTATGACTTTAAGTGACAGTTCAAACAGCTTTATAGTAAAAATAAACGTAAAACAGCTTATTTTTATCCACATTTCATTATCTGCCACAACTATTTTAATTCCCACGCGGAACCACAAAGTTTCACAAATATTTGGCCTCACAACGTCACAGTCGCAATCAATTGTCCTTGCGACGACTGCATAAATTTCGCGGTACTAAGCACGTCTCTAATTAACCCTAAACAGACGCTGTGCCTCGACCGAGGACGTAAATCACGAGGCAACACAGAATGCCTCGTTGTCTTTAATTGAGCACTGAACTTTATTTACGCACTTTTGTTTGTCTGCGCGTACGCGGTTTTCTCAAGTTTACTTTATAGAAAAAATGTGCTTTGAGAAAAAAACCTATGAATTGACACGAGATATTATTATAAAAATTGTAAATTCAGTATGCTATGACTAATTATTAGATGGCAGCGCGTAAATAATTTATAACCTGTTATTAATTTACATGACTACGTATGGAATATTAATTTATTAAAATATATTAATTTCTCATTTGTTGTTTTGTGTGTTTTGTCTGATGAAAAATCTTGTAAATATCAAAGATCGATAATATTATAGTCACTCTTTTCATTAAATACTTATAGGTTTCCATTTTTTCGTTATCAAATGTAAATGGAATGTCTCTCGGTTTAAATATTTCAGCGTTTTATAAAGAAAAACACGACAATTGATCCAATAAACCACTCGTCTTAAAATAACCCGCTAACAAGGAGCGACATAATGAAACGCGAACGCTAGTAAATTTCCTTATTTCACTGGGAAAAAATTCAAACGCAAAAGTTCACAAGGATTTGTTTTGAGCGGGCAAATTTGTGGCTTAAAAACGTCCACAGTACTTTATTGTTATAATAAAATTTCGCGAAATTATTTGGCACTTGTACCGGACCTGATTTACGCGTGGCTTGCCGCGGCGCCTCGTTATACAGCGCATTTTAAGGGTTATTTAGCTACAGCAACATAATGCAAACAGGTGCTGTTGTTTTTATTTTGTAATTGTTGTTTCTTACATGTGTTTGTAGTAATTCTGCATAGTAATTACTGTACTTTTTTACAGGGTGTTTTCGAGTAGTCATTAAGTTTTTGATAATTTTATCGACGTAGACCTGTAGGTACTCTATTGCGTCGTGAAAGGTTACATTCTTCAACCAAAGGTTAAATACACCTTTCATTATTTCATGTTACATTGTTTTATCTACACACATCAAAAGTGTCTAGGGATCAACATATATTTTTGCAATAACTTTTCTCCTGATTGATATTAATTAAAATTTTCTTTAAGGATTCATCAAATAAAGTGTTTTCGTTTGTCACAGTAACGATAAACCAAGTCACCTTTGCATTAATAAAGAAATTTGCCATTTTCCTAATAAAGGGATTTTTGACATTTGAACCACTAACACAAAAGTTCGAAAAAAAGACTGAAATAACAGTTTTCTCTAAAATTTTATTGGGTAACTTAAACAATTAATAATCCGTGTTTCTACCGCGAACACTAACAACACAAGAACATCGGTTTGGCATACTCAAAATGAGTTCATCCAAATCACGCTGTGGAATGGCCGCCCATGTTCGTTGCAACAACAAAAAAAGGTCTTCTTGCGACTGGATACCCTCCATATTCGGCAGAGCTCTTCTCTGTAGCATATCCCATGCATGCTCAATCGGGTTCAAGTCTGGCGACTGAGCAGGCCAGGGCAGGACATTGATGTTAGCTGCGGCGAGAGTCTGTCTTACAACTCTTGCGGTGTGCGGTCGTGCATTATCATGCATTAACTGAAATAAGGGACCGATTTGCACTTGTAGAGGAACGATGACGTCTGATACAATCGTCTCAGCATAAATTTGAGCGTTGAGGTTGCCTCTGATCCAAATCAACTCAGTTCTTCCGCCGATCCAAATACCCGCCCATACCATGATGGTTCCACCACTATAAGGATGGACTTCCTGGCAGGATTTTAATCGCTGTTGGCGTCCAGGGGTTCTCCAGTGTCGTATACGTCTTGTATCCGGTCTCATACCAAAACGAGACTCATCAGAAAAGCACACGAAACGCCATTGTTCTTCTGCCCAATTTCTGTGTTCAAGAGCCCATTGATATCGAATCCTACGATTGTGCATTGCTATAGGTGGTACCCGTAGCGGTCTTCGGGAATGAAGGTTCACTTCATGCAAGCGGTTTCTGACTGTTTGGTCGCTAATTAAGTTCCCTGAAGAGTGATGAAGCCTCACGGCTAACATCATGGCGGTTATTGTTGGAGCTCTTCGAGTTAAGATTTGAATGTATCGGTCTTGTCTCCGTGTGGTGCAGCGATACCGTCCTCCATGGCGCTCAGCCACGGTACCAGTGCTTCGGTAACGTGTCCAAAGTCGACTGATAACACTCTGACTTGTATTCAGAGCTAAAGCCACAGTACGTTGCCGGGAACCAGCTTCTATCATTCCCACGGCTCTGAGCATTTCTTCCCTGCTTAAATGACGTCGCCGCTCCATAATAACGTTGGTTTTAATCAGTAGTAGGGAAACAGTAGCACTAATAATGTCTTCAATGCGTTGTATGTTTTTATAGGGAAAATATTGACAGCTGATTTTCATCTTTTACTCGAATTTGATTCACAGTTCCTGATTCAAATTATGAAATGCACCAAAAAGGATCCATATAAATTTATAAAATCATAAATTTATTACAAAGCCACATCTCAATCTCAAGAAATCCGCATAAAAATGCTTGATCCCTAGACACTTTTGATGTGTGTATTTTATCAATCATTATTTTCTTTGTTTTTGTCATGCCTGATATTTCTGGTAACATTTGACGCGATACACGTTGACTTTGCTCGGCTTATGTCACTTCTTGATTAGGTCATAAACAATGCGTTCGATTTGACAAAAATGTTACCATACAGACAAAAAATGTCAAGAAATAGCTTTGTCAAAGTCACGGTTTGTTTGCGTCGGAACGGAAAGGGTTAAGTGTCGAAAGTAACCTTAAAACTCATTCTGTTCAAGTTTTTGGCAAGTCACTCATTCGGCACAATTGCTTTTGAGATATATTTCTTTACTATTTACTGTTTTAACGTGGAACTACGAGCTTCGAAACTTCGGAGCTGACAAGTAAATTTAAAATTGTCTCATAGTTTGTTGCCATAAATCACTTTAGTTGCGAAATTATTTGACATATACTTATATATGTACAGTAGGTAACTTTTTTGTTTTTGTGGATGGGTAATCATCAAATGACCACTCCTGCTCTGGGTGGAGCAGAAGGGAGTGTCAGACTCTTACTGACTAAAACCCACCCGTGTTCCTTCCTTAGCCCTTTGTGTTCCGGGGTGGCGGTAACCCTTTCGGACAATCCCGTTGCCCCTGCAGGCTTCGGCTCTTACGGGCCCCTTCCTTCAGCTGACATCTCTTTGAGGCGTGCGTGGAACACGTACGCGCCGTCCGGCACGGGCCTGGTCCTGATCGGACGGAGAGTTACCCATTACTCTCCGCCCGCAGGCCCGCGCCTACGGTGGCCGGGAGTCGTCACGCGGCTCCCGACGCCCGGAGCGTCTCCCGCGGCGGCTTGGATTCGCTCTAATTAAAAGTGTTCTTCCAAAATTGGAAAATAGGTAGTAGACAGGTAAGTAATATGTCCATTACTTACCGGTCTATTATTAAGTTTTGATAGCTTAGTTTTAAATAAGAACGTTTCAACTTTATTTTATTCGTAATATATATAGGTAGCTAAAACGTTTTTTTTTTTAATGAATGTGGACCCCTATTGTTCCCATGATGATCCCATTGATCAATTGATGTTTTAACCTGGACGGTGGAAACATCAACACTTTTCACAATTGCATGTTACATTTCCACTTTAGGTACCTACACAATTGCATGTTGAATTTCCACTTTACTCAAAAGCCTTTGAACACACGAAAAAATTATAATAAACAAAAAACGAACATAGGTATTTTTTACACCTCTAAGCGACGTATTATCTAAGTAACTTTCAAACTTAACCTATTAACTATGTTTTAGAAGGCCTTCTCGTCTGACTATGATTTTGCAAATCATTGAGCCTAATTAAACGGTTTATTGCATTCTGGTAACCGACTGTGAATGGTTAAGTAATGGTTTAAAATGGCTTTGAAGTAACAAAGGTACAGGCAATTAGGATTTGTATAGAGTTGCAGTTTTTGTGTTTTGAATTTTTAGGTTTTTTTTTTAAATTAAATGTTGATTCTGTAAAACGTGTCTTGTTTTTTATTAAAAGCAACTTATAAGTATGAAAATACTTTGGAGACTAATAACATGAGTATTATGTGGTATGTATGAGTATGTGTCACCACTGATCTCAAAACGGCGAAGGAAAACATCGTGAGGAAACCGGCTTATATCCTAAAACCAAAAATTCGATGACATGTGGCATCTACCAACCCGCACTGGACCCGCGTGGTGGATTACTGGCACCACAGCCCTCTCCGTCTCACAGGCCTGTGTCCCAGCAGTTCCATTATAGGCTGATTATGATGAGTATTTGTGAACAAGTATAAGTTGTGCACCGCATGTTAGCAGAAGGAAAATCGTGAGGTTTTATTTTATCACCAAGACAGTCCTCTTCAGATGTCATCCATGGGAATTTCCTTACGAAACAAATTGATTAAAAGCTTATAGATACTTACTTTTACTGAACATAATTCCTGTCAGTCTTTATCTCTATAAACACAAATTACAAGACAAAACCAATATCGTAAAAGCTAAACCATTTATTTCCTTTTAACATTACGAGTTATAGTTAACAATTTCCATCAATTTCTCGTAACCACAGATATTATACCTACTTGTAATAAACACGAAAGCTACTACTAGTAATCATGCGTGGGAAAAACTTAATTCGTCGATAAGAAAAACAGTATTTTACGATTGCCATTAAGAAAATCGAGCGCTTTAATCGGTAAAATTACATGACTTGGTATAGTCATTGTGAATGACGAGCGCGCGGAATGTCAGTTCTATCTCATTGATATAAAGTTTAAATTATAATGTCTGAAGGCGCGCGCTCGTGTAATGCCAGAACTAGTGATGGGTCGAGAGGATATGCTCACACGGAGAATGTTCGCCAATCGAAAATATTCTGCAATATTTTTTTTGACGGTTTATATTTACGTCACATGGAGAATTTAAAATTGTAATAATTAATATTAATCTCACCTCAGCCCACTGGCCCCCCAGCTAGATGGACCGATGACCTTAAATAGGCGGCTGGGACGGACTGGATGAGCAAAGCCGGCAGGGTGTTGTGGCGCAGCCTAGGAGAGGTCTATGTCCAGCAGTGGATTGCGATAGAATGAGTTGAATGTCACCTTACAAAATTTAAGAGAATTTATGAGAATTTTCTTGGAAATATTTTTTAGAATGTTCTCGCTCAGGAGAATTAAAGTTGTGGAGTAGATTACTTTCATGTCACGTTCACGAAACGTTTAAATGAACTCAAAATTATTAGTATGTTTAAAAAAAAAAAATCGATATTCTCGTAAACTGATTGATATTACTCATAAACTTTCTTCCAAAAGAATATTTTCGGGAACTCAACAGTAATCTCGATAGGCGAATATTCTCATTTCTCTAGGGATTTTACGATAATAGCCACAACTATACCTAATAGTTGTAAGTCATTTACATAATCTTTATCCACGTTAATGTTTTCTCGAAGTAATTAATACCAATAAACGAGATATCAGGTAGCTATAGCAATAAAAATACTAAAGAAACCACTTAATTTTACAACTGTGACAATGTATAGCAGTATGGGTGGGCCGATTGTCTATTTTGGGAGAGAAGACACACGAAACCAAAATGGTAACATAAATAACAAGTTTTTGGACAATTAATATCGGATGCTCCCTTGATCTATCGTTAGATTGCTTTTATATTTAGATTTAGTGCACTTTGAGCGCGGTTTAGATTGCGTGGAACTTTCTTTACCAGCTGTTTTCCTAGTACTGTTGTGGACGCCCAGTTATATTGATGAAATTGATGGTGTGGGTATATCAAGCCTAGGATTAGCTCCAAAACACCTTTAAAACATAATATAATAAAACATCATGCCTGTAACCTTAGAGGGTTATGCATAGGTGTGCCTATAATAACACTCACATTCGCATATCTAGTATTGTATACAATCAAATATTTTCTAACTGAACAGACAGTTGTGCTGCTGGTGAGTTTGTTGCGCCACTTCTTCTCCCCAGCGAAAGCACTAGGAAGTGGTGATGGGCGGGCGTTTTGGGGGGACTGTCTTTTGTAATTTTGACGTTTGAACAGTGCTGATTCTCAGTCTAGTTTAAATAAATGACTTTTGATTTTTTATTTTTATTTTGATTCCAGTTGAATTTAAGTCTCATGTAATAGGGGCGATCCTATTGCTAACAACCCGGCATAAAACTAGGCTCTCTGCTGCTACTAAGAAATTCCTGATGAAAAACCCAATAACACTTTACCTGACCTGGACTGGAAAACGAACCTAATCTGCATTCGCGATTTATATGCCAAAAATATAAACAAATATGAGTTTATGGAAAAATAACTTTAATTCCTACACAATAAAGTTCAGTTTAAGCTACAACTTCAGACATTTTTATAACTTTTTCAATAGTGCTAGTCACTCTGTAGTCTTTTATAACAAGTTGCCAAAGCCGGTTACAGAACTTAGCGATGGAAAGTTCAAAACCCTCATCAAACGTGTCCTTATCAAAAAAGCATATTATAAGATTAAAGACTACGTTGAAGACAAGGTAGTTTGGCAATAATTGCTTCTGCACATGTGGCTTCCCTGGCATCTCATTAACGGCATAACTACATAAATGTCTATTAACTGCTCTCAAATTACGATTTTTATTTAATTTTTACATACTTCTTTGACATTTAATCTTTTTATTATTTGACATTATATAGAGACAATTCTAATCCTCCAACTCTTTTAGTGGTTGTAATGGAAATTATGATCACTTGATTTTAATAGGTTTTTATATTTTATTTATCTTTTTTTGAGTTTTTGATTTTGTAAATGTGAGGACTTTGTAGGCCCTGTAGATTTTAGATCTGTAGATCATTTTTTATTTTATCAAGTACTTGGCACTTGACAGGCCTACGCTGTTCTCCCATACCTACTGTAATTAGAAAACATTGTAAAAGCCAATTATTTTAAAAGAGTAACCGTGGAGTTTCTTGCCGGTTCTTCTCCATAGGAAACGACTAATTGGAACCGTGCACCTAGCTTCTGACGTTTCATAAGTGCCCTTGTAGGCTTATGTACAGGGTGGAATTGAAGTCATGGGCATTATTTTAACCTAAGGCACTACTCACGATACTGATTGCATTAGGGCTATTAATACGCAAATCAAAAATATTATTAATGCAATTAAGGAAAACCTTTAAAATGTAGTAAGTCAAATTGCACAAGGCTTATTATTGCAAATAAACACTTAAAGTAATTAAAACAAAATACTTCGTTAACGCCAATAAATGTTGAAGTATCAAAATCTTAAAGCGCAGTACAGCGCAAAGCGAAATGTAAACAAACATCACCTGCGTGCGCGCGGGTTTTTCCTTACAAGTAATAATAACAATGGGCTAAAAGACATGCCGTCCGGCGGGATTCCCTGAACTCTCTCCGTCCCACTCGCAAAAATACGAATATCACCCCCGCGCGGGGTATGCTTCCCGCCGCAACACGAACCCGGAACCAGTGTCATAACGACTGCGCAGGTGCATTGACGCGTAATTGATTTATTGATCCCGTGACGTAATCGCCGTACTCGCCGCTCGCGTCATACGGTGCTTGGATTGCAGTGTATTAAGTGCTAGAGTAGTAGTTGTGTGTGTGTTTGTGTACACGATGCCTCGACCGCGTAATGTGCAGGCTAGGTACACCAACCAACAATACCCACAAATGGTTGTAATTTACGATCGCACAAGAAATTTAGTATGAACTCGTGAAATGTTCCATCGCCGCAACCCAAACGACCCTATTCCTTCACGGGGTCTCATTCCACCAGAACCACTAAGAACCTGTTGGATTTTTCGTCTTTTCACGTGCCAGCACATGCACAAGCTCGTGGATGAGCACCCGTTTACCCTCTGTCACTTTACCGACAAATAAAGTTTTTTCAAAACAATCCACAAGCTAGGTACGTAAATGTTTTTTTTTTAATGTATGTTAGTTGACGTAGTTTTGACCGTCCTAAGCCGGCAAAGTACGAAGGGAAAGTTGGAATTTATTATGAATCAATTCATTGGCAACTTACGAATATCACGTGAGTCGGGCGGGGTCAAAGAATTCACGCCCAATGACGCGTACGGCGTAGTGTACCTACGCATTTGCTATCGAGAAGCGCAAAGTGTTTGATACTTTCTATGACTTACTACATTTTAAGGTTTTCCATACTTGCATTAATAATATTTTTGATTTGCGTAATAGTAGCCCTAATGCAATTAGTATCATGAGTAGTGCCTTAGGTTAAAATAATGGCCATGACTTCAATTGCACCCTGTATAATAAAATATTTTGATTTTGATTTTTGATTTTGAAATCAACTTAATTTGCCATTAAAATATAGTTGATATTTGTTTAACTTGAAATAATATCAATTTGATACAAGTTTGAATAGATTTTATGTATCACCCAAAATGTAAAGCAGAAAAGTCGTATCTGCCTATAGTTACATAAATCTAGATACATACATAATCAGAGTATAATGTTCCCACTGCTGGGACACTGGGACACAGGCTCAGTGAAATGGAGTCGGCTGTAATTCACCAAACTGGCCTAGTGCAGGCTGGCAGATGTCATATGTCTTCGAATTTTTGGTTTTAGGATATATGCAGGTTTCATCACGGTGTTTTCCTTCACCGTTTTGAGAGCAGTGGTGATGAAATAATTAACACAAAGTAAAGTGTCTGTCTGGGTTCGAACCTATGACCTACAAATTCGTAAGTAATGTAGAACAGCGGTGGCCTAGTGGTACATGAATCAAGATTACATGGAAATAGAAACTTACGGAAAATATAAAATTAATTGCCTTGACACTTAAATAACAGATTACATTAAAATAATTATGTAAACGCATTAAAAAGTAAAAGCAGACATAAAATTAATATTTTCACATAGATACTCTGATGCAATTAATTTCCTTCATAAATAAAATAAAAACTAAACGAATGGGTCTAAATCTGTCATTCGGTGATCTCTTTTCCGTTGACATAAGATTGGTTTTCGTCTGTGATAAATCCTGAGCCGCCCAAGAAGAAAACGTTGGACGTTTTCCGTGACAGAGTAAGGCAAATTGTTATTATATTATTGATAGGCTTCCGTCCACTAGAGTCAACTAGAAATTTATTATAAAACAGGAAATGCTTATAATTTGACGTCGTGTGCATGAAAAATTATATCTTTTGTCACATAACAAATACGTTGTATTAATGATTTGAAACATTCTTGTCAAAATAAATTTTTAATTTAGATCCATATTTTTGTGTGATCCTACAACTCTAATTCGATGTTACACGGTAGTCAAAATTCTGTTAATCTTGTTAAGAATCATATAGTATGATTTCATAAAAAAAAAACTTCTAAGTATACATTATCTTTTTGGAAATATTTAGAATATATGAAATGCAAACATTGCGTCTGGCAGAAACCAAATTTCATGATAAGTTTATCTTTTTTTTGTGAAAGTACTTTGTGCCCCACTAAAAATGTTCTTTGTGGCAAACTCCTGTTTTTCCTTCCAATTCTCTCTATTTTGTACGATCACTGTCCATGGTAAGATGAAACATAAAAAAAAAAAACAATGGCAGTCCTGATGAGATTCTGTGATGGGTTTAAATAGTGCTTGCCATCTGTCATCTATACTAATATTATAAAGAGGAAAGTTTTGTCTAGTAACCAATACCAGTGATTAACAGCGCTGCGAAATTTATTTTTAAATGTTGCAGCATAATGTTGAGATAGGAGCTTTTTGGCCTTTTAGGACTTTCTGTTTCATTTTTCTTTTTTTTTATATAATTTGGCTTTTAATTTTAGACTGTGTTTAGTTTAGTTTGTGATCTTCCTGTACGAGTCGCAATAAATACTTTTTCTTTTCTTTTTTCTTTGTTTATTTAGTAAAGGAAGGTAGGCAGTCGCTCCATGTAAAATACTGGTATTCAGCTGCATCCGGTTAGAATGGAAGCCGACCCCAACATAGTTGGGAAAAGGCTAGGCAAATGTTGATGATCATTATGACATATATTTTATCCAGTACGTATGAACTATAGAGAAATAATGTGTTATTCCGATGAAGACACAGTTTACCAACAAACGGTAGTTATGAAAACTTTAACATCTAATACACAAATATTACGAAACATTACACCATTTCTCATAAGAACACAGATGAAAATACATAATGTCATTCACACAACGTTATTGGTATGTGAAGTGATAAATCCAATAAGTACAAGTTATTTCCGTTTAAACTGTTATTGCTTGCAATATTAGATTTTAAACATATGGGTTTATTCATGTGATATTTATAATAGCTTCATAACGACTAATGCAAACGATAATTTTGTCGAAAGTCCGACATTTACCCAGTTTCAGTTTGATATATTGGTAAAGTAATATCAAAATTATATCGCGCGTTCTGCTTCATTCATTACTGTTTCGTGTATACATTTTGATTGTCATTTATATGAAAATTATTGTAATATTTCTTTATGTAAACTATGAAGGTGTCAAAGTTTTTCGTCTGAAACTACAACTTCTCAGTAACTCTATTCTACTATAGTTTTCAAAAAGAATCAGTTAAAGTAATTTAATTGCAAGTTATTTACAGAACAGCTCAGCTGTTTATAAACGACTAGATGTGACCCGCGGTTCCACCCGCAAAGTGTTCGATCGCGTGGGAATATCGGGTTAAAAGTATCCTTTTTCCTAATCCAGGTCATGATCTACCCATATGCAAAATTTCATCCAAATCCGTTTAGCCGTTTTATCGTGAAAGCGTAACAAACAAACATACATTTTTTCTCTCTCTAAGTACAATATATTAAATAATATAATACATAATAATATTATGAGTTTACATAATGTTTTGATTCATTTATAAGTCAGCTGGTTGATCAACACAAACATAAAGTATTATGAAAGACCAGTCCTGGAAACTACTGAAAGACTGCTTATTATTTTAGCAAAGCAACTTCTGACAACCAAGAAACTGACAGCTCCAAGGTAACAAAACAACACGTTACCACAGTTGAAGTATTGTGTGTCCAATTAGTAAGAGAACGAACCAAAAGCGGGCGTTGTCTAAAAATATATAAAAACACTCTGTTACCATTTGTCACGGAACGCCTTATATTTATCAAGATACCGTTCCGCATCCAATGTACAGGATGTTCAGTACTGTTGATTGTATATGTGCTACAGAAAAACCTGCTAATGTTGAAGTATTTCTCAAGGGCGATATAATGTAGGAACCCAGGTAAGGAGATATAATAAACGGAGACTTACAGGACATAATCAGTATACCGTACCTACCTTCTGATGATAATGGCGAGTGTGGTTTAGAAATACCAGTCTAGGGTAAAGTTCGCAATTTTCGCAACACAGCTAATGGAAAGGCACTTGAAAATGATTAAAAAATGTAATATAGTGCCAAAGATTTGCTCAAGTCAACATTGTAAATGTTGGTCAGAAATACTAGATGATAATATCGCACCTTCGGTAGAACAAGGGCACAAATGTATCCCTTCCTTAAAATTAAAATTAATTGAAAAAAAACTAAAAGTTCTTAATTCTTGTTAACTATACGCCTAAAAAGGATATAGTATATAGTTTATATCATGCAAAGAAGAAAAACTTTCGAGCAATATTAACAGAGCAAGACCTCACTGAATGCAATAAATATCTTAAAATAGCTCTCCTGTAAAATAGCAAAAACTGCAATTATGCCCTTGTTCTACCGAAGGTGCGATATAATCATTTTTGACTTAACGGTGATGAGACAGCTATTGAGAAGGATAAAGATAGTAAAAGCGGAGATGTAAGCGGTGTTTTATTATTATATTAAAGTACTAGCTGCGCCCCGCGGTTTCACCCGCGTAAGTTTTGATCCCGTGGGAATATCGGGATAAAAGTATCCTATGTGTTCTTCTGATATATAAACTATATTACTGTAAAGTTTTATCAAAATCCGTATAGTAGTTTTTGCGTGAAAGAGTAACAAACATCCATCCATCCATCCATCCTCACAAACTTTCGCATTTATAATATTAGTAGGATAGTAGGATAGGATAGTAGGAAGTAGGAAATAGGATTGTAAATCGTAAATGTGGTGATAAAGTTTATATCAAAGATCATGATAGAGCTGATGAAAAGGTTACTGAATATGTTGAAGGCAGGAGAAGTGAAGACATACACATACACATGTTATATTGTTGTTTAATTCCATACATAAAATATTGCTACATAAAAGTACCAGCTAATGGTGATTTATCATTTTCATGATCTAAGTGAGATTCCTAATCATTACGAAAATTAAGAAGAATGTTCTTCCCATAAAAAAACTCATGTCTCCCTCCCTGTATCAACCAGAGCATCCATAGGAATAAACACGGTTAACATTCCTATAAACAAGATTGTTGCAGCTCTGCGCTGATTGATGGATGCACCAGCGCAGTCGCTATTAGTGACGGTTTAAGGGAAAAATAGTTTTGATAAAAAATCTAAAAAAATATATTCCGTTTTAGGAACATTGTGTTTTTAATTAGGTGACGTCGTTGAGATGTATTGTTTTATTTTTAATTTTTACGAATGGTTTTATATTTAAATTTTTTGCTTGATAATATCGATAGGATTTTTTGAATTTAGGAGTACTAAAGTTACGATGACGAACGAAATGAAGGTCTGATAAAGATGAAGTGATGACCGAGTTTAGAGATTACAAAGTATGACAAGAACTTACTTACGTGAAAGTAAAATACAATAATAAAACTGACATGACAGCTATCAAAAACTAAAATCCCAACAAAAAACATATTTTTGTCAGGAAAACAGCGGAACTATTTAAAACGACATTATCTAATATCTTTATTTCAATGGCGCGCATCGTGCATCCAATATATCAACGTGTGAATCCCACAAATGTACCGCGGAAGCGACGCACGCGCGGCTTATGATAATTTGTATTTTGGGAGCTCGTAATGTTGAGAATAACGTGCTTTTTTCTTTTTTTGTGTTAATGCATCTCTTGGAGCATGTTCATGTTGAATATCTACTACAAGTTTTTTTCATATGATAAGGATTAATATCATTTGTTTTTCTGTATGTATGAAAATTAAAATAGAAATCACCAACCCGTCTTGAGTAAGCGTGGTGATCAATGGTCGTCCCTTCTCTATAAGAGAAGACGCCTGTGCCCTGCAGTGGGATACTAATAGACTGGTATTACATTATTTACTTTCCATCATCCATAGTAAGAAATGTAATTGTGTCACGTAGGCCTCCATACACCAGACTTCAATTGACATCCCATTTTTTTAAACCGGATTGTGAAAGCCATGCACTATCAGGCCCAAATTCGGAAACCATGTCATCGTCAACAGCCTACTCAGTCTACTGTTTCTTTAATCGTATGCTATTCGTCTCTAATCTCGGTAACTCTCATCCGGCTGTTACTGTGGATAGTACCTAGTCACCCTGCGACCTTGAAACCTTGTGCAAACATAAAACACGATTCGAAACTGAAAGATTCCATAGGTACTCCACTCTCAACTCCAGTTTCAAATCGAGATTCATACTTGACCCATAATCTAGAATCCTCACAATTCAATTCACTTCTCATTAGCCTCATAACCAAACACAATAAACTATCCAAACTTCTATTGCAATTAGCGGTTGCAGTGTTGCGTCAGAGACAATCGTAGCAACAGTCGGGCCACAAATAGTTGCGAGTGGGCGACGCTCACCACGCTCGACCGGGAGTGGTGACACGGTAAATATTAATATGTTATAATTGTGCATTCATTATAACAGCATATGAGCTGTGAAATGTTGGTTTTTGAAGCGAGAAGTTGGTGACCGAGACATTGGGTCAGTTTAATAACTTAATGATCATAAATTGTTATAACTTCTGTGTGAAAATGTGGAAAAGAAAAATCGAGTTTTTGAAAGTGCACACTTCATTTCGGCAAAAATATCTTTCTATGGGTTAGTAAACTGTACATTTACTTTCATAGTGTCAAAATTTGATTTTTACATGGGGGAAATCAAATTGTGTGATACCAGTAGTGACATTTTTATGTAAAAATCTCACCGTGGAAACTTAGGTAAAGTGAGTTTGAAGTCAGCTGTAGATCCCTAGATTCCCTAGCGTCAGGTAGGATAGCAGCCGATAGATTCTGTAAAAATCTCACCGTGGAAAAAAGATGAAGTGAGTTTTAAGTGAGCTGTCGATTCCCTAGTGTAAAGTAACAGGCTAAAAGCCGATATATTCTATAAAAATCTCACCTTGAAAAATAAGATGAAATGAGCTGTCAATACTGACAATACCGTGCATTAGGTGGGATGACAATGACAGCTCACTCCATGCTCACTTCACCTAAGTTTACACGGTGAGATGGTTAGTTGGTTACAGAATAGCAATGCAGCTGTTTTGAAATGGATGCTGTTAAAGTCGCTTGAGGGAAACGAATTAGTTGTTCTAGTTTGTAAAGTGACGCAGGGACTGCTATCCATCTTAAACACACGCTAATTTGTGAATTCTCCATGAACATTTCGTATAGTTGCAAGATACGCGGAAGACTTGCCCTGTTTCATTTTCTTATTGAAAATACATTTTTTTCATCATTTTCTGCTCAAATTATAACTCTCTATATACTTTATTAGTTATGTGGCCATGCATTAAAATATCAAAGAAAATTTCGAAATAATAACTCGTTGTAACTGCCTCACAGTGCCAACAATACTTGCGGCATACACCTCGATTTACGCGACATCGCCTGCATTCACAAAATATGTACTAGAATCATACGAAATGAAGCAACAAATTGGACGGTAACATACTGGCCTAAATATCGAGTGTTTGTCGACGCGTCTTATTATTCTCTCATAAATGTTTGACGTGTATTTTTCAACGCTCTTCAATATTTTTGAACGGCTATTTTCGTTTCAAGACCGCCTCCTTCGTTTGTGCAAAGATTAGAATAGTGTTGGGATACAGATGCGATATTGTTTTTTTTTATCAAAATGTAAGTATTCCTTTTATCTTTATTAAACCAGAAGAAAACAAACAAGTGAATAGAATTTCTGTACCATGTTTTAATTTAACGCAAGTTTGCTTCGCTTCCCTCTTACTAGTTATGACGTCGATAAGCTTTGCTTTGGTTTAACTTTGGGGAATTTAACGGAAGAAAGCAAACATATAGTGTGAGTGTGGAAGAAAAACAAAGTGTAGGTGCACCTTCACACAGAGTTGGAAATTATAAAATGATACATGTATGTAATAAGTAAATAAGTCAAAAGTCAAAACCATTGTTAGGTAACTAATAACTATGTTAGGTTAAGGAAAATTGTGTCAAGAACAAAATCATAAGCTGTAAGTAGGTAATTTTATTTCAAATTATCTTTTAATTTTTCTTTCACTATTATTTTTCTACAGTCTAAAACAATTTGTCCAAATGATTGATTTGATCGTCATCATCATTATTTCAGCTGAAAAACTTTCACTGTTGGACATAGGCTTCCGCTGCTTCGCCCGTGTCTCGTATCCGCTTTTCGTATCCAGCTGATTCCTGCGGCCTTCAACGGCTCATCTTGGTGAAGTAGCGCACAGGTTATAAGGCGTCACAAGGAGCACCGAATACGGTCCACCTTGTGAGAAGCCTTTCAACCTGCGCCACTACAAATAAATTCCAACGCTACAAATTAATAAGTACTTACATAAAAATCTATAACAAATAAAATCATCAAACGTTTTCTGCCTACGCGACCATCTAAACCTAATATCACTATCTACATTTTCACATGTCAGTCACAGCGTTGTTTTGTGGGCTATTCTACAGCTCTTTATTGTCGCTAGCCCATTGTATATTTAAACAATAACTGGACACTTTATGGCGCCGACGGTTTTTACGATTATAAACTATGCCTACATGTCATCTAGTTATTTTCTTCCTAAATATTTTATTTTTATTGTCCCAAAAGCAAGTGAAACGTGACCACATGATATAATAAATTCGCTTTTTTTGTCATGTAAATCGTAAATAACGCTGAAATTATGGCTGTGTTTAGTGATAATAATGAAAAAGTTTTTCTCGAGAATGCGGTATTTGATTTAGTGTTGAGTTCCCCTCGTATTTTTGTTAATGTGTGGTTTATTATTAGTACATTGTTAATGGCAATTAATGGTGCATCTCAAGACGATAAAAAATGTCGAATGTGTTTAAAAAATTAGGTCTAGCATCTTCTGAAAGTAAAAATATTGATGGGACATTCGATAACAATTTCTATTTTAGGAAAAAAAAACTTAATGGCTAACAAAAGTTTTACCCTACTTACTAAATTTTAGTTACGTAAATTAATAGAAAGAATTCAAATAACAGACATGCAACTATTTGTAAGATTATTAGCGACTAGCAAAAGGGAACAACAAAAGCCATTTCTTCTATTTAACCCCGTTGTTTTGACGTGCCGCTCTATTCTGGTATTCGAGGAATCGCTAACAAATCAGCACCTGTCACTTTTGTTAACGTATCCATGAATATCCGAGCCATTGTTTTAAAAGTAGAAAACAATTCAATCTTCACTTTAAAAAATCTTGTGCTATTTTAGTTCTTCTTTTAAATGGCTCCGCGTATTTTGTTTTAGAATAACTCACGTGTTCAGGACATAGATTATGAACTTTAAGAAGAGTCAAATAAGATTCAGATTTGATATTTTTCTTGTTGGGATGTCAGATGTTTTCTTTTTTTTTAAATCTTGTTGGAAACATTGTTGTCGCCTCTACAATAGGCCTGTACGCGTTGACAGTTGATAATCGAAGACAGACTTAACGAAGACAATGGAATTTTCAGTATTGTTTCAACTGAGTGACAAATTGCCGCAACGTGAATTTTTTCTTCATTTTTCTTGGCACATTGTTCCTTTTCGTCATGAATAATAAAAATAAACAGACCTTTCTTTTTTTTTCTTTTATTCGTTATTTACGGCCGGTGTTAATGTTAATATGATATATGGGATTATTACTTTAGAATAATTTGTACGCCTCCTTGGAATAAAGTGACTTTTAATTTTATTATTTACTGCTTTTGTCTTGTGTGCGAGCTTAACCGTTGTTTTCTCGTTTTTAAGTTGAAAGTTTTACTTGCAGTAATATTTCATCTTGTAATCACAAAATTTTTGGCAGATAATTTTTTGGGAAATATTTTACGAAGATGAAAAGGCTTCATCTCACAAAAAGAATGATGTTCATGAACTTCTATATCTTTTTGACTCATTTTGTCTCGTGGTAGGCTTAATCCCAAACTGTGTTGAGATTTGTACTTATATCATTATTAATTAAAGCTACCTAAATCTCTTATTTTATTTTGGTCCATTATTTTTCTAAACATAGGTACTTTGTCATAATCGTATTGTGTACTTCTTTGAAAGAAAAAAAGAAAGAAAAAAAAAACTGCACGATGTGAGTTTTTTTCTTCTATCTCTTAGTCCCAGTTCTATCTGGTGTCGGGTCTACATGTACTTACAGCGGCGACAGGACGATCTATCCTGGGTTATCATAGGAGTTAGGTTCTGCGTTTTCATCTCCTTCTCGATACTGGACCACCATGTACCGAGGGGGTCTTCCTCTTTCCAGGGGTTTCATAAGGATATTCAGAACAGTTTTTACTGAGAAACTATAATTTCTTATGATTACGTGGCCGCACATCTAAACCTACTTTCTTTTAGTTTGTCCGATGTGAGTGAATACAAAAAAAAAAAACGGTCAAGTGCGAGTCGGACTCGCGCACGGTCCCTACGGTAACTACAAATTTGTCGGGTTCCGTACAAATTTGTATTTGTATGTAAATAGTTTTTCACTGGAATCGTGTCTCGAATATTTTTCCCGTTTTTTCGTTTAAGAAATCTGTAGTTATTTAATTATAACTACGTTTAACAGTGTAAGCAGTTAGGTAATGTACAGCTACATTCACAAAAAAACAATTTGGTAACATTACTGAAGTTCATAAACTATGAAAGCACTGATTATTGCTCTAACGAAAAGATAATCTGGATTGAGGGAAAAACTTAATTTAGCCGTGGGTAAACTATTGTTCCTTTAAGTCGACATAGGTCGTGGTTAGTTTACGAACTGCAAATAAGTTTGTAATCACCAACATTTTTGTAGTGAAAACTTCTTTAGCGGCGCTGCGTATTTTTTTTGGAATGGGTAAAAATCTCTAAACTCGCGTCAGGACACGTGACCTGATCGAGAATTCGTAAGACGGATGGAGAGAGGGCAGGCGGCGCAAGGCGCTTGCGCGAATGTTGAAGTGAAAACTTCTTTAGCGGCGCTGCGTATTTTTTTGGAATGGGTAAAAATCTCTAAACTCGCGTCAGGACACGTGACCTGATCGAGAATTCGTAAGACGGATGGAGAGAGGGCAGGCGGCGCAAGGCGCTTGCGCGAATGTTCGATAATTGTCATGTTTGTGTACGATAGCGCAATGAATAAATATTGTATCCTACCACATAAATAATAATACTTTTATACTGATAACGAAAGCAATTCGTACAAAATTATTCTCTAACCATTCCAAAATATCAAAAATGCAGAACATTAATATTTAAGTTTTCACTTCTGCCGGCACTCCCGGAGTGCAACCCGTCGATTTTTTTTTTAAATAATGTAGGTAGGTATATACTAATTCACGATTTTCGGATTTTTTCCTTTATTTGTGCTACATGACATTGCTTCTTGCCAAATTTCATGATTTTAGGTCAACGGAAAGTACTCTATAGGTTTTGATTCCCTAGTTAGTATCAAAATATGCGGCATGTACGGAATGTAAACGCCCGTATCTTTTGATTGCGTTGACAAGATTGCAGCGCTGAGTATTTGATAATAATTTCAACTTGATAACTCCATGCATTCCTGAGCAAATAGTCTTGACAGACGGACATACAGGCGGACAACGAAGTGATCTTATAAGGCTTCCGTTTTTCCTTTTGAGGTACGGAACCCTAAAAAAACGAAGTATTCATCGATTTTCTTTGGATTTTCCGTCACTACAGACGTACGTACCTACAAATTTGCAATTTGAGTAGATACTGATCTTTCTATACCCACAGAATTCCATTGTATTGAAACAAAAACTTGAAATATCTATCCACTTTATCATTCCATGAAATATCTGATGCTTAGCACATTGTTTTCCTATTCGGACAATGACTTATTCGCCGCTTACGAGAATCGTCTATCGTTTTAGTTCGTTAATCTCGGAGATTACTCCGTCAAGGCGGATGTCACATAAAGTACACTTTGACACATCTCGAAATACGTGCCGCGTATGTTTACACTAGGACATCACTAGTTGAGAAAAATTACAACACCATCTCAAGCAATATTGGACTTTAGATGGTAAAGTTACGATTGGAATTCAGTTGACTGAGCTTTTGTATATCTTTGCACCAACTGATTGGATTGTCATAATATTCGAATTTGAAAATGAGTAATAGTTTTTGTTTTTCTTTTAGCTAAAATGTTGTTATTTTTTGTCGTTGTTGAGGTGGCAAATGTGAATCGGTGACGTAATTGGTTACATACATAATTATTATTAAAATAGGAAAAATTAAATACATAATAATACCTATTAATACCAAACTGAATTTTCTTTATTCGTTTTACTTCAAATGACACTGCTGGCTGGTGCAAAGTGACAACTAATAATATATTGATCATACGGTTATTATTATAATTACTTGTCTCGCATAAAATAAATTACTTGTATTTATTAAAAACCAATCAATCGTCAATCGTTAACTATTATAAAAAAATATTTTAAATTACTCGCAAAACTAATTGTGTTGAAAAAAAAAACTGTTTTTTTTAAGTGAACATGTCTTGAATTGCTTTGAGCGATTTTTGTTACTTAGGGGACGATCTTATAGGTTCGCGTCATCGACATATGTACCTACATACATACATACATTTAATGTTAACGGTAGGTATATCTGAGGCTGTAGTATTACGAGTTGCGCTTGACTAGCAGTGAAAGCATAATAAATATTTATAAAGCATAATATATCAGCCTATAATGTTCACAGGCCTCCTCTCAGTGAGAGGGTATAGGTCATAATCCACCACGCACGCCCAGACACGGTATACGGCGGTAGATGTCACATGTCTTAAAATTTTTTGGTTCTAGGATATGCCAGTTCCCTCACGGTGTTTTTTTTTTCAACTTTTGAGAGCAGTGGTGATGAAATAATTTACACAATGTAGAGCACCTGACCGGGCTGCAAACTTCGAATTTGTATCTAGGACTGTATGGCAACTCGTAAGTTTTCCGCTTGGTCACCACTGCACTGCATTTTGATTACAAATATTAAATTAAAATTTTTGTTAAGTATATACTACAATTTATTTTGCAATTAAAAAAAAAACATTACTGTTTTCTTAAAAAAAAGTTACAAACCAGAAAACAATGCAAAACATTTTAGAATTAGAATATAGGGCAAGCGCACAGGGAAATTTTGACGTCATGGAGAAATAAAATGTAATAGAGAAGTGAAGCGGGCGATCAATCGTTGTGCAAGAGCAATTAATAAATGGCTCACAGCCATACATTTTAGCGCTCTGTTGACGTCAAACAAATGTTATAGGATTTTTTGTAACAAGTCTTTAGCTTCATAATTCTTGTCTAATGTGACATACTGATTTCTGTTAAGGCGAAGTTTTAGCATATAACTAAAAATTTTGTTAAGTTTTATCATTAAAATTTGGATTAACATGAGCAATTGAAGTAATAGATTGTACCTATTTGCTTCTAAAACACGTGTCAGTTTTAAAAAAAGAAAAATTACAATACTATTATTTGCTTGTAAGTTTTGTAAAAAAAAGTAACAATTTAGTTTTTAAAACATACGTATAAGTTACACTCTGAATATTAATAACTGTTTAGCAAAATACTTTGGAACCCATTCCACAAGAATCACGTTCATCTTAACACACAATGTTTTGAATATCGTCACATTTATTATTGTAATATATTTTTAAACAGTTTCTATTATAGTTTTACAATAATATCAGTATATTATTAAACTATTTCAAATATTTGTTTAGTTCACTAAATAGTGTTTAATTGGTAGTTTGTCTGCATACCGTAAACTTTAACACCAATAAAATAGTTTTAAATGATTTACGAGAACAATAATAAATTAAATGCGAAAATATTTAATTAATTGAATCTATAAAATCGTAAAAAAATACAAAGCGACCCTTTATATGGCCGCTCTATCAAAAAATAATATAGAACGTGTCACTAAAGTCATCATCTGCCTAGCTTTTTCCCGACTATTTTGGAGTCGGCTTCCAGTCTAACCGGATGCAGCTGAATACCAGTAATTTACATGGAGCAACTGCCTATCTGACCTCCACAACCCAGTTACTGGGTAATACGATACCACTTGGTAAGGACTGGTTGTCAGACTTTCGGGCTTCTGACTACCCGTAACGACTGTCAAAGATCCACGAATCACAGCCGGGACCAACGGCTTAACGTGCTTTCCGAGGCACGGAGTGGTCTCGGTATGTAAAGATGGTCACCCATCCGCAGACCAACCGCGACAAGCGTAGCTTAACCTGATCGATCGATCTATGCGGCCCCTCCTATTTTTTTACTAAAGTATTTTAAAAAAATGTAGTGTTCGATATTGTACGGATCCCGTCGTGTGCAATTCCAACTCGCACTTGTTCGATTTTTTTCTTTATTATAATCTCAAACTAAACGAAACCCGTTAAGGTACAGTCAGCAAAATATTACATGCAGATTAGTGAAACTAAAAACGTTGAATTTATTAAATATACGGTTTGTGACGCACCATATTAACCGAGTGCTAATTTTACTCCCACAAATTGGATATTCAGTTACGATATATGGCCAATTTTATGTTATGCGCGCAAATTTCGATTAAGACGCGTCGCTTTTATGTTTTATTAAATGTAGTTTATGGATCTGACTGTACTGTGAGTGCGAAAAAGTTTGCCTTTGATTTGGAAGTTTACGAATATTGTGTATTTTTTCACGATGTGTTGTATTTTATTACGATTGGATTGGTTTGCCTTTTGTATCATTCAGATTACATTATTGTGTTTTTTTTTGTCTATGGTTTCAGTATGTTTCTTCGAATAATAGCCTCCCGACCGATTCCGGTCATGGTGGCAATCTCAACGGACATTAGCTACTTCAAGAGATATTGTAGTGCACAAGTGTATGCGCAAATACAGATGCACTCTCTGTTCCTTTACTCTCATAGTCCGATGTTACGGCAATCCGACACGACCGGGGAAAGAGCAGGCGCAGGGCCAACGGCTTTACGTGCTTTCCGAGGCACGGGGGTATGAAAACGCCAACTTTCAAACTCCGGACTGTTACTAAGAAATTCCTAATGGTAAACCCAATAACACTTTGTCCGACCCGGGAATCGAGCCTAGGACCACACGCTCAGCAGTCGCGCTTGAAACCACGAGACCAACGAAGCAGTTCTTTGAATAGGTACCTACTAATGAAAGTAATTTCTGCCATGTAGTCTCGGCAATTGTGCAAGCACAAGATAATTACACATAACACAGTAAAGTGCTGTGATAGGTACTCTTTTCGTATGCTAAATAGAGTTCTCAATACATAACATCACGCCAGTAAAGTTAGACAGAGGTGTAGTGTATTATACAAACGCCAACACATTAAGCTACTACAATCTGTCAAATTTCTTTAATAGATTTTCAAATTTATCGCCAAAGCATAAGGTTCAATGTTGACTGGGATTTTTTTTTTTGAATATTTTTTGAGACCCATGTAATGGGCGGCAAACCTATTGCCATCTACCGGACACTAATCCAGATTCTGAGCTGCTACTGAGAAATTCCTGGCGGAAAAATCCAACTACCTATAATTTGCCCGATCCGGGAATCGAATTCAGAAAGCTCATTCTCAGCAGTAGCGCATGCGACCAATAGACCAACGACGTACTTAGAAACATTCCTAAGGAAACTGAGATACCATCAAAAACAAAAACCAAAAAACCGAACAAAAAAAAAACAATGCATATACACGTAACCCGCTATTTAGGTATCCCATCAATAACGGGTCCTCGGTTTGCACCCCTCCCCCACTTCCGACAAATTACACCCCCTTTCACCCCCAAACGCGTCAAGTATGACGCAATTATTGGCGCGATCCATCATCGGAGACGTGTAACACAACTAAATAATTTTCGGGTTAAACATTTAATTATGTGGGGTAGAACAACGTCGCATTCATAGGGTTGATGAATGAGTGTATTAGCGGCTTTATATTATGTTAAAGTTGTGTTTACACTCACTTTATACTGAAATCGAGTTTTCGGCTCCGAAATAGCAGCCAAATTAGGCATGTTTTATACGAGCGTCAAGCAAATAGTTAAGCTAATGGCTGTGTAGTTTTATCCACTCCTCCACATCCTCAGCATGATCATCAGCCTACAACGTTCCCACTGCTGGGGCACTAATCTTCTCTCTTCGAGAGGGAGTGGGCCGTAATCTACCACGCGGGCCCAGTGCGGGTTGATAGATGTCACGTGTCTTCGAATTTTGTTTCTAAGACATGCGAATTTTGTTTTCTCAGGAAGTTTATGAGAGCAGTGTTGAAAAAATTATTTACAACCTCGTGTGGTTAAAAAGGGCGCATGTTATTTGAAACTGAAATAATACCTACTGAAGGTTTGTTTTTTTTCCGTAGGTATAAATACATTTCATTTTCTGCAGTGGCATTACGGGTAATTAGAAGCCCGAAAGTCTGACAATCAGTCTTAGCAAGGGGTATCGTATTACCTAGTAACTGGGTTGTGGAGGTCAGATAGGCAGTCACTCCATGTAAAATACTGGTATTCAGCTGCATCCGGTTAGACTGGAAGCCGACCCCAACATAGTTGGGAAAAGGCTAGGCAGATGACGATTTTCTGCAGTGGATTGCGAGTGACTTGATTGTTTGAGTATATACAGGGTAAGTAGTTGGAACTTAAAGTCTGATTTCTAAACAAGATATTGTTTACATACTTAATACCTATAAGCTAATTCTACTTCTAATTCTGATTCTAAAATTTTTTTAATGAATTTCCCTTTGGATGCGAGAAACAGAAAACCGGTCGAAGTGGAGGTGCTTGAGGGAGGCCTATGACCAGCAGTGGATGACTTTCGGTTGAAATGATGATGATGATAAGCTAACAGACCTGATTTTTCCACCGCCAAATAATTTTTATTCTAGGAATGAAATTGACGTTTGACAGTTTTTGTATGAAATAACGGTCAAAATTCCAAATTATTCCTCGAATAAAATTATCAGATTATTGAAAACACAGCCCTTAAAATAATAAATTGTAATAAATGTACTTGTATATAAAAAATAGAAGGTATAAAGAATCACAGGGCATCAAAAAATTCGTCCGCATCGTTGTCAACAGGAAAAGTGCCGTTATGGCGATACTGATTCTGTCTGTAAAGTCTAATTGTATCATTTTCTTGCGTACCGCCTACTTCCTACATTTTACATCTATACCATGACATGACTACTTTCTATTTTTACCAGGATCTGACCCACGTAACCTTTGCCGACGGAAATCTGACTTTATTACGACCATATCATTTCCTGTGTCAACACCATAAGAAGTGGGCACTCGTTATGACACTTAAGGCCCGCCGCCGGTCTATTCTATGAAAATCTCATCGTGAAAACTTAGGTGAAGTGAGCTGTCACTCCATATGTAGGGCTATTCTGTAAATATTTCACCGTGAGAACTTAAGTGAAGTGAAGTCATTCCATCTGTAGGCCTCTTCTGTAAATCTCTCACCTTGAAAACTTAAGTGAAGTGAGGTCATCCCATTTGTAGGCCTATTCTGTAAATATCTCACCTTGAAAACATAGGTGAAGTAAGCTGTAACTATATCTGTAGAGCTATTCTGTAAATATCTCACCGTGAAAACTTAAGTGAAGTGAGGTCATTCCATCTGTAGGCCTATTCTGTAAATATCTCATCGTCAAAACTTAGGTGAAGTAAGCTTCCAGTCGGGGGTGCGGCGAATGTACAAGTATCTCCTGGACCCCCGACTCATGGTACTAAAAGGAACAGTGGGTTTTTAGTCGGTAGGAGTCCGACATAACCCTCCGTTCTGTCAGAACGGAAGGTATCTAAGAGGATTTTCCCAGGAAAAAAAAGATGAAGTGAGCTAGAAGTGACTTATCATTCCACCTGATGCTATGAGCCAACACTATTGATAGTTCACTTAGGTCACTTCACCTTAGTTTTCACGGAGAGATTTTAACAGAATAGATCAGCTAGTGCTAGGGATTGACACTATTGACAGCTCACTTCAAACTCACTTCACCTCAGATTTCACCGTGAGATTTTTACAGAATAGCACCGCTGAATTTTTTAACGAATTTTCTTTTTTCTGATACCTATTCAAAAAGTACAAGCCAAAACAAAACATTTATCCAACTTTATTACGAAATGAAAACCTTTCGAAAAACAAATTATCCCAGCTACACAATAGGCTTTTCTAATATCGGGGCGAACAAAGCGCCCTTTCGGTTCGCCCCATTCAGTTGGCGGCAATCCGTCAAGAGATGGCGCCACAATAGAGGATTAGCTGCTGTTATTACATCACCTTTGTGGCTGAAGTCCGTGTTATGATCGAGAGCTCAATATTAGGGATTATCACGGCTTCCCTATTTTCTTTGGGGGTGGGAGTGGGTTTAAAGTTCGTGTTTGGGGTTTTTTTGATTATAGTGGTATGGTATTCGCGAAATAGTTGAGCCTCTACCTACTGTGCCGATTAATGATTTTTTAAATTTATTTATTTATTAAAGGATAACACTATACAAGTTACAAGAAATAGTTTTGTCCGGATGAACTGTAAAAATGCTGGGTGACATTACCAAGAAAAAAGTATAGAATAAGTACAATGACATGTTATAATTAGCTTGTGAATAATTTTGCTAACCGAACTATTCAGCAAATTGGTACATCAGAATAAAGCTGTACACACACTGCAAAACCCATAAACCTATTTTCTTTTGTTTCAAAACGTGAGAAGGTAAGCTCATAAAAGTTTTGAAACAGAAATATTTATTCGATAATACGACACAAGTAAAAGAACCTATTTATGATCTGAGGGTAGTTGCAGGGGGTGTAATAATGCTCGGCTTACAACGGTATTACCATCGCGGAAGACGACTAATATTTGTATGGCTTAGGATCAGTACACAATGGACAAAGATATTGAGGGTTTGACAAATTATTACCAAAATGTGTTGCATATTTTATGGTCGTTCAAATAAATAATAATACAGGTATCTAAAATTATTAGAAAATTTATTTATTTATTTATTTTCCCCAACACAACTATCATTACAGGTTACCCCAAATCGGTAGCGTGGTCTCAAACAATATTTTTTCCGTTACAGCTTATCACATGTAAAGTAACTTTTGTAAACTCATTCAGAAAAATTAAATTCAGTATTTCAGAGTCGTTGAAGATGAACGTGTAGCTAACAAAAGCACTAGGTAATAACTAGTTTTTTTGGCATTATTAGTTGGTTTCAGCTGAAACTAGCTCAATATTTTTCACGTCTCTCTATTTTTTACACGGCATAGCACAACATAAAATATAGCTTAGAGGTTATTCATACCAGCCTATTACTATCATACTGCAAGGCAACCGCCTCTTCTCTTAAAGAGAAGGCAAAAGCACTGATCACCACGCTTGTTCAAGACGGGTTGGGATTTCAGACTGTAAGTCAAAGTTTCCTCAAGCTTTTTTTCCTTCACCGATGTCAGTAGTGTTGAAGATAATCTCAGAAAGTAGGTACATATGAAAAAAGTTACATTGGTACTTCCCAGTAGTAAGTAATTACTCTTTGCCAAAGTAAATACTTCAGTCTAACCTCCGCCTTATAGCAATCACTCTTAACGACACAATACACACGACGTTCGCCCCATGTTTGATTAACACACAGCCATGTTAAGGCTTCCGTCTCATCGTGTATAGCGTGCCTTATACCCTGCTGTGATCGCAGCCATCTTGTCGTTTACGAGAAATGCAGAAAAGACAAACAGGAATACGTAATGAGGATACAATATTGAAGACACAGCTTAATAAAATTGCAACTTCTGCATGCTATGCGACTTTTGAAGATTTTATTGGTAACTAATTGCGCCCCGCGGTTTCAGCCACATAAGTCTACTTTCACAGCACGTGGGAATATCGGGAATCCAGATATCCCGATTCGGGATAATCCGGTCATGGTCTACCCATAAGTCAACTTTCACCAAAATTCGTTCAACCATTTTAGCGTGAGAGCGACACAAACTAACAAGAAACCTAATATTTTCTCTTTAAAATAGATAGAACCTAATATTCGATGGTTCGAATCTCGTCCAGCACATGAATACTTTTTGTGTTATTCTTACTTAAGGATGTATGCGTTTGAATTGCAAAGTTGTAGCAAAGTTAATTTTAATACAACTGGGGTACCCAATTGATGCAGCCCACTGTACATTAAATTAGATGGATGGGTGACCATCCATTACGTATTAAAAACCCCTTCGTGCCCGGAAAGCATGTTATGCAATTGGTCCCGGCTGGCTGCTGTCATTCGCAGATCTTTGACAGCAGTTACAAGCAGTCAGAAGCCCAAAACTTTGATAACCAGCCTTACCACGGGGTATCGTGTTACCCAGTAACTGAGTTGTGGAAGTCAGGTAGGCAGTGACCCCATGTCCCCAACATAGTTGAGAAAAACCTAGCCATTTCTTTTAGTTTTTATTGATAAATGAACAATAACAAAGTGTTTTCAAGGTACCTATTTCGAAGTAATTAGTGAGAATACAGCCCGTAAGAGTTAACTCTCGACCCCCGCGCTGTTAGCGCTCTCGCCATGGACGCCTCAGTACCGCGCGCTTACGTAATCGAAGCGAAGTCTCAAGTTAACTTTTGCGGATTGTACGCAAATGATCAGAATTTGATCTCTCATAACTAAACATTTTGACTCAGCGTTATAAAAATTATGATAAAGTAGGTATCTTGTGAAAGATATTTTGTATTACACAGACATAAGCTTCCATCCTCTTTTTTTCCACCTACCCACATCGAAAACATAAAGTACATACCTATTAAAATACCCCAGAAGTCGTAATTTCTCTTGTACGCACAACTTGGATTAAGATGCACCGAAAAATATCACAACTGATCCGAAGTTATAAGACAAATACGTCAAAAAAATCATTACCTAAATCATAACGAAAAACTGATTCAGCTGTCATGTTATGTAAACACTCGTGTTTCTGTCTTTTACATATGACAAAATTATATAATTTACTACATATCATATACAGAGAATTTTGTTTACAATATTGTCACGGAGAGAAAATTATAAAAGTATAATTTATAGTCAGGGTAAACATAACAATCGTATATAAACTAATAAAACGTGTCAGCGGCAAAATAATTGGGCCAGAAAATTATTATAATATTATAAATAGTTTAGTCTGGGTGTAATTTTGTACAGTGTCAAACGGGAACAGACCGCGGTCGTAACTCATAATTCTGTTTATAGCGCCGGTGCATCCTTGATACTTGCATGCGTTGTATTATTTTAAATTTTAGGATGGAAGCTTAACTAACGGCGAAGAAAATGTCGAAGAAGTAATTATGAAAGAACGGAATACGCAGGAGAGTTAATAAGTACCTAATATTAATTTAAAATATGTAGGTAATGTGCAGTTTTATACACCACTGCAACTTTGATATCGTTTTCATAATAATGTAGCCTTTAAACAAAGTTGCTAAACTAAACATAAGTTTTTGTTAATTGCAAACTTTTTCGGTTGATTAACGGTGCCTACTAGATAATTTTTTTGAATTTAGACATCATATCTCCGAGGGGCCTGTGGCTAAATAATAACAGCCACACTGGTCGATCAATCAGGTTAAGCTACGCTTGCCGCGGTTGGTCTGTGGATGGGTGACCATCTTTACATACCGAGACCACTCCGTGCCTCGGAAAACACGTTAAGCCGCTGGTCCCGGCTGTCATTCGTGGATCTTTGACAGTCGTTACGGGTAGTCAGAAGCCCGAAAGTCTGACAACCAGTCCTTATCCAGTGGTATCGTATTACCCAGTAACTGGGTTGTGGAGGTCAGATAGGCAGTTGCTCCATGTAAAATACTGGTATCAGCTGCACCCGGTTAGACTGGAAGCCGACCCCAACATAGTTGGGAAAAGGCTAGGCAGATGATGATCTCCGTCTGAGTTCATCTGAGTTGACTGGTAGCTGATCCCAATATTGTTGGAAAAAGACTAGGCATAATTATGATGATGATCTCCGTTTAATTTCAAAATGAGATATAAAAAAACTTTACAATTGATTGTACTCTTAGCACGTCAGTTATTGTGTGAACATACATTACATATGTATTTAATAACAAAAAACAGACAGTTATCTCCCAGATAAGTGCTCCTAATGAACATTTGTCGATGCTCACTGTGGCTACGCTAAAGATGTTATCGTACCTGTCAATTTTTGAGATTCATATCGCATTGTTGATTGCCACTGAAAGGCTTATTAAGTGAAAATGTATAAATGCCTAGCGAGATAAGAATACATATACGAGTAACAATGATGTTGACTATAATAAAATGTCAATTTAAAATATTTTGGTACAGTTATTATCGGTATATAATAATGATAGTGGACTACTATTGATGCTCAGGTAGGATAAAAACATCTAGAAAAATCTAATACAAAAATAATGACGTAGGTAGTGGATCCGTCTTTTATATCGTTGGTGAATTAATGACGTAGGTAGTGGATCCGTCTTTTATATCGTTGGTGAATTAATGACGTAGGTAGTGGATCCGTCTTTTATATCGTTGGTGAATTAATGACGTAGGTAGTGGATCCGTCTTTTATATCGTTGGTGAATTAATGACGTAGGTAGTGGATCCGTCTTTTATATCGTTGGTGAATTAAACCGAAGAATACTATAAGATGATCAAATTCAAATGGGACATTTTTTTGTTAACATTATTTTCTATCTCTTTTACAGCTGTTTTTAACTGTTAATCTGTTATTCGTTATTATCACAGTTAATAACAAAAAAAAAAACATAATAACGAAAAGTACATTAGTTAAATATCAAAATCACTCGATCCAAGCACAAGTGGACAAAGATTTTATTGTACTTGATAATAAAATAATTCATAGAAATAAAAAGTTCTTGTTTATTTCGACAACCAAAACTTGATGACGCGACGTGCAATAATTTGATAGTTTTATTGGTTAAATAGCCGAAAAAATATCATGAAAAGGCGGTCTTTTTACGATTTATTGTTTATTTTATATTTTGTTTCCGTCTTTAATAAATTAAGCCTTTTTGTCATTAGCAACAGATTCTTTCGAATTCTTTTGATCTTTCCAGTTAAATTGGTCCGTTAATTTCTAGTGGATTTTATTAAAATGTTTTTAGTATTAATATTAAATAATGCCCAATTACTGTCAACACTAAAGAGTTTGAGGTCGCAACTGTTACACTCTGTTTATGCAGGAAACATAGATAATAATGTAAAAGTAAATTATGAACTGTTGGTGCTAAGGAAATACGCTTCAGTTGCAGTGTCGACAAAACATGTTCTAATAATAATATGTGTGTAGTAATGTGTGTTTTTTTATGAATACTTACTAACAATGATGTAGGTTGATTAATAAAAAAATACTTGTTTGGTGGTACGGGTCGAGTCGATTATAAAAACTCAAGTGTCACCCAGTTCCTTGCGAAAACATGCAGATATGTTTTTTGGCATTAACAGCTACGCTTTGGTTAGGTTAGTACTTTGAGTTTTTGTAGTGTTCTGTATTACGTTTTTTATTGTATTTTTTTAATTACACTTTTTTATCTGAACTTTTTTCTATCTCATTATGGATGATGCTATAAGATAATTTTAGGCATTATTTTGTTATTGTACCGTTAGTAGTTTAGAAGGTTCTTAAACCGTTATACGAGTATATGATGGGAAGTGACATCTTTACTTTTGTATTTATAAATAATTATTTTAGATTCAATAAGAAAATAGTGTGATAATATGAAAATAAATTAACTAGTAGTCCCAGATTTATAATTATAAAAAACTAACGACCAGACTAATCCATTGCTTCATACATTCGAAAAATGTGTGTGCCCAGCAAAGTAAATAACACAATGAAAGTTGTTGAACTGTCTGAAGAACTGAAGATGAAAGCCATTGCTGTTGGTAGTGTGTTACGCAATTACTCAATTTCATTCTACGAATAAAAATTACCTGTCGATTTATCTTGATAATATTATTACCTATTTATTTTTTATTTTTTGAACACAAAATACGTATTGACGTGGAGTTGCGGACACCAGCTCGTATTCCCTATTACCTACCTGTCGATTGAAGAATTTGCACTACGTTAAATATTAATGTATCCTACTAATATTATAAACTTGAAAGTTTGTGAGGTAGGGTGGATGGATTGATGTTTGATACTCTTTCACGCAAAAACTACTAAACGGATTTGGATGAAATTTGGGACAAAGATAGTTTATAATCAGGATTAACACATAGGATACTTTTTATTCAGATATTCCCATGGGATCGAAATTTATGCGGGTGAAACCACAGGGCGCTTCTAGTTATACACATAAACCTTCCGGAATAGATTCTCTAAATGCTAGAGAAAACTGCATTAAAATTCGAGTTAGGAAGAAAAATGCGTACTCACAGACAGACACGAAAAGTGGCTTTAATTTAAAATATCTCTAGATAAAATGAAAACCCGTTACAAAACTTACACCAACCGATCACCATTAACAATAAAACCCTCCACTTCTCGCGCAGTTAATAACAAATTAACAAAATATAGCCATCCAATCAGCAAGTTCAATTCAAGTTAATAAGTTTTGTCTGCGAGTTAATCTTCCGGTCAGTAGCAGTGTGTCCTGCGGATTATATTGGCAATCTAATCAAACTTGTTAGACTGTCCCAGGGTTTATGAGCCAGTGGATTAGGAGGGGTATTATTGTGTTGTAGTTATACTTAGTTGTGACGGAATTTATGAAAGCGGGAGTTGTTACACATATTATAAATTCAACATATGATGTAACTAATAATTTTGTAAAAATATTATTTAAAAAGAGTGTCCATGGAGTTTCTTGCCCGTTCTTCTCCATAGGTACCTACTACGCTTTGGAATGGGCAACTAGCTTAATTTTTTCCTGACTGACCGACTTCTTGACAATTCAAAAGTGCCTGTAAATGGTTTAATTGAAATAAATGCTTTGAGTTTGAGTTTGAGTTTGAGTTATGTGCAGTTTGTGGAAAAAATAATGATAAAAATTGATGTAGGGTACTTGACGAAATTAATGTTAATTGTTAGTTTTTTAAGCAGGTATGCGTAGCAAAAAAAGTTATTATTGCCATACCTATTATGATTTTTCTGTGAGAATCGAAAAAAAGCACCCTCAGTTTTCAATTCGTAAAATTAGAAACATAAAATTTAAAAAAAGCTGAAACAAAGGGTTTGTTTACTACGGTTGATTAAAGTTAAGAGACGTTTAAATGTCAAAAATGTATGGTTAGACAGTCGCTAATCATTACTTAACTTAATCAACGTTTATAAATAAAGGGGATAATTATCAACCAGGAAAAGCTTCAATGCTTGCCACATTATGTTTGTAAATAAAAAGAACGAAACTCTTTTTAAAAAATCTATAATTACACTCTAAAAACATCTTGCACTTCGATGGCGTCTCGCGGGATTTAAAACCCCTTCTGCAATCGTAAAAATAAAGTTCATAAAATACGAATTACCGTCAACCCTTAGTCTTCAGAGGCCATTAGAATTCATAAATAAGTCCAACAAAAATAAACAGGACAAAAAACACCCCAACAATTAACAAATTGGTGGCAGTTTAGGGTTAATTTTAACCGCTTCCTACTGTTGTAATTTGAGTGGTCTTTTTTTTCAATTTACTGTGGTAATTCGAATCTTGAAACAATAAATAGTGACAATTATATTCAAAATATAGGTGGGTTAAGAACCCTTTTAAGGGACCTGTCTCACCTCCGACGACTAATGAGAAGCAAGTAGAGCTAGCAACTGAAAACGTGTTCGCGACGCGGTGTCGAGCGATTACTCGCTGGTATGCGTATGTACGCACGGCGATACATCAAGCTATATTTATAACCAAAATAAGCTGACTTCTGATTGTGCGAACCCCTATATAATGCGAGGTCAGCTAAAACTGGAAATGTAAGCGAGCGTCGCAGTGCGAATACTCTCTTTGATAGCTCTTATTGCAGCGACAAACGTGTACTCGCCGGCGGTGTGAATAGTCAATAATCAACTATTATGATAATATGTAAAATATCTCTTTCACTTACACGGGAGCTACAATCTTTTGTACGTTTCTTGAGCGAGAAAATCGTTGAGCGCTAGTCGCTTCCCCGTCGGCGCCAGTGGGACAGGTGCCTTACAAAGCAGAATGTTAAATAATATATTTTGTACAAAATGTCAGCTGCTGCATTAATTTTTGACACTGATGTCAATCTTTTTTTTTTCAACGAAGCTGATAATGAATTTGCATAATTTCCGTGAATCTTTACTGCTTTATCTTGTAATCTACTTGACTATAATTTGTTAACAAGTCATAGCTCGAATTAAGATAAAAAACAAATAAACTCGACATTTGAAATTTAAATGGTGGAACATTTGAATTGGGCTATGCAGTAGAAATGTAATTAAAATTATTGACATGAATATTGAAACACAAAATGTCAACATCTCTGTCATATCCTGTCTTGAGTAATTTTAGTTTTTGTTGTCGTTCACAAAGGTGATTTTGCAATAGTTATTAATGGCTGATTCGTCATTTTTAAATCATATTATTTTTTCAATAAAAAATATGTGGGTTTAAGTGTACCAATTGCCTAGTACAAATATTTTTGGAGATGTCGACTCGCCCACAAAAATAATCGCACACATAAAATAACTTCGTGCGAGTCACCCATAGAAAAATTAACATTATTTATTATTTTTGATGCTGCGATATTTATTTTTAAATATCGCAGCATCATGATGAGATAGGAGCCTTTTGGCCTCGTATAGGACTTTCTGTTTCATTTTTCTTTTTGTTACTTTTTTAATTTTTTTAGTTTTTATTTTGGTATTTTAATTTAGACTGTGTTTAGTTTAGTTTGTGATCCTCCTGTACGAGTCGCAATAAATACTTTTTCTTTCTTTCTTATTTAAAAGTGACGATTCGCCCGTTTCGGGCGAGGAAATTCGTGTGAATCGAATAAAAAGCTATTATCGGCTGTTAACTTTAGTACCGTTATTGAGTAACCGTGAGTGCCAATTATAAGATAGTTTCTCTGATAAGAAATTAAATGAAACGTTTATTTCTGTACCTAAGTAAATCTTTTAAGATACTTTTTTACACGTCTATATTTTGTTGGTCAATATTTTAAACTTAGATGGCGCCGGCATTTTCTAACTGACTGATCCAAAATCTGATAAGAAATTCTACACCTACCTATCGAGAATTTGCACTGGATTTTGTCCAGTAACCAGTAACCATGTTCTTAATAACAAGGAAATCAAATGCAGTGGTTGTTGTTGAATTCAAACAATTACCTACCTACCTGCATCCTATCGTGCGCTAAATCCTGTCGCCGGCTATCGCTGGAAACCAGCGCACTGGCTCTGTCTCGCATAAGGTCACAGCATTATGCTGAGCGATGGCCATTATGCGTAGATGTGACGCATATTTTCCTGCAACTTGTTCCTGTATTTTTTTTTTCTTTGCGTCATGTTTTACCGCAAATAAACGTATTTTCTTTTACGCGCTTGGAGTTGCGGACACCAGCCCATTATACAATACAATAGTTACATTTCAGTCTATTCCTAAGAGGAATACAGGCGTTACCATAATTCCCTTACAATTAATACTTCCATCTACTTATTCCTGAACTCCAAACCCTTCCTCGCAACTTATTTTTTACAAAGCAAACATCTGTTTGTTCTTCCATCTATTTTGGGACATCTTCTGTCATTGTCCCTCAATTAAGGCGCATATTAATTTTAACTGCCGGTCATATTTCTATCTATGTACCGAACATTTTTATGTGCTGTTTTTGCCGTAATTAGGTATTTAATTGAGTAATTTATTGGTGTGTAGCAAGCTTTATAGCTTGTTACGGGAAGGCATGGGCCGTACGCACGATTAAGATTTTTATTTAGAAATTCTTGCTTGTTTATGCGAAAGTTTGTTTGTATGTTTGTTAACGTTTAACGTTTTCACGGCTAAACTACTACCTAAACAAATTACGATGAGTTTTTGTAAATTCGTAACTTGGTGATCATTAATTAAATACAGGATGACATACCGGCATCGACGCGCAAACTGTAACTATGAATTGAGCACATGATTTTAGTCCACCTAGGGTAGAAACTATTCGGCAGATATGAAAAAAAAACTGCTGTATAGGTGAAACCGCGGGGCGCTGCTAGTAAAAGTAATAAATTTTATTGAGATGTTGTATATGGCTTTTCTTATGTGGAAAATTAAGTATGAGCCAGACAGTAAACTAGCTTTAATTTATTACATTGCCTGATAGGTAGGTACTGTACGCTACATTGCAGTAAGTAGAGCAATTAATTGAAAAGTTATGGTTAGTCTTTTTATAGTAATATTTTAATATTTTCTGTTTATAAAACCTGAGTTGACAGTACCAATTTAGGTATCTACATAGGTACAGACGCCAGCACATCAAGCTACCCGAAACTGTAAAATTTTCCCAATCAATATTGAACCTTATAGTTTAATGATAAAGTTGAAAGTCTATTAAAGAAATTTGATTATAGTATATACTATAATCAAATTTCTTTAATAGACTGACACGCGTGATTGAGTAACAAAAATCCAAACATCTTTACAAATCTATATAGATTTGTGAAGATGTTTGGATGTTTGTTACTCAATCACGCGTAAAACGTTGGACGGATTTGGATAAAATTTAGCACACAGATAGTTTATAACCAGTATTAACACAGGATACTTTTTATCCCGATATTCCTACGGGATCAAAACTAACGGGGGTGAAACCGTGGGGCGCTGCTAGTTCTATCTAAATTAAGCTAGAAAATGAATTACGAAAATGCCACCATATTAAGGCATTTGCCTTCTAGCTCAAAGTAAAGGTAGGCACTTCAACCATTTTCCAGTATTTCTCCCAAACTTTTAATACTCATATAGTGTAAGAGCTTCCAATACTTTAATATCTGCAGACTGACCTACATCGGAGATAAGCGCCGGTCGTGTGCACCGGGGCTTAAGACGGCCGACATTGCATCTCAAGTGTTACTTCCCTTAGAATTTACGTTAGTGCTTGTAAGGCTTTATGTTTATATTTGCTTTGGTTTATTATTTCATGTTGATTTTTGTTTAAATTTGATGTTAGTCGTGTGGAACAAAGCGTGGTTACTAATGTTATTATTACTTTTTTATTGTATTTGGTTGAGTTGAATCCTTCCTAATCCGGACTGTATGAGGTATGTATACTATTTATTCATAGCTTTTTTACTGAAACTAATGTTGAAAGAGGAAAACAATGGATGATTGATCTTGATATAGATATTGCAAAATCAGATTATAAAGGCATACTGCGCATACTACAAAATCCATCATCTGCCTAGCCTTTTCCCAACCATGTTGGGGTCGGCTTCCAGTCTTACCGGATGCAGCTGAATATCAGTGTTTTACATGGAGCGACTGCCTATCTGACCTCCACAACCCAGTTTATACTGGGTAATACGATACCCCTTGATAAGACTGATTGTCAGACTTTCGGGCTTCTGACTACCCGTAACGACTGTCAAATATCCACGAATGACAGCCGGGACCAACGGCTTAACGTGCTTTCCGAGGCACGGAGTGGTCTCGGTATGTAAAGATGGTCACCCATCCACAGACCAACCGCAGCAAGCGTAGCTTAACCTGGTCAATCGACCTGTGCGGCTGTTATTATTTAGCTACGGACCCCTCACTGCGCATACTACAAAATAAAAGACAAAAAAAGACATACTGAAGTATTTAAAATAGTTATCAACGACCGCGGTAGAACCAGATGACCTTTGGGCTAGAAGTGTTCTTGAGTGGAGACCGCGAATCGGCAAACGTAATGTGGGAGAGGCTCCCTCAGGCTAGGTGGAGCCACGATCTTCGTAGGATAGTAGCAGCTGGGAGAAGTGTCGAAAATCGAGTTGAATGGCGTGCACACAGCAGCAGTCCACTGCTGGAAATAGGCCTCAACTATTGTAGGCTAATGACAATCAACGACAAAAGTAAGACACTTCATTATTTTATAATAACATAGCACTCCTCAGAAGATACTCCCATCTCTCACTAAAAACGCTTTCCCAACACTAAACAAAAAAAAAAAAAACAACAAAAACTTAATCCGTTGACTAAAACATCACCCCAAAAATAGTTAAAACAATAAATATATTTCACGTCACTCACATGTCTGAAAGACAAGACAAAATGAAGCGAAATATGGTTATTGTCATATAATGTCAAAGAAGAAAATGATTTTAATACGGTCTTAAAATAAACCTGAAAGCTTCAGGCAGCTGAATTGGATACGTTAGGTGTCAAGTTGCTTCAGCAAATAAATTTTAGTTACATGATTATGATTTTAAACAAAGGAGAGTGTTTCTTTATGACGGTTTAAGATGATGAATTTGACAGGTTTTAAGACTGAGTAAGCAGCAAAATGGATATGGTCTTTTGAAGGGAACATGGCGAAAGTTACCAATTAGATAATGGAACTTGAAACATTGCTGGTCACCTCAATGGATACCTTCATATCGAGAAATATATAGCTTTTTTTTTTAATATGTTCGCGTATAATTTTACCTAATGGTTAATTACCCTTGGTTGATTGGTATATATTATTACTAGCTTTTACCCGCAGCTTCGCCTGCCTGGAGGCCGAAAATAATCCTACAGAAAAGTAGGTACTACCGGGAAAATAAATATCTTATATCTTAACATAGCTTAGGTCTACCTGGCTGGGCGCAAAATTTCATAAAAATCCGTTCAGACATTGAGGCATCTACAGACAGACAGGGTTGCGAGATTTACGATGCCTACTTCATTTGTTTTATCTTTATCTTTCTTCTAATATATAAAATTCTCGTGTCACGGTGTTAGTTACCATACTCCTCCGAAACGGCTGGACCGATTTGCATGAAATTTTATGTGCATATCGGGTAGATCTGAGAATCGGCTACTATCTATTTTTTTTTCTTTTTTGCAAAACGACGTTTGCGGAGCCAGCTAGTAAGACTATACAAAAAGAGTTACAGCAAAATCCTCATTTTCATCCCACTTTGTATCATCTCTATATATTATATATTTACCTACCTAAAACACATCAACAGACATTGTAGAACAAGCTTTAAGAACTTAATTGGTGTGTACAAATGCAAAAGTCAGCGTAATGAAGCTCGTTGACAAATCAATGTCTTTTTCTTCTAAACTTAAAGCTTCATCTCGTGAATTTAGATATCCTTAGACGCTAAGGGTGCTTGCATAAAGATTTCCAGGTTGTACGGACAACTCGGAACGAATCGGTACTGATCAGTGCGGGTAAAAAAAAACGATGATTTAAATCGTAGATTTGCTCTGCCGCGTCAAAAGATAATGATGTCACCGTTGACACATAAAATATTGCAGAGAATTGATTTGATTGTCGTGGAAACGTCATTATTATTATATGAGCTCACTCTTCTCAGTATGGACACCTTTTTCGTGCGACTTAGTGCGGTGAGCAAATCTAACGATTTAAATCTTTGAGTCCCATACTTTCTGAAATTTGTCGGTACCGACTGCACTTTTTCATACCGGGCACTCGTGGGTCGATTTATACCTGTCAGTACCAACTTGAACCGACAAATCGGGACCAGAAAACCTGTATCTTTATGCAAGCCCCCTAATACTAGACAGGCAGTATTCAGTAGAACATATAGGGTAGCTATAGGTGCGCGCGCGCAGGCTAGACCCCCGTGGCGCGGCGCATCTTGATGCGGCTAACGAGCGCCCGAACAATGTCTCTATTAGCTTATTCTGGAGTTTTAGATCAGGACTGCGGGAACTGTAGAGAGGTTTGTGATGTAATTTTAATTGCAGTGATTTCTTGAATTTTTTTGAAAGTCGATGTCATGAATGTTTGACGACACGCACTGAAAAAGACTGTGTCTTCGTTTTAGGCAAACATGACACCTCAAATGTTGAAAAACATAAGGCTCTATTTCTACAGTTCAGTTCCTATTTATTATTAAACTGAGTATTTTAATTTAAGCTATTACTGTATCGAGCTCGTATTATTCGATATCATAAATAAATATGAGATATTTTTCTACAATAAACTTATAAATAATGAAGAATAGATGCAACCATATATGGAAAACAATACTAATTGTGAATATAAGAAGTCATAAAATAGCTAGAAGCATAGATTTATGAGTCACTGTATATTTTATCATACATTTAAACTTATTACTTTGAAGTCATTAGCATTGTTTATAATATACAATAATAGTTAGTAAGAAACAGATGATTTCGCATCTTGCATCACGCATTATTCTCAAGTAATAGGAATTTTAATAGGATTTTCCTTTTCCATAAGGTTGTAAAGTAAATTGTTATATACGCAGTATTTTTAATAACTAGAACGTTAATTTGTATAGTAATACGAGTAAAACATCTTACTGCGTAGTGCAGTATTATCTGCGTAGTAGTAATTGTACCACCGCGGACACTGGCGGTGGACTTTTCAACCTTATTACTACATCCTTAGTAAAGTGGTCGACCGCCATTGTCCGCGGTGGTACAATTACTACTACGCAGATAATACTGCACTACGCAGTAAGATGTTTTACTCGTATTACTATACAAATTAGATTTAACTAGCCAGCTGATTGAATTATAAGTTTTTATTCTTAAGTCTCTATATAATATCATCAATACAACCCTCTGAGTTTATAAATAATCCTACTGAATGACTATTTCATGTGAAATATCAATCAGTAGGACTATATGAACTTAGAGGTTTTTACGCATGTTGATGTGTCGTATAGGGTTGTCTGTAAATACATATTTGTTACGGTCGCGAATCATATTTTATTCAACATGCAATCTGACACTGACCTGCAAATTGCAAAAAACGTAAGAAAATTTGAATTTTGTTTCCTACCCTGGCGCTTATCGCTTAATTTTTATTTTTAAAAATACCTACGTACAAATATTTTACACATTTACATTACACACATACATTGAAATTTGGTTTCATCTGCCAGTAAGTCTAAAATTGAATGTATATTGATTGCGAAATAGCGACTCAGTATTAGAACTAAAGAAACTGAAGTATTCAATTATGAGTGAGTCAAAAATAATTCAAGAAGAATAAAAATTTCGACTCCACATATTTCTCAGTCCGACGAAACAAGACCCGATCCCCTTACTCCACTATGCAAATAAAGTTAGTAGCAAAAACAAAGCGAAACACGGTAATTACACTTGGTGGAAAATTAACTGACATCGATACGGCGTACATGCTCTGGCCTGCACGGTATGAACGTAATGAGTCGAGATATCGAACCTTAGAGCACGCCAGTGTATTTAGAGAAACATTTTTTTTTGCACTGAAGCTCATTTTAATGAGAATAATTAAACGATTTTAGTTGGAATGAGTGTTAGGTATTTTCTGCACGACACTGTGTAGTTCTAAAGCCGTTTTGTGTATGTACAATGAAATGAAGATCAACGATACGGTAACTAGAAAATGTTACAACTAAACCAATATTCTTTGGGTTTTCATCCTGCATCCAAACAAACACGTCTTCCAAATAAAATTGACGTACCAAATGCCACAAAAAACGCAGTCTATTTTCGACCGCCATTTATAAAATAAAGAAACGCGATCTTTTCTGCATTTGAGGGTTAAGTTAACCCTGCGATCGCCACATAAATCTGCTGCAAAAGGGTTGTAAATCCAGCCAACCCCTTCCAAGAGTAGTGATGGACGACTACCAGTTTATTTTGACCCCTCTCCCCTTTCTGCGTCTTAATAATTTGGGGTTAAAAGGGGGTATTGCATGGAGGGCCAGGGGTCGAACATAACTGGTCGATATGTATAAATACGAATAAAAATTTCAAGGAGAACCGAAGATATGTTTCGTTTCACCCTTTCTAGTCTATTTTGTAAATTGATATTGGTTTTTGGGACCGTTTATCTTTGGGGGTGTAAAATTTTAATTTGGTTTCAATATAATTGCCTTTGGATAATGTTTTAAAAATATCAATGGGTACGTAAGGTAGAATTCAATCGGTCAGAAATAAATAGTTATTGTTAAGGATAAGTACAGGAGCTAGTGGGTTAATAATAACAGCCACGCGGCTCGATCGCTTGCACCGTTCGGTTTGTGGATGGGTGACCATCCATTACACATCGAGACCTTTCCATGCCTCGAATAGCACGTTAATCCGTTTGTCCAGGCAGTAATTTGTAGATCTTTGACAGTCGTTACACGTAGTCAGAACCCCAGAAGGTCTGACAACCAGTCTTATTAGGGGGTATCGTGTTACCCAGTAACTGGGTTTTGGACGTCAGATAGGCAGTCGCTCCGTGTAAAATACTGGTATTCATCTGCATCCGATTAGATTTGAAGCCACCCCAACATAGGAAAAGGCTAGGCTGATTGATTGATAAGGATAGATACAAAAAAAATCATTGACGTTAAGCCACCATTTATTAAAGTTAGGACTGATTTTGCCATCGCCAGATAACTTTTATTCGAGGAATAAAATTGACATTTGACAGTATTTGTGTGAAACAACTGTCAAAATTTCAAAAATATTATTCCTCGAATAAAGTTATCATAAGATTGACAAATCAGCACTTAGTTAACGAATTGCAATTTAACAATAATTGTAAGACTAAGCACATCACAACTCAGTTTTTTAGCTACAAAATAAAAACTCAAAACAGAAACATTTATGTAGTTCCGACACATTTTTACTGATACAACATCCGAAATACCAAAATATTAAAAAAAAAACAAACCAAAAAAAACTATTTTAATCTCAGCAACACAAACAACATCCACAGCTAGTCGCACAAAAAAAATACAAGCAAATATTTCAATCCAATCGGTTTCTATTCCCTTGCACGTGGGCTATTTTTTACTATTTTTTAGAGTTCCGCAGGTGGAAACACGACTTACCATTAAGGTATTGACGCGGGTAGTCCGCTCCTTTACGGAACCCGCAATAATTCACAAAGAAAGCCTACTGACTGTATGGGAGCCGTGTTTGGGCACAGAGTAGCTAAAGGAGACAGAGTCGACGTTTTATGGACTTTAATAGTGTAGTGATAAAATAAAAGAGTATCCTTGTACAGTGGATGCATTGTTAAGTCATACAAGCAAGTCCCTTGTATGACTTAAAATCGCTTGAAAAAATAGCGTGATTATGTTCAATGAAAGAAGGCAGGTAATAAAATACAGAGTTGCAAAAAAAAACATGGTCAAAGGTTTTTTTTTTTAAGTTATTTAAATGCTGATGGTCATTTGGCCCTCGTAAGCTCTGGACAGAGGGAGATAGAAGAAGAATAGTATGTCCTTAGCCCAGCAGTAGGACATCAATGGCTAGTAATAAAAAAAACATTGGGAAAAAGTTCTATTGAAAACTGTTATACTGGCCAGACAATATTTTGGAGAACAAAACATTTTTAATTTTAGTTATAACATAACCAACGATCCAGCCCATCACTAAATAGGTAAATTATGATCACTAAAATAATATTATGCCTATTTAAATAAAAAGAGTTAATTTCTTATGCTTCGATCATTTCTACTAAGTAATTTTTGAATAGAATTTCAATATAATTAGAATAAATTACAAGTTTTAACGCATTTATTGTTCTCTACAATAAATTCCATTTGAGTGTGCCTTTTCTTACAAATTGTCTATCAAAGTTTTTTTTTTCTTATAGAGAGGCTCAACTTTTTGTACCAACCAGGAGAACGCAGTTAGGTAGTAAGGTAGTCACGAGCATAAATACCTTACATTTACGCAAGATTAAAAAGTATTGATAGACATTATGAGGTGTTACCAACATAGTACTTACAGTCGAAACCAAAATAAGTATTATAAAACTAGCTGTCCCGGCAGACTTCGTACTGCCTCAATCGATAAATAAAAGACCTAAACTTTTGTATAAAATAATTTTAAAACAAACAAAACGAATCCGTATTTAATAAACATTTTTTGAATGAAGCATGAAGTGTTTCAATAAAGTTCAAATTGACTCTACATTTTATTTAGAAAACGTTTGAATGGGAAATAGAAAAGGGCTGTTATTAGGGTTTTCCCGGGAATTATTCGATTTTTTCTCATCTTTTAAACCTTCCCTAGACCTCCACTAACATTTCAAGACCAAGATAAGATAAATCCGTTCAGCCGTTCTCGAGTTTTAGCGAGACTAACGAACAGCAATTCATTTTTATATATATAGATAGGTCTTTTCTAAAAGTTTAAATAATTTTTACATGAGAAAATCACTTTTGAATGTTGCATAAATGTCAACACATAATGTCAAGACATAAATTCTGCTCGTGACTGTACTAAAAAAAAAAACCGAACACAATATCTTCTACTTTTTCTTATTAACACTTAATTATCGTAGTTGAAGAATACCTGTCATAATTATGTATTATCATCACAAAAAGAGTTTAGTTATCTCACCGGTACGTATTAACACAAGAAGTGTGTGACAGCTGACAGCTCCTTCGTCTTATCGATTCTTGTTTATGTATGTCATCTAGCAGTTCAAACTACAAGGTTGTCTTAACTATGGATGCCTTATAAAGCCAGCCAGAACAGGCCTTCAACCAGAGCAAGCCTTCAGTCAGGACAGTCGTATCGATGATTCCATTTCCATATTTAAGAAGTTAAGCACTTATTTTTCAGTAGGTATGCCTCTGTTACAACCTACTCTGTGACCATCAAAGACGCCGGCAGTTGGCGTAATTCAGCCCATACAGTATGCACTGATCGGCATTTTATCGGCGACGTCGGGGGTGCCCGCTAGTTTATGTAACTGATATTCTCTATTGAGACGTTTCTGCAATATGTTGCTTTGTTAGTTTAATTGAAAGCTTGCTGTTTTATTTTGTAATTATTTGTGAATTTTGAGATTGTGTTTTGTTTTGAATAAAGAGATGTATTCTCTTCTTTTTTACCCGACTACCGCGAAGCAAAAGGAAGGGAATCGAACGTAATCTGTACGTTGTATGGGTCTGCCTTAATTACATAACTTATTAATGACTTGTGACTTCGGCAATACGAAAAATATAGACATTAATATCATGTTTATTTTAGTTGGGTTTTATTCATTTATTACTTTCAGCGCACAAATGTAAAGGCGGACTTAATGTCGTTAAGATATACTATCCTTTTATACCAAACAAAACAATACCAGAACAAACATGTTTTTTTGTCGTTTTTGCTGTTTTCTACCAGTCGGGTTCTCGTTTTTAACTTTTTTTTACAGTTTCTATTGCGTTAAGTATGTTAAGTCAGAAGAAAATAATAAGTGTGTCTTATCAGAACTTTAGACAAAAACTATTGATAACTGAATAGTATCATTATTCCTCCATTTTCTACTTTTTATTCCTAGTTTAGGGTGATAAAGAGGAAATTATTAAGATTAAAATATTTTCTAAAAAAATATAATAGTGTTTTTTATTATTTTACTTCTATTTTCTCACGTTTGACGTCAAAGTCATAATAATAGTTTAATTTACAACATTAAAAAGCAGTAAAATATGTCACATTCACAAATATAAAAACGTAAGCAGGTGTCATAAAAATAAGTTTAGTATTGTAATGTAATACTTTTTGAAATGGGACTATTATATTTGCTAATTATTATTATTTATGATAGTTGTAAATTATGTTCTATGTAGACAAGATTTTTATGAAGCGTTTACTCCACTTCTAATAATAAATTACATTATACTTAGCAAATTTGAGAAAAAATAAGCATTATTTGTTTCAAACATTTAGACTGAGTTGATTTCGCATTTTTGTATAAAATTGCTGTTCTTTTTTCGATATTTCAGACTTGATCCTTTAGTTAAATTTGTTCATATTTATGAGTACTTTCGCCCAATGAAAGACCTCCAATAGATTAACAGTAAACCTATATATATAAACAAATTGGTATGTTTTGTATTCTATAAATATTTTAAATAAAAGACACTTTTCGTGTCTGCCTGTGCGACCCGGTTGTTCTTTTAAACTACCTACTCATCGGATTTTAGTTTTCACGCTCATTTAGATAATCCATTTCGGAAGGTTTATGTGTATAATATATTAATTTTTAACTTACATATAATAAAGAAATCTCGAATTTTCATTAAGGGTTAAAACGCGCGAAGCAGAGGCGGATCGCTAGTGACTAATAAATAAATATGATTTTGTGGTCTCTACCGACCATCCTTTATCCGACTATCCTTTTATACCAAACAAAACAATACCAGAACAAACATGTTTTTTTATTTGTCTCTTCCATTAATATTTTATAATACTATCTATAATATAAAAAAAATATTATGTATATAAGGTTAACTATATACAATCCAATTTAGAACAAATAAAATACATTCCATTCCATTGTGATGAATGCTAGCTTAGATATTTCTAAACAATTCTCCGTTAGAATTATCTATTAGCATACGTATAGGTTTATTATAATAATATTGTACCAGAAACGTGGTACTTATTTTGATTTTGTCAAAGATTGTGTCAAAGCCTCTCTTTATTTTGAATTTGTGGTTCAGGCAAGAAAAATCAAATCATATTTGAAAATGTAAGCCTTTATAAAAAATCTAATTGTAAATTGGACTTAATTAAAGGAATAGGTAAAGCTAAGTTATCCTAGGAAAACGGTTCCGTCATATTAAAACGGTCGTTATGAAAATCTTCCATTTTCAACAGTATTTGACATGTAGGTGTCAAAAAATGCTTTGTATTTAGACAGCTTTATTGTGTGACCGTTCACGGTATTCTTAAGAAACCAGAGAGAAATATTTTGTTTTTGCCCTAGCTCTAAATAAATCAACATACTTTTTATTACTGTCGATGAAAAATAAACAAATGGCCGATGTTATGATGAATAAACAATATTTTAACCTACTTTTTTTAATCTGCTGTGGATAAATCTGAAACTTAATTAAAATACATTAACAAAGAGTGTGTTGTCCGGAAACTTTAGAATATTATAAGCCTTAAAACCTGTCACTGTATATCATTAAGGTCTACAATAAATTTATAAAGAGAGTTATAATAATTATATTAACACTACGCTTCCCAGCTTTTTTTTTATTATGAGTTATTTGAACCAATGTTTGTTCAAATGTTTGGGTGGATCTTCAATGCATTAAAATCAATACCTACCAGTTTTTTTCGATTCTAAGAAAATCCGGGATTCAAATACCAGTATTTTGGTAAAAAAAAATGGAATAAATAAACTTGTCATTGGTATTATTTTACTAGACCCCTAATAAATAAAACAAACTGGACGCAAGAGAATAATTATTAGCATAAAATTCGCTTAAAATCGAGTCTTCAAAAAACATTACGTAACACATCCTGAAAATCACATATTACCTAACCTTTTTACCTCAGAAAACATAATAGTGTCTATAAATTAAATTAAAAAAAAAACTGCAAGCAGCTACTTAACTCTACGATTCGGAAAGCCGATGTAAAAGGCCGGTTGGACACTACTCGTAAATTTATGAAGGTGAAACACGATTATGTTAATACAACTTGTATGTTCGACATATTTGTGATTTTCTCACGAATACGGCGACATTTGGTCTGCCTTTAATGTCATTGAACTCGGTGAAATTGGTTGTTGGATGCGTGCATTCTAGAAATAATAATCAATCATTATACGTGTTTTGTAAACGATACTGCAGTTTTTCTTTGTTTTTCGTTTTTTCTGCAGGTTTTTTTTTTTAATAAATCGGTTTGGTTTTTTTTTTCGATTTTAACAGTGGTGGCATAATATATGAGTCGTGGTTAGTGATTATAAAGCTTAAACTTGTCCATTTTTCTCAAGTAAGTGTTTGCATCGTTAAATGTTGCTATATTATAATTATTAAATTATGTAGTACCTACCTTAAGTCGCAACTTTTATGTGATTAATATTTTATTCTTAATCTAATCTAGACCGGTCCTAAAAATGGATTTTTGAATAGATCTGGATTAAATTTGCGTACCTATCCATTATTATTTTTTCGATATTAAGCCTTGTGTTCACCAACATTTGAATCAACTGTTTAAATATTTAATCAGTTCTATATTTAAAATTTCCTTGGGATTTTAGACAAAAACCAACTGTTTTAATACCTAACCGGTGGTTTGATTGTTGGTGAACTCAGGCCTAAAACCTGCAAGCTCAATAATCGTAGACAGGTTTTCCACACAACTTTTTCTAGATACTTCAGCATTTTCTCATTGGACGAAACCGACGCTTTTTTGTAAGTCTACCATTAGATAGGAAACCCACAAAGGCGCGTGCGGTATAGTAATTAGCAAATGGCCAAAGATCGGGTACCGATACCGATATCCTTTTTTATTTCTCCTTTCCCCTCACTATTCGGTTAGATCCTTTGGTTTCGGGAAAAAATGTAAAAATGAACGGCGTGTGTATACGATTACTGATCAGGACTTTTACTAGATGAAGTAGTTATTTGACTTTGTATTTTATTTTTCATGATGTTTTTCGGAATCACAGCAGTTTTGTTTCAATTAACGCTGGCTGGTCAAGAAATTACGAATAGGATAGGCAAGTTATCTATCACATTTTTAGCGCAGTTTATCTTTTTTTGCCTGTCAAATATAGGGAAATCGCAATGACTTAATCAATGAAAAAATAAGGCAAGTATGATATACTAAAATGCATTGTAATATTTTATTAACCCGCTATTTTTTTGACCCGTTGAATGTTTATGTTTATCTAGGTACTTGATTAACGCGTTTCTAAATCGAGTTATAATATTACTGTCTTGGTTTATAATTTTTAAAGGCTCAAATAGGTACGATAGTTGTGTAAATAAGTGCTTTTCGTTAATAAATAAGCATAATTCTAAGCAGTTTTAACACTAAGTGCGCAGGTCCGGTAGAGGTAGATAAAGTGGCTAAAGGCCATAGTTATGCATAAGTAGTGATAGGTACTGGCCCATGAACCCTTTAAGAGGTTACTTTCCTTACAGGTAAGTTCGAGAACCACGACAATGTTTTACTATAGTTTGACATGGTTAAAAAGATATAGGTTTATTTAAATGTTACTTATTAGTTATCCAAGGTTTATGGAAGATAAAATGTTAAAATAGAGCCCAATTATATAATTATCTGTGTGTTAATTATAATTTATTTATTTAAGGGACAAGAAAACAGTTACATGTTAAGGTTTAAGTAAAACTATGAGTAAAATAATGAATTGGTAAACATATAACCCGCACCATTGTCCAGGATTAATATGTGCAGAGTTGGAAACGGAAGAGTTGACGAGATTGCGCATCGCATTACAAGTTCTTTGATTATTGTGATAAAGTTTTTATAGCCAGATATTTATTTTTTTTACTAGAGAGAGAGAAGATATCTATTTCCATGAAGTGTGTGTTATATATAGGTTTCCACAAGCTGTCGAAGAGGCACTCGCGCCCCGGCGTTGGTCTTACATGAATCCACATGGTACAACCGGGGCACTCGGGCCGCCCGTCTTATAACATTTCGGGGTACTGTGTAGCGTACCTTGTTTGTGTTTTAATCTATTGTTAAATAGCCCATGCAGCATCATAGCAACCAGAAGTAAGCGTTGAGACTCCAAACTTAAAACATTATACTGTTGTAATAATTGTTTGTAAGGAATCTTTGAACGATAACATTTATAGCTGATTGTACGTAGAAACTTTTTTTGCAATAATTCTATCTTGGTGTTATATTTGAGGTAGAACGGTTTCCAGATAGGAATAGCGTATTCCAATTGAGACCTTATTAAAGTTTTATACAATACCAAAAAAGTATATATACTCTTTTATGTATAAAGCTAGATTTAAGTTTAATTAATACAATATTTAATTCTGAAAGTTCCTAATTTACGTGTTATTAACCTAGCCTAGCGTGTAACTATGGTAGTGTACATTGTGCATTAAAATAAATAAATAAAGGGTCCTCTATATTTGAATGAGGTGACATAAATAAGTCAATTTGTATTAAATTTTAAATAGCCGCGATTTGATGTTACTTTAAACGTTTTCATCTTGATGACTAGCTTAAATTTTTTGTTTTAACCACGACAAGTATAATTAAATTTCTAAAATAACTTTACTTAAAAAGTAAACTATTTACCTCTTCTTTGCAGCGGAACACGAAAAAACTGCTTGTTACATATAAAAGTATGATTGTAGATGTATTGATTGCCAAATATAACGATCAACAAAAAAGAACATAACGTTATTTATGAGTTTTAAATTACTTTTCCTCTTAATCTAACTCTATTTGCACGATGAATTTTACGACCAATTAAAAAAAAAAGTTAAAGGTAGGAGGTCTTTAATAATCTAAGTAATTTAAGGCAGTCGTGAAGAAACAACAGTGTATGGAATTATAAAACATTATTTAATTCATGGATTTGTGTTTTACCCACATTTAACAACGGTTTAGTCGATGGCTAAATGGTGGCTTCTATGGTAGGTAACCTTAGGTGCACGATCGACCTTACTAACTGCTCCATTTGCTTGATAAAAATTGAGTCTTTCATATGAAAGCTTATTCGAAATTGTACTTTTTTCTTGTGAATGTTTTGCGTTTAACAACCAATATCAAAGCCTAAGTCTTCGTCGATCTTGGTTTTATTTTCGATGAGTTCTTTACTTAAGTGAAGTGAACTTCAAGTGATAGTCATTTCACCAAATGATCGACATATTGATAGCTCACTTCAAGCTCACTACACCTTTGTTTTAGCTGTGAGATTTTTACAGAATAGACAAGCTTTTATTTAGCATCGATAACCAAATAATTTATCTGACATAACTAACTACTATTTTGATGCTCCAACTACCTAAACCAAATACTTTATATAAATATTTATTTTAGTATGTAGAGCAAACACATCAAATACTATAAACTTGATAAATACTTCTATGTTATATTTTATGCCTAACTATTAAAATAACATAGCTACATAACAGTAAATTTATTTTACGATAAATATACCTATTTAAATACAATTATCGATGTCTGAGATCACATCGCTATCGTAAATATCTTATTAAGACATAAACACTAAGTTACTGAACCCCGAAGGTCAAAAACTTGTATAACTAACCTTGAACTCTTGATTGTCATTGCTTGTTGCATGCGAGGTATTGTAGAAGAAAAATAAAATAGAAACAAAAAAAATATCATTATTTGGGATACGCTCAGGAAAAAAAACATTAAAAAGGAGCATTTAAAACTAACAAAGTAATATTAAAAACAACCAAAAAAATTTATAAAGCAAAAAAATACTTGTGCGAGGTCAAAAAGGCTCTCAGCATAGTACCTACTGGGATATTTAAAAAATAAATACCGCAGCGGTGATATTCTTAGAGAAAAAAAAAAACAAAATCGAAACAAAAAAGTTGTTTATTCAAATTAGGCAGACAATCACTACTTTTTTAATTAAAAATTACATAAAACAGTCCCCTTTCACCTCTTCCTAGAAGAAATGGCTCAACAAACTCCCCAGCATATAAAAAGTAGCAATAAAATAGGTAGGACTATAAAAACGCAAGCAATCTGATGGATGGCAATCAACTTAGTTGTTAGATCAACGGTCAAGCGCGAGTTTTGTTGTGTATTCTAATATTTTGTAAAAAAAAGGCATCTGTCGTACCGCCGACAAGGAAGCGACAAGCTATCAAAATTTTTCTCGCTCAGGAAACGTACAAAACAAAATAAAAAAGATTATAGATATATAGAATAGAACAGTATAGAATAACTCTTTATTATGTACACCATATAAAATACAGACATAATATATAAAACAAAGGGTGACACAATGGGTGGTGGTGGGTATGGGGTACATCAATATTAAGAGTTGATAGCTGATTATTCACACAGCCGGCGAGTACTCGTTTGTCACAGCAACAAAGCTATCAAAGAGAGTACTCGCTCAGCGACACTCGCTTGGCGAGCAGAACACTCGCTGAGAGAGCAAAGTCCCTCACGATTAAAAAATATCAAGAAAATTCACTTGGTATTATAGTACCTAGATAAAGTAAGTAGACCTGAAAAGCCTCCTTTTTTAGCCTAAGATTCCATTCATCATATGCGGACTTCCAAATCTAACGGTTAGGCTTTTACATAGAGAACCATTTATTTAATTTATTCAAGCAGTTTTATGTTTTTATAGTCAATTAACGAAGTAATTGTTAGAGTTATATTTAGTTGGCGTGTTTTATTTATTTCGAATAACAATTCATTAATATATTGGAGGCAATCAAGGTAATTAGCCTACCACCTACAATAGAAATGGATTCAAATAAAATTCTTGATTTTCGAGTGTCTTCTAAGGCTTGTTTCACACATACCACAACCACACCACAACCACAACCAAACCACAACACGTGGGCGGACGCTACTTTGTATGAAAATGAACAGTTAAATTAACACGGACCAGATTTTGCCGTCACTATCGACCGCATGTGTGATAGCGTCCACATTGCAGCCACGTCGTTGCCACCATAACACAACCGCCAGAGACACTGCAAACTCGCGACCGGCCACATCGCAAACACAACGTTAACACAAAATTTTGCAGGTACCACAACGCAACCGCAAGAAGCCGCAGCGACACACGTAACCACAGCTTGACCACATTTTGTTACTGCGATATGGTGTAATTGTGGTACGTGTGAATGGACCCTAAATTGGCAGGCGCCGTTCATTGAGAAAAGCGAATTAGCCTAGACGCATGTTAGACGAAATAAATGATTTTATCGTTTTTAAATTGCTCTAACTAACAGAATATTTATTGACATGGCATATCATCTAGCCTGTAGGTAATCCTCGGAGGAAAAGGCAGTGGTATATTTGTAGCAACACACACATTTCGCCAGTTATGTATAAGTCCCATGTAGTAGGGTCCTATTGCCATAAATCTGGCACAAATCCACACTCTAGGCTGCTACTGAGAAATTCCTGATGGAAAAACCCAATAACACTTTTTCCGACCCTGGAATCGAATCCAGAACCTCATGCACAGCAGTGGTTGCAAGCGCTAAAGCTTGCGACTACCTGCTTTAGGTACATACTCATGTCAAAACTTACCTTTTTCTAACTCATCCCGAAGATCTTGAAATGAATTTCACTTCACGATTGTATCTGAAAGTGAAAACATATAATTAGTTAAGAATAACGCACTAATGACATAACTATTTAGTCCAGCCTTGATTGCCAAGGGTGGCAGAAACTGGACAACTAAGACTCTTAAAACCCTCGTGATCTAAAATGATCTAGAAGGATCACTTTAGGATCATTTCGTCGTCACTCATAGCCCATAAAAGATATCAACCCCGAATGTTAAACTCTAACTCAAAGTATTTATTATAATTAAACCAATTACAGGCACTTTTGAATGGTCAAGGCGTAGATCAGTCAGAAAAGATGAAGCTAGTTGCCCATTCAAATGCGTAGAAGGTTCCTGTAGAGAAGAACGGGCAAGAAACTCCATGTACTCAATAAACAATAAAAAACATTATTTCTAAATACACACCGTCAATTAGCGTCAGTAGGTACCAACCTACTTCCACCGTATCTAAGTATAAAAATATATACCCGTGAAATACATTAGCCACACAAGTTTTCAATGAAATCATTCTTTCTAAAACAATCAAAACAAATATAATTGGTAGATCCAATATTTAAACTGACCAATCACTGAAATTTTCTGATGATACCGTGAAAATTGTGATCACACGCATTCCGTCATACATTCCCGCGTTGTTTATTTCGAAATAGAAAGAAAGAAGACAAAAAATAGGTTTATTTGCGGAAAACATGATGCAGAGAAAGAACACAAAACACAAAAAAGAACTAGCTGGGGGAAAATATGCGTGACATCCACGCAAAACGGAAACCGCTCAGCATAATGCTAAGACCAGAGAATTTGTGCGAGAGCGCTGGTTTTCAGCGACAGCCAGTGTTGACGAATAAATAGAATGCTGAAGATGTTTCACAATGTTAGTCAAGCAATCTGTCATCTTTTCCTTACGACAAATATGCATCTCTAATTTAAAGAATTCGAACGAAGAATGTGGATCAATCTTCGAATTCTCGAGCTATTGGTTGGTGTCAAAACTATAAATAACATTCTTCTGTATTTATTATTAACAGCAAACAAGCTTTAAATATATAACATTCTTGCTTGAAAGCATTTTGTATCTTTCTATCATTGCCTATCAGCGTCAGGTGGCACATCTTGTGTTGTCATCTATTATGCTGAGCTGAGGCCCTTTTGGCATTATAATCTTTGTTTTCTGTTTTTATAGTATTTATTTTGCTGTAATGCTAATAAACGCATTTTTTTTCTGTCTTTCTTTCTATCATAATATTTTTTTTAATATTATGCGGTGGTATATATATTTTTGGACCCAAAAAAATCCCCCAGTGCCAACAATGACCTACGGTGCCGAGACATGGACGCTCATAAAGGAGACTGTCCACCGAATGTAAGTAGCATAAAGGGCCATGGAGCGAGCCATGCTTGGCATAACCCTACTAGACAGAGTGCGAAACATCGAAATCCGTCGTCGGTCGAAAGTCTACGGCGTCGGAGGCAGGGCGAAGCACCTGAAGTGGAGTTGGGCAGGACGTCTAGTTAGAGGAGGAGATGGCTGATGAAGTAAAGCTGGCCAAGGTTAGACCCAAGAAACCAGGGTCATCCAACAGTGCGTTGGGATGATGAAATCGTCAAAGACCCGGAAAACACCTGGATGACGGACGCACGGAACAAAGAAAAGTGGCCGAAAAAAGGGGAGGCCTAGAGACCCAGCAGTCAGATTCTGAGCTGAAATGACGATGATGATGATGATGATTAGGACTAGTGTACACCAATCAGAATCACCGATCCGTGGAGTATTGAAGTGTGAACTAAATTGCCATTCAGTTTAGTCAGTTTTAATTTTAAAATTCGTATTCTTGACCTTCTATAACTATACTATATTGCTGCCCTAATAACCACACTACTACGAACATTATTCTCTTTAGGGCGAATTTCACCCAACTTTTAAACCTAGAATAAGTCTTATCCTGAGAATAAATTTTGAATTTTTGACAGTTTTTCCGTACTAGAGCTGTCAGATGTCAATTTTATTTCACGGATAAAATATATCTGAGTTTGTTAAAATCAGCCCTTAGTCACACAGCAAAACAAGCACACTTACAGGTAATATCTATCAACAAATCAACAAAAAGCTACATTTAAATCGCAAGCAATCACTCTCCTTTGAGATGTACCGTGTGAATTCTGTTCGAGCCGCGGTTACCGCAATCGATTCTTAAGACGATAATTTTAAAAAGTGATTTTGAAAAAATGCAAGAACAAAAGTGCCGCCTGTCTTTCGAAATTCGCAGATTACAGCGGCATCTGATAAACCAATAGTCGTGTAGTCATGCAGGTGTAGATTGGCCAGTGATTAGGTATTTTTTTTTATTCATAATTGGTTGGAAGATACTGGTTTTGTTTCTGAAATGCTGTGGTCTAGATTTTGGTAGATGGTGGAAAATTTTGGGTGTTGAATTTGATTTGATTTTTCATTTATTTGTGCAGAATCACAAAAAATGTACATTTTATATATGCGTGTTTTTAGGGTTCCGTAGTCAACAAGGAACCCTTATAGTTTCGCCATGTCCGTCTATCTGTCTGTCTGTCCGCGGTTTAGCACAAAAACTATCGGTACTAGAAAGTTGTAATGAGTATAGACGTTAATGACGCCAAAAAAGTGGTAAAATAAATAAAAAAAAACAATTATTTAGGGTACCTCCCCTACATGTAAAGTGGGGATGATTTTTTTTTTCGTCCTTCCCATAGTGTGGGATATCGTTGGATAGGTCTTTTAAAAATATTAGGGAAGACCGTTTTTTGATTTAGTAAACCGTTCGTGACTTATCAAGCTTTAAAGTACCAATTTTCGTTAGAGTCAAGTATCCTCCCCCTCTGCCAACTAAACGGTTGTAGTTAGAAATTGAAAAGTCACGGCAGTAGTACTTACTTATATATAACGAAGTTTAAAGGAAAACTATCACTCTTAAGTGGGCTTTACAAGTTTACGAGTAATAGTTGACCAATTGTATTTCACTCGAAAATTGTCGGATCAGTTGAGGATTTGTATAGGAAGTCAAATTAAGTAGGTAGTCATGTTTGGCTTTTAGTTAGAGCATGGTACGAAACTATCAGTCAGTGAATACGACCCGCACTTGGCTGTTATAGAAACTACGGAACCCTACACTGTGCGTGGCCCGACACTTGATCGGTTTTTTATTACAAAGGCTAGCGATAAACAGCTGGTGTTGCTCTAGTTTTACTAAAAATTACAGCGGTTTTTCGTAAAAAAAAATGTAAATACATTAAAATATTCGTATTGCTGATTTTTTCGCGTATTCGCGTTGCTGAATTTTAGACCAAACAAATTGAAATAGATATATATTTCAGGAGTAATTTTTTACCATCGACACGCTTAAAAGAAGAAATTAAAGTATTCCAATTATAACCAATACAAAACACTGGAACACGCTAAAGCCCTAATGTCATGTAGGAACACAAATGACCATTTATTTTTTGCAGAATTAATCACCCACCATGTTTACAAATTCCGTCATTCACTCAAACGTTATCAGACCCAAAAAAGGCCCGCCAGCAACACAACGAAAACATTTAAATAATTACGAATATCTCGGGTCCAATTATCGGCGTCCAGCGCCAATGCTCTGCGGGCGGACTACAGGAGACAAAGTGTCGAGATGAAAGGCACCGCCGCCGATTGTCGCGGCATTGTATCCTCACTCGTTAGTCCGGCATTATCGTATCAAGATTTATTTTAACGATTAAGTTTGTGGTGCAAGGGAGAAGTGAAAAGCGATTTGTATACCTACTTCAAGATTCTGTACTGAAATCGTAGAACGTCTGAATTACAATGAGAAGTTTTCTCAGTTGTTTCTTATTACATTCAAGAAACATCAGAAGGCCAATAATATCGTACTTAAAGAACGTAATAAACCTAGTCATAATCTCATCTCAGCGACAATCAGTGACAGACTTGTAAAAAATGTAGGTGGTAACGGTAAGTAAATAAAGTTTTTTTTACAGATTGAAATTGAGATTACGTTCTTAATAATACAAGTGGCTAGTCAAAATTGACCATGTGGTATTCGCTGCATGAAAATATTTAAGTCAGTTGCTTCCCACAAATCTATGTATGTTCATCACAGTTATACAACTCCATTCTAAATAGATTTATTCTCACATATTACAAGCACACCCTCACCCTATAATATTCCCACTGCTGAGATAAAGGCCTCCTCTAAGATAGAGGGAGGTATTGGGATAAGATTCTCACATAGTTATGCCTATCAGGATTTACACTTTCTCACACACGAAAGTGACAGCAACGCCCTCCCAAATCGCTCCCGCTTCCACCTATAGCTTGGAACCGCCTTAAATTCAACGATTAACGCTTATAGCTTCAGTCATTAAGCCACAATTGGGCTGTGTGCACCTTCACAATTATAGGCCGACGGCCATTGTATTACATGAAACAATATGCCTGTTTTGTAGACTATTGACTATTTCAATGTAAATAATTCCGATTGAAATCAAGGATTGCGGATTTGTACAGAAATTATTATAATGATTTGAGGATTAATCATGGTCGTTAATTGAAAGGCTTTGTTGTTGGTGTCCACACTTACATACTACCTACATAATTATGTAGTGATTTGTGTTTTTTTTTTCTGTATCCTGTAGGTACCTACGTGTAGCAACTATCGTATACCTATGTGGCGGCATCTACAACGCTACATGCGTCCTGCATCTCGCAAGCAAGTTTACCGCGCGGCAACGTCTCGCAGTCAATCGTCGGGCAGTTAAGTATCCCACTTAATCCCACCAGACAAAAGATCCGGATTGTCGGAGGATCCTCCCTTTTATAAGGAGGATGACGAACTTTAGATACACCATATTCCTAATACTTCTATACCTACATTACTAAGATATGTTTTTAGCCAGTGCATCTATATAGCTCCTGAAATGGATAATAACGAAAGGAATAAGTCTTTAATGTTGCAGAATGGATATGTACCTACTTATCTTCCTCTTACAACAATTATTTTGAAAATATCACCAATTAAACGATACCCACACCTAGAGTATTATTTTATTTTTGTTTTTTTTTTAAAGGCCTCCCTACTCTCCTTCCACCTCTCTCTGACCAGGGCTATTAAGGACCAGCCGATCGATTCTGTAAAAATCTCACCGTGATAACTTAGGTGAAGTGAGCGTGAAGTGAGCTAGCAATAGGGGCAATCCCTAACATCAGGTGGAATGACAGCTCACTTCACCTTATTTTTCACGGTGAGATTTTTACAGAATAGCACTGCAGTTCTTATCGAAGAAGTTAGAATTACACCTACAGTTAGAATCTTTTATACAGGGACATCGACGCGCAACCATGGATTCCGTACATGATTTTGAATCCTACGTTGAAAATTTTCGTCAGTTATTAAAAATACTTGATAGATACTCGAGATACTTGACAGAAGTTTTTATTGATTATTATTGTAAGCCTTGACCGCAAACTACCTCTTAAAATACAGGTAGTATTTTATTCTTGTACAGAATTTGCAACATAAACGATATACATATTTTTAAAACAAATAATAAAACTGTTTTTCGAACTCTGTATGTTTTTGGATAAATAAAGATTTTTATTATTATTTAATATTAAAATAAAAAAAAAGCTGTTCCATACATTTTCATAATCATCTGCATAGCCTTTTCCCAACTATGTTGGGGTCGGCTTCCAGTCTAACCGGATGCAGCTGAATACCAGCATTTTACATAGAGCGACTGCCTATCTGACCTCAACAACCCAGTTACTGGGTAATACGACACCCATTGTTACCAATGGTTGTCAGACTTTCGGGCTTCTGACTACCCGTAACGACTGTCAAAGATCCACGAATGACAGCAGGGACCAACGGCTTAATGTGCTTTCCGAGGCACGGAGGGGTCTTGGTATGTAAAGATGGTCACCCATCCATAGACCAACCGCGGCAAGCGTAGCTTAACACGATCGATCGACCTGTGCGGCTGTTATTATTTAGCCACAAGCCCCTCCTGTTCCATACATTTAAAAACAAGGTATTGCACTGCTCTAAGAAACGGCAGCTTTTCTTTTTAAATCTGAAGAACAATTTCTACACTAATCATGTGCTGAATTCATGGTTAGGTACAGTGTGCGCGTTGCCACCTTGTACCTATATCTATTATTTTCAAAATGGAGCATTTGTAGCATCTGAAACCATCACGAAAACATTCATTCACAGTTCTATTGATAAAGATGATTCTTTATCGATCGAACTGTGAATGAATGTTTTCGAACATTGAACCAAAATATATAAATAATAAATTAAAAAAAAAAATAGCCTCCCCGACCGATTTCGATCACAGTGGCCAATCTCAACGGAGATTAGCCGGGTACGCAGGAGATATTATAGTGCACAAGTGTGCGCGCAGACACAGGTGCACTCCCTCTTCCCTTACTCTCATAGTCCAATGGGACGGCAATCCGCCACGACCGGAGAGAAATCAGGCGCAGGACCAACGGCTTATCATGTTTTCCGAGGCACGGGGGTATCACACCACCAACTTCCAAACCCCCCGCTGTTACTAAGAAATCCCTATTGGAAAAACTCAATAATACTTTGCCCAACCCGGGAATCGAACCCAGGACGCTCAGCAGTCGCGCTTTCGACCACGAGACCAACGGGGGACCAATAAACTTTTATTCAAGTATAAAGTCAAGTACAATTATGATTTACATTAATTAGAATCGAGGAAAGTTAAATTCTAACTGTAATGTAGACCTGCAGCAAAATGCAGACTCCCCAGTAACATCCTATCATAAACTGATACAGAACATTTTATTACCCCATGGCTTTCTTTAAAATTGAACCATTAATTCTTCATCCATGCTGTCACTGACTTATAGCATCATTGTCTCTTATAAGGAACGATATTTCACGATACAACGTAGCAAATTGCTTCATTTATAACGGAAAGGTACCAAAAAAGTGCTCACGGTACCTTTTGACGGTACACCAAGTATTTAGGTTAAAAGGTATTGTAAAATTTTATTTGTGTAATGATTTTTAATGAACATTTTCAAGGTCTTCGTTTTGTCAAGAAAATTGACTGTTAACATTGTTTCGATGGGATTGAAAAATGTAGGTATGTTTTCTTCAATATTTTTATTTTTTCCTGAAAGGAAACTGAATGCCATCGATGGTTTGACAACTTAGCTGGTTGATACTGTACCACAGAATAAAAATAGTACAAGTAACTGTACTCTTACTTTGAGATCAAAACACATAAGTTTGTAAGCATACAAATATTTATAATACCTATTACATTGCGGCCGTCGAGAGAATGCGTTCTTGATACTTTTGTCAGTTTCATACAAACGTAGAACTTAGCACGTTTGCAGTGTGTATCTACCCTCTATTTCCCTCACATTTACGGTGTGGCAGATGCCGAGACGTCATCGCCGGTTAGCTTGTCATGTCAGTACTCTTACGATCACAAGCCGGCAAGAACGGTAAATAGTGGGTCGAGCTACGGCTGAAACTTAAATATTCGTTTTCTTCCCTTCGGGGGGAAAACGGTTCTATTAACGTGTTCGAGCCTAAGCTCGACCCACTGTGAGATGTGTTTATAATCGGCCGGCGATGGCTAGACGTACTGTGGTAAAGCAGGGAAATATTGTACATAATACGTAAGTAAGACGGCAAGAAGTATTAATAAAAACTTTAATCAAAACAAAAAAGAGGAAAAATATCAGTCTTCCATTATTAAATCAGTTTAGCTTAGATTGGAGAAAATGATTGACTTAAACTATCTAAATTTCCTTTTGATTGACTTGGGATTTCTTTAAAGTAATGTGTTAAAAAGGTATCCCTTGATCTCCAGTTCAATATCGACTAATATTTTCAAAAATAGCCTAACCCTACACTGATTCGAGGCGTCCTGTTATAATAATTTTGTTTTGAAAAGTACCTACAGCTGAAATTCATCTTTAATCTTCATTTTAAACTTCCTTGAAAAAAAGGTTTTTACTGTTCTATTTTAACAGCTTAGAATAGCGGACTGTTCGATATAACTTTTAATATGTTGTGGAAAATGTCGTAGGTTATCTAACATATAAAATTCTGTTACCATACTCCTCCGAAACGGCTTGACCGATTATGCATATTCAGTAGGTCTGAGAATCGGACAACATCTATTTTTTTTTTTGCAAAACGACGTTTGCGGGGTCAGCTAGCACATTTATAATTGTTGTGTATTTAACTTAGTATAAGATTTTAATGTATAACTCTTTATTTTCCCGAATAAATAAAATAAAAAGTTCACTAGAGTCTGCTACCAAAAACTACCATGTAGGTGCATACACACAACCTGAGTAACCAAACATGCAAGCAAATATGATTTTTCCATTGATGGGAACTTTCAAAAATCTATTTCCCGTCTGAACGTAGTTCCGGTGAACACACCCTGTTATTATCCTGAAGCTATTATATTGCTAAATGGAAGGGTCGAAAACGGAATTGTTTTTGACGAATTTTCGTGTGCTGTAACGAGTTTGTAAAAGGGTTGTTTTGGGCATATTGTTTGTTTTGTGAGTTTGTAGAAAGGAGTTGTTAATTTGAGAAGTAAACGTTTTAGAATATCTATATACTAGTAATAAAGCTGAAGTATTTGTTTGTTTGTAACGCGTTTTTCTTTGAAACTCCTGGTCGGATTTTAAAAAATATTTCAGTTTTTCATAGTCCAATTCTTGAGGAAGGCTATGGGCTACTTAACATCACGTTAGGAACCGAGCAAAAACATAAAAAAGACAGAAAAACGCACCGAATTAATAGCGCGGGCGGGCGATGCGTTGCGACGGGGTGGGTCGGGGGAACAAGACACGGGCAGAAGCGAGTTATTAACAATTAAGGTATTTTTAAAATAAATTATCAGTTATGCTGGTTCGTTTCTTATCTGTTTTTATGTGTGTACATTACATTACTGTTAGTAAAATAAAATAAATACCGTACTTAATTTTTTTTATACAAATACAATTGTCGTAATAAACGACTTAATGTAAATTCGATACCAAAACAGTTAAGACTCATTATGCGAGCAAAGTATCATTAAAATACTTTAATATCCTAATAAAAGCTTAAAAGCAACCTTATTTTAAACCAGACGCCCCGCCAAGTAACATTTACCCACAATTTCCCGACCCACATTCAAACAGACTTAAGTAATAACATCGTTAAAACAAAAAAAAAAAAAAATGTTAAGTAATCTAACCAAAATTATTCTGTACTTTTAAAAATTCATTTTAATCGAGCTATAAGCAATTATAGGTTTCGAAGCGCCGCACACGCACCGCTAGAGTTGCCTCCCGTTGATACGACAGCTTATGTGAGAAAGACAACAAATTATACCACATTATGTCCTATGACGGACGGTTTTAACGCCCAATGTAAAACTACCTTCGTTAATTTTGTTGCTACCCAAATGTGTTCAGAAAAAAATCTTTTGTAAAGACCATGTTACATTGGTCAAAATGTTGTATCAAACAAATGAATTCTAAACACAGTCTATAGGGGGGTTTAATTAAATAATTTCTTTACTTTACATAAGCAATCAGGTGTGTTGTTTACCATACAAATTGTTCTAATTAATGTTTATAGTGTTGAGCTATGGTGGCCCTTGTAATATGAAATCCGATATGAAATAAACGAGTTAGAAATATTTTGAGGTTGTAAATTGAATTTTGAATTGGGCACTTAATGAAACTGTTATGGTAATTACAAGTTGGGTTTAATTTAGTCTTTTCTCGATGTTAGTGTACTGATGAGCTTCAACTTTAATGCGAGACTTTTGTAATTATCATACAATAAAGATCACAAACGGTATGTCTTTCTTAGGTATTGATAGTGCAATCCACGAAGACGCGCCCCACTCTTCTTCCGAATCTTTAGTGTTTGTCACTAGTTAATTTCATTAGTGTTTTAGTTCTTTCGATACACTCTAATTACCTACTAATAATAATTCGTGTGTATTTACAAAACTAAAACACTAGCGGAATGTTGCACACTTCTGCTGTAAGCATTAGGAAAAAGAGTGGGGCGCGTCTTCGTGGATTGCACTATCTACAAGGGCACTGCAAATTTTATATATCAAATTACATAATATTAAAATATTGATTTATTTTCAAAAGACCTAGCCCATTTTACATTTAGTTTTAGCCATACAACAAAAACCTATCATTTTTCTGTGCGATGGCGAGCCGTTCATTTCAATCTTGAAAAAAATAATGATGATTCCGTTAATAATGCTTGTAATATAATACCTACTTATAAAATAAGTGATGCTAATTTATTTAGAGATACATTAATGGGATAAATATTGTCTAGGTAAGTAAGGAAACGTTTAGAGTATAACTTCTCGTAGTCTTCTGGAAGTTTTTTAAGAAAAAAAAAAAATATATGAACATCAAATTGATAACCTCATCCTTTTTTGATGTCAGTTAAAAAGAGGTAAAGACGCGAGCACCACCGCCGGGCGACCGAGCGTAAACGTGTACATGTGAAAGAGCTTGCACGGCACGGCACCGCCGTGCCGTTTTGACGGCAACCGTGTGCATGTGAAAAGGGCCTTAGAATTGAAGTGGCTTAGCTAAACGTTTTAAGAAAATGACTTTGATACTATTTATCAAAAAAAATTTATTAAAATTTCCGTGGCTAAATAAAAACAGTCGCACAGGTCGATCGATCAGGTTAAGCTACGCTTGCCGCGGTTGGTCTGTGGATGGGTAACCATCTTTACTTAACGAGACCCCTCCGTGCCTCGGAAAGCAAGTTAAGCCGTTGGTCCCGGCTGTCATTCGTGGATCTTTGACAGTCGTTACGGGTATCTGACAACCAGTCTTACCAAGGGGTATCGTATTACCCAGTAACTGGGTTGTGGAGGTCAGATAGGCAGTCGCTCCATGTAAAATACTGGTATTCAGCTGCATCCGGTTAGACTGGAAGCCGACCCCAACATAGTTAGGAAAAGGCTAGGCAGATGATGATGATTTTATTAAAATTTTAAGAAAATCACTTTGATACAATGAAAATGAATTTGATACAATGTAACAAAGTCATTTTCTTAAAATTTTAAGAAAATGACTTTGATAAAATGTTTCAGTTATTTTCTTAAAATTTTTAGTTAAGCCACTTCAATTCTAAAGGTGCGATGAGTTTCTCATCCTTCTTGCCAGAAATATTTCATGTTGTGGAAAACAATGTTGCCGTACTGTTTTTCTATTTTTATTTTCTTTTTTTTGTTTGTGCTGTTTATGCTTTATACCTAAAGAGGTATTTGTGATGTTGTATGTAGGGGGAGTAATCTGCGGAACTACTGATCCGATTGCAAAATTAGTTCTCTAATAGGGAGCAACATAATTTCCGAGTGTCATCGAACATAATTAACATCATTATCTACCTAGCCTTTTCCCAACAATGTTGGTGTCGGATATACATATATTTAATGTATATAAAAAGAAATTTCACGAGGGCGTAGTCGCGGGCAGAAGCTAGTTTCCAATAAATACGCGGCTTGCACAACACAGGTTTGTCCATTCTTTACATAATTCAATGAACTTTTAATCCCTTATTTTGATCTTTAACTCTACGAGAAATACCATTATTTTCTCCATATTCTTTCTTCGTTACAATAAATATAAGAAATAATTTCCATTTCTACTGATTAAAGTAACACTCTATCACTGACATTTAATCCTATGTAAATTGGGTGTAAAGTTAAGAATAAAGTATTGTCAGTGATTAAATTTATTGTAAGTCTTATGTTTTTTTATTGTTTAAATTATGTTTCTAAAAAACTTTTGTTGGCCTCATTTATTTTGGGAGTAAGTGGTTTGAAAAATCGAGTTCTTTTTTATCTCTTAAGAAGTTTGTAAGCTGTCAGCTAGGAATCTATAATTTACATCGACAATTAAGATGCTCAGGTGAATATGCTTATTAATAATAGACTACGACTAACCGGCGTGATATTAGCGTAACCTTACGACTTACAATAGCAATGGCAATTTTGACAGTTCAACAACATTTATTACGATATACGTTGCTGAGCAGGCCAATTTTTCAAACATAATTATGCCGCAATGGATTAGCAATATCCTTCAAAATTCAGATTGTGATTGAAAGTATGTTAAACGCAATGAGATGTATTTAATAGCACTTTAAATTTGATGAAAAGAGCTATAAAATACAACTTTATTTAAATATTATCACTGTAAAAATAATGGTTTGCACTAGGTATAGCTTGTATATCAGCAGTATAAAATAATAATACATCTATAATTTAATATTATCACTTTAAAAATAATGGTTTGCACTATAACTGTGTCGAAAACCAACTCCGAAACCCGTTCGTTTCTGAACGCACATTAAAATGTCCACGAAGGGGATGGCAGGGTCTGAGTTCGCTCGGTAAGCTCGCTTACTAGACCCCGCCCCGTGGGGAAGATCACGTGGCGAGTTTAAGGTGGTTTACAAGCAATAATAATGTCGACGGAGCCCCGCTTCGCGGGCCCCTATTTATGTCTACAGGGCTTAAAAGGAACCTAACCTAAACTAGTCGGGGTGCCCCGAGTCCCGACATCGCTCATAGAAACCGTTATTTTTATAGTTCATTCAATTAATTTTAGGGCTAAAAATATATATAGTAGAAACCATTATTTTTATAGTTCATTCAATTAATTTTATAGCTAAACATTTTAAAGTGTGAAACATTATTTTTAAAGTTCGTTTATATATTCCCCTTACGTAAATTATAAGGGTGCGGTACAGCTGCAAGCCTTCTGAAATTATTAACTACGGTGTTTTATTTTATAGCAGAATTTATTCTGCACAGCAACTGCTGTGCAGAAATTGAAGTTCTTTCTATTAATTTGTAGTTCTCTGTAACTACAGAGAACTACAAATTAATAGAAAGAACTTCAATTTTACAGCGAGTAGTAAGAATGATAAGGGTGTCGCAATGGGCACTACCATTATCATTCTTCTAACATACATACTTATACCAAAGTACATGTGACAGCATAAAAACATAAATAAAACAAACGTGGTGGGGTCGGAGGATCTTCGGCAGGAACGAAGTTCAAAATAAAAATCCAAGTTGGCGGCTGCGAAAATTTTAAAATGACGAAAATTTGTACATTTTTGCAGCGAATCATCTTGGATTTTCGTTTTGACCACAATATCAGCTTTACCACACTCTAAAGTCATAAAAACGACACCCATGCGAAATGTTTAATTTTTTTCTTAGCCGCCATTTTGTATTTTTATTTTGACCTCACTATCGGCTTCAGCACCCTCGGAAACCATGAAAACGACAACCAAGACGAAAAATTTAAAAAATATTGCAGCCGCCATAATGGATTTTCATTCTGACCTCACTTTTAGCTTCAGTTCCCTCGAAAACCATGTAAACTATCTCTCTCTCTCACTCTCTCTCTGTGTCTCTTTCTATTACATAAATGAAAAGTTGCATGGGCCCCCCCCCGGGCATAAAGTTTTTTCGTTACATGACGATTTCTCCCATTCTACTCCCACCGCAAGATCCGTAAAAAAACTTCGTTCCAAAAAATACAGGCGAAGGACAATATTATTATTAAAAATATAATTATTATTATATCCTAAGACTTAAAATTTACAACATAAGCCAAACGCATATAAACAAGCGTCGCTCCGAAAACTGTTGTAAATTACCCACAAGTTTATCAAGCGGTTAAAATTAACCTCTTCACCGTTTATAGAACCATACTTTCTTTAATATTATACCATTATTAATTTTAATTTATTTATTAATATCATAAACGTATGAAATAGTTAGATGCTTATAATTTTGTCATAAAATTATGAGTGGCTACTAAAACTTCAGTAGAAGAGTGACTCGTGGCTAATATATTGCTAAATGATGGCCATATTAAAGTCTGTGGTGATTCTGTGTGGCTCCCACTGTTTTATGACGACAAACGGCATTCTGACCGTTTTCTGAAATATGCTAGGATCATTAATAGTTTAGTTTTGTTAATGCTATAGTTTATTGCTTGCTAATAAACTGCGCTTTGCATTTCATGAGGCTATTAAGGGGTAGTAAGATACACCACGGACTAAACGTCAACTCCAGCGGGGTAGTTCAACAACAATCATCGCGATATTTACGTTGTTGAGCAGATTCATTTATAAGCGACTTCTAAAAAAGAAGGAGGTTCACTATTCGGATGTTTTTTTTTTTTTTTAAGTACGTTCGAGCATAACTCTGTCATTTATAGACGGATTTTCAAGTGTATTCCGAAATGGTCTCAGTTAAATTTTGTAAAGATCTGATGATGAGTTTCGGAGACAGACAACGGAACTCTTCAATAAATGACAGCAAATCAACCGGAATTTATGCTTTCGCATAATTATGTATGCATTGTTTACGCAATCACCATAACATCACGCCTGTACCTAAAAAAGGGTATGCAGATGTTTTCATCATTGATCAGCATACCACGGTACACCTTCATTTCTCTGTAGCAAGAAGTGTTATAAATTTGTGTGGGGTAGGTACAACTAAAAAGTGAAAAATAAAAACTTAAAAAAAAAAACCCTACTAAATGAAAAATAACTTTAATTTCGGAAGTCGGTGTCATTGGTTCCGCATTTTCGTTTTTTGACGCCGACTTCCGAAACCACCACAAGCCACCACCAGGTACTAACTAGTATATTCCGTTGTCATACATGCAATTTAACGTTGCTAAATTGAAGAGTACAACTGTTTTTGTTTACATTTATTTTGTTATCTAAACAAATGGAGATAGTTTTGCTTTAAGCTGGCTACCTGTTAAAAATACAGCCAAATCTAGTGATGACTTACCACCAAAAATAATGAAACCTTTCTCATCACCAAAAATAATGAAATAAAAAAATGCCTTAAAAATTAAAAACCATCAACAATATTAATAGCCTAACACAATCTTTTTAAATGTATGACAAATTAATACTTATCTCTACCGAAACGGCCCAAAATCAATTTCTCATGGGTCACTGTCTATGCTATCTGAGGTCACATGAGCTATGCATAAATACATTTTAAAGTAGCAAACATTTGAAAAGTTTCCTCGGCCCAAACAACTTTAACTTTACATTCTTTTAAGACCTTCTTATAATGATATTAGGGGTTATTTTCCAATGTGTTGTGGTGCTGATAGTGTGGTGGTAACACGATTATAGGTAGACGGACGGGCGGGGAATGAGTTTGTGAATATTTCAAATGCAATCTTAAGTCGTTGCCCACTATAGGTCCTATTGTTCTCGCAGGTGGTTATGTACGAAAGTTGCTCTACTTTGGGTAACAGAATTCTTTTTTTTTTAGATATTTTTTCCATAAAAACGATCTAAAAAAAAATATTCTGTTACTCAAATATATACTTACAATATATATTTCATAGTCATTTTTGTGAATAGGAAATCATCAAATGACCCCTCCCGCTCTGGGTGGAGCAGAAAGGAGTGTCAGACTCTTACTGACTAAAACCTACCCATTTTCCTTCCTTAGCCCTTTATGTTCCGGGGTAGCGGTAACCCTTTCGGACAATCCCGCTGCCCCAGCAGGATATCATTGTTCCAAGTTTATCTTGGACGTCACTAGCATTATTGAAGGAAAACATCGTGAGGAAACTTGGACTTTATAGTTGTTAGAAGTCTAAAATCGCCGACCTATCTAGAGCAAGCGTGATGATATTATGCTCACCTTCTCAGAACGAGAAGAGGCCTTTGCCCTACAGTGGGCAATCATAGGCTGGTATTATCATAATTGTTCTAATATATGTTATATAAATTTCCAAACTGGAGGTCAATAGCTTGTACACTACGGCCGAAATATCTTGGCAAGTCTGAGCATAGGCACTAAGAACTTTCGCGCATGTTCTCTCACTCACACTCGCCTCATGTCACCATTTGGTTCTTATAAAATCTTACTGCGCAGCCTTCTGTGCGAAGTTCAGACTCGCCAAGATAAATCGGCCGTATTTTACTACATTCGGTAGGCCTAAAAATATGACATGTGTCATGAATGGATTGTGCTTTCTAAATCCTTGGCACGTGCTTGGCCCGTGACAAAGCATGCTAGCTTATAAATGTTTACGATTAGAATATTCAGATGTACTCAATCCTGGTCAGAATATTTTGATAAAAGATCTCTAACGAAAGGCATTTGGTACAGGACGATTCAGCCATCGATTCCACGTATGCTTTGGTTCAGCGAGGGCAGGATGAACAGGCAAGAAGTTGTGATAGCTTTGAGACTCCGATCCGGCCATGTTCCTCTCAATAGTTTTGGTTTTATGATGCGCAAAGTTGATTCACCCAATTGCGCTGCCTGTGGAGTCATAGAAGATGTCCATCACATCTTGACGGAATGTAGTCGTATTGGAGTCCAAAGACGTCAAGCTTTTGACAATCATTTTAATGTAGGCTACTATAATAGCGTCCTGGCCTCACCATTGTCAGATGAGGCCAGAACACTTTATCATATTATTATTATGGGTAGATACAAGGTTGCGGGTAGGTTAGTTTGTTATGTTTATTGTATTCAATAATCGGGGTGACATATTCTTTATAGAAAAAACCCTGTAAATAAATAAAAATTAAAAAAAAAAATATTATCTCAACGATTTATTACTCTATTTTGGGTTTTTATCTGTTTAGAATTTAATATAGTTAATAAGTAATTTTAATGATATGAGTGTAAAACTATAGACTAGAAATAAGTGTGAAATAAATAAATTATTATTATTACTGATTTATGTTTATCTACTAGATTTATTTTTTTCTTCTTATGTATCTTTATTTTAATGAGTTTTTACTGTTTTATAGCAATACTCATCTCTTAGTGACATCAGATATGTGACATCTACCAACTCGGACAGGGCCCGCGTGGTAGCTTACGGCCCACGCCTGTGTCCCAGCAGTGGGAACATCATAGGCTGATTATACATCTGTTAGTTCCAAGACGATTAGGAAATTATTACCAACATGCAAAAAACTTAGTGAAAATGATATAAAGTGTTAGATAATAAATAATGAATTTCTAGCAGTTATTTTTTAATACAAACAAAAAGCTACTCTAAGTACTTTCATCAATCATGGATCATAAGATCATGACAATCCAAAATTGCTTAAATTAATCAAAAAAAAAAGCTTGAAATTCTCTTCAAGATAATACGTATATTTTATTAAATCGATAGAACTCTAATCTTTCTCTTTTTTATTGTTATCCTGTTTACTTTAAGTTATGATGTTGTGGTCTCCTGTAAATGAAGGAGCACTCGTTGAAACACTCGTGTTGTGTGTGTGAGCACTCGTGTCGCTATGTTGTATCTTACACAGATACATACCTAACCTTTGTTGGAGATTACAAATAAATAAATAATACAAAAAAAATGACAGTTTTAATAAACATAGGTAATTTAATCTGCCTACTTTAACATGTGTTTTTTTTTTTTAAAGAAGACTGTCGACATCTAGAAGTTCAAACGTCAGGAATGTCTCGCTATAGTGCGAACATTGATAAACATTTAAATATTTAAAACGATGTAATCACTCAAGTCGAGAAGCTTTCTAACGGAACAGTGCATTTAGTAGCTGGCCTGACAGCCTGAGGTGTGCCGATCCTCAATTAACCATTGTCATTTGAAATGGCTGATTGATTGCAATTTAGAAGAACCATTATTTTATTTATTATATTCTAGTATCGTGTTACCCAGTAACTGGGTTGTGGAGGTCAGGGGGCCTAGTATCTTATACCACCAACGAAGACAAAAGTCCTCCAGACCGTATTTCGGTCACGGCGGCCAATCTCAACGAGGACTAGCCTTCGGCGATATTATAGTGCACAAGTGTGCGCGCAGACACAGGTGCACTTCCTCATCCCTCACTCTCATAGTCCGATAGGACGGCAATCCGACACGACCGGAGAGAGATCAGGCGCAGGACCAACTGCTTAACATGCTTTCCGAGGCACGGAGGTATCACACCGCCAACTTCCAAACTCCAGGCTGTTACTAAACAAATCCTGATGGAAAAACTCAATAACACTTTGCCTGACCCGGAAATCGAACTCAGTACCCCATTCTCAGCAGTCGCGCTTGTGACCACGAGACCGACGGACCAAAGAAAATAGGGCCCATCCGAAAGTAGTTCGATACCTTACTCTCGATTAATTAACTTTGTCGGAAGGGCAAAAATACATCAGGACTAAGGACAACTGTCAAATCGTGTCATCATTTTTGAGGAATATTGACACTGACAGCTCTTGAACGCAGTTAAGATGCGCATATCAAGTTCAGTTTCATTTTTAAAATTGCTACTAAAACGCATTCAATCAAATAACTAAAAGGAGCATTTAAAATTCAAACATTGAGTTTCCGTAAATCTGAGTGTATTATGCACATACTCCTTCTGAAATCAATTCTCTGGGTGATGGTGAAAACCGCATCAAAATCTATTTATCAAAATATTTAAGGCATCAGAATCCGTTGCGTAGTTCAGAAGTCACACAAACAGACACGAAAAGCGACTTCAATTTCTAATATGTATAGACGAATTAGATAATTGATAAGGTGTATTTGATCAAATACGTAACTAAAATGGGCATAGTTCTAACTACGAAACTTCCCATTTCAACAGAGTTCAGACACTGAACTAGTCTAAGACTTCCTACAGCCACAAATAAATATCCAACTACAATACTAACGGAAATAAAACACATCAACAGTACAAAGCAGCGATTTATAAGTCAATGTGGACTGCAACGCAATCAACAACCAGTTGCTGGCACAATGCTGTGCCGAAGGGCCGGCCGTGCATAAGCCTGTCGAATCTTATCCATGTTTATTCTAACATGATTTGCTTGATCTGGAAGTCGATCTGCATCTAATCAGCCGTTTAACTTGCATTTAATTCAGTTTATACTTTAACCATTTGTTAACTAAACGACAGTTCTTATTTCTTCATAAATAAAGTTGATAATCGTGTGGCAATTTCGAGGTTGAGCGTTAAATCAGCAGCAGCATGGTGTTAATTTTGTATTGATAAAACTTACAGATGTAAGTTATGAAGTTGGTTTAGTAATTCTGTTTATTTTGAGACGAATCGTTCGGTTATAGGAACAGTTAAGATTCTGAAATTCAAATTATTGTTAGGTTAGTGCATTTAAATGGGTTCGTTAATGTTAAGAGGCTCATAAGGTATTTGTATATAATATATGATTATATTTTCCTATTTAATTATTATGCTTAAATACTATATATACAACAAGTAACTATTTTCACTAGTTACTAAGTTAAATGACTAACTAAACAAATATATACAAAAGAAAAGGACACTTAGGCGTCGAATTATGTAATTATTTAGTTATTTTATTAACCTTTGAGAAAACATTACATTCGAAACGTCAAAACTTTTTTTAGCACTATTTAGTGACTTTATGTGGTGTTTGTGTGTGTTTTTCTACTGTAGAAAGTAACAAAATCACTTGTCACTTTTTTTCTAATACAATTTTATAAAATTAAAGTAGAACACCTTTCATACCGTCACAGCCTCCCAAGTCAACAACTTGTCACCGCATTGCGTTGTGGTTTGCTAAAAACAAACAACAATAGAGAGGCTCTCTCCATACAATATCCTTTGTCAACCTTTTTATCAGGCCGCCGCAAGAGCGACAACCGTGGAGTCGTCATTAGATTGCTGAATATTTTTAAATAACAACTTATATTTTGTTTTTTTTTAGACCAACCATCACCAAAAAAATAATAAACCAATCCATAATAAGTTACCTACAATGGTTTTTTTTTTACTTACGCGGGGTCAGAATAAAGTGGGGACAAACTGAGTATACTTGATTTAATTTTAGGTCTCAATTATAGGTAATTACAGGTATAACTATATAAGTAGTTGACATGCAAGCTAGTAAAAATGTAAAAAAAAACTATCCTTACTTTATAGGTAAATAATGTTACTCTATATCTAGCCTATAATGTTCCCACTGCTGGGATGCAGGCCTCCTCCCTGTGAGAAGGAGTGGGCCATAATCCATCACGCAGGCCCAGAGCAGCAGTGCTATTCTGTAAAAATCTCACCGTGAAAACTAAGGTGAAGTGAGCTGTCATTCCACCTGATGTTAGGGATTGCCTTCATTGATAGTTCACTTCACGCTCACTTCACCTATGTTATCACGGTGAGATTTTTACAGAATCGATTGACTGGTTGGTTAAATAAAGTGCCTAACCCAAGCTAAAATAAAAGACGAGTTTCTTCATAATGATTATCACATTTTGCAGACAAAGCTGATACATATCTGTTTTGTCTGCCCGTCACTTCGAATCAGTGCAAAAATAAATACCCTTCATACATACAAAACACTTCTAAAAGCAGACTTGGATCGATCCATCAATCAAATAAACAAATGAATGCTATATTAACTTATTTTCCTTGTTGAAACAAAGGCAAGTGAAGGCACGATACCTACATTTATGTAGGTATCATGCATAATATACATATTATATCATGCCTACATGTATATAATAGACTTATCTTATTATATAAAAATCTCGTGTCACAGTGTTTGTCATCGAACTCCTCCGAAATGGCTTGACCGATTTTTATGATTTTTATTTTTATTTTTGTTAGGTCTGAGAGGTCGTAGCTCGTAGGCTATTTTTTTTTGCAAAATTATTTTTGCGGGGTCAGCTAGTACATATATAAAACAGTTTTGTGATTTACAGACAGACAAGACAACCTAAACCACTGACGAAAGAAACTTGTATATGATGATCTGTACCTAGAGATTAAAAACGGAGTTATGAGAAACTAGCTTCTTCCCACGGCCTACGTGGATATCAGAAATTATCCTAAGTAGCTTCTGTCGCAGTCTTCCACAGGATGCCGTCTATCTCCTTGCCAAAATATATAGAAATCCGTCCAGTGGTTTAAGCGTGAAAATGTAACATACTTATAGAGTTACCTCCGAATGTATAATATTAGTATGGGTAGATTTTCAGAACCACCACTACCTAGTTTTTTTACATGAAACATCAACATGGACATCCTCATCCCTGGGGTCTGATAGATTCTTTGGTACAGACGCCAGCACTTCAAGCTACTACAATCTGTCAAATTTCATTAATAGATGTTCAACTTTATAGCTAAACCATAAGGTTCAAAGTTGATTGGGAAAATTTGACAGTTTCGAGTAGCTTGATGTGCTGGTGTCTGTACCTACTGACTTAACCATATGCTTTCCATTTTTCGTCTGGGAAATAGCAACAGGAAGGGCATCGTTAACACTTTAAAACGGTAAGCGATCTATGAGAATATGTGAATCCAGAGGAATCGCAGTTCCGTTACCATTTTAAAGACTAGGGGCGAATTTCACCAAAGAAACTGAACGCGATCAGCACATTTAAACCATGTTCAAGAGCTGTTAGTGTCAATATTCAGCAACAAGGTGACACTGAAAGCTCTTGGAACGCATTCAATTTCATTGGTGTTTGTACTTTTATTATGTTATTAGCCTAGAATGTCCCGCAGCTGAGCAAAGGCCTTCCCCAAATCCTTCCGGACATCCTTTTCTAGAGCCACCTTAATCCAACCCTTGCGGTACGCCTCTAGTTCGTCTCGCCGTCTCTTCCTGGGCCGGTCTCGGCGGCGCCGCGCCGTCATGTGAGAGCGCCTCATGTCTCATGTCGAGCAAAGTCGCGGGCAATAACTAGTCACATACGAGTAGGTACAAAACAAACTACCTATTACATTTAATTCCATGTCAAGGTTTCAAAGACATTCAACCTTTAGGTACACTGTCGGCGATGATTTGCATAATCTTTATTTAATTGTTTTATTCTGTAGGTACATATATGTGTATGGTATCAATTGAGGTTGATTTCTTAGGTGATAGGCACGTATTTATGTTTGTAATGTGTGAATTACCTAGTTTATTTTTTATCTGATCTGTGTTAGAGTATTGGTTAGTTTATTCAGTAGTGTTATGTGTATCTATACTTTATCTAAACTAATATTTTATAGAGAAAGTATTTGATTATTGTACGTTTGTTACGTTTTTACGCTAAAACGGCTGAACGGGTTTGTATGAAATTTGGCACACGGGTAGACCATAACCTGAATTAGGACAAGGGATACTTTTTATTCCGCTATTCTTACGAGATCGAAACTTATCCGAGTGAAATCGCGAGGCGCAGCTAGTAGTATAATAAAGCTGAAGGGTTTGTTTGTTGAATACGCTAATCTCTGGAACTACAAGTTGGATTTGAAAAAATCGATTGCATTTGACAGCCCAATTCTTGAAGAAGGGTATTTTAATATCACGCTACGACACTTAGCAACAGAGAAAAAAACGTTATGCGAAAATGAAGTAATAGCACGGGCGGAAAATGTTCCTGTCATTTTAGTATATTTTAATGTCTTACAAGTTCTACGTGAACGAAGTCGAGGGCCGACGTTAGTGTGTGTATATGTGTGAATTAACTGGTCTACTTGTTATCTGATCCATGTTTAAGTATTGGTTGGTGAACTAAGTACTGTTATATAATATGTTGTATTAAGTAATAAGTGATATTGGTAGCTTTGTTATTGATCTTGTAATTATTTTAACGTTTGTATATTCAGTGTCATTAGCAAAATTGTGTTTTCTTGATTTGATTTTTCAAATGTCAATTTTTCATTCTGTGTATATTTTTGCTTTTAAATATGAAGCGCTAAATCGATGAGTATTGTAATGTTTTGCGATGCTCAGCTTGAAAAACAGCAGCTGGGGTCTGCTACAAGCAGAAAAAAAGCTACTGCACTTAAGTACATCATCATCATCTGCCTAGCCTTTTCCCAATTACATATGTTGGGGTAGGCTTCCAGTCTAACCGGATGCAGATGAATACCAGTATTTTACATCGAGCGACTGCCTATCTGACCTCCACAACCCAGTTACTGGGTAATACGATACCCCTTGGTAAGATTGGTTGTCAGACTTTCGGGCTTCTGACTACCCGTAACGACTGTCAAAGATCCACGAATGACATCCGGGACCAACGGCTTAATGTGCTTTCTAAGACACGGAGGGGTCTCGGTATGTAAAGATGATGACCCAACCATAGACCAACCGCGGCAAGCGTAGCTTAACCTGATTGATCGACCTGGTACATACGCACTTATAAATAGTTTTATATTAAAGTAGGTATCGCTGTATTGTTGTTGATCGTAACAATATTTCTAACAACTTAAATAAACCATTCTAATTCTATATTTCTGTTATAAATTGAAAATATAAAATAAATCATCAAACAATAGCAAGTCATTGGTTTTAGTCCAGCACTTCGCTTCAAATCTGGCGCAAGCATTCAAGCTTCGCGAGTGGACGCAAGTGCACATTGTTACCTTGTATACCAAGAATAACATCTTATCTGCACTCTGCATAACATTGGATTTGAGACTCTGCATGGTTAGGAATAGGGTTGAATTTTAAATGGAGACAGTCTGGTAGTTACGATACATTGTATCAATCAATAAAATTCTATCTGCTTATCTTACAGCAATCGATTTGATGTCTTATGTTGCAACTTTAAAGATTACTATTCCGTTGTTTTCTGGTACGCAGTTAAGGCTTTTCATAGAAAATCGTAGGCTATTGTTGCGAAAAATTGATTTACGTACAACATCTGTTAAAAGCGTAGCTGTAACGTTATTTTATATTGTTGTTTAACTTATGTTAGTATGTAGGTCGTGTGCAGGTGCTTAGCCAAAAGTTTTGTAAGTGCGGTAATGTTTACCGTTGTTTATTACTAAGATAATTCACTGGGAAACACTGCGAGTGAACAGTGTTGTTTTGAAACTAGATTAAAATCTTTAGGCTCATTTAGTGGGAACTTAATTTTAAGTAAGTACCTGATAACTTTGACACGGCGACAATAATAGAAATGAGCTGTTTAAATAATGATGTTGTAATACATAGTTAGTTTGGAGATTATTATGTTAATTTCTTGATATAATATTTTGAAATGGGCGATATAGTTACTGGATAAGTATCAAACTAATATTATAAAGGCGAAAGTTTGGGAATGACATGTGTTTGTATGTTTGTTACTTCTTCACGCACAAACAGCTGAACAGATTTAGATAAAATTTAGGAAACAGATAGTTTATAACCAGGATTAAAACTTATGATACTTTTATCTCGATATTCCCACGGGATTGACACTTATGCGGGTGAAACAGCGGGGTGCTGCTAGTTTTATCTAAACTGAACTGGATGAGACTCGCATAGACCAGAGAAGCATGGCACAAAAGGGGGGAGGCCAACGGTCAGCAGTGGGTGGAACAAGGCTGTCAATGCTGATGATGATGATGATGATGAAGAGATGAAACAGATGAGATGCAGAGGCTGAAACAGATGAGATGCAGAGGCTGAAACTGGATGAATCGTAGTTTGTAACACATTTGAAAATGACTGATATAAGAAGAGAAAATGACTAAGAAGTTTGACTTCCAAATATTATATTAGTGTATAATTTTATTCTAATAATTTTATTCTTTTTAACTATATGTGTGCCAAATTTCATCCGAATCCGTTCATTAGTTTGTTCGTGAAGAAGTAACAAAAATACAAACACACTAACAAACTTTCGCTTTTGTAATATTAGTGTGATTAGTAGCATTATCAAGAATAACCTTTACAATACAATGTTAACCAAATGCCTATTACAAAAGCAGTTATAAACCAGTCTTAAAGAAATCCACGTCCGTTCCACAAACGTAACACAACCAGCCTTCTATGCATAATTAAATTTTCTTAAGCTCTCAGATATGTCATGCTTATAATCGTTCCAGATACGGAAAATAACATAAGATTACTTGGATCTAGTCTAGTTATCGAGTTTGACTTCAGGTTAAGTTATGCAATTCAAAACTCTAAGGTATTGTTTTTAACGAGCAAAATGGAAGAAATGTGTAGGAGTTGATTCGGCAGGGTAATTGCGTAACACACTATCAGTAGCAATGGGTTTCATTCTGAAAGTTCAACAACATTCATTGCGTTATTTACGTCGATGAGCAGACACACTTTTCGAACACATGGAGCAATGGATTAGCAATATGCTTCAAAATGATTCAAATTTAGAGTAATAGTGTGTTACGCAATTAGGGTGTTGAGCTTTAACTTTTGTTTGGTTTAGATATTTTTACTGAAAAAGATAACATACCTATCAGTCATCTCATTTTAAGATAAGATAATACAAGATAAGATGACCATGTAGCAGGATCTACAACGCCACATGCGCAAAACGCGTCATACTGACGTCACGCAAAATCCTGCATCTCGCAAGCAGAGTTTACCGCGCAACTAACATAATAATAGGTCGGGGCAAAAATATTTTCGTATTTTGAATCTATTGTTAGTAATCAAACCTCTTTGGCAGTACTGAATGTAACTGGCTGGTTTTAATACTATTAAATGTTGACATTCTAAAGATGCAATAAATTAAAAAAAAAAAACTAGTTCCCGCCATTTCTCAATTGTTTTTCAAGCAAGGAACATGAACGTATGTGACGAAGAAATTCGGTACATTTTAAAATTTTATTACAAAAAAGGTAAAAATGCGACGAACGCCGCGAATAAAATTTGTGCGGTTTACGGACCTAATACGGTATCAATACGAGTAGCACAAATGTGGTTTAAGCGTTTCAAGTCAGGAAATTTTAGTGTGAAGGATGAAGCTTGCTCTGGACGCCCTGTCACGGATAAAATCAGTGTCATTTTTGAAAAAGTGGAGCAAGATCGACATATTAGTAGTTATGATATTGCTGAAGAACTGGATGTTGATCACAAAACAGTTTTACGGCATTTACAAAAGTCTGGGTACAAGAAAAAACTTGATATTTGGGTACCACATGATCTCACTGAGAGAAACTTTATGCAACGTGTTTCCATTTGCGATTCTTTGTTGAAACGTAATAATTCCGACCCATTTCTTAAACGGTTGATTACGGGTGATGAAAAATGGATCACTTACGATAAGAATGTCCGAAAAAGATCGTGGTCGAAGCATGGGCAAGCCCCACAGACCGTGGCAAAGCCCGGCCTGACTCGGAACAAAGTGATGCTGTGTGTTTGGTGGGATTGGAAAGGAATCGTCCACTATGAGCTTTTGCCGCCGGGTAAAACTATCGATTCTGACCTCTACTGTCAACAACTGATGAGGTTAAAAGAAGCTATTGAGAAAAACCGACCGGAGCTGGTGAATAGGAAGGGCGTGGTGTTTCATCACGACAACGCCAGACCGCACTCATCTATAGCCACTCAGCAAAAATTGAGAGAGCTTGGCTGGGATGTGTTGATGCATCCTCCGGATAGCCCTGATCTTGCTTCATCAGATTTTCACCTGTTTCGGTCACTTCAGAACTCTTTAGGAAGCATAAAGTTAACCTCAAAAGAACACTGTGAAAACTACCTGTCAGATTTTTTTGATAAAAAATCTCAAAACTTCTACAGCAATGGGATCATGGCATTACCCACAAGATGGCAACAAGTCATCGATCAAAACGGCACATACATATTATAAATAAATAAAAAATTAAACCTAAAACAATTTTTTTTTTTGTATGAAAAATACTTTTGCCCCGACCATACAACGGCCCGACATGAGTTACCAGGGCAGTTGCCCGCCAGACACAACACCCGTCTGGTTGGAGGATCCTCCCTTTTCTCATACCTCTAGGTATACTTAAGTGTATTCTACACACATTTAAATTATACTAGTTATGTTTTGCCATAACTGCGTAGGTACAGATAAAGAGGTGAGTTATTGTTTTGTGATAGACTTGTTTAATGGGACAACATTTGGTAGATATTATATCAAGGATAATACAGGGTGGCAACGTGGCAAGGAATATTGACGCGCAAAGTAACCATGGATTTTCAGTACGTAATTCTGAACCACCTGGTAATAAAAATTAAGGATATCAAAATAGAAACAGCTGTTTCATACAACAGCGCAATATTTTTTTCCCCAGATCCTCCAAGGAACTCTTTTCCCACGCCACCTCGAACCAGCCCTTGCGGTACGCGTCCAAGTCATCTCGCCATCAATTTTCTGGGCCGGCCTCGGCGGCGCCGTCCATCTTCAGGCATTGTGAGGAGATTTTTGCCCAGTGGTCGCCCAATCCCATTTGAGCCAATACTTACGCGGTCAAAATGTATGGAACAGGTAATTTTTATGTATCACGCTGCGTGTCGGTGTCCCTGCCAGCCTGTATGATGACCTGAACCGTGCCACAAGATCCACAAAGAAGAAGCACACACACAACAAGCAGTGAGCAGTGGTGGCCCAGTGGTAATGACCGCGACTTACGAGATACAGGTCGAATGTTCAAACCCTGACAGGCGCTTTACTTTGTTTAAATTAATTATTCACCACTGCTCACAAACTGATGAAGAAAAACATCGTGAGGAAACCGGCATGTCCTAGAACCAAAAATACGAAGACATGTGACATCTACCAACCCGCACTGGGCCCGCGTGGTAGATTACAGCCCGTTGCTTCTCCCCGAGAGATGGCTTAAGTCCCAGCAGTGGGGACATTACAGGCAACAAGACAATCCTACTATCCTATCCTATCCTACTTTCCTATTCCTACTAATATTATAAATGCGAAAGTTTGTGAGGATGGATGGATGGATGTTTGTTACTCTTTCACGCAAAAAGTATTGAACGGATTTGGATGAAATTTGGCACACAGATACTTTATAATCAAGATTAACACATAGGATACTTTTTATCCCTATAGGTATTCTTACGGGATCAAAACTTACGCGGGTGAAACCGTGGGGCGCAGCTAGTCGTAAATAAATTAAAGCCAATTTCCTCGCTGGGAAACATCAAGATGAACAAAATATACAATTATCTGTACAAAACATTAACTTCATCATTCCTAACACGACGCTCACTTTTACTATCATTCCTAACATTATTTCAGATAACAATACAGTCACTTTTTCTCTCAAATGTCAAAGCTATTGACTAACATGATGAATTCATCGAAAAATCGTCGGGACAAATGAACAAACAACAATTACATCACAACGAGCGATTGTTCTCGGCTCGTACCGAATACCGATTAATTTATCGATTCACCGCCGTATCGGAGAGGCGACAAGTAATCGATCATGATCGAGAGAGGCGGCGAACTGATCGATTGTTTTATAAGCTGTGAATAAATTAAAAATCGGATTGTTATCGTGGATAATGATGTATAAGCTTGTTTGATGGGAATTCTTGAAAAAGGAGTTCATGGAATGATGGCGCCATCGCCATGATCATTTGTTTGTTACATTTTCATTATGTTTAAAGCTCTTTAGTCATTGATTGGATAGGTTAGTGTGGATTCACATGAGCTACACCCGTTGACGACAGAGGAAACTGCAGCCGTCGACGCGTGTTGCTCGTGTGATGAGAACTTAAATGTTTTCAAGTTCTAACTTAACATACAGCTGTGCTGCTAGGGAGTTTGTTGCGCTTATACTTATTCTTCCCAGCTAAAGCACTGGGAAGTGGTGAAGGGCCGCCGTTTTGGAGGATTGTCTTAAGCAATTTTGACGTTAAAAAACTGCTGATTCTCAACCTAAGTTTGTGAATGACTTTAGTTTTTTTTTTCTTTGATTTTATGAACTTGACGTTTATAGAAGGGATTGGTTCGTGTTGGCTCAGGATCGAGTTGAGTTGAAAAAGGAAAGGGAGGTCTTTGCTTTGAAATGGGACAATACAGGGTAATCTTCTAATATACAAAAATCTCGTGTCACAGTGTTTGTTATCGAATTCCTCCGAAATGGCTTGACCGATTTTTATGGATTTATTTATGTATATTTGGTAGGTCATAGACTATTTTTTTTTTGCAAAGCAACGTTTGTGGTATCAGCGAGTTATTATACATTTACCAGCCTAATTGCTTGCTAATTTCTATTAATTTCTCCAAAGTGAGTATATACCTACTTGCTTATGTTTGTGTTAAGTGTGGGTCGAAATTAAGTGAGTGTAGTGGAACGGGTGGAGTCTCAAGTTCTGTCACTTGCAAGTCCACACTTTAACCGTTGGACTATTGTAGCTTTTACGAAAATTTTGCTGTTGAAAAACAGGTTTGCATTAGCCTAAGTTCGACCTTCGATTTATTAACGCGACAGTTTTTATGGCGCACTGGATTTCCAACTATCGGTGTTGAGTTGAGCTTCGAGAATCCAACAGTACATCCCAGTGCATCAAAATAACACACTGTTGGACTTTCAACTTTCGGCGCTAAGCAGAGCGTTGAAAATCAAGAAAGCAATAAAAAATCGCCCGCGGGTCAGAGGACTATCTTTAGAGATTAAACTTCTTAGCTTCTAGTCGAAAGTTAATAATATACTTATTAGTCACACACTGTGTAATCAAACTACATACATGGATTACATCATACCTCATTTTTGTATAACAGAATTCAATCCTATCATTATTTCGAAACGAAACACTAAATGCATTCCCACAAAGTTACATAAGATTTCAATATTAACTTTTAATTAGACAACTACCGTGCTCAGTAAATCAAATTAATGTTTGGATCATAAAATATATTAGTCTATTATAAAACTATATTACAGCGTTATGAATTATATATTACATATGTATTAACTATTTATTGCGCAAAGTAAATATAGTTTAGGAATTTTAAAGTGCTCGTCATTTTGAAAGAACGATTGATTAGTAATATTTTGACGAACAATTAAGACTTTTAATATTAAGGCTTTTCACACTTAGCCCTCGTACCAACGAGCGATCTTTTCACACGCCCAGTTCGCAAGGGCGATATTTTGACGCACGATTTTTTATCGTGCACTGGGTTTTCAACTCTCGCATCATCGAGCCGAGCATTGAGAATCCAACAAAATGAAACCTAGCGTGTCAAAAAAATAAATCGTTGGATTTTCAACTGTCGGTGCTAAGCATAGCGTTGAAAATCTAATGCGCTAGAAAAAACCTCGTGTGAAAAATAACCCATACTTATCTGGGCTTAGATTTAAAGTTGGATCTTGTTGGCCTGTAAACTGGTTCGGTTTTTAAGAGCAAAGATACTTCATCGAACATCATTATACAGATATTCAGATGACAGTCAAAATTACTGAAACTTAATATGACTGACTATCATTGCTTATCCAATAATAATCTGTGTGTGCACTAGTTATCTACTGCAGCTCTGCTAACATACCATAAAAACACATTTGAACTAACATAACAATCATAACATCACGCCTGTAAACCTCATAGGGCTAGGCAGAAGTGTAGTGTACCTATAGTACACCAACATTTCGCCAGTTATGTTTAAGAGGAAATGCGGTCGGAGAGCCATAAATATACTGTGTCCCTATGTTTTTATTTTTTCATTAATAGTTGTCAAATTTGTATGCACTAGGCCTTTGTTGACAGCGGTTGAAATCGGCATTTTTTGAGGATTCTAGTGCTTAAAAAATGAATGTATCATCAAAAAGGAAACATAAGGACATACAAGGAAGTAGTTCATATTTATTATTCTGTAAAAAAAATATCTTTTTATGGTCATTGACCAGAAAGAAAACAGGCGAGAGCGTTTCTATGGAGAAACGACAACCCTCATTTCCTCTTAAGTCCCATGTAGAAAGAAAATGTCCTCCAGACCGAATTTCGGCCACGGCGGCCTCAACGGAGACTAGCTTTCGGCGCGGAAGATATTACAGTGCACCAGTGGGCGCGCAGACATAGGTGCACTCCCTCTTCCCTCACTCTCATTGTCCGATGGGACAGCAATCCGACACGACAGGAGAGAGATCAGGCACAGGACCAACGGCTTTACTTGCTTTCCGAGGCACGGGGGTATCACACCGCCAACTTCCAAACTCTTGTTACTAAGAAATTCCTAATGGAAAAACTTAGTAACACTTTGCTCGACCCGGGAATCGAACCAAGGACCCCACACTCAGCAGTCGCGCTTGCGACCACGAAACCAACGGGGCAGTCTCTTACGAAATCCCAAGTCCCATGTAATGGGGGGCGAGCCTATTATTACCATCACAAATCTAGGCTCCGGGCTGAGAAATTCCTGATGGTTAATCCCAATAACACTTTGCCAGACACTAAACCAACGAGGCAGTCGACGTTTGAAGTTTTTTACACTTTTTCCATAATGACCATAGGTAATTAAATCGGCATTCATTTATTTATCGATACAAAGATGCACGTTCAACCAAGGCCGTTACCTCCACAGGTTCCGTTACATTTACGTTACACAAAATCAATATCTATTTACATAATTAATAACCAGATTGTAAACGAAATTATCGTGGGAAAAAAAATAAAAATAAATTTTAAAGCATTTGTAATAATGTGATAGGTCACGCCACCTGTCGCAGATACGAGAACTACTGTTTTGAGGTTAATAGACTTAAAAACTTATGATAATGATGAATGGGTCTTAATTGGCGTGTGATCATCGTTTACCGTGCCTCCCTGCCTCGGAAAGCACGTTAAGCCGTTGGTCTCAGCTGTCATTCGTGGATCTTTGACAGTCGTTACGGGTCGTCAGAAGCACGAAAGTCTGAGTCTTACCAAGGGGTATCGTGTTACCTAGTAACTAGGTTGTGGAGGTCCGATAGGCTGTCGCTCCATGTAAAATACTGGTATTCAGCTGCATCCGGTTAGACTGGAAGCCGACCCCAACACAGTTGGGAAATGGCTAGGCAGATGATGATGATGAATGTATAAGGACTAGGATTCTGTTCTTCCTTTTTCTTAACGTTTTAATTTTGACATTGCAGGCCCATCAGAAAAACACAACCTGTATATAAAAATTGGACTTTACTTTTAGGTGACAATACTCCGACACCCTATCGAGGATTAATGTCACAACCGTTATCCGATGGTATGTTATTAAAATAACAAGTCATACTACGAACAGTCAGAAAACTAGTTTCATACTATTGACTAATTTATTACCTAACCACGCAAGGTTTTTTTTTATTAGAATAGCTTTGATTTAGTAAGTACCTGTTAAGTGAAGTTATAGCGATGAAATCCGGCCAAAGCCTGGGGGCACGGCTAATATTTATATTATAATTGTGTTACCCAATGATCGGTTTACGGTTCCACGGGCTACTACTATTGATTTCTCACAATAAATTATATTGAGCGCAAAGTAGAGCAGCTTGTCTTGCGTACTAACACTAGGTCTCGTGACTACAGTGTGTTTCAATTATAACCGGGAGACAATATCATTATCTGGTTTTAGAAAATAATTGGTCTGATAAAGATCTGCTTTTGGGCAGATTGTTAGTGAAGAAATTAATTGTCATATAGGTGATAAAACAGTTGCAAAATTGGTAATTGCTAATCATTGCCCTGATTTTTGGTTTACGCTTGCTATCATGATTAGCAATAAATGTTGTTCTTGGTATTTGAAATATTATTATTTTATTAGTGTAAGACAAATCAAATCTAGCTTCAACATGAATGAAGAAATCTTACAACTAAAGCTGTCAATTAGATAAGCAATTCTAATAAATAATATTGGTATTCATACTTATGACTGAGTTTTAACTTTTTTGGGTACTTTCCACATACAAAAATTAACTAAATAGGCGTTTAGTTTAGATTTCACCGTGGACTTCACCAATTCACTTTCTAATTTTAATTTATAGTCTTGTTTTTGTCACATTATGTAGTAACTAGTAGGCCAATATGCAGTTAAATTAACTAAAACTCGACGTTTGTTTGTCTAAGTAATATAATATTTTAAAAAATTAGAACATAGTCAAAACCGGTAGGCTAGTAAGCCAAAACTAAAACAAGACTTTCAGGTCAGAATTATATCACCCAGTTATCTTCTTTCAGAACTCAACTGGCTCCCGATTTTAATCATCAGTTATTCCAGAGTGATATCTTCTTAATATCAAACCATATGGACATCCCACGAAAAATATATAAAAAAACTTTCAAGTAAGTACAATAAAATCGGTCAATTGCGAGGCGACATATCATATTTTTTTAAAACACGTTCCTTTTATGGAGACCCCATTTGATTTTTAACTTTGTTTTATTTTTATTATTTGTCAGTATAGCGTCAAAAGAAATACACATTCTGAGAAAATTTCAACTGTCTACATATTACGGTTCATGAGATACAGCCCGCTGACAAACAGACGGACGAACAGGAGCTGCTTAGTAATAGGGTTCCGTTGGCACCCTTTGATTACGTAACCCTAAAAAAATGTCATCATTTTTGACTCATCGTATTCCCTAAAAAGGCTACACAGTAATGTTTAATAGTCTCTCACATACCGTCCGTACATTTTCACACACGCTATACATACACACATACGCGCCCACATCCCGCGTCAGAAAGTGGACGCTCCTCGTTGCGCAAACGCAAAACAATCGAGAGTTGCGAACATATTAGATAACTGGTTTTTTGTTTGAAGCACAGAGCTAGTAATTTGAAGAGGAGGACAAAAATTGAATTATTTAATGATGAATTTACTCTTTTTAGGTACGAACAAGATGAGAATATGACCATATGAGAGGCTGACTGTCCACGTACAAGTGATAAAGACGATAATATCAGTATTGTCTGTCCTTCTCTGTTAATCCATCGAAAGGTTGTCTTCAAAAGATCGCTTTTAGCGATAAGACCGCCCATTGTGTCACCCCTTGTAAAAATTTTACATAATTTATAATATCTGTAATTTTTGTGGTGTATATAATTATATTTATTAGAATTCAATATTTTTATCATGATAATTTTAATACGCACAGTATAGATACTTGTCAAAACACATAAATAAAAATTGCGATTATTGTGTACAACAAGTTGGACTGTTCATATTCAATTTACCAAGACAATACGCATTTAAGTTTATGTACTGTTTGCGAGTAAAAGTTAAGAATATTTTACTAACGTTTCTCTTGTGTCTGTAATCTGTAGGAGCGGTAATAGCCCAGTGTTATCGGCTCTGACTTACGAGTTGTATAGGTCGTAGGTTCGAGTCCAGGCATGCGCTTTGCTTTGTATAAATAATTTCATCACCACTGCTCTCGAAACGGTGAAGGAAAACATTGTGAGGAAACCGGCATGTCCTAGATCTAGAAATTCGAAGACATATGACTTTTACCAACCCGCACTGGGCCAGCGTGATAGATTACAGCCCCCCATTCCCTCTTACAGCATTACGTTCCCAGTAGTGGGAAAATTATGATGTAATCACACATCCTTATCCCACAAAATCTATATACAGAATTACAGATTACAGGTTGTACATACAACGTCTCAAAAATATCTCACATAGGAATAAAATCAGGGTGTGTCCAAAGTAAGACGATTTTATATAAAGTATCTTGGTGGTCATGCTTTGTAGGAAATTCTTAACACCGCGATTTACAAAAGTGACGTCACGGCACAACGCCGTCTGTTATCCAATAGCGGTACTAAGCAAATGGCAAATGTTGACTTTCGTATGATTTGTATGTAGTAATTATTTAAACACATTAGACACAGATATATATATGGCTAAAATAAAGTGATTGGTATTTCATGAAATCATCATTTTCTAATGCCTCATCTAGCCACTCCTAACTCTACATGCCCAAACAGAAAGTGTACCACTCCAATCTATCGCAATCTGCCTAATTGATTGTTATGATTAGTTATATTTATTGGTCTAGCATTATATGAAGTTATACTATATGTGTCGATGGTTATAGCAACATTACTAACACCACTTTGTATGTACCCATATATTATAGCCTGAACTTAATACGATTGATATTTAAAAGTCATTTGATATCGTAATGTTGAAGAATCAATCTGCTGATATTTATGACTTCATTTGAATGGGTATTGAAATTAAATTGTTTTTCGAAATCTGCAAATGAATCGGTTATTGGTTTGATAGTATTATTTTCCTAAAACAAATGAAGGTTTTATTCGTTTTTACTCGTACTAAGGTAAAAAAAAGCTTGTGGCTTTCAAAAATGCGTGGGGATCGAATTCAAAACTTCTTATACGCGTTTTCACTAACACTAGTTGACACCTAAATGAAGCTTTGTTGGATTTTTGTGGAATGCATAAAGAAGCCTCCTCGTGTAGAGCAGTTTGTTCCGCCAGTTACTCAACTAAGCCGAGCGCTCGGCGCATCCTGGACAGTCACATCCAACACCTTATTTGACTGGCCAATTCTTTCTTTGCAGTGGTAGGGCTAACGCCCGCCTAGTTTGCGACCCCACCGGAGTCCAGCGTCAAGCAGCCTGCTGTGTTATGTCGATTCGTGGGAGTTCCAATGCATTATGCATCTTCTGGGCATGCCCGTTCCATCATAGACCTCGTCCATCGCTTTCCATCACGCGTGATCGAGGTCAAGAGCGGGGTCCATTCAACAATAAAAAAAATAACTTTCGGCGCTGAAGCAAGCGTTGAAAATCCAACAGCTCGCTTTTATTCGGGTATTAAATTGTATGTGTCACTTAGTGTTGTTGAAAACGTGCATTAATCCTTTCTTTCTAGCCCGTTCTTTGATTTGCATCTTTTACAAAACAAACTCGTGATTCCAGCATCGTTAGCTGTCTAGAATCTTTAAGTACCTACGTGCAAACTACCTATCAATATGATTAGTCATAAAAGATAAGTGCAAGCAATCCTAATAAAAGATAAGTGCAAGCAATCCTAATTAAACCCCAGCACACAATGCATGCATCAGCACTTCATTACCAGTATTATTATCCACTCGTGACCACTCGTCATGACTATTAAAAATCATCAACAATAATGGCCACCTAATATTTACCTGTTTACGGTACTTATATACTTATAACTAGCTTCTGTCCGCAACTTCGTCCGCGTGAAATTTCTTATTCCCCGATCCACCTCGTCGTACCGCAACGCCTGCCCGCGCTATTCAAATTCAAACTCAAAGCATTTCTTTCATTTAAACCGTTTACAGCCACTTTTGAATTTTCAAGGAGCCTGTCAGTCAGAAAAATATGAAGTTAGATGCTCATTCCAAAGCGTAGTAGGTGCCTATGGATATACATTCCTTTCGCTTAGTGTTCTTTCTGACTTTTTTCTTTGTGCTCGGCTCCTTAGGGTCCTAGCGCGATGTTAAATGCCTATAACCTTCCTCAAGAATTGGGCAATCAAACGCAAAACAAAAAATCCTAACCCGACTCGTAATTCCAGGGATTAGCGCGTATTTAAACAAACACACAAACACAAAACTATTCAGCTTATTATTAGTTTAAGTAATAATATACGTATGTATAAGTAAGTAATACGTGATGCCAATGTCAAATAACAATGATCAACCTCTGATCCAGGATGTCGAGGTTTTACAACAAATCTGATTTTGATAAAATAAAAAGTTTGATAGACTGGGTCGGCAAAATGCTGCATGAGACGTTTTTGACAATCAATAATGTAGTGAAGGGCCTTAGATTTTGGGTTTTAGAGTTACACTTTCTAAGCACATACAATAAGTACTTTGGCTCAGTGTTATTCCAGTAGTTTGGCGTTGTGCGACAGTGCACAACCGTCAAACTATAAGCGCATGATAGAGACAAGAACATGTCTAAGTCGAAAAACGAGCTAAATACCTAACGTTTACAGATCTCAACCTTAGACTTAGAAACTTAGACTAGAGGACCAAAAGCAGCATCCTAATTGCGTAACCCACTATCCAATCACAATCTGAATCATTTTGAAGGATATTGCTTCATTTTTTTAAATAAAAAAATTGTTTACTCAACAAAGTAAATAACGCAATGAATGTTATCGATCTGTCAAAATGAAAGCCATTGCTGCTGATAATGTTACGCAATTACCCCGCTGATCTATCAATCAATTATGTCTATTGTTATTCAAAACAGAATGGACGATTTACAAGTTTTTAGTTACTAAATCTGAAAGTTGGGATTTTAAAATGGCTGAAAAAGGAAAATCTTGCAGAAGACTTTATAACAAAATTAGAGAAGTATGAGTGTTTTATGTATTGTTTTATGTATAATAAATTAGAATTTATAACGCAAACCTTAAACTCTTTACATTTTATTCTAGAAGCTTCCCATTCGGCGCGCACCTTTGTTTGAATTTGACAAGATTAAATGACATCCGTCAACTGAGCTGCGCACCGAAAGGGAACAGAAAAATTCACAACATATATCTTCGCCCCAAACCCTATTGTTTATACATATCTTTGTGTGTGTATGTTAAAAATTGATATTTTATTAAAACACTACTTTTACGACTTTCTCAATCCTTAATAACAAGCCTACTAAAGTTAATAATTAATTACAGCTCCTAACGATTGCGTAGTGTTAAGCAGCATCTTAGTGGCCAATACAGTAACAATACGTTTCAAATGTTATTATGATGAGCTATTAATTAATCATAATTTAACGCATCAGCTAATTTAACAATACTTGTCAAAACTTTTAATGTAAGGTCACTAACGTGAATTAATGAAGGAGTAACACGAACATCCTATTATTGTTTTGGTTACAAATAGAAAAAAATTAACACCTGAAGTTTATGTTATGGACATAGCAATAATTTCATTTAAATATTTTGTTATCATTAAGACAAATCAGAGAAGTGGAGGCCCAGTGGTAGGTAACGGCCGATTAACGAGCTATAGGTCGTAGGTTCGAACCCAAACAGGCGCTTTACTTTGTGTAAATTATTTCATTACCGCTGCTCTAAAAACGGTAAAACATAACAAATCGTGAGGAAACTGTTAAATTCTAGAACCAAAAAATCGAAGGCATGTGACATTTACATACCAACCCGCACTGGGCCCGCGTGGTGGATTACGGTAAGTACACTCCTTCTCACCGAGAGCAGGCATGTGGATCAGCAGTGGGAACATTAAAGGCTGATTATGGAGACAAATTATCAAATCTCCTTGAAAGGGCTCCTTAAAGGTCATCTGCTGATCTAACGATAATCAGGGATTTCTTAGGTGTATAATACATTGCCACTGTAAGTTTTTAAAGCATGTCAACATTCCTAGTCATTTTTCGAGGTTACATATCGTATTGACTTTAGTCTCGACCACAGAAATATGAATCTTGATATATTAAGTCAGACAGTCTGACCCAAGTTTTATTCAGGGGTTTTTAGGTGGCAGTCTGTCTGCACAGACACTGTCTACCGCAAGTAACAGTTCCTTTGAAGTTTTGTAATAACGGTTTTAGCTTCATTTATAATGTATAAATCGTGAATAATTTTAGACAATCCTTATGAATAGATGACCTCTTTATATCGTAGACGGATAAAATACTTCATTTAAATGAAGAAATGCTTTGAAGACAATATATGATGCGGATACTAAATGAGCAAAAGTGTGTGGTACTTAAAAAAATCATAGTGTATATGCTTTGAGAATAAAAATATTTGGGGTCAACTACCTTTTATTTTATTTTATCATGTTAAGGAAAGTATCGATACTTATCACAACTGCAGAGTTTCACTAGCTAACATGGTTTGACCTTGAATAGTTCTCTTCACTATATCCGGTGCCAGCGACACAGATTGATTTTATTTTATTTTTTAAACTTGTTGCACTACACAATTGATTTTTAATCATAAATTTCCAAGAGAGAGTCTATAGTTTATGGTATTTTAGATTATTTACTAGGTATCATGTTCGTTTCTACTCACGATGCGAGTAACCCTGCAAATGGCGGCAATCAAACCTGCATGTAGCAATATGTGGGGGGTTAAAGATCAGGACTACGGATAGGTGATGGTGTTTAACGGACTATCGACTATAATATCTGACAGACAATCTAATAAGAGTCTTATTTTCTTTGCAAGACAGTTACAGACAGTCTTTGAAGTTGTTAATTTGGCATCTCAAAATTAATGATCAGCAAACATTGCAAATAATAAACGTGTAAAATTTGATTCGAACCTTTGAAAAAGGACGAAGTCTTGATTCCCCTGCAGTTCCATAATAAACTAAGGCACGTATTATAGAACCTTACTCAAATACTAGTTTTAAATAACGCTTGAGTCTTTTGTTAGATTCTTTAATATGGCCCTTAGCAACTTGAAAAGAACTTGAGTATTTTAAAAGCATTTTAAGAGTTTACAGTTTGCTGAATTCAAATTGGATGGTTGATTTGAACCTAGCTTGAGTCCAACAAGCCCAAAGCCAAAGAAAAAAAAAACAAAAAAACATTCAAAAAAACGTGAGAATAGACTACAGGAATCTTCTCTCACGACTATTTAGCTCCTCATTCTCAGACAGGTGCAAGACAATGTAAAATTAAAGTCAAAATACTGTACTAACTCATAAAACTCATCATGCAAGCAATCGAGCGCACATTAATTCTTCATCCATGATTGACAGCTGATGTTTCTATACTCTCCTATGTCAGCGCATAAATATTAATCGTTCATCGATATTGTACCAAGCATGAATATAATTTTCATCTACAACTAATAAATTAGCCTTGCCGCCTATTTTTTAGCTCGAATTGAGATGTTACTTTGTAATAAATCGTCTTTTTAGTGCAGAAAAAAATTTGCTTAAAAAAATTAGCATGTTTGCAGTGACTAAAAATATGGCTTTAATATCAGTCAGGACAATGTGTTGTGGCGCAGTCTGGGAGAGGCCTGTGTCCAGCAGTGGACTGCGATAGGCTGAGTTGATTGATTGAATCATAAGTCTAGCCTTTTTCCAACTATGTTGGGGTCTAGTCTAACCGGATGCAGCTGAATACCAGTATTTTACATGGAGTGACTGCCTATCTGACCCCAACAACCCAGTTACTGGGTAATACGATAAGACTCTGGGTTGGGTTGTCAGACTTTTAGGTATGACAGCCGGGACCAACGGCTTAACGTGCTTTCCGAGGCACGGAGGGGTCTCGTTATGTAAAGATGGTCACCCATCCACAGATCAACCGCTGCAAGCGTAGCTTAACCTGATCGATCGACCTGTGTGACTGTTATTAGATACCTCTTTTATTGATTGTATATCAGTAATTATGTTATGTACACATTTATTTATTTATGATTAGCTGGTTACTTGCATAAGCAACATAACATCATACCTTGTTTCCTCGAAGGTTTGGGTAGAGGTGTACCTATAGTACACCCACATTTCGGCCAGTAATTTTTAAGTCCGATGTAATAGGAGGCGAGCTATTGCCATCAACCGGGGACATCTCCAAGCTCCGGGTCACTGAGAAACTCCAGAAATTAGCACATTGGCCGAACTAGGAATCGCACACAGGATCTCATGCTCAGCTATAGAACTTGTAACCGATAGACTAACGAGGCAGGCTCGTTCCCTTAACCAATCCATTATCATCAAAATAGAAAGGAAAATTATCGTAACTGTAACTAAGAACGTCGATGCTTATTTTAAACTTCACGCTCCCATAACACAAAGACTTGAAAAAACAGCAAAGCAAACAGTTGAAGCGTTTCGGAATATTAACAAGAGTGTTCGAGCTCTTGACCTCCGCGAAATATTTCGTATTGTATTCATTGTGCACCTGATTGAAGAGATACTTGTAATAAATTACAGACTCGTTGATGTCAACGACAATTTTGAAGTGGTGCTCATTAGAATGGTAGCGTTGTCATCATTTGGCTAGCCTTTTTCCAACTATGTTGGAGTCGGCTTTCAGTCCAACCGAAACAGCACAGGACTAGTTGAATACCGGTATTTTACATAGAGCGACTGAATATCTGATCTCCACGACCCAGTTACTGGGTAATACGATACCTCTTGGTAAGACTGGTTGTCACTTTGGGCTTCTTCCAAAGATCCACGAACGACCGCCGAGACCAATGGTTTTACGTGCTTTTCAAGGCACGGAGGAATATTGCAAAGCACAGATGGTAACCCATCTACTAACTAACCACGGCAAGCGTAGCTTAATGTGATTTATCGACTCGTACGGCTGTTATAACTTGACCACAAGCCCCTGGTGGTAGAATGGTAGCGTTGTAAGTATAACCCGAAATGAGTGAGTAGTTCTGTGAACAAAGTTTGGGAAAGAAAGTAGGCACACCATAGACTAACTGACCAAGAGTCGTTGAGCTTAGAGCAATACAATGGTCAGAAAATATAAAAGTACAAAGTCAACAATAGATGAGATGTAGACAAATGATCGTTGACTGTAAATAACGGTTCCTTGAAGAGTGGTTTCCGTTATAATATAGCGTCTACAATTTACCGACGGATTACGTCACTGAAACGTTATCTATGAAAGTAAGTTAATTTGATTTCCTAGAGAGCATTTTTTAACACTGTAAAGTCAAATTCCACTGCTATTATTTACATGATAGCTGTCACTGATGCCGTATTGTGGCGCTCTTCGAGTAAACCATTACATAACGTTGAAGAAAAGAATTTGATTTTGTCAAATTTAGCAATCATGAATAGAGTAGAACTGGCTACCCTACGTTTCTTGCCAAAGAATCAACAAAACGATAATTTCAAACACAAATCAAATCATAAAGATCTTTCACAGCATCACACATCCCACAAACTAATCACATACACATATTTGGTGGTATGTAGGTGGCATTAGAAATAGTGTACATTCTGTACATGTTAAGCAAAGTTCGTACTTGACAATGCGCCTGAGTGCTCTCGGCAATCGGTCCGAATTACAACACGAACGGGCTTCGGACAAATAAAATTTTAGGACCGTCTGGAAGTAAAAAGTACCGTTGGATAAATATTGGCTTGGAACATCTGTCGTTAGAATGAAATTAGAAATTGGTTAAGAACAATGGTTCTGTTGACTGATGACCAGTTGAGGCAAGCTAATAAGAAGATGCAAATTAATGTTAAGTGGTTGGTGAGATAACAATACAAAAGGGTTCTTACTTTTTTATGTGGATTTACTCAAATTCATATTGTATTTGAAGGAATATGGTCAGCTCTAGACGTAAGAAAGTTGAATGACTGCGCTTTGGACGGAAGAAAAGAGATTTGTTTGCAAAGCGAGGCCATTATTCTGTCTAGTGTGTCGTTTCCTCTTGGTCTGACACAACAAACGTTAAAAATGCACAAGTAGCCAACTACACTATCCATGACACTCAAAATTGAAATACGAAATGAATATGCGTCGCAGGGTAAACACACCAACTACGGACGCTAATCAAACAAGAAAACTTGGTGTGTGTCCGAACTATCGTTACGGTGGTCCAACAATTGTGTGGACCACCTCAGTTGTCGCGTATTGTGCGCAAGAGTTTGTTTTCTTTTGTTTAAGCAACTTTCACAATTAACCTGTACATGCGAAAGGTATGTCACAAAAGGCGTACCTGGACTTAGACAAAGCTCTTGACTATAGTTTTCGTTAGTCAAAACCTTTTATGGTATGCTATTTCAACTCTATAAGCGCGATTAATTTTAAGTGAAATCGTGAAAGTGGATAAGGGACCGCGTATTATTGTTGTTGCAATAAGAAGGAAAGGAAAACCTGTTGAAATTATTCATTCAAATGAAAACTGTCTAAGTAACTTGAGACTCGCGACAAATCCTTTATTAAGTGGCAATAATAATTATGTGAGATGATGAAAATGTTGTTTGTGAGAGAATCGAGTAAAGATGTGGTAGCATTATGAAACCTTTATTTGTAAAATGATGAATAATTTTAATTATATGCGCGAATACTGGAAAGGTTTTGTTCAAAACGTCTTACGTCACCTGTTGAAATATCAAAAATTTGATTTTGAGTTGTAGATCGTAGGTTCGAATCTCGAAAAGCCCTTTACTTTGTGTAAATTATTTCATCACCATTGCTCTTAAAACGGTGAAGGAACACATCGTGAGGAAACCAGCATGTCCTAGAACCAAAAATTCGAAGACATGCGACAACCCGTAATGGGCCCGCGTGGTAGATTACGGCCCACTCCCTCTCACAGATATGTAACAATAGAAATTGAATTGTGTCTTGTTAGCTACAGTGGAGTTACTACCTCATCGGGGTTGAAATTTGAGCCCATCTTCAAGTCAAACCATATAGGGACATCTGTGAAAAAGATGGTTATTAAAGCACAATATCTGCTTACTTTGTTGTATTTATTTAGTTTCAAGAAAACCGTCAGCTACTAGTAGATTCTTAAATCTAAGAAATGTGCTGTCATTGCAACGGTTGTACCTCCCTTGTAAGAGATGAGTCTGCTTCAACGGATTCATGGAATTCAATTCATATTTCGAAGAATCTACAGACACGTCGGATTTTATTCAGACACATCGTCCTAGCCTTAGCATAGTATAATCAACCTATATGTTCCCATTGCTGGGGCATAGGCCTTCTCTCTGTGAGAGGGAGTGGGCCATAATCCACCACGCGGGCCCAGTGCGGGTTGGCGAATGTCACATGTCTTCGATTTTTTTGTTCTAGGACATGACGGTTTCCTTCACCGTTTGAGAGCAGTACTGATGAAATAATTTGCATAAAGTGCTTGCTTGGGTTCAAACTCACAACCTACAACTCGTATGTCGAGGCCGTTTCCAGGCCACCGCTGCTCTCGCCTTATCCCTGTTTGTTTGGTATTGCAACATGTCTTCTTATATCATCTTATTCATCATCTATCTCCCATATAGTCTTTGCTTTATAAGAATAAGTTTCCACTGTCACTTTTATACCATACACATATTTATCCGTAACCCTTTCGCGATCGATAGTACACGTCTAAGATCCAACATGTCGAATCTTCTCTCGCGTTAGACAATGACGGAAACCATCTATAAACTCAACTGGAATTTGAACCTCGACCTTTGACCGAGAAAGCAATAGTGATGGGGCCAAAGAGTCATATTACTTAACAATAGAATTAAGCGTGGGGAATATATCTTATTGGAGACGTCTTATATTGTTACGTTACGTCATGAGGTTAAGCAACATGGCTTGCGGTTTGGAAGATGATTGGGGGTTTGTGGTTGATCAAGGACATTGTTGAGGTATTGATTGTAGCTTTATAATGAAGAATGAACGGTGTGTCGTTAGACTATAGTAATAGCAACTATTCCTAGAAATGATTATCTTGAGTCATTGGTTTGGTTGGTGGCAAGCGCTACTGTTGACCATGAGGTTCTGGGTTCGATTCGCTTGAATGGAATTCGCTGAATATCTCAGTAGTAGCTCAGAGTTTCGATTTGTGCCCGGCTGATGGCAATATCCTCGCCCCCTATTACATGGGACTGAAATATAACTGGAAAAATGTGTGTGTGTCTGTAGGTACACCGCTGCCTAACTCTTCAGAGATTGCAGGTGTGATGTGATGTTATGTTATTGATAAACTAGCTTCTGCCCGTGACTTCGTCCGTGTGAAATTTCACGCTCCCCCCATTCACCCTCTTAGGGGTCGAATTTCGAAAAACCCTTTCTTTGATATACCATTCAGTCAGAACTTTGAATGCTAAATATTATATTTACTAGCAGTGCCCCGCGGTTTCACCCGCATAAGTGGCGATCCCAGAAGTATATCGGGATAAAAATTATCCTTTTTCCTTTCCCGGGATTCAAACTATCTCTATACCAAGTTTCATCTAAATTGGTTTAGAGTTTTAAGCGTAAAGAGGTAACAGACAGACATACTTTCGCATTTATAATGTTAGTATGGATGACCAAATGAGGGAAATATTCTCGATTAAAATAATAAATTATTATTATAATGTTAATGTTGAGCTTCTAGCTTGACTACCCACCAGCACCCTAATTTTGTAACACACTATCACTAACAATTATTACAATCTGAATTACTTTGAAAGATATTGCTAATCCATTGCTTTATATGTTCGAAAAATTTGTCTGCTCAGCAACGTAAATAACGCAATGAATGATGTTGAACTGTCAAAATTAAAGCTACTACTGTTAGTGTGTTACGCAATTACCGCGTATTTTTGTGAATGATAATAAGGAGTTGAAATTGTTTTTTTGGGTTTAAAATCTAGTTTTTTATGTCCAAAATTATCAGCCATTAATTTAATTTATTTGCTTTTTTAACCATTAACATAAACTTTTTATTTCTCTCTGCTATAAATTGTTAGAAACATTTTTTATCACAAATGTCTAGCTTACTTATTATTTAAAAAAATTATTTTTTGAAAAAAAAAAATATTAAAAAATTTAGTTATTAATTACGATTCCATGATTGCATATTTCTGTTGTGTACTGTCTATAAAGCAAATCTATAAAAAAAATATGACATCATCCATCCTAAAACCGTATGCATAGTAAAGCTCGTTATAAGAATTAATCGATTCATATTATTCAACATCGATACTATCTTTAGGTATCGATAACTGTGTTAGCGTAAAGATTAAATTCGGTATCAGATGTTCGATGATGGTAAATTGATAGTAAAAGAGATTATCTATAAATTATGCCTACTTCATGTCTTGAATTTAAAATGAAGATGAATCTATACAAGTTTCACATTATTTATCAAACACGATGAAAAACAATTAGAAATCTTATATTGAACCTAAAATCTCAAAAATAAATTGTTGTATACAACGGTGGTACGATAAAATATCGACCACAAGTGACCACGACTGATGTATTACAAAAGCTGACAAAATAAAACGTCATTAGTAGTAGTACGTGACCTCTACCTATATGGAACTCAGCAAGAGCTGATGATCCAATGATTGTCTGGCGAGTAAAAAACTACGGTAACTGACCACTCCAACACTAGTTAAAATACTTGTTAAGAAATTGTACATGAAGTCAAACAACATCTTAAGTTTAGGAACTCATTTATAAGCATCAGGAATTAATATATTAAACAATGGCAAAAATATCGACTCTTTTATGTTAAAATTTTGAAAAAAAAAACCCTATTTAAATACCGAAAACCATGCATTAATCTATAAATCCTCAACTGATTAATCTCAGCACTAGTGATGTACACATAGACATACAAAAATAAACAACAATAATTCAAAGGCACTCAGCGTGTTGAGGTCATGCGCCATTGTTTGATAGGTAAAAAAGTTCAAGTTACCACTGGACCAACGTAATTAGACACGTCGTTACGACGTAGTCTTTCAAACACTTCTAATGCGGATTTAAACCTTTTTTGTTAAAGAAATTCTAGTTTTATTATTTGGGTTTTTGTCTACAATTGTATGGTACAAAAAGTATTGAAGGTGATAAGTGTTGTCATCTTGTTGGAAACATTTGAAAACCAAAAAAATGTAGTCGCTTTTAATCAGAGATCAGGAACTATTATAGTCAGTTGTAGCCTATTCTTTATTACAAATACTTCTATTAATATGGCCATGATAAAATACTATTTGAGTTAACTAGTGATGATCGTAAATGAAATAATGTTGACAAATTATTTGTGGTGTTTAATAAAAATGAACTATCTCCATTCTTCTCGGTTTGGACAGGTCTCTAAAGCTTATGTAATTAGGTGATCATGAGTCTGTTTACCTGTCCTCTTGTTTGAATGCCCATTTGTTAAGACAGCCCAACGACAGAGGAGAAGAGAGAACAAATAGAGGTCAATATACTCAGCAGTTGACATTTACTGGTTGCAATAATCCCAATAAAACTAGATTACCTGATAACATTATCAAACTATAATACACTGATCTTAACTAACAGACAAAACAAAGGCGCCAGTTATAATGGCGTAGAAACTTTAAAACGCATGTCAGAGGTCAAGCATTATTTTATGTTAATGTATAGTCCGCCTCGGCGTAAATCAATTATACCGCGTGACCCGTAGAGGTCGCTGGTTCGATTCCCGAGCAAGTTGCGCTTTTACACCTATTAGTGTTGTGTAAGATTAGAATGCGAAATTATTTTCGCTGTGAACGGGTAATGAGCGTCTGTGCTTTCATTATCAGGTTTTAGAAAGGTCAATTTATAGGCTAGTTTATGGGGTCTGGTTGCGTATGAGGGTTTATTAGTAAGCGGATTTTCCGAATATTGTAATGTTTAGTGTCTAAAACAATTAACCTTTTCAAAAATACTTTTGTCCTGTAGTAGAATATTGTTTAATGATAAATATTAATACCTAAGTGGTTCATGTGAGACACAAAAGCTAAAAATGGTTAATTGTGTAATTTTCAAAGTGAAAGACAATATGGCAGCATTATTGACCGTTGAGGATACACAAACACAAACAGAGCAGTTAAGCTGAGAAGCAATGGTCGTAATTAAAAACATTCAAAATCTAGTCGCACATGGGACGTTCTTCTTTTTTATCGACAATGATTTGTCTTCTCCGCAAAAAAATAAATATATTGCCCCTAAATACTAAATTTCTTAATTTTTTTTAATAATAATACACTTGACATTGCAATAATTATAATATTCTCAAAACTAGATTTTAATTAGTAATATTTTTTACAAAATTAGTGTGACATAGTACACAAAAAGCGTGACGGAGGTGTTTTACATACAAATAAAGTGTGTCCCTCTATGACCACTAATGTAAACAATCTGCTCTCGTAAAAAAAATCACATTGAAAGTTTCTATCCAAAAACATTTACTGAACTACTTAACCTTTGTTATTAAATTAATAAGAAGAAATTATTTTTAATGTTTCTATTATTAAATAAAAAAATATTTTATTGGCAGTCCCCCGACGTATATGATTTTTGTTGCTACCTTCTATCACTCATTTTATGGGACAAAATAATGTGCGTTAGCAATTTTGACCTTGGTCACTAGACAAGAGAATAGTCCCTCTCCACCCCGGACCCACACTGTGCATCCCTACGCCCCGGCAATACCAATTAGTCGCTCGCAAACAGTAAAAGGAGGTGCGTGTGTTTATTTAGCGACCGCTCTGTCACGTAAGTTACTACTTCCAAATGTTATTGTAATTTCTGTTTTTTAATATTATTTTATTGATTACTGATAAATATTTCATAAATGCCTAGTTTTATGCGTAAATTTAAATTAGGAAAATCCTGAGAATCTCGAACACTACTGTTTTACACCTCTGTCACGAAGCACCTTTGTCACAATAATGTGACGGAGTGGTATAAACTTGTGACGGAGTGGTCATTTTTGTATGGAACTTAGAGCCTTAGTTAATATTCATAATATATTATTGTTAGTTTTCTTATGTTGGTTATTATATCGTCGATTATTTTGTTAATTTAAGGTGTTACCATCAGGTAAATGGTAAAATGGCATTATCTGCGGCTGAAAGACAGCGACGATGTCGTGAAAAAAGGAAACTGAACCCTGAAATCCTTGCAGAAGTGAAACGTAAAGATTTAGAAAGATATCATGCTCATAAAAAGTTAGTTAAAGATATGACACTAAAAGAATACAAAAAAAAATAAAGAGGCAATGGCAGATTAGAAATAAGAAGAGAAGGGAACGACAGAAATCTTTGCAGAACGTTTTGATGAACACTACGGCTTCTACGCCACCTCCTTCAAGTCCCAGACTACTTCCATATTGTAAGACTAAATTAATATCTACCAAAGAATGGATACCAATCAATAAAATAAAATCGTTTATTTCGACCAACATACACATACAACAAAAACACACAAACACAAATAAAATAAAAACACATACAATTAGAAAGACCATTTAAAGATATTATTATTACATACTTCGATTGCCCAGTATGTGAACCATACAGCAATGGTTTAGGTACTGGCAATCGAACCTCTGCGCGAATGCCCTCAGGATGCTGCTGGAGCTAGCCCGAACCCTAAACTTAAACTCTAAAGACTTATAGTAACATTTTAAGGAAATGTTATAATTTGTTATTGTTTTCTAAAATTAAAAATTGTTTTATGGTTAACTTTGTTCGGCTGGTAAACATTATTTACCACTCCGTCACTTCGTTAACCACTCTGTCACAATTTTGTCCCCCTTGTAATTTAAGTTCAAAGTAATGTATGAACCACTTTATTGGTAATATTTACATAAAATAACGTTTTTTAGTATTACATGCTAAACAATGAAGGTGTTTACTAGATTTTCAAGTTACTTTATTGGGCGACTTTCATAATATTAAATAGTTTTTTGTCCTAGGAAGCAAAAATGTGACAGAGTGGTATTGGATATATTTTTTTAAATGTTTATTTTAACAATTCCGTCCAATGAAGCTAGATAAAAATAAATGTTTATATTCTTGATAAGAAAGTAATAATAAACTGAAGATCTGATTTTAAATGAGAAATAAAAAAAATAAACTTTTTTGTGACAGAGGTGTTATTTTTTTGATACCATTCCTACGAAATTTGAAATAAAACAAAAATGACAAGTAATACTTCGATGCATTATATGTTTTTGAAATCTACGATAACGAGGCAATAATTTAAATCACATTTTACTAAACAAATCAGATGTTTTCTTTTTTGACAAATATAAAAATTTGGCGGTCAGATTGTCGATAAAAAAGAAGAACGTCCCACATACATCTTTGCGACAGTAAATGTCAAAAATGTAGGTAGGTAAATGACTTTTTTTGGTGACCCCTAAAAATCAGTGCTGTGCTGTGGGTGGCTATAGTGCAGCATCATGCTGAGTGGAAGCCATTTTGTTACAGTCATGATGCAGTGCAGCTACCGAATATATCTCTTTTGTGCTCGTGATTATAATATGTAGATCTATTTTGTTTTATTTTTTTATCACTCGAGTTAAATATCTTATCGTATACTTACACATGTTTCTGTGACAGATAAACCTTTTCTATATTTTGACGGATTCAGACTGCGATTAAAAAGCGAACGTTCTTAAACATACTGGACTGGTACTAATAAAACAAAAGAACTTAACGAAGATATAATTATAATACCGTAATAACCATTTCCTGTTGTCCATAAATTATTCGCATCCAATCAAATGTAGCAAATACGTTTCTAACCTCATAATTTAATTAACTCCGAGACGCTGGTTACTAACAAATAGTAATTATGGTAACACGTAACACGTTTGTTGCTCGACCAACTTAAGGTTGGCCTGGGAAATTGAGAAGCTGAGACATTCTCTTGTTTTCAGATATGGTAGAGAAGTGAGATGGATTAGGCAAATATTTATTTTAAACTTTTCGCACACAAAAAAGGTACAAAGGTGGATTTAATGCCCTAGGCATTCTCTACCAGTCAGCCAAGGGTGGTGAAGAGATTACATGGCGGGTGCATTGGTTGGGAAGAGCAATGATAAAAAAAAACTATTAAAACCATTGAATTATTAATAAATAATAGGTACATACATACATGAATAGGTTATAAACCTACAATATACATACATACTACATTATATACTATAATTAGCTGACCCCGCAAACGCCGTTTTGCAAAAAAAAATAATAGATAGTACCCGATTCTCAGACCTACTGAATATGCATATAAAATTTCATACAAATCGGTCCAACCGTTTCGGAGGAGTTTGGTAAAAAACTTCGTGACACGAGAATTTTATATCTAACTAGCTGACCCCGCAAACGTCGTTTTGCAAAAAAAAAAAAATGTATAGTAGCCGATTCTCAGACCTACCCGATATGCACACAAAATTTCATACAAATCGGTCCAGCCGTTTCGGAGGAGTTTAACCACAAACACCGCGACACGTGAATTTTATATATTAGATATATAAAATTCTCGTGTCACAGTGTTAGTTACCATACTCCTCCGAAACGGCTTGACCGATTTTTATGAAATTTTATAAGCATATTCAGTAGGTCTGAGAATCGGCTACTATTTTTTTTTTTTTTTGCAAAACGACGTTTGCGGGGTCAGCTAGTATTAGATAAAATTATTATACTAATAACATATAGAGATAAAAGTAAATAGTGATATGTAGCTGGATTTAATTAGACATGATCACCGATTTAAGACATTGATTACATATATTGACAGCCTACACTGTCCTAACATAAGTAACTATTTGAAGCAATTGTAAAAGCCATAATCTTTAAAAGAGTAACCGTGGAGTTTCTTGCCGGCTATTCTTCATCGGAATCGACTACTTAGGTACCTAATTGGAACCGTACTAGTTTTTGTCTTTTCATAAGTGCCCGAGTATCATGTAGGTTCATGTGATATAAAATATTTTTATTTTGAATTTAGGAGCGTTGACGAATCCAAAGAAGCTTTGGCGAGCTGTGTCACAGATTACTGAATAGTGCTGTGTTTTCTGTTTGTCCCTTGGGAAAAAAGCGACAGTTTGATTGACTTTTTGGCGACGTTGTATATTATCTAGGTACATGCCATATACCTGAAGAAAATGTGTAGTATAACTCAGCATAAGAGTCGCCTATATCGTACGTAAACTGCGATGCGCTAAATTCATTGATATCCACTATAGAACATAGAGCTTCTAGGTTTAACCCAGCAAAAGCGCAGACGGTCACAAAAAAACATGTGGGGGAAATATTTACTAAAATTTCGATGACAATGCTTGCCAAATCAATAGCTGATCAGTTAATGTTTCACTGGTTAGTGTTCAAAAGCCAAAAAAATGCAAGCTCATCTTGTTATTACATACCTACAAACATTTTTAATAAGACATTTCAAAACAGTACGGAACATGTTCAAAAGGAAATTTCTTGTAATTGCACATAACCTACAATATTAATACACGAACTACAAAGGAGGCACGCTTTATTCCAATGACTATGGTATTTTTAATGCCTACTGTACGGTCAACAAAACAGTGAGGCTACCGATTCACAAAAGGAATTTTTATTGCTGTACCGTGCGCAACAACAATGGTCTTGTGATGACTGAGCAGTTTATGGTTGATAATCTAATTGTCAGATTGTATTCTGATTTGTTGATTGTATCGACGCTAGTTTTCGTTGTAGCGCCAGCAAAAAAGTTTTGGAAATATTTTAAGACTAGGTGTAAAATAAAAGTGAAAATTATAAATAATGGTTGTGTGTTATAGTTTGTGAATTATCGGCATCGGCAAAAATGACTAAACTCCAAAAACACTTTCATCCCCTGCTTAACCCCTTAGGTTGAATTTGCAAAAATCTTTACATAGTCCATAATCCTTTCACTTTCGTTATATAATTCTTTAAAAAATTTGTGCCAAACTTTATGCTTCTAGACTCAGCGGCTTAGGTTGTGCGTTCTGTCACAAGACTTTTATGAATTTTATTGAGTAATTATATCGAAACAATCGTTTTCTTATGTTAAAAGGCACTGTTACCAAAAATCGCCTCTGGTTACTCCAAAAGAAAATGGAATCTACCTAATTAAGTCCACTTTTAACGCAACATTATACGAAAATTTAAATATTTTAATTCTTAATGATTCTATTAAAGCCTTTGTAGGTGTTACTAATGAAGAATAATAACATACTTAAGTTTTCTGAGCGCTTTTGTAGCACTACAATGATTGCGTGGGTAGATAAGTATAGTTTAACACACCGATTATTTACTGGACGCTAGAATCTTTTATGGGGCATGAAAACAATTTCTTTTGCAATAGTGAGTGTCGTTTTTTTAAGGCCGTATCTTGCATTGGTCTCTTAGTCAATGGAGATTTCATTTTTATTTTATGGTGAATGTTTTCAAAGGAGGGGCCCGTGGCTAAATAATAACAGCCACACAGGTCGATCGATCGATAGTTGGGAAAAGGCTAGGCAGATGATATCTGCTTCTCTGCAGGCCTCGTACAGAAAAGGAACGAGCATCGATTACCACTCTTGCTCAAGACGATATGAAATGTATTAAAAATGTAGTATTTTATAAAAAAAAAATGCGATGTGTGCATGTGACCTTTTTGGTTTGTTTATTTTTCTTTTACCTAAAATTTTTTTACGAACGCTACATCATCTGTGAATGATTACTCAGTTCTAAGACATCAACGCATCAACTGTTTAACAAAACAAGAATAAGTTATCGGTAATAACGTATTATTTGCTAGCAAACACGTCGACCTTATAATAATATTGTCATTAGCAGACTAACAAAGTGGAATCCCAAGTTTTTTTACGTCTAATCCTATGTACAATACGTTGTAACCTTTTTTTTTCAGAATCATTAATGTACATTTAATATTGAAAGGTCGATAAACTTTTTACAATGTCGACTTTTGCTATAGAGTAACGATATTTTGATGGTTATTGTATTATTGCGAAGTACTCGTATGTGTGTATTGAGGATTTATCGTGGAAGAAGATTTTGAGTTTTTTGTATGTCTAGTTTAGGCAGGTTAATATAGAAATATTCACCTGCTTGGGTACCTACGCTAAAAAGACCTGAACTTTGGAAAAAACCTTTGTACTACCGAACGAGAGCACTTCAATAAAAAAAAAATATCGGCAATCATTTTAATTTATACTTTATAATAATAAAATAATAGTTAGATTAGAATGACTAACTGATAGCACTACGTAAAAAATCTTGAATGTGTTCCTTTATCAAACTCTTTAATAATATTGACGTCAATCCAGCCAGCCTATTTAGCCTCTTAAATGTTAACACTAATACAATTTAAAGTCTCCTGGTAGTTTTAAAACAACTTGCAATCAACCTAGAGGGTACTCTACAACAAGATCCATTAAATATTTTTAAAGTTCAAGCTATATACACTTTAAAATCCTCCATGACACCTATCTCTACGCGCAAAAAACGCATCTATAGAAAACCATTCTCTATAATAACATGTATGAGAACAATGATTACAAACCTACTAAATTTAAACATGCTTCATTTGAAGTTCACACTTTATTCCGCAAAGGATTTTTAAATTAGCAGCATTTTGCAACAGTTTTATGTTACCCGACAAGATTCGGTATGTGCTTTAGTTGAATATTAAAGTTTATACGCGTATGGTTTTCAATTTGTTAGCTCAGCTATGTTTGATTTCACACTGTTGCCGCACTGGGTATGGTTGTGGTTCATGTCAAGAGGAAAGGCGATTTTAAAAATGGTTAAGAAGCCTTGTTTGTGTCCCAATGTCGATAAAAAAAAAAAAAAAAATTTTGCAATAAGCTAACAAAAACTTCTAAACTTCGTTTTAGCGCGTCGATAGCAAAACTAGCACGAAAAAAATATTATTATTGTTTTTAAAATTGTTTGGCACAAAATTAAGGAATTATTACTTACTAAATTTATTTGCTACTACCTAGTTTTTGCTCCTCGTAGTTTACTAGTGTTGTCGTTTCGGGTCGGTGCTCTTCGGTACATAATTAGTTTTGTTTTCTATCTAAAAACTGCATTATAATAATAATTATGTCGACAGACTTCACTCTCTGACTCTAACGTTCAACTGCAATTTACCTGTCATCAAAAAAAACTCAATATCATTTCTAGACTTTCGCTTCCCGCTTCTAACTTGCACGCAAATCATTCTGACAGGTGCTCAGTGGGTCCGTACATCAATCACGGATGAAGCAATCGTGCGGGGTCAGCAGTTATATCGATGACAGATTGTCAGTAACCGCGGCATCCGATGTAATGCTTGGTAATTCCACATGTCATGCTCACTCGTTTTAGTTCCACTACAAAAAAGGCATGTTACCATGTTTTAACGTTTGTTACTATGACCTCAGTTGTTGTCGGTGTGTTAGAAAGCTGGGTTTTGTGTGTGAGAATCATGGCTGGATTTTATAAGGTTTCTTTATTCTAGGTTCTTAAAAGTATTACCTAGCTATAAAATGTCCGTGTCCGTGGAGATTCTTGCCCGTTCTTCTCCATAAGAATCTACAGCTATGCTTTTGAATGGGCAACTAGCTTCATCATTCTAACCGACCGGCAATTCAAGTGTTGAAATAAATGCTTTGAGTTTGAGTTTAAAATAAACATTCCGGAGCTGATTATTCCAACGTCAGATGAATTTTATCCGTGTAGTAAAATTGAAGTCGGCGGGAAAACTGTAAAATATTCAAAATGATTATTCCTTCATCGTCGACGTGTTCTTGAGTGGAGACCGCGAATCGGCAAACGTTAGGTAGGACGCCCTCAGGCTAGGTGGAGTGAAGAACTTCGCAGGGTGGATGAGACTTGTCAAGAATTGAGCTAAATGGCATACAATTGGAGAGGCCTGTGTCCAGCAGTGGACTGCTGTAGGCGGATGACGATTTACTAGTTATTTACCATTAAGAAAAACTATTGAGCTGAATAGTGCTCCACATTTTGCCACTGATATTTTTCAAGGATAAACTAACGAACTTTAGTCTTATTTTCAATAAATGATGTCATAGAGAAGTATGTAATAATATGACAGGGTGTCCCTGGAAGTATGGATCAAATCGAATAAGGGCGTGGGCAAGGTCATTTCCAAACTTTTTGATCGTGAGAATGATTGATGATTGAGAATTATTTTACGGTTCAAAAGTTGTGACCAATTTTTTTCAATCGTTTCGCATAGTGCTTGCTCAAAGAAAAAAAAAATCATTAAAAAAAACTATCAGGGCTGTCTAAAAAACTTAAATTGACAGTTTCTGGTATTTTTTTTTAAATGATTTTGTTCTTTGAGCACTGCAAAGTGATTGAAAATAACAAAAGTTGGTCATAACTTTTGAGCCGTGAAAAAATTCACCAACATTCTCAGGATCAAAAAGTTTGGAAATGACTTTGCCCACGCCCCTATTTGATTTGATCCATACTTGCAGGCACACCCTGTATAAGCCTACTGCCATCAAGTGGACAAAATCTAGACTGACCTGCTACTGAAAAAATCCAGATGTAAAAATCCAATAACACATTGACCGACGCTGGAATCGAACCTAGGACTTCATGCTTAGCAGTAGTGCTTGCGACCTCTAGACCAACGAGGTAGACAAAACATATTAGGATTAACATCAGAGAGCCCCAATTAACATCAGAGGGCCACAATTAACATCAGAGGGCCCCAATTAACACCAGAGAGCTCTAATTAACATCAGAGGGCTCTAATTAACATCAGAGGGCTCTAATTAACATCAGCGGGCCCCAATTAACATCAAGGATTCCCAATTAACATCAGAAGGCCCCAATTAACATCAGAAGGCCCTACTTCTGTTACTGTTAGCCTGCATCATCCCACTTCTGGGCAAAGGCCTTTCCGCATAACTTCCAGCTCTTTCGATCCAGAACTTAATTGGACCACTGGTCGTTTGTTATGTCCAGCTCGTCCCGCTATCTATGAAAAAACAGATTACTGACATTGCTCAAAAAGTCGCTAAGCTGAAGTGGGACTGGGCTGGCCACATGTGCCGTATGCCAAAGGAGCTGTGTGCTAAAATAACCACCACATGGAGCCCTGACACAGCTAGAAGGCGTCGCGGCAGACCCTGAAGAATTTTGAATGATAATTATTATTTCCCACGTAATCTTACCATTTGCAAACCACGTACGGTTGTCAAGCGTGGTATTTTGACAGTTCAAACCACGCCAACTTTGCGTTTATTTCACGCGGTTTCGTTCATTGTGTCATAGAAAACACTTTATCTATAGGTCGACCGTCTAACTGAGACGTTTCCTGAGGTAGCTGTCACAAGTTGACGAATCACTGAGCTCTCTCATCACGTCACCACACCCCTCCCGCACCGCGCTGCTACCTCAGGCAATGTCACAGTTAAGAGGTCGGCCTATAGCAGAGGGGGAGCAATTCTCGTAATTTTAAGAACGTTCACAGTCTGATCTCAGTCTAAATCTGTCAAAAATACCTCTAATTTCCCTATATTTTGACAAGTTTTTGACATTTGTTTGCCGCCGAGATGAGACTGCGACTAGATTTTGAACGTTTTAAATTAAGAGAATTGGCCTTCAGATGTCGTGATTAACAATGGAGGTAGTTACGAAGTAAGGAATCATTAAATGGTTATAGTGAATTAGGGCCCAGAAGCACTAAGTATCTACGTCACATACCTACCGTATTGTATTGTTTCCAATACTAATTTTATTGCAGTCGTTAAAATAAACTAACTCTAGCAACAGCTATGATTATTCTAAGTTTTTGCAACTACATCGATAATAAAAGATCTTTGATTACGCTAGCTCCATGTTATAATTGTACGTCGAACATGATTAATAGTTATAACCAACAAACAATGGACTGCTGACCAGGGCACCTTGAAATGCACACAATATAATCAACTTAGGTATTTTGCATATAAAAGGTTATGGAGTAACAATAATAAATTGGATTTGTACATAATGATTATACAAGTTTATATTTATTTATTGCGAGTGTTTTGAAAGAGCAATGGGATCTACGGGTTTGTTTTAAATTATAGTCTTACGTTGTTTTGATAGAATTTTTCAATTTCAATAATATATACAATAATAAGAGCAACAGAATATTACCTAACCCTTTTATTAATATACGTTGCTTAAAGTTAAGTAGTAATTAGCAATCGTTTAACCGTACATTTTTGACGTTTATACGTCATTTAATTTTAATTATCGTTTATAAAGAAACCCCTAAATGTTTTTATCAGCACATGTTGCTTTTACGTTTATAGTGTTATCACTTATAGTAGATAATAAATATGACATAATATCACGCCTATTTTCCTTGAAGAGTTAGGCTGAGGTACGTATAGTAATGTAGTAGAGGTATTCGTAAAAAGACGTATCAATTTCTCGAAAATGCCATGAAGAGTGTTTTGCTAAAAAACTAAAATGATATTGTGATGAGAAATGTAACCAAAACTTGACGCACTCCTACACGCTAACATTAGTCAATCATTTAACACGAACGAAAGGAAAAAAAGCGAAAATTTAATTAATTGATTGGATAATTATTATTAAATTTAAGACGTATAAGTTAAATCAAATCTGCAGCATCAATTAACTGAATTAGATATTATGATAGATGACCTTTCACATTTCGGCTAGTCACTATGTGATACCTAGGAGAGAGTGATAGGTGATTGAAATCATCAATCATGCCGAACCTATACGTATCAACATGTCTTAAGAGGGAATGCGGTCGGAGAGACTTTTGAAAAAGCCTAAGTAAAAAGTCATAATTCTTGGTTTGGCTCTCGCCTATTTTCTCCTCCGATATTAGACCAATTTAAAAGATATTTCATAAACTAAATAAGAAGAATATATAGCGAGTCCCTATGTTTTTCTTTTTTCATTAATAGTAGTCAAATTTGTACACTAGGCCTCTGTTGAGAGCGGTTTAGATTGGCATTTTTTGAGGGTTCTAGTGCTTATAAAAATAATGTATCATCAAAAAGGAAAACATAGGGTAGTAGTTCATATTTATATTTATTATTCTGTAAAAAATCCTTGCTTTATGGTCATTAACCAGAGAGAAAACAGGCGAGAGCGTTTTTAAGGATAAAAAAGGCCACCCGCATTTCCTCTTAATAAAATCGTTACCAAACTTTGTGAAGATACTCGTTAAGATTTTATAACATTTCCCCACTCTAGTTCTCATGCCTGTGGCTGTGATTATAGATGTATTGATACTAGAAAAAAACAACAATTTCAATAAATCTGCCTAGCCTTTTCCCAAGTATGTTGGGATCGCCTTTCAGTCTAACCGGATGCAGCTGAATACCAGTATTTTATATGGAGCGACTGCCTATCTGACCTCTTCAACCCAGTTACTGGATAACACGATACTCCTTGGTAAGACTGATTGTCAGACTTTTGGGCTTCAGACTACCCGTAACGATATTCACAGATTTACGAATGACAGCCGGCACCAACGGGTTTTACGTGCTTTCCGAGGCACGAAAGGGTTTCGATATGTAATGGATGATCATCCATTACACATTGAGACCTTTCCGTGCCGTGGTCGGTTCGTGGATGGATGGCCACGAAATGTAGCCACGGCAACTGTAGCTTAAACTTCAATCGACCCGTGCGGAAAAACCAACAAATTAATGTTTACTAAAGAGTGTTTGTACTAATTTCTTAGCTTATAATCTTATGACTGCATCAGTGAGCGAAGTTTGCGCAGCTGAATTTTAGGCCAAAGATTTTTGAACTTTTTAACATCGATACGCTAAGAAGAAGTTTTAATTTATAATGAAATCTAGTTCAGAAATTAGTTAATGAGCTGTCATGTCTAACAAAAACTTTTGATAAGATTTTTATTATTTTGAGCTTTAATTGCTTAAATATGCGTTGGGGCACTAAATCTTATCAAAACATGGCTTTAAATTTCTAAATTGATCCACGAGTCTCACCTACCGTTTCACAAAAATTCAGATCAGAAAACTTTAACATGAATAATTTAGATAACATATTTTGTTTTCTTCAAAAACTTAGCATACTTACATAGGAATCTAGAAACCATAAAACGAACTTAATAGGTATATAAAACATCGATGAAAATTTACAGCTTTCTCGGAATATATTCTGAAGGTGAGGTCAAGGCCGAAAAGAGGTTTTAAATAGTTTTAAATACTTAATTTATAATTCTATAAAAGGCGACCCACCGTCTAACGGTTTCTTTGAGTTATTATTATGAGAAGGTGAATCTTCTATGTTTTATATGATCATGGAATTCTGTACATGTGTTAGTGAGAAATATATGGCTAATATATATATTATGTTTTTTTTTTATTGATTAGTGTATGGTAAATAATTTTGTGGTAGCTTTCCTTTCTGTTTGTCTTTTAGGATGCTAATAATGTTAATGGCTCTGCTAAGAAAGTGATTATTATTACTGTCTATGGGGAATTTAATTTCAAAAAGTTTGAAGATTTCAGAAAAAAGCCTGACACGTATGCCTTTAATTTTATTGGCATATACTTTTGTAACTAAGTATAGCATTTCTCTGAGGATAGGCGAATAGGTAAGTAGAGTCCGTTCACAGTTATTTTACCTGTGACAGCAGCAACCTAACAGCAACATTATTGTGATGAGAATAAAGATTAAAATGAGTTTGACAAACTTGCCAATGGATGTTGGGTTGCAACAGCAACCTTATTAGAATCAGAATAAAGATCAATGTGATTTTGACAGTGATACCAACCAGTATACTTATCATCATAAATGTTTAATGATATTTTTTTTATGCAGCCATTAAAAGGTGCAAACTGTAAAAATATGTAACTCTCACACGTCATTTCTTTAAACACACAATTAAAATTAATAAATAATCAATTTAACAATGTAATGCTCCATCATTTTAACGGTTTTTTGCTACTAACGACCGACGCAAAGGGCGAACGGTTTAACCTCTGACCAACCGGTGTCATAAGCATGTGACACCTATAAATTTAATATTAAGTATGACACTTCATTTTAATATAAAGAGCTTTAAAGTTAGAAAGCATGACCCCAAACAATTTATAGGAATGCCCCTTGAAATAAGCTTAAAATTAAAGTAAAGTTTACACAACTAAACGCAAGTACTTAGAGTAAATTATTCATTATACGAAGTGTAAATTCAATGTAAATTAATTATCTTTTAACAACTTTCAAGAGCTTGTACAACACTTTTAAGAGACACAAAAAAAGAGGTTGACAAAAGAGTATCTACTTCTTATAAAAGTAGTGAAGTGGTTGTCAAATTAAACGTACTACATCAAACAACTTATCATTGTAAAAGTTGAGATAATTTATAGACGAAACAGATAAATAACAACACAACAGATAACAGACAACTGGCGAATTAATGTGGGTGTACTATAGGAACGTACACCTCTGCCTAAAACGTCGAAAAACACAAGCGTGATGGTATGTTATGTGTTAAGAATGTTTATAGGGTAAAAAACCACATAGTAAGATGAATCGGAACTCTGAAAAAAATTAAATTCCAATCAGAATAACTTGAAAGTTTTCTAGATTCTAGATGAACTGATTCACTAATATAAAATACTTTTCTCACCAGTAAATTGCAAAACACAGTCCAGTTATATCTCGTCGATTATATCTCAAACATATAATCAGATTCACAGCTCCTATCATGACAAAATGACCATCACTTTTCCACCAACATGACTCATACAACCTTTTGCTTACCTAATAAAAGGTAAAAGACACAATGACCCAATCTCAGGCACATTATTAAGGGCCCGAACACACGTTCCACAACCGCACAACAACGACAGCTCGTGGATGGGCGTTAATTTGTATAAAAATGAATAGTTTAATCACACGGACCACATAATACGGCCGTCAAAATCAACCGTATGGTCGATACTGACCACATCAAGACCACATCGCCGCCACAATGCAACCACCAGCAAAATCACGCACTAGCTGCCGGCCACGTTGCAAACATAACGTTATGTTATATGACGACACTGTAACAGCCGGAGTCGATCTGTCTGTCTGCAAACACTAGCCACAACGTTACCACATCGCAACTACTAGCGACAATGCAGCCACATCGAAATTTTGTAGTAAACACGACGCAACTGCAATAAACTGCAGCGACATTATTCACAACTGCTTGCCCACATTTCGTCGCTGCGATGTAGTGAAAGCAGTGGTGGCTGGTCGTGGGTTCGAACACTTCGAACCCAGGTAGGCATTTTACTCTGTGTATTTAATTTCATCACCACTGCTCTCAAAACGGTGAAGGAAAACATCGTGATGAAAACAGCATGTCCTAGAACCGAAAATTCGAAGACATGTGACTTCCGCCAACCCGCACTTGGCCCGCGTGGTGGCCCAGGCGGCCCACTCCCTCCCACAGGGAGGAGGGCTCTATCCCAGTGGTGGGAACGTTATAGGCTGATTATGATTTGATGTGGTTCTGGTATGTGTGATCAGGCCCTAAAAGCTGTTCGCAGTAAGCAATCGCCTGCATGCCATAATAACGACAATATACTACAAGATACAATGTTAACTATGGCTAAACAGTTACATCCTTAATCTTCGGTATATCTGTTTACAGGTAACTGTAAAAGGCGGTAACTACTCGTGTGCAATGCAACTTATTAACGTGAGACTGGATGTGGTTAGTGATATTATAGGTGAAGAGTAGTCTTTTTGAGCGTAGATTAGAAGTTGGAGATGGTTTAGATAGGTTTCAGATTGTCATATAACATGTGCTTTTCGTGCAAGGATAGAATAGGATACTCTTTATTTTGTAATGATAATAAAATTATACTAAGTCGTGACTATTCAGCTACGAAATAAATTACAGATCACTTTGAAACTAACAGTTATTAGAAAACAAACATAAAACATTAAAATAGTAATGATGGTAAGGACTGTTTAGATTTATTTTATAGAATTTTAAGACCAGTGATTTTTATATCATATATTTAATTGAAAGCAGTTTTCCCTTATCAAACCACACTCAACCTAAACCAGACTCAGGCAATAGTTTCCTCATCCTTTTCACACATTTCTCAATCTCTCAGTCCACATCTTTTGGTTGTCATACTTAAACAACTTTCTTCTTCAAACCGCGCTCAACTCGACTAAAATTGCAAGCTTCATCTAGCTACCTCTTTACCCGTGGCTCGTTCACGTGGCTCGTTCACACAGCCACCTAATCAACGAACCAGGCACACTTGTGTGCGTTGTCATTCTACTTTCTACATAATTTTTTACACTGCCAAGTCTATAGTGTAGCGTCTAATATTATTGGTTTTCTTTAAGCTGCGATAGGAGACTTTTTTGGCCTCGTAAAAGTTGTTTTTTGGTTGTAAATTGTTGCTCTGTTTTATTATATGTTAGTTTTTCTATTTCCTGTGCAAGTCCTGAATAAATACTTTTTCTTTTATTTCTGACTTTCTTTTCTCAGGCGATGGTTTTTTTTTTGTTTCTATTCGATCATAAAAATATTTCTGCTTGTGAATATAAATTGATGATTAATTTTGCTAGTAGCGGTTTGTAGTTTGATTAATAGAATAATTAGATGTTTTGTGAATTTTAATTTTGTAGGGTAGGAGATAGTTTATAATAAAAATCTATAAAAAACTACTATTAAACATTTATATGATAAACCATTAGAAGAAGTAAATAATTGTCTTACGGTATAGGTACAGCTACGTATTTACCTATGCGTATTAAGTATACCTAACCAGCTCATTGGAATAATAATTAAGCTTACTTTATTTGTCTTAATATTTAAGCCAAATAAGCTTATTTTTTTTATAATTAGCATTCCAACTGTCCATATTATTTATACATTTTTCCCTCCAAGAAAAATTTATACCTTCTAATTTTTTATTATTACAATTCATAGTCAGGGCTATGAATAAATGTCACATATACAGGTCTGGTCATCTGCACCATGTTTGCTTTGTAGTCCTACTGAGATAGCATCTCGAGATACGTCTCAAGATAAATCGACTATTGTAATCGCTTATTAACCTGTAACGTTGAGTATGGTAACATAATTAGTTTTAAGTAGCGCTTTAGGTATTTTGATAAAATGATAAGCGTGTCTTAGTAGAGATAATATCGATACATTGTTGATGGCTAGATCACCTGGTGTTTTAAATATTTTTATAATTAATAGGTATGAAGTTTGTAGAGTTGCTCATTATTTTTCTAGGTATGTCGATGGCTATAAGAGTAGGGGAAGACCAAAGAAACGATGGATGGACTGTGTGAATGATGATATGGTTAGAAAGGGGGTGACTACTGAGAGGAGGACTTAGTGAGAAGTGTAGAAGGAAAATACATTTTGCGACGACCCCAAATAGATTGGGATAAGGTAAGAAGATTGACGGGGCAATCCGGTGTTTAAATGAATGAATTAGTAATAGTGCTAGAATACTATGCAGAAACTGTTATTAATGATAGGGAAATCGTCATAACATTCAATCCAGTAATTTTTAGGATTCCTCTGCACATACAAACAGACAAACGACATCGAGAAAATTATGATAAAACTAAATTTTGATGTTGTGATGAAGCTATTACATTTTACTACGCCCAAAATACGTATTAGAATCGTGAGAAACACTTTTTAATTACAATTTTATAATCCATAAATGCCATTCTCAGATCAATGTTAGATTACTGATTAGTGAAATATACACATTCAATATTATAAAATCAAAATTAAATCTTCCATAAATCGGGGCTTAATTACATAAACAGCAATAACAAAACTCTTTTATTACGAAATGAAACTAAACGGAAGTTGATGATGATATAATGATTATGATCACGCTCTCACTTGACACTTTGACTTAACATACCCAAATTGTATTTGCCGTATTCACAACGCTTTTCCAACCACCTATATATTTTTTTAATAGCCACACTAAAACCACTCAAAGGGCCCGCACCACAGATGCATACGACAATTAATTAGCTCGTAAATTAATATGCAAATAAAAACATTAACAAAAAAAATATCAACGTTGCGATAGGGAAGGGAAAGACATCGTAACTAATTCCACTAGTTACGTACCTACTTTGAGCAAGTGGTACGATAAATATCGATGGTCAATAACTCATTTTAATTGAATCATTCCGGCTAATAGTGCTTTCTAGACGTTTGACAGCACCGTCATTAGATACATGATAGAGACAGAAGACTGGATCTCGATTAATAAGTACGTCGTTTTGGTTTTAAATTCGATATACGTTTTATTGAAATGTTTATCTTTTTAATGATACAAAGATTTTTATTGTCGCGATAGACGATTCTTAATGAAGTTGTAATGTTAAAGATTTTATCCAAGTAGAAGTGGTTAATCCATCATATATTAGAAAACTTTCTGTCTTATCTCCTCACTTTTTCAAACATGCTAAATTACTCTAAACGTTTTTGCATTTCTAATCCTTATTTCGATAAAACAAAAAATTACAACAGAAACTGTGCACACCTCTCTTATTATTTACTTTCAAAAACAAAAAAGTTTTCGCTTCGCCATAGTTTAAAAAACGAAAACGTAGAATTGAAATACGGCCTCGTTTTAATTTCTGGTCAGTTCGCGGCGAGCGACAAATAAAGTGGCGATCCCGAGATGGTTATCTGCGGACAAATCGTCGTGTGTGTTGCGTACGCGCAGCGGTGAGAACCTAACGCACCTGTACCGGTCGGCGGGCCGCTAGGGATGGACGAGTGTCGATAGTTTTCAAGTTGTTTTATTTAATTGTATTTTTATTTATTTATCTTGAAATATTATGCATATTTGTTAATATCTAATATTTACATATAGAGTTTTGGGAACATTAGTACTTAAGCAAATTAAGTCACTGAGTAATTGAACATAAGTAAATAAAAAAATAAAACATTATTTTCTCACGATTTAGTTATGATTTTGTTATCTATTTAAATTATAATATTTATAGGAAAATATTAGATATATTATAATTATTGTTCTATACAAAACTTGCATGTTTTGCTATGATAAAATACTAAAACCTGCCTACTTTAAAGTAACAACAGCAAACATAACCAGAAAATACACAACCATAAACCTATCAAAATCTAATCTCCCATTTATCGACATCCAATCCGCTACCGCGTTATCGACAACCGATCAACTATCGATATCTATCGGCTTTACCCCTAGATCTCACGCAGCGCCGTCCCGGTCCATCGGGCCCGTTCGTTGCTAGTCACATCATAAATCACGCACTAATAGCCGGTAAACTCATTCGCTAATCCGAATCGAACAACTGCGGGACGACCACGAACATTGCGCGAACGCAACTCGCTGTTTTTTCCATTGGAAGGTTCGGTATAATTATTTCAACGGAATAATTATTTGGTACTAAGGAGATGTAGGCTTTGTTTTTGATTGAAATTTATTAAAATTACGTTCACATAGAAAAAGTTTTATTTACATGTGAAACTTTTTTCGTATTAACGTTTTCCTGATATTTTTACACTGGTAACACTAGTTGCAGGGGTCAAACCGCAGACGTTCCATGTAAAATCAGATACTGTATCTGGTTAGACTGGAAGTTTACAAGCAACCCAGCTTAATTACTTGAGAAAAGGCTAAGAAGGTGATGATCCGTAAGTATTATATGAGGTGGGAAAACTTTAAACAGTGATGAGACTATCCGTACTTGTTCCTATATAACCGGTAGGTAAGTTACCGGTAACATTATAGAAAGTAACAGTATTCGTCGCGTATTCTCTTTAACGAATAGCACAAGTTGCTCAAGCTCTTAAGATAGGTATTTCATTCAGATCTTTATGTCAAATTATGGTAATTGATTTAATTAATTGGAAGCTGCACTTAGGTACATACCTAATTTTGTAATCTGTTTTAATAGTGGAATTGTGTAAACTGAAACTAATTTCAATATTGGAAGCCTTTGTTATAGAGCGTTCTTGTACAGACGCCAGCACATCAAGCCACTAAAATCTGTCAAATTTCTTTAATACATTTTCAACTATATCGCTAAAGTATAAGGTTCACAGCTGATTGGGAAAATTTGACAGTTTCGGGTAGCTTGATGTGCTGGTATCTGTATCTAAATAATATTTAGTAGCGTGTTCTTTTGGAGATAGTATATTAGTTTCGGACTCGAACAGAACCCTAAATCTATACATAAATAATTCCAACCTAAACGATCTAATCTAAACAAACATTATTAAAAGAAATATTTGATTTTTTGTATGTTTGTTTGTTACGCTTTAACGCTAAAACGGCTAAAAGGATTTGGAAGAAATTTGACACATGGGTACTGCTACATCATGAACTGGAGAAGAATATGCTACTTTTTTTTCATAGATCGCAGACGAAGTCGTAGACATAACTAGTAATATTATAAAAAATAAAATTTGTGAGTTTGTGGGTAATCATCGGAACTGCTGATCCGATTCCGAAAATTGATGAACATAATAATTTTATTATTATTTGTTTCACACTAAATAAAACTAAAATGAAGCTCAACTTTACTGTTGTTAACTTTCGATACCTGTAGTATTGTGTAAAGTTATATTAAGTGTCAAAGCTCTACTTACTTGAAGAAACCATGTTGAACACAAAAGTGTGTGGGTGGTAGGTTGATAAACTGCTCTGTGTATTGACAGGTTATTATCGCCTATCTCTTGGTACCTAGCCTTCCTACCAACGCGTTAGAATCTCCAGCAAATCTACACTACCAATCTATATAATAACATCAAGACTTTCTTTCAATGAAATACTTCGAGAAATCATCAAAAAACCAGTACCTATTTAAAAAAAATATATTCTCATTTTAAATATCCTTGTTCGAGATGACCAACAAAGACGATATACCACTAAATAAAATATTTAATGGTATATCGTCTTTTGTTTTAGATGGTTTTATATCATCCTGCTTAGTTACCTTTTTCATTTATCTTGCATTTTCACAAATACAGAAGGGTTAACCATTCTTATTATTTGATTTCCATTTTCCATTATGATCACTTTTATCCACAAAAGAAGATCACTGTAATTTTGACAAACTTGACAGTTGCAGCAACAGAAAAACAACTATGGTCACGAGATTAAAGATCACTGTGATAATGACAGTGATGCAAAATTAGAGGTAAAATAACTGTGAATGGAATACAACCTGTCATTTAGTCTGTCTTTTCTTCATGCAACGCTTGCAGGGCACCTTCAATTAATATTAAAACAACTCCAACTAGTTGCCTCTTGACACGGTATAACCCACGTACCTGAAACAATTAAGTCTGGATGTTAGAAAACAGACGATCACGTCTTTAGAAACCTGATTTCTTCAACTGATTTAGGACAAGCCTTCGATTGAGTAAAGCTTGGTTGCGTCAATGGCGCAACGGTTATTAAAGGCAGAATTACCTACAGATAAATTGAGGCAGGTCTATGTAGGTACTGTCAAAGACTGAAGGTACCTTTTTAACTGGATTCCAGGGTTATGTTACGTTAAATAAAATTGGTCTAAATTGAACCTAATTTAGAGATCAGTAAAGATTGATTAATGTCATAGAATTAGATGTAACATACGGAACGAACGATTGATCGGTTTGAACGATTTGTAGGAGACAAAACAAATATAATTATGGTTGGATTGTAATATTTTAAAATCAATCTCTTTATATATTATAGAATGAAATCTCTGTAATTAACAAAAGACTATCTTTAATGCTAGACCACACAGACAAACGTCTAACATAAAATAAATCGGCATTAATTACTCAACGCAATAAAAGCGGTGACAAATTGCAAACGTAACGCCTTCGAAGAAAGACAGCCATCCGTTTTTCCCGACTTTTATGACTCAAAAGGCTTATTTCCTTTCGCCACAGAAATAAATTTAAAAGCACGTCCTTTAAATTATCGTATTGCCAGTCTCTTTTTGAAATCTAAATTTACTTTGCGCAACGACAATTCTAGTTTTCAAGCTAGTGCACAGTGTGGAGATAAGGGGACGTCCTACGCTGTTAGATAGACAGTAACCGGTCCAGTCTGATTGTGAAGCATAATGAAAAATACCGCTCGATCTGTGGCTTCGTTTAGACATCGGTAACGGGTATGTTTCTCGTTGTAGGAGAGGAATTATAAGTAATTAGTGTGGGGGATTTGTAACTTTATTCTATTTGATTTGTGTCTCCTGCAGTACCAGGTTCTTAGAGGCTCCACGATGGACGACATTATCGAAGTACCTACATTGGGCAACTTTTGGCTGGACTAATTACCCGACTGTGTTTGAAAATAATCCAATATCTAAATGGTTCATGCCCTGAAAAAACCACCATTTAAAATATTTGTGTTGTGTTCGTAGCATGTTTAAGTTTAAACTTTTTGACGAGACAAATTAGTGTTAATAAAATTATTCTTAGACTCATAATTACCACTTTTACTTTCAACACCAACCATGTCAATCTTTTTCGCATACCCAAACCCCACTTTTACCGCGTTGTTTAAAAACTCGTTTTTTTTTCAACAAAAAGTAAAAACCACCCAAAAAATCTCATTGCAATCGTGACGTATTAAAACGGACACGTTCAAATCGGGCATGAAAATAATAACCCACGAATCGCTCCTGATTATAATTGGTGGGTGCTCTTGCGCCGGTCCGCACGCGTACAGTTACGCTATAAACTATCATTAGGGCGATGCGCACTTTGTGAGGAAATTACCGCGGTTTTATTTGTTAGGTTTGTGAAATTGAGCATTGCAGGGTTGCCTGTATTCTTTTTATTAAGTTGGTTTGAAGGTAGATGTGAGAAGATAAGTTTAATGTTGTTTTTGAAAGATTTATAGTTGTAAGGCAGCTTGTCTTTGGCGTTATCTTGCTAGAACTTGTGTCCATGTGAACTGAGATATTTTCTTATTGAATGTAAACATACTTGTACTCATTAATAAACTCTTGCCTGTTGCCGGTGTCATAATAGTCATAACTTTTTTTTTCATTTTTCTCAACAAATGAAATTAATCATTAAAATTTGTTTTTGTGCTTATATAATAATAGTTACACGAGCGGCACGTTATTATAGTCGACGCGACGGCGGCTGCAGTTGGCATTGTGCCGCTCGAGTACTTTTCATCGTCTTTTCATTGTCTTTTCCACTTTGAACGTTATTCGGTTTTCCAAAAAGACATCACGAAACATTAGATGCTCTCATTTGCCATTTCTAATTTCAGTAGCATATAAAAGGTTTACGCTATCAATTTCATTTACAATACTTTCAAAAATTTTCTCTCAATGCCTTCCAACTCTAGATTAATTAAAGTCGCTACTGTTATTTATATTAATTTTGGCAGCGGCTCTTTCAAAGAAATATTCTTTCTTTATAGCCCATAAATCACTAGCGTCCTCCCAAACAATTCTGGCAACCCTGTCACAAGTTCATACATTTTTATGGAGGTAGTTTGCAATTTTCCATAGTCAATAAACAGATTAGGTTGATTGTTTGATTTCGACCGATCGATCAAGTTGAATATCTAATTCGTTGTTGATTGTAGGTACCTCTATTGTGATTCGGAGCAGGCTACGGTGTTGAAAAGATTGTAATTGGTATTATTGAAATATTGGCTAACGTTAAAATTGCTATCCTTTTCAAGGAGTTGATTGAGCGGTTGAGTTTTGAAATGCTTAATTTGGGCGTTTATGATTTTAAAAATTGCTTCGTAGGAGGTGTGTTTCACCAGCTTATTGTCATTTATCTTTTCCTTTTTTTAACGGATGGTTTGAAGATACTTTGCTCCAATATTCTTGCATTTCGCTTTGAATATATTTTAAAATTATTTGCTTTGTCTGATTTTTCTATTGTTTTGTATATCATATTGATTTTTCTGAATATTATATAACCTTTTTGTATTTTTGAGGATTACAATTTCTTCAACTTAATGAGAAACTGACACTGATTTATGAAATGGTTGTTGCATCACTATCTCCCTCGCTTACGCAATAATATATTTGTATTAATTATATTATAACTAAGTACGTGTAATAATTAGTTAGATTAGGGTATGATCAGGCTGACGTACCTTAGTAAGGTAAAAACTTCTAAATAAATAAAGATTTAAAGAAAAAACTTAAAGAGAATCTTTAAAAGATCTTGGAAGTTATAGAGATTACTAGATTATTTTTTCTTTTCCCAATTGCTAAGAAAGCTCTATGCTTTGGGCTTCCTAAGTAATTTTAGCTGAAGATACTCCAGGATTTCCCAAAGATTCATAATGTCTGTTTGTTGTTGATTGTACGTCTATTGAGATTCGATTCCTTATTGGAATATTGGCTAACGTTAACATTTAGGATGAGCCAGCCAGCCAGCCTTTAGGAAGAGTTGATTGAGTGGTTGATTATAAATATTGTCTTGAGAGACCGAATTTTGCTTTTGAAGTATTTCAATAGTGGTTTTTACCTGGACAGTAATGTGGTTAAATGATAAACTATTTCTAATAATGATGACGATGAGTAGTTCATTACTAGATTTAAACTTTACAGTCTCTTTTTTCCTTGCATGTGTTTGGTGTTTTTAAGTATGTGGAATTTCAATGGAAGCTCCATCAACATAGAGTCCATACAATGTAATTATATTTTCTTAAATATTCTGTTGGATTAAAAAATCAACAGTCACTACTCTTGATGACTGATCTTTTCTCACGTTATGGGTAAAGAAAAAAGATTTTCTGATCAGGTTTAACAGAAAGTGTTCCAAAGCAACCCGTAGAGACATTATCCATGCCTACTACTCGTATAACACACATCGTCTTCACGACATTGTTGAAAACAATTTCCTCCTCGCAAGTGCCGTGAAGATAACTTGTATATGATTCAATTTTCTACATAGTAACAAAATGGTCTTACTGTAACACAATTGGTCATTCATCTGTCTGCTCCCCTTGGATATATTTATACACAATTTCCTGGTCTGATAATGGGCATATAAGTTACTTTTACTGGTTTTGTAACATTTATTGTTTTATCTTCAGAGTGGTCTATGGTTGGGCTTGTGGCTAAGTAATAATAGCCGCACGGGTCGATCAATCAGGTTAAGCTACGCTTGCTGCGGTTGGTTCGTGGATGGGTGAGTAAATTTACATAGCGTCGTGCCTCGGAAAGGCTGATCCCGGCTGTCATTCATGGACAGAAGAAGAAAAAAGAAGCCCAAAAGTCTGAAAACCAGTCTTATCAAGGGCTTTTTTTTTTTGAGGATGGGAAATCATCAAATGACCCCTCCCACTCTGGGTGGAGCGGAAGGGAGTGTCAGACTCTTACTGACTAAAACCCACCCGTGTTCCTTCCTTAGCCCTTTGTGTTCCGGGGTAGCGGTAACCCTTTCGGACAATCCCGCTGCCCCGGCAGGCTTCGGCCCTTTCGGGCCCCTCCTTGCTGCTGACATCTCTTTGAGGCGCGCGTGGAACACGTACGCGCCGTCCGGCACGGGCCTGGTCCTGATCGGACGGAGGGTTACCCATTACTCTCAGCCCGCAGGCCTGCGCCTACGGTGGCCGGGAGTCGTCACGCGGCTCTCGACGCCCGGAGCGTCTCCCACGGTGGCTGGGACGTGAGGCTCTCTCCCTCAGCCGTCCCGCCACCTCCTTTGCTAGCATGACTGCTTCGCAGAAGAAGGTGACTGCCTCCCACTCTCTCTCACCTCGGACCATGGCTTGAACCAGGGCCGGGCGCGAGAGGTCACCGCCGCTGCCGGTCGCCTCTGCGAGAACACGGCGGTGCTCCGCCCAAGTGGGGCAGACCTCCACCGTATGCTCCACCGTGTCCTCTGGGCGATCCTCGCAGTTGTGACACCCGGGCGTTTCCTCCCGCCCGATGGTGTGCAGGAACCTCCCGAAACACCCGTCTCCGGTGAGGACCTGCGTCAGGCGGTAGGTGAGGGCGCCGTGGCGCCTCTCTAGCCACTCCTCAAAGAGGGGTCTTATCGCCACTATCGTGGCGTGCCCTTATCTAGGGCTAAAGTATTACCCAGAAACTGGTCAGATATGCAGTCGTTCTATGTAAAGTACTAGTACTCAGTTGCACCCGGTTAGACTGGAAGCCAACCCAAATATAGTTGGGAAAAGGCTGGACTGATGATGATGATCTTCAGAGTGAGAGAGAGTCTATGTTTAGCTGCTCAATACTTGTTTGATCCTAAGAGGACATTTTGACTTTTAAAATAACACGACGATACGTTTTGTCACGACTAAGTCAGCCAAGCTTTGCAAATATTTTTTTTTCGGGATCCATATTTTTTATGTTATTTTTAAACCCTTTTTGGCATACAGGAATTAATAAATTAGACAATTGATAAATTCATTTTGTAATCTAAAAAATATACACACTAGACACGGACAGGACATTGAAATTACCATTATTTTATCAAAACCACAAATCAATTAAGGAAATCTAAAGCTGCGGAATACCAGGCGCTCATAAATCTACCGGGCTACACAACGAGCAGGCGGCCACATTGTGAGGTGACGGAATGGCTTGCACGCTAACATTGGTTTTACGACACGTGTGCACTTGAAACTTGTGTGGCATTGCTGAGCTAAAGATTAAAGAAGAGACTCGAAATTCAGAATTAAATATCTAAGACCAAATAAACGATGGATGGATTGTGTGAAAGATAATATGGTTAGAAAGGGGGTGATTACCGAGATGACAACTAATACAGAAGTAGGTATGGAGGAAAAATACGTGTTGCCCCGACCCTAAATGAATTGGGATAAAGGCTGTAGAATGATGGTAATATAAGCTGCATGTGTAGGTGAACAGACGCGATGCTGAGAGGCAAATAAAACGACTCATTGGGGAATTGAATTGGATTTAATTGGGGACACTACTAAGGAAAGGTAACTTACTACTATAACCGGTACCACAGTAGCATATAGGCTACAGACGCTACAGTGGCCAAACAATGCAACAAATGACTCAAAGGCAGGCGTATTAGTAATAATTTTAAGTTAATAATAATAATAATAATTTTTGTTTTTATTTTTATTTTACGATTTTAATTTAATTTCAAACTTTTAATTTTATTTTAATTTATATTACTTATTTAATTCTTTCGTTATTTTTATTTAAACTTTTTGGGGGTGAAATTATAATGTTTTATATGATCTAAAATGGATTGAAATAAATGATTTTTGAATTTGAATTTTGAATTCACAGTAAAAAGCTGTTGATGAATACTCTAAAAAAGATACCAACATATATCTATAATTGTATAGACGAGTGAGTTAATTTGACTTGACAATCGAGAATAGGTACTTCCAGAACCAATGTATGTATACGTGTAGAGAAGAAAACTGACGCTCAAGTCATTAATGAAAATAATGTAAAGATTCATCTAACACTCCTTATTACAAACTTACCTAACAATTTATTCACAAGTCACTTCCATAACATGTATATTTCCGCGCAAATCCTTGTACTCGTACGCGGCCCTTCTATGACATCACGCTATTGTCCAGCGCTAGTGGGCAGACAAAAGCTTTTAAGTGTGCGTACGACCTGCGCGTGAGTGCGTTGGGCTTGGGAAAGACGGGCGTTCAGATGTGGTGTTGCAAATAGCATTGTTGTTATTCTGCGGAAAGCTGTTTGAGTATTATTGTTAGATATTATTGAATTTTGAGTACTTTCTTGATCGGTATTTCCTTTAGCTGGTGTGGCTCCAGAGTACTGTTTATTCAAGAGGTAACGCTAATCTCTGAGAATTTATTTGTCAGTTACGTAACAGAAACTTATATGCTTAACTTTTACACGATTTCCTTTAAATTGGTATAGTGAAATCTGGCAGGAAAAAATAATATTTCGGTAAAATCTTATGTATCGAATACCACAGGTTTTGCCGCTGCTGCCTTGCTTTTACGTTTAGAGGCCATTGATATTAGATGCCAAAATCTTTGGTCTACATGACCAGAGATTTTTGCATCTGAACGCATCTCCTCTTTAGAAACTGTGCTTGAAGACTGGTTGAGTATTCGTATACTTAACGAAATTATTGGTTTTTTCTTTGGCGGAATTAGCCATTGCACAGCCTTGCATTAGCATTCCACTATACTGGGTGGCGGGACTTCATCGCACAAATTGTAACCATGAATTCAGCACATGATTCTAGACCCATAGCATAGAAAAATATCGTGCCTTTAAAAACAAAATCCGCTGTTTCATAGAAAAGTACAATACCTACGCGGTAAAAATGTATGAAACAGCTTTTTTCTTTTTCAAAATCAAAATCTTATGTCATTTATTCAAATTAGGCTGAAAATCAGCACTTTTCAAACGTCAAAATTACAAAAGACAGCCCCCCAAACCGCCCGCCCGTCACCACTTCCTAGTGCTTTCGCTGGGAAGAAGAAGTGGCGCAACAAATTCCCCAGCAGCACAGCTGTCTGTTCAGTTAGAAAATACTTGATTGTATACAATACTAGGTTATGTAAAATAAAGACACAGAACATTAAGACTTTTAATAACCGACGTCAAATTTGTTTGTGGGAATTCCTGCCACTCTGAGCGCTAAGTAGCGACATAGCAGTATCATGCTGATGCCTTGGCTCCTTGTAGTTTGCCTTATTTAAGATATTTTAAGGGTGTTCATAGTATTTTGCGAATAAATTGTTCTATAGAATAGATACAGCCTTAGAAAATCAAGTTTTCAACCCATCAACGCCTATAAAATCAGCCTCAAACTTCAACGCCGAGGCGTAAGCTGTCATCCGTCATATCCATCCCACGTTGTTTGTCTACACACAAACAATGGGAGCTGACAGACTATAGTGTTTGTTGAGCTCTGTTTGTTCAGACTAAACGTTCGTTGCGGCAGGTAGGCGGTTACGCAAGATTGTGGGTTAGCGACGATATTGGTGTGGTAGACAGATTCATGAGACGGATTTAGTATGTTGACTATTGTTTTAGGAAAATTTTCTTTGGCCATAATAGCTTTTTTTTTATTTATATATACATTTATTTCAGCCATCAAGGCCCATATAAACACATAAAATACAATAATAATATAACATAAAAATACTATAAATACATACAATATAATTACACTAAAAAACAAACTAAAGCACACGAAGTGTCTGCGTCGTGTTTCGCTGACTGGTGTCATGTAGCCAAGAAACCGGCGGTACACAACACCCTCCGGCCAGAACTTTTCCTTGAGGAACTTCTCGAGATGATGTGTCGGAACACGCACCACGAACGACTTGAAGTTCGTGTTGTGACGCGACTCCAACTTATCGACCCTCAAAGTCCAGTTGGTCTTCACACGCATGTACTCCACGATCTCCTCAACCTTCATGGAGTGGTGCAGTCTCTACACGTACGACTGCGTCGTCGGGATTGCTGAACGCAGCAGCATGTTGGGTTCTGCCAGCGCGGTGCCGCACTGGTTCCGACAAGGAAGCTTTTTTTCTTCTTTTTATGTTTGAGAGTAAGTGTTTGTGGCAGTGGTCTGGCCATGTTTGTCGAAGGACCGATGGCCGGTGGAGTAGACGAGCCCTTGAGTGGAGACCGCGTATCGGCAAGCGTAGTGTGGGACGCCCCCCAACTAGATGCACGGACGACCTAAGGAAAGTCGCTGGAACGGACTGGATGAGGAAGGTGGAGGACAGGGTGTTGTGGCGCACCCTGGGAGAGGCCTATGTCCAGCAGTGGACTGCAATAAGCTGAGTTGATTGATGTTTGAGAGGCTCACTAGGAGCGATATTGCCTAAAAGGAACCTATTCAGTCGACACTTACAAGAATTCTTAGTTACCTACTCGTATAGGTATGAAGTAACACAGTCTCAGAAATGATGGGAAAAAAGCTCTGGTTGGATAATACTTAAAGCATTTCATTTTTAACCGACTTCAAAAAGGGATGAGGTTCTCAATTTGGTTGTATTTTTTATTTCTATTTTGTCAATCTTTTAGCATTGGTATTTGACGGCCCAGGGTCCCTGAACGTTCAAGAAGGTTCTTAGAGTCAATCATTTGTCATTCATGGATGACTAAGCCTTATATTTATTTCTTACTAAAACCTAAACCACCGTACCTTAAACAAACATCGAACAATAAACAAAACTAATTGAAGGTCAAGTTTAAACACTCGACATTCATCTTTACATGCACATCACATACAACTCATACAAACTTCTCATACATGTATAGGTAACATATCTGACACCATACATTTTATTACATACATTGTTGTAAGTGACGTTTGCGCTTAGCTAACACGTAATTACTATATTTATTTAAACGAATACCTGTAACATTTATTTGGACTAATAAGTCAGAGGTTTTTAAACGCATTTTTGTGAGAGGATTTTCTTTTGAGCTGCCATTATTTGCCGTCACCTTAACTTTTTCATTTCATTCATGGCGATCGTTTTAAAATATTATAAAATTGCGCCTGGTTCACTATTCTCAAGACGATGAAGGAAAATATCGTGAGGAACGGGCATGAGACATGATAAGACATGCAACATCTACCAACCCGCACGGGCGCGCACTATTTTTTCGGACACTTATAAAATAAGAAGTCCCATAAAATCTATTTAATACACACAGACTATTCAAGCAATGTCACAGAACAACTAGTTATGTATTGAACCTGTCAATAGCAATGTCTACCAATAAATACCATAAAGCTATAGAATTTCCAGAATAGTTTGTGTTAAACCCATCATCATTATCTCTGCTTATCGCAATCTAATCTCAACATAAGCTTCTCCCAAATACCATTTACGTCAAACCAAGAAAAGATAACAGCTACTTACTTACATTCGTAGGCGTTTTCAATCCACCATCAGTTCTGTCCATACTAATTTATCACTAAATACCACCATTACCGGCCAAAACATCATAAACAAAAAATATCATAAAATACATGAATACACACAATAATTAATAGTAACCCGATCCCCGAGATTTCATTAGGTAATAACTATCAGGGAATCGAAATAACAATAGAATGCTTGGACACAGAATAGATAGACCATAGAAGGTTAGTTCCTAACAACGAGGAAAAACAGACGCACGCACACAGACAAAGACCCGTAATCACGGAGATATTAAACCATCTCAAACAAATGCCAGTCGCGAGTGCACTTGGTTTTACAAGAATTGTTAAAAACAAGTATGCTTTGCATGGTGTAAATGCGGGGTTAGAATAAATGTGCAAAATGATGTATAAGAGTAATTGACGACATCTTTATATAACTTCAAAACTTTGGCGAACACTAGAAAACTAGATGATGAAGTTCTTTCTTAACCTTTCGTGGCTGCTGTGATCAAACACAGTATTTATTGAAAAAAAAAAAAAATTATAACAGGTCTTTTTGAACTGTCGTGGTCTTTAAAAATATTGAAGCCAGAGGCCCGTTCCATAGCATAGGTTTCGCAGTAAGTGAAGCGTGTCTATGTTTGCGTGAGTTACCGCTTGTCGTATAAAGCCGACCTTCTGTACCTATCTATTCCGTGGTCTGGACCAGCGGTCGTCAACATTCCTCGAATGAATGGTGCATTAATAAATCGAGAGGTCCCATTAACATCTAAGCGTAGATGTTGATCAAGATTTATGATAATGCTCGTGACAAGATTGAGACACACTTGCTCATGTGGATTTGATATTGTTTTCTAACGTACGTAGGTGTGTGTCCTGTGTTACGCAGGTTTGTAAATAGGACCGGATTTTAAGACGCTGAGCCTATGAGCCTAGTTCTATATCCTGTCTACCGTTGAGCTGGTTTTTGCATTAATTGTAACAGAAGTTTCATCCAATGATGAAAAAGAATTCAGAGCCTCCACACTATTCGGATGATGCATATAGAGATTTATCATTGAAAATACTTTCAGCGACCACTTCTTCCGTGTATCCTATTTAGTTGAAAAGAGCATCCAGGAGTGATGATGGCGTACTTTGAGCAGTCAGTCCAGCTATACCGCAAATACCTACTGACTAACCAGTCGGTTTGATACTAACTGTTCTATTAAAGTTCTTGCCACTATGGGACACGAAAGTATACCTACCTACTGTAGGTAATACTTATCAGGTAGCAATAACACATAAAACATTATAAAACCTCCTCCTTAAAAGATTCGATTTTAATTTCACAGGCATTAATAAAGTTTAGAAGGCTATACATTGAATAAGTTTTGATTATCCGTAATACCACATCCGGCGGTGAATTGTAAATCAAAAGTGAAGGTGTATTAACACTGGCCACCTGTACTAGTTTAATCTTAATTAAAAGGAATTGTTGTAATTAGTGGAGTCGGTAATATCTTGGTTGTTGTTCTATTTAGACCGTCTTTTGTTATAATTTAAACGAACGCACAGATATTTTAAGCAGTATGTCAAAAAAATTAAAATATAATATTACACATAAACCTATATGGGCACTTATGAAACGTCAGCAGTTAGCTGCAAAGTTCCAATTGGCCGTTTCCTATGGAGAAGAGCCGGCAAGAGACTCCACGTTTACTCTTTTAAAAATAATTGGCTTTTACAATGTTTTAAAATTAAAGTGTTAATGGGTATGGGAGGACTATATATTTTTTTTGTATTTCTATGGGGAGAACAGTGTAGGCCTGTCAACAAGTATTTAATAAAATAGAAAATCGTCTACAAATGTACAGTCTACAAGGTCTACAACGTTCTCACATTCACAAAATATAAAATAATCTATGTCAGTATCGCAAAACTTCTTTCAAATAAAACCAAAAGTCTCCGAATAAGTATGAAAGCCACGCCTCAGAGTAACCCGTATTTCCGAAGAAAAACGATGATTCCCGAAGTAAAAAAACAAAAAAACTCTTCTTGGGATATCGATAGATAAGCGTAATAAGCCTGTAATGTTCTCATTGGTGGGACAAAGGCCTTCTCTTTGTAAGAAGGGACATAACGCAGAGGTATAACCATAGTACTGACGCCAGAACATCAAGCTATCCGAAACTGTCAAATTTTCCCAATTAACTTTGAACCTAATGCTCTAGCGATAAAGTTGAAAATCTAGTAAAGAAATTTGACAGGTTGTAGTAGCTTGATGTGCTGGTGTCTGTACATTTCGACAGTTTTGTTAAAGTCACGTGCAATATATCGCTCTTTGTTTACATATGACTTAAACATAAAATTGCCCATTATCATCAACGGAGCACAAAACCAGACACCTGTCTCGTGTCTGCCACTAAGAAATTCCAAACAAATCCAATCAAATCATCAAACCTTACCGCAATTGCTCAATACTTGTTCAATTAAATCAGATCGGATCTAATTTCATCATTCTATGATTTATGGGGCAAACAAAGTGACTTTAATTGACTGTCACCATAAAACCAGTTGGGTAGCCAACACTTACCTTTCAAATATTATACTATTGTATTTAACCTTGGAGATGTAATAGCTAAGAATGCTACATTAACATTGCGCTCCTTACCTTTTTTGGGTAGTAGAATAGTACGAAACTATGGAATTAGAGTCGTGGGAACTGGATTTCTTATGCATAGCCTCGATGTCCAGAATTAAATGGTTTTATTAAATATTTTATCAATAGTATAGACTTATATATTATTATGAATAAGATGAAAAAGATAGTTAGTTAAATGCGTGAGAGCTTTTGAGGAAGAGTAGAGTGTCTAGGTATAGTAAGTGGTGGCAAGTCATTTATTGAAATTTGGCTTAATGCAAAAATTTTTCATTAAGACATAGGTATTTTTAGCTGTCACTTAAGCCCTGCGACATTAACAACTGAATGCATATAGCACTAAATTTATTTGAAACAACATTCTGTCTGTCTGTCCTCTTCAAACTATTGACAGAAACAAAGGGATGTTTTCAATATGTTTAGAGCTAACAACATTTATTGATTTTTGGTGCAAGCAGGCCCTTAGTATTTATTAAATACCTAGCTGCGCTCGCGGTTTCAGCCGCGTAAGTTTCGATCCCGTTGGAATATCGGGATGACAAGTATGCCTTGTGGTTATAAACTATATGTGTGCCAAATTTCATCCAAATTCGTGCAGTAATTTTTGCGTGAAAGAGTAACAAACATGCATTCTAATATTAGTAGGATTATCTTCTCACTTCGCAGTAACAACCAGGTCAGCATAGTTTCAGAGTATTATACAGCAATAGCCAACGTCCGTTCCCATAGCAATGAGCTCACCCTCCATTACATGGGGGAAAATCGAAATCAGAAGCGAAATCTGGGTGTATTTTGTTCACCTTTGCCTATGGGAAATACAGCCGAGGTATAGTATGATGTACTCATGCTACAAAACTACAGTTGCGAAAAGAATAATAATAATAATACAAAAAAAAAATGATGATAAAAAAAAAAAAAATATTAATTATAAAAGAATAATACCTTGAATCAGAAACACACGAATATATACAACAAAAATCAAATGAAATGAACCAACTAGATGTGCGTACGACGCGACCGGCGACATTATAATCCTACATCTAAACTACACCATATCAATACGGGCACATCTACTGCGCTTGAGTTCATGTGCGTCAAACTGACCACGGTTATAGAAACAGGTGCGCTCATTGTTAATGATCTGATGCATAGATCCGATCTGATTTGGATGGCATTTTGTTCGGAATAGAGTCGCCAGGTGGGTTGTTTTTGTTAGGATTTTAGTGACGTTTAGCTGAAGTAGCAAGGTGGATTTACTGTTAATACTGGTTATTGTTTCGAAGTAAAAAGTTGATGTAAATAAACGTGAATAGGTACAGCAGATGATTCGTTTTTTTTTTGGTCAGATTTTTCTGGCTTAGAAAGGTTATGATAAAGTGTGGCGTGCATTACAGGATGCCGACAATCAGCATTGGGTGGCGAAAGCCTGAAGAAGCAGAAGAAAAAGAGAATTACAACATTATACCTGCTTATTATTTTCTATTTTTCATTTCATTGGGACACAAGTCATCTGTAGTTATTGGTCTACGACCATTTACATTAATTTCACTGTTGTTGTTTGCGAATTTTAAACTAAAGCACGGCGCATCCATTAAAAACCTAGCATTTATAAGTTACAGCATAGTACTCGTATTAAAAAAAAAAAATATTATTATTTTATTTGATGTTTATAAAAATTTATACGCTGTTTTTTATATAATGTTCTAGTACTTACGCTAATTGATAGTGCCGAGCTTTCCAATATAATTAGATACATATTTTTTTAAATCTATAATTCGACACCTGCAATTTAAAACATTGTAACTCATTTTTCACTACTTTTCAGGATAGCGATTTAAACATTCAACATATTCTCACTTTGTTCCTATAAAGTCCTAGCGTCTTCCAATTTTGTAAATATAAGTAAAAAGGGATTATCTACTTTGCTGTATGACTAATATGTCGTTTACTTATGTATTTTATATGTTTTTATAACTTACACTGATTTTTCATTAAAAAGTGAGTTAAAATGTTTTAAATTGCAGGTGTCGAATTATGACAAAGACTACGGGTTAATGCTGTGTATGAGTTTAGTTGCTGTTAGTAAAGCTTTATCTAAATAAATAAAAATTATATTTAATCCTTTCCAATCCTACTTTTTTTTTATTTCAAACTAGGCTGAGAATCAGTACTTTTCAAACGTCAAAATTGCATAAGAAAGCCACCCAAAACACCCGGCCTTCACTGTACGCAGTGCATATTTTTAGCTTTAAAATAACTTATCCTACTTATATAGATACCTTTTTGTGCGATTGTAAGAGGAGGTTTTAGCTGCATCCGGTTAGACTGGAAGCTGACCCCAAGATAGTTGGGAAAAGGCTGGGCAGATGATGAAGAGTAGGTACCCACAAACATACGTAGGTAACCAAAAATTCGATGACATGTGACATCTACCAACCCGCACTGACACGCGTGGTAGATTACAATCCACTCCCTCTCACAGAGAGGAGGCCTGTGTCTCAGCAGAAGGAACATTATGATTATGCTATGCTACAAGTAGGTATAACCAAAGTGTTGTAGTTTTTTTTACGAATGTCATACCTTCTTATTTTCGTGTCGATGGTACTCTTCTTCGATATTGTATATTGTTTAAGCCCAGTAGATGGCCACGTTGATTGCGGCAACAGCGGCTTTCATTAAATAATTAAAGGTGCAGGGGAACGGCACTTAGGGAAATGAGATATTTAAACAATATAAGTTTAATGGAACGGAAATCTGTAAAATGATTGCATGATTTTAATCAATAATAATTAATTTAATTTAAACGACTATGATATTTGCACGCCGAAATTAAAGGCAGAATAATAGATCTATTCTATTTATGTTATTAATTGTATGCTTTCTGTACCTTATTTACGCAAATAAACGATTTTTTTTTTTTTTTTTAAGCAAATATGATTTACGCTTTTGCTAATAACCGTCCTACTTCCTACCTAAATCCTGGTCACATTAGACCGACCTCCTTATAGTAAGATTTATCTCTTGTCCCAGAACAATGCATTGCTACATAACTTAGTATATATCGTCGCTTTGTTTGAATTATGTTTTAATAAGCTACGTGCTCCGATTAAAGCGTACGGATGTAAATTGCCCTTAATATACTGCTGTTAAATGGCAGTTGGTCTTTGTAAAGGTTGCTGTGTAATGCTGTAGCGAGCTAGGGAGATAATTTATTAGGATATGTTTAGGCGACAATATATTATTATTTAATCATAAACTTTGTCATTCCTATGTAATATTTATTAACTTGTTACTCCAAAAATTGTTTCAAACATTATACTAAGTATGTAATCTTAATGATTTTTGTGAATCCACAGTATTTTTTTTTGCCTCAGGTCATATAATTCTTAAGATTGAATAATTTGGTCCTTGAAGGACTTGGCCTTTACCCAGTAGTAGTAAGTAGTAGGCTACAGGTATTTTTTAACAATATTCTTATACTATTTATACTACTTATTTTTTCTTAAACAACTTATACAAGATATTACGTAAACATACTGTCATCTGGATTCTGGTACCTGTGTAGATCATAATACAGGTTCAAATTAAACTGGCTAGCGAAACTCCGCAGACGTTATGGCTCCCGATATCTTAAAATGATCGAACAATAAAAACATATTTCCTCAACACATACTTCAAGTAAAAAAAACGCTAAAGAGCAACCCAAAAAAATCTAATGTTTTATTTTGTCGTCTTTAGATATCAATACACATCACGTCTGCGAAGTTTTGCTAGATAACTTAATTTGACCCTGTATGTCTAGGTACTACAAAAAATAAAAATAAACCTCACGTTAGAATTAAAGCAACGAACACTTCTAAACAATAAAACGTTGATCTTAATCCAAATTCGGAATACCACTACCGAATTTCAAATTTCACGACTTCTGTTACGTGAATCGATTTGGACGCACTAAATACGAATCGATTGCTGAATCGAATCGTAATTGTAAATCGAATAAGAGTAGCTACCAAAGTGTAATGTCTAGTAATCAAGGTACAATGGTGCTTTCTAGCGATGTGGACAAAAGTAATTTCACTCGGATTGGGTTAACGTATAGGCCGGTGTTCTTGTCTGTATACAAGGTGTTGTCTTTATTTCATTATTTTTTATGAATATAAAAAAGTACTTTTTGTTAAATTTATTTGTCAATCTTACAAGCTTCCTGTGGGACAGGCCTAGCCTAGTGCAGGAAGTCTGAAAATTCCTCTTGTCTTGAATTATTAAAACTTCATGCATTCTTGTACAAGCAAAAAAAAAAAACTACTGTACAAAAGCAGGCTTAACGTCTGAAGCATTTTCTACCAGTCAACCTTAAATTCTACGAAAACTATTGCTATATTTAGGTAATACATATTCTGTAATCCTTTATATTTCTTACAATAAAATGTATTCATCATTTATTATTATGCCATAAACGATGATATTCAAATCGCAGGTATTTTATCATTCTAGCTGAAAATAATATTTTCATAAATCTGACTAAATACGTAGGTACCTAAAAAAGTAATTAATTAAGCCAACGCTTATCTTATTTTAACGAAAACAACTGTTTAAATGAATGTGTATAATTATTCATGTCTGCATTAATTCATTCAATCTATTTTTTTAAAATAAATCTAAGCAGCATGACCATTATTTCTTCACGAAACCACAATTTTTATTAAACCGCATTTTTTGTTAAATACTTTCTTCGTAAAGACAAATTTTAATGCTTAATGAGTGGAATTTTATCAACATTCAAATACGTAAAATAATAACAGGCTAATAACATACATCGATCCGTGTTCCTTTTAAATCTAGAGTCAAAATATGTAAAATAAAAATAAATGTATATATATTTATTTTAATTGGGTAGGTAGTGCATTTTTTCACTAACTCCATATTTCTGATTGACCGATCCCTTGACAACTTAAAAGTGTCTGTAATTGGTTTCTTTGATATTATTAAAAAAAAAAAAAAAAACTATTTCAGACGCATTTGAGTTTTGCATGGAATGATTATTCGATAATTCAAATTGGTTTGAGTTTGTTTTACATGGAATACTTTCTATTTCGCTAATTCAAATTGGCACCAATCAAAAGTTATATAATGTATATTCATAAGTTTCCCTTCCCTTTAAAATTGTGCACAGAATTATTATTTCTTAGGTTATAATAACATTTTCCTCCACCTTATTTCATTCATATTTTTTTCACTTCTTCATTTTCATTCTCTTTCTCATTCCCCTCTTAAAGAGACGAGGCCTGGCTCCCAGCAGTGGGAACGTTATAGGCTGTTTATGTATAATGTACAGTGACTAATAAAAAACTCGCAACAAAGCATCAACCTGTATATTGAACATAGAAGACGCTCTCCGATGCCCAGGGAATAGTTATTAATTTGGAATTTGTTATAGCCTATACTTAAGCCACTACATACCGCAGTTAAGACTGCGCATAAATATGAATACATCACACAATCACCGAACGCATTATATGCAGGTACTTACTAAACTATACAGTTATTAAGTAGGTAGTTTGGTAAAGCTTACCTTAAGTATGTGTAAATCTATGAACTTTGGGGTTTATTTATAAACGTTGCTCGCAGGTTAGGCAAAGTGTTTATTATTGGCTTTTTTATTTGAAATTTCTCAGAAGTATGCCCGGGGTCTGGTTGTGGAAGGCGGAGAACAGGGTGTTCTGGCGCAGTCTGGGAGAGGCTTATGTCCATCTGTGGACTGTGATACGCTGAGTTGATTGATTGATAGGGATATTCCTCGAAACGCACCAACTTAGAAATGCACTAAAAGTATTCCTAGAAAAAAAAAAAAAAATTATAATTTTATTCCTCAAAATGCATCAACGACGAAACATAGAGAAGAGTATGAAGGATTCGTAATAAATGATATCGATAGACGTTTAATTTGGTGCGTTTCAAAGTTGATGCGTTTCGAGGAATACCCCGATTGATATATATGCCCGGAGACTGAGTTTATGCTTAGTTGATCAAAATCAAAATATTTTATTTCACATAAACCTACAAGGACACATATGAAACGTCAGAAGCTAGGTGCACGGTTCCAATTGTCGTTTCCTATGGAGAAAACCGTCAAGAAACTCCACGGTTACTCTTTTAAAAATAATTGGCTTTTACAATGTTTTCTAATTACAGTAGGTATGGCAGGACAGCATAGGCCCGTCAATAAGTACCAAGTACTTGATAAAATAAAAAATGGTCTACAGATCTAAAATCTACAGGGCCTACAAAGTCCTCACATTTACAAAATCAAAATGTCAAAGAAAGATAAATAAAACAGAAAAACCTATTAAAACCAAGTGATTTGATTTCCATTACAACCAATATGGCAATAAGCTTGCCTTCTATTACATGTGACTTAAACATGACTGGCGAAATTTGGGTGTACAGTCAGCAAAGGAGATAAGTATGCAAGGTCGTCGAATATACGTGAAGTTTAATAACAAACCGATTGAGGTTTTCGAATAAAATTTAATTTAATTAATAGAAAAAAAATCTAATAATATATAAAATTAAATTTCATTCGAAAAAATCAATCGATTTCTTAGTAAACTTCAACTACATTCGACGACCTTGTATACTTATCTCCTTTGCTGATTGTACTACACCTCTGCCCAACCCTTAGAGAAAACAAGGCGTTATGTTATGTGTATTTTTGTAATAAAGTTTTTTATAATATAGGTACATAGTTTGAAAACCTCAGACAACCAGTAATTTCTCAATATAACTTTGATTTGGGAAGTACCTTAGTATCTATCTATAAAATTTCATAACTTATTATAAAATTTGTTTGTTATTTTTAACCAACTTCAAAAAGGAGGAGGTTCTCAATCCGACTGTATGTTTTTTTTTTTGCGTGTTTGTTACGCGATATCTCCGGCAATTTGTAAATCTTTTCTTTTTTCTTTTTTTTTCATGGATAGGGGTGGTCCCATATAAATTTTATTAACTTTGCTTGGGTAGTTTTTGAGTTCACAAAACAAAACCTCAGTGTTAGGCGTGTGGCAGTGATTCACATGTATTCATGGTTTTAGGCTAAGTGAATTAAATAGGAATGCTAACATAGGTGTAAGGAAATTGTTACTAACACAACTGCGTCATGTTACTTGATGAATAAAGATATTATTGTTATTATAAAGTTCCCACAGCTGGGGCACAAGCCTTCTCTGTGAGGGGGAGTAGGCCGTAATCCACCACGCGGGCCCAGTGCGGGTTGGTAGATGTCACAAGTCTTCGAGTTTTAGGTTCTAAGATATGCCGGTTTCCTCACGATGCTTTATTTCACCCGTTTTGAGAGCAGTGGTGATGAAATAAATTACACAAAGTAAAGCGCCTGGCTAAGTTCGAACCCACAACTAATAACTATTATAACTAAATAACTATAAGTAAGTAACTTATAACTCGTAAGTTGGGGCCACGAATGCTCTTAATCTACCAAAAATACCGAATTCATTAAAAAGTATTGTATTCGAGTCTGCTCTCGATTTTGAACTAGTTTCAGGTTTATCGTTATTTTATGTCTTGTAGAATGTATTTGAGAATGGAAAATTAAGCGAGCAAATAACTAAAATTGATTGGCAAAAGTTGTTTGTATCAATACCTACATGAATAATTCAAACATCAATTTGATGAAATTCTTAGCATTTCTTTAGCACATTAGATATTAATAGATAATATTAAAAAAAATCTTAGCAGGTTTTAGAAAGATAAAGGCGAGAATATTCGCAACACAGAAGAATAAAATTAAAAGAATTTTAATTAAACCTGTGAACGATTTGGAATCTAAAATATTACCTTGATAATAGTTACCTCTTAATCCTTTATAGTTTTCGAGAATTGCCACCTAATAAAAAGTGACCCCTGACTGTGAGTAACGTCTTTGCCAAGTGAGGTTTACTAAAAATGGTCAAGGTATAAAATACCGGTTCACACTCGTCGAGTTTTATTTTTTCATCCCAGACAATAGGTTTTTGTTTTACGAGGTCGACGGTCAGCTGTGTTTCTAGCAGGAAAATTATAGTAAAATATCATAGCGATTACTGAGAAGGAAGTGTGACTAACGAGGTCCAGTCATTGTTGTGGTATCCATAGTGGACGAAACTCTTGAGATTTTTTTCTTCCTCCTTCTAAAAATAGCTCGGAATTTTGGTGATTAAAATCAAAATAATTTATTTCACATAAACCTACAAGGACACTTATGAAACGTCAGAAGCTAGGTGCACGGTTCCAATTGTCGTTTCCTATGGAGAAAACCGGCAAGAAACTCCACGGTTATTCTTTTAAAAATAATTGGCTTTTAAAATGTTTTCAAATCACAGTAGGTATGGAAGGACAGCATTTGAGTTGAAAATTTAATCTAAAATAATAATATTACGCTTGGAAATCCCAAAGGGAGATAGATAGTGATGGTGCGCTACTAAAATCTGCCGATTCAGATACCTATGCTAAAATTCATACAAGGACGAATCTATTAATTGAGCTCAAAGGCTTCACTGAGAATTTATTAACGAATAAACCCAAAAACATCTCTTCATCTTTCTAAACATCTTAGAATATTGTTTTCAAAAGTACCAATATATCCATAAAAGGTGGTGGTATAAATGCAACGTTAGTAATCTTGTAAGCTTCACGCATATCCCGCAGTACGCTGTGCAGGCATACCTACTAATTACTAAGGCGTTCACGAGATGGGATAACAGCCTGTCTCTTCTCAGACACTTTAACCGTGTTTGCACTTTTTAAACATGTCTTGTTATTACTGTACTGGCGAGCTTCGAATGCCTCAAGAAAATATTCAATTAAGTCGTAAAAGTATGCTCAATCAAAAGGAAAATCCACTCCATTATATTGTCAATAACCAACATTTTAATTTCGAAAAACCTGTTTGTTTTAATTATTGATTAGTATTTTCCGACAATTTACGCCAATTGCCCTATTTATAGAAAAAATACACAGGATACGACACATAGTCAATAATTACAATCATTACAAAACGAACAAAAAGCTAAATAATTTTCCTTTTAACTAACACTTTCCCCAAGACGTAATTCGCCATGAATCATAACGATAATTACCTGACTACCTGTCTTAGAAAATCCACAAAGATTCCAGTTGCGAACCTACTGGTTCGGTTGAGAAAAATCTTGCTCGACGTAGTGTCGTAATCACAAAGGAAATGGTCTAAGCTTGACTTGCGCAAGCGCGTAACTCGGATGTTGACGATTACTGCACCGCCACGGGTGTTTGCAAGTCTAGTTACTGGCGCGTTTGAACGGGGCATTGTTGAGCTGATTTACGAGGCTGTTGCGAAATTATTTTGTAACTAGAAAAAATACTGTTATTTTATTTTTCTATTTTTGATGCTCTATGATTCCTTCCTTCTTTTTATACATGTACATATTATTATTATTTTAAGATTGTAAGCTAATGAATTTTGTAGGTACAGTAGGTACACATTTATACATTTTAATGATTTTTTGAGATGTTGTATAATTATTAGATATCAAAAAAATTACATTATAACCTCATATTGCTTATTTCTGTTTTTGAGTCTACACTGAACTTAAATAATGTAGAAACCATCTCATTGCCTTCTAAAATATAAGAGACTAGCTGACCCGGCAGGCTTCGTACTGCTTCAATCGATAAATAAAAGACAATTTATTGACTCTACATTTTATTTAGAAAACGTTTGTATGGGAAATAGGAAAGGGCTGTTTTTAGGGTTTTCCCGGGTATTATTCGATTTTTCTCACCTTTTAAACCTTTCCTAGACTTCCACAAACATTTCAAGACCAAGATAAGACAAATCCGTTCAGCAGTTCTCGAGTTTTAGCGAGACTAACGAACAGCAATTTATTTTTATATATAAAGATTAAAAAAGACCTAAAGTATCGCAATTTAACAGTTTGTCCTTTGTATAATTGTAAGAGGCATTTTCAGCTCTACATATCATTGGTGTTGCAAATATTTCAAGCTCGTAAAGGTAAACGAGCTTGAAGCTAAGCTCTATAAGTGGAAATTACGAAAATCCACAGAGCCCGGTTTTAAAACCCAATCCGAGCGAAACACGTCGTTAAATTGAGATTAAACCATTAACTTCTTCACGGTAATATGGGAGACAACTAGACACGCCTTATGTCACAATCTGGGGACATTCAAAACCGAACTAACTCTATAAGCTAGTGATAAAATTCTAATTAATTCATTATGCCGCCTTTAAATACAAGCCAAAGATAATGACGTGTTTCAATCGTGATCCACTACAATGTAAGTGCCGTTGAGGCGAGTGGTCAAGCAAGTTAACTGGAACGGTGTGAACGAGGCTCTGTGAAAGTGGACAGGGGAGTAGCACGGATAATTTCTATGAAAATGTGTTCTTAGGCCGCACAATTGATAGAAAATTGCTGGTAAGAGTGGGGCCTCTATGCGGCATTTGCTTGTAGGTGACAGTTACCGGTTTTTACCTGAAACAAAAAAGAATAACGGGTATTAGTGATATCATTACGCTTAGCAATTAGGATATTTTACCGTTTTATTGTGGAACACAGAAGGAAAATAATTACTGTGGTTGCAAATCTATACAAATAAATAAAACTGAAGTGACTGTGTGTAATGTCAAAATAACAGCTTTTTACTAAATTCTTAAGAAAGTATTTACGGTACTTAAAACTATTTAAAAAAAAACTTTTTTCTGTTTGTCTGTCAGTTTATTTCGGCTAATCTACGAAACGGCTAGACCGATTTCAATGAAAGGTGGTATGGAGATATTTTGAACCCTGGGGACGGACATAGTTATACCTTTTGTCTATATAACAAGCATGCGAAGCCGCGGGCGAAAGTCAGTGTAAAATAAAATATTTTTATTTTGAACACACATAAAATGGCAATTGATCGCAATTTCTTTCATTCTGATATTAATTCATCACGTTCATGGCGTCATTTAAGTTGTTGAATAGACAATTTTTTCAAACCTATGAAGCAGTGGTGAATATCCTTCACGAACCTCGTATTGCAATTTTTATCGACATACCACCCGGGCGAAGCCGCGGTCAGGAGCTAGTTCGTAATAAAATATATGTGTAGTTTCCATCTTGTTCTAAAGATAATTGCAGTAGCATTGTCAAGTCAGTACAGATTGGCATCGTAATTCTAGTATAATCATAAATGTAATTTCTTTTTAGACAAGCTTTGTCTACAGATTAATTTCGTACCCGTCTAAAAGCTATACAAACTAACGCTAACTAACTTCTTAATGTCGTCTTAAGTAGGTGACTAAAGTAAGACAATAAAAAAACGTCCAAACGATTTCACATGCCGATATCATTTCTTGTCTATCGTTAATTCATTACATATGACAATAAAAAGACAAAAAGCGGGCCAACTCGCGGCCATTCATATGTCGTAAAAAAACACTATAAAGTATTATCTATATAAAAAAGTTAGCGGTAGATTGACATCTGTCCGTCCGGGCTGCCTCATACGCTCGGTTGGGCAAAATCGGGTATTACAATTAAATTAAAAATCACTCACGTGTACACCACTGATAAGTTTTGTAGCGACTGCAGAAAAAATGTCAACCAGCCAGTTTTTTGTTTTTATTTTTTTGAACTTCGTTTGCGGCTTGACAAAAGAATTTGTTGCTTTTTCTTCAGTGCTAATTATCATTTATTTGTTATTTTTTACTTCAACAAGTAGGTATTGGCTTTGTAAAGGTGACTCATTAAAGATGATCAATTACTAGCTTATGCCCGCGACTTCGTCGGCGTGAAATTTCTTGTTCCTCAGGCCATATCAACTGCCCGCGCTATTACTTCGTTTTCGCTCAGCGTTCTTTCTGACTTATTTTCGTTTTTGCTCGGCTCCTAAGGGTCCTAGCTTGAAGTTAGGTCAGGTTAGCCTATATTCCTCAAGGATTGGGCTATCAAATGCAAAAATATTTTTTCAAATCCAACTGGTAGTTCTAGTGATTAGCGCGTTTAAACAAACAAACAAACCCTTTAGCTTTTAAAAATTAAACTTTTAAATTTTATAAAGTAGGTATTGATCTTGTAAAGATAACTCAATAAAGATTATCAGTCTGTTCTAAAGATTGTACAAGGTTTATATGTTTTAAAATTATACAAAATCGCTATCTAAATCCGACTCCCACTTGCCATGTTCCACTTATTACAATGTTTGCACGACAATTTTACGCATTCCGTCATCGAGCTGTCAAATTGTTTGCCGCCATTTTTATTTTAAGCTTTATGGCCTTTTGCTACTTAAATGCAGTCATAAATCAAAAGTGTTTTTTATGGTGATTAATGTTGTTGTAAAGTTTTCTGGCCTATTCTCGTTTAACAGCTGTGTTTGGTATCTTGGGAGCAACTTTATAAATAATAGGATTAAATACCGTTTCAATTAGTGTTTTAGGCTTAGGATTTTCCGCTTTAGATCATCTTTTAATGTGTTTATTGTGACGTACTATAAGGAGCGTAACGCGTAATCCGTTTGTTTTATATTTTTTTAAGGCTGACTTATTTAAATGAGATACTGAAAATTTTGGACAAAAGCTTCTCATAAATGCTAGTTTTTCTATCACGTCTAATCGTGTGAATATGACTAAAGCAATAAGTTATCAATCAATACCTATAAGTTAACTAATTGCAAAAAAAAATATTTTTCTAAATGAAAGCTTATAAATGAAAAATTATCATAATGTTAAAATATTATCTATTTATTTCTGTAAATTGCTTCAAAAAACATTTTTACACGTCGAAAATAACTTCTATTTTAAAAAGAAGAATAGTTTTATTATTCTATACAATTAAGACTTCCTCTGCTAACCCTACATAAAGCAACATAATTAATGGTAGAATGATTTAATTGAATCCGCGGTATGCGTGAGTTTCCACTCATTGTGGCTTGGCTTTCTACACACCTCCATTTCATAGTAAGGTGTCACATTGCCCATCATTGCCCAACTATGTCCAACTCTGCAATTGATAGATAGTGACACGAACTGGAATGCCGAAGGCTATATTGTTTTAATATATATTGTAATAGCTGTTAATTAGATTTTCGAAGATAGATGAGATTTTGTTGATTGGTTTAATTTTTGGAAGTAGTTTTTAATCAATCGGTAGTCAACATGGTATAAACTTTGTTTCAAAGAGAATCTATAAGATTGACCCGAATCTGTTAGAGCTGTGGGATACAAGAGACTATAACTTCCCTTAATCTTTAGCATAGTTTTGTGGAATAACTGGGATTTCCTGTCTAACGCATTGGAAAACTTAATAAACCTTTCGAATAATGCATAACATAGAAGGTTCTAGTCACAGTCACTATGCGAGCCAAACAGATTTAAGCAGACACTGCTATTAATTCTCTTTTATGATCAATCCTTTGTCATCTTAATATATTTGTTCTACATTCGACTCACAAAGTTCGCCCCCAAATTTTATATTCCTGTTTCGCCCCACTTGACATTCCAGCAGTGCGATTCTGTAACCATCTCACCGTGAAAACTTAGGTGGAGTGAGCCGTCAGTGTCATCCTGATGCTAGGGATTGATACTCTTGACAGCTCACTTCGCCTAACTTTTCACGGTGAGATTTTTAAAGAATCGATCGGCTGTTTCGTCCTACACGTTGTTCCTTATTTGCCTCCGTTTGTTTTTGTATAGAAATATTTTTTTCTTTAAGATTTGAAACTGCTTTTTCAATCCATAAAGCTTTAAAGTAAACTGCGCTTAATAAGAAACTTATAAACAGAGGAACTTGCCTCAACGTATAAGTAATAGACGACAAACTTGCTACATAGTAATTATCCATCATTATACTTTTACTAGTGGCTATAATACTCTGAATATAGCTTGCACTATGAAACGGTAAGAAAAAGCAGTTAATACGTTATTATAGTAGGTTCCACTTTTTCTTGGGTAGATTGGAAAAGCCAGGCTAGGTAGCCAACGCCTTTAGGCAAATACAGGGCTCAGATAATGTTTAACTAGCGACCCGCCCTTGCTTCGCATGGTTTTTAAGACTTGACAAAACATTGAGATTTCTGTATTATAAGTTATATATTAATGTAACATACCTACACGAAATAAATCCGGAATACATTCTCTAAATGATGGTGCAAATCCCATCAAAATCAGTTGCATAAGTTAGAAGAACAAAGCAGTGACAAATACAGACACGAAAAGTGACTCTAATATGTATCCAATGTGGAGATGACAATACAACAAAACAAAGTTACATTTCGTATACTTAATGACATTCCCAGTCTGCATAAAAAAAAAATCAATTAAACATATCCAATAGTTTAGACACTGGACATTATTTTTCATTTTTAACATTTTCTACATAATGTATATGTTATTAGGTCAACATCGACAAGTTAAAGGCATTTGCAGTTAAACACAACTTGTTGCCAGCTTGCTAGTTCAATAACCTTCGCCAAATTTATTCTTAAATTTTATTTCCTGATGCGAACTAATGCATATTATTTATGCCTTTATGCTTGAGACATAAGAGTCATGCTGCGGAAGTTATTACTTACTACAAATGTTATATTTTTTACAAACCTGAAAAAATTGTGTGGCTGGCACACTGACTTATACCATTTTTCGGCCATAAATGTTCGTTGGGTAAACGACACCGGGCCGTTGCCGCAATATTTAAAAGATGTTCTTTTTTTTTTGTTTACACTTTTATGCTATTTATTATGTTAGAAAAAATTACTTTTTAATTCAACGTTAGAATTGATTTGATACTTCATGAATAATTAGGAGTATATGAACTATCAAATAAATTTAAAACTAAATTTTGAACTATCAAATGATTTTAAGCATTTGTATTGTTATTTTTTTCATTTATTGTTGTATTGCTATCTCCACATTATATATCTTCGAGCTATTTATCTCCAAATCAGTATATAAGAGAGACAAACAAAATCACTTTTGACTAAAACTTGAGATGGAAACAGAACGTAGTTTTTTTTTAAAGTATTGATGCACTGTTCAGTCATGATATCATAACAGAGTTGCAAAAAAACCTCAAGTGTGCAACCCTATTATTCTTTCAAATACCTTCTCGTGAAAGTTTTATTCTCAAATCTATCTTTTTAGGAAGTCCTAATGGCATTACATAGCTCATCAAAATCTATTTGTATTAGGTCCTTACATATGAAATTGGCGTTTTGTACGGGAGGAATATAAAGTCAATTTTTTTTGTAAAATATATTTAATTAATCAAAGTGTGCACCGTTGTTATCTATGCACTTTTGCCATCTCATAGGTGATTCATTGATCCCTTTACTAAAAAAACCATGGGGGTGAGAATCAATGAACTCTTTGAAGGCGGTTTGGACTGCCACATCGGAGTTGAATTTTTTTCCTTGTAAGAAGTTGTCCAAATTCCGGAAAAAATGGTAATCTGTTGGAGCAAGGTCCTGGGAGTACGGTGGATGTCGCAGACATTCCAATTGTAGCTCATCTAACTTAGTGGTTGTTTGTTGTGCAGTGTGTGCTCTTGCATTATCGTGAAGCAGCAGTGTCCTAGAGCGATTGGCCAATCTCGGTTGTTTAGCAGCTAGTTCTTCCTTCATGGTTTACAATTGCTGACAATAGATATCTGCCGCAATCGTTTGGCCAGATTTTAGAAACCTGTAGTGAACGACAGCAGCGCTAGTCCACCAAACACTCACAAGTCACTTTTTCTGAGTCAATTTTCGTTTAAGGCAGGATTTGGCTGGTTCTCCAGGGTTCAGTCATTGCGACGAGCGCTTCCGATTATTGTACAGTATCCACTTTTCATCACAAGTAATGATTCGATTTAAAATCCCTTCGTTATTGTGTTGTTGAGCAAAGTAACACAGCAGTCGACGCGTGTTTGCAAGTTCGATTCACTCAATTCATGAGGTACCCATCATTCAAGTTTTTTTACTTTCCCGATTTGCTTCAAGTGGATTAATACAGTTTTATAACTTACCCTGCCCCCGAAGCCTGCAGCTATCTCTGAAGTGCTTTGTGATGGATCCGCTTCCACAATAGCCTTTAATTCTTCATTTTCCACTTTGGTCTCCGGCCGTCCACGGGGTTGGTTCTGAAGGTCGAAATTTCCAGAACGAAAACGTTGAAACCAAAAACGTACCGTGCTTTCTCTTGCGACACCAGCGCCGTTCACATCATTAATCCTTCGAGCTGTTTCTGCAGCACTGGTGCCACGGTAGAACTCGTACCTACTCGTAAGTATACAGATATTTCATGTTTTCCATTGTGCGGTAATAAGAGACGCCAAAGAAAAAAATAATGAGGAAAAAACAAATAAATGACTGTTTTCAAAACTCAAATGTACCAACTAAATGAATTTATAAATTTGAATTTGGAATTCTTAACCAAAGAGGAGATATTTCAGATCAAAGTGGTCAGTACGACAAAACGCTAATTTCATATGTAAGGATATTTCTAACCAACCAGTTTCAGATCTAACTAGATCTAAATTTAACCACAAATGTCTAATTTTTTTTCCCAATATTTACGACATAAAAGTAACCGGTAGCCGGCATTCCTTCTCACGCAAATTATGTAAAATAAATTCAATAAATTGTTTCGTAACATCATCTTAATTAACGCAGATGAAGTTCCAATCAACAACGTTTTTTTTTATTGGTACGAGAAAAATTTGTAACACCATAAACATTGTTCACTTTTTAATTTTATGACTATGGGCTCTGTCAATCATGCGGAGCCATTAAATCGATATAGGTACTATGTAATCTTTGTTATTTAAATACTTTCGACAAAATCACTCCCAAAGGCGAAACTGTGATGTAGTGATGGCCGATGTTTTTTAGTGCTTTATTTATTTTAATTTCTACAGTCTGGCCGACGAGAGAATGCGTTCTTGACACCTGTCAGTATCATACAAACGAATACGTGTTTTGCGAATTTGATTTTTATTAGCTACTTGAATTGTAGCACTGATAGGTGTTACGAACGCATTCTCTCGGCGGCCGGGCATAGGTTATTGTGTGACAATTTAGACTAAAGAGTCTGTGGGCCAATATCGCGAACGAAAATTAGTTACCTATCACAAAATAAATGTGATAAAATTATCAAAAGCGCGTGTCTGTGCCTGGCTGTTGATAAATTATTCAACCAATCACAGTCGCTTACGCACGCTTGACAATTGACCATATTAGTTTTGCCATAATTTTAGTTCGAGAATTTGGAATAAGAATTCTCGGGTTTGGCACTATATCAAAATAACGACTAATCTTTTTCAGAAAAAAAAAAACTTTCCAGCATTATTAATCATCATCAAACTCAGATTGATATAAAAATAATAACTTTTCCAATCACAAAATACTTGTTTCAACCCATAAAAACTACCATCAGATCCATCGATAAAATCGTTTCTTAGTCGATACTATCAAACAAAAGCCGACTATCGACCGAAAGGCGGGACAACACTAATGAAAGCCGTTATACCTAATCACTAACGTTGTAAAAGCTATAATTTTGCAAATTGCCGCCACACATTGACGAAATAACTTTATAGGTAGCGCACATTATGAAAGTAATTACACTTACATACTATATACGGGTTCCTATATATGTAGATACATATATACAAGATAGTAAACTTCAGTACCTACATATTTATTATCTTAGTAATTAGAAATCTGAAGAGATAGTGTTTGGATTTTGGAGTTAAAAAGAATTCATTTGTTAACTTAAATGTGCTGATTGATAACTTTGAATCCTTCTTTTCTTAAAGTTTACAGAGTAAAAGAGACTGATTGATGATTCTGGAACCCTCAGAATTCAGCACAATATTATTCTAGATCCACAGCAAAGATATTTTTCGTCAGCTATAGTAAATAAAAAAAAATGCTGTTCCATACGTATTGCACTTTTGTGTGAAACAGTTGATTTTTTTAATAATGTTGAGTGGGACGAACTGGTATTTTAATATCATTTCTATAAATTTTCGTTCGTCCTACCCAGTGGGACGGCAGCGAACGGGAATACACGACTTAGTTCTAGAGATATTTTTGGTAATCTGGGGCTTTAGTATTTCAAATGAAAAAATATTTACTGTAAAGACTAACTGTATTGAGACTAGAGAAATCAGCACTTGCTGTGAAGTTTTAAGATCTTTAAGTCGATAGCACGGTGTCAGTAAGTTTATCTAGCAAAGACACAACGCGTTGATGTTATCTAAGCAGTAGTTTGTTTTTTATCTTCAAGACACATCAAACAAAACGTTTCATTGGTATTAATTACGTATGACAAGCATTTTGGTGAATGCTCACCCGAGTATTAATTTCGCGACGGTAGTTCGAACCAAAATGTGTTACATACTATCAAGTTTCATTCTCCATTCACACATTATCGAAACATCGAAATGCTTACATAAACAGTTTTATATCATCATCTTTTTCCAAATTATGTTGGTGTCGGCTTCTGGACCGGATGCAGCTGAATACCAATATTGAACATGGAGCGATTGCCTATCTGACCTCCACAACCCAGTTACTGGATAATACGGTAAGACTGGTTGTCAGACTTTCGTCCTTCTGACGACCCGAAACAACTGTCAAAGATCCTCGAATGTCAGCCGTGACCAACAGAATATCGTGCTTTCTGAGGCATGGAGGGGTCTTGGTATATAAAGATAGCCAACCCGATCGATCTATCCGTGCGTCTGTTATTACTTGACCACAAGCCCCTCAACAGTTTTATATCTTTGCTAATTTATAATTACAGTAACAGAGGTCAATGAAAGTTCCGTAGAGATATCAACACGACTAAAATTCAAATCGAAAACTAAAATAATGGTTCACGTTACACCGTATAGGCGGGACGAACCAACCAACGATGCTTCGGGGGCCACGCTTATTGATATTTTGATATAAATTACTTATACAATAGAAAGTAATCTTAAATCATACCCGCGATATAGTAATTTGGGCGTCCCAAGAATACATTTAATTCTCTATTTCTAATTGAAACAATACGAATGGTGGCTATAAATTTTAAAAACTGTCTGATAGTATAATTGACCTGCCTAGGACCGCGTTGGTGGTCAGAATGATACATGGTAATGTTGTGATACGATTATACTAAACAGTTTTAATTTCTATTACATGTGTATCAGTTTTTTATGATCTCATGATGAAATGATACCTATCTGATAATAGATCTTTTCACATAAATACCTGCCTACGATGATAATTACTTAAGCTTGTTTTCAGTATTTATAGAAGGTTCTATGTTTCTATTGTACTAGCTGTGTTCCGCGGATTTCACATGCATAAGTCGCAATCCCGTGGGAATATCTATCGGGTTAAAAATATTTTATATTTTTATCCAGGTCATGGTCTACTCATGAACCAAATTTCATCCAAATTCAATCAGCCGTTTTATCGTGAAAGCGTAACAAACAAATATACAATAAAACAAACCTTTTCTTAATTTAACTGAAGTCCTTTACCAATATTACATGTATTTGGTGGTTACTTCGCTATTGTAGGATTCATCCGTGGGATAACTAGAGGCTTATATTATGGACCTGCCATTGACAAGTGAAGTTTATATGACATTCACTTTAAGTATTTGGATTTTTTACCGGACGAAGAATAAGGCCTTTTTGTAAACGGCACGGTTTCTTTACGGTACGGCGTGTTAAACACACCGTACAAGAATCGTGTGACCTTGTATTTGATACGGTTATAAGGTAATTGCAGTCGTTTCATCGACAAGCTTCCATAGTGATCCATAGAACACTGGCGACCGTGCCTACACACGGCGAAAAAAAACGTAGTTTTTCACGGCAAAAAATACGAGTGTGTACAAAGTGCCTCAATCAACTCAGCCTATTGCAGTCCACTGCTGGACATAGGCCTCTCCCAGGCTGCGCCACAACACTCTGTTCTCCACCTTCCGCATCAAGTCTCTCCCAGCCACCATCTTTAGGCGGATCACCCACTGCACCGCTTCACGCAGCGGGACGCAGATAACGTGCCACCGCGCGTGATTTTTTACATACAAATTCAATAAAAACGCGCTTCCGTGCGGGGAATTTGGCTCCATTTCCCGCGCTCCGTCGCGTGAAACGTTGCAGTGGGTGATCCGCCTTAGGTCGTCCGTCCATCTAGCTGGGGGGGGCATCCCACACTACGCTTGCTGATACGCGGTCTCTACCCCAGGCCTCGTCTACTTCTCAGGCCAGCGAAACTCACAAAGCAAAAACACATACGAAGCGCCTAAGGCACAAAAATCAATCAGAATTAAGAAAATATTTTTACTAATAAAATTAGCCATAGAATAAGACCCGATATTTAATATAACCTAAAAAATGTATTAAGTCTATCTAGAACATCTCATCTGACAAACTTCGGTCCAACCTTTTGTCTCTCACACTTTCATAAAATCTCATCAATCAACCTAAATACACACACTTACATACCCCACTGTCACACACACACACACACCAACTCTTATACACTACACAATTAACTTTTTCCAAATGTCAATACCTAACTGTTACCGTGTACAATCGTAAGCCGTCAAAGACCATCGAATTAATCCCCGACTACCAGGTGGAGGTACCAATTTGTAACCATGATTGATAGTAATCCCTTAATCCGAGTGTCTGTCCGTCCTAAAAACTTACTGTTCTGGCTTGTGACGGTGATTTGACGCCTTGATTGGGCTGCAAGTCGTTAATTGAAGATATGTTTGTGTAAGAAGTAGGTGAATGTACGCCTTTATTGTGCGTTTGACTTCTGAAGTAGTTATACATTACCTATGCCCTGTGGTTTAAGTGACAAAATATTTATTTATTTATTAAAACTTTATGCACAAGTAAAAAAAATACTGTACAAAGGCGGACTTAATGCCTGAAATCTGACAAAACATGGCAGGTGCAACATACGGGATACATATCTAGGAAATGACTATAAAATACAAGAATAAATACTAATACATATATAGATACATACATACATACATATAAACAAAAAGCAGGCCATAATCCACCACGCGGGCTTAGTGCGGGTTTGTAGATATCACATGTTTTCGAATATTTGGTTCTAGGACATGCCGGTTTCCTCTCGATGTTTTCCTTCACCCTTTTCAGAGCAGTGGTGATGAAGTTATTTACACAAAGTAAAGCGCCAGACTGGCTTCGAACACACGATCTACAACTCGTAATTCGACGCCGATGACACTGAGCCACCACTGCTCCACACAAACCATTCCTCTATGTTTTTTTCATGGTAAGTTGAACTCTAACTACCGCGTGTAGAAAAGTTGAATCGTCAATTTCTGAACCATAGATTAAATCGAAGTGTAAAAGTAGTGGTAGTCTTAAAACTGCTGTAAATCTTTTAAAACGTCACTGAAGTTTGCATCTTAGTTGCACAAGTTATAAAGACTGAACTTCTTTATGGAGAGTACTATACAATATGGAATTTAAATAAAACAATCGGGACTTCGGAAAGTGTTGTGGGACACCCGAACGCAGTCCCCTTCGCTTTTGCACACTTGGCTAATGAGAGCTAGACCGAAACGTAGCAAATGTATCGTGACCGTCAAACTGTTACACTTTTTTCGGTCTAGCACTCATTTGCTAAGTATGCAGACTATGACCGGCGAAAAGGGGCTTCATTTAAAAAAAATATATTGGCTAACTTACTTTTCTGAACCCCTTTTGAGATTTCAGAACGAAAACTCTATAAAACAACGTCATAATAACAAGAATTTCTACGGAATCACTACTCATCTAAACGTTTTCTAACCTCCACGCTCATCCACAACCATTATAATCATCGGAATATTAATAATTAATAACTCATAAGACAGGTGTATCTTAAACACAAATAATCTTCTCCAATAACAAAAAATATAATTTGCGATAGTGTTACAGCGCTTACTACTTTTATTTATTAACATTTTTTATTATTATAATTTTAATACTCAACAGTTGGCGTAAAAAACGATTTTTAGACCGTCTAGACAAAATGACAGGTAATTACATGAATTACAACTATGATCATGTACATGTGTGCTCATAAATAATTATTAACGGTACATATTAAGTGTGGTTGAACTAAATTTTATTACCTTAAGTAATTGCTGCGAATAAAACCACGGCTAGTAGCGAAGTAGCGACATTTTTTGTACTGTTTTTAATGTTTAAAAATAATTATTATAATCTACCTTTATCTTCATAGGTTGACAATTAATGGGGTACCGATGACATTAGTACTTTAGTGATAAATGCTAATTGCTGATGCTGTTATAATTGAGAATTCTTTACGTTTATTGGTTTTGATAATGACTGAAATGATCAATGATGTCGTAGTTTTCTCTGATGATTGATCGTATTGAGCAAGCGCATCTTGATCAATTAGGAATTTATCCAGTATTTTGTGGGAATTGTATATGCCTTTTTGTTGCTTCGGTACAGGCTTGCAAAGATCAATATCCAATCAGAAGTTTTACGGTCACCTGCAAACCAAGGATGTTGATGATGTGTTTCTATTTTGTTAAACTTAGACACCTGCCCACCGCCGACGAGGAAGCGCCTAGCTTTCGACTATTGTTTCGCTCAAGAATCGTACAATAAAGAGAGTTCTCGCCGGCAGTGTGAACAGACACGTCGTGTCAAACCGCGGACAACGAAGCGATTACCTGTCAAATATTTATTTGCTCAAGAAATGTTAAAGAGATGTAGGTCCTGTGTCAGGAAAAGAGATGCAAATATTAATAGTTGTCGCTGACTGTTCACTCTCTTTTCACTCGCTTGTCAAAGCAACTAAAGCTATCAAAGAAAGTACTCGGTCAGCGACGCTCTTCTGACGGACAAAATACTTGGTGGAAGACTTTCGCTTAGTACAGACGCCAGCACATCAAGCTAACCGAAACTGTCAAATTTTCCCAATCATCTTTGAACCTTATGCTTTTTTTAGCTATTAAGTTGAAAATCTACTAAAGAAATTTGACAGATTCTAGTAGCTCGATGTACTGGCGTCTGTACATACGCCTACCAGCAAGTGACTGGGCAGTCTTTCTACTCATCGCACTGGCGCATTCGCTCATAGCCCAGCGACAAAACTATTGGAACTACACACTCGCTGCTCGTTGCTCGCCAAGTCAGTTTCTAGTTGCTAGCTCTACTCGTTTCTCGCTAATCGTCGGCGTTGGGCTAAATTGGAAAGGACAAATTGTTGTGTAAGTTATAATATAAAACTTAATGCCAAACGGAACGACTATTGTAAATAAAGGATCGATCGAGGACGATCAATTTTATCTTAGCAATTGGATACCGCTACCACGATACGAAACCGAAAAGTTATAATGAGCATTAATAAATAATATAGGGTGTTTGGAAGCTGGATGCAAAGCCTTAAGGGGGTGATAGCTGACACCATTTAGAACATTTTGAGCCATACATGTCTTAAACGATGTATGTTTTTTTTTCCAGTTAAAGTTGGTATGTTATTTTTGACTAAAAGTTTGCACTCGAAAATAAAAAAATAAAAAACATACTTCGTCTAAGACATGTATGGCTCAAAATGCTGTAAATGATGTCAACTATCACTCCCTTAAAGATTTACACTCAGCTTCCAAACACCCTGTATTTGCACCATCGACAGCCCCATTTTATGTTCAGGAAAATCACTGTCCATTCCAAGGTTGCCTGAAAGAGATCGCAGAAAGCGATAAGGCCGCCCATTGTATATTTTATAGTGTTTGATGTAGGTATATTTTTCATGTTATGTATTTTCGTGGTGTACAATAAAGTATAATATAAATAATAAATATAAATAAATAATAACAGAGTCCTTGCAATAATTTTTGTAAAACCTTTTGGTATCGAACATTTTAAATAAGAATGCGTGGGTATACCTAGATTTAAAATTAAAACACTTTTTATTCCCATCATCAGTTGCTTAGCCTTTTCCCAACTATATTGGGGTCGGTTTCCAGTCTAACCAGATGCAGCTGAATACCAGTATTTTTCATGGAGCGACTGCCATAGATCTCCACAACACAGTCACTTGGTAACACGATACCACCTGTACCGGTACCGGTAATACTGGTTGTCAGACTTTCGGGACTTCTGACTACCCGTAACGACTGTCGAAGGTCTAAAAATAACAGCTTGACAAATGATCCTGGTATGTAATGGATAGTCACCCATCCACGGACCGACCTCAGCAAGCGTTGCTTAACCTAGAAGATCGACCCTCGCGGCTATTTTTATTTAGCCGCGAGCCCCTCCCACTTTTAAGCTCCCATGATTATTAATTTTAAAACACTTTCACGTCCGCCGTTTTAAAACTCTGTTTGCACGACGATCAATAACGCAGCGACCAATGAACTCCATACAATATTTACTCATGTAAACTTACACCGCAATGTAAACAAAACCTCGACATCATACTTTAAAATACTCGAATAATTTAATTGTTCGCTTGTCAATTAAAAAGCCTTAAGCATCGATCTTTAAATCGATACATGTAGGAATCGATGTATCGAGTCGAAGGCCCCATGCATCTTTCTAAAGTGTCAGTTGATTTTTATCGGCAGAGATAAGGCTGATGACATTATTTTTTTTTTGTTAACGTTAACAGTGACATTTGACCTGAGATCCGTGTGAGTCTTTGTTTGAGGGAATGTGTCGTTTTTCTTTTGTTTTTTTTTTTTTTAAGAATATCTTTTGTTTGAACATGATTTGTAAAGGATGAGGTTTTATTTCCATTGTTGTCCATATTTACACGTTAGTCGTTCACTTGTTTAAAGAGAAGTTATATTATATTTGCATTGATAACATCACGCCTGTATTTTTCGAAGGGTTAAGCAGAAGAGTACCTATATTTCGACAGTTGTGTCGAAGTCCCATGTAACAGGGGTGGGCCTATTGGACCGGGCATGTAATCAGATTCCGGGGTGCTACTGAGAAATTCCAGATGGAAAATTCCAGTCACATTTTGCCGGATCCGAGAAACGAATCCAAGACCTCAAGTTTAGCAGTAGCGCTTGCGACCACTAGACCAATGAGGTATCCATTAAATAACTTAAACTTGGAATTTTTAACATTCCGGGTCAAAATAAATCTTGAATTACCAACTACTATTTCAAAATATCGCATCGCACAACAATATTTATTTAGCACCTTTTACAATACCGCATTTGAATAAATACATAACAAAACTAAGCCTAGTATACTTCACTAGCTTCTGCCCGCGACTTCATCCGTGTGAAATTTCTTGTTTCCCCGACCCTTACCGTCGCATCGCATCGCCTGCCCCGCTGTCACTTCGTTTTCGCTTAGCGCTCTTTACGTCTTTTTAAATGCAAAAATAATTTACCAAATCCGACTTATAGTTCCAGAGACTAGCGCGTTCAAACAAACTCTTCAGCTTTAATATTTTTATTAATATATAATAGATGATAGATAACTAAACCCATTGTGAAAAACATTTTCATTTCGCAAAACATTTTATTTCCATTATTTTAAATCATATTAACAGGTTGTTGCACATATAAATAATTGTTACATGTTTTAATAAAACTAATCGAGTTTGTCATTGTGTGACGTTGATATTTCCCGGACGCTAGAGTTACGTAATTATTACAATCTGTGTATAATAAAGTGATGAAAAATAGTGTGCTAATAAACGTTATTTTTTTGTTGACATATAAATTGTGTGACTGTTTCTTATACAGGCTGATCCTATTAATATAATAGGATCAGCCTGTATGCATACAAACTTTCACATTCATATAAAATATAAATGTGAAAGTTTGTATGTTTTGTTACTCAATCACGCAAAAACGGCAGAACGGATTTGGATGACATTCGGCCCTCAGATAGTTTATAATCTGGATTAACAAATCCGATGTGGGTTTTTATCCCGGTAGCTTGTTCCCATATGATAATTTCCGACCTTCACGCGGATGAAGCCACGGGCAATAGTTATATAATTATGTTATGATAAAACTTTTTGATAAAAGTTTGAATTTCATAGAATGGTATCTAATCACTTGGTATGAAATTAAAGTACCTAACGAATTTGTAAAAAGTCGCTTGATCAAAAAAAAAACACTATATCTAACTACGAGAAAATCACGCTGTATATAATAAAACATAATAATAACGAAGCAAATCAACAGTCAACATTATTACAATAATCTTGTTAAATCGTACAATTCACAACGTAAGTACCTATAAAAAAAAACTAAACATTTATACAAAATTTTATTCAATTTCTCTAAAACTTGCTACAAATGGTTATAAATATATAAAATATGGCCGATTATGTAGAGAAGGTGCTTTTCAACAATGTGGCGAGCGAATAGAGTCATCTCTACATTTATTTCGGTTACGATTTTGAATAAATGATGGTGTTTTTTTATAAATATTTTCCCACAAAGTGTCGAGGAATGTGTATAAGTAATGTGTATTGTTCTGAATCTAGAGTTACGTTTGGTAGAGCTGTTTCTCAAGATGACTTGTGTGAGTAAATTGTAGAGAAAGTCCGATATCCGGGATATTAAATGTTAAAATATCTGTATTTCGTTGTTAAGTAAGCTTTGTAGAGACATTCATAGTTGACTCTAAATTGTGATTTCACAAGCTTATTTGTACTTATATACCTTTGTTAGGTGTATATACTTTGACTACAGTATTCTATTGAAATTTTTTTTATAGCATATATTATCTATGACTGAGATTATCCCATCAATTCTGTACCCGTGTTTCATTAGTAGGTAAAAGGCACTACGAATGTCTTGGGCATTGCATTCAAAAGATCTTTGCATAAGTAGCCAATGTTCTGATTGTAAGGTCCATAGATAGTAATTTTGCTGACATAGTACAGACGCCAGCACATCAATCTACCCGAAACTGTCAAATTTTCCCAATCAACTTTGAACCTTATGCTTTAGCGATAGAGTGAAAATCTATTAAAGAAATTTGACAGATTGTAGTAGGTTGATGTGCTGGCGTCTGCAATAGCATAATATAATAGCTGAGTATTAAAACTCATCTAATTTTAAGTAAGCGCTTAAGACGCTGAAATCCAATATTGAGCTCCGATGTTTAGGTATTTTTAGCCACGCCCACTATTTCTCCGATATCCTAGCGCCATTCTTAAAAGGATGTGATACAGCGAACTACCAAGGATGAAACAAAGTGACGCGGTCAATAATAATTACCAATGAACCAATAGAGGGCGCTCTTATATATTTATTGTTCTGTATGAAGTGCTAAAATCAAATTAGACAAGGCGATTAAAAAAACAAATGAATATATTTACCCCTTTTTTAAAATTATTTTAAGTATTTACACTGATTTTTTTTAACTATTTACACTGAATTAGACGCTGACAAGAACCAAATAGGCTTGTCTCAAACAATTTTTTAGCCAAATCTATACAGTTTGTGACGGCGAAAAAAATATATGTTAATCTTGAACATATTTCTGAGAACCCTGTTGTATTCAAAACAGGTTTTTGAAAAGTTTTCTCGATACAATAAAATGGTAAACTAACCTCTTAAAATGATCTTTTAACAAAAATATCTCTATTAATTATCAACGTACATTGGTAAAATTTATAACAATAACGTATCATATTTAAATACAGAACTTGGTTGTTTTTTATTTTTGACTACTCGACCTATTTTTAAGTAATTAATTATTTTTTGGTTTGTGTTTATTTTGTTCTTTTAGCTACAATAAATTGTAAAAATATTAGCATTAGTACGTAGACATTTGTATAGGTGATTTTATAAGTTGTACAGGTACATATTGTATAAGTTATTTTATAAGTTGTACAGGTACCTACATATAGTTCTAAGTTGTGTAAATATTTTCTGTGTAAAATGGGAAACAAACAAAAATGCCGGAGGCCAGCAAAAAAGCGCTTCTATAATAATAAACAAAAACATCTCATGGAAGTAGTAAAGTAAGTAATTTTTATAATGTAATATCACAGTATAATTATATACAGTATTGTAACTCGGCTGTATCTTGGACATAAATGCCTACAGCCGCGCGGTACGTAAACATGCGATAGGGCTGCCCGCCTCCAGCATTTGAATTACATTTGCCTACTTTGCGTTTCCATTTAGTTTTGTGATTGTAATATACTTTATTTTATATAAAAAAATAAAATAAGTACTTTGTGAATTGAATAGGAAGTGTTCAACAAAAATGCATGTTGTTTTTTGATTGGTAGATTTAATTAAAAAACCATGTTTATGTTTGAATAACAAATCGGTCTTATAAATTTGCGACCGAAAAATATTTGCGCCTTGACTGAGACGTACGAAACGCTTTATTATCAAATTTTAAAGTATAAAGAATCCGCATTCTAATATAGAGCTTAATTAAAAATTGTTTTGGGAAACATGGACAAGGTGGGGAACTCCAATCTTTACAAACTTCAACACCTACCTACTCAACTACAATGCAAGAAACAGCTGACGAGTAATTTTAATAACTTTTTATCTCAGCTTATTAACGTCTCTATAAATTAGATACCTACAACTCGCAACAACTCAAAACAAAAATTCTTTGGTCACCAATGCCAAGCTGAACAGGTGGCTACGAATGTTTTAAAATCACAACCCTCTCAAACATCTAAATATTCTGTGAATATCTCATGAGTCTTGCTGTTGTTGTCGTTATTAATACCGAGAAAAAAAAACGGTTTTTTGTGGTATAATTGTTGTTATAGCAGCAGCCGAAATACTTAATCTGAGAAAATTTCAACTATTTAGTGACAGACAGACGGTCAAATTTATTTTTTTCTAGTATTATTCATACACACAGTACAATAAACAACTATTATTAATAATAAAATACCACGTCTTTACTTTGAATTATACAAACTAACAAAACAAAACACACATGCCCCGAGGTTTCTAACACAAGCGTAAGTACCTACCGTATCATGATTCATGAACCGCCTATAACTACCTATTTCACTCTTGTCAATCACTTTTTACTCTATTCACTTTACACCAGACATCGTTTTTTTCGGGAGATAAAAGGAAATACTTATCCATTAAAAAGACACATTATGTACCTACCTACTAGTAAGTAAAATTATTTTATAGTCTTACCTTTCAAAGTTTCCAGATAATCTAAAAAAAGTTATCCCTGGACGAATTCATGCAACCAAAAACAGCACAATATATCCTACTCGTCATATTAAATATGTACTTGAACTTATTTGTAGTGAAAAAATCGCGCGGTTATTGTTAAAAAAACAACACACCGACCGTTCGTCACTGCGGCACAGTCGCGACTGTCTGCCTGCCGAGCGAATGCCGAGATTGAGGCGCGTAGGCATAGCTCGCGCATCGTCCGTTTGTATGAAGATAGAATACTGCATATAATTATACCGTGGTAATATTGACAAAATAGGTATGAGAACAAAAATTAAATTTTTGTACAACCCATAGCGTAAATTCGACTTCAATGATAACGCTAGGTTGGTCTAGAGGTATTTGCTTAAGTTCAAAAGAGCAAGTTCCGAGTTCGTACCCGGGAGAATTTTTAGCAAATTTGAAATGGTTTCTTTTTTTTATTTATTTGTAATTTTGAGGAAATTTTCATTTTTTTATATTTATTTTTATATAAAAAAAAATATATATACATATAAATATTTTAATTATTAATTTTCTTTACAGTAAAAAGAGACGTTTGGCGAACAGTTTAGAAGCAGGTGAAGCTTCGGAAATTGTTTTTCACCAGTAAGTTTGTAATAATTACAGACGCCAGCACATCAAGCTACCTGAAAGTGTCAAATTTTTCCAATCAACTTTGAACCTTATGCTTTAGTGATAAGGTTCTAAATGTATTAAATAAATTTTACAGATTATAGTAGCTTGATGTGCTGGCGTCTGTACATACTTATACAGGTTGAAATTGAAAACATGTGACTAAACGAAATGGGAGATTGTACTACTCAACATTATGAACAACTTTAGTAAAGGGACGAAAACTGCAGTCGCGAATAAAAAAATCAGGTGTTCCTTATATTTTGACGAGTTATGCAAACATAAATGTAATGTAATAGATTTAGAACCTTATCACTACAGCATACGGTTCAAAGTTGATTGGGAAAATTTGACACTGTCGGGTAGCTTGATGTGCTGGCATCTGTACTTATTACAAACTTACTGGTGAAAAACAATTTCCGAAGCTTCACCTACTTCTGAACTGTTCACCAAACGTCTCTTTTTACTGAATAAATATATATTTTTTTTTAAATATAAAAATAAAACAATGAATTTCCTAAAATTACAAAATAAAAAATGGGTCCTAAGTATTCAAATTCTGTAAGACTTGGGTTGAGTTACGAACTCTAAACTAGTTCGCCAGAACCTATGCTAATACCACTAGACCAACCATGCATTATCATTGTTGACGAATTTGCGCTATGGGTTGTACAAAATAGCCTTTAAAGTACCTATTTAATTATAATTTCATTTTTGTTCGTGTACTTGTTTTTTCAATATTACATTATAAAAAATTACTTATTTTACTACTTCCATGAGATATTTTTGTTTATTAGCTTAAAAGCGCTTTTTTTGCTGGCTTCGGCATTTTTGTTTGCTTCCCATTTTGCACAGAAAATATTTACACAACTTAGACCTATAATTATGTGCAACTTATAAAATATCCTATACAAATATGTTTACGTGCCAATATTTTTACAATGTATTGTAGTTATAAAAACATAATAAAATAAGTTGTCAAACAACAAAATATTAAACGAACGGATAGCGGGACTGCGGGGCTGCGGGGCAAAGCGACATACGTCCGTCTAGCAGCGCGTCTATGCGATCACTGTCGAACTGCATACATAAGAAAGAGAAGCGCGATGACGCGACGCTCCTAACTTTATACATATCATAAAATAATTAATTACTTTTATATAAGTTGAGTATTCAAAAATAAAAAACAACCAAGTTCTGTATTTAAATATGATACGTTATTGTTATAAATTTTACCAACGTACGTTGATGAGTAATACAGATATTTTTGTTAGAAGATCATTTTAAGAGGTTAGTTTACTATTTTTTTGTATCGAGAAAACTTTTCAAAAACGTGTTTTGAAGACAACCAGGTTCTCAGAAATATGTTCAAGATTAACATATATTTTTTTCGCCGTTACAAACTGTACAGATTTGGCTAAAAAATTGTTTGAGACAAGCCTATTTCGGTCTTATCAGCGTCTTAATATCAATCGACAAATAAGTAATGCATGATCTGCTTACCTGCAAAAATGGTACACTAGTCTAGGTATAAGTCTGTTGGATGTATCTCATGTCTTTGTATTAGTGTATTCAATTGCTAAATAAAATTAAATAGTATAGTATATAATAGTATCTATATAATTTCTGGCTACAACATTAATTAAAAACCGGCCAAACGCGACACTGACTCGCACATGAAGGGTACCAAAAGGCAAAACGCGCCGAAAAAAAAACATTTATTGTCTAGAAACCCCGTTTAATTTTTAACTTTATTTTAATTTTTATTATTTGTTCTTGTAGCGGCCATATAAATACACAAACTCAAACTCAAAACTCAAAGCATTTATTTTAATTAAACCATTTCCAGGCACTTTTGAATTGACAAAATTAACTAGTCGGTCAGTTAGTCAGAAAGTTGAAGCTACAGTCTGTGAGAATTTGAACTGTCTACCTATTATAGTTCATGAGGTACAGCCCGGTGACAGACAGACGGACGGACAGCGGAGACTTAGAAATAGGGTCCCGTTGGCACCCGTTGCATACAGAACCCTAAAAGCATAAACAAACATTAACAGTCACCTAAGCCTTGATAGACGAGCAATTAAAACAAAAGTTGATCGAGGTCGTAACAAAATAGGAGGTTGTTCACTGTCAACCAGCCGATATAATAAGCGGGTGATGAAACCCTTACACTCTTAGCTTCATTAGCCAGTGTTGAGCCACACAAAGAACGTGAATACTTAGTATAATTTTAACTAGTAAAATCACCGCCTTGATTTACGGTCAATTTTACACAGGCACTTATAACACTGTTATTAAAACTTAACAAGGGGAAACTAGAATCCTATACAGTTGCAATACAAGGCAACAAACACCAAACCAGTGTAAGATGAGCGACATTATAAAGAATCTGAAAGGACTGTGTAGGTCAAAAGTGCGTGGCCATAATTCTCAAGCTTCCAGCATAAATTGATCTCTAACAACGATATCATTGTATGTTAAGAAGAGGTCTCAGTTAAATTGTAGGGGTACCGCAAGGAGTAATGTTATGCGGTTATGTTAAATCTAAGTTTATAACTGAATCTTCATTTACAGTGAGCGCCGGATGGTATAAAACTACTCCACTCTATGGAGAGGGCATTATTTTATGATCCTTAATTAATATCATTATGGTCAATTATCGTTTTGTTGTTAATAAGATAATTTTATTGAGGCTTTTAATTAGTGAACATTTCTGTAAATTTTATGATATATTGCTTTTCGCATTTATTGATTGAATTAATGATAGTGGGTGAAAATTACTTGATTACCAATTTACGAAGCCTGATAAAAATGTAGATATATTATCATAATAATAATGCAGCAAATGAACACATTGGCATATTAAGTCAGGAAGAAGCAAATCCATTTAACAATTTAAAAATCTATGACGATATCATTAGTCCTTAAACAAATGTGACCCAAGCTCTGCCATCCATGGAAGTAATCATAAGAAAATGTATAACAATAACAGAACCACAAAACATCTGTCATACCTTCACGACAATTCCTGAATTGAAGTTCCTCCTAATGAAGCCCACACGCCACATCCATCATAATCAAATCAAGTTATCAACCACCAACTAGAGAAACAATTTGTGCACAGCAAATGTTCCAAATTGGCTTGTTGGCTAGTTGAGAAACAGGTGGCTGCCGTGGTCCATTACCATTGTAAATGTTACTGCAATTTTCTTGCTTCCTTGTCCATCAGAAAACTTATTACGTCTGTGATTCTGTGCTTTGAGTATGTTAGAAAAGTTACTGTAGTTTCTTTGGTTGGAAGTTGGTTGGTAGTTGGTTTGGTCTGTGCTTTCTTGGAAAGTAGTTTCGGATTAATTTTGTTGATAGTTTCATATGGGTTGGTATCGTTAGGAGATTGTTTGATATTGTCAACTAGACGTTTATCGAACTCCGTTATTATGATTTTGATAACGTTGTTGTTGAAAAGGCCAGACTAATCAAGTTATCAAATGATTTTCTCTCTAGCTTTTGATTTTCTATATGCGATGTATGTGCTTTACCAGATTCATCACCCAATGCTTTAGGTACCTCTAGTTCTTCACCAAAATCTATAGTTACTTTCTGTGATAATACAATGTGTTATCTTTTTTCTATTGAAACTGTTCATATATCTGGTTCAATTGCAAAGTACCGCTTCGCTTCCAATCAAACCCCTGCCTTACAGTCAACGTGGTTCGGATCGTAATCAATATTTCTATTACCTGTATCCGCTTGTTAGGATCCTCTTCATTTACCTTACATCCGCCGTGTACTTTATATCTCTACTATTGTATCCCATAACGTTTGTTTGTAATGAGCGCTAATACAAGTATTCGTTAGGGGAAGATCTTTTGGAGTTTTTATGCTCTTGCTGTACATATTATAGGTAGATACTCGTCGTACGTCGTTATGGTTTTGACGTGTTGACTGCATGCGCATACAGCAACCTGTTTTAAATATTATTTAGAATGCCTTAACTAACTGTATTTCCGTCAAGTTACCTTAATGGTTGTCCAATGACCAATATTGATGGATGTCTAGTCTGGTATTATCATTTGCTTTGTAATAGTATAAAGTGCCGTTATATAACTAACGTAATCGCTATATAACTATACATTTTTCTAATGAATCAGGTCGCCTACTCTCTTTACTTCAGAAAGTTTGTATCAAGAACAGAATCTCAAGTAATGAGACACACGTGGGCGAACCTACATTTAATTTTTCTAACTTAAGCGAGTCCCATTATTTTGTGTAGGTACCTATTTAATTTCATCACCACTGTTCTCAAAACGGTGAAGGAAAACATCGTGAGGAAACCGGCTTGTCTTAGAACTAAAAGTTCGAACACATATGGTATCCACCAACCCGCACTGGGCCCGCGTGGTGGATTATGGCCCACTCCCTCTCTCAAAAAGTAGGCATGTTTCTCAGTAATGGGATCATTATAGGCTGATTATGCGTACTAACCGTTACTGTCCAGTTACATTTCATTCAAAAAGAGAACAAACAAAACATAAAAAGAACAGAAATCCCACAAATTGACATGTCACACTATGACGTCACAAAACCCGAACAAAATATCAAAAAGTATTATTACACTGTCACTTGCTAAGTGGCGTAAAAAAACGAATGAAATCTTTAACAAACGACTGTCAAACTAGCTGCGTAGGAGTTTAAGAGACACCGCGCGGGGCTTTTTAACTTATTTGTCAATGTTGTCGATCCGACAGATGCGGTGTTGTGAAAGGGCCCTAGGTTACTTTTATTTGGTGGGAATGTGACTCTGTTAGTAGCTGTTTGTTCTTGTTTTTTGCTAATGGTTTACTGATAAGTAAGTAAATAGGTCATACTCTATAAAGTGTTGGGTTAGAACGAACATACATAGATTATAGTTGATTTTATGTTTTCAGCAGAAATCTCTGATTTTCTAATAGCAAGTTATTGTCTAGAGCCGGTTTCAACAGAAAATTATATATCTACCCCAAATATTTGCAGAGTGACTTGTAATTTGACGTATTCCTTCCAGGAATTGATAGCGTGACTCATTTGCAACAATTAAGCACCCCAATAAAGCCTAAGCAGAAATTGAATAGCAATGAAGGCCATTCAATTTGAGGGTTTACAGAAAAGTGATATTTAGAGACGAATTCTGGGAAATTATCCATAGTTAGGTCGTTACATATGAAATTGGCCTTTTGTATGGGAGGAATATAAAGTCAATTTTTTTTTTGTAAAAGATATTTATTTAATCAAAGTAGGTATGCACCGTTGTTATCTATTCACTTTTGCCATCTCATAGGTAGTTCATTGATCCCTTTACTAAAAAAACCATGGGGGCGAGAATCAATAAACTCTTTGAAGGCGGTTTGGACTGCCGCATCGGAGTTGAATTTTTTTCCTTGTAAGAAGTTGTCCAAATTCCGGAAATTAGGGTAATCTGTTGGAGCAAGGTCCGGGGAGTACGGTGGATGTCGCAGACATTCCAATTGTAGCTCATCTAACTTAGTGCTTGTTTGTTGTGCAGTGTGTGGTCTTGCGTTGTCGTGAAGCAGCAGTGGCCTAGAGCGATTGACCAATCTCGGTTGTTTAGCAGCTAGTTCTTCCTTCATGTTTGCAGTTGCTGACAAAATATATCGTTTGGCCATATTTTAGAAAGCTAGAGTGAACGACACCGGCGCTAGTCCACCAAACACTCACAAGTCACTTTTTCTGAGTCAATTTTCGTTTAGGGCAGGATTTGGCTGGTTCTCCAGGGTTCAGCCATTGCGACGAGCGCTTCCGATTATCGTACAGTTTCGACTTTTCATCACAAGTAATGATTCGATTTAAAATCCCTTCATTATTGTGTCGGTTGAGCAAAGTAACACAGCAGTCAATGCGTGTTTGCAAGTTCGATTCACTCAATTCATGAGGTACCCATCGTAACTTACCCTGCCCCCGAAGCCTGCAGCTATCTCTGAAGTGCTTTGTGATGGATCCGCTTCCACAATAGCCTTTAAATCTTCATTTTTCACTTTGGTCTCCGGCCGTCCACGGGGTTGGTTCTGAAGGTCGAAATTTCCGGAATGAAAAGTTGAAACCAAATACGTACCGTGCTTTCTTTTGCGACACCAGCGCCGTACACATCATTAATCTTTCGAGCTGTTTCTGCAGCACTGGTGCCACGGTAGAACTCGTACTCGTAAATATACCGATATTTCATGTTTTCGATTGTGCGGTAATAAGCGACGCCAAAGAAAAAAATAATGAGGAAAAGGAAAAAACAAATGAATGACTGATTTCAAAACTCAAATGTACCAGCTAAATGAATTTATAAATTTCAATTTGGAATTCTCAACCAAAGAGGAGATATTTCAGATCAAAGTGGTCATTAAGACAAAACGCTAATTTCATATGTAAGGACCTAATACATGAAAATTACGTTTTCTAGAATTTCATGAATTTTCGTCAAGGCTTTCCATAAAAGCCTTGTATACGACAAATTACAAGTCACCCTGCATATCTACCCATGAATCTACCTACATTCATTTATAACGCTGAGGCCCTAGAAACTAAAGAAACTTTCCATGGCACGAACCTTGCATTGTATTTTACGTCACAATTGTCTAATACTTATAATACAGGTAACAAACGATCCTTAAAATCTCATAAGCAATCAAACGGTTCATCAGATCAGGCTTTTTTTTTTTTTGTGGATGGGAAATCATCCAATGACCCCTCCCGCTCTGGGTGGAGCAGAAGGGAGTGTCAGACTCTTATTGACTAAAACCCACCCGTGTTCCTTCTTTAGCCCTTTGTGTTCCGGGGTAACGGTAACCCTTTCGGACAATCCCGCTGCCCCGGCAGGCTTCGGCCCTTTCGGGCCCCTTCCTTTATGCTGACATCTCTTTGAGGCGCGCGTGGAACACGTACGCGCCGATCAGGTTAGGCTTAGGCAAATGATTGCCCAACTCATTTCCTATAAGGAAAATATTTTCCATTGAACGTGTTTAATAGTGAGCCTGTAACAAAACCCCACTTAGGTACTCGTAGGTTGGTTGAATCTCAAAAACAGTAAATTCTCTTCTGTTACTTTCATAGATATTAATATTATTATATTATATTATTATTTTTCGATTATTTGTGAATGATGATTGGTTAAAATTGTGTTAAGAATTTAAATGTTAATTTAATGACTAACTGACAACGACCACTTTAAGTTTCTAATGTGGTATTAGTTTCGAGAAATAAGAATTATGAAAAAGGTTTTAAGATAATAATTTTATGGTCGTGGGAAATTATTTTATGATGACGTCAGTCGGTAATAGTTACGTTGTATCTATGTACTTTTAGTGAAAAAAATCGCAGCGTACTCGTGATCAGTAAAATCTTAAAAATAGAGAGATTTAATGTATGAGACAGAGAGAGTTATATCTCCCTTCTGTCTCGTGTAAGGAATGTGCCTAAACGTGACGCGTCCTTGAATATTCGTTACTCTCAATTCTCGTCCAATTATCGTATCGCCGACCCTAAGAACTTATGCTTCAAAAATCTTATAGTGTCAGCACATTTCATGGTAATTTTGTTGGATCAGTTAGAATAGCGTCCTGCAAAAAATAAACGTGATTCAAATCATGAAGTAAAACTTTAGTGTCACGTAAAACCAATCGGCTGAAACCAATCTACGGCATTAGTAATATTAAGCTTCCTTGGATCTCGTTTGTTGTTTGAACTTTAATCTCTTGCATCATAATTTTTCGTCTAAAAAATCTTTTAAATTTTAATATTCAGCTTAAAGATATTTTTAAGCGCATTGCTTTATAAGCATTTGTCATTTGCAGACAAAATATTACTTTATTCATTTAAATTTTCAACGATCAACCGCTTTTCGACCAAAAAAAATATTGTGTATCTTGCGATACACAAGATGACAAACTGCTGACTCTTGACACGATTATTCTATACTCAAAATCAACATGGATATTAAAAAAATATTTATTTACTAGTAAAGTTCAAGAGGTGCTAAATCTATAAATTTTTTGTAATTTATAAGCCACGTATCATTCAAAATAAACTGTAATAACTAATAAAATGTTGATTTATATTTTCTAACTAATTATGTCGCTATCATAAACAATTTATGAACAATTTATGCACATATATAATAGGAGATACTTTACGCAATGCCACAAAAGGGATTCTTAGGCGCATTTCTTGATTTTCTAAACGTCTCCAGTGATTAAATTGTTTGTTTTTATCGAGCATGTTATCTATACAAGGTGTAAAAAAAACGGGAAACATTAGGACCCCAAAATAGGATTATTTGAGGTTCACAAAAAGAGTAGCAATCATTAAAAAGAGGAGCAATTATTAGAATGTTCAATAATATATTTAGGAACGTAAAATGCGAATTATTTGAGGTTACATGCATATAAAAACTACTTCAAGTGTAGTTATTATAATGGTTTCAGTTATTTCTTCAAAACCATCATAAGAATTCCAAATTTCTTTCTCAGCCAGGTCAAAAAAATTGAGCGATAAACGTATAGACATAATATTAAAATTGATTGCCATGTCAATGTCTACTGTTTGCGATTACATAGAACTAACGTTTTATGTATCAGAGTACCCCTTCCTGACTTTTATGACTCGCCAGTAGATAAACAACTAATCATTTTAACGGTATGTAAATCTAGAAATTTTATAGCCTTTTAGAGAATAAAAGTAAATATCAGATGGATTTTTAACGAGTCAAAATAAAAGTAAGTAATTTTTTTTAAAGAATGAACAGTTCGCGATTTTAAAAGTTACATGGACGAATTAAGCTATTAAGAAGAATTTAGATTTTTTGGGATTTAAATTAAACCAATACCTACTAATATTATTAGGTATAACTAATTTAAAGTGAAAGAACTCTGACTGGTAGTCACAGGAACTGATTTTGAAGAAATTAAAGTGTTGTATCTTTCTTGATTAAAATATACAACCAACCCCTTATGGGATGGAACGGGGTGTTCAAGTTGCTTGGATAAAATCCACATGGACGAAGTCATAGCCAAAAGCTAGTATTTATAAAAACAAATAACTACCTTCTTAGGTAGAGGGGACACTTGACTCACAATAAAATCGAAGCATAGATTTCACCCACGCTGTTTAAATAATCTGATTTGTTTTCAAGAACAATAGTTCTAAGTGCAGTTACGACGCCTGACATGTGTGTCCCAAGTAAGACATTCGGCCTACACAGTATTTTTGTGTTTGTATACAAGTTTGTTACGACGTGATTGTCCGGTTATTTGCATGTTTACTGAATCGGTAACGAGGATGGACATAAGTATACGTTGGGTTTAAGAATTTAGTTCATGGAAGAAATAGAATTCATGTTAGAGTAATGAAGATAAAGTTTGTTTGAATCTCTGAGATTTGAAAAAATATTTTTTGATTGAATAACCTAATTCTTGAGAAAGGCTAGCGAAAACGAAGTGTTAGCGTGGACAGGCGATGCGATGCGACGCGGGGTGGGTCAGGGACCAAAAAAATCCACTCAGACGAAGTTGTGGGCAGAAGCTAGCTGTTGAAATAAAATGCAAGCTAAAGGGAGAATTTGTTATTTAAGTTCAACTATCGACACTACCCGTAAAAAATATAGTAATTATAATATCTAAGTATTTTGTAGGGTTCGACTTCCGTCCTGGGCCTCAAGTCTGCTATTACAATAGTGTCAGAATGGTCTATCATTGATTTCATAATAGTTGATTTTGACAAGTTTGGTAATCTACTAATATAACGGCGTCATTATGACTTTCCAATAGTCAACCAATGACACTCCATTGAAAGAAATGGCATAAAATGGTAATCTCGTACATAGACAAATGAATAGATTGAATGTTTTTTGCTATATACGAACTTCTTACTACTTCAGATTGCAAATACTGATATGTAATATGTACAAATATATATTAAATGAAATCTAGCATGAAATTTAGTAGTAGTTTTTCTCAGACCATTGACCGACCATTATGAATTTAGCAGATTACGAACTTTTAGCAAAATGACAATGGGATCGTGTTGGAATGACGAATTTATAAAAATAGCAGACTTAGGCCCCTGACTAGTTGTTGCAGGAAAACAAATTTAAAAATATCTTTCTCTTTTCTTCGCTCATGTAGAACACATGCTTTTCTCTGAATAAAACTAAGTAATTATAGATTTACATAATATAAACGGCAGTACGTAAATCATACTTGAAGTGTATCTAATTGCTTGGCAAAAAATATGTAGGTAATAATAATATAAATCATTTTTACGCTACTACACGCTAGGTATGTAGCTACAAGTAGATAGGCATGTTCGATTATTATTACCTAGACAAACTAAAAAAGTTCAAAAAATGTAAGTTTTCTTCAACATAGGTTTTACGAGTCAATGACTACTTTTTAAGTAGGTTTTTTAATGTATTTATTTTAATCACTATATTTTTATGGTTTTGATTATCCCTAGATAAAAATAAAAAGCTGCCAAGTGCGAGTCGGACTCGCACACGAAGGGTTCCATACCACCCTTTTATATTTATATAAATTAAAAGACACGTTCCTTGTATGACCGCCTCTATTTTATTTTTATTATTGCAGTTATAGTAGTACACACTCTAAACTTTCAAATGTAGGTAGACATTTGAAAATTCACAGAGTATATAACTACGGTTCAAAAGATACAGCCCTGTGACAGATGGACAAGCATTGGAGCCAAGTAATAGGGTCCCGTTGGCACCTTTTGAGTACGGAACCCTTGTACAGACGCCAGCACATCAAGCTACTACAATCTGTCAAATTTCTTTAATAGATTTTCAATTTCAACGTTATCGCTAAAGGAAGGTTCAAAGTTGATTGGGAAAATTTGACAGTTTCGGGTAGCTTGATGTGCTGGCGTCTGCATTTAAAGAGAAGTACCTATTATAATAAAGCTAATTTGAAACTATTACTTACATTATTTAATTTTTTCAAAATTATTTTAACAGGTAGATACCCAGTCTTTGTAACAACGGTCACCTTTTAAATTAACTTTATCATAAAAACTTACGTTTAATGAAAAGTCACATTGCTATTTTAATAATCAACTACTTTAATTAAACATCCTTTGGTTAATTGAGCACCAAACCAACTCAATAACCCTTTGCCCGACTTGGAAATTTAACCCAGGACCCCCCCCCCCCCCCTCAGAAGTAGCGCTTGCAAACACGAGACCAAAGGGGCAGTTACCTACCTATTCATTTAATAAGACCCTGTATCACTATATACTGTTATAATACTGTTACAATATGAAAAATCGGAAACAAAATCATTTAATTTGAAATTCTATATCCAACTCCAGTATTACATTATCTGCCTCATCCGCCTAGCCCTATCCTAACCATGTTGGGGTCGGCTTCCAGTCTAACCGAATGCAGCTGAATACCAGTATTTTACATGATTTTATCTGAACTCCACAAACCAGTTACTGGTTAATACGATACCCCTTGGTAAGACTGGTTGTCAGACTTTCGGGCTTCTGATGACCCGTAACTACTGTCAAAGATCCACGAATGTTGATCCAACTCTAATATTTGCTCTACAATATTCCGTTTATTGCTTATTGTTGCTCCTCCATTTAAGTATCGTCGAAGCAATAACTACTTGAGAGCAGTATCGTCATCTTCCCACGTTTTGCCCTATAGTGGTGAATGGTCAACACTAATTTATCTGAATCTTAAGTATGTAGGTTTACTTTCTTGTCTGTTCTTGTTTTAGTATGACCAACATCAGTAAAGCAGTAAAAATAAACGAAATCTTCTAATTATGACGCATTCCAATACCAATAATGGAATTGCTAAATTACTTAAAAACAAAAATCTTCAAACAGTTCAAAGTATGACAATCTCAGGTGTGAAAAATGGCACACACACACACAAAATTCTACAACGTACACAGGTTCAAACAAGAACACACAGACACATCTCGTCAAGATAATTTTTGAATCACAATGATCCAAGTTCAATCCTCCTGTCAAGTCTTCACTTCCAGACTAATTGATCACAAGGTAATTAATTCTAAAAACATAGAACCTTTGTTTAAATCGGACCGTATGTCATGTATCATAATGTTGATTTTTAAATAACATATTTACAACCCAATTAATCATACAATTAAAATGATTTGACATGTAATTCGTCACTCGTAGGCGCGTACCGAAATTTCTCTAATAAAAAGCTTTATAAGCTTTTGTAAAGCACAGACGGGCAACAGTTTAACCACTAATACTTAATTAACTTTTTTCCATACAGGATACAAACCGCAAGTGACATAAGCGGCCTCTTCCGAGCCCCGCGCTGTTACCACTCTCACCATCGATGCGTAAATACCACGTGCTTACGTCATCCGAGCGAAGTCTCAAGTTAATTCTTGCGAGATGCAGTTATCAAAATTAATAAGATATAATATATTAGTATTTTAATTGTTGTTTTTAGATAATGGTTCAACTATAAACGTAAGTAATTAAAATAATGCTTATGTTTCAAACTGAACACAACTTAAAAATTTATTACATCTACTAGCTAACTTGATACATCTATGAAATCTGTAAATTAAACACAGTAATCGCGTAGATTATGCAAATTATATCTAAGCATGTATCTAAGCATCTAAAGACAGCAACATTGTAACAACATGAATGCAACCTGATCTTAAGTCAGAATGTTTGTTCAGTCGTCTAAGACTTGTTTTACAGAATACAGGCAACTATTTAGCAGCCACACTGTTGCCATAAAGTAGCCCGTCTGCTTCTCCAGTAAACTTGATTATGCACTAACAATAAAATAAGTCGGTCAGTTCCACCCACGGTTTCTCTTATTGGATAAGACATTGTATCGATCTTTCTGCTTAAAATGCGTAAATCAATATCTATACTATTAATAAAGCTGTAGAGTTTGTTTGATTTTTGTTTGTTTGTTTGAACACGCTAATCTCTGGAACTACCAGTCGGATTTGAAAAAATCTTTCTAGATTTGATAGCCCAATTCTTAGCTTCTCAGCTATTTAACATCACCCTAGGACTTTTAGGAGCCTAGTAAAAAGAAAGAAAGAACGATCAGCGAAATCGAAGTATTAGCACGGGCAGGCGATGCGAAGCGACGACGGGTGGATGGAGGAAAAAGAAAATTCACGCGAATGAAGTCGCGGGAAGAAGCTAGTAAAGCTATGAATAAATTATATAAATGAATATGTTGCTTATACCTGTGTGTTTCTTTTACCTGTGGATCGCAAGCTTTTGAGAATAGGCGTAGTTTTTAGTGACAATAAGCGTGCGACATTTTATGTTTATACGTTGTTTCGTTTTGTCACATTTTAGAATGAGTTTGTAAGTATTATGTTGAAGATGTTTTACTTTAAGCTTGCCCCAATGATACCTATACATAGAATTATTGCCGTATAATGTTACACTTTCTGTGTTTATCTTGGACATTACAGACTTCGGTGAAGGAAAATCATCATGAAGAAACCTGGACTTATCTAAACTAATATTATGAATAAAAGAGAAAAGATTTGATTTTTTGTATGTGTGCAGTTTGTTACGCTTTCACGCTAAAACGACTAAACGGATTTGTATGAAATTTGACACATGGGCAGATTATGACCTGCAGTGCGATTCTGTAACCATCTCACCGTGAAAACTTAGGTGAAGTGAGCGTGGAGTGAGCTGTCAGTGTCATCCTGATGTTAGGGATTGCCCCTATTAATAGCTCACTTCACCTAAGTTATCACGGTGAGATTTTTACAGAATCGACCGGCTGGACTAGGACATACAATACTTTTTATCTCGATATTCCCACGGAATCGAGACTTATGCGGTGGTAACAACGATGGGGCGTCGCTACTTGTTAATATAAGTCTATTATCGCCAACTATCTTGAGCAAGCGTGATGATCAACGCTTGTGCCTTCTCTGTTTGAGAAGATGCCTTTGGTCTGCAGTAGAACAATAATAGGTTGGTATTATTATAATGTTATTCTGTTCGGCTTAGGCATGTTTTGTTGACAATACTTGTCACAAAGAACTGTCATATTTCTATTAAAATGTGCCCATTAATAATTCAATTTCAAGTGTCAGTGTTAATATTTTAATCATGAATCAAGCCTGACGCTGTAAATAAATTTATTAGTTTATGTGTTGTAATTGAGGTTATGATATCAATATGGATTATCCGTTTCTGACCATAAGTTGCGTATCCCACGATATCGTTAGTCATTATTGTCACAGTCACCACGGTAGGTGCCCATTGGCTATCATGATAGCTAGTAAACGGATCGAAACATGTTTTGACGCTCGAGGATAAGTTTTGAAACTGGAACAGCTCGTTTGAAACAAAACGGATTTGTTTGTTTTCGTCGGTTTATTTGATACATCAGGGGTGCTACACATCTGATCGGGTCGGCACATTCGATTCGTATGTACATTTGTTGAAAAACAAAGCTGACCCGAAGCAATTACAACACATATTCGGCTTTCATGCGGCTCGTGCTGATCGTCAATCGCCGTTCGGCATCTACCATCTTTTAATCGGACGGCTCGGCACATTTCGACCTAATCTGAGCGACTTTAAATATATCGCACCCTCGGTGCGACACTGTCACTTTTGTAAAAATGTAGTTTTTCAGGAGAAGCATTTAAAACTTTGACATCTCACAAAACAATGACTTAAGAATAGGTATATAGATGAGATGAACAGCTTATACTACAACGTCAACTTTTAACTTTACTTTTGGATAAATTATATTAATCACTTTATATTGTAAAAAATATATTATAATATTTAACTCATTTTTGCATTTTTTGCAAAAGTGACAGTGTCGCACTGAGGGTGCGATATGTAGGTATTCAATTTTGCAACCCATGCCGACCCGAACAAATGTGCCGCATGCCTAATATTTTGCTTTTTTTAGTCCTTCCCTTATTAATTTTTGTATAGATTAGGTAATTAGTTAATTTACATACCAGCATATTATATATTGTTTCTCAAAGTGGTGCAATACTTCTATAACCATAGAGCGTTACGTCATGACAGAACAGGTGGACCACTCTTCTAAAATTACTGTAACCTGTTATGGAAAGTTTTCTCAGATTTACGAGTATATTTATATATCTGAAGTTTTAGATCTAAAATTTTAGATACCATCTTTACCTATGTCATACTTATTTGACTTCTTGTTTATATCTGACATAACACTCCGCCTGTAATCCTATTTGAGTTAGATGAAGAGTAGGTACCTATATTACACCTAGATATTTCGTCAGTTATTTTTAAGTTCCTTAATATAGTGGGCGAGTCTATTGCCATCAATCGGGCGCAAATCTAGACATCGGACTGCTACTGAGAAATTCCTGATAAAAAACCCAATAAAAATTTGTCTGACCTGTGAATCAAACTTACGACCTCATGCTCAACAGTAACGCTAGTGACCACTAGACCAACGAGGCATCCTTTCTAAACATACTTGATTATTGCCAAATGTTCTTGTTATTTTATTTTATTCTCACTTTATTGCTTATACTTAGTACCTAATTGTACGTGATAAAGAGAACAGTTTGTATTTAAAGTCAATAAACTTTAAATCGTTAAATTCTTATCCCGTCATCAAAATGTACGGAACATTTTTAACCGATTAAAAAAGAAGGTTCTGTATTCGACCCGTATGTATGTTATGTATATTTGTATGTTCGCGATTTTTTCAAAAACGAATGAACCGATTTTGATGTTTCTTTCTCTAAAATGATCTACATACTTTCAGGAAGGTTTTATTAAAATAATACATTAGGTAATAATTCTTATGTACGAAGTTACCTATATGCATAAATGTACTGCATCTCCAGTAATTCTTTTCCACTTTACATAGCAAGTAGTGTTAACTGAATTTGTGTGAAGTAGGCACAACTAAAAAGTGAAAAATAAACACTTTTTTACAAAAAAAACAACCGACTTAAAAAAAAAAACATTACACAGTGAAAAATACCTTTAAAATCGGAAGTCGTTGTCAAAAACGAAAATGAAATTGTAAAAGATTATTATTTCCATCTATTATTATATCCCAATGACACCGACTTCCGAAATCAAAGTTGTTTTTCACTTAGTAGTGATTATTTTATAAATTTTTTGTTTTTTTTTTTTTTGTAATAATCAAATTATGTTTTAATCACTATTTTCAAAAGTAGTTTGAAAATCGGCCATCATTGTACAAAGCTTTTAATAAACAAAACAGTGAAGCCACTTTTAATCTATCACGTCTAATAATAATGTGATGAGCTTTATCTCAACGTGCCTCAGATGATAGTAAGTGTCGAGACACTCCCCGTAACCACTGATATTATGACGGACAGATGGGCAGAGGGCACTACTATGGAAACTCGATTGTTATTCGCTTATTGATAATTAAAAAAAAACGTATTAATTCGAGGAAAAGTAGTCACTTTTCCTCGAACTAATACGTTACTACGTACGTTCTTTGAAGCACGTAAAGTCTTACGTGCTTCAAAGTACCTAATAGTAATTTGAACTAAGTGCATCATGTAGAAGCAGTGGTGGTTCAGTGGTAGCGGCTCGGACTTACGAGCTGTGCGGCCGTGGGTTCGAACCCAGACAGCGCGCATACTACGTGCCACCTCTTTGAGTCAGAAACCAAGAAGGGCTGAGGCATGTTTCAAATGTAGAATGAGTAATATCTGCGTAATAGAAAAATTCAAGAATGAAGATTTTTCATGAAGCTATCGGCCAGATACCTAAGTTAACTGGAACTTATTCAAAGGTAGTGAAAGAATCCGTAGAAAGTCATCAACTTTGGCTATGTCTTAACATATTGTTTATGTTAATATTCTGATTTCGTTTATCTGCCGATCTGACATTAATAAATTAATTTATTTAGAGCCGTGCGGATTGTTTCCTAATCTAAAAATCTATTAGAACTAAACAGCAACATTAATAAACATAAAAGGAGTTTATCTAAAACTTTCACATTTTGATTTTAATCCTCGATTCGAAAGTAGCTTTTAAAAGTAAATTTTAATTTCACCGGACACTTCACATTTAAACTGTATAATTTATTTACAAATCGTTTATTATACAAATAATTATTGTCAAATGATTTAGTTTTTTTTTTACTTTTACTGACATATTTTTGGGTAACAACTACCGGGTGTAAGCATTATAGTTTTTGATGATGTTGTATAATTTGTCTATGTTCCGCATATGGCCGAAATGATGATAATATTTCAAATTATTTTTCGGAATTTGATTTTAATTTCGGATTCTCTATAATATCTGCAATTGGAGTTCCTAAAGCTATTTTATTATAAAATTATTCTTTAAAACATGAAAATTACAGTAGCTTTCATAAACAATTATCTCACATCCACAATTTTTTTGTAACTTCTCACATTTTTTTTTACCTTAGCTCAATTTTGAAAAACTGAGGTCATAGGCATTTGTAAAAGCTTAATTTTACTTTAGATTTGAGGAAGGGTCGTCTTAATAAAAATATTTAATTTTAGTCAAAATAAACATGTAGGTACGAATTTAATAGAGACACTGATTCCAAATTCATCTTATAATAATAATATATCATTTATTTCGGATTCTCGCACATCCATAATATTGTTAGTAGCATAAACTAAGTTATTAGGTATTGTAGCGGTATCTACAACGCCACATGCGAACAATGCGTCATATTGACGTCACGAAATTCTGCATCTCGCAAGCAGAGTTTACCGCGCAACTAGCATAGATACAACGGCCCGACATGAATCATTGGGGAGTTGCCCGCCAGACACAATACCCATCTGGTCGGAGGATTCTCCCTTTACTATAGAGTATGAGTGAACTTTACACCCTGTTCCTCATACCTCTATAGTATAAAGAAAAAATTAAATAGTAATTAATGAGGAACAATTTATTTATCTATTTATTTCAGGCATCAAGGCCCATATCAACACATACAATACAATAATAATATAACTTAAAAATACTATAAATATATACACTTTTATAACTGCACTAAAAAACTAACACACACGAAGTGTCTGCGTCGTGTTTCGCTGACTGGTGTCATGTAGCCGGCCACGAAACCGGCGGTACACAACACCCTGCGGCCAGAATGGATCAGGACCGTACTACTCACACATGTAGCTTTGTCGAATCCTCCATTAACGAGCAATCCACATCCATTCTCCCTGCAATAAGCTGCAGGAAGCTATTGCTTATAAAACTCACTCCCAAACCCAATCCTTTGTCTACAACACTTAGTAGCCCCCATTATCACGTCAAGGTCAACTTAGAACGACAGATGCACGCACATAACTATGATTGAGATATTGTTTCCCACGACTATGATTACTGCCCGAATGCCCGGGCAATGCTGAGCAAAGATTGCTCGTGGCAGTTATTTTGAATTAGACTTAAATGAAGTGAGCATTTTAGTAATGATAGTTTGTTTGTTCTATTGCTGATGAGTTATGGGTAATTGTTTTGTTGTTAATTAGGGTAATTGTTTTTTGTTCATTTATCAGGAAGAAATCGCTCTTTATTAACTGTAGTTTTGTGAAATGCATTTTGAGTAAGTTTGTTTCAGCCTTCTATTTAGAGGTCAGATAGAAAACGCTAACCTCGTCTAGTTTTTAAAATATGATTCACGTGTAAAAGTGTTTGCACAAACCTACTTAGGGCCGATTTTTCCAACGCCAGATAACTTTATCCGAGGAATAATATTGAATTTTTGACAGTTCCTCCATACAAAATCGGTCAGATGTCAATTTTATTCCACGAATAAAAATTATCTGTCGATTTTAAAATCAGCCCTTACAGAAATAAAATCATTTATCATTAGGTTGTTAAGCTCAATTTATGAACAGCGGCGTCCTCTGGTGCTCTAATTAATAACGTTCACTGATCATTGATCTGTTAGCTATTGGAAATATAAACATAGAAACACGCCTATTTTTCCTTGGAGGGTTTTCTCTATTTAGTCGGTCCCTCATGTCTGAGGATCGTGGTGAGCTTCGCAGTTGCATCTGAAGCGGATGATCCGTCTTCACCAGTTTCTGTCCAGCGCATCCCTTACCACCGTGTAGAATTTAGAGGACGATGATTCCTTCACCTGATCGGTCCATCGTGTTGGTGAACGACCGCGCGATCGTTTGCTTTCGGTGTTCCCAATCACAATCAATTTTTCCAAACTTTCATCGGCTCTGCGTACTATGTGGCCGGAATTGGAGAGAATGCGTTGTTGACATATGGTCGACAAGCGGGTTTTTATTCGAAGCTGGGTTAAGATCGACGCGTTTGGCAGTCCACGGAATTTTCAACATTAATCTCCAGCACCACATCACAACTCTCTCCTTGGAGGGTAAAGCAGAGATTTACCAAAGTACACCTACATTTCGCAAGTCCCATGCAATAGGGTCCGAGCCTATGGCCACCAATTGGCCACAAATCCAGACACTATTACTATTCTGTGACTATACTGCTACTCAGAATTGATAATCGTAAAACCTAATAACACTTTTGCCCGAACTGGGAATCGAACACAGGGCAAGACAGTAATCAATGGTGGCGATAAACCTATAGAGATAATTAAACCATATTTTTCGCTAATAAGCCGGTGAGTCTTGTTTCTATATCTGCTTTAGCTTTTTACTTAATGCATATGAAAGTATAACGACTTTAAAATTGTTTGCCTGTCTATCTGTCCGTTTGTTTATTCCAGCTAATATCTGAAACATTCAGACCGATTTTGACCAGAGTTTCACTGGGAGATAGCTGATGTTATACGGAGTAACTTAGGTTCCTTTACTTTTGTTTTAGAAAAATTATTAGGGTTCCGCGCAAAAATATTCAAACCTTACGTGGGTGAAGGCGCGGGCAGAAGCTAAATTATAAAAGTAGGTAATTAGAATGTCATTAATTTCACCTATAAAAACACGTTACAATTAGAACCGTTACTAGATAAAAAACAACCTCATCTGGAGTGCAAAGTTCGTCCATCACTGACAAACTGTCTGACTTTGTATTTACACGCAGTAGGGCGCCCGCGCAACAATTAACGTTGCTCCGTGTAATGATGCACTGTCTGTAACATACAATCATTCTTGAGACTTCTGTAAGTACCTACTTATCTTTTATACAAATTTAATGTAAAAAAAAACCTTAATTCGTGAATATTCTTTATCTAGTGAAAATAAGCATTTATAAGTCACAGTCAGTTCACAGTCTTCATGCATAACCATTATTATTATTATCTCCTTTATTTCATTATATACATATAAATTATATTTTTAAATATTAAGATATAAAAAATATAAAAACATTTAAAAATATAAAAAATAGTAGCCCACCGGTATCGGGAACAGGGTCCAAGCTACCGGCGGTCAGGGCTCCAGAGAGAGGAACCTCCTAACAATGCGGGCCGTGTCCAGAAGTACCGCCCTCTGAATCAAGCCCTTGATCCAGCTGCCCAACGAGAGTCTCCTTAGGTGTTGGTCGAGGCTCTTGGCTATTAGCCCATTGGCTGTCACGACTATCGGCACAATGATCGCTGAATCCACATCCCACATGTCGACAACCTCGTGAGCCAAGTCAAGATACTTGATTTGTTTATCTTTCTCGGTTTTCACGAGGTTCTCATCATGCGGAACGGCTATGTCAACAATCATTGCGCGCCGCTCTGATCGATCCACCACCACTATATCAGGCTTATTGGCAACAATAGTCCTGTCAGTGATGATGGATCGATCCCAGTACAATGTGATATTACCATTTTCGAGAACTGGGTCGGGCACATACCTATAGTACGGCACTTCCGATTCCACAAGGTTGTATTTCAAAGCAAGTTGCTGATGGATTATCCTGGCTACAAGGTTGTGTCTATGTTTTTTTCATTATTATTATTATTATTATGGGCCAGTTATGTCCCACTGCAGGGCAAAGGCCTCCCTAACCATAATCAGCTTATAATAATGTTCCCACTGCTGGGCCACAGGCCTCATCTCTATGAAAGGGGCCGTAATCTACCACGCGGGCCCAATGCGGTGGATGTCACATGTCTTGGAATTTTTTGTTCTAAAACATGCCGGTTTCCTCACGATGTTTTTTTTCACCGTTTTGATAGCAGTGGTGATGAAATTAAATACACAAAGTAAAGTGCCTGACTGGGTTCGAACTCACGACCTATACAGTCAGATCAGTCATGACTACACTAGTGTAGTTATGGCTCATCATCATTTCTAAGTTACTATAATGTTAGGTTAGTATACAGGGTGTCCCTAGAAGTATGGATCAAATCAAATAGGGGCGTGAGCAAAGTCATTTCCAAACTTTTTGATCCTGAGAATGTTGGTGAATTTAATTACGGTTCAAAAGTTATGACCAACTTTTGTTATTTTCAATCACTTTGCATAGTGCTCAAAGAACAAAATAATTTAAAAAAAACTACCAGGGACTGTCAATTTAAGTTTTTTAGACAGCCCTGATAGTTTTTTTCTTTGAGCACTATCCGAAACGATTGAAAAAAATTGGTCACAACTTTTGAACCGTAAAATAATTCTCAATCTTCAATCATTCTCAGGACCAGAAAGTTTGGAAATGACCTTGCCCACGCCCCTATTCGAATTGATCCATACTTACATGGACATTCTGTATAGTGACCTCTTCTTTTTTTTTGTGGATGGGAAATCATCAAATGACCTCTCGCGCTCTGGGTGGAGCAGAAGGGAGTGTCAGACTCTTACTGACTAAAATCCACCCGTGTTCCTTCCTTAGCCCTTTATGTTCCGGGGCAGCGGTAGCCCTTTCGGACAATCCCGCTGAGGATAGTGACCTCTGCGCTGCTACCGATGACGCTGTAGACGTGGCGAAGTTTTGGTCAACCAAATTCGAGATTCTGTCGTGCCAGTGACAGGCAGAAAAAAAAGAAGTTACTAGAATTAAAGTATTTGGCAGCTCTTGTACTTACACCAGGCTGAAATTATGTAAAAGTGCTCCCAAACTAAACGCTTCAGTTCGTTAAGTGGTTTTTTCGTACGATACCATAGAAAAGTATGGAAGAAAAAAACATGTGGCGTCGACCTCAAATAAATTGGTATAAGGGCAGAGAATGATGATACAGTATTTATAATTAATTTGTGGAAGAATATAAACAATAGGTAGGTAAAGTAAGACGGAACATTTTCCAATAATTGAATCACAAAAACTCGAAAGAAAAAGTAGAATGTAAGGATCGTAGTAGGTGTTCTGTAGTTTCTGCCTGTCTCTATGGAAGGTAGGCGTGAGTTTATGTATGTGTAACAAACAATACATAATGAAACTGCGCAGCACAAACAAATCAGTCATACTCAATACCATATTGCAAATTCACACGAGTCACCTTTTACGTATCTTACATATAAATAATAGAAATACAAAGATTACTGATATGGCGTAGATAATCACAATGTTTCCGCAGCCGTTGTACACAATGGCCCATTATGAACAATTACAAACGTAATCCTTATACCAATAGGTATGCAATGAATATTTACAATAGATTTAGTCACGATTTCGAATAAGTTATTCAATAATAACGTAAGTAAATTTTACTCCAAGGGCCCAAGTCTGCTATTTTTATAAATTCGTCATTCCAACACAATCCCATTGTCATTTTGCTAAAAGTTCGTAGTCTGCTAAATTCATAATGGTCGATCATTGGTCGGTCTATGGCCTGAGAAAAACTACTACTAAACATGCTAGATTTCATTTAATATATATTTTTACAAATTACGTATTAGTGTTAGTATATGTCACGTCATGTCTTCGAATTGTTTGTTCTAGGACATGCCAGTTTCCTCACGATGTTTTCCTTTACCGCTTTGAAACTGTAGTGATGACATTATTTACACAAAGTAAAGAGCCTGTCTAGGTTCGAACCCTCGACCTCGACTCGTAAATCGGGGCCGTTATCGCTGGCCCACCACTGTTCAATTAATTATGGCATCGGATAAAAACCCAATAGAAATACTTTCAATGCAAGGTTTTCATCATCTCATTGATTTTAAAGGTAAAAGTCCGAGATGGGCGGCAGTCTGCAACCGCAGGCGACACTGCGGCTAGCGGCTGCGGTTGATCGCAGTGCTGCCTGCGGTCGCGGTTGCTTCTATTCCAAGCGCGGCGGTATGCCGCGGCTGCACAATGCATGAAAACATGCCTTAGTCACTCCAGTACCTTCGTGCGAGACAGAATTTCGGACAACGCCACCGATAGTTTACTAATGTGTATTTTGTTAGAAGAGAAAGATGATGACAACTTGTTGTTATAATATGCAAAAAAAAAAAAGAAAAGCAAGATCTTTTATTTAAATCGACATTTTTGTACATGTGAACTCTCTGCGGTTCGCGACACCACTGGCGCTGCAGTCCGCGCTGGCTGGCTGGCGCTGGCCGCAGTGTTGCCGCGCTCGGAATCAATTTCATAGAACTGTCGCTTGCAGTTTGCGGTCTGCAGCCCATCTCGGACCTGTATCTTTAATCGTCACTGCATCTTTTCCTTTCACACATTCTCAACAGTTATCATTCCAATGTTTACTCCATATTCTGCCATAACCATTTACACAACCCACCCATCTTTTCTTTACGTCATCAACATTAACATTTACAAAATCTATTATTAAATCACAATCACCACTTCCCCTTCACAGTATTTCGATAAAAAGCATAAATAAATTGCTCTTACATTTAATGTAACATGTAACTGCTTCGATTTAAGCAATGACATTGCCTCGAAAGTAGTTGAAAATGTTTATGTCTGCCTCTGACCCGACCTCTGCCTTGTAATAAGTAACTTTTGTCGTATCTTTACTGTAGTAGGTGCTTTATGATTTTTCTATGCTAATCGATAGGATAATGTTGAATGCTATTTGGGGAATGGCCGATCAAGGAGCTGACCGAGAGAATGTTGGACCGTTTAACTTGTAGGCAAGTGTAATCTCTATTTAATAACATTAACAACAGTTGAACCGAAGATCTGGGAAACATCTGGTATGTAAATATATAGTCACCCATCCACCGACCAACCGTGGCAAGCGTAGCTTAACCTGATCGATCGACCCGTGCGACTGTTATTCCTTAGTCAAACCCCCTCTTTCCTACACATGCAGTAATTCTAATAATACCATTAACAAGTCTTGTACCAAATAAACGTTAACCGTCGTTTCTAATACTTTCAAGTGAAATAATGACCGCGTTATAACTTTGTAGTTAAGATTCCGGATACAGAGGTCGCGGGTTCAATTCACGGTTGAATCAAAATGTTGGTCACAAGGTGATGGTGAGTAGTGTAACAGGTCAGTAAGTAGGTTTTTAACATGTTTCAATGTAATGTAGACTAGTTATAAATTGTAAGCTGTTGTGTAAGAAATAAATTAAAGCTAATAAAGGATTCAAAGAGATTATAAGATTTATAAATTCAGGAAAATTTATTATTTAACAAATTGACTACCAACAGCTAATTGTCCTTAGGTAATTGGGTATGTAAAGTTTTTTCAGGTATTTTTTTTATATTTTTAATTTATAGATTTAGTTATTTTATGCAACTAATTTCAAAATTTTGGTTTTCTAAGCAGCCATTAATTTTAAATAAATTTTCTAAATTCTGCTTCAAAAGTAGGCTGAAGAGTTCAATATCTATGCCACGTATAACACAGTAATAAAAATTCTAAATTTGACGTTTTTTGCTTGACATCAGAAACTTCAAGCATGACACTAGACAGTTTTAGAGGTGGGAATGATCGACATAATCGATTGAACATTTACTTGATACAGTTATTAATTTTGTATAGGGATAAGTGGAAGGAGGGAAGGGAGGCCTTGGCCCTGCAGTGGGACAGAAATGACTGATAATTAATAATTAAATTAAATAATAGGTATTATTAATATGTCACTATCAAAATCAAACCAATAACGAGTAGCTACAGTACCTAGTTATATTTGCAAGTTTGCAACACCATTTGTGGTTACAAAATAGTTCGAATGATTTTATACTTAATATATTATTATTTAAAGGGAATGCATTTTATTTAAGCTATCATTATAATGATTGATTAACGATAGTTCAGAATTCGGGATTTAGATTTTATGTGTGAATAGATTTTCAATGTTTGATTTGAATCGATTCAAAGGCCGAAATTTTCGCACGACTACATTACATACCTATATTAATAAGGTCATCCCTATAGTTGACATTATATGACTTTAACTTTTTATCATATGATGAGAGGAGGCACCGAAAGTATTCTCAATCTGCTTACTTGTGACGTCATTTGGAGGTCAAATGAAAGTCAAGTGGTATTAAGTGTTTATGTTAAAATAAACTCCATCTTATAATTTTAAGCCTAAAAATAGAAAAATTCAGTTAAGAAACCTTAAATCTCGAAATGGTTTGGGAATCAGCGTAGGATTTTTTTTCTTTACATACCGAATTGGGCTATAACATGGCAAATTGACGTAAAATGTCAATCCGATAAACAAATAATTTCCCTGACCGTACTTATTAGAAACTAGCTTCTGCCCGCGGCTTCGCCCGCGTGGATGTCGGACATTTCGAGGGTTTTAATTTTTTTCCAGTGAAAGTCCCGTCAAAATTGGTCCAGCCGTTTCGGAGATTAGACGGAACAGTCATAATTTAAAAAAAAATATATAAGTACCGAATATACTTTTAAATGCATTTATTAAAAAGCTGTTATTTTGACACTTCAATTTTATTTAATTATATAGACAAATGAAAAATTTATAGCAAGAAAGAAGACTATATATCAATACCTTAGAAAATTTTAGGCGGCAGCTGTTAGCTAAAGAGGCATAGTAATAATTATTACCGTGACCTAAATCGGTCGAGGAGGCCAATCTGAACGTAGATTAGCCAGGTACAGTCGAGTTCATTAATATATTGGCAGTGACAAAGTTTCAAAATATTATAAACGTTAAAATGATCATCATTTTAACGCTTTTATTATTTTGAAACTTTAATTGTATGTTAACATTTTATTTATGTCTAAGTTTGTATATAACTATTGACCATTTTAACGCTTAATAATATTTTGAAACTTTGTCACTGCCAATATATCAATGAACTCGACTGTACGCAGTAGATATTATAGTGCACAAGTGTGCGCGCAGACACAGGTGCACTCTCTATTCCTTTACTCTCATAGTCCGATGGGACAGCAATCCGACACGACCGGAGAGAGATCAGAGGGGCAATTCTCGTAATTTTTAAGAACATTCACAGTCTGATCTCAGTCTCAATCTGTCAAAAACACCTCAAATTTCCCTACATTTTGACAAGTTTTTGACATTTGTTTGTCGCTGAGATGAGACTGTGACTAGATTTTGAATGTTTTAAATTACGAGAATTGGCCTACTGGTGCAAGACCACCGGCTTTACGTGCTTTCCGAGACACGGGGGGTATTAAACCACCAACTTCCAAACTCCAGACGGTTACTAAGAAATTTTTAATGGAAAACTCAATAACACTTTGTTCGACCCGAACATCGAACCCAGGACCCCACTCTCAGCAGTCGCGCTTGCAACCACGAGACCAACGGGGCCACCAAAGAGGCATAGTACCTATAGGATAGATACTGTGCTCTCGAATCACATTTGTTTGATCCCAACTCGTTTTTTCCCACCATAATCATTCGTAATCTAGATGTGTTATTTATTACAGCCGTTTGACATAAAATTCTGCTTTGCTATTTATTAGAATTTATCGATATAATTATAAAACCTTAGAAATCTAAAGGGGGAAAACCTATTTCTTAAAGATTTATTTTATATTTCAATACATAACAATCTTCGGAACATTGCGGTCCTGACTTCATTTAATCAATATCGAGTTACATCAAGTATTGTTGCTGTTATTATTCTGTACCAAATAAGCAGTGCCCACTAAAATAACAATAATATGAATATCTAACAATACTAGGATAGCTAATATAGATAAACGAACTCGGATCAACATCCTTATTGTAATAAGGATGTTGATCCGAGTTCGTTTATCTATTTCATGATTAAACGTAGAGTTAGACGAGTTAGAGCGGTTCCGCACTACATCCGATCCGAGTCCGAATTAAAGATCCGACTTCAATCCCAATTGGGAATGTTCTAAATTCGGAAGGACGGAGTTCGGATCTAGTGCGCAAACTCTCATACAAATAGGACTACGGTCACTTCGGACCGACATTTCTCGGCTCGGATCGGATGTAGTTCGGAACCACTCTTAAGCAAAGCTAAAGAAAAACTCGGGGGGTAAGTTTGACTAACTATTTTCTTTAACTCAGCCTATCGTCGTCCACTGCTGGATATAGACCTCTCCCAGGCTGCACCACAACACCTTGTCCTCCGCCTTCCACATCCAGTCAGTTCCACCTTTCTAACGTCGTCGGTCGTCCTTACTACGTTTGCCGATACGCCTTTTCCACGGTTTTTTTTTTATTACGTAAACAGAGACAAATTATTACACCAGCCATATCTTTTCTAATGCAAAGCAAAAAAACTATTTTTAAACAGCAGTAAATTAACAAAGAATAACGATCTTACTTAATTATTTTGAACTCACAAAAGTTACTTTTAACCTGTCAGTAGAGTTCTATTTAAAAGCAAATTAGCATTTTTAGATTTCCTATCAAGTTACGCCATGTTTTTATAATTCAAGGCCTTATTATGCCTACAAAGAAAAAAATCTATAAGTTTTAATACAAAATGATGGGTCATAAAAATCGAAAATATGCACCTGTAAAAATCTAGCCTAATTAATATTTTATTTCTTCTGCTGCCACTTCAAACACGTTATAATTTAAAAAGCTCGTAACTCATATTAATCGCAGCTATTAAAACATAAAAAAATACAACCGAATTGAGAACCTCCTCCTTTTATGAAGTAAAAATTGTAGTTTTTTAGACAAACGACAGTACTTTGACCTTTGCACGCACTGACCTAAATCATATTCTACCACTACGAACTTTGTTTTAGCATTTATCCCAAAAAAATTTAAATGTAAAATAATAAAAACGGATAGGACTTTCAAGTAACAAAACGGCACGCCACGCATAACACCGAAAATTTTAGTAGAACGTTGACCGTTGGAGAGTGTTTTCTTAAAACACTTTCAAGCAATTTTCTACAAAACTATATGAGCAAAAAAAAAAATCTAAAGGTTAGCAAAAAAAAACCGTATCACAAAATAAGTCATACAAATTCAGTCTGTATTCGTTTACGCCGCACTAGGCCACCCGACTCGTAAGTTACAGTCGACACGGCGACACTTGACGATTAAGGTAGGTTTTACAAACTAAGTAACAATAAAAACAGGTGAAACATTTATTATTATTTTTACATTATATTATGTGGACTTAAATAGGTAACACTTTCGACACACTTCATCGCTTTTATTAGTGTTATCCGACAAAAGAGCTAAAGACCCTTAGCTCTTTTAAGCCGTGTTTGACACAACTAAACCAGCAAAAAAAAAAAACATCTAAACACCAACAGAAAAAAGAACCGTAAGTATCACAAAATAAGTCATACAAATTCAGTCCGCATTCGTCTACCCCGCACTAAGCCACCCAACTCATAAGTTACAGTCGACACCGCGTCACTCGACGATCAAAGTAGGTTTTGCAAACTAGTTACTTATAAAAACAGATGAAATGTTTGTTATTATTCCTAATAATAATAAGCATTTCATCTGTTTTTAATATTATGTGGACTTAGATAGGAAACACGAGCGCCACCACACTCCACTGCTTTTATTAAATTTAAGCAATTAAAGAAAAAAGCTACTTTTTCCTCTATTCTCTCTTAAACCATGTTTTACACAATTAAACCAGTAAAAAAAAATGTTTAAACAACCAAAAAAAAAAAAACCGTATCACAAAATAAGTCATACAAATTCAGTCCGCATTCGTCTACCCCGCACTAAGGGGTTAGCACTGATTCCCCCCGTTCTTGTTTCCACACAAACTTCTTTTCCATAGAAAAACAGATGAAGTGCTTCTTATTATTTCTACATAATATTATTATGTGGACTCATTAGGGAACACGAACGCCCGCCACACTCTACCGCTTATATTAGACTTAAGAAATTACAGAAAAAAAGTTACTTAGCTAGTTTTTCCCTCTGTCCTATCCCTTACGCCTTATTTTACATAATTAAACCACCAGAAAAAAACACATCTAAACACAAAAAAAACCGTATCACAAAATAAGTCATACAAATTCAGCCCGCATTCGTCTACCCCGCACTAAGCCACCCGTCTCGTAAGTTACAGTCGACACCGCGTCACTCGACGATCAAGGTAGGTTTTGCAAGAAATCCGAAGTGGACGCACCGCCTTATACGGCTAGGTAGACGATCTAAAAAGTGGAACGCAGCCTGTCTAAGAGCGTACTATTGTGAGAATATTTATTGTCCTGATGATAATTGTTTTTAGCTTCGAAAGTTGCGGTAACTGGAAATGTTGGAGTTGGAAGCTTCTTGTTATAAGTGCGTGCGGTTTTCTTGGAGAGAGTTTTAGGAATTTATATATATTTTTCTAATTAAGTATCTGCAATAAATAAATAATAATTAGCTGGCGTAACTTAACAGAGACTATTTATTGAAGATAAAACAAAAATCTTAACATACAATATTGATTGGTTGGTTCAACGGCCGCTGGGTATACCTAACTTGAATTTATGAGTTTAGTATTATATTTTGTTTTATCCTATTTAGATATCGATACAAATCACGCTTGTGAAGTTTCGCTAGCTTATTTAATTTGACCATGTAGCGAGGATAAAAAATTCTACCACATATTATGAGATATGGTATCTACCCGGCGTTACTTTAAAAAACTTTAAAGTAACATTAACTATGTGAAAAAAATATGAAAATAAAGTTACATACTTATTATCACATCACTACACCACATATGATTAGAGGCAAAAGGAACCTGAAGAAGAATAAAGATAGTTGTAAGGTATAATCCTGAAAAAAAAAAACTATAAACTTGAAAGTCGGGCACACTTGTATGCACTTCACCTGGCAATACAGGATCTCTTACTCAAAAGCTTATAACGGTAAATAATCCAACAAAAAGCCTAAGAAGTTACAATAACAATAATAGATTGAGAGAGTAAGTATCTCCATTAAAAGTTCTCGTAAACCTGCAAATGACTGCACACATCTTGAAATTCACATCTCGTCTATAATTCACAATAATACATTTGCAGTAGTTAAAAAACGTCATTATGAACCATCAATGAGCAGGTAAAATAGTAGAATACACTTACACTGGAGTGCAATAATAACTGACACACAGTAATCCAGGACAAAAAGTTAATGAGTTGAGGTGATCCATCATATAAGGCGGGGCGGTAGCGAGGCGAAGTTATCGCTGAAGTTGTCAAATGTCGGGCTTGAAAATGGAACGGAGACATATTCGATATTTTTTTTTAGGTATATTTATGATTTTTATTGCCAGTATTATTTTTGGTGTTTGGAAGGATTTATAGATTAACATGTAACATTTTCATTTCAAAAATGTATTTATTTTACCGTTATTTCTTCTCAAGGTTCTATGTAAATATTGACTGAAGATTTCACTTCCTAATTATATTGTAAGAATCCTCATTGCCATCATAGTACTGTCTTCCCATAAGTTTAAAAAGGGGCTTAGCAATCGATATCAATGTTTTATTACTAGCTACGATTAGCTAGACGCTTAAATCACCGCATTAAAAAAATCAAAATAGTTTATATACCTACAATAGTTTGAAAATCAAACTCTAAGCTAAGAAATCTTTTAAATAGAAACAGCTTACATAAGACACGCATTGTATCCTTACTAAATGAACGGTTAAGTACCTAACTAGTACTTAGTAAGATATATGACCAAGATAAAATAGTTACGAGTTATAAATTACAGCTCCTTCAGTAGTGGACGGTCAGCTTTAGGTCGCAGATGACACACACACATTAAGGCATTGATAGAGGGAAATGAGAAACAACGCGTCAGGTGAAAGGTTTGCTAGGAAACAATATTGCAAATACAATTTATTATAATAGAATTTATACAGCGATTTATGTACTGCAAACTAGATTTTAGTGAGCTTTGTCTGTGGGAACTTTCTTTGCGGTGATGTAACTGAGTTAAATGGAGATACGTAAATTTAAATGTGCGTCCGCGTAATCAATTTATCGGACCTCTTTTGTTGCATTTTACTTTCTGTAGGTCTATCGTATAACGTATTCCGGTTTTTTGAATCCTAACTTAACCTAATCACTATCAGCTTACTATGTTCCTACCACTGGGCCATAGGCCTCCTCTCGGTGAGAGGCTCTGGGCCGTAATCCACCACGCTGACTCAGTGTGAGTTGGTGGTTGTCACACATGAATTTGGATTTTCAGTTCTAGGACATGCCTGCATGTATGCATGCATGCATGTTTCCTTAAAATGTTTTTTATGGGTTTTCTTCGCATGGATTCCCATACGATAATATAGATGATAATATTATTATAGACACAGGAGCACTCTCTTCCCTTACACTCAAAGTCTGATGGGACGGCAATCCGACACGACCGGAGAGGGATCAGGCGCAGAACCAGTGCACAAAGGTATCACACTGCCAACTACCAAACCCCGGGCTGTTAGTAAAAAAATCCTGAGAAAAACCCGATAACACTTTGCCCGACGTGGATCGGTGGATTCCCACGTCGCGTCGGGCAAAGTGTTATCGGGTTTTTCCAGGACCTTACGCTCAGCAGTTGCACTAGTGACTTCGAAACCAACGGGGCAGTCAAAATCCCGTAATATGTCCAGCACGCGTAGCATAACCATCGTAAAAACGGAAACAACGGAAGACACAATGCCAGATTGTAGAAAGATTTCTAGGTACTTATGGAGAATGTCAAAAATTAATAAAAGAAATATCACTTAGTCTAGAAAGACCTATGTCTAGATTCTTCGTTAAGTAGTGATAGGAATGCTTCACCTGCTGATCATGCCTAGCATCATATTGATATGAAAATGTTTGATTTAAATGATATCGATTAGTTGCAAAGATAATAATTATCACTACCTAACAAAAATCATAAACGCAAAATTATCACAATCGAAACAAAAGCACACCACAGCAAAACAATAAAAATAACAACTAAAAACAAGAGAAAATAAACACAAATAAACTAAAAAACATTGGAACAGGAGCGGTGTTGCGTGCGCGCCGCGTTCCGTTTCGCACGAGAGGGGCCTCAACTTTTTGTAGCATCCCATAATCGAAGCAGTAAATTGAAACCTCCGTTCGATAATACACAGATTACAGTGTATTATTTGTAATCTATATTTATGTAACGTGTAATTTCTCAATTTTATTCAGTATGGATTTATTCGCGTTTATTTAATTTTATGAACAACAACAAAATAAAAGACTAACTCTAAAAATAAATACAAAAACAAAAGGATATTTAGGCTTCAAAGAACTCATCCGCATTGCTGTCATCTGGAAACGTGCCCAGAAGACTGGCAGTATTGCCACGTTAAATGGCAATGCTAATTCTTTGGTCAAAGAACGATCCAGCCCTCTGGTCACGTGAAGTGTCGATCAGCCGGCGAGAAATTTCCCTAATAAAATATATCTTTCTACCAGGAAATTGTTGGAAAGTTATAATTTAATAGAATTAAAAACCAATACCAGCTAAATAAAGAGAAATCTAAGTAACTAAATAAGATGAACTATGACATGAATTCATAAGGTAGATTTTACAAAATGATGCCAAAGATACAGTGCAACACAGATAACACAAAATTACTTTAAATATTTTAAAATATAAACTTTCTACTTCAGCCTTTCGCCGCCCAATGCTGAGTGGAGGCATCCTACAATGCACGCCACTCTTCTCTGTCTCTAGCCTTCCTAAGCCAGCAATCTTGACCAGGTCGTAGGTACAGCATTGTTCCACTCCATCTGCCATCTGTTCTACGCGCTATGTGGCCCGCCCATTCCACTTTCTTCGCGCAATCACCGTGGCTATGTCGATTCGTTTCGTTGTTCTTCGGATTTCCGAGTTCCTAATTCGGTCTCGAAGTGATATACCTAACATAGCACGCTTCATTGCTCTCTATAAACTTTATGACAAATTATTAGAAACCAGTACTTGAATGCTAAAAAAAGGGGCATCTAAATAGCTAAATAATATAGGTAAAGTCTATGTATTGATTACATTGAGTTCACAACATGAAACACAAATTAACAATAGCATTTGACAGCGTTTTTATATTGTGTGCCTTTTAGTCGGTGCTAAATAAAAGTATTTTCTATCTAACTAAACGCAAACAACACAAGACTAGGTACCTATTGCCGTGCTAAATATATATTATCCACCTGCCTGCTGAGCTGTGGAGCTAGTTAGTTTTCCCCTAGGCTTTAGGATATTTTGATAAAGCAATCTTTAAGGGGTCAGTTATTACCTAAGTTAATACTAATATGATTTGTGCGTCTATAATAACTAAATATTACACTACTAAATCATTTTAACGAAATAGGCTAACATTAACGACTATCTTTTACTATAGTACTTAAAATATATATTCTGAATTAGATCTAGATAATAATTTAGTTATATTATTGTGTGTAGTATTGTAAAAAGGAAAGGAAAACATTAAACTAGTCGGTCGCTTAACGTCCTGCGCATTCATGTCGGATTGTCAGCCAATCGAAGATATACTTCGCATAACTGCTGTACTGCGGAGCGAAATGGCATAAGTCTATCTAGTTCATTTTTGTAGACTGGGCGAGTTATCTCGTGTTCAAATTTTGTAAGTTTACGTAATTCGGGGTTAAATTATGTAATAGCCTCAGTAAGAAAGAAATCTTTTTTGCCTTTGATGAGCCTTCTCTCTTTTTTCTAGATAGTTAGATTCTTTATGAGGTAAGTAGATGTTTAGCCTAACAACTTTATTACATTTCATTTTGTTTTCCGCAGTGACTAGAATTTAACATGAAGAGTTTTTCATTCTGTAAATGAAATTATTCAGGGTTCGCATTTGCTTAATCATTATGAGTTTTTCTTCGGTTATATTAATTCTTACCTACCTATTGGTCTTATTCAAATGGCTCTTAAAATATCTGAATATCTAGAATACCTACAAGCTAGAAATTAAGTTAATTTCTATTCATAAATTTAAGACCTACTTATCTGTATCTGTATCTACCTACTTAGATGTTTAATCAGATTTTTTATACCACAAATTTTAAGACGAGCGCTAATGCTGCCGACAAATTGTCACGCAATTTGGCAGGTTTATGAAATGTGTACAACTCCAAAATAAATGCTTTAGGTATTTATTATTATTATATTAAACCAAAATGGCAAAATGACGGAACACAAATTATACACTCAGCTCTAAATCTGATCAAAATCAATAATTCGGCCAGTATCCAAATGGTGTAGATTTATAGAATGTAGAAATATCGCGCGGCCCAAAGTAACAAAATTTTATTTCTTAAAATAATGTGCTCGAATTTTAGTAGTGTCATAATTTACATAATTAATTGAAATCAGTTCGTAAATTTTGCATTAAATTGATATTAAGGTGAAGAGACACACATAAATTTTCAAATAATTGCTAAAGAACACAAATGAAAAAAAATACTGCGATGCCCATAAAAAATTCCATTAAATTAAACAATATCGGTTGAATTTGTTATCGAGCTGAAAAGCAGAAGATAAATCTAAATTTTAGTTTTCTTGTTGGCCCCACTTAATCCTAAGGCATTTAAATATAACTATTTATTTTGTTAACCATTGTTTTTTTGCTATCGTACGACACGGGATCTCCGGAATCTTTGGAGATAACACCTTTGTGAAAATACATAATTTGTGTTGTATGGAATACATAGAATCGCCTAAAAAGCCTTGTTTTTAACAAATTGATAGGTTTTTAGCATAATCAGCCTATAATGTTCCCACTTCTGGGATACAGACCGCCTCTCGATGAGAGGGAGTGGTTCATAAACCATCACGCTGGCCCAGTGCGGGTTGGTAGATGTCACAAATTTTGGTCTTAGGACATGCCGGATTCCTCAAGATGTTTTTCTTCACCGTTTTGAGCGCAGTGGTGATGAAATAGTTTACACAACGTAAAACGCCTGTCTGGGTTCGAACCTACAACCTGCAAGTCGTAAGTCACGGCCGTTACCAGTGAGCCACCACTACTCCCTTAGACCTGTCTATTTATTGATATCAAAATGTTCTGTTTTTATTAAAAGGTACTTTCTTTTCCCTCACAACAATCCTAAACACAAAACACTTTTACTTTATATCCTTTTATATATTTATCATAACGCTTGAAGTAAACATAACAATTATAGCCAATAATTGAAAATATGTTGCAATGTGTGAAATAGGCATGTGGTGTCCGTTATGCTCATGTTTAAAATAAAGAAACTTGAACATAAAGCTACACCTGTTGGTTACGTTCCATTCTGCAATACTTAAGACCATTAAGACCATCTCACACGGTACCTACATATTTTGTGTGGTAGGCACCAATACGATATTTTGTTGGTGAAAAATATTTTCTTGCTGAAGGGAATGCTAACATGTACTTATTTATAGTCAAATGAAGTAGGCCATTAAAAGACGCTTTTGAATCTCAAAAAATAATTGTAAAATCAAAATTTATATAGTAAAACTGAAATGACTGTTGTTTTTTATATTAATTGTTACTATAATGCAGCAGGTATTATTGCTTAAAACTCCCTTATTTATTTAATGCTATGCTCACAAGTAAAAACTGCAAAAAGGCGAATGCCATCGATAAAGGACACTTTTGACTGTGCATCAGCGCAGACAAAAGTGTTACTTATCATTGCAGTGGTTAAAAGATTAGTTAGATGCCAAAGTGACATCCATCGGTTGACATTACTATTTAGAAATGACGATCCATTTATTATAGCCAATAATGTGGTTTCTGTGATACTTACAATTTTTTCAAAACATTGAATTCCAGCAAGCTTAGCTAGCCAGTAATGGACAAAGTGTTGTGTGTGCGGGGTTTTATTTCCAAGATAACAAAAGTATGTGAATCAATACAGGTTGCAAGACACTTACGAGAAAGGCTACGGGCTAATGCAACTTAGTTCTCGTTGTTGACTCCCGCAGTTGTTATAAAAGTTAATTAATTAAAGATATTTTAATTATTACTTAGACATTTTTATTCTTTCAGAAATTGATTAAGACATTTTATTTTCTGTATATGTTAACTTCGTAAGATTTATCATAAGTTTAAAATGTTATAAGTACCATTGTTGGTTGTAATTAATTTTTTCATAGATATCAGTTATCTGACGATTAAACGACAAGGTTTCCTAATAACAATCTAGCTAGAAAGGTGCTAAAACAATCCCGGTTTCATATCAATCGGATCTCACGTTTTTCCATCAACGAAAAAATATTAAATCATAAATATTTCAAACATTGATAAGAAATAAAACTATGAAACCGTTTACGTACATTTAGAAACAAAATTAATGACCCAATAAAAAATAACATCGAAAACTTTTCATCGATAATCGAACTCGTTACTCCAACAAATCATTCGATTTGCATTATTTACAGAAAGTAATAACGTTATCAATATTTACTGCTTATGGTTTATGTATGGAACGGATAAATGTTCTTGTTGTATATTAAATGGAGTAAAAAAAACGTCATGAAAGCCGTAGCTTGTTGGTAGCGAATTTAGCTGCGCATGAGACGACGGACGGCTTAATCAACGTTCTTAGGAAAGACTTCAACGAACTGCAAAGGTGCGAGATTCTGTTTTCGGATTTCTTTTGTAAAAAAGGTTTTTATTTTTGAATAATAAGGTGTAAAAAGTTAGTTTTATTGGAATTATATTATAGTGAGAATGATGAAATAATTAGCTTACAACAAAAAAAAATGCTTGGGTTTTTGTAACTTTTTCTTGTGCCTAATATTATAAAAAATTGTTTGGTTTTTGGTTAAGTAAATTAAATATCTAATAAGTAGGAAAATGTTACTACCCAGTGTGGGTACATTCATGAGAAGTAATTTACATGAAACGTAAAATCCGATGACTGCTCAAGAGAACGGAAAAACCTATTACATTAGTTTTGATAATCAATGAAATAATAATATTAAAATCCATACCGCTGTAAAACGTTATTTTCTCAGAAATATTAATATATAAAGCATGTTTTCGAGTCATAAATCGAAATGTAACAAATTCTTGTTTAGTTTTTATTAATTGCATTGAATTGAAATAGATTCTATCGTTTCTTATGCAAATAACATTAATTAAGTACATAGCCGCTGTCGATATTTTATTCCAAATTGATATTTTATTTAACCGTTATTTGTCTCAGTTAGTTGAACTGCAACTTGCATTTTTCACATTTTTGTGCAAATTTTTTTCGCGGTTATCCGTTTTGCTTTTATTAACCAGAAGATACGGACTATGAAGAGACAGGTCTATAAATTGTTGCGTTAAGTGCTGTCAGTTCATCTTTAATTTAGTACTTTGAATTTCCCTGCCAACAGTTATAGATCTCTTAAAACAGAGAAAAAAGTTAAGAACAGTTAAATACTTTTATAATATGTCTGTGATGCAGATTTTATATTTCAAGAATAAAGAATAATTAAACAATAAAGCAGGGATTTAATCTTCAAGTTAGAAAATGCATTAAAATATTTAAAAGCCTCTCTTTTTAAGATTAACCGCAAGAACAGAAACCCTACTTACACAAATTCAATCAAACATCACTTTCTCCAACTCGTCTAATAATCTAACAACAAAAACTTATGTGAGAATTTATTATACGCGCTACTTGACGTTAGCTTTCATCTGACACCTTTGTATCGGTTGCCATGGTTACCAAACAGTCTCGGTCCAGTGCCAGCCAACAGGTTGTAACAAAAGACCACTTTATATCTATTTGTTTGCGCATGTGTGAAGGAAAAGTGATACTTGTTCCTAGTTGATTATTGATGTAGTGAGATTGTTGAATTTCACGTGTCTTCGTTTCCGAAGAGAGCGAGAAAAAAAATCATCCTGTATGCTTTAAGCAACTAATAGCAATAAACCAAGCCATCTGTAAATCTCTTCTGTCATTAATGACTTTCGGATTCAAATTCAAAAATATTTTATTTCACATGGGCACTTAAGAATAATCAGAAATTAGGTGCACGGTTCCATTTTGCCGTTTCCCATAGAGAAGAACCGGCAAGAAACTCCACGGTTACTCTTTTAATGTTGTGATTATGAGGTTAGAGGTGTATAACTTAACCATAAAAATCTAACGTTTTAACCAATGTAACCAATGCGGCGGCTCTTGAGATCTTTCATTTAGCTTACTGACATGTGCCGTGACGATTTTTAATCTAAAAACGAAGCTACCAATTAAGGAAGAAGCGCCACGTTTTTTGCAATTTTAAGGTCAGTGTCAAGATGTATTATAATTATTATGTTGACCAAAATATGATTCGCGACCGTAACAAGTATTGTATTTACAGAATGTTCAACACAATTTGACACTGAGCTGCAAATTGCAAAAAAAACGTAAGAATATTTGAATTTCGTGGGCTACCCTGGCGCTTATTTATTTATATATTATCCTTTATTGTACACCACAAAAATACATTAAAAAAAAGTAAAATAAGTCTAAAGACGACGTGTTGTCCTTAAGTAGTCTTAATAACTGTAGCCTAGAGAGAAATCAAACAATTCATTAAAGTTATAGCACTTATAATGTATGAGTTGAAAGTGAGGAGTTTCAATGGCGGAAAACGTAATTGAGGATGTTTAACTTATGCCGGCAAGATCTCGTTATTTTCCTTTAACCAGAAAATACATAAGTATAGTATTGTATCATTTAGTTAATATAATCTATCTCGTAAAATATTAAGTTAGAGTTAAATTGATTATTAGCTATTAGGCTAGATTGCAATCAATTACTAAGAACTTTAGTTCTTATTAATAAGAAAAAAAAATTGTTAATATGAGTCTGATATCGCCCACCCGTCTTGAGCAAGCTTTGTGATAATTGCTATTGTCTTCTTTATATGAAAAGAGGCATTGGCCTTGCAATAGGACTATAATACTGTACTGGTTGGTATTATTATCATATCATTTACTTATCATTGAAACTTGTCTTTTTAGAAGTAAAGTTTTATTCCTATGATAAAAGGAATAATATTGAATTATAGACATTCCGTCAAGGCAATAGATTCTTAAAAGACGTCAAGTTTGATGTTTTGATTTTTAGTCAGCGTTCTCCCGCCTTTTTCCCAAATTATTTGGAGTCGGCGCATCATGTCTTTTTGACCGACTTCAAAAATGGAGGAGATCCTAAATTCGACTGCATGTTTTTTTTTTTGTATGTTTGTTACGCGATATCTCCGGCAATTGTAAATCGATTTCAAAAATTGTTCTTTTAATGAATAGATTATCCCTCAGGGGTGGTTCTGTATAAATTTTATCAACTTTGCTTCGGTATTTTTTGAGTTAGCTTCAATAATACGTATTTTTGATGATGATACTTTATATTGATGATGTTATAATACCTTCCTATCACTGATATTTACATAGCAAGTTGTGTTTTACGTTTTTTTGTGGAGTAAATACAACGTAAAAGTAAAAAAATAAAAACTTTTTACTAAAAAAAACAACCGACTTCCAAATAAGACACTACAAAGGAGAAAAATTACTTTAATTTCGGAAGTCGGTGGCAAACAATACAAATGCGAACCCAACGACACCGACTTTGAAATTAAAGTTATTTCTCATTTTGTAGTGGATTTGGAAGTCGGTTATTTTTTTTTTTTGTTATTTGGAAGTCGGTTGTTTTTTTTTTTGAAAAAAAGTTTTTCTTCCATACTTTTCTATTAGTTGTCATCTCGGGCGTCATCTCCTTTATAGCCATAATATCATCTTTCACACGGTCCAAACTTGGCGAGAAGCAGTGATAAACAAAAAATGCTTCTCCCTTTAGCTTGTCATCTGTAGGTATTCGCAACCTGTCAAAATTAACATTCCTTTCATGCAAAAGATTGTTGGTAGCTTCGTTAAGCCTATCGGGACCGTCATTCTTGTTGTTATCTTATAAGCGATATTATGTTTCTAATGTGTTTTCTATTTATTAATTATTATCTTTGCTAAGATAATATTTAATTAAGTTAAGCATTACTTAACTTTTAACAGAAGTTGTAACTTGTTTAATGTAGATTTTTAATGACTGGCGCTTTTATTTAAAAACCCTAATAAAACGTAGGTATTGAAACCGTAAATAGGTATAGGTATACACTTATATATCGAATAATTAGTTTAATAAATTCCGCAATGAAATTAAAATATCGGATTTGATTGCTAAAAGTTACTAAAAAAAGTTTTATTGGTTCATGTTTTTTAATCTTACGGTAAACAAAGCTCTTATTGGACCTGCAATTACACCTGCTGCTGTATAAAGAAGCATTGCAGATTTACACTCAAATATTTTAGTATTTCAAATCTTTCAATAAATAAAAGCTCGTAACAGTTACAAATGCAACAAGCCATAAACTAGTGTTTACCGACAAAAGGTGCACATACCTTAAAGTCCTCAGTTATTAAAACGCTAATCACACTTCACTAGAAGTTATTTCACAAGTCACATCAGGTTATATACACTCGGACACTCACAGATCTAGGTATTACAATATGTCAACATAGTCCACTTTACCAAAACAATACAAAACAAAGTTTCATTATGTTTATAATCAAAAATTATCACACCAAGTCTCTATGCAAGTTACAGGTGTAACGTAAACGCACGAGTTACGGCCATACATTACCTAAACATCCGAAAAAATGTTTTTCGAAACGTAACATTCCGCGTTTCATTTTCCGATCGCGACGCCGTATAAGGGCGCGTCAAAAACGCGGCTGTGTGCGTAACAACCTGACCATAGGCTTGCGTAGTCGCAACTGAAATCACCTTGCAAGGCCCACTATACCTGTCTTGCTCTAAACATGTTTCTGTTTCTTTCTAGCGGGCATTGTGCTCGGTCCAGCGAGTGGTACGCAACTTGACAATAAATTACGTATAGGAATCTAATCAGTTTAATAGATGTGTGATTTTTTTAAAATAAACTCTGGCGGTTTCTAATGGTAGGACGATGGTCGTTGAAGAACCAGGATTACGGTGAAGATGTAGTGTTTGCTTAGATAGTGTGCAGAAACAAGGCTTTTTTAAAACTGCGGTGACTGACTGAGGTCGGTTTGCACATATTTTTTAATACTTCATCTTACAACGTACGTAGAGATTGAATTTTTCTTGATGATCACGTCATTAGGTCTAGATTTTAACTACTCTTTCGACTCTATTACACTTATTAATTTTACTAAACTATAAACGATTTCTTTTCCAAATCATCATCATAATCAGCCTATAATGTTCCCACTGCTGGGACATAGGCCTCCTCTCTGTGACAGGAAGTGGGCCGTAATCCACCACGCGGGCCCAGTGTGGATTGGTAGATGTCACATGTCAATTTTCCCAATCAATACCATTTAATTACACTAACATAATATTTTCGAAAATCCTCGTTAATTCAAAGATATTGTTTCTCAGTACAGAATCCAATCCAAGTTGATTCTGTTTCACACAATGCAAACGCTTAAGATCGGCCATTAAGTTGCAAAATAGAAAGGATTACGACTCCGCATTCTTATTACATTTAGTTCTAATGGAAGTAATCCTGGCTAGGAGATAATCATCTGTTGTTTGAACAGATCAGCTTACATTCAACTAGCAAGATTAATTTTATTTTCTTACTAGCTATTGCTCGTGGTTTTACTCACATTCTTGAGGAACTTTTTATAATCGGAATTAAAAGCAGCAACCAATCCTATCTGTTAATCCATGACATAGTGGAGTTATATAAGTGATATATCCAAATCCATGTAAGCGTTTGTAAATCATCAGATGTACTACTCTTTATTAGGTAGGTACGTTTTGGAATGGGCAACTAGCTTCAACTTTCTGACTAACTGACCGACTAGTTAATTTTGACAATTCAAAAGTGCCTGGAAATGGTTTAATTGAAATAAATGCTTTGAGTTTGAGTTTGAGTTTGAGTTTGTACATCATAAAATTACAAATGTAAAAAAAAATTACATAGAGTGACACAATGGTCGGTCTTATCGGTAAAAACAATTTTTGCAGACAATCTTTGGATGGTTTAAATGGGACAAGGAGAGACAAGACTGCAGGTAGTCAGTGGTGGTCTTCATCAGCGGCCTACAGGAGTCCACTGCTGGACATAAGCCACTCCAATTATAATAATTCTTCTCGGCAACTCTCATCCAGCTGCTGCCAGCCACCCTGTAAAGATCGTCGCTCTACCTAGCTTGAAGGCGTCCTTTCTTATGTTTGCTGATTCGCGATTTCCACTCAAAGACACGTCTACCCCAACGGTCATTGGTCTTTCGGTTATATAACCGGCTTAATGCCACTTCAGCTTTCTTATCCTGTGAGATAAGTCGACAATTTTGATCCTCTTCCGGGCTTCCTCGTTCCAGATTCGATCCCTCAGAGAGTCTCCAAGCATAGCCCGTTTGTAAATGCGTGTATATTAACATCAACAATATCAGAAACTTAAAAGATTATAAATTTCAAGTTCAGATAGATAATTTTGACTTTTACTTAGCTCTCTAACTTTTAAATTTTCTATAAACGGACCCTTTATTATTATACAAATAGAATTTGTATTATGTTAGAAACTAACCCGAAAAACTTTAACAGGTTTTAGGGGTCATCGAACTGAACAACCTTCACTATAGGACCAACTCTGAAATCACGAAAAGAAATCAGCTGTTTAATACAAAAGTTCAATACCTACTGGACCAAAATGTACTAAACAGCTGATTGTTTTTTTCGTTACCTGACCTGGGAAAAGTGTCGGGTAAAGTGTTATTAGGTTTTGCCAAGGAATTTTTCAGTAGCAGCCCGGAGTCAAAATTTGTGCCCGGTTGATGGAAATAGGCTCTCCCCTTATTACATGGGGCTTAAAAGTAACTGGGGAAGTATGGGTGTACCTGCTATTGGTACACCTCTGCTTAACCCCTTTGGGGCAATAAGGTGTGATGTTAAGTTAAGGTGGCACTAGTCGATATGTTTTCCATACAAATTTCGGGAGAATTTAACATTGTGCATCCAAAGTTAAAAATGATATTGTTTTGTCTTATTATTAATTTTATCTGTAAAGAAACAGAATAGTAAAATTAAAAAGCCATTAAAAAGTTATGAGCCAACAAAGATTCGTTTTTCTTGCTATTTTTAACGTAAATTTGGGTATAAATAAGTAATAACTACAAAATCTTCAAAACAAAGTCAGTACCGACAAATCTCAGTTATCGAAAAGTTCAATAAACTTTATTTGTAATTGATTTATGAAGTTATTTTTTTCATAAAACTCAGTTTTCCAAAGCACTTTTTGAATTTATTTACGCGTCTTTAAGTTTGGAACGGTGTTTCTGTGCGTGAGAACTAGACGACTAGACGTTGTGTGTGTAGACTAGCGTCTAACTGCTCAGCACTGGCACTATCTCTGTCAGAAACCAGCGGGGTAATTGCGTAACACACTATTAGTAACAATGGGTTTCATTTTGACAGATCGACAACGTTCATTGCGTTTTTTACATTGTTGAGCAGACACATTTTTCGAACATATGAAGCAGTGGATTAGCAATATGCATCAAAATGATTCAAATTGAGATCGATAGTGTGTTTCGCAATTAGGGTGCAGGTGAGACAGCGTGCTTTTTGGCCATGACCACCAGTGAGTTCGAGCTCGCGACTAGTTCCACCTTAAGATAATAATAATTATAATAATATTTTTTGTTTGACTTCTGTCTTTTTCACAATGACTATAATAATAATGGATAGGTACTAAAAGTTCTATTATCAACTAATTTAAATACTTATGTAGTAATATTTCAATAGTCACATTAATCGTAAACAATAAACCATAAATATCTAATCAAGTAGGTAATGCTTATATAAAGTTACAAAGCTGGTAATTGGCTTTAAGCAACAAACCGCAAAGGTTCACGTTCGATTCCCGGGTCAGACAGTCGGTGATTTTACGATATACCTATTCATTAAGTATTCAAATGCGATTTTCTTGTTAAAATAGAAACCTGATGTAAGATTAGAAGAATAATTAATGGAAAAGGTAGCCCTTTATGTCGTTATTAATTATGTAATTTATTTTAATGTCGTTTTATTAAATTATTGTAGTTGTTATGAGCAATTTGACTTTAAGGATAAAGTTGAAAACAATGATCAAACTTCAATAATTATAAATTCAAGGTGACTAGAGAAACTATTAGAAAAAAATAAGGAAAGAAAAATTGTTTATTCTGTACAAACTAAACGCACATTAAAAAAAAAAGAAATAAAATACACACATACAAAGTGGCCAAAAGTCTCGTATTCAAACAATTAAACTTTGTTGATTTTGTCCATTGCTTTTGTCAAGGACCAAAGACAATACACAATGCGTAAATGTTACGACACTGGCAGTAGCTTGCTACATAATAGTAATCTGTGACTGGCAAATGTCAACAATATTTTTTTTTTGTTTTAGTCTAGTACAAATACTATAAAATTCAACAATAATTTATAAAACTTACGATGTTTTAAAAATCATTATCAAAGGTTTAATTAAAATTATAATAAACAATTCTTGATTTTTTTTGAGGAAATTTTTAGGTATTATAATTTTGCAAAAATGGTTTTTATCTTGAACAGATCACCTCCTGCTTACTACTCAGCGAATAACCGTGCTCAGATGTTTTGTTATCATACAACTTTATAGGTACGAACAACAAAAACTAAGCCATAGAACTCTGCTTATACTAATACTAGCGTCGCGCCCCTGCTTCACACGGGTGCAATGTACTGATGTGGCGACATGCCAAAACATCGACATATTTGTGCTTTATGAAACAGCTTATTAATGATAATAGCCGCACGGGTTAATCGAAGGTTAAGCATCGATTGCCGCGGTTTGTTCGCGGATGGGTGACCGTCCATTACATGTCGACGTCCCTCCATGCTTAAAGCACGTTAAGCCGTTAGTCCCGGGTGTCATTCATAGATCTTTGACAGTAGTTACGGGTAGTCAGAAGCCCAAAAAGTCTGTTAGCTAGGCTAAGGCGTATCGTGTCATGTGACCCAGTTGTAATGATGGCACGGTTGGTGCAGTAACGCGGGTTCAATTCCCGCACGGAACAAATATTTGTATGACCTACAAGTAGTTGTTCCGGGTCTGGCTGTTTGTGTATGCGAGTTTAAATGTTTGTAAACGCACCCACGATACAGGAGTGAGTCCTAGTGTGGGACAACGTTAAAAAAAAAAATTGGGCTGTGGAGGTCAGATGGCAGTTGTTCCATGTAAAATACAGCAGATTATTCAGCCGGTTAGACTGGAAGCCAGCGCAGGGCAAATTGATATACGCATCAGTCTTCCGGAGTAAATGCTTTAAATAATGGTAAAAACCTCACCAAAATCCATTGTGTAGTTTAGGACAACTAAACAGATACACAGACAGACATTTAATGTGAGTATGTATAGATTATGCGCGATAAATATGGAAAAACAAAGAAGCGATCATCGCTGTGGTTTGAGGACACCGCACTGTGGTCAACGTTAGGAAAATTACAATAATAAGCGCCACAATGCAATATCTTTGTGGAAATAGTTGATGCGGTTTCTTGTCACTTGGTTTAACTAGAATATACTACAGGGTGTACATACCTCCAACGCTGGTGGGTCTAAAATCATGTACTGAAATCATGGTAGTATTTTTCGTCGCTATGTCCGTTACACTGTGTAGATAAAGTGTTAGCTTTCAGGAATGCCTTAATACAGTCTCTTTGCGGACGGATAAGGACAACACATTACTTTCGTTGGGGCAATTCATCAGGAAAACCTAAGTACAGCGACAACAGGAGCTTAATGTTAGTAGTGGGTCTAGCTATGAACTTACCGAACAAGATGAACAGTAGAAAAAGATTAACTCTTATTTTAAATTAGATAAAAGAAGATAAACTTTTAATTTCTTCATGTTGTTCAGCAGTGGACGTCTTCCGGCTGATGATGATGTTCCAAAATGAAGGTATTTTTTAACAAGATTTTTTTCTCTTAATTGTAGAACAGTACCTATAGAGCGGGCAACAGACACATTAAAGGGAAAGGTAGAAGAATAAGTGGGACAATATAGGCAAACAGAAACAAAAATAACAGTAACGAGGGATACCTACTGTTTTACAATCAAGATTTTTTTACCGGATTATGAAGTAGGTAGAACTTACCATTTTTCGGTATCGTTAACTGTAAATTCAGCCCATTTCCGTTCATACCATGACATAAATTCCAGAATTAAAAGAGGTTTTTCCAACAACGCATACATTAAACAAAGTACATATAATATCATTAGTGACAGTAAATACCTAATTACCTCACCTTTAAACAAACAAGCTCCATACAGGGGGAATATTACAATTTGTAATACAATGCGCCCGCGCACCGTCGTGGAACAAAAAGTGGACGCTCCCCAAACAGACTGTAGTCAGTCGAGTGCTCGCCTTACACGTCGCCAATGTCGTTAGTGTTTTGTTACAAAGAACAAGACAGTATAGAAAGTCCTTATATTTATTTGACTATAATATTCTCTGCAGAAAATAATAATAATAATCGTTTATTTATAAAAAGGGAAGAGATTTACAATGAATAGCTTAGCAATTAAAATAGCGCACAGTTGCTAATTTGCCTGAACTAAGTTGAACCTGTGCTTCAGGCTAGAAAGTGCATAAATACTTAATGTAATAAATTAACAATGAGTATAACGTAAAAAAAAAACTAAATCAAAACTTAGGTAAATAAAAGTAAAATAGCATGTTAGCAGTTCTACTAAAATGCTATTTTACTTTTAAAATGCTTTGGGAGTAACAATACCTATTATAATATTATAATGAAAAACAATTAGCTTTACCTTGCACCTCCAATGCATGCTTATGTAGATCAACTGCCCCCGTTTGTCTCGTGGTTGCAAGCGCGATTGCTGAGTGTGGGGGTCCTGGTTTCGATTCCCGGATCGGGCAAAGTGTTATTGGGTTTTTCCATTTGTGAATTTCTTAGTAACAGCTAGGTTTTTGGGAGTTGGCGTGTGATACCCCCGTGCCTCGGAAAGCACGTTAAGCCGTGCAGAGAGTGGATAATTATAAAAGGTGAACAGAGTAAAAGCCTATGGCACAGAAATATCTTTTTTTTTTACTTTAATTCCTTCGATTGCAGTCGACCGATGACTTCAATCAAAGGATCCTATGGCACAGAAATCTTCTTTTTTTTGCACAAGGTATAAAAATACCCTATTTTTGTCTAGGCGGTAAAAAATTCAGCCAGTATAGTACAGTGGGAATAAGATTTGACGTTCCATCGCGATATTTAGCAAGTGCGTCAGCCTCATCCTACCGCAAGGAGTGACACTTCTGCAACTCTTTATACGTTCTTTGTAGACTTAGTATAACTGGAGATTTTTTGTTTAACACTTATGGCAAATACGGAACATTTGCAAGGGAGGCGCGGCAGTATTCTACATGAGTACAGTGGTAAATGGTAATGGTTGTCATTTGTGCCCATGCTGATTTTAGAGTTGAAGAAAAAAGTATAGGTGTCGGGATCAGGACGTAAGAAAGTACTGGAACCTTTTGTAATGCGGTGTTGTTTTATCGTGCGTCGTTTATAACATTCTAGGTTTTTCCCGCGACTTCTTTCGCGTGTAAATCGTAAGATACACAATATACTAAGATACCAGTCACATTTTTATAAAACTCCCTCGGCTTCCTACCTACCGCGTCGCTTCGTATCGCCGACTCGCGCTGTTACGTCGTCTTCGCTTAGTATTTGTTTTCGTTTTGCTCGGCTCCTAAGGGAGCAGCGTGATATTAAATATAACCTTCCTCAAGAATTGGGCTAACAAATGTAAAAAGAACTTTAAAAAAAAGAAGGAGGGGCTTGTGGCTAAGTAGGTAATAACAGCCGCACGGGTCGATCGATCCAGTTAAGCTACGCTTGTCACGGTTGATCCGTGGATGGGTGACCATCTTTACATACCAAGACCCCTCCGTGCCTCGGAAAGCACGTTGGTCCCGGCTGTCATTCGTTGATCTTTGACAGTTGTTACAGGTCGTCAGAAGCCCGAAAATTTGACAACCAGTCTAATCTTACCAAGGGGTCTCGTATTACTCAGTAACTGGGTTATGGAGGTCAGATAGGCAGTCGCTCCGTGTAAAATACTGGTCCTCAGCTGCTTCCGGTTAGACTGGAAGCCAAGCCCAACATAATTGGAAAAAGGCTAGGCAAATGATGGTGAAATGTAAAAAGAACTTTTGAAATCCGATTGGTAGTTCTAGAGATTAGCGCGTTCAAACAAACAAACTCTTCGGCTTTATCACATGGGTATAATATGAGTACTTAGGTATCGCTTGGTTTCTATGTTGATCTAAGGGATTACGGTGATATTCTTTTACAGAACCTGTCTAGTGAAGAGCACGTGTAGGCATCGATGTTTTTCTTCTTTGTTTGAGAACAGATAACTTTGTCCTGCAGTGGGACAATTCCAGACAAGGGCAGAATACAAAACAGTCAGTTTTTTTTATAATCATATACATAATACTGACCATTAAAAAGTCTCAATGCTTGTCTATAATTTACCTTAAAATTAATTTGACATAATCATAGAACCGGTCGAAGTGGCGATATTTGGGGGAGGCCTATGGCCAGCAAACGATGTACTTTGGCTAAAATGATGATAAATCATAATTTATAACAATATTTTTCCAACCTAATTAAGGTAGGTACAATAAAATCGGTAACTTAGTATTAGAGCAAGTTATAATACTTATAACTAATGCTTAATGTTCTAATATTTCGTGATTACCAACTAAATTATTCGCCTATTAGCTTAAATTAAGTTTTATTTCTTGATTAACGACTCGGCCGGATTTGTCACACACATTTTTAAATAGATTAAGAGAAAATGATGTCATGGATATAAAATACATATAATTATGTTATAGGTTTGAATTATAGGATATTTTTGTAAATACCTACATAAATTATAGTGTGCGAAAGAATTGCGGATTAAAAACAAAACATTACTAAACATTATTTTTATTTTGTTTATTTTGTGTTTCATGAACTGTGTCCAAATAAACTTCTTTCTATTTTCTCAACTTTATTAAAAAAAAGAAGATGTTTATTTTCAAAAAAAAAAACCTCCATTTATTTTAAAGGATGGTTATTTATTTGCATGTAAACTTTTGGGGTTACTCTTAATTACTAGTTCGGTTATCCAAGAAAGCGTCAAGGAGAAAAATTTTAAAGAGGTTGCTATTAAAAAGTGCCAATTTTGGCAATATTTGCTAAACAAAATATCACAGAAAAACTTCGATCTGAAAATGTTATTCAAATCCACGCTGGCGTTGGCAATCACTAAGCCGAAGAGGCGGTCCAACCCATTTATCTTGTCTTAATAATTGTGCAATCCATTTTTAATATGACAGCCAATATTTTCCCGATAAAAATAATTACAAAAAGTCACCCACGATGACTAAAGTTAACAGCACCAGGATACCGTTAACTGTTACCGAAACAATAAAATTGCCACGCCCCGCCCAACGGCGCAGGCGCATAAATCAATACAAAACACAATTATAAGAAATTACACCAGCTGTTATAATTAAAAATGGTTGTATTTCATTAATGTGTCAATATATTAACAAATTTAGGGGACCACTAGGTTGGTGGTCTTTACTTTTCTTGTTTTTTCAGAAGCTTGTAAGTAATCTAATTTTCCTAGACAATTTAAAAAAAAATTATGGCATAGCCATATTGTAGCTTTTTTTTTTTTGAGGATGGGAAATCCTCAAATGACCCCTCCCGCTCTGGGTGGAACAGAAGGGAGTGTCAGACTCTTACTGACTAAAACCCACCCGTGTTCCTTCCTTAGTCCTTTGTGTTCCGGGGTAGCGGTAACCCTTTCGGACAATCCCGCTGCTCCGGCAGGCTTCGGCCCTTTCGGGCCCCTTCCTTACTGCTGACATCTCTTTGAGGCGCGCGTGGAACACGTACGCGCCGTCCGGCACGAGCCTGGTCCTGATCGGATCGGGTAGCTAGAATAACGTTTCTTCCCAGATTTAATACTTACATAAAGTTCATACCCACAATCATTGAGCTATATAACTAGAGAAGCAAACCTCAATAAAATGTGTCAAAAAAGTGTAGCCACTTTGTAAACGCGACGACGTAGCTTTGAAACCACTAAACATTTAAAAGTAAACATATATCTGTCTCTCTTACACACGTCGTAAGAATAATACCGTCGCTTAGATTAGACAAAGACCGCATTATAAACATGCAATGACGGGATGGGGTTGCCTACCCATGCGAAATTTTCGCCAACATTTTGAGCCATAAAAAGCGTTTTAAGTTAAGTTAAATTATTTTTAAATATTTGAATTATGTATTTCTTATTAGATGTGTAATAGAAGTTTATAAATAATTAAAATAACTAAGACATTTTCTTTTTGAATATTTTTTCTTTATTATTAATGAAATTGAATAGCCAGTCAGTCTCTTTTCTCAGCAATCGGATTATTTCCACCCATTTTTCACGGTGTGCTGCATCTTTAGGCACCCTGCTACGTTGTTATTATTAAAAAATATTTTAAATCACTTATTCCATAAATTAAAAACTCCCTCTAATGTGGGAAACTAAAACTAAGTTTTTAGTGGTAACACTGAACCTAATTTACAAAATTCTACATTTTATTGCGTTTTTAAGTTGATATAAACACAGAGACAATTAATTTACGTGTGGAAAGTAATTCCGGTTAATTTATTATGTTTTTGTGATCTTGAATCGCACTCTTTCGCGATATTTTTTGTCGCATGTCACTCAGTTGACTTCGGTTGGTGTCACACAGAGCACTGAACTGACGTTAGCTACGCTGATGGCTGTAGCCATCAGCCTAGTGGCAACGCCTTGGTGCGGTAATTGCTAATCTAGTGTAACATATACAGAGTTGATACGACCGAGGGGCATTAAATTACACTACGTATACTATACGTGTTTAGTATTAATTCGATACGGTATAAAAATAAAAAGCACCATAAATGAGATTTTTTTTGTTTCAAACAAACTAAATAGCTTACAAATCAGAGTAAAACGCAACCACCATTTGTAAATAAAGGAGAAACCCAAACTTCATAAAAACTTGGGCCTGGTGACTGACCTTGGATAACTATACAAAGTGGCAACGTCCAACGTCGCGCGCGGGCAGTAACTCGAAACACACTGTGGATTTTCCAAACTGCAGTACCGGAGATTTTGCCGATTTCAGATCGGTCCGAGAAAAGTACTCTCATCGGTCCATATTAAATTAGTTAAGAAATGACGGTCTTCGGATGTTTTATTTAGTAGCCATTGGCAGTAACTGTTGCTGATCGGCAAGTCTCTCGATAAAAAAGTTTGCACCTTCCGATATTTAGAAGGTTTGCGTTTTTTACGTTTTAGAACCTTGTGGATAGTTCTATGGCAACATCTAAACTGCCGGGCGGCTCTGTGGAGACTCGTCGGGCTGCGGGAAATATTGTCTAAAATTCTTTCGTCCCAAGCAGCGGGCATTTACCGAGGTGGCACTCCCTCCTGTTACAGCACTATACGTTTATTGACCCGTAATCTTTGTACTGCCAACTGTATGGTGCGGGCATTCCTAGGGCAATTGCGGCTATCACCATACCTTTCTCTGTAAGTTCGTAGAGCTAACGTTGCGTTTCCACGGCATTTGCCGTAGATTAAAATCATGTCAGTGTATTCTGACGCCGTGTCAGTTACACGAGGTATTTTTGAACACTTTAATTATACACACACACAACCAAAGTTTAACTATCACAATAAAAACAGTCAATTACAAAAAAAAAACACTAACACTAAATAATAATAATCCCAAGTTACGTGTCCTGTCACAATAAAAAAAGGAATACTGTCTTAAACTTATTTAGTGTCCTATCACAATAACAAAACAAATTCACAATTATTGTCAGCCCACAAGTTCGACTAAACAATAAGGGCGCAGGAGCTTCCGCGTACGTACCTACGTTCCGGAAGGGTAGCGTCGGCGCACTGAAAAAACAAGTTTTTTGGAAGCCCCACTTACTGATCGCAAGCACAAAATACAGAGAGTACAGAAGTCAATCTACATACAAAGTGCGCTCGAGCAACGCACACATAGACACCGCTCACGGATACGATATCTCGGACTGGTTGGGACTAGTGCGAGCGCAAGCGCCATCCGCTTGAGACATGCGTCTATGAAGTGCAAAAATGGAGCAATAAAAAAAAATTATAACTGTTCAGTGGACGGTTGTTTAAATTCAACATTAAACGGTGAATTGTCGTTTTTTAATCTACCAGTTGTTTCAGAGAGGTAAGTAGGTATTTGCCTGTATTTCGATGGTTTGTATTAACGTAACACAGTAGTTAGGTGGGTAGGTAAGCGCCCCGGCCCCCGGTCCCGCGCCGTAAAGTAAAAGCGAACATGACTTTGTAGCACTTTGTGACAAATTTGTAATGTAACAATAACATTAAAATTAAAATATTTTAGTTATTATTGGTTTTTTCGCTTCTCATCAATAAATCAAAAAACTAGATGCGAGTGCCACTACCACGATAGTTTTTTGTGCATAAGCCAAAGTTTACAACCATAGCGCGACCGCCGAGCGTGGACTTCTGTACTTTCGGTATTTTGTGTCGCAAGGATCTAAGATACAATAGCAACACACTGACCTATTTCTATTTCTTTTACGCACGTGATGTTTTGCCAATAGGATTGTCACTCTCTTATGTACTACGTATTGGTTTATGACTTGCCTAAGAGCGGCAACAACGTATCGTAGATTTATCGTTTTAAGGTGCATGACCTATGCCTATAGACATAATCAGCTGTTAGGAAAAATACATCGTGTTCAAACGGTGCAAAAACTTAAAAAATCATTTGCGACTAAACTACTGTTTCAATTTAATTGATTTTTGGTAGAGAGCTTGATAATGATACCTAGTATAGGCAGTTTAAAGGAAAGCCCATCTGTCGTATCAACTTTGTATATCAATGCCCACAGTTATTTTTGCTGACGATTTTCTTCGAATTTTCCGGAGTTATGTTAGTTTTAGGGTTCGGTTTCTCGCTTAATCAGCCTATAATGTTCCCACTGCTGGAACACGGGCCTCCTTTATGAGAGGGAGTGGGCCGTAATCCACCACACGGGCCCGGTGGGGATGGGTAGATGTCACATGTCTTCGAATTTTTGGTTCTGGAACATGCCGGTTTCCTCACAATGTTTTCAGAGCACTGGTGATGAATTAATTTACACAAAGTAAAGCGTCTGTCTTTGTTGGACTGGTTCCTAGCGAATACTGTAAATACAATTTACGGTCGTCTTTTAGTTGACATGTCAGTGCTGCCCACTTCTACATTTTAATTGTTTCAACTGCTGATCTTAACTGAAATAATATGAGAATGTACATTTGAGACTCTTTAGTAAGAGGTAATAGATGATGATAACAGGTAAAATAACTTTATTTACGCGCTTATCGTGACTTCTTAATTTCTGTTACAAATGAGAAAAGCTATGATGAATACATGAATATTTAACCAGAACTTTTAAACACATATAAAACGCTACCCATCACCTCCACATAATTGATTTCTACAGTATTGTATATGCAAATATAAATAATTTTATCAAATACAAAGTGATCAATGATAAAATGATGATGAAATTATTAATCAAAAATCAGAAGCGTTTTTAACCAAAAATATAATTACTGGCTATCAAAATGAAAAGTTTAAATCGTTAATAATTTCTTTCTCTATCTAAGTAGGTATTAATAAAGGTTTCCGTTATAAAAACTCTTTGGTATATTGCCGATAATTATTTTATTTGACCTCTGAATGTATTGACAAGTGATTAAATGTATCTATTTATTTTATTTAAGTTGTTTGTATACTGATGAAGAAGTTAGAATGATAATAACTTGATTATTTTTTTCCGGCGGCTTATTAACAGTTACTTCTAACGGTTACTTAGAACTTAGTTTGGCAAAAAACCCCTAGGTATAACATTTTAGATGTTTTTATTAATCATTATTAATAGGTATTCTATATTTGTTTCTCGTAGTATTCAAAAAGTTTTTACCCAGTAGATAAGTGGATTGTGGAGGCCAGATAATCAGTCGCTCCATTTAAAAATACCGGTATTCAACTGCATCCGATTAGACTGGTAGCTGACCCTAATATAGTTGGGAAAAGTCTAGGCAGATGATGAATTAGTAGGTAATTGTTGCCCGATTGATAAAAAAATGAGATACTTTTCTAAAACTAATATTTTGTACTTATAATGAAAAGTCATAATCTGCCTAGCCTTTTCCCGAAGCAGCTGAATACCAGTATTTTACATGGAGCGACTGCCTACCTAAGCTCCACAACCCAGTTACTGGGTAATACGATACCCCTTGATAAGACTGGTTGTCAGACTCTCAGGCTTCTGACGACCCGTAACGACTGTCAAAGATCCACGAATGACAGCCGAGACCAGCGGCTTAACGTGCTTTCCGAGGCACGGAGGGGTGGGGTATGTGAAGATGGTCACCTATCCACGGACCAACCGCGGCAAGCGTAGCTTAACCTGATCGATCGACTCGTGCGGCCGTTATTACTTAGCCACATGCCCCTCCTTATAATGAAAAGTAATAGTAATTGGTTTTCCTAAATCTTCATATAAAACTGTCAACAAACTCGAAATTCTCATTTTAGATCAACAGTTTATTATTAAAACGTAAACAAAGTTGTCTCCCAATAACGGGGACCAATATCAAAGTTTTATGATATTTTTATTGGCAAATTTTACAGTACCTATAAAAGAAATCGGCCTGCCGCTTTGAAAACAAGTAAAACACAGTTTTTTACTGGCTAACTTACATTTATATCCGTTTAAAACTTAAGAAGTAAATACAGGTCCATTTATTAATCTAAATTAGAAGTTTCTAGTTTCTTGCAGCCAGTAGATTTACCAAAGTGGCTTAACAGTAAACATAGAGATTTAAAAACGCCGCGGCGTCCGAAACTCAATTATCTATACGACCAATTGTCCGAAGCTCGGACCAATAAAATTAATCTGAACACAACCGACGCCATTACATACGGGACCGTATTAATCTCAAAGCGTTGATTAGTAAAACTATAAAAGCGGAAGTATCACAAGAATGCGGTTAATGAGAGACTGAAACCCGATTTTATGGTTGATCGTTAAAATGGCCGACAATTGTCTAATTGTTGCCTACTAAACAACTAACATCGTGGGAAGACGATGCCTCACTGATGGTGAAAGTCAAAAACTTGACGGTTTTATAGCGTCACCCGAATTCGAAATTCGAATTGTAATCGAAACAACGAATCGCTTTTAGGTTCCTATATTTTTTTAATCAATTTATTTTTAATTGTATTAAAAAGGTTTTATTTTTATTGGTTTCTTAATTCGATTACAAACTTTTACGTTCAAAACAGTGACTTTTAAGTATTAAGTATTAAAACTTGTCGTGTCAGGGATCATTTATTATTTTTAAGTGATGAGATCACGACCTTGTGTAAATCCGTCATTAGGTCATTGTGATCATAAAAGTAAGCTTTTGCTGGTAATAACTAAAAGGGCACAATTAGTTAATCATGGTTGTGATGTATGGAATAATAAATGACTCACACATTATTTTACTGCGGTGAAGAAAAAACCAGTAATGTTATTGTTATGTAAAACCTACTAAACATGTTATCTTTATTAATATAAAGCAATAGATATATCATTTATTTCACTGAATTTCATCCTAAGGGCTGATTTTTATTAATCCAGACTCCGGCTTTTTGCCAGACGACACGCTACGCTGACGACACGCTAGTCCTGGCGCAGGGGAGGTCGCATCAGGCGGCGGCCGACGCGATGACACGCGGGGTTGCGATAGTCGTGGAGAGGATCCGGCAGTTGGGTCTCGAGGTGGCTTTGCACAAGTCCGAGGCCATGTCTTTTCATGGGCCTCGGAACGGGCCGCCTTCGGGATCCCAAATAACGGCAGGAGGGGTTCACATCGGCGTCGAGACAACGATGAGATACCTGGGTCTAGTCCTCGACAGCCGGTGGAACTTCGTCGAGCACTTCCGACGTTTGCCTCCCAAGCTGGAACGGGCCGGGGCCGCCTTCAAGCGGCTCTTGCCCAACCTGAGGGGGCCAAACGCCTCCTGCCGGAGGCTTTACGCGGGGGTTGTGCGGTCCATGGCCCTGTACGGGGCCCCGGTGTGGGCGCGTTCACTGCGGCGGCGAGCCGCCCACTATTTGAACGCGCCCCAGAAGGTGGTAGCCGTAAGGCTGATCCGGGGATACCGCACGATCTCGGGCGAGGCGGCAAGCCTCCTTGCCGGACTGCCGCCGTGGGATCTGGAGGCGATAGTCCTCGCGCGCCTGTACGAGTGGCGCGCGGAGGCACTACGCCGGGGGGAAACTCCGCTTCCGCGGCAAATCGCGGCGGAGCGGACCGACCTCCGGCGCGATCTCATGGCGGCATGGAAAGAGCGACTGTCGCAACCCAGCGCAGGGCACGCCGCGATAGCGGCGGTAAGACCCCTCTTTGAGGAGTGGCTAGAGAGGCGCCACGGCGCCCTCACCTACCGCCTGACGCAGGTCCTCACCGGACACGGGTGTTTCGGGAGGTTCCTGCACATCATCGGGCGGGAGGAAACGCCCGGGTGTCACCACTGCGAGGATCGCCCGGAGGACACGGTGGAGCATACGGTGGCGGTATGCCCCAATTGGGCGGAGCACCGCCGTGTTCTCGCAGAGGCGATCGGCAGCGGCGGCGACCTCTCGCGCCCGGCCCTGGTTCAAGCCATGGTCCGGGGCGAGAGGGAGTGGGAGGCAGTCACCTCCTTCTGCGAAGCAGTCATGCTAGCGAAGGAGGTGGCGGGACGGCTGAGGGAGAGGGCCTCACGTCCCAGCCGCCGCGGGAGACGCCCCGGGCGTCGGGAGCCGTGAGACGACTCCCGGCCACCGTAGGCGCGGGCCTGCGGGCGGAGAGTAATGGGTAACTCTCCGTCCGATCAGGACCAGGCCCGTGCCGGACGGCGCGTACGTGTTCCACGCGCGCCTCAAAGAGATGTCAGCATAAGGAAGGGGCCCGAAAGGGCCGAAGCCTGCCGGGGCAGCGGGATTGTCCGAAAGGGTTACCGCTACCCCGGAACACAAAGGGCTAAGGAAGGAACACGGGTGGGTTTTAGTCAGTAAGAGTCTGACACTCCCTTCTGCTCCACCCAGAGCGGGAGGGGTCATTGGATGATTTCCCATCCACAAAAAAAAAAAAGGGCTGATTTTTCAATCGACCGATAAATTGTATTCTTGAATTAAAATTGACATCTGACAGTTTTTGCATGGGAGAACTGTCAAAAATGCAAAAGTATTTCTCCGATAAAGCTGGCGTTGGAAAAATTTGCCGTAAATTAAACATAACTAAAAATCTCTTCTCATTGCATCCTTTCCAATTTCAAATTATTTACAAAAACAAAACACAAACAGTCCCCCCTCATTAGACGCAACAACTATCAAATCGAACCTATTCAATAACCATTCAATTTCGAAAATCGTATCTCAATCTAGCCACACAAATACACAAATTATACACAGAAGTACACACAACTACACAAGTTTGCATAAAAACACCAAGTAAAGACAGGCTCTATTCAAACGTACCGACATTTTTCCGTCGCGTTTTTCCTCGACAAGTCGCAAGCGCAACATTGAATGCGACGCAACAATAAGTGGGCGACACGTTGTTGACAAGTCGCGCTGTCGGATGCCACTTTAACGTTAATTGGATGTGTTTCGATCATTGATTTATTGGTACTTAGTTGCTACTACTATCTTCTAGCTAGATTATTCTTATGAACTTTGTGTTGAAGAAGGAAAATGTAATGGAAATGAATACTTCGGTATTAATTAATTAAGGGCGGATAATATGATGTACCAACATATTGGTAATTATAAAAATGTCACCAGTTTTTCAAAACTAGTATGAATTTATGATATGAGAAATGTCGTAAATTCATACTATGTAGTTTTGAAAAACTAGATGGGGATTTTAAATATTTTCAAGTCTAAGTGTCCGACGAAATAATATTGTAAATTTTGTATTATTTGATAGATGTGAAAGAAAAGAAGCTCATTTCTTTCATCATCCAAATATTCTGTAACATACTTCTAATCCCATCTTGCAATTTGAAAATAAATTGAAGCAAATTGTTAATCCATTGCTTCGTATGTTTGAAAAATTCTTCTGCTGAGCAACGTAAATAAAGCAATGAATGTTGTTGAACTGTCAAAATTAAAGGCATTGCCATTGTAAGTGTGTGTCTATTACCCCGCTGGTTGCTCTTATTTTACTAGAATTTAACTAATTTTAACCCTTCATGCGCTATTGAAAAAACATTCAATCAAAAGAGTACGATAATACCCTACCATCTACATATACGCTGGCATAGATTCAAACAATCATAACTCGTCATCCATCATACATAAGTACAATTTAATGCACATAACTTCAACAAAAGCTGCACAATAAATAATCCCAGCTGATTGATTATTTACACGTTATGGCAACTAACCTTAACACACATAAAAACTTCATATTATACTAATTACATAACAAACGTTTATCAACAAAACGTGTCGTCGATTAAACGAGCCACTTAGATAAAATCAGTCATATATTAAAAATGTAAAAACCGTCAGAGCGTGACAACACAATGGCTATAATCGTATAAACACGCGAACAAACACACCCAGTTTTTGTTCGACCAATCAACAATAATCAACACGCTATTACATGCCCTGTTAACCCTGTAATTGTTGTAATAAAAAATACTTAGCGAGTGCATTACGTGCAATCTCGCACTATAGTCTTACCAACATAAATATACCACTTGAAAACTGAAACTCATACAAGTTTCCACCTTATTTTTCTCTTCATAAAGGTGATATGTGGTTTTGTGAACGGTAAAACGGCATGTGCATCGAAGCGTTAAGCCTCTGATTTTGGTATGGAATGTCTAAGGGCGTCGGTCTAATTGAACTGATTTTTGTTTTACACCTAATTTTCTTTTGTTTTACAGCTTTGACTTGAATGTGTGTTCTTTAGTTTGAGTAATGATTTAGTTGATGTTGTTATTGCAGCGATGTGCACGATTATCTGTAACTGTGTCATGTTTTTTAATTGAAATGGTATTAAAGCTTATTTATATTAGGTTTATTAGTATTAGACTTTTTACATATTTAGAGGTTAGTTTTTACCTACATAAATTTTATTAACTTATAATTGGGAATATTCCCTCGTGCCTCGGAAAGCACGGTAAGCCCGACTGTCTTTCTTCGATCTTTGAAAGTCGTTACGGGTCCTCAGAAGCCCGAAAGTCTGACAACCAGTCTTACCAAGGGGTATCGTATTACCCAGTACTTAACTGGATTGTGAGGTCAAATAGGCAGTCACTTCATGTAAAATATTGGTATTCAGCTGCATCCGGTGGAAGCCGATCCCAACATAGTTGGAAAAAGGCTAGGCAGAAGTTGATGATGAATTAGAAATACTATTATTTTTTTTTGTTCATGTATTTTAAATTCTTTTACAGTTTTTTTTAATAAAAACTTAAAAATAATTTACGTAATAGTGTACGAACAAGAAAACATGCAGACCACCAAGTAATATCAAAACAAAATTTCGTAGAATTCAATAAAAATTCCGAACAGCCAAAACAATATCGTAAAAAATATTGTAAATCTTAATGTTTACCACTAACGTGCGTCTATTGTGCCGAATGTACATTACAATTATAAATAATTGATAAGTGCCATGTTATTACTAGCTGTAAAAGTAATGGCGGGCACGCGTTTGAGGGTTATTTATGTAATTACGAATGATACCAGAGTATCATGTATGGCGAAGATAGGTGTTTGATTTCATATTAGTTTGGGGCCTCAGGCTTTGGTTAGGTATTTTAGGGTTAAGCTTAGAAAACGTAGAACTGAGAAGTACTGTGAAGTTTCACAGGAAAGTGATTGTCGTCAAACTCACGTCAGATGAACAAAATAATTTATCAGATTTTTTCGTTTTATCTCTTTTTTTTCTCTGTAGTTTTATTTATTTATTTATTTTATTTTACAGAAAGCTTAAAGACTAATACTTAATTAAAAATCATTGGTAGCCAGGAAAATTTGTTTGAAAATTTGAGTTTACCTGTAAATCTGTTTCGCGTAGCAACTAAAAAGTAAAACTTTCGTTACATTTAATACCGTTGCCCGGAAAAGTTTTTTGATGCACAAAAAATCCGAGACAGTTATTAGAAGCAAAGAAAAGTCTCGTTCATAATTAAATTAAATTGTTTATTCTGTAAAAAATTTCATTGTATTATTTGTTCCAAAAAACCGGAAAAAAATAGAAAAATTGGTGTTTTTTTTACATCTCTACTTTGTCTTTACCGTACCTAGGTACCTTATTAGAGACGGAACCTTCAATCCGCAAAAGTTTTCTAGTTTGACCATATTTTGACCATACCCATTGCTCAACTATCACCGTGTGCAACCATTTAAATGATATTATTTCCAATTTTATGGTCCATTTTATTTATTGCCTTTTTTCAGATTGTGTATTGAGAAGAACGTTATTGTTTGATATTATAAAAAGTTTTTGCTATACCCGTTTTTTGTCTTAGTATTATAACTACGTATGTGATGGGTCTTAGCTTCGTCTGCCTACAAAATAAAACGTTATTAAGACTGGTTTTTGTTCCCAAAAAACATTAGATTCATTATTTTGATTATTAAAGCACCTATTAAGCTGCAATAATTAAATTATGTTTGCAAAATCTATTGTAAGAAACATTTAAATAATTGCTATAAATTAACTTTTTATTTATAAGATGAAGTACTTTTTTTGTGTACCTAGTTATCCACTCATATTTTACTAAATTAGTTTAAGCAGCAGACATTGCAAAAACTGCTAACTTCAATTACATTAGAATTGATTAGAAAATACAAATGAATTCAGGATTAGAACGTTGGCGGTAAAGATGGCGCAGAGAAACTGTGTTGGAAATGACAAAATATATTTGCAAGTGCCATAACCAAAGGTTTACCACCTCTGCATTTGCTGGATGAGGAACACTTGGCGCTGAATCAAGTTTCTCGAGCTTACCAACTATTTTTGCCGAAGAATTCTAAGGAAAAATGGATTCGAACACCAATTAGTAAGTGACCATCGTATACATGACAGGACAACTAACCTTAGAATTGAATTCCGATGTCCGGCGGCCATTTGTACGTTTTCACGGCTCAGCTAGTTAGGGGCAGCCATTGATCCGTCCGTCTGTACACGTACAATGGCGCGGTTGGCGCCTAAGACCATTTAGCAGTCGTGTTTCAAGAGTTGGGTGATAGATGATTTTTGTAATGGTATTTACACTATTATTTGGTATTGCAAACACTTGTTATTCAGGTTGTTTTGTTGCGGCTGTTTTTGAATCGGACATAGAAATAGCTAGATCTGGTATTTCATTATTTCGTAATTTCAAGTAAACAGTTGGGATGCGAATTCCTTAAGTTGTCATGTTTTAAAATTTTGTTTCGGCTCTGTTGTAAGCTTTTACCATAAATACAACCGGCAACCGATCATTTTGTTACTACTGAGAATTCTCCAGCAGAAAAACCCAGTAGGTAACTGTGAGACCTCAAGGTCGGGTTTTGCGACATTATTTTCAATAAATAAATAAATAAATTTTGCACATTTACAGGAATGTATTTATATGTCGCAGCTAACTGGTTTAATTAGCCGTTTAGTTAACCGCCTAGCCTTTTAACTAAACGGCGGCCGTTTAACTAACGGCCTGAATGATATCCAATTATAGTTTAGGTTGGAACTGCAACCAATCACGAGCGAGCTGAATTGATCGCAGTAACTAAGCCAGGGCACCCCGACCAAATAGATTAGGTTAGGTTAGAACTGTGAATCAACTGCGTGCGAGCCGAGAGAGCGAAGCGAGGTGAGCACTACTTCCAAAGGCCATACATACAAATAAATAAAATTGAAGTGTTTTTTGTAATGTCAAAATAACATCTTTTTACTAAAGGCATATAAAAGTAACAATTTAAGAAAAAAAATCTGTTTGTTTGTTCCGGTTTATCTCCGAAACGGCTGGTCCAATTTTCAGGAAATTTTCATTGGCAGATAGCTGATGTTATAAGGAGTAACATATCCTTAATTTGTCCCGGTAGCATGTTCACGTGAGATAATTTCCGACATCCACCCGGGCGCGGGCTAGTTAATAATAATACTTCTAATTGCACAATTTCAGCTTGTGTTGAGTGACTACTGGTCTTCTACATTTTTCATAAATACTAATCTTGATTGCCAAAAGCAAAGACCTTGAAGTTTCTAATAATGACCGGTATAAAGTAAGTATGTTAGCCTGCATCATCCCATTGCTGGGTAAAAGGCCTCTACCCATGACTACCAGCACTTTCAATCCAGGGCTGAAATGGACCACTGTTCGTTCATTTTCTCCAGCTCGTCCCGCCATCTTCTACGGGGTCTGCCGCGACCCTACTAGCTGTGTCAGGGATCCGCGTTGTGGTTATTTTAGCCCACAGCTCATAGGGCATACGGAAGACGTGGCCAGGCCAGTCCCACTTCAGCTTAGCGGCTTTTTGATCAACGTCACCAATCTGTGTTTTACTGCGCATGGTGTTGCTAATACGGTCTGTCAATTTGACGCCTAGAAAGTAATTAGTCCAAGAAAAGTATGCGCCCATATCCAGGAGTTCACTTCTAGATATAATACTAATTAAACACAGATAGTAACACCAGTAAAGTGCATCAAAATCTTTAATGGAAAATTATCAAAGAAGTATTGCATAAAAAATCTTATAAAAGCTGTAAATGTTCCTCTGTCCATTAAATATATATTTAGTCCCAGCGTCTATCCGAGCTACATATTATAATATATGTGTGTACGCAAGTTAATGTGTTTCTTTTTGTTTATCAATTTGTATTTGTCCCCATATTATCGGCAACACGCCGATCGGCTTACTTCACAAGGTTTGAGGTCTTTACAGAGCTGATGATACTTAGCTGTGACAAGTTGTTTTAGTGTGATTTTATCTTAATAAGAACTGAAAGAAACATTTACTTTCGACTCTTTAATTTCTACTTTTGTCACCAAAAAAGTTTGCCTTCTGTTTAAGCAAATGCACTCTGTATTTTTATTTTATTTAGTTAAGTACAGTTATTACTAACTAACCCTATGAACTCCTACCTGAAATAAAAGTGTTCTATTCTATTACGAACCTAAAGAAAGTGGCTGGAACGGACTGGATGAGGAAGGCGGAGGACAGGGTGTTGTGGCGCAGCCTGGGAGAGGCCTATGTCCAGTAGTGGACTGCGATAGGCTGAGTTGATTGATTCTATTAAATAATCACATTTAACATATAAGCGAAACATCATAATAGTAATTCTTCAGGTGCTACGGTCGTACCACGCATAGCCTACTCGTAGACATTATTTTAAATAACATTTTCTGGAATTTTATCTACGACATTAATGAGACCTTTTTTCAGCTTTATAATCCGCACATTGCACGATAGTAACGTATTTGTGCAAGTGGGTTTCCAACTACCTCTGAGTACCTACATATAGAAGACACAAGGCTGTTTATAAGGCTTAAAAGTTTTGGTCAGTATCTTCTTCATCATCATTCTTACTCTAATCCTTTATTTGGGATTTATTGTTTAATTGTATGATTTAGATAGTTATATAAGTAAATAAACATTTATTTGGTCTATTTTGGGTTTTACACACAAAAGAAATAGCACAACAAAAAACAGCAAAATTAAATAATAATAATGATGAAGACTTATTCTATTAGCTATAATGTCAAAATTCTCTTTTTTTCTAAGTCATACCTTCTCTAACAATGATCAGTATGGTCCTCTTTGTAACATCATTCTCCTTGCGGTATCATCCTCTCCATAAGCTCCCTTGAACGCGTCGACATTTCTCATATACGTTACTACCGACTCGGTTCATCGCTCGGTTTATTGGTCGACGTTTGTTACCCAGATAAACCTTTGTATTAGCTTTTATAATACTATCTTTGGACTATATATTGTGGCCGGTAACCACTTTAATGATTAAAACACGGTGCCGTAAAATTGTGCTTGATTTTTTATTGGTACAATTATTAATATTGAAATACATTTACGAGAAAGTAATTGTAGTTTAGTCGGACTCCTGTAGTATTTTCATATCTTTTTCTTCTTACAGGGCGGCAATGTGTAAGGGAAGGGACCGTTATTTTGTATAGTGAATTTATTTCATTTTGATTCTAAACCTTCCAGTCATAACGGAGAAGATGAATGTGAAAAGATGAAGATGATTGTGTGGAGCTACGATTTAGAAGTTAGTAACAAGTCATTTTTCTCACTCAACCTCATTTATAAATTTCTCGGTGCCCTTGTCAGGCGCTTTACTTTGTGACTTTGTGTAAATTATTTCATCACCAGTGCTCTCATAGCTGTGAAGGTAAACATCATGAGGAAACCGGCATGAGAACCAAAAATTCGAAGACGTAATATCTCCCAACCTGCACTAGGGCCACATGGTTGATTAAGGTTACGGCCCACTCCCTCTCGAGAAGAGTAGGCTTGTGTCGTAGCAGTGGGAACATTATAGGCTGATTATGTGTTATGTGGCCCTAACTAGAAAAGGTGCCTGCGTGCCTAAATACACACCGTGTTCAGGATTAAGCATCGTTTTCTGCTTCAAATTGAATCGATCGCATAAAGAGAAACTTTCTCATGTGTGTTTTAAGATTTTGGTCATAACAATGCGTGCTGAATCTTTTACCTACACCTTTGCATTTACCACTTAACTTTCGGGGTTCTGACTATCCGTAAAGACTGTCAAAGGTCTACGAATGACAGCCGGGGCCACCGACTTTACGTACTTTTTGAGGCACGGAGGGCTCTCGATATGTAATGAATCTGGTCAGCCATCCACGAATCAACCGCGACACGCGACAAGCTTTACCTTCGATCGACCCGTGCGGCTGTTATTATAATTACAGCCATGAGTCATTCTCATACCTAAGTGTTGTGCAAAAAATAACCGCATCAATTTTACTTATCAAAACAATCGACGTAATAGTCTGTCTATTACGTCTATCTTCCAACCACACTCATATATAAGCAGAATAATGCCTACCTATCCAGCAATAGCCTTTTGTTAAAAGATAACGCCAGCACAAACGAGCCACGATAAGACTGTATAAGTACCAGTGACAGTATACGTTTTTCAATTGTATTAAGTTACATACAAAGATAGAATGCAATCAGGGACGTGGTATATGTTATTACCAAAGATATTTGCATACAAGCAATAACATTGTTTTGTTCTTATGTGAATCTGTAGGACTTAATAGTTAATGTGTATTGAAGTAAGCCGTAAAACAGCGAGCGGACTTCGCACGGGGCGGATGGGGCAAGATGTTGCGGATATGAAAGATAAGCTTTTCTATATCTTTATACTATATTACGCATATGTTTTATAGTGCTGTAAGGAGGTCCTATTTTGTGATTGTAATATCCGTACAAGATGATGGATAGTATTTAGTGGAAACCATATCCAATGGACATGCTTAAAAGTAAACTTACCCCTATGAAAAATCTCAGTAGGGATAACCAAATTAATAATGAACACCATGCTACTTAATTTGCGTGTCCAGTGTCCAAGATTGGTCGTCTCATGGTGTGAGTTGTGCTTAAATGTAACTTTGTTGTACTTAGTTATTTATTAAATTGTTTCAATTTTAAAATAAACTTCTAGGTATCGCAAGGAGTTGCTGCCAAAGCAATATATTATTTGTATTTCTATAAATAATCGTGAAGTTATAGTGAGCATATCATTTGATTGTAATTATCAACAAAATTCATTACCGAGATTCAGTTTTAATTCTAGAGTCTGATCTGTTACTCCTGCTGGGGTGCACTATGCTACCAAACTAGATGATTTTCCAATGGAAAACATATTTTGGAATAAGTACGTATACTTACATTTTATCAAGTTTTAAGAGCGTTAGCTTATTTAGAAAATAAAGTTGACGAGTTTTTAGTAGTCTTGTTGTTTAAAAAAATAAAGACAGACATTTTCTACTTTGAAAGAGATCCCTGAAAAGTAATTATATTTTTAGTTTTCAAAACAGACTGCTTTGTAAAACTTCGATCCCCGCCATCTTAATTCCCCGTCCGCCATTTTGCCACAGATTCACATTATCATCGAACACAGATAATCAACTATGAATGAATGGAATAGCCATCTAAGTCGACACAATAAAAATACTCAATGAGCATTGACATACAAAAACGTCTCCAGTCTTAATGAGTTACCAGAGATAAAAAACGCCGCGGCGGCACCACAAAGGATGGCAGAGCAAATAAAAGATCACAGTCAATGTAAAAGGTTTGCGTATTGTTTTATATTAAAGTGAAATAACAATAGGTAGCTCTTTCAATGGATAATGCCGCCACAATGAGAGGGGTTAAGCTTGGTTTGTATGCTGGTGAGAATTTTACCATGTCTTGGTAGTTGGTTGACCACATTTGATTATAACTTAGTCGCTTGTTTGTCCCAGCCTTTAATGGTTTGCTATGGCTATAAAAATCTATAGCGGAAAGTCTTTGTATACTTACTACCTAAATGCTGCCAAATTTTTTCGAACTGGAATTGTTGCCCGATGGACTTGTACTGGATCATATGGACTTGTATGTAGCAAGTCTGGAGCCCTGACACAGATAAATAGGGTGGCAGATGTAGAAAAAGATGGCGGAGCGCCTGGATGGATTTAAAGAATTGGCGAGAAGGAACACAGAGTAGAGAGAGGTGAAAGAAATGGGGCAGGCCTTTGCCAATGAAAAAAAAATGTAAATTGCAGTATTGCAAATGGTCAAAGAAGACCATACGTTTCGAACCGTAACAGTACAGACTCTGGAGAACCAGAACCTTAGATGGCCAGCTTATAAAAAAGAACACATGAAACAAGAACATAACATGATTTCAAGTGTCAAACCGAACTATTTATACATAATTCTTAATCCTACCAACAGAAATATCTCCTACATAGAACACAACCCTACTTGGATCCGAACATAAGTGGACACCGTAGAGCCTTGTGAACATAATGTAGTAGTGAAATACAACATCACATTGTTCCGTCACCTGCACACGTCACTGCGCATTCGCTTACACTTCTTATTATCTGAACTCTCATCACGCTTTTGTTTTTGTGAAGGTCAGTAGACTAAGTAGTGTTGAAGAGAGTTTTCGCAGATTTTTTGGTTTGGGACTAGACGAAAACCGTATGCCTCAAAAATTTACGAGCAATTTCGAGGAATATTTCAGGGGACACAGTGGTAGCATTTTAGTCGCTTGGTGAAAATGAGGTTTTGTTATGAGCCGTTGATATTGTTTTCTGAAAGGTTCAGTATACTCTCGGTTCTTATAAACAAAAATGGATTGTTTTGCTTACCATTTGTAGCATTTTTTATTGCCTAACTGGGCATATAAATGGATTTATAAGCTAATTTTACCTGTGAAGCTACTTGCATATGAGAGGGTTTACTTTGTAAAGCTATGTCTATGGTATTTACTTCATTATTGGTACAGATATAGGAGTCTTCATTTTAACCAATAAGGTGCAGCGCAGACGGCACACTTTTTGTGCGATCGAGTCTGCGGCGCACAAAAAGTCTGCATGGCGCGCAAAAATTCGGTCGCGGATTTTTCACTGACTCAACGCACATCTTCGATCATTCTGTCGGCAGAGCTGTAGGGACGTAGACGCTATGGAAATCGTGCAGAGATCGCGAAGTATTATTTTAATAATAAATCGCGCCATGATGATAGATCGCGTGCGTTACGTCCACCCCTAGCAAATGCAGATTGCCGACTAAAGTGTGCGCCGTCTGCGTTACCGCGCGTTGAAGCAAACGTTCAATTTTTTTCACACACTTTTTGTGCGGAGCGGCGCGGCGCGGTCTGCCCGAATTACACGGATTTTTTATGCGCCGGACTTTTTGCGCGTCGTGTGCGTTACTGCATATAATTGCATAGGTTCTATTTTCACAGACTAAAAAGTGCGTCACGGATAGTCTGTCGTCTGCGCTGCACCTAATGGTCCGTAAAAGTAAATGGCCATAAGTAGTGTTTGAGTGATGTGCTGGGAATTTTGTTTTTAAATCAGAATAAAAAAACAAGCCATTCAGTTGCTTGTTGGACAGTATTTTAGCATTTAGCCCCTTAAGTGAACTGACATTCTTCTCCGCCCTGATTCCCTCAAACCAAAGCATAGTCACTTTATTAATTCTGTCCAAAATACAAATTCAATAACCACTCAGAAAACAGTGAGTAAGATTCTAAATTCTTACTCACTGTTTTCTGCGCGATTTTGAATGTGACGAGATCATAATTATATATTTATCCATACCATTTCATTCAGTGTAATTTCTGCAATTGTTATCAAATAATATGACGTATTTATTAGTCTTATCATTGCTTAAATTTTACATTATTTTAATATCGAATTTATTCATAAAAAATATGTCATTACACCTGCGCCGATGTTCGTGGTCAATGCACTCTTGCGCATTGTCTTTATTATTGAATGATTTAATACATTTGTATGACAGAGACCCATGTTCAGCACTGGATGTATGTTCGGAATATGACATCCTTTTAACGTCTTTGTCAATGTCATGGTACTTACTTTGTCTTTATTGCTTACATTTGCTTTTTATAGGCGTGTTGTTGCAAACTGCGTATGAGTGTAAGACTTTTAGTGTATCGGTGTGTATCAAAATAGCTCCAAGACTGGCGATACTTAAATATACCTAGGGGCTTCTGGCTAAGTAATAATAGCCGCACGTGTCTATCGATCAGGTTAAGCTACGCTTGCGGCGGTTGGTCCGTGAATGGGTGACCATTTTTACATATCAAGCCTATTCGAGATCTTCCATGCCGCGGAAAGCACGTTAAGCCGTTGATCCCGGCTGTTATGAATGGATTTTTGGCAGTCGTTACAGGTCATCAGTACCCCTAAAATCTGACAACCATTCTTACCAAAGGGTCTTACCCAGTAACTGGGTTGTGGAAATCAGATAGGCAGTCGCTTCATGTACCATACTGGTAATTAGCTGCATCCGGTGAGACTGGAAGCCGACCCCAACATAGTTGGGAAAAGGCTTAGCGAGCCCCGATATCACCTTGCTGACTGACTAATATTTTACCACGGTATGAAAAGAATCGAAATATTGATCTGATATGTTACAGAGTAGGCGGATTATGTTCTTACAGAGTGTTTCCATATCTAAAATACAAAAAATATGCAATTGAGCGCCACTTGTTTTGTAATTCTCCTACAATAAAATATGAGTGACCCATCCATTATAGACTCTTCGTTAGTCATTAAACTCAATGTTGTTTAGTACATACGCCAGCATATCAAGCTACCCGAAACTGTAAAATTTTCCCAATCAACTTTGAACCTTATGCTTTAGCGATAAAGTTCAAAATCTATTCAAGAAATTCGACAGATTGTAGTAGTTTGATGTGCTGGCGTCTGTACATTATGCATTGTTGATACAACTAGACTTTAGCCTACAATTATCAAACATCATTACCTATACACCTCATCACCATCATTCATACCTTTTGTCCACCCGCTGCGCGCCGTAGGGCATAATAAACATATAATTTTTCTTTCACATAATTTTGAGTCAGTAATAAACTCAACTCAAACTCAAAGCATTTATTTCAAGTATACTATACCATTTACAGGCACTTTTGAATTGTCAAACTTAACTAGTCGGTCAGTTAGTCAGAAAGTTGAAGCTAGTTGCCCATTCCAAAACGTAGATCTCTTGGAGAAGAACGGGCAAAAAACTCCAAGGACACTCTTTTAAATCAAGATATTACAAAATCCTTAATACATTATTCTTGTTGCTTCTATATGTGAGAACAATGTTATGAAGAAACAATTCAAAATAGGTATAAGATTAAAAAGAAGCCCTGGCAGCTAAGAGATGACCAGTCTCAACTGACAGCGCCCGTTCACGAACATGACGCATGGATCAGCACCATCCAGCTCAACCATTTTGAAGGGAACCGAATGATGCAACACACGCGCACCATCAGTGAGACATTTAAGTGAGCATGACACATTCTCAACTGCCATGCTCTTTCAAGTCAATATAAAAAAAATATAATAAACGGATCCAAGGACACATTTACAAAATTTAAAAAAATGCTTCTAAATTATACAAAACTATAAAAGCCGTCATTCATTTCAGTATATTTATGTAATAATCGTAGATTATCTATTCTAAATTTTTAATGGTATTATCTTTTTAATTAATATTTCTTAATTTAGTAAAGTGTTCACTCACACAACTTTTATTTATAATTTCATTAGTGTCGGCATCAAAAATACCATTACATTTTCATTTATGAATGATGAATGAATGAGTGAATTGCACCGATCCCAGCGTGGTTAAACCAGACTCGATTAATCGAATGAACCCCAAGATTCGCACTAGCTCCTGTAGCCTCATGTTCATGGTGCTACAGCGACCATTGCATATCAAGGAATAGACCGGGGGGCGCGGTAATTGGTAGGGAGGACGTGCCCGTAGGATAGGGAAGGATTTAAGAGCCTACCGGATATGCATCCTAGAGCAAGCATTGGACTAGTGGAGAGATGGGTAATTATTATCTATGGATGGGCATCTTTTAACGACCTTTCCTCCAGGTTGGTTCAGGTCGAGCTTCATCGGTGAGACTTTTAGCGGGGTTCTACTGCTTTCTCGGTTCTTTTGTATGTCATTGCTCTGCTGTGTTATGTTGTGTTAGATGTTGCTGTTTTCAATGTGATCGTCGGAGGTTTCGCTACTATTCGTTTCCGGTTTTTGTAAATCTCACAAGCAGCAATCTTGATCTTATTTCTGTTTTCCGCCGTATACATTCAAAAATTGATTCTCTTGTCAAAGTACTTCATGTCCTGTTTTAAGTTGTCGTTCCATGTGTAGATAGGTCGGCCGACCTTCTTGGATTTGGCCTTGTACTACGTTACTGCATGCACTAGGGTTGTTTTGCGGTGCCTGTAAACATGCGCGATGTATCACATCCTGTCGTTCTTGATGCGTTTGGTTACTGTTTTTCCGTCTAAGATTTCATGCATTTTCTTTTATCTTAATAAATAAATAAATAAATAAATAAATCTTGGTTTATTCCTAGAGTGGTTTTTTTATGAATGGTAGTAAACGATTTGGCGTTTCTCATGGCCTGTTCGCAACGATTTTTAATAGTGATTTTTCTGCGTAATGTAGATGCTATGTATGTTGTACACACGGCTACACATCAAGCCACACATTTCCAGCTCAAGCTGACCTTGCATTGTATAGGTTTTTCGTACATTCAGAAGTCAGCTTATACTGGCCATGCATAGCTTGATGTGTAGCCGTGCGTACGTAGGTATTTAATTTCATCACATGTTGGTATGCTTATTCCATTAAGATTGCTGTTGACTGATTCCATTTGGACATCCTTTCTGATTAAAATTGCAAGTCCCCGGTATGCTTTACCTGCGGGTCCAGAGAGCCGCCATTCGTGGTGTGTATAGTTTAACTGCCCCGTTGGACTCGTGGTTGCAAGCGCGACTGCTGAGCGTGGGGTCCTGGGTTCGATTCCAGGGTCGGACAATGTGTTATTGAGTTTTTCTATTAGGAATTTCTTAGTAGCAGTCCGGAGTTTGGAAGTTGGCGGTTTAATACCCCCGTATCTCGGAAAGCACGTAAAGCCGTCGGTCCTGCGCCTGATCTCTCTCCGGCCGTGTCGGATCTCCGTCCCATCGGAACATGATAGTACCGGAACGCAGAGGAGAGTGCACCTGTGTCCGCGCACACACTTGTGCACCATAATATCTCCCGCGTACCCGGCCAATCTCCGTTGAGATTGGCCACCGTGACCGAAATCGGTCGGGGAGGCTATTACTCGTATTAGTTGTATGCTCCTGAGTTCATATCATATTACATGAATGCCCCTATGTGAAAGTTCAGTTGTGTTTTGAGGTTTGGTTAATTCTTGAGTTAGATCTAACGGGTTGCTGTTGTGTAATGTTCGTCGTCGGTCCTGGCACTGCTATCATAGCGCTTCTCTTTGTAACATCCTTGTAGAGCATGCGTATGTTGCCGGGTATTGGTTCGCCGGTAGGTGAATACACTAGTGTGATTCTGGTATCTGTATGCACGATACAAGGGATTTGAACGCTGCGATTAGGATATACTCTCTTCCCAAGAACGTCTCGTTAAAATGCGCGGTTATGTATTTTGTTATCCTTTGTTCCTGAGAGAGATTACTGTTAGGGAGAATTTCTTGAATATTATTAAGAATTCTTTTGTTTGTAGGCTGTCACAAGTGGTGAGCTCTCTCGACATGTGCAACTTGAGTTTGGTAACCACTATAGACCAGACTCGACAGGGGATCGTGTACCGTCTGAAATTTATGGCCTCGCTCTTTGTTTTTTACCAAAAAATTTTTTGTTATGCAAACTTGAGAGTTCGGGTACTTAATGTGTTTTTTTTTTTTTTTTTTTGATCTCTTGGTGCAAATTTAATGCACGTGGGTATGCACACTTGACTATAGATACCTTGTTCAAGGCAATTTTCGGAATTCAGTACAATGTTACAATAATAGAAAGTACGAGTATGTCTTGTAGTAGTAGTAGTAAATCTTAGTATTTTGTTTTCGTGAATTTACTATTGAGCGCGGCATAATAGTGTTTATAGTTAAAATCCTTGGCCGCTATTGTTGTTTCCTTCGCGGCTTGCTGTTGTCTTTGTGTAATAATGTGTTTGGTGTTTTCTTTTTGTTTGAAATTCGGTTTGTTCTTAATAGACCCCAGATTATTATATGGTCGAATGTGCCCCTAACGGCCTCTTTTTTAAAAAGTTTTTCTGATGCATGTTGCGTTGTAATGTAATCCAGTTGGGATTTCTGAGTGTCCTTTGACCATCTTACTCTTGTCGTTTCTATTTGCAGTTTTTCTCTGTTGGCTATATCAATTAACATTTCCTCGTTGTAGTTAGATAAGTCATGGTGTAGGTTTTGTTGTATCAGCCCTTTGCGTTGGAAACTTTGTGTATTATGTCGACCAATATGAGCGTTAAAGTCGCCAAGAGTTATTAAAGTACATTTCCTTGGTTTTTGTCTGATGAAGTTTAATAAGCCTGTGAAGGGTCTGTTTGCTATAGATGTACAACTGTTGATGTGAGAATTGATTACATACAGATGAGCAGGCTTGTCATTTCCCCTGTTAACTTTAATAGTAGCTGACATCGCTTCTGTCACCTTTATCCTGTTAACTAATTCAATGTGAGCATCTTTTCTGATTAGAATTGCAAGTCCCTGATGTGTTTTACCTGAGGTTCCATAGAGGTGCCATTCGTAGTGTGTATATACATCTGTGACTACTTCTGATAACGGTGTACACATTGGTGCTTGTTGTTCATACTGTGTTAATGAGCTAGCTAAATTGAGGGCTGTTCGTTTGAGACTGGGTTTCGTGAGTTGACCTTTCTCTTCACTTGTGTTGTACTGGTTGATTATAGGCTTATTATATAGTGTTGTTGTGACATTGTTCGATTTTTGCATTAGATCTATCGGGTTGCTGTTGTAGTGTTTGTCGTCGGTCATGACCCAGCTATCGTAGTGCTAGTCCTTGTAGAGGATGTGTATGTTGCCGGGTACTGGTTGTGGTTCGCCGGTAGGTGCACGTGCAAATTTACCAGATAGAACTCGGCTGCGGCGATAAAGATATCCTCTCCTCCCCAGAACGTCTTGTTAAACTGCGTGGTTATGTATTTTGTTATCCTTTCTTCCTGGGAGAGAATGCTGTTAGGAAGAATTTCTCGTATATTATTTAGAAGTGCTAGGCGGATTCTTTCGTCATCTCGATGCTCTAAAACATATGAAGCAAGATCCCGACGGACAGACACGTGATCGAAAGTTAAACCCATTACATTATTTATTTGATGTTCTATGGCCCTGAATAGGCAGTTCCCGTCTCCCGTTTCCCGTTTGTCATACACACAATTGTGTCCATTTAAAAAAAAAAAAACCCTTTTGTTTTTATGGTATTACAAGACCTGGTCTGCTCTGCACACATGTGTTGTGTAGCTTTGGGTTTGAGAGCCACTATAGCTGACAGGCTTAACGCCTGAAATTTATGAGCTTCGCTATTTTTTGTTACTTAACCTTTTTTTTTTACACTTTGGGTCTAATTTTGCGAGCTCGGGTATACAAATTTGGCTTACAAGCTAGGAAATAAGTAGTTTGTTCAAGGCAGTTTTGGTAATTGAGTACAATGTTAAATAAAGAAAAGCGTGAAGTACTAATTCTAGAGCGATACCGTATTTCAGGTTAAAATGATAGAATGTATTATTTTATCCTTCGCTCCTAATTATAATATGAAACCATTTCCTTAAAGCCTATTTATAGCTTACAATGATGTTAAATTCACGCGTGGCTTCAAAAGTCCAAATTAACAAAGCAAAACGCAGTTTTATACAGCCTCCAACGGAGATCCCTGAAATATATATTGGAAAGACCTCACCAAATCCACGTCGTCGATATTCTCGGCCGGAAGGCCTAGACCTCAGGCTTGTATATCAGGACCACACGTATGCCACTTTACCACCGTTTTAAGGTGTTTTAATTTGCACCCACAAAAACACAGCAAGCGAAACACCGTTCGAGTTTCAAGCTCAGAGTCAGCCACGTGTTGTGCACATTGCATCAAGTATAAATAAAGGCGGGTCACGACAGGACACGTCTGTCCCCTTCGGCGGTCACTATCCGAATCTCACCATTACATTTTCATTTAGGTATTATATTATAAACCAAACTCAGGGCTTGTTACTAAGAAATTCCTAATGGAAAAACTCAACCAACCCAGCCCGGAGCTTCGAAGTCGGCATTGAGATACCTCCGTACCTCGGAAAGCACGTTAAGCCGTTGGATCTGCGCCTGATCTCCCTCCGGTCGTGTTGAATTGTCGTCCCATCGGACAACGTGAGTGAGAGAAGAGAGAGTGCACCTGTGTCTGTGGACACACTTGTGCACTATAGAATCTCCCGCGCCGCTGGCTAGTGTCTCTGCTGAGATTAGTCGCTATGGGCGAAATTTGGTTTGAAGGTCAGAGTCAAAGTCAAATCATTTATTTCAAATAGGCACTTAAAAAGGCACTTTTGAACGTCAAAAATTAAAATTAAAAAATAGAATTGATTCTAGTCGCCCCTTCCAAAATGTAGTTTTCGTGTGGAGAAGAATGGGCAAGAAACTCCACCGTTACTCTTTTAAAATTTTTTACAAGTTTTTGTATACATTCATTTTCATTATATAATTATATATGAAGACGATGCACCTAAAATAAAATTTAGTCTACCACAAATGGTAAAAAGAATTAAAAATATAACATACTGGTAAGTCAATTATGTGATAGATACATGGTGCTCACATATTTACAAAGATTGTAAAATTTTACTAGTATTTTAAAAAGTGTGTGAGTTACATTTGTCACAGAATGTAAAAAACAATGTTGAGGACTTTATTTATTAATAAAATAGGTTTCTATATCGAGTATATCTATCGCCAATGCCTAACAATGGAATTCCACTGCTGGGAAAAAGCCTCCACCTCCAGTTTCCACAAGAATTTGTCCTCTGATAATGTTTATTATAAATTTAATTTTAAGGGATTTATGAGATTGGATGTTGATTTTACCCATCCATACTTTACTTATAATATAACATCACACATGTTTGTCCTGAAGGCTGAGGGATAGGTGTACTTATATAATACTCCCACAAATTTGTCAGTTATGTTTAAGTACCATATAATAGATGACGAGGGGCTTGTGGGTAACTAATAACAGCCACACGGGTCGTTCGTTCAAGTTAAGCTACGCTTGCCGCTGTTGGTCCGTGGATTGACCATCTTTACTTAACAGATCCCTCCGTGCCTCGGAAAGCACGTTAAGCCGTTGATCCTGGCTGTCATTCTTAGATCTCTGAGGGTCGTTACGGGTCGTCAGAAGCATGAAAGCCAGATAACCAGTCACCAGATAAGCAGTCTTACCGAGAGGTATCGTGTTACCCAGTAACTGGGTTGTGGAGGTCAGATAAGCACTCGCTTCATGTAAAATATTGGTATTCAGCTGCATTTGGTGAGACTGCAAGCCGACCCCAACATATTTGGAAAAAAGCTAGGCTATAAGTAGGTGACGAGGGGCAGAAGGGATGCACACTAAACTTGACAATAAAGACCTGTAAGAAAAATACTCGTAACGACATCAAGGTCACCGTCCAACTCGCGTCATCTCATGCCTTTGAACACATGAGCCGTTCATTTTATTGCGTCGATAAGTGAGCAAGGGCAGTAATTACCGCTAATGGTTTCGATTGCTTGTGACAAATGAACAAACAGATTCGCCCGCGAATCACATGTAACGCATGTATTGCTTTGGAAGATGGGTCTTTTTTAATAGTAGCTTTGGTTTGATTGATTTGATGGCTCAAGGAACATGGATGATTTAATATACCGCAGTAATGTGATTTTAGAGAGGTCTACGTTCAGAACGTGCTTAGAGTGATGAAACTTATTGTGTAAGATGACTTTTGCAATGATTATTTTATTAAATGGCCGTTTCGAAGCTCTATGTGTTCACTTAGTAAGTAACTATGTAGCATTTCAGTGAAAATGTTAACTAAGTATTATCTCGAGAAAAGTATGCGCTTCGGGAATCATAGTCTATTATAGACTAAGCAGCAAATAAACTTAACTGGTTAGCTAATCTTTTAACGGCATTTCTTACTGATCTCGAGTCTACACGAAAGAAAAAATAATACCTACCTAACGGACACCTAGTCTTTGCTTATCTGCTAAAATACCAAATAAGAAAGTTACTATAACTATTAAGCTATAACAATATTAGTCTAGACTTAAAATTTGAATAATTTTATAACGCTCAATACATACATTCATTAGTAGAATTTACATAGAAATTGCGATAAAGAAATTAATCGTTTGAGCTTCTGTTTTTATTATAATATTGTTTCTGAATATTGTCACGGGAATTTATATTTATGTTGTATGAGTTATATAAATATTTATAGTTTGGATTTTATTTTTGGATTATAATTTATGGCATGTCTGCCTTTGATTTTTAAGGGCCAAAATTGCAGAAGACCGAGAACAGTGGAAAGAGGGAAGAGTAGCCTTGGCCCTGCAGTGAGACAAACAGCACCCTAATTGCGAAGCACTATTATTTAATCTTTGGTAACATACTATCCATCACAATCTGAATCATTCTCAAGGATGTTGCTAATTACCATTCCTTCATGTTCAAAAAAATTGTCTGCTCAACTAAATGTTATTGGACTGTCAAAATGAAACCCATTGCTACTGTTAGTATGTTACGCAATCATCCCGCGAGTTCATAATTATAATTATGACTTTGTCAGATCCTAAAACCAATAAATAAATTAATAATATAATAAATAAATTTATATTTTATTAGATTTGGTTTAAAAAATAAATTAATGCGCTCCCTCAGAATATCAGGACGGTAACCAATCTGTTCACATTTAAAGTGAAAGTTCGAGAACACATACACAAGAAGTTGGCAGATTCGTCTCAGATTTAAGTTGTTGTAGATTTTCTTGTTTATCTCTCATAACTTTTTTTTTAAATATTTTGTTGTATGTATGTATTTATGTATTTATTCCTATATTTTTTAGTTATAATTTTTTTTTCTCTTCTAATTTGTTTTCTGTTTATTGCACCTACTGTGTATTGTCTCTGCATCACCCTAAGGTAGACTGGTAGAAAATGCCCAAGGCATTAAGTCCGCTTTTGTACAGTTTTTACTTGTGCATAAAGTTTCAATAAATAAATAAATAAATATTATTTGGTTGGACAATAGAACGCTTTTATCATCATTATTAGCTGCGCCCCGCGGTTTCACCAGCATAAGTGTCGATCCCTGGAAATATCGGGATCAACAGTATCTTATGTGTTATAGACCATCTGTGTGTCAAATTTCATCCAAATCCGCTAAGCCGTTTGAGCGTGAAGAAGTAAGAAACATATAAACACACACACACTCAGAAACTTTCGCCTTTATAATATTGGTATGATTTCCATGTCCTAAAACAATGCTAACTCGATATATCTCCCTTAGAACTTTTCTCGTACCTGATAATTCTCCATGCAAAAAGTACCAGAACACAAAGTCCTATAAACGCACACAGCACCTTGCACTTTGGTATTTTAACTACAAAACCACAACAACACTTCTGAAGAATAAAATTTTAATACAAAATGTCTCAAAACGCCGCTGCGTCGAATCCCGGAATCCGGGATTATTAAGTGTTGTTCTTTTTGTATTCCGATGTGGCTGTTTGAACTCAATATGTGGTTGCTCATTTAGAGGCCGGGATTAACAATAAAAACGAAATTTGATCATTGCGGCCGACGATACGGTGATCCGTTAAGGGGAAGGGTGGTTTTGATATTATTTCATTGGATTTTGTCCTTGATTTTAATGCTTAACGTAGCTAGATAATTATTTAGGTATCCTTGATACTTAAATAACTTAGTTTAAGTATAACGTGAAATGCGAAATTTGGGTGTACTAAGTATACCTCTACCCCCTCCAAGGGTTATGAAGTTTTGATGTCATCGTCTTTTCCTTTCTTTTAATTTTTACCAACCTGACCAGCTGAGTGAGTAGAATAAACATAGTTGCATAATGCATTTTTTTTTTCACTCAATTATTTGCAGCCTCAAAAATCAGATTATATTTTGGTTCCCACGTTGAGTTACACAAAAACCAGCCAATACTTCCGAAATCTAGCTTAATAATTTAAAATTGACCTGAAATTGTATTAGTATACCTAATTGTTTTTACTTAAAACTACGGTGAGGCTTGGTTTTGCAAGGCCTATATAAAGTGTCAAAAGTAGAGTAATTCAAGGCATACGAAGAAAACCAAAAGCAAATAACTACAATCTTATTTTTTTTTCAAATAACTATTGCCTGTAAACCCTTTCGTTACATTTAAACAAACTCAATACTTTTTCAGTGGTAGAACTACAATTTACAATATTTAAAACATAAAAACCGTGAAATACAGCAGCATCTCCACCTTAACCGAGCATTTGCCGCGTTATCAGATCATCGTCCAGCCTGTCCAGTGTAAATAAATCCAATAGTTTACTGCCCAGCCATTGTTATTCTCATTAACCCTTTGTCTCATTAGACCCTGGCTTCATATTCTACCTTATTTTTGTTACCGATGACAGCTCAGATTAGATCGTTTTTTTTATTTTATTCTTTTTTTCAAAAACTTTTGTCCACCATCTTGGTTTTTTCTTTTTTTTCGTCATATAAAATTTCAACCAGTCTTATAATGTCATAGTGTTTATTGCTTAGTCGTTTTTTGTTTTTCATTTTTGGAATACATTGTTGTTGCTTTAAAGCCTAAATTTTATTGTGGATTGTCGCGTGGTTTAACGACGTTTGGTTCGTAATTAATTTTTATGAAATGCAAATGAGCGAATGAAACGAATTGCTTAATTTAATGTTGTATTTCATTTCTTTGTTTGGAAATTTAAGTTAATTAATACAAATGATGTGAACTTTTAAAATCAATTAGTAGACAATTAAGACTGAATAAAGAATGCTTCCTGATAATAATATGCGCTACTTTAAATTAAACTGAAAAATTAAGTGTTTTTGTTGGTCGCATACCTTCATGCCAACCTTTTTATGGGGTTGTCAAATGCAACCGCTATTTAGCTTTCTTGCAAATTGCTTGGTTTCAAACTGATTTTGGATTTTGGATACGGTAACAAATATTTCAATACGTAGACATAATATGTGGTAAAAATTTTGTAAAGATTTAACAATTTGTGTCCATTACTATTATTATAGAAAAGTAAAATTAGTATGCATGTATTAAAAAATTTAGCCTTTTGTTCAGCTAAATTGCAATTTTAGCCTTTTGTTCAGCTGAATTGCAACGTGGAATGTACGGACGCCAGTACATCAAGCCACCCAAAACTGTAAATTTTTTTCAATCAACTTTGAAGCTTATGCTTCAGCGATAAAGTTGAAAATCTATTTTAAAAAATTGACAGATGGTAGTAGCTTGATGTGCTGGCGTCTGTACCTAGGTAATATAGGTTTAAAGATATTTTATTTCTCATAAGAACTTAAATAACACAGTTCACGTAAAATGAGATACAAAGTACTTATATCTAAATAATAAGTAATCATATCATATTTGCCTTGGGATTGAGCTGCTCCAATAAATTTACACAGTGAATCTTGTTTGGTTTTTTTTTTTTTTTGCTTATTATTTATTTTATCTCTTTATAGACGTGAATATTTACTTTGTAAAGTATAATATTATTTTAATTGTCGTGAAAGTGAGGACTATGTGGGTCTTTTCTATCTTTTTTTATGTTTTCCTTCTTAGTTAGTTTTATTCATGATCTGGCAGTTTGAGTAATTTACGCGGCCTACCTAAATGTCCATTCTTTGGTATTGTTTGTCGAATCGTTCTGAGTTGAGCTGCACATTTTTTTGACAAATGGGAGCACTGACTGGACAGGTCCGCTCAATCTGTGTGGTTCTTTCCTCAAAAGACCATTTCAGACACCAATCTACATGGTTCCCAAAATGATCTGACCAAGACTATTTCTGGATTTTTATATAGGTACACATTGACATTGATAAATTTTACATATACAGTGACATGAATATTTACTTTGTAAAGTATTATGTTATTTTTAATGACTGTGAATGTGAAGACTATGTGGGTTAATTTTAGTTTGCCTTTGTTTTTTTCTCAGATAGTTTTAGTCATGGTCTGGCAGTTTGAGTAATTTATGCGACCTACCCAAATGTCCTTTCTTTGGTATTGTTCGTCGAATCGTTGAGCTCCCTAAGTTTGAGTTGAGCTGCATGATTACTGACAAATGCGTGCACTGACTGGACGGGTCCACTCAATCTGTGTGGTTCTTTCCTCAAAAGACCATTTCAGACACCAATCTACATGGTCTCCACATGATCTCACCAAGATTATGTCTGGACTTTAAAAGAGACTGTGACCTCTGAGTTTGTTTCGGCTTTTCTTCTCAGAGTAGTCAGATAGGAAACGCCGACCTCATCTCGTTTTAAAAAAATATGATTGACGTGTAAAAGTGTTTGTACAAACCTACTTACAGAAATAAAATCATTTATCATTTATCATTTATCCTCTGAGGTGTTGGCGATGTTACATGGTATATATATGTTTCTTAAGTTTTGCCTTAAATATGTTTATACTTTCACACCTCTTTAAATCCTCCGGCAAATCATTAAACAGTTGTGCTCCCTCAACCAATGTTGTTTTTTTGCCGTAATTAGTCCGTGCACGTGCAGTCATTAATTGAAATTTGTTTTTACTTCTTATGTTGTATGTTATTGCTTTTTTATGTAGTTGTATGTTTGACTGTACGGAATTCATGGTAATTTTTTTTATGAGGATGCAGGTGTAATATGTGTATAGTTGTGTGAGATTTAGTAGTTTAGTTTTTTGGTATAATTTTTTTGTTGGATATAGATAGTGGTAGTGAAATAATACTTTGATAATTTTGTTTTGTATTCTTTGTAATGAGTTTAGATTAGATTTAGCAGCTGATCCCCACACTTCGATTAGGTATTCAAGGTTTGATTTTACTAGAGAGTTATAAATAAAATTAATTATAATTAGACGAAAAAAGTATTTTCGGGATACATTTTGCAACTTTTCGTAACGCTCCTAATAGTGATATTAGTTTTATTTTGACGTGATCGATGTGCAGTTTCCAAGAAAGTTTGTCATCTACCCACAGACCGAGGTATTTTTCGTGCTTAGACCGTTTGATTATTTCTCCGTTGATCGTAAGGCAACATACAGAAAGCATTATTATATTAGGAATATAATAATGCTTTCTGTATGTTGATGAGGCTTCTATAGCGCATCAAGGATGTTTGCTGTAGCTCGTGTCGATTGCTTCTACGCTACGATGCGAAAAAACTGCGCCTACCTGGTCCGCCGGTCGCGAGCCAGCCCCAACATAATACTGCGGGGTATCGCGAGCAGACTGCACTACTTGTATGTGAATCGCTTTTCAAATTATTGGTCTAAAGCCAGGTTGCAACCAGCGAATTAGTTAACACGTTTCTCTAGCAATTTAGCTGCCTTTAGTGTATTATCTGCCTTACTTTGATCTTCACGTGAAGCGTGGCAATCTCTCATCATCTGGTGGTTAGCTGATTTATATCAGCTCAAAATCAAAAAAAAAGAAAACAAAAGCGCAAAATCAAGAGTAACTTCACTTATGTGAAGTTACTCTTGATTTTGTATACATTTCGTTATTCCTGTTTTGGGTTTTATTAACCTTGCGGGGTTTACACAGGTGATTATTAATAGCTGCACGATTTTTACCGCACGGTGAAAATCAACTGTCTAAATGGCAGTTCGGTTATACCTCAGGTGACTAAAATCGCAAGTTCCAAAGTAGAGTAGGTTTCGACTTTTGTCTTGTGGCGGGTGACTAAAATCGACCATGCATGCTCAGTCGCAGGCCATCGCCCGCTGCATGAAGGTCGACATTTTGATGCAAAATCACCGGTCTGCTATTTTTATCGACCTGTGTAAATGGGGTGGCGATTTGGCTGGCGAGGCTATTTGGTAGGCGACCAGACGCACGGCTGAAATCGACCTAGTGTAAATCCCCCATTACAAGTTACCAGTTTACAGTGTGCATTACTTACTGAGCTTTAAGGTGGCCTGGTACGTCTCTTTCGAATATGGAATGATGCTTGAAACCATTAACCGGTCTTGAGCAAGCGTGGTGATCAATGCCTTCTCTGTATGAGACAGAAGCCTTTGCTCTATAGTAGAACAATATGACAATATACCCTGCTGGTTTTATTAATGATCCATAAGTTCTTCGAAATATGCAGGAGTCTCGATGTGTCATCAGTTCACTATCCAACGGTCAAACGCTGCACCAGCGTTGCGGAGTTACTTGCAATGAAAATCAACGTTGAATTTATTTTAAATTTAACTTGGCATCTCAAAAGGAATTGATACTGTATGTTGGTGGCGGGAATCTAAGAAGAAGTTAGGTAATTAAGTTGCATGCTACTGCGCTGATGAGTCATCATTAAATTAAACCAAAACCCGTCATAATTCCTACCAATCTGAATATTAATAAATTGGAAAGGATAACAATACCCAAAACCTGTACCTAAACATGGGTAACTTTATTAAAACGTAACAAAAGATTAGATAGGGCTCACTTAAAGGTCATTCACACTCGTCCTTTGTCGCTGCGTCCGGCGATCCGTCAGCGTACAGATATGGATGTCATGTGTTTTATACAGGGTTGCCGCTACGCTTTAATTGATTAAAACTCGTTGGGAAAACTGTGGAGCTGCTGTAATATAACTGATTTATAAAAAAATACAATTTAATTTTTTGACACGGAGCATTATAGACAACGATAGTTCATAAAATAATAAATCCTTCCAAAAGAATTTCTGCCACGGTGGGCCAATCTCGACGGAGATCAGCCCAGTACGCAGGAGATATTATAGTGCACAAGTGTGTTCGCAAACAGGTGCACTCTCTGTTCCTTTACTCTCATATTCTGATGGGACGGCAATCCGACACACCCGAGGAGAGATCAGCTCCAACGTCATCACTCGACACGAGGGTTTCACACCAACTTCCAAACTCCGGCCACCTTAATTGCGTAACACACTATCAATCAGAATCTTAATCATTTGAAGCAAATTGCTAATCCATTGCTTCATACGCTGTAAAAATTTGTCTGCTCAACACGTAAATAACGCAATGGATGTCGTTGAACTGTCTAAATGAAACCGATTCCGACTGATATTGTGATACGCAATTGCCCCGCGGGTTACTACTGCTACGATATAGTTCATAATAACTTGTTAACAGCAGTTAATAGCAATTATTATGACGGCTATCAAAGTTAGCTAAGTAGGGAATTACAAAAACATACAAGTAGGTATAGCTAAATTCTAAAAGTAGTCTTTCTAATTGCATATACTACTAGCATATACTAGGGGACCCCGCAAAAGTTGTTTTGCAAAAACAAAATAGCCTACGACCTTTTATCAGATCTACCAAACATACATAAAAATTTCATAAAAATCGGTCAAGCCGTTTCGGAGCAGTTCGATAACAAACACTGTGACACGAGATTTTTATCTATTAGATTCTTTTATTGATTTTCCTTAAAATTTAGACATGTTATAGGTACACAATTTTTTATTTTTAAAATGAATATTAAGATTTAGAGTACCTAGTCTAAAAAAATAAAACCTTTTTTATAACGATATAACAGCCGGTATAGCTATTAGCCCAACTTTCTCGTGACAGACTTAAACATTGACATTTTGAAATTAAGAAACATTTTCGACAAAATTTCAAGTCAACTCCACCTCTGTCCAACGACAAAGTTTGACAATGCTCGCGGCAAGCTAAAAGGCCTGACGAACAGGTGTAGCCGACCGGAGCTTTCTTGCATCGTCCACCGTCCGCCATGCAAGAGATAAGAGGATGCTGATTACTGACCAGTGACCACTAAGTTATTTTTACACTTATCCTAGGTTTATCCTAGATAGGATATGGGATTAGAACTTTAGAAGGCAGGAGATCTATGTAGAAAAGGAGATAGTACCTATTATGTTTTAGATTGAGAGAAAATTATTATGTGTAAAATTGTAAATGTAGATAATTTTGAGCCAATAATTAGTACTTACAATGGTTTTAAATCTTAAATAATAACACTTACAAAAATGCCGTTTTTTAAAAATGTTAAGATTTGTGCTGTTTTCGTGTTGCCAGCTGAGAAAAATCAACAAACCATCAAACAGCCCAGTGAGCTTTTGACTAGGTAACATTGGTTTTAAATCTGTTGACTAATAGTCGTTGTTAGAAGAAAATTATTATATTGTAGATTAGCCCTTCGCCCGCGACTTCGTCTGCGTGTATTTGTGCCAAATTTCAAGTTTATTAACTCAAGCAATAAGATTTTTCATACAAACAAAATTCCCCCTTTTCACCCACTTAAAGGTTGAATTTCCAAAAACTCCTTCTTAGTGCTCCACTACATAATAAAAGGAAGCCGTATGCAAAATTTCACGTTCCTAGTCCTTGCAGTTTCGGCTGTTTTATGTCAGTCAGTCAGTCAGTCAGTTTCTCCTTTTATATATATAGAAGTCAATTGTTGTAGGTGATCTAAAACTTATTAAAATGCCGATTTAAACAATGTTAAGACTTGGGGTTTTTCGTGTTGCCAGCTGAGAAAAATCAACAAATCATCAAACAGCGCAGCGAGCTTTTGACTAGATACAGACGCCAGCACTTCAAGCTACCCGAAACTTTAAAATTTTCCGAATCACTTTTGAACCTTATCCTGTAGCGATAAAGTTGAAAATCTATTAAAGAAATTTGACAGATTGTAGTAGCTTGATGTAGCTGGCATCTGTAGGTACTTTAGATATAACTCAAGAAGGCTCTGTAATTTACTACAGGGTGGTAGGGACATCGCCGTAAAACTGTAACCATGAATTAAGCACATGATTCTAGGCCCCTTCGTATAAAAATTGTCGGTTATATAGAAATCTGTTTCATAGAAAAGTGGTCAAGATGTAAGAAACAGTATTTTTTTTTAATAACAAACGAAAAATTTCTACGCAGAGGGGTTCAGAATACAGAACTGAATAATAATAATACTGAACCCATGGTAACAGGTTCCGCGTCGATGTACAGACGCCAGCACATCAAGCTACTCGAAACTGTCAAATTTTTCCAATCAACTTTGATCCTTAAGATTTTCAACTTTAACGTTAGTTAAAGTTGAAAATCTATTAAAGAAATTTGATGTGATGGCGCGTCTGTACGATGTGTACGTCCTCGTCGTCTAGTGTATACATACCTCAGATAAACCAAGTTTATCCCTTAAAACATTTAGCGGACCAAGCCCCAATCTTACTTTTCTACGCATTAAGTTGTAAAGTGTAACTTAACAGTTTCTTTTTATTTTCAGAAGTCCTCTGCAGTAGTTGCGGCAGTAATCGGATAGCTTTTAGTGTTTTACTGAACAATTGAGAGCTACGATAAGGTAAGTGAGAGCAGCTAGGGCACTGCTTAATGGGACCCGGCTGGACGTTTGGCGAGATACTAGGGTAAATAGAACTTCTATGAGGCATGACTGAAGTGGCTTGATAGGAGCATCAAATGTTTAAGATGAGACTAGACTCATAAAGGTCATGGAAATCTTTTTATGCATAAAAATACTTATTTTTTTAGAATTAATATACACCGACTTCCGAAATTAAAGTTATTTTTCACTTTGTAGTGTTTTTTTTTGGAAGTCGGTTGTTTTTTTTTGTAAAAAGTTTTTTTAAATATAGATTCTCGTGTCACAGTGTTATGAGAAAGCTGACAATGGATAAAAAACAATGTAGGTATCTATATTTTTGGTTAGATAGATAACATCAGTTGTCATCGTGAACCATGATAAAAAAGTCACCCTGTATACCGCTATAGGCTGACGTTTTTATAGTTGGTCTGTATATAGACCACTATAGATAACGAATTACCACTGTGCCTATTAGTGACTATGGAAGTATTGAAAAAAAAAAACACTAACTATAACACAATGGATACAATAATTCGGAGCAAAATTTAGAGAGGTTTACAGGAGAGAGGGTACATTAGAACATTCCATACTTTGAATCCGCTGCCTTTTATGCCTCGGTCCAAGCCCTTATCGATGCGGCTTTTCAGTTAAATGCTTACACGGGGCAATAGTGCCAATTTGTTGCATATTATCTACGACGAGTGGACAGATAACCTGACAGATTGGCATGTACTTAGTGCGATGTGGGCGGCTGGGAAAAATGCTCCTTACTCGCAAAATGAACATAATTGCTCACTATTCATGAAGCATCAGTCGCCTCAGTCCGTTTGTTCACTCAAAACTGATGGACATTAAGCCAATTATGTAAGTTTAACTATTGTATGGGATCGAGGGACACAAATCTATTGAAGTGCCGTCTTTGCTACTTTTTTTTTCTGTTTTTGTGGAAAGCAATCCTCCGTTTAGGGCATGATTCATGCTTATGTGAGTGATAAATGATATTTATTTTTGTATTTAGGTTTATACAAACACTTTTACACATCAATAATAAACTAGATCAGGTCGAAAGATAGACCTTTCGGTCTAACTCAATCATTCTGCGTAGCCTTTTACTACAACTATGTTGGGATCGGCTTCCAGTTCAACTGGATACAGCTGAGTACCCTGGTATTTTACATGGAGCGAGTGCCTATCTGACCGCCACAACCCAGTAACTGGTTAACACGGTTGAAACCTAAGCAGGCACTTTACTTTGTGCAAATAATTTCATCACCACTGACGGAAAACATCGTGAAGAAATGCCTGTGTCCCATCAACAGAAACATTATATAGACTAATTATGCTATTCAATGGGTGGCCCGTGTTCAAAATTGAATATTTACAGGTCCGGCATGATAACGGTAACATAACAAGTTCTTATATCAGATAGAAAATACATGTTGTGAAGTTGCCTGTAGAGTAGTTAAAAAAAGACATTTTCTCAACATCAGTTATACCGATATTTAAAGACATTTATCAAAATTGCACATGAAGACCCAGGATCTCAAGGCTATTACCATAAATATAATAAAATTCATTACTTTATTACTTGACAAGGCTGTAAACTACAATTATGTATAAACAATATTATTTTCGATTTAATCTTTGAGGGGATGAATAATGCGTTCCATGAAGGTCATGAAGAAGTGTCTCAAATTAAACGGTTTACATATATTATAACTCCGCTTTTGCATTTAGAGATCATTTTCCACACATGAATCAAAAACTCTGTTAAAATGTGCATTAACTTAGCATTTAAAATGAAATTATATCTTCGGCATGATGAGAATGTCATTTAAACACATTGCGATTAAAAGAGTACTTAATTAAATCAAGACAAAAAGGTATTTGAAATATGGGCTTCTTCTTCTTTTCGTGTCGATAGTACTCCTCCTCGGTATTTTTTTATATAGTTTGTGGGTTTAAATGTGTGTTTTAATTGTAATTTCAGCATCATTATTATTGTTTTTGCGCGGTTTTTCTGTTTTCTTTCTTCTTACTGCGATTACTTGCTGCATGTCAGCGAAGCAATCCACTGCTAAATGCAATTAGGCTGGTGTATACAAATCTACTAACGTCGGTCCGCGACATCGTCCGTGAGAAATTTGTTGTTTTTACCTAAAATATCTCTCATGACACTCGGCAATATTGATACTAAGCTCCCTTTTAGTTAAAAAGTTTTTGGAATCGGATCAGTATTTCTGAAAATGAGCCGCTACAAATAAATTCTCATAGTTACCTGCTTGTAATTTAAGTATACATTTGGCGTACGTGTGAGAAATATTGTCACCAAAGCAAGTGTTAATTGTTGGTAATATCTCTTGTTACAGACAAATGCGTCTTTGTATAAACTTTTTCGTCCAGTAAAAAACTGCAAACGCTAGTGGAACAAAAAAAAAATAAGAATTAATCTACAACCTCTGTCGAATCCTTTGGGAAAACAAGATGTGGTTATTTTTTGTAATCCTTAAAATGTAACAATAAAAAACTTACATACGAAAGTAAAAATATTTATTTACTGCAGTAAATTCCTGGTATTAGGTCATTTGGAACAACAATTTTAAATTTACACAAACAATAATAAAGCGCGTTCTTATTTACGGCAGCAACCAGTAAAGTAAAGTAAAATTTAAAATCACTAATAAAACGTTATGAGATGAAGATTTCAGATTCGTACGTTACGATTTAACAACGTTGTAAACTGTTGTGGAGTTAGTGCTCGGGACTTGTATTGTTACCTGTCTTTCCTTAACCAAATGAACCTGATGATGAATCACCAAAACATTTAGAAATTAGTTAAATAAAATAATTATTTATTTAAACCACAATTATAACACCTTTTACAGAGTCATCCAAGGCGATGTTATAAGTCGCAATGTCTATTGCCTATCCCTTTACAAAAAATAAAATAATATCATCTGCCATGCATGTAAGCAAAGTTCGATGATTCATTATTGTGTCTTTGAAAGAATCTCGGCAGGTTTTGCCCAAATATATCCTCCGATACTGTAATAATGTTAATAATACGTACGGCGCGTGACATAGTGGCAAACTTGTTAGTCCTAGCCGCTGGCACGTCTAACAGAACGGGGAGCAGGCGCTTTAAAAAAAACTTTAATGTTTTTATAATCATCACTCTCCCGACCATATTATCCTAATTTAGTTGGGGTCGACGCAACATGTCTGATTCTTCCATACTTCTCTGTTACTCCCTTTCAAGCCATATCATCTTTCACACAGTACACTCATTGTTTTTTTTTTGTCTTCCCTTACTATCTTCTCTTCTTCCTTCATACTCAAAACTATCCTCAGGTCATTTTCCTCACTCTTCCGCATTACATATCCATTCCATGACAAGTGATTTTCACACAACATTTTACTCACCAATTCCACTTTCAGACTCCATTTTTATATCCTCATTTCTTATTATATCCATTCGAGTATCATCCCTCTTAACATTCATAAGAATTTAATGTATTTGTTGAACTTTTATGAATCATTGCGAAATATAACAAGCTATGTAGAAATCTGCCTCATTAATAAAGAAACAACACACTACTCACCTAATGCTTAACCAACCCCAAGACTTTACCATAACTGTTTGCAACAAATCTTAAATGGCATCAGGGCCAATTCTGCTAATTTAAAAAGTTCAAAATCTAGTCGCAGTCTCATCTCGGCGATAAACAAATGTCAAAAACTTGTCAAAATGTAGGGAAATTTGAAGTATTTTTGACAGATTGAGACTGAGATCAGACTGTGAACGTTCTTAAAAATTACGAGAATTCGGTATGTAAAGAAAAAAAATCCTACGCTGATTCCCAAACCATTTCGAGATTTAAGGTTTCTTAACTTAATTTTTCTATTTTTAGCGCTTAAAATTATAAGATGGAGTTTATTTTAACATAAACACTTAATACCACTTGACTTTCATTTGACCTCCAAATGACGTCATAAGTAAGCAGATTGAGAATACCTTCAGTGCCTCCTCTCATCATATGATAAAAAGTTAAAGTCATTTTTGTCAACTATAGGGATGACCATAATAATATATGTAACGCAGTCGTGCGAAAATTTCGGCCTTTGAATCGATTCAAATCAAACATTGAAAATCTATTCACACAAAAAATCTAAATCCCGAATTCTGAATTATTGTTAATCGATCATTATAATGATAGCTTAAATAAAATGCATTCCCTTTAAATAATAATATTAAGTATAAAATCATTCGAACTATTTTGTAACCACAAATGGTGTTGGAAACTTGCAAATATAACTAGGTACTGTAGTTGCTTGTTATTGGTTTGATTTTGACATATTAATAATACCTATTATTTAATTTAATTATTAGTCATTTCTGTTCCACTGCAGGGCAAAGGCCTCCCTTCCCTCCTTCCACTTATCCCTATACAAAATTAATAACTGTATTAAATAAATGTTCAATCGATTATGTCGATCATTCCCACCTCTAAAACTGTCTAGTGTCATGCTTGAAGTTTCTGATGTCAAGCAAAAAACGTCAAATTTAGGATTTTTGTTATTGTGTTATACGTGGCATAGATATTGGACTCTTTCAGCTTACTTTTGAAGCAGAATTTAGAAAATTTATTTAAAATTAATGGCTGCTTAGAAAACCAAAATTTTGAAATTAGTTGCATAAAATAACTAAATCTATAAATTAAAAATATAAAAAAAATACCTGAAAAAAACTTTACATACCCAATTGCCCCTCAGGTATTTCTACAATCTCTCAGTTTTTAAGCAGTATTGATTATCTCCTTTTAGACAATATTTATAATAACTGCTTTGATCATTAAAACTTAATTCTTTCAGATCAGTCTCTTCTATATGAAAAATTTAAAAGAAAAAGGATATATCGATTGCCAAAACTTACCTACTGCATTTTCCATCTACGAAAATCGTTACAAAAACGCACTGCACCCAAAAACAGGCACACTACATCATCACGAAAGACCCAATCGATACTGTCTAGTTCAGGAGGTCGTAATTGTGATATGGGCCGTGAGAATATTCAATTAAGCGGGCGAACTTAATTGCAACTTGATAAAGTTAAGTTGGTTCTAAGTGAACTATCTTCCGAACTAAGTTAACTGACCATTATCTTTGCCTTTGTGCTTGGTAGCCCCGTCCTCACCTAATTGGGGGTAGTAGGGTGTTGGGAACTTGTGGATGTGGCTTGTCTATGATTTTGTGTTATAAATTGCGTTTCTTTAGCAGGTATAGTTTTTATCTCACGAAGCGACGTGCGCTTTACTTGTGGTTACCATGTGTATCTAAATCATGTTTCATATGTATACACACACTGCGAATGTGTGTGTAAGCGCAGGAATTCTCGATACCGTCCAAGACAATGGCAAAGTTGAAAGTGTTTGTGCGTGTGTGTGTGTTATGTGCTAACGCTGCTCATTTTCAAGCACACGTTCACAGTCTGTTAGTGCACTTAGTTACCACAAGCAAAGCACACGTCGCTTCGTGAGATAAAAAAACTGTACCCGGGATATCAGATATCCGTCTAACATAGACGGATATCTAAGGAGCAAATCAACTTTTTGCTTCTGTAAATCTGTACTGCAGGATATCGGATACTATAGCAGTGTATTCGTTTTTAAGGAAAACGATTTATTGTGTTCTTAAAGATCAGTCTTCAGTCATTGCGACATATTAAAGATCAAATTTGTTCAAATTAGACCCAGAAAATTACTCTAGAACACCTACAGAAAACTTCAAGTAGAGCATTGAAAGCATATTGCTATGCACTGTTCTTTGACACTCCCACACAAAACACATTATTATCTGTTAAATGTACTGCTTAATTTCATAATGAAAACCGAAACTTGGAACTTAGAAAAACGATATTGGTCCTAGGAATATCCACGCTATCATAGCCAGGTCCACGTCCGGTGCCCGTCCGGGTCTAATCGAGTTATTGTGAGCGGCACAATGCCGCAATCAGGCGCAGCCGCAGCGGCAACTGCAGGTGCTGTATTGTCGTGTGTGTGTGTGTGTGTGTGTGTGTGTGCGAGGTAAAGGGTAAAGTTTAGATATTTTTTTGGTTCTTTGATTCTAGAAGTTTCGAGAATGATCTAGCGTCAACTTTTACCAACGAAATTGAGGAGGAGGTTGAGTTTTGAATGAGTTGAGGTAAAGATAATGTTTTATGGACTGAAAGATAATGGATGACACTGTACGTTGAAATAAAATAGCATAGAATACCCTGGGCTGCCATCGTTAACGCCGTAGAAGTGGCAAAGTTTGGGGAAAACCAAATTTGAATAACTGTCGTGCTAGCGACATGAAGAAGAAGAAGCATGGAATCGAAACTGTTTTAACCAATAAAGGTTATATCGTAACAAGACAGACATTTTATTCTTCTCTGCTTATAATCATAAAGTAACTAACTACCGAGATTTAAAATTATACTGAGGATTTTAAGTTACGGTATCGTAAAAAACGTCATTGTCTAAATAAACACCAAACATTTCCCCGCTCTGAACAATAAAAGAATTCCCGAACTAAAAAACTGAAGCCTTTCATTCCACGACAAAATTAATACGGTAACAAAACTTACTTCATTTTATTACGTACATTAAATCTCAAATTGATTCATGAGCTCTGCGGCAATAAGAAAGAAATATAACGACTTCATATTATTGCCAGCGCAAAAAATTCAATTTGAGGCAAAATTCATAACTTGCAACATTGTTTTAATTGCAAAAAATATTTTCTTATAATATTTTATAAGATGGCCGGTGGCCACCGCACGTTACAATAAAGGGACCATAAAGAAAACTAAAAACCGGTTGCAAAACAATGCTGGCCGCGCGGCGTTGCTTGACGTTTTTATCATTTCGTGCGGAGAACAAAAGCTTGAAGGCTTCCTGTTGAAGCTGCATCACCATTCTTGTGAGGCGACTTGCGGATGGACACATAGGTGGAGGGAATGGTCAACTTTGTTGTAGTGGTCAAGTTTTAATTAAAATTTAGAAAGATGTTGTGATTGGACAGGAAATACACGTAGGTAACCTCCGATAACCTCCGAGTTTTCTTCGTCTACGTCTAAGATCTATACAGGGAAAAAAGAATAATTATAGTAATAGGTTAGTATTGCTGTCTGATTTCCAAATATTATCGAAACAAGTCTAGTAAAGATTTGTTCAAAAGACAAGACACAGATGAAAATAGAAATTAAAAAAAATGAATTTGCCTTTTCTCAACTATTTATGGGTCGGCTTTCAGTCTTATCGCGATTCAGCTTAATACGAATACTTTACATGGAGCGACTGCGTATGTATCCTCTGCAACCCAGTTACAGGGTAAGACGATACTCCTTGGTAAGACTGGTCGTCATACTTTTGGTTGTCTGACTACCCGTAACGACTGTGAAAGATCTTCGAATGTCAGCCAACAGATTAACTTGCTTTCCGAAAAACGAATTAGGTGCCTATATATTACCCGTTTGCTTGATTGGTCAAGGCAAAATACGAGCACAATCCATAGTTTACCCAAAGTGACTTTTGGAAACCTGATCTATCTTTGACACACATAACAATTACTCTCCAAACTTACAGGTCGTGTGTCTCCCAAACTCTTGTCCCGATACATTAACGTACAATAGAGGTGGACGATCTATTCATTGGCGCCACAATGCGATCGGATCGGACGATCGCGGCCGATCGCACGTGATCGCACTTGCAACGCACTGATAATAACATCACTGTTCCATGTAATTTGAATCCAATGCTGATCGGACGAATCCAGCCGAAGTCGGAAGATTTCGAACGAATAGTTTATTGGGTGTGTAGACTATAAATTATGTGTGTAAGTTAATATTATAAGGAAAGCTTTGTTTCTTAGAGATTATTGCAAAAACAGGCATCGCTATCAGATTTATTTGGTAAGAATACAACAACTAAAAGACTCGATGTGCGTTCGGATAAAGATGCATTTGGTTTGTTTATAGATAATACATAAACATTTCCTTTAGTGTCTAGAGGCTCGTGGCTAATTGATTACAGCCGCACGGGTCGATTGAAGGTTAAGCTACGCTTGCCGCGGTCGGTTCATAGATGGATGACCATCTATTGAATATGAGACTCCTGGCTATGATTTGTAAACACAGTTTGACCGTCGTTACGGGTAGTAGCAGAAGCCCGAAAGTCTGACAAACAGTCTTACCAAGGGGTATCGTGTTACCCAGTAACTGGGATGTGGAAACCGACAGGCAGTCACTCCATATAAAATACTGCTATTCAGCTGCACTCGGTTAGACTGGAAGTCGACCCCAACACAGTTAGGGAAAGGCTAGGCAGATTGATTTATTTTAGTCTTTACAACTTGTGGCAAGTTTTAGTTCTCGATAGTTTTGACCGGGTCAGGGGGCCTACACTCTAAGCCCGTTAACGAAGATACAGGCCCGTACGAAAGTAATCCGAAACTTAGGAGTGAACCCTACCTCCTGTTAATAACACATTGGGAATAGGGAGAACTATCAAATCGTGATGTCATTCATTCTTAGTTCAGGCCCCGAACTAACCTTATATCAGTATGTGTTATAATAACCCCGTCCCGCCCGTACGCCCGTAACTTCGGCTGAAGTTACGGATTTCGATACGGAAGGCTGAATACCGGGTATTGTGACGTAACTCGAGAAAGGCTTATGTCCGGCAGTAGGTACGTTAAGATAGGCTGAGTTGATTGATTCAATGGTTTTCACAGTCATGAAATTTTGTTTGTATTGACAATAGCTTACAAACTTTTCATTTCATATTACAAGAATTAATTTTGATTTTTATACAATCACAATTAAATTGGTACAAGTAACACCAAATCTATGGTTGAATCCTCATACATTCGTACATAATCTCATTCTTTTTCTTATCCTTCCCGGCATTAATTACTCACTTAACAAAATTAAGTGTAATTGTAACCGTTAACGGATCGTTAACCTAAAATAAAATCCAATCCAATCTGCAAAACACAGCATTTTACAAAATGTATTGCCAACAATGCTGGCACAAAACAATGAGTTAAAAGACAAATAATAATCGTCAGGTATCGGGTCTCGTATTAACGAGGAGTGTTCGGAACATTTGTCAAAAGAATAACACAATAACTGTTATGGATAACCGATAGTTTGTTGCCTAGTTAACTCTAACGAGGCCGTGGTGCAACCTGCCCATCGGGTGAAGGCACATCGAGCGTAAATGTATGCGAATTTTGTTTTTTTGGGCTTCATATTTTATGGTGCCATTTGTCTTGGTATTAAATTGTGCGATGTTTGATGGCTGTTGATTTTGTTTTTTTTTTTTAAGTAATTTATTGAATGGTTACTTCATCAGAAGCTTTTAGTGTGGGAAAATCCCGTTAAAGTCGCTGAGGGCCTTCAAAAAATTGTCGGCTTCATTTTGTGTTTACTATTTGTAATCATCTACGATTCTTCATCGTCAATTATTATAATAGACCAGAAAATAATTACCTACCACTTAGACACAGAAGAACACAGTAAAAGTTAAATTCGTGAGATCACTCCGTACTTGTTCATTTACTGCATTTTATTCATAAGTTAACCTAAGCAACAAAACCACTCAATCATATCACAGAAAAACAAAAACTCATGCTTAATGTAATATCAACATTTACAAACAAACCTATCCCAGTATGCCACAAGAACATTTCGATACAAATGCGAGGCGACGGGGGGCCGCGACCGAAACGCGCGTATTGTTGCTCGTTACCTGCGACAAATCGCAGTCGCGACCCCGGTGTGTCCTGGCCACTAGTCAGCTAATTGTGTGGCTATGAGAAACAATGCAATTATTTAAAGTGTGAGGGGACGATTATTTGTATGTCGGCTTGAATCATAATTTTGAACAGCGTGGTTTTTCTTTTCGTGTAACACTTCAGCGGGGGCGAGGGGCTTGTGGCTACGTAATAACTTTTTAAGCTACGCTTACCGCGGTTGGTCCGTGGATGGGAGACCATCTTTACATATCAAGATTCCTCTATGCTTCGGAAAGTACTTTAAGCCGTTGGTCCCGGCTGTCATTCGCAGATCTTTGACAGCCGTTATGGGTAGTCAGAAGCCAGAAAATCTGAGAATCAGTCTTACCAAGGGATATCGTATTACCCAGTAACTGGGTTGTGGAGGTCAGATAGGCAGACGCTCCGTATAAAATACTGGTATTCAGCTGCATCCGGTTAGACTGGAAGCCGACCTCAACATAGTTAAAATTGGTTTTAGAGAACTTATATGCACGAATAATAGAGCTGAAGAGATTGTTTGTTTGAATGCGCTAAATCTCTAACTACCAGTTGTATTTTAAAAAATCTTTTTGCATTTGATAGCCCGATTTTTGAGAAAGGCTACTTAACATCACGCTAAGACACTTGGGACTTGAGCAAAAACAAAAAAAAAATCAGAAAGAACCCAGTAATAGCGCGGACAGGCGATGCGTTGCGGTGGTGTGGGTCGGGGAAGAAGGAATATCACGCGGACCACGTCGCGGGCAGAAGCTAGGGTCTTTTATAAAAATCTCTGATTTTTTGATGCCATTTAATGCGTTATCTTTATTAAGTAAATAAGTAAGTAGCGGTACACTAATCTTGGATATTTAACTGTTTATTTATCTAAAATAAAACAGTAAAACTAAAAAACGACTGTCCACAAAAACCGAAACGCTGAATATTCATACCGCTGCAAAAAATAAAATTCAATACGCTAATAAAACTCTAATTATGTCATTTGAATTCAACGCGAAAATATCTCGACCGAATTCGACGAAATAAAAAAAAAAGTTGGAAAAAGAACGATAACTTTTTAAAATCGCATTCCAGAAAACAATGTTCAGTGGACTGACGGGCCTCAAGGCGAATGCATTAACGAAGTACACCTTCTTTGATATTAAGTGTATTATTTTTTACCTTGGTTTTTATAGGGTTCCTTTGAAGGCGAACATGAACTACTCACACAGATTTTAATTTTGAATTCAGGTAGTATTTTTTTTTATTATTTATTAAAAACAACAACATTATAAGAACAGTCCTGGCCCAGTGGTGAAGGCCCCGACTTACGAGTTGTACTTCGTGGGTTCGAACCCAGACAGGCGCTTTACCTTGTATTCATAATTTGACCACCACTGCTCTCAAAACGGTGAAGCAAAACATCGTGCGGAAACCAGCATGTCCTAAAAATAAAAATTCGTAGACTTGTGACATCTACCAACCCCCACTGGGCCCGCGTGGTAAATTACAGCCCACTCCCGCTCGAAGAGAGTGGGTTTGTGTCCCAGCAGTGGGAACATTATAGGCTGATTATATTATTAAAAATAGCTGTGCCTTATGTTACGTAACTAAATAGACTAATACTAAGCTATAAAAAAATATACATAGATAAATTATGCAAAAATAAAGTAAATCGAATAAGTACCTAATTAGAACTCGAGTTCTAAACGCACGAAATATACTTGACGTTGCGTTTCATTTAGCATAAGCATATCATAATCAGACTATAACGTCCCTACTGCTTAGACATAGCTCTCTTCTCGGTGAGAAGGAGTGGGCAGTAATCCACCATGCGTTTCATATAATTATGTAAAAAAAATAAAGAAAAATTTGTGTTTTTTATCAAGTGGACGTTACCTTGAAAGTAGTCATTTTTTATAATCGGTTGTATGCATAATATCTAACTTAGTTTTTTAAATAATAAGTAGCAAAATAAATTCTTCGTAATAGTGTTATCAATCAATCTATATTTATAAAAATGAATTGCTGTTCGTTAGTCTCTAGGGAAGGTTTAAAAGATGAGAAAAAATCGAAAAATTCCCGGGAAACCCCTAAAAACAGCCCTTTTCTATTTCCCATACAAACGTTTTCTAAATAAAATGTAGAGTCAATTTGAACTTTATTGCTATTCAATAAAGTTCATATTAAATTATAATCACTCACTTATTTTTGTTGTTTGTTGATTCTTATTTTATTTATATTTTTTTTTTTAACACTTCATGCTTCATTCAAAAAATGTTTTTTTTATTAAATACGGATTCGTTTTTTTTTGTTTTAAAATTAATTTATACAAAAGTTTAAGTCTTTTATTTATCGATTGAGGCAGTACGAAGTCTGCCGGGTCAGCTAGTTAATTGATAAAACTATTACTTATGCATCCCATTCTCAACGAACTTTCAAGTTATAAACGGAACCCACCACTCAGCTCGCCTCACAACTTAACTCAACCTTTTTGCTCCTACCTCATTGTAACACACTGGTAGCTCCCTCAGTCGCCCGAAGCAAATCGCTGTTTATACCACACCGCCCGGTAATTTATTATTGCATTTTTTGCATTATCAATAGCTTATACTCTTCGGCTTTTTTGCTATATTAAAATGGCTATTGTTTATGAAAAATCGTTCGCGATTCTTATCGCTGTACCTCGATGTTGTTTAAGCAAGTTGTGAAATTTGCTCCCGTTGTAATATTGTGGTCATGATTTTGTGGTTTGTTTGTAAATGCTTCGTTTTTGTGTGGGGTTTAGTGAGAAAAATAGGGGTTTAATGTGTGGTCCTTGGGTTTGTAGGCCTCTATGGTGATGGCTACTGGGTTTTTACCCTACACTAGTTGCCGCAGGAATTCGCTGGATGCGAGAAGAAAGGAACCGGTCAAACGGCCATGATCGGGGGAGGCCTGTGACCAGCAGTCGACGTATTTCGGCTGATATGATCATGATGATGAGTTCTTTTATATTCGGACAGTAATACTTTTGGAATAAAATTATTTCTCGTTCTATGTCTAACTAAAGTGTGAATCGGTGTAAAACAAGAAAGAATATACAATTGCGGTAAATATGACGCATAAAATAACACAAACACAAAAAGAAATGTTTAACAAGTTGGGGGAAAACATGCGTCACATCCACGCAAAACGGCCATCGCTCAGCATAATGCTAAGACAAAACACTGGGAAAACTGTTAACTTGGTCGAACTTAAGCTTAACCGTGGGTTTTGATCGAAATCTTATCATCCTTGCCATATTCCAATTTGCCCACCCAATATAATATCCCAATTTACCAATTTGGGGTCAGCACAGCAAGCCTACTTCTTCCATAGATACTGTCAGCAGTATTAGAAATTGTCTCAATATTAAAATCTATCCAACATTACTTTGGTTTTCTACTTTGGTATCCATCCTCTTTTAAGTAACCGTCAGAATTTTTTGAAGCACCTCACTAATTTGCAACTAAATGAGCCACTTACTTACGGAAGCATTCAACCGAACAAAGTGAACTCAAAAATTTGCCATCTTTCAGTCGCCGCAATTTTACCAATTTGCCAAAGATGTAAATAAGAAAAAAATCAAATAAATTGGAAGGGAACCACGACGAATTGTTTTTATGCACCGTATTTGGAAACCGCAAAGAGTTCGACAAAAGAGGTTTGTTCGGACTACTGGTCTTCACTTAAGTGGCTTTTTTTGTAAAGCTTTGTTTTGAGTCCTTAGTATTTTAGAGTTGCCAGATGTTCAATTTCATGAATATTGTCAAACACGTGTGGATAAGTTGTCACACCAACATCAGATTATATTTTTTTTCGCTAAAAATCTAGAAAATAATGTACTATTGTTACCTACTCTCTTCATTATTGACTTAGAGTAGGTATGAAAAAAAAAGTAAACGAAAACAAATATTTTATGAAAGATAAATGATAGTATCTTGACCATAAAGCTGAGCATAACTTGCATTTCTTCTTGGTCATCAGATTTTGGCAGCCATTTGAGAACATTTTTTTTCTAAACTAGCAACACCTTGCATTACTGTTCCGTCTTAGTCACCTCAGAAAAAAAAAGGAAACAATTGCCCGCGAAAAACCGTCCATTGTCCGTTCCAAATTCAAAACGAGGAAGGAACGGCAATAATGGCGCTGGTTCTTGAAACAGGAACGTCGAGTTTTTAAAAAGGGAATCGTTTAAACGGAGGCCGTTCGCAGGTAATCACAGGCGACGTGCACCGAGCATAAGGATGCATTCACGTGAGAGATAATTAGATTTTACACAGCATCGACCTGTGGGGTAATTGCGTAACACATTATCCGTAGCAATGGCATTAATTGCGTTATTTACGTTAGTGAGCAGACGAATTTTTCCAACATACGAAAGTATGTTAGTATTTCAAAGTGTATTACGCAATTAGGGTGCTGGTTGGCCATTCAAAGAGTCTCTTAAACCAGAGACAATACTGAAATGAGTCAGGCCTCGCTGAATGTCGGACTACTGCGAGACCGTTCTTGATCAACACTTGCAAGTTAAGAGTTATAACGAAGAGAAGCTTTAGGCCTTCTAAGATTAAATCACTGAAGAAAGAAAACACAGACTCGTGGAAAATTAAAAAAAAACCCTAAGACTCCAATTCTCGTTACACTAATTTTCCAGAATCCAATATTAAATCATCATCCTAGCCAACCAGTAAAAATTCATACAGTAAATAAATTCAACTACAAATCACGCAGCACTGTGCACTCGACCCGAGATCGCGTGCACGCCGATACAGGTGCGCGCGTTGCCCGGAGCGACGCCCGCGCAAACTTCATTCATTGTTACTTACGTAGGTACTGCCGATTATGCTGGTTACAATACAATTTCAGGTTCAAGTATTCAACATCGTATGTAACAGTAGGTGACAGCCAATAATAGGGCTGGGAGGGTCTTCAGGTATTATTTTTTTGTTTTATTGTGGTGAGAATCATTTTTAGAATGATTGGCCAGATAAAACGATATAGATGTATACAGATGTGTAATCTTCGCCTTAAAAATAGTAAAGGTCGAAATAGATTTCCAATTTTAGTTTTTTTATTTTTGTAACTAATCAGTTTACCCAGTACCTAAATAGTAAAAAAGAAAGTTAAAAACAAATCTAACTACGAAAACGCCAAGTAAAAAGGTCTCGACAAGACTTCGATATCGATTTGTTTCGGTTTTCGTATAGCTGGAGTCACACGTCATTACTAAGTCATGTAATGAGCATAAATCGTGCAGATTACATCTGACTGCCACGTAGACATAAAACATAACTCTCCCTTTTGGCTCCGCAGTAGTCGGGTAATCAAAAGCAGTAAGTAGCAGGATGCTTTTAGAGGTCTATTTATGCTACTAATAATGATAATGATATAATCCTATCCTTTCCTATAATCCTACTAATAATGTTATAAACCCGAAAGTTTGTGAGGATGGATGGATGGATGTTTGTTACTCTTTCACGCAAAAACTACTAAACGGATTTTGATGAAACTTTACGGTAATATAGCTTATACATTAGAATAACACATAGAATATCTTTTATCGCGATAGTCCCACAGTATTGACACTTATGCGGGTGGAACCGCGGGGCGCTGCTAGCACATACATATCATACCTAAACTCGCGCTTTCTTTCCAATATGGTAAGCAGGCACAGCAGGCAGGTGGTGGTGACATGCTCCTTTTATCTCGTTTACGTCTATTTATGTAATATCCGATAGTCGAATTTGATACTAACGAATATGCTTTAAAACATTGTAATAAAATATTTACCTATCTTCCACACAAACTGTAACTGCGAAAATGGCACCCATTTTCTCAGCCTCCGAAGCATCACAAAGTACACTAACTTCCTTAAAAGCCGGTATTAGACCATTAGCTAAGTGTGCCTACACCGTAATAACGTCCAATAAATACACCAGCCCAATGTCACGCTCATAAAGGAAACTATTTGTAACATAAATAAAATAATTACAGCGTCTAGACTTTTGTCGGATGCGAACTCACGTCGGTGATCAGTCACTGCGCCGGTGATTAGCTCGCTAGAACACGGCGCTGCTCCCGAGTGGTGATAAATGTGCCTATCACCATTATCAGCGTTTAGCGGATTTTGTAGAGAGTTACGTCTTTATAGGAGATTCTGGGTTATGAATGTATTAAAATGTGGATGTATTGGGTGCTGATTCATCTTGGTCATTTGTCAAACTGTGGACGGCACTGTTTTTTATTTTAAAAAATCGATATTTTAGAAAGACTTAGCAATCGTATATTTTCTAGATTCATGTTCATGGCAGGGGTAGTGAATTTATGCTTTTTTGTTTTAAATTGCTTTAAAAAAAGCAATTCGCAAGAGAATCGACATATTATCGAATTCTGATTTTGTTCTTGTCGATAAGAAATTCACGGAAATATTTCATTTTGGGGCTTCCATCTCATGCCCGCTTTGTTCGTGTTGATTTTTCTTACTCCAAAATCAGTCCATCTACAGGCTTTCCTGACGTCTTGTTAGCTCCTCCAAGTAGGTGATACTTTAGAGTGCACCTCAGTATTCAAGACGGGCCAATGATGTTAGTTAGAGCTGGCAAGCTGCGTACAGTACACCTTTCTCTCACGTACGCACTGCTAATCGACGCAGTTTGGTCCAGAGACACTTGATGGATTCGCTTCTCGGTAAGATAGGTATTGTTATTTTCTTTGTGAGAGGTAGATTAACGGCAAATATTTCTACAGTGTGAATGCACATGTGCTGTGTTTACAACCTGCTATTTTAATATTTTTCATTAGGTTCTTGTTTCTGTTTTAGGTAAAGCTGCTTTAGCAATGAGTTTAGCTCATCAGTTCTTATCTGCCCTATAATTGTATTCCCATAATCTTTATTTTTGGTTTGGTATTTCTTTTCTATAACTTTTAACTAAAATTTGATAAAGTTTTGCTGCTGTGTTTTATACATATCTCTATGCTGTGGCTTAGTTGCAATGAGAACTAGTCTTTTACGAAAAAGCAGTCTTGTCTCGCATCTAAATCTGTTAGGAGAACTAGAACTAATTAATGATTTCGTTCAAATCGTACACCTCCAAACCGAAATAACACCACAAAATCAACAAAGTTACAACACAATATAATTATTTTACCACCAAACAAAACAGTGCCAGCAAATTAATTTCAACATTATCAACACAGCACACAATTTGTCCATTCCGTTAATTACACTACGAAATTAAACCCCGAGCGAATGGATCAGATAATGTGCGAAATTGAATTGTCAATAATTACAAGATAGTGTAAGGTCAGGTATTCGAGCCTTACGGCCTTTGAGCACTCCTACAATAGATGTAAGATTGGGCCTAACATGCTAATTAATAGTTGGAAATATATTACGTGAGGCTCACTTTCTTCCGTATACACTTGAACAGAAATCAATTATAAAGGTACTGTTAGTTATTAGTTAGTGGTAATGTATGGTCGTAGCGTGAAGTTTCTTGAAAGTACTTGCTTGAAATTTTTGCGTCTATTAAACTCTTGAGTAAGCCTAGACTATATAAAGATTGGCAGAGAATTGGACACGCAAACTATAAAAAAGTGTGAAAGACGATGTGGCTAGAAACAGAGTGGCTTCTGAGATGATGGCTACTTGAGATAGATGATTATGAAATGGAAGGCTCTCAAAACGGCGAAAGAAAACATCGAGAGGAAACCCGGCATATCGCAGAATAAAAAGTTCGAAGACACGTCACATCTACCAACCGTTCTCGCGAGGCGAATTATGGCCCAGTCCTTGTCAATGAAAGAGGAGGTCTGTGTCCCAGCAGTGGGACCATAAAGGCTGATAACGTTATGAAATGGAAAAAAATACATGGTGAAGGTACCACACGGCATGCTGCATGATGAAGCGAAGATTGACATGCGTGCTAAAGAATTTATGCTGATATTACAATGCTTACAAAAGGCTGCCAAGGGATATGTACCCACGGCTACACATCAAGTTATACAACTTGTGATTGTACGAAAAACCTATACAATGCGACGTCAGCTTAAACTGGAAATGTACCTATAGCTTGACGTACATGTAGCCGTGTGTAACAATATAATATGAAACCAAAAGTACACTTATTTGCAATAACCGTTTTGACTTTGACCTCTCACGGTGACAGAGTTGCTTTTTACTCAGCAACTTCCGAAAATACCTTTTCACCGCTACTGTCACCAACATTCTGAAAAGTTCCTATAGAACCCACGTCCCATCCCAGCGCCGTTCAATCACAATCACGCGCATCATACGCGTATAATTTCTCACGCGTGTTCCCACGTGCGCTGGCGCATGGATATTAAATAAAAGATGGCCGATGCGCGTCCGTGCGGTTCTTCGTAGGGTTAGCTGTTTACAGTAATGATTTTATTTAAAATGGTTAAAGGGAATAATGGTGTGCATCAAATTATGAGAGAATCCTACACACCAAAAATATTTTCAGAACTTTGGAGAACACACGATACAGAATCGGACTGTTGAGTGTCAATGATTTAAAGTATACTTACATAAACACATTATAAAGGCAGGACTGTCAAAAAAATCCTTTTCTCGTGTCGTATGAGATTAATCTGTCCCCAAAATCAGCTAGAAAAACGACCATTAATCACTGAAACATGTAAAGGTACACGAATACGTTACAATGATTTTTTTTCTACAGGTGGATTTTTTTTATCCCAATCAAGCACCTCATAAGCGCATTAATATTACCAGAGTTGAGAGAGACTAACAGAGTTGCCAACCCTCAAATTAAACCCACTAGCTACCACTCTGCAACAAATAGGGATGCACCTCACCACCATAACTTATCCCATTCATCGACGAAGGTCAACCGACAACCCTACCCAATGCTAATGTCTAGGCCTCGTATGATATATTGACAGCAGCGGACGGACAGATACTATGTGTACACGGACTTGTGTGTGTCTGTCTGTCTGTGAGTTACTACTTAACAGCCGTGTTATTATTTTGTAGTTTGACACGGTACGCGTTTCAGCGGCAGTTATATATGGAAGGTTTTTAAGGATTGGCAAAGCTTAGTGGTAGAGAAACGTGGTGGTTAGGATGTTAGTAAAAGTCAACTACCAAGGTACATTATACCTACCTGTAGTAAAAACTACTAGGAACTACATAAGCAGGGTAATTTCTTTTTCATATGCTTGGATTCCGTAGTAGGCACCTATGTATATGACTGCAAATGGTGGTTAGACTGTTGATGTTAACTTACGATACGTGAGGAACTTGCTTGAAAATAATCACTCTGTATATTATGTTAGTAGTAACTTGCTACTACAGGATGTTTACATTTTCTCACGGATTGATTTAATACAGCTAAAGAACTGATTGTGAGTAATATAAAGACGTTTCACTTCTTTCCTTTCATGTAATTACCTCCTAGAAGTTATGCGCTTCAACTCGTTGGAGGTTAGACATGGCTTTCAACAGCTCACAGTAGCCTGCAAAACTCTTAGAGGACGCATCGACAGTCCCGAACTCCACGATCTTTTCTGTCGGCTATTTGTTACCCACAAATACATCGGAGATCGCCAAAGCCGTCGACACAATCTGTTTGCGCCGCCGTCATCTAAAACTGTCACCAGAGCTGAGTCCCCAGTGTATCGTACTTTAAGGATGCTTAACGCCCTCTTGACCACCAATCCTGAATGTGATCTGTTTGCAGATGAATGGAGTAGAATTATGCGTGTATGTCTGATGTTTTGTGAGAAGAAGTACCTATGTTAGGATGTACTCTATTATATGTTAGTGTTTGAAACATTTTATATACCATACCAGTTTCAATCTCTGTGTTAATTGATGTAATTGGTGTTGCCGTTTTAATTAACAATAAACAATTGAGGTTCTGAATCTAAACTGGATAAGTCCCAAAAGAAAAGTTTTGTATAGAGGAAACTTCGTTCTTTCAGTTATGGTTTCTTATTATGTGTGTGCCTGTCTGTCTGTGAATTACTACTTAACAGCCGTACCTACCTATTGTTATTTTGTAATTCGATACAGTATGCGTTTCAGCGGCAGTAGCGTGGTATATGGAAGGTTTTTAAGATTTAGCGAAGCTTAATGGTAGAGAAACCTGGTTATTAAGATGTTGGTAAAAGTCAACTAGGTAAGTACAGACACCAGCACATCAAGCTACCCGAAACTGTCAAATTTTCCCAATCAACTTTGAACTTTATACTTTAGCGATAAAGTTGATAATCTATTAAAGAAATTTGACAGATTGTAGTAGCTTGATGTGCTGGCATCTGTACCGAAAACTGCTACACAAACCAACGGGGTATTTTTTTTCATAGGTATGGTTGGTTTCTACGTAGTGGCTGAAAGAGTGACTGTGAACCATGAAGTTCCTACCTAGTGGTTTTGATTCCAAGGTAGGTAGGTAGGTGCCCAATGAAAAGTTTCCTAGTACTTTCAGTTTTTGTTAAATTATTTCTCATTCTTGAGTCTAGTTTTGAGTACCTACTACTTAAATAATCGTGTTTTTGATTGTGAGTTAAATATTACTTAATATTTTGAAGTTTGATGCGGTAAGCGTTTCAGCAGAAGTAGCAATGCAATATGGTAGATGTTCAACGATTGACGAAGCCACTTATAGTCGACTTTAGTCCAACCTTGTAAGTAATTCATTTACCACTTTTGACAACAATTTATTCTCAGTAAATTCAAACTTCACTAAAGTTGAAACTATCCAACTGTCACATAGTCTATTCACTTATGTTTCGAATTTATATTATTTCAAGTTAAACAAATATCAACTTTATTTTAATGGCAATTAAGATAATTTCAAAATGCGCTAGGCATAAAAATATCTATAAATAAATCGCGAATGCAGAATAGACAAGTACAGCTTGTCGTTCTGTGACGTGCAAGTAGTGGTAAGTACCAACCAGCACATCAAGCTACCCGAAACTGTCAAATTTTCCCAAACAACCTTGAACCATAAGATGTAGCGATAAAGTTGAAAATCTATTGAAGAAAGACAGATTGTAGTAGCTTGATGTGCTGGCGTCTATACACCTTAGGGTGATAAAGCAATTACGAGTTCGACTGTATCTATAGGTAAGTACATCTTTTTGATGCTGACTGTACTTACCTATTTGCCGGTACTAAAAAGTTGGAAAACTGACCACTACAAACTAACAGGAAAAGTAATCAGGCCGACAAATAAAGACGAGCAAGTCATTAAACGGAATATCATAACAAATTCACACATTAATCACTCACTTTATACATACAAACGCGATGACTAACTGTAAACCGAACCGAACTATTAATGTAACTGGAACGCAACAATTAAAAGAACAGGTTCAAATTAAATCATTACTATTGCTAACATTAATTTATTCAACAATACGTCTTGTCACCAATCGGGCAGCCATCATTATTTCGCATTAATTCTGTCTCAGCCAATAAGGTGTCAGAACGCGCCTCCTATACTTCTCTCACCCAATCAGCGAACGCCATTTGAAAAACAATAGAACATAAAAAATTCCGTCACGCTCTTCTGCGCTCGAGTCGACGTTCTAATTCGTGGTAATTCAACTCGTAGCTGTTCGGCATTCGTCGGTTTTTATCAGTGTAATCATTTTTCTAGTTGGCAAGTACCTCCTCTTTCACAATTTGTAAATATTAATGTTTAAATAATTTAAATGGTATTTATATTTTATGCTAATGATTCTGACGTCAGACCGTCTGTAACATCATTGTGAATAATTATTAGTCACTACTAATAAATTAAGTACCTACCTATTTAGTCATAACATTATGTTATGGCTTCTCAAGTGATAGCTTAATGATTTTATGACAGTCTTTTAAAGTGCCCAATCTCTATTGAAGCAGCATTCACCAAAGAAAACAGGAAATGCCTTCATTATCCCATATAAACATGTCCAATTGTCTACAGATGGCATGTCCAGTAAAGGAAATTTTGATATATCTACCGAAAAGCTTTAAGTAGTTTTTCACCAATTAGACACATCTAGTAACAATGAATACTTATACAACATGTAACTTTAAATGCGCAAAACCTCATACACCCCAATTAGAGCATCGAATTAAAAGCATAATACAATGACAAAAACTATTTTTTTAAAGCTATTATTATTAAGAAAATCGTATTGATCCTAGCACTACTGTATGCATTCAAAATTGAGTCTTATTCCCTTAAAATAAGACTTAATTTTCTTTGGCTCAATCGGCGGATTTTAGGGCAAAATACATAATTTTTGAGAAAAAAAACCTATATTAAAAGTTATTGAAATCGATTCAGTAGTCAATTATGAACAAACTATTTTCAGGTTTTGCGCATTTAACGTTACACGTTGTATATTCCACGAAGACCAAACACGCATCATAAACAGAACCATCATTATCGTACCCTTATTTCTTTTTCTGTAAGAGGAAGAGGGGCCATAATCCACCTTTGCGGGTTGGTGGACATCACATGTCTTCGAATTTTTGGTTCTAGGACATGCCGGTTTCCCACTTCTCCGTTTTGAGAGCAGTGGTGATGAAATAATTTACAGAAAGTGCCTGCTAGGGTTTGAACTCACGACCTATAACTCATAAGTCGCGGCCATTACCTGCCACTGGGCCACCACTGTTCGTGGATGACACCATCTTCTTCCATTCATTCATATCAGTCCCCTTTAAACTATTAGGTATAGAGAGAGTATTGGTTTTTGGGATACACGAAAAAGCCTCCTCGTGTAGCGCAGTTAGTTCCGCCTGTTACTCAACTGAACCGAGCGCTCAGCGCATTCTGGACAGTCACACCCAACACGTTATTTGACTGGCCAATTCTTCCCATGCGGTAGTAGGGCTAGCGCCCGCCTGGTTTGTGGCTTCCCTCCCACCGGAGTCCGGCGTCAAGCAGCCTGCTGTGTTACGTCGATGCGTGGGAGTTCCAGTGCCTTAGGCATCTTCTGGGCATGCTCGTTCCATCATAGACCTCATCCATCGCTTTTCATCAGGCGTAATTGAGGTCAAGAGCGGGCCCATTCAGCAATAAAAAAAATTAACCCCCTTTATAGGCATAGGATCCTTGTATAGAACCATATTCCACTAAAACCCTGTCTCCAGGACGAAACAGAACGGTAATAAGAATCAACGAAGATCTTTGTATATACCTAAATAGTACAAAACACTCAATTTCTCGTTACTTTTTGTGTCTGTCTGTGTGATTGCTTTGTTCATCTAAACTGCACAATAAATTCTGATGCAGTTTTCACCAGCATTCATTCAAGAGAATTTATCCCGGAAGATTTTTGTATATCTAATACATCATCATCATCATCTGCCTAGCCTTTTCCCAAAGTATTTTGGGGTTGGCTTCCAGTCTAACCGGATGCAGCTGAATACCAGTATTTTACATGGAGCGACGGCCTATCTGACCTCCACAACCCAGTTACTGGGTAATACGATAATCGTTGGTAAGACTGTAAATCTAATACCTACATATAGGTACATACATACTATGTATCTAATACTTATTAAACTTAAATACCCGGTCACAACTAATGCAATAGAGTTGGGCGATAGAGTTAAAGGTACAGCACCCTAATTGCGAAACACACTATCGATCTCAATTTGAATCATTTTGAAGCATATTGCTAATCCATTGCTTCATATGTTGGAAATCTATACTTATAATAAATCTGTAGAGAGGTCAATTCTGTACATGAAATATATTTCCAAAATAACTATCAGCGGGTGATTAGTGATCGTTACTGACGCCAAAAATGCAATCAGTAAAATTTTTGTCTGTCTGTCTGTCTGTATGTTCGTTATAGAAACAAAAACCACTCGACGGATTTCAACGAAACTTCGTACAATTGTTCTTCATACTCCTGGGCAGGTTATAGTATACTTTTCATCACGCTACGATCAATAGGAGCAGAGCAGTGAAGGGAAATGTTGGGAAAACAGGATTTCTTTTTAGGTGAAGTAGTAATAGGTTAGTAGTAGTTAGTTAGTAGTAGGTAAGTTTTGGTTAATTTATGTTCAGTTTTTTTTAATATTAAGTAGGTAAAAGCGTAGGTACTTTTATTAATTATAGGTATAGGTATTATTAATTATAGTAGTTATAGGTATTTAGTTTTAAGTGAAGTAGGTTTTATTATATATTATTTTATATATTAGACGTAGTTATATATTTTTAGTTATTCAAGTCCCAAGCGGACGCCGGCGTCCGCCCGCTATTGTCTTGAAAAACGCGTTGAATGAGAAATACGCGTTCTCAAGAATCGGCAGAAGAAAGGGCACATCGGTTAAACTCTATGAGAGTTAGTGCCTCAATTTCCGGAAGTCATTATTCCACGCGGACGAAGTCGCTGGCAAAAGCTAGTTTGGAATAATGTGTCTGCTCAACAATGTAAAAAACGCAATGAACGTTGTTGATCTGTCAAAATGAAACCCACTGCTACTAATAGTGTGTTACGCAATTACCCCGCAGGTATGAGACGGCTTAGGTCTCTTTTTTTTCTCTCTCTTTTAAATTCTGTCTGGCGAGTCATATTAAGGTACACGCTAGGAGATCATAATTTCAAAGGGTCGCTGTTATCAAAATCGATAAGGAGGACTAAGTATACAGGGTGTCCCTAGAAGTATGGATCAAATCAAATAGGGGCGTGGGCAAAGTCATTTCCAAACTTTTCCGATCCTGAGAATGTTGGTGAATTTTTTTACGGTTCAAAAGTTATGGCCAACTTTTGTTATTTTCAATCACTTTGCATAGTGCTCAAAGAACAAAATCATTTAAAAAAAACTACCAGGAACTGTCAATTTAAGTTTTTTAGACAGTCCTGATAGTTTTTTTAATGATTTTTTTTCTTTGAGCACTATGCGAAACTATTGAAAAAATATCCGTTACAACTTTTGAATTGTAAAATAATTCTCAATCACAATCATTCTCAGGGTCAGAAAGTTTGGAAAACCTTGCCCACGCCCCTATTCGATTTGATCCATACTTCCAGGGACACCCTGTATAAATAAATATAATAAAGAAATCTCGATGTCGTAAAAACTGTGCGAGCAAGGGGCGAGTCGCTATAGCTACACAATAAGTAGATAAGTACCTACTCACTGACTAAGTAAGTGCACCAACTTGAATCATCCGCAAGTTTTATCAGATCTTGCAACCGAACATGTTTACAATCCGCTTCCATGTAGCTTCTCCTAATATGTAAAACTGTTGATAATAAGTTAAAGATCATTTACATAGGGCATGAACTCGTATTTATAGGCTACATGAACATCTTATCTGCTAACAGGTTGATTGTTCACTAGCTTTTTTGTTATTCATAGCTAAGATAAATAATTATGTGACAGCCTGATTGGTCTAGTGGTGCATGATGTCCTGGGTTCGATTTCCGGGTCGGGCAGAATGTTTTTGGATTTTTCCGTCAGAAATTTCTCAGTAGCAGCTCGGATTGTGGATTTTCCACCGGTTGACGGCAATAGGCTCTTCACTTATTACAAGGGAATTCAACATAACTGGCAAAATGTGAGTGTGCGATATGTTACACCTCTGTCTAAACCTTCTGGGATTACAGGTGTGATGTTATATTGTGTCATGTGATAAATAATTTTAGAAACAAATGTCATCCAGGCTCTTACTGTGTCTGGGATATTTCTAGAGATAAAGCAGTAAGTATGAAATGTTGTGCCAAAGCACGGTGAATGTGACAATACTATCGACTTGGCAAAGGGATAAACATGTGTAAAATTATTCAAATATTGGCTGTTTCCACATACTTGATTCAATAATTCATATTTTAAGAAAAAAATTAAACTGCAACACCAATGATTCAGGCTTATGAGACGGAGATTTATAACGTATAAAACCTACCGTAAATTCCCATGCAAAACCGCAAGAATAACATATTCACAAACTCCACATTACAATCGCAATGCGTGCAAACCTAGCCATTCCCACCAGTTCCCTAATTGCCTACAAGCCTACGAATTGACCCGGCTATGCGGATACAGCTGACCCTGGACCAACAAATGGCACCTCCAGCTTTTAATTCACACAAAAGCATCTGCAACTCGTTCCAGAATAGAATGAGAACACGGATTCCAACACCTAAATACTCCTAATTAGGAGGACAACACCTACGGGACTCAACTTCTAACGCCTAGGCGTTAAAGTTCTAGGGTTGGTGCTCTACACTGTGGAGTTAGTATAATTGACAGTATTTTTCATGGAAAACTATTAATTTCCTCCTCCAATATTGGACCAATTTATAAGAAGCTTATGAAATAAAGCTGAATAAGAAGGATATATTATACTGTGTCCCTATGTTTTTTTTTAGTTAATAGTGGTTAAATTTGCACACTAGGCCTCTTTTGACAGCGGCAATTTTGTGCATTTTTTGAGGGTTCTATCTTATACTATATTACTATATCTAATATATAGGGTGACTGATAATTAGTGACCGATACTTAAACACGTGCTTGTACTCATGATAACAAACAACTTTTATTATGGGACCAAACCTGAAATTGTGAAAAAAAAATCTGCTGTTCAGTCATTTTATGTTCGCCTAACAGATCAAAATGTAGGACCTGAACAGCTGATTTTTTTTTCGCGAATTCAGGTTTGGTCCCATACCTAGTAAAAGTTGTTTGTTATCATGAATACAATCACGTGTTTAGGTATCGGTCACTAATAACCAGTCTCCCTATATAAAATTCTCGTGTCACAGTGTTAGTTATCATACTCCTCAGAAACGGCTGGACCGATTTGTATGAAATTTTGTATGCATATCGGGTAGGTCTGAGAATCGGCTACTATCTATTTTTTTTTTTGCAAAACGACGTTTGCGGGGTCAGCTAGTAATATTATAAAAAGGAAATATTTGTATGTAAGTATGTTTGTAACGAATTGGCTCAAAAAGTACTGGACCGATTTTAAAAATTCTTTCACCATTTGAATGCTACATTATCACTGACTAATATAGGCTTTTTTCTTTTTTTTTCATCCGTGCGAAGCCGGGACGGGCCGCTAGTTGCTTACAAAAATATTGTATCATCAAAAAGCAAAATATATGGACATAGAAGTAGTTACTATTTATTATTCTGTAAAAAATCATTGCTTTATGGTCATTAAACCAGAAATAAAATAGGTGAGAGAGTTTCTATGGAGAAAAGATCACCCTCATTTTCTCTTAAGATTTTCACGAACAAAAAATTAAACCATGGATGACGTGGCGGGTGAATTTGCAGTAGTCCGAGTTTTTGGCCGTGCGAATTTACCAAATATACATTGTGTTTTGATGCATTTCTAGAGAAACTTTTAGATTATGATTTTTCTGTAAATCATAGTAATTTTTAATTTAAAGTAGCACTGCTGTGTCTCTACGTAATAGATATGGGATTCCCGTTAAATTTAAAGTTCAATATCGACTATTCAACTTGTTTCTAAAGTTTGCAACTTGTTGTTAAAAAAACCCCATAATTAAACAACAATAAACTTCCTCACAAACCTTACCAAAGGAACACCTTTAAGACCAAAAGCAAGTACCAATAAACACCCGATCCATTAGATTCACATACACCTTGACAAAGAGCACTCATTAGGTAACATTATCTGCACCGTCTCAATTTATTAACCTAACCTATGTCCTACTTATCTCCCCGTAGAGTGTAGCACCTAATTTGCATATAACATTTATGAGGCCCAAGTTATCAATAGAGCATAGTGTGGGAAAACGAGAAAATTAACACCTTCGATATTTATTTGATTGGTTTAATTTTGGACCGTTATGAGGCAAAGTTCTTTTTGTTTCCTTGGTCAATCATCGAGTATCAGACTGTTTGATAGCACACATAATTATTATAATTCCGTAACATACTAACAGTATATTGAACGGCTTTCATTTTGACAGTTCAACAACATTCATTGCGTCATTTACGTTGTTAAACAAATAATTTTTTCCAACTTAAGAAGCAATGGATTAGCAATGTCATTCAAATTGATTCAGATTATGATTGATAGTGTGTTACGCAAAGATCTATGCTGATGTGTCTCATAGCTGCTTTTCTAACTTATCTGAATTCTCCTTTATAACATTATATATTTCTAAAAGTAAACAATTTGCAGTACATTTACGAAACACATATCACACACATAAGCTGTTTAACGGCTGAACTTTTACTTAGCTTGTTCTAAAGCCAAGCAATAAACCTTAGGATCAAAGATCGCAATGCTAAATCTAAGTCTAACACAATCTGGCAGCCCTAAACGGTGGAAGGCGTTGCGTGTAATTAGAGATTGTATACATTAAGCGAATACAAATAAAGCACAATACGACGAGCGGAGCCCGGCGCAAACATTAGTCTTCCTAGAGGTCGACGAAGATTTAGCTCCAGTGTTCACTGACCGATTGCACTGAACATCTTGCTTAATTAATGGTTAAAGTTACCGTAGATTTATCGTTTTACTTCGACGGGCCTTTTAGAAGACCCAAAAACGCATACGTAAGAACCTACGGTATGCATACGACCCCTATATTACGAATGGCCTTCTAAAAGGTCACCTTTTCCTGGCTTTCCTGGAAAAAATAGTTTTAGTAACATTTGGGTATAAAGCAGAGTACTATTTAAAATTTTTACACAAGATATTCAAGTAATTTACCTTGTAAGTGTGAGAGAAGTTTGAAATAAACTACTCTAAAGCTTGTTTTTTAATGTAGGTATTGAGATATAAAATGACAAATTAATTGCTTTTTGTATTTTTAACATCGATAAGGTTGGGTTCGTAATGAATTTTAATTGAAAATAGATATTTATAGCCGTGTGAATTCTCAGTTTTCTTCACCCAAACATTTATTTAGACACTATCATAAAAACTATCTCAAAATTTAATTACCATCTGACATTGACTTTTTTGTCATTAATATACAAATCAGACTAATTAATGTGGTAAAACCTAGTATTAATATGCAAGGCAAAAATATGACTCGATTTGTAACAGCTAAACATGAATATAAAGCGCTTAGTTTCAGCGTCGTAAATCAGCATCGAAACCAGATTTAAAAGTAAATGGCTGTATTTGTATAATTTTGCATCGTTTTATACATATTTTATAGTCTAAAATATTCTATGAAATAAACAATACACGGATGAATGAAAGTAGAAAACGTTAACTTTAACTGTTCTTTTTTTTAGGACATCTACATTTTTTAATTTAACGACTCTTCGTTGAGAAAAGATACTACATTTATCTTTAAAATTAGTCACATTCACATAAATTTAAACTACAGTTAAAGCTCATACAATTAGTGGATCAATTAGTAAAACATTTTCTCGATTAGATTTCGTCTTAACTGCCATTTTGTCAGTACAGTTTAACAATTAATTAAAATGCGTTAATCGCACGGTATCGCCGGCCTCTTCTCGCTGCAGTGGCATCGCCTACTCTAATTAACATAAACACCAAGACCATAGTTATTTATAACCATTGCCAATATATTTATATGTAACTAGCTGTAGCATGTGGATCCACTTGCATGAAATACGGGACATAGCTTTTATTCATCTGGAGAAGTAAGTTGGGAAGAGACCTGAGAATGTATCGCTATAAATTCTGAGGGCATAGAGATTGATAAAATTATTGTGTGTCAATGAGCATATGAAGCTAGAAGGTGTGTGAATTCTATAGTGATGGAAAATAGACGCGAATTGAAGAAGAAAACATGCTGCCGATCCCAAATGAATTGTGATAATGATAAGGGTGGGAAAAGCTGTAAAGTTGAATAAACAATATACAACATAATTATATATATTATATAGAGCCGCACGGGTCGATTGATCAAGTTAAGCTACGCTTGCTGCGATTGGTTCGTAGATGGGTGACCTTCTTCACATACCAAGACCCCTCCGTGCCTCGGAAAGCACGTTAAGCCGTTGGTCCCGGCTGTCATTCGTGGATCTTTGACAGTCGTAACGGGTCGTCAGAAGCCTGAAAGTCTGACAACCAGTCTTACCAAGAGGTATCGTATTACCCAGTAACTGGGTCGTGGAGGTCAGATAGGCAGTCGCTTCATGTAAAATTCAACTGCATCCGGTTAGATTGAAAGCCGACCCTAACATATTTGGGAAAAGGCTAGGCAGATGATGATGAACCAACAATATACAATACCAACAATCTGTAGACATGATGAATAGAATCCTTCTTGTCAAAGTCATGACGTGCAGCTGTCGACTATTTCTGTTTTGTGCTCGTGATCATAGATCTATTTTTTTCTTTAGTATTCGAGTTAATCATCTTTTTGTATACAAGATTTAACAGAATAAACGCAAGTCTTGATATTAGTTTGTTCATAAATTGTTAGCAAATAAATATTTCTGATTCTGATTCTGATTCATAATTGACTACTGAATCGATTTCAGTAACTTTTAATATAGGTAAGTATTTTTTCAAAAAGTATGTATTTTTTTCATACTAAACTATCAATGGAGACAATCCCTAACATCAGGTGGAATGACAGCTCACTTCACCTTAGTTTTCACGGTGAGATTTTTACAGAATAACACTGCTGTACCTGAAGTAAAAAAAATAAGCCAAGGTGTTGGCGGTGCTGATTGTTCAAGGTGCCAAATCCTACTTGTGGATGTGAAAACGAAGTTTTAATTATTTTGATAGTAATCTACACACATTTGGTGACACATTGACATAAGACCAGTATACACAACGTACTTAGAATAGATAAGCAACGTATAAAGAACAACGGACTGCGCGAAGTAATTATTCACCAGGAGAAATTGTAAGTGAATTGATCAAGATTTTATCTAGACATCGACACAGTGTTAGTAAGTGCTTTTCAAGTTTACTCGTTGTCTAAACTATAGATAAGGGACTTGTGTTCTATTTTGGGTGCCTACTTTTAATTTGTTGAAGTTTTTCCATCGAACAGTTGTACTGATCATGCATCGGTGATAAGAATTTGAAAATAATTCATGCGTTAAATTATTTTTTAGTATACCTATTTTTCGCAATGCTGGAAAAAGGTCATTTATTTTATTAAATTTCAAAAGTTTTTTTCTAAAATCTAGTCTGCTTTTTTGAACAGAAATAGTTTTTTTTAGGCAAGTACATAATTAGTGTCTAGGGCCCTATAGTTGTATATTCGAGTATGTTATTTTTATTTTGTACTGGCATTAAGTGTACGAATCAAACCAAGGACCATACTGTTAACCGACACATTAAAGGTAACACCTGCACTATGAAATTCATCCTTCTTGCTACGACATAAAGGCGTTGTTAATGTCACATAGATACAGTCCGTTCGTAGTTATTTTACCTCTGAGTTTGCATCACTGTCAAAATCACAGTGATCTTCATTCTCATTCGAATCGTTTCGTTTCGTTCAAATTCGAAAGTTACTGCCACTGACAAGTCTTTCAAAATCAAAGTGATCTTTATTCTCATTCGAATAGTTTCGTTTTGTTCGAATTCGAAAATTGCTGCCACTGACAACTCTGTCAAAATCACAGTGGTCTTTATTCTCATTCGAATCGTTTCGTTTCGTTTCGTTCGAATTCGAAAGTTACTGCCACTGACAAGTCTGTCAAAATCACAGTGATCTTTGTTCTCGATACAATAAGGTTGCTGCTGTCAGATGTAAAATACCTGTGAAAGGACTGTATCTAGGTACCTAGTTTCTACTTTCTTAGCAGCCATCTAATTCACACACACAGAAAACAAAACAAATAATCCACAAAACAGTAAGACGTATTAACTCTGGCGGCCATTTTACGGTAGCTGTTTGAAATCACGCGACGATAAGATGGCGGGACAAGAACACCGTGCCTTGCATGTATGCAAATATACCATTAGAATGAAATATACTCGTACTTGTGACTTGTCCTGTTGCAGATACAATTAATGTTTTCATGAATGTTTATAAATAGTTCCATGATGTAGATTAGGTGACAATATTTTATAGTAGAAGTGATTGAGGAACGCTAGAATTGAATATTTCAGGAAGCTGCCAATTGTCGACTGTGATACATGATGTATCATTTATGCACAATACTGAAAGCCGACCCAAACATAGTTGGGAAAAGGCTAGGCTGATGATGACGACTTGGTATGTAGCTGGGTTATCATCAGGTAGTATTTCATCTATTATAGTGACATCTAATTAGGGTTTTACGAACCTTTGTACTGTGACTAGGTTGATAGAATCCGAAATAGTTTTGAGATAGTTTAGTTATTCGTTACATAGTAAGTAATCCAGAAATAGGTAGGTACACAATTATTGACTCCTTAAATCTAAAAGGCGATAAAGTATAAATATAATATCATCATCTGCCTAGCCTTTTCCCAACTTTGTTTGGTCAGCTTCCAGTCTAACCGGATGCAGCTGAATACCAGTATTTTAAATGGAGCGACTGCCTATAATCTGATGCCCACAACCCAGTTACTAGGTAATACGATACCCCTTGGTAAGACTGGTTGTCATGCTTTTGGTTGTCTGACTACCCGTAACGACTGTCAAAGATCAACAAATGACAGCCGGGACCAATGGCTTAACGTGCTTGCCGAGGCACGGAAGGGACTTGGTATGTAAAGATGGAAAGAAGAAGAACAAAATGAAAAGAAGAAAAAAATAAGAAAAAAAAGAAGTATAAAAATAATATCAGGGAAGTAAATGTATTTGGTAAAAGCTTAGTTCATAATAATAACTTGACTGTCCAACTGCAAGAACCTATAACAACACAAAAACAAAATATTCCCAATTAAATAAACAAACATAACCAAAGATGAACGTGCGACTGTTTATGAAAACAAAACAAGTTTACACGCAAACGCATCTACAATATAAATGGACACATTTTTCATAAATAAATTTAAATATCCGTTGGTATGGGTGTAAATCTCAGCAGGCGTACACTGGCGTACAGTAGCGAAGGGAACACGCGAACTAATTAATATGGAGTAACTGTCGATTTATAGGTGTTTGGCCTGAAGTTACGCGTTGTTCTAGCTGATGGTCTACGGTAGATGAATTTGGTGAGCTTATTGGTTGAACATGTAAAGGTAGGGGTAGAGGTAAGAAGGAATTGTGGGTAAGTCGTTTGAAGTTAGGGAGGTAAGAAGGAATCGTTGGTAAGTTGTGTGAAGTTAGGGAGGTAAGAAATAAATTTGTTAGATTAATGGACTAGTGTTTTCGCAAGTGAATTTTACTAAGCCTAAAATAATGATGGAAGGACCAATTCAGTAACGATACGCAACTTAAAAAAATTATAGGTGGTAAAAATACAGAATTTTTGTGACAGAGTATTTCAACATTTGGAAAATATTTATATAACGCTATAGTATTTATATAAAGAATGTCAGTTAACCCTTCCCTTATAGTACTTATTCAACATAATTTGAGAACCGTGTGATTCGTTGTTGAATGAAACTATTACCAATTATATTAGCAATCTATATACCCTAATAATTACATATCCAGCGCTCTAATTACGTAATACACTTTCCATCACAATCCATGGGTTTTGAAGGAAATTCCTAATCCATTGCTTCGCAAGTTTGCAAAATTCGTCTGCTCAACAACGTAAATAACGCAATGAACGCCACTGAACTTACCAAATTAGAGGCATTGAGATCGATTGCTATTGTGTAAGTGTGTTACGTAATTACCCCGCAATTTTTTGATAATTACATAATTACGTTCCCAACTCCAAAATAAGATAACACGCTCGTCGCAAAACCCACCCGTATATTTCAATAATAAAGTACGAAAGGTCTCACGTTACAGTGTTGTCCACACAAAACCATACACTAAGAGCTGTATACACATAGATTTCATAGATTACCATCGTGCGGTAGTTCTTGTAAGTAACCAAATACTTTTTGACGACGCCACTATGTGACCATATTTAGTGGTACTTTAGTGACAGCCCTTCAAATGGTTGGAAGTTATGTATGTGAATAGGTTGGTGGTGGAGTGTGATTCTTTTTCGGTTCAATCGTTAATGTCAGTTAGGTATTCTTTATTTATTTAAACTCCTCGCACACAAAAAAGGTACAAAGGCGGACTTAATGCCTTAGGCATTCTCTAGCAGTTAACCAACGGTGGTGAAGAGGTTAGATTGCAGGTGCTTTGGTTGAGAGAAACAATGATAAAAAAAAAAACTATTAAAACTAGGTACAAACTCAACACATCAAGCTACTACAATCTATCAGATTTCTTTAATAGATTTCCAACTTTATCGCTAAAGCATTAGGTTCAAGGTTGATTGACAAAATTTTACAGTTTTCGGATAGCTTGATGTGCTGGCGTCTATCGTACACAAACACATAAATAGGTTATAAATACACTAGAATATAAAATATGAGATCAGATCGGTGAGGTAAGGTTAGGTATGAAGCCATAATATCAATGATGAAACAGTGGGAAGGGATCAAGATTTGAAATGTTGGTAGTCTTTGTATATCATCTTCTGCTTAGCCTTGTAATATAGCAATACATTTTTTTAAGTTCATGATCAATGAACCCAGGACGAAGTATAAATCGATTCATAGCATAATGAATAAGCTTTAATTTTCATATGTACAAAAAATGCTTAAGTCAGTAGTGGACTTGTTTATACATTCTGTGTCTAACGTTTCCTAACCTTTCTTTTTACAGGCGTGATATTATATGTGTAATAAAATAAAGAAAAAAAATCATAGTTACACACGATTAGAAATCCAAAAAAAAAAATAACTAATTGCATATCTATCCGCTATAAAAACACCCCAACTTATCAAAGTCCTAACTAAAAGTATCTACTTTAATTAAATCATCTTCTTCCTAGTAACATTCTTGAAGGAAAAAAATATATATTCGCTACGAGGGTATCATGTTAAATTGGACGGCCCACGCTTTGGTGTACGTTTCTCAATTTATTAGTCTCCAGGCACTAAATGTGAGCTCTGCTCGGCTCGTTACATTTTTATTTAGATATCACTTTGAGGAAAATGCTGTGATATCTTGTAGAAGTACCTAACTACCTCTTAATCAATTAAACTTTCGTACCATAGTTTGATTTTTAAGCACATATACGTAAAGTAAAATCCAGTCAAAATTAGGAACACCACGCTGCGTTTCAAAACGGGTATAATAGACGTAGGCAAGAAGGCTGCCAGGCTCAAATTGGATTGGTCGGTCACAATGGGTGCCTGAAGATGAACGGCGCCACCGAGCTCGGCCCAGAAAGCGGTGGCGAGATGACCTGGACGCGTACCACGAGAGCTTGTTCGAGGTGATGCGGGAAAAGAGTTCCTGGAAGGACTTGAGGAAGGCCTTTGCCCAGCAATGGGATAATATAGACTAAACAAAAAAATACGTCAAATACTGAAGGTATTGCTTATAGTTTAGTTTCAGTAAGTATGAATCCATTCGGTCCCTAAAGTGCTGGTTGGTAGATGTCAGATTTCTCCGAAATTTTGGTTCTAGGCCATGCCGGTTTCTTCACGATGTTTTCCTTCACCGTATTGAAAGTAGCGGTGATGTAATTATTTACACAAAGTAAAGCGCCTGCCTGGGTTTAAACCCACGACCTACATCCGTAAGTCGGGGCCTCCACTGCTATCTACCACCAGATGCTTCGAAAATGGAGAAAACACATCAACATTTCAGACATAAACTGACGTTGTTGACACACCTGGTGCTTAATTCGCAAGCAAATTCTTCGAACCTATCATCGTTCTACGACTTACTAAAAATCAATAACTAATACACCATAAAGTCATCTCCGTGATTGGCTCAAAGGCCCAAGCTGGCTTGATATCAAAGAGCCAAAATAGGGTACCTGCTTCGGATATTAATAAAAATAAGAGTATACTAATAGATGAAGTTATACAGAGGATCCCAGTCAGCTGCATTTTCTTAAAGGAACCAAGAAAATGATGTCCGATCACCCGACAGATTAGGGAGGATGCGCTATATGCCGGTTGTCGCTGAAAACCAGCGCTGGGGCTCTGTCGTGTATATATGGTTTTGGCATTATGCTGAGCGATGGCCGTTTTGCGTGGATGTGACGCATATTTTTTCCCAACTTTGTATTTGTATTTGTCTTCTTTTTAAGCGTCATGTTTACCGCAAATAAACGTATTTTCTTTCTATGGAAAGATATTTTTTTTAAGACATTATTAACGTGTTCCGAAATATGATACAGGATGGAAACGTTATTAGAACAGTGTAGCAAACCTTATTTTAACGCCCCAACGCCACCTATCATATAAGAGAGACACTACAACATGCCGCTACTCGACGCTACATGGCGCTGTTATGTCACTTTTCTGAATCGCGGTGTCAAGAGTCTCCGAGGGTTAATGACCTCCGTTAGTATATTTAATATTTGAGAAGACTGAACTAGTGGTGCATTCGTGAAATACGTCCTACTTGGAATAGTTACATGGGACTCCGCTACTAAGTTAGCCTAAACTTTTTGACTTATTGTCATTTTTTTGGTCTAGAGGAAACCTTATCCCCTCCTTCGTCCCTGCTGGGAAAAGGCTGCGTGGATTCGTCCTATATATATAAAACATCCGTGTAAGTTGTGAAAGTAATAAATCCTTGCCTTCACCAAATAAGGACTTCTTTGTGCCGGCAACGATGACCAGATCATTTTACAACAGTAAATTTAATTTTGTTTATATAACTACAGTCCGTTCAGTTATTTTACTTTAAATTTTGCATCACTGTCCAAATCACAATTATCTATTATAAATATATCCATTTTTTTTTTATTGTTGAATGGGCCCACCCTTGACCTCAATCACACCTGATGGAAAGCGATGGATGAAGTCTATGATGGAACGAGCGTGTCCAGAAGAGGCCTATGGCACTGGAACGCCCACGCATCGACATCAGAGGGTGGTCGCAAACAAGGCGGGCATTAGTTAGCCCTACCACCGCAAGAGAAGAATTGGCCAGTCAAATAAGGTGTTGGGTGTGACTGCCCAGGATGCGCCGAGTGCTCGTTTTAGTTGAGTAATTGCCGGAACAAACTATTTATTTTTATTCTAGTATGGTAGTTATAAAATAAAATTGATGTATTAGACTACTATTTCAATGAATTTTAATAAATGTAGACAAAAATTTGAAATTCGTGGGCTGATCTGGCTCTTATATACACTAAAATTACTTACAGTTAATAAACACTAAAAACTTATTTCTACCTCAAATCAACTCAAATGCCATAATTTCTAAATGCCTTTAGTTGTGTTATTATTATGTGTATCACCTATTTCTGAGATTGCTAGTTAATCTATAGTACTTAAGATACATAAAAGCTGTTGGTGTTCCATAATAAATAAATGAACTTCAAAATAAATCGTCCCATCCACGTTAGCACTTACCGAGCAAGTTCATAACGGCACCGCCGGATAAAATTGCACGTAGCATAAAGGAAAGCTAGCGGATATAGAAAATCTCTCAATACCACCCGGTGGATTCAGCTCAAAGCTGCCGTGTCCACGTTGTAATAACTACGGATACTAGAACTTTTTGCTGTGCGCAGGACCTTTCAGATTGATCAGTTTTGATAGTGATTTTGTTTGATGAGTTGGGTGAAGTTTAAGATGTGATAATAAGAAGGTTAGCTTTAATTATCAACGTCAGCTACAAAGAGAGCAAATAGAAAAAAGTTTATAACTTTCCATCTAGAATAAAATTAGTCACAGATGTATTATTTATATGCGTAAGACAGATAGCAGATTAGGTATTAAGTAATTAATAGGATATCTTGTACAAAGATTATGCAATGTCGTCTGATATAATTAAACTGGAATAAAATAACATCTTGATTATTTCGCGTAAAATACACAACAATAAAATAAACCTTTCAAGAAACAAGCGCAAATAAAACACGAAATTATACCAAACAATCAATTACAAAGGGAAAACTGTCAAAGCGGAATTCCCGGGAAAGCAGGTAAAACACAAAATATAAAACTTTCCGCGAAACTCCCGCCAAACGGGAACAAAACATTGATTAATGACGAAATGCACTCGAAAACAAACTGTCGAACTTCTTCAAATTCGCAATACAAATGCCTTCTGTATAACCCCTCGAAAATAATGGTTTCCTTTATGGGGGCACTTACCCTAACTACCACGAAACCCTCATTGAAATTAAAACTATACCTTTAAGTATTAAGATTCAAATTACCTTGACATAAAATGTGGGGTAAAAGTGCTAAAAGTCTCCAGGATTTTCTTTTCGTACTCGGTTTTGTTACTTTTTTTGTTGTCGCAGGCAAACGGAAGTGGCGTGTAGGGACGTGTGTTTCCTCCTTTTTTGTTGAGAAATTGTTTCGGTGCCATTAAGCCGTTGACAGATCGCCTACAGTGAATAATGCCATGAATTGTTTGAGGTTATGGGGGCCACATTTGTGTGACAATGGGATGTTTAGATGTGCATTTAGCGTGTTTAAGGCGGGATTGATGGGTATTAGTGTTTTTGTAGTATGTTTTGGTGTTCATTTGGGAGTGGAACTGACGTTATTCGGTAGAAGATACTTGATAGGAAAAGTACTTACTATGATCTGTTCTAAGAATAACGTTATCTATGAAATTTATAATCATCGACGAAAACGTATGGTATACAACTAACTTTAATTTAAAAAAAAACATCTGTAATTTTGAATTAGAATTTCGAATTAAAGTATTCAAATAATCAAATCAAAGCACTCAATTTGTAAACGGCAATATAGATTCGCATCCACAGGTATGTTTTCTGATTAATTTGTTTATATTTTTCTCAGATACTTTTGGAACAGACTATACAGGGTCAAGTTAAATTAGCTAGAGAAACTACGTAGAAGAAATGGTATCGATAGGTATCTAAACATGATATAACAAAAATAAGTTATTTAGATGATATTTTTGTGAGATCATCGACCGCAGTTAGTGTAGTCACTTGAAACATCAGTTTAAAATCGATTTTTTAGTGTGTACTTATATCTAAACTCGATACAACAAAAGAAAACAGATTTTCTCAACTCATGCTTTAAGTAACAACACTCCCAGTGGTCGAGAAAAAACAAAAAAAAATCTTGTTAAGGTATCGATACCCATCACGTCTGCAGAGTTTCGATAGCTAATTTAATTTGACCCTGTGTATTGGTAGTAGATTCGTATGTGCTTTTAACTGTCTCGTTGCAGGGCTTCTTCTAATACAGTCAATAAATAAACCCTGGACCACCACGCTTGCCGACTGCGTGTGCGATTTTAGATCAAAGACAAGTTGATAATTTTCAAAGTAAAATATCTACGATTTTCCATTAGGTTCTGCTGTAACTAGTTTTATGTTTAGAGATCTAAAAAAAAATCGTAATAAATGATAGTTTCTAACCCTTGGATGAGGAGAGTTTTTCGAAAGCAAAAAGTGTACTTTGCAGTTATGTAACGTTTTCATTTTGATTTTCCTATAATCGAGGCAGGCTGTATTGTAATTAAATCTTCCTCGAATCAAAAATCGTATAAATACACAGGATATTTTTTTTCAAATAAAAGAACTGCGCCACATTTTCCCCCAGAACTGAACCAATATCACACTTCATCAGAATCCATGTAACGTTACAGAACACAAAAACATTAAATCAAATCTAATTTATATATTAGCAAGACGTATAAGTACACTTTATTCAATAAATACTTATATAGTTAAAGCGCAAAATGAACTAGATCCTGTTTGAAATAGATACCTTCCAGGGCTGCCAATAATTACCAACTGTTTCTCCACGTCAACAAAGTTAGCTTTTCACTTCAAAGAACGTTTTTTAGCCTTTATTTCTGAAGCTTAGAGTTAAAAAGTGATTTGTTGGGATGTTGTACGTTTAAGTTGGTTTTGCTGTAATGAGGAGCGGTTGTCTCATCCATCAGTCTAGGCCAATTACAAGTGATCACGCGTGGTACCGCTCCTTGGCAACCCTATTTCTCGTCAACATTTTTTGTAACCACCGTAGCGACCGAGTTATTATCTAGACGAATTCGTGAGTTGAAATATAAGTTAATGAGGTGTTGAGCACGATGTCGGAAAGGTTGTTGATTCCTTTCTCTGTTTATTTCGTAAGGTGTGATCGGAGATGTTATCATAATTCGCGAAATGAAAGTTTTTTAATTTTTTTTTTGTTTGGTGGTTAAACAAATTGGGGCTCATGGCTAAATTATAATATATGCACTGGTCGATTGAAGTTTAAACTATGCTTGCCACGGTCTATCAGTGGATGGATGAGCATCCATTACACGTTAAAGAAATCCTCCATGCCTCGGAAAGTACGTTAAAGCTGGTGGTTCTGGCTGTCATTATTAGATCATTGACAGTCGTTACGGGCTAAGCCCAAAAGTCTGACAACCAGTCTTAACCAAGGCCAGGTTAGGGCAGCGGGATTGTCCGAAAGTGTTACCGCTACCCCGGAACACAAAGGGCTAAGGAAGGAACACGGGTGGGTTTTAGTCAGTAAGAGTCTGACACTCCCTTCTGCTCCACCCAGAGCGGGAGGGGTCATTAGATGATTTCCCATCCACAAAAAAAAAGAAGGCCAGGTTAGAAACTGGTTTGTGGAGATCAGTAGGCCAATTCTCGTAATTTAAAACGTTCAAAATCTAGTCGCAGTCTCATCTCAGCGACAAACAAATGTCAAAAACTTGTCAAAATGTAGGGAAATTTTAAGTATTTTTGACAGATTGAGACTGAGATCAGACTGTGAACGTTCTTAAAAATTACGAGAATTACCCCTCAGATAGGCAGTTGCTTCATGTAAAATATTCGGGTTGGATCTTTTTGGGGCACCCTGACTCGAACAGGTTAGGTTATTTTTATTTTTAACCATTGAGCCCCGCTTCCTTAAGCCACTTTAAAGTGTTTTGAGGTTAGGTTATAATAATTAGTTTTTTTTTCAAGAACGGTGTGATGCCTTTTCATGGAAGTGGTGCCAGGGGAGAGGGAGCACCCCCCTCACTCACCCTCCCTCCCAACCCCCTCCTCCTGTCAAAGGATACAAATTTTTTACCAAATATTCAGCTGTACCGGTCAGACTGGAAGCCGATCACAACATAGTTTGGAAAAGGCTAGGCAGATTAATTGAGGCGTACATTCGTACAAACAAATGATAATTTATATCTGGCTAATATTATTATGATACTGCTACACATTAGAATATCGTTCTCACGATCGTCTTCACATCTAAGCCTGCTAATAAAGAAAGAAAAAGTATTTATTGCGACTCGTAAAGGAAGATTACGATATTCGATATACTTTACTTTGCCCACTCTGTTTTTGTTCCAAGTATAAAAGAAAGAGATCGCAGAAAGCGATAAGGCCGCCCATTGTATGTTTTGTAGTAATAATTGTTTTTTTTGTTAAGTATTTTCTGGTGTACAATAAAGTATATATAAATAAATAAATAAATAAAGAGTTTCTTGACATTCTTCCTGATAGGACACAGCATTATAGAACGGGCAATTTCCTTCGTGTGATTAAAAGTAAATGATCAGTACATATTTCAGTAATGTACCTATGTCTATTTTACGTTCGAAGGTCTTCGAAAACTATCGAAGGATATCGGAAAACGTATTATGGAACTCAGGTGGAGTTGGTCAGGACACCTGACAAGGCGTTGTGATGACAGATGGAGTAAGGCTATGACCGAATGGCGTTCAAGGATTGGAAGACCTGGATGAGGCTGCCAGAGGAGCGTGGGGATTGGTACAAGAAAAGAGAGGCCAGAAATCAGGCTGTGGATGATGGATGATAATGGTCATTTCTATCCGAAAAATTAACAGCAACTATCACTCTCAAAGTATCGTTTTTCTCACATAAATATTAATTTAAAAGTTGTGTCGTGAGGTTACATCTATGTATAAGCTATTGATTTTAAGTATGGGAATAATACAGCCATAGATCACAGGCTTACCGTGTAGCGACACAGTGACCAATCCACTCCATAAATTAGTTAAGTTCATGTATTATTAAATGATATATTTTGGGTATCCATGTACTTCTCAGGTAAAGAAAATAATTAGTATTGTCATGATTTACACAGAGGATCAAAAAGTTTGGAAATGACTTTGTCCACGCCCCTATTTGATTTGATCCATACTTCCAGGGACATCCTGTATATTTATCGATTGAAATAGGTCCACGACTCATAAAGTAGAAAGCAGCTACTTTAGCGGTGATAGCCCAAAGGTTAGACCGTTGGGTTAGCGAGCGTGACGTCGTGACTTTGAATCCTACCAGTGGCACAATTGGCGTTTTTTTCACTTTTAAACCAAGGTTATAACTATATAGAAAGACATACTAAGATCAGTCAATAATTTATAAATAAACGTAGGTAGGTATATTCCCAACTTGCTTTTATTTTGATAAATTTTAACTACAACATACAAACTAATACTAATAAGGAAGGAGGGGCTCGTGGCTAAGTACTAACAGCTGCACGGGTTGATCGCTTGCCGCGGTCGGTCCGTAGATGGATGACCATACCGAGACCCTCCGTGTCTCGGAAAGCACTTTACCGCCGTTGACCCCGGATGTCATTCTTGGATCTTTGACAGTCGTTACGGGTCGTCAGAAGCCCGAAAGTCTGACAACCAGTCTTACCAAGGGGTATTGTACTACCCAGTAAGTTAGTTGTGGAGTTCAGATAGGCAGTCGCTCCATGTAAAATACTACTGGTATTTAGCTGCATCCGGTTAGACTGGAAGCCGACCCCAACATAGTTGGGAAAAGGATAGGCAGATGATGACTGATATTTATAAATTATGTACAACTAGCTTTTGCCAGCGACTTCGTCCGCTTGGAATAATGACTTCCGGAAATTGAGGCACTAATTCTCATAGAGTTTAACCGATGTGCTCTTTCTTCTGCCGATTCTTTAGAACGCGTATTTCTCATTCAACGCCTTTTTCAAGACAATAGCGGGCGGACGCCGGCGTCCGCTTGGGTCTTGAATAACTAAAAATATATAACTACGTCTAATATTTAAATAATATATAATAAAACCTACTTCACTTAAAACTAAATACCTATAACTACTATAATTAATAATACCTATACCTATAATTAATAAAAGTACCTACGCTTTTACCTACTTAATATTAAAAAAAACTGAACATAAATTAACCAAAACTTACCTACTACTAACTAACTACTACCAACCTATTACTACTTCACCTAAAAAGAAATCCTGTTTTCCCAACATTTCCCTTCACTACTCTGCTCCTATTAATCGTAGCGTGATGAAAAGTATACTATAACCTGCCCAGGAGTATGAAGAACAATTGTACCAAGTTTCGTTGAAATCCGTCGAGTGGTTTTTGTTTCTATAACGAACATACAGACAGACAGACAGACAAAAATTTTACTGATTGCATTTTTGGCGTCAGTATCGATCACTAATCACCCGCTGATAGTTATTTTGGAAATATATTTCATGTACAGAATTGACCTCTCTACAGATTTATTATAAGTATAGATTATGTAAAAACAATTAGGAAAACAAAATCTGTCAAAAAATTCGTCCACATCGCTGTCAATGGAAAAGGGGCCCTATGGCTGACAGCGTTGCCACGTTGGATGCTAAGTTGCTATTAGTTTGAGAATACTTTTCCAGTAAACAAGTTCACGTATATCAAACAACTTAATTCACATAATTAATTAAGCTCTGTAAAAAACAATAATTGAGGAAGTTCAACATTAACAGAACATCCCAGTAACATGAACATAGACGTTCAAAGACTTGTATAAACTAGTAGGTAGGCGAAATTACTGAGAAAACTGTTTTAATAATCTTCCCACCTCATTATTGAACTTTTTGGTGGTATGTATAACCGTTTTAATATAATTGTTTTTATTTTCTTGAAAGTTTGTCGTAGGTACTGAGAATTTGGTCGACACATGCTTTGTTTAGGGTATGGTGTAGATTTTGGAATAATAACAAATACAAGGTGCTTTTATCAGAAGTAACATTTTGTAGGACGCTTTTATCAGAAGTAACATTTTCTAGACTTTACGCGGAAGAGATTTCGAGCAATACCAGCCGATCGATTCTGTAAAAATCTCTCTCTCTAGGTGAAGTGAGCGTGAAGTGAGCTATCAATATTGGGAATCTTAAGTGGAGTGACAGCTCACTTCACCTAAGTTTTCACGGTGAGATTTTTACAGAATAGCACTGCAGTTTATAATATACCAGCTTTTTCCCGCAGCTTCGCACGCGTGGATGTCGGAAAATATCACACGGCAAAGTACTACCGGGATCAAAGTACCCCATTTGTTAATCCTGGTTATAAACTACTAGCTTCTGCCCGCGACTTCGTCCGCGTGAAATTTCACCCTCCCCCTATTCACCCTCTTAGGGGTGGAATTTCGAAAAACTCTTTCTTAGTGGACTAATTTCATGTCTGTAGGACCAGCGGTTTAGGCTATGCGTTGATATATCAGTCAGTCAGGACTATGAATTTTATATACATATATAGATATGTGTGCCAAATTTCATCCAAATCTATTCAGCCGTCCAGACAAACGGACAAAAATTCTAAAAACTATATTTTCGGCATCAGACTCTCCCACGCCTTGTAGCAAATACTTTTTTCAAAATATTAAATGTAGGTAATACAAAAGGAATCTATATGCCTCACAAATAATATAATATAAAAATAATTATTTGTGTCATGTAAGAATCAAAATTCGTTGACAAAAAAGGCGAATTTTCTTTATTAATAAGACATGTTTGTGACATTCTTTAAATGACGGTGATAACCGCATCAAAATCCGTTGCGTAGTTTAGAAGAACAACTGGTAACATAGACAGACACGTAAAACGACTATAATTTACAATATGAACAGATATAGAGTTTGGTTTGGTGCAATCAGGTTAGTCTACGCTTGCCACGCTTGGTCTGTGGATGGGTGACCATCTTTACATACCGAGACCCCTCCGTGCCTCGGAAATCACGTTAAGCCGTTGGTCCCGGCTGTCATTTGTGGATCTTTTACAGTCTTTACAGGTGGTCAGAAGCCCGAAAGTCTGACAACCAGTCTTACCAAGGGGTGTCGTATTACCCAGTAACTGGGTTGTGGAGGTCAGATAGGCAGTCGCTCCATGTAAAATACTGGTATTCAGCTGCATCCGGTTAGACTGGAAGCCAACCCCAACATAGTTGGGAAAAGGCTAGGCAGATGATGATGATGATAGAGTTTGGTTTGGCTTCCGCATAATTTTAGGGGTTGCTTACTAATTAGATAAAACCCTATTTTCAATAACACACAACATGAAATGAAGCGAATAAGTTTCCACACAAACACCATAATTATTGCCTACCTGAACGTTCATAAATCCGAATTAATATCAATAATTAATTATTACAGCTTTATTGAATTAATCAAATTAATTATCTACAATATTGCGTGGCATGGGCGCACTAAATCATAGGTAATGCATTAAAATTGATACGAATAGCGCAATATATTTAGTTAGACATTCAAATAGGCATTACATGTGATAACAATTGTGATAAAATTCGTGTTGTGATGTATATGTGATGACTTTTGACATTAGGATGTGGTTATAGTTGAGCAGAGCGGAAAGGCAAAAAGATTTTTTTCCCTATTAACTCATAAACGTAGTTCTAGGTGCCTTAAGAGTAATAAAATAATCGTAACTAAAATTACAACACAACACACGTGTTTGACGTGTAATGTGTTGTAATTTTTGTTACGATTGCAGAATACATTCTCAGAAATTATTGAAATTTGAAGTATGTAGGTATCTAATAGATTTTGTTTTTCTGTCCAAAAATAAAGTTTTCGCTTATATTGAACCACTTTCCTTCAAATGCTAGCAAACCAAAGACGCTTTAAAAGCCATACTATCTTTCCCTAATGATTTCCCAAAACAAACATAAAAAAAAACGATAGACTAAAAAAATTAACGTTGCTTAAAGTTAAATAATTTTGAGCGACTGTTTAACCATACGTTTGTGGCGTTTAAACTTCCCCTCAAAGCAACGTTTATGAATAAAAGGTACTAAGTATTATTATTTAGTAATCTATGATAGCAAAAATTTGGCATCTATGGGATTATAGCTTTGAGCGTAAAATTAAATCGCGCCGCTATCACTTATCAACGAACCACTACCTTACCGTCAAAACTTAAAACACAACCAAACTTATGGGGACGGAGGTCGATGCATGCACCACGGCTGATGTATGTGGTCTCTGATTCCATTATCACTATAGGAATTGATTCCACATGAAATTTATTATGATACCAACTCACAGTTCAAAGTTGTATGTTAAACTGTGGATGCAAACGTGAGAATACAGCGTGTTGAGCTCAATCGGATTTGTAATTCGTGTTTTATGTGTGAAAATCTTTTAAGTTATGTCTTTGTCGTTCAGTGACATTTAGTTGTATAGTTAGTATAGGTTGGTATGTATTTAAAACTATTGCCGTTATAGTGAAGTTTGAAGTTATGGCGACGTGCTTAGGTGTTATGTTAAAATCTATACCAATGTTAGCTAAACGATACCTATTTCATGGTTAAGTCTGGAACAATGTGTAATTATGCGATGGCTGCATTGTCGCGATAACGCAAACTACACTTTGCGTTCTCTCTGTTAATCAGCGAGACGTCGAGCGGTGAGCGAGAGCGGGCGCGTGAAGTGAGTTCACGTTATCGCGACAATGTAGCCACAGCATTAGTGTGTAGACGGGCGTTGAAGGCTGCGATACAGTTTTTTCCAAATTTCGTCCAAAACCGTTCAGCCGTTTCAGCGTAAAAGCGTAACAAACAAACAAACTTACTTTCGCATTTATAATATTACTTTTTACGATTATTTCGATCCGAGCCCTTAGATCCGATCTACTGATAGAAAATACTAGATCTATATCTAGAGGTGAAACCGATTTGGGGATCAGCCTAGAATATAATAAGGTGTTTCAAAATTAACTCTACAAACTTTATGAGGTGCTATATAAGTATATATAGCACCTCATAAAGTTACTAAGATATACCATCGAACTGAACAACCTTCACTATGGGACCAACTCTGAAGAAAAAAAAGTCTGCTGTATAATACAAAATTTCAATACCTACTTGACCAAAATGTATGAAACAGCTGAATTTTTTTTCGTGATTTCAGAGTTGGTCTAGCACCTCTTAAAGTTTGTAGAGTTGATTTTGAAACACCTTATATTCTAACTGATACAGAGAATCATCACAGTATGCGTTCTACATAGCATAGGACAGGCGAAGAGCAGCCCTGCATTGGCTGCTAAAGAATATCAAGTATACATAATTTATATGGGTAGACCAATCCGCATCTCCACGTCAATGCGCGTACTTTGTACGCAAAATACGCGCATTGACGTGGAGTTGCGAACGCCAACCAGTATTACCCATTACATAATATAACATCGTAAAAAGATGTTACGGTTCCGCACTAAAACGGCTGAACAGATTTAGATGAAATTTGGCATACCTGACCATGACCTGGATTTAGGACATAGGCAACTTTTATCTCGATATTTCCCCGGGATCGAGACTTATACGGGTGATACCGCAGGGCGCACCTATACATAATATAGTAAAATAAAGTGGCAAAATAAATCAACCAATTTCGGAATAAACGAGGCAAATTGAAACAAAATGGCTACAGCTTTGAATCTAATGGTTATTGATAACTGTTTTGGAAACATGACTACTAAAAAGGTCATCATCATTCTGCTGCACTTATCCCAATTTATTTGGGGTCGTCGCAAAATGTATTTTCCTTCTACACTTCTCACTAAGTCGTCATCTCAGTAGTCACGCCCTTCCTAACCATATCATCATTCACACAGTCCATCCATCGTTTCTTTGGTCTTCCCCTAGTCTTATAGCCATCGACATCCATACCCAAAACTCTCCTCACGACATTTTCCTCATTTCTCCGTAACACATGCCCATACCATGACAACCGATTTCCACGCAACTTTTCAGTTACCGGTGCCACTTTCAAACTTCCTACTACCCCTACCCCCCCTCCCCCTTCCTCTACTATTCCTACTTGACTACTAAAAAGGTACGGTGATTGAATTACACAAATCTGTTGTTAATATTTATATTATCACCTACATACCGCCTTCAAATAGAAGGTTTTAAATATTAAAAACTTTGCCAACCCGCTATGCATTGGGACAGTTACCAAATTGATCGCCATTTACACATTGTTATAGGCAATTTTATTCAAAAAACTGACCAGTAGTGGCTTAAACAGCATGTGTGAAGGAAGCTTAGCCTAGATATATACATAATTAACATTTGAATTAGGCAATGTAGTTCCTATTAGGAGTAATACGTACGGGTGTGGCGGATAAGGCATGGTTCAGATGAGAGATGTGAATTGTTTTTATTGGAGAGAATCTTGTGCATGATACCTACGGTAAGTTTTTAGAACTTCATTGTGAATGTTTTTCTCTTGACTGTACCTGTCAAAATGAGTAAGGGGATCAGATCTAGTTATAGTGGTTAAGACAGAAATTAAAACATAAGAATAACTAGCAGGGGATTAGATCAGAAGATCTGACCGGAATAACTTTTTTATTTTGTTCTGCAGTTCTCTGTACCTATTTGTTTTTGTTAGTTAATAATGCCAACGAGGTGTTGGGTTTTTAACTACCAACTCTAAGACCATAAAATGTCACAACTAAAATGTTTTTAGCGTACATACATTATTTATGTTGCCTCGGAAGAACGTTAAGCCGTTGATCCCAGCTGTCATTCGTGGATCTTTGACAGTCGTTACGGGTTGTCAGAAGCGCACAAGTCTGACAACCAGTCTTACCAAGGTATTACTGTATTACCCAGTAACTGGGTTGTGAAGGTCAGATAGGCAGTCGCTCCATGTAAAGTACTGGTACCTAGCTGCATCCGGTTAGACTGGAAGCCGACTCCAGCATAGTTGGGAAAAGGCTAGGCAGATAACGATACATTGTTACTGTTCTTTTAGATTTAGCCCATTTTGTCATTCATACTCATACATAAGTGTAACTATGACGGCAGCCAAAATAAGCAGAAAAATGTCTCTTTCAATTCATATTAAAGTAAATGCTGTCAAAACACATTATGCATTAGTCTTTATTTGCTGACACAACTTAGCTATTACTGCCATCCATTTAATTAATTATATTACCTCCCAGAACACTATAACACGTGTTATTTATTACTATGTCGGTACGACAATAAAGAAATGTTCCCACACATATCTGCACAAACCTGTGCTTGTGCGCATTCTCGACGTTCTAAACTAAGCTTTAAAGAATTCACTTTCTTACGTAGGGAAATAATTAGTCACTGGGCTATGTTCAGTTCGTAAGCGTATGTTTGCGTAAATAAAATTAATAGGTCCTGATTATGTAGTGTAAAAATATTCTAGTAATGAATATGTCTTGTGAGAGAAAATAATATTATTAGTTTAGAGTATGATGTAATTATGGTTTTGAGGGTATGTGTTCCCATTTTTTAGAGTTGTGTGAACGCGTGTGGGTGTGATTTTCGTAGGAGTCGTGCTTTTCTTGATAATAAGAAGGTTCTCTCTTCTTTTTGTCATTCGAAAATGTCAATAATCAGTACCATTTTTCATTCTTCATTACTATCACCGCTGGCATCTATCCTCCATCATTCATGCTCTTTTTTAGGTTTTTTTTATCAGTTCATTTCATTCATAATAACCCGGTCTGGTCTTTGTAGAAAGTAGGTACCTATACATACTCTTAAACTCGTTCACTGATAGATAACGCACTGCACTGACTGCACGCACTAAGGCTAGAAGCACGCATGCACGCGTCCAAATTGCTCACTCTCGCTCATATAGCGAGTTTGTATGTAATTTCGTCTTTTTTAGGGTTCCGTACCTTAAAAAGAAAAATGGAACCCTTATAAGATCAGTTCGTTGTCCGTGTGTCTGTCCGTCAATCAAGACCCTTTTTCTCATGAAAGCGTGGAGTTATCAAGTTGAAATTAATATCAAATACTCAAAACTGTAAGTAATCCTTTGAAGCAGTGAAAAAATCAAACTTTTAAGTTAACGTGATCAATAGATATGGGCGTTTATGTTCCGAAATCAAAACCTATAGAAAACTTCTCGTTTACCTAGAATCATGAAATTTGGCAAGAAGCAATTTCATGTAGGACAAGTAAAGGAAAAAATCCAATAAACGTAAATTTGCAGTTAAAAAAAAAAAATTTAAAACTATTTACATACCTACAAAGTACGGAGTCTCCGGTGCACGACTCCGACTCGCACTTGACCGGTTTTTACCAATGGGAAATCCCATGTGGCACATGGCTTGTTTAATTAAAAATGAAGTGATAAGTCGAATAAGTAAAGCATAATCTTTAATCAAAATGAGTTAAAGTCAGATTTTTCATTTCAAAAGTGAGACATTTAATTTCAAAAATTCATAGTGATAAGATCAGTGGTGGTCCAGTGGTAACGGCCGCGAGTTACAAGTTCTCGGTCGCAGGTTCAAATCCAGACAGGCGCATTACTTTGTGCAAATTATTTCATCACCACTGGTCTCAAATCAGAGAAGGTAACCGGCATTTTCTAGAACCAAAAATTCGAAGACGTGACATTCACAACCCGCACTGGGCCTACAGTGCGGATTACAGCCCACTCCCTCTCACAGATAGGATATCTGTATCCCAGCTGATTATGTATCCATTGTGATTATACTGCTAATTTCCATGGCTTCCCATTGTTAACTCGATTGATACTTACCCACGTCCACTTTGAGTAAAACCCAGCAACTTTGTGCGCCAAACGATCCATGCGGCGCGATTCGAATTCCAAACAATGATTTAAATTCAGCGCGCCGATTGGTCGGCGGCGAGCGACGCGGGACAAAATACGCTGTAATTGGTGATTGACATGTGAGCGTTTCCTGATTGGTTGCGTACACTGTGAATGTCGTTGTGTTTGAAATGTGATAGAATTGTTGGAAATTCGTACCTTTATTTTTCTTTTGCATGTAAATGTCCGTAGATTGCGATGTTTTAATAATCTAATGTTTGAAGTGTTCATCTCGTGTGGTTAAATTAAAGTTCAGTGGACTTCTACCATTAGCTATTCGTGATAATATAAACTATTAATGGCATGACCTGTATATTTTCAAAGCAGATTACATATATACTTTTAGCGTGATCATAAAATTAATCAGATTACTTGACGATTCTAGATTTTTTACAACAAACCTTTATACAATTCAATATTGATTAGTTTCCAACTTTCATTTTTAACCGATTTCAACATAAGAGGAGGTTCTATTTTTCTCTGTATGTATTTTTTATGTATGTTCATCTAAATTTTTATCAATTGTGACCCGTTTTATAAATTATTTTTGTTGGTAGGTAAGGCTCACGCGGCGGTCTCTTATCAATTTAATTAAGTTGGCTTTAATAATACATATTAATGTACTTTATGTATGATGATAAGCAATTGTATGTACTTACAGACACCAGTATATCAGGCTACCCAAAACTGTCAAATTTTCCCAATCAACTTTGAACCTTATGCTTCAGCGATAAAGTTGAAAATCTAATAAAGAAATTTAGAAGTTTGACAAATTGTAGTAGCTTGATGTGCTGCCATCTGTGCATAACAAGTAAATATATACTAATTCGTGTGGGATAAGTTGGTAATACAGATAAAAAAGGAAAAATAAAAAAAAAACGTTTTTACTGAAAATAAACGGACTTAAAAAAACACAGTTAAGATATGGAAAATATTTTTATTGAGGACATAATGTACTAGGAAAAAAAACAAGAACTCAATTTCCAAAGTCCGTGGCAAAAAATGAAAATACAAAAAAAGACATCCCATATCATATCTAAACAATGAAAACTATATAAAACCCTGTCAACTCTACAATTTCTTTAGCCTAGGCTCTACTAAAGCGGTTGTATCATTATATTCAGCCTGTGAAGGCATCCAGGCTATGTAAGGTGCAATAATAGTGAGCCGTTCTCTACCAAAACAGTACGAGCTAATCAGACTCTACCAGTGATGGATGACTGTTTCAACGCGTAGAGATTTAGGAGTTAAGAGGTATTTAAGTTATGTGTTTGAAAATAAAATGGCTTGGAACGGCCTTTTGGTAACAACGTCGTCTTAAATCTATACTAATAATATAATAAAGCTGAAGAGTTTGTTTGTTTGAACGCTCAAATCTCTGGAACTAACTACCAGTCGGATTCGAAAAATATTTTCGAATCCGACTGGTAGTTACAGACTAGGGGCTCGTGGCTAAATAATAACAGCCGAACAGGTCGATCGATCAGGTTAAGCTACGCTTGCCCCGGTTGGTCTGTGGATGGGTGACCATCTTTACATACCGAGACGCCTCCGTGTCTCGGAAAGCACGTTAAGTCGTTGATCCCGGCTGTCATTCGACGGTAGTATCCATTTTATCCAAATTAACGATGTTTGATTCAATTAGTCGTTTGGTTTGTTTTTAGCTTCGTGGGTAAATAATAATTCCTTTTTTGCAACATTTTTCGCTTTTCCGTTGATTGTCCCATACCTATCAAATGCTTTTGTTCGAGCATAACCCATTTGCTTATCATAAAACATTAGTTCTCCGTATCAATTAGGGACTGACAACAAAAAATAAACAAATTCACAGCTAAAGGTTAGCAATAAATAATGACGTTTAAACAATAAAACAACAATATAACAAAACCATACATTGTATAACGAATAAATAAATCACAGGCGCCATTTGTCAAGGCAGACATGACAGATTTATAAATTACGTTGTGAGTTTGTGAGGAGCTAAGATTTCAAACATTTACAATCGAATTAAATCGACGTCGCACATGGCAAAAGACGAGTCATCTATCATGGGATTTTACTCACAAAAAATCATTCTAAAACAAACCTTAAAATAACCCTAAATAAGGTATAAATTCCAACAGGGTTCTTACCACCCTTCGTTAGCAAAATGCATTATTAAACAGCGATTCCATGACCCCATTCGAAAAGCATTAGATAGCGCATTATGTGTAATTTGCTTGTTTTAATTCAGTTTTGATTATAACAAAGTGTGCTACTTAATTATTCAATAAAGTCTTCACGGGAGCTCGCTTATAGCCCTTAGAGAATAAAGAGGGAACTGAGAGGTCGAGAGTTGGAAACTGTGGGGTAATAGCGCAACACATTAACTGTAGCAAAGCAAGCTTTCATTTTGACATTTCAACAAAATTCATTGCGTTATCTACGTTGTAGAGCAGACAAATTTTCCGAACATATAAAGCAATGTATTAGCAATATCCTTCAACGCAATTATGGTGTTGGTGATATAGGTAATCAAAAAAGGGAAGCTACTTCGATTCACTATGAAATTATTGATCAAAATTCAATGTTGCGTACGGGGTGAGGGTTTCAGAATATTTAGTAGGTACCCTCTTTTCTTAATAAACTTGCAGAAGATTATGGGGTTTATTTATAAACGATGATTAAAGTTAAGTGACTTTTAAACGTCAAAAAGGTATGGTCAAACAGTCGCTAATCACTTTAAAACTTTTAGCAACGTTTATGAATGGGGAGTTTTATAAAAATAAAAAATGAAATGGCGAGAAACAAGCTTATCTTGATTTTTAACGATATTTTTATAGAAAATTTGAAAAATAAAATCTAAATAAAAATGCACAAAAATAATAAAAGATTATTTGATAATATCTATCAATGCGGGTCTTACCTGTAGTCATGGACGTTTTTTTGCATTTTTATCCAAATTAAATGCAAATTCGATATTCTAGTCATTTAATAAATAAGAAAACTTTTAACTAAGAATTAATTTTATTAGTTTTATTAAAATTTAAATTCTTTACATTTATGATTCAATTTCTTATGAGACCAACATAAAATGCACACAAATTACCTACAAAGATAAGATCTTACCAATATTGTCACGGATTAATAAAAAAGTTTATATTTTATATAGATCCAGACACAGTTATAATCTAGGTGCATATATCTATACTAATATTATAAAGAATACGAGAATACTGAGATGAGGTTGCAGTATTTGCATATCTATCTGTACTAGCCTATAAACTTAATATTATAAAGACATACAATTTGTGAGTTTGTATGTAGGGCGATAATCTTCGGAAAAACTGATCCGATTCTGAAAATTCTTTCACTAATGGGAAGCTACAGCACTGCCGAGTGTCATAGAATATAAACTTTGTAAAAACAAGAAATTTCACGAGGACGAAGTCGCGGCCATAATAAATAAAAATGGCTAGACATGGAATAAAATAAAAACTGCACCAGTAGTATTCTCGTTGTGGTTATTAGTGAAACGACAGGTGATTAGCGGAATCACCGCACACAGAAAAACGATTGACGCATCTGTTAAACCAAATAGGTACATTAAGACAAACATTTATATACATCTATACTAATATTATAAAGAGGAAAGATTTGTATGTATGTTTGTAATGAATTGGCTCAAAAAGTACTGGACCGATTTTAAAAATTCTTTCATCATTTGAATGCTACATTATCACTAATTAATATAGGCTATTTTTATTGCAAGAAAAAATAAAATGTTTAAAAAATAAATGACCACCCGTGCGAAGCCGGGACAGGCCGCTAGTTTTTATTATAAAGAAAGAAAGAAAAATGCATTTATTGGCATTACAGCAAAATAAATACACCTTAAAACCCCACCTTTAAACCTTATAGTTTGATTGCGGGATTAATCATTAAAATTGTTTTAACTTTTTCAGCTGTATGATTTGATAACATATTATGTAGGTAAGCGAGTATACTTTTGGATTTAGACTCATCATCATTGATGAAGTGGTAGATTCGTAAGGGCTTTTAATCAACATCTCAGCGACCTATGTTCACGAAAAGCAATGATAAATGATTTTATAAGTAAATAGGTTTGTCACGTCAATTATATTTTAAAAACGAGATGAGGTCGGCGTTCCCTATCTGACTACTCTGAGAAGAAAGGCTTATATAAACTCAGAGGTCATAGTCTATTTTAAAGTCCAGACATAATCTTGGTCAGATCATATGAAGACATTGGTGTCTGAAATGTTATTTTGAGGAAAGAATAACACAGACTGAGTTGACCTATCCAGTCAGTGCACGCATTTGTCAGGATTCATGCAGCTCAATTATGTATTTGATGCAAGACATCACTGGTAAAATCTAAAGGAAAATAATTCATGGCACATAAAGAAAAAAAACAAGCTATCAAATATCCATTGAACTAAATACCATCACATCAATCCATTACTTCAACCCTCAAACACATCGTCATATATTTGTCAAAACAAACGCCACTACGACCCCGCGGGAGGGTTTAACCCTTCGTTGCGATATCAATTAATCGGCTGAATTTATGAATTATTACGTCGAAACAAGCCCGGTTTGATATATAGGGAATATTAAATGTGATGGGTGCATAATGTATGTTGTCATGTTCAATGGAATTTTCATTGATTTGTTTTTTTTTTATCGTTTGGCACTTTACAGCTCTTTTGTTGAGTGCTTCAATGGTCGTTGGGGATTAAAATAATAAATTTAAGAGTTGTTTTACATCCCACATGTGACTTATGAGCTTAAAAATAATAAAAAACTAGATGACGACAAAAAAAAATATGACTTCATATTAACACGAGATTTTTCACAATTTTCCTCCGCGCGTCTGTCTGATAGTTACCACAATCGGTATAACTTTGGTGTATTGTAAGAAAAATATTATATTTTTCAGAAAAAAAACTATTCAATCCATAAATAATATTATAAATAACAAATTACTCACACTTGAACCCATAAAATAATTCAATAAAATTATAATATGTACTAAAATTGCACTCACTCATAACGTTATCTACAAGAACTACTTTATGACCGAAAAAAAGAGAAATCTATGAAGACTTAAACACCGGGAGCTATAAAGATTTGCATACAAATAGTTGATGGGAATAAATCATGCAGGACAGTAATCTGCGGCCATTTTGATGTACAGCAGCGCCATCTGTGTCAACTGAATGAGTTATTATACTGCTATTTTAGGGTTGGCCCTCGTTTTGTTTTGTGGGTTGTAAAACGACCGAGCGGTTTCGGGTTATTGTTTTAGGTTAATTTCAGAGGACTGAGTTTTAATGATATATTGTTCCTAATGGTTTAATCAAGTTAAATATAATTGCTTATTCCGTGAGCCGGATCACCTATACACGTCATATAAAAATATGCTAAGTAGATGGAGTCGACATTTTCTATCTGACTATCCCTGAGAAGAAATAGCAAAACAAACTCAGAGCTCAACTCAGATTATTAGACTGCCACATTTTTTATTAGATTGGTAAATACTTAGGTAGATATATTACTTAAAAATAATGGATAACGTGCTGTCTGCAATAAACATAACGGTATGCAAGGCACCTTTCTATTCCTGTTTTATAAAATTTATTTAGCATTTATCACGTGACTTAAATTATTGTTAAACTATTATTAGTCCATTAAATAAGTAAGGTCATAATTAATAAAACTCGCTAGAGAATAGAGTTCCATATTTTCTAATTTGTTGTGGCAATAAGCCTCTATAAAATCGAAAATTTGGAACTCGAAGAAGAAGAAGAAGAAGGTTTAGGTATAATACTAGCCTTTTATTGTCCTACTGCAGAGCAAAAGCCTCTTCTCATACAGAGAAGGCATTTGATCACCAAACTTGCTCAAGACGGGTTGGCAATTTCAAACTTATATTTAATATAAGTCCAGGTTTCTTTACGATGTCAGTAAGCATTTTTGCAATATGCAAACCCAACACATAACTAAATTATTTTAGCAAACAATCAAAAATGCTCCCAAATCTCTTATAAACAATTTCTCTCACAGCCAGCCCTACTAACTCAAAACGTAATATGATTTATAGGGCAACCCCTTAGAAGATTAACCCTTTATCCGGGGTCAAACGACACGAGCACGCGAGGTCGTGTAGCCCGACACTTATGATTTTGTTATTTATTGTCTTTCGTCCCGCTGCCACGCAATATTTCAATCTTTGGCAGTATGTTGTTGTGGCTAATTGGTAACTTATGAAGGGATGTCTAATTTAGGAATAGAATTAGTTAAGTTTTTTTTTTGTGAAGATTTGCATCACCATCATCATCATTTCATCCGAAAGACATCCTCTGCGGGACATAGGTGTCGACTAGTTCTGTGCTTCTCGCGTCCAGCAAATTTCTACTGTCTTCATCAGGTCATCGTTACATCATGTGGCTTGCCTTCCAACGCTACCTTCCTGCCCGTTCTTCTCCACAGGTACCTACGCTTTGGAATGGGCAACTAGCTTCATTTTTCTGACTGACCAACCCTTGACGATTGAATAGTGCCTATAATTGGTTTATTTGAAATAAATGCTTTGAGTTTGAGTTTGAGCTACGTTTTCTGGTACACGGTCGCCACTCCTATCATTAATTCCGACTTTTTGTTATTCGATCTATTGAAATTCGGTATTTTGAAAATAGTAATATTATAAACATTAGGAATATTGAAATTTTGGAATTATAAAAATAGGACGAATGATAAATCGGAATTTTTATATTTCATAGGAATTTTGGACCATTTGTGACTGAAGGAATAAAGTTTTTCGTATGTATGTAGTGTACCCGTTAATTTCACTTTGAAAGTACATCTATTATTGTGACATAACCATTAAAGAATGAGGAATGCCTAACGGACTTTTAGTTTTTAATTTTAGATAAACTTTTCCTATTGAAAAAAAACGACTTGTAAATGTTTCATAATAAAAGTCGTCAAATTGCTTTGTCACTGTCGCAGGTAGCGGCAAACGATGCAAAATGATAGGTTGAATGAATGAAAGTGATAATTCTGGTGCTCCTGAACATTATACATTACTTTAGGTACCTAATTTATGCCTGAAATCCATATTACCCTACTTAGAACGTCATCCTAATAATAACTTATAAACATCTAATACTAAACGCAGACCTCCATACTATTATGCATTATATCACAGCCCACTGTTCCAGTCTAACGCAAGATATAATTAGAAAAACACCACATAATGAGGAGTTTCATGATCCAGTAGTAAAACAAAACGATTCTGCATCCTCTGCCGATGCCCCAGGGATAAGGCTTGAAGATGTACTCTTTTAATAACCGTTTCCACTCACCAGCCAACACAAATAGCTAAAAAGATTAGACGCATTGTACGGTTCGCAAAATAGTTTTTTTGCAATATTTTTTTTACATAAAATTTAGTTTTTTTACATAATCGTCACTTTTCTTTTGCTTAAGTAAAGTCAGAGAAATTAATTGTTAGGTTAAAATCTCCGTAGGTATAATAGAATTACAACTATCAATCTTTGATAGTTGTAGAAAAAGAGAGGTATTCCACTCAGAGCACTGATTTCAACAGCACTTGGACGAACAGCACCTGAGCACTTCCACTAACCGCACTGAATGCCTAACACGACAAACTGACGTTGGGTGTCAATTTGCTAAGCATTTCATTTTCCTGGATGTATATTGTTCTATTAAATTCTTACAAATGATTTTGAGGTTTTTTCAGATGGTTACTAAGCCTGTGTCCAGCAACAATGCAACCACCGGTTAGGTATTTAAATATTCGGTTTATTTCCAATTTCCTAAGGACATTTTAAATCTAGAACTGATTAAATATTTAATCAGTTAATTTAAATGTAAATAAGTTAAGTCATAATTAAACAAATAAAAACAAGGACAATCAAACAAAACAAACACAACAACATGAAAACAATTAGTCAAATAACCCGCCCCTAACTGTTCCCGGCGCAAAGGTGCCCAAAACGCTTGCTGCATTGCCACGTTGGATAGCAATGGCTAACCTTTGCACCAAAAACGAGCCGGAGCGGGAGTCACCCGTTTTGTTACAGAGCCTGCGCCCTATCTTACAAATGAGCCTCTTGGCCTCAATGCCCCAACCACCCAAGGTCTCCACGGCAATGGGCACAAAATGGTATCGGTCCGCCAACGGCGCGTACTTCACCCTCTTCCTCTCAGCGGCGGCTTCAAAGCGGCGGTTTATTTAAATGTTGGTGAACACAAAGTTAAATTAATTTTGAATTTTATACAACCACTAGACAGGATTTTGGACGCAAAACGTCGGTATTAAAATTGTATTATTCCAAGTCAAAGGGGTCTTTTTAAGATTATTATCTCGTATACTTTGCAGTAAATTTTAGCCACAGAGGGAATATTTTACGGGAACTAATTGTGGCAATAACCGAACTTTGTGTTTAAAAGGGGCTGGCTGTAACAATTTGCGAAGTGTTCAGTTATTCTCGAGAAAATTTGAAGCTTCTCATTTTCGTGAAAGTTTGACGGTATTAGAACGACAACTACAGTAATTTTGTTTGCGACCGTTCATTTTGCTAAATGACCAACTTTAAATTATATCTGTAATAGGTTTCTTAGTTTGTTTAAGGGCTTAAAGTGAAGTAACAGATAACTATAAAAAAACAACAATATGAAACACTTTCTAAAACACTGTTTAAAAAACTACACACATACAAAAATCCCTAAACAATCTAATCTATCTGGGGATGCATGAAGAAGCCTCCTCGTGTAGCGCAGTTTGTTCCGCCAGTTACTCAACTGAATCGAGCGCTCGGCGCATCGTGGACAGTAACACCCAACACCTTATTTGATTGACCAATTCTTGCTTTGCCCTACCACCAGGGCTGACGGCGCCTGATTTGCGACCACCCTCCCACCGGAGTCCAGCGTCAAGCAGCCTGCTGTGTTACGTCGGTGCGTGGGAGTTCCAGTGCCTTAAGCATTTTCAAGGCACGCTCGTTCCATCATAGACCTCATCCATCGCCTTCCATAAGGCGTGATCGAGGTAAAGAGCAGGCCCATTCAGCACTAAAAAAAATTCAAACTAGCCTGTATTGTCCCACTGCTGGGCAAAGCCCTCTTTCCCCCTTTTCCATACAATTCTGTCTTTAACTAGTCCAGTCCTCTCGGTAGAAGTCAAGCTCGTCCCGCTGTCTTTGTCTCGGCCTACCGCGATATCGTCGTGCGCTTAGTGGGACCCAATCGGTGGGTCTCTTAGTCATTTGGCATCTGACATGCGGCAGACATATCCGGCACAGTCCCACTTAAGCTCAGCGGCTTTCTGGGTAACGTCAGTGATCTTGGTTTGGCGCGCAGTTTGTGACATATGCTGTTCTGGACTCACATATGTTGTTCAAACCTGGTCTTTGACTCTTCTGCGGAGATCTAAGCTCGAGGTTTGCCAGCGAGTCATGGAGCGCAGTAACCTGGGGGTTAGAATTTCGGACCTTATAAGGAAACTCAAAACAATCTACATATATAGTAATATTATGACAGTTAATAGTTCATGCATGATTATTAAATTTTGCGAAACATCCACACCATACGTTAATTATTTTTACCTTCAGTATTTTTCTGCGGACGCTACGTCATAATGTTGCTATACGGTTGCGCCGGCGCATCTCAGGTAGCCTGATTTACTGCTGTCTTAATGAAACCTGTTATATAACTGGAATTATTTATTATTTTGTCCTAAGAACGAGTCTAGGCAGCAGCTTCTGTCTTAGATAATAATTAACTTTCTATGACTGTAGTTAGCTTGGTACAGTCGGGGCACAGAGTGGGGAGAATATTAATGATGCAATAATAGTAGTTTATTATGATTATTTTTTAATATTAGTGACTGTTTTTATAGTTTACGGTAGTGTTAAAGACGGGCTGGATCAAAATGGATAGGTTTTTAATTTTTTACGTAGTTAGGTACCTACATAATTTATAATTTCCTTCAATTTATGTTTCGGATAGTATAATTCCAGTAAATTATCGAAGACGTTGGTTTTAAAATATTTTTGTGAGATTATTTTAACGCCATCTTTAAAAATAATGACCCGTTCAAACTCATGTTAACAATTTTATTTGAAACAGCTTCGAAAAAAAGTAAACAAACAACATTCGTCAAGCTTATCTATGTTCGAAAATTCCTAATTTGGAAACAGAAAACGCATTTTTTAGAGTTCCGTAGTCAACAAGAAACCCTTATAGTTTCGCCATGACAGTCTGCCCGTCTGTCTGTTCGCAGCATAGCTCAGAGACTCTTAGTACTAGAAAGCTATAATTTTTTATAAGCCATGGATATACATATTAATCACGATAAAGTGGTAAAATAAAATCTTGAAACAATTTTTTTTTATGGTAGGTTCCTCTACACGTAAAGTGGGGATGTATTTTTTCTCATCTACCCCGTGGTGTGGGGTGTATCGTCGGATAGGTCTTTCAAAAATATTGCGGGTTTGTGAAAACCATTTTTTTAAATTCAGGGATCCGTTTGTGAAATATTAAGCTTTAAAGTGCTATATTTTGTTAAAGTCAGGTGTGTGTCCCCTGCCAGCTAAATGGTTGCTTTTGGATATGTGAAAAAATCACAGGAGTTAGTATATATAACGAGATTAAAAGGAAAACTATCACAGCTATGTACCTAGGCTTTACAAGTTTACGAGTAAGAGACGACCAACTTAAATTTGCAGTTGCAATGTATGGGAGAACATGATTTTCAACTACAATGTTAAGTTTATTATTGGGATAAATTAATTCCAACTACGGAACTCTTCATTGTGCGTGAATCTACACGCACTTGGCCGGTTTTCATTATTTGTAAAACAAAACAGATAACACCACATTGCTAAGCTAACCTTATAGTAATCAAGGGTCAATCTAAACTGGTCCTTCGAAAACCTTTAATTATGTTATTAAAAGGAAAAAAATGTGTTTCCTATGGGCATTTCGTCGGGTTTGTCGCTTATAGATGCCATTAAGAACACGTATCTAAATATCTTAAGAAATCTATCGTACAGCCAGTAAAGACCGTAATTAATATCTTTGGAAACATTCGAAGTAAAAATTCGAGGCATTCGCGAGTACTGATGGTTCGGCTGATCAAGATTTTATAGAGCTGCTGTTACTACGTTTTTTTAATTTAAAAAAAATATTAATAATAATAATATAATTTAATAATAATATTATTATTTTTATAATATTATTATTATTATTTTTTAATTAGCGACTGTGTTACTGTACTTAAATAATGTTAGCTATTAAAACGATGGTGATCTTTCAGAAAACTAAACTATTTTAGGTTCCATTCTTGTGATTTCTACTGCGGTGTTAAAAGTTGTAATAATTACGTAGGACAAAACCAAAAAGAGGCTAGATTTTGAAATGTAAGTACATTTTAACTATTTAAATTCAGTGATGCGCAAAAAATAATGAAGCGGTCTGGTCTAGACGAAATAGGGACCGGTACATAGCAAATTAAATGGACTGGAATGGATCAATCCTGTCTTAACAAACATTTGACAATAGACTCGCACCCAATCATATAGGACCAAATTATAATAATAATAAATAAATAATTACTACATAACTAGCGAAATGAGGGAGTAGTAAGGTATACCTCTGCCTAATCTTTCGGAGATTACAGGGATGGTGTTATGTTATACTATGTTTATCTCACTCTAGGATTTCCCAAGAGCAGTTTGATCCCTGCGTCTCTGCTTTGCACTTTATTAATCTGCATTCGCGACTTATTTGCCAAAAATGCAAACAAATGTGAGTTTATGGAAAAGTAACTTTAAATCCTACACAATAAAGTGCAGTTTACGCTACAACTTCAAATATTTTTATGACTTTTTCAATTACCATAATTACCATTACAATAAAGTTGATATTTGTTTAACTTCAAATAACATCAATTTGAAACATAAATTTGAACGAATAGACGGTACAAGGTCTGTTGCCTAAAATACAACCAGAAAATTCTCTGCTGTGCAGTCTTCTTGATCTATAATGATCTCCACGTCCAAAAACACCCTCCACTTGGTATCAACATCTCCATAAATTCTGACACACATTGTTCCCCGTTGTACACAGTCCAAATGTCGTGTTGGTAATGATCATTTTTTTCACAAGATCGCATCTACAGCGGTGTTTATTTATTGAACGTTTCCACATAACTTCTTACCTTTATTAAAGAAGCAATTTATTAATGAAACAATTATTCAAGTGTTATCGCGGCATCTGTTAGTCGCCGAAAGTCTTGTGTATGGGGATAGGTAGGTAGCGGTAATCTTGTGTTAAAGACTCGAGGGGATTCGTAACAGTACTGCTGTTGATAGTTTTTTTTTTCTTAATTATGTGCAATTTATTAATAATGCAAAGTTAACAAATTATTGCATTAAACAATAAAACGATAAAGTCGGATAAAAAACCCAACTTTTAAAAGGCTATTAAAAATAATGTAATAGGTTTTTTTTTTTGTGGATGGGAAATCATCAAATGACCCCTCCCGCTCTGGGTGGAGCAGAAGGGAGTGTCAGACTCTTACTGACTAAAACCCACCCGTGTTCCTTCCTTAGCTTTTTGTGTTCCGGGGTAGCGGTAACCCTTTCGGACAATCCCGCTGCCCCGGCAGGCTTCGGCCCTTTGAATTGAAAGTTTTTACCAACTGTCTTTTGTTTTTTTTCAACTTAGTTTTATCACCCGAATATCATGTTTTTATCATAGAAGTCTGTTTGTATTCTCAGTCTGTCGTATTATTTTGAGATTTGAGTGAAATAAAGTATCTTAAGAGAAGCAAATATTATTGTTTTTAGAACAACTGATATACGATGTTGTGAACCCTCTTTTAAAGCAACTTATATAATAATTAATTAATTTACCTTCTACACAAAAAATATTTAGGTACCTATTACGTATTCAATCAAAATGCTTTAGATATTATGGTTTTATTACATTTCCTAAATCCAGCAATAGGTATTTAAAAAAAACACAGCAACTTTCAAAAAATCTTTCATTACTTATTTCACCGTAACATAAAAAGCGATACATAACTCTTATTCAACGTTGTCAAACCGTGCCTCCCAAAATATTCACAGTGCGTGTTATGACACTTGCGTTGATCAAAAGTGTCAATCTCTCGTATAAAATAAATGCAGTTCGCGTTTTATAAGAACGCCGAAACAAGTTATTGTGACAGCAACATCTGATGTTACTTTGTTGATCTAAAAAAAGAGAAGAATAAGATTATCATACTGAATTTTAATATTTGTATTGGTGTACTGATGATATCATTATTTTGACCACGATTTCGACGTTAGGCTGACCAAAAGCACCTTTGGTTTGTGTGCCAGAGAATCATCACTTTTATAAAGAACTAAATGTAACAAACATTAATGGCTAAATACAGCGTGAAAATTTGCCTCGGAAAGCACGTTAAGCCGTTGGTCCCGGCTGTCATTCGTGGATCTTTGACAGTCGCTACGGGTCGTCAGAAGCCCGAAAATCTGACAACCAGTCTTCCCTCGGGGTATGGTATTACCCTGTAACTGGGTTGTGAAGGTCAGATAGGCAGTCGCTTCATGTAAAATACTGTTACTCAGCTGCATCCGGTTAGACGCATAGACGAAGTCAACCCCAACATAGGAAATTGCTAAGTGAACAATCGTAAAGTAGAGGAGTTAAATGTTTTTTAGAAAACAAAACAAAGAGAGAAAACTTTATTGACATAACATAAAAACACACACACACACATCATAAAAATCTTACATTTGAAATAATCTCATAAAATTATCTTATATACTGCCTAAAATCTGCTTAAGTGCTTCCTACTCTTAAGAATAAGAATAAGAATAAGAAATTTTATTTGCGCAAACATGTGTACACATAATAATAATAATAAATAATAAAGCCCTTTATTTCCATGCAGTTTACATATAAATACAAAAATATATTTTAAATTAATTAAGAATTGTTTAAACCATGGCCCCGCTCTGGGTATAGGCCTCCTCCAAATTTTTCCATTTTTCCCTGTCTTTTGCTATCAGCATCCAATCTCTACCAGCTATTTTTTGAATCTCATCGATCCAGCGGTCTTTGGGTCTGCCTTTACTCCTTTTTCCAGTTGGACCCTTCCATTCAGTGACTCGTTTCGTCCATCTTTTGTCCGAAATTCGTGCTACGTGTCCCACCCATCTCCATTTTAGCTGCTGTGCGTGTTGTCCTGCGTCTATTAGTTTGGTTTTTCTGCGAATATCTTCGCTCTTTTGTTTATCAGCAAGCTTAATGCCTAGGATGCTTCGTTCCATAGCACGTTGGCACGAACGTATTTTGTTTTTTGTTTTTGTTTGAAAAATCCAAGTTTGTGCTCCGTATGACAGGCAAGGTAATAGGCATGAATCTAATACTTTCTTCTTGAGCTTTAGTGGGAGTTTTGATTTTAAAATTTCTTTGAAGCTCCAGTACTTCCTCCATGTCATGTTGATACGGCGCTCTAGTTCGTCTTCGTGTCTGGATTTTTTGAATGAGATTTGTTTCCCGAGGTATATATAACTGTCTACTGTGTACACATACAAAATTAAAATAATAGATGCATGCAAGGTCGTAAATAAGATTAGCTCACGACATGTTTGCCATTTCTCATGGCGTGCAAATATCTTGGAAAAAATATAATAAAAATAGTATTAATACATTGATTTTAAAATATTACAATTATACATTAATTAATGTCAGTTAAACAAATATATTCAATCATTTACATTATCCAATTATTCATTTTATATTTGACTAGTCCAATAATACAAATTACATATAATAAAATTATATTATGAAGATTTACAATAGGAATTCAATTAAATAACATTTATTATGGCATATTTAAGTTATATATTTTTATCACAATGAGTCGTTTAAAAATTCTGCAATACTATAATATGCTTTTTGTGCCAAAAAAGATTTCATTGTTTGTTTAAGTATTGTTAGCTCTCTCCAACTTTTGGGCAATTTGTTGTAGACAATTGGTGCCATGCAAAGTACCTACTAATCTGCTTAGTACCTACACATTATGGACTACAATAAACGATTGAGTATTAAGTGCTTATTAATTTATTATGGAAAAAAGTGCTGTCGATTTTGGACATTAACTATAACAGTTTGAATTTGACAGTGTTAGGCGGAGGGTTATCGAAACAAGGGGGGTTCGTAGGTTAATCCATTTAGGAAATACATACCTACGTAGTTTGAAGATACATCTTTTTTTATTTTTTAACCGACTTCTAAAAGGAGGAGGTTTTCAATGGGGATTGTCTTAAATTTCTAACCATTAGATTTTATTTTATTTTTTGAAAATTTAGAGCATTTTGAGAAACTAATTTGAATAATTTGAGGATTGGCTCAATAGTTATTTTAAAAAAAAAAGATTTAAATATTTAAAATTTTTAAGGCAGGTGACGCCATCAGTGGCACAAAACATTAAGCGCCGTTGTCTCACTAGTACATAAATAAAAAAATACAATCTGTCAACACGTCACATCTGTCAGTATCAATAGACGTCGTCTAAAATCGAATCCTATCATTACGTTTTTAATATACAAATCGAATGTGCCGATCCTCCTTATAAACGGAAAATGGTTTTTGAAGGTATAAGTACGTTACTAATAAGCGACGCAGCGACATTATTTATTGTTCGTTTTCCTGAACTACAAATGCCCACAATGAGCGATACTTTTGTTAAAGCTGGCTCCTGAAACCTGCCTAAAGTTGAGACCGTTATGATAATACAGTATATTTCTACTACAGCCATCATAGTGTAGTGAGATTTTACGAGATTATGAGGCAAGTCGCAGGAATAATATATTGTAAAAACTTTAAACTGTAATTATGTTTACATGTTTGACATTATAATTTGACACTTGACAGATTCTAGACAATACTTGCCACTTACTTTTTGTTTTCTGAGGTAACGATACAAAACTGTACGGCGAAAGCTGACGTGATTTGAAGGGCAAAGAAGGTCAATCGTATTTTATCATAATTAACAATAAAATATGAATATTTTTCATGATTAATTAGTCCGTAATGATCAGTAACGCTATTCCTCGAAATGGTTTTTCAATTACAATATATAAAAAAATATGGACAATGCCCATTCGGACGTTTATATATTTTTTTTATTTGTATAGGTATACAAAGTATAAAAGAATAAACGCTAGTCCTGAAAGTAGTTTGTTCATAATTGACGACAGAATCGATTTCAGTAACTTTTAATATAGGATTTTTTTCAAAAATTAAGTATTTTGTCATACTAACCCCCCATTGAGCCAAATAAAATTAAATCTTATATCAACGCATTAAGACTCAATTTTAAATGCATAAAGTAATGCTAGTGTCAACACGATTTTCTTAATAAAAATGACAAGCCTAAAAAAAAAAGTTTTGTTTTCATTATATAAGGACAGAAGATAAATATTAGTTTAGTCCTGTCAAATTAGTCAACGCCTGACGTAAATTGACGTGTTTTTAGAAGCCATACCTATTTATAATCACGTCTAAACTTGTCTATGGATTATCTAATTTGACCGGACTAATATTTATCTCCTGTCCTTTTCTTAATGAAACAGAAAGAAAAAGATGCACTGAACTTAAATTTAGTTTAGTGTGTGAACAACAGAATCGGGGCCATTGATAATAAAATTTAGTTATTTGACAATTCAGAAAAATATATAGAAAGAAACATCTACCTTAGTAACATATTCATTCCTCCTATTCCAGTTAGCCAACTAAACCAAGTAACAAAGACAAAACCAAATTAAGGTGGTTATAACAAAAAGTGTGTGTCGCCGGCCACCGACGTGCTGTATTCAAAACAGTTGAGAAGATCTCTCTCAGGACATTCCCACATCTAGACTACTTTGGTGACGTTTTCCAATGTTGTCGACACGACCGAGAAAAATTAATTAAGACAGAAGGCCAATTGTCGTACTTAAAAAAATCAAGTCGCAATTTCATTTCAGCAACAATCAATGACAAAAATGTAGGGAAATTAGACGCATTTTTGACAGATTGAGACAGAGATGGGCGTTTTGACGTTCGAAAAGTAAGTAAGTAGTTGATTTTGATATATTTTAATGTCAAAGATACATGTTAATTAAGTAGATTATAATATTATTATTAATCGGCACCTTTTTTCACATAATCCACTAAACATGTTATTTTCAGACTGGATTTATAAAATTAAAGACTCTATTTATATCATATTCAGATTTCAATAGTAATAAAGTTTATTGTATACCACCAATGCACTACAGGACCACAAACATGAATAGAAAAGTATTGTGTTTTATCCGTCTATCAGGTATTGGCAACTGTTTTGTCACTAATAATAAAAAAATAATAAAAAAAAAATTAAAAAAAAATAAGAAAAATAATAAATAAAAATAATAATAAAAAAATAATAAAAATAATAATAATAAAAATAATAAATTATAATAAATTTATTATTTTTCTGGTTACTCTTCTAATTGTTACTGTGTAACCCTATAATCCATAGATCTGCATTGCTATCATTTATAGTTTACTCGGCCTTTTAAAGTGTTGTCGTTAACAGTGGAAAACGCAATGTCGTGCCCCTTTCCCGGTATCGGGCATCGTCGGAGATCGATGTATGTAGATCCGCCTCTATTTACATATGCCACGTCTATTATTTCACGAATTTAGCATGCAACGGTAATGCCAGACTGTTGACATGTGATCCTGGTATATCATTTGAAACTTCTGTATTAAATCTTGGCTTGAATGTTTGAACTTTCTAATAGTTTGACGTCCAAACATGGGTATTTTGATCAGTTGGTGGATGGTAGGTTGTGTCTGCACCTATTATGTACCGACTTAGATGAAAGAACTTATTAGAGAATTGCAAATCTATATTTCGATAGATTGGTTGCAACTTGCTTTGCTTTACTTTTTTAACTAGATATCTCAGAAACGTTTTATAAGATTTGTGTACACACACATGAATAACATAGTACGACAGTTTTGTTTCGGTAATAGAACAAATGGTTTCACTTTTGAATTTTACAGAACTGAAAATCATTAAATTTTGATTTATTCTTAAAGAAATCTGGCGGCTAATCTTTAATTAAAATGATATCTACGTGATCATGGAATATATTTTTTGGACGAAGAGCCATGGAAATTTATTATACCTACATGCATTATGCATTATATTTCGATAGATTAGTTGCAACTTGGATAGCTTTCCTTTTTTAACTAGGTATCTCAGAAAAGTTTTGTAACATTTGTTTGCACGCACATGAATAGCATAGCTTGGCAGTGTTGCTTCGGTAGAACAAATAATTTTTCTTTCTTTTGAATTTTACAGAACTGAAAATGATTGAATCTTGGTTTGTTCTTAAAGAAATCTGGCGGTTAATCTCTAATTAAAATAATATCTACGTGATTACGGAATCATTTTCTGGAACAATGAGCCGTGTGCCCAGTTGGATTTCCCATTGGCAAAAGCGACTTTCCGTATGATTTTTAATTCTCTATTGAAACCTGTCAAGGGATTTATTTTCAAAAATCCTTCCTTAGTGATCACTTTTGTTATGCAAGGAACTCTTGTGCATTCATGCTTTTAGACCCAGCTTTTTAGACTGTACGTTGTCTATCAGGGAATCTACGATTTTTATTAAGTACACATTATGCAGTTAGGTTATGTTTCTATGCGATAGTATCATACAGCCTTCAGCAAAATAAGTACATAAACAACTCAATAATATGTAACTACTAATGCCATAGGTGGAGAAAAGCAATCCACACACATCTCTTATGTCCCCACTTTCATCCTCGTTTTGAACGACTTCACCCATTCGATCGACGTTGACATACGAAGTCGACAGTCCACTAACAGGACAAACTGGCCCACACATAAAGCACACAACATACTAAATCGAAGTGCACATTCTAGAAAGTTCCAATGACTAATGCTAGAATATTGTGCGTAAAGCACATACGACTAGCGAATCATAATTCTCGGTATGAAAGTTGTATCTCAATAAGTCGTCGAGGCAAAGGAAGTTATATCAAATGTTATCACGCTATCATTCATCGGTGACGTTACTTTCCGCTGTGTACACGCATGTTATGGATGTGGTGCAAATGTAAGTGATTGTGGGAAATTGAGGGCTAGTTTCTGATTAGATGTTGATCGTTCAATTGGCGGGAGATTTATTACCTAGTTGTGTTTTGTTTATCAATGGAAATCATGACTTAACAGGCATGCTCGTTTAAGCAGATATTAGATGTTTCACCTTTCATTCCGCATCTTTCACTCGTAGTGAAACGAATGAAAAATGTATACAATCAAAAGTAAAAAATGAATTCATTAGTGAACCGATCCAAAGATGTTGGATTTTGGGATTTAGCATCTTTCACTCGTCTAACGAATGATCGAAAAATGAAATGTATGGATCAAATGAACGTTCTACCAGCCATCGATGTCCCACTACTCGGCAAAGAGGTCAAAAGCGGGCCCATTCAGCAATAAAAAAGGCCTTCCTATTCTCCTTCTACCTATCTCTGTCCAGAGAGAGCGGGACCCAATGGGTCGTAAGTTTGGCCCATTGACCGTCTAACATGCGGCAGAGGTGTCCAGCCCAGTTCCAAGCGTGGCAAATTTCCGAATGATATCAATTATTTTAGTGATAAAATGGATTGTTATATTCTTAACCCGGTCCACAAGTTTAATACCCAGGATACTCCGTTCCATAGCTTTTTGCCAAACCTCAAGCGTGAACTTCTCCTAAATAGTCAAAGACCAGGTTTGAGAACCATACGTGAGGATGCGAAGAATACACATCCATTTCGTTCATTCCTATTTATTGTTGTTGGTATGACTTTGGAATGACACAAAAATTACCTTAAGTGAACCTTCCACGAGAGGGAAGCGTCTGATATCAGCTTACTTAAAACTAAGAGGTATAACTGCTTGAAAAGATTACTTACCGCAGTTTAATTTCAAGTTATTCTATTTCATCACAATCTAATATGTCTCTTTCCATATCTGTCTGTTGATTTCCGTCGCTGTACCTACATGGATGATAGGTTTAGACTACATTCCTCATTGCCATAAAACCTTTACTACCTACACAAGGTTTGGTAGACTGATTGGAGACCAGGGAGTTCATTAGTTCATTGCTTTGCTTTTATTTCTTACAAGGCGTCTGACCCGATGGTATTTCCCATCGACTAAAATCTCGAAAATCCATGCACTGTTTTCAAATTTACGTTCTTGCTTACGTTCATGTATATGAAACTCTTGTGCAAAATGTCATGCTTCTGAACTCAGTGATTTAGGCTGTGCGTTGTCTGCGCGGTGAATTTCAGATTTTTATTAAGTAGCATGGCACAGGTGCGTGGATTGGCACAAGAAAAGGGAGGCCTCTGCTCAGTATTGGCTGAAGTCGGGCTGTGGATAATGATGATGACATGACAAACGGTTCGTTAGCAGCATTTTTTATTATGTTGGTGTTCTTATTATGCAGCAGGGCAAGTAAGGTCTATTCAAATTTATGTTGGCAATCGATGTTATTTCAAGTTAAACAAATATCAACTTTATTTCAATGACAATTAAGTTGATTTCAGAGTGACTAGCACTATTGAAAAAGTTATAGATATGTTTGAACTTGTAGCGTAAACTGAACTTTAATGTGTTGGAATTAAAGTATTTTTTTCCATTAATTCATATTTGTTTACTTTTTTGGAAAATAAATCTCGAATGCAGATTGGGTGCAATACTGACCCGTGTCCATGGTGTGATGGTGTTTGCGTAAGGTGTTGTCTTGAAAATTCTGCTTCTGGTATCGGCCAATCAAACTCAAAATCATCTACAATAAGGGCACCGCTCTCGCACGCCGCACGTACCGGTGAAGTACCGCTGCGTCGCGATGCGTCGCTCTACGCCGCGAGGCGTCACGAGGCGCAGCGCTGCACGGCACAACGTATTCTGAACTCTCACAATGCAATGTGTACCTTTTCGTGTAGAAAATAAAGTATATTTTGAGTCACTCTTTTAAAGTGTGCGCGCAGCGTCTCGTCGCGTCGCGTCTTGGTGTGAACTGACCCTGAGAAGTCACAATTTTTTCAATACACTTTTGCTACCGATATTTTTAACGAATCTGAACTGCCTTCTACTCCACCTATGTATGTTTAAAGAAGGAGTTGATAGCAAACCTTTTAGCAAAACAAAACTTGATATGGTACGATCACGCTTAATGTTCTATCGGTTAAGAAAAAGCCGAAAGCCAAACAAAATGTGATTATCGACCAAAAGGAATCGATGTATATTTCCGTCTAAATTAGATTAACACATATAGATAACACACTAACTTTGTTACTCACATTGGATTAGTCACATTTAATCATTGTGTACTTATGAAATTAAAAAAAAAATACAAATTTTTAGTAAAAGATGTGACATCACTATACCTAGTACTAGAGATAGGGAACAATTCTTTTTTTTTTTTTTGTTTCTATTTCTTGTACTCTTTTAATGTGTACGTATTTTTTACATCGTTATCACATATAATTATAAATTCAACGTTAATGATGTTACTAATATTTTTCTAACAATAAAATATAATTTAAAAGCGCGTGCATGGAGTTTCTTGTCCGTTCTTCTCTACTACGCTTTGGATTAGGCAACTAGCTTCATATTTCTGACTGACCGACTACTTGACAGTTTAAAAGTGCCTGTAAATGATTTAATTGAAATAAATGCTTTGAGTTTGAGTCCGGATTTTGCGAAGATATTCAATAGAACATTTCAGCGTCGTTGTACAACACTATTCATATTCTTGAGTATAGTAAAGTAGCTACCAATCTATGCAGAACTTGCTACAAAATCAACGTATAATTACCTCATAACGAAAAGCGGTCTCAGCAGGAAAAGCAAACATCTAAATAATTTCTCTGGCACACCTTTAGATACGATCGTTAAGTGTAACAGGCGTTTAAAAGGATATATCGTTCATATGAGTCGCAAGTTCTCTGGCGAGTTATTAGCGGAGGTGTAACTGTTAGGTGTAGGGTGAGTGGGTTTGTGGAAGGTCCTGATTTTATTTAGACTTGCATGTCTTGAAGTTGCCTGTTTTTTTCTCTCTATTTTACCCATATTCACCTACTCCACAAATTAGCATTACCATTATTTTTTCTCTCCAACGATGTTTATATAGGTAATAGGTAATACGGACAGGTGTCCGCAACTCCACAAACCAGCTATACGGATGTTTGAGCATAATTTAGTGGCTCGAAAGCAATTGCACAGTTCCTACAGAGGGTCGTCAATGCACGTATTTTGCGTAACGATGCGATGTTTAAATAATTTCAGAATTGTTTGATGGAATTGTCTTTCTTATCATAAGCATCGTTGGGTGGGTATAAACATGGGGTGTTAAATCAATCTTTCTTGCTTGTTATGCTTTGAATATGATACCTACTGTTTGCCTGCCAATAACTGACTTCATATTTATTTCCTTTTGCACTTCATTAGTAATAAAATAGTATGCAAAAAATAGCCTAACCTAACCAGGATAGGCTCTTAGGGTTGGAATTTCGAAAAACCCTTTCTTAGTGGATACCTACTCTTCACAAAGAACATACCCTTCAAATTCCATGTCTCTAGGACCAGCAGTTTAGGCTGTGCGTTGATATATCAGTCAGTCAGGACTTTGAATTTTATATATATAGATTCCACAACAGAGAAGAAAAAATCACAACCAACCGATTACATAATCTCAAACGAAGCAGCTGTTATTGGTTAAAATACTGTGCTTGAAAGAATCTTTTATAATCCAAAGCAAATCGTCTCCTCATTAAGTTCTGATGAGCTCAGTCCTAAAAATAGACGTAAAGCTGGAAACTCTAGCGCTCAACGTGTCATACAATCTAGTTTTCTATTTAAATGATACACTTTCGAATTGCCTCATTTGTCTAGTCGCCCCGTGGCTTTAGCATTCGATTTCCAATTGTAGCCGTGCGAAAGAACTGTGGGAACACCGAGAACATCTGTAGAAGTCACCATGCCTTATTGGGAGGCTTATCTGATTCTGGGCCCTATGCATAGCTTAGTTATAAGTTAGCCGGTATTACGAACAATTATTTGATTTAACTGAGCAGTACCTACCACTAGTTAACCGATAAGTTGTGTGTAGGAACAATCTAAAATATAATTTCATTTTACTTTTCAGATACATTGCTAAAATGGATATGAATCCAGAATCCTTAAAAGAGGAAACGCTACCCCGGCGCTTCCCCTTGAACGTTCCGCGAAATTCAAATTTACTACCGTTTTTTGCAGTTTTCAGGGCAGTGTCAGGTTGTATGTTGAGCAAAATATGATTCGCGACCGTAACGAGTATGTAGGGATTTACTAAATTATAAACATTAAATTCATCAATACAGCCCTCTAAGTTCATATTTACCCTATTGATTGTTATTTAGTTTGAAATAGTGTAATAAGTTGTATTGTATATAGTCACTAGCTGCTGCCTGCGACGTCGTCTGCGTGCATGCTCTACAGCACCAAAAATACCTAAGATGCCAGTATCGCTATAGCATTATAAGTACACAACTTTTAAAATAGCATTCAAATATAAGTTTTTTTTTTTTGCAAGCGAAGCAAGTGAAGAGAGTTATATGGGAATCCTGCTGAGTTCAGTCATAAGATGTGACTGAAGCAAATAGAGAAAATAATGCAGGAATACATTCCAGGACACAAAAGAGTAAAAATACGTACAAAGGTATCATACTTTACAACACTTCCCTATAAACTACGTTGGTAGTTATGCTGCCAGGAGCCAAAATGTAAAGAGAGTCAGGACTGGTGACGCGGGAGCAAGCGACGTACAGTTGCCCGTGTGAGGAGCAAGTCGTCCTGAGGTCGACACCCGCTGCCCTGCGACTTATTGATGGTCATCGCGAAGCAAACACTCACGGGGAACTGTACGCGCTTGAACTGGAACAGGAAGTTACGAGGTATTAGGGGAATACGTGGTATAAATACTGCCTCGCCGACGCCACAACCCGTAAGAATTTCCGCCTCAATGGTGTGTCTGTGGAGCGAGATGACTTTAAGGCGGTTAACACAACTTCGGAGGAGATAGGTTCCGAAGAAGCATAATCGGAACACCGACCTTCAGCTTGATGGTATGCGCTGGAAGTCCACTTGCTGACAGGGAGCTCAGAAATTCCACGGGATAATGTGTGGCGTCATCTTGCTCGACAACAGTGTTTATCGAGGTGTAGACCACTTTATTCCCCCCAATTTCCGAGAGAATGCATTCGTTAATTGCTGCAGCCTGATCATTTTCGGGCATCAAAATGGCCCGCTCACACACCCAAGAATTCTGCTGGTGCGGTATACGGCTGATGTCCCCGTATACACAGCGAATTAGTTCTACTAAGCTGGATACCACTCTACCGAGAGACTCTGGAAGCACCACCTGTCTCTTCTGGTAGAGTGCCTTCGCCATGATTTAGAAGGACATCGGAGAATTCTTGAGCACGTGTATTGCCGCCGAGCCGAGCTCTCATATTAATGGTCAAGCGAAGCGTACAAACTCGTGACCACAACGAAGATCGTTTCAACGAAGCATTCACCTCGTCAGCCCTCGAGCCCCGCGTCACCACGGGAAGCGTTTGCCGAAAATCACCACTGAACAGAACTGTGACACCACCCATCAAATGTTCGTTCCTGCGGATGTCCTGCAGGATTCTGTCCACGGCCTCAACTGCCTTCCTATTGGCCATCGTACACTCATCCCATAGGATCAGAGAGCAATCTTTGAGCACGTGTCCTTTATCGCTATTACGTGACACACCACAAACAGGCGTTTCGGCGCTCTCTAAATCGATGGGAATTTTAAACATGGCATGTGCTGTCTTGCCACTCGGAAGTAGTGTGGTAGCGATTCCCGACGACGCTACAGCAATAGCAATTTTGCCTTGCCTCCTGACCTCTGCAAGTATGCCAGTGGTAACAAATGTTTTACCTGTTCCACCAGGAGCATCCAAGAAAAACATTTTACCCTGGTTTTGCCCAACGCTTTCAAGGACGGTGTCATAAATTTGCTTTTGCTCTGAAGAGAACAAAGCGACATAGTCATTTCGTATGGTGGTCAAATGACCACCATACGAAATCACAAATTACGATTACGAGACAAATTACGATCCAGGCGAAATCGCCTGGATCGTAATTTGTCTCAGCGTTATACTCCCGATTTTCACGGTCTTGATACGGTGATGATTGGGGAGCTGGTAACCCATATTCGATCAGTGGATTGCCACCGATAGAAATGACCACATCTTGAAGTGAACTGAGACAGGTGTTCAGCACGCGTTCATCAGTTACTTCGACTTCGTCTCCAGTAGTGCGCCTCAAAGCTCGTAGAAAATCTTCAGACAGATGATGGCGATACTTCTCCCACAAAGCTACCGGGTTCGCGACTCCACAAAACACCAAGATGACGGCAAACAGATGACGCATGCGGCTGGGACTGTCACTGACACTCGCCTCCGCGAGGGTGTCATAAAATGAAATGAAACGATCATCATCAATGAACATAACTTTTTTGTAATACTTAACACCGCTTTTTTTTTAAATTGTCTTCCTCAACTCTGCTCGAGATTTTGAGGGTTTTGTTGGAACTTGAATTTTTCAAAACGAACTATACGATACAACTTTTATGAAGAAAATGCACATCACCATCTATGAATTTTAAGAATAACTAACTACTTTTCTCGCCAACATGATCAAATTTAAATTATTAATTTCCAAAAAATGTTAACACTTAACTTGATTTGATTTATATGAAATCTCATAGATGGCGCTGTTTTAAAATTGTCTTTATACTATTAACATTCATTAAACTATATTTCTCTGCCCAAGTTACTTAAATGGCGTAGTTTTTATAGTGCAACGCCAGATAATAGCATGGTTTACTTAAAAACAACATTTAGATATGCGTCGTTAGATTACACGCTGTCACAGAATGCGTAAGAAAAATAAAGATTCACAGCTCCTCCCCCGTAGGTGATAGCGTGATAATATGTAGCCTATATGTTAACCCGACCTCTTAGTAATATTCATGCAAAATTTGAAGTAAATCCATGCAGTACTTTTTGAGTTTATCCCGGACAGACAAACAGACAAACAGACAAACAGACAAACAGACAAAAATTCTAAAAACTATATTTTTGGCTTCGGTATCGATTGTAGATCACGCCCCAAGTATTCTTTTAAAAAAATATTCAATGTACAGTTTTGACTTTCCTACGATTTTATTATATGTATAGATCATGTTGCAAAAAACACAATTTGAATTTCGCAGGCTACCCTGGCGTATCCCCCTTAAGGGATGATCTTGACAACAAACAAGGTGTAGACAAAGAATGGACTGCATTGGATAGAATGGATGTTGAACGCTAAAAGTTTTCTCTATCATGTATTTTAAAAATGCATGCTTTAAATGGAAACTGTAGCAAGTCTCCATGGCAACAGCAAATGGATTAATTTGCTGTGAAGCTTTAAAAATTGAAAAGCAGCAGTTCAATTGCGTAACACACTATAAATCTCAATCTGAATCATTTTGAAGTAATTCATTGCTTCATTAGTTCGGAAAATGTATCTGTTCAACAACGTAATAACGCAATGAATGTTGTTAAACTGTCAAAATTAAAGCTACTGTCCTTTGTTTTTACAGGTCAGTAAAAGAATTAAGTAGATAATTTTTTTTTCTGACTTATCACGTTGCAAAGTAACTTGTATGTAAATTTGGTGCGAGAGGCAGACGCAACAGAGGTTTGGTGAGCAAAGGTCAGTGCTCTTAAAGCTGGTAGGGTAAGTACCCTATCAGCTTTAATAGGTCTGACCGACAGGCCCGCTAGACTTTGCATACGACTGCCAAACACGAACCCATCACCCATTCACAACCTCACAATCTAAGCCTCAACCCCACAATTACATGCATCCACCTAATGAATCGGCACTGCACACACAAATAAACACTATTTAAACAACATTCGCTTAACAACATGATAAATTCGATTGACAATCGCGCGGCAACAAGGCTCAGAGTTGTACACAATTGCTCGTACTAATTTAAGAAGCGGTTCCTTATACAGCAGTAGGAGTGTTAAGAATGTACACTTGATAGGCGTTTGTATGAGTGCAAGGGAAGTACTTTGACGGGCGCGAGTAAGGCCTTATAGGGTTGTCGGCGTAGTGAAAAATTTGCTCTTCAACCCCCCTTAATTGGGTGTCGCGTTGTTTTACATGGTGTGGACACACGGGCTGAAGTGTAAGTGAGTAGCTTTTTGGTCGTTTATTTGTGAAATTAATTTAAAATGTGGAAATTTTTGTGTAAAAATCTAGGGCGCCTTTTTGTGATAAGCAAATTGAGTAGTGCTTTTTTTTATTAAATGTCGGCAACACGTTTGAAACAATATCTATTAATATTAAAGTGGTATTTGTGAGTTTTTATGTAGTGGGTAATTTTCGAAACTACTGATCCGATTCAGAAAATTCTTTCACTAATTGATACACAGTATTCCCGAGTGTCATATTTTATGTTAAAACAAGAAACACGCGAATTAATTCGCTAGCAGGAGCTAATATATTTATATTTCTGTTGCAATTTTTGTACGTATACTTTTTAGACATTTTACAAAATGATTATTCTATTTAAAAAAACTTAATAAATCCTTTAATTTATTTACTTTAACAGCGAATGTATATAAAAACGTTGCAAATAAAGCTAGCAACATACTAATATCCGGCGCTTGATCTACTTTATACTTAATTGATGCGCATCCTTCAGGAACCTGATTCAATTATGAGATAAAAAGACCGACGCATAGGCCTAGAATAAGATTCATCTTTATGCCTTTTTCTTTAGTATGGATTAAGTCATTCAACGGATATATTAATGTGCAATCTGTTGGTAATGATAACATTGTTTCTTCATAAATGATTAATGAGCTTAAACTTGTTCTGTAGTAGGTACAGAACAATTTTACACTTACTAATTATCGACTAATCGGACAATTATAATTTTTTGTTAAAGTAAGCAAATGGTGTGATATCATTAGTATAAAAAATAATAATAATTCTGTAGTCCCTGAAATGGTAGGTAACCACTTAAAATTAAATACTGGTTAGAAAAACATTAAAAAATAAAAATGTAAGTGGGTAAAATATTTATTCCTCAATTTTCATGATTGCACCTACTACTTACTGTTTGTCTCTACATCACCCAAAGGTTGACTGGTAGAAAATGCCTTTGGCATAAAGTCCGCCTCTGGACATTTATGTAGGTACATAAAGTATTAAATAAATAAAAACAATTATCAGGAAAACACAACAGTCGACTGTGGTGTTTTCTTTGTATTTGAACTGTTTTGTTTTACTAACAGTGACCTAAATAAAACAAAACAGTTCATATTAATAAAGTAGGTAATTATTGAATTAACAAGAAGACTTCTACAGTAGAATATTTTCTAGATTGATTTAGGTACCTACTATAAGATTTCTAGATTGATTGAATCGACGTAGGTACCTACTAAAAGAAGGAATTACGAAAGAGAATTTTATAAGTTGAAAATAAAGAAAGACAATAAACTCATTTGGCCCAGATCCAAGTCACACAATAAACACACAAAAAAAAAATAGTTCGTTATGAAAATACTAGCAGTGCCCCGCGGTTTAACCCGCATAAGTGTGGATCCCGTGGGAATATCGGGATAAAATATATTCTATATCCTATCCCTGGACTCAAAGTATCTTTATACCAAATTTCATCTAAATCGGTTCAGCAGTTTAAGCGCAAGAAGAGCTAAGAGACAGACAGACACACTTTCGCATTTATCATATTAGTATGGGTTGTGTACCGCACTTGACAACAACGTAGTTTTTTTTTACCAAAATGCTAGCCGAACTTGTCACCTGTATGTATCACGAACTAACACAGGGTTGCCACTGATTTGTTGCGGAGACGTTTCTTTTAGCGCTGATGTGGCGCTGATTGGGACGTATGAGGTGTTTGTGAAAGCATTTTTGTATTCTTTTTGCAGCTAATGATCACTCGTTAGCTGTCGAAGAATTTCCATGAATGTGCGTTGGTTTGTAACTTTTATGCCGCAGTGCGCGTGTGTCTTTGTTTTTTTTTTTCTAATATTTGTACCTATAGTTTTTAATGAGATTTGTTATGTATTGTTTTGATGAAATCTAGTCATGTTATATATTCTCTGCAAATAATTCCCTTGGCAATGTTCTTCTTGTGGCAATGATAAAAATCCAAATAAAAAATCCAAAATACAAATTTATAAAAATAATTGGCAGTCAGTCTATTTGTATTGTAAAACTTCCCAATCTGTAAAACTTGAATTATTATCACATAATCTCTTTGATCCTACTTCCTACTAACATTATAATGCGAAAGTTTGTGAGGATGGATGGATGTTTATTACTCTTTCACGCAAAAACTACTGAACGGATTTTGATGAAACTTTACAATAATATAGTTTATACATCAGAATAACACATAGGATACTTTTTATCCCAATATTCCCACGGGATCAAAACTTACGCGGGTGAAACCGCAGGTCACAGCTAGTACTCAGATAAATTGCGAAAACCGTGAAACATAAGACGAAACAGAAGAAATTATGAAACTGACAATTTACTATACATGTTCTAATGAAGTCTCCAACATAATTTTCTACAACAACCTATAATTTTCTCACTGCTGGGACACAGGCCTCCTTTCTGTGAGAGAGAGTGGGCCTTAATCCACAACGCGATCCCAGTGCGGGTTGGTAGATGGTAGATGTGACATTTATTCAAATTTTCGGTTCTAGGATATGCCGGTTTCCTCATGATGTCTTTCTTGGTGATGAAAAAAATTTACACAAAGTAAAGCACCAGTCTGGGTTCGAACCTACGACCTACAATCGTAAGTCGCGACCGTTACCACTGGGTCAGCACTGCTCAGAAGTCTCCAAACGTAACGTTAATTTTCCAGACGTCTCAAAAACAATAAACATCAAACTTTAACATTCGCACCACACTTTCATACTTTATATTACACTAGCAGCGCCCCACGGTTTCACCCTGGTTGGTTTCGATCCCGTGGGAATATCGGGTGTTAATCCTGGTTATAAACTATCTGTGTGCAAAATTTCATCCAAATTTGTTCAATGGTTTACGCATGATTGAGTAACAGACATCTTCACAAACTTTCACATTTATAGTATTAGTAGGATTTTAAATCTAAAAATAAAGCCTTCACTTACACGCAGAGATAATTAATAATCTCAGGACTGGCTAATCCAAGCCGTAACGAATTAACGACGCGACGCAATATCTAGTACTTATAGACTGAGCCTAGAACTGGATCTGAAGCAATCCAGGATTATAATGACGAGGCATAAGCAGTTGACGGTTTCAATGTATATAATATAAGAGGTTCTGTTGGGAAACGCATTAAATGTTGTATTCGATGTGATCGGTCGTTTGCTTTAGTCGATAGCGTATTTTGTTGAGTAGGTGCTTATCGAACTGTTAATAAAAAATAATAACAAAAAAAGTAATTTAAAAAAAAATCGACTTCAAAAATAAATCAACTCAAAATTATGAAATAACTTTAATTTCCGAAGTCGGTGTTTTGGGATCTATATTTTGGTGTTTTGCCACCGTCTTCTGAAATTAAATTTATTTCATAATTTTGAGTTAATTTATTTTTGAAGTCGATTTTTTAAAATTTATTTCGTAAGTTTTAGTTTTAAGTAAACACTGAAATATTTGTTTGTAATAAATAGTTAATAATTTTGTTGTACCTAAATATTGCACTACAATTTGACCAAGGTTTTGAGATGCTTGCCCTTTGACACCACACCATTAAGCTCGTATCAATAAGCTAGGCCGTCACACTTACAAGTGTATTAGTCCATATCTTTAAAACTACTGATCCGATTTTGATGAAACTGGCACTTTTCCCTACGTAGAAGTAAAAGTAAGCCAATAAAAAAATGGTCACAATCCGATTAATAGTTGCGGAGAAATGCGTGGATAAACATACATACATATATCTATAACATTTTGTATATTTGTTTGGAAGCCCTAATAGATTGTCATAAATGTGAATATATTGCAGTCCCAATGAGTATTACATATATGTCGAATTAATAACATCCTTTTTTTTTTCAAGTCGGGAATAACATATGATCATGGACGCTTGAGGGAAGATATCACCGTCGAGGTAGACCACGGCGAAGGTGGTGTCACGATCTGATAACGTTTGCAAGGTCAACATGGTCAGAGAACGTGCAAGACAAGGAGGTTTGGAAGAAAAAAAAAAGGCAGCCCTTTGCTCAGAAGTGCTAACAAACTGACAAAAAAAAAACATACTCTCTGACTGGACAGGTCCACTCAATGACAGTGACAGGACTTGGGGCGCAGGATGGAAGGTGGACCACTCTAGCTAGTTCATCATATCTATGAAGCCAATAAAAAAATAAAGCGAGTGTCACACGGAACAAATGCGCGGCTAAATAGAAGCGCGTTGACGCGAACAAATTGACGAGCTGTATCGCACCTATGTAGTGCGAGCGAGGCGATTTGATACTTTGATAAAAATATAATGATTTATTCTGTTCTTCTTCTTATTTAATTCTCAAGGAATGCATTGTTTGTAATTGTTTATACATCGATTAAGTTAGTACCTATAGGTACATTTATCGTCTTGGGTCATCATGTAATGGTAGATGGAAGCAGATCAATTATTTTTAATTTTATTCAGTTTAAGATTACGTTTAGAGCAAGTTTAAATAAAGTTTTATAATTAAGTACATATCGGTTGAATGCTACAATCTTATGTATTTTCTCGATTACAAACCATTAAATGAATAGCACAACTGGCCTACTTCAAAACTACAGCCTAGTGACAAGCAAAAATATCGGCGGTGCAAGAAACAATAACATGGTACCAGTGGCGAAGGGTGAATTTACGACAGAGGTAAGCCGGAGCAAGAAAAAATGTCAATAAACCGTTTCATTATATTTCAATGAAGAATTGACTGTAGAGTGGTTGTGTTCTGAATTTTCGAAGGGAAGCCGGCGGGAATCGAGTTGTATGGTACTTTCGCCACTGCATTGTACGATTAACATGGGATACTCACCATTATGGCAAAAAATCAGCCAAAAGAAAAGAGGAGCAGTGCTCTGCAAATTTTGGTTTATCCATCAATTTTCATAGACCTTCTAAATACCATCAAAAATAACATCTACCTCATAAGAAAATATCTCAGCACTATCTTAACATACTCTACTAAATTTAACAATTGACACTCACAATCTCACATGTTATTTTACTTAGGTAACCTTCCGACATTCTCAAATCTACTTTTGAAAGTCCCAATAAAATCCAACCATCCCATGTTTTGATAATCAACACTCCACACACTAGACATCACCCATTCTATAATCTAACAAAGCATTAAAACATTATGATTATCCAACACCTCGAACGAAAGAGAGTTTTAACAACTAACTGCATATTTACATAACAAAATGTTATTGTACAAACTATAAGGTAAATAATAAAATATGTCAAGGAAGCGAAGATAATAATTGATGATCACTTGTCGCTCCGGTATTTTCAATATTGTTCCATGAGAATTTCCGCATAGAAAGTCCGGTTTTATGAGAGGTTACCAATTTATAGTGTAGCTATTAACAAGTAAGTTATGTCTTAATATTACAATATGGTAAACAAAGTAATTAGTTAAGTACTTACTAGCGTGTATCTGAATCTATGTTGTAATTTTTGGTAGGATGCGAAGACTGTGCAGTGAAAGTTAGTGTTTGCTGTTGCTTTAACCTGCTATAAGACCTTGAGAACTCACTGAAGACACTCGGAAGTATATAAATTCTGTATCATCAGGCTGATAATATAATACACTTATAATAACGCCAGCCTTTATCAAGATTTTTACTTTGGTCATGAACCTCTCAACCTTTTACATTGCAGAGTTAGGCTTAACGTCTCTCCAGAAATGAAAGTTTACGGTTCGATAATTATGATAAATTGACACTAAATGTACTAACTAGTATACGTTTTGATGTTTTGCCTAATGCTAATTCCAAAGAGCGAGAGAATCTTTGAAACAAAAAATAAATATGTCCTCTAAATTTTTTCCAAGTATCAAATCCTGCTCGTCCTCTCGCCGTATCAAGTGCGGAAACAATACAGGGGATCAAGTTTACAAGCAGCTCAATTGGCCGGTTGTAATTTCGTCCCATTGTCTCTATGTCCCCTGTTCCCATCCGTACCCTGTCCCCAGTCGCCCCAGTTAGTCCCAGGGGACGTCGTTACGTTCTTTGTATTAACATATTTACGAGGAACGAAAATGGCGATTATTGTTGCTTAATTTATAGGAGGGTACGACGTCTTGGAAAAATGTTTTTCGGTTCAGTTTATTTTGAGTACTTATATGAAAAGTTCCTGTTTTCGTGGGGTTGTTTGGCTTTCCTGATTTTCATTTATAAATGTGGTAGGTATATATTTTTTAGTAAAATAGTTGTTACGTAAATATCTTCTGATGTCTTCGGTCGTGTCGTATTGCCATCCCATGGAACTGTGTGACTGAGGGAAGAGTGAGTGCACCTCTGTCTGCGCACACAATTGTGCATTATAATATCTCCCGCGTAGATGACGTCTCCGTTGAGATTGCTACCACCATGCCCGAAATTCGATCTGGAGGGCTATAATTATTATTGTTTCCTGATTTCAGAGCACACTCGTTGTATTTGAAATGATAGCCAAATAAAAACTAGGATGAATGGAAAGATAACAAGTGAAAGATGACAAGTAGAATGTTTGGAAATACTTTCTTCCATTGCATCAAGCTTTCTTCTCTGTACTTTTTTTCTACTTTACTAGAACATTTACATTATCAGTCTATAATGTTCCCACTGCTGAGACACAAGCCTCCTCTCTTCGAGAGGGAGTGGGCTGTATAATCTACCACGTGGGCTCAGTGCGGGTTGGTAGATGTCACATGTCTTCGAATTTTTGGTTCTAGGACATGCCGGTTTCATCACGATGTTTTCCTTCACCGTTTTGAGATGTGATGATGAAAATATTTACACAACCCACAACCTACATCTCGTAAGTCGAGGTTGTTATCACTGGGCCACCACTGATCTTCAAATACAGGATTTACATTCATCAAATCTTTAAGTCGAAAGTTCCACTTCAAAGGCTTTAGTCCCAGTTGTTTCACAAGTTCTCACCTGTGTTCCCGCCTCATAAAAACAAAACAACATCTAAAATGCTCCCCAGCTATTCGACGAACGCTTCAGTGTCAAAGGCTTACAGTTACAAAGCCTATACTCGCATATAAATAAAATAATCCACACATACTTAACGCTGACAATAACAAATACATACATGCGACGGCTTTTAGCAACAATTAAAAAAGCCGGCTTCTAAATACCGACGGTAGGGATGGGATACGACGCGCGACTCGCGTGACGAGTTTCACTCGAGTTGATTTTTACAAGTGTCTCTTATTTGTGTTTATAATAAAATATCTAAGTTCAAATATGTTTACATTGAAATACTAGGTGTTGCCCTTGACTTTGTCCGCGTGTTTTTATACCAATATCCAGGACAAAAAATTTACTTTCCTTATATCCTTCTCCATGTCCCAGGCTACCCATCTGTATGAACATCGGTGTGTTTCATAAGGACCAGTTTAGACGTACAAAGGACAACACACCGACAGAGGTATTTTTAACAGCTATTAGTATGCATATGGCTATATATTTTTCTATAATTGCAGATAGAACAAGTAATATAAATTTAAAAAAAATTGAGATCGATTAAATAAACCATAGATGGATTTTGTGAAAGTTATTGCGGATGAAAAGGGGTGAATAAAACTACTAAGATGACAGCTAATAGCAATGTACGAAAATCTCATCGAAAAACCTTTATCACCAGAGGTCCAAATGAACCACAGAACAAAGTCTGACGTACAACTCAATTTTGACATCTGTCAAAAACAAAAAACTATCGCCACTCGCCCACCAATTGAAGGCGTCGTGCACATCACTACAAAAGAGACAAAGGGTTACTCTCCACCGCAAGTCAGTTACTAATGGCGAGTCCAGCCAGAGATCACGCAAACAGATCCCGCTTGAAAGCAATTAAAGCACACCAGATTCCTTAGAGGACAGCCACCGGGAGCAATCAAAATAATCACGACGATTTAACACTTTCCTACCTTAAGATAAGTGATAAACTATGTCTTGTTACGGTCGGATATCGAGTGACGTATTTATTTTGATAGTGCTAATGAAGCGAATAGATTAGGATTGTTGGTCTGAATGGACATTGTTAGGTCTTAGTAGGTGGATTAAACCAACCAGTCTGGTTGGTTTAATCAGGCTATGTTCTTGATTGGCTGGCGTATTTAGTAGAGACGGATGTTGTAATAGTAGGGCTAAAAACATCTAAGGGGTTTATTTATATATGCGATGATTAAAGTTAAGTGACGTTTAAACGTCAAAAATGTATGGTTACACAGTCGATAATCATTACCTAACTACGCAACGTTAATGAATAAAGGGGTTTGTTAGTAAGTGGCAAAAAATATTAAATTAAGCTGAGTTTTGAGAACAATTAAGGTCTAAGAACCTTTGTGCCAGTTGGGCAAAAAGTTATCCTAAATAGTTTAGGTTCCATTTACCTTTTTGGGACAGAACCTTAAAAATGACATATAACTTATATATACTTTATTGTACACCAGAAAATATATACCAAAAAAAACAATTATTACTACAAAACATACAATGGGCGGCCTTAAAAAAAATAGGACTGAAACAACAGATAGACTGAAAAGGGGAAATATTGTGATCTAAATGTTTCTTTCGGTGCATCCATAATATGCCTAGCCTTTTCCCAACTATTTTTGGGTTCGGCATTCAGTCTAACTACACACATCAAAAGTGTCTAGGGATCAAGCATTTTTATGCGGATTTCTTGAGATTGAGATGTGGCTTTGTAATAAATTTATGATTTTATAAATTTATATGGATCCTTTTTGGTGCATTTCATAATTTGAATCAGGAACTGTGAATCAAATTCGAGTAAAAGATGAAAATCAGCTGTCAATATTTTCCCTATAAAAACATACAACGCATTGAAGACATTATTAGTGCTACTGTTTCCCTACTACTGATTAAAACCAACGTTATTATGGAGCGGCGACGTCATTTAAGCAGGGAAGAAATGCTCAGAGCCGTGGGAATGATAGAAGCTGGTTCCCGGCAACGTACTGTGGCTTTAGCTCTGAATACAAGTCAGAGTGTTATCAGTCGACTTTGGACACGTTACCGAAGCACTGGTACCGTGGCTGAGCGCCATGGAGGACGGTATCGCTGCACCACACGGAGACAAGACCGATACATTCAAATCTTAACTCGAAGAGCTCCAACAATAACCGCCATGATGTTAGCCGTGAGGCTTCATCACTCTTCAGGGAACTTAATTAGCGACCAAACAGTCAGAAACCGCTTGCATGAAGTGAACCTTCATTCCCGAAGACCGCTACGGGTACCACCTATAGCAATGCACAATCGTAGGATTCGATATCAATGGGCTCTTGAACACAGAAATTGGGCAGAAGAACAATGGCGTTTCGTGTGCTTTTCTGATGAGTCTCGTTTTGGTATGAGACCGGATACAAGACGTATACGACACTGGAGAACCCCTGGACGCCAACAGCGATTAAAATCCTGCCAGGAAGTCCATCCTTATAGTGGTGGAACCATCATGGTATGGGCGGGTATTTGGATCGGCGGAAGAACTGAGTTGATTTGGATCAGAGGCAACCTCAACGCTCAAATTTATGCTGAGACGATTGTATCAGACGTCATCGTTCCTCTACAAGTGCAAATCGGTCCCTTATTTCAGTTAATGCATGATAATGCACGACCGCACACCGCAAGAGTTGTAAGACAGACTCTCGCCGCAGCTAACATCAATGTCCTGCCCTGGCCTGCTCAGTCGCCAGACTTGAACCCGATTGAGCATGCATGGGATATGCTACAGAGAAGAGCTCTGCCGAATATGGAGGGTATCCAGTCGCAAGAAGACCTTTTTTTGTTGTTGCAACGAACATGGGCGGCCATTCCACAGCGTGATTTGGATGAACTCATTTTGAGTATGCCAAACCGATGTTCTTGTGTTGTTAGTGTTCGCGGTAGAAACACGGATTATTAATTGTTTAAGTTACCCAATAAAATTTTAGAGAAAACTGTTATTTCAGTCTTTTTTTCGAACTTTTGTGTTAGTGGTTCAAATGTCAAAAATCCCTTTATTAGGAAAATGGCAAATTTCTTTATTAATGCAAAGGTGACTTGGTTTATCGTTACTGTGACAAACGAAAACACTTTATTTGATGAATCCTTAAAGAAAATTTTAATTAATATCAATCAGGAGAAAAGTTATTGCAAAAATATATGTTGATCCCTAGACACTTTTGATGTGTGTAGATGCAGCTGAATACCAACATTTTATGAGAAGCGACTGCCTATCCCTCCACGACCATGTTACTGGGTAACACGATACTTCTTATAAGACTGAGTTTCCAAAACGTCTTCAAATTTTATGCTTAAATATAAATTTTAACATATACACACAAAGATATGTATAAACAATAGGGTTTGGGGCGAAGATATAAGTTGTGAATTTTTCGTACCCTTTCGGTGCGCAGCTCAGTTGACGGATGTCACTTAATCTTGTCAAATTCAAACAAAGGTGCGTGCCGAATGGGAAGCTTCTAGAATAAAATGTAAAGAGTTTAAGGTTTGCGTTATAAAATAATTTTATCTTAAAATTACTCACTGTCTGAAGAAAATTATCGACACATTAACGACATGGATCATTCACAAATATTTATTATTATTTATTTCATGTTATCTTTGAACTTTATTTATAACTGATTTACCTTTCTAAAAAGCTGTAATAAATTCTACTTAAGCTATAAATTCAAGTAATTCCTCAATAGAATCCACCTGTACTGTGATATCTCAATACTATTCCAACCCAGTTACCCTAAAAGTCGCTCCTCGCAGAGTTAGATAAACACCATATAGGTAGGAATAGGCTTCGGATAAAGGAAATGGTCGTGCACTTGCTAATGAGCATATCAGACCATATCAAACCATGGGAAAACATCAGGGAACTCAGAAAAAGACAGCTTAAGGGATTTTGTTTTCAAGGAAATTACCTACGTCAAAGAATTTTTAATGTGTAGGCATCTGGTAGGAGGCTCATTCGGGGAAATAGTACCATCAGCATTACCTGTTTTTTTTTATTAGCAAGCAGCCTTTTTGTACTGTTTTAAAGGCATTGTGTAATTGTAACAGGCATGAAATAACTCAGGTTGGTGATGCACTATCAGGAACCTACATAGTACAGAGGCCAGCACATCAAGCTACCTCAATCTGTCAAATTTTCCCAATTGAATAAGAACCTTATTACCTTGCAATAAAGTTGAAAATCTATCAAAGAAATTTAACAGATTGGGGTAACTTGATGTACTGGCGTCTGTACGTATTCTATAGAAACTCTGTGCTTAGGCCAGCTCAAGGTCAAAGTTTTACCACTGACGTACGGCATACTGTAAGGGGCTTGTGGCTACGTAATAACAGCCGCACTGGACGATCGATCAGGCTAAGCTACGCTTGCTGCGGTTGGTCCGTGGATGGGTGACCATCTTCACATACCAAGACCCCTCCCTCCGTGCCTCGGAAAGCAAGTTTTCGTGGATCTTTAACAGTCGTTACGGGTAGTCAGTAGCCTGAAAGTCTGACAACCAGTCACCAAGGGATAACGTATCGTAAATGGGTAGTGGAGGTCAGATAAGTAGTCTCTCCATGTAAAATGCTGGTATTCAGCGGCATTCGTTTAAGACTGGAAGCCGATCCCAACATAGTTGGGAAAAGGTTAGGCAGATGATGATGTACGGAATAATGTACCTATTGTGCGCATTTATAATTTCTAACCTGACGATAATATTATCGTGTACGTCCACGGTCAAATGTACTGACATATAACGTCCATGTTAGAATGTTATCGTGTACGGAGATTTGAAAGCGTCTTCTATACTTATAATAAATGTGTAGAAGTGAAAATTCTGTACATTGAAAATATCGAAAAAAGAAATGGCAGAAAAATGTGTTTAAAAAAAAATTTGTCTGTCTGTCTGTTTGTTCAGGCATCACGCAAAAACTACCAGTTCGATTACGATGAAACTTGGTATAATTATTCTTTAATATCCTGGGCACCACACTGGGTACTTTTTATCCCGGAAAAGTATATACAATAAAAAACAAACTTAATTTTGCGGTTCGATCCCTAGACCCGATTACTATACCAGCCGCAAATAATAAGTTTGTCGTAGGTTACGTCACCCGCAGTGCAGTTCACTAAGGGGCGCTACACACGGCTAAGATACTATCATATTTTATCTTAAGATATAGCTCAGGCAGGCGATGCGATGCGACAGGGTGGGTCAAGGGAATTAAAAATTTCACGCGGACGAAGTCGCGGGCAGAAGCTAGTTATTCATATATTTCGATACATTTGACTTCTCAGTGTTATCGTAATACCATTACCACCACATGCACCACATTGTGTGTGTTTATGTGTTATTACCAATTCATAAATTTCATGTTTATACCATCCTTTAGAACTAGGAAATGTATATTTATTTTATTTCTTATTTTGATTGTTGTTTTTTATCTAATTGTATGCTGCATTGCTGTTCTGTAAAAATCTCACCGTGAAAACTAAGGTGAAGTGAGCTGTCATTCCTCCTGATGTCAGGGTTTGCCCTTATTGATAGCTCACTTCACCTAAGTTATCACGGTGAGATTTACACAGAGTCGATCGGCTGCACTGGTTGACGTCGTCACGTCAACGCCGGCTGTTGCATAAAACCAGGGCTGGGGTTCTGTCCCGTATAGGGTCTTAGCATTATGCTGAACATCATGTGACGCATGATTGGACAACATCAACTTGCTATTCTTTGTTGTGTTTGTTTTCTGTTTATGCGTTATGCTTACTGCAAATTAACATAATTATTTTCTTTCTTTCTTTATAATATGAGAAATAATAAACATTAAAGTAGACAGTGCCACTTCCAGTCAAGTTGGCTGACACAGTCTTTCCCAACTGATTACACACAAAAACATAATGATTAATGAGATTTATAAAACTAAGAAAGTTGTTACATGATTCAGATATTCAACTCAATAATTCAAATTCAATATCATTTGTTCAATTTAAGGCATTATCAAACGCTAGTATCGAGACACATCAATTTGTTTATAGGGTTGCCAGCGCTGGAATAAACTTATTAATAAACAATATTCAATCATTATCAAACTGCAGATACTCAAAGATTGATTTAATAATATAATCAGCTTAGAATATAATAGCCTTGAAATATTTGCCTGCTTTAGAATTAGTTTACATCTTCTATGAGTTTAATAATAGAGCTGAAGAGTTTGCTTGTTTTTTTTTTTTAACGCGCTAATCTCTGGAACTGCAGGTCGGATTTGATAAATTATTTTGGCATTTGATAGCCCAATTCTTGAGGAAGGTTATTAGGCTACATAAAATCATGCTAGGACCCTTGGGAGCCAAACAAAAACAAAAAAGTAAAAAAAAAAAAAAAAAAAACGCCAAAGCGAAAACGAAGTAATAGTGCGGGCAGGCGATGCGATACGACGGGGTGGGTCGGCGGAAGACGCTACTCATTTAAATAAAACAGGATCATGAAAATGTTATTAACTAGTGTGAATCCTGTGGTCAAGCAAAAACGAAACTAGGGAAAAATAGGAGACAACTTTATTCACATTCTAATTTTACACCAATTCTTTCAAGAATAGCTCATTGAAAGAAAGAAAAATACATTATTTATCACAGAAACCCGTTCAAACAAAAAGATAAGAAGTAAGTGTAGTGATTAAGCAGCACCTTAATTATTTTGAAGGATATTGGCCCCGATTCTGTTGTTCACAAACTAAACTAAATTTAAGTTCAGTGTATCTTTTTCTTTCTATTTCATTAAGAAAAGGACAGAAGGATTCCAGTCAAATTAGTCAGGGCCTGACGTAAATTGACGTATTTTTAGTAGCAAATTTTTTGATAGTGTGTTACACAATTACCCCGCAGGATCTAGAACATAAAGAATGTTCAACTAAGGTATTAAACTAACTAACACGTTCAAACACGCATTATCCTCCCCCACAATTGACTCCTACAACCTCGTCGTCTTGTCTAACAGCCAATACATTCACTGTCCTATCCTGAGATCAGCATGAAAAATCAATGGTAGCTGCAATCGTGACCACATCTGCATTGGCTACTATGCAAATACTTAGGTTATCTTCTGTGATACGCCGTAAACTTGTTCAGACTACCGTCATGGAAATATAAACCTTTGAGGACCAGTTTTAAGGTTTGGATTAAGTCGGAGTGTTCATTAGACAATAAAATAATGCAAAACACCTGACGGTTAGTCTTGTATTCTCGATTTCAACTGGTTTAGCAACATACGAGTACCTACATTAAGAAACGGAATCATTTCTCAAAATATTAATAAATAACTTGTTTCTGTTGGACTGTTGATTTAATATTGACCATATTTTTGGATTATAATAATATTTTGTTGATGCATGACTAGTACTAGTTTACTAATGACCGGTTCTATCTGTTGTATTCTTTGTTTATGCAAATTATGTTTTTTCTATTTTTATTTTAGAATATAATTTGACTATTTTTAAAACTGATGCAGGAATGACCGTCAGACTCATTAGTATGTAGTAGTTTGTTAGTATTGTAAGCTCCACCTCTTTAGTCGTTTTAAGCCTGTTTTTTTGCTCCTGTTAGCATACTGCGAAGATTTTCGAGTCACTTAGTCCAAGACAAACAACTTGTCTGGTGCATCTTACCAGAGAGATCTTCTATATAACTTAATCCTGCTGGATATGATACTGAAGTAAGTTACTGTTACTGCTAGCCTGCGTCATCTCACTACTGAATTAGGTAAAAGTCATGAATTTCTGGTCTACTACTTTTTTTTTCTAGTACGGGGTCTGCCGCGACGCCTTCTGGCTGAGTCAGGGCTCCACGTAGAAGTAAGTGGACCATATTATTTTTTTGTCTCAAACAAAAAATATATCAGCGGTACCCTTTATGGGCCGTTCTACATTTACCATGCTACAACGAAAACCAAGAGACAGGAGATGACATAATCAGCAGAGCAACAATGTAAGATCTAGAGTCTTATTCCGAGATGTCAAAGCGTATAAAGTTTTAGTACGGGTAGTGCAGTTTATTACAACATGTTAAGGGCGATCGAAGTACCGACAGTTGTAAGCAAGTGTTCACATGGGAAAATTGGAGTAAAAAACATGTCATTGTGAGTCATATTTTTCCAAATGAGTTAGTATGATTTGTTTTTAATAAATTATTTCATCACCACTATTCCCAAAACGGTGAAGGAAAACATCGCGAGGAAACCGGCATGTCCTAACTATAACCAAACATTCGAAGACATTTGTGACATCTAGCAACCTGCTCTGGACCCGCGTGATGGATTGCAACCCACTCCCTCGCACAGAAAGAGGAGGCCTGTGTCCCAGCAGTGGGAACATTATAGGCCGATTATGTATGCAATCATTGCTAGTTATGTAGATCTTTTTGTCTATAAAAGCTTTATGGACCAAAGGAACTGGAGAAATGTTATTTTATTACTACTGAAGACAGATTAACCGCTGAAGAAGTTAATATAACTAGTTAATTCGATGCTAAGCTGGAGCGTTACTAACTTATAGTGAACAATAATATCCTGTCGAACGTCTAACTAAATTAAAAAGATACTCGTGACTAAGCACGATTAACTTTTTCCAAAACTTAAGGAAATACTATACCTTGTGGGTATAGTATTTCCTTAAGTTTTGGCTCTCTGAATTCAAATTCTTTACATCCATTCAGCTTACAAAATGTCACTGATGTGCAAAGGCCATACATTCACAATTCCAGACGCTTAACTCATGTAATCCAGACAACTTAAGTCAAGAGGCAGTGTTATAATCGAAAAATAATAACATATATCGGACGCGTTAATAAATAGCCCGTATGAACACGCCCTACCTCGCGGTAGCCGAAAATGCAAATCCGATCCAACGCGTCGCTTACGCAACTTTATTATGCTTATTTTAAATGTGTCTTTATTTTTAAGACTCACTTTTTTTTCTTGTATAATGTTGCCTTTTATTTATCTTTTATCTTTTTAGCCCATCCCCGTGTCGTGAGCGTTGATTGCTTTCGTGAGTAAGAGCCAGATATTGTAAGTTTTTAAAGGAAGCCGCTTGATCGAAACCTTTTAAAATAAAGTGCATTGTACAAAGAGTATTGTTTTGTGTATCAAATGTTTTTGATGTTTTTATAATTGCTGTAATTTGCGTTTATATTTTGTACTTGTTTGTTGTCTTTCTTTACTTCATAATATATTTGGTTGATGTGATCGTTTTCACTAGTTATCTTCAGTACCTACTGTACTTATTTTGATTCGATATATGCTGTCATGTTTAAGCGCATTAATCAGATTTTTCTTTCCAAAATTTTTCCCCGCTAGGAAATTCATACTACCTGTTATGAATTTCCTGACAGACACGTTACCTGAATGTGGTTAACTACAGGTGACTAAAGGTAGTTGCACCATAAGGAGGCTAACCCATCGCATGTCGAGTTGGACCAATTACACGGTGACTCACTCAGTTCTGGGAACACAGTAAAGTACCAACGCTTCGGCGTTTGGACAACTTCATTCATTTACGTCAGATGACAGTCAATGTCACTCGTTGAGGTATGGTCAAATGCTTTTGTCTATATAATTTTATTAATAATCCTATAAGATAACATATATTTTGACATAATCCTTAGACCACTTATTATTATTATTATCGTTTATTTCAGGTATTAACCCATAGCAACTATAACATTTACATTAATTAATACATAAAATTAAAATGAAATTAAATTGAATTAAGTACATTTTTAAAAATTAAAATTAAATTAAAGAATTAAATTAGGAATACAAAATAAAAAATTACATAACTTCAGCATATTAGCATCTTAGCAGGTACACACAGCGAAATATTACTGACACTATTTGATTAGTACAAGCACATAATCGAGTCAGGAAAGATGCCTTGAGTCTCCTTAAGAGCCCGTAAAAATCAGTAACTCTACTCTCAACGAACATGCCAGTCGCACTACACTGCCAGGCCAGCTTTAATATAGCTCTAAAGGCGTTATTATATTGTACACGAAGACTGTTATAAGCACTCTTCGTGTACCTGTACCAGAGTTGGCTGGTGAAGAACGACTGACAGTAGGCCTTGAACAGAGTTATTTTAACTTGGTTGGAGCAGTGAGAAAAGCGTCTAGCCAACATATTGCTTCGACATGCGATACTAGGCCTCAATAGCCCCAGCCTAATTCACCCACTGACAACCTCGCAACCAATAAAATAATAAAAACAAACGTCAGAGTGGTCGCACATTTCGTAACACTATTCTAGATTCTAGGTCTTCACCAATTAGATTCGGAGGCTAGGCTGGTGAAATGTCGCTTATTTCCAAACGCGTGCGCCGGAGCAACGACCCGCATACCGACAACCTGCTCTATGTGATGACAGAGTACTTGTTAGTTGTTTCGTTGTACGGTATAAAGAATAAGAGGATACCTAGGTGAGGCAGCATTATTTGCATAACTGTCATATGTAGCGGAACTGGTTTAGAAGGATGCTGAAAAACCGCTTCTTATAATTGTAAGAGGAACGTAGTACGGACGCCAGCACATCAAGCTACTATAATCTGTCAAATTTCTTTAATAGATTTTTAACTTTATCGCTTAAGCGTAAGGTTCAAAGTTGATTGGGAAAATTTATAGTTTCGTGTAGCTTGATGTGCTGGCGTCTGTACCTACATACGTTACATTTTCTTAAGCCCCAGTTTGGAAAACCGGAAATATAATGACTTATATAAGCTCGCCTTTGACTGGTCAGAAAAAATTTGAAGGAGAAGTGATTCAAGAAGTAAAACATTGAGTAAGTAAATAAATTACACTCAAAACTACATTGAAAATCTTGGTACAATCAACATTAAATCAGTAGTTGCAATTTAACATAGAGCACATTTTTAAGTCGTAACGTAGCAGCAGCGTAGATGGTGTTCGTATTGCATTCATGTGTACGACTGTACGTACGTATGTTAAATGCTAATTGGATATTTTTCAATTAACTTTTTTTAATTTTAAGACTGTTATTATAAGTACTCATTTTAAGTAAATTGACAACAAACAATTGGAACAAAAAAACATAATACAAAAGAAATTGCAAGGATGAAACAAACCAGAGTTTATAAATTGCACCACACATCAACCAGTAGCACAGAACAGCAACTAACACTGCCGTACAAAAATAGTTTCAATCACACGCCATTGATGCCCTGGCTCTGTGCGTCTGTGTCCTATTGAAACACAGCAAATTGTTCATGTCCGTTGATTGATGCTTCAGAGGGGCAATATAGAAACAATGGGGCAATAGCGAATGGAATAGTGCCCAGGCTTCTATTTTCACGGAAATCGAATTTTTATTTTGGACGTTTGGATAGAAATTATTGAGGGGGATGTATAAAATAAAATGGAGAATGAAGGGGATATTATGTAAAACTTTTACTATTAGACTATTTTTTTTTTATTAGCTCGTGAAAGCATTGGATTTTGATTTCTTAATAAGCTTAATTAGGAGATCTTCTTCTTCGTGTCGCTGGCACGCTGTATTACGGGTGTGCGACTGTGCATAGTACCTATGTATTGTGTTTAATTCAAAGATGCTTGTTTGTTTGCTGCAAGCTTCGAATTATAGAAATTTGTTTCTTAAAATTCTCGATGTGTTTTGAAACGTTCGTAATAGATGTCACAAAAATTTATAGATTTCAAGTTTAGTTTTAGAAAGTAGAGCATCATTTTAAAAATAAAATGAATAGTACAAGATCATCTAAGATAACCTAGCTACTATAAAATATACGAACGTATTTTATATTCGCCAGGTGTGCTTAGAATCAAAATTAAAACAATAAAAAAAATACCAAATCCGGACCAATCATAACTATTCGTTTTATGACAAATTGTAAATCGATTTCGAGATCAACGACTCCATCACATACACGACACATTTCGATAAAAATAAAAAAATCATTAGACTATAGCGAAAAAAAGTCGCTTTTTAATATATAAACTTGGGAGATAAAGCTCTAAGATCACAGTAGTAAAATACTATAAAACCTATGAGAAAAAGATGAAGAGGTTGTAAATTCAAAGGAATATTGTTGTTAGCAGGTGAAATGATGTCATTTTGTGAATTTGCATCTTGACCTTGTATCGTAAAATGCGTTATTAGAAAATTATGGTAATATTTTAGGATGTTGCAGAGTGTGTTAAATGATTAAGGTTATTTTTTATACATTAGATTGGTGTTTGGCAACGCCTCGTCATCCAAGAAATATCTATCCTTTCTAAAGAGTTTGATTACGTCAGTATTATTTTTATTTTAGGAAGAGGTGGATAGTCTACCTATCCACTTCTGTCTTAAGGTATAGTCAAAGCGTTTTGTACAGAAATCGATTTTTGAAATAAATCCCATCCCTGTTGTTAGGTGCCGTTTATTTTACTGGCATTTACACTTTCTGTTCTTTCAATAAAAAACATGTCTTACCTAACTGCGGTAAATAAAAAAGGGCAATTGAACCCATTGAACTGCGTTTAACATAACAAATCCGGACTAAAATATGTACAAATAGGAACCAGTCCCAAGCATCCAACATCACAACAACAATAAATCGTTCCTTTTTCACTGCAACAACTCTATCGACTCTGAAACAACTTTTTTCCATCAACATAGACACAGCCATTAAAAACTAAATATGACATAATCTGTCACACTTGATTTATGACTTATCTGAGCCGCATAAGATCGAACCTCAGTAATTAGCGTCAACAAAACGTATACGGGCTGAGCCGCAGGCAATATTTACATGAAACATTACAATAAATCACTCGATTCACTTTCCTAAATTGATATTGTAATCCGTTCGCTTCGTTTTGTTTTTGTTTCTTATTGAATAAATGAAGACGTTGCTGTGATGCCGGTTCGTTAAATTGCTATCTCCTGACTCTGTGCTCCAGTGGAGTAGGGTTCCGCTATACATTTTTTCGATGTAAAATACAATAGGGACATTATTTTCAAGTTGTTTGTAATAATGTCCCTATTAACTACCTACCTACACTAATATGTCAGCACTGTTTTGCCTCTAACGCAATTCAGGTGATGATTTAGGGAGTAAATGTAGCTCCTGAGAGGTGCTTAAGTGTATTTTTTTAAACAGTCACAATTCAGGCTCTAGAGTATAAAGTTATCTTATAAGTGCAAAAAATAAACTTAATAGGATTCTTCAAATTGCTCTTAGGTATACTTAAATCTTTTCCACTCTGTTAATTTTAACACTTTGCGGGACACTAAACGACCCCAATAACAATAAAACTTCTATTTCAATATTCTTCAACCGAAGAAAAATTCAAAAGAGTTGTGGCTAAACTAAAACTAACTTAGTAACTAACTCAAAAAATTCACCAACTTTCGTCTCCACCCCATTCCTAGTCCCACTTATCGCACACTCCGATACAAAATGGAGAATCACGATGTACAGAAGCTCTGAGTTATGTCCCCATCCTGCAGTGATATGTTCATTTCAACAATAAATATTGGTGGCCAATTAAACGCGAAGGGGCTACCGTCCGCGCAGGCGTCGCGACGAGCCGTGATGTGCTGATCTTATCGGCCGATAGATGGCGTTAATCATAATAATGGAGGATAGGTGGTTAGGGCGTAAGTGGCCTATGAAACTGAGTATGTAAATTGTGAAGTCCCATATGTAATATGTGTAATTGTGTATGTACTGTGTAAGTACGAACTTCTTGTGTGATTTAATCAAGTCGTTTAAGGAGCATTTTGTTTCATATTATGCTGTCTAGATCCAGAGGAAATAGATTAATATTTTGGTATTGTCACAGATTATCGCCAAAAATCAATGTGGAATCATCGCCTCTAAGATATCATTTAAATGTAGTTTCAACACGTGCAGCTGTAACCTAATACAAAAGTTTCAAAATGTATTTCCGGTAAAAAAATAAGCTGTAAGCTCATTTAAAATCCCCTATTACTTCATAAACGCAACAAAGTAACGTATACATCTAACAGACATTCACAAATGTGAGAAACTCATCTGCATCTGCAACTCGCATGTCGCTCGATTAAATTGTTTTACTGAATCGATTAAGCTCTCGATCTCATATCGATTCTAGATCGATTATTTTTTGTTTCTTTCAACGTTTCATGTACGCCGCCGTCTGATGTCTTTATTAAATGGCTTGAAGTATTATAAATGGTCGCTGCAATACTTTTGTGTGCATGTAGTGCTACTGTTTGAGTTTATAAATGTATGTTGCTATGGCTGGTTCCATCGTAATGAGGTGTTTTATCGATATTAATATGCAGTTTGCTTCGGAGCGGTTGTTTAATGAAGTTATTGGTTGAGCTTCTTCTAGTGTGCTTAATATTTATTTTTTTGTGGGGATTAAAAGAAGCCTAGTTAAAATCGAATCTGCAATAAAGACTTAGTGTAAGAATGAAATTGCAATACGATCATAAAATTCTGAAATGTTCTGCTTCATGAAGCAGCATCCAAGAAAGAATTTAATATACCTATTTGTATTGTTTTGGAGTATTTTTTTGGTGTTTAGTATTTTCGGAGTCAGCAAGCGCAACGTGATACGCTCCCTTTTAGAAGGTGGCTGGGTCAGACTGGATGCGGAAGGCAAAGGACAGGGTGTTGTGGCGCAGCCTACGAGAGACCTATATTCAGCAGTGGACTCCGATAGGCTGAGTTGGTTGATTGATTTACTGTTGGAGTAAAGACTCAAATTCAATGATCTGTTTCAAGGTACTCATGAATCATCATCACATAACCTGTGAAGATAGAAACTATGACATTCTCAGTCGAGTCCCGACTGTCGAACAGCTTACCTCTTACTTGGTGCATTATAATCTATCTGCATCAGGGCTCAACAGTAGACCAAACAGTTTAGTGCTGTCAATAGACACCAGAGTTACCACGGTGTAACTACTTAGGATGCGCGCTAGGCTGTGAGCTTCTGTTGTAATGTACGCAGTTTTAAAGATGCCTATGATTTATTGGCCTTGCTTTTATAGCACTGGCCGGTATTACCTATAAAAGTTCTTAAGGTATCGGTAGGGATATAATTTGGTAGGGTAGATACTGGAATCTAACACCTATCTTATATATTTCTATCTTGATTTTCTTCTATATTTTATTAAGTATGTTTCACTTAGAGTTATTTTTCTTGTATCAAGTAAAAGGTTCGTGTAAGTTTTTGAAGTAAAAATTCAAGATGTCACTAACCTAGTTCATTATATATTTTGAGGCAGTCATCATCGTTTTATGAGCAGTGGGTAGTGTCTACCTTTCTTTTTCGAGCTCCAGCTTTCGAACTACCTACCCCTTACTGCCTAGTGCATTATAATCTGTCTGCCTCAGGGCTGGACTGTCGACCAAACAGCTTAGTGCTGTCAATAGCCACCAGAGCTACCACGGTGTAACTGGGTACTTAGAATGTGCTAGGCTGTACGCTACTGTTGTAATGGTATTTATGATTTATTGGACTTGGTTTTATAACACTGGCCAGTATTATAAAGGTTCTTAAGATATTGGTAGGGATATAATTTTGTGGGGTAAATACTAGAATATACTTAATGATCGATTCTTAACCAATGTTTTTTTATATATTTTTTTTATTGCTGAATGGTTTCTTGACCTCGATCACGCCTGATGGAAAGCGATATTATTTATGATATTCTTTCTATCTTGACGTCTTTCTGTTTGATTTTATCTGAAGTATGTTTTATTTCGAGGTCTTTTTCATATAATGTACGTAGTTATAAGTGTGCATATGATTTATTGGACTTCGTTTTATGGCCACTATAAGAAATAACAATTAAGGCACACACTTAGATCATAGGCTCCATAGGTAGGTAGATACAAACAGGTTATACGTTACAGACATTCAGTTTAAGTTTTTTTTTATTAGCATCCTTTGTTTAAGTATTACTTAGTCGTAGGAAATTAAAAGCTGGTTATCTATGGTAAGGTGTCGTCAAGGACAATTTCAGATGATTAAAACGCACTATCCTCAAAATTGTGAATATATATAAACTGCGATTACCAAACCATAAGTCGTGGTTTGTAAATAATTTCATCACCACTGCTCTCAAAACAGTGAACGAAAACATAATGAGGAAACCGGCATGTCCTGGAACAAAAAAATCTAAGACATGTGACATCTATCAACCGCACTGGGCCTGCGTGGTGGATTACGGCCCACTCCCGCTTGAAGAGAGGAGGCCTGTTTCCCAGCAGTGGGAACATTATAGGCTGATTGTGCTTGTTATTATAATACGTAATGAGGCCCGTGGCTAAATAATAACAGCCGCAAATGTCGATCGATCAGGCCGCGGATCGCTTGCCGTAGTTGGTTTGTGTCATATTTACATACCGAGACACCTCTGTGCCTCGGAAAGCACGTTAAGCGGTTGGTCCCGGCTGTTATTCGTGGATCTTTGATAGTCAGAAACCCGAAAGAAAGTTTGACAACCTGCCTTACCAAGGGGTATCGGTTTACCCAATAATATTAATAATAATTTTATCTGGGTTATGGAGGTCAGATAGATAGGCAGCCGCTCCCGGTAAAATACTGGTAATCAACTACATCCAGTTAGACTGGAAACCGACCCCAACATAGTTGGGAAAAGGCATGGTGATTAAGTTAAAATTCTCATAAAACCGTTCATTTTAGTATTGTTAACGATATATTCGTTCACCAGTTGATATAAAGATAATTAATTTAGAGATGAAGATTATCGTAACCCCCACTAATTGTTTTCCAACAAAAAATAACTGTCATGATTAAAACTAGTCACATCTGCCTAGCCTTTTCCCAACTATGTTGGGGTCGGCTTTCAGTCTAACCGGATGCAGCTGAATACCAGTATTTTACATGGAGTGACTGCCTATCTAACCTCCACAACCCAGTTATGTACTGGGTAATACGATATCCCTTGGTAAGACTGGTTGTCAGACATTCGGGCTTCTGACTACCCGTAACGACTCAAAGATCCACGAATGACAGCGGGGATCAACGGCTTAACGTGCTTTCCGAGGCACGATTGATGATTAAAACTAGTATGAAAGCGTTTAATCGCTATCCCGGATATGAAATTAACAAAAGCTCATAAAAGAACCTTGACCGCCTTAATAAAGAACAATGACTAATCCCTGAAGATATGCGATTAGTCGAACCATTTCAACGAATATCATGATTCACAAAATTACCTATAACAAATCTTTTACCATACCTTATATTTGAATTAGATTATGGTATTTCCCTAATATTGTATAAATTACATTGGTTCTGTTGTAATGGCGTGTCAATACGTCTTGGGCCTGATATAAATAGAAATAAAACTAATAGTACCTGTGTTCGAATTTGACAAATTGATTGTAGTCAGTTGAATCCGTTATTGGGACCAACGTTGGGGCCAATGGTTGGTTGGTAAGAAGATAAAGAGCTTTTAAATCGATGGTTCGAATGAATGTGTTTTTTTTTACTTTATCAAGGGAGAGTATTCATCACATGAATGTATCTGGAGGATTTTAACATCTTGTAAGTGACATTTTACTTAAATCTCAAATAAGTGTGCATTGCGAGTTTTTTTTTTATAAATGGATGTTCAGGAGTATGAACGTGCAAACGGAGTATGTAAAGATCGCAGGTGGCGTTCTGTATACTTGTAGAGTGTGTTGCATGGGAATAAGGCGTGAGTTTATGTTATGCATGTGACAAATAAATATCGATTAATTATCACATCTTTTTATTCTATTCACAACTACCATTAATTTTAAAGTATTGTATATTTTTAAATAAAACATAAAACACGGGTCTTTTTATTCTATTCACAACTACCATTAATTTTAAATTATTGTATATTTTTAATTTTTAAATAAAACATAAAACACGGGAAATCAATAGAAGAATCCCGATCTCAAATTCAACCACAAAAAAACATCATCTCAACCAATATTGGCCCCAACATTTGCCCCACAAGACCACAACACACATGGTAAGCGGATAAACAAATTATAAAATGTTAATAGAATCGAACCTTTGACTCTGCGCTACAATACATCATTGTCAGTCGGAGCGGAGAGATTAAAGTTTAGCAGCCAGTGGGAAAGTTCAACCGACTGCCGGTTAGAGAGGTTATGTGTTATGTATGGATATCAGGGAAGATGGTTTCGTGTTCGCGAATTTTTATGTATACGATTTAGATAAAATCTTTGATTACAAAGTAGGTAGCTATCTGTAGGGTATGGTATATGATCATAGTTACGAAACTGATTATTTCTATTACGTGTTTAGAATTACTGAATCTACTTAATAGAAATGCTAAATTCATTAATTCACAGACATTGCACAGCTTAAGTCTCTAGGCCTAGAATCATAAAATGTTGCATTAGAGTTCTTCATATACCGAAAATAAGAACCAAGGAAGGATTTTTTAATATTCACCCCCTTAGGGGGGGTTCGTAATTTTTGCCGATGGGTACCTAATCTCATCGGGCACACTGTTTGCCCTTTAATAACATAACATTATTTTGTGGTAAGATTAGGAAAAGATACTGTATTAATTAGCATTCGCTAATCATAAATCTAGTGATAGATTGATCTATACTTAAGCGGCGCTGATAAAATCTCAGCTAATTGAGCTCACGCGCAACAAAAATATAGGTTTAGATAACGAATACTAAATAGCTGAATCGTCTACTCAGAGTAAATCTTAGCCACCTATTGGGACACTGGTCACTGACTGAATAGGTATGTACTTTAGAAAAGGAAGCATAAAAGTGAGAGAGAGCGGGTCTTGCAACTTATGAACACCGTCTGAATCTGAAGTCTGAAAACTCGTGACGTATTTTTGCTGCCCGCGTCAGTAATATTCGCCTGTGTTATAAATGTAGTTTTATGCTCAGTGTACGTTAACCATTATTTTTCTATTACCGCGCCTGATCGTTCCCACATTAAAGTGAGACATCACTTAGCCGACGGATAACCGTTTCCAAAATCACGTGACCTGCGCCTGCGCTGACAGCTGGGGCGAATTGTTCGTGAGTTTCGTGACTATAATATATTGTAATGTGTCAGGTGAAACGATTAGCATAATGTACGAGTAGGGCTATAATGTTTCACTTTGGTTGTAAAAAGCGGTTTCCGACTGCATCAGGAAGGGTTATTTATTACACATAGAATGTATCATATTCAATGTGGTCATGTCCGCACATGGATACCAGAACACCAAGAGGTGGCGCACTTCAATCCACAAAGCAACTGAATGCTTTGAAACAAATCGTCTTGATGACCTAGACAAGAAGCGCCAAATACGCAAGAGTCGCCGAAAACCTCCATAGCCTATATTTTAGCTCACTTGCAAGCACGTCTCATCCCACTGCATAGACCTGATATCCAGTAGGTTCATGCCGGAACCATCAGACAGGTCTATGGGCGCTATCTTGCCGACCAGCAGCGAACAGGCGAAGGAGGACACCAACGATATCCTGCTGGTCGCCTGGTACACGCGCGAACGTGAACATCTTGCGGATCTGAGGACTGGTGAAACGCTCGTATGCGCGGGATCCTGTGATCTTTGAGAGTTCCTGGAAGAAAGAAATTGAAGTTAAATAGTTTTCAAACAGCTATCTTAAATAATTAAATAGTTTAGCTTCTTCATCTTACTTTTTTGGTCCTTTTTCAGATTGTATTATTCTTAAGAGTTATTTTTCGGGCACGGTGTGCCCGGGTTTTCAAGACTAAATTTAGTTTTGCTAGTCATCAAAGAGTTCACGAAATAAAAGAAAAGCCGATACAGTGAAGAGGACTATATATTAATATCAGATTCAATGACGGCTTATTTCCTCATACCTTGTACTTTGTAGATAGGCTTATACGTAGACTGTGAGATGGGTCCTAAACATCCAATTTTAATGTGGACTTTAATAAGACTCAAATGGAAGATGGAATTTAATTGGAGTTCTACTCGCCCACTAGAGTCGGATGTAACGGAATCTGATACTTTGATTGCAGTATATTTGTCGGATTTGAAATATTCTTAATTACCACCTATTGGGCCCAACTTATCAAATAAGTATCTACCATCGACTCAAAAAGAACAAGAAGAACTATTTCTGCAACTATTATTTTGAAAGTGTTATAATTTTTTTTACATGTACTAAACAAAGAAGCTACGCCTGCCAACAAACTGCATTGCAGTTTAGAAGAGTTTAATCTTGTAAAAAGTGTATTTCTGTGAATAAACACTTTTTCATTTATCTTTTTTTTATTTTATTCTATTCGGGAAACTTACAGCTAATATAACAGTGTTCTTAAACAATATGCATTTGAAAGGCCATTTACAAGTTTCCACTGATAAACACTCGAAACAAAAAAGAACCAAAAAAGGTCGGTACAAAATACCTATAACATAAATTAGGAAATAAAATAACACGATCGATTAATATATGACGCAAACAATTACTTTTCCGTAAAAAAACTCTGGTATTGAAAATGTCCAAATCATGTTCACTCGTTAGTTTATTAAAACTTCTGCTCGCAGCCTCGCACGGATTAGATACGAATTCTGATGTGTGTGTTGTGTGAAGGCCACTTTGTTAAAACTCTTTGCCGACTTGAATGATCTCTCATTCTAAGTCCGCGTACAGGCAGAATTTCATTTTTATTTGACTAAGCGCGGTATTTATAGGCTGTTTTCAGTGTGCTGCAGTCATTCCAATGCAGTGTTTTTTTTTTTGCAATAGTCTGTCAGCTCCTTAATCAGTTGTTTAAAAGGTAGGATTATTTTAACGTACTTTACAATTGCCATCAATATCGAGGTCAGCTGTCCTATTGGTCCCATGCGTCAATTATCCGGAAAATATAGGGCAAAGCACGTCTCATCCAACTTTGGTCCCACAGTTCACATAGTTACTGCTACAATAACGATATATAACAGCGGTTTCTATACATAAGGTGCGTTATCAAACTGCATATTAATGCAGCTTCCGAACGTTCCCATGGCTGGTCATATCTCAGCGGTAAAGTTATAAAATTTAATGCAGCGAGCTGGAAAATTGTTGGCTAGTGATGGGCTGATGCGAATTGTATGAGAATAGTTTCTAGTTTGTGGTAATTGGATGGGATTTTTAAGTAAATTAAGCAGGTTAATAGATAACGGGCCATTACCTCTCACAGAGATGAGGTCTGTGTCCCAGCAGTGGGAACCTTATCTAAGCTGATTATGTTAAGCAGGTTAGGTGAAGATGGGGTTGAGAAGATGTCATGTAATTCATAATATAATTAATTGATTTCTGCAGTCAAACGTTTTGATTTTATCACATAACAGTAATACGATATTTTTATAATGAGCAATTTATTCAGCTTTGGAATTCTTCTTCGTCGTGTCTATGGATTAATAATTTAACTATTAATAGGTACGAAAAAAAGCGTAAAAGCCCACGAAAAAGGTTGGTTATGACGTGTGCGACTCGTCAACACAAACATTTTGCTTAAATAAAAATCCTGTTTAGTATTTTCACATTTTCTTTTAAGTTAGCCTACTCTGTCCCTCTGCTGAGCAAAGTTCACCCCAAAGTCTTTCCAGGCATCCTCTTCTAGAGTCACATTGATCCAACCCTTGCGGTACGCGTCTAGGTCGTATGAGGCCACTTCTTCCTGGGTCGGCCTCGGCGGAGGAACAAAAATACAAAAACATACAATTAAAAAATATTTTACAAGACCCTATCTTTAATCACCACCTTATCAATCTTGAACGTTGGCAACATCGAAATAACATGAATCGATTACTAACAGTTCGGTGTCCCAACACTATTAGAAATGGTGCCGTACGCCCGTTCATGATTAATGCGGTAATTAGTCTGTTTGTATGCTACCTATCGATAATTCAATACGTACGATTCTGATTAGTTACGGTGCATACCAAATTTCACAATTAAGAATCATTTGTGGCTCGAATTAATGATGGCAACTTTTTATACAGCGTGATTGAATATCGTTGTGTTTAATTACTTTACATACATTACTGAAACACATGAGTGGGTAATCCTACAGAGACTAAGTCTAATCTGATCGTTCTGTGATTGATACACTGATGACAAAATGATCTGCGGGGTAATTGCGTAATACACTCACAGTAGGAATGGCTTTAATTTTGACAATTCAACAATATTCATTGTTATTTACGTTGTTGAGCAGACAAACTTTTGAAACATGTGAATATATGAATATATTGTGTTACACAATTAGGGTGCTGGTCCACTTACTTAGTTGATTTGTGCACTCTGTGAACTGATTTTATTTCCATTTGTTGTACGAGTTTGTCTACTCGAACTGATTTGTTCACTGTAAATGAGCTGATTTGTCCCGTCACTGGTATGCTGGTATGTTCGCTCCGTGAACTAATTTGTACAGTCTTTTGCTGATTTGTCCTCTGAATGAGCTAGTTTTTCCACTGGCTGGTTAATTTGTGATTTTTTGTCTATACTCGTACATAGTGTACCTATATGTTAGTTAGTAGTGGTCTTATCGCAACGTGATTGTTGTATGAAGCTAAGTCTCTGTTGTATATCTACTCAATGTCACCACATGAATTCTTAGTAGGTAAGTTATGGTGGAGAAAAATGGGATAATCACCACGCTTAGCAGGTGGATTAGTGATTTTATCTGTTTAATATCAGTAAGATTATCTTTTTGGAAAAACTGCTGGAGCACGATACATGTGTCGATGTTCTAAAATATTTTATTCTCTAGTAAGAAGATAATATCTAATCAAAATGCTAAGTTACTGTCGTTGTTTTAAATATCTTCGTCTACAAAAATATCCCAACAAAATTTTGTATTTTGAGGCATTCCAGGTTATTTGGATGTAAACTTTTGCAACTGTAATTATCTCATTATCACGTTACGGTGATCCACTTAAGTTCTCGCTGGGGGCGCATTATCTCTTATAAAAATGTCAACGGTATGATAAATTCATTAAGTGCACAACATAGAATTGTTCCCCGAGCTAAATATGCAAAACCACATTTAAACTTTAGTAAAACATAAAAATCATCTCACAATACACGAGGTAGGTACAAGATAATACATTTATAATGCAGGGCTGTGTTGCGATTATTCGCGCCTCCGTCCTGTGGTGGAGCGCCGCCGGCTAACCGCTACTCTTTATAATTTGATCACATTTGTACCGCGGACAATGCGCGCCCAAAGCTAAGAGACGACAGTTGGATAAAGGTGGCATGGAGTCGACTTGGTTGGTGAAAGTTTTTGTTCAATTATTCAGGCGTCTCTAAAAATAATTTGTAGTTATATGTGTAGTTGGAAACGGGGAGGTTTAGATTTATCATCACAATACTCAGCCCGATTTCAGCCACTTCTGGGTATTGTTCTCTTTTCTTGTGCCAATCCCCATGGCTAATTCGGGATACCATTAGTACGTGGTATTTAATTTCAAATTTTGCTTCAGATTTATCGTAGCTTAGAAAAGCTACAAAACGGGTCAGTACTTATTCATTTAAATAGATTTGTTAGCAATTCAAATGAAAAAAGAGCTAACTTTTAACTTATATTCTGTTTTAACTATAGCTTTTATAAGCTAGGCAGCTAGCAGGATATAGCATCCTATTATTTTCATTCAGCTAATAGGAAAATATAAACCTTTACTAGTTATGTATTTCAAAAAGTATATATAACAAGTAAATTTTGCAGTTAAAAATCAGCTGGCCTATTTTATATGCGTACCTACTTATTTATCTTCATTGTACAGTATTAACATGCATTACCTATAAGCCATAAAGTTACAAAGTTACTACAACCAGCCTCTCCACTTCTTTCCCTGTCCGTCCCAACATTTCACGGAGGCAACTCCTTCAGAGGAGGTAGCCTGGGGCCTGCACAATGGCCGCTACTTTTTCCCCGGCCATAATCAACATTTGTATTCAAGTCATACATGCTGACCAAGCCCAGCTTCCACCAAGATATTGCTGAGTACATTAAACAGATAATCTTTGGAAATTTTCGGGTTCGCTCGCTTGTATGGTACAGAAAAATGTGTTTTGGCCTTTTTGGGTTGTTATAATGACTTAATAAAGGATAAGTTTGAGACAGGAGTTGTTTTAAATATTTGTTTAATTTGAATGCCTCATTAAGTGGTCACAAGCGCTACTGTTGTATATAAGGTCCTGGGTTCGATTCCTGGGTCGTGTAAAGAGCAGGCGCGGTCGCAGCCCAAGATTTTGGGGGGTCACCATAGGTGCCTAGAAATATTTTAAGGGTCTCCTCGTTAGTCTAGTGGTCGCAAGCGTTACTGCTGATCATGAGGTCCTGGGTTCGATTCCTCGATCGAGATCGGGTAAAGTGTTATTAGGTTTTTCCATCAGAAATTTTTCAGAGGCAGCCCGGAGTCTAGATTTGTGCCTGGTTGATTGCAGTAGGCACGCCCCCTATAACATGGGACTTCAACATAACTGGTGAAATGTAGGTACTTTATGAAGGTACACCTGCATAACCCTCCGGGGATAAAAGGCGTGGTGTGATATTAATAGGGGGAGTGTTATATAATAATGCCGGCAAATTGGTCGTATGTATTAGAACGGTAGATTATTATGTAGGGTGGGAAGAGCGAGCGAAGCGAGCTCGAAAAATTTTAACAACTTGCCTGGGTTTGTTTGATATTTTTATGCAGAAATAGGAGTTACACTGTTGATTTATGCAGGCAAGCCCAAGCAACCATGAGAATTTAGATAGCAGGAGCGAGCGGAGCGAGCTCGAAAATTTTTCACATTTTCGGGTAGGTTCGATTTTATTTTCATTCTAAAAGGACTAGGAATTGCTTGCTTTGACGACTTATGAAGAAAAGCTCAAGAATCAACAGAATGCAGATTGCAAGAGCGAGTGAAGTGAGCCTGAAAATTTTATTTAAGGTAGGGTATCTTAAATAGGTTCCGTTTTCTTTTGACCATTATAGAGAAGGGAACTTAATTTATCGAATTAGGTCGAAAAGCACTCGTTTTACAACAGTTTAGGCTTTGGAATCTGGCCTTACGAACGGGGAGCCCAATATCCGTAGTTTGCTTCGCTCGCTCTTGCATCCTAGATTGTACAGGATGAAATAATGAAAACTTGTGCCAAATCGAAATAGGAGGTCCAGTAATTGATACATAATCATTATAAATTGTAATTTCCCAAATCAAAATTCTTGAATCGTGTAATTATCGTCTTATAGTGCAAACTAAGTTATTGCTTTAAAGTAGATACGAATAATTGTCGATACTTACGGATTTTTTTTTCAAAATTATCAAAACAAATAAAAAAAATTAAAGTATCGATTTTAGCGCGCGTCCGATATGTAATCCAATTTTGACCATACCTACGAAAAAAAGGACGCGCAACGACGTTGCCAAACCGCTTGCCTATGCGCACGTATGTGCATAATTTTCCCTAAATTTTCTTTATAACACGTTGAATTAGATGTTTTAATTTGTGATGTTTTAATTTATTTTTTAATTTATGATGTTTTAAATCCAGTATATTTTACAACAGGCTTTTTGAGTAAAAACTTTTACGCGTGTAGTAAACTCACTGTCATTTCATAGTTTTAAGTTCTGTTTTTTTTTTTACTTCTGTGGCAGTTCCCATGTCTGCCTATGTTCTTAATGTTTTTCTTTATGCCCATGGAGGTCTCTGTGGCACAAGTTAGTAAGACTAGTCAATTATTCAGACTCGACAGCTTGAAAGATTTTGGGGGGGGTCATAACCCCCACAACTCCCCCCCCTCGGACCGCGCATGGTAAAGAGTTATTGAGTTTTCCATCTGGGATTTCTGAGTATCAGTCTGGGGTCTGTATTTGTACTCGGGTGATGTCAACATGCTCGCCCGCGAACTGAAATATAACTGCTTGACTCTTTGAGGTTGTTTTGTGTGCTTGTCTTAGGCATATTCTAAACGTCGGTTCCCACTAGTTCTACTGAACAGTTCTACGGTTGAACTAATGGGAATTTTTTTCCACTAGTACTACGATATTAGGTATAACAAAATAGTAGAATTATTGGGATTCTCTATTCCCACTTGTTCTACTGAACAGTTCCACGGTAGAACTAATGGGAGTGTCTATTTCCCACTTGTTCTACCTATTCCATCTGTAGAACTAATGGGATATTTTGTTCTCACTAGTACTAAGTTTTGACAGGTTCTAGAAATGGAAGTAAAGTACCAAATATTATTATTCATAAACGTTATTATATTGCAACAATCTAACATATTTATAACACGATTAACACATTACATTATTCAAATAAACTAGTAAGCATAAAATTACAACACTAATTTCACCTCAATAAATAAACAGTAATATCAAATTAATTCTCATTACGATAATAACATTATTCATTACAACATAATAGTAAACATGTCTCTCAAAGTTTCAAAGAATCGGTAATAAATATCTACTTATATGGTCGACTATACTGTGGACCATAGACCGACCTATAAAAGATATTATAATAAGGTTTTATTAAGAGAGTCCTCATAATATTAATACGGCTGACATAGCCATGCTGTGGGAATATCAAGAAAATTGTATTTTGATGAAACGTCTCTACCATCATTATCACTTCAGCCGAAAGTTGTCCACGGCTGGACATAGGCCGAAGCATCGCCACTTCGATCTGTCTTGTGCATCCAGCAAATTTCTGCAGCCTTCACCAGGTCATCGATCACCTTGTGAGAGGCCTTCCAACACTACGTCTTGCAGAACGCGGTCGCCACTCCAGAGCCTTTATTCGTTCTGAGAGCAATATGCCTTGCCCCTTGCCACTTAAGTTTGGCAATTCTTCAGACTATCTTGGTTACCTTGGTTCTCCTACGGATCTCTTGATACTTCGGATGAAACGTCTACAAAACATAATTAAAATCGATAAATATTGGGTTTGCATTTTGGTTGTTTCATGGCAATTAACAGATGTTAAAACACACGATGTGAATACATTGTCCAATTAGTTTCTGAATACTCGTGATTGATAATACTGATACTTGTACCATTCTAAATTCTCATACAATTGTGTATTCATTCTGTGTTGAAATTCGCATATGACTTACAATGAAACTAAAGATCGGAGACCTTCCTTTATTCCTGAAATATTCTGAAGCAAAGCTCTTTAAAGAGATAGCAATGATGGCCCAGTGATAATAGCTCCGATTTACGATATGCAGGTCGTCAAATCAAACTTTACTCTGTGTAAATAATTTCATCACTACTGGGCCTCAAGTCTGCTATTACAATAGTGTCAGAATGGTCTATCATTGATTTCATAATTGTTGATTTGAATTTTGAATTGTTGATTGAAGTTTGGTAATCTACTAATATAATGGCGTCATTATGACTTTCCAATGGTCAACTACTGACACTCCATTGAAAGAAATAATAAAATGGTAATCTCGTATATAATGACAAATTAATAAACGTAATGTTTACTGCTATTTACGAACTTCTTACTACTTCAGATTGCAAACACTAATACGTAATATGTAAAAATATATATTAAATGAAATCTAGCATGAAATTTAGTAGTGGTTTTTCTCATACCATTGTCCGACCAATGATCGACCATTATGAATTTAGCAGATTACGAACTTTTAGCAAAATGACGATGAGATCGTGTTGGAATGACGAATTTATAAAAATAGCAGATTTGGGCCCCTATTCTCAAAACTGTGAAGGAAAACATCGTAAGAAAACCGGCTTGTGTTAAAACCAAAAAATCGAAGACATGTGACATCTTACACCCCTCTCGAAAAGAGAAGGCCTGTGGCCTAGCAATGGGAACATTTTTTTGTTAAGTATTTTCTGGTGTACAATAAAGTATATATAAATAAATAAATAAACATTATGGGCTGATTATGCTAAAGCTCGTTGAGCGCAGACTTGCGAAGCATGGCACAAAAGGGAGAAGGCCTGTAATTAGCAGTAGGTGGAGCAAAGCTGATGAATGATGATGATGATGATTAAAGCTCTTTGTGAAAGGGCTTTATCCAGCTAAGTCCTTTCTGTTTTGTTAGTTTTCATATTCGAATTTTTATTTTTCATGATTTTGTCACATTTAAAATGTTATTTTTTATTGTTTGTATTTCCTGTGCGTGTCCCATTTATTTCTTTCTTTCTTTCTTAAAATAACACGGTTCTGTTACGTCACATCATTTGAGGGTTCCTGTTAAAATTTGACAAAAGATATTTCAACTTTGACTGTAGCCACATTCAAGAATTAAGCCTAAATAAATTCAAATCTTTTATAAAGCGTAAACTACGAGTATGTCAAAAAGCCTATTATACTGTAAGTGACTTTATTGAGGACAAAAAGGCTTGGGATTGAGCTGCTCCAATAAGTTTAGACTGCGAATGTTGTTTTAATTTATTTTGCGTTTTTACACTTCATTTTTTCTAAATATCTATTTACATAAACAATGACATGAAAATTTACTATTTACTGTGTAAAGTATTATATTATTTTATTTATTGTGAATGTGAGGACTATGTGGGTCATTGTTTCCGTTTTAATCATGGTCTGGCAGTTTGAGTAATTTATACGGCCTACCCAAATTTCCTTTCTTTGGTATTGTTCGTCGAATCGTTGAGCTCCCTAAGTTTGAGTTGAGCAGCATGATTACTGACAAATGCGTGCACTGACTGGACAGGTCCACTCAAATTTGTGTGGTTCTTTCCTCAAAATACCATTTCAGACACCAATCTACATGGTCCTCAAAATGATCTGACCAAGACTATTTCTGGATTTTTATATACACTTTGACATTGATAATTTTTACATATACAGTGACATGAATATTTACTTTGTAAAGTATTATATTATTTTAATGACTGTGAATGCAAAGACTATGTGGGTTAATTTTTTTTTTTGCCTTTATTTTTTTTCTCAGATAGTTTTAGTCATGGTCTGGCAGTTTGAGTAATTTATGCGACCCACCCAAATGTCCTTTCTTGGTCTCCACATGATCTGACCAAGATTATGTCTGGACTTTAAAAGAGACTGTGACCTCTGAGTTTCTTTCGGCCTTTCTTCTCAGAGTAGTCAGATAGGAAACGCCGACCTCATCTCGTTTTTAAAAATATGATTGACGTGTAAAAGTGTTTGCTCAAACCTACTTACAGAAATAAAATCATTTATCATTTGTAAGTTTAACCGCATCGTCTTCAAAATGTCGTTTTTACCAATAATTTGGCCTTTTCCAAAAAACACTCATTTAAAAACTTACCTGTATCATTCAACATAACTTTACGATATTGTTTTATAATTACAATTTATATCTTAAATAACGTATTAGGTAGTATAGGTTACATACATAATGATTATTATTTAGTAGGCACATATACAACTCCATTTACAATAAGATTAGAAATGTAAACAAACCTTTTTTACAGTCTATTCAACTGATTTTGACTTCTATTCCGTAGGCATAAGGATGATATTAAAAGTAAAAAAAGTGCTTACAATAGCAACTGTTTACTGCTTTTAATGGCATCCTTATGCCTACGGAATAGAAGTCAAAATCGGTTGAACAGACGGTAAAAAAGATTTGTTTAAATGTCTAATCTTATTATAAATGGAGTTTAGTCACCTGCGTTTTTTAACGAGCTGTGTGTGTGGTTAGCGATTCGGCTTGCTAGGCGATTTAGTAAGCGACCAGCCGCACTGCGAAAATTGACCTAGTGTAGTTCCCTAAAAAATTCCAAGAATACGGTACAAGAATCGGCCTACGGAATAGAAGTCAAAATCGGTTGAACAGTCTGTAACAAAGGTTTGTTTAAATGTCTAATCTTATTGTAAATGGAGCATAGCATAATCAGCCTATAATGTTCCCACAATTGGTAAGGCCTTCTCTCTGTGAGAGAGAGGGGCCGTAATCTACCACGCGAGCCGGTAGATGTCACATGTCTTTAAATTTTTGGTTGTAAGACTTGCCGGCTTCCTCACGACGTTTTGCCTTCACCGTTTTGAGAGCAGTGGTGATGAAATAAATTACACAAAGTAAAACACCTGTCTGGGTTCGAACTTACGACCAATAAGTCGCGACTGTTTCCAGTGGGCCCACACTGCTCCAGTATACACTTATTAAGTCTTAAATTAATAATAATTAATTGGATGTTCCCGTTACTTTACAGTCGAGTTTTTTTTACATGTAAATCTTCTAATTTGGATTTAGATTTGTGATAGATAAGCAGTGACTTATAAGCCTGTTAGTAGAAAATTTTGACTCGTGCTGGCATATTAAAATACCTACATAATGTTTTTAAATGTCTTTCTTTCTTAATAGAACCACTTTATTTGCATTAAAATTAGTTGAAAATTCCTAAAATAAAGAGATTAGTAGGTGAGCTTAATTTAATGGAAAAACAGTGACATCTTTTGAGTTCGAACGGTACGTACGTAAATTGAAACGTTTTTTTCGTACATATACTGTAAATGCTTTATTGCGGAGTGGTAAGATATAGTTTCGCGTTATATATTTTTTTTAATTTTTTTTTTTTTATTGTATTTTGGTAAATTTTGCGACTAGGTATTAGAAACGCTCATAGATATTAATAAAATATTAAAACTAAGTAAATATTATTTACCTACGAAAGTACTTCCACTTTTTTTATCGTTCGAATTTGTGCTGGCCCTCAGTTTCAGCACAATATAAATATATAGGTTCTGTGATTATGTGGTTTCAGTGAAGTCACCTTTTCACACGATACGTATAATTACAATACTCACATTCTGAATCTAATAAAAAAAACCACAACATTGAACTCATTCACACAACTTACCTTGATTATGGACACGATTTTATCGCAAAAACAGAACAGTTATCACATATATTTTTCACCGTGGACATTACCAAAGTAATGGCATTTTAAATTCGGCCGCACAACCACTCATTATGTAGAAACAAAGGGCGATCATCTGAATAAATTTGCTAAATAATTGTTATTTCGTATCTGGACTTCGGGCGATCGGGCCCAAATTGTTGGAAAGCATTACCTACTACCGGTTTTGAAGCGAGATTCGATCGAGGTGAAGTTTATAATGTAGCTACGTTAGTAGATGGTGTCAATAAATAGGCACCCGGAGATAGTAATGCTTCTTCTGCTACACTTAGGTTTCCTTATAGTATGCACCTGAAGAAGGTGGCAACAAACTACCTAATGGAAAACATAGACAAAGAAAGATAGAAGCATCTATAATGCGGTGCGTTCGTATTTGCTTAGAGTTGTAGGTCCCACAAACGAAGTTTTTAAATTCTATTCACTGATTCGAGGTCTCCACTCAGAGGTTCAACTTTTTCAGCAGCCTTTACCACCAAAGTGGGTTTACAAATAGTTATTCAAATCAGTTAAGAAACGACAAAGGCCCCAAATAAGACCAAAATTCGAGAACACGCAGTAACAACTTATAAATTACCTATTTTCAATGTAATGGACTCGCTCATACTCGCATGATTTAAAGTACAGGTGCCGCATGCCGCGACGGAATGGGCTCGCCAAATAATTACGAATAATACCAGATGATGTTTTTAAGTGTTTAAACTGTTCGCAATTTTCGACCAAAAATACTTTATTTTTTACATTACTTTACTTTCAACAAACAGTTATTTTGACATTATCAGCAGATTGAAAAGAATTTTGGGTTGTTATCGAGTTATCTTTGTTGTGTCTTATGTCCAGCTAAATATGTAATACTAGTGACTCGCCCCTGCTATGCATGGGCGCAATATACGGTATATCAAAACATTGATATTCTGTGCTATATATAATTTAAAGATTAATGTGTAACCTTCTGAAATAAATTATCTAAACGATGGTGAGAATCATCGTTACGAAATTTAGAAGAACAACGCAGTCACACATAGACGCGAAAAGCAACTTTAATTTAGAAGACATCTGTAGTAATACCTATATATAGATTTATAGACAAATGATCTCTACTTAAAATGAAGTTGCGTTATTTACCAAAATGACCTAAAAGAAAGACTAGTCACTCGAGGCAGCTAGGGAATTTCAAATGCAGGGGCTTCTAACCTTTCATTAATTTATAGCGTAACCTTTAACCCGCCATGTTTCTATCAGACGTAGTCCTTAACTTTGGCATTAATTGTAATAACTACTTGTCCTGTTAGGCCGTTATTAGGTGCTTAATCTTAAGCTTAGTTTATACAAAACGCTTCGACTCTTTGGTAAAGACGTCAATACTATGGTAGTTTATGAGGATTGGATAGAAATAAGAACAATATTTAAGTCGTAAAGATATTTAAACTGATAAAAAACTAGTTTCAAGTGCCACGAAGTGACTGTAAAATATCGAAACAGTTATTTATTTATTTAGGAACAACAAACAGTAGCGTAATAATAAGTAAACATAGGTTAGAACTTAATAATAGAGGTAACAACTACAGTTACTTCCGTCTGGGACGATAATTATATAGGTGCTTAGTGTAATAGAGATAAGGATTATCCATAATTTAACACTAAATCTTATAACGTTAAGCTAATAATCTTTTAGCAGATTAAATGACCATAAAAAACTATCTAGAGAAAAACATATCGAATTCATAATCTACTTCTGTTTTGAAGTTTTTTTAAAGAAGACTATAAGACTATTAATGAAATCTATACATATGTAAAATCATTTATCATTATTCATTTATACAAATAAATAAAATTTAAGTGGTTATGATGTCAAAATAATAGCTTTTTACTAAATGCATATGAAACTATATCCTCAAAATAATGGTGAAAACTGCATCAAAATGCGTTTTGTAACTTAGAAGAACAACGCGCTCACGAAGACACGAAATATAAGTAGCATAGCATAGATGAGAATTGTTAAAGTTACGGTCATGTAAATCATACCATGTATACGCAAGTAGGTATGCACCTTGTGCCCGCAAGTCAAGTGATTGTGAGTGAGTCATGAAACGCACGCTGTATTTTCCTTTCACCTTGGCCAAGAAAAAGTAAAAAAAAATCCATATCAATAAACAACTAATGAATAAATAACTATCGATTCACTAGTCCGCGGCTTAGAACATCATATTTTATGCACGATAAACTCTATTTAACATAACCTACATATGTAATCATGTTAGTCAGAACACATAACAAATATAGAGAAAATTTAATCAATCTATTAATAAACTAATTCGTGCGTCAAAATAAACTAGAACTAGGACTGATATAATAGTATTAGTTTATATGAAGTGTATTTAGATTCTGACAACATTTATTCAATAAACGACAAGTAAATCCAAAACAGGTACATTTTATAACCGCATTCATTCACCGATAACATAGTAATCAAATATTTACATGCGTAATGCCAACTCATTCTGTAATCAACCACTCCTGATCATAATTTATTTAGTTTATTTATTTATGTGAAAGTCACAACAAAGCACAACGTTTTGAGTGTAAAACTAATGCCACATAAATTTGCAGACCCTACTCTCACACTAAACGATGCCCCGAGCAACTAACACTACAACCAGTTTCATCTACTTGTCTTCTTATTACTTTTTCAACTGCTCCAAATTCAACCTTATCTTGATCAGACTGGAGTTTAGACTCGTTTGTATCAAACCCTTCATTTTGATATTTATCATTTTACACAGTTAGTGTTCTATTTCTATCGTCCTTAGTAATTTCTTCTCATAAAGCTCAAAATTCATCCATCGATTGTTCTCTTTTGTCTTTTTTTTTTTTGCTGCTACTGCAGCGCCTGTACAGTGAGTTACTCGAGAATTTATTTCTACAATAGAATCAACACGAAATGGTTTCTTAGCCGCAAGGAGAATAGCGACTGAGTTATTGCCTGGTAGCATTACTTGCTCAGAATCATTCACTATCTTTCCATCTGGTCCATTCTGACATACTTTACAACCAGGGCTTGGCTTCTGATTTTCTTTAATGACGCAAGATATATGAGGTCTTATGAAGAATTTGTTTCTTTATGCATCGTATCTTGATGAGTGTGATATTTTATATTGGTCTCGTCCGGTTTTAAAGAACCGATACGTTGAGATTTAATTACGTATTTTTATTGATCTGCTTTGAGTCATCTACTTGGTCGCAATCGACTCATCAGAATTTGTTATTTATGGCTGTGCCTCTAACAGTTGTATTATTTCTACAATAGAAGTTCTCATTCCTATTTTGATTGATGTATCCAGGAGATTTGGTTCCATAATTATTGCGTAAGTAACTGTTAAAATTATTTCCACGGTACGCAACAGGTTAATGATAGCCGATGTTTAGGGCTCTACAGTTATCAAAATGATTAAGTAACTTGTGACTCTATCCAATATACCTACACATATGCAAATAAATTACGCATTATTTACATCGATTAAAACCTACACTATAATGAGAATAATCATATGTTTTTTTTTATCCAAGAAAAGAGAAATACATACATAAATAAACTCACTCCTTAGACCCTTGGGATTAGGCAGAAATTATCAGAACGCCACCTGCTACGATCCTTTCATACTACTTTTTCTTTCATACATCTGGGCATACAGAAAATATAAATAGGTTCGTAATATTAATCATATCAATATTCAAGTTAGTGTAACTAGCAGTTACCTTGACAATTCCTTTTCTATTTTCTTTTCTTAGCCCTGTAGCACTTGCTAAACAATGCAATCAATAATCCCAAACCCATTCATTGAAGTTTCAAAATTTAACTCGTTATACTTAAAAACATCCGCCATAATCCGCTAATTAATTAAACCCGCCAGCCCTACAGTTCCCTACATTGTCTCTTAAACTGACAAAGGCGTGCGTTCGCGCAACCGATTGATTTGCATAGCAGAGCATTTATTAGATTTCGTTACGACTCCTAGCAGCGTTTAGCTCGAACGTTGCGACATTTCTCCCGGCTATTGTACGATATTGATAAATGTATATATGTACATTCATTGAGTTCTACTTGTGATTATTATGTTGTTTCTCTAATGTCCGTGTTCGTGTTGTGCAGTAGTTTGGTTTTATGTTATCTTTATAAGCCTTAAGCGACTTTGATAGTGACAGACTTTGTAAACAGGGTGCGAGTTATGGAGTAGGTAGGTAAAGTTTGGTTAGACATGTTAGGGTTGGACGTAGAATTGTGATTTTATTTGGTTACTCTTGTATTTATGTACATACATTCAACAGGTTTATTTTTCATATTCCGTCTATTACTATAATCTTAACAGTAGATGTGAATAGATGCTGTACAAGCTTTAACTTCTTGTCTAACTGACTGACTCCTTGAGAATTTAAAAGTGCCTGTAAGTCCTTTGATTTTGGCTTTATATCTGAGAATCACAACAAAATCTGAAATTCTGATGTGACAATACTGGTATTCAGCTGCATCCGGTTAGACCGGAAACCAACCCCAACATAGTTGGGAAAACGCTAGGCAAACGATGACGATGATCTGAGAATCAGAACCTAGAGCTCTATCACCCCAAATATCATTTAATTATATTTATGGTTATTCAATCAGCGACTCGATAAGTAGAAGACTATCTTCTGCTTATCGAGCCGCTATGAATACAATAATCTAAGATTCTTCATAGAAAAGGACAAGGCCCAAATAAAAATAAAGCCATTGCCACGCAATTACTTAAACAGCTAGCCTAAGTTGCTTTAATTACAAGTAAACTATCTCCACGACAGTGCAGAGAAACGTTCCTCAGTACTATAATAGCGTTATATTAAAACTTATATTTACGTTAATTGCTAAAGCTATCAACGCTTGGCTTCAGGTTACCTTACCAATTATAAAATCATAATGGCCATCTATTTTTGTTCTTAGAACGAGTTCCTTTTGTACATAAAAGTGTTAATTTCCGATGCATCAGATAGTGTCCAGGCGGCGTACATTGTTACTTTTTTGTAATACATTTATGATAAGAAATCAGCAGGATGTAACTGCTTATCTGAATGTGTGACCAGCACTAAATTGTAGGTCATAAACGTGGTATCTTCACCCTCTTCAGCTTCGTTATCGTCAGCTACAGACTGAATACACTATAATCCATAATATTTAAAATTCAAAATTCGTCACATCAAGATTCATCAAAAAGCAGCTAAGCTTAGTTTAACAAAACCTGTTGTTAACTAAGACTAAAGATAAAATCATCATCTGCCTAGCCTTTTCCGAACTATGTTGGGGTCGGCTTCCAGTCTAACCGGATGCAGCTGAATATCAGTATTTTACATGGAGCGACTGCCTATCTGACCTCCACAACCCAGTTACTGGGTAATACGATACCCCTTGGTAAGACTGGTTGTCAGACTTTCGGGCTTCTGACTACCCGTAACGACTGTCAAAGATCCACAAATGACAGCCGGGACCAACGGCTTAACGTGCTTTCCGAGGCACGGAGGGGTCTCGGTATGTAAAGATGATCACTCATCCACAGACCAACCGCGGAAGCGTAGCTTAACCTGATCGATCGACCTGTGCGGCTGTTATTATTTAGCCACGGGCCCCTCAGACTAAAGATAAAATATTCGCAAAAAAGAAAGGTCTACCGTTAGACAATCGCAACAGGTATTTACACAGAGATAATCTAAAACAATCGCCTTGAGGTATAGAGCAATTTGAACCGCAAGTGGAACCATATCGCGATATAACGATGAATAAATTAAATATATCGAATCTTACATCACTTCCTTTTGATAACAATGGAAAGGAGAAACAAAACAATTCAACTAAGGTTGTCTTTGATGCAAAATTTTGACTTTTAATTATTTTTTTTCTTTTTTGGTATAGTAGTAACTCATTGAGAAACCATAAAAAACCGATTTTAACATTAAGAGTATTTACGACGTACAGCATTTCATACAAAATTTCAAGCCCTTGTTTTTCGAAATTAATGAACCGATTTTAATGAAACTTCATGCGCATAAGCAGGATACAAAGATCTAAAAAGTTAGTAAAGAACATTTTCGACATGTCTTATTTAAAAAAAAATAACTGTAATTTTCTGTTTCTATGGAAAATTTGAAATCTTTAAAACACTATTTTTCAAAAATGTTCTTAACTAAGACTTTTGTATCCTGCTTATGATTATGAAATTTCATCGAAATCGGTTCATTCATTTCGAAAAACAAGGGCTTAAAGTTCGTATGAAATGCTGTACCTTGTAAACGCTCTTAAAACAGATTTTTTTTTTTTTGTGGATGGGAAATCATCAAATGACAGGGGTCATTTGATGATTTCCCATCCCGCTCTGGGTGGAGAAGGGAGTGTCAGACTCTTACTGACTAAAACCCACCCGTGTTCCTTCCTTAGCCCTTTGTGTTCCGGGGTAGCGGTAACCCTTTCGGACAATCCCGCTGCCCCGGCTGTTCAGGATGCTTAAGAAGTGAATATATACTAAAAGTACTGACGTCTAGGCGGTGAGCCGGAGTTAGGAGCGGGGGACACAAAGTTCGTATTTTTGCATTTTTCGCAAAAATCTCAAAAACGGTGCGTCGTCGTAGGGAAACATTTTCTTATACCAAATGAAAGCTAATAAAATTCTCTACTGTGTGCTTTATTTTTTTTATTCTTAATTCATCACATATAGTGCAAAAAGTTTTTTTTTTCTTTCTGTCGCTCTCTCAATCATAGTCATCTTTACTCCAAATTCTACAACTTCTGTACAAAAAGTTACCAATTTTTTACCAGTAAAGAGAAGGGCTGGTCCTTTCACAACGATAATCCTTCTTCCTCGACACTTGCAGATTGGTCTTCATTCATATAAAGTTTCTAATGCACCACACGTAAATCACGTTCACTATTAGTTAGCTTCGAGCTCCCGGCTGTTTTAACGCCTCAATATATTTACAGGCTATTAACATGTGTCTTATTTATGATACCGGTTATCACTAAGTTAATAGATACGGTTGCTCTGTGAATGGTTTGTTGTGAAAGGGGTTCATTGTTTCTGGTTTTACGAAGAAGTTGAAAATTGACTTTGGCAATGATTGACTGTTATTACGGCAAGACTTTATTCGAGCTTCGTTTCGTCCCACGAGATTTCTAGTGATGTCGATAGCTTAAAACGGTGAAGGAAAACATCGTGAAACCGACATATCCTAGATAACCCAAAAAATTCGAAGACTTGTGACATTTATCAACCCGCACATGGGCTCGCGTGCTAGATTACAGCCCACTCCCTCTCGAAGAGAGGAAGCCTGTGTCCCAGCAGTACATTATAGACTGATTATGCTTATAATGCGATAACACCATGAAATAGTGCTTCATATACTGGTTGAATATTATGAAGTAGTAGAATTCCTTGAAAACGGTCAAATAGGCACTATTTCTATCGCTACACTGCATTGCTGTATTCTGGTTGTCTGTGAAACATTTTAACTTTGTCTCAACAGTTGCCAAAACTTTGGCCAAACCCCTTGGTGCAAAGCTTTGCAAAAACCGCTTACCATTTGTTTTTAGTATTGCCTTTCTATGTAGTTACATTTTATATTAATGAACTCATGAAACAGTCAATATAGGCAGTACAAAGGCTATCAGTAATCTGCGTCCAGTACTAAATTCCAAAAAAAAAAAAAATGTATTGCTCTCTTATAAATGTGACATACGTGAACCTAGTTCAAGAATGAAATTTTCTTCAGCCCTTTAATAATATCTTACCTGCCATAAAATTAAAAGTTGATAAACTCCATATTTTCCTATTACCCCAAGAAAGCGTGAAAGCATTATAATCTACCTTCCAATCTCTTCCAAATTAAGATCTAACCAACAATTAACTTAGCCGTTACTGTTAAAAAGTTAAACTGCCTGAATTCATTTGTATGCAAATTGCTTTCAATAGAAAATCACCCATAGATAGCCATCTATGAGGATGTAGACATAACTTTACTTGGATTGTAAGAAGTGGATAGGAAAATGGTTGCGTGTGCGATCTGGGATGGCTAAATGACACTTCAAGTTAAACTATAAAGTCTCTTAACAACTTTATACTAGCCCATTTTCAGGTCCTCTTGCACAACATATAATTAAATACGCTTCTAGCGCTAAGCCAATCTAAACATTGTTATATTCCTGTCAATTGTTTGAAGTTGACCGGTACCGAATTATGTTTATGTTTCGCTAAACATTTGTTTTTGTGATTTGTGATGCAATTTAGCCTAAGAACTATACTAAAATGTGAAGATATTAAACACTAGCGCGGTTACTATGAAAATTAAAAAAAATATTACACCAACAAAATATTCCGCAGCAGATTTCTTTAACAATATTTTTAAAACTATCCTGCATCCATCGAATCCAAGTTGATAATAGAATACTATTATATTAATGATCTTCTACGTCGAACGCAGGTGATTATACGAAGGAGGCTCGAATTACGTGTAACTACCCGCATTGAGAACTGATTGCTTTAATTCAGACGACAGCTACCCGATACCCGTAATAATGTAAACATGCATTATCTATGAGATTGTTCTTTGTGTTACAGATTATGATATGATAAGTTTGATACAGTTTTTTTTTTAAATTGAAGATAATGTTTTGGTAAATTATAATATTATTTAAACGTAAATCGAACATAATTATCGGGTGCAAAAAGACACTTTAACAAAGCCCAGAAGCACTTGCACTCCCCGTTATTGTAATATTTTTTTTTGTACTGAACCATACTTGGGACCTTCTGGTTACGGAGAAATTTAAGGTCAAAATTCCAACTTTTACAGAAGTTTTTTTTACGAAAACAAGTTTTTAATGTTATAACACAACTTTTAATACCCCTGTACCTTTCTTCCCTGTACCGTTGCACGCACTCATAAGCACAATGTTTTGCGTGCGTTACATTGCGCGCTACCGCAAATTTTTTTTTTTGTGCAAAGTTGGATAAATTGATGTACATAATGCTTAGTCGACGGCTATGTGATGTATCTTTTTACACACTATAGATCTAATTTTAATAATTAATTAAAAACAGTTAACTTGAGTATCTTTCTCAGGTTGCAAGTGAACCGTAAGTCACAAGGTGCGTAAGCAAGTGTTGCGTAAAAGAAAATCAACATAAATAGCTCAAGAAAATCCCATTACCAGACTATGTGTATACAATGTCAAAGAAATAGGTTTTTTTTTAATCTACCCATATCGACCCCTTTCATACTAACACCCCATACCGTTATTTTTCTTGGTTTTTGATTCTTCTCAAGGTGTCAAGCTGCAATTAAACAAAAAATCATGTTAGTGTTTTCCTGCATCATAAAGGGTCTTTCTCATGACTTCCAGCTCTTTCGATCCATGTGGTCATTAGTTTTCGCCAACTTGTCCTTCTGGCTGCGTCTGGACTCCACATAGTGATTATTTTGGCCCACCCCTTATTGGGCATACGGCAGACGTAGCCAACCCAGTCCGACTTCAGCTTAACATTTTTTTTGAACCAAAGTCAAAAACTACAGCACCCCAAAATAATTATTAGAAGTGTAGTGTAATGCGGCATGGAAAGAGCGACTGTCGCAACCCAGCGCAGGGCACGCCACGATAGTGGCGATAAGACCCCTCTTTGAGGAGTGGCTAGAGAGGCGCCACGGCGCCCTCACCTACCACCTGACGCAGGTCCTCACCGGACACGGGTGTTTCGGGAGGTTCCTGCACACCATCGGGCGGGAGGAAACGCCCGGGTGTCACCACTGCGAGGGTCGCCCGGAGGACACGGTGGAGCATACGGTGGCGGTATGCCCCAATTGGGCGGAGCACCGCCGTGTTCTCGCAGAGGCGATCGGCAGCGGCGGTGACCTCTCGCGCCCGGCCCTGGTTCGAGCCATGGTCCGGGGCGAGAGGGAGTGGGAGGCAGTCACCTCCTTCTGCGAAGCAGTCATGCTAGCGAAGGAGGTGGCGGGATGGCTGAGGGAAAGGGCCTCACGTCCCAGCCGCCGCGGGAGACGCTCCGGGCGTCGGGAGCCGCGAGACGACTCCCGGCCACCGTAGGCGCGGGCCTGCGGGCGGAGAGTAATGGGTAACTCTCCGTCCGATCAGGACCAGGCCCGTGCCGGACGGCACGTACGTGTTCCACGCGCGCCTCAAAGAGATGTCAGCATTAGGAAGGGGCCCGCAAGGGCCGAAGCCTGCCGGGGCAGCGGGATTGTCCGAAAGGGTTACCGCTACCCCGGAACACAAAGGGCTAAGGAAGGAACACGGGTGGGTTTTAGTCAGTAAGAGTCTGACACTCCCTTCTGCTCCACCCAGAGCGGGAGGGGTCATTGGATGATTTCCCATCCACAAAAAAAAAAAAAAAGTGTAGTGCAATAATTATTCCTCTGATATTACATAAAAACTTTGAAAACCAATTAACTGTCCATATCCACTAACCAAACGCGTATTAAAATGACACCAACAAAAACTGAACCTAGATCGAAAACACAAACATTTTAGACAGCATAATTGGAAGTCAACGTTAAAATGACTACCGATAAGTCGAGGGGACAAAAACTATAAGGTGGTACATAACTGGGCACTTATGTGCTAATCTGAAGTTGTGCCGTAACTTAATACATACATAATAAGTGTGATTACGTAAGACGGGCGCCCGGAGCAACGGGAGCCGAGATGTGCCAATCTTTTCCTTATTGCATGGGGCTCACATGGAGGTGGTTGAGGTAATAAGTCAATTGGTGTGTGGAGATCATTGTGGGATGGTTGGGATGGATTGGTAGGGAATTTTCGAATTAGTTCTTTGTTAAGTTACGTTTTCAGTGGATTGAAGATCAAAACGTTGCTTTTAGTTACGAGCAGACTGAAGAGAATGAACGACTGATAGGACTATAGAGGATGTGAAGTCCACTCATCCTCCAAGGAACCAGACAGGTGTTGTTTTTGCTGGGCAACTGCCTGACGATTGATGTCGAGACATTGAATGTACAGGTTGAAATTGAAAACATGCGACAAATCGAAATGGGAGACTATACTCATCATTATGAACAACTTTTACTACGGGACCAAACCTGAAATCGCGAAAAAAAATCAGCTGTTACCTACATTGTGTTCGCATAACTCGTCAAAATATATGGAACAGCTGATTTTTTTTTTCGCAATTTCAATTATGGTCCCTTAGTAAAAGTTGTTCATAATGATGAGTACAATCTCCCATTTCGGTTTGTCACATGTTTCAATTTCAACCTGTATACTAGTTACTTGGTAAACTCTGCTAGCGCGATGCAGGATTTTACGTGACGTCAATATGATGCGTAGTTCGTATGTGGCGATGTAGATGTCGCTACAGTATTGCATTCTCACTAGGCAAGCAATGGTTTATAGTGAGAAATATCTGACAAGATCCACAATCCTGTCGTGAAATCATCACCTGTTGAATATCTTTAAACAAGATAAACGATTAGCTGTCATTCGTAGATATTTGGCAGACGTTACTGTTCGTCAGAAGCACGAAAGCCTGACAACAAGTCATAACAAGGAGTATCATGATACCTGTGCTGTGGAGGTCAGACAGGCAGTCGCTCCATATAAAATCCTGGGATTCAACTGCATCCGGTTAGACTGGAACAACATAGTTGATGTCGATGATGTTGCCCTTTATTTTATGTGTCATGTATTGCGTACATCTTTTGTTGGAGACCCTAAATCAATTATTAAATAGTTGGGAAAAAGCTAGGCAAAATAATGATGATAAACGACTGGTCTTGTGATTTTGATCACAACGGCTAACACGAAATTGCTAGTAGAAACTTGTTCTGCCGTAAGCCGCGGGACAGAATACTGATCACACGAACAATTTTCAATTAAAAACACTTGCTTAGAACCTATACCACCCGCATGTAAACCTGCATATACATCAGCGAGTACGCAATATACTATTAAACGGAGTCAACGCACCCGTGTATGTAGGTATGTGGCTTGTAATAACAACGGACTACTGTTCACCCGTACAACCGGCTAACCGCGCGACAACTCGCCGGGAAACCGACAGAGATGATAATACCATTTAATAAGTCTTCTGGGTGTTATATGGAGATGATAATACCGTTGACGCTTTTGTTTATAGAGTTGATGACACCACTTGATCTTGTTGATGATATTTGTCAGTGCTAGTCGATAAATCGAAAGAGATGATAATTCCTGAGTATCCAAAATATTTTATAGAATGAATTACTTTCATCTACAAATATACAACAGCAACGGGTTTATCGAGCAAAACTCAAGTAGCTCATACTTATGCGTGTCAAAGTTTTTGTTGTTGCTTAAAATCTATTCATCCAGCAGGTTCTTGCAGACTTTCAGCGAATGTCACAAACAACTACCAGACAATACTCGCTTGATGTATTATATTATATTTGTCCTTACGTTAAATGGTGGGGGTTCCGCCAATCTTCTTCAGGATAACCTCCATAATGTGGTCATCAAAGAAGATGTTAGATATCCTCTATAGCCAATGACCACTCGTCTATCTTCAGTTTTAGTACATTAGGAAGGAATAAATATAAAAGAGGAGCCGTTAATTAAATAATAATAGTTATTACTTCCCTTGGGAGTCTTTCGCGAATGAACTAAAGTTATTGGAGCTGAATGTAAACAATAAACAATGTTCAATTAGAAAGTCATTATGACTTGCTGAATAAGGTTCTTTCAAAGGCCATTACAATAAAATGTCTTTACGTGGCCGCCGATTTACAATTTATTTTAGAAGACAGAAACAGAAGTAGGTAGTACCTATATATTTTTTTCTTTTTAACCGACTTCAAAAAAGGGAGGAGGTTATCAGTTCGGTTGAATATATATTTTTTTATGTTTGTTACCTCAGAACTCCGTTGTTTATAAGCCGATTTGCAAAATTATGTTTTTATTTGAAAGGATATACCTACTTTTAGATTGGTCCTATCAGACATTTTATCAAAATCTGTTCAGTAGTTTGGTTTTGAACTACTGGTAAAGATTCAAGTAAACGAAATTGTTTTTTTAAGTATGTTACGCGACGTCTCCGGCAATTGTAAATGGATTTCAAAAATATTTTTTTAATGGATAGGGTATGCCTCAGGGGTGGCCCCACATATTTTTTTATTAACTTTGCTTGGGAAGTTTTTGAGTTAAGCATCAATAATACGCATTTTTGCCACTTAGTTTATATTGATGATGTTATAATAACTTCCTGTCACTGATATTTACAAAAATAATTTCGGAAGTCGGTGGCAAACACGAAAATGTGAACCCAAAGACACCGACTTCCGAAATTAAAGTTATTTTTCACTTTGCAGTTTTTTTTTGGAAGTCGGTTGATTTTATTTTTTTTGTAAAAAAAAATTTCTTGTCTAACTACGAGTATATGAGGGATTATTATTATTATCATTATTATTATTAGGGATTATTTATATTGGCTCAAGATAGACTTTAATGGAAAACGAAAATGGAGGCCTTTTGCAGTGGGACTATACAGGCTGATTATTATTATTATTATCGTCAAACTAAGCTGCTGTTCTGTGTTTAAGTAATTTATTTATTTGCCTATTTGCTTATGGATTCTGCAGATAATCCCTTTGTTGTGTGTGAGTCGTAAGTACACACTCACTCGCCATCATAATCGGGCTATAATGTTCCCACTGCTGAGACACAGGTCATCGGTTTCATCAGTAAGCCACGACGGTGGCTACTTAACCGATCCCGAACACAAAATGGAAATAAGAATGGAACCCCAAAACAGTGTCGTTGATTTTTTCGCAGGAAAATAAATAAAATTGAATTGTTTATTTGTAATATCAAAATAACAGCTTTTACTAAATACATATGAAAGCATGTATATATAAGGTACTTATAACAAAAAACATTATTTTAAATATTTGTCTGTCTACCTGTTTGTTCCAGCTAATCTCCAAAACAGCTGGACTGATTTTGACGTGACTCACTGGCAGCTAACTGGTGTTAAAAGGCGTAACTAAAGCTGCTTTTAGTTTAGAATTAGAAAGAAAATCAAAAGGTATTAGTGTCACGCGGACGAAGTCAATGGTAGCAGCAGGTAATTAAATTATAATCAGCACTGCAGGGCAAGATTTGATGCAACCGCTACAGAAATCCTTATACCTACATTTTCATTGTAACAATTATTTTGTAAATTAAGATGTGCAGGGAAACACAAGCGTACATAATAATGAACATGACATTATCGAAGATTATTTTGTACCGCTACATTAATTGCATATAGCATAATCTCCACAATGAGCTAAGAGTCAGTACTATGGAATATTGTGTTACAAGTGCAGATACATTATTGTAATTGTGTTATCTCATGAAGATGATGGCGCAATGCGGTCAGCAAGCAACAAAATAGTACGAACAGTAGTTGTAGCGTTATATCCATTTTCCAAGAAGCGAGATGGTTTTGACTACACCAATTTTTTTTTGTTAAAATTAGCAAGCACGTTGAAATTTTCATTTACCAGTAGAAAAGATTTTTACAGAATGCCATCAACAAAAAAACACAATTCACTAATAAAACACTTACATCAATAAAAGAATTTCAACTTGCGTTGAAATTTTCATTTACCAGCAAGGTAGATTTTTACAGAACGCCACCAAACAAATCCTTATCAATAAATCTGGAACACTAATTTTCGGTTTTATACCAAGGGTGATACTTAAACATATCCTCGACAATTTATCAACCCTGCTGATTCTCCAATATTTTATTTTTACCACAGAACGCCTATCAAAATTCTGCTCACGTAAAGCAGAATTTTATCACCCATTGCGCTGTTGGTCCCTTTACATGACACGCTCACAACATAGGTAACAAAAGCTGGAGCACTCGTTACAAGTAATAGCTGATTGTCTAAACCACGTGATAATCTAAGCAAGGAGGCGCCAGTCTTCCTGCTGCACTGAGTTAAAGCGGGCGACAAGTTTCAAGAGCTGTATAGAGTTGTGAACACCATGAAAAAAAATATTACATTTAATTTTACATTAAATATTACAGAAAGACCTATCAAAAAATATTACATTTTTCGATAGGTTTTTCTGTTGTTGATTCTGAAAGTTAACATGAGGTTTCCTTTTACTAAAATTAGCTGGATGACGAGATAAGTTTTGCCAGAGTGAGATAATTATATATTTTTTTAACATTTTTTTTAATGACCATCACATGTATTGCTTGCATGATACAGGCTGTATCATGCAAGGAATTAAAATGATAGTCTAAACAACGCGATAATTATAAGTAAGGAAGCGCCAGTCTTCGCGCTGCACTGAGTTATAGCGGGTGACATGTTTAGATGCAACTACATAGAGTTGGTAATACCCACAGAAACAGTAAGCATTTTATAATGAATTGTGTTTTTTTTTTCGTTTCTTGAAAGTTCTTTTTAGGTTGAATTTAGTAGTTTAGGTTTGCATCAACAGACTATGGCTGGATCATAAAATTAGCGAATGTGGAAAATAGTTTTACCACGAGTCTTTCGCAACTTAGAAACGCACTTTAGGTAGGTAATTAGCTATAATCAAACAATTAAGTACCTAAGTATAAGATAATGTTTATTTGCCAAAAACATTGCTTATATTTTTCTTATAGTCTGCATTAATAGCTCGGTTTACATTTAAAAAAAAAAAAACAAAAAAAATTAATATCTTTGTCCAATACTTATTAAAAAAGACGCAATAGGGCATTTTTTTAAACTGGATGATATCAAGAAAGTAAATGTGAAAAATCCTAACTAACCCAGTGTTTAATTACATTTAATACCATAATTTTCCCATTGCATATAAAAAAAAATTACAAACTTGTCAATTAATTAATATCCTATCAATTTATACGAATTCGTTAATAATGACAAATACCCACTAACCCACGTAGGCATTAAAAATGTCATTCACGCAAACAACTGCTAAAAAACAAAGCCACAGTAAAAAAAAATGCAGTCCTAGAACCGCGACACCCCTCAACGCAAAGTTTAACTCTGTGATTTTCTCCCGTCCAACAGGATTGTATGGAAAATAATAAATTGCGTAACAACAGGATCCTGTATTTGTCAGTCGCGACCGGTCGCACAATAATCGCAGCTTGCGTGTACATTGTAAATTATTATGTATTACATAGAGATGTTAATACCGTGGTAATCTTTTTGTTATTTTTAGCTCATGTGAGTATAGAAATGGGTTGGGGAGAAAATTATGTAAAAGGTAGTGGAATTTATAACTTTTGATGTTCCTCATTGCATTAGCTTTTTATCTCTAATAAGTATGTAAACTGTAAAGGAAATTCAACAATTTCTTTAACGAATTCTATATAAACAAAAACAGTAAACTAATATTTCGTTAGTAAAAGTAAGCTAATACTCTCGCAACGCGCGCGCGTTGCGAGATTATGGCAATTCTAATGATATAAACTCTGCTAAATCGGAGTGAGGCATTAGTTATCTGTCATTTATGCTGCTGAACTCAGCCTATTTGGCACAGCCGTGAGGCACACAATACTATTTTAAGTTTTTTTTTTTTTTTTGTTTTTATGTGAATATTGTGTGCCTTACTTAACCTGGGTCAAATAAACTTATTTTCTTTCTTTCTTTAAACATGGGCCTGATCCTTTTTTTGTAACTGAGATCTTTCTGGACTCATCCCTAACTATGTCAATTATTATCATTTACGACGAAATAAATGAACACACAAAAAATAACCCTCATCAAAACCAACAACTCTATACAAATATCAGTTTGCAATTAGATTGTCAATAGACAAGTGTCTCTGCGACTCGTTTCATTCCGATGGTGCGGTTAAGAAACGCTAGTTACTAGTACAATCAACCGCTTCAATTGAACTGCGAAAACCACCCTTATATCGAGGACATAAATGTGATGTCTGATACCAGGGAGGTGTGGCTGCCTGTACCAGTGCTGATAGACAACTACAACGTCCACTGTACATAAGTGTGGTCAGCAATTATCAACGAGTTTTCTTGTACACTTTCTTTAATACAATTTAATAGAGGAATAGTGGTTCATGGTAATTGATTCGGGATTGTGTAACTGTTAGTTGGTAGGCTTTTAAGTTTATAGACAATATTGGTTTTCCCTGCACAGTAAATTATTGAAAATATAAACTTGAAAAGCATTTTAGCAAAGGATTTGAGAAAGTTAAACCTTTGAATGCGAATACCTACCAAGTCTTTGAAAAACCAACATCTAGTAATTATTAAAACAATACTTTCTGTCTGTTTAACTGCCCTGTTGATCTCGTAGTCGCAAGCTCGACTGCTTAAGGTGGGGTCCTGGGCTCGATTCCTGGGTCGGGCAAAGTGTTATTGAGTTTTTCCATTACAAATTTCTTAGTAACAGCTCGGAGTTTGGAAGTTGGCGGTGTGATACCCACGTGCCTCGGAAAGCACGTAAAGCCGTTGGTCTTGCGCCTGATCTCTCTCCGGTCGTGTCGGATTGCTGTCCCATCGGACTTTGAGAGTGAGGGAAGAGGGAGTGCACCTGTGTCTGCGCGCACACTTGTGCACTATAATATCTCCTGCGTACCGTGGCCAAAAATCGGTCAGGGAGGCTATTCTTACATTCTGTCAAAGCTTTTTCCAAGTGATTAGGGGATGTTTTATAAGGTACTGCGATATTGCTTCAGCAAGAACACGCAATGGGCCCGTGTGTCTACCATACGGGCCCATTGCGTGTTCTTGCTGTTGTGTTGCTTGCTGCTTGTTTCTCTCGCTCTCCAAGAGAGAAGGCCTGTGTCTCAGCAGAGGGAACATTATACGCTGATTACCGCAGTACCTTAAAAAACGTACGTACGTTACGTATACATGTCCTACATACATTATAGTTTTGCCACCTAATATTTTACGAATAAGTAGAAGTATACACAATAGTCCAATGTATCTTAATTGGACTATTGTCGACCTTTGTCTTTGCACGTGGTGTGCGATTGCTAGTATGCTATTCGTCCTACTCTGGTACGAATACTATCTTACAAGACACAATATTCGTCAAAATTAAACACTCGTTCGATATAATAAACAAATAAAAGGTAGCACAAACAGGCCACACTGGTGTAATCTCAGTAATACGCCGTGATTGCCGGACGCGCGTGATACAGCTGACCATCACCGACCATTGCCGACCATCGCCGGCCATTGTCTACGCACACCACCTGTCTATGATTGCATGTTTGAACCCTCTATCGTCGTACGCGACTGAATTACGCGTGAATCGATAGTGGGCGAAAGATTTGTGTGGATCGGATTAAAATTAAATGCTGAGAGAGAAAAAAAATAAAGAAAATTTGTTTATTCGCTTGAGAACGCCTTGAATGATTTGGCTCTTTATAGTCTGAATTAGGTTTTTATGAAAAAAAAAAAATAGAAAAATTTACCGTTAATTTTTCAGTGACTGAACGGTCGTTTTTTCTAAGGGATTTTTGTATTGAAATCTGTACAGGATAAAGTCTGTCGGGTCAACCAGTGCTAAGTATATAAAGTCTACTGAGACGTAAACTATTTGGCAATAGATATAAATAATGCTTCGATGTTAATAAAATTACATAAATAAAATATAAGAGTTATTTAAGTTTTGTTTGTGCAGGTACCATATTTTATAACCAAGCAACTTTTAGGCTATCGTTTTTTTTTAAATGCTGAATCGCTATTTCATGAAAATGAAAGGAAAGTGACAGACTATAGTGTAGCTATGAAAAATTGGAAAAGGGCACGTGAATAGCATGATCAGCCTATACTGTACTGTGCCATTGCTTGTACACAAGCCTACTCTCTGTGAGAGGGAGTGAGCCATGATCCACCACGCGGGCCCAGTGCGTGTTAGTGGATGTCACATATCTTCGAATTTTTGGTTCTAGGACATGCCGGTTTCCTCACGATGTTTTCCTTCACCGTTTTGAAAGGAGTGGTGGCACGTGAACGATAAACGTGATTCAATAAAGTTAATTTCGAAAATAGGCTCTTTATATTTTAGTTGAAAAGTTATATCCATACAAATCATAGAACTTAGAAAGCGATCATTAGTTCGTCATAGCTCCGCCGGCGGCGCTTCAATATTATGGTGTATTCAAACCTATCGTTTGAACAATGAATTGTAGATCTGTTATTTTGCTCTATTTCTCATGTTATGTCTATAATGCTCTGATTTTGTGTACAGACGGCGCCGGGTACCTATCTTGTGGTGTTGGAATTTTGTTCTATGAAAGTACGATAAAGTAGAGGTTTTCTGTATGACTTTATGTATACTTACTGATTTTTTAAAGACTAATTCTGAATCTATGGTTTGTCTGTTTTGTAAATGAAATGAAATAGGAATCAAATCAAAATCTTTTATTTGCATAAAATGTGGTAGGCACAAAAGATTATACAAAAAATTTCAGTGCAAAGACACATTCCGCCGTGTAATGATAGCATACAGGCGTTACGTTAACGTTAGAAGTTTTGACAGAATAAGAAAAAACGCATAACAGTAGATACAAAAACGCATAATTATGTCACTTATAGCTTTGACGTGGGCCCCGCCCCTGTTCGGACTCCTTGCGTTTCGTCCATTTTATCCACAATTTTACAAAGAAACCCATATTAAAAATGTGACTGTTTTGTAAACCAGAAGTTTTCAGATCAGTCAACGTGTATAAAAGAATGTCCGATTCAAAACATAGTCCTTTTACGATTCAAATAAGCCAGGTCCAACCACACTTTAAAATCAATCTTTACACAAAAGTAAATATATCCCAGTTTATAAAGAGTCTCATCTCCCTTCTATACATATGCAAATAGCCGTCATTGCTCACTAAATCGATTTCATTCGGTCATCCATTCGGTCTTTCGGTCATCAATCACTGAAGAAGATTGAACGGGTATCTTCAGCGGGTTACTCAAAATATTTTATCTAAGGTTTTTACAAAGTTATTCTATTTAAAGTTGGAAATGTAGATAGTCTGTTACAAAAATGTACCTACTGACATAATATTATATAATTTATTTAGCATACCTACACTCTGTCACTCTGATTATTCGTTTTTTGACAGATGGAACTTCAAAGGTAAAGAAAGGTCTTGTAGTACATGAGAGTCTTACACAGTATGCATTATCTTCTAATATATAAAATTCTCGTGTCACAGTGTTAGTTACCATACTCCTACGAAACGGCTGGACCGATTTGTATGAAATTTTGTGTGCATATCGGGTAGGTCTGAGAATCGGCTACTACCTATTTTTTTTTTTTTTCAAAACGACGTTTGCGGGGTCAGCTAGTTAGGTATAATATAATATAGGAGAGCAGTAATTCAGCCAATATTTCGTTGTACCTACACCATTCACCGAGTAATCTCTATTCACGAGAGAGAGATTTATGAACTATTAGGAATTTCCATAAAAAACTAACCACGTGTAACTGCCCTTTTCTTTCTATCTAAGAATGAAAGAAACAATACTTGACCGAACCGCACCTGAGAACTTCTACTAACGGTACTGAAACAAAATCAAGTTTGGGGAGAAAATGCGTCACATCCATATTTGTTTTTCAGAGAGATCTAATTTTCTATCTCCGCTGTGGATACGCTAAATCAACCAACTCTTCAACAAACAATACGAAAAAAAAAACAATACGAAAAGTACAATTGATTAATGGGTATGCAACGGTTGCCTAATCTTTAATTCCTACCTTACCGACTGATCTGAAGATATCGGTCGGTTCAAAGATTTTTTAAAGAACAAGCAGAGTAGTTTGGGGTAAGTTCAGTGCTGGGATAATACGGTACGAATCAAATTTTGCGCCATTTTAATCTGCCTCGACCGTCACGGTGTCGGGGCTGAATAAAATATTGCCAGAGCCTGGAATTTGGCTTATAGTCGTTTCGCATGAATTTACTCGCCCGTAACGGGCGAATCGTTACTTTTGAATAACATTATTTTTTTCTATAGGCGACTCGAAAGAAGTTCATTTATTTGTGGGCGAGTCGACAACTCTAGAAATATTTACTAGGCAATTGACACATTTTGAATTTTATGCAATGAAGTTAAGAAAAAAAGACACTACCGTACACAGAGTTAAATACTATAAAACGTGTACTTTTTTCTAGTGATGATTCGCCCGTTTCAGGCGAGTAAATTCGTGCGAATCGACTAATAAGCCGGGAATTTTAATCTTAATCTTATCCCGACGCCAAACTTACGCCAACATACCTTATCTATTACGAAACGCTACAATTCAATACTACGATTCATTTGATGATACAGCAAACTACAGCTGTCCCAAAAACAGGGTTTTCGAAACTATACAGGGTGTCCCGTAATTAATGGATAACCTCTTAAGGAGTCATTGTACTTATCATTATAAACAACTTTTACTACGGGACCAAACATGAAATCGCGAATAAAAATCATCTGTTCTATTCGCATGACTCGTCAAAATGTAGGAAACAGCTGATTCTTTTTTCGCAATTTCAGGTTTGGTCTCATAGTAATAGTTGTTTATAATGATAAGTATAATGACCCCTCAAGAGGGGTCATTATTCATTAATTACGGGACACCTGTATAGTATTTTCTCATGAGACGATCTTACGCTAAAGCTATCTCCGCGCTGCGTAAATGCGTGCTTAAATTCTAACATTTCTACAAAATAAAACTTCTATGTTCTTCTTTTATCCAAGATCAAATCGTTAAGTATTTTTAGAACATAACGCTTTTTATCTTTATCAGATATTTACAATGCCATTCTTTGAAATAAAATCAACTTTACAGGTTATTTAAATTAGGCATTTTGTTCTATAAAACGTCTTAGAAATATGCAATACAAATCGTATAAACGCGAGACAATAAAATGTTAATTTTTATCACAACTTTTTAGGGTTCCGTAACTAAAGGGTGCTAACGGGACCCTATTATTAAAGCTCCGTTGTCCGTCTCAGGGGACGGACGGGTTTAAACCATAATAAGTAAACATTTTCACAACGCGTGTTAGCACACGCGTTTAAATTATCATTTAGTGGTCAGGGTAGCCCCTGACCACTAAATGATAAATTATTTTGTTTCTGTAAGTCGGTTTGTACAAACACTTTTAAAGGTCAATCATATTTTAAAAACTAGATACGGTCGGCATTTCCTATCTGATTACTATGGGAAGAAAGGCCGAAACAAATACAGACGATCTTGGTCAGATCATGTAGATTGGTGTCCGACATGACCTTTTGAAGGAAGGCCCAGTACATTGAGTGGGCCTGTCCAGGCAACGCAAGCATTTTTTAGTAATCATGCAGTTCAACTCATAACATAAGGAGCTCAAGTGGCTTTAACATAAAGACTATAAAAAAAAAACAATAAAGTTAAAAATTAAAGGGACACGCCGAAAATGCCGAAAGATATGAAGTATTAAATATTGTACGGTGGTACGGAACCATTCGTGTGCGAGTCCCACTCGTTCTCGACTTTTTTATATTTTACTATTACCGAGTATTCAATTAGGTTTATGTTCGCAGCTCTTCAATCTTACTATAGTAAACATCTTGGATCAACGATAGGGGTTTATTAAGCCTCAAAATAAACCTAAATTAAGCCTTCAAACTATCACCACTGCGAGGAACGCCCGGAGGACACGGTGGAGCATACGGTGGCGGTATGCCCCAATTGGGCGGAGCACCGCCGTGTTCTCGCAGAGGCGATCGGCAGCGGCGGTGACCTCTCGCGCCCGGCCCTGGTTCAAGCCATGGTACGGGGCGAGAGGGAGTGGGAGGCAGTCACCTCCTTCTGCGAAGCAGTCATGCTAGCGAAGGAGGTGGCGGGACGGTTGAGGGAGAGGGCCTCACGTCCCAGCCGCCGCGGGAGACGCCCCGGGCGTCGGGAGCCGCGTGACGACTCCCGGCCACCGTAGGCGCGGGCCTGCGGGCGGAGAGTAATGGGTAACCCTCCGTCCGATCAGGACCAGGCCCGTGCCGGACGGCGCGTACGTGTTCCACGCGCGTCTCAAAGAGATGTCAGCATTACGGAAGGGGCCCGTAAGGGCCGAAGCCTGACGGGGCAGCGGGATTGTCCGAAAGGGTTACCGCTACCCAGGAACACAAAGGGCTAAGGAAGGAACACGGGTGGGTTTTAGTCAGTAAGAGTCTGACACTCCCTTCTGCTCCACCCAGAGCGGGAGGGGTCATGCGATGATTTCCATTAATAAAATTAAAAAAAAGCCTTCAAAATAATTTCTACCCACGGATTTGCTAGTGAAGAAAAAAAATCGATTTGTTATCCCTTTTATCAATGTCATTAAAAATAAAGGGTGGCAGACTGTATGTTCTATGTTATGGGTTTGGTTTCCGCACTTAGTCCTTCAAATGGACCATTGTGCGTGGGTGGCAGGACTGTTCGGTTCAGGGGGGGGGGGGGTCTAAATCCCCTGAATTGAAATTATAATATATAATTAAATTATAATATTTAATTATATTATTATTATCACCTTTATTAAAAAAAAACAAAGACTTAGCTGTGCCATACATTTTGACCCCGTGCACCGCACTGCAAATATTGCACTTTTCTATAAAACAGCAGATTTTATTTTTAATAACCGAAAAAAATGTATAACTAGGGGCCTAGAATCATGGTTCAGTTTTCGTGTTCATGTTACTGCAACCCTGTCTAGGAAATCTGACCAGTCATAAAAAAAAATAAACAACAAGACAAATAAATGGCTTATATTCATGAAAATTGATTTTATAAACAAGCAGATCTGTAAGTAAACTTTTTACATCTCATCTTTTTTATTGTACACCCTTGAATTTTCCCAAACATCTCATCACTGTATATTTTGATACAACACACTCAAACGGTTTATATTATAATATATGCAAAGATTGAGTTTATAACCATTCCTAGAACCGTAATGAGTATCATCTGATTACTTAGATATTTACCTCGATAACAATCTTTTGCCCAAACTTATAAGAGCCAAATAAAAAGTTATGACCCCCAATAAGCGATATAATAGTTTTTAAATTTATGCTAATCGTATGCACCTGCTGCATACCGTCACAAGTAGGCCTAGCACAAACGTGCGGAGTAAACGGACTGACGCCAGCATAGCAAGCTACCCAAAACTGTCAAATATTCCCAATCAACTTTGAAGCTTATAATTTAGCGATAAAGTTGAAAATCTATTAAAGAAATTTGACAGATTGTAGTAGCTTGATGTACTGGCGTCTATACAAGGATGTGTTGGCGAGTGGCCAAAATCGGAACTAACATCGCCATCTTATTTTTTCAATAGGTACATTTCACAAACACTTTGCAAAAATGTATACCCGAAGCGCCCCCCTGTCAACGTCATTCGAACGCCAAAATATTTGTCACTATACTCGTTTTGCACTTAGTCATAAGGCTTTATCCCTTACTAGCTTTTGCGCGCGACTTCGTTCACGTGAAATTTCGGCCCCTGACGCGATGCATCCCATCGTCCGCCCACGCTATTATTCTTTTTTCGGTTTGCGTTCTTTTTGACTATATTTGTGTTTGCTCGGCTCCTAAGTGTTCTACCGTGATGTTAAATAACCTTTAATCTTCATGAAGAATTTGGCTATCAAATGCAAATAGATTTTTTCATTTCCGATTGGTAGTTCGAGAGATTAGCGCGATCAAACAAACAAACTCTTAAGCATTATTATTCGTATTAATTAGTATAGATATACGTACTTATTGTGCTTATCGAAAAAAATTTAACCAAAATGCTTAAGGATAAATTTCTTATTTTAAATTCAAGAAACGTTCGATTTTACGTTAAGTTTACGTCGCACGTTCGGATTAGGGTCTAAGTAAGACTTTCCCTCGCGTGAAAACTCACAAAATGACATTAGGTAAGTAATATTAAACGTAAATGTTTAACAGTTAAAAGTTATTCGAGAATTCTTTCGGACTATACTGTACCAGGTTTTTAGTAAGAATACAAGGTGATAGGTATATGATACCCATATATTTTGGAGAAACATTTGTAGAAGTCCATTATATGAATAGATTAATGTTGAACTAAGTGCTATTAAAGGTGTAAAGGTACCCATAATTTAAAAGCTGTACAATAATATAAACGACTGTATTGCTGAATAAAATTAAAGAAAGAGAGAAAAGAACTTGGTAGTTAGTATCTTATTCAGTATGCAGTTAGCAAGCTTTTAGTTGCACAGTATATTTGTTTATTTGACAGAGAAAACAATTAAATAATTGGCGGGGTGGGCGCGGTGCGGCGTACTCAAACATAAGAACTTCATTTGAGTGTCCATAGTGGACACGCGGGTGCGGTGAGAGCGCGGGCAGCCCAGAGCGGGCTGCTAGGCGCGTGGAGCGCGCGGGAAACCCACTCCATAGCTCGCTCATACAAGAGGCCGTATAGTGAGTGCGCAGGCGGCCATCACGGAGACCGGGATTCTCAAACTAGTTTGAGCTTTTTTCTAGTAAAAATAAGCCTTCTTCATTCATATTATATTTTGATAAACACTGGACACGGCAACACGCAGAACGCAGCCGGAGTCGACTGCGGACAGGCAGATCGCGTGCGATCCCGCACCCGCGCCGCTCCCCGCCCCGCGCTGCCAGTCTGGCCAAGCACACAGTAGTATTACACGTCGTCACTCGTTAGCGTTACATTATGCATGTTGCGTAAGGTTACTCTGAGGTGACAATAGGTTAACAATCAACATTAAGAGAACCCCCCGGAGTCCTTCATTTGACTATCTCAAGTTTTTTTAACCAACTATCTAACATTAGCTTATACGACCATCGAATTTGCATCAGAATCGTTTCCAATTTAACCAAATTCTCATACATACTTCTAAATTGCGTCTATAATTAATCTTACACAGAACTTAATCTAATCAGTTGATTTGAAAGTACCGTTTTAAAAAATTCTTTGAGTTCTTGTATATGTTTAACGTTCTTGAATTGTTCATGACAATATTTTTCAAATTGTGTTTTGCTTTCTATGTAATTATCATTTAAATTAAGAGCATTAATTCGAGTTAATCTAGTGCAGCACTGACCATTGCTGGTTTTTTTCGAGAAGTCCGAAGACTATTCGAATAAAAGAGAGTGTGGATTAAAGCATCGATGCTACAGATCGATACAAAGGTGTCTTAAAGACATTCAGATTTAAATTTAGATAAAAAATGTTAAGATTGAATCACTGTTGGGTAACAGATAAAAGATTAGATTTCAAGGTAGCCAGGTGTTGATATAATAATGAATTTTATACAAAATGACCTTTCTTTTTCTTATTGACTTTTTAACAGCGTAATTCTTTCGGGGAGTTTATTTTGTCTGCATTTGTTACCGATATGAAGTCGGTATACAGATCTTGATTCTGAAATTCGATATTAATTGTGTCTTTGCTACTTTGGAGGCTTTTACGATTCGAGTTTAAAGTCGAGTGATCCTTGTTCAGATCTGTGTATTTTAGTAAGTTTGAACTTTACGGTTTGTAATGAGCTTTCAATTTGAATAGATTTTAAATTCGACTACGGGAAGCGCTCATGAAGTTTTTATCTATATCTCGCTTTATCTTTTTTTGCGTTTTATCTTCACGTGAACCGGCTCTATTTTGGTAATTATAAGTGTGATTTATATTAATTTATATATCCAGCTTATATTTCCCAACAATTTAAGAAAATAACAAAAAAATGTTTTTTGGTGATAAAAAATAATAACAAATAGAAAATAACCCATTCAAGCTTCTTGAGCCCAAAACAAAATACTTACCTTCTGAATATTTTGTTAAAAAAAATTGAAGTGTCAGTTTGTAATGTCAAAATAACAGCTTTTACTAAATATGTTTAATGACATAATACGGAACTTATAACAAAAAGCAATTTTAAAAAAACTGGTTGTCTATCTGTTTGTGCCGGCTAATCTCCGAAACAGCAGGACCAATTTTGGTGAAATTTCGTATAGGGATACTTTGAACCCTGGAGAAGAACATAGGCATTTTTATTTACTTACCACACGAGCAAACTTGCAGATGGAAGCTAGTCTATAAAAAATACAGCCCATTCCCAAATTCGGTCCCATAAGAAACAAGCCTTTCGCCACTCAATAGAACACTGACTATCATCAGAAGGTTAATTCTCGTAATTTAAAACGTTCAAAATCTAGTCGCAGTCTCATCTCGGCGATAAACAATTGTCAGAAACTTGTCAAAAATGTTGAGAAAACAGAGGTATTTTTGACAGATTGAGTTCTAAAAATTACGATAATTGCCCCCCAGCGATAACTGAGTTGTGATAATCTGCAGCCCTACTTAGAATTTTATAACCAAACTCAATCAAGGATTGAAACCAGGAACTCAACTATACCTACTGCTGATTCAATGCGAAGCTCGTTAGCACTAGGTCAGAGAACAATAAGGCGATTGTTACCAGGGCTTATTACATAAACGGATATATTCGTACCACGCCACAATAAATTCTCGTCGACGACAATCAATCGGCGGCCCTCCTAGATAATGTACCAGGAAAAGGCCATCTAGCTAACAATGGATATTTGCAATTATAATATAAACGTTATTGTACTACATAGAAGTACTTGATGCATCGCATTAAAGCCCATCTAACGGAGATGCTTTGACATAGCGCTTTATGGAAACATCGCAATAAACTTAAAACAAACTTACCATCTACATCTGATAAAACCCTTTCACAAGATCTGACAGCCTTATTTACAAAGACACAAGACGCAATTTTAATAAAAAATGTATTACGGAAACGCAAATGTAAGTTTGTCAGCAAATCCGAACAGTGCCACCCGTAGACACCCTTTGTCCATTCCTTGATTGAATATCGAATGCATAATCGTAAACTTGAATCGATTCTTGCGAATACGAAGAATCGATATTGAAATCGGCAAGCACTAAGGCTTTGTATGAATAAACGCACTTAGTGTGAGGAATAGGAAATCATAAAAGCATAGTGCTGTTCTACATACAATATTAAATCGAATTGGAGTTAATGCACCGATTATGCTTTGTGTAAGTATTAAAGTTCTTTTATATTTTTCCTTTAAGCCGCGATGGTATTCAGCAGCTCGCGTTCTGTAATTAGATTTAGCCTCTATGATTCTTTCATAATGTGACTTGGTTCTCTTTTCAGTAGCATTTCAAAGCTAGATTATTGAAATAAAAATAATCTCACATTCACAGCTCTTATATCATTCGCAACCATAAATTTTAAAGCTATGAAACTGGATAAAATTTCACAAACTGTTGCACGTAGCGCCATCTATGAATTTGAGCGGGAACTACAGAGATCTGTTGGTTACACCCGAATAGGGTTGTTACTACCCTCGCACTGACACTGCTCCTTGGTTCGAACGTAAAAAAACATGTTCTGCCTCTGATCACCATAACTACACGAAATAAATCTACTACACGAAAGACTTCTACTTTTACGCGATCCGGAAAAAAAAGCACCGATAATTTAAATAATAAAACCTATCTGCTTCAAATTACAATTTTCAATTTTAAAAGCAAGTCTTTGTATTTCTCAAGGATCTAAATCGCTCGGGTTACCATATCACACGGCGAGTATTTCCAAGGAATATTGGTACAAATTATGCGACTGCGGATTCTTTCACTTGAGATAATGTATTCGATTCCGGACCGAGTCGATGGCATCGTTCACGCGAGCTTCGAATGTTAGGCGACGTTTTATCCGATACTACGGAAACTCGATTAAAAATCGAATAGGAATCGATTTGTTGTTCTGTGTCCAATTCTTGTTTGTTATGCATTCGAATTTGGTTTGAAATTGGAATCATAAATTAGGGTTGAGTAGAGACAAAAGTTCATCATAGAATAATATTTCATGTTACTTTTTAATAACTAATTCAAATAAATTATTTGTAAGGTCAATACATTAACTTTTACCAGCATTAAATTATATTTAAAAGGTTCACTTATAACCGTTCTATTTGCATAACCTTTTACTTTTTACACCATAAAAATTCTAGCAATCACAAACAGCCTTGTCAGTATAAGTATAATATAAGATTAGTTTTATGTGTGTTTTCATTTCGCCGTAATGGCGAGTTGCCACCCTGATGGTGTAATGTTATAGGTCTATCGAGCATTTGAAACAAACGTTGGTAATATTTTTGAATAGCTATTGTAAATCTCCGCATCCAGTCCATCCTAGCCACCGTCTTAGACCTGAATTCCTCTTATGCTGACGTCGGTCGCGTACCGTCGAACACGCGTACCAAGTCGCTGACGATAAATGGACGTAGGTATTTACTGTAGCACCGACGACGGTCAGCGAGCGCGAGTATAAATCGGTACGCGACTGGCATCCGCGACCGAAGTCGGCGTCCCACGCTACGCGGCCGTATTAGGCGGAGGACAGGGTGCTGTGGCGCAGCCTGAGAAAGGCCTATGGCCAGCAGTGGATTGAGAATCTATAATCCTTCATCTCATCATCTACCTAGCCTTTTCCCAATTATGTTGGGGTCGGCTTCCAGTCTAACTGAATGCAGCTGAATACCAGTATTTTACATAGAGCGACTCCCTATCTGACCTCCACAACCCAGTTACTGGGTAATACGATACCACTTGGTAAGGCTGGTGGTCAGACTTTCGGGCTTCTAACTACCCGTAACGACTGTCAAAGATCTACGAATGACAGCCGGGACCAACGGCTTAACGTGCTTTCCGAGGCACGGAGGGGTCGTCTCGGTATGTAGAGATGGTCACTCATCCACAGACTAACCGCAGAAAGCGTGGTTTAACCTGATCAATCGACCTGTGTGGCTGTTATTATTTAGCCACGAGCCCCTCTCTATAATATTTTATTTGTCGTTCCCCATTTTCAAAATTAGACTTATTGCGTACAACAGCGTGGCGTATTTTCTATTTACCTCCATGGGGATAAGGCTATTTATATACAAAGGTTATAGCATAACATAACATCACGCTCATCGGTAAACCTTTAGTAGACCGATGCCAGTTATGTTTAAGTCCTAAGTAGGTAATAGGGGCGAGCGTATTGCCAACACCCGGGCATAAATCCAGTCCCCGGGCTACTATTGGAATAATCGAAACGGAAAAACTCTTTTCCCGACACGGCAATCGAATCCAAGACCTCATGCTCCGCAGCAGTGCTCTCGATCACTAGACCATCGAAGCAGTCGATTGCGAATGGTATATCTGTGTTTATAAAATTAGAGCAAAAACTTGTAGGTAATATATCCAATCGAGAACCAACAGTACCATTAACAGATGTAAGCTCGATATTCGGTGCATTTGCGAGATCATATCGATACACGACGGCGAATATTTTGCGCTTTGAACGAAGACTGTCACTAGCAGACAACGTTACGATAAAATACCGATTTTTGTAACAAAACACCGAACTTTCCGAAATTATTCCATTGCTTACATAACTGGAGTGGAGCTTTGCTTTTTGTTGTACAGTTTCTAGATATTTGTTTTAGTGATTGTTCGTAAAAGTAAGGGTTATTTTGGGTCGCATTTTCGTTAGGAATTTCGGGTTAAATTGCTCTGTGAACTTCGAACATAATGCTTTAGTTTTACAACCAGAAAAACTGTTTGTTGTTCAAGTGTTTGTTCCAGCAAGCAATCTACCTATAGTCAGTAGTAGTCATCAGGGATATGTGATGCAGGGGATTCAGCTACTAAGGGCTGACATTGAAGCTGAACGCGATCAGCACATCTAAACTGCGTTCAAGAGCCGTCAGTGTCAATATTTCCCAACAAAGAGCGATGACACTGACAGTTCTTAATCGCGGTTTAGATGTGCGGATCGCGTTCAATTTCATGGTTGAAATTCGCCCTTAGTAAGTAGTAGCTATTCAAGGATGAGATCTACTATAATAGTAAAGGATAACTCGATTTCTTCTGGCTTTCCCTTTGCGAACTTTCGGGCTTCCATCGATTACCTACAGAAGTCATATTCATTGCATTATTGAAATATATGTAAACAGTATCTATAAAACTCTATGGGTAAGTAATACTAACGTACCCTGACTACAAAACCAGGGCTCCAGTGAAACGGAGGTGAAATTAGAACAATTAACCTACCGCCGAAGCCGCGGTGGCCACAAATAGAGCCGCCGGTGATAGTGGCTAATGACTTGTTAGTACTGCCGCCAAATACACATGCGATAAATAGGGATGTGAGGTAGTCGATAAGTGACGGGTTTTTATGTCAATGCAACTTGCTTTTCATTTTAAAAGTTATTCCTTTAAAAACCGAAGGAACCATAATTATAGTATTTATTAGTAGTACCTGGTAATCCTTTTATCAAAAGGGACGACTTATAGGTTAAAGATACAATAAATTATATAAATAGTATCCTCAGTAGTTAGGTAACGACTATAAGGTTAAAAAGCAGTGCTTTTTAATTATAAGTTAAGCTGGTAATCATTAAAATATTCATTAAATAATTCTTATTAAGTACCGTTGACACTACTGACAACATATGGGTAGGTGCATAATTTCAAAACACACTCTTTTGTACCTAACATAAGTTTTTCATTGCCTTCGTCAGAAATTAATAATTAAAATATCGATAAAAAGCCACATTAAAAGCGCAACACTGGCAAGTGAGCGACGACCGACCGCGGTCGCCACTACACCGCCATCTATAATTGGTGTGCTCCGCAGCTGATTTTTATCTACAATTATTGAGTTTTCTCGCCAATTAAATATTATCTAGCTTCCGGTGGAAGCCGCAATGTCGATATAATCATACCGTTTCTTGAAATGGTACAACCCTTAGAAGTAATAGTACCTACGTTTGTTGAATAAATGATTTAATTATAAACTCTCTATTGGTATTTTAAAGTAGATAATTTATTGTGATACCTCTTCGTTTCCGTTCTGATCTAACGTAGGTAATTGTGTATCGATGTAACTTTTTTATTGGTGCAGTCCGATAATTGTGAATAATTGGATGCGTTTATTGCTATTTCGATTAGTTAAAGGAGGCAACGAAGATAGATAGATGAGTAATGGAAAAAGTAAACGAAAGAAAATATAATTGTATGTTGTCGGCTTCTGCCTTTGCCATCATCATCAGCCTACAACAGTCCACTGCTGGACATGGAATTCTTGGCAACGCTCATACAGCTGCTACCAGCCACCCTGCGAAGATCATCGCTCCACCTAGCCTGAGGGCGTCCCTCATTACGTTTACCGATTCGCGGTCTCCACTCGAGAACACGTCTACCCCAACGGTCGTCGGTTCTACGGCTAATATGGCCGGCCCATTGCCACTTCAGCTTGGTTATTCTGTGAGCTATGTCGACAGCTTTGGTTATCTGCCTTTGTTTGCTTTTGAAGCTGTAGATAAAAATGGAGGCAACACTCTAAATAACTAATTGAAACAGACTGTGTTTTTCTAAATACGCACATAAGAACGAGACAGTGATATGTTTATTGTGTATATTCAGTGTATATACAGTGTATATTCAGAAAGAGAGCGTCCGACCACAGTCGGTTTCACTTAGGTATTTACTTATTTAGAGAGTTGCATCTACTTTATCTACAAACTTCTTGAATATGACACATCTCAAAACACAAATCAAAGACATGATGCTTCGGATAGAGACATTGCCTTCTGTTAATCATACAAATATAAGGACGCCCATTGTATGTTTTCTATTAATAATCGTATTTTTTGCTAAGTGTTTTCTGATGTAGGTACAGACGCCAGCACATCAAGCTACCCGAAACTGTCAAATTTTTTTAATCAACTTTGAACCTTATTCTTTAGGGATAAAGCTGAAAATCTATTAAATAAATTAGACAGTTTGTAGTAGCTTGATGTGCTGGCGGTGGCGTCTGTACAATAAATTTTATATAAATAAATATTCCCAAATTCTTAACATACTAACAGCAATTCAGTAAATGTTGTTCAAACACTATGCATAATCAACCTATAATGTTCCCACTGCTGGGACAGGCCTTCTCGGTGCGAAGGAGTGGGCCGTAATCCACCACGCGGGCCCAGTGAGATGCATGTCATACGCCTTCGAATTTTTGGTTCTAGGACATTCCGGGTTCCTCGCGAAGTTTTTCCTTCACCGTTTTGAGAGTTATAGTGGTGATGAAATAATTAACACAAAATAAAGCACTTGCCTGGGTTTCAACCTACGACCTATAACTCGTAATTCGGGGCTGCCACTGCTCTGCAAACACTGATCTACAAATTGCAAAAAAAGTAAGATTTGAATTTCACGGTGTACCTTATCGCATCCCCCTTAAACCTTTGGCCTAATGGCCTTCAAATTACAATCACAAAACGAGAAAGTCTATTTTGAATACAAAAACACCCCTTTAACATTAAAAGCAACACCTTCTCACATTTTATTAAGTACTTGCTATTAAATAGTAAAGTAACAGAGTCAACATTTATCTCAGATACAATCTAAACTCTACCGCGCACCCATCCGGACCCTGAACACAAATAACTACTTAAAAGGTCAACTTTCTCACTATTAACTTGTTCAGACATTGTGGCGTATTGATTAATACTGGTTACTAACTCCTTTGGTAAAGATAAGAATTTTTCTAGACAGTATGCAATGCAGATGAGTATGCAACACATTTTCATTGATCTAAGGACATTGTGTAAATTACGTTGTATTAACATTACTATAATCACAGTGGAGTCAGCGCGTCATCTCGTAACTTATTCGTTTTTAAACGTATTTAGTATGACCCAGCACTTTATTAACACCTACGGCTAAAACCGGGTGTTTCCAGAGTTAATGGACGCCCAAAGCCACACCGACATTTGAGGTGCTAGTCAAAGAGGAAACCCTCAACTTATTGCTAGCCTTGTCTTATTGACTTGACTGATTATGCCTACTATAAATTATACTTTTCACTCTCCTAAACGAAGTAGGATTTTTTTGCGAATTTCTGAAGTAGAATTTCAATATACGCGACCAACAAGGTACAGAGTTCCCATTATTTATATGATGCGTTTAGCGCGGACATTGAATAACTACATATATGCTATGGTTTGTTATAGGGCTTTCTATGGGCGTAATTGACTTTGTATACTAATTATAGCAAATACAATTAATGGCAGCAAATGTATTTATACAGGTATGTAACTAGGGTCTTGCACATGTAATGTTGCGGCTATAACAAAAGTAATACAGATGCTATTTTATGACACCCCCGCACCTTGATTTCGTAACACACTCAATCTGAATCATTTTGAAGGATTGTTAATATATTACTTCATATGTTCGAAAAAAAATCTGCTCAGAAACGTAAATAACGCAATGACTATTGTTGAACTGTCAAAATGAAACTGTAGCTACTGGTAGTGAGTTACGCAATAAACTCCGCTGTTCTTTAAGGCTGTCGGTCAATTCTGTAAAAATCTTCACGTAAAAATTTAGTTGAAGTGAGCTTGAAATTCACTGTCATCCCATATGACGCTAGGAATTGACAGATCACTTCAAACTCACTTCACCTAAGATTTCATTGTACCTAACACTTTTACAAAATAGCCCGCTGAACTTCTGAAATGAGAAGTTTGGCAAGCTAGTTAATATGGCTAATTTGTTGACTTTACATGCAAATAGAAGCCTGCACGCCATTCACCAATCAGAAGTGCTTAAGGCAGATCGGCGTCCAGCCTAAGTACTTGTATACATTTGTACAAGTTACAACCATGTGTATTATGGGCTTAAGACAGTAATGACCTTAACAGTCCAGTTCTGGAAAGTATAACACAAAGGGAAAACATGTTACATTTTATTTAAAGGTTTTTTGTTTAACTTTTTAGAACAACAGTAAAAACAGCTACTGTGAAATAAAGAGAACTACTTACAAAATATCTATATACTTTTTGGAAGACATGCTTTACTCAAAATGTACATTACAGAAAACATTCTTTACTCGTATTTGTAATAACTGAATCCATCTTGAAATTCTGCTTAAAAATAAAACAGTTTTACCGCACCGCGGCTTTACAAAGAACTTCAAAAATAAACCTGCTATTGCGCCAAAACATAAAATAAAACATCGTATTGTTCTGCTACTGAAATGATTCGTGTTCACTATCAAGTTGAATTTTATTGTGCAATTTTACTTCCTCAACCGACTTGCGCACGCACAACAAGTAGCGTCTTTTTGTTGCAAGCCGAAAAACATTTGCTTTAATCACTTTTGCAATTACTTGCAAGTCTGCAGTACTATTCTGTAAAAATCTCACCGTGAAAACTAAGGTGAAGTGAGCTGTCATTCCAGCTGATGTTATGGATTGCCCCTATTGATAGCTCACTTCACCTAGGTTATCACGGTCAGATTTTTACAGAATCGATCGGCTGTTTTTTCCGGAAGGTAAAAGGTAAAAAACACAAACCGCAGACGTAGGCAACAAAGCTGCAAAATTTAAATGGAATGGGCAGGTCACATGTGCCGCATGTCGCATTAGAATTAGGCAAAAGTAGCCACAGAGCATAAGCATAGGCAAAGCATGGGCATATTGAATTGCATAAGGCATATTGTATTGTCTAAACAATATGAACCGGCAATGCGGTGGACTCAGAAAGAGATGGCGTGATCTTTTAGAATCCTACCTGAAGGATTGGGCTCTAATTGCAAAAGAGAGAAAAAAATGGAATGATCGAAGATAGGTATTTGCCATGCAGTGGGACGCAACATGCTCATAATAAAAAAAAAATACAAACACATTGCGTAACATCAAAACAGTGACCCTATTTATTACTTGTCTGTCACTACACTAGGCACTGTTAATGATGGTCCTTTGAAATAACTTCTGCAAGTATACTTGCAGACATACAAAGGTTGGCGACAGTATTTATAACCTGTCACAATTGCAAGTAACTGTCGATGCCTGTACATACGAGCAGTCGTCACTACATAGTCGAGCAATGTTGTAGATGTACAACATGACGCGTCCGATGCATTGTTCTCAAGCCTGTTCTTTATAAATAAAGTATTATCTGCAATAATAACTTGCTCGATTGAACTGAACAATACGCTCAGCGGACGTGTGGGCGGCGGATACTATCGACCTATTGACGGGAATTATATAGAGTAATACAGCATTCTGGATTTTTGGATCCCAATGGCACGGTATTCATATTAAAACCAAAGAAGGCCAAAACTTATTTTAACGAAGACTTGCTTTATCTACCACCTACCGTCAACAATGAACTGCTACATCGTGATGGATCAACAAAGATATCCTAAAACAAAAATAAATATGATTCTTACATACTTCATCCTTTTTCTAAAGTGTTTGGGTTTTAGCAAAAATAATTCGTATGAAACATTCGATTTAAGAAACTGATCGACATCAAGCAAAATTTGGATATAATGTTCCCACTGCTGGGATACAGTCCCCCTCTCTATGACAGGGCGACATCGACATGCTAAATGTAAATTCGCCAAGAAGCAGTGATTCTCTGAGAGATAATGATTTTGCTCTAAAACAAGACATCCAGATATAACCATGAAACTATAACAAAATATCTATTCTTTCATTTTCAACAATATTAATCAAAGTTGTAGTAATAAAGTTAATTAAAAACTACCTCAACAAAAAAAAAACAAAAATGGTATCATGATCTCCATAAACATCCCATCAACGACTCTTTGTTGAGGTCCAGTCTGATTTAATTGCGTACAGCGTTAATTGGCCATTGTCCTTTAATATTGTGCCCTCGCCCTCAGTTAACTATAGCCGATTGTTTTTATGCCCCGTTGTGCCCCGTGCGCTAATGTGCAGTCGTGATGTTTGCTTACAGTTTAGATATCGATTGAGATGTTTTGGGAGGTATTGGGTTAATTATTCTTGTTAGCATTGTTTTAGACTTGGAGGTATGCGTGGTCCTTTTGGATTATTAGTCATCATTAATTATGTATTTATTATGCTAAAACAATCATATATTTGGGTTTAGCTTAAATTCCGTTGTGAACATTTTGTCCTGTTAGTGAATAGAACGAAAACTAGGTTTACCTGTCACAAAAACACGTGTATCCCATAATATCCCATAATCAGCCTATAACGTTCCCATTGCTGGGACACAGGCCTTCTTTCTGTGAGAGGGAGTGGGCCGTAATCCACCACGCGGGCCCAGTGCGGGTTGGTGAAACACGTGTATACAAAAAGATAATTAACTCAAAAATAATAAGTAAAATCAAACTATATCTATAACCACGAGCACAAAATAGCCGACATCTACACGTCATGACAGCACAGTACTGATTTCGATTTTATCGGTTTTTTTTTTTATTTTTATTTTTGAATATCAAAAGAAATCATAGAGTTTTTACCGTAAGGTTTTGTTTTTTTTTTATATGAAATCAAACTACTACCGGTTTTGACTTCTGATATTAAGGCAAATTGCAGAGATTTCTTAACCAATAGGTAGGTGACAGATTTTACATGACAGAAACTTTTTTAGGGATTTGTACCTAAAGTGTGCCAACGGGTGCTATTACTAAGCCTCCGCCATCCGTCCATCCGTCCGTCTGTCTGTCAAAAGCTGTATCTCATGAACCGTAATAGGTATAAAATTTTCAGTGTGTATTTCTACTGCCGCTATAACAACAAATAAAAATAATATAAAATTAAAAGGTCGGTTAAAAAAAAATAAAACCTCAAAAACACGGTTCTTGTATGTACAACAACCGTGTTTTTTGGGGTTTTTTGCCTTGTGGTACGGAACCCTCAGTGTCGCTAGAATTGCATTTAGCCGCTTTTTTTATGAAGTTTTGTCAGGTGCACTAAAACAATGACTCAATCATCCAACTATAACATAAGTAAATCGTCGACCATAAGAACATTATCTTTCAGCAACAAGAAAACATAATCTTCCATATCTCTAAATCTACAGATCCCCAGATTACGCACTATCCAACGCACTATTAAACAACAAGGAAAGAATTCGCTACAAAAAAAAAAACATAAATAGCTTCCAACGATGTTACAGGACAAAGGCGTTTAAGAAAACCTGCCTCCTCTGTTCTTTGAATCATACACATAATCATAATAATTAAATGTCGCAATGAGGAGCCGTGTTATCAGGCGGACGCAGAATGATGCTACTGACCACTTCACGTCATTCTCTTAAAACCACCCATACAAAAAACTCGACATACATTGCCGGCTTTAAACCATCTTGGACATTCTCCTTTCAAACGTAAAAGGTAAAGGATGTTGCCCGAATAAATTCCGTCGCCGATCAAAAGGTGCCACAGTGTAGGAAAGTGTCAGACCAAGAACCAGTTAGGCAAATTATCTGCGAGGAATCAGTGACTCCACCTGCCGTTCAGGGCTGCGTTTATTTATTTATGTTTTCTGTGTTGCAAAGTTCGCGTGATGAGACGCAATGTATTGTTGTAAATGGCTCGCATGGCAACTTTTATTTTTACTTGTTGACGGCCCTATTGAATAAACTTTGGAATGTATTAGAAATAGATGGCGGACTTATTATTTATGTGTGCTTGTGGTTGCGGGTTTGTTGCTGTAGTGTAATATTTTTTGCATTAATTAAAGAGGTTTGTCTTTTCAACAAAACTATGAATCTCTTTTCATTAGCTTCATACATACTTCAGCCTTCTATAATTCGGTAGGTACAGCCACGAGTATTCTTCAAAAGGCCCTTCCAAACATGGCCCTGCATTGTTAGACTCACCTATAACACTAATAATTAACTAATGTTTGGACTTTGAAAGAGACCATGAACTCTGAGTTTGTTTCGGTATTTCTTCTCAAGGATCAGTCAGCTAGGGAACACCGGCACCATCTAGTTTCAACAAAATATTGACGTGTAAAAGTGTCTCAAAAGATCTACTTACAGAAATAATAATTTCGTTTCATAAATACCTTACACTTGTTCAAGATTCAAGCGCAATTTTCACATAATGTTTTGATAATTATTGTGCTGCAGACATAATTTTCGAAACTATATTCAATCAGCCTATAATATTCCCACTGCTGGGACACAAGCTTCTCTCGGTTAGAGGGTACCTATTTGCTGTAATTTACCACGCCGGCCCAGCGCGGGTTGATAGATCTCACAGGTCTTCAAATTATTGTTTCATGATACATACCAATTTCCTCACGATGTGATTTCTTCGCAGTTTTGAGAGCAGTGGTTATTTATTTACGCAAAGTAAAGCGCCAGCCTGGTTTCGAACTCACGATCTACAACTTGTAAGCCGGGCTGTTACCACTGGTCCACCATTGTTCCCCATAAAACATAACCTGTGAACCCATACTATTTCGAAATAGGTCTTTTCTCAAAGTTCGTTTAACAATCTTTATATGTTTTAACACTTACTGTTATGTATTTATGCTCGTCCCTTTACAGAGATACAAGTATCAATCGCTAATGTTTAGATGTATAAAAAACTATCACACAATGTCATATTTTCATTATTTAGCACAAGCAAAGTGTATGTTGAATTTCTATTATAACTAATACAATCCCATACCAAGATGATGGCACACTTAAATATCCAAATAAAACACGAATTTTATTATAAATTTCACTCAAAAGTAACAACAAAAACACATCAAAATAACTGACAACTTATTCAACGAAATCACCACTAAACCAATACAATAAACAATGAATATTTAGACAATAATAAATAGTTTTAACTTTTAAAACCACAGACAAACCCAACAAGGCAACAAGGTATTAAGGCCATGCAACATTGAAGATTTTTCAATCAGCCACACAGCTGGGTTTCTAATTAAAAGTATAATGATCCATCCTATAATAGTATATAAAAAGTAATGTTCCCATAACCAGCATTAAAATAATGAATAATAATTCGTAATTAGTAATTGTGTAACAAAAACTATTTAGTGGAGCATATAAAGTTTGTGATTTGGAATTTCAAGCTCACATTCGTGACTAAATGTAATAAGGTTTTTGTTTTAATTTGACCTATTATTTATCGGTTATTACACAATAATACCTATTTAATTTGGAGTGGTGAACTATTCATTTAGTTATTATTGTTTAGCTTAAAAGTACTTTAAGAAGTTTTGACAAATAATGAAATAATAATAAATAAATACCGTATAATAATAATAAACACCATACAGCTTACATGAAACAACATATTAGTGAAAACTTTTATATTGTGCAACTCCAAAACGCTTAGATACACTATAACGCTAGTGCTTACATTCTCTTTGGATACAGAGCCATAATATCAACCTATGATTTGCACTGACGTTAATAAATATTACTATATTATATGTTTGGTGGGCATAGCAAAAATAACTGCAAAAAGGTTTCATCTACAGGGTTACTTTTCAATGACCAGCCAAATTTAAGGATGCGGTACAGGCCATCAAACTAAACAACTTTCTCCATGGGACCAACATCATAATCTATATATATAAAAATGAATTGCTGTTCGTTAGTCTCGCTAAAACTCGAGAACGGCTGAACGGATTTATCTTATCTTGGTCTTGAAATGTTTGTGAAGATCTAGGGAAGGTTTAAAAGGTGAGAAAAATTGAATAATTCCCGGGAAAACCCTAAAAATAACCCTTTTCTATTTCCCATACAAACGTTTTCTAAATAAAATGTAGAGTCAATTGTCTTTTATTTATCGATTGAGGCAGTACGAAGTCTGACGGGTCAGCTAGTCGCGAATAAAAATTCAGCCGTCCCATACGTTTAGGTCGAGTTATTGAAGTTTTCTATGGGACAGTTGATGAATTTTTCGCGATTACGATATTGGTCCCATGGAGAAAGTTGTTTAGTTTGATGGTCTGTACCACATCCTTAAATTTGGCTGGTCATTGGAAAGTAACCCTGAATAGTTCGGTATATTATTTTTTCCGTTGCAACTTGGGGTCATGTTTATTTAAACTCTGGTAAAATAGTACACTGGCTCCAAATCTCTCAAATACATGACGTCCGCAGTCTTATTCTAATTCCACCACAGCTTAACAGTAAAAGTAGAACCACGCACACCCATCACATATCAGAAAGAAAGAAAGAAAATACATTTATTTAGCACAGACCAAAAGACACACAGTAGGCACACCAGAGACATAGCCATCACATACAGTCACATAAAAAATATGACAAATTAAAGAAGTGTAAAGTCCGATGTTAAAATATACAGGAAAGTGTGCCTCACGGCTGCGCCAAAAAGGCCCAGTTCAGCAAAAATGCCACATAACTAGTGCCTCACGCTGGTTTTCAACTGGACCTCACCTTACCTTTCCCTCACGACATACTCGACGAGAGGTTAATTATCAATCACAATTGCTAATCAGAATCAATTTATTGATTTTCACTATCTAACATTTGTTTTCTTCGCTAAGTTAGTCGTAAATCAAATTCAATTAAAACGACTTGAATTGATTATGTAGAAAGATTAATGCACATCTATATATATATATAAAATGCTAATGTGCGTACGTAAAGACAGGATTTTCTCTATCTCCACTAACTCCAATCAACTTCCCGTTGGGTTGGTAAATACCTCTTGGTCTCCCGGTGGGAGTAAGGGAGTTTGGTCGCGGTGGGTGGAAGTGGGTGATTGTGGGTGGTGAAAATGTAGAAAAATATATATCTGCCCTCTTCTAACTCATGAGAACTTCCGGAAATGATATAAAAAACACTTAATTGTGTGCAACTGTTATAGTCGATCTGGAATGTTCTAGAAAGTTCTAAAAATTTCTGGAATGATCTAGAATGTTCTAAAACTTTCTGGAATAATCTAGATAGTTCTAAATTGTGTACAACTGTTGTAGTCGATCTGGAATGTTCTAGAAAGTTCTAAAAATTTCTGGAATGATCTAGAAATTTCTAAAATGTGTAAAACTCCTGTAATCGGTCTAGAAGATCCAGATCGAAGTAATCTACATCTGAATGTTCTAGAGTGTTCTGGTACTAGAAATTTCGATATCCGATGGTATATATGTAAACCGAAACTCAGCGACTTTTCGGCAGTTAAATCGTATTTACAGTCGAGAGAAGGTTAATCGGAGTTAAGAGTGAACAGTGGTCAAATGAATTGAAGTGAATTTGACAAGTGCAAAAGAAGGACCAGCATACTTCCAAACATTCTTATCTATACTATAATAATATTATAAAGAGGAAAGATTTGTATGTATGTTTGTAACGAATTGGCTCAAAAAGTACTGGACCGATTTTAAAAATTCTTTCACGATTTGAATGCTACATTATCACTGATTAATATAGGCTTTTTTAATTTCAAGAAAAAAAAAATGTTTAAAAAATAAATGTCCACCCGTGCGAAGCCGGGACAGGCCGCTAGTTATTCTATAATATTAGATGTTTATTCATTTATAATCTATGTATATGGTATAAGGAGATTTTTATTGGTTGATTACTGAAGATGAGCTTGCTTGTTTATGGTTAGCAAATAAGAAAAAAACTCCTTAAATCAAGTTGAATTTACTCATTCAGAAATTAGGATACATTTTCTCAGATTCTCTTTTTTAACTTAGTTTACTATCAGAGTCATATTTTTTACCAAACTTGATTAAAATATTATCGTCTACTTTGCAGATTCTAATTATGTTTTTGTTTTATCAAAAAATCACTGGCCTTATGCCGTCATGAACACATATTCCTTTTAATTTTATACTTAATTAGTTAGTCTGCGACTCAATTTCATTGAAGCATCCGTATTATGCTATTCAGATCAGTTAACTATGAACCTTGATTTCACTTTCAAAAATAAGTTGTGTTATTTACATTAAAGAGATATATCAATGTAAACAATGCAACTATCTTCTAAGTCATACAATATTAATGTTTGATATGCTGACTCTACCTACCTGTAAGTGACGTCATCAACGTTGGACAATTAACTCCGATGGATGCATCACGCGCTCTTCGGCAAATATCAGCTGATTACACTTCATTGGATACATTCATTGGATACATCCAATGAAGTGTTATCTACAGATAGAATAGCTATTTCTAATCCGCTACATTAAAACTATGTTTTGGAATAAATAAGCGTGGGTAATTGCACTTTATTTCTTCTATAGGCTCTAGTTATAACTACAGCGTAGTACCTCAGTATACAGGACGGCAGGGACCATGGATTCAGTACATGATTTTGACCTCCATGCGTTGAAATCTTTCCTCGGTTATTAAAAAAAACATTCGCCGTCCTATACATTTTGACCGAGTAAGTATATTGCACTTGGAACCCGTGGCTAAATAATAACAGCCGCACATGTCGATCGATCAGGTTAAGCTACGCATGCCGCTGTTGGTCTGTGGATGGGTGACCATCTTTACATACCGAGACCCCTCCGTGCTTCGGAAAGCACGTTAAGCCGTTGACCTCGGCTGTCATTCGTGTATCTTTGACAGTCGTTACGGTTAGTCACGGGTACGGGTTACGGGTGGTCAGAAGCCCAAAAGTCTGACAACTAGTCTTACCAAGGGGTATCGCGTTACCCAGTAACTGGGTTGTGGAGGTTAGATAGGCAGTCGCTCAATGTAAAATACTGGTATTCATCTGCATCCGGTTAAACTGAAAGCCGACTCCAACATAGATGGGAAAAGGCTAGGCAGATGTATTGCACTTTTCTATGAAACATCAAAGTTTTTCTTTGATAACCGACGAAAAATTTCAACTCAGAGAATTTCAGAATCGTGTACCGAAATCCATGATCCGGAAGCATACAATTAGATATAAATATAATAAACAACAATCGAATCAGAAATAAAGAGATGCGTATAAAAAGCAAGGTAACCGACATAGCCCGAAGGGCCCATTGCTCGCAGAACTGATAGCTGATGGAGCCTAAAGGTTCTGGAGTGGCAACCGCGTATCGGCAGACGTAGCGTTGGCAGGGGTCCAACAACGTAGACCAATGACCTGGTGAAGGCTGCAGGAATCCGATGGATGCGAGAAGCATAGAACCGGTTGAAGCGGTACTTGCGGGAGGCCTATGTCCACCAGTGAACGTCTTTCGGCTAAAATGATGACGACTGATGAGTCTCTATAGTTCTATTGTAATCTGTTATGGCTACCTTCCTATATGTATCTACTTATTCTAGCTGTTAATTATCTTATTATAATGAGCTTTATTATTCTTGGTAAATTCAAATCATAACACAAGCTCTGCAAGCTTCCTACACAAAGCATAAGTAATTTAAAAAATACAATTTGATTAGGATGGTGAAAGTAAAGTCTAGGCACTTCAAATCAAGTCGCGCCAGCCGTAAAATCGAATTGGCAAACTGGTTACCGTATTTTAGCAGACAGCCTGTCGACTGGTCAATCCGTCACTGTACAGTACAATTTATAAACTTTGAACCTGTAGTCAAATTCAATATAACTTATATACATATATGCATTTTCGTGTTGTTTAGAGCCAGTAATAGGCCACCTGGGGTCGTATTCTCTATAACACAAGGAACAGAACCGCGCGAAATGAACGCGAGGTTAGCGTGGTTGTGACATGGTTATGAAGTAAGGAATCATTGAATGGTCATAGTGAATTAAGGGGGTGGAATGACATTATAATCTTCCTATGACTGGCACCACATACACGCGGTCGTTTATGGCACCTGTATGGAGTTTAGACTTTAGACTGTATATATGAGTGACTGAGACGACGTTCTGCAAAACCCAAACTTTTTCTAAAACTCCTATAAAACCAATTAATCTGTCTACGTTTTTCCCAACTATATTGGGATCGGCTTGCAGTCTAACTGGATGCAGCTGAATACCAGTATTTTGCAAGGAGCGACTGAATATCTGACCAACACAACCCAGTAACTGGATAACATTAACCCCTTGACTACCCATAACGACTGTCATAGATCTCCGAATGAGAGCCGGGACCATAGGCTTAACATGCTCTCCAAGGCACGGAGGTGTCTTGATATGTAATGGATGGTCACCCATCAACGAACTGACTGCCTTCTTCTTCTTCGAACGGCCAGTACGACTGTTATCATTTAGCCACGAGCCTCTTACATCCATTTTTCTCAACCCCACCATAGTTAACAGCCAAATAAAATACTGTATTGCAATTTCTACGCATACCTTATTTCACTAAACATGGTTTAAGTAGGTATGCACTGGTTTAAAAAGTTTCAAAAAGTGAAATCAATATTTCTAAAACAAGAAGAAACAACAAGATAACTTGTTGGTATGTCCCATAAAATGTGCGTGCAGCACCAAAGACGATTAAGATGAGCCTTCTATCTTAACAGATAAGCAGGAAGATTGACACTGTAATGCTCCACATTTCTCTAGGCTGATACTGTCTGCGAATAACAATGAACGCTTATTATTGGCCAAAGCATCAGCATCGCCATACAACGTGGCAATGCTGCCAGCCTTTTGGGCACGTTTCCTGTTAACAGCGATGCGGACGAATTTTTTGATGCTCAAAGATTCTTTTCTTTTATTTATAAGTATGCAAGTACATATTAATAACATGTAATGTATCTAGGTATATAAAAATATACGAGTACTTCTATTCGAGATTTTTATTCATATTATTTTAAGTCTATTAGCTTATATATTATGTTAATACAAAACAATAAAAAAACGTTTATTTGGTTGGCATACATTTTAGTTTTCTCGGGTATCTTTCGGTTTCCTCATGTTTTGTATAATTTAAAACTCTGAACCCTTACTGAATTTTTAAAACTCTTAAAACTCAAAAATCTTAAAAGGGGTTATGTGTGTTACAAGATACATGGGCAGATATTTTCCTAAAGTTTTCCTTTCATGTAACAGCAATGCTCCAAACGGAAGACTATACTCTTGATTCTCATTATAATTCTTTCGGCTATACATATTAAAACACCTTTGCTTCCACGGATATCAGCAAACTAAATCGAACTTCATTACAGATTTTTTTTATTATTATCAGCCATTTCTGTCCCAGGCCATTACTGTCAAAGGCCTCCCTTAAAAATACAAATAAAAATCGTTATTAAAGTAAAAATAACATCGGTATGCGTTACTAAAACAAACACAAAGGATGCGCGGGCGCATTTGAAATGATAATAAAACGGACAAATGAAATCGCACACTTAACCGTATCTTTGTGATGCGCTCGGACAAAGTGGAGGATTAAGGGCGGGGACAGGAGTGACTCTCGAGTCCCGGGACCGGTATGCGAGAAAAACCTACATAGAAATGTATTTATTGATTCTGGGGTTAAAAAACAACGGGGTTGGATCAAAAATCTGGGAAAACCATAACTGAATTGAATAGGTACAGAAGTAATTGAACGTGAATTATATCTAATATTTTAAATTCTATAATTATTCAGTAACTTAAAGTTAAATCTGTAGTTGCAGTACCTATTCAATGCATTTGGTTTGACTTACTATGGCTTACTCCAAATTACATATAGGTAGGTACCTATAACGAGGTCTAAAGAATACAGCCTAAAAATTAAAAGGCGGTCAAGCTGCCCTTCAGAACAATCTTTTCAAAATAAGAAACAAACCTCACAACTGTTAACAAATTATTTCTAACAACCTAAAAATTCCCGGTAGAAAATTCCGGACACTGCCCGTGTGTCCTGCCCTAAAGCCCATGCAAACTAAGAACACGTCTAGTATCGTAATATTTGCGAATAATCCGCAAACTGGTAATACTATACGGACACTGGGAACACAGAGAACTCTCAGATAAAGAAAATATCAAGACTATTATAGCCCGTCGCACGCACGTCGCTCTGACGTACGATTTGTGTGGATAAGACAGAAATATTGATTTATGAAAGGCATGTATAGCAATGGCATGTATAGTCGGACTTCCAATAATTTAAATTTTGTTTTTCTAAAAATATTATTGAACATTCTAATGATTGCGCTTCTTTTTATGAACCTCAAAAAAATCCTATTTTGGGGTCCTAGAAAATTAGTAAATAGCCAAGTATAGATAGTGCAATCCGCGAAGACGCGCTCCACTCTTTTTCCTAATGCTTAAAGCAGAAGTGTGCAACATTCCGCTAGTGTTTTAGTTTTGTAAATACACACAAATTATTATTAGTGGGTAATTAGAGTTTTCGAAAGAACTAAAACACTAATGGAATTAGCTAGCGATAAACACTAACGATTCGGAAGAAGAGTGGGGCACGTCTTCGTGGATTGCACTATCTATAACTGCGACTAACTTGGGCGTAGCGCCAGACGGCCGCTGCCGCGGCACCACTCGCTTTGCTTGCTCAGCTCGCGCGCATTTGTTTACAGTACTAACCTAAAGTAACCCATTTGGTCGGAATGTCCTAGCTTTAGTTACTGCCAGTAATTCGCCTCGATTGCGGTTGGTCACAGTTCGAACCTAACCTAACCCGTTTGGTCGGGATACCCTAACTAAGTTACTGCGACTATCTGTGAAAATCAGCCAAAAGCGCAAAAAGAGTAAAAAAATGTTCTTAACTAATTTTTTACAGCTTTGTATCCTGTTTATGCGTATGAAGTTTCGTTAAAATCGGTTCATTTATTTAAAAAAATAAGGGCTTGAGAGTTTGTATAAAATGACATACGTCGTAAACGCTCTTAACAAAATAATGAACCAGCAAAACTTGTTCGTATTTCAAAAATAAATCATATTTCATCTTATCTACATGTTCCCAACATGTCATTCGACTATATCTTTTGTAGTTTCGCATCCAGCGGGCTGTCATACGGCGGGGCTTAGCGAATTAACACCGGAGTTAAGTTGCATTATGTACTGTGCCTTTTGCAACGCCGCACCTCTTGAAACCTGTGCCACAGTCAATATAGAGTAGTGGGCTAAATTGACGCAACTCAGATATTTTGAGTGAATTAACACCGGAGTTAAGTTGCATTATGTACACATTTTGCAAGGCCGCACCTCTTGATACCTGTAGCACAGTGTATACAGGGGGTCCCTGGAAGAATGGATCAAATCGAATAGGGGCGTGGGCAAGGTCATTTCCAAACTTTTTGATCCTGAGAATGATTGATGATTGAGAATTATTTTACGGTCCAAAAGTTGTGACCAATTTTTTTCAATCGTTTCGCACAGTGCTCAAAGAAAAAAATAATTTTAAAAAACTATCAGGGCTGTCTAAAAAACTTAAATTGACGTTCCTGGTAGTTTTTATTAAAAATGATTTTGTTCTTTGAGCACTATGCAAAGTGATTGAAAATAACAAAAGTTGGTCATAACTTTTGAACCGTAAAAAAATTCACCAACATTCTCAGGATCAAAAAGTTTGGAAATGACTAGCAAAGTCATTTCAAAACTTTTTGATCCTGCCCTGTTTGATTTGATCCATACTTCCAGGGACACCTGTATAGAGCAGTAGGAACAGTTGACACAACTTTTAAATATTTTGAGTGCATTAACAACAGAGTTAAGTTGCATTATGTACTGTTCATTTTGCAACGCCATACCTCCTGATACCTGCTGCCACAATCAATATAGAACAGGGGGTTAAGTTGACACAAGAGTGAAATGTAATGTAGGTACTATGCCTGAACCCGTACAAGTGCTCTACGTACTAAAAATTTGGAGCAGTAGCTTCTTTTACGACTCCGATAAGCCTATAAATTTCTTAGAACAAGATGGCTAGACAAGATTACTGGTACGGCTTGTGAGCTTTGATTAAAAATTTCAGAAATCGGGCATTATTAAGCTGCATTATCCATAAAATAATGCATTCAATATTGCAATATAACAACGGTGAGAGCAACTCTAGTTTACTAACTGCCGATCCATTCTGTAAAAATATCACTGTGAAAAAATAGGTGAAATGAGCATGAAGTGACCTGTCAATCCCTCACAAATCCCTAGCATGGTGCAAGAATGAAAGCTCACTTAACCTAAGTCTTCACGGTGAGACCTTTTTATTTTCAGAACGAGCTATTTATCGTTTATTGTCAATCAAGAGACCAAATAGATAAATTTCCGAATTTTCATACCTACCTCGTACAAAAATTACCCTACTTCCATTCGCCTATACTGTGTCATTAACATAGCTAGACGTGTTGTTATCGATATGTTGTGCGTTGTTATGTGTTGTACAACATGTTAAATGTTAATTACACACACACTGATTTGTTGGTCGCTCGCCTAGCTTTTATATTAAGTTCTAGCTTTAATTTCCGGCTTTACATAATGTGGTAGGCAGTTATGTAATGGTTGGAGGCTGATTCGTGACTATTGTTGGTGGCGTGTTTATTATGGGAGTTGGAAAGACGATGGATTAGGCAGATTTATCTTAGACTAGCGGAGTCCTGCGGTTTTGCCTGCGTTGATATGTTATATCTAACATTTAAATAAATGAACATCAAACCAAAAGGTTTCGGTAGAAGTGTAACTATGGTATACCCTCATTTCGCTAGTTATGTTTAAGTCTCCTTAAGGGGCGAGCCTATTGCCATTAACCAGGCACCAATCCAGACTCCAGACTGCTTCTGAGAAATTCCTGATGGAAAAACCCAATAACACGTTACCCGATCTGAGAATCGAACCCAGGAACTCACGTTCAGCAGTAGCGTTTTCGACCACTAGGGCAACGAGGCAATCAAATAAAATAACTAAATTGATATGTAAAGATAGCTCAGTCTTGAAAATGTTACCAATAAACAAGAACTGAGACATAATTTCGCACTTATTTTAAAAACATGGTGAAACTTATGTAGTTGCCAGCATTAATACCGATTTGATTAGGTACCTTATCATTTTTTTAGGTGCTTATGGATAAACTAGAAGGATTAGGATTACCTACCACACCACCTAAGAAGAAATTAAGTAACTATGTTTGCTATAAAAGTACTACACAGTATCAAGAAATACCTAAATTGGCCTCCAAAAGTTAAGTAATTTTTTAATTTCAGCTGTAAAGCCACATTATGATTTAAAATAAAATAAAAATTCGGACAATTCTAAGGCATTTCCTGATTTTTTTTTAAATTAGTCAATAAGAATAATAATTAATAATAAAGACATGATTCAAATTCAAATTCAAAACATTTTTATTGTTGTCATCATCTGCGCAGCCTTTTCCCAACTATGTTAGGCTCAGCTTCCAGTCTAACCAGATGCAGCTGAATACCAGTATTTTACATGGAGCGACTGCCTATCTGACCTCCACAACCCAGTTATTGAATTATACGATACCCCTTGGTAAGACTGGTTATCAGACTTTTGGGCTTCTGACTACCCGTAACGACTGTCAAAGATCCACGAATGACAGCCGGGACCAACGGATTAACGTGCTTTCCGAGGCACGGAGGGGTCTCGGTATGTAAAGATGGTCACCCATCTAAAGACTAATCGCGGCAAGCCTAGCTTAACCTGATCGACCGATTTGTGCGGCTGTTATTATTTAGCTACGGGCCCCTCGAGAATATTAATTAGGTAAGTATAAGAATAATTTTATTGGTCCATAGTTACAAAATAAATTTCCAAAAATAATAACACTGTTATTAAAACAGTGAACCCCAAACTAGGCAGCGCTTGTATCTTGGTTATAGTGTACAGTTCAAACATTTGGAACTAGAATTGTAAATCATAATATGGCGTGTCACAGCTGAAGTGGAAAAATGGCAACAAATTTTCGGAGACCACTGTACATTACTAGATCTACATATTTGAGCCTGTACGCAGATTTCTAACGCATCCTTTCCCAACATGACAGCATCGATATATCTCCTCTCTCCTGCAGTTAAACTTTATGACAGTGAAAACAACTGGTATTCATTAATTAATTAACCCACAACAATAGTCACCAATTAAGAACTGCACACTAAAAACGCAGACGTGAGCCAAAAGGCCAACCTAGGTCTTATTAATACGCTAGATTATTCTAGGCTATTTGTCTCATCAGTATCTAGGTATCTTTTATTTCACCTTTCTTCACGAACCGTGAGAAAAAAACTCCAACAACAAAGGTCATCAGATCACCAAGTAATTAAAAATAATTAAACCACACTCAGACAGTACCATTTAATTAAACTTACTACTTAAATTTCGTAATCACGAGAGCAAGTCTTTAATTAAAAACCAAACATAATCAATTTTAAATAAACCAATATTTATAACCAGGTTCTAAGCTTAATAAGTTAACCATTCAATTAATTGGAAGTCCGGCTTTCAATTTAAATAAAGGGAATCATTAAGGACAGATACAATTCTTCAATCGAATCATTAATTAGTCAATTAAAGGGCAGTGTCTTCCTTATTTTACCTAGTTGAGTATTCCGAGTAAATGAGGATCATAAATTACAAAACAATCGCATTTGACTTAAAGACGTAAGTGGTCACCGGCAAAATGGATTAAGGCAGTGGTGGTATGGCGAGCGATTAGCGGGGTCCGAGTAAATCATTTATTTTTTCCGTTGGCTCATAATTTCAGCCGAAAGACGTACACTGCTAGACATAGGCCTCCCCAAGCACCTCCACTTCGGCCGGTTCTGTGCTTCTCGCATCCAACGGGTTCCTGCGGCCTTCACAAGGTCTTCGGTCCACCTTGTGGGACCTTCCAACGCTACGTCTTGCGGTACGCGGTCACCACTCCAGAACCTTTCGGCCCCATCGGCCATCTGTTCTGTGAGCAATGTGCCCTGCCCACTGCTACTTAAGTTTGCCAATTCTTCGGGCTATGTCGGTTACTTTGATTCTCCTGCGGATCTCTTCATTTCTGATTCGATCACGCAGGGAAACTCTAAGCATAGCCCTCTCCATTGCCCTTTGGGTGATTTTCGCTTGACTAATTGGAACAATGTTCTCGGAGGTATACTGTTGGTACCTCTGCCCAACCGTTCGGGGTAGAAAGGCGTGATGATATGTTACTGGAACATCTTGCATTGCCAGACGAAGAAAGTAGGGTTGCATCTCATCAGGCGAGTTTGTTAGTCAATGTACCGTATTTGGATAACTCAATAGAAATCTGAAAAATATTTAGCATTTTGCCGTACCTAGTAACTGATTGTGGAGGTCAGATAGGCAGTCGCTCCATGTAAAATACTGGTAGGTACTTAGCTGCAACCGGTTAGACTGGAAGCGGACCCCAATATAGTTGGGAAAAGACTAGGCAGATGATTTAACAATTGGCTGCCTCCAGGCTCTCATGTCTGCTAGAAAAGGTGTTCGTTAATTTAGTCAATTTTAAATTACATCTACAGTACAAGAGGTTCTTATACATAAGTAATTTGAGAATCGCCAACATCTTAAAAACCTAAACGAAGCAAGTCCCTCCAGCTGAAAGCTGAAATACGAAGTAAGTACGTAAATTAAAATCACAGCAAACATCCTTACCAAACTGCCCACGCTTTCCATACCTTTCCATAAATACTACTTCGCACCTCGCTTTCCTCTCCCGCTTACAGTGTCCCCACATCTCTATAAGCATTGCGTGTCGAACCAAAACGTATAAATGGAACCTATTAATATGAACGCATCTGAATGGCCTACATTGTTAATACGAACATTGTATCCTAATGTATCTCATAGGGCTTCTAATAAACGCGGACTGCCAATTAAATGACTTGAATTGAACCGATAGTGCATACTACAGAGATCCAAGAATATGTATCTGTCAGAGACTAATCTTCCTGTGCTATCACAGAAACCGCGCAGCGCTCCTACATATGTACATTACTAAAAGTTACTTGTATGACAACTTATTTTTCAATAGACAACTATCATATTGACAGAGGTACAGAGGCCAGAACATCAAGCTCAATCTGTCAAATTTTCCCAATTGAATATGAACCTTAATATTTTGTAGTAAACTTGAAAATCTATCAAAGACATTTGACAGATTGGGGTAGCTTGATGTGCTGGCCTCTGTACCTTTTCTTTGAAGATCAGTAACCTATTTAATACAAATACACCCCAAATGGCAGCAGAATTTAGGTGATCATAAAATGGTGTAGTTCTACCTAAAAGTCAATCATACTAAACAATTTCATTACAAATTGTAAGTTGTCGATATCTACCAAATAGCAGTCATCATCTTGGCTTCCAGTCTCGGCTTCCAGTCTAACCGGATGCAGGTGAATACCAATATTTTAAATGGAGCGACTGCCTATCTGACCTCCACAACCCAGTTACTGGGTATACGATACCCCTTGGTAAGACTGGCTGTCAGATTTTCGGGCTTAAACAACAGTGCCATACTATTTTGCGTGATGATATTTTCTTTGTTCCGTTTCACAACATTGTGAGCCTAGATCTCTGTTGGAGTATCAACTCCAGTAAAATGATTGCTTAGTATATACATTATCATGTTAATATACATCAGTAGTTGATATCAAGTCCAGTTAGCATTCACAAAGGTTGGAAATCTTGTGCATATTTGAAGAGATCCAGGTTTGGATCGTGTTGCTAAAATAGATTTGAACGATTTGTTTTTGTCTTGCTTCTGGTATTTAATTTTAACATCTGCTAGCAAATAGTCAATAATATAGGCAGCAATTTGGTTTAACTTAGTTGCAGTTCTTATATGTTATTTATATGAGTCTGGATTACGGAGTAGATAATGTCTGAACTCCGGACACTTGATTTTTCTAAAAAGAAAATAAGTGACACTTTTACTAATCTATAGGATGCCTTTTCTTTTTTTGATTTTTTTAAATATTTTGAATGAAATCTGGCTGGTCCTAACTTCAGTCAATTTATCCAACTACCTAACCAAACAGTCTTATTACGGGTTTACATTCACTGTAATTGATTTCACTACAGTTTAAGCTGGAAGCGCCAATATTTGCAGAATTATGATCATTAAAATCAACAAACATATAAAAACTAATAATAAAAAAAAAAATTATATATTAATATTGTTTTTATTATTTTTTAATTTCTTTAAATTCATATCGATTATTTCATGAAATATTAATCGATAGGATTATATGAACTTAGAGGGTGGTAGTAATGATTTTAATAATTATAATTCTGTAAAGTCTTATTGTTTCAGTCGCGAATCATGTTTTAATGAATATACAACGCAACCGTACACTGACCTGCAAATTGCAAAAAACGTAAGAAAATTTTATTTAGATACAGATTTAATTTTACGGGCTACCTTAGCTCATCCCTGTTGAGGAACAATTTTCTAACTATTGAGTGAAATCGAGATTTTTTAATGGAAATAGGCACCAACAGTGACAAACTAAACAAATCAATCTGCGTAACCTTTTTCCAAATATGTTGAGGTTGGCTTCCAGTCTAACCGGATGCAGCTGAATACCAGTATTTCACATAGAGCGACTGCTTATCTGACCTCCACAACCCAATTACTGGGTAAAACAATACCGCTTGGTAAGACTGGTTGCCAGTGTGTCTAACTACTCGTAAAGATTGACAAAGATCTACGAATGAACCAACGGCTTTACGTGCTTTCCGAGACACGGAAGGATCTCGGTATGTAATGAATGGTCACCTATCCACGGACCGACCCCGACAAGCGTAGCTTAACCTTCGATCGAACCGTGCGGTTATTATTAAGCCACGAGCCGAACATCATACTCTATGATAAGACTAAAAAAACTCCATGCCAACTTTCTAACCAGTCAGTTAATGAATAAAATCAACCATTCGTTCCCAGTAAAGCTGACACGGAACTTGTGCCTACAAAACAGTTAGACGGTCGACAAAGGCATCTAGCCTCGTATAAAAATATCGAGTCGCTTCTCCGAGCCTTATATGCTGCACAATAGTAAACGTGGTTTGCGGGACACGCGAACTAGAACGTAAAGTGCTGCGGTGAGGGGATAATTGTTTTTGTAGGAATTTTTAGGAACCATCAACCTATTGATGAGATGCTAGCTCTGTTTCTCCATATGATACAGTAGGTGATTATAGTTTTCGCAGCAACATCGATTTAAAAATAGTTAGGTAAGCAGAAACAAGCATTTCGCAACGCTAATGCTAAAACTTGCGTTGTTGGTATCTCCATTTAGAAAGAAAGAAAATACGTTCATTTGCGGTGAACATGACGCAAAAAGAACAAAAACACAAAAAATAAAATAAATAAAAGGTAGGGGGGAAACATTCGTCACATCACCCAAAACGGCTATCCCTCAGCATTATGCTGCGACCCTGTGCAATACAGAGCCCCAGGGGGGTTTCAGCAACAGCCGGTCTACTTCTATGCAATCTGGTAACTCAAAACAAAAAGCTAAGGCAACCTAATTTGTAATACCTAAGTTGTCCATGAAAATATAGTAACTGTACTGCGAGGATTTGTTTTCCGAGATCATCATCTGCCTAGCTTTTTCCCAACTATGTTGAGGTCGGCTTCCAGTCTAACCGAATGCAGCTGAATACTAGTATTTTTTTTTTTTGTTTTCCAAGATCTGATAGTATATATGATTTTCCAGAGTATGTTATAAGTAACAATGTCTCAATCAGAGATCACAGAATTTAACATCATCAAAACACCGCGGCACTGAAGCGATTTTCGCGAACAAAGTAAAAGCATTGTCAGCGTTATGTTTGACTGCTGATACTTACAAAGACAGGCAAGTCTATTTACATTCCTAGAACCACGAAACCAGCTACCAGTTTTACTCAAAGCAGTACCTACCTATCAAAATAATTATCCATTGTACTAAAACCTTTAAACGAAACCCTCTACATCCTAAGTCAATGCGTGTCTTCTGTAGAAATGCGAAAATCACTATTTATTGTCTAAGTGACGAGTCATAAATTGCGGAGACGACTACCAGTACCATTGTAGTGCGCAGGAGTTTTATTGTAGGACTTATTGAATACGCCTCCCGATTGTAAGGGAAATATTTCTTTATTATATTATGTTACTTTGTGTTCCATTGAGATTTTTCTTGAGTGTTTTGTGTTTCTTGGTCTGGCTAGTCTATTAGTAAAGTATTTTTTTTACTGTGTTTTTTAAGCTCTTTTCTGCCGCAACCTGCACTAGGCCCGAGAGGAGGCCTGTATCCCAGCAGTGGGAACATTATAGGCTGATTATGCTGTCTTGTAATGATGGAGCAGTGGTGGTCTAGTAATCTATACTTCTATACTAATATTATAAAGAGGAAAGATTTGTATGTATGTTTGTAACGAATTGGCTCAAAAAGTACTGGACCGATTTTAAAAATTCTATCACCATTTGAATGCTACATTATCACTGATTAATATAGGCCTTTTTAATTGTAAGAAAAAAATAAATTGTTTAAAAAATAAATGTCCACCCGAGCGAAGCCGGGACGGGCCGCTAGTTAGTTATGATTTGTAGGTCGTAGGTTCGAACCCAATTAGGCACTTTACTTTGTGTAAATTATTTCATCACAACTGCTCTTAAAACGGTGAAGGCAAACACCGTGAGGAAACCGGCATGTCCTAGAACCAAAAATTCGAAACCATGCGAAATCTGCACTGGGCCAGTGTGGTGGATTACGGCCCACTTCCGACAAGAGGTTTGCGTCCCATTAGTGGGAAAATTATAGGCTGATTATGTATGCTTTCTAATTTTCTCCTAATAAAGTTGACCAATTATGTCTGCAAAAATTTTCTTGAGGTTTTGGACATTATTGAAACAACGTATCTTTGGGCAACATAAATTATGACGTGGTTTAAAATATTTTGGCGTTTTACAGCTGAGTTACGGGACTACACTAGGGACCTTGTATGCGCAGGAGTTTTATTGTAGAACTTATTGAATAAGTAAGGGATATATTTATTTATTATATTGTGTTACTTTGTGTACTGTTAAGTGCTTTGTGCCTTTTAGTCTAGACTTGGCTAGTCTATTAGAAATTATCTGTTTTTATGGTCAATGTTATAGGTATACTAGCTGACCCCGCAATCGACGTTTTGCAAAAAAAAATAGATGTTGGCCGATTCTCAGACCTACTGAATATGCATATAAAATTTTAAAAAAATCGGTCAAGCCGTTTCGGAGGAGTTATGGTAACTAACATTGTGACATGAGAATTTTATACTATTAGGTGAAGATAATGAAGTACTTAATTTTTTATTGCTGAAAGGGCTAGTTCTTGAGCTCGATTACGGCTAATTGAAAGCGATAGATGAGGTCTATGATAGAACGAATGTGCCCATATGGAGCTCCATATGGGCATCTAATGATGGAGTCCACTAGTCGCAGTCTCATCTCGGCGACAAACAAATGTCAAAAACTTGTCAAAATGTAGGGAAATTTGAAGTATTTTTGACAGATTGAAACTGAGATCAGACTGTGAACGTTCTTAAAAACTACAAGAATTGCCCCTCTGATCTCTGGGCAACATTTTCGGTTACAAATATTCCTTTCACAGTAAGATTTCAAAGGTAAGCTTCATCATCTTGATCAACAGGTCTGTATTTATTAATGACAAAAACAAGTACAATTCTTTCACACAATTATTTTACTTCTGATTTTACGTCAATGTCAAAACAATTGTGATCTTTATTCTCGTTGCAATAAGGCTGCTTTTGGGTTCCCGCCACTGACAAGTCTGTCAAAATCACAATGATCTTTATTTTCATTAAAATAAGGTCGCTATTGGGTTACTGCTATCAGAAGCAAAATAACTGTGAAGGAACTGTACCTAGGAACCTCTTTATAGAATCGATCCTCTATGATTGAAAACTCGCGCAATAAAAGCAAGGTGCCTTACAGAATTTCCTATTAAGTTTTATCGTATTACACAAGTTCTTTATTATAAAAATAAAATAATAAATGGAAAGCTAATAAAATGGCTTTAACAGCTAACGCTACATGTTATTATAATTCTCAACAAATTCTCGGGGAATCGTAAAATTTATTCTTATTCAAGAGTCTTAAAGGGTCTTGTGTCACTTGTACGCTATGAATAAGAAAATTTTATCGATAATTAGTAGGTAGTATAACTTTTAACAATACGTTCGTGATAGGTTAGGAGCTAGGTATTCAATACTTATGAAAAATTATATTTATTTCAGTAAATTGTTTCTAAAAAACACTGTTACACGTCAAAAATATATTTTTTTAACTAGTCAATTACTGTGTTTCCGATCCGACTGCTGTGAGAACAAAAACCAAAACAAAGGCTATTAACATAATGTTATTCAGGCCTTAAGAGAACTTTGCAGATTAATTTACTTGAGTTTATTATAAGTCATTAATTGATCGGTAATTTGTAGGCTTTTTTATATTGTGTGTTTTATTCAATTACTTGTCGCTATTTCAACAGGATTCCGTAAGCATATTGTTTTTATTTTTGTATCTAGGTTTGGTTTGTGATGAAATTCTCTTTTATTAGTTCACGACGGGATATCTTCAAACACATTACGATTTTCCACTTTACTTTACACTTAAATTAAACAAGTAATAAAGAATTTCAACGAATCTCAAAAGATATTCATAGTTCGCAACATGTCTCAAGAAAAATTACCTCAACTCCTGGTTCAAAAAGCACTATAAAACTAAAAATAGTGCCTCAAGGCGGTACCTTAAAGTGCATCTCGGGCTTAATCGTCCACTATGAAAACGGTATAACTGTCTCCCAGACAAATAAAATGAGTTTTTTACAACACCCTCTGTCGGCGAAGCTGGGAGAATTTTCATTTTATTTCAATTGTAATTTTATAGTACATTTTCTATTATGAACGAGTTTTTATTTTTATTCGTACTTTTTGTGAGATGCTTTTTTGTTTTTAGATGCCTATCTCTCTGACTGTTTGCATGATCGCTGACGTGTTCCGATTATGAATTATTATTTGAATGTGATTATAAAAGGGATTGACGATAGATTTTTATTTTAATCAAGAACTACTGCTGGCTTTAAATGGGTAAATTATCAATTACTAAAGCTTTTGCATATCGAACACGATTCCTAGACTATGATAATTTGACCGAAACTGTTAGGCGCATCACAGAACACAACGCGCCACGCGACGGGAATCGGAGCTTAATTTCACGCGCGGGTTTATTGAATTTGTACGCACGGCTACAGATCAAGCTATACATAACCAGTATACGCTGACCTCTGATTGTAAGAAAAACCTATACAATGCGAGGTCAGCTAAAACTGGAAATTTATAGCTTGATGTGCAGCCGTGTGTACTTATGTAAAAAGTCACAGCTGGGACCTGGGACGCGTTATCTGTGCCCCGTCGGTCGCGTGACGCCATTGTAGTGTGTGATCCACCTTACGTTGACGAATCGGAAAAGGCAGTAGGTACCTAATAATTCGTCAGGTTTTATTACAAGTAGGCCCCAAGCTGAAGCCGCCTCTCAGTGTCCGTGAATAACCATGACCGAGGAACACACACATTGACATGTACCACTGTCATATCTTCAATGCAATCATAGCCTACATTACCTATTTGTATTAGGACAGCCCTGAATACGGTTAAGTCCTGCGTTTTCCATTACTCAAAACGGAAATTAACACCTAGTTATTTTTAATGAAAACAAACAGTAGCAGCGAATTAAAATTCCCTCTCACATTATAAAATTTACAATAACTTTAAGATAATTACTATAGCTTTAATATCTCAGGAACAATTAATGTCTATCACGTCGGTCTGCCTCGGGCGGCTTCGGGCGCGGTCGGTTGAGCTCGGTAATTGCCTTGCGCGTACGCTGCCTCAAGCGACTGCAACGGCTACCGTCTCTGTAGTAAAGAAAACAATTTGTTTTAGTAAATAGAAAAATGATTTGTAATGTTGTCTCATTATCCTATTAGTAAATTGGTTTTTGAGTGATATCAATTAGCGTAGGTGGGGTAAGCAGCTTGTTTGATTGATCGATACCTGGGACTTATTGCTGTGTCAATAAATTGGCGTAATTTCCTGTTTGCGTTTAGTTGCGTTGACTTAATGACAAACTATGCATAAAAATTTTATTAATGGAGCAGACTGTTACCCTGATTGATAGGTCGCCAACTTGTCAGTGACTGTTCATTACCTAGTGTTGTGTATAAAATACTTTCAATATATATATATATAATACTACTTCCTACTACTAATACTTACTACTACTAATACTTTCAATAATTATCTACTAATACAAAAAATTAAGAAAATACATACATTTAAATCAATGCGACTAATCGAAGGGCCTGAATTCTTAAGAAAGTAGCAACCCTCACTCATCTATTCTTAAGTGTTGCCCACCTGGAAGTTACAATAATGCAAGGGGAACGTTGTTACGGTGAATGATATATTGTGTTGCAACTGATGCTAAGACTATCGATTTTCGGCAATTAGCGTAAATCTTGTTATAAACCTTTCAGTTACTTATATCTAAATTTATATATCCTACTTCCTACTATATAATATTGTAAATGCGAAAGTTTGTGAGGATGGATGGATGGATGTTTGTTACTCTTTCACGCAAAAACTACTGAACGGATTTTGATGAAACTTTACAGTAATATAGTTTATACATCAGAATAACACATAGAATACTTTTTATCCCTATATTCCCACGGGATCAAAACTTACGCGGGTGAACCCGCGGGGCGCAGCTAGTCTATCATATATTTAAAAAAGGACTTAATAAAAAATTTTAAAAACCCGACTGCGGTAAGTTAAAATAATTGGTTGTCTGTAAAGTCGGTTTACAGACGATAGTTTTACGTGATAACGTCATAAAGAAACATTGATGAATAAATGTGTCACAAGTCAACGCTTGGGCCGATCGTGCCTCTATCGCTTGTTCCGCGCTCTCGCTTGCACGCTCAGGCTCAGAACGTGACACTTTTTCGTGCGTGCAGCCAGTGTTCATCGATTTAGAAGACGTTATCACGTCAAAAACTGAAAAGCTAAAAACAAGCCCATTTTAAATTAAATAAAAGTTGGAAGCAGGCGGGACACATTTGAATTTGAAAATATAAAAATGGAATGCGTCCCGCGTGCTAATACCTACCTACCTTTAACTTTTGGCTTTTCTTTAGAGAGGATCACAGGCCTCATCAGCCTAGCCTATTCCAAAAATCAACCTTCACATATCGATGCCTTAGTTCACAATTGCACTAACTACGAAATTTACATTTTTGAGGAGAGAGCTTTAAAGTTTTTTAAAGTTTAAACGAGAACTGTAGAAAATCCAAGTAAAATAACAAAAAAATATGCATCTATTCATAAGACTAGTCCTTTTACTCCATCTATCTTGATTGGTTTTACTAAAATAAAGATAATTAGTATAATACCACATTCATGGAACATTAAACGAACTTATTTAATACAACTGTGACCCACGTTTTTGGTAGAAAGAGACGGAATAACGGTATTTCTATGCGAGGAAACGAAAGAGCATGAAATTTAGTGTATTTGGCATTAAAAAAGTAAAAATTGAAAATTTTGTAGTTAGTGCAATTGTGAACTAAGGCATCGATATGACAAGCATCTGCCATCTGCCTTTCGAAACCTAGAAACATATAATGACAGAAGCGACAGTGGATATAACGAAACAAGGTTGTAAGGGCGCTTCCACCAAACTTTTATACCTAAAATAAGTCTTATCCTGAGAATAAATTTTGAATTTTTGTCAGTTTTTTAACCGACTTCAAAAAAAGAAGTTCTATACCTATTCGACCCGTATACAGTATGTATGATTGTATGTCCGCGATTTTCTCAAACACTAATAAACCAATTTTGATCATCCTTTCATTGATTTGATCTGCATACCTAATTTCAGTAAGATTTTGGTATATAATAAATTAGGTAATTATTCTTATGTACGAAGTTATATGAATAAATGTACTGCATCTCCGGCATTTCTATGCGAATTTTGATGATTCTTCGAGTCGGTGTCTTCAATTCTTCAATGCACTAGCGTTAATTGAATGCACAACTAAAAAGTGTAAAATAATAACTTTTTTCCAAAAAAAAAAAAAACAATCGACTTCCAAAAAACACAAAAAAGTGAAAATAACTTTAATTTCGGAAGAATACGGAACCAACGACACCGACTTCCGAAAGTAAAGTTATTTTTTACTTCGTTGTGTTTTCTTGGAAGTCGGTAGTCCATACTAGAACTGTCAGACATCAATTTTATTCCATGAATAAAAGTTATCAGACTTTGGTAATATCAGCCCTAAGTCAATTATGACGGCATCAAAAATCCTAGCAACCCACAGATTTATTAGCAAAGATAGGTAATTTCCACACAGATGCCCACTAATTTATTCATAGAGTTTCGCAGTGTCCCGGTTTGTGCCCGGGCACTGACGCTGCCCCGGGCGCCTGTCTTGCCCCCAATTACGTCACTACTTGTCCAGATATATGATTTGTCGGGAATTTTAATGAAGTCTTATGGATCGCTTTCCAACCTGTTTTCTGTATCAATTTTATAATGAGCTGATTGTGAACGAGTTTCGGTAAGGCTTAGTCGTGCAATTATTCTACCTTGATTTCGGTTGTATTGATATGGTTCTTGATTATATCGTTGTGTGGTCTAAATACGTGACGGAGAGGGCAGAAGCAGGAAATTGATGAGGAGGAAAAATCACAAGGACGTCAACGGTTTTGAAATTATACTTTGTAATGTTTGTTCTTGCAAACAATAATTGAATTCTGATACAATTTTTACAATCTAGTTTTTATTTAGCTGATGCCTGCAATGTTACTAGTTTACGAAACTACGAATACGAGACTAGTAAAATTGCAACTAAATATTTTAAAAATACCGGTCTCTCAAAATTCAGTTATCATCGACAATTTAAATTGTAACGGCATTTCGCCTCTCTGTAACCCTTGAAATTTCCCTTTACGAGGTTAAGAGAGAACAGGTCTAAAACGCCCATTACCTCAGCCATAAGTACCGTTGAACTTTCAAAAAGTACGTAAAGTATATCATTATGCACCGGCGAAATTCCCATGAGCGAAACAAAATTTTAATTAAACACAAAAGCTTGTTTCGGCTTTATCTTTCAAAAGAACAATGAGTGCAACAATTACAATCAACAAGACCCACTGCTCTTACGGGACTTCAGAGAGAAAAAAAGCATCGAAATCGTGACCCAAATTGCTCTTTTTGCACCGAGCAGCTCCGATAATGGCCGAAATTTGCCGAAAGCATACGGATTTCGGGGTCAATTTGATTTATTTACGGTTTGATACAGTTCCGCGTCGAATGCTTTTTTCGGACAATGTGACTTGAATTGATGAGGCAGAAAGGTGTGTTGGTGTTAATGACATGGCTGGGCGGTGCGCTTATTGTGGTCCCAACACTAGGTATAATGTAATGTAGGGACAATAACTAAAGGGATTTCGTTTCTTTTTTGTGAGGCACTGTAAGACAAAGCAAGAAAACTCTTTGTAGAACGAATTGATGACTTTTTTGGAGACGGTCATTGGACGTTTGTCAAGACAGGCTGAGAAGCATTGAAGAGTGTGGAAGACTATGGGAAGACCTGCACCCTATTCGCGTAACAAACTATCAATCTGAATTATTTAGAAGGTTATTGCTATAGATAGTGCAATCCATTCGCTAGTTAATTCCATTGGGGTTTTAGTTCTTTCGATACACTGTAATTACCCACTAATAATAATTCGTGTGTATTTACAAAACTAAAACACTAGCGGAATGTTGCACACTTCTGCTGTAAGGGGCGCGTCTTCGTGGATTGCACTATTTATATTCTGTTGCTTCTTATGTCCCAACAACGTAATGAATGTTGCTGAACTGTCTGTGTGTTGTGTTTTTTTTATGTTTTTAATTTAATTTTATACTTTTAATTTTATTTTAATTTATATTATTTAATTCATTCGTTGTTTTTATTTAAACTTATTGTGGTTGAAATTATACCTGATCTTTTATATGATCTAAAATGGATTGAAATAAATGATTTTTGAATTTGATTTTTTTTTTAAATGAAAGACATTCTTGCTGTTAGCGAGTTACGCGATTTACACCGCTGCAATAGAACATTGTAATTTTTTTTCAGCATTTGTGAGGCTAATTTCTTTTTTACATTCATTATTGGTTTTCTTGAATTCGGATAATCTTCATATATTGACTCGTTAGTAATTAAAGATTATTAAGAAAACCATAGTTATCACATTACTGTTTTCAGACCAATCTTTATTAGGTACTAGTTGCGCCCCGCGGTTTCACCCGCGTAAGTTTCGATCCCGTGGGAATATCGGGATAAAAAGTATCCTATGTATTAATCCTGGTTATAAAATATATGCGTGCCAAACTTTATCAAAATCCGTTCAGTAGTTTTTGCGTGAAAGAGTAACAACCATCCATCCATTCATCCTCACAAACTTTCGCATTTATAATATTAGTAGGATAGTAGGACTAGTAGGGTAGGAAGGAGGATAGGATATATATATATACTAGCAGCGCCCCGTGGTTTCACCCGCGTTAGTTTCTATCCCGTGGGAATATCGGGATAAAAAGTATCTTATGTGTTATTCTGATGTATAAGCTATATTACTATAAAGTTTCATCAATATCCGTTCAGTAGTTTTTGCGTGAAAGAGTAACAAACATCCATCCATCCATCCTCACAAACTTTCGCATTTATAATATTATAGTAGAATATATATATATATAATATATATATTTTAGTAGGAAGTAGGATATTAGTAGGATTAATATATTAATGGACACCACCTTTACTCCTTTCAACACAAACTCTTACCGTTAAAGGCACCAACAACAATATCTCGCCATGTCGAGCTAGGCACAGGTGGCTAGCCATCGCCTGAAGACATACTTATCCGTTTTGAATAGGACCCGTACGGAGCGCTGGTACCTCCCACTGTCGTCAACGAGGTGTCCCGTGGAGATAATGGAACTGGCATTGTGGTGCAAATGTCTGTGGATGCTGTTCTGGTGTTTAGCTTTAGGGTAAATAATTATATATTGAACGTTAAGTTGAGGTCAGTGGAGTTGTGCATTTATATCTCCCTGATAGAATATTTACTTGCTATCTGTGCCCCGCGGCTTCGCATACTCGATCCCGTGAGAATATTACGATAAAAAAGTAGTCTGTGTTAATCCAAGGTGTCCGCTATCTCCATACCAAATTTTATCAAAATTGGTCCGGCTGTTTGTGCGTGAAGAAGTAACAAACATACACACAAACATTCACCTTTATAATATTAGTGTGATTGCTATAATTGTTGACTGAGCCTATGGTTGTGTAGAAATGGTAAACTTTAGATTAATTAATAGTTACAGACAGGATACCTACATCAAGCTACCAATTGTTTCTTTTTGGAGACAATTTTTTTTCCCTACAGACGGGCTGTTTTATATGATGTGGTCAACTGGTCCCGCGGGTCTATATGCGACCGGGTCCAGCTGACCAAAGACTCTAAATATCTAACCGTGAAAACTTATTTGAAGTAAGCTGTCATCCCACCAGAGGGACAATTCTCGTAATTTTTAAGAACGTTCTGATCTCAGTCTCAATCTGTCAAAAATACCTCAAATTTCCCTACATTTTGACAAGTTTTTGACATTTGTTTGTCGCCGAGATGAACGTTTTAAATTACGAGAATTGGCCTGCTGATGCAAGGGATTGACACAATTGACAGCTCACTTCACGCTTACTTCACCAAAGTTTTCATCGTGATCGGCAGGTAAGTATCTTTCTTTATTTTGCAAGGTCTATCGCTTGTTGTTAAAACTTCTGCTTTGAAAATACGTAGAAGGATTTTGCTATTCTTTAATTACCTAACTCCACGATTCGGAAGACACCTTCAACTTTCCACGGGAAAATATCTCGGTGTCGGGGAAAAAATCTGTTTGTCCATTTTTTTTTAAACGGTACTTTGTTTTTCCGTCGTTTCCGTAGGTTTAAGGTTGTATTAGGAAACCTCGAGAACTATTTATTACGTTTCATCTCCAATATCCTGAGCCTGTGAAGTCCGCAGGGATCCGCTGGATGTGAGAAGCACAGGACCGGTCGATGCGGTGACGCTTGGCGAAGGCTTATGTCCAGCAGTGGACGTCTTTCGGTGGAAATGATGATGATGATCTTCAAAATCATGTTTTGTTTTTAGGATTTCGTGCCTCAAAAGGAAAAACGGAACCCTTAAGATCACTTTGTTGTCCGTCTGTCTTTCCGTCTGTCAAGGCCCTTTTTCTCAGGAACGCGTAGAGTTATCAAGTTGAAATTATTATCAAATACACAAAGCTGCAATACCTTAGAGCAGTGAAAAAATCAAACTTCTAAGTCATCGCTTTCAAAAGATACGGGCGTTTATGTACCGTTTATGCCACATATTTTGACACTAGCAAGTGAATCAAAACCTATAGGGTACTTCCCGTTGACCTAGAATCATGAAATTTGGCAAGAAGTAATGTCATGTAACACAAGTAAAGGAAAAAATCCAAAAACCGTAAATTGGTAGTTACCAACAAATTTATACGGAACCCTAGGTGCGCGACTCCGACTCGCAATTGGCCGGTTTTTTTACTACTATACTAAATCTACCAACCCGTACTGGGCCCGCGTGGTAGTTTATGGCCCACTCACATTATAGACTGATTATGCTTTATGCTTATACTAAATTTTATCGATGGTCACATTTATATATTCACTCTAATTAATGTTCTTCTTTCCACAGATGACGCAGTTTTTTCTAACTTATTCGTCTGTTAGAATTTGATTGCCATCGCGTGATGCCATATGCAAATAAGCTTTATTTATTTCGATACCAACATTTTAATGTAAAACTTTTGCGTGATGGACGAGCCATGTACACACGGCTACACATCAAGCTATACATTTCCAGTTTTAGCTGACCTCGCACTGTATAGGTTTTTCGTACAATCAGAAGTCAGCTTATACTGGTTATGTATAGCTTGATGTGTAGCCGTGCGTACCTACATAGTTCAAAATAAGCTGTGTTCTTTTGTTTTTTGGCATTCAACTCTTCAGCAATTAGCTTATACCGTGTAAGCATATCTAAGGTTCTTTTCCCAAAGGGTGTCTTAAAAAAGCTGTAGGTATCTTTTAAACCGTAATAGGTAGAAACTTGAAATTTTCACAGAGTGTGTACTACTATGGTTGCTATAATAACAAATAATAACCTTATAAGAACCGTGCTGTTACTAAAGTATGTATTACGGAACCCTTCGTGTGCGAGTTCGACACGTTTTTCTATCATTTTAGCAAATCAATGTTTATCACAAAACTACAAATATTTTACCATCGACTATTTAAGTCCCGTTTTATCACCTCCGGACTATAATAAATTATTTTGGTTAACTTATCTCGCATTAAATTTCTTTCCAATTCGGTAGTATTTTTTTATTTATCTGGGAGTTACCCAGTGTTTAGTCGAGATTTAGGTACAAAAAACCGGAAACGGACATAGCGAGACCATCGACGAAGACACTGAAAACAGCAACATTAAACACAGCAGAGGCCAGAGCAAAGATATAGAAATCGAAGAAAAATTGAACCCCGCTAAAAGATTCATAAGTAGATGAAGCTCGACCTGGCGGCGCGGGCCTGCGGGCGGAGAGTAATGGGTAACTCTCCGTCCGATCAGCACCAGGCCCGTGCCGGACGGCGCGTACGTGTTCCACGCGCGCCTCAAAGAGATGTCAGCAGTAAGGAAGGGCCATAGCCTGCCGGAGCAGCGGGATTGTCCGAAAGGGATACCCCGAAAAATAAAGGGCTAAGGAAGGAACACGGGTGGGTTTTAGTCAGTAAGAGTCTGACACTCCCTCCTGCTCCACCCAGAGCGGGAGGGGTCATTTGATGATTTCCCAAAAAAAAGCTCGTCCTGGTGGCGACATCATTAAAAGATGCCCTTCCATAGATAAATATCACATAACTCTCCACCAGTCCAATAGTCCAATGCCTACCTTAGTTCGGCTCTTAAATTGTTTCCTATCCTAAGGGCACGTCTTCCCTACCATTACAGTGCCCCCTCGGTCTACTCCTTGATATGCAATGGCCTCTGTAGCACCATGAAAAGTGAGGTTATTGTGGCTGGTGCGAATGTTGGGTTCATTCGATTAATCGAGTCTGGTCAAGCCACGCTGGGATCGGTGCATTTCATTAATTCATTCATTCCAATTCAGTGGCATTTTTTTATTTATCTGGGAAATACCTAGTGTGTAATCACGTGCACGGGTCCGCCCTAAAGCACCAAATACTTTAAAGCCACCTAAATTTCAGGCCGCGTCCTAACCAAAGACGATCGTAATTCGAATACGCGATCATCGCGTTCCACAAACACCGCAAAAAGGTAACATATGAACGCGATCATCGCGTATTCGCGCGACCAATTCTTTTGGTGAGGACATGGGGTAAGACGCGCAGAAAATGTCTTTCTCCAAAAACATTCTTTGAAGTGACACAGATCGCATGAGACTAAACGGTATTTGTAATAAGTATTACGCCGTTAGTTTCACAACCCGTGTACAAAATAGTTTTTTTTTTCCGCTTCTAAAAACATGAATGTGCATTAAAAAATGGATTGCCCACGTGCCAATCACAGGACAATCTATCGAACAGAACAAGTCATTTCTTTCAATCAAGTATGACTCATGCGCAACTAAGTATAATAAGGTAGTGCACCCCCATTAAGATAATACTGAGCTTAAAACTGCAAGCTGATTCCTAGTGGTAAAACCTGTGGAAGGAGTTGTATAGTGACTGGCACGTTGTCGAAACAATAGTTGGATAAAACATATAGCTTTCTATCTATATAATAATATAAGTACTTAACTTTCTTTTTTATTCATTTCGTTTTCGCTCTTTAGGAATAAAATTGAATCTCAAGTAAATAAATGATATTAATATATAATTTAACGCAAAAAATAATAGTAAATAGATTGACTTACACAAATTATAATCAGAGAATAAATAAATGAGTATAAAAACAAATACTATTGTAAAAAAAGATAAAAAGGACGTAATAATCTATACTTATAATAAATCTGTAGAGAGGTCAATTCTGTATGTACATGAAATATATTTCCAAAATAACTATCAGCGGGTGATTGGTGATCGATACTGACGCCAAAAATGCAATCAGTAAAATTTTTGTCTGTCTGTCTGTCTGTCTGTATGTTCGTTATAGAAACAAAAACCACTCGACGGATTTCAACGAAACTTGGTACAATTGTTCTTCATACTCCTGGGCAGGTTATAGTATACTTTTCATCACGCTACGATCAATAGGAGCAGAGCAGTGAAGGCTAATGTTGGGAAAACAGGATTTCTTTTTAGGTGAAGTAGTAATAGGTTAGTAGTAGGTAAGTTTTGGTTAATTTATGTTCAGTTTTTTTTTAATATTAAGGTAAAAGCGTAGGTACTTTTATTAATTATAGGTATAGGTATTATTAATTATAGTAGTTATAGGTATTTAGTTTTAAGTGAAGTAGGTTTTATTATATATTATTTTATATATTAGACGTAGTTATATATTTTTAGTTATTCAAGCCCCAAGCGGACGCCGGTGGCGTCCGCCCGCTATTGTCTTGAAAAACGCGTTGAATGAGAAATACGCGTTCTCAAGAATCGGCAGAAGAAAGAGCACATCGGTTAAACTCTATGAGAGTTAGTGCCTCAATTTCCGGAAGTCATTATTCCACGCGGACGAAGTCGTTGGCAAAAGCTAGTATAAAATAAAAATATATATACTCATATTCAAATTTTGCTGTGCCCGAATGGGTCCTTAATTGATTCTATTGCTTTATACTTATCTACAGTTGCAATAAAGATTAAATTTGCCTAGCTAACATTTAAGTTGGTAACAATTAAAGTTTGGTAAAATTAAGTTGTTCAATAATAAAGTAATAAAAACTCTAAAATGTAGGTTCATACGCAGAAACCCAAACTATGTGTAACGAAACTCCTTGATTTTTCAGATCTGGGAAATTACAAGTAATTCTTTCTGTGGTCAGGATATAACCACTCCCAGAGACGGTACTCACAAAAATTACACATGCGCCATGACTACCATTTCTGCTGGCTCACGGAATGCCTAGATGACCTCTAGCTTTGATCAGGGTAGATTGTCGACACTACTTTACGAAAATGAAGAAGAAGCCATAAAAAAGACAAACTTAGTAGAATCTTCGGCATCTCACGCTGATATCGATCATGTAAGGCTACACAGGTACGAGTATAATTAGATATCCTCGATATTATCATAGAAATGTATACAGTCTTGTTTATCAACCTAATTACTATCAGTCTAACACCAGCCAGCTTTCTTTCACCCATAGACCATGGGAACATGGTAAATGGCCATAGATTGCAAACTACATTCCCATATCATTTATAGTTGCCACCATAGTATCAAAGTTTCATATGAAATCAACTTTTTAATTCCCTTAGAGCGATTTACATTTCGCTAAACCTGTTTATCATTACTTCATATTTTGCCAGGGTATTATGGTCTTTATTAGGCATAATATAAAGGTTATTTTCTCCGTTAATGTGTGTAAATTGTGTAAGTAGAGAGCACCGTGTCTAAACCGCTGGCAGTTTAGATTTAAGTATTCTTATTTATTGCAATTTGTCAGTGAAACGAGATTTTAAACTTGTTTTAATTGCTGGCCGCTTAGACGGTTGTAGTGTTGAACAAATGGTTTGGATGATCTAATGATAAAATAACTGTATTTCAGGGTAGACTAGCGGAATACTGGGGAAGTTTGAAGAAACTATTATGAGGAATAGGAACCTAAGTTTTGATAACATGCCTAAAGTCTGTTTTTTAATCTCGTAGACTAAATTGGCAAAGTGACATAGATTGCAATAGCATTTATGTCAGTTTTGACATTTTCACTCGTCAATTTAGTGAGATTAAAAAACAGAACCTAGATGTTGCCATTTCTGTACTAAAATTAGTGTTGTAAGTATACGTTTAGTTTCTTCATCTATCTTACAAGATTTTTTCTATATATGACCATAAGTACCTGTACTTACATAATTTAAAGAAAACGGTAGTTCTTTTACCACCAAGTTGAATTAATCCATAACGTTAATTGTAAAGGTTTTATTAACGAGCAGTTACCTACTTATAATTAACAAATTCTTTTATAAATCTTAAGTATCTCCACTTCATGAATTATGTAGACGACTCAGATCATTAACAACAGTCATTTCCTTATCGGAGAATCCACAATAAATTAAATTACTGCGTGATTAATAATTATAATTAATTATTTTTTTATGCTTGCAACCCTGCGTTACTACTTGTCGTCGTTGAGCCGGGCTGCCATTTTGTTTTGTTTCCCGCGCGCGCAGTATTTATGAATGTAACCGCAACACTAGCGCCATTGATAAATAATCGACCACAGAGACTCCAAACAGGTGTTCAGCTAAGTACAATGATCGGACGCGAGAAAATTATAGAAAATAATGCCAATTAAAAAGCTAAACGGCACTTTTTGCTTGTCATTGATAATTAGATTGACAAGAGTCGGGACTGACAGCTAACCGTGCGAGGTCTTGAGCATAACAATATTAACAATACTAGTTTGTTGGGATATCACCCGGTTTTTCTGCGAATATTTTGCGCTGTCACGCTTGTTATTGTTTTGGCGTAAAACGTCGATAATTTATTATATTATAATTATTATAATTGTTGCACCTACCGCGGTGTACAGGTGATGACTGCATTCTTGAGGATAACGTGACATTTTGATATTACAACAATGTTTTAAATAATAATATTCAGTATTCTGTGTAAACACATGGAGGTACCTGGCTGCCTCTCTTGCTTGATCTCTTTGTTGTGGTCGCAAGCGCTACTACTGACCGTGAGATCCTGGGTTCGATTTCCGGTCGGGCTTTATTATTAGGTTTTTCCATGTGCAAATCTTGGGGTTCATTCGATTAATCGAGTCTGGTTTAACCACGCTGGGATCGGTGCAATTCATTCATTCATTCAGGAATCTCTCAGTAATAGCCCGGATTCTAGATTTGTGCCCGGTTGATAGGAGTAGGCTTGCCAACTAGGACTTAAAAATAACTGGCGGAATGTAGGTGTATTTCAGGTACAGACGCCAGCACATTAAGCTACCCGAAACTGTAAAATTTTTCCAATCAACTTTGAACCTTAAGCTTCAGCGATAAAGTTGAAAATATATTAAAGAAATTTTACAGATTGTAGTAGCTTGATGTGCTGGCGTTTGTACACCTTTGCCTAACCTTTGGGAGATTACAAGCGTGAATTGTTATGTTAGTTAGAGGGACCGCTATCTTTTTAGCATATCGTTGGCAAAAAGTTCAAATACGTTTGGCCCAAAATTCAGCTACGCGAACTCCACTCACTGACGCAGACATCAGAGGGGCAATTCTCGTAATTTTAAGAACGTTCACAGTCTGCAGGCCAATTCTCGTAATTTAAAACGTTCAAAATCTAGTCGTAGTCTCATCTGGGCGACAAACAAATCTCAAAAACTTGTCAAAATGCAGGGAAATTTGAGGTAGTTTTGACAGATTAAGACTGAGATTAGACTGTGAACGTTCTTAAAAATTACGAGAATTGCCCCTGTGATCTCAGTCTCATACTGTCAAATTTTTTGACAAGTTTTTGACATTAATTTTGTTTGCTGCACCGGATGACGTCATTACGTCAGCGCCGGCTGTCGCTGAAAACCAGCGCTGGGGCTCTGTCTTGCATATGGTCACAGCATAATGCTGAGCGATAGCCGTTTAGCGTGGATGTGACGCATGTTTCCCCCTACCTTTTATTTTTTGAGTTTATGCTTTTTTTGCGTCATATTCACCGCAAATGTATTTTCTTTCTTTTACATTGATTGTCGCTGGGATGCTAGATTTTGAATGTTTTTAATTACGAAAATTAGCCTTCTGATCATCAAGTGCACATGTGACGAAACATGCGGCGCAAGACTGAAAGTGGGCCATTGTCTGTGGGGACACACCGCATACGCACTTGAGATCTGGGGGTAAATCGAGCCCCAGATCTCAAGTGCATATGCATACGCACTTGAGATCTGGGGGTCGGTTTGAAATCCGTGTTTTAGACCGAAATTACGGGCGCTTCCCACTCCATACCTCATACGGACATATTAGTTCGGGGCACGAACTACGCACGAATTAAGAAAGAATGACATAACGATTTGACAGTTGTCCCTAGGTATACTTATGATTTGCATCCTCTGATTTCCATCGCCGTCAAAGCACATTGATCTTTATTATCCTTTTAATAAGGTTGCTGTGGGGTTGCTGCTATTGATTAATCTATCAAAATCACAGTGATCTTTATTATCTTTACAATAAGGTTGTTATTGGGTTGCTGCTGACAGAGGTAAAATAACTGTGAAAGGACTGTAAGCACATGCGAACATTTTTATTTGGCACTTGTTTTGACGAATCAACTTCGTTCGAGTGGGCTCGTATCTTCGTTGACGGACTTAGACAACCCCCCTCCCCCCCCCGAGCCGTCCATGAATCCGTTAAGATTGTCTATGCTCCGGCCGACTTGGGTCCGTCATAAACTTCATAGGCACAGTAAAAGAGAAATCGAATTACAAAATCCATCGAATAAATTCCAACAGAACCGAACAATATAGTCAATCGATTTATTCGTCAATCAGCGAGCAACACAAAATATTGTCAATCACGTCAATAAATTGGTTTGTCAATCAGAAATACAAAATATTGTCAATTTCCCTTTCCCGTCCCTGTTTGGGCAATTTTACAGCGGATATTAGGGGACTCGATTGTTGACAAAAATGTATTGATACAGATTGAATACTTTTGCATGGTGTTTTTATACCATGTTTTCCAGTGCTTACTTTTATTGCTTTTTATATTGATGTTTGTAGAAGTTTTTTTTTTTTTTCTAGGTGGAATATTATAACTTGAAAGTAAAACTGACTGCATCGTTGGTCTAGTGGTCGTTATTGCTACTGCTGAGTTGGGGTCCTGGGTTCGATTCCTAGATCGGGTTAAGTTTTATTTGGTTTTCATTCAGGAGTTACTAAATAGCAGCCTGGAGTCTATATTTGTGTCCGGTTGATGGCCACAAGCTCGCCCCCTATTATATGGTATTTAGGCCCGGACTCCACCAAAGCGGAGATGTGCGGAGCGGAGCGGAGACGTGCAGGAATCGACCAATCACAATGGTTGAAATCCTCATCGCGTCAGTCATCCCCCATCTCGGCCTCATCGTTTCGTTTGTGATTGGACTATTCCTGCACGTCTCCGCTCCGCTCCGCACATCTCCGCTTTGGTGGAGTCCGGACCTAAAACATAACTGGCGATATATGAGTATAAAGACGCCAGCACATCAATTACCCGAAACTGCCAAATTTTCTCCATCAACCTTGAACCTTATACTGTAGCGATAAAGTTGAAAATATATTAAAGAAGTTTGACGGATTGTAGTAGCTTGATGTGCTGGCGTCTGTACAATAGGTACACCTCTGCCTTAGACCCTTAGAAGATTACAGTACAGGCGTTATCTTATGTTATTAGTAAACTCTTGAAGAAAACTATCTTCTTCAAATGAAACCCTTAGTACCTAACACGTCAAGCAGAGTATCCACTGCAAGTGGCAGTGGGCTGGCCATGTTGGTCGAAGGATCGATGGCCGGTGGAGCAGACGAGTCCTGGAGTGGAGACCGCGTATCGGCAAGCGTAGTGTAGGACGGCCCCCAGCCAGATGGACGGACGACCTAAAGAAGGTGGCTGGGACAGACTGGATGCGGAAGGTGGAGGACAGGGTATTGTGGCGCATCATGGGAGAAGCCTATGTCCAGCAGTGGACTGCGATAGACTAAGTTAATTAATCTTTTTGAGAACAAAGAACATTTAAAAACTAGCCAAGACAATAGGCTAGTCGTCAGATTAGAGTATTGGAAAATAATGGACACGTATTTTTTGTTTTTGTAAATCAATGAATATTGACAAAGATAAAATGCATCAAAACTCGGGAGTCCGGCTCGTGACGTCAGAACACACTAAAAATTATACCAAGGTGTGACGTATTGAGAATTTTAAAATCGTCGTATCTTCGTCAATTTTGGTTTACGTAACAAAGGAAAAAATACGGGTCAAATATTTTGTTGATAATCTAACTGACGGACTAATTAGATTTTTTCAGTTGACAAGCCTATTACTGATGATAGCTACGAAATCAATAGGATGAGGAAAGATGGCGGATTGTAGAAAAGAAAGGTACTGCATTCATAGCTAAGCGTGGGAATCCCGTCTCCATAATACAAGTATGCAAATCGATATTTATCACCACATAACACAAGTAAAGTCCTAGACAAATGGCTAACCACTTTACATGACCAATAACTTACCCCTTATAATCCAGCAAACACACATAAAATAAATAAACTTAGGTACAGACATCATCAAAATATTATACAATGTTGTCAAAACATACATTTACAGTTGCCAAGTTATCGATAAAGCCGACAATGCTTAAGCCGCTTTGCTAACTTAAGCCAGGACACATGTGCAGTGCATTAGCTTAACAATAACTTAAGCTTACCTCATCATCGGCCGGGTTACTTAAGCGAGTGCTGCGTTTGGACGGCTGCGAACTTGGTTGTGCATTGGGAGAGTGGTATGAGAGAGTCGTTTAGCAGATAGTGTTTTTGAATAGTATGTACTAATCTATACTATAGGCCGACCGCTTAATTGACACGTTGCCTGAGGTAGCAGCACGGTGCGGGAGGGGTAACAGTTCTCACAAGTTGACAAATCACTGAGCTCTCGCATCACGTCAGCACACCCCTCCCGCACCACGCTGCTACCTTAGGCAACGTCTCAGTTAAGCGGTCGGCTTATAATACAAATGGTAAAGCTGAAGAGTTTTTTTATTTGAATGCTGATCGATCACTAGTCGGATTTGAAAAATACTTTTTGCATTTGATAGCCCAATTTTTGAGGAAGGCTATAGGCTAGCATCACGCTAGGACCCTTAGGGGCCTAGCAAAAGTCATACAGAACGCTAAGCGAAAACGAAATAATAGCACGGGCAGGCGATGCAATGCAACGGGATGGGTCAAGGGAGCATGAAGTCGCGGGCAGAAGCTAGTAGTTTCATAAAACTTGATTTAAATTTAAACAGACTACTTATCTCTATAGTTAGACATAAGTAGTCTAAATCTAATATATAAAATTCTCGTGTCACAGTGTTAGTTACCATACTCCTTCGAAACGGCTGGACCGATTTGAATGAAATTTTGTGTGTATATTCAGTAGGTCTAAGAATCGGCTACTATCTATTTTTTTTTTGCAAAACGACGTTCGCGGGGTCAGCTAGTATAATATAATATAATAAATAATTTATAATATAATATCTTATTTTTAAATATTTAAATTAGACAGCGTTCTTCTAGATAACAATGTTTAGTAACATAGTTATCTATAAGAACGCTGTCTAATTTTAATAGCAATAGGTGGTCGCAAGCGCTACTGATATAAAGCATGAGGTCATCGGTTCGATTCCCGGGTCGGGCAAAGTATTGGGTTTTTCCATCTGGAATTTCTCAGTAGCAGCCCGGAGTCTGGATTTGTGCCCATGATGGCACTGTAGGACACCTCTGCTTAAGCACTCGGGGAGTGCAGACGTGGTGTTATGTTATATTAAAAAAAAAACTTTTTTATAAAAAAAACCAACCGACTACCGAATTTCAGAAGTCGGTGTGAAATAACGAAAATGCGGAATCAACGACACCGACTTCCGAAATTAAAGTTATTTTTCATTTTAGTGTTTTTTTTTTTTAAATCGGTTGTTCTTTTTTGTAAAAAATTTCTATTTTTTCACTTTTTAGTTGTACCTACCGCACACAAATACATATAACACTGTTGAAAAATCAAAATTTGATTTATAACAGAAATTCAATTGCGTCTCATTAGCAACAGTTGAGCTAATAATCATTGATAGGGAGTTATTAAAACATCAACAACACAAACTAAGATGAAAAAAATCGTATTATTGAAGCTAACTCAAAAACTACCCAAGTAAAATTAATAAAATTTATATGAGACCACCCCTGAGGCATAAAACATCCATTAAAAGATTTTTTTGCAAATCCGTCTATACATGACGGAGTTCAGCCTGAACATACATAAAAAAAATATAAACATCCGAATTGAGAACCTCCTCCTTTTTTGAAGTTGGTTAAAAATACCATCGTGCATCTTGTTGCTATAGTAAAATGGCTGCTACATTACCTACAAGTAGCTATATAAAATATGTTTATGGTATATAATGACGTATTTACACTCTGTTCATACCACGCTACGAGGTGTTAACTGTATTTAAGACTATAAATATAAATATTGGATCGTTTGACCAATCCTAAAGTCACGTTCGCACATAAATCAAGTTAATAACATTATTTCAATGATAATACACAAATTATTTATTTAACGACGAACTTTCCCCATCCTCTTCAACTAAAATTTATAATTGCATACTTACATGATTCTGATTACATCTAATTGACTTATCTCATTACAATCAAGGCAGTGATTAGTGGAACGTAATCAGCTTGATTATTCGAGTCTACTATCTCGTGTGAACGCAGCATCTCGGGCGAGCTCCGTTATTTCAGTGGCAAGTAGTCACTCCTGATTTATCCGGGCGTGCAGCGCTAATGTGTATGATAAAAACTTATTATGCTTATTGTTCTCATACATTTGTGTATGGACCATGGTTTGGCGTATATCTGAGGGGTATTAACATGGGTAATTGGAACTGTTACAAATTGGTAGGTGACGATTAAACGACTTTTAAATTATTTGACATACGACGCCATGATGCGATTATCAGATCCGTTTTTCGAACACCGAAGATTCAAAATGTGAACATTTAATAGGTAGAGTTTCTTCCTCATTCTTCTCCTTAGGGCATACTATTTAGAATGGTCTCAACTAGCTTAACAGGTTGAATTCCGTAATTACAGAAACAATTTAAAAGCCATTGTGTCTCGCGTGGATCCACGTTCCCGAATACGAATGGTTAATCAACTTTCTGACCGACTCCGTGGCTATTCAAAAGTGCCTGTAAATGTTGAAATTATTGAAATAAACACTTTCGAGTTTGATGTTGATCCAGATAAGTACAACCAATGCGTTAATCGGTGCGTGTTTTGTGATAAATGCTGGTTTCGCGTTAGAAGAGGTCTTTGCCCATCAATGGGACAACAACTGGCTGAAATAAAATAAAAAAACAAAACTATAATGCTCAACTAGCATATTGATACTCTTTTTATCCTCTTGTAAATAGTAATTCCGGTTCTAAGCATGAAGTAAGGTAGGAGATTATGATTGTGGTAGTGGATTAATCTTATTTTAAACATCTGGAATCGCGTGAGAAGAAGGACAGCTGGAAACTTTTTTATTTAATCATTTGTTTTACGTTTATTCATTATTATTGAGTGTTTAATTTTATCAAATTAGATCAATAAGTTATTACAGGGTGGCATAGAGAACCAAATTTGTCGACATCGACATATTCTATCGCAGAAATTTATCACAAATATTTTTTTTTAATATGCTTTTTTATAGGAAAGTGCAATATCTACGCGGTTAAATGTATGGTAAAGCATTTTTTTTATACATTCAAGGTCGCTCAGCGATCTATGAAACGAGCTATGCTTGGAATCTCTCTGAGGGATCGAATCAGCAGCGATGCGATCCGGGAGAGAACCAAAGTTGTCGACATAGCGTACAGAATAAGCAAGCTGAAGTGGCAATGAGCCGGCCATATTAACTGTAGAACCGACGACCGTTGGGGTAGACGTGTTCTCGAGTGGAGACCGCGAATCGGTAAACGTAAGGAGGGACACCCTCAGGCTAGGTGGAGCGACGATCTTCACAGGATGGCTGGAAGGAGCTGGATGAGAGTTGCCGAAAATCGAGTTGAATGGCGTGCAATAGGAAAGAGGCCTACCTATGTCCAGCAGTGGACTGCTATAGGCTGATGAATTTCAGCGCAGGGGGTTCAAAATCATGTATTGAATCCACGGTCACAGGTTGGTTATATCCTTGCCACCCTGTATTAGCAGCTGATAAGTCACGATCGAATTCTTTATAATTAATTATAATAAGTAGTCATTCTGGTTTGTATAATGTATTGTCCCTGACAAGCAAATAAACGATTAACGGCAGCCTTTTCAGCGTACAACTTTTATACGTGTGTATTTTTATCTATATAATTTTATCAAAACATTATGTTTATTGTACTACTTCTTTTAGGCACGTCCCTAATACAAATTTAATGTAAAATAACCAGGCAACCGCCAACTTTTACAACTGGTAACACCTGTATTATCTGCAAGTAAATAATACTTACTTGATTCTTAGGTCCGTATTACAGAAGGAAACTCAAGCATTGATCTCTGTTTAAAACTAGTTTTGAGTCAAGTTTTAATTTTAGAACGATCCTCAAGCATAGATTCATTGATCATAGTTCAGCCGAGTTTGACTTTATTCTAGATCGTTACTCAGTTCGTGAATCGAACCCAAGCAGTGATTAGATCTGTAATCACCCAAGTGTGGTCGAGACCGCGCTTGAGCATAGATTGTCATGGGAAATTTTGTTCTTTTTTAAGTTTATTTGGGTTTTCGAGTTTATAATTATTGTGGAATTGAAGATTACTATCAAAAATTGATACTTATATCTGGAGAAGTAGATTATTATTAGGTTTAATCCTAATGATTCATAGAATTTATATTACATAACAGCTTTTCTTCCAATAGACTGATATATTTTTTTCGTCTTGCATTTATAGTGACAATCTGGAATTAGCTGATCGATTCAATATGATTGCGTGCTTCGAGCTAATGTTCCTAATATCGAATTGTGCCTTAGTAGATATGGATTTCGACAACCTTCTAGGGATTTCAGAACATTGAAGAAGAATAAAAAAAAAATCTCAGCGGGAAGTGACGGACTATTGCATATTCGTCATTCGGAGTAGGTACACATGATGAAAGGATTTATAGGGAAAGCTCAGTAGGTGCTCAGGAGGTTTAAAGAGAATAAGTTCATGACGGAGCTCATAACATAAGTGATTATTCAATGTAGTTTCTTATGACAACAGTTCTAAGGCCCAGAACGAAAGAGCCACGTTGTGGCATTCACATACAAATAACAAGAGACATTTTGTAGAAACAATTTATTTTGATACGTAATTTCATCAATTTGTTATAAATTCTTTATTTTTGTTTTCCAATATTCTTCCTCCAGACGTGGGTGCCTTATTATTTTCTCATGCCACTATCATTCCTCATGTTTTACACGTAGCATGATCTCCTCCGTCGCCATACGCCCCGTCTTTGCGAGGTTGAATAGTATCTATTGGTGCTAGGTGATAATGGCTTTCATAGCAGTATTCAAAAATGCACCTGTAAACAAGTATTATAATTTATTGTTATTAAAAACACTGAAACCCGTCACAAAATCAATAGGAAGTAATATATTAAAGACACAAGTACCTACATAAATTTTTAAAACTGAAAATTCAATAAAAATACATACCTATTAGCGGCTACTGCTTTCAACATTAATTTGGTCAGTTTTTATTAGTAAGTATATATACATTCAGAGATAAATACTTTTTCTTGTTTACTCCAATTATTGGAGTTTATTATTTTAATTGCTATAATCACAAACACAAAGAAATAGACGTAATAAAAATTATTATCAAATTAAATTTTTATAATGAAATTGACGATTGTCAAAACACGACCACAGAGCACTTTAGTCACCACAGATACAAAAATTTGTGGAATGAAATAGTACAAAATGACTCCAAACAGTTTAACTTCAATAAATCTGTATTTGTACTATTCGCAGATAACAAAATAACGCTCACTTCCTAAATATTTGGGTTCATAAGGTACATTTTAATATTTCTAATCCTGTGAATATCAGAACATAGTTGGTAAATAAAATAAATAGTAAACGAAAACAGGCTGATGCATAGACAATACACATCTCTGCTTGAGGCTCGATTTGATTCTCGCTTCAGCTGATTACAGTTTGATTACCGTTCTGGAATAAGAACAATGCTCAAGTACTGATTCTATACTTAAACAATGATCAACTGATTGACGATCAAACTAGACTTGAGGAATGTTCTGTAATACGGGCCTTAGTGTTATTATCATTTAATGCAGCAGCTGACACTGATAAAAAGTTCCCACTAGTGCACTCTTTTATTAGGGCAACCCAGTTACTGGGTAACACAATACCTCTAGGTAAGACTGGTTGTTAAACTTCTGACTACCCGTAACAACTGTTAAAGATCTATAAATGACGGCCTGGACCAACGGCTTAACGTGCTTTGCTAGGCACAGAGGGGTCTCGATATGTAATGATTCACCCATCCACGAAATGACCGCGGCAAGCGTAGCTTAACCTGCGATCGACCCGTGAGGCTTGACATTGGCAGAATAGTCGACATTGGTTTTGCTTGCCATAATTAAAAAATAGAATAGCATAGACCCGTGAGGCTGTTATCAAATAAACAGATACTATGGCAACCCTACTCGATAACTACCATTACGTAGAAGTACCGATGACGTAACGATGACGTTGTTGCTGCCACTGATATTAATCCCAGCTATAATATGCACAAGATGGCCGTAATGATAAGGAGCAGATCACATGTTTCAAACGTCTGAATTAACGGTGCATTTGATTAGTAATACAGTGTAATTGTGGCCTTAGGGTCTGACCACACCACAGCACTGCGGTAAAATTGGCATTCCTTAGATATAAGACTAAGGGAATATGAAATTTAAAAGATCCGGCCTTAATCCATGTCTACATCATAAGTATTAACAGTGTAATTTAAAAACATTGTAAACGTCAATTATTATAAGAGTAACCGAGGAGTTTTTTCTCCATGGAAACGACCAATTGGAACCGTGCACCTAGCTACTGACGTTTCATAAGTGCCTATGTAGACTTATGTGAAATGAAATATTTTGATTTTGAATCACTGTGCAAAATTTTAGCTTTCTATATCCAAGGGCTTTGGCTGGGTCTGTCTGTCAGTGATTCAAGACTTCTCTTTTTATAATGACATTTTTGTATTGACACTAAGCGGTAGTAGGTACGCAAGTAACCACTTGCGTACCTACTACCGCTACTGACCACACTTTCGCCAAAGCCGTTGAAAGCGGCAAATAGACGTACGGGTAAATGCACGGTTACCTACAAACAATTTAGTGCCCAGCTACATTTTTGTCGGTGTGGTGTGATGGCACGTCTGAATAGACCTTTATGTTTCGAGTTGCGGGTTGGGGTTCAGAATTATGTGATAATTATTGTATTACGCACGGGTATTATTTTCTGTCTGTGTATTGAAACACAGTCACTGTCATTGGAAATCAATGTAATAGCCAAGGCCTGCAATTTAGACAGTAGGAAATAAAGTGTATTGGCAGTTGTGTATGCTGGCTTAGTGAAGAACAACAGCTGTATAATTCAACTTAACAATTGATTTATCAAATCGGGAGATAATATTTCTGTATAGCAATCTAGTAGGAGAGGCTTGTGGCTAAGTATTAACAGCCGCACGAGTCAATCGGTCAGGTTAAGCTACGCTTGCCGCGGTTGGTCCGTGGATGGGTGACCAGTTACATATCAAAACCCCTCCGTGCCTCGGAAAGCCCGTTAAGCAGTTGGTCCCGACTGTCACTCCTGGATCTTTGGCAGTCGTTACGGGTCGTCAGAACCCAGTAACCCCGTAAGTCTAACAACTAGTCTTACCAAGAGATATGAAGAGGTATGGTATTACCAAGTAACTGAGTTGTGGAGGTCAGATAGACAGTCGCTGCATGTAAAATACTGGTATTCAGCTGCGTCCGGTTAAACTGGAAGCCGACCCCAACATAAGGCTCGGCAGATGATGATGATGTTTAAGTCCAATGTAGTAGGAGGCGAGCTGCAAATCCTGACGCTGGGTTACCACTGAAAAAATCGAGATGGAAAAACCAAATAACACTTTGCCCGACCCAGGAATCGAACCCACTGCTGCATGCCCAGCAGGAGCTCTTGCGACCACTAGACCAATGAGGCAGTCCTGACGTTATTAGAACATAATTTAGCAACAAAAGACATTTACTAACAATAAATCGCAGACAATCGCCGTTTATAACCAATAGGTAGGTACTTAAAACCAGTTGCAGTACAAGTACATGTATATTAATCTGAATATTGTATGTAAATTACCCGTTGCTCAGCAGATAATATATTAGCTTTTTGAACTAACTAGGTCTTGTTTTGTTTAATACTGTAATGTTACTTAGGTGTGTGACTTGCCCGTGTCGGTAAGGCGTGCTCAATCTTTGTCCACTTTTAAAGATATGATAAAAAAGCACTTTCTCTCTCCATAAACATCATCATTATATTTTCTTTGCTCCCGTTATGTTTATTATTATATACAGGGTTATTTGTAAAACACTAGCAACCTCTTAAGAGATCATTGTACTCATCATTATGAACAACTTTTACTCTGGGACCAAACCTGAAATCGCGAAAAAAAAATCAGCTGTTCCCTACATTTTGACGAGATAGACGAAGATAAATGTAGGGAACAGCTGATTTTTATTTCGCGATTTTAGGTTTAGTCCCAAAGTAAAAGTTGTTCATAATGATGAGTACAATGACCTCTTAATAGGTTGCTGGTGTTTTTCAAATAGCCCTGTATATGTATGTATATATTTATTTAGATTAGTATAATATACTTACCTACTTTATTTATGTATTTATTGTATTATGTAAATGGTACACCACTGACTAACTACAGTATTTGTCTCTCCTCCCCCTTTTTTAATCCATCCTTTGCAAAATTTCTATATGTATGTCTGTAATTTATATGGTGTAGTGTGTGTTGTATGGTGTGTGTATTTGTATGGTGTAATAATAGTATTCTATTCTATGTAGATAGTTGTAAGTAATTCATAATGAGAGTGGCACAGAGAACCATGACGTTTTCGATATCGGAAAACGAGTTATAGAACTCATATGGAGTTGGTCAGGACACCTTGCAAGGCACAGCAATGATAGGTGGAGTAATGCAGTGACTGAGTGGCGTCCAAGGACTGGAAGGCGAAATGTCGGTCGTCCGGCGTAGAGATGGGCGGACATTGTTATCATCGCGGCTAAAACCTGGATGAGACTGGCACAGGGACGTGGGGAAACGTCCGTCGCCCCCACACATCAGGACCCGAGGTGGCGGCGTGTATTTATTTATTTATATATACTTTATTGTACACCAGAAAATACATAACAAACAAAAAAAAACAATTATTACTACAAAACATACAATGGGCGGCCTTATCACTTTCTGCGATCTCTTCCAGGCAACCTTGGAATGGACAGTGATTGCGTGGATATATAAAAATGGGGTTGTCAGTGGTGCAACATAATATACTATAATAGATACATAGATAATATAGCGTAGTGTTCCACGCGCGTCCCTCTTCAACGTTGCGGGGTGACTCCCCCCCCTGACCCGAGAAGGCCCACCCCCGCGACCCCCGGCGTAGGTGTGAGATGGAACACCGGGTTGGTTTTTAATCAGTAAGAGTCTGACAGACCCCGCCGCCCGCCCTAGGGCGGCGGACATCCATGAGGATTTTCCACCACGAAAACAAAAAAAGAGGCGTGGCTTGCAAAAAGAGGCCAATGTTCTGCAGTTTATGAAGTCAGGCTGTGGGTGATGATGATGAGTTCTTAATAATAATAGCATAATCAGCCTATAACGTTCCCACTGCTGGGACACAATGTCTACCACGCGGGCCCAGTCCGGGTTGGTAGATGTCACATGTCTGCGAAAACGGAAACGGTGAAGGAAAACATCCTGAGGAAACAGGCGTATACTTGGACCAAGTTGTTGTAAGAAGACTGATGCTAAGAGAACTGGCTAATAAGTTTATGGATCATATCATAATCTTCTTGTAAGTTGCAAAATTACTTTTACGCTGCCCTGTTGGGCTTGTGGTCGAAATCGCGACTGCTGAGCATAGAGTCCTGGCTTCGATTCAGGTCGGACAAAGTGTTATTAGGTTTTCCATTAGGAATTTCTTAGTAGTCGTAACAGTCCGGAGTTTGGAAGTTGGCGGTTTAATACCCCCGTGCCTCGGAAAGCACGTAAAGCCGTTGGTCCTGAGCCTTATCTCTCTCCGGTCGTATCGGATTGCCGTCCCATCGGACTATGAGAGTAAAGGAATAGAACTCTCTGTTCCTTCCACCTGTGTTTACACTTGTGCACTATAACATTTCCTGCGTACCTGGCTAATCTCCGTTGAGATTGGCCACCATGACCGAAATCGGTCGGAGAGGCTATTATGTAGTTAGATATAAGTAGTTAGTAGATTATTAGTGATTATCTAAAGTTTTTTTTTTATAAAAGCAATGCAAGCTTTGCACGAGTCTAGAGAAAACGCACATACCGTCTAGTTTCAACTCCCGCTCTTTTCTGTTAAGTCTTAGGAGATTTCACACTGAGATGTTTACAGCAAAGAGCGGCAGTACAATTTATTCAAAGATGGCAACACCATTTAACGATATCGTTAAATTGGCACATACCTTAACAAAATCAACAAATTCTCCCACCATTCCAAAAGTAAACTCAACAATTACCTTTCACACAGAATAGCAACACACAACAAGGTAACAAGGGTGGCTGCACTTCCAATTGATTTGAGTTAATTTCCTCTCTGCAGCCACAATCACACTTCTATCAAAGAATTTCCGCCGCCTCGCTCTCTGGGGTGATTGACAGTAGCATGGAAATTAACTGTTAGCTGAATACGGGAAGTTATTGTTTGAAGGATAGGAATAGAAAGGCTGGAGTGGATTTTGGGTTGGTGTATGGGTAAAAGTGAGAGGGGCTTATGGTGAAGTAATAACAGTTGCACGGATCGACCGATCAGGTTAAGCTACGCTGACCGTGGTTTATCCGTGGATGGGTGACCATCTTTACATACTAAGACCGCTCCGTTTCTTGGAAAGCACGTTAAGCCATTGGTCCCAGCTGTCATTCGTGGATATCTGACAGTCTTTACGGGTCTTCAGAAGCCCGAAAGTCTGACAACCAGTCTTACCAAGAGGTATCGTATTACCCAGTAACTGGGTTGTGAAGATCAGATAGGCAGTAACTCCATGTAAAGTACCTAACACCTGTATTCAGCTGTATCCGGTTACACTGAAGGCCGACCCCAACATAGTTGGGAAAAGGCTAGGCAGATAGATGGTTATGGGGTAAAAGTGACTCGAAATTGACGAACTCGAATCGAGTTTTTATGACTTACTAGCTTTTGCCCGCGACTTCGTCCGCGTGGGTTTCGTACTTTCCTAAAATAAATTTAACACCTCCCCTTGAAAGGTAGTTATTTCGAAAATTGTTGATTACGATCTATAGACTTTATTTAAAGAAATAAGTATTCGGGCCAATATTTTAGTTTAACTACCTAAGATGTTTCAAATAAACTATCCTCCCTTTTCATCGCGACAGGGCTTGTTTTGCATTTACCAAATGCACAATGCGTTTCCATTTTTATGATATAAAGATTATTTATACCCATTTTCGTGTTAATGGAAGTTGGAGTTTCGACTCCTTAAACTTTATTACCCTTTTCCACCCCGGTAGGAGTCGAATAAGTAAAACCCTAAAACTCATACTTTTTTATTTTAAGTAAGTAAGTAGTAAACCCCTAAAAGTGACAATCTTTATTATTTACTGAGGCAAATGTTGAAAAGTTTCAAGTTTCTTAACCAAAGGAATAAGACCACCTTTTCACCTTCACAGTTTTTATCCCCATAGGGGCGAAATATTGAAAACATGTTTGGGACGTTTCCATATCTTGACTCAAAGATTATTTATACCAATTTCCCATTGAATCAAGCCACGCAATAAAATACTCCTCTGTGATATGGGCTACCCCCGTTCACCCCGTTAGGGTTAGATTTTCGAAAAACCCAGTCACACTTTTTTATTTATTTTGGTCTTAAGTATACATACTGAGTTCCGAGTTTACATTATTGGACCGCGCGATAAAATTCTTCCATACAAACTGACACCCTCAATCTCCCTTTAGAGCAGAAAAACATAAAATGACAAACTATAATTTACTTAGATAAGTATTTGTGCCAAGTTTGAAGCTTAAATTTATTCATACCATTTTTTTGGAGTAAATCAAGCTACGCACTATAATACCGGCCTTAAAAATCGAATTACCACTTTTTTACCCATCAGGGGTCTACTTTCGAAAGACCCATTTCTTATTACTTACTTAGGCAAATATTCCTTCCAAGTTTTAAGTTTATTAACCAAATGAATAAGATTTTTCGTATAAAGTTTTTCCCCACTTTTCACCCCACACAGGAGGAATTTTGAAAAAATGTTTGTTATGTGTTCTAATAACTTGACTCCAAAGATTATGTCAAACAATTTTCGAGTTAATCAAGCCACGCAGTAAAATGGAAAACTAACTACTCCTTTTCACCCCGTCAGAGGTAGATTTTCGCAAAACCCTGATACATGTTATTTTTTACTTTTGATCTTAAGTATACATACTGAGTTTCGATTTAATCGGACCGCACGTTAAAATTATTCCATACAAATGTTGACAACCCCGAATCGCCCTTTAGGGGGTAGTTTAGAAAAGCAAAAAATGCCAAAATTCATAATTTACTTAGATAAGTATTCATGTCAAGTTTCAAGTATATTAACCAAATGAATAAGATTTTTCATATAAGCTGTATCCCCAGTTTTCACCCCCACAGGGGTGGAATTTTGAAAAATCGTTTGGAATGTGTTCATTACTTGACTCACAGATTATTTATACCAATTTTCGAGTTAATTAAGGCAGGCAGTAAAATTTGCCCTGTAAAATTAAGTACCCCTTTTCTCCCCGTTAGGGGTAGATTTTCGAAAAACCCTGATACACGTAATTCTTTATTTTTGGTATAAAGTATAAATACTAAGTTTTGAGTTAATCGGACCGCGCGTTAAAATTCTTCCACACAAATTTTGACACCCCCCAATCCCCTGTTAGGGGGTAGTTTAGAAAAACAACAAATGCCAAACTTTATAATTTACTTAGATAAGTATTCATGCCAAGTTTCAAGTTTATTAACCCAAGGAATAAGATTTTTCATATAAGCTGTATCCCCACTTTTCACCCCCACAGGGGTGGAATTTTGAAAAATCGTTTGGAATGTGTTCATTACTTGACTCACAGATTATTTATACCAATTTTTGAGTTAATTAAGCCAGGCAGTAAAATTTGCCCTGTAAAATTAACTACCCCTTTTCTCCCCGTTAGGGGTAGATTTTCGAAAAATCCTGATACACGTGATTCTTTATTTTTGGTATTAAGTATAAATACTGAGTTTTGAGTTAATCGGACCGTGCATTAAAATTCTTCCATACAAATTTTGACACCCCCCCCCACCCCTTTAGAAGGTAGTTTAGGAAAACAAAAAAAAACAATTTTCATAATTTACTTAGGTAAGTAACCGTGCTAAGTTTCAAGTTTATTAACTCAAGGAATAAGATTTTCCATACAAACTTTCATCCCCCATTTAACTACCTTAGGGGTTGAATTTCGGAAATTCCTTCCTTATTCCTCGTCCACATTATAAAAGGAACCTCTGTGCAAAATTTCAGCTTTCTAGGTCCAGGGGTTTGGGCTGGGCGTTGATGAGTCAGTCAATCAGTCAGTCAGTCAGTCAGTCAGTCAGTCAGTCAGGACTTGTCTTTTTATTTATATAGATAAAAATATATTAATAAATATATACCTTTACTTACTTTTTTACTTACTTATTACTTTTTTTTTACTTACTTACTTACTTTACTTTTTTATATTTAGTAAGCACCATAATTACGTAACACAATCAATCACAGGTCTATGGTTTTGAAAGAAATTCCCAATCCATTGCTTCATAGGTTTAAAAAAATCGTCCAGTCAACAACGTAGATAACGCAATGAACGTATCTTAACTGTCAAAATGAAAGGCATTACGATCAATTGGAATTTTATGTGTTTTACGCAATTACCCTGGGTTCAATTCCTAGGCAGAGAGTGTTATAGGGTTTTTCGACTTCGAGACGAGGCCTAATGATGATTAATTCTGTTTTGCTTATTTTTAAGAAATTCTTGCATTACATTGAAAGCACTAATAATAAAATCGAGTCTTTGGTTTAACTTACATTGCTTTTCAAACCTACACAAGGCAAGAAAATTATGAAAAATTCGACTTTTTTATACAGGGCGGCGATTTAGTCACCTGCAACCGTCAAACGGGTGATTCTACCTGTCATACTGAACAACTTTCGCTTTGAAACTCATAAACAATAAGTAAAATGTTTTTTCAGACAACTTCGACGCATGTTTGAAAAGTTTTTTTTTTTGCGAATTGGGTATGCACAAAGTTTATGTTAAGTTTTTTATTTTATAGGTATTTTAAAATCATAAGCACTTTTCTAGCCTGAAACACAGGTTCTACTTAGTTCAGGCAAATGAGCAACTGTGTCCTCTATAATAATTTTTCAAGTTATGTTATTGTAAATCTGCGCCATTTTTATTAAACGGTTTTATTTAGCTCACCCCGTTTGTTTTATTCTTGGGTCAAATTTAGGAATTCAAATTTCACCCTCTTCCTGTCAACCGATTAATCTGAAATTTTGTATACACTTTGGATTTTGGTGACAATACAATTATGTTTATTCATTATCATTATAAATTCAAGATGGCCGCCGCTACAAAATGGCGGATAATTTATGTTTTATTAATCCCATCAATATGGGTATCAAATGAAAGGGGGCAACAAGCAAAATACAATATACTATAAAAAATTGAAATCCAAGATGGCGGCCGCTACAAAATGGCGGATAACGTAGGTTTTATCAATCCCATCAATATGGGTATCAAATGAAAGGTCTCAACAAGTAGAATACAATTTACTATGCAAAATTGAAATCTAAGATGGCCGCCGCTACCAAATGGCTGATAACAATTTTTTATCAATCCCACCAATATGGGTATCAAATAAAAGAGCTTGACAAGAAGAATACAGTGCACTATACAACCTCAATATTTAAGATGGGCGCAGCCACTAAATGGCGTATAATAATAAGATTTAAATTTAGAAATTGAATCTGTAATTTAGGTATCTGATTAATCCAGCCTGAATCCACCACCCAAGTCAAGATTTTGTATCGTGTTGAGGACTGTGTGGCGTTAGGGTGGCTAAAAATGATACGTCGTTAGCGGTACACCACCCAAGTTAAGGTGCAAGGTTAAAACGCGCCGAGAACTGTATGGCATTAGGGTGGATAAAAATGATATGTCGTTAGCGTTTTCCCCTCAAGACTCAGGCGCATCTTGTTGTACATAGCCTTGCCCCTTTATTGGACCTCTGGGGGGGTCGACCGTTTAAATGTCCATTACTCGTGGGAACAAAATGGTAAAAAAAAATATAAAAAATACAAACACAAATAAAACAGAAACTGCAACACAACGTAAACGAAGGCTTCAAAAAGCGAAAGAAAAGTATAAAGCAAAACGAGCTAAAGAAAGTGAAGGTGATAGAAATAGTCGATTACAGAAACGACGGGAACAATTAGCGTCAAAAACACCTGAGCAATATGAGGCCAGATTAAAAAAGCAACGTCAGCGATATACACAAATGACGGCGTCAGAAACGCCTGAAGAATATGAAGCCAGGTTAACAAAGCAACGTGAGCGATACACACAGATGATAGCGTCAGAAACGCCTGAAGAATATGAAGTTAGATTAATACAAAGCCGTGAAAGACAAAGACAGCAGTTGGGTTCAGAAACGCCTGAACATCGCGATACGAGGTTAAATAAACAACGAGAGCGTACCCAGCAATGCAGAGCTAATAATCTGCAGGCATTCGAGAATGCTATTAACACAATTTGTATACATGTTTGTGATATTTGTACCAAACGTTGTTATCCTAATCAAGTTCGTACAGTTCGGTACAACGCTACTGCATTAACATACTTACCTGTGGAGTTAACTTCGAAAATATCATTGTTATTATGTTCCCGCTGTCAAACACATGTTACTAGTAATAAAACAACAGCACCACCAAAAGCTTACTGGAATAATCTGGATCCAGGTTCTATACCAGACGTTATTCAAACATTGACACAGGCGGAACAACGTTTGCTGTGCAGAATTATTCCCTTTGTTAAAATCGTGAAATTTAGTGGCATCTATGGGCAGTACGGTTTTCGCGGACAGGCAGTTTTATTTGCCCAAGATATCTTTGAAGTCAGTGAAAGACTGCCTAGTATGCTACCAAGATCTGCAAGCCAGGTAGGCATTATTGTAGTAACCGAACGATTAGAAAATTTAAACATCACCAGGGAATTCACAATATGTCGCGAAAAAGTCTATAGTGCTTTAAGATGGTTAATCAGAAATAACCCGCTTTACAAAGATGTACGTATTGACGACAATGCCCAAATTAGTGACCAGGATTTAGTACGACTTAGTGTGCCCGAATTGTCTGAAGATGAAGGGTCCGAAAGGAATGAAAATGAAATTCGAAATGCATTCAGTACAATTAATAATGTTGCAAGAATTATTCGAGGTTCATGGCATCAAGCTGACTACAACGTGTTTACTTCGGGATATGCTGGTGTACAATGTAGTGCTATGTCATTGGCGAACATTGTCCGAGCTGCAATCCTAAGCCCTAATCAATGGGACGTCAATATTCTGAATGCTAATATGTTAGCGGGTGACTCCTTATATTGCTGGATTCGTACCCAGCTTGATCCTACTGAACTGGATGAAACAGGATATTTAGAGATACGAAACTTTCATATCGTCAGGCAAAGTTTACAAATGTATGAATGCCGATTTTCTATAGAATATGATGAAGACACTCTTTTATTCGGGAGTCTCCAAGATTCTGAAAATACCGATAATATCGGCATTACATTACATACAGCTTTAAATAGATTATTTGATAGTCATTCTTCAGGAATATTGACAGCGTCAAATAAATCTGTTAGCGTATTTCGCGGTGAAGACAAATACTATTTTGCTGACTCCCATTCTTGTGGCCCAAAAGGAAAACCAACACCAGAAAATGGCAAAGCCTGTATTATAGAATGCGACAACTTACAAGAACTATGCCGCATCTGTAAAAGATGCCTCGGATCCCGTAATATCGCGTACACCCTTACACGCGTAGACGTACATTTGAGGGAAAATATTATCACTCGTCAGGGTGTTCAAGTACAGCAACAGGAAGATGCCATCACTCATCAGGATGTACAAGTACAACAACCGCTTTCGAATCTGAGATCTGAAACTATACCTATACAAACATCTGTAATGTTGCCTATTGATAGCGTCCAACCTGATGTTGAAGATGAGCTAGAGGTATCTGAAAATGTAAACGAAATCAGAAGAAAGACAAATAATAATATTGTGAATGACGCTTATGAGTTAAAAGCAGAAGAGTTCGCATGGTATCAGCTTTTCCCGTATGGTAAAAATGGTTTGAAAGAACAACGGCCCGTAAATATAAGTCCTTTGGATTACTATCAATTTCGTTTATTAGGTGCTGATGTTAGATTTCAGCGCAACGATTACCTATTCTATGCTCTATCAATGTTTGAGTACTATCGAGTTAAATCAACCATTGCAGCTTGTGCCAGAAAAGTTGAAGGTGAAAACGGCAATCGAGTGGAAGACCTGCACTTATATTTAAAAAATCTAAGAGGTTCCGCTGCTTATTGGCGTAGTGCTCTTAGTGATCTTATAGCACAAATCAGATGTTTAGGACCTCCCACTTATTTTGTTACATTGAGCTGCAATGATCTTCACTGGAAGGATATGAAAAGAGGTCTCCTTGTTAGTGATGGTAAACAGCACATTGACCCAGATGACATAGATATTCAGGAAACTCAGAGACTCATCGAGATGTATCCAGTTGTTGTGAGTAGACATTTTATGGTACGTGTTAATGCGCTAATGCAGTTTCTTAAAACTGATACTGAAATATTTGGCGGTAAAGTTAAAGATCATTGGTGGCGAATCGAGTTTCAGAACAGAGGAAGTCCTCATTTGCATATGGTTGTTTGGATCGAAGATCACCCGTCTGTTGCGACACCTGAAGGAATAGCTCGCATTGATTCAGTCTGTAGTACTGCCATTCCTCCAGAAACTTCAGAACTATATGAATTAGTTAAAAATTGTCAAATACATCGACACACTAGTACCTGCAAGAAAAATAATTCTGTTTGTCGTTTCAAATTTCCACGCTCGGAATGCTTAGAGACACATGTTATTGATCCTTCATCTAACGAATTTATCTACAACGGTGGTCGCATTTGCGTTCTGAAAAGAAAAAGTGAAGATGGTTGGGTAAATAATTACAGTCCTGCTTTGTTAAAAATGTGGAAAGCCAATATGGATATACAACCGTGTGGTACAAATGAGTCGATTGCGTATTACATCGCTAAATACGTGTCAAAATCAGAACCTACAAACCTAGATGGTGAAGTATCTCGAGCTATTCAACAAATTAGAAGAGAAGAAACTGACGTCTCTCGTAAGCTGTTTAAAATATGCATGCGCATATTAAGAGAACGTCAAGTTTCAGCCTGCGAATGCGTATTCAGGCTATGCCATTTGAGTATGCGTGACAGCTCGAGAAAAACAATTTTTGTCAATACTCGTAAAGCGGAACAAAGGTATAAAGTGTTGAAGTTTAATGAAGCTGGTCAAGCAGCAGGATATTGTGCCAATATTTTCGAACGATATGAAAAGCGACCAGCAGAGCACCCCAACTATGATTTTAACAATATGTGTCTCATAGAATTTGCGATGTTATTTGAGCCACACTACACAAAACCGCCAGTTATAAATGAAGAGAGCATCGATACCGATGCTTATGCACCGCACGAGCAAACAACAAGAAGGCGTCTTATAACTTTAACAGACAACACCAAAATGACTATTAGAAACACGCCAGCTGTAGTACGGGTGCCTAACTTCGTAGCAGCTTCTGATCCAGAGTCATATTATTACAGTTTACTAATCCAGTATATGCCGTATCGCAATGAGGCCGAACTTTTAGGAGAATTTAATAGTGCCAGAGATGCGTTTCTCGCCAACGAAGAAAGTTTAAGACAAACAAACGCCTACTTGGAAATATATCGTGAACGTGACAGGCAGCTTGAAAATGCATTCGCGCAAGTACACGCATTTCAGATACTGGAACACGCAGAGCCGATGGAACTAGACCATGAAGAAGAAGTTCCTTATTTGCCAATGAATGAAGACCAGTTCTTACAGGCTAAGCAGTCTATGAATGCAGGACAAAAGGAAATTTTTACATTAGTTACCCAGTCCATACAAAATCAAATGTCAGGTGCTGAAGAACGTTTAAAAATATTCTTTACGGGAGGAGCTGGTGTGGGCAAGACTTTTCTATTAAAGTTATTACGAGACCAAATTAATAGGTGCTACGCAAAGGATGCGGTTAAAGTCTGCTCACTAACAGGAGTTGCAGCTAGATTAATAAATGGAGCTACGATACACAGTACTTTAAAATTGCCTGTACAGAAAGACGGTCGCATAACAGGTATGTCACCACTTTCCGGAAACTATTTGCGAATAATGAGGCGACAATGGCATCAGACAGAATTTTTGATTGTCGACGAGATTTCCATGGTGTCTTATCAAATGTTATGCATGATGGACGCTCGATTAAGGCAAATTAAGAACTGTGAAAATCAGTTTTTTGGAGGAGTAAACGTATTACTTTTCGGTGATCTTTTACAACTGCCTCCTATAAAACGATCAGGAACACCTGTTTTCAAACAGCCAGAACATCTCCAACCAGCTACACATCTCTGGCGTTTATTCACGCTGTGTGAATTAACTGAAAATATGCGTCAGCAAGGTGACCAGACTTTTATTGATATTTTGAATGCTTTGAGAGTCGGTGAGCTAACAACCCAACATTTTAGTATTTTAATGGGAAGACTTCTTCAAGACACGAGTGATGAGTTTGCAATAGACAAAGCGTTAAGGGTATACCCCACAAATCAACAAGTCAACGACCACAACTCTGCTGTATTGAATTTGTACAGAAATAATGGTGCTCGCATTTACAAAATAAAAGCGCAGGATCAGCTAGTACACGCCACACGAAATGCAAACAATGTAGATATAGCTACTATAATACCAGCTGATATCAACAAAACTGGGGGTTTACCAGCGGAACTGGAAATATTTGTGGGGGCAAAAGTCATGCTACGGTCCAATATTGACGTTTCAAAGGGATTAGTAAATGGCGCTATAGGCTACATCAACGAAATCGTTTGGCCTCAATTTCGTCGAACTCAGATGTATGCAACAGATGTACCTTCCGTCCGAATTGATTTCGCAAGAGACGGAGTACATCTTATACACCCGAAAGCCATACAGTTTCCAGCTAAGTACAATTACGGGACGGCTGAAAGAAGAATGTTGCCTTTAATACTATCATGGGCTTCTACAATACATAAAATGCAGGGCAGCACTGTGGATCACGCAGTCGTATACTTAGGTGCGAAACTGTTTGAAGAAGGTCAAGCCTACGTGGCTCTTAGTAGAGTAAGATCTTTGCAGGGACTACGTATAGAGGAGTTGGACTGCAATAAACTAACGGGCAAGAAACCTTGCAATAATGAAGCACTAAAGGAATTAAACAGAATGCGAAATAAAAACTAAAAACTAGAAAATAAAAATAGGTAAAAAAAACTTTTTAAGTTAAACGGTTTTATGTTAAACATACATTGCAATATAAGATAAATGTACTAAAAACCAAAAAATAATAAAAATAGGTAAAAAAAACTTTTTAAGTTAAACGGTTTTATGTTAAACATACATTGCAATATAAGATAAATGTACTAAAAACCAAAAAATAATAAAATAGATACAGTCGTGGGAATTATAAACATATGCATAGACTAGACTAAAATAAAACCGTGGGGCACGTCAATTGTCTACAATCGTTGATTAAAATATTTGTTTTGTAATCTAAATATATAAAAGAAGATACTGACTGACTGACTGACTGACTGATTGGTGACTGACATATCAACGCACAGCCCAAACCGCTGGGTCTAGAGACACCATATTTGGAACATAGGTTCATTGGGAGGTGTAGGGGTGCACTAAGGAAGGATTTTTTAAAACTCAGTTAAGGGGGTAAAACGGGGGTCCAAAATTTGAATGCATTATGTTTTCCCTTGGACCACGCGGGCGAAGCTGCGGGTTACATCTATAATTAGGCAGTTGTTCAACCGACAACGAGGGCTAGAATGTGGAAACAAGCTAGCAAGCTCGATTATAAGCGAGTTTTAGGGTTTCATAGTGGTGAGCGAGTAGTACTTTTATCATATGTTTTGTCGATTAAAGACAAACTACGAGCAGTGAAACGATTCCTCGCCAGCCAGCAGTGTGAATGTCCAACGATAAACTAGTTGAAACATCTCTTTTATTTACATGGAGTGTAAAACTATTGGAATTTCCATGAGCAAGAAAATAGTAAGTAATTTCCTCACCGTCTGCGGGCCAACTGCCTAACGACGAATTAAACGATTCTTCTATCGCACATTAAGTCGATAATTTGTAGACAATTGACGTGCCCCACGGTTTTATTTTAGTCTAGTCTATGCATATGTTTATAATTCCCACGACTGTATCTATTTTATTATTTTTTGGTTTTTAGTACATTTATCTTATATTGCAATGTATGTTTAACATAAAACCGTTTAACTTAAAAAGTTTTTTTTACCTATTTTTATTATTTTTTGGTTTTTAGTACATTTATCTTATATTGCAATGTATGTTTAACATAAAACCGTTTAACTTAAAAAGTTTTTTTTACCTATTTTTTATAAATAAACGATATTATTTGTATGTCTATTCCTTTGTTTCATGGAAAAAGCACCTGCAAATTATAGGATACGAAAAAATGCAAATATTTCTCGAAAACTAATGCAAACTACATCAAATACCTATCTAATACTATCAAACACGCACTGTACCACATAAACAACGCCACAACTTATGAGTGTGTATACTAATATTTTTTAAACGAGCTTACAATCAATAAGGATGAACGGACAGACAGAAGTATTTGTGAGGCATCCATGTGTCGTAAGTTCTCTTTCGCCACACTTATTTGCATACAACGCCTTGATCTATAGACTTATGTGTGTTTAGAGAAGGATAAGCCTAAATCTGAAGAGAAAATTAATAAAGCTGTACTTATTTATTATTTAGCTGTAAAATTTTAAAAATAATGTTTATTTTGATAGCCCAATTCTTGAGGAAGGCTATAGACTATTTAACATCACGCTATGACCCTTAGGAACCGAGCAAAAAGAAAAAAATTCAGAAATGTCGTTAAGCAAAAACGAAGTGACAACGCAGGCAGTTGATTTCCCATCCATAAAAAAAATTTAAAAAAATAATATAAAAAAGCACGGGCAGTTGATGAGATGGGACGGGGTGGGTGGAGGGAATATGAAATTTCACGCGGATGAATTCGCGGGCAGAAGCTAGTTATAAATATGATGTACGTTACAATAGAATACGCTTTATTATCCACATGAATTACAGATAGGTATAAAAGTAGAAAATCACAACCGTCATTGCATCAATTTATTATGATTTGCAATGCATTGAGTTTTTAGAATTATTTCCGATGAAATGTAACTTAAAGTTTATTTGAAGCGGATAGACTAAACTAAATCAACTAACTAAACTTAACAAACTAAACTAAACCTACCTTAGTTTGCCAAGAATGATGATTAGTGCAACGTCATCATTTATTTAATTATCTTAAAACGACTAGCCCGGTGTGGTGACTACTGACTTCCAAATCAGCAAACCAACTTTTTTTTTATTGCTGAATGGGCCCACTCTTGACCTCGATCACGCCTGATGGAAAGCGATGGATGAAGTCTATGATGGAACGAGCGTGCCCAGAAGATACCTAAGGCACTGGAACTCCCACGCATAGATGGAACACAGCAGGCTGCTTGACGCCGGACTCCGATGGGAGGGTGGTCGCAAACCAGGCGGGCGTTAGCCCTACCACTGCAAGGGAAGAATTGGCCCGTCAAATAAGGTGTGACTGTCCAGGATACGCCGAGCGTTCGGTTCAATTGAGTAACTGGCGGAACAAACTGCGCTACACGAGGAGGCTCCTTCATGCATCCCTTTCCGTTTCGAAGCAGTTTTCGTCATGCAGGAGACCATGCAGTTCTCCTACATGGATATACTACTTCCAAGATTCTTATCTAATTATGAAAGTAATCAAAATGAACTTCATTCCATCGGCCTTGATCTCAATCTTTCGAAATGTGAATTATACTTAACGGACAATACTGACAGACATTTGACACTTCCCAAATTTAACGCAATAGCTCCAGAAATCAAAATTATTGAAAAAAGCTCTCTTCGCCTCCTTGGGTGTCCAATCTTTGACAATTCCTTTCCCGTTTTTATTGAGGAAAAAATCCAAAATTTCAATGACGTTTCGGATAGATTGTTCCAAATTAATATGCATTCGGCCATAACTTTAATCCGCTACTGCTGTTTTGGCCCTAAATTAATTTATTTCCTTCGTGCTTCACATTTATGGAAGCACACTCACCTTTTAGATAAAATTGACCAAATTATCAGGCATACATTAACTTCTATTTTAAATGTGGCATTGGACGACCGAGCTTGGGCACAAGCTACTCTTCCCATTCGTATGGCAGGACTCGGCGTCCGCAAAATTTCTAGTATTAGTTTACCGGCTTTCATATCCTCGGTCCACGGCACTGATAAATTAATCAGGAAAATCCTAGCATCCACACTGATTGATTTTGATGTGCCGTGTTTCACCGACGCTTTGGATGCCTGACTCGCTTGCCCGAATACAGATCTACCCGACAATCCATCTTCCCAAAAACGGTGGGATGAGCCGCTCTGCATAGTAGTACAGAACAATTTACTTGAATCGTCTGCTACTTCTGCGGAGCATGCGCGCCTGCTGGCTGTGGGTAGGTGGGAGTCGGGTCTTTGGCTTCTTGCACTACCTTCGTCGAACATAGGCACTTTGTTCGACGACACTACTTTTCGCCTCGCTGCTTCTCTTCGGCTAGGCACTTCTTGCTGTTCTCCTCATCGCTGTCACTGTGGCGAAGATGTCAACAGCCTCGGACACCACGGCCTTTCTTGCAGCCGAAGTGCGGGTCGTTTAGCGCGGCACGCGAACATTAATGACATCATCCAATGAACTCTCGTCACCGTCGGCGTTCCAGCTGTATTAGAACCCAATGGCTTGGCACGCGATGATGGCAAGAGACCGGACGGTATGTCTTTATTTCCTTGGAAGTTGGGTAGGCCTTTAGTGTGGGACGCAACGTGTGTCGATACTCTTGCGCCATCCCATCTTCCTGGCTCGGCATGCTGTGCTGGCGCTGCTGCTGCGGCTGCGGAAAACCTCAAGCGGCGAAAATATAATAACCTTAGCGGAAGTTATATTTTCGAGCCGTTTGGGGTTGAAACCCTCGGGCCGTGGGGTCCGAATGCAAAATTTTTAAAGAAATTTCAAAACGACTGGTTGACACTTCCCATGACCCAAGGGCTGGCTTTTACCTTGGCCAGAGGCTAAGCATTGCTATTCAACGTGGTAATGCCGCCAGTCTCTTGGGTACTTTACCAGTCGACAGCGATGCGGATGAATTTTTCGACGCTATATTTTAGTTTTTTTTTTGTTTTAGTTAAGTTAGGATTTAATTTTGTTATTTTTTGTTGATGATAACATGATTTAATCCTTATCCAAGTAAGTTATTATAAAATATTGAATAAATTAATATTAATTCAATATAATATTTTATATCTAATTTTTTACATTTCAATGTCAAGCTTGATTTTGTTAAATCATGATTTTATGACATTTTCCATGCCTTACCGTAGAATCACTGGAAACATAATGTATATTTAATAACACCATTGTAACAGTGTTTTCTGAAAAAATAAATAATTTGATTTGAAAGTAATCTAAGTTAATGTGACCTTATCCTGACGTATTGTAGTTGCCTAGCACATGCTGTCTTATACATCACTTATTATTTCAAAATCCTTTACCGTTATCTTAATTGGTACTCCAACTGCAATGAAAAGCCTAACTGTATAACACATTTCACAGTCCAGCCTCGAGTAAAACAATTTATTAGTGTCATTTAAATGACACCTCACGATCCCAGACTTTGTCATATCGTTAACTATTGTGCGTTTTAGCACAACAATGTACATTAAATTATGCTTTCCGTAACGATTGCAACAAAGTCTAGTACCTAAGTACAGTTAGCAGGTATGTCGGGAATGCTTTTCAAAGCGATGCGATGAAAATTCAATTACTTCTTGTCCTAGTAAGGATGTGTATAGCGGTGTTTGATGGGACTTGTGGGGTGGGACGTAATTGGGTCGGTTGTACCGACTTGATTTTTGGTTTAATTGTAGCGGTATGTCGGGCTAGAATTTGATGATAATTCGATATTGTTTGAGACAAAAGAACTGCTAGAATGTATGGACTTATTTTACAAAAAAAAAGGAAGAAAAAATCGTTTATTTTGTACATTAAAACTTATTACATTTTTGAACGTTTTAATTTTATTTATAAGCCGTTGGTCCCGGCTGTCGTTCGTAAATCTTTGACAGTCGTTACGGGTAGTGAAAAGTCCAAGTCTGACAACCAGTCATACCAAGGAGTTCCGTGCTACTCAGTAACTATAGTGGAGGTCAAATAGGCAATCGCTCCATGTAAAATACTGGTATTCAGCTGCATCCGATTAGCCTGAAAGCCAACCTCAACTCAACATAGTTGGGAAAAGGCTAGGCGGATTGACTGAACGCCACGGCGATGATATCAGAATGTCTGGATACAGATCCAGACGCTGCTATTACAGCTCCATCAATTCTTACCTCATTGATTAACCTTCAGATAAGGTAGATTAAAAGAAAACTAACTAATCTATAGATGCAAAAGTGTGGATGTTGTAACGTCTGACAGTAAAGTTTTTGGGATACTGGCTTGAAGTGAAGGGTTCCATAATGATTCTTAAGTCAACTTAAAGTAGCGGCAAAAGCTACTTAGGTAGGTAAAGGTGTCAATCATAAGTGAGCGCTTTACTTGCAGTGTTCACGTTGCGCCGGTAGCTATAGTTCACAGTTCAGACACGATGTGATTCGTGACTTTCGTAAAACAAAGCAATTATTTTCGGCATGATTTGTTATTCGAAAGAAAACATTAATGTTTATATAGGGCGCTATGGATTACTTAAAAAAAATTAAGGCGTGGTGTGTAAATGTTTATTTTCAACATTAAAGGGTGGCGGTCACGAGTATGTTGGTCACGTAGTTACAATAGCTTGTGCCCATCACAGCACGGTGATAATGAGGAGAGTTGCTTCACCATTTATATCAGCAATCAGAACTAGATCTTCTTCATATGGGCACAGATAAAAGGTTAGCTCATGCTGTGGTAATTTTAGTTAGATAATAATCGGGGCTGACTACTAGGAGTGAGCCGGAAGTTTATTTATATAATGTGTATGTAATGAATGAAATGAAATGATAATGGAAATCCGTCGGTATCATCGGAATACGTGGAATGTGGCGAGCTGTGCGGCTGCGGGACCGGTGATGATGGTGGTACAATGACCTTGTCTCGAAGTTCTTTGATTAAAACTCTTGTGCCATGTAAGTAGCTTGTTCAGAATCGATGACTGAATCAATTTCTATCATTTTTAATATACTTAGGTAATTTTATATCCCAAAAATAATGAAAATTACATAAATTACGGTCACACTTTTGCTGTACAGTGAAAACAAACCAAAATGGACGGAGTACCTACTATGCTAAACCCGTAGACGTGTGCGACTGTGAACGTGCGTAGATCACAATGGTATCCCACAATCGGTATAACTAATTTAATAAATAAACAATGTTTGTTTGTTTTTTTTTTGTGGTGTTAGGGCTAAGCCAGGTGGCTTGCGACCGGTCCCACCGGAGTCCGGCGGCGTCAAGCAGCCTGCTGTGTGTCGTCAATGCGTGGGAGTTCCAGTACTTTAGGCATCTTCTGGGCACGCTCGTTCCATCATCCATCCCTTTCCATCAGGCGTGATCGAGGTCAAGAGCAGGCCCATTCAGCAATAAAAAAAATATTTTATACAAATATAATATTAAAAATTCAGTGTTTTATGATTATAACATAAACTTCTAATTGGGGTGTTTGGTGGTGTGTGTTAATTCCAGGACATATTGCATGTCACTCGTGGGATCGATGTGGTGATTCTAGCAGTGAACGTCTATCGGTGGAATGATGATGGTGGCTGGTGAAGGCATGATATATAATAATGTTGGAAACGGAAGGCGAGGTGACATCAAGATGTCGGGCAGACGTCAGGCGATCAGCTGTCTAAAACAAGGCACGTTATGTGAGAACGGCCCGTTTTTTGCCTGGACGGCGCGGTGCTCGGAACGGAAGTGCTACTTGACCATTATAGTGTGCTTGTGTTTCTTTTGATATTTTTATAATTTTTGTAACGTGTAACATTAAGGAATTAAAGATTGTTTATTTTTTTTTTTAAGTTATTTCACTTCTGATTCCTAACAATAATATAAATAGATATAATAACAAAAACAATACTTAATACGTAAAATATATTATGCATTTCATTTTTATGCCGTGTAGGTAAGGCTAAAGTAAGTACCTAAATGCTTCAGTAAGGGTGGTTTTTACTAAAAAATCATTTCCATATTTTGCGAATTGCCCCGTCTAAATCTTCCCGACTCTAAATTCCTTTGATTTAGGGTGTGAGCACACAACAGTGGTGTCGTAATTTTGACTTGTTATCGACATCGTTACGTTTATTTATCGTCTTTAAAACAAATATTCTTGTTGGAGCCGCTTTTTAATGCACCATCAACTTTATGATCGCTCGCAGCAGTCGCAGCAATGCGTTCAGCTAAATTGTTGCAAGTATATGGAAAGTACGGAATTATGTAATGTAGACTAGGTTTATTATGAAAGGGAGTCATAATGCATTAATTTACGGTAGCTAATTTGTCGTAATTTTGTTGTTGTTAGGCACGCTTGAATAAATTAAACATGACATAATAATTATAGAGGTGCCTACTTATGATTCACTTTCAGTACATTTGCACCAACCACAATAGAAATCTAGGTACGTTTTCCAATGTCCCACTCACCGCACAGACTTCATTCACTCTTCCTTCTTCGTTCAGTCTATCTCTCTGTGGAATACGCTCCCCCAGGAAATCAGGATGGCAACCAACCGATTATCTATTCAAGTTGAAAGTTCGCAAGCACATTCGCAAGAAGCTGGCAGTATCACCACAACGCTAATATTTTCTCATTGTTTGTCTTATTTTTTTTTAGTATATTTATGTATTTTTATTTGTGTTTATATTTATATTTAATTAGGTATACCTTTATTATATTTATAGTTCTAATAGGTTTATGCGTATCTTTATATTTAAATGCACCACCACTGTTTGTCTCTGCATTACCCAAAGGTTGACTGGTAGAAAATGCATATGGCATTAAGTCCGCCTCTGTACATTTATGTGCTTGAAGTATTATATAGATAAATATGAGGATTTGGGTGTAAAGTTCACTAATCCTCCATAGAAAAGGGAGGATCGTCTGACCAGATGGGTGTTGTCTTGTGGGCTACTGACGATTGATGCCGGGTCGTTGTACAATATCTATTCTACTTGCGCGATGCAAGATTTTTTGTTTTTTTTGTGACGTAAGTGTGATGCGTAGTTCGCAAGTGGCAATATAATAAATGATAAATGATTTTATTTCTGTAAGTAGGTTTGTACAAACACTTTTACACGTCAATCATATTGTTTAAAAACGTGATGAGGTCGGCGTTTCCTATCTGACTACTCTGAGAAGAAAGGCCGAAACAAACTCAGAGGTCACAGTCTCTTTTAAAGTCCAGACATAATCTTGGTCAGATCATGTGGAGACCATGTAGATCTGAAAGGTGTCTGAAATGGTCTTTTGAGGAAAGAACCACACAGATTGAGTGGACCCATCCAGTTAGTGCACGCATTTGTCAGTAATCATGCAGCTCAACTCAAACTTAATCTGCGTTCGCGATTTTTTTTTTTTTTTTTTAGTTTATGGAAAAACAACTTTAAATCCTACACAATAAAGTTCTGTTTATGCTACAACTGCACTCTGAAATCAATTTACTTACCATTGAAATAAAGTTGATATTTGTTTAACTTGAAATAATATTAATTTGAAACATCAGTTTAAATAGACTTTAGATGCCGCCACAATAACATCACGCCTGTTTTCCTTAAAGGGTTAGGCAGAGGATTACATATAGTAAAGACACCCACATTTCGCCAATTATATTTAAATCTCATGTGCAGCGGGATTGTCCGAAAGGGTTACCGCTACCCCGGAACACAAAGGGCTAAGGAAGGAACACGGGTGGGTTTTAGTCAGTAAGAGTCTGACACTCCCTTCTGCTCCACCCAGAGCGGGAGGGGTCATTGGATGATTTCCCATCCACAAAAAAAAAAAAAGCCGGTGAGGCGGTGAGCCTACTGAACGGGGGCCTACCACCACTCTCATAGCAGTAATATTTTAATCTTTACTTCAGTGTGGGTGTTACTTGTTACATAGCTCCATGGAGCTGCATATCCTGTATTGTTCCATCTCTTTCCCACACTGAAGTAAGATTAAAATAATACTGCTATAAGAGATAAGAGGTGGTGGTAGGCCCCCTGGACACAAATCCAGACATTGGACGGGTGCTGAGAAATTCTTGATAGAAAGTCTAATATAACACTTTACCCGACCTGGGAATCTTATCCTGGACCTCGTGCTCAGCAGTAGCACTTATAACCATTACACCAACGAGGCAGGAAAATTACCTATGTTTATTCAAATAAACATTAGTCGTTGTTCTTCTTTAGAGTTACAACTGTATAATATGAAGGTCCCTGAGAATAAGTACACGTCTTGTCTAAATCCTGTATTTAATATATCATACGAAAAATGTGATGACATAAATAAATACTTACATAAATATTTTGTGTTTACATTAAAAGAGAAGAAGAAAAAGGAAGAGGGTTTGTTTCTGCTTCTTCTATTATTTTTTCTATTTTAAATGATAATTTCTTGAACTCTCTTGAAAATGAGAATTTTGCTTAATTATCATCATTATTTATCCTGTAACTCTCCTTATTTTAACTTCCAGATGCCAGATGACATTCAGAACTGGAAATGAGACTAATTTTTCTTCAATCAACAATCAACTCATCCTATCACAGTCCACTGCTGGACATAGGCCTCTCCCAGGCTGCGCCACAACACCCTGTCCTCCGCCTTCCGCATCCATAATGCTTCCTTAGCCATCTTCTTAAGGTTATCGGTCCATCTACTCCACTGGCCATCGGCCTTTCGACAGACATGGCCAGCCCTTCAGTTTGCTAACTCTGCAAGCTGTGTCGGCAACTCCGGTTTTCTTGGATAATTCCATTTCTGATAACATGCTTCAAAGAAACTCCGAGCTAACTTTTCTTATACGTGCGTAAATACCAAAGCAGAATGAATAACATTGATATTAACTCAATTTAAATGCAAATGATAAACCCATAAACACAAAATAATGACCACATTAAGATTAAACACTCAGTCAATTAGTTTCAGAGCAGTTAGCGATATAATTTATATTTGCAACTGACAGATCTATGTGTCGCCATTGACACTTACCCAAACGGAAAAGTGGAACAACTCCATTCGGAACGTGATACTTATTGATTTGTATGAATGTATAGACAGGTATAGTCCACGAGGCGTAAGCTGAGCTTTGTATTTGTGTGTGCTTAAATAGATAGTGTAGGTGTGACGTCGGAATAGAGCGCGACGCATCCTTTGCTCGGCTTATACTGCTTTTTGGCAATCGGCCTGAGGCGCACTCACACAAATGCAAAGCTCAGCTTAGACCTCGCGGACAGCGGGGTTGTCTGAAAGGTTTATTTTTGTTATGTTAATGTTAGGTATTTTATATTATTCTATGTTTTAAATGATTGTGTTTTTATGTTCCCTTGTCTAAATTTTTCCTTTAATATGAATTAGGTATTTAACCTGTTAGCTTAGTTGTTCATTTTGTTGTGCATGTTGTGGTCTCCTGTAATTGAAAGAGTGCACCTTCAAAATACTTTGTCGTCCATTAACAATATAATGTTTAGTGTAAATCTTTTGTTGGAGATCCTAAAATAAATAAATAAAAGGGTTACCGCTGCCCTGGAACATTAAGGGCTAACGAAGGAACACGGGTGGGTTTTAGTCAGTAAGAGTCTGACACTCCCTTCTGCTCCACCCAGAGCGGGAGGGGTCATTTGATGATTTCCCATCCACAAAAAAAAAAAAAAAAGACCTCGCGGACTGTAATCTGTAATGTCTGTTTATTAGGGTATGAGGACATAAAGAAGTACCTAACAATAAGTACCTTATTATCGTTCTCCTGCGCTTATCCCAATTTATTTGTGATCGGCGCAACATGTCTTTTTGTCCCATACTTCTCTATTAGTCGACATCTCGGTAGTCACCCCCTTTCTAAGCATCGCCATAAATGTAAGTACAGACGCCAGCATATCAAGCTACCTGAACCTGTCAAATTTTCTCAATCAATTTTGAACCATATAATGCTTTAGCAATAAAGTTGAATATCTATTAAAGAAATTTGTTAGATTGTAGTAGCTTGATGTGCGTGGCGAAAAATTACCTTAATAAAATAATTTAATTACGAAATTCGTGTCATTATTGGCAGCAGCGAACTCCAATTCGCTTAGCCAAATACTCGTTTGACCCATTTACTGAGTACTAAGAAGTTGGCTTCTAAGCTATACGCGTTAGTGGGACAGATTCTAGGATTTTTTTTTTGTAACGTTATTGTATGATTCTGGTATCAGATATTATTTTCAGGGTAGTAGATAAAAATTACGACTGACCAATTACACTCTCTCGCGTTTCATTTGCTAGACTAAAATGACAGCTGCGTAGTAATCAACACTGTCGGTCAAAGCTGTAATTTTGGTCTAGCAAATTAAAAATCAAGAGTTTAGATTACGGGGCAGCGGGATTGTCCGAAAGGGTTACCGCTACCCCGAAACACAAAGGGCTAAGGTAGGAACACCGGGCTTTAGTCAGTAAGAGTCTGACACTCCCTTCTGCTCCACCCTGAGCGGGAGGGGTCATTTGATGATATCCCCAAAAAAAAAAAAGTTTAGATTACAATCCTTTCGCAGTTAGTTTAGCTCTGCCAGAGGTAACCTAACAGCAACCTTATCATAACGAGAATAAAAGATACTGTGATTTTCACAGATGCAAAATAAGTGAAAGGACTGTACAACAAAAAAAGAAATAAACAAATAAATTCACCATAATTAATTTGAAAACCAAACTCACAAAATATAAACTGCTAGGCTAAGTCAACAATCACTTCACCTACCCTTCATAGTCAACAGTAAATATACCTAGATATCCACTCAATTTTATTTGTCAGAACTCAAGAAACCTCAAGAGGCATTATTTCGCGGCTATTAAGTTTACTCTAATTATTTCCAAGAGCCTATAAATGTCTTGTGAATCGTGTAATGCTCTGCTCACTGTTATTTATTTACTGCGAAAATCGTGATTTTGCTATGTAGCGGAGCATTTGTTTGTAGTTGTATTTTTGGTTAAGTATGAGTAGGTTATGTGTACAAATGAATTATTGATGGGGTAATTACCCCTCCAATAATTAATTATATACAAGGTGAAACAGAATAAACGCTTTTTTCATACTTGCTGCCGATTCTGCCAAATAAAATTACATCTTATATCAAGGCAATAAGACTCCATTTTAAATGCATAAAGTAATGCTAGCGTCAACACAATTTTCTTAATAAAAATAGAAAGCTTTAAAAAAAATAAGTTTTGGTCATTGTGGTATTATGCTTTTAAGGTGCCACTTGTCGATATTTTTTCTATATAAATTTCGGGAGAATATTACTCCGCTGGTTGACATTGTGCATCCAAAGTTAAACATGATATCGTTTTGACTTATTATTAATTGTGTCTGTACGGAAACAGAATCGTAAAATAAAAAGCTATGAGCCAACAAAGATTCGTTTTTCTGGCTATTTTTAACGTAACTTTGGGTGTAAATAAGTAATAAAAGATATGTAAAATCTTCCAAACCAATTCCGTACCGACAAAGCTCAGTTATCGAAGAGATCAATAAATTTTATTTGTAATTGATTTATCTAGTGTTTTTTTCATAAAACTCGATTTTACGAAGCACTGTTCGAATATTTTTACGCGCCTATCAGTTCGGAGCTGTGTTTCTGTGCGTGAGAACTAGACGTTGTTCATGTAGACTAGCGTCTAACTACTCATCACTGATACTAGTGCTGTCGGACATGAAGCCAGGTGAGACAGCGTGCTTTTTGGCCATGACCACCAGTGAGTTCGAGCTCGCGACTAGTTTACTCTTAACTCAATACTCTAATTGGGGTGTATGAGGTCTTGCGTTAATTATGTTACACCTTGTATATATATATTTTTATTATTATATTTATTACTTACTTATATATTTTTTGTATTTGTGTATTAACATTATAACCTGCAAGTTATTTCATATTAATTAAGAAAGAACCTGCAAGTTTTAATGTATGTCTTACTTTTACTTACCAGCGCTTATATTTTGTTTCTAAGAGAAGAGGCATTCGCTTGAAGTGGTACCTTTTTTTTTGAGGATTGGAAATCATTAAATGACCGCTCCCGCTCTGGGTGGAGCAGAAGGGAGTGTCAGACTCTTACTGACTAAAACCCACCCGTGTTCCTTCCTTAGCCCTTTATGAGTGGTACCTACAGTAACATATTGAAATAATAATATATTGTAAATATTTACATAGTATATATAATAAAATAATAACGAAGTCAAAACTGTACGGACAATATTTAAACAAATAATTGAACGTGTCTGATACTTGACGAATGTTGGTCCGTTTGTCTTGATGTATGTTTCAGAAGCGATTGTAGTTATTATATCCAATACAACAGCATGAATGGACGCTTAAATTCCCAGCGTAAATTGCCATAAATAGAGACAATTGGGAGAACCGTTAGCAGTAAAGACGTCGTCGGTGTTGCCAGGTATAATATGAAGTGATTATTTATAATGCACATACATTGTGCGGTTTAAATTAACGACACCTGCTTTGGAAAGGTCGTGGTACAGTTGTAGTGAGAAGCGAAGCGATACTTCAGCTTAAATATTCTCTGAAATAGTAATAATTGTGATGGTTGGACTATGCGACTTTTTTTTAAATATTGTGGTACCGAAATATTAGTTATTTATCATGTTAAATTGACACAGTTCCCTTAAACTTGTAAATTAAGCTGTATTTATTTTTTACAACTTATAAACGATATCGGCGGCTACAGTTGTCTGTGTCGTTGACGCGTGTCGCCCGTGTATAAGAGCACTTATGTGGCAGGACCACACAAGTTTAAATAATGCATTCCTTCCATTCTAAACAGGTTTTCATTTATTAATTTAAGAAAACAAAAACCTAGTGTCCATTTAAATTTTCATCTTAAAATTTTATAGCATCGCTTCCGCCTGTCACTGGACCACAAGCCCACAAGCCACCCGATTGTGTTTCTTCATAAATATTTCTCGTCAGATGATTTATAAGCGCAGTTTGGTCTAATTATTTGGGTCAAGCCTTTACGAGATCAACTTTTTTTTAAACTCGAAACAAGCTTTCTTATTGTTTGGTGATTTTATATTAATATTAACTTTGACTTTCATTTTTAAGAAATGGACATACAGAGTTTTTATTCCTGGAAATTCAATTACGATAATGTAATTATGAGATTGGGTTTAATTTGGGTGGTTTATTTGGTTATTTATGAATTTTTGAAGTTTTGATTTAGTTTGCATTTTATGTACCTCAGTTGTGAACCAGGCAGCTTTTTTTTTGTGTAAATACCCAGTTAATTTGATCAGCCGGAAAATATAAATATACTGAGCAATGAGCAGCTTTATCGCTGAGGTACCCCTATTTTCTCTAGCCAGCAGAACACAAGAGCCTGGGTAACGCCCCTAGCCTGCCACTTCTTCTTTTGATTTTCATACACTTGAACGTATACCTACACCTTTTTACAATGTACCAATATGATAATTTTATTATGTGATTATTTAATCAATTAATGTTACCTCCAATCGCCTGAAACACAGGATTACTTACCTAGTTCAGGCACAAATCTATACATATAATAAAACAGTAAAAAAACTGTGTCTGTACATTGAATATATTAAAAAAAAAATACTTGAGGGGGGTTTAGAAACAGTAATAGAGCACGAATCCAAAAAAAAAAAATTGTCTGTTTGTCTGTTTGTCTGTTTGTCTGTTTGTTTGTACACGCTAATCTTCGGAACTACTGGACGGATTTGAATGATTTTTTTTTTGTTGTATAGATATTAAGTCTGGGCAACATATAGGCTATAATTTATTTTGGAAAATGGAACACCTGATGCAGAACCGCAACAGACCAGCTAAAGTATAAGAGATACAAAAATGGTACTATAGCAAAAATTGTTCCACGTGATGAGCATTTTCTGCTGAGAGAATAAATTTGAAGATCTGGAACACCTGATGTGGAACTCCAAGAGCCCAGCTACACTATAACATACACAGGAATGACGATTTAGCAAAAGTTGTTCAATCTGATGAGAACTCTCTGTTGACATATAAAAATCGAAGATCTGGAACACCTGTTGTGGAACTCCAAGAGCCCAGCTACACCATAACACATATAGGAATGACGTTTTAGCAAAAGTTGTTCAATCTGATGAGAACTCTCTGATGACTTATAAAAATCGAAGATCTGGAACACCTGATGTAGAACTCCAAGAGCCCAGCTACACTATAACATATTTAGGAATGACGTTTTAGCAAAAGTTGTTCAATCTGATGAGCACTCTCTGTTGACTTATAAAAATCGAAGATCTGGAACATCTGTTGTGGAACTCCAAGAGCCCAGCTACACTAAAATACATATAGGAATGACGTCTTAGCAAAAGTTGTTCGATCTGATGGGCATTTCCTGTTAACTTATAAAAATCGAAGATCAGAAACATCTGATGTGGAAATAAAAGCTATCACTAATTTCACTGTATAATTATAAAATAACATAAGCTGGGAGTACCTTCACGCGTTGAAGGCGGTAACAGTTTAGGACTGATTTTCGGTGACAATGGTATATCATTGAAAAGTTGCCTCTACTGGCCAAAACTCCCATTTATTTTTATCGAATAAATATGCCTTCGGGCTTATGTTATTTGAGTATTTAATTTCCTTTGCCATTTATCTTCGTGACACGGTAGCCTACCCGGTAACGCAGGCGAGCAGTCACTTAGATTTTAATTGATCAGGTATGTTCACAATAAAACTATAACCATGCCTAGAAAGAGGTCAAATCTTTCCCAATGTTCCAAAGGATCTAAAAGATTGAGGATCATAAGATCCCAAGAATCTACCGAAGAGCGTCAGGAGAGACTTGATGCTTTTCGAGAACATCAGGTTACAACTCGCTCCGTGGAAACCTCTTCGGGTCGCGAAGCACGCCTGCGTTCTCAGCGTACAAGTGGGGACGTTCCCCACTTGCGTGATGCGCGACTGACCGCTGATCGCGAACGTCACGCATTATCTGGCGAGTCGGAGACGTTCACGGATAGAGAATTGCGCTTGAATTCTCAGCGTATCTACGCATCTGCTTCGAGGTCTCTACAGACAAGTGCGGAACGTGATGCGCGACTGTCCGCTGATCGTGAGCGACATGCATTGTCTCGCGAATCGGAAACGTTTACCGATACAGAATCACGCTTGAGTTCTCAGCGTATTCGCACATCTACTAACAGGTCTTTTGAAACGAGTGATGAACGTGATGTGCGACTAACTGGTGATCGAGATTATAATCATACATTGTCCCGAACACGCACACAACAAAATATTCATAATCAGAATAGAATAGAATAGTATAGAATAGAATACTCTTTATTATGTACACCATTATAAATTACAGACATAAATATAGAACTTTTGCAAAGGGTGACACAATGGGCGGTCTTATCGCTAAAAGCGATCTTTTAAAGACAACCTTTGGATGGATTAAATAGGGGGAGGAGAGACAAATACTGTAGGTAGTCCGTGGTGTACCATTTACAAAATGAATGAAGTGAGAAAGAAAGAATTGCTGGAGTACTGCATGAAGAGACAGAAGAAGAGCGCAACGAACGTTTGAATTCTGATCGACTTCGACATTCTCTGAACAGGATGTCGATATCATCTGAAGAATCGGATGTGTCTCAAGATATAGCCGTAGGGCGTGGCGACTTTCCTTGAGTTGAGTTTCTTCCTTGAGTTAAGGAACGGAGTGCATTTACGAATACTCCTATGATTGACTACGCCACATATTCTGCCATCGGAGGTATGGTTCAAAATTGTACTTTTTGTGAAGCTGTTAAATGGCAAAAAGAAACAAACGGTATGTGTTGCTCAGGTGGAAAAGTACATATTGAAATATTACAAAATCCTCCAGAAATATTAAGATCACTGCTAATCGGTGACCATCCACAGTCAAAACATTTCTTGGACAACATCCGTTCGTACAATAATGCCTTTCAAATGACATCTTTTGGTGCGAAACAGATTTCAGAAGGCCCATTTATACCAACATTCAAAGTGAAAGGCCAAGTTTACCACCTTATTGGTTCATTATTGCCTGAAAATGACCCCAAGTTTCTCCAAATATATTTCGTATCCAATTATCAAGATTAGGCAAATATTAGAAACCAAACTTTCCGCAATTGAACAATAGTCTGCTTTCACTGCTTCAAAATATGTTGCATGAAGTAAATCCCTACGTACACAGTTTTAAATCTGCCTTAGAATCTATAAAAATATATATAAAAATGTGCCATAGCAAAAATTATTCCACGTGAAGAGCATTTTCTGCTGTGAGAATAAATTTGAAGATCTGGAACACCTGTTGTGGAACTCCAAAGCCCAGCGACACTATAACATATATAGGAATGACGTCTTAGCCAAAGTTGTTTAGTCTGATGGGAATTTTCTGTTGACTTACAAAAATGAAAGATCTGGAACGTCTCGAATCGTCTCGCGCATCCCGTTGTTTTCCCGACCCTGGGCAGAATTCGACATCAGACATTTCAGATCTTCGTTTTTGACGATCCCGTTGTCGCTGGCATAAGCAACAGGATCCGCGTACGAAGTCGCGGGCAGAAGCTAGTCATGAGTAAACTTGAAATAGATTTAAGATAAACTGTATTTAACGCTAGACCTTTTACGAACTTGAGGGTAGCTGTGCTGAAAATATTAGGCAATCACCGAATCTCATCTGGGCTCTAATTCACTATGACCACTTAACTATTCCATGCTTTGAAATCACATCAATTCCATAGTTAATCTCTACATCTGAGGGGCAATTCTGGTAATTTTAAGAACGTTCAAAGTCTGATCTCAGTCTCAATCTGTCAAAAATACTTAGCTAATTTCCCCACATTTTGACAAGTTTTTAACATTTGTTTGTCGCCGAAATGAGACTGTGACTAGGTTTTGAATATTTTAAATTACGAAAATTGGCCTTATATAACGTATTCTCTATGACACAACGGTTGTCATTTCGGTTCATTGCCGTTAACAAGACACGATATTGTTGTGGTTTGCACGTGGTATGATTTCGGGGGAAATAATACAGAATTTGGGCCCTGATCTGGCTACCATACTTTCACCCATTAAACATTTTGAAAAATGCCAAGACTTAAGTACCTAATCATCGAGTACCTTCGACTCAGCAAACCACATCCTATTAAGAAGCCGCTGACCATTGTCACGACCGCCCATACATACACGATGATGTACACTCCGAAGCTATTATATTGTGGTTCACATCTCAATCTAAAGGTTAACCGTGTGTCTGTTACTGTCAGAGATCGCGCCCCGCTGAGCTGTGTATGCGCACCGTAGACTGTCGCGTGCTGCGAGTGATGAGAGGTTGCGGATTGTCGTGAGAACAGACGCACTAAAATGTATTGGATTGACATACGGTACCGAAAATCTTTTGTCGTTTATTGCTTTGAAAGTGATTCTCACTTGTATCTGTCTAGGCCCTCAGTTAATGGAAGCCTGAATAGTGTAATACATGAATATGAAAAGTTTCTGATCAGTAAATCTGCTGTCAAATGTAATGTTGGCTGTTGCTATTAGTTGACAGCGTAGACAAATTATTGCTCATAACCTGTCTAGAAGAAAGAATGAAAACAACCGACCACATAAGCTGACACGAGATTCGGTGTGCAGTAAAATTGACTAGTGACTTTCAGAAAGATACGGTTTGTTAAAATCGTGGTTCCAACGAGTTTATCTACAGGGTGAGAGTGTGGTAAAACAAAAATGATGGATTTTAAACGCCGTTCCTTACCGGTGTCGTAGATTACAAGTATAAAAATCGCTAACCGCTCTCCACTTACACCGCACCTTATAATTTGTTCTACTAAATTGTCTGTAAAACTCGCGCTTAGAATAATGTTTAATAACCTGCACACAGTCGGTTCATATGTAATCGTATGCCTGTTATACAGATTGGACGTTAGAACAAATAAAATTAATAATTCACTAACTATTTACTTATGTTTCGTGAGTAGAAAGTATATTTGTTTTAATCACGAAAAGTATTTAAATGTTGGCTTGATTGTTTCATGACGGTACCGTCAGTAATTTGATAGTCGGTTGAGCTCAAATTGATAGTTAATTATTTTTGTGTAGAATTTTATGCTAATGTTAGGTGTATGGTTTTTTGGAGTTAGTTCGTGAGGAGGAAATCAGAGTGTATCGTGAATCTCATGTGTGGTCACTATCTGTCAGAGAAAGAATTTAATTTTTATTTGCTCTTCCAATTGACCTAGATAATAATTAGCATTGCGAGCACAGTACAGAGGGGAACCCGCTACTTCTAATTAAATTTTTTTCGGAATATTTTTTAGAAAGAATTTGAGAATAGTTATTAAGACGAAGATAAAGGAACAGAGAAAGCACAGACCAAAAGCTGAAAGCTGTGTACACAGGGTGGCATACATCGACGCCCAAACTTCAGCACATATACACCCCCTAGCGTAGCAATTTTTTAGTCTCTGAAAAGATCATTCTACTCTTAATTCATATTATAAGCTACAGTTGTTATAAGTTGCTTATCTGACGAATATAAACAAAAAAAAAACAACCAAAAAACTGGTTTGGTTTATATAATATACTTATTTTTCTTTCTTTGTTTAACATTACAGTTAACCAATCATAACAATAGATAGACAAGGATTAAAATTATTATAAGATAAACCATAATAACCGGGAGGTTATGAAAGCTGTGGATGACTGAGTTATGAAGCTCTGTGAGCTCTTGATACTACTTTGTCTAATACAACAACGATCACCTCTCAGAAGACTAAACAGCATAACGAGAGCATCGCATACTTGTATCGAACCATTACAAAATACTTCTAAACAATTTGCAAGAACATGGAGGCATGCGTTATTCGCGATGATTGAGGCTGTTGTTATACCGACGTGACATCAGCGTGTTAAAACTTATGCTAATGTTATTATTTATTTATTTATTTATTTATTTATTTAATTTTAAAGAAGGCTTACAGACTAACATACCACTGATATGTAGCATATAATATTTAAAAAAATTGCTAATAACAAGCCTCCACATATGGTTAATGACAAAAAAAGTCGATAAAAAGAAAGTACATACATGTTATTAAGAGAGTAGAAGACAAGTCAAGTAACCCTGAAAAAAGACTGTGCCAAAAGCCGTCTCAAAGTCGCCACACTGGTGCAGAACAAATCTACATTAAGGTCCCAAGGAAGCCTATTGAAACTAAGCGCACTTCTTATTGAGAAAACATTCCGCCTATAATTAGTCATTGCAAAAGGTACATTTAATATTGGCCGCTGACGTAATCCCATCAGATTCGTGCGTAATGATAGATTAGCAACAAGTTCAGGACAGTCAATGTGGCCATTAGCGATACCTAATAGGAAACTTAAGTCACTAATATAACGTCTCTTCTCCAGAGGAAGAAAGTGGTACCGTCTGCAGCGATGCTCGTAGTCAACTGAGTATTGCTGAGACCTATAATCTAAATAACGTAGAAATTTACGTTGGACACCCTCAATACGGGACTTATAAGTCTCATACTGCGGGTTCCAAACCTGAGACGCGTATTCTAAATGGCTGCGCACGAAAGAACAATACAAGATTTTAACCGGTTTGAGAGATCGGAAACAGGCCGTGGTGCGTAGTATAAATCCCAAAGCTTTGGATGCCTTTGTAACTATGCTATTTACATGTTGATCAAACAGAAGCTTACTGTCTACGATTACCCCTAAATCTTTTATGCTATTAAGCCTGCTAATGGGCTGATCGTTCAAGGTGTACCTAAAATTTATCAAAGAATTACAACGAGAGAATGTTAAGAGGAAGCATTTAGAGACATTTAACTGGAGTTTGTTACGGATGCAATATATTTCAAACCTATACAAGTCATCTTGTAACTGATGTGCATCAGACATGTTTCGTACAACTTTATGAATCTTCATATCATCAGCATAAAGTAAAATATATGAATGACGAAAGCATTGTTTGATATCAGAAATGAACAATATAAATAACAGAGGACCCAAAATAGAGCCTTGAGGTACGCCTGAAGGGACAGAACTCCAACCAGAGATATAGCCCTGAAGCACAACAGCCTGTGTTCTGTTCTCTATATAAGAGGAGAACCACCGGTACAGGTCACCGTGTATTCCGGCGAGAAACAGCTTCTTCAGCAACATGCAATGATCAATACGGTCGAAGCACTTACTATAGTCCGTATAAACTACGTCAACTTGTCGCTGTGCCATGCCGTTTGTAATAAACTCATGTGACAAAAGTAAGTTCGAAGTTGTCGAGCGGTTCCTAACAAAGCCGTGCTGTTCCTCACCAAGAATAGAACTGAAAGCCGCATAGACATCAGTATAAACTATACGTTCAAGAATTTTAGAAAAAAGGCAAATTTTAGATATGGGGCGATAGTTTTCAATATCGGCCTTATTGCCCTTTTTAAAGACGGGAGTGACGAAAGCAGACTTCCAAATCACCGGAACATTACCCTCAGAAAGAGAGCGCTTGAATAAGATAGAAATGGGTTCCACAAGACTATCAGCACAAGCGACTATGAACATGGGAGGTATTAGATCAGGCCCACCTGATTTACTGAGGTCTAAAGATTTCAACAGCTTCAGTATACGCGAGTGGTTTATGTCAACTGTGCTGATAGACATTGCAGTACCACTATATTGTTCACTGGAAGCACGTTCATCATCAGCCGTTGATTCAGGTTCAGAAAAGGTTGACTGGAAATAGGTAGCAAAGAGATTGCTAATATCTTGTCCCGTATTTGCAGAGGTCCCACGGTAAAACATCTCACTAGGAAACGAACCAGCCCTCCGCTTACTTTTCACGAACGTCCAGAAAGATTTAGGATTTTTTACAATAGAAGCCTCAATGTTTGTCATATAATTGTCATAACAGGTTTTTTCCAATTCAAAAACTCTGGTACGCAGTAATGAAAACGAGTGATAATCAGATAAGTTACTGTATCGTTTATATTTCTTATGATACTTATGTTTTTCTCTAATAATTTTAATTAATGCTGGGGTATACCAAGGAGGATAAGACGACTGTTTTACCGATTTTAACGGTATGTGTCTATCCCTAAGCTCATATAGCTTACTATAGAAATTAGTAACGGCATCTTCCAAGCTCGTTGATTGTAACAACTGCGGCCAATTAATTAGATCAAGTTCAGATTTAATAGCATCATAGTCACCCTTGGCGAAGATATAACGTTGCTCAGGTTTGTCGACAAGTTTATGAATTTCAATAAATTTTGTCTCAATAATTAAAGGCTTATGATGAAGATCAATAGGCAGAGCTAGTGGGTCCGTACATCCCGAGACAGTCACAGTATCGTTACAGAATACAAGATCAAGTAGTCTGCCGTTAATGTTCCGCTCCCCATTATACTGTGACAGACCGAACGTTTGAATTGTATCAAAGAACTGAATCACATGCTGAGAAGAAACCTTTTGCGGGATCAACTCACCATTGGAAGCTATGTCTCCATTACACCACTCGACGTCGTTACCAAAATTAAAATCACCCAACAGCAAAAACTTGTCAAGTGGATGAGTCAGAATTAAGCTGTTGAGACTATCAGTGAAATTACGCAGCTGAATACTATAAGAATTACCCAGATTCTCCTTGCAAAGGTAAAGTGCACATATATGCAAATTGTAACTAACCTGTGGTTTGGACCTTTTGAGGATTAAAGACAGCCAAATGTCCTCCGCAGAACTTCGCCAATCCAACCTCTCAATCACTGTAAGATCACGTTTCATCGCTATCAGTACACCACCACCACGCAACTGACCGGTTCGAGAGTAGTCACGATCGCGTCTCCAAACTAGGTAACGTCCATCAAATAATTCACTGTCGTTAAAACTATCATCTAGCCACGTCTCCGTAAATATAATGATATCGTAGGAACTAAGACATACTCCGCGAAACACAATGTTCGTTTTCGTACGCAGACCACGCACGTTCTGGTAGTAGATTTTAAGCGCAGCCATAATTAGACATAACCACAACCGAATAAATTAAGAGTATATTACAAAAAATTGTCAAAAATAAATTAAATGTTACAGATAGAATAAAGTGCAGGTCATTGTCGCAACCTTTATAATACTTATTGCGGGTAGTGGCGAAGTAAAATAATAGACACAGCAATACACAGTGAGCAGTAGAATAAACATTATAAAAACAGTTGTTATAAAGAGAAACAAAAGGCGACGACCAGTATAGAGATAAGAGCACCACGGAGTAAATTGTCATAACTAGGGACGACTCATAAAGGAAAATGTACCTTATTGCACGACTGAAATGGTTTAAATTAGCATAACAAAAAGTGACATTGCAAAAATTATATCGAATAGACTTACTTGGGCACACCGTGTAACAACACAAAACTAATAGAAAAACGCAACTAGCACACCTAAGGCTAAGATTCTCAAACATATTTGTTACAAACTTAAAAAACACAGAATTATATAAACACAGCATTCTAATAGCAGTTGTAATATGTATTGATCTCAAGTAATTTAAACAATTTTTTGCAGATCTTTTTCCGATTTGATAACCAACGGTGGCGACGTATCGTTTTTTCTTACGTGTATCTTCGCATGTTTGACCCAAACGTATTGGAAATCCATTTCTGCTGATGTTTTCTTAGTCTTAGACAACAACATTTTGTTTTTTATTGTAAGGTGATCATTTATGAATATTTTATGGCTGCCACTCAATCCAATTTTATCTGGCGTCAGGGGCAAGGTCTTTAGTTCGTGCCTAGCAGCTGCTATGAAATCCTCTTTTACGTAACGTTGGCAGAAGCAGACTATGATGGGTTTTATGCGGTCTTTCTCGCTTGTAGGTACTCGTGTGATGAAGTTAATTTGATTTTTAGTGATGGGGTAATTGACTTTAGCGCTAATTTTGGCTATTATTTCAAATAAGTTCTCATTACCTGTCTGAGGCACACCCTTAACTTCAATGTTATTCATACGCGACCATTGATCCTTATTATTATTGTCTTCTTCTAACTTATCCAAACGGGCTTGCAGTTGTTCGACTTGGTCTTGGACTTTCTCAACCTTAACAATACGTAGCTCCATATCATTCAGTTTTCCAGAGACTTCCTTCATAACCTCGCTGTACTGGTTGGACAAGGTTGTTTTGAACTCTGCAAATTCATTCCTCAATGCGACGATTTCTTCTTTCATATTCTCCAGTGTGGCAAATTTCAAAGACAACGCTCGAATTTCCTGCAGGACAACCGACTCAGGTTCCAGCACTGGGGTGGGTGATACTGGCAAGACAGGTTGTAGGGTATTGCCTGCCAATCTGCATTTACTGCAACGCCATATTAACTTACGATCCCCTAGCTTTTGGTAGCCATTTTCAGTGACGCCCCCACAATGGAAATGCATCATGAGGTTACATGATTTGCAGTGTGCACCATCGGACAACGTGTCACTGCAGACACCGCACTTTTTTGTATCCATCTCCGATAGTAATTTAATTTCCAAATAACAATCAGAATAATACAAAACTTTGAGATATAGTGGAATTCTTTTTAAAATCGAAAGTAATTTATACCAAACACAGCCGTATGAACCGAGGTCAACGACCGTACTGTATGTAAGATTAGGTCCATTTATTTTAAGAAAATCGCGTTGATGATTATAAGCTCTGGATTATACGTTAACACGGAAAATTTTGGTATTTAACATTTTTGTTATTACTGTCAGTAATATTTTTGCAATTTTCATTCTTTCTTTTCTTTGTTGTTTTGCTCGTTAGGTACTTTGATTTTTTCCTAAACGCCTGGTGTTACCACTCCTGGCTACATAACAGCTGCACCGATCGATCGATCTGGTTAAGCTACACTTGCCGCGGTCGGCCCATAGATGGGTAACCTGTAAATACCGAGGTCCCTGCGTGCCTCGGAAACACGTTAAGTTGTTGTACTCGGCTGTCATTCGTGGATCTCTGACAGTCGTTACGGGTCGTCAGAAGTCTGAGAGTCTGACAACCAGTCTTACCTATAGGTATCGTATTTATACGATGTAGTGGTATCTACAAACGCCACATGCAAACCACGCGTCATACTGACGTCACACAAAATCCTGCATCTCGCAAGCAGAGTTTACTGCGCAACTCGCATATATGCAACTGCCCCGTCTGGTCGGAGGATCCTCCCTTTTCTATGGAGGGTGACTGAACTTTACACCCTGCTCCTCATACCTCTATAACCCCAATAACTGGGTTGTGGAGGTTAAATCTACAGTAGCTCCATGTAAAATAGTGTTATCCAGCTGCATCTCTTTAGACTGTTAGCCGGCCCGACATAGTTGGGAAAAGGCTAGGTAGATGATGATGCCTAGTGTTACCACAATAGGTTCATAAAAAACATAAGGATTTATAGTGACCGTTATAGAATTATAATATTTTAGTGCGAACATTAATGAGTCTTCATTGTTTGTGCATATATCGTGGTCCGATCGTAGAAATGGCCATCTATAACTTCGTTCATAAGAATAATTACCTAATGTATTATATACTAAAACCTTCCTGAAAGTTTGTAAATGATAAATGATTTTATTTCTGTAAGTAGGTTTGTACAAACACTCTTACACGTCAATCATATTTTTTAAAACGAGATGAGGTCGGTGTTTATTAACAGCCTATTGGCTGTGTAAAAATCTCACTGTGATAACATAGATGAAGTGAGCTATCAATGGAGGCAATCTCTAACATCAGTTGGAATGACAGCTCACTTCACCTTAGTTTTCACGGTGAGATTTTTACAGAATAGCACAGTTGGGTGTAATTTCCCAGAGTCACGCAAAACTTCAAAAAACTACTCCTAAATAAAAACGTAGTAGGCTGGTCTGTAAAAGAAGGAGAACGTAGACTGGAGTCTGCCCATGATCTGTAAATCTACTGCTGTGACTGTTTGAATATCCAACCACTCAACAACCAATTAAATCAGTAGACAACACTGGGTAACTGCAAAAAAATCAAAATCGTTGCCGATATCAGTCACAGAACCTTCAGCTGCTAACTGCGGGGTAATTGCGTATAACATTAGGAATGGCTTTCATTTTTATAGTTCAACAACATTTATTTATTTATATATACTTTATTGTACACCAGAAAATACATAACAAAAAAAACAATTATTACTACAAAACATACAATGGGCGGCCTTATCGCTTTCTGCGATCTCTTCCAGGCAACCTTGGAATGGACAGTGATTACGTGTTACAGTGATTAGTGATTACGATTACGTTACATTCGTTGCCTTATTTATATTGCTGAGAATTAACAATATCCTTCAAAATGATCCAGATTGTGATCGATAGCGTGTTACACAATTAAGGTAGGTGAAGTGAGCTATCAATAGGGGTACGATTTTTTTGGTGAGATTTTTACAGAATAGCACTACTGCCGATCGATTCTGGAAAAATCTCACCGTGAAAAGTTAGGTGAAGTGAGCTTAGAGTGAGCTGTCAAGAGTATCAGTCCCTAGCATGGATGACACTGACAGCTCACTCCACGCTCACTTCACCTAAGTTTTCACGGTGAGATGGTTACAGAATCGCACTGCTGATTATGGCGACCATATTGTTAAACCACCTCTGAATAAAACAAAGACAACACACAACGACACTATCACATACTTATAACGAACCATTACAAAATACTTCTAAACAATTTGCTAGAACATGGAGGCACGTGTTATTCGCGATGATTGAGGCTGTTATGCTGACGTGACACCATTGTGAGACAGGATCGTAATCGTATCGCTAGCGTTTTACTAACTAGATTGGATCTGATGGAGAGTTTATATGAGAAGGGGACAGGGGTTTTGAAGATGATAGTAAAATGTTACGTGGCATAGAAAATGAAGAAGATAATTTTCCATGTCACATTACATTTTCCTTCTAATCAGAGGTTTAGTTATCTAGTTCACAGAGGTAAGCAGGAGTTATGTATAAGAAACCTACTTTCTTCTGCCTGTTTGCTCATCCAGCATTATTTAGTTATGCATTCTGGTAAAAATTACTTTACCTCCTTCGTTCCTAGGGTCGAAAGAGCCCTACCCGTACTTAAGTACTTGTAAACTTTTCTTTGATTTTCAAATGACCCAGATAATAATACTGACTGTAAGTAGGTACAGAAGCCAGCACATCAACCTACCCGAAACTGTCCAATTTTCCCAATCAACTTTGAACCTTATGCTTTAGCGATAAAGTTGTAAATCTATTAAAGAAATTTGACAGGTGTAGTAGCTTGATGTGCTGACCATATTACCCTAGATAAGTTTAAAACCTAAAGCTTCAATATCTGCAAACATTTAACAAATTTCAACTGTTGGAACAGCTTGATGTGCTGGCGTCTATACCTACCCTACAGCAGAACTCATTAATACAATAACACACAAATTAATGAAAATTGCACTAAAATTACATTTAATTGATAGTTACAATAAGTTCATACGCCTTTCAACAGACCCCACCATTATTGACCATGAAACACCATTATTGATATCGAGCATCAACATAAAACAGTACAAAATCTTCACCACCTATCACATAACATCATCCAGATTGACAAGCGGAGACAAATCCAGCAAATGTCTTGTCGTAGTGCGATACGGAATTATTGTCAGCCGCGCATAATGGATGTGACGCTTTCTCATAACCGTACAATAACGCTGTACACTGCAGTGCAGAAAGACGGTAACACTAGGGAAACTATTGCAATAGATAGATATTTATATGGTTAGACTTGATTAGAACGAGCTGGTACACAGAGGGGCAATTCCCGTAATTTTTAAGAACGTTCATAATCTGATCTCAGCCTCAATCTGTCAAAAATACTTCAAATTTCCCTACATTTTGACAAGTTTTTGACATTTGTTTGTCGCCGAGATGAGACTGCGACTAGATTTTGAACGTTTTAAATTAGCAGAATTGGCCTACATGTATACCACAAGCGGTACAAATTTGTACCAGTTCGTAACTGAGAGGAACACTCACTGAAAATGCTGGTATACTGATTTATGTTCTTCCTCCTGTTTCAATAAAGCATCGTGTTCCTACATTTGAAATGTGTTAAATGTTTGCAGATATTGAAGCTTTAGGTATTAAACTTATCTAGGGAAATATGGGTATACTGTAGGTACAGACGCCAGCGCATCAAGCTACTACAACCTGTCAAATTTCTTTAATAGATTTTCAATTTAATCGCTAAAGCATAAGGTTCAATGTTGATTGGGAAAAGACAGTTTCGGGTAGCTTAATGTGCTGGCGTCTGTACTTGTTGGGCAGTATTTATCTTAATTTCAACATGTCTTCTAATTTTCGGTTCTAGGATTTGCCGGTTTTCTCACGATGTTTTTCTACACCGTCTTGCGAGCAGTGCAATAAAATCAGTAAGTTAATATAAATTGAGATAAGTATCCACTATCTAGAAATAATCTAAAACGTGTCAGAGCCTATCTTCTCACGAAGCTCGTAAATCTGCTTAAGGATTTAATTAAGTCCATTACAAGTAGTAACGGTGTATAAAACTGACATAATTTACTGCGTTCATTCCTGTTAATTATAATATGCACTTCTGTAACACGGTTTTCGTGACAATCTATCATCGTCGGTTGTTAGTCGACGATGCACCTCTTACTTACACTGTTTCTTAATAATAATTGTAATTTCAACAGACCTTTTGTGGTAAAATAACTATGAAGTATGGGAAATATTCATAGCATAAGCACAATCAGCCTGGAATGTACTGCTGGGACACAGGCCTTCTCTTTTCGAGAGGCTGTAATTTACCACACGGGCCCAGTGCGAATTGGTAGATATCACGTGGTCCTAGGATATACCGGTTTCCTCACGATGATTTCCTTCCCCGTTTTGTTAGCAGTGATAATGAAATAAATTTACACAAACTATAGCGCCTGCCTGGGTTCAACTCAATACTATTGCGCCCACCACAGCTCTTTCAAAATGTATAAAAAACAATTTTTCGATATTTTATTTTACATTTACTGTGGCTTTTTTCGTGCACTGAAGTGTACTGACGTAACCGAACGTCACGTGCGAACCAATCACAGGCATTATTGGTCCGTGACGTCATCAACGGCCATTTTGTTCAACTTAGCTCTGATTTGTCAAACGATTGGAACTTGTATGGGAAATGTTTTCTGAAACTATTGCCGTATTATCTATATATATAAAAATGAAACCCGATTTCCGTTGTCACGACATAACATGAAAACGGCTTGACCGATTTGGCTGATTTTTTTTTTTTTGTAGTTTTCTAATACTCTGTACAAGGTTCTTACGGAAAAAAATATAAAGAAAAAAAAAATAAACAAAAAACAACATATATATTTTCATATTAGTGTTTATTCCTTATGGTTCAATTTCACTCATATTTTTACAAATCTCTATTGAACAACTTTGCATTTTGTACGAAGTTCGCCGGGTCATTTAATAAAAATTAGTAAAGTCCTCAGGTATGGCGAGACCAGGGAAATAAGGAATCTTTTTTATATGGAGGATATTATAGATTCCAGTTCAAATTGAATAGGTACTCATACATAAGATAGGTCAGCTATACAAAATAAAGTAGTGCATCAAAGCTACGCTAAGGCGGTACGAAGTTCGCCGGGTCAGCTAGTGATAAATATAAAGAGATTGTCATTTCTCGTTGAGATTGAAGTATAATGGTCACACTTTGATTCAATGAGATTGGCAGGTACTTGGGAATCTAGTATGAAGCAAATCATAGATTCAATCAGCTCAGCTAACGCAGTTTGCTGTTGCTATAGGTACCTATACATAGGTTCCCAAGTGTATGGTACCTACACGATACTATTCTGTTAATAATATAATGATAATTGAATAAAAATATAAGCCTTGAGCGAAATGCACCCCTTGTTGGCAGCCCAATATCTATGTAAGACACCCGCTAGGTGATCGCGTATCACACGAACAACGGTAATGCTATATTCATTTGGACCATACAACAACATTAATTGCGTCATTTACAATGTCGAGCAGACGAATTTTTCAAACATTTTTTTTTATTGCTAAATGGGCCCGCTCTTGACTCCAATCACGCCTGAAGGAAGGCGATAGATGAGGTCTATGATTGAACGAGCGTGCCCAGAAGATGCCTGTTCACTCTTGATTTGAAGGCAGACGGGTTAAATGTGGGAGAGAACACAGATGCCGGCAGAGAGCTCTTTTCATGTGCCAATCCTTACTCTTCTGTGCCAACTCAATCCAGCGGGGTAATTGCGAAACACACTAAGTCCCGACGTCACTTAATACTCAAGCATTACTTAAAATTAGTTTCAACCAATCAAATGGCTTGAATCTAGTTTTAAGTAATGCTTGAGTATTGAGTGACGTTCTGTAATACGGGCCTAACAGTAGGAATGGCTTTCATTTTGACAGTTCAACAACATTCATTGCGGTATTTACGTTGTTGAGCAGACAAATTTTTCGAACATATGAAGCAACGAATTAGCAATATCTTTCAAAAGGATTCAGATTGGGATTGATAGCGTGTTTCGCAATTAGGGTGCTGGTTCTACCCGCGATGGTAACAATGTCTTCTGCCGATCTCGCCACTGGACGACCGATACTTCGGCTTCCAGTCCTTGGACGCCACTCGGTCACTGCCTTACTGCATCTGATATAATTGCGCCTTGCCAGATGCCCTAAGAGAAATCTATGTGGAACTATTCATCTGATATACGTTTAATAAGGGGGTTAAGGTATAAAAGTCGCGAAATAAAAAAAAAAAAACTATTTGCAAAAAGTTTTAAAGAGTTTGACAGGTTCTCAACTTCAAATTCTCTATGATACTGTTACTCACGTTATCAAATCAGAAGCAATAGGTCGGCAAGATTGCAAGAACTGCATCAAATGACCACCTACATTTGCGAATATAAACATAGCACCCGTCTTATGACATACAATGACATCTTTAACGTACGATTAATACAGCGAACCCCATTGTAAATAAAAGCATTCATGTGCAAATACCGTACAGGAATGATTGTGCATATTATTATCTATGTTAGGCATCAAGAACGGGTATTGGCAAGGCGTTCCGTCAAATAGACTAAGATCGAGTGGAGTCCTCGATGTTTTAATAAGAATGAGATATGTTCGAGCGTGTGACTAAACGAGATACATAGTTGCTATGATGCTGCTGTGTAGGCTTTTCTTTTGTGCCTGGTTTATAATTATTTAATGGTAGGTATGCAAAGAGGATGTTACTCAAGGGTACATGTATTGATCACCGTGTTTGCGATAAGAAAGTTTCCTTGCAAAAGTTTTCTTCACTACCAAAACACCCTTCCCTTCTCTCTCCTCATCCTCATCAAACCTAACCGTGCTGACATTGTGGGATAGTACTATTCCTACTAATTAGGTACTACCTACTAGTTATATAAAAAAAACTGAAAAACTAAAAACAAGGCCATTTTTAACCGACTTCAAAAAGGAGGAGGTTATCAATTCGACGGTATGTTTTTTTTTTTTTTTTTAGTGTGTTTGTTACGCGATTACTCCGCCAATTGTGGACCGATTTTCAAAATTCTTTTTTCGTTTGAAAGGGTATACTTCCGAGGTGGTCCCATTGTCACCAAGTCGAAATCTGATGAGGGAATCCCATGGAAATCGAGGGAAACCCTCAAATTTTATAGGCACACCTATAGTGACTTGGGTATTTTTTATAGTAACTCGTGCATTTGCTCTCGGAAAGCACCATTTGCTGAAGTGGAAGTGATGATGAAGACCACAGATGGCCGTCGGAACTACTCAATTATAAGTATTTTACGGGTTCGGGCATAACTCCATCATTTATAGACGAATTTGAAGAATTCTTTTTTTGTTTGAAAGATATTTTTAAACAACATTTCTTTTTAAACAACAGAATCGGGGCGATTCTGTTGTTTAAAAAGTGTCACTGTGTCACTTCGGCACCTGTCAAGCTGAAATCGATCAAACCGTTTAAATGCTACAGAGCGCGCCAAAGAAATATACAACATAAACTCGAAAAACATAACTCTCCTTCTGGCGCAGTCGGGTAAAATCAGAAGACAATGCATCTAAGTACACATAACTATGTTAAAGTTAGGTATCTACCTACTGATATAAGTCATATAAAACCGAGGAGTTCAAGGAAGAGAACAATTAACCCAATTCCTTCTTTGAAGTAAAAATTAGATACACACTTTCTCAGCAACAATGTAATTGTAGAATATCTATAATTTACTAGCGTCTGCCCGCGACTTCGTCCGCGTAAAATTGCAACCTTCCCACCGCGTGGGATCCGATACCAGCCCGAGCTACTACTTTTTTGGCGGTTATTATCGTTGTTTCTGACTTTTTTCATTTTGTTCGGCTCCTAAGGGTAATTGCGTGATGTTAAATAGAATAATGTACCCAAGATTTTCTAATATCTTTTTAAAAGAGTGTCCTTGGAGTTTCAGTTTTTTTTTTCTTTATATTTTTTTCCGTAAGAACCTTGTACAGAGCATTAGAAAACTACAAAAAAAAAATCAGCCAAATCGGTCTAGCCGTTTTCATGTTATGTCGTGACAACGGAAAACGGGTTTCATTTTTATATATATAGATTTTGAAATTATTAAATTATTGTTTGCGCCATCTAAGGGGAATGACTGGAATGATCATAAAAGTGAGAACCGTGGTTAACAGGCGTTGTACTCTCGCTATTAGTTCAAGACAGTGAATCTAGATGGCGCTGCTGTAAGTTTTCTTACTAGCAGTACCTAGCATACCTTCCAGTTGTTAAACAAAATTCATAGATGGCGCAGTTTTAGGTGCTACCTTTTGACAACAGGTCGCGTTACTTGTTTTATATATACTAAATAGTACTTTATTTTATATTTTTGAAATATACGTAGAAAATTAAAAAAAACTTTTTTATACTGTCTTTATTTTCAAAATTAAATAATTACTTTATTTTTCTATACTATAACTTTAAAACGACACAAACTTATTAAAGTAAACAGGTTATTATGGCGCGTGGCCAAAATTGGAACTAACACCGCCATATCCGCCATGATTGTTCTGTGCACCAAAGAGAATGTAATCACTACCTACTGTGCACCTTTTTACACTTATAATATAACTAGCGACCCACCCCGGCTTCGCACGGGTGCAATGACTAAGTATAAGTACTTCAAGAATGTCAGCACGCGCCGCCGGCCCCCCGGCCGCGGCCGGTACCGCGGCATCCGCTATGTCCCTGCATTTTAAATCTGTAATATCTTCGAAAATATTCATTTAAATTACATGCTGTAAAGGGCCATATTTATCTATATTAAATGCACAATGTATTTAAGGTACTTAATTGGATAAGGATTAATGCTGTACCTATTGCTTTAAATCGCTTCGTAAATAAGCCATTATTTCTCGTAAAAAGTAAAGGATAAAAAATGGTTATTGTGGGTTATCCCTAAGAGATAGACATATACCATCGCAGACTTTTTTGTAGACCTTTTTAAGGTGTACAATACTGTAGTAGGTACATTATTTTGACCTAACTCGTAGGGTTCAGCCAGCGTTTGAAAAGTAAGCGCAAAAAAATGTGTTTATTTACGACATCACATTAGAAACCTCTAAAATTATCAGTGTTTCTCTACTATATTATGCATGTATTACATATATAAACCTTCCTCTTGAATCACTCTATCTATTAAAAAAACAGCATCTAAATCCGTTGCGTAGTTTTTTAGTAAGATTTAAGCATACATACCTAGGGATATAGGGACAGAGAAAGCGACTTTGTTTTATTTATACTACTATATGTATTGATTGGTTCTGTGTTGTTCTGTCAATACAATTTCTATGAAAATTTCACAAAAATGTTTACCAATAACGTCGCCGTTAGTCATTCAGGCGCCAAAATATCATTGTAACATTTTACAATTTACATTAATTTCATATTTAAAATAATACTTAAATAGGTAGGTACTCCACTTGATAACAGCAATAATCTTTTATTTTTTTAATTTTACGCGTTTTGTATCTGAATTCTGAACCACACACACATACTTACCTATAGATTTGGATACATGTTTGTTTCTTGATTTAAGTTCTGCTTTTGACACAGTTGATCACAAATTACTATTAGCAAAAATGGAACACTATGGAGTACGAGGACTGGTTCTAAAACTATTTAAATCTTATCTGGAAAATCGGAAGCAATACGTAGAAATTAAAGTAACTGAAGAAAAATGTGAAAAAGTATACAAATCAGATTCTAAACTAATAAAGAGGGGAATTCCGCAAGGTTCCATATTGGGGCCAATCTTTTTAATTTTGTTCATTAATGATTTAATTAATTACATAGAAAAGCATATAGATGTTGGACTTGTTCTTTTTGCTGATGATACGAATGCTATCATATCCGCAAATGATATAGAAACTCTAACTAATAAAGTAAACATGGCTCTGGCTCTCTTCCATCATTGGTTTACCATCAATACTCTTAATCTAAACACCAGTAAAACGAATGCCATGTTATTTAGAACAACGTCAAGAAATAAGGATACAATTGACATAACTTTGAATAATGATAATATAATCTTAGTGGATAACGTAAAATTTTTAGGTATTTACATTGACGAAAGTTTAAACTGGAAAAAGGAACTGTCTGCAATAGAAAGCTCAATTAGTTCGGCTTGCTATGCCCTGAGAAGTCTTCGAGAGGAGATCACTATCGAACAATTAAAAGTAGTGTACTATTCGCTTGTAGAGTCAAGGCTCAGGTACAGTATTTCTCTATGGGGAGGTAGTTACGCGTACAATGTTAACAGGCTTTTGTCGTTCAAAAAAGGGCCATAAGAACTATGGTGAGAATTCCACAATGGGTATCGTGCAGGGAGTATTTTAAAGACCTACAGATACTGACTGTGCCGTGCTTATATATTTTAGTAGTACTCACTGACCTTATGAAAAAACTGAACAGATTCGAAACAGCAGACGAAAGAAATAAACGAGAAGCTACAAGGCGTAAGGACTTGCAATATGACATACATCCAATTATGAAAGTGGTTAGTCATGCGGCAAGTTTTCAATCGATCAAATTGTATAATAAATTGCCTATGGAATTAAAGTCCCTATATAACATAAACCAGTTTAAGCAGCAAGTTAAATGTTTTCTGATAGAAAAATGCTATTATTCTGTTGATGAGTTTCTCACTGATGGGTCTTAGCTCTTAATAATAATAACTATACTATACTAACTATATAAATAACTTAATAGAACATAAAGTACATCTTAGAATTGATGACATCAATGAATTTAATTGTGACATTGTATATTATAGTTGGATGGGAATGTTGGGAAGTTAATCTGTTATTTTTATTTGTTTTTGTGAACATTGTAAATTAATTTTATAATTTTGATTATTATTAGAAATTATATGTAATTATTAGGTAGGTATTAGTGACATGTATTTTATTTAATTCTCTTCTTGTTGACATTGTTTTAAGTTTTGAATGTAAATTATGAATGAATGAATGTAAATTATATTTTAATATAGGTAGGTAATGAGATTGTGTTGGATTAATTTAAATTCTTTGCTTAACTTGTTATTATTTTAATTATTTGTAAAACATTCAGACACAATGTAAATTGTTAATGAATAAATGAAATGAAAATGAAATGAAATGAAACATACCCATCAGAAATTGGTAAAAGTACCTTTTTATTACATTAATAAAAGACCGTACCTACTTAAGAAGCCTGATAAAATACTCGGCTGCCTACTTTATTTCCTATTTTATCTAGGAAGGGTGATAGATTAATAAGTGGCTAAGTACCTAGACAGTCAGACACGTGGAAGGTATTTCAATCAAATCACATGGTGTCACAATCAAAGACATTCCGGCGACTGTTGGTTTCATTTTCAAGCGTCTACGTCTGTGACATCTTAACGTTTGTAAAGCAATCACATCCACCGTATCTCCATTCACGAAGGTATAATATTCATTTGATGATGCGCAATAAAGATATTTTTGTGAATCTTTGACAGTCATTACGGGTCGTCAGAAGCCCGATACCACCTCGTATTGCCCAATAACTGGGCTGTGGAGGTCAGATAAGCATTGAATCTAATCTTCAGTTGAATCCAGTTACACTGGAAGCCGACCCCAACATAGTTAGTTGGTAAAAGGCTAGATAGATGATGACGCAAGAAAGATATTCTCATGATTTTATCTCTCTAGTTTTAACCACACTGCAAAAAAATACCTTCTGGGAGGTATTTTTTAGGGTTCCGTACCTTGGATTCTATGCTGGGCTCTATTAGTCGTCCGTCCGTTCGTCCGTCAGTCCGTCCGTCCATTCATCTGTCTGTCAGCGGCCTGTATCTCATCTCATGAACCATAATAGGTAGACAGTTGAAATTTTCAGACAGTGCATTTATATTGGGGCTATAACAATTTTTTTAAAAATGTACGCTGTTTCCTTACGGAACCCTTCTCCGGCATTTTGGCCGGTTTTATTTTAAATCAAACAATGTAGTGGAACGTGGAACTGTGTGTGAAAACCAGTAGGTATGTCTAGTAAGGAGGTACTTACCTGAGTAACCCTTTACCAAGATAACTATTACTGAAATGAAAATATGGTGCCAATAACGTGCTGAATTCAAGTTTTCGAAAATAGGTACAGTCAATATTTCGCTTCTTGAAGCAGACTGGAAATTATTATTTACTCAAAAGATATTTTTTTCATCTCATGAACATTAAGTTGGCTCTGAAGTATTCTTCAAGTATTCGAGTGGGCTCCGCAACGAAATGAGCAGACCACTTAGACGTTGTAACAAACCACTTGAAAATACACTGAATAATTTTATTCACTCACATTTTTGTGAACAACTGAACAAGATGCTTTCAGAATGACGAAAGGAAAATCGCAGGACAATAGCCTGAAGTACATTTTGATAGTTATCTATCTACATAGAAATTAACAAAATTAGGTAGATAAGTATTTAGGTACCTATTATTAACATCGGATGTAAAGCCATGAAAAAATAAAATAATATTCAGTTTTACTAGGTATAAAAATCATTCTTTAATAATTATAAGGAATAATCACTTTTTGAAATAAATATGCAAGCAAACCTACGGGAAAAAACGAATACTAGCAAATAGGCCACCGACCTCAAAAAGTTCAAAAGAGGTCGCATTGCAACTGACAGCCCGAAAACGGCACTCGCAACTAATAAAACAAATAATTTCGAAAAAATAAAACTTTCAAATGAAGAACACTGATCGTCATAGAAACAAAAACCTCGTTGAGAAAAAACAGACTGTTTGACGTTGACGTCGTGTTGTTTTTTGTCTGAAAAATAATTGAATATTGCAAAAATAAATGATGTTTTCCGATGAAGAAATAAAAGAAGAAATACCGGAGAGTGGTTTCATGCGGCCGGGTGATGAGATTATAAGGTGCGACCTTCGTTTTTTTTTAGATAAATAGTTGAATCGCGGCCATACTGATTTGTTTTAGTTTTGTTTTATGTTAATTTCGTTGTTTCAGCATACGTGAAGTGTGTCTGAATGATAAATTTGACAGGAAGGAATTAGGATTCAATGGTGAACCGCTGCTATCGAACTCCGGCAGAAACGATGTACGTAGAAAAATGTTTTAAGTGTCTTATTTAGTGAGAAGAGCAATAATTTACCAAGCGTTGCTGTGGTGAAGATCTCGTCAGTTTCATTTCGCAAAAAGACAGTTTTGAATGACAGGTGAGGAATTGTCATTTTAACTGCCAGAGAAATGTCTGCCAAATTCTAACGTCTTCTATGTAATTGACGTTTCTTTGCAAGTAAATAAACAAAACAAGTTACTTGTCACAACTGTAAATAAAGAAAAACCCCACCAAGCAAGTTGTGAGAGCATCTTTCTATATACACCATGGTGGCTGGGTTGTTCGGCCTTATCGTATCGAGTGTAAGGCCTTATCGTAACAGGGATTTGTGAATGAGTGAGTTTCCTGGGACTTCATTGGTCAACGAGTCATGCAACGCGACGGCGTTTTCCGTCGTCACGTTATCTCTCCGAGCCACCCATTATTCATTCATTTAAAACACGAAAAGTATTATGCTTCCACAATGTTTAGGCTCGGGCTCCGGGTGGGTAACACGCATCATATCTATTTTTACCAGTGTGGTAGACCCTAGATAAAGTTTTGTAGTCCACCCACATTTTCCCAGCTTGGATAATTTTCATGACTGCCATCATTTTCATAATAGCCACGTCACTGCGGCCGTTGTGGCGAGCACCGCTATTTTAAGAAGCCGAAGCTTAAAGCCCGATTTTCATACCTTTAACCATAAAATTAAACCCAATGACCCAGAGATCTAACCCAGGACGCCACGCTCGACAGTCGCCCTTGCGACAACTAACGTAGCGGTTAAAGTGTCAGTAAACCTCCTTCATTATCCTCTTTACCACCAGCACGACGTCCACCGTTCTATATTTCGTGATGGCTTCTTCTCTGATGGCTTGGAGCAGCAACAGGCCAGGTTTGCGTGGACGGAGGAGGATGGGAACATCGCGTCTCTGGTTTCCGAGCCAGGGTTTGGCACCACTGGCCAAACTACCTTTGGCAAGGATTTGGACGCCGCGCTTAAGAGTGAGATGAAGGCAAGTACCTAACATCATCGTCATCTTCTTGCCCTTGTGCCATGTTACTTGGGATCGGCGCAAAAGGTTTTTTCTTCTCACCTGTCAACCGTCACGCTTTCATTCACTCATTTTTCTTCATGTTCAGTAAGACAGGGCTCCTAACCAAGTCCTTGGATTTTAGGAGCTTTAAGAGAACAGCGGGGCAATTGCGTAATACATTATCAATCGGAATCGGTTTCATTTTGACAGTTCAACAACATTCATAGCGTTATTTACGTGTTGAGCAGACAAATTTATTGAACTTAAGAAGCAATGAATTATTATTAGCAATTTGCTTCAAAATGAGTCAGATTCCGATTGATAGTGTGTTACGCAATTAGGGTGGAGGTCGTGTCATAGGAAAAATATGAGCCAGTCAGCAAAGATTTACTAGAGAAACTGGGTGTTTCAGACGTTTTTTTGTTTTTATATCGTTTATTTCATGATCTCATCCTGAAAACGTGCAGTAATGTTGGATTACTTAATGGCCATGCTCGAAAACACGGAAGTATAAGGTTATCTAATGTGGTATAATGTAAACTGTAAAATTTTAAGTTATTGAAATAGTTCCGACTTTATAGAGTTTCGTCTCCGTCACTTAATATCTAGTAAACTGTGCAAAAATCGATTTCTAGAGCTCATGCCTCATAATTATTTGTAAGTTATAACTGCTTTTATTGTAACAAAAACGTGTCAATCCCAGTAATTATAACACACGTTCGTATTATGATACACACCATCGTATCATAACACGAATTAATGATTTAATGTTTTCTTTCCATAGGAAGCTGATACGTCAAGTGCAGTGTTGCAGCCTACCAACAGAAATGGAATCACGTTCAGTAAGAAGAATATGTTCGGAGAGCCTCACCTCGTGTCTTCTACATCAGCTGGTTCAAGCTCAGCTAGTTCTGGACCAGGTAAAATCATTCAAGACTTACCTACCTATATCATACCTTAGGTTAGATTCATTTACTTTTTCTTTCGAATGCTTACTAGACAGATACCCATTTCTTAAAAAAATGCCTTATATACTGACTGTTGTTTAGTTTTCTTTGCGGAGTCAAAATATTTGCGTTACACACGTGACTAAGATTCTTTCGCCATTTCTTTGATTACCACGGGCAATAAAATTGTTTTTGTGTTGTTCAGCAATTTGTTGCCCCAGTGTAAGGTAAATCTCTCTCTTTATACTATAAAGTGTATTTCAAACTATTCAGTTTACTTACCTACATAATTACTATTGGGGATACATTTCCCCGTTGGTTTCGTGCTACGAATAAGTCTCGTGGTCGCAAGCGCGACTGCTGAGCGTGGCGTCCTGGGTTCGATTCCCGGGTCGGATTATTGCAGCTCGGAGTTTGGAAGTTGGCGATGTGATGCCCCCGTGCCTCGGAAAGCACGTTAAGTCGTTGGTCCTGCTCCTGATCTCACTCCGGTCGTGTCGCATTGCCGTCCCATCGGACTATGAGATTAAGGGAAGAGGGAGTGCACCGTCTGCGCGCACACTTGTGCACTGTAATATCTCCTGCGTACCTAGCTAATCTCCGTTGAGATAGGCCACCGTGACCGAAATCGGTCGGGGAGGCTATTTTTATTGGGGGTACACTACACTACACTATTACACACTACACTACCATACACTACACTACACTACGCTACTGGCTTATTGATTTTCGATATCTCGTCACAGAGTAGCGCGCAAATTAAAAATTACTTACGATTCTTGCAAATTGCAGCGCTGTTTACCGTTTATTATGCTTATCAAAATTCAATACGCGGCAATTATGATAACTTAGTTACTAAATTATAATCATTTAAAACAACAAAAAAGCTCTCGAAATTATATATGCTGCAAATACTTTCCTGAAAATATGACGGATCTCCTAATAACTTTCTTCTTTTTATCAGGCACGGAAAAGAGCAAGGGTCAGAACACGTGCAAGGTGGACAAGGCAGACCCTCGCTCCAGGTTCCATTACGTGAAGTACGTGAAAAGACACGGACGGACAGTCAAGTTGTGGGAGTGTGGCATCTGTAAGTATTTGTTAATTACCACTTTTACCCGATTTGAAAATAAATTGTTATACATTTTGTGCCTGCGAGAAATGCCGACCAGATCGACCCATCCAGACAGGCGCTTTACTTTGTGTAAAATTGTATTTCATAACCGCTGCTCTCAAAACGGTCAAGGAAAACATCGTGAGGAAACCGGCATGTCATAGAACTAAAAATTCGAAGACATGTGACATCTACTAACCCGCACTGAGCCCGCGTGGTGGATTACGGTCCATTCCCTCTCACAGAGGGGAGGCCTGTGCCTCAGCAGTGGGAACATTTTAGGCTGATTATGATAGAAATGGTTGAAAGATTTACGCTTCTATAAGCAGTATTTGATATTTGGCTTTCGTGATTCATACGTGTGTTTAAAAACATTAATCCTTACACAATACAAGGACACCAGCAGAATTAAACAGTACCGGAATAGGTATGTAGTTCTGCTTAGCAATCTCTAACGATCTGTGCATTTATGCGACCATGCCATACCACCTTTCTCATATAGAAAAGCTTATATTTTATTTTGTTAGCTAGAACCAATCATAACGCAGAATAAAGTTTATATATTTACTAGCTTCTGCCCGCGACTTCATCTGCGTGAAATTTCACCCTCCTCCCATTCCTTTGGTGACAGCTTATCGTTGAATTTTGGGACACGTTGCATATCTTAAGTAATATAGGTACAGTACGACACAATTTAGATGTAGCATCGGCAAAATTCGTAAAACCGATCACATCCGAACTAAGTGCGCCTTCAAAATCACCAATCTTTATTACTGCTTTAGGAGAAAATGATCTTTATGCAAGCTCAATAACTTGTAAAGTCATCTAACAAAACACATTCGTGAAATTGATGCATAGCTTTACATGAACTAGCTTGCAAAATAAATGATCACGTAAATAAAGTCTTTGTTTTTAGATTCGATTTGAAGGATTCAAGGCTAGAACGATGAATATCACAAATCAAACTTTTAGAGATGTTTATTGTTAAAAATTTCACTTCATGTTGTTTATATTATTTGTATCATTTTATTATTACATTTAATTATGTAGCATGATAAATACATATATGAAAAAGGTTCTAGTCTTATACTCGTCATTGTAGTTCATAGAATTATTAATAAAAAGTTATTATTATGTTATTAGTTTAGTCTTTTTAATAACTTTGTAGTCCTTATATTAAGGGCATGCAATAAATGGAATAGGTAATATAAAAAAAACCATGGCAATATGTTTTTATTGGCTTTGAACGGCACACCAGATATTATTAAAATTGTTTATTCTTATTCAGATGGTTGTACACCTTCGACATCCATACTTATATCCCCAGTCTCAACAGCTCCATTGTAGTCGTTAAACGATTCGTCGCTGTCTGATGATGAGTCATTTAAATGTATGATAAATTTATCCAAATATTGATCTGTTTTATCCTCGTGTCGCATATGCTCTTTTTCGCATTTTATCGCGTGATCGACAACTTTTTCCCATTCGGATACGCCAATAGATTCGAATTTCTCCATTAATAGTTCTTTGACTTTCGTTAGATTCATCGAGACATTTTTAGAACTAACGTGGCCTTTCACTTGGGCCCAAATATTCTCGATTGGGTTAAAATCTGGATGATATGGAGGTAATCGTAAAACAGAATGACCATGTTCCGCCATTATTTGGTCAATTGAATATTTAATGTGTTCTGCTTTGTGGCGTTTAATTATTTCATACAATTCGGGTTTCAGCAGATTTGACGCAAAGTGTATGTTTTTAGATGTAAGCCATGACTGCATGGTTGCTTTTAGAGAGTTGGAATTCGGTGCATTGTCTATCTGAGTGTTATGGTAAGAAGCGTTATCTACGACCACAACAGTATTAGGTCGTAGATTCGGAATAAGATGTTGTTTTAACCATTTTTCGTAATTTTCTTTATTCATCTCGTGGTGATAATCGCCAGTACTTTGAGAAGATTTATAAACTAAGAGAGCGCCAGGTACAAAACCTCTTGAGCTACCAGCGTGGACAATAATTAATCTTTCACCTTTTGATATCGGTTTTTTTAAGCCTTTTTAGAACTATCCGTCCAACTACTTGCCTTTGTATGTGTGGCATGTACGTAAGTCTCGTCAGTATAAACTATATCCCGACCTTCACTTCTAAACTTTTGTATCTGTCGAAGATACTTAATCCGCTGAAGTCTTACTTCATCTTTCTCGGCCAGTACTAAAGATCTATTATTTTCCATTTTCTTGAATTTGAAACCCAGTTCATGCAATATTCTGCGCAAAGTTTCTCGACTGCCTGTGAAGTTTATGTCTTCCTTTAATTTGTTTAACAATGATTTTATTGTAGGCAACCTTTTTTCCGTCACATGAAAGTCATACATCTTCCTTCTAATGACATCATAATCAAAATCGTCTAAATTTGCTCGATGTTCTTTCTTTTTTCTGGACTTTTTAGGCGAACTAAAAGTTACACCAGTGGAACCACGAGTTGAACTATTCGAAGCCGAGGCATTGTCATGCTCTTTTAAAACAGCACTTATTGTTCTACGTGACACACCAGTTGCCTTCGCAGTTCGCTCTTGAAGGTTTTGAAAGTGATCATTCCCAAAAATTATATGTTTAGACTCTGTGGCCTCTCGACTCATAAATTGATAAACATTAAAAATTATTTCACGACTTTGGCTAGTATACGGCTTAACACGTTTCAACGAAGTCATAATGAAAAAAAAAACAACAAAAAAATATATTTATCACTTTGCTATTTTAAATTGTCTCGAAGTGTACGGAATTATTCACTCACGTGCATTCCCAGTGCTGTCACAGGTTGAACTGAGGTGGGAATATATAGCGCGAATAGCGTTAATGGCGCGATAGTGAGCGATTTCTATTGGTTGTGTAAATCGGAAGTGATCGGTTTTACGATGCTACACATAAGATGTGCCGTACTGTAACAATAGTCTCGGACTTACACAGCCGCCAATTAAAGTTAACAGAGAACACACAATACAAGACACTTTCCCCGTCTCATGAACTACCAAGTATGACCAAGAATTAGGAAGAGGGGTACTAATGTCTGGCCACCTACCATACCGTCTTTCCTTCCAGGTAGTCGCGAGTTCCAACACCAATACACGTTGATGCGTCACCTACCGACACACACAGACGAGAGGAACTTCCACTGCACCGCCTGTGGCAAGAGCTTCAGACAACTGTCCACTCTGAGCCAGCACCGCGCCATACATTCTGCTGAGAGGCCTTATGCTTGTGAGGTATAGCATGTTTCTATTCTCGCAAAACTAAATGACTGGTGAAACTGAGGACTGGTTAAAATGACTAGGAGGTCACGAAACTATTGCACGCACCAGTTTGAACACCTCCGTACGAGTTAGTTGACACAATCAGGGGGAGCCAATTTCGTCCCGCATCCCGCACGGGATTCGCCACAGGTTGACCAGAGCTTTATGCAGACACAAGAGAAGATAGATGCCTGGCCTTGCTATTTATTAAATAGTTCTTATCCTTGTTTCCTCTACCCAGGTATGCAACAAAACCTTCAACCGTGTGTCCACCCTGATCTCCCACCGCAAGACCCATTCCGATGAAAAGCCATACAGGTGCAACATCTGTCCTAAAGGATTCCATCAAAAAGGTTACCTTTGTTTGTCCTTTCCTTTATTTTCCTTCTAGGATCAAAATATATCATCATCTGCCTAGCTTTTTCCCAATCATGTTGGGGTTGGCTTCCAGTCTAACTGGATGCAGCTGAGTACCAGTATTTTACATGAAGCGCCTGCCTATCTGACCTTCACAACCCAGTTACTGGGTAATACGATACCCCTTCGTAAGACTGGTTGTCAGATTTTCGGGCTTCTGACTACCCGTAACGACTTTCAAAGATCCAAGAATGACAGCAGGGATCAACAGCTTAACGTGCTTTCCGAGGCACGGAGGGGACTTGGTATGTGAAGATGGTCACCCATCCACAGACCGCGGCAAACATAACTTATATCAATTTTAGTTGCCCATACAAGCGCATCATAACTCTCCAATTAAAGGTCTTATAATAATTATTGACTACTCTTTTTCTAGCTAGTACTAGTTACCTTACCATTAGCTGTATCATACCCAAAAAGTATATTTAAAGATCACAGAATAATCTCAATATAAATCAATGATTCAATTTCATCAATTTCTCTATTCCTCAGGCAATCTTCGCAACCATCTGTTCACACATACGAACGAACGTCCTTACCGCTGCAACATCTGCTTGAAGGGGTTCAACCAACAGTCGAACTTGGTCTGCCATAAAAATAAGGTAAGAATTACCTACTCGATTTTCACATTTTCATAGTAAAGTTTCAGTCCGATTTCTGCATGATACTCTTCACTGAGAAGCATTTGGCTAGAAAAAATGTTAAGTATAAAAGTGGATGGACGAAAAGAAAAAACGCCGACTAAAAATAAGATGAAATGATGATAAGATTCTGAAAATTCGTCCCCGGCAGGGATTAAATAGGGGATGGAAAGTTTGCATGGAAGATTTGTCAGTTTTTCATAAGAGAAATCCCGTCGGCATATACCAACTATAACATCGAAGCGTTTCTTTATCCAGGCACATCCAGAGGACACGTCCACCTGTCCCACGATGCCCGTCCGAGGTCGATCAACCACCCCACGTGGTCCTCGATCTTCAACAGACACGCAGCCTGATACTACAAGGTGATTTAAACCAGTAATGTTACTTAACATTACCATTTCTTCCGATATTTTCTACCCTACGCCAGGTACAGATTGGTGAAACGTTACAAGAAATGTAACACAAATGAGCCGTCCAAGTGTATGCATTACATTATAATATTATAAAGGCGAAAGTTTGTGAGTGTGTGTGTGTTTATATGTTTGTTACTTCTTCACGCTCAAACGACTGGACCAATTTTGATAAAATATTGTATGGAGGTAGCTGATACCCTGGATTAACATATACCTAGGCTACTTTTTGTCCCAATATTTCCACGGGATCGACATATACGAGTAATACCCGTAAAAACTGAAACCAAGAATTCAGCACATGATTCTAAATGTAGATATTTTCGTCCGTCATCGAAATAAAAATCTGTGGGGCAATTCTTGTAATTTTAAGAACGTTCACAGTCTGATATCTCTCAATCTGTCAAAAATACCTCTAATTTCCCTACATTTTTGACAAGTTTTTTGACATTGATTGTCGCTGAGATGAGACTGCGACTAGATTTTGAACGTTTTTAATTACGGGAATTTATTAATTACTTACGAGTTCGTAAGTCGTGGCCGATACCACTGCGCCACCACTGCTCCAGATTTGTATCCGCTTTTGTATCAGCTTGATGGCAATATGCTCGCCTCCATTACAACACATAACTGGCGAAATGTGAATGTACAGAGCCAGCACATCAAGCTACTCCAATCTGTCAAATTTCTTTGATAGTTTTTCTACTTCACTGCAAAGGAATAAGGTTCATATTCAATTGGGAAAAAATGACAAATTGGGGTAGATTTATGTGCTGGCCTCTGTACAAAAGGTACTCCGCTGCCTAGCCCTTCCAGGAAACATGCGCGCTATTTTATGTTACGTAGAGTTATTGAAGATTTTAAATGATTTATTTTCAGACCCCAAGCCGATCACTGCGAAGTAACCTCCTCAGTGGGATCATACCTACCATCAGTAGCAGGCCCTTCAACATCAGACTGGTCCATCAAACCCACAACCCACCTTCCAGACATCTGGGACATTTCCAAGTCTTTCCAGGAATCGGGTGACATTTGGAACGAGGGTCCATGGGGTTCCATGAGCAATGGGGTGGTTGTGGAGCCCATAAAGACGTACCATATGGGGGTGGCATTGGCTACCAGACAGACCCCGTTTGCTTTACTGAAGCCTGAGAATGGAACTCCTGTGTTGGTGAAAGTTGTTGATACGAAGCTTCCGGGTGGGAAACAGGTACCTACATACTTACATATTTCTTTTAGTTCACCGTGGTGTTTTAGCTCCGAGCTTGTTCTAAGGGCCTGCTCTCTAAGCCCGTCAACGAAGAAACGGGTCCGTCTGAAAGTACTCCGATACCTACTACCAATTAATTAACTTTTTCGGACGGGATAAAACACGTTGGGAGTAAGGACAATTATTGTCAAATAGTGTTATCATTTTTAGTTTGAGCTCTGAACTAGTCTTGTGTCCATAGAGGTGTGAGCAACAAGGCAACTGCCCAATGATTCATGTCGGGCCGTTGTATCTATGCTAGTTACGCGGTAAACTCTGCTTGCGAGATGCAGGATTCTGTGACGTCAGTATGACGCCTTGTTCGCATGATCAGGTTGTACGAAATTTTTGTCACACATTTCACGCTTAAGTAACGCATTTGTTGTGATTATATCAAAATCTAACCTACAGTCATCTCCGCCCAACCATAAAAGAGGCCTTCCCTGAAGGAGAATAAGGTCTTTGTGGGGTAGTAATATTTTAATATAAAACTCGTGACTGAATAATTACAGCCGCACGGGTCGATCGAAGGTTGAGCTACGCTGGCCGCGGTCCGTTCGTGGAGACCATCCATTACATATCGAGACCTCTCCGTACTTCGGAAAGCACGTTAAACTGTTGGTCCCGCCTGTCATTCGTAGACCTTTGACAGAATTTTTTTTTTATTATTATTCTCAAAAATACATTATTTTAATGTTTTTACAATTTTACTCGCCAAACTTTCGAGTTTAATGGCGAGAAGCATTCGGCAGAAGATTTCGGGAAGTCAAAAGCCGAAAAAGCCTGACAACCAACCAGTCTTACCACGGGTGAGTCAGCAACTTGGTTTTGGAAGTCAGATAGGTGTAAAATACTGGTATTCGGCTGCATCCGGTTAGACTGGATGCGCCCACCCCAACATATTTGGAAAAAGTCTAGGAAGATTCATTGTAAAAGATTGCACAATATTATACTTACTAACTTCGATCAATAATAGCACTGATGTGCTATTATTGATTGAAGCTTACTAACGTACTTTTTTTCTCAAATAAATGCAGAAAATGTTGAATGAATGATGTTGTGTGAATGTTTGTCTTTTTGTAATTTATTTTATTTCTTAATTTGATTGTTGATTTTTATTTATATCTAGGCATATGCTGCACTGGTTGATGTCATCACGTCAACGCCGGTTGTCGCTGAAAACCAGCGCTGGGGCTCTGTCTCGTATAGGGTCTTAGCATTATGCTGAGCGAGGGCCGGTTTGCGTAGATTTGACGCATGTTTTCTCCCAAATTGTTATTTTTTTGCTTATGTTTATTTTTTTATACGTCATGTTTGCCGCAAATGAACGTATTTTCTTTCTTCCGTATAGTTATTTCTATTACAGATGTTAGTGCCTGCAACAGCTGAAGATTTGCGAGTCGGAGGCAGAATCGTTGTAAATAATGAAGATGGTGCACAGGTATCCACTTTATGATCATCGTCATTCTTCTGCCCATAAATCCCAATTTAGGTACTTGTGGTCGGCACAACATGTCTTGTCTTCCATACTTCTCTATTAGTCATCATCTCAGTAGTCACCCCCCTTTCTACCCATATCATCTTTCACAAAGTCCATCCATCGTTTCTTTGGTATTCCCCTACTCATAAAACCACTCACTTTATGATGACACGCCTTAATATTTGGTCATCATCAGTCCATTTTCGATTGCCAAGCATTATTGGGACTGTTACTGGCGTCCTTACTAACAACATCAATTTAGGTAAAATTATAATATTTTGAATTAAAATAAGACATACGGCCTGAGGCACACTGTCACCACACACCGTCGTGACGGTCTAGTGGCTAAGGCCTCGTCTCTCATGCACGAGGTGTTGTGGTTCAAATGCGGGGAAGTACCATGTGCTTTGAAATTCATATTAACCTACTGTCTCAGTTTATCTTTGGACACCACTGACATCGGTGAAGGAAAACATCGTGAAGAAACAAAGTCTGAAATCGCCAATCTGTCTTGAACAAACAGTCTCTGTATGAAAAGAGACCTTTACACTGTAGTGGGGACAATTAAAGGCTAATATACTTGCTTTTAGGACCTTATAATACAGGAAGATATCTTGCCTAACAATGGCCCCGATTCTGTTGTTCACAAACTAAATTAAATTTAAGTTCAGTGCATCTTTTTCTTTCTATTTCATTATGAAAAGGACAGAAGATAAATATTAGTTTAGTCCTGTCAAATTAGATAATCCATAGACAACACACATAGACGTGATTAAAAAATTGGCTACTAAAAATACGAAATTCACGTCAGGCGCTGACTAATTTGACAGAACTAAACTAATATTTATCTTCTGGCATAGAAAGAAAAAGATGCACTGAACTTAAATTTAGTTTAGTTTGTGAACAACAGAATCGGGGCCATTATCCTTCTTTTCCAGCATGGCCCCATAAAACCAAGACTGGAACCCAACGGCGCCGTTCAGATCAGAGTCCCCGTAGTGGCGACAGTGGTGCCCAGGATACAACCCAGTGGGAGACTGCATCTTACTGTGGAGGAACCACACCATGCTTACCACACCGCCTTGTCTGCTGATTGTAAGTCTTATTCACTTATTTATTTATGGACAAAAATAGAGATTAATTTGAAAGGGCATTGAATTGAACATTTTGAGAATTGGAAATTTTGAACTTAAGCGGCCAAGTGGAAACTTACACTACTTACGAGTCGTAGACAATAGGTTCGACCCAGACAGGCATACCCTTTGTGCAATTTATTTCATTGGTGATGAAATAAATTGCAAAAAGAAAGAAAGCTGTCCCAAGGACAGCACTAGTATATTCCAATAAACATTTTTTGGTTTACCTGCACAGGCATAGCCACAGAGAGCAGTGGCGACCCAGTGGTAACAGCCGTGACATACGCTTTGTATGTCGTGGGTTCGAACTCAGCCATTATAGTTAGTGTAAATCATTCCATCACCATTGCTCTCAAAACGGTGAAGGAAAACATCATGAGGAATCCGGCATATCCAAGGACCATTGTGGTGGATTATGGCCCACTCCCTATCATAGAGAGGACCCCTGTGTCCCAGGAGTGGGAACATTATAGGCTGATTATACACATGCTCAGCTGCACATGTAGACATTTCTGGTAGACCGTCGCGTGTATAGTCGTTATTTGTGATGTTGGTTATGATGATGATAATAATTATGATATTATTGTAATCAGTGGGTGACGTGAACGTAGCCTCTTGCACATCACGCGACGATCCTCGCGCTGGCCCGTCTGGAGCGCCGTGCGCTGAGCCACCTCGACACTTGGACTCCGGCGGGGAGTTCGATGACGGACTGAGGACTGGTGAGTAGAAACCACTATGGTAGAAACTTATAGGACAAACTAAAACGTGATAATCTAAAAATAAACAACTTGCCCTATAATCAGTTAATAATAAAAATGCCTAAACAAAGATTGTTTAAAAGAAAAGTGAATCCACAGAAGCAAAAGAACAACACTGTATTAGGTGTTGTTACAGTTTTAGGTGCTCAGCGCCCTACGCTCCTTGTCCATATATCGTGGCGTAGGAGATCAGTGACTGTGTGTCAAGATATTTAAAACAGGTCATCACTTTCATGGGTGTTCCTTTCAAAGTCACGGGAGGAACTTGATCTGGTGATTTGATACCTGCTTTAAATACTATGAGCTCACTTTTTTGACATTATATTTGAGGGCATAACTAGCCGCGTAAGTCTTCAAGTCCACAGACCATTGGGCTCAGCAACACCATGTCGTCTGCATAACTCACTTTACACAAATATTGTCTATATGTATAACAGCCGACATGTATGCTGCTGAGCTCCACGATTAGCTCATTAATATACGATTAAACAAAACTGGGGATGGCAACCTTCCTTGTCATACTCCACATTGTAGTGTGTATGGATCCGATAAGATGCCAGCCCACTTCACATAATGACTCTGATACCAAATTTTTCCAATTGTCTCACCAAGTAAATGGTTTCCTTAAGCTTATCGCAGAGTTTGTCATAACTAACATAGTCAAAAGTTTTATAGAGGTCTAAATATCAAGCGTAAACGGGCTTTTTCCTACTCGTGTAAAACTCAACAGCGTGGATTTTTTGTGATATCCGAGCATGATAACCAAAGATTTTACTTTCTTCAGGTACTCGAATATCATCAACTTGTGCCCTGCCACCTCCAGCACCTTCTCCACCTCTGGACCTCATCTCCTTGGACCTGTTTGAACCGATGGAATGTATACCATTGGGTAATTAACACTATTATTTTTACACAATACATTGTACTGTAATTGCTATTTTTTGTAGGCACTAACAAGAGTTTTTTATTATTTTGTTTTTAATTTTATTTACAAACTAAAAATAAAACAGTAATGACATTTGAAAGCTTTTAGTACTAAGATTGTCAATAGTTGGTGTTGCTAGTCTCATTTGGCATCATTAGAATCGAATATAGGGACGGCGGAGCATTTATCAATGTATCTTGTTCTATGGGTAAACGTGGGTTCGATTCCCGCAGCAAAAGTATTTAACGCCTATGATTTTTCAGTATTTTATCCTTTTGACTCAACCGTTTGACGGAAATGCTATATCTAGGAGCATGTGTTGTTTATTATAAACTTGTAATCGATTAACAATCATAGCAGACAATATTGTCGTTTTTTCTAGGCCCTCAAATCACAGCTGTCGATAACATCGACCAGGCACCACCTTCAGATGACTCTGACATCTTTATTGGAGAGTTTGAGGTAAGTTACCTTATTAATTTTATGCGATTTATTGAATGGTGTATCCATTGAAATCTGGAACCTTGCTTTCAGATCGCAGAAGGATCGAAAACTACATATGTTTATGTCCATCTGTGAATTAAGGATCCACTTAAGTTCTCTCCTAAGAAATCTGGCCAGACCAGAAACTATATTGTTTTGACGATTTTTTGAGATTAAATTAATAGTGTTAGCTCTAGGCTTGAGGTTCTTTCATATTGTGGGTAGCCAAACCAAGACATGATAAAAACGATGGGCAGCAGCGTCCCTACAGGTCTGTTATCTACGAATAATAAAAGTTAAGAAATGTAACTCAAGCTCAAAAATGGCACCACGCAAATGTTTACCGCGGGGTGGGCTTTGCCGAAAATGCCACCACGCACAAGAACCAATCACGGCGCTTGCCGGAATACAACGCTTATTTGCATGTGTGTTCTTTCGTTCGAATACTCGAGGTATTTTGTCAATGTAGTGAAGTTTGGAGCTGAATTTCTCATCGATTTTGTTCATAATTACGCTTCCTGACTTTTTATTATTCGTAGTCTGTCATATCATAACCTGATCACAAATCACGCTAGGTTCTCACGAGTATTCAATGCAGAGGCTTGCAATATCTTTAAACAGGACCCATGTTCAGCAGCAATTTTCATTTATTTGCTTGCATAATCAGTTTATAACACTCACACCAGAATCATTTCTGTGCTTAAATATCTATAATTACTCTCTCAAATAATAAAATCCCATCACCAGACACCGGCGCTATAACCTTGGAGACTATTCGAAACATCAGTGAAGGTCACAATGACTAAGCCAAGACCAGGATTTTGGTAAATATCCCACTTTCCTATGAAATTCCTCGGGTTATCCCGTTCATCTACCTCAAAAAATCCAATCTAAGGTGGATACGCGGAAACTTATGTCCAAGAATTCGCCCTATACCTAATTGGATAAACGGAATTTATAAGCTTAGGTGGATTCTTGGAGATGCATTTCCGCGAAATCACCTTGAGACGGATTTTTTGGGGTGGATAAACGGAATAACCGCATTTCTCGAACCCGCGCAAACCTTAGCAAACATCGCAAGTCGACACTACCGCAATTTTGGCAACAGAAGCTTTCTTTCTGGTTGGCAGAAAGAAAGTTTGACTGCTGGCCACACGTTCATATTTATCGGAGGTTGTTTCAGTGCGAGAGTTATTAATTGAAGTCATTTCTTTTCACATCGAAAATCTGCTAAATATAGGCTTCTTTATTGATTCGCCTCGAAAATAATCCAACAAACACCGCAGTTGGCAATGCTGCCCATCATTTAAAGTTGTCAAAAATTAAAAAGGTCCGTTTTGACATTTGTCATCGCGACATAACTAGTGAAGTAACCATACGACTTGGTACTCGATACTCAAAGTAAATCGATTCAAGTTTGTATGAGTATTTGATCGATTAGGTTATGTATTGTAAAGTGCATTGGATTAAAGTTTTGATTAGAAAATTTAACTTCAACTTTAATATTGTAGGTATTTTGAAATGATACTATGGTACGAAAGGTCAATTTCTCTTTGCTAAATAAATGTATTTTCTTTCTTTCTTTTAATTTATTATTTTTAGTTACAATAACATTCACTCATTCAAAAAAAAAATCAAGAAAAAGTAAAAGTGCTTGAAACTTCATTCAATCTTTTTCTTCGGATGATGAGTCAAAATCGTCAGTTGAGCTATCGTCACCTGTAATATAATATTTCATTTTCAATTCTATTATCAATATTGAAGACTTTGTCAAAATCTTCCTTTATTATTTTTCGAGTTTTTTCTACCACTTTTGCTCAGTCTTCTTTAGTAATTTTGGCACAAGCTTCTTTCAGCAATTTTATCATTTTCTTAGTGGAAAATGGCGGCTTTGTATTGTGGCGAGCTGCGTATCCTTTGACTTGAGCCCAGATCAACTTAAAAGCATTGTACTGACAATGTTACGGCGGCGTTCTTATCACTTTGTGTCCATGCTGAAGTGCCAATCCATCAATTTTATATTTTAGTTTCGCAAGTTTATTATATAGAGGTCTAAATATCAAGCGTAAACGGGCTTTTTCCTACTCGTGTAAAACTCAGCAGCGTGGATTTTTGTGTCCAGTTTCATGGGTAGACCAGACCACCCGAGAAAATTGGCATTATTTATGTTACACACTATAAAAATATTTTGATAATTGACACATTTTTAATACATACTAACTTAACCAATGTTTTCTTAGATCATTATTTTGGTAAAATTGCTACATCTGGTATCTATAGTGTTCTTGATCATTGTTTGGCTTCTAACACTTGCAACCGTGCGGAATGCCCCTGTCAGCTCTTTGTGTTTAAAAAAAGGTTACAAAAAACAAACGGATAATTTTTACTTCTCCGTAGATAACAGCCAGCTGTGCGGTTTGTTTCGATGAAAATAAAAAACATCAATGATAACCTTTGTGTGAAGCACCGTTTTTTAAACAAAAATATTCGTGACATTTACGAACGTATCTCTTCTCCTCTTGGTTGAATTAAAACTGCTGAGCAGTAATTCAACCAAGAAGTAGAGAGAGGGATTGTTTAGGTTACGCGCAGCCATACGGCAACTTCAGAGCGACCAAGAACCGTCCGCCGACTTTGAATTAGATAAATAAAAAAGAGTAGTTACGAAGCACTCTTTTTATTTATTTAATTCAAAGGATAAAGTAAGTGTTGTTAAAGCGGAGTTGATCGATTAGGATTCAAGCATCTAAAAGTATGAGACTACTAGGGTATAAAAAGAACAGGTGGGCGCAGACATGTTTAGGGAAAAGGATGGGCGAGCGTCTATCATGTGCAAAATTGTAAAAAGATTAATATTTGAGACTCAGAACAAATAAAAATTCAAGACAGTGCTGTCAACAGTGAAGTGAAGCAGGCGATGTAAACATGTGTACACTTAGTGAGGTGCAGTTTGATTGTAAATGTGTGCATGTGAGCGTGTATGCACAGAGCGGAGGTGTAGTTTTGGCGTGCTTCACTGCTATGTCTTGACTTTTTATTTGGTCTGAGATTATTTCGAGAATGTCCGAACAAGCTCCTAACTTTCATACAAAGCAGGCTAAGGTCCGTAAGAACCGTCAAAATAAATTAGGACCGTAAAAGAACATTGTTTTTATTTCACATATCGAAAATATTATCGATTCTGAACCGTCTCTGAAAAGTTGAGTGGTTATTAAATAAAACAAACGCCGTATATATGTATATACCATGATGTATATTTATTTTTTAGTTAAATCACTAGCATAATGACTTATAAATCTAAAATTCCAAATAATAAAAATACCACTAAAATAAAAATACATTTTTTTTACACTAATAAAATATTTACGGAATTAACTTTTTATTTAATCCACTGAGTGATAAACAGTCATTTACCTGACTTGATTGAGTTTTATAAAATTATTTTCAATTAGGAATCATGTGAAACCCTTGGTGTGCGAGAATAACTCACACTTAACGGTTAACCCATTATATAAGTTTATTATGATTTAGATTATAACTCAAAGTAATTTGATCTCATGATGTATACAAGGTGTGCGTTATGAAATGTTTTAAGCAAAGCCCAAGATTCGTATAGAACATAAGAGTTTCAAGGGTAAGTGTAATATTGAATATAAAAATAAGAATAAGACTTATTGTACAAACAATAAATTTAACATAATGAACGCAAGACCTCTTATACAGTTATACTCCATTAGAGTATTGAGTTAAAGGCATAATACAATGGCCAAAACATTTGTTTAAAGCTAACCGTTATTAATAAGAAAATCCTGTTGACTGTAGCATGACTTTATTCATTTAAAATTGAGTCTAAGAAGACTCAATTTTCTCAATCGGCGGTCAGTATGGCAAAATACATACTTATTTAAAGAAAAAGTACCTATATAAAAAGTTACTGAAATCGAAATTGCCGATCGATTCTGTAAAAATCTCACCGTGAAAAGTTAGGTGAAGTGGGCTTAGAGTGAGCTGTCAAGAGTATCAATCCCTAGCATCAGGATGACACTGACAGCTCACTCCACGCTCACTTCACCTAAGTTTTCACGGTGAGATGGTTACAGAATCGCAGTATAGTCAACAAATGAACAAACTACTTTCAGGACTTGCGTTTATTCTGCTACAACTTGTATAACTAAAACTACTTCATAGTACTACAAAAAAACTGAAACAAATTAAGTATTGTTTTTAGGTGTTGGTTGCGTGAGCGCTCCGCCACCATCGTTTGCCAGCAACAACAGCAGCAGCTCCTGCACATGGAGTTGAATGAATTTATTTATTTTATTATTAAGCTTGTTAGTAATAGATATAGATATGTAATAGAAATATGTAGAAGTTATAATAAAAAAAATACAGTATGATAATTAACGAAAGGCGCAATAGCATAGCGTTTATACATACTAAAAAAAAATCAGCTGTTCCCTACATTTTGAAAGGCCTGAGTTTACCAACATTCAAACTATCGGTTAGGTATTCAAACAGTTGGTTTACGTAAATTTTCCTAAAGAAATTTTAAATATAGAACTAATTAAATATTTAGTCAGTTGATTTAAATGTTAGTGAACACAAGGCTTAAACGAATATAAATATGTAGGGAACAGCTGATTTTTAGCATGTATGAATGCTATTCTATTGAGGGTTAACGGAACGCCCTTCGTTAATTAAAATACTGTATATTAAACTAGTAAAAAATGGATTATAGTAAATAAAAAATATTAACAGTACCGTTCTTTCATTTGTCTATCAAGTTCAGATTAGGGCAGACCTGAGAATCGAACCCGTGATCAACAGTCGCACTTGCCACTACTAGACCAACGAGGCAGTCACATCACCTTACAGGGACGTAGTAGTAGTATAGTAACGTTACAGTATCGTTAATCTAAGTGAAGTTTGAATATAAAAAACTACAACTCCTTAATATTTTGGTTTAATTTTATGCGACAAACACAATTTGTATCATACAAAAATATCATTATATAGTATCCAATAAATATTATGTGCGAAACGAGTATTTCTGAATCAAAATTCACTCAAATTAACTGTTACCTACCTTACTATACGTATAAACATTCGTGCTAGGCCCTCAGAGCGGCCAAGAAAGACTCTTTCAATTTATATGTTTGCACGGCTATTATTCTATTACTTTATTCGATACAACGTATGCACCAAACGCGCAATGCGGCGCCGGTGCCGCTCGCGCACGACAGCTGGACGGCAACATCGCACATTAATTGCATGGAATAAATCGACCAGCCGTCCGCAGTACGATACCCGCACCGCTGCGCTGCCGCAGCGGTCCGACACGACTAAATTGAAAGAGCCCTAGGTGCGTTTGCTCACTGGTAACTGGTAAGTCGAGGAAAGGTCGTGGAGGCGAAGCGGCATGTTTATTACTAGAAAACGTAGATGCGGCGATCCGCTTGTGCCACCCGCTGCCTCGACTCTACTTCGTTCGTGTCAGCGATCAGCCTTAGAGTCTGCCGATCTGTAATGCACTATTAAAATCATAATAATAAGTAAGTAGGTATTACCTGAAGCAGTCCCCGATGATGGCAGCCGAGGGACGAGTGCCAATTTACGGCATGGTGCAAAATTCGCACTCTTCCGGCAGATAGTGATCAGCACATAATGCGCAATTAGAGCACCAGTAAAAGTTAAAAAAATACAACACTTGAAAGTCACATTGTAAGTCACTGTGTGGTCAACAATAAAATGTTCTGGTTGTCCCGATATTGTCTCGAACTCAGTCGAAAAAAGGACGTAGTACGTCCGCTTTTCGACGTCATGTTGAAATAGTTCGTACGATTTGACAACAAACACCAAAATCGAGTCCAAATCACTACACGGGTCAACACGAATTTTGAGTCTGAGTTCTGTACCTCTGATTTTGATTACTTATGCCTAACTAATTAAAGAAAAAATATTTTTATCTAATAAAGTTTGCTTTTGTAGTAACTAAAACGAAATTTAAATTTTTATGAAAAAGCTCTATTTTTTAATTTCAATTATATGTAAAAGGAAAACAGTTTTGAATTCACATATTTTTATTGACTTTAATTATACAAGACGGCATAAATAAACCCACAAATACAAAAACGAATACAAAAAAGACTTTAAAAATGAACAGATTTGGTATTTCTTCTGTGTAAGTTGGGACTTTTTCGTATGAGCCCCCAAATGTAGTCACCCATCATGTTTTCATTATATTGTCCTTGATAACGCTTTTCAAAGTTCATTACATCTTGGTGGAAACGTTCCCCTTGCTCTTCTGAATATGCACCTAAGTTGTCTTTAAATTTATCCAAATGAGCATGTAGCATATGGACTTTCAAAGACATTCTGCAACCCATAACTTTGAAGTTGTGAAGCATATCAGTAATAAGCTCCGTATAATTCTCTGCCTTTCTGTTGCCAAGAAAGCCATGAATCACTGCTTTAAGGCTGAGCCACGCTTGTTTTTCTTGGGTACTGAGGAGCCGTAGGAATTGTTCACTGGCCATTATTTTCTTTATTTGTGGACCGATGAAAATACCAGCTTTAATTTTAGCCTCTGACAATTTCGGGAAAAATGATTTTAAATATTGAAAGGCCTCAGAGTCTTGACGCAGAGCCTTTACGAACTGCTTCATCAGACCTAGTTTAATGTGCAATGGAGGCATTAAAATATGATATTTTAATGCCTCCATTGCACATTAAATTAAGGTACAAAATCAAACTTTATTAATTATAAATGGAGTTTCTGCTTTTTTTTTCGATGTATACAATCAGAAAATATTCACTAAAAAACAGACTCAAAGAAAAATTTTTTTTTTGTTGCCTTGTGCTATCTTTAAATCAATGTCCAAAATAGAAGAGCCAGGGTCAACGTGATGGTAAACAGAAATACCTAGTCCGAAAGCAAAGCCGAGTCGAGAAAAAAATATCAAACTTATACGACCGCACAGTCAACTTCACAAGATGGCGAACGAAAGACTGCGTGCGCAGTGCGCGCGTGTGGACGCCAAGTCACGTGCCGCTTAGTCAGAGAAAGAGATTCTCTAAAAACCAGTGTCGCCAATTCAAATTTTTATTTACGGCTTTGAGCGCCAAGCTCATTCTTTTCAGTAAAGATCATTAGTATCATTACACAATATTTAATTACCTACTATTAAAATCGAATGAAGCTGGTGAAATTCAGTAATTAATTGGTTACGATACTAGTGTATAAAAAAAAAGATTGAGAACGTAACTGTTTTTGAGACGTTTCGTATTAATTATAAAGTGCATGCTACTATAAAGTAAGCGCAAAAAGAATACCATTATAATTATTATTTAACGCGCCAAAAAAATGGATGAATTTTTTTAGAAAACTATGTAATTAATTATTCTTTTATTGTTTCTTTCAGTTTCGTTCCAAGTTACATTCTAGGGTCTTTTTCAAATGTCAAAACGGGCCTTTTAGTATTTGACAACTTTAGTAGAAATAAAGGAAAATCGTTAGATTTTTTTTAAACACTGGTATTAATTCTACAGAAAATCTTTTAACGATCACCTCTTGAATACCTTTTACAATACTGATACATGTAATTACTGAGTCACTTTAACCTGCAGGGTAATTACCCTGCCATTGCTACTGATAGTGTGTTACGCAATTGCGTAACACACTATCAGTAGCAATGGGTTTCATTTTGACAGTTCAACAACATTCATTGCGTTATTTACGTTGTTGAGCAATGAGCAGACACACTTTTCGAACGTAAATGGAGCAATGGATTAGCAATAAGCTTCAAAATGATTCAAATTCAGAGTAATAGTGTGTTACGCAATTAGGGTGCTGATTGTTGTATTATATTCAATGTTTATGAGGAACTTTGGCTCTTGAGATACAAGTATCCTTTTACTTAGTTCAGGAGCCAGCTGTTCAACTGCCTCTGCCCTCTGCTTGTACAATCATGTTTAGTGTATATATAATTTTATGTTTTTCTTTGTACATTAAACTTATTATTATTAATTATTTTCAGGACTGCATCAAGCTGTCAGATTCAGAATGAAGAAATTGAACATAGTTTAAGTATTTTAATTTTTTTTTTTTGTTTTACCTATTTTTATGTTTGTGCTTGTGAAAAGGATGAAGTATTGATTTAGTGTTAAGTGAAACTGTAAATACATTATATTTTTACAGAGCATGTAATATTTAGTTTCACTTTTTTAGTCCTATAGGTATTTTTTTTAGACCATGAAACACTTATAATATTATACAATGTGGGGACGACAATAAAGCACTGGCAATACTAATGCTTATGAGTATTTTGAAACCATCAAAGAAATCCTAACAATTCTAATTTAAAATGATTTTTTGAAACATATTAAATAGTTAGTAGTAATGCGCCGACTATGAGTTTTTCTGATCTTTGACTATTAATAGTGTCTAAACTATTGGATATATTTGACAGTTTTTTTTAGTATATTGGGAACGTAGTAAGATACGAAGTTTATTTATGGGCTGATTTTTCCAACGCCAGATGACTTCTGAGGAACAATTTTGAATTTTTGACCGTTGTTCAGCTTCTTTTATGTACATGTATGTTGTTTCTTTTTAATAATATAAAATATTAATTATCTTTATTATGGGACACAAACAAATTATTTCTAAAACTGCTCATTTCAATTTACAACTAAATAATCTATCAATATAAAAATGCCCACACAATAGACTGAGGGCCAAAAAAGGCAATTTCCTGTCGTCAATGTAAATAATCCGGGATATTATTATGACGTAGCGATGACGTCTATGATATCGTCTCAATATTGTTATCCTCTCGTATTGTTGGCGGCACGTGTACGGAAATAGGCCCTTTCGGAGCATGCCACCCCTTGGTCGCGCGGGTTTAGTGCGGAATGCAGGCGGTAGATGGCGTTATGTGTTGCGAAAAATGGGGCTTGAAAAGAAATTTTGCTTAATTGTTTAAATTAATAAAATTCTTGTTAGTCTCTATAAAATAATCTTGTTATTTTTTCAAACTTTATTAAGTATAGATACTAACCACTTATTAATAAGCGTTTTATATCGTTTTTACAGTTACACAACGGTTTGTCTTCTTCTTTCGAAAGTCAAATTACTGACGACTGAAAGAAAGAAATCATTGTGTAACTATTCATCTGGTATAAAACGTTCTGTAATAGTAAGGGGGCTAGTAGGTAAGCAGTGATATAATTATTGTGCTAGAATCAGACTTCAATTAATCTGATGATTCCTTTGTGCAGTAAAGTGTACCTATAGGTATTACGATTCAATTTTCAGAATTGGTTAGTTCTTTGAAAAATCAACCTAGGGAAAAATATAAATATAGGTTCGTTTCGTTTTATTATTTGTAACACAGCTTGCCTTCGTCTTGGACTAAAAGTACCTTTAAAGTCCTTGAATATTATAGGTATCAGTAAAAATATGTTTAAACTCTTCCAAACACTTTTTTTTCATTGCTGATTAAGCCCGTTCTTGACCTCGATCACGCCTGATGGAAAGCGATGGATGAGGTCTATGATGGAACGAGCATGCCCAGAAGATGTCTTTCCTTGTGCCCTTCTTTGTTAGACCGTATATTAAGCGATAGATGGCGCTACTTGCAGCAATCTTACGTTATCACAATAATATTTTAAAGGCGAAAGTTTATGTGATGTATGTTTTTTACTTCTTCAGGCACAAATAGCTGGACCAATTTTGATAAAATTTGGTTTGAAGGTAGCTGACAGCCTGGATTAACACATAGGGTAGGTGTACTTTGTATTCCTATATTTCCACGGGATCGAAACTTATGCGGGGAAAACCGCGGGGTGCTGCTAGTTGTTAGGTATTATAAAAATGTAGTAGGTAATGTAAAACTTTTTAATTTTGATTCCAATCAAAATACGCAAACGCTATGTAAGTATTGTGGAGATTATATTACCACGCATCAACTGTACTAGAGTGATATTTTCCTTGTTGTAAAAAAAAATATGAGTAGGTAATGTAAGTATGGCTTAAAGCTTAAATAAACCCAAGTAAACCATTTCCAAACGGAATAGGTGAGATACTTAACTAGCCTCAGCCAATTAAAGTAATTTCGTCCCCCATTTTAAAATAAGTACAATGAAACTAGATAAAATTTAACTCATTACAACTCATTCATCCTCCATTCGAGATCAGTCAATTTGCTACTAATGACTTAACCGACCAACGTTCGACCGCAAAAAATCGCACAATACTACAAAAAAATCGCCATAACATTTAACAAGAAGAATACGACAATAAAACGCGAATTACGTTCGTCCAGTTTTTTACCAAAGCCAAGCGCGTGGCAAACACGCGACCTAAAATATTAAAACTGGTGTTAGATCTGACACGCGGCCTTTCCCACCAATAAATAGAGAAATCTTCGACAACCCTGTAATGAAAACTTATAATCACTCCACAAGGGAAACCCAACCTTCCATCACATATCACAAAGTCACATTTCCTTTCAACTAACTTCACAACGACTTAACCCACAACGCCATTCAAATAGCAACCTTATTTCTCTATTCTCAAAGTTGAATACCCAAAGTTCTAACAATAAATAAAATTAGGGTTGTCCCCAATTCCTAATACCGCCCCCGACGGTTATCGTATAATGCGTCGGCACGTGGCGCTGTTCGTTTTTTATCGGTTATTTTCGTGCGAACGGAGTGGTCTGGTGTAGACTGGCCTTACAATGTGTGACGATGGGTACAGTCAACAGCAAAAGTAGATGATGAAAATCAGAAATTCAATACTAATGAACGGAGTTCGCGGCAGAACTGTGTGGCGTCGAAGTGTCGTTATGTGATTGTAAATTATACAAAACACTACTTCGACGCCACACAGTTCTGATGCGAACTCCGTTCATTAATTAGTATTGAATTTCTGATGTTCATCATCTACTTTTGCTGTTGACTGTACTACGTATTGTACGCGGACTTTTCCTGGGAAAAAGAAGGCTTAATGTCTGGTTCTGACAGTAGTTTTAAGATCCGTTTTATGGAACAGTTGTTGAATGCGGTTGAGTTATTTTCGAGTTTGTTCATCCATAAAAACCATAAGTACGGGAAACACCGGATCGATCCATGTGGCAGCACTTGGGGAGGCCTATGTCTAACAGTGGATGTCATTCGGGTGAAATGATGATCCATGAAAAAAAAAACAATATAGGTAACTTACCTTGTCGTGTTCTTCTACATCTCGTGTCAATTACTTATATTTAGCTTATACCTAGTAGTTGGGAAGATAAAATCTCGATGTTACTTATACTTAGATAGTTTTAGATCTGTAATGCTAGTCTGTAAAAATCTTTCCGGGAGATTTTTACAAAATGAATCGACTGTATCAGAACTATTTTTGATTTAGGTACCTAATTAAATCTGTAAAAAATATCAGTTCAATGAATATTAATAAAAGAATAAATAAAACGCTTCATTGTTTTATGATTTTATTATAATATTTAAGATAACAAACAACTTCAAAAATACACATGTAATCCTATAACAAACAGAATCAATTAAACTATCAATTTTAATAAAATATCATTAAAAACAAACAAACACTGGGGCTGACTAATCCCTCTCAAGGGTACAATCGACCCCCAGAAATATCATTTCATATTTTGATTATGATATCAATGTCACCCAGTCGCATTCGCAGGGTTTTTTATGTCTTTTGTCCGTTAATACACATATTAACCCATTAAAAGTCGCGTGGCGACATTATATGATATTTCACACGTATAATAAAATCATTGTTGTTATTAATGTTAGGTTTTTTATGTGAGAATAGGGACTTTTTATTGGATTAGGATTGTCCAGATTTAATTTCTTGTTTTTGTGTTTGTTGCAATCGATTGGCTTAAAAAAAGAACAAGTGTAGTACCGAACCTTAAAATTACACATAACCTACGAATAATAAAACGTCAGGAAGCGTTACTATGAACAAAATCAACGAGAAATTCGGCTCCTTCACTTCACTACATTGACAAAATACCTCGAGTATTCGAACGAAAGAACACACATGCAAATAAGCCAATCAGCTGCGCTCGCGTACGCCGTGATTGGCTCTGTTGCGCGGTGGTCTTTTCGGCAACGCCCACCGCGGTAAACATTTGCGTGGTGCCATTTTTGAGCTTGCACTTTATTCGCAAACTCGTTTCAGCGACAATAAATATTAAAAACTTGTCAAAAATGTAGGGAAATTAGTGGTATTTTTGACAGATTGAGAACTGTGAACGTTCTCAAAAAATTACGAGAATTGCCCCACAGGTTGAAATAAACTGTAAGTAATAATTTTCTCTCATACCTACGTTTGAGGTACCTAGCTCAATTTACCTTTATTGCCAAACTATTCATTGTCGATAGCACTTTGCCAAGAGAACGAACAATCTATCCTCGAACAACTACGGTTATGAGATAGACTATCTTCGATCAGTAACCAATGGATTCTCGGTTACTTTGGTCACGTTACCAGTTAGGAACCAGATAACCTTGAAAAATTGGTAGTGATGGACAAGGTAGATGGGAAAAGACCTCGCGGCCGGTCACCTAATCTCTAGTCGGACCAAGTAACCGCCCTCACTAGACTCTTTGTTATTACCGCCCGAAACCTAACGAAAGGAGCCGAAAACCGAACGAAGTGGAAGAACACATAATACATAAAGCCACGAAACCTTTCAGGGACACGAGCTTCAGTAATGAAGTACACGACCAAGAAGAGAGCACTTTTCTGGTCTATTTTCTTACCACCTAGCAACTGGACTGTCAAAAGAACGGGATAAGCTGTTTGGCTAAATGAATACAAACATATCCGTTCAGTCAATTAGCTTATCCCGTTCGCAAATCCTAGTAGATACAGTAAAGATTTTGGAGGAGACCTCCAGATGCATTCAGCCCTCTGTTATTCAGCAATAATTTTGATGTGAAATGCAATTGATAGTAGGATAGAACCAACTGTCGCAGCAGGACCAACAATGAGAGGTACGTTTAAATACAGATTACTCGCCCAAACATAAATACACACCTTTCAAACACATCACAACACTACACTACTCAACTCAACACAACACTACACCAACACATAAAATAACACTATACAGATGGTTTTTCTCTTTGATTAGTCTATTTTTATTTTTGTATAAATTAATATAAAATGTATTTTTATTTTTCGGTCTATAGATCCTACTTTATCAAATTCCGAACTTATATTTGTCTACCTGGTATCAACTTGAGAGCCCTGATACCCATAACACAAGTTCAATCTTAGCTTGGTTGTCAGAGGTATATAACTGTGTATAAACCTACAATTTATAAGTCAGTATAGTGGTTGATAAATGAGGTGTAAAATGTAAATTGTTAAACTGGAAAATAAAGATTATTATTATTATTATTATTTTTGATTTATTTTATATATCTCGGGACCATGGGGTCCCGGTCCTTTGGAAGGCGTACGAGGGGCCGAAGCCAACTCGCAGAGGCCCCTTAGAAAATTTTAATGAAATGTGGCACCAACCGACGATTATCCCTATATGCACTATGAATGTGCACCCAAGGACAACCCTCGGGTGGTGTAGGACTATTGCAGTATTGGAAAAATAAAAAGTTGTACTATGGGTTTTCGAGGTTAAAGTGGATTGGTTACCAAGAACTATGGAAGAACTATGGCCCCTGCCTGATCAATGTTTTATATATACACGGATAAAATGGCAGGGGGTGACTTGCACACTCAATAATGGGCCCCCGGGAACTGTCGCTAGCACATAGTGACGTAGTGACAAGGGGGCAACATGTCCTGAGGTGCTTGAGGAGTGGAGAGGTATTCCACGGCTTTCAGAACAATCCCAGAGCCCGGAAGATGGTCAAGATCCCTACGAGCACTTACTGGAATACTTCCTTCCCCCGAGCACGTTTGTTCTTGCGAGTCTCCACTCAAGCCGGCCAATAAAGGCAAGAATGAGGTGGGAGCTGTGTTCCTCATCAGTGTTCACTCCAGACAGCCAATTAAGGCAAGCCAGAGGTGAGGAACAAGACTACTCCCGGGAGATAGGGTCCGTGGGGTCGCTACTGCCCAACAGCTCGCCACATGCTGCCCTGCGGGTTTCTGTATCTCTCTTGGTCTGGCTCCTCATCTTAGACCTGTTCCGGCAAAGTAAACTCTTCCGGCACAGGCCTAGAGTTCGGAGCGCGCAAGCCCCACCACGACGTCAACGTAGAGATACGACGATGGGGTTATTATTATTATTATTAAATAAACGTTGACATTTAAGCACCTGACAGATGGTTCTGACACAAAACCATTACATATTCCATTAAACCAACAACTTAAATAAATCCCAGGCCACCAAACTTTAACGAAACGCGACCAATTACACGTCAATTTCTCAAACACTAGTGAAACGCGTCTCATCTTATTCGCAATAATTAACGATGTTGCGCCTGCGACAGACGCGCAACAGTCGCGCCACACTCCGGCCACGCGACGGCCATGCGCCGCGGACACAGAACATTTATACCCTAAAGGGAAGAACGTCAACTTCATACTTTAGAAATGCTTACATAGCACACTAGCGCTGCCGTGCTTGCCATCAGTAACTTTTTAACAACGCGGGAGATTTGAATAGTGTTTTCAAACTCCTTTTTTATATTTTCGATACCGGAATTTCAATTGACGTAAGGGACAATCAACTAAATGGTAAATTTAATTAACCCTTTAACCGCTTGGCTAAATATCAATTGTCGTGCCCCTAGCGCGAGGCTACAAATCGACAAAATAATACCTACAATAAATAAGCAGGGGATTATTCCTAGTGCATGAGTTATCTTTAAAAAAAAGATAACTTTAATAAGCGTTCTGCACACGATGCCGTCACCGCGCCGTCGCCGCGCCGACGCCCGCCGCACAGTTACACTGTAGAATACGAGTCGCGCGAAGCCCGCCACCGCGCCGCCACCGCGCGCGTTCCCGTCCCTGTCTCGTTTGATTCATTCCATTGATTCCATTACCGACCGCGTACGAACGTGCACGCCGCGAGATCGCACGCAGCCGGTACCTAATGGAATGAATCAAACAGACAGGGACGGGAACGCGCGCGGTGGCGGCGCGGTGGCGGGCTTCGCGCGACTCGTATTCTACAGTGTAACTGTGCGGCGGGCGTCGGCGCGGCGACGGCGCGGTGACGGCATCGTGTGCAGAACGCTTATTAAAGTTATCTTTTTTTTAAAGATAACTCATGCACTAGGAATAATTCCTGTGTAGCTTGGGACTTCACAAACACACAAGTCACGGACACAAAACAGCTACACCCAAACTCGAATAATGATTTATGAAAGAGAGAGAGAGAGAGAGAAAAAGAGACAAACGCGAGTGCGAGTGCCTGTCCGGCTTGGTAGGTACTGTCACAGTACCTTAATAATGGTAAGGACAACATACAACACGGTTCCAAATTTGAACAATCAATAGGATATGTAGGTAGTTAAGTAGGTAATATAGGTAATAACAGAATTACATCACAATATTTAAAATACTATTTCGATTCATCAAGGAGTTACCTAAACCCAACGAAAGTCTTATTTATACCTATACCTACTGAATAATGTGCAAATAACCTAAGAAGAAATTGAAATAGGTACTTACCTCTCCATCACTTCTAAATTCTATCGAATCGGATAATTCCAATTCGTCGTCACACTCGTCGTCGTCACCTTCTAATATTCTTAATAATTCCTCAGTAGTCGTCATTATTGAAAATTGAAATGGTGACTATTTTATCGACAATGCACAAATACCAACGAACAACATTAATGGAACTTTCCATTCGTTTGATCCGCTTGTGACGTAGGCAGTGGTCGTATTAATGTGACAGCCGCGCTAGACTAACTAGAGAAATATGTTGCAAGCATAGGAGTCAAGGGATGGGAACTAACGTCAAATGTTGGCATTATACAAAGATCGTGAGGGATATTTTTCTTATGAATAATAAGGAAAAGAATTAATAACACAAGGCAATATGTTAAATTTAACTTTATTTGGTATGACACCGTTTATTTTATGCTGAATGATGCATTATACCTGATTATTTAACTGTTTGTTATTTCGTTTTTAAAATGCGCATTGCATTGTATCCCATCCCTATGGTCATATTTATGCGACGCGCGCGATAGACGCCGAAGAAAATTTCAAGCTGCCAATTACTTATTTTTGTTTAAGTTTTTTGAATGCTTAGAGTTATGACACATAATTTTAAGTAATTGTTGTAAATAATAGCTCTATTTAATAATAGTTTTAGTTGTACCACGCAATTAATAGGACGAAAATAGAACGAAAAAATCATGCATGTTCTCTGTCGCAGAAATACGACACGCGCGGTAGGGACACGGAAATATTTGTCGCATATATGCGACACGCGCGGTTAAAGGGTTAATTGTCACTTACGCCAATTGAAATTCCGGTATCGATTAATTCATAGAATTGTGTTTCCTGTTTCCGCACATTTATAAAAAAATAAAATAATATTGTGCAAAAACATCTAATAAAAATTCTTCATGTAGGGAATTTCTAAGTGATGCCAAATAATACAAGCTTTTTAAACATGTTTCAGGATATTTATTTTTTTTACCAAAGATTTTTTTGAGGCTTCCTCTAAAAATCCTCGATTTCGAACAGTACAAAACCGTTTCAGGCATATTTCAACTGTACTATCAATTATTCTTTTGAAATTCATCTCACAGTGTTCGTCGCACCCCTTCAGCCAATCTTTATTTAAATTATCGCATTTTTTCAATAAATTTTGCTTTATTTTTTTATTATGCGAATTTTCTTTTAAATAATTATTTATTAAACTTGCAGCATTTTCAACTATTTCACAGAAATTGGGCTGGATGTATTTTAAACGGCATCTTACGTCGTCGTATTCCTTAAATGATGTAAATAAATGACATACCTCAGTGTTCGGATCAGCAAGCATAATTTTTTTACATTGATCACAATTAATTAGCATATTTTTTGCGATAAAGCCGCACACATATGCACATGCTTGCATTTCTCCAGAACATTGAGGTATATCTAACTCTTCTACACCTTCAATAGAAAGTTCCGCTGGAAAAGGTGTAGAAGAGTTTGCATCATTTATTGTTTGTTCACAACCTTTACGAAGAAACACTTTAAAATTATTCAATATATCATTATCATCATCCAGGCAGTTTCTGTTTTTATTGTTATTAATTAAATTTGTTATTATGCTAGTTTTTAATGCTGCAATAAATTGAACTGAAGTGGGGTTCGGATTACAACCACAGTTGCTTCGAATGCACCCGAAACAGTTTTCGAGAGGATCTTGATTGAGCCTTCGGACACTTAATGTGTTTACATTATATTTTTTTTAATTTTTAAATATACGCTCAATTGCGTTCATCGTCCTCAACCAGCCATCTTGTGATGGGGGCTTAGTTCTTGCTCCTAAAAACTTCATTTCTGTGAAAAACACTCTCATTTTATTAAACAATTCTAAATGAGGGCTGGTTGAGGACATGTTGGTAAGATATTTTTTTCCTCTTTTTCTGTCCGGCGTGTCACCATTCATGGCGTCAAATAATTTGTCCATGTTTGAGATGAGTGTCGCAGTCCCCACGGCATCTTGTGGTAGTTCGTCTGAAAGTAAACAAAAAACATCTAATGTTAAAAGGAATTTCTGCATTTAACTTGACACTCTGTCCTATTATATTTAACCTTTTGAACGCCAGAGTATAAACGTATCGCCGTACCCCTGACGCCAGGCCACTTTTTCTGTCAAATGAGCTTCCTAAAAATAAAAACACACAAAAGTAATTATTAAATTGTTTATTTCATTATGGTGCGACGTGTATTTTGTCATATATTTGTGACGTTGGCGTTCAAAAGGTTAAACGAGTAAGGGTAATAGTAGTGCCATCTTGCATTCTTGTAATTTTCAACACCAAAACTTTAATATTTGTAGTGACCCTCCATTATGGGCCTTGGCACAGTCTGGTAAAAAGACTAGAAAGATTATATTACTAGTTGTATTAAAATAATTTTAATATAAACCTACTAGTTATAACAATACATAAAAAGAAAAAGTTGCATAAATAGTAAGGGCTGCCAGTATCGAACCTGAATCAGCAGTTTCACATCCTCAACCTCTAGACCAACTGAGTTGTTACTCTGAAATATTCTTGTGCATTGTTGAGTATCTTTAAACTATTTGAAAAAATATTAAAATAAAATACAAGACTTGCTATGCGGCCATCGCGGGTTTGAAGTAGGTGCTTTCATGGGGGTACCCACATCGTAAAGCCGACTGTACAGACGCCAGCACATCAAGCTACCCGAAACCAATGATATTATAAGTGTAAAAAGGTGTAGATAGGTCAGGTGTAGAGAGCTCAGCAAGCGGCACGTTAAAATGTAGACAAGTGACCAAACTTATAAATGTAGACAAGTGACCAAACTTATGCTTTAGAAATAAAGTTGAAAATCTATTAAAGAAACTTGACAGATCATGGTAGCTTAGTGTGCTGGCGTCTGTACATAGACATTATTTACGTTGAAACTTACTTTGGGCTACTTTGGCAAATAATCCTGCTGCAACAGAATGACTCAGAACTTGAGCAGCTAGCCGGACTTTCATCTTCTGTTTGCCATTCGGCTGAAGGTGTTGCTGGGTCAATGCAGGAGCAAAAACGAAGTTTGGGTTCTTTTTATCTACATTATAGAATTCTTCGATGTGGTTCCATTTAGCTACTCCTGCAATATAAGATTATAAAATAAATGAATATTCTGGTTATTTGATATAGATATTAACAGAGACGTGAATATGAATGGTTGGTAGTTTTGTTTTTAGCTTAAGTGTTTGTTTATTAATACACTTTATGATAGAGAGTCTAAGGTGGATTTAATATATAATGACAGTAAAATAGGTAATACGGGCTGGTGTCCGTAACTCCACGTCAATGTGCGTATTTTTCGTGTTAATAATGAAAGTATTGGCTCATGATGTGAAAGAAAGGTGCAATCACACTGTCTTAAATAACTATCATATAGATGCTAGCACATCCAATGGCTCTATAAATGTTACATGATAGTGCAGCAAAACTTATGATTTTATTATTATGCTAATGACGTCAATAAAATTGATTCAAGAGGAACTTCAATAAAATGGTGTAAAGAACTGACTTAACAATATATTTACTAAGATGAGCCAAAACATTTTTTATGATTGAAATTATTGACGCCTGGGGACATCTCTCTTAAGACTCAACCAACCACAGATTTTTTTCGTTATTAACCAGTTATATGTTAAGTAGACGACATTGATATTCAAAATTTTCGCAAGTTATTATGACTAGATTTAAATATCAACATGGGGAGATGGAGACAGTTCTTAGCATAACTAGATAACATGACATGTGGTTTCGTTTATAGTTAAAATTACAAGCTTGTTATAGATGTCAACACAGGCATGATGTTATTGTTAGTTTTTTAAAACTGCTGAAAATACACGCTGATATACCTACAACACCAATAATAAGCAATACCAACCTGTCCTTCGTTGACCTTCTATTTGTACATCTTGTACAAATTGTACATCATGTTTCAAAAAATTGTTTCTAAAACATTTAAGCAGGTGGGGCGGGTCTAAGATGGTGACAATTTCATGTCCCTCATGTTCAAAGAATGGTCGATCTTTAGATGATCCTAATAAATTGATTGCTCGTAAATTGACGCCATCCAAATCACATACGACGCCAATGACTTCTAATTCAGCACCAAAACAAGCACTCAAGACCTGAAAATTCATAATTTTATTTTAGTTAACACAAATGCTATTCTTATAATCAATTAATATAAGTAGGTTAAGGCTAAGAGAATGTAATAAATATAAGAACCAAACAGAAGGCCCACCTCCTTAATAAGTACAGCTAATCTGTCAGCTGTGACGCAGTCTCCCGAAAAATAGAAAGCTATTGGCTGTTTCCAAGCTTTTCTAACCCCAATAGCCATAAAAGTTAGGGCATGGCTTGCAATCTCTTGCGTTCGGCCCTGGGCAGCATGATCCTGATAGCCATCTAATTGGTCTAATTTTGTGTTATAACTCAGGTTTTTTCTTATTGACATTTCGTCAAAAGAAACAACACACAAATTGTCACTGACTGACCTCTGTTTTGTGATCTCTTTAATTGTTTCAATCACTTGATTGTTTATTCCGCACATCATGGGTATTTTATTCAATAATGTCTTTAATGAACTCACACTAGGCAAACAAAACAGTCGACTTAATAGCCTATAGCATGAGCTAGACTTTTTATACATGCTTAAGGCTAAAACTTTGTCTTCTAATGTCCATCTCCGCCCAGTTAACTTTCTCGGCACATTTTTTAACTGGCTTTGCAACAACAAATAAAATGAACTGCTTAGTTTGCTTTTCATCATGTTATTTACCGCATTATCATAGTGCAAAGAACTTAAAATATCCCTGTTGCACTTTTTAACTTTTTTATATTTTCTTCGAAGTCTCAAGATTTCAGTTAAATTTTATATAAAAAATCTTATTTTAAAAATCTTATTTAATTTTATATAAATCTTTTATATAGTTTTTGTTTTCTGGGTGTTAGTTCAGTAATTTTTTTTACATCCAGGTCCTTTAATATGCCTTTGCTTTTCGATGATTCCTGTAAAGAAATATAATAAGCATGTCAGAGCTTTCAATGGGTTTAAGACATACTTTACAGTTACTCAACATATTCGTAGATTATTATAAAATCATAATACAACAATAACTCAGACATCCTAAAAGCATCTATCTGGAAGTGCTCATTCCATCGAATTTAATCTGGATTTAATTATGTTATAAATTAATTATAATCTGATTATAATTATATAGTATAATGTGTAATGCAATGTAACAATAATTACCAAATAATTATGTCTATGTTGTTCGCGACGAAGCGTCATCAAAATTAGATATTTTGATTAACTTAGAATGTTTTGTGGCCGCGAATAACGCGTAACCAAGTAGGGCCTTTTTGTTTAACTTAGAGTCACCGTATAATTAAGATTAGAATACACATTATTGTGTTTATGACAAAGGCTTGTTTAACATAAATTAGCTTTGTTTATAATTTAGAGTCATTTGTGGTCGCGATTAACGTAGTACCAATGAATAGGGTTTGATAATCACTTAGAGTCTTTTAGTTAACAAGCCTTGTCAATAGGTAGAATAGTAATTGTCTTATAAAACTTAGTGGTATTTTTTGAAGTGAGTAATAAACGTTTTATGACATGTCTTTTATTGACCAACAATGGTTGTACTACCTGTGAACCTCTCTTAAATAGGCAGTATATAGTTATTTAGTGAAACCAAGTACTTGAGTCCTGATATAGTTTAGATTAAACGACTATTTATGCAAGTTCACATGTGGTAAAACTGCTGTTGGATACTACGAATATTGTGCTTTATCAATAAGATCTTCAGAGCCGCTTCACACTCTGAAAACTTATCCAATTTAACCCAAATGTTGCATATTAATAGATTATTAGAATACAGATGAATTGCCGTTTAGAGGGTGGAAATCGGACACATAGCTTTTAGATAGTTTAGCCTGAAAGATAGTTTTTACGTTAAATCAGTGCCTTTTTTCGCCTTTTGACCTGAATAACTTCTCAGAAATTATAGTTAGAGGCAAAATAGAAATCTTAACAATTAGGAAATTTTATACCAAAAATAATGATATGCAACATGTCGGGGTTACCTTTAAGATATAGATTTAAGACATAGAAACACTAAGTATCTAAGACAAATTTAATGATAAAATAAAGTTAAAAACAGGAAGAAATTTCGGGTTCTCTTCAAGGTAAAGTTTCGAGCCACTTAAGTAAGCGTTAAATCTTTGTAACTTCGTAGTCGTCGGCAAGAAAGTTCCTGATGAAACCTGAAGAGTCCTGAAATAGCTACCTGAACACTTATGAAGATAGTGCTTTCATTTGAAGAAACCCCTAACACATAGTCAAACGAGCCTTCAGTGCTACAGTTCCAGTCTACAGGAATTCCTGAAGAATTCAAGTACTCCGAACCTATAGGTGCAGGACGTCAGCGCCACGAGACGGGGAAGCTTACAACTGCCCCTCACCCTTCGCGTCCGTGGATCACGTCCGTCCGGCACATATGTCAAAGCAAAATAACATCAATTTTATTTATCTAAAGAAAGAATGAATTTGGATATGTCTAATTCTCTACATAAATAAAATTGATGTTATTTTGCTTTGACATAGACATAATTATTTAGTAAAGTATTATTACTAATCAAATTACCTTGGTCAAATCTGGGCTCTGAAGGTTATATTCATTGTGTTCTATGGATGTCGAACACTGAGAAATACTAGCCGTAACTTCCATATACATGTGTATTTGTGTAATCTCCTGGTACTGAAACATTTTATGCATATTGATTAGCTTTCTTTCTATGAAATATTTATTTCTTTTTGCTTATCTTACAATAAAATTGGTTTAAAGGACCAGCAGATTTTTTTGTGTGAATCCAATTGACTAGTGAGTTTCATTTTTCCAGCTAAGAGTCTTCCTCTAAATGTGCTTTATTGAGCAGTGTCTTTTGAATACAAAATTTGGATCCTTTTTTCTCATAATTATTCTACATACATTCAAGTAATAACCACATGTTTACGTGCAAGTCATATCAAATCAAAATAGTCTAATAGCCCGTGGCCGCCAGACCTTCGCTATTTTATAAAAGCTGAAAGTTTTTCAGCGCATGGCCCGAGCACAGGTAAGAACGGTGGCTCACTATGAAATTTAGATTATGGTGGCTTTGACAGATAACAGTAACAAAGGTGTGTAATACACTAGATAACTTTTGTGAAATTATAAAACCCATTTTTTTTTATATTTTCACCTGTGCAGTAATAGAATCTATCTAACACATTGCCAGACAATTACTATGGTGGCAACCCCCCGCCAGAGACCCTTAAAAGTCAATTAAAAGTAGGTATTTAATTCTTCTTTCGTTACAATACAAAAGCTAATTTTTAGATATATTTTTACTATTATTATAATAATGGCTTTTCCCAATTGACTAATTTGAATGTGCGAGCGCCCGGCAGTACTTGTCAGTAGGTGCGAGAGAGACAGCGAGCTAGGTCTTTCGCCACTTTACAGCGCATTCCTCGATACTTCAGTATGTCTCTTGTTATGCGCTCAGTGTTTACGTTTTATTATTTTTTTGTGCAATTTATAAACAAATGTGATACAGCTTTAATGGACTATCATTATACGAGGCGATTTAATTTCCCAGTACATCTACACACAATTCATCTCCAGTAAAATCGTTATTACTCAAATCATCTCATCAACAGCCGTCGCTTACAGAATCTATACCAATATCACAACCAACAACTGCCGGGCGCTCGCACATTCAAATTAGTCTGGCTAAGATTTGGAACCATCAAAATGGTCTGGCAATTGGAAAAACCCATTATTATAATAATAGTAAAAATATATCTAAAAATGAGCTTTTATACTGTAAGGAAAATAGAATTACCTACATTTAATTGACTTTTAAGGGTGTCCAGCGGGGGGTTGCCGCCATAATAATTGTCTGGCAATGTGTTAGATCGTTTTATATTACTGCACAGGAGAAAATATTTAAAAAATGGGTTTTATAATTTCACAAAAGTTACCTAGTATATTACACACCTTTGTTACCTGTTATCTGCCAAAGCCACCATAATCTAAATTTCATCGTGAGTCACCGTTCTTACCTGTGCTCGGAGCATGCGCTGAAAACTTTCAGCTTTTATAAAATAACGAAGGTCTGGCGGCCACGGGCTCTTACTCTAAAAGTCATTTATTCAAACTACACTGAAATCAGCACTTTTTGAATGTCAAAATTACATAAAACAGTCCCCCAAAAACGCCCACCCTTCACCACTTCCTAATGCTTTAGCTGGGAAGAAGTTTCAAGGTTAAGTTACACTTGTCAGTCACTTCTTGTATGGGTAACAATTCTTTACATAAAATAATTACATAAAATTATCTATTTGTGGACAACAATTACATGTATAAAGAACATTGTGTTAGAATTGTTGTTTTTGTCTTATTAGTTTTCTACTCCGGGCAGTAAGTTGAACAGTGTTGGAACTTGAACATTTTAATTAAAAATTACATAAGAGCTGTCATAGCTTAAATAACAAAAATACTCACTTGAGTTTTTTGTGCTTCTTTAGGTGGATGTTCATCTCGTAACTGGGCCAGAATATTTTGAGCTTCTATTGGAATGGCAAACTTATTCAGTCTTGTTCTGGCACTGTTAGTAAATGATGAATCATCAAAATGATTGCCGCATAGCATCTTATGCTGTTTATTTAGCTTCACCAATGATTCATCTGAAGTCCAATCATCATTGGGATAGCAAAATTTTGCCCAAACTCTAGCCCTGAAAAAGGTTTTTTGTATTATTAGAAATGATATGCAACAAATGTTTAATTTTAACCACAACTCGTTTTCAATATGTTTGCTGGCCTGATAGGCAATAAGCGAGTTGCCAATACCGTATCTGTTTGTTTCTAAATCAGTGATGTACATGTATGTTTATAGGGATCTGTTTAGATGTTTGTAATAATACAAAATGTACCTAGATGATATCAGACATTTTTAATTAAATAATATATGGTAATCAGAAATTAGGAATAATGTATCTATTTTTAGAGACAAGTTTAAAGACATAAGGTGTAAATTAGTGCAAATCGACTTACTTTAGAGATCCATGAATAGACGGGAGAGGAAACCTGTGAAAGGTCAAAGAAGAATTTTCCTTTGCTTTGGTTATACCGCATTTTGCGCACCTAACACTCCCTTTTCCAACCATAGTGGAAAAACAACACAAAAGCGTCAGTATCGCACAAACAAAAAGAATGAGTATTTCACAACACGAAAGCGTCAATTTCGCACAGGAGTCTCTATCTCGTAATGATTATTAACACAACACAAAAAGCGTCAATTTCGCACAGGAGTCTCTATCTCGTAATGGTTGATAACACAACACAAAAAGCGTCAATTTCGCACAGGAGTCTCTATCTCGTGATTAATAAAAACAATAAAAAACCGGCAAAAACACAAAATGGCTAAACAGAAAGAAAAAAGAATTTTTCTCCCAGTGACAACTGCTTGGCAAAGTGACAAAATCACAAGAGTAGTAAAAGTTGCCATCACGTAAACTAAAAGTCCAACCATAAATTGTTTGTGATAATTTGTTAACGAATGTTCATTTGTTTAAAATTAGAATCTTAATATTGTAGATATCGTAGTGTTCAAAACTTTAACACCGTGTTTTTAAAATTCAAATTACTTTTAAAAAAAAACTTGGTAAATGTCCATCATCCATATTCTTCAAGGATTAACAAAATCTACCAAAATGGTAGGTAGTATTCAATAGGACATGTAAATTTATGAATCAGACTATTTCATTCTTTTGTAGAGCGCTATCCTTTTTTGCAAATCACGCCACTGCAGGCATTGGTCGCTTAGAAAGCTGACCACCCCTGGCCGCGGATCAACGCGATTGGTCACAATCGTGCTGGCATGACGACTCAATCGGGATTTTGTTGGCAGTAATGAGGGATGACATTGCTTATTTTTTGGCAGTGTTCGTTATTGTTATGATATTTGGGTAAATCGTGAGCGGAATTTAGTGGCATTGTTTTGTATTAATGTTCACTAAATTCCGCTCTATCTATCCATTGATCAAATAGAACTTATCAAAAATATTTCTTCAATAGAGTTTACAGAACGCATCTAGAAAGAAAACACGTTTATTTAGAACTACTTACTGAAAATTACATTTGTAAAAGAAATATTTTTCGATTTAAAAACGTATAAATAGGGATGAAAATATAAACAGCTCTAAGTAGAATAGACGCAGCTCTTTCTATACAAAGTGACATTTCGCTTCTCCGCTTTTGACATCGCACCGTAGAAATTCTTCTACAATCTGTCATTTGTCTTTCGTTTCTAACGATCTTTGTCTAGGTCTTTTTATAGGTAGACTATTTCAGAAGAAAGTTTTCTATCCCAACTGTCAAAATGTCACTGACGACTGACAGTTGTAAGAAGATTTTAAACTTTTCACACGACGGCCACAAAGTATATAGGTACTTACGGTTATCTACAAAATCATGATTTTTGAGGAGAGCGTTTTGAACGCAAGACTGTGATAATTAATAGAAGAACAAAGCTATCTTCTCCTATTTTACATCATTTACTTAATAGGGCATTACCAAGGAAGTGGTTAAGGCCAATATTACTACAACATTTTTTTGTTCCAAAACAAGAAAACGAATAAAAATCTTATGACAAAACAGAATTCTGAGTTGAATTATGTAAAAGAGTATGTATTTCGTAAAAAGTGCAGTTGACTCCTTCTACTTTGCAGCCGATGTACTGTCTACACGGAATGTCATCTTTGTCTACTCTTCCGTTGACAAAACGGTGCTCATGCAAAGCCTGCAGCAGGCTTAGCATGAGCACCGTTTTGTTTTACGAAATACATACTCTTATACATAATTCGACTCAGAATTCTGTTTTGTCATAGGATTTTTATTCGTTTTTTTACTGATAATAAATCAACTAATAAAGACAACTACAACAATTATTGTTCTCAGTGTACGAAGTACTGTGTTTTGGAACAAAAAAATATTGTAGCAATATTGGCCTTAACCAATTCCTTGGTAATGCCCTATTAAGTAAATGATGTAAAATAGGAGAAGATAGCTTTGTTCTTCTATTAATTATCGCAGTCTTGCGTTAAAAATGCTCTCCTCTAAAATCATGATTTTGTAGATAACCGTATATACTTTGTGGCCGTCGTGTAGAAATTTTAAAATCTCCTTACAACTGTTAGTCGTCAGTGTCATTTTGACAGTTGGGATAGAAAACTTTCTTCTGAAATAGTCTACATACAAAAATACCTAGACAAAGATCGTTAGAAACGAAAGACAAAATGACAGATTGTAGAAGGATTTCTACGGTGCGATGTCAAAAGTAGAGAAACGAAACGTCACTTTGTATAGAAAGAGCTGTGTCTATTCTACGTAGAAATAGAATGCGTCATGCTAAGCCTGCTGGTCAGGTTTATTTCTTAAGCAATCACTCACTGAAGGGCATTAGTAACATATTCATCTGTATTAAGAAGGTTTCAATTTAACATCTAACTACTTTTTCCAATATTTGTTCTTTATTAAATTGTAATTGAAAATCATCGACGAAAATTGAGGTTAAACAATTAATCTCAATAATTGTCAATTTAAAAACTTCTTTAAAGTGATTTAAAATATGGATTTCGAGTTTAAGTATTTAAATAATCAAATCAATACACTCAATTTGTTGTAACACTACAAATTGTCATCCACACATACGTTTTCGAATCCATTTGTTTACAATAGAACCCTGAATTTCATGAATCTCTGAAATCCAAGGTTGAAAAGCACCTGCATACATAAATATCTACCATTATCTAGCTATGATATATTTATTTTATTTCTACCCAAATATACCTAAGTAAAATTGAATTGAAAATCAATACCTGCACGAGAAAATTATCAACAAACAACCAGAAAATAACGAACACAGAAAACCTTTCAGCTCCATTCGAAACTATAAAGCAATCATACAAACTATGGCTTTTAAAAAACAATACAATACATACATGCAGATGGTCGGCCCGGGCAGATTACACGGGCATATACCACGCATCGCTGGAGACGCAAATTGTTCACTAAACTGATTACTACTGCTAGTTCCACATTGTCTTTGCCACACTGAACCACCCACTGGGCAACTCTGCCCATCTGTGAAAGTTTGCTGGAAGGATTTGCGAGTTTCTTGCTTTTTTTTGTAATAATTTTTCTTGTAAGTATCTAAACATAGTATTTTTATTTAACAATTTTTTTTTAATATTTTCACCATTTTTTCTTAAACATCTTTGGAATGTAACAGGAAGTATGTTGTAATGATACCTTTATTTCATCTCTTCGCGGAGTTTTAAAGGCCATATCAAGCTCCCTAAAAGTAATGCCTTGTACTTAGGGGTTTCTACTGCTTGCTTAACATTATCATTTGTTTTTTTTTTTAAAACAAAATATTATTAACTTCAGCGCATAATGCGATAAAATGTAAAGTTGTTTTTTTTTCACGATTTCAGGGTTGGTCTCATAGTAAAGTTGTAAATAATGATGATTATGACCTCGTTTAGCTCACTACCTCGATGTCACCTCGATGTAAAACAAATGCATGGTAATAGACACGCACGCACATGCCTTTATTAAATAAATAAAAGTTAGTTACATATTACAATTAAGTACACACCTTTAATAGAATACCATCAACAGATTTATAATTCCATAATATTTCCATTCCCTTCCAGCAGTGTTATTTCATTGTGTAGTCCGCTATAAACCATCAAATTTCTGTATAAATTCATTATATTTCAATGGGGCCGCATTGCGTTTTTGGTAATACAATTTGTGTGCGGTCTGCTTCTCCAAAGTTGATTTCGTTTTTTGATAGTGAACCTTTATAGCTTTGGGGATGTGTAGTATTAATATTTTTTTTTTGATCGGGGATTATTATTGTGTTATAATTGTTTCAGTATTAATTTAGTTCGATTTATTTGAGATTTTCCGAAATTGTCATATTGTAGTTACTTAGTAAAACTTACTTTATAGTATTTGAACATTAATGAAAATGTAGAAAAACAGTAGAAAAATGCTTATTTTTAAACTTTATAGTTAAGGTAGGTACCTAATTATTATTATCACTAGATGGCGGTAGCAGTCAATATCAAAATCATATCAAAAGTAAATTTTTATCATCAAATAAAACGAAATCTTTAAAATGTGAAAGAAAGTCGTTAGAATCATAATTATTTACTACTAATCCACAAAAAAACACTTTGATAATCGGCTATGCCCTTAGTGTATAGGCTTCTAGGCTTCTAGGGTACACTCACACTTTACTATCAGGACCGCCTCTTTGGTTTAGTGGTCGCAAGCTACTTAGAAATTACTTCCAAATTACAAGATTTACATGTATACAGGGTTATTTGAAAAACACCAGCAACCTCTTAAGAGGTCATTGTACTCATCATTATGAACAACTTTTACTATGGGACCGAACCTGAAATCGCGAAATAAAAATCAGCTGTTCCCTACATTTATCTTCGTCTATCTCGTCAAAATGTAGGGATCAGCTGATTTTTATTCCGAGATATCAGGTTTGGTCCCATAGTAAAAGTTGTTCATAATGATGAGTACAATGACCTGTTACGAGGTTGCTGGTGTTTTTCAAATAACCCTGTATAAACCTCGACTGTAAAGTAACGGGAGCATCCAATGAATTCATTTAAACCTTAATTAGTGTCTATTGGAGCAGTGCTGTGGTAGTCCAATAAAAATAGTCATGACTTACGAGTTATTAGTCGTAGATTCGAACCTAGACAGGCGCTTTACTTTGTGTAAATTATTTCATCACCACTGCTCTCAAAACGTTGAACGAAAACATCGTGAGGAAACTGGCATGTCCTAGAACCATAAATTCGAAGACATGTGACATCTACTAACCCGCACTGGGCCCGCGTGGTGGATTACGGCCCACTCCCTCTCACAAGAAGGAGGCCTATGTCCCAGCAGTGGGAACATTATAGGCTGATTATGTGTGAGCGTTATTGCTAAGCATTAAATTCTGGGCGTGATTCCCAGGTAGGACAAAGCAATATTGAACTTTTTCATCTGGAATTTCTCTAAGCGTAGCAGTAGCAGCCCGGAGTCTAGATTTGTCCCCGATTGATGGTAATAGGCCCGACATAGCTAACGAATTGTGTGTGTACTATAGGTACACATCTGCGTAACCCTTCGGTCATTAGATGCGTGATGATATTATGCTAATTATCAGGTGGAAAGTCTACCAGTTTACCAACTTTACATGAAAAAATAAATAATACACATCAGTGCATAAAAACCAACCCCGTTTCAAACGTAATTACATATAAGTTCACACAGCAAATACAGATATCCAGGCGATTATAATTAGTAGGCCAGGCCCTCACGACTAACGCAATAAGGGGCAGGCAGGGGTCCCTTTATGCAATAACTGCGCCTCTTAATTTGATTTTTATTTTGATCTCGTTTGGCGACGGTTTGATTGTCCCTTGCCTTGGGCAAGTAGATATGGTTACTTATGACTAGTATTTTTTGGGTTTTGTTGTACCTAATTGTTTTATGTTTGTAGTATTTATGGCGACTCGACCTCAACGTTAACGATTCGATGGACCAAAGGATATAAAAGTTAAGTTAGGTTTCCGAAAATGTCTGCCTTGTAAGGAGTGTAGGTAAGACTTGAGGTAATATAGTTTGATTTTCCCGTACCCCCGAATATTTTTGTTATTCTTTGTCCACCGCATTACAATTCCTTATTTCATGTGTTTCAATTATTTTTACATTCAGTAAGTGGTTTGTAATATTCTCCTTCATAAATAGTGAAGCTCACCATAATTAAACTTGTTCAGGTGGAGATTCATAGACGACTCCACTTTGGAGTGTGTGGTGTTCTACAAACGATGGACGCTTAATATCTTGTCCTACGTGTCCTGTCAACTGTACATTACAGGAACTAAAGGACGCTAGCGATGGCGCAAAACACGTAGCCGAATTCTGGGATGAGTTCATTTAGTTAGCCATCGACACGCTAATAAGAATACCATATCTTTTTTATCTTAATACAATCATCAAATCATCATCTGTGTCGGCTAATTACAAAGAATCTTCAACATTAACTTCACATCACTTCAAGCTCATACCAATTAATAAGTTCCGAATAAACGAACACAGAATAAAAGAAAATAAAACAATGTAAAAAAACCAAGGGAAAAATTAAAATTCAGCAAGCAAATAACATACGTTACAAACATACTGCCATTCTTTGTTATTTAAAAACAACGAGCTTTGATAAGGGAGACACTCGTGGACTCAAGCGATGTACAGACAACCATCAGGACTGAAACCAACCCTTGAAATACAACAAAAAATATTCAATTCTATTTTGTATAGCTTAGGGGTGAATCTCCCAAGTAAATTTTGGTGTTTAAAAGGGATTTTGTGGAGGATTGTATGAATATGAGTATGAAAAATATACAAATTAATTTGACTTTGTACGTGGGATGTAAAGAACATTGAAGTACTGTCTTCTTTTTGAAGCTAAAAGTCGTTAAAGGTTTCATAATGGTAACCCAATTATACGTACTGAACTAATATAAGTTTACATAAATTTAGTTTTGGTAAAAATATAATAATAACGTTTTGTAGCATAAAGGGCGCTCTTGAAAACTCATATAATTAGTCCCCTCTGCCTTCTTACATTCTCGCCAAGAGATAGAATGTCTTTTTCCAAAATCAGAAATCAAACTATCTAGCATGAATAAAATTAATGTAGGTACGTAGTTCCTACGAAGACCGTGACTGTACGAACAGGTAACTAAAATAGCTGCAAACCTACAAACAAAATAAGATGCGAACTAAGAACTCCCTTTGCAAAATTCAATTAAAATGCCAAATAACCAATAAGATTACTTTGCCAGAAGTCGGAAAATCTCATAAATTTACGATGATAGTACAAAGCAGACTAGCAACAACTATTGGTACAGCCACTCGTCAAACGCAAATCGAATTCAGGAATCAATTTGTGTGGCGCCGCACAGAACAAATATTCAGGTAAAATGCTGAAAGGATTACAAAGAATAATATTATTGGGGCTTTGTTTTTTTTACCTAAGAGCTTTTCTATCGGCTAGATACTAACTAAGTTCTATACAGCAGTGCTATTCTGTATAAATATCAACGTGAAAACTAAGGTGAAGTGAGCTCTCATTCCACCTGATGTTTTAGGGATCCGCCCTATTGATAGCTCACTTCACCTAAGTTATCACTGTGAGATTTTTAAGGAATCGATCGGCAGGGTATATCAGAAAGGTGTGGTCAAATTTAAGGGTGTGGTACAGACCATCAGACTGAATAACATTCTCCATATAACCAACATCGTAATCGGGAAAAAAAATCAGTAGTCACACTCTGTGGAGCTATCATAATAATGTCTTCATCATTATCCAAGCATAAACATGATCAACTCATAATGTTCCCAGTGCTGGGACACAGGGCTCCTCTTTGTGTGAGGGACTGGGCCGCAATTCACCACGCTGGCCTAGTGTCAGTTGGTGGATGTCACTTAACTTCAATTTTTTCTATTCTAGATCATGCCGAACACTCGACATGCCGCAGCTCTATGTCGACTGTTATTTTGACTACCCTAAACAGATCTAAGAGCATAAACTATTCTTTACGGACACTGAAATCTTCCAGCGTGATTCTAACACTTTCAAATTCGTAGAAAAGAACAAATTGTTTCATAACTTTACAAAATCAAGTCTGAAAATGTTTAGTCTTTGGCACGGAGCGCCGTCTGGGCCCAACGTAGAATCAGTTCAAGCCTAGATTTAGTAAATTTACTAGATTTAAAGTCTGCCGGTTTCTTGGGGCGCGCTATGCAAATTTTATTTATGTGCGCACTGGGGGAGATTATCGCTGCGGTTACAAGTATTTTATTTATAGCTAGCATTTTTTGTATTCACGATCTGTTTCATTTCTCTTCTGAAATCGATAAGATCAAGTATTGTGCCACAGACAGGTAAGGTAAGCAAATAAATGCTTTGTTCGCTACTTGCAGGGCGATGTGAGTGTGTAGAATATAATAGATACATAATAACTTGATTGAAGTAACAACTGAAAAAGATAACTGTTGAAGCCATGTTGATATTGTCATCGTGTTCAACTTATAGCAATAGCTAATGGGTCATGATAGCAAATAAATAAATGAGACTTTCGGAAACATTGGGGCTGGTCAATATTACCAATCCCATTCATATAAGTCCAACTTAGAGCTGAATACAATGTTATTCAAGGTATTGCTTTCTAGTTTAAAAAAGTAAAGCATCATCTTTCCTACAAACTATCTACCTACGTCTTTACACTATAACCGCTCTAAAACCGCAGCGTTTTCGTCTCCCAGTGCGCAATCCCTACTCGAGTACCAACTGAATTTTCAATGAGGATGTCACAGCTTTTCACCCTGTGACATTTGCTCCTGCCACCGACTTGTTTGGACAAAAAGGGTTTTTGCCCCGTCGAGAGAAAATTCAACAGATTTCTTGCTACGAATTTCACGATTTTCCTGATTAGATTACCTACTTGAATTTGAATTTTGAGGGGCTTTGGAAAATTAATAAGGTTTAAGATAAACGGGGTATGGAACGAAATATAAGTTGTTTCATAAACAATGAGGAGTTTTAAGTATTTTCGTAATTAGTTTATTTGTTATTATTTAAGTGTTTTTGCGATTATTAAGGCTTAGGGCCGATTATTTAAAACGGTTGGTAAACGTAACATACGTAAGTACGTCAAGTGGACGTGAAACAAACCGCTCTAAGAATCCACGTCCACTTGATGCAAGCGTATTCGACAAAAATGGCGCGAACTGTCGTCTAAACAAACAAAAAATTGTTGTAATTACAATAAAAAAATTAAGCATTGCCGTACTTACGTCAAATAAAAACGGATATTTAATCGTTATAATTTGACGTACGGTCACCAAAGGAGATAAGTAACCACTTGCAGTGCTATTCTGTAAGAATCTCACCGTGAAAACTAAGGTGAAGTGAGCTGTCATTCCACCTGATGTTAGGGATTGCCTCCATTGATAGTTCACTTCACGCTCACTTCACTTATGTTATCACGGTGAGATTTTTACAGAATCGATAGGCAGGGTCGTCGGATATACACACATCAAAAGTGTCTAGGGATCAACATATATTTTTGCAATAACTTTTCTCCTGATTGATATTAATTAAAATTTTCTTTAAGGATTCATCAAATAAAGTGTTTTCGTTTGTCACAGTAACGATAAACCAAGTCACCTTTGCATTAATAAAGAAATTTGCCATTTTCCTAATAAAGGGATTTTTGACATTTGAACCACTAACACAAAAGTTCGAAAAAAAGACTGAAATAACAGTTTTCTCTAAAATTTTATTGGGTAACTTAAACAATTAATAATCCGTGTTTCTACCGCGAACACTAACAACACAAGAACATCGGTTTGGCATACTCAAAATGAGTTCATCCAAATCACGCTGTGGAATGGCCGCCCATGTTCGTTGCAACAACAAAAAAAGGTCTTCTTGCGACTGGATACCCTCCATATTCGGCAGAGCTCTTCTCTGTAGCATATCCCATGCATGCTCAATCGGGTTCAAGTCTGGCGACTGAGCAGGCCAGGGCAGGACATTGATGTTAGCTGCGGCGAGAGTCTGTCTTACAACTCTTGCGGTGTGCGGTCGTGCATTATCATGCATTAACTGAAATAAGGGACCGATTTGCACTTGTAGAGGAACGATGACGTCTGATACAATCGTCTCAGCATAAATTTGAGCGTTGAGGTTGCCTCTGATCCAAATCAACTCAGTTCTTCCGCCGATCCAAATACCCGCCCATACCATGATGGTTCCACCACTATAAGGATGGACTTCCTGGCAGGATTTTAATCGCTGTTGGCGTCCAGGGGTTCTCCAGTGTCGTATACGTATTGTATCCGGTCTCATACCAAAACGAGACTCATCAGAAAAGCACACGAAACGTCATTGTTCTTCTGCCCAATTTCTGTGTTCAAGAGCCCATTGATATCGAATCCTACGATTGTGCATTGCTATAGGTGGTACCCGTAGCGGTCTTCGGGAATGAAGGTTCACTTCATGCAAGCGGTTTCTGACTGTTTGGTCGCTAATTAAGTTCCCTGAAGAGTGATGAAGCCTCACGGCTAACATCATGGCGGTTATTGTTGGAGCTCTTCGAGTTAAGATTTGAATGTATCGGTCTTGTCTCCGTGTGGTGCAGCGATACCGTCCTCCATGGCGCTCAGCCACGGTACCAGTGCTTCGGTAACGTGTCCAAAGTCGACTGATAACACTCTGACTTGTATTCAGAGCTAAAGCCACAGTACGTTGCCGGGAACCAGCTTCTATCATTCCCACGGCTCTGAGCATTTCTTCCCTGCTTAAATGACGTCGCCGCTCCATAATAACGTTGGTTTTAATCAGTAGTAGGGAAACAGTAGCACTAATAATGTCTTCAATGCGTTGTATGTTTTTATAGGGAAAATATTGACAGCTGATTTTCATCTTTTACTCGAATTTGATTCACAGTTCCTGATTCAAATTATGAAATGCACCAAAAAGGATCCATATAAATTTATAAAATCATAAATTTATTACAAAGCCACATCTCAATCTCAAGAAATCCGCATAAAAATGCTTGATCCCTAGACACTTTTGATGTGTGTAGTTGAAGTTTAGTAAGAAACTGATTGATGTTTTCGAATGAAATTTAATTTGATAAGTGATCTATTTGTTTTCTATTAATTAAATTAAATTTTATTCGAAAACATCTATCGGTTTCTTATTAAACTTCAACTATCGGTTTCTTATTAAACTTCAACTATATCCGACGACCTTGCCTATCGATTCTGTAAAAATCTCATCGTGATATCATAGGTAAAGTGAGCGTGAAGTGAACTATCAATGGAGGCAATCCCTAACATCAGGTGGAATGACAGCTCACTTCACCTTAGTTTTCACGGTGAGATTTTTACAGAATAGCACTGCTGGTTATTTATCTTCTTTGCTGACTGTACGTATGTTACGTTAACCAACCGTTTCAAACAACCGGACTTTAGTTTTCATTTGTTAAAGTATTCAAACTCAAACTCAAAGCATTTATTTCAATTAAACCATTTACAGGCACTTTTGAATTTTCAAAATTAAATAGTCGGTCAGTTAGTCAGAAAGTTGAAGCTAGTTGCCCATTCCAAAACGTAGATCTCTTGGAGAAGAACGGACAAGAAACTCCAAGGACACTCTTTTAAATCAATATATTACAAAATCCTGGGTACATTATTCTTGTTGCTTCTATATGTGAGAACAATGTTATGAAGAAACAATTCAAAATAGGCATTTAAGATTAAAAAGAAGCCCTGGCAGCTAAGAGATGACTAGTCTCAACCGACAGCGTCCGTTCACGAACATGACGCGTAGGTACTTAGTGGGTAGTTTCCTTAAACGTAGACATGTCCGTAATGCCTTTTGGTTGCCTATTCATATTCTACCTATAGCTATACATTCTTACAGCCAATATTTCAATGAAAAATCTTCTTTTTCCTCTTATGCGGGCATCAAAGATAAGCCTTCGCATATCTCGGGATATGCGAAGGCTTATCAATAATAATAATCATCTACCGTTTGATTTAATGATGCGTCTCTTACATTTCATTGTACAGTAAAATAATACATCCAACCGATTGTAACACGTAGCCCTAACATAATTGACCCGTTTCAATAGTCACATTTAAAAGCACCGAAGCACGAAAATATAAAAAGTAAAAATTCAAATCCGACCACATTCGAATCAATCCGAATTCGGGCCCATCCGCGTATGTAATCTGCATCCATTATTTAGTCCCACAACAATACATTCCCGGGAACCTATTCTGGAAAATTAAAAACGAAATTCGAATCGAAATCGTCGCGGGTTCCGCACGAGTTGTCAGCGAAAATGGAAACTTAACAAGTGTGGTAAATAACCACAAATCACGGCTTCCTAACACCCGGGGCGAGATTTAAATTCACGCGAGTGTAGCCATCGGATTGGGGGCTCTGTTTTCGTTGTGTGACGGTGTATGTGGATTGAGAATGGTGTTATCTAGGTATAAGTATTTAAATCTATAGGTAGTATTCAGTTTCAATAACTCAAATAAAATTATATACAGATAGGCGTACCTACTGTACTATCATAGAAAAAAGGCTTTAGTTATGTTATAAGTTACGAAAGTTGATCGTACATTCTAGCTCTTTTGCGAAGATAATAAGGACTTGATTCTGTCACGAAGACTTACGTATTTTGCATAAAAGTGTTTGACTCGTTTGTATTCGAACTAGGCTATCTGCTTAGTTATTAAAGTCAGTAACGTTCTACTTGTTTATCATTTTTCTCGTGCCGTTACCAACAATGGCAACCACATCTATCTACCCATCAAAATCAACATACAACCGTAACATACGCAACGCTAGAACCAAAAGACTGAGGGACCGCTGACGTATTATTACTTTTAAATTCATACACACTCCAAAATATACCATTTTATTCTTCAAATTTATTCTCAACCTTATATGCATGATCATAAGAGCCTTCTGTATTATTATTTTTTGTTCTAATGACGTTATTGTTGCACTTGTCGTGGGTGCGAACACGGTGGGTGCGTGTCTAATTCTCGGTTTTTACAATTTCGTTTTACGCAACGAATTTTTCGGTAGCCGTGTCGAAAGATGAGATCGTATTGTTAAGTTGTCGAATAGATACGGTTAGATGAATAGGATGTGGTAATTTTTTGTTAACTGTGTGGTTACATCTGTAAATCATTTTTGTTAATGATGGTTAGATATGACAGGCGATGACAATGTGGTTGATTGTAAAGATTTGCAAAAATGTGTCTTTATACTTACTTACAAATATATTTTTCTATGCAATGAAGTCTGTTCAAATTATTGCTATACTCAGATTTTACGAAGAATTAAATGTATGTAGTATGAGAATGAGCTAAGCACCATTTAGGTACACGCGATACAATTGTGTTGCCTGTAGCATATGACAAAATTGATGCAACAAGACCACTTTTATTGTTACTTCAATTTAAGGTATGCAATAGGCAATGATATCATCACAGCTTCATAATCAGGTTTTATGCTAGTAAATTTTTTTTCGAATAATTTTTCAGTCATGTACCGTAACATCATTTTCTATGAGTTTTTTGGCAGCAAGTACCTAATGTAGACGAAAGAGCTGTACCTACACTACAGCTGTTTACGAGAGTAAACATACTGTGAGACTTATAGGTAGATAATTGCAAAGTCCATTATATTTTCAAAGTTACAAGAAGCACCATACCAGCATTTAATTCCAAATTCCTTTTCCACACATAATCCAGCTACTCCCAGTATATTACTCCTCACTTTGCAGTTATGCAGCAAACCTCATGCAGAGCGGAAGTGACGTCAGATCACAATAGATGGGCCCCCGCATCCGGCGCGCGCGCACCGCTTCCTGCCGACCTAATGTCGCGGATATATCCGAGCATCTCGCGGATATATCCGAATGCAATTTAGCGGCTTTGCCGAAAATATAGCGGTTAATGAGTGCGATAGGATTGTTTAGCGTTATTGTGCTTTTGCACGATTTTGGGTAATAGGAAATGGGAGCTATAAATAGTAGTAATAAAAGGATACTTAAAGGCATATCATTGTCGGTACAAAAATAATCTCTTGTCTAAGGCCCTTTGTACAATCAGCAAAGGAGATAAGTATGCAGGCTCGTCGAATATAGTTGAAGTTTAGTAAGAAGCCGATTGATGTTTTCGAATAAAATTTGTTTAGTTAATAAAAAAGTTCAGTTCAGTTCATTTATCAAATTAAATTTCATTCGAAAACATCAATCGGTTCCTTAGTAAACTTCAACTATATTCGACGAACCTGCATACTTATTTCCTTTGCTGAGTGTAAGCATACGTTTTTCTTGCCGTGATAAACTACGGTTTGTTAGCCGTGTGTAAGCACGGCCGTCAGTGTTGTATGGATCACTATGGAAGCTTGTTGACAGACACGTTTTTTTTAAGGCAAGGTTTATAGGCCGTATCGTAAAGAAACCGTATCGTGTACAAAGGCCTAAATGCATTGTTTTGATTTCCAAAATGATCTTGCATATTGTTATTATAATTATTTATAATGTATCTTGTATATCTTCATAAAACACAAACAATATTAGGTGCGATTTTGTACCTATGTAATAGTTATTTAGATTTCTAAGCTAAACATTTCAAACATAAGGTTTTTGCAAACATATGGAATTTATATGCATTTTGTGGCTTCGTTGTCACATGTGATGTTGTTGCATAACTACAAAAAAAGTTCCTTTGAAATCTTAATTATACAAATCATAGTAACTTATTTATTTTAGGTGAAAGTTCTTTAATAGCTTTATTTACTACATAAAAGCTTATAGAACAATATAAATCAAAGCTAATTAAAACTCGCGTAATTAAAAACGTTCAAAATCTAGTCGCAATCTCATCTCAGCGACAATCAATGTCAAAAACTTGACAAAAATGTATAGAAATTAGAGGTATGTCTGACAGATTGGACTGAGATCAGACTGTGAACGTCCTTAAAATTACGAGAATTGTCCCTCATTTGTTTTTAAAATTATTGTATAGCGATATTTAAGTTGTCCATTCGTAGACTTGTTACACTATAACAACACTTTATTATTTAAAACCTCACTGACAAGTATTTACACACAACACAATACAGTACAGACCCAGTGTAACAGACAGACAGACATACGAACATGTTGTACAACAAGCTTATAGAGTAGTTCATTAAGCAGCAGTTTAAGATGTTAAGTAAACATACGAAATATTATTGGATAACTGGATGGTGTTATGTAAGAGCCACCCTCTTGCCATGCAGTTTAAAACTATAAGATTTTGCGAGACATTAATTATTTTTAAATGCTGCTTGTCACATGTATTTACTTAAAATTTTCAGTGATTCAACATTTCACTTTAAGTTACTAGATACCTTTATAATTTGGAATAGAGAAAAACATCCAAGATTTACGTACTATCATAATAACTATAATAATATACTAGCTATTTATTATAATAACGATCATTGTTCGTGCTTACTTTTTCAAATTGCAAAGAATATTGAAAAAATTACATATTTGTTAGAATTATTTATTAAACATTTCTGATCTGTTTGTATTTATGTTTTTTTATATATTTTTTTTGTATTTATTAAAAATCGGGCAAACTGCGACGCATTTCTTTACAACTGATAATTATTTTTTCTGGAACAACTTTTTACTTTTACATTTTCTAGTCAAACAATTATCATAAAATGAAATGAAATTGTATATTCAGTAAGTAGGATCTCACTTTAACATGTCATATTTAAAAAGTTAAAAAAGTTGGATGGAATTGACATAGAAACAAACTCATTGGTCAAAGTATTTTTTTAAAGTCCAGAGATTAGATATGAAAATAACAAAATGCTAGGTACCATCAGATAAACTAGACAACCGGAGGTAAACTCAGCAGAATAGATCTCTTCACGATGCATCACTTTTGAATGACACCATTCAAAAATCCCCCATAGATTAAGGACGCTAATCAACGAGGGTGCAAACTACCCCAAGTTACACCCCACTGCAGCGGGGGCGAAGTGTTAAAAACACAATAAGATATAATACACATCAAACACAGAAGTTTTACTTGCAAAAAATAAAAATTTAACCTAAATTCAACCCTATTTCTGAACTGTAAGAGTATGGGTGTAATTTGGGGGTGAAATTTAAAGTTGTTGATATAAACTATAATAATTCGCAACGCCTTCAATGTGTCATATCAGTCAGAGTGATACAAAATACATATTTTCAATTGCGCCCTCAAGCGCTTTGTGAAGGGGTGTATTTTGTACATTTTTATTGTGTTTTAAAGTGCCATAACTATTAATATGGTGATAAAAAGTTTTAATACAGTATCGTTTACGATTATCTCATTGTGTAGTTGGAATATTAAGTGGCTTTAAAATAACTGTTTTGTTGAAATCCATAACATTTGACTGTACCTAGTCAATATAGAATATGTAACCAAAAGACAACTAAAGAATTTTCTTAAATCAAGCAACGTTGGTTTTTGATACAACAACTTCCCATAACTATTTTGCTTTTGATACAACAACTTCCCATAATCTAAACATAGGAATGTATACATTATTTTTTCATAACTTAACTTTAAATAGGTGTTCTGAAAATATAAAGTACCTACCTAATATCAGTTTCACTTAATTTTTGACCATCAAACTTACCTAGATAAAATAAAACTTTATACATAGCTGCGTTTCAGGCTACGTATAAAAGTAGGTAAGTTATATCTTTCTTCACATTTACTGTTACAAAAACGAGAAATAGGGAAAACCCCACAAATACCTACAAGAATACGTAATATTCAGTGTGATTATTATTTAAATTTTCCATAGCAAAGTGTCGGGATGTGCGGCCCGCATTTAAATGACAATGGCCCAGCCTATTTGGATGTGGGCGAGGGGTCCAAAGTACCCTACTTTGTCGATTTATTTTCAACTTTAAAATTTTTATGTGCTTAACTTTAGGGAAGATGTGTTTTTAGAATTTTGCGTAAAAATTATATTTTTTTGGGTTGTTACTTTTTGCATAATGCTGTTCAAATATTAGTGATGGCAGCTTGATAATAATTATCTATGAATCTTGCCTAGAGTCTGGACACAGAAACCTAATCAAGTAGGTGAGATTTACATATCTTCGCACATATTCTCAATTACTTATCACTTAAATAGATTCAAATGTGTAAGTAAGTAATGAGTTAGACTTAAACATAACTGGCGAAATGTGGATTTGTTATAGGTACACCTCTGTTTAACCTTTCAGTGATTACAGGCGTGATGTTATTACTGAATTCAAACCGCAATAAATGTGCAGTAAATTTAAAAAAAAAAAAAAGAAATGCATTAGATACGATTACCTACACTCGATGTCTTCGGAAAATTAAAACTTTACACATGAGCGGAACCGCTCCAGGCCAAGTTATTGTTTCTATTGTAAACTGACCTTTAAAATATCATGAAACACCGCGCATACAGTCAGTCAGAATAACGCTAAATCAAGGGCCTATACTACCTCAAATGGCTTAGCATGATCCTCTGTTATGTCGAAAATACTGCAGTATTAATTTTAAAATAAATATATGGTAAAGTTGAGGATTAATGTAAGGTCTTATATTAGACGAAAACACGATTTCATAAAATTTTCTCTATAGAAAAAAATTCCAAAGTTACCTCCGAACCGAACAATAAACCGCTGGTATTCAAAAAATACTTCAAATTAGATCATGAAACTTTGTATAGTAACCGAACTAACTATAAAGCAGGTCTTATGTTATATATATTTTTTTAGTTACCATTATTTTCACCGTAAAAAGCAAATACCTAAACTATTGGTGCTGCCTGCCGCCTAGCACCGCACTCTGTCTCGCTCTCACTCAGTCCGCGAGCAGTATCGTGCTAGTGAGATAAAGAGTGAATTTTAGCTGAGGTAGTGTAGGCTCTTAAGTTATCTAGACTAAGGGCTGATTTTTCCAACGGAAGATAATTTTATCCAAGGAATAATTAAGAATTTTTGACAGTACTTCCATACAAAATCTATCAGACGTCAATTTTATTCCACGTAGTTAGAAAAATTATCTGTCGATTGAAAAATCATCCCTAAGTCAGTTCCAACATGCAGCGGGATTGTCCGAAAGGGTTACCGCTACCCCGGAACACAAAGGGCTAAGGAAGGAACACGGGTGGGTTTTAGTCAGTAAGAGTCTGACACTCCCTTCTACTGCACCCAGAGCGGGAGGGGTCATTCGATGATTTCCCATCCACAAAAAAAAAGTCAGTTCCAACATTTTAAGTTTCTAACATAATCGTTACATACCCTCTAGCTTTAGATTATAAAACCCGATATGTGCGTGTAATAGATGACGTCCGTCCGTCCGTCTGTTAGTGCGGGCCGTTTCCGACACGACACGTGGCTGGTTTAAAATATTTTACATTGCTACTTTTGCATAATGACCTTCTAAGGCTGACAGAAAATCTATTGCCAATTTAGAAATAACGATAAAAGTCCTGCGTTAAAGAATGTTTAGTATTTTTATAATTGAATAATATATCTAATAATTGAAAAGCATCACAGTGATTTTGGAAGATTAACCATCAGAGCACATAATACACAGCCCAGTCTAAGGTTTAGATATATTTATTCTCAAAAAGACACAACACACTGAATACTTACTAAGGAAAGAGCTTAAAATTAATTATAAATATAAAGTTCTTCACAGACCTCACTGTAGCAGTTATAGTAAACTTATCCAATTAATTTAGTTTTTAGGACGAATGTTATTTGTGATTAAATATTCAGTCTAGGTAAACTACTCGTAGCACTCATCTGTCAGTCTCGATGAAGCTTTCAAACCATAACATTTTATTCTTGTAAAACGTTATCGAATTAAAAATACTTCAGAATCTTTTCTATCAAGCAATAATATTAAATATACCACAAGTACATCAACAAACTTACAACAAAAAGTCAATAACTCCTCATTAATCTAAAAGCTCAAAAAAAAAAAAAAAGTTGAAATGTAAAACCTTATCGGAAGCAGATAAATCCTTACCGGTACCTACAGCATGAATTGAGATTTAAAAGATCCACTCACTCTAATGAGAAAAAGATCTTCCGGCTATTACTAAAAGCACTCAAGTCAGACCTAGATTAACCTACATTCCTACAGACTACTAAAAAACAAGAAAAAAGTATTTAATAAGCAAAAGAGAATAAAAGTACCCGGCTCGAAAGACCACGGAACTAATCTTACTCGAGAAGAAAAAAAAAAGAAATCTTTTCATTTCCTAGATTACTTCGGGTGGAAAGTGAATAGAATGGGGGTAAAAACGTGCTGTACCTACGGGATTGAAACTCATCGGAGCGGACGAACCCGGGCGGCGAGCATTGTGCTATAGATCAGTATTGTTATTAAAATTGTGGTATTATACAACATATGCGGTTTAATTCGTCTGATTAGGCTGGTCATGGTTGATTCTTTGTTTTTTTTTTTTTTTTTTGTAAAAAACGGTGATAATTCAGCTGTATATAATCCTTGTCCAAGTAAACGATGAACTTACGATTATCAACCACAACAGTATTGCTATTCTAAAAAAATCTCTCGGAACAACTTAGATGAAGTGAGCTTAAAGTAAGCTGTCTCTATGTACAGCTTACTTTATAAGTCATTTCCTGGCATCAGGTGGGATGACAGCTCACTTCAAGCTCGCTTCATCTAAGTTTTCACCGTGAGATTTTTACAGAATATCACTACAGGTTCCTAATGATATCAGTTTATTAAAAAAAGATGTGACCCATTGTTATTTAACACGAATCACTGTCCTTTGTTTCGCAAGCCTAACATTAGAGCAGCATATTTATCAGTCCTCAGACTGTCTAATTTACGAGATGACATCTATTAAACAATATTGTATAAATCTATCACAGATAGTTTGATAGCTAGGTCCGACGGTGTAATATGCTAGTTGACGCTTGGAGGGTTTCCTTAAAGTCCCTCTCAAGCCTCATTGACTAATCGATCAATGCAGTCATGTAAAATCAATTCTGAAACCCAAATTAACACAAACCTCTTCAATTAGAATTAACATTACAAGAATACCTTAGTACATACAACTACAGAGGTCAGTTAAAATATATTTTCATGTGATTTAAGTTTAACGGTTAAATTCAATGTTTCATTTATTTATTTTACTTACCAAACAGAAATCTCGACAATTTTTTTCCGCTGAAATTGCAAATCATTTCAGGCTTCGTTTACGTATTCTGCCGAAAAAAAAATTTGTTCAGTCTAATTATAATTTACATTACAACAATACCTTTGTACATATGTTAGGTACTATCGACTGTTTTTGTGCCTCACCCCCGTAAGGGCGCTTTTCGCTTGCACGGGCCAGTGGCTACCAATGCAGGCGGAGACTGCATTGTTTTTGTCCACCAATAGCGCTTCAGCTACACATTGTAAAAAAGGGGTTCTAAACGAGTTATGAAAAAAAAAACAAAGCATTAAGCTGAGACACTCTTAGATTTTTGTAACAATGCAACATCTGGTATCCATAGTGTTCTTGATCATTGTTTGGCTTCTAACACTTGCAGCCGTGTGGAATGTCCCTGTCAGCCCTTGACCGTAAACTGGCCAGATGGCATAATTTGTCGTGAAGATCTTTCAAAAATACTACAACTTGCTTGACCTTTTTTTTTGTGGATGGGAATTTATCATCAAATGACCGCTTCAAACATTTCTACATTTCTATGTATCTATTCATTGAAGCTTTGTTTTGTGGTTATTAAAATTGAAAATTACAGTTATTCGGATTCAGATATCGAAATAATACACGAGTTGAACGATATAAATAGTTATTATAGTAGACCACAAATGTCGTTAGATCAATTTTTTCCTCTCTAACAAAAGGCATATTTCTGAAAGGCGTCTTTGTCTTTTTTCTTCACCTTCGAGGTAGTTGGGTTATTGTTTCAGACCTTTTTTTCTACTCATTTTATATTGGTTATTGTAACCTTTTTTTTTATTTTTACTTATGAAAGTAGGTAGTACTAACTAGGTAAGACACAAGATGTGAATGATGTTGAGAATCCAAAGTAAGTAGGTATTATTTTTGTTCTAAAATAACCGGCAGAAGAAAGTCATTAGCGTATGTATTTTATATGAATAATGTCTAATCTTTAATAAGTCTAGTCTTTTTAATCCATATAAATATTAAGGAATAATGGTAATAAATATAGCGTACAAAAATAAACACACTTTTAGATGTTTAAACAAAATTAAAAGTCATTTATTAAAACTAGGCTGAGAATCAGCACTTTCGAACGTCGAAATTACATAATTAGACAGACCCCCAAAACGCCCACACTTCACCACTTCCTAGTGCTTTAGCTGAGAAGAAGAAGTGGCACAACAAACTCCCCAGCAGCACACCTGTCTGTTCATTTAGAAAAACTTGATTTTATACAATAGTATGCAAATGCAAAATAATCAATTTACATTACGCAACACAAAAACATTAAAATAAATTATTTGCCATATTATGTCGGCTAGCACACGCCAACAACAAAAAAACATATCAACAACAAAAACACATCTATCATCTACTTACGTTTTAACGTTTAAGAAAAGGACCATTGTTCATTTTAGGGTCATCCTTCTTAGGCGACATTCTTCGTTCATTGGTCAAACAAAAACAATTGACTTTTATAACAAAGGCTCATCCTTCATTCATTGGTCAAACAAAAAAAAGGCGTTGAAAACTAAGATTTCATCGTGCAACCGAAAAACTTTTGCAAAGGGTGAGGCACAACGACCGCTGTTTGTACCTATCCACAGTGGGCAGTTGAGTTCATAAGCTGGTGAACACATGTGCAGCCACAGTACGCTACCCTGATGCGATTTGTGTGAACACTTCGTTACACCCGCCAGTAAGCCCCTTATTGATATAGCGTTATGTTATATAGGAATATATTGTTTTGCTTATTAATTTTGAAGTGGTGGTGAATCTGTATTGTTCATTTTGCTGCGGGTGAAATTTTGGTCCTTCGGTACGCATCTTTAAGATCAAAAGATTATGTTTGTCACAATTACATAAATATACCTACCCCTAAAATTGACACATTATCAACACCTGTTATGCGTATTTTGATTTTTTTTTAAGTCAGACAACTTCGATCGACAATATGTTTTCACTTACCTACATAATTTTGTATGTGCTTATACCTACAAATTAGCTAACATATAACAATATGAAAAATCTTTCTTAATATACATCGTTGAATGGCCTGGACTTGCCTGCCTAGTGTCGAGGTTAGTGCAAAAGACTTAATATCTTTCTGTCACGTCATCGGAACTCAGACCACATTACACATCCTTTGTCTTTAACCAAATCCTCTCCACTGACAAACTGTCGGCTATGTCATTTTCTCGGTCAAGATTAAAAAAACGCGATCGGTCAAGGTTAGGTGGCTTTTTGGGGAGTTGCTCATGCGTCTTATTAGCTGACATACCCCGACAGGTCTGACTCTGAAGCCGTAGTGTAAGTTTTAACATAGGTAATAGCGCTCATGGATCTACGCTTTGTAGTATTTTTTATTTCAAAAACTGGAATAAAGTCCGTTAACATCCTGAATCAATATTATTAACGTGATCTTCAACATGTTCCAATAACGAAAAACCATACATATTAATATTGTTTGGGTTCCTACGGAGAGATATTAGCGAAAGGGCAATAGGACCGCTCTTGTAATGCTAAAACGCGACAACTCTGCAGTTATTGTAAGTTGGTACCTACTGCAGAGATCTGCATGGTTTGTGGCTTGCAACCTTTTTGATAATTATAAGATAATAGCATAAAATTTTATGATAAACGCCAATACAAATTGAGAATAGAATACAGTAGGCGTCAGATTTGGCTGACAAGCCAAGGGACCAATACATAAAAAAATGTAATAACATTTTTATCAAAGATCATAATAATTACACTACTTATTATAAAAGTAAATAGTCTTTTATTCATTAATCCTGATGTAGTGAGCATCCCTCCGATGCTACAGTATATCTACTCTATTGTTAATATATAGTTATAACGCAAAAGTAGCAGTTTAAACTACTTACAAAAGTTGATTTTGATTTTATAATTACTCTGAAGAATATTGTCTAAAACGTATTTTACCTTTTTTAGTGGAACCACCTTTTATTTAGTTATACAAGAGGGAACTTTTTGATTCATGTTCACATTTTTAATACTGTCTAGCATTAACAGTTAACAGATACAAAGAGAGAGCTTTGGTAAAGTCGGCTTCAATTCCACACAATAGTATCCAAGTTAGGATTACATACATATCCTATGTCTTATAGTATTAAAGCGTAACCACATTGCTGAATGCATACATTTGGCTAGTTTTCCAATATCCCGAAAACAAAAAATGTACCTGTACATCTGTGCCATTTTGACAAATGTGTAGTATTTTTAACGTATCTAGAAAACAGAGAATATGACTGTTTTTGCTAGCCTACAAACAGTCCGGCTATCTATAGGCAAAGCCATACCATTAGCCTAAAAACTACCGCGTTCGAATCCCAAATCCGAACACGAAACTTTCCGCATCCGCCATTCTTACAAAATACCATCTGCATAGCAATCTTGGAAATGCATTTTCCATGTAGGCGTGGTCTGAATCAGCCAATGTGCAGTCAGGCGATATATAGTACATCCAGTATGGCAAGACCTCCCACACCTCCCGCCGTCCACGGAATACTGAAGCCAGAGGAGCAACATTGTATATTTTCAAAGCTCTTTTTGTAATGGTTGTGTTTGACGCTCCGCCCATCTGCGCGCTCCGCTGATTTTCCCTATATGTTAGAACAGTCCAGCTATATAAATTAGACAAAGATAGCGGCGAGTTTTCTTAAAGATAGTTGGCTTATATAAGACGACATTGTTGTACATAGAGCCAGGTCTAACAAAGTGTTCTTATGTAAATGAGAACGTTATTTATGACTGTATGTAGACTCACAAATTGATGTCACCCTGTGAATATATGTAGAAACTTAATACGATTTTTATTCTGTATTGGAAATAACTTTCTGGTTACATTTACCTTGATTTTACGCGCGTGCAGGTTATTGATTTGCATACCGCTTTAGCTGTCGTAAATAACATACCTACATTATGGTATTCTTTTGTTTTTCTGTATTTTCAATAACATAATCCTACCACACCTATCATACCTTTAGATACGAAAGTACAGCATAATATTATCCAACATATTGAGAAAATACCTAGCTTTATTTTCCGACATGGTTGCGAAATGCTACGTTAGATTCACAGCTCGAAGAACGATAGTGAAGTCTACCAAATTAAATTAAAAAAAAAAAAATACATCATTACGACAAATCTGAAGGTCAATTCTCGTAATTTAAAACGTTCAAAATCTAGTCGCAGTCTCATCTTGGCGACAAACAAATGTCAAAAACTTGTCAAAATGTAGGGAAATTAAAACTATTTTTGACAGATTGAGACTGAGATCAGACTGCGAACGTTCACAAAATTACGAGAATTGCCCCTCTGATCCTTAGTTATTGTGGTTGTCGTAGCAGCGTAAACACTGCGTTGGCTACGGAGCGCTACTCAAGGAGATTTAGAGCCTACACGTCTTTCGCTAGACTTCAAACTCTAGTTTCTTGAAAGCAATGTGTCTTGGTGAGCTGTGTTGTTAATTATTTATTCTTTAAAGTGCTTACATAGCGAAATATTACGATTTTTTTGAAAACTGCCATTCTGAAACTAGGTGTATCAAATAGATACTTGTAATTATACATAACAAATTATTTACCTACTTAGAAAACTCAAAAATCCAGATGAGATTATCGCTGAACGTCAAACTCAAACTCAAATCAATTATTTCACGCCATCTGTCAATTGATTTCGTTATCGTCGACTACGCTTAGGTATTTACAATCTTACTAGCGCGGTTTCACCCGCTTAAGTGTCGATCCCGTGGGAATATCGGGATGAAAAGTAGCCTATATGTTAGAGTTATGTCAGCTACCTCCATACAAAATTATATCAAAATTGGTCCAGCCGTCTGAGCGTGAAAAAATAACAAACATATAAACACACACACTCACAAACTTTCGCCTTTATAATATTAGTGTAATTTCTGACCTTGAACGCTACATTAAGACGTACAACGAAACTTTACAAGACGTCACAAGTACCCAAAGTACAAGAAAATCCAATTCACATTACATTTTAAAACCAAAATTCTGTGGAGAATAAAAAGGACATAATTCATGAACTATACTCCGAAGGAATCCGTCTTACATTCTTTATAACGATCGTAAAAGGGGGAGAATGGGGAGATTTGCATGTATGGGGGTTGAGGGCTGGGGGGAGGGGTATTAAGTGAAAATTCTCAACTATTTGGCCAAGGTGGCTTTGATGCGACGGAACATCGATACAAATTGAATTTCGTTCTTAGTCGAGTTTAGTGGGGTTTTTATTATGTTGTGTCATGTCTTGAGATTTATATCTTTAGTGAAGGATTTGGGTAGGTATTGTTTTGATTTGTGATAGGTTATGCCTTTGTATGAGGTTCTTATGTATAGATATTGTTTTTTTTTAACTAAGCACATCTCAGCTCTGTTATAAAGTACGTTTTAATAAATTGAAATAACGTATCAACGGCGAAGTACCAATCTGACGTGTCCTATCTGATTTCTCTGAGACGGAAGGCCGAAACAAAGTTAGAGGTGAACTCTCTTTTAAAATCAGATCATGTACCTAAAGACCATGTAGATTGATGTCTCAAATGGTCTTTTGAGGTACCACAAACCTAGTCACAACTTAGTATAAATAAATAAAGAAACTTCCTTAACTGCTTTCAACCAAAGGTAGTATATCGCAGAATCTTATTATAATACTTTTGCGGCAAAATGTTTCTTAGTTTTTATGACACGGGTGAAATACGGTTATGGGCCGAGTTGCCCAACTCTCCCCCGCTGAGTTTAAGGAGGGTTCAACCCGTATGGAGATTTGGACCCTCTTAAATCCTATTGTTTTGCAAGTACGAAGTCGGTATTTTTATATTGTACTTAAGTTTTTAAGCGTGTATTTGTAGGATGATATGGACGTAAAAGAAAATTTTATTGCTGCACGAAGACCCTTTTTTATCAAAATAGGCTTTGCTGCTAATAAGATCCCGTAAGTGATTCAACAATTTTCGAAGATCCGCTCAATAAAACACATTAATATCAAAAGTATACGAGTACGTTAAGTGGTTCAAGCAGGACGTTGTCAATGAATCAATGAATCAATTAGTATTTTATTTATGACTAAGCTATAGGTAGCAAACATTAAAAAAAGACTTGAGACAGGAAAACGTAACAAATAAAGGATTATTAAATGCCTAAAACCATGCTTCAATAAATAATATAAAGACTACAACAAATCATTCAAAGTTCTGAAAATCCTCTCCAAAATCATCAAAAACCTATAAATACGAATCAACCTTTACACACAAGAAAATCATTTAAAAGTATCTATTTTTTTTTACCTATGGTTTGTTTCAATAAATCATAACGACTGAAAAAAATAAAATTATTTACCTATTTGTTATCATCGTCTCGAAATTCAAAGTTCTGACATTCATCTCTAAAATCATCAAACTCGTATCACGAATCAACCTTTACACACAAGAAAATCATTCTAACATATCTGTTTGCGAACACAGGTTTGCATATACGAAACCAATTTCAGTAATTGTCCGCATTGCCACCACATTGTACCGGTTTCAATACGGCCTCATTACGGGTAATGGCCACTATACCGGGTGCAATTTTCGGTTTATATACCTCTAGCTATATTGTGGAACCAGTTAATATATATGTATCTACATAAATATGGTGTGTCTGTTGGTTGTTTTAAGTGATTGGGGGCAAGATTCGATTGGGATTAGTTGAGGTAAGATTACCTCTTCGATCGAAGTGGCGGTACTTGCGGGAGGCCTATGTCTAGCAGTGGTCGTTTATTTGGCTGAAATGATGATGATGATGATGGAGTATACCTCACACACACGAGTAGGAAAACACAGTTTGTATTTTCTTCATCTATATAATTTTATCCTTTCGTAAGTACTTACTTACCTACTCATTTGATATTGAGTGTAGTTTTCCATTGGGTACAGCAACTACGTCAGAATTAATTTAGAACAAAACTATTATTTCTTTCAAAAAACTCTAACCACTCAACTGTACAAAGTCAAAAAGTTACCGCGCAAAGTTACTTGAATGAGAAGAGATTTGTCTGAGTTGGTTTCGGCCTTTCTTTTGAGAGTAGGACTAGGAGATTAAACACCGGATTCATCTAGTTCAATTATATTTTAAAAACTAGATAAGTTTAGCACTTTTGCAAGTCAACGTGTAAAAGTGTTTGTAAAAAACTACTTACAGAAATAAAATAAAATAATTTATCATGTCCTTACGAGTGAAAACTTCAAAATACTCAAGAAAATGCCATCTTCTCCTCCTCCCTCAGATCTCAATCACTCCGTTGCACCTCTTACAATGGCTATGTAACCGGGTATGTAAAGCGCAGTACATACGGATAACCGCACTAAACCTGACGGGAGTGGATCAGCCATTACTGCTAATGACTTCGCCACGCTGCCTGCCTCGCTTTCTAGGGTTGGCAGGAATTTAGATGCGACTTTTAAGTGACTTTTTGACTTCTGTTTTTTTGATACGGTGACCTTTTTTGTGAATCAGGAAATACATATATACAAGGTGTAACATAATTAACGCAAGACCTCATACACCCCAATTAGAATATTGAGTTAAAAACATAATACAATGCCCAAAACAATTTTTTTAAACCTTTTTTTTTTATTAAGTAAATCGTGTTAACACTAGCATTACTTTAAGCATTTAAAATTGAGTCTTATTGCCTTGCAATAAGATTAAATTTTATGTGGCTCAATCTGCGGTTAATATGAAAAAATACCTTTATTAAAAGTCACTGAAATCGATTCCGTAGTCAATTATGAACAAACTACTTTCAGGACTTGCGTTTATTCAGCTACAACTTGTATAATGGAACCTTTCTTTAAAATAGTAGGTACAACTTTAGAAATGTACGCACGATGACATAATCAAGCTGTACATTTCCAGTATATAAGCTGACTTCTCACTGTACAAAAAGCCTGTACTACGAGTATGCGAGGCCAGCTAAAAAGTTTGGTTTCGACATCTTTCTCGTCAAATGTACTTTTGCATAGGCTCTTTTAATCGAATGTATTTTAAGAACTCTATTATGGCTAGGTAATTATTAAAGTTCAAATAATACACATACCCCCTTTTTTTTTTGTGGATGGGAAATCATCCAATGACCCCTCCCGCTCTGGGTGGAGCAGAAGGGAGTGTCAGACTCTTACTGACTAAAACCCACCCGTGTTCCTTCCTTAGCCCTTTGTGTTCCGGGGTAGCGGTAACCCTTTCGGACAATCCCGCTGCCCCGGCAGGCTTCGGCCCTTGCGAGCCCCTTCCTTATGCTGACATCTCTTTGAGACGCGCGTGGAACACGTACGCGCCGTCCGGCACGGGCCTGGTCCTGATCGGACGGAGAGTTACCCATTACTCTCCGCCTGCAGGCCCGCGCCTACGGTGGCCGGGAGTCGTCTCGCGGCTCCCGACGCCCGGAGCGTCTCACGCGGCGGCTGGGACGTGAGGCCCTCTCCCTCAGCCGTCCCGCCACCTCCTTCGCTAGCATGACTGCTTCGCAGAAGGAGGTGACTGCCTCCCACTCCCTCTCGCCCCGGACCATGGCTTGAATCAGGGCCGGGCGCGAGAGCTCGCCGCCGCTGCCGATCGCCTCTGCGAGAACACGGCGGTGCTCCGCCCAATTGGCCTTCCGCCACCGTATGCTCCACCGTGTCCTCCGGGCGACCCTCGCAGTGGTGACACCCGGGTGTTTCCTCCCGCCCGATGGTGTGCAGGAACCTCCTGAAACACCCGTGTCCGGAGAGGACCTGCGTCAGGCGGTAGGTGAGGGCGCCGTGGCGCCTCTCTAACCACTCCTCAAAGAGGGGTCTTATCGCCACTGTCGTGGCGTGCCCTGCGCTGGGTTGCAACAGTCGCTCTTTCCATGCCGCCATGAGGTCGCGCCGGAGGTCGGTCCGCTCCGCCGCGATTTGCCGCGGCAGCGGAGTTTCCCCCCGGCGTAGTGCCTCCACGCGCCACTCGTACAGGCGCGCGAGGACTATCGCCTCCAGATCCCACGGCGGCAGTCCGGCAAGGAGGCTTGCCGCCTCGCCCGAGATCGTGCGGTACCCCGGATCAGCCTTACGGCTACCACACATACCCCCTTACTAATAAACGTTGTATAGCGTCTGTATAGTTACACAACGCTTTGTCTTCTTCTTTCGAAAGTCAAATTACTGACGACTGAAAGAGAGAAATCTGTGTGTAACTACACACATCAAAAGTGTCTAGGGATCAACATATATTTTTGCAATAACTTTTCTCCTGATTGATATTAATTAAAATTTTCTTTAAGGATTCATCAAATAAAGTGTTTTCGTTTGTCACAGTAACGATAAACCAAGTCACCTTTGCATTAATAAAGAAATTTGCCATTTTCCTAATAAAGGGATTTTTGACATTTGAACCACTAACACAAAAGTTCGAAAAAAAGACTGAAACAACAGTTTTCTCTAAAATTTTATTGGGTAACTTAAACAATTAATAATCCGTGTTTCTACCGCGAACACTAACAACACAAGAACATCGGTTTGGCATACTCAAAATGAGTTCATCCAAATCACGCTGTGGAATGGCCGCCCATGTTCGTTGCAACAACAAAAAAAGGTCTTCTTGCGACTGGATACCCTCCATATTCGGCAGAGCTCTTCTCTGTAGCATATCCCATGCATGCTCAATCGGGTTCAAGTCTGGCGACTGAGCAGGCCAGGGCAGGACATTGATGTTAGCTGCGGCGAGAGTCTGTCTTACAACTCTTGCGGTGTGCGGTCGTGCATTATCATGCATTAACTGAAATAAGGGACCGATTTGCACTTGTAGAGGAACGATGACGTCTGATACAATCGTCTCAGCATAAATTTGAGCGTTGAGGTTGCCTCTGATCCAAATCAACTCATTTCTTCCGCCGATCCAAATACCCGCCCATACCATGATGGTTCCACCACTATAAGGATGGACTTCCTGGCAGGATTTTAATCGCTGTTGGCGTCCAGGGGTTCTCCAGTGTCGTATACGTCTTGTATCCGGTCTCATACCAAAACGAGACTCATCAGAAAAGCACACGAAACGCCATTGTTCTTCTGCCCAATTTCTGTGTTCAAGAGCCCATTGATATCGAATCCTACGATTGTGCATTGCTATAGGTGGTACCCGTAGCGGTCTTCGGGAATGAAGGTTCACTTCATGCAAGCGGTTTCTGACTGTTTGGTCGCTAATTAAGTTCCCTGAAGAGTGATGAAGCCTCACGGCTAACATCATGGCGGTTATTGTTGGAGCTCTTGGAGTTAAGATTTGAATGTATCGGTCTTGTCTCCGTGTGGTGCAGCGATACCGTCCTCCATGGCGCTCAGCCACGGTACCATTGCTTCGGTAACGTGTCCAAAGTCGACTGATAACACTCTGACTTGTATTCAGAGCTAAAGCCACAGTACGTTGCCGGGAACCAGCTTCTATCATTCCCACGGCTCTGAGCATTTCTTCCCTGCTTAAATGACGTCGCCGCTCCATAATAACGTTGGTTTTAATCAGTAGTAGGGAAACAGTAGCACTAATAATGTCTTCAATGCGTTGTCTGTTTTTATAGGGAAAATATTGACAGCTGATTTTCATCTTTTACTCGAATTTGATTCACAGTTCCTGATTCAAATTATGAAATGCACCAAAAAGGATCCATATAAATTTATAAAATCATAAATTTATTACAAAGCCACATCTCAATCTCAAGAAATCCGCATAAAAATGCTTGATCCCTAGACACTTTTGATGTGTGTATTTGAATCTGATATAATACATTAAGGGGGACAATAAAAAAGTCCTGATCTTTTTCTTTGTTTAGAATAGGTACTCGTACACACACTTGATCAGGTGCCAAGAACTTATTTTAAATAAATGCAAAACGTAAACGGTTTTAAAGTCTTTGGGACCCGAATTGCGATCCATAACTTATAATACCACGGTTTGTATGTTTTTAATTAGCCGCACTAATACACCTAAAAATACATGAAAATCTCAACCGACCATTTCTCTTCCGAATATTTCGCCGGATAAAGTTTCAACCCTGCACCCGCCACTCATTGCACCGCTGCACTCGGCACGCTACAAACACACGGCACGGCATAAACATCGCCTCCGGTCTCTTCGACCCGCTGATTGGATTTATGTATGCGCGCTGACGGGTTGATACCGCCTGTTAGGACATGTTGAATATTCAGTATTGAAAACGCGGATATCTTCGTGTTAATTATATTATGGTAAAGATTTTGTTGTGCTCTAGGTAACTGTGTGTGATTTTGTTTTAATCAATTTGTTACTTTATATAAACATTGAAGTTGGCATTGGTTTGTTTCATGGGTATAATAATTAAGGGCTGATTTTTCAGTCATCTGATATCTTGTGTCCGTTTCGACTGCTCGATCACAGTGTCGTCGAAGAAAAACGACTACGTCAACATTACGAAGGAATTTGTAAAACACTAACAATGAAAGTCGCAAATTCTTAGATCTAATATTCAGAAAGTTATAAAGGTTTAATCATGGCCGCGCAGTCGGCACATGGAGAACCGCGCGACCACGCAGTTCTCTAAAACGGAGCTTAGTAGAGTCTGTGGTAGAGGTCCCATTCTTTTTGGTAACAAAGCTGTGGTAGAGGTCCCATTCTTTTTTGGCCGCGCGGTTCTTCATGTGCCGACCGCGCGGCCATAGCATTTAAGTGCTGTAGGTGTGTATGATTAAACCTTTATAACTTTCTGATTATTAGATCTACGAATTTGCGACTTGCATTGTTAGTGTTTTACAAATTCCTTCGTAATGTTGACGTAGTCGTTTTTCTTCGACGACACTGTGGCCGAGCAGTTGAAACGGATACGATAACTTTAAATCGAAAAATCATTTCGAAATATTGACAGTTATTTCATACAAAAACTGTCAAACGTCAATTTTATTCCTCGAATAAAAGTTATCTGGCGATGGCAAAATTAGCCTTTAGAGAAATAAACTTACTAAGTACAAATAAGGATCTACACACATGATTCGAAATTAACTAAGTAATTTGAAGGGGAATTCATTAGCAGAAACGTGATTGATAATAATAATAATGATGATTTTTATTTCGGAACAAAGAATCCATATAGTGTTAGTAACATAATATTAAAATAACCTCTTATCTAACGTTTACCAATCACCCGCCGTACAAATTGCTATACAATCGGAGATCTGAAAGTCTCCGCTACATTTCTCAAAGAAAAAAAAGTTCACAAATACAAAACCACTATTTGAAAGAAAGAAAGAAAAATTATTAATTGCGACTCGTACAAGAAGATCACAAACTAAACACAGTTATAAATAAAAAAAATAAAATTACATCAAAAAAGTAACAAAAAGAAAAAAAAACAGAAGAGAGATTTATTTATCAAAAAAGGAACAAAAAGAAAAAAAAGACAGAAGAGAGATTTATTTTCCGTGAACGAAAATGTCCGGTGGATTTAGGAACACTAATTATTTTCCTAGAAAAATTGGGTTTTTTAAAAACCGAGGAACCTTCTAGAAAACATCGTTTTTAAACCTTTTGTTATGAAATTATATATCGACGCTTGAAAAGCAAAATCGACTAAGCGACATGGGTGGGACTAACTTTACAGACTAAGCGACATGGGTGGGACTAACTTTACAGGAACACAGTTTAAAGTTTAACTTTTCATTTTAAAAAATCATATAAATTCTGATTCAGATGCTAAAATAAGATTTCCAAAACAGTAAGAATTATGCCTGTAGGATGATTACAAGAATTTATATGATTTTTTATTCTGAGAAGTTCGATCTGTCGTTTAGTCAATTTTACCTTTCAAGCTTCGATATTATTGAACTACGTCCACCGAACCGTCAAATTTTCCACATGCTATCTACTCTTTTACAACAGCCGTATCTAAAAAAAGCCTCCACAAAGTCAACGGCCGTACAAAGGCTATTTAATAGGCCTAATAGGCGTATACACAAATCGTCTAGCTCACTGGTTACGCCTTATCGCCTGCAGGGTAGACAGGTGTGATGGTCAGCCGATGGGAAAGTATTCCAGGAAACTGGATGTTTGGATTTAAAATTAGACTCGATTAAGGGATGGGGAAAATGTAGGAACGATTAGCGATTTTGGGTTTTAGTTTTGTGTAGGGCATCCCCCTACACAAAACTCTGGTTTTTGATGGCAGTTTAATACTAATATTACTCTAGCTTCTGCCTGCGACTTCGTCCGCGTAAAATTTTAACCTCTTAGGGGTGGAATTTCGAAAAACCTTTTCTTCTTAGATACCTACTCTTCACAAAGAACACACCCTCCAAATTTCATATCTCTAGGACCAGCAGTTTAGGCTGTGCGTTGATATATTAATCAGTCAAGACTTTGAATTTTATTAAGATAAAAATATTGGAATGTCTTAAGATAAAAATCTTATATTTTTGGGGCTCACTGGCAACTAACATTAATGTAACCTAGTTATTGGTAATATTTAAGGCCACTCATTACCATATTAATTTGTATTTAACCTGTTTACCTACTTATGTATTACCTGGATAATAAATATTTTTCTATTTCAATTTCTAACTAAAGCCTTACTTCAATACATCGTTCGCTTTTGGTACAAAATTACATACTTAATATTTTCAGTATGAGCTTGCATACTTGAGGGCGCATTTAAGCAAACTTTTATACCTAGAATAAGTCTTATACTGAGATTAAATTTTGAATTTTTGACAGTTTTTCTATACTAGAACCGTCAGACGTCAATGTTATTCCACAGATAAAAGATATCTGACATTGATAAAATCAGTCTTTAATTGATTTAATTTCATGGTTTTTCATAAAACTTGCTTACCGAATTACGTAAACTAAAAATGGAAGTTGACGGCAGAATTTAGTCTTTCAGGGTCGTTTTCCGGTCGGTTTTGACCATGCAAGCTTTGTCCATTGAAAATGTATGGCCAACCACACTTATTTCCTACTTCCCAGAGGCGATAAAACCCAATCAATCTGAAACCTCCTCAATACTGACTTGAACGTCATCCATTTTCCCACTACATCACAGGGCGTAAACGATCCACACAACCGGAAAACGTGCTGTTATTAATAAAGCCAACTACGGTAGCTTCCAATCTTTGTCATAGCTGCCTCTAACCATCGGCGCGTGTACAACTTGCCAGCTCGATGCATGTGCAAAAGCGACTAGTGGGGAAACACTATAAATGTCAAAGTGCACACAACCTAAATTGAACTTTGAATTCTAGACTTCAGAGTTCTATTTTCAGTGAGTTGTGTTTTAGATATAAGGTGCGGTCTATACAGTATGGTTTGCTCCTGTGCTTGACAATAATGCATGGCTGGACTAATGTTTGCTTTGTATCAAGCTACACTAGTTATGTCCACCGCGGTCCGCTTGGGCCGTGAATGTATAATTTGACTCGTGCCGAACTGGAGAATAGGCAATTAAAGAGGTTCATGCATTTTGTATGCGTCATCATTTGAAAATTTTGAGGTTATGATGTTGCTGGTAATAATGTTATGGTCAGTGGTTAGGTTTGATAATTTGTGGTTTAACTTCTAACTAAGTATATTTATACCTACGTGTTAACATTCTACCTAAGTATGTAGAATTAGCAATAGGCACCTAGTTGACCTGTACGTTAACGTAATTCTGAACAGGTTTAAAGAAACTGCCAACGTAATTTGTTCTGCTTAACTGAGTTTTACGTGGGTCTTCAAGAAGAAGTTCCGATGGTAATTCCTTTCACAAGAAACTAAAACTTTTCGAATTTAGATGCACACCAACGTCATAACGGTCTTTGAATTCTTAAATCTTTCAGGCCACTTAACATTTAAACAATATTGCGTTTAGTAAAATGAGGTATTGAATCTATGTAAATGGGAACGTACTTACAACATTTTCATAATAGGTAGGTAGGTACATCAAACTATGGAAGGATTGAATGTAAATCTAACCTTTACAAAACAAAATGGCTTCAAAACGTGCACTCTCTATTCAAATAGTTTCCTACCTATGGAGGTAGTTGGCATGTTACGTCTGCTCCGAGGCCTACACAAAAGCCTCGCGTACAATGGAGGCCTCTTGTGAACGCAGGCCTCCACAAAACACATGTCCTGTGGTCAAACGATTGCTTTTACGATGTGGCATGGCGGAGAATTGAGGAGAATGGTTGTGATGGTTTCAGGAAATAGGTTTTGAGTAAAGACTTGGTTTGAAATTATCACTAGATTGTTTAAGAATACTTTGTTAAATTAATAACCCTTAATAAAATAAACGTGGCTTATGAAAAATATTTTCTAGGTCGCCTCAAGAAATAAGGATTTTCCAGCAAATTAATTGAGAGGGAAAACTCTAATAATAATATCCAAATTGGACTTTACATACAAGGCTACGCAGCGTGCAATTTAAAAAACGCTTTAGTTAGCTTTTAGTATTTTCTATCTAGGTAAACAATAAAAGAAGACTTCTTAAAATTGGCACATTATGTACAGTCAGCAAAGGAGATACCTAAGTATGCAGGGTCGTCGAATATAGTAGAAGTTTACTAAGAAACCGATTGATTTTTTCGAATGACATTCAATTTGATAAATGAACTGTTTGTCATCAATCGGTTTCTTACAAAACTTCAACTATATTCGACGACCCTGCATACTTATCTCCTTTGCTGACTGTACATCGGCAGGTCGATAATACCTACCTAGAACATAGTCATAATTACAATTAACTTATCATTTACTTACAGTAATCATAATCAAGTAAACCTACCACAGAAGATTTTTATTATGATTGTATACAGAATTAAAACAACATAAACCTTATCTATATTTATGCAAATAAAAATTAAATGCGGTCCATTGGTAAGCGCGAACGACTAGCCCGACTTGGCATTTTTTTTTTTTTGTAATAGACAGGTTTTTATGGTACGTATTAAAATTTTTGAAAACTGACCGTCTTTTTTCTATGGGATTTATTTATGAACATTTGGACAGGACAACGTCTGTCGGGCTAGCTAGTTAATTAATAAAATAAAAACATAATATCCTAACATAACTATAATTATTAACCTACCATAAAACAATCAACCACAACACAGCCTAAACTCTAATCTCTGCCTACCCTCGATCTATAAAAGCCAGGCAGCCATCACAAAGGGTACTTAGCTCTTGTGAACGCAGTACACCACGTAACACGTGTCGTGGTCAACGGATTGAGTTCAGACTCATGTAGTAAGTAGATACGGCAAGGGGTATTGAATTCCAAGAAAAGTTATATGAAACCTGTGTTTTTCCTAATATTAAACATTTACTAATGAGAAAGTGCATTTATCCAACTAACTACCTATCCACAATAAAACAAAATAAAAAAAAAAAACACTCAAATAAAATAGATACATAAGTATGTAAGAGTGTGTGTGTTAGGCAGCGGCGGCCTTACCCATTGCGAGGCCCCGGGCAGCAGGTATTTGCGAGGCTCTTTGTCCTTCGTGAAAAGTATGTGATTCGAAAGTAGGTCTAATTGTTTGGTTTAGGTATTTGTCATGTTTGACGGGAAATGCTAAATATTTTATACAAATAAATAAAATTTGAGTTTTAAAATATTTTACATTGAAAGATTAACAAATACTTACAGAGATGAAAAATTTTAAAATAGATGTTTACGGCTTTTCCTAAAACTAAAATCTTTAATTAAAGCACAATAATGTAACGAATGAGCTACGTCATTTTCGATTGAAAGAATAGCCTGAAAGCCGATTGTGTTATCAAATTCCTCAAATACCTATTTTTAATAATTAATTTTAAGCCTCGAAAAACTCCTTTCAGCAGATGCAACTGTAACAGGTGTGGTGGCAATAATTCTCAGGACTATTTCGATAGTGGGGTAAACTTCAGGTATTTTGTTCTATTATTAAATAATTAAGGATCAAAATCAAAAGTTTTAAATAAAAAAATCTATATTTTTTAAAATTTGCTTGGGTTGTTGCGCGAGGCCCCTGCAAGAGCGAGGCCCCGGGCGATTGCCCTGTTCGCCACCCCCTAAGGCCGCCGCTGGTGTTAGGCTTAATTTAGTATCTAACATGACAAATTGATATAAATGGCGTCGAAAAATTCCTCCACATCGCGAGCAACTGATAACGTGCCTAAAAAACAGGCGGCATTGCCACATTGTATGGCGATGCTTAGCTTGCTTGCCTATGGCTGTTGTTTATTTCACATTTTAATGTGTGGTCGAAGTTCTCATGAATTTAATTTAGGTATGATCAGAGTTATTTCGAGTGATTTCATACAATGCAGGAGTTTTTGGCGTGATTTTGAATCAACTGGGTTATCTTTTAACCGAGTTTATGAAAACTGCAACAATAGTTTGAATAATTATGTCTTACTTTTTCTTTGAAAAGAATCCCAAGTAAATCAATTATCTATAATTGCTGTTTATTTAGGATTTAAAAAAAAGTATATACACTGGATAAACTTAAATTACTAAGAGCTGATTTTTTAATCATTTGATAATTTTATTCGAGGAATAATTTTGAATTTTTGACAGTTATTTCATACAAAAACTGTCATTTTATAATAATTGTCATTTTAACTGTCAATTTTATTTCTTGAATAAAGGTTATCTGGTGATGGAAAAATCAGCCCTAAATAAACTAACAAACTATTAAGATAAAAATATAATATCCTAACCTGTCTTACTCGTAAACTATCAACAAACAAAAATATGGCGATATTGTTAGAAATCATAGCATTTGTGTATAGGTACCTATATTGTCTTGTCATGAAGACTGACAAAGTTACAATGACTTCGGGCAACCATAAAACACCACTATTTATCACAATCTTCACTTACAACAAACCCAAGAAACTCTCCGCCTAACCCTTTCAGATTTTCACAACCAAAATAACACAGTTAACCCTTATCTCGCCGTTCCCTCGTCTACGTCACAGATGCAGGCAGCGATTCATTCGGCAGCCGATGCACGTACGTTAGCTACACAATGCGAGCAGCCCGACGTCGCTCTGTATGGAAATGCTGAGAAATACCTATTTATACCGGAATTGCTTGGAATGGATTCTACCGAGTGGTGTAGGGTTATTGGTATTATTAAAGCACTTAATTTCAGATTGACTTTCAATTTGTTTTGCAACGGACAACTATAAATAAGTAGTGAATTATATTAGACGCTTCACCAGAGTGAAAGATATCGTATGAAAGGCTTCAGCGTCTGATATTGGTTTCAATAATTTAGAAAACTGAATTGAGGTTTCATAACCGTTAATAAAAGCAAAATATTATTAGTCACTTCATTAGAAAAGTAAATCAGTCTTTAATGTTTACTTATAAAAAATAAGTACAAGTTTAAGCAAACACTCTCGAGAGTCTAGCAGACTTTTTCAACTGTAGAGTCAAACAATGTATAGAAAACCAGACGTTTAAATCAATTCAAATTTCCATCCTTTTCCACAACAAAATGGATAAGTAAAATATCTAAAATACACCTCACCCATTGGCCTCTGGAAACCCTTTAAAAATAACCCCGTATTAGCTACACTACGGGATATATCCGTAGGTACAACATACCCCAGCCGCGCATGATTTTTCCGCCCATGTGATTTCACTGGCTCCGAATTTATACCCAGTTTTTATTCGAAAAATATTTTTTTCTAACATGGAAAATATTTTAAAAACAGTTTGGCTTATTGCAGTGTTGTCCGTCGCTTTTTAGTTGATTTGAATTTTGATTTTGTTGTGTGAAATTGAAATAGGTGTAGCGAACGGTTGTACGAATATGGGTGGGCAAATAAAGTTAATTAGAATTCGTTTTTTGTCGGGTTTTTGGTTAAAAGTTGTTTTCGTATATTATTATGCTATTTTGAAAAAAGGTTTAATTTATTTAATGACATTGGGATTACATATAGATTAGCTTTCTGTGTGTTACTATGAATATGTTGAATTTTATTAAATATATTTTATTTCAGTATGAACCTATTTATTTTGTGGTGACATACAATGGGTCACTGTGGCCTCTCTTTCTGTACACCTATCTAAACGGTATCTTTATTATATAAGCCGCAAGGATAAGCTTATGAGTTATAATCCCTTCATACTTAGAGACAATAGCTAGGAGCAGCCGCATAATTTCATAGCTTCAGATAAATTAACTGTTCTATGGCATCTACCCGCAGCTTCTTCCGCATAAAATTTCGGCCCCAGACCCGCCGCGTCGCGTCCTATCACCCGCCCGCGCTATTACATATAATATTACAGTGCTATTACTTCGTTTTTTGACTTTCCTTTTTGTACCTAAGGATCGTAGTGTGGTGTTAAATAACCTATAGCCTTCTTCATGAATTGGGCTATCAAATACAAAAGAATTTTCAAATCCGACTAGCGTATTTAAACAAACAAAAAACAAACTCTTCAGCTTTATTGTTGATGAAAACTAGATCGCTGTAAAAAAAAAACACTTTTACACGTCAAATACAATTGATGTTTTAAAACTAGATGAGGTCGGTGTGTCCTATCCGACTACTCTGAGAAGAAACATCGAAAGTAACTCAGAGGACACATTCTCATTTAAAGTCCAGACATAATCTTGGTCAGGTCATATGAGGACCATGCAGATTAGTGTCTGAGATGGTCTTTTGAGAGAACCACACAGATTTGAGTGGATCACGTCCTAGTCCAAAGCGAGGTTAAGTAGCTAAAAGTTTAAAACGAGTGTTAGTTTGTAATAAGTAATAGTAGCTACCATGTTTCAGTCTATCTATATACTTGTCATATAGCACATCTGTATGATATAATAGCTATAAGGGCGCGGCTGCACAGCCGGGCGTGGAGAGCGTGATTGCAAACGTTTGGGATCGCGCCAACTAGTCGACGTGAGCCGCGCTCGTGAGTAATGTGCTCAAATCATACGTGTAGGTGCTGTTGTATGGAATATTGAGCTTATAGGACACTAGCTATTGCCCGTGGCTTCGTCCCCGCGGAGGTCGAAAATTATCCCACGGGACCGTACTAAAAAGTACCCTTTGTACTAAAAAGGACCCAGGTAATGGTCTATCTATGTGCCAAATTTTATAGACGGGCAGAGTTACTTCACATTTGTAATATTAGTATGGATTTATCGTAAAGGGCTTTTAATTTTGCCTAAGTACCCTACCTATTAACGGCTACAATAACTTGATTGAGGTTAAAATCACACAAATTAATTATCAATATAGTCAGTTAAGCTAGTTCTTTCAGCTCCCTTCTAGGGTTTTACATTTGCTTTTTCAAAGGCCAGATCCATTGAAAAATGTCCAGGATATTTTATAGACTTTTTATATATATTTTATATACTATTAATTTATTTTATTTATTTATTTTATATTTTTAGACTACACTTCTACAAGATACCCTGGACATTTTTAGATAATTAAACGCTGTAAGTATTGCCCAAACCCAGAAAATAACATAGGATTAGATAATACCTAGATCTCATAGGTATTTACCTAAATAATTATAATTATGCAATGTGCTAAGAAGGCAGCTAACCGATTTTGCTGTCTTATATTTTGGTTCGTTTGCACAGATTTTATTTCATTGTAATTCTGTTTCTAAGAAATAAACTAAAACTTTCAAGTCCTACAACAAAAAATAAATTATTAAATTAATAATATAATATACTTAATAAAAACTTTATTGCTCAAAGATTACAGAGATTTTACATTGGCCGCAAACTAGGCAAGCCTGTATCTTGGGCACCAATATGGAGGGTTTACCATTTAAACATTTATTTTAAAAACATGTTCGGTAATAAAAGTAAAATATGTTTGCTTGAAATTACAATAAAAAAACTAAATAAAATCTGTGAATAAAAATTAAAGAAAACAACAATCAAATCGAAAATTAAAAGAAAATAATATTTTTTATTTATTGTTATTATATTTATTATTATTATTTTTGAAATTATCTACAACATCAAATTAATAATAATATTATTAATTACAAACTAATATCTTCCTACCTTCTATTGAAAACCTGTTTCTAAGAAATAGCAATATGTAAAACTTACCAAACATAACTAGAACCACAAACTACATATTCAGTAGCTACCGTTAATTAATATTTTAACATCAAAGGTGATCCTAGCAGTATGCGGTACTTACTCGTGCCTCAGCGAGCTATATATTAAACTGTAAGTTAGTATTAATATCTACATAGTTTTACCGCATTACGTCACGGGGAAGATTTGCCGACGGGTGGCATAGTCCGGTTAACGGGGGGATTATTAATTGGAGTATAAATCGCTGGTTAAAGTTAACGTTTGCTTTATCAATAATACTGGGTTTGCAGCTAAATTATTTTGAGCTGCAATACTGTAATTAGGCTATGTACCAAACAAGAAGAAAGTTTCAAAATAATCAAAAGTAATACCCGTTTCTCAGGACTGACAAAATACTTATGTCCGTAGATGTCTATTTCTATTTCTCCCAATAATCTCTGAACGGGCAAACGGTAAAATAACATACCTAATAAAAGCGTAGAAATTAAAGTCCTCGTCTTTAATATAATTAGTACGAAATAGCACTTTGTTGTTATATGCAGACCAGGGAACATCTGCTGCCTATCCTTTAAAACACCTACGGTTTAGGAAAGAGTAGCTTATTCTCGCCGGGAAGTGAACCGTATGAGCCTTGGGAACACACCGCACGCCTAAATATAACTAACAACCGAATTATTCTGTAAAAATCTGACCGTGAAAACTTAGGTGAAGTGAGCTTGCAATGAACTGTCATTTCACCTGATGCTAGGGTTTGACACTATTGTCAGCTCACTTCAAGCTCAATTCACCTAAGTTTCCACGGTGAGATTTTTGGAGAATAGCACTACAGGTAGTCAAACGTAGGTTCCTCCTTAAGCTAAAGTTAACTAAATATACCATGGTGTAACCGATTTATTTCTCCGTCAAATATCGTTGTCAAGCTTAGAGCAAATTGTGACACGGCGCCATCTTTGACCACGCTCGCGAGGCAAATTGGCGGTTTGTGGCTCTGACGTCACCACACATGGATGAAGCTGAAGACGTGATAGAACTATGTTACCTACTTATATGTGTACCTGTGTAGTGTGTTAGGTGTATGTAGGTATATTATGGGTGCGGTAAGTTTTGAAGGTACCCTTAGAGGTTGTATAATGTATGTAGTGAGGAAGTTACACGTGATAATGTGGACACGCTGCACAAAAGCACCAATTTTCTTGTATGTACTAGTTAGGTACTTACATAGCTTTTTTCCGTACGCAAAATACGCGCATTGACGTGGAGATGCGGACAGCAGCCCGTATTACCTATTACATAGTTTTAAATTTTTGATAAACCATCTCCTTCGTCGTTCATCTTGAATTTTATGGCGGCCATTTTGAATTATTTTGTATCCATTTTGTATCCACTATTTTGTTCCAGCAATCTATACCACTAATGGGTGGAACTCTTTGGTAATGAAGAGGTAATTAAAGTTACTTTTTGAAGTAGTGTGGCTTATTTATAAGTTTTGTAATTCCACATAATGTTTAAAACTTTAGAAAATCCGACAACAAATACCTACGTATAGAAATCTATGGTACTAGTTATCCGACGGAAGCGAAATGGTTGTTCTAGGTTGCTAGTCCAAAAACGGTAGATCAATCTGTTACGTTTACTACGAATCACATCATCACCAATCTAAACAGCTAGTGCATTCAATACTTTTCAAAGTTACGTATTCATTTCTAAGCAATCACATAATTCATTTTTGAATTCATTCATTTTATTCATTCTTGAATTAATTTTTAACAATCAATGGTGCTAATCTAAGCGTCATGTTCGTGAACGGGCGCCGTCAGAAGGGACTGGTCATCTCTTAGGGCTACCGCATATATAGGTACTTACAATGTTTAGTTGAGCAACTATTTTGTTGTGTTTTATAAGTTTATAGGAATGTACTGCGATCATAGAACTTGCGCAAACTGTCAACACGATAGTTGTTCGACAAAAAAATCAAAAAGCCCAATCGATTTGCTTTTGGTTAAAAAGTTGGACAACTATCGATCAAAGGCATAATTTGTATTGCAGTGTATTAATGTGCGCATAACATCGACTAAATAGTCGATCCACGACTATCAGTCTGGAATGGAATTAATGGACATTGTATGTAGCACCTTGTCTTGAACGTTGCCGAAAGAAGACTGATCGTTTTTTTTAGGAGATTAAAAAAATCGACAATCGACTAATCAATTGTATGCGTACCTCCAACGACTAAATAATTAAGTTAGGTATGTGGAATTCATGAGAAGTACACAAGTCGACTAAACAGTTTAGTCGATGTAGAAGTTGTGTGTATGCGCTAGGCCTTAGCTGCTACGGCTTATTTTAATTTAATTTAATATATATATATTATTTTTTAATCCTTTTACTAGCAAGTAGCAAGGACTCTTTTAACGATCTGCATCACACACATCTCACATGTATAATTTGAACATGAATGTACTCCAATATTTTGTAACCATATTTTGATTTATGATTTAAAAGAGTGTCCGTGGAGTTTCTTCCCCGTTCTTCTCCATAGGCACGTATGCATTAGTTTGTTTTCTGGTACAATCCTTCAGAATTGGTAACTAGCTTCATCTTTCTGACTGTCCGACCCCTTGACAATTCAAAAGTAAATGTAATTCGTTCATTTGAAATAAATGCTTTGAATTGAGTTTGAGTTTAATAACATCAGAAAATTTTGTAATTTTGGCTATGTGTTGGAAAATATCTCGTTAATAAGAAATTAGAAACAAAAAAAATCCCATCATTGCGTATCTACTTAAGAACTCCGCTACTTATAACAAAATGACTAGCTATATGTGCCCCCTCACACGTGCTCGCAGCCGCGCGACGCGACCGCTGCGTATGACGCGAACGCGCGTGTCGGCGAAGCGTTTACGCGTCAACGGGCGTCGCATTCCGGCTAAATGAAATTTTAGTTAAATATTTTAGTTGTGTAGTTCTGTTTCGATTTTGTTTAGTTCGAATGCTGGCTATGGAAGCGGAAGGTTTGGATTTATTTTACTGTAAAGTTGATTTGTGAATGTAGTTAGATTTTTTGTACCGGATAAACCAATTGTAAGGTGCTTTTGCTATGCCAATTTGGGCGCAAAAAAGGCTTTTGAATAGTATAGAATACTCTTTATTATGTACACCATATAAATAAGAGACATAAATATAGAAATTTTACAAACGGTGACACAATGGGCGGTCTTATCGCTAAGACGGGCAATTCTCGTAATTTTTAAGAACGTTCACAGTCTGAGGGGCAATTCTCGTAATTTTTAAGAACGTTCACAGTCTGATCTCAGTCTCAATCTGTCAAAAATACTTCAAATTTCCCTACATTTTGACAAGTTTTTGACATTTGTTTGTCGCCGAGATGAGACTGCGACTAGATTTTTAACGTTTTAAATTAGCAGAATTGGCCCACAGATCTCAATCTCAATCTGTCAAAAATACTTCAAATTTCCCTACATTTTGACAAGTTTTTGACATTTGTTTGTCGCCGAGATGAGACTGCGACTAGATTTTGAACGTTTTAAATTAGCAGAATTGGCCTAAAGAGCGATCTTTTAAAGCCAACCTTTGGATGGATTAAAAAGGTGAAGGAGAGACAAATACTGTAGGTAGTCTGTGGTGTACCATTTACATAATACAATAAATACATACATAAAGTAGGTATATTATACTAAATAAATATATACATATATATAATAATAAACATGAAACAGGAGCAAAGAAAATTGAATGATGATGTTTATGCAGACAGGAAGTGCTTTTTTTATATTTTTAAAAGTGGACAAAGATTGAGCACGCCTGTGAGCACGCCTTACCGACACGGGCAAGTCATTCCATAACCGTATTGCTTGAACAGTAAAAGATTTGTCATAGAAAGTGATGGAACGCATCGGCATCTCTAGTCTTAGGTTTTCCGATGACCTCAGATATCTATTATATTGTTTTTGACTGATGAACGACAGCCCTTTTTCTTTTTACGGAAGTCAAATGATACAAATAGGTAATAGGTACAAAGCAATCACAACTGGATGATTGTCAATGTCTACATTATTCTGTTTTTACCCGACTACGGCGAAGCAAAAAGAAGGGTTATGATTTTGACAGGTATGTATGTATGTATGTTCATCTGTTCCCTCATAACTTCTAAACTACTTGTCATAATTTGACAAATGATGTATCGTTTGAAGGGTCGTGGTCGAGGTTATAGGCTATGTGAGGTCACATTAAATTGAATATGGCGCCCTCTAGCGGGCATAAATTCAAGACCTAAAAAAAATTTTTTTTAATCATGCCATGTTGGGTATCAAATGAAAGGGTTTCATTAGCAAATTTCAAATAGGTATATATATATATATTGTCAGCTGTTGCTCATGGCTTTCCTTGCATACACTCAATAATTGCTTCTTTTAAAATTGTATTTTGTAGAACACACGTTTGTCTACTCCTATGTTGACATTAGTACCTAAGCCAAATAAAATGGGAGAGGGCGCTGACTCCTGACATACAGGTACACCTAGTTCAGGAGTTAGAGGCTTCAAACAAGTTTCTGTAACTAATTATGTCAATAAAGAATTATTATTATTATTATTATTATTAATTAGGTATAATTTCTATAAAATCACGCCACAGATTTGAGCCAAACATATGTAGTATGTACCTATAAGTTTGGTATATTACCTAGGTAAGTACATGTAAAAAATAAAACCTAAATAAAAAAATAAGTGGCTTTGCATATACTTTATTACGAAATTATAACCCCAAAATAATTTAAATAAAAAATAAGTTTAAAAACTAAAACCCGGCTACTGAAAAGGATGAAACAAGAAAGTACGTTCCCGTGGTCGGATGCCGAACATACTTATAAGCCATGGGTAGCATGCGACCACGGGAAGGTACCTTGTTTCATCCTTTTTAGTAGTTGGGTTTTAGTTATTAAACTTATATTTTTTTTAACTTAAGTTTTTTTATATGCGATTACAGGTGTTACGTACATGATTCGGTCTATATTCGCTGCTTTTTGGTGAAAGATCTTACTACTATACCAGTAGCAAGATCTTTCACCAAAAAGCAACACACAAGCTTCACAAACCAACCTCACCTAGTTTCCGAGAAATGCTCAAATTCACTACTAACCCCTGTATCCGTCGGTTCCAATCAATATGCGATTAATCAGTCGCAGCGCACAGCGTAAGCTCATTCGCGCGGAAAATCTTACAAAAAATCGCGGGCGGTGAGCGCGGGGGCTTTACGCACTGACGGACATTGCGATTTAGACGCGGGAAACTGATGGCGTAGAGTCGATAGTTTTAGTCGTTCTTACTACGGTTTTATTGAATCGTTGATATATTTTTGGGACTAAAATCGTCAGAACCACGTGCGTTTCTTCCTTCGACTAACGATTTTGTTGATAATTAAGTAAAAATACGCGTTTAAGTTTCCTACTAATTATACTTATTTTGCATCTTTATAGGTAATTATACTTACCTACATGTTAACAGGTCAGCGGCGTAGCGGATTTTTAATTGTGTAACACAATGGCTTTCATTTTGACAATTGAACAACATTAATTGCGTTAGTTACGTTGTTGAGGAGACACATTTTTCGAAAACATGAAGCAATGGATTAGGTACCAATATCCTTCAAAATGATTCAGATTGTGACTGAAAGTGTGTTACGAGGCCATGGTATTGTTTAAAAAAAACGTTTATGTTTTAAAAAAACATCAAGAGGCTATGAAAGGTAGATATTTCTTTTCTAAACAGCAAATATTACTATAAAACTCAACTCCGGGCTATATAAAACTGTCAAAAACTTCTAATCTTTCATCCGCTGCTCACCGCAAGCTATTTTCCACATGACACTATTCCATCGACTCCGTTCAAGAGAAGGGTAGGCTGTGCGTGTCGATAACAGGCGACTATAAATCATTGCGTACAAATGTCTTGTCGTTGGGTGCAGCCGACGATTTGCGTTCCCCGCTTGTGTGTCGGGGGCATTGGAATACGCTCTTTATTACATGAAGTTATTGTTGTAATATGTTGGTGATTGGTCGGTGATTGATTGAGGGATGGGAAAGTATAGATTGTCTGTTGTTTTGAAGTGGTTGATGAGGGTTGTAGGTCAGTGAAGTGCATGTAATGGCTAATGAGCCTGGCGATTGATTGCTCCTAAATGTTAATATCGTTACGTACTTACAATGAGATGGAGAAGAAGCACAGACTATCCTATCCTACTAATATTATAAATGTGAAAGTTTGTCAAGATGTTTGCATGTTTGTTACTCAATCGGATTTGGATGAAATTTGGCACACAGTTTATAACCAGGATACTTTTTATCCCGATATTCCCATGGGATCGAAACTAACGCGGGTAAAACCGTGGGACGCTGCTAGAAATTCCATAATTAGAATACCATTCAGATTTTTTCATGACCCACCTTCTAGGGCAGTCAAGTACTAGTCGGGGGTGCGGCGAATGTACTTACAATTATTCCCGAAGAAACAGTGGGGTTTTAGTCGGTAGGAGTCCGATATACCTAAATAACCATCATGAGGATTTCGCAATAAAAAAAGGGTTGTCAAATACAATATGGATTTGATATGTGAACATAATTATTCAGTTCCAGTAAATTCTGTGTTTGATTTTAACGTACAGTAAGAAATTACTGTTCATTTTCTATTTGATTCTTAGAATGCTAAAATATTCAGAGTATGAAGATATACTTATCTCAACTTTATATCATAGTCAGGAGACAATAATGATTAAGTTATAATTTTAGCTAAGAGCATAAAGAATTCTACTGAAACTTCTAGTTAAACTTCTGCCTACTCACATACCTAAATCTAAACAACATACTGAACCATCACAACCAATATCACATACATACCTAAATAACGTAACACATTAGGACATGTGACGTCACGCGTGCAGGTATGTCTGACTCGCGCGTAAATCAAGCACGCCCTGTTACACGATTTAATTAATTCTCAAATAACTCGACGTTTTGTACAAAATAATTATTATTTCGCGACAAAATGTACGTCTAATTTGAAAATTATTTCCTATAGTTTATTTTGTTATTATTAGATTATGTGCCATTGGATGAATGCGTGTGATTCGTTTGGTTTTGCTTTTGCCAATGTTCGTGTATTTTAATTGTTCGAAATGTAAATTTTGAACTTAAATGATTTTAGAAAATTAATAAAGTTTGTTAATTTGCACTAATTACAATTAATTAGTAAGTATGTTAATTTGGTATATTCAATTCTGCGAAAGCTGTTTTATTTTCGATTTAAATTTGATTCTAGGTAATAATGAAAACGTAGTATTTAGTAAAGTTAGTAAAGAAATGTAATTTAGGTATTTTCTGTATTTTAAATAGTTGCAGATGTAAGTGGAAACTCCGGGAGAGGACGATCTAGGACATAATTATAGTGACCTTATTGGTTTTAATTGGTTTTTGTATTTTACTTTTTACTAGCTGCGCCCCGCGGTTTCAGCCGCATTAGTGTCGATCCCATGGGAATATCGGGATAAGAAGTATCTAATGTGTTAATCCTGGTTATAAACTATCTTTGTGCCAAATTTCATCCAAATGCGTTCAGTAGTCTTTGCGTGAAGAAGGAACAAACATATACACACACCACAAAATTTCGCCTTTATTAGTGTGATTTAACCTTTTGATAGATTATTTTATATTTTGTAAATGTGATTACTTTATAAGCCTTGTAGAAAAAAATGGTCTACAGATCTAAAGAGATCTGCTGACCATTTCTATTTTACTAAATGGTACTTGTTGACAGGCCTGCGCCGTCCTCCTATAACTAGATACTGTAATTTGAAAACATAGTAAAAGCCAATTATTTTTAAAAGAGTAACCATTGAATTTCTTGCCGGCTCTTCTCCCTATGAAACAATCAATTGGAACCGTGCACCTAGCTTCTGACATTTCATAAGTGCCCTTGTAGGTTTAACTATACTATATATTATTTAATTTAATAATAATATTATTTTGCTGAAGAGTTTGTATGTTTGCTTGAACGCGCTAATCTCAGGAACTATTGGTCCGATTTGAAAAATTCTTTGAGTGTTAGATAGCCCATTTATCGAGGCTATATATCATCAATTCATCACGCTAAGACGAGCGGAGCACCAATGAAGAATATTTCAAAATCGGGGGATTTTTTCCTATTGAGAGCTTCTGCTGCGTGCGCTGCATAAACGGTTAGTTTCGCAAAAATCATGTATGACAGAATTGTTCCCTTCACTATAACCTTTTTTATGCTAACCAAATTTGTTCTAAAATAATGCATTATTTGCGATAGTGTTTTTATAAACATGGTATTAATCCTTATCCAAATAAATACGTTATTCATCACAAGTATTTAATTTTGAACAGAATTGCCCTTGACATCATTTGATTTCAATGAATATCTTAGGAGATATCATAGTTTTAAAATAATACTAATAATAAAGCTGAAGAAGTTTGTTTGAAAGCTCTAAATCTCTGGAAGTATTGGTCGAATTTATAAAAATATTTTTCCGTTTGATAGCCCAATTCTTGAGGAAGGCTATATGGTATTAAACTTGACGCTAGGATCCTTAGGAGTTGAGCAAAAAGAAAAAAAAGTCTGAAGATTTCGCTAAGCGAAAACGAAGTAATAGCGCAGGCCGGCGACGCGTTGCGACAGGGTGGGTCGGGGAAACAAAAAATTTTACGCGGACGAAGTCGCGGGCAGAAGCTAGTGTGAAATAAAATATTTAGATTTTGAGAAACGTCAAGCGCTACTCGCAACCGACTTGCGTATAATATGACCTTAGATGTATGAACGTAAACGAGGCAAAATGAGCATTGAATGATGTGTGTGGAGATTGTATTCATAGGTACCTATGAATATTTAATCTTATCTATCCAAATTTTTTTGTCTCGGGTTAATTTTAAAGAGACCACTTACAACGCAATTCTTGTACTATTTTAAGAATTTCTAGTATTCAACATGCCACTATATCAAAAAATACGGCTTACCATATATATTGCTTTTTGTCATATACAGTATTTTTGCAGTTACATTCACTAACCGTCCGTCGGAAGATGAGCGAAAATTTCACACCGAAAACCTGCTTACAAAATTTACAATATATCGCATAATCAGCCTGTAATGTTCCCACTGCTGGTACACAGACCTTCCCTCGGTCCAATGCGGGTTGGTAGATCTCACATATCTTCGAAATTCTGGTTCTAGGACACACTGGTTTCCCCTCACGATGTTTTCTTTCACCGTTTTGAGAACAGTGGTGATGAAATAATTTACACAAAGTAAAGCGCCTGTCTGGGTTCGAACCTACGACCTACAAACTCGTAAGTACCACTGGGTCACCACTACTTCAACAACATAATATATCGCAATTTACAATTAATATATCTTCACCCATTCCTACCTGTTTCTATCAAACGAAGGGCTGGCATCCCTTACCCTCCAATTTACAAGATATTTAGTTAAAAGGGAAACCAATTGATGTGAAGGACGGCTCCAATTGTCTTACATTTGAGTATTTCAGGGCTCGTTCAATTATGTGTGTTTGCTGTTCGAAATTGTCTGATTTGCCTGATCTGTGTGACATTTTGCTCGTTTTAACTAAATGTTTCAACAATTGTGATTTTATTGAGATATAGTTTATTAAATCGTACCTAAACAAATTGAAAGCACTTTTTAACATTTAATTTCTGTTGAAATAAGCAGTATCTTTGTGCTGTAGAAGAGCTTCGTATTTTATTTAGTTAATTTTATGTATTATTTTTTATTACACGTGTGTGCATTGGTAACGACCGCGACTTGCGAGTTGTTGGTCGTAGGTTCGAACCCCGTCAGTCGCTATACTTTGTGTAAATTATTTCATCACCATTGCTATTAAAACGGTGAAGGAAAACATCGTGAGGAAACCGGCATGTCCTAGAACCAAAAATTCGAAGACATGTGACATCTACCAACCCGCACTGGGCTGGCGTGGTGGATTACGGCCCACTCCCTCTCATAGAGACGAGGCCTGTGTCCCAGCCGTGGGAACATTATAGGCTGATTATGTTATGTTATGTTGTTAATATAAAAAAAAACTATTCGAGAAAAATCTTGGGTTTTGTATCCTAGGAAATACTAGCTAGTTTTAATGCGTTTCCGTCGGCTTCCTAGTGAAACAAATCTCTGAATGATTTGCATCGGAAACGAGATATCTATATACGTAATTATTGTAGTAATAAGTATTATCTATTTTTTATGAAGATAAAAATATATTCACTGAATAAATGTCTTATACTAAATTAATTTAAAAATATATATTATGTTATGGGTATTATATTTCAGATCGCCGCGAAGTAAAATTGGAAAAACGAGCTTTCCTAGCTGTTAAGCGAAGCCTTGGTTCTAATTTTATGAACGCCATTGGCTATCTGCCTCAAAGCTGCAATAATTAGTCTACCTAATTTACTTATCCTTTCAGGAAAACCTACTGAATGTAAGTAGGTATGTGGAACTACTCTGAATAGGAAACACAGGTGTTCCTTATCCTATGATCTCTAAAACAATTGACACATTGGGTTGCCAACATACAGTAGATACTGTGAAATAGTATACCTATTTAAAAAATACTCTTGTATTTTATTTCTAAATATAATGCATCTATTGTTGTGTGTTATTTTTGTTGATAGCAAAATAGGCTGGCGCTCTTTTACAGAGGGGCCATTTTCGTAATTGTATGAACGTTCACCGTCTACTCGTAATCTCAGTTTCAATCCGTCAAAAATATCTTTATTTTTCCTACATTTTTGACAAGTTTTTGACATTGATTGTCGCTGAGATGATATTGCGACTAGATTGTGAACGTTTTTAAATACGAGAATTGGTTTCTGGACTTAAACATTACTGGCGAAATGTAAGTAAGTAATTTTTATTTTACTAACAGACTTAGCCTAGGTAATATCAATGTAATTTAAAAAAGGGATGGTTATGACTATTACATATGAGAAGACCCCTGCCCTTCAAACTAGGAAAATCCTTTATTTTGAAAGACAGTGTACTTTTATGATTTGTGGTAGACTAAATTGTATTTTAGGTGCATCGTCTTCACATATAATTATATAATGAATGTATACAAAAACTTATAAAACATTTTAAAAGAGTAACGGTGGAGTTTCTTGCCCATTCTGCTCCACACGAAAACTAACTTTTGGAAGGGGCGAATAGAATCAATTCTATTTTTTAATTTAAATTTTTGACGTTCAAAAGTGCCTTTTGAGTGCCTATTTGAAATAAATGATTTGACTTTTTTTAAAGGATTGACACGTTTTACAAAATATTCATATCTGCGTAATAACTTCGATGCTAACATACATATTTATTAAATGAGGGTATACCCGTATACTATTAAGTACACGTCTGCCTAACATTCCGAGTAGTACAGGCGTGATGTTATGTTTTGTGTACTCATTGTCCTAATGACGAAGAAATCGTATAGAACTCTAAATCTCTCTCTCTATTTTTAATTGATTTGCGTTCTACAACATTGCGATATTGTCCTACCACCTCCGGTTTACCGGCTCTATATAAAAATCTCACCTACTTCCATACAAACTTCAAAAAAAAACAAAAGAAATACTAACTAAAACGTACATAATATCTTCCCCTAAACAAAACACAGGTAAGCATAACTCCTCTATTTTGTAGGCCAGAGCACAGGTCCCTACGATACCAAACAGGAAAGTATATCTTTCGTTTAGTTTTTTTTTTATACTCATTACTAGAACGGTTTCCTGCTTTTTTGCCCTTTTTCCGCTGAAAGAGATAAAAAATGAAGATGAACTGCCGAGGTGCGGAGTAAATACGGGGTGCTAGGGATGGCGTGAAGTTGTTGTAAAAAGTATCGATTTGTTGGGTAATTTCGGTGCAAATCTTTTTCTCTAGAACTAGAAGTCATAAGTTACCTTGCAGTAGTGATTTCAAATCTGTAAGTGTATTACTAACATAGTTTGTAAGTATATTGTTACTAACATTATGAGTCTTATTGCTCGAAATAAAAATCATGATTTTGATGATATGATAGGTGTAACGGGAATATAAAAAAATCCAAAAGGAACTCGACACATGTAGCCAATTTTCAAACTAGCAACAGTACTTACGCGATTATCACACTGCACCGCGCTCCATCCTGTAGCGCGGGACGGCCATAGCAAACAATTTGCGATTGGGTTTTCTGTACTGTTACATCTGCCGCCCCGCGCTACGCGACGGTGTGCGGTGCAGTGTGATAATCGCCTAAGTACATAGATCCGTAAGAATACAATTAATTCCTTACTCTAAGTAAGGTGATAGTTCTGCTTATGCCTGCAACGCAACATCATCCACAGCCCACTGCTAAGTATAGGCCTCTCTCTTCAAGTGCCATTCCCCACACCCCAGTGCCAGCCTCATCCAGGTTCTATTCTACTAAGTACCTTAACTTAATTTGCTAGACCGAAATGACAGCTAATATACTAAATAATGTCATGTTGATAAAAAAGGTCGATACAACTGTCATTTTAGTATAGCATATAAAAAAATCAGAGTTTATTTTTTTATAATGGAATATCACAAACATCGACACTTTCCTATCCCTTGACAGACCGCAGACCGCACGGGCCGGTAGGCACGAAAAGTCGTTCCCAGTTCAAATATATTAGAATATACATTACCCTACGTGACTGCCGCAATGAATGGACGTCTGTCCCGTGGTATAGAGGTACCGGTACAGAGGTATGGTACAGAGGTATGGAGGTATATGGTGAAATTAATGAGTTTCGTGATCATGTAATGGAAGGGATGATGGGATATTGATTAGAGGTGGGTATATTTGATGCATTGCATCGATAACTCAAGAAATATCTTGGTAAAACTGAAGTTGGAGTATTTGGCAGGTACTTAAGATTTCAGCTCTACAGACCTATTCTTCTTTCATTAAAATTTTTCCTTTTTTCTGTGTTGTTACTAAGCAATGATTAGTAAAAACAAAATATTACCGAAATAGATGATTGGTCTTGTATGTTGTGTAAAAAAAAAAAATTAAAAAAAAACTAACAAAATAACTTTCGCTCATCATCGCTCATCTTTTTGACTACAAAATTGGAAGGATTGGCTAGTTAGGGTCCGAACCCAAAAGGTGCCAACGGGACCCTATTGCTAAGCCTCGGATGTCCCTCCATCAGTCCGTCCTACGTCCGTCCGTCCGCCTGTCTGTCAGCGGACTGTATCTCATGAACCGTAATAGGTAGACAGTTGAAACTGTCACAGAGTGTGTTTAAAATCAAAGGGACCCCTCCATAAAAAAAAAACTAATTTATCTTACCATTTCCATTCCCTTCTTACCAAACATTCATCAAACACGTTTATGATAACTTAGGTAAAAGACAACTAAAACACACACCACAATGCATTTCACTTTACATTAACACATTTTTCTTCAAACTCAAACACCAAATCTCACGATACCTCACGTACTGATGCCACTTGCCCCCATCCATTCCTTATATACGAACCTTATGCGCTGAAGCTGAAACTTTCAGTGGAGCTGAAAACCTTGGGATCCTTGCGCATGAGTTGAATGCGAGCCTCTTGGGGAAGGCTGCGATTTGTTTCAGGACTGTTACGTGTCTAATCGGTTAAGGAAGTTTGGGAGATATTGAGTGTTATGTGAAGGTTTGGTGAAAGCTGCTAACGAGGAAAGTAGAAGCCTAAGTCATATTTGGATACGATTAAGGAATGGCATTGACTTATTTCCTTAAGCAATAAGAAAGGGCCACCGATAATTAAATTCATGATAAAGCAGGATGATCCAATGAAGATTAATATGCTATCACCATCATCATTTCAGCCGAAAGACGTCCGTGCACTTCTGGACCTAAGCCTCCCCAAGCACCCCACCTTCAACCTTCACTTCGACCGGTTCTATGCCTCCCGCATCCAGCGGATTCCTGCGGCCTTCGCAAGGTCAAAACGCGTTATTATCTTAAAATGTATGCAGGTTAGGAAAATAAACACCATCTGAAAGGAAGACGTTACAAGGCTAGATTGGGTAATGTTAGGACCTAAAGAGGTTTTATTTTGTATTCTTTCGTTTTGATCCTCTATGTACAGACGCCAGCACATCAAGCTACTAAAATCTGTCTAATTTCTTTAATAGATTTTCAGCTTTACCGTAAAGCATAAGGTTCAAAGTTGATTGGGAATATTTGACAGTTTCGGGAAGCTTGATGTGCTGGCGTCTGTACCATTTTGAAATTACATATTCAACAAGAAATACCATGTTACAAACATTGGAGGGTTTATTTATAAACGTTAATTAAAGGTTAAGAGGCGTTTAAACGTCAAAAGTGTATGGGTAAACAGTCGGTAAACATTACTTGACTTTAAGTAACGTTTATAAATTTACTCCTGTATCACTAAGATGTAAAATGTATCAAGCTATAAATCTTCCAAAGTTCTTCAAACCAATCGATGCCATCAACCTATCTAGCAAACGATAAGGCATAGTGCACAAGTTGCAGCCAACAAGTCATCAAAGAGTAGTTAGCAAATACTTGAGCAGTTAGGGCGCATTATGCAGTGCCGAGAACAGGCGAGCTTGCCTCTTGTTAGTTTGGGGGGGCTATTCTAATATCTTGTCGAATTTAATGCAATTTTGTAGGAGACATTGGGGACGTAATACGCAGCGCCTTTCGTAAGTATTTTCTTATAAATTTTCGAAGACTGCTATTGGTGATTGGTTACCAGTGAAATTAGCTAAGGTAGGACAATGTGGTTGAGTTTTTGATGACTATTGTGGTGATTCCATCTCTGAAGATCAGTTTATCCGTGTCGACTTTTCGAACGGAACGGAAAAGTCGAAGGTATCAGGTTTCATGCTAAATAAATTGTAAGTTTTGACAGTCTCATAGAAATTAACGTAGTGTATCCTTATCACTACCTTAATTTCTATGAGACAGTCAAAATTCTTCGTTACTGTTTTATTATATGTATAAGGTATACATATAATAAAACAGTAACGAAGAATTTTGAATTTTAAATTAAATTATTTTTTTTTATTTTTAATTTTAATTTTTTTTTTTTAAGTTTTTTTTTTGAATTTTGTGTTTTATTATATGTATACATATAATAAAATAGTAACAAAGAATTTTTGTCCGTTTATCTGGATGTATGTTCCGGATTGGCGCAAAAAACGGCTAAACGGATTTGGATGACATTTGGCACACAGATACTTTTAATCCTGGTAGTATGTTCCCGTGGGATATTTTCGGACGTCCACGCGGGCGAAGCCACGAGCACTATTTAATAGAGCAATATTTTTTTATTGTATACAATATTTTTATTTATGAACGGACAAATTCCAAACTCAGCGATACTGGATGGTTCTATGTAATAAATGTATTTTCTTTCTATGTAAGAGCTTTAGGATACAGAATTCCTTGTTTCTGAATTGCTAGATTGCAACCTATCCGTTTGTATAATTGTCATTCAGATGCAACCTTAGGTAGCCACCCAACACCAGCGTAAAAAAACACTCGATAAAATAATTGTCTAGATATCGATTAGTTTTGATAATCGGAACAGGATGCCTCGTCGCCAGTCTGCCTGGGGGTCTACATAACAATGACGCGTGCGCTCAAAACAGTCCGCAAATTGAACTATAACTTAGTTTCTTACTGTCTCCTGAAACTTGACCCGTGCGCGATGCGGACACGTTCTGTAATTGAACTTGAGGAACTGATTTTCAGGAATAGCCTTGCTGACTTGTATAGGCACTTGTAATCAGTCGCAAAAGTGGACTAAAACTTTTTTAAATGTTAATTATTGAACTAAAATTTTAGTTATAAATAAAGTTAAAAGAATATTGATTCTTAGCTATTATACAAAATACAGAAAAACAATGTCTCTAACAATTGTGTGTTTATGTAGATCAAGTGTACCTAAACGTAAGAGTGTACGATTTTTGTCGCTGACCGTACTTAATAGGTACTTATCAACTTAACTACTTATGTATGATTTATTTTTGAAATATATGAAAGTAAATAGATTTCTGGGGTCATCAAAACTAAGAATATTACTATTATTATTTTCTTTATATAAAAATTTATGCTCAACTAAAAAAAATATTGTAGAAAAAAAAAATATTATATTTTTCATTTTCCACCAGTCAACCTTAGAGCGATGCAGAGACAAAACATGGCAGGTGCAATATAAGTCATAGATAATTCAAAAAAGCATAAATACTAATACATGCTTGTAAACAAAATGAACTTAGGAGAAATAAATAACGATATGTAGAAGAGAAAACGAATCCAGCAAATCAGCGCTGGAATGTTTCGGCTTGATGCACTTCTTACGAATAATATGTCGTGAACATATTGCCATCGCTTTAAAAGATAACCGACCGGTTGCCGCAATATAACAATTATGCAATATAAGTTTTAATTTCTGAGTTCAGTATCACAAGGCTACAATGAAAACTTCATTAAAATCGTTATTGTTCCATGTGATAACCATGTTTAACGTAATACAAAGTTTATTAATGTGTTACGCACATTCTTTTTAGACACCCTTATTCACAAAGCAATCAAGGAGCATCTCTCTGCAGGGTGTAACCTTTCACGGTCCACTTAGAAGTTCCTCAATCGTCTCCGGACACAAGTGGGAAGATGTAACTCCAGCCTGGTAAAGTGAGGCTTCCTCGACAGAACACAGTAGAGTGGTACAGTAGGTGGTACAGTAGGTTGTGGATGTGGAGCTATGTCGCAAGCTATGTTCCACCTCCTAACCGACCCTCTGTGTCCGCAGATTCCAAAAATGAACGTCCCAAAACTTGCAGTCAAAGTGATCTCTGTGCTGCCACCGACAACGCCGTAGAAATGGCAAAGTTTTGGTCCAACAAGATCTGAGAGATTCGTGCCAGCGACACGAAGAAAAAAAAGACGAGGCAATACGCAGATTCCAAAAAATTACACCGTGTCACAAAATTTCCTACAAAATCCGCAAAGAATATCCGTTAAATCTTTTTTTCGGTCGTCACTTATCACCATAGATTAAATTTTCACCTTCAGCTAACTGAAAAAATCCATTACTTCCGCCAGATGTCACCGAAATCAAATGTCGCTGGCACACGAGAACCGTGGAGCCGGAGAGATAATGTTAGCACTCTTGGTAACATTTTATTATTAATGCTATATATACCTACAGATTATTTTCTTACCGGTTCTTCTACATAGGAAACGACCAATTGGAACCGTGCACCTAGCTTCTGACATTTCATAAGTGTCCTTGTAGGCTTATGTGAAATAAAATATTTTGATTTGATTTTGATTATCACAAAAATTCGTACAATATAATTATATTCAAAGTACAAAATGTTTTTTTACCCTCTTAATTATTTTTTCTCTGTTTATTATCGTCTACTTTAATAAAATTTATCAAATGACCTTTTTCCACTCCTTTGTTTTGAACATTAACGATCAAAGATTTTAGTGAGGTAAGCAGATCTTTTTGGGACACAAAATGTTGACAATTTTATCGGTGTGCTTACCACGTGGATGATAAGCACATAACTAAACATTTTGTAAGACAATTAAATAGCCAACATAATTACTAGGTAATGTCAAATACAGCAAGATTCACACTAAACTCATGCTGTACCTAAAAAAAAAATCTGAAAAAACTACACTATCTGTTTACGGAAACGCAGCAGCCTCTCCATTTCTTTCCTTTCCCAGGCTGTACCACTGAAACACAAAGTTTTTTTAATCGACAGACAGACGGACAGACATTAATCAACGTCGATCAGTCGCAGGCACAGCTTCACAACAAATTGGGAAACGATGGAGTTTTTATGGTGTATCGGACCTTTTATCTTTGGACGAAGGATGAGTTATTGAATGTTAAGTTGGTGATTAGAATTCGAGTGGTACAGTGCCTAAGTGTTTTGATTGATTTTATAATGAGGAAATAATGATTTACATAGCTGTCGGTAAAAATCCGCATATAACGGCACATGCAACGCATACATTCTGACTTCTAATATATCAGACTCCCTAATAGTTGGTGTTATTGTTGCACAATATCTTTTGTGTATTGATCGATAAAAAATAACAACATTGGGAAAAGAAAGAAACATCAAAAAACAAAAGAAAGTTTATTTCATAAACATTAAAATGATTATATACTACTAACTATTTACACTCGGTACTAAATTAAATGACTAAATATATAAATAATCCTTTTGTATTTAGGACAGTTAGGCGTTGAAGTACCTACTCGTCCGCATGGCTGTCGAAACGTGCCCAAAAGACCGGCAACATTGCCACGTTGAAAGGCAATGCTAATTCTTTGGCCAAATTACGAGTCAGCCCAGCGTGACCAGATTCAGTATTTTTTTTTTTGTAGTTTTTCTTTTCCGAGCATCTGTATTTTTGAAGGTATTTTGGGGTTTTTTGGGTAAGTGGTTGGTGGAAGTAAGTATTTTAAAAACAGTTAAGTACCTTCAAAAATACTGATGCCCGAAAAAGATAAAATACACCGAAAAAGTATTAAAAATACTGAATCTGGTCACGCTGAGTCAGCCCTCTGGTCACTGAAGTGTCGGCCAGCCGGCGAGAAATTTTGAAGAAAGTTTATTATGTTCCTTATAAATAATAAATAATAACTATAAAATGTACAGTGGAAAAGCGTCGACATCAATAATACCAGATGACCGCGTACAAACCTCCAACAACGCCTTGAGAATAAGTAAAATCATCCACTAAAATATAATATTTCAAATCCACGAAAATCTACATTTATTTATATTAACAAAACCCAAAATTTCATTAACACACAACGAATATGGAAAACTCCAATCTGACTTCATAATTGTACGGAAGTTAGTCGAATTGTTTCGCTGAAGTCAACTAACTTTGCATATTTCAGTATTAATAATTAGGAAGTCTGTATAGCGCACAAAACGCGATTTATTCCGATTTCCAGATTTTATTATTGTTAAGTTTGGTGGTTAGAAGGATGGGTAGGGCTGGAGTTCGATTCTGGTGTAATAGCAAAAATTTTAACGTGTTACAAATATATTTAAAAATTCGCTTCTACTTCATTTGTTAAACCAAATGAAGTAGAAGAGAATGTGCTGTATGTAGTTTGATTCCGGGTTAATATAACAAGAAACTGCGGGCTGCGACTGGATTCCTGCTAATTCTTTGTAGTATTAATATATTCCATACATTAACGCATTACGTGAAATGAAGAAAAATAATTTAAACACAAATAACTTTCAAAGTTTTAAGTCTTTAAAGAAATTCACACTGTTCCCATACAAAAACTCATCCTACAATCAGGTTCATAATCACCATCACAGACATACCTCACCACTATTTAATAATACCACACCCATTACAAACCGTAAAGTACAAAATAAAACAGTAAAAAACAATTTTCACATAATTCTCTAGTGAAGCTACGCGCTACGCGTCTACGCCGTGCTACGAGACTACCGACGCTACGCCCCCCGACTTACGTATTCGGTATTTCTCGGTCGACGTCACCGTCTTCGCGAGTCGTCGGCTCCTTCCGCCCCGCTGCGTCCGCGCACCGCCGTCATAGATCGTATTAAAAGATTTGTTAAAGGATTGCGTGGATTTCCTTCGCATTGAACTTTTTTGGTTGACTGTTATAATTTGTGTTGAGTTATTAGTTAGTTGAGTTAAACTTGATTATTTTAGTACTGTTATATTTGTCTGTTCGAAACTGAATCGAAATTCGTTGGTACAATAAATAGCTCCTTTCTTTTGAATTGACATCAATCAGATAGAATCATGTCTATAAATTTGGTACTCACATACGAATGTGAGTATTATTATTTTAACATCCGCAACTTACGAGTTGCAGGTCGTAGGTTCGAACCCAGACTGGCACTTTACTTTGTGTAAATTATTTCATCACCACTGCTCTCAAAATGGTGAAGGAAAACGTCATGTCTTAGAACCAAAAAATTCGAAGACATGTGACATCTACCAACCTGCACTGGGCCCGCGTGGTGGATTGCAGCCCACTCCCTCTCATCGAGAGGAGACCTGTGTCCCAGCAGTGGGATCATTATTCTGCATCATTAGCTGATTATGCAGAGTAGTATATTCTTATTCTGGACTGGGCAGGACATATCTGCCGCATGCCGGACAAATTAACTGTGGGCGCATATAGTACAGAATTGGTGCACTGAGACAATGAGGCAGGGTCGCGGTAGACCACTTAGAAGATGGCGGGACGAACTGGATAGGTTCCAACAAAACTGGACGGATTACATTTAGAGCGTGTGCCAAGATATGGCCGGTCAATCAAAGTCAATGTTCGATTATTTTCAAAGTCAACTAAAGGCTATCGAAGCGTTTATTTTTCACATTCTAAAACATATTCTCACGGGGGCTGAGAAGTTTCATAAGAGTTCTTCTCTCAGATGCTTGATGTCAGAAGTAAGTTTAGTAGTCACACAAAGCATATCTCGACGGCGTGCTAAGTAGCTCAACTGATCCGGACTGACACGCGACTGATACCAATGCTATCCACTGCGTTTTAAACAGGAGTTTATAGAGATGATAACACCTTATATAAGACAACTTTAAGAGGTGCTTTAGACCATCGAACTGAACAACTTTCACTATGGAACCGATCTGAAATCACGAAAGTTTAGACCATCGAACTGAACAACTTTCACCGTGGGACCAACTCTGAAATCACTAAAAAAAAATCAGCTGTTTAATACATTTTGGTCAAGTATGTATTGAACTTTTGTATTAAGCAAATTTTTTTTTCGTGATTTCCGAGTTGGTCCCACAGTGAAAGTTGATCAGTTCGATGGTCTAAAGCACCTCTCAAAGTTTGTCGGGTTAATTTTTTAACACTTTATATAAGTAATGAACGAAGGGTCTAGAACCTAAGCTGGCCAAAAGGTCGAAAGACCCTACTTCTTTCTTAAAAGATACAATGGAAAACAGTGAAGAGCATCCATTCTTAAATGTCGGGAACGTTCGACTTTGATGATGGTTTGGCCTAAATACCTACATGAGGTGTTACAAGCTGGTCCTTTCTATTAAAGACTCTCGGGTAGGTCGTGAAATGTTCTTGTTTTGTTGAACAAAGGCCTTTTCAATGCTTCTTGTTATCTTATTGAAATAGATTTTACAATCAGTCTTCTTTTACTCCGCAACATGAAATTATTTTTACACTTTTGTAAAGAAATAAACTATATAACCTATATCGTTTTACCAGCTCTATACATATGCACATAAAATCAAATCGCGGGTGTGCTCTGTGGCGTGTAACAGGCGTCGAGTCGACTTCACCGCGACGGCTAGACGCGCCGATATTGCACGTTTGCCATTTCACTTACCTTTATATTTACTCACAACCTCGGTGTACGAGGTATGTGTATCAGGGGGTAAAAAGACGCATCGCATACAACAGGAACATTAATTTGTATGTAAAATTGCGATTTTCAGTATTTTGTAGGTACTTAAAGAACCAACTACCTAAGGGGATTATTTTAAGTCAATCAAGGCTTGCCACTGTCAGATTTTTACATGGATTCATTACATGATTGTAGACCTTCTAGCGTAGAAATCTTTCGTCGATTATTAAACAAATCTGCTGTTACATGTACATACAAAAGTGCAAAACCTTCGATGACAAAATGTAAGGAGCTATTTTTTTTTAATAACGGATAAAAATTTTAACTCCTGGGACCCAGAATCATGTACTGTTGACATACACAATTACAACTAGATTTGAGCGTGGGATACAGAATCGTTGCCAGATTTATTTGATATAAAAGTTTTACCACCTAATAAAAGTGCAGGGAGCGTAGATATTTCGTACGTGACAATTTTCGTCCACAATGGTACATGTCGCAGTCACCGTTTGATCTATTTTGTATTTTAGTCACGACTCTAGTCTGTGAAACAGGAAGCAGGTATAGAATATCATATGAACTAGTATTTTTAATAGATCTAGAAAAGTAAGAAAATCACGAAAAAAATAAGCAGGGGTGCCGACTACTTACGAGTTGTAAGTCGTGAGTTTGAACACATGCAGGTGGTTTACTTTCTGTAAATAATTTCATCATCACTGTTCTAAAAACGGTGAAGGAAAATATTGTGAGGAAACAGGCATGTCCTAGAACCGAAAAAAATTAAGACATGTAACATCTACTGCTACGCACTGGGCCCGCGTGATGGATTACAGCCACTCAGTAATAATAATAAATAATAATAAGTATTTATTTTTATCAAGGTAGGTAGGGACAATTTCTTATTCTAATAACAATTAAGATCTTAGTTTAACGGCTGTACGCTGTCACATATAATTACGGAATTCTCGAAACTCCTAAACTAAGACAAGCTTGTATTATAAAAGTTTGAGAGCTGTTGACTTATGCCACACCCCGGACACTCCGTACAACGCGCGCAAAATAATTACCTACTACTACTACATAGTCAAATGACGTTGGTACACGTGCAAATGTGTGCGTAAACTCTAGTAGGGTTGGCTGTCGTGCGGAGCGTAAAAAAATGGCGGGAACGACGACGACGCGACTAGAAAGGACTAGTTCGATTGTTTATCTAATTAGTCGGGTTCGTAATGAAATAAAAATAATATTATAATAGTTAAGTAATAAATGTAAAACTTTTTAACAATAACTTTAATTTCGGAAGTTTGTGTCTTTGCATCTGTATTTTAGTTTATTGCCACCGACTTACTAAATTAAAGTTATTTTTCACTTTGTACTTACTGTTTTTTTGGAAGTCGGTTTTTTTTTTTGCCAAAAAGTTTTTATTTCTCGCTTTTTAGTGGGTCTGTTTATAAAGTATCTAAGTTACAATAGCCTAATGTCAACTTGCTCATCGCCTTGTACAAAATATTGCTTTTCCCGATGCAGGGACGTTAATTGTTGAGGAGTTCTCTTGGTACTCTACCATCAGCTCCATTTCACCATTCGCATTGTGACGAGCATAAATTGTGCTTAGCAAACATATTAAAGTAATCGAATCGCAACCTGTGAAATACTTATTATTGAGTAGTCCTGGTGGCCATCTGTGGTCTTCATCATCAGTTCCAGTTCACTAAATGTTGCTATCCCAGAGCAAATACCCATGCAAATAAGGTACTTAGCTAAATATTGCTTACACTAAAATATTTTCGTTTAAATGACCTACATAACTATAAATAATCGGTTATTATATCGCATGGTATTAAAATGCGATATCTTACAAACATTTATGTAAATACAAATTCGGAAAAGCATCACAATATCGAACCATCGTGATTAAAACTCAGATAAAACTTTTAAATCGCAAAATTGTGTGTTCGTGTCAGCAGTACAGTGCTGCGGTTCTTTGTGAGCGCCCCGAGCTAATGAACCGCCGATAATGTCGCGGGTGTGCGGGGTGAGGTGCGGTATCTGATGTCAGCGCGAGGTAGGGAGTGGCCATTCTGTACGAAGTACTATTAGGTATTCTGTGCTTATGCAACGGTAAAACTAAAACAAAGTTATTGCTTAAAACAATAAAAGAAAAACACAAACCTACTGTGAAGTTGTACAAAATTATATCAATAGATATATATTTACCACTTACATATACAAACAATACTAGAGTCTAGTATTAAAAGATATATTAAAGATATATTTCTAATAAAGATATATTTCTAATCTTCCTTTTTATCCCCTAAGGGCTAATTTTTCAATGATCTGAAATGTTTATTCGAGGAATAATTTTGAAATTTTGTCATTTATTTCATACAAAAACTGTCAAACGTTAATTTTATTCCTCGAATAAAAGTTATCTGGAAATGGAAAAATTAGCCCTAAATAAAAAAATAAAATCAGTCATAACCTTATATACCTATACATTTATCTATTCCGGAACACGTAAAGAAATACTGTTCGTCGTAGCGTGCAGAGATTGTGAACGAATCAACCGTCCACACGTAATCAGAACCTCATTTCTCCTTATACAGCCCTTCCTGATGCATTACGTATGCCATGAACTTAGTTTTCATAAAAAAAAATTAGTAGAAATTACAGTTTAATGTAGTTATGTAAGTCCTTGGTATTGGTCGTATGTTGTGAAAACCCTGTAGAACCCTACAGGGTTAACATTATGCGCTGATTACGATGACCCACATAACCATGTGGGTCATCATAATCAGCGCATAATGTTCCCACTGCTGGGACACAGGTCTCCTCTCTGCGAGAGGGAGTGTGCCATAATCCACCACGCGGGCCCAGTGCGGGTTGGCGGATATCACATGTCGTCGATTTTTGGTTCTAGGACATGCCGGTTTCCTCACGTTGCTTTCTTTCACCGTTTTGAGGGCAGTTGTGATGAAACATTTTACACAAAGTAAAGTGCCTGGTTTGGTTCGAACCCACGACCTACAACTCGTAAGTCACGCTGTATGGGGGTAAAACTGTTTTATTTAGGAAAACCATTATATTATGTCTATTGAAATTAGGACGTCAGTTAGCATTTCAATAATAATATTGTCGGCCTTTATTCTGCACGCATAAATTAGGTACCTATATTTATTTCTGTAAATTAAAATAATATGTGTGTAAACAATACTAATAATTATAATTACACAATGTCCCGACGGAACGGACTGACGGTATGTGAATCTGCAAAGTTTGTTCTGATGATATTATTATTTCGGACGATAGCAATGCAAATTATAAGTATGTAAGTAGTAAAATCAGACTACAGTCTGAAAACTAAATAAGTGATGTTTATTTCTGTAAATTGGGTCGAAAGACCACTTTTACTCGTATTATTTTAGGACTGTTAGTTTATATATTATTATTTTGCCCCAAGTCCAAAGCCTCAGTGGTCACATAAACAATTTCCTCGAGGACAATATGTTGGTATATTCGCTATGAAATATAATTTAATCCGCGCACAATGGTCACATTGTGTGGTGGTGAGGCTACATCCCTGGCTTTTTTACTTCAATATTGGGGAAATCGGGCAAAAGTATTTTCGTATTTTTCATACAAAAAAAAAAAAAAATCTTTTAGGTTTAATATTTTATTTAATTATAATATGTATGTGCCGTTTTGATCGATGACTTGTTGCCATCTTGTGGGCAATGCCATGATCCCATTGCTGTAGAAGTTTTGAGATTTTTATCAAAAAAATCTGACAGGTAGTTTTCACAGTGTTCTTTTGAGGTTAACTTTATGCTTCCTAAAATGTCAACATTTAATAGTATTAAAACTAGCCAGTTACATTCAGTACTGCCAAAGAGGTTTGATTACTAACAATAGATTCAAAATACGAAAATATTTTTGCCCCGACCTATTATGTGGAAGTAAGTACGGTATAATCCTGATTGATCTGAGGAAAAACTTACATTAAGTATTATGTATTTTTAAGTTTGATGAAGACTATGTTGTAGCCAACAACGCAATGATTTTAATATAGGTATCTTTTTAAAAGGAGCTCGTGGTTAAGTAATAAAAGCCGCATGGGCCGATCGAAGGCTGCTATCTTCCACTTAAACTCGAGCATCAAACTTTTGTGAAATGGCTCTTAAGCTACGCTTGCCGACGTCAGTTCGTGGATGGTGATCATCCATACATATCGAGACTGCTCTAGGTATGTCTCGGAAAGCACGTTATACCGTTAGTGCGTTCACAGTCGTTACGGGTTCTTTGTAGCCCGAAAGTCTGAAAGTATTGCCCAGTACCTGAGTTGTGGAGTCGCTTCATGTAAAATACTGATATTCAGCTGCATCCGTATAGAGGGTATGAGGAACAGGGTGTAATAAAGTTTACTCATCCTCCATAGAAAAGGGAGGATCCTCCGACCAGACGGGTGTTATGTCTGGCGGGCAACTGCCCAATGATTCATGTCATGGCGTTGTATCTATGCTAGTTGCGCGCTAAACTCTGCTTGCGAGATGCAGGATTTTGTGACGTCAGTATGACGCGTTGTTCGCATGTGGCGTCGTTGTAGATACCGCTACATCCGGTTAAACTGAAAGATAATCCGACTCCAATGTAGTTGGGAAAAGGGTTGAAAAGGGTAGTTGTGTGGGTTGATGATGATAATTGTATGAAATGGTTATGAGTGCTAACATTCGTTATTTTTGTTTACGGAATATTGATTGTAACAACACACTGACGCATGATCAGAGGGGAATTCTCGTAATTTTAAGAATTTATCGTTCATTCATAGTCTGACCTTAGTCTCTGTCTGTCAAAAAATCCTCTGATTTCCCTATATTTTGACAAGTTTTTGAGTTTGTCGCCGAGATGAGACTGCGACTAGATTTTTTTTGTCGTTTTTAAATTACGAGAATTAGCCTTCAGATCTATGAAAAAGATTTGACTGCTGAACAAATAACTAGTCAGCTTGTATTTTTTTTTGTTTTGGTATATTAAATGGAAATAAGTAAATTATTTGGCAGAGACGGCAGTTGGTACTAATAAAATTCGTGGTGCCGAAGTGAGCGCACAGCTTCTGTCACGGACCGCCTTCAAAGCCGTCAGTTTCTGTGCTCTGTCGACTATGGCTTTGCATACTTACCTCGTTGATATTAATGCAATTCCTCTACCATACACTGAATTAACAATTAGATTGTTAACCTCATTCTCCCAATTACCACACAAACTATACAATATCTCATAACAGACATAACTAGCGTTTCTGTAGGTAGTAGAAGCATTCATCTGTGAATTAGTAACAACGTAGTATTGTGTAACAATGGACGGAGGACGAATGTAAGGCGGAATCTCAGACATGCGTTTCCTCGTATCCACCTTATCTTTTCCTACTTTCTTTTTGGCTTCACTGTTATTATCTGGATCTATAATGTCGAATCGGGAACATACTGGTAATCTGTATAAATTCAGTCGATGACGCTCGCCTGATCTAAGCCATAAGACTTAAGATCACCGCGGTTTGTATTCAGCAGGGTCCGTAGACCTCACAGGATATTTATTTAGATGTTACTGTTTGGAATACCAAACTATTACAGCAGTAAGGAAAACTAAAGAAATGCCAATGGAATTAGTGAACAGTTCGATTTTAATGTTTTTGCATAAAAGATTTTTACATAAATTACCATATTTTCTCTAGTAGAATAAATCTATTTGCCTTTTCCCAACTATGTCGGGTCGGTTTCCAGTCTAACGGGATGCAGATGAATATAAGTATTTTACATGGAGCGCCTACTTATCTGACCTCCACAACCCAGTTACTGGGTAACACAATACTCTTTGGTAAGACTGATTGTCAGAGTTAGCCTGGGCTTCTGCGACTGACTGCCCAAGTTCTACTAGTGACAGCCGAGACCAACGGCTTAGCGTGCTTTCCGAGACACGGAGGGGCCTCGATATGTTACGAATGGTCACCCATCCACGGCCAACCTCAGCAAGCGTATCTTAACCTTCGATGGACCCGTGCGGCCGTTATTATTTAGCCACGAAAGTCGATTTTTATCCAAATCCAGATAATCTTAGAAGAAAACGAGAGAAAATCAGGACGTGCGGTTCTCACGCAGTGTTGGTCACGATTCATGTAGGTTCACTACTGTTACGAGTACATAATGTAGATACACTATGTATTATTATATTATCCAGGTCTATTGTTAACAATATGAACCTCCTGTTGTATAGTAACAATGAGGTTTAGGATATCGCAGATAGGTGTGGTGGCAATTCTGACTGACTGATTTGGTTTGACCATCATTTGGTTTCACCAACACCATCCAATCATCATCATCATCTGCCTACCCTTTTCTCAACTATTTTGGGGTCAGAATATCCATATAATAATACATTTCCATACGTATGTAGATATTTCGATTTGAATTTCTACCAGTAAGATTATGGTAAATATTGCGATCCAACACATTGGTGTTATTACACATTGTACATTGGCTTTATTTTTCCGTAAAAGTATCTACAACATATTGATGTTGCAGATACTTAGCTTAAAATTAAATACTAAAATTTTTAGTAGGTAAAGTTGCACCCTTTTTCCGGTTCTCTATACAGAAAGCTTTGAACTATGAGTACAAGAAACAACACGAAAACAAAACGAAAACACCACTTTCACCACACAAAAGACAGACACACACAACATTTATTCAAAAACCCAACGAAAAACCATAATTATCATTAAAAATATCCCTCACACATAAATATAATTTGTGTTACCTTAAGTAGGTAATACAATTTCCAAGATATAAAGTCAAAGAGCTTTCACCCCCTCCCTTTCAACCCCTTCACCCCCTACGGTGCCGCAATAAACTTAATTACGTTAATACGACCTCAATACGTGATGCTTACAGCGTAGGGTGTACATCAGTTTGGTAGCGTAATTATAATTATTATGTTTTATAAGATTATGTATTTGGGTTCTTTGCTTGAAGGGTTTTCGAAAATTAAACGGCATTTAATCTATGTAGTTCATTTAACATAATATATTATGTAGCTATTCTAAAAGGTAAGTGCAATGTGAAATGGTAGATAATATAAAGTTCCGTAAGTCAGAAGTTCTAATTAATATAACTCCTATGACGTTCATGTCAAAGGGGTTTTGGTAAACCTGGGGGTTATTGTAGCATCTATCTGTATCAATCCATTAACGTAGCGTAGGTATTGACAGTCATCTCAAGGTTTGTAAAACTTTTGCTTCCGATCTGATCTACATTTAATTAAGCACTTGAGATTTTGGACCTCGATGTTGTCAAGTAACGAAAAGAGCTTCCCTTATCTAGAGAAACATTTAAAAACGACGCGGAAAATTCTAAATTTTCAAGCTGAAAACTTAACCCGTCAATCCTCTAGAAGCCATGCCAACATGTCGACAGTAGCTACGTTGTAATTACGTGCTAATTACGTGAGGCAGTGAGCGTGCGCAATTAGTTAGACGCGACGTGAGAGTCACAACTCGTGACACAAAGTCATGTACGAATCAAATCTTTGTTTGTTGCTAGTTTTTGCTTTAAATGTTGTCTATAAAAGGGGTGAAATCTTTATGGCATTATAATCTTAGTGGGTTTACGGTACTTCCAATTGAAAGTCGTGAATTTATAGGTACGACTAAATACCTGAGGGGTAATTCCCGTAATTTTAAGAACATTCACAGTCTGATCTCAGTCTCGATCTGTCAAAATTACCTCTAATTTCACTACATTTTTGACAAGTTTTTTACATGATTGTCGCTGAGATGAGATTGCGACTAGATTTTAAACCATTGCTACTGATAGTGTGTTACGCAGGTCGCCTTTTTCGTGACGTCGGCCTTGATTACGGAAGGTAGGTAAGTATCAAACCACGTACCATCAAACTACAAAATCAACACAAACATCTTATTAAACACGATCAAAACTCAAATTACCCGACTTGTAGCCCAACATCGAGGTTTGATCTGAAGCAAAGTATCCCATCAAACTATCAAAGCTCACACCTAAAATATGACGTAACAAGCACGGTGCATACCTCAACATCTTTACTCGTTGCATCGTCGCTTACTAACCCATCTGCAGCGCAATTACGACGCCATATTGGTCTCCGAACGATCAGCTGATCATGCGTGCTACCGATCACGGCAGACTGATGAGAAATTTGCCGCCCGACCATCGGGTAGGTTAGTCGGTTTAAAATTGATGTTAAATTTCGCAAGATTGAGGTCGAGTTTGAAGAAGATTTTTCGAATTGGAAAGTTTAAATTTTGGATTTGTGTGGTTAGTTGGAAGTATTTTATAGTTTGGTGTAGGATGCTTAAAATCTGTAGCTGGTTGGCCTGCAATAAAGCTTTGCATTGCATAATAATAATAAGGCTATAATAAGACGTTTCCTACTTTACCAATTTAACGTTTCGATGGCAATCTAAATTATCTTAGGCAGAACTTATCTTACGAACAGAACAACGAGTATTGCTTTATTACTTAACGTCCAAATGCTTTTTAAAAATGCCAATATAAAACTCGCAAGATATTATTATTGTCATTTAAGTCTCCCATGTTTATGCTTACTTTCAACATGAATGATGAAACCGATATTTTGTGACAATATTAAGTATTTTATTAGTTTCTTGCCCGTTCTTCTCCATCGGTAGGTACTACCTATTACGATTTGGAATGGGAAACTAGCTAGTTTTCTGACTGACCGACTCCATGACAAATCAAAAGTGACTGTAATTGGTTTATTTGAAATAAATGCTTTGAGTTTCTAACACGCATAGTTTCTATAAAAAACATTGTAGTACATTCTGTGAATAATTCCTTATAAACTTCTACAATATCCTTCCTTTAAGCAGATGCTTTCAATAAAACTACAACATTTGTTTAAGTACTTATGTGTATAATATTTAGTAACAAATGTTCCACTCATCTCAAGGACTTCTCTATTTCACCCCCTCAGGGTTGAAACTATTGTAGTCACAATTATGATGTTAAGAGGTTTTTATTGTTGTAGGTAAACTATTGTGTTTCGATTAGAAATTATACGGTTCAATGGTTGTATATATCCGTTTTGATAAGTAGCACTTTCTACACAAGTTAATAATCATAATGGATATAATATAAAGAGCTGAAAAGATTACTTACATATTATTGTGCATGTACAATATAATATCTAGGTATGTCAGCAATAAACCTGCCGATCCTGCTGAAGTGAGCTTGAATTAAGCTGTCAATATAATCCCTAATCCATTGGATGACAGCTCACTTCACCTAAGTTTTCACGGTGTGACTTTTACAGAATATACCAGTTGTAATTGTGGTGGTAAACAGAGAACGAAAAAATCTGTCTAATCACAACAAAAAAAGGCAAACAATAAAATGTGGTGAAGAATAAAAATAAACTAAATTATTAAATCGTTATTAGGTAAAGGGAAAGTTAAAAAATGCAAAATCCAGACCCAAAAGTCATGACTTTTGCCTAAAAGAAAAAACTTCCATAAAAATACTACCAAAACATGAACCTTGTAACTAACAGCTAAGAATCCTTGAATAATCCTCAAATTAACTTGCTGGGGTGAGATTGTGAACGTCGATGTTACGCCTCATTAGCTCTTGTACCTACTAATCATTGTAAAGGTTTGTGCTCAGTAAAGACTGTTTTGGTAATTGGTTTTATTTTAAAAAATTAACTACTTATATAACAAATAATCTTATATTCATTAATAGGCAACGAAAAGTCTAAACCACTGAGTCTAGAAGCATGAAATTTTGCGCCAGAGTTCCTGATAGGGTTTTTGAATATTCATCCCCTAAAGAGGGGATGAAAGTTTGTTTATGAGTTCGTATTTTTTTGCCGATGGGAACATCACGCCTTGTAGTAAGTGTTTAAAAACATTAAATTCTTAGTGATCAACTAAAAGCTGGTTGTAGCAAAATTGGCAGTATAAATACTAAGCTTGTAAAAATCTGCTGACCCATATTTTCTTTAACAGATGAGTGTTTAAATTTTGATTTCTTAGTAAACATCGTTATTGTAGGTACCTGTATTGTTTAATGTTCTACCTATGTTTATTTTGTTTTGTACATATAATACAAGCCTTTCAACCGATAGGAAACCTTGATTACTTTCAAGAATCTTGCTTGTAAAGAATGCCACTTTTTCTTTATTTATAACTAGCTAATGCTTACCAGTCGACAGCGTTGCGGAGGAATATTTCGACGCCATATTTTACTTTGTTAATAGTTTTAGTTATTATCTATATCTTTTATACATGTATACTTATAATAAATCTGTAGAGAGGTCAATTCTGTACATGAAATATATTTCCAAAATAACTATCAGCGGGTGATTAGTGATCGTTACTGACGCCAAAAATGCAATCAGTAAAATTTTTGTCTGTCTGTCTGTCTGTCTGTCTGTCTGTCTGTATGTTCGTTATAGAAACAAAAACCACTCGACGGATTTCAACGAAACTTGGTACAATTGTTCTTCATACTCCTGGGCGGGTTATAGTATACTTTTCATCACGCTACGATCAATAGGAGCAGAGCAGTGAAGGGAAATGTTGGGAAAACAGGATTTCTTTTTAGGTGAAGTAGTAATAGGTTAGTAGTAGTTAGTTAGTAGTAGGTAAGTTTTGGTTAATTTATGTTCAGTTTTTTTTAATATTAAGTAGGTAAAAGCGTAGGTACTTTTATTAATTATAGGTATAGGTATTATTAATTATAGTAGTTATAGGTATTTAGTTTTAAGTGAAGTAGGTTTTATTATATATTATTTTATATATTAGACGTAGTTATATATTTTTAGTTATTCAAGCCCCAAGCGGACGCCGGCGTCCGCCCGCTATTGTCTTGAAAAACGCGTTGAATGAGAAATACGCGTTCTCAAGAATCGGCAGAAGAAAGAGCACATCGGTTAAACTCTATGAGAGTTAGTGCCTCAATTTCCGGAAGTCATTATTCCACGCGGACGAAATCGCTGGCAAAAGCTAGTATTTTAATAATTTGTTAGTTTACTTAGTATTAGAAGTTTATACAGTCAATGGCCCCGATTCTGTTGTTCACAAACTAAAGTAAATTTAAGTTCAGTGCATATTTTTTTTTCTATTTCATTATGAAAAGGACAGAAGATAAATATTAGTTTAGTCCTGTCAAATTAGATAATCCATAGACAAGTTTACACGTGATTAAAAAGTTGGCTACTAAAAATACGTCAATTTACGTCAGGCGCTGGCTAATTTGACACGACTAAACTAATATAATTTATCTTCTGTCCTATTCTTATTGAAATAGAAAGAAAAAGATGCACTGAACTTAAATTTAGTTTAGTTTGTGAACAACAAAATCGGTGCCAATGTATATATTTCATCCTAAGAGCGAATGCTTTGCAATCCCTTTTTCATTATTGTTTTGTTAGGAACGTTCTCCGGCGCGCACACAACAAACTTATCAAAGTTTTATCATAGTCGGGCGAGTCATTTTCGAGATTTTACTTTACGCTTCTTGTTCATGACGCGGAACGCACGGCAATAGTTTTTTATACATAAATATCATAATTTTTTTCCAAATGAACTATTTTGTACCAGGACCATAAAGATATACTACATGAAAACCAGTACTGTAACTCCGCTTAGTATCCATGTCCTAATAAAATAAATAAGTATTCGTCCGTTTTTCCAATATCAAAACGTTTTTCTTTTACCCGTTCATTTAGCAAAGCCTTTACACAATGACGGAGCACTATCGTACACAACCTGGCTATTTATCTTTGATCTAAAGTGTCCGGCCACGTACCTACCGGTTGCGGATCGGACCGATCCATCCCTCACGACTAATCGACCGTGCCGAACCGTGCCAACCAAGATTAATAAATGACGCTTAAAATTCAACCTTTTTTCGGCTAAGCTAATGGCGCAAAAATAATTAGCCGTTTTTTATAGCTGCTTCTAACGGGAGCGAAATTTATTATTGGATTTTCTCGTTGTTTTTTTCGTTTACTGTGCGAATGAGTTATGATTATGTTTTTTGTTTCGCATTTTATGTCAGGATTTGTTTTGTTTTGAATATAATTATTTTGGAGGTGTAATTGCGATTTTTCAAAATTGGTTGAAATATCTGGACAAGATTTTTCCGTAATAGATCTAGATGGCTGGCCATATGGGTTAAAAAGTTGTAGATGATTATAATGACGATATAGATTTGTCACACAGATAGTTCGTCTTTAGCAGTAGATCTTGTAGGTGTAAAAAATAGAATATTACTTTGAGTTAATTTGCTCATAATTCTGAACCAAATTTCTAAGTATTTACAAGCATGTTTTTTTTAATGCATTATCATCCTTGCAGATATTCAATAATAGTTTAATTATTATTCAAAGTATTAAAAAATGAACCCGAAAAACTTTAAGAGGTGCTTTAGACCATCGAACTGAAGAACTAAAAAATTAGAGCTGTTTAATACATTTTGGTTCAGTAGGTTTCGGTAGGTAGGTGGGTTTTCGTGATTTCAGAGTTAGTCCCATAGTGAAAGTTGTTCAGTTCGATGGTCTAAAGGACCTCTTAAAAGTTTTTCGGGTTAATTTTTTAACACCTTATTATATTTAAAGGGTTTTTACGGAAGCCGTTCAGTAACTGCTCCGTTTATTCTTTAGCCACTTAAATAAGGTATAGAGAAATCTTCCTTATTCGTATCCTAGCGACTGTTTTGGTATTCACATCAGGTTAACTGCTAGTAGTGGTTCGTGATTCACTCTTTGTACGCTTATTTAAAGCCCTTACTTATTTTTTCTATGACATTTAAAAGCAATTGAAAAAAAAAGTCAGTAGGTATATTCCAAAGTTTTTGCTTCAATTTCTCCATAAAGATGAATACGATACGTCAGTAAGTATCGTATACTTAGGTACCTACATGTGGTTCCAGTTCTAACTAAGTACTCACCACTGTTAGTATTAATGACGACAGCATTTCGTAGTTTCGACTCTAGCAATTTTCTAGTGGTCGCAAAAGCTACGGCTAACCATGAGGTCCTAAGTTCGATTCACAGGTTGGCCAAAGTGTTATTGGTTTTTTAGGAATTTTGTCCGGTTTATGGCAATAGTCTCGCCTTCTATTAAATAGGACTTAAACATGACTGGCGAAATTTGGGTGGACTACAGGTACGCATCTGCCTAACCGCTTAGGGATTACAGGCGTAATTTTATGTTATTTTATAAGCGGGGCTGACTGCTGCCTACTGCTTACCAAGGGTATCGTATTACCCAGTCACTGGGTTGTGGAGGTCAGATAGGCAGTCGCTCTATGCAAAATACTGGTATTCAACTGCATCCGGTTAGACTGGAAGCGGACCCCAACATAGTTGGGAAAAGGCTAGGCAGATGATAATGAAGCGGGGCTGACTGCCTACCCAGCCTAGGATATGCCCTGATGTCGGTACAAATCTGTCGACGAATTGACGCATAGATAGTGGTGGAGGCTCTTTGGATGCATCGAAGGCTGTTTACCAAGTGTGCAATAGTTACAGTCATGTCTTTGAGAGTTGATTCTTGTATCACTTGTGCTTTCTTATCTATGTTGGTTGAGCTTTTACATGGGTGTATAGGAAGTACTAAGGCACCTGTTCTACCGCCAACGAGGAAGCGACTAGTCTAGCTAACAACGATTTTCTATCTCAAGAAATGTACAAAAGATTGTAGGTTCCGTGAAGTAAGAGATACAAGTATAAGTAGTAGATCGCTAACTGTTCACATCGCGATTACTCGTTTTTCGCAGCGACAGACAAGATCTATCAAAGAGAGTACTCGATCAGCGACGCTCGCTTGGCGAACAGAACACTCGCTGAGAGACTGGTATACATACGTATGCATACCAGCGAGTAATTGCTCGTCGCCGTCGGGGACTCGCTGCTCGTTATTCGCCAAATCGCTTTTAGTTGTTAGCTCTACTTGTTTCTCGTTAATCGCCGGCGGTGGAACAGGTGCCTAAGATCATCAGTTCTCTTGTCAACCATGGTGTTGTATGCTGCTATAGATAAGTAGATACGAAATGGCAGTACTCAATGCATGCTGCCCTCGGTGAATTTCCTCCAAAGATTTAAATCGCTAAATTTGCCGTCACCGTACTTATTAAGTGTCCATACTGAGAAGACTGAACTCTTTCCCCCTTACTAATAAACGTTGTGTATCGTCTGTATAGTTACACAATGCGTTATCTTCTTCTTTCGAAAGTCAAATTACTGATGACTGAAAGAGAGAAACCGGTGTGCAACTATTCATCTATTATAATACGTTTATTAATAAGGGGTTTATATTATTATATAGCGTTTCCATGACAGTCAAATAGTGTCACTGCGTCATTGAGTGACAGAGGTGTCAAAACGAAATAGAAACGCGACTATCTTTTGACGCGGTAGAGTAATTCTAACGATTTAAATCTTTGTTTTTCACATAATAAAAAGCGGAAGCACTACATACATAAGTTTCTGGTAAAGCAAGTAAATAACAAGCCCAATATATTTCACTGTTTATTGAATTTTGAATATAATATCATTATAGATAGGTATTTACAATAGTATTCGAATGTTCTGAACTACAATATATTTTCGTAATACTACATTTAAATAAATAATAGTACACAACCAATAACTTTCTACCATACATATTATGTAGATATATTTAGGTATTTCAGAAAGCGTATATTTGAATTCATATAAAAGAGCTTTTGAATTAAATAAACACGTGTTTGAGTTAAATGAAACTGGATCCAAGCCGAGTCGTATGTACATTGAAGAACATATAAATTTATAAAAAGTAGAAGCTCTAAGTTATTGTGAAAACCTTTCGTTTCGGCGGCAGTGATTATTTTATATATTCTCAGTATCATTTAACGATACAGGTACTTATAATATATAATGTATTTAAATTACTGAGTCGCGATCTATTTCACTAGTATATCATATTTCATATAACTCTTTGGTATACATCCAGTGATATTTTAAACTATATCTAGCTAACTTGTTGCGTGGTTCATTTATTAAATTGAGGTAATTTAAATTAATTTATTTCGGCCTTATTTCAGTATTCCCACATTATTCGTCTTGCCCATATTATATTATTAATGGCGGTAACATTTTTTTTCTTATAACTTTAAAAAATAAGTCAGTTAAAAAAACTACATGAGCTAATGGTATTTTTTGCTAATAATTTTAATAAAAAAGGACGGTAATGGTAATAAAAATGTAAAAGAAGAAAATCTGATACAAAAATTGGTGTTACAAATGAGCAATTTCGATTTCTCGGGAAAATATCATGGGGTTTGTATATTGGCGTTATTACCTGTAGAATTGCAGTTTGGCACATTTTATATCGCTATATTATATACTATTATACTATATTATTATATAAATATTGATATAATCTACATTATTAAACCGAACATCGATAGATATATCTAGCTATATGACAATATAACTTCATCTTTAACATTTATAAAAGCCGTGTCACATATACTTTCATACAAATAATTAATAATAAAAAGCAGAAGGAAGATAATAAATGAAAGAAACAAAAATAATTTTAATATTTTCTTTACTTTTTTATCACATGGATTACACAAATCTCAAATCAAATAATCAGACTTCAAGGCGTCAAGAATTTGACGTCTTAATGTAGTATGAAACTGCGGAAGTGACGTTAGATTGTAGTAACGTCTCAATATCATACCACATTAAGACGTTATAAATTCGACGAGTACAACGTCGTACAAGAACAAAAAAGAGTACAATTTTAATTTTTTTAAATTAGCGAACATTTATTTAAAAACAATTGCAAAACGCCACTGGCTTGAGCAAACAGTTGCTTTAATTGAATAAAACATGAAAAACATTTTTTTTTTTTCGTCATTTTGAGACACGATTATTGTATGTACTTTAACTCGATAAAACTACTTGCAAAATTAACATCGGAAGCTCAATTTTAAAATTACAAACTGCCGACCATTTTAAATAGGCCTCTACACGCAAGCGAATCACAAAACTTTGCTTCGTAAATCATATTATATAGTAGAGATCTAGCTAAACTGGCTTTTGAATAACATGTAACATCCGTTTGATATGTTTTATGTACTATATGTTATTTTAGGCGTATTCGCTTTACTCTCGTCATAAGATTGTGTTAATATCAACAACCCACCTTCATAATATATGGAAACCCTTACGTTAAAACTATTTACAATTACAATATGTACGACACCGAAAATGGTAACGCATGCTAATCGAGATTATACAGTTAGGCCTACCCAAATATGAATTTCCAAAACGCGTGAAATAATACAAGCTTACTATAACATCGAAAATTTCATGTAAAAAAAAAAACACTTTTCAAAAATGTATGATTCAACACATTATTGGACAAAACATTTACACAGCTGCACTAATTTTAACATTCGCATAATACTAACAGAAACAAAAATATACAATCAAACCTACTATGTATAAATATAACAGCCCCTAGAATTTTACTATTCAATAGTAAAATTGTTCATTTAACTATTTTATACAATAGTTTATATAAATAAGGTTAAGGTACGTAAAAGCAGTGTCCAAATTGAAATACAAATACTTAGTCCTTTATTATAATAGTTTGGGACCAGCCGGTTTTGGTAATTTTGAAGCTGGTCCAACAAAGGTTGCCACACATTACAACTCGGCTGCTCATCACTTCAGCAGAAAAATATTTAATTCTCAATATATAAAAAAAATTGCAAATAAAAACTATGCTTACAGAATAAACGAACGCGCTTGTAGCAATTCCAAATGAACACAATAAATTATACTTAAAACAATGTATTCCTTGCTATTTTTATTACTTTAGTACCATATTGTTATTATACTTAACAATAATGTGTGCCAACCCTAAATTATCTGTAATATCCAAACCTATTATTTTAAAATATCGATTAAAAATTCGAGTAATATCATTAAAACATTGCAAAATTTTATTACAACTACATTTTTTCAGCTTTCCTTTTTTATTCAATAACTGCATTTCCAAAGAAATAATGTTAGTATAAAACATGCTAAAGATAAACAGACACTTACAATACTTTTTGGTTTTTACACAAATCCAAAATGTCTGACTCAATTTCCAAAACAATCAATTACAGACATTTAGATTTATTTTTATATTTTCGCTTATTACATTTAATATTTCCATTACAATAGGAAGGTTATCTTCCGGGAAGACAATTCCATGAACATTTTAGCCAAATTAATCAACATCAAAAACTTCAAAATTTACTTCAACTATTACTATATCAATTTCATTTCTTTGATTAATGATCCGGCTACACGCTCCAACAAGCAAGCATATAAGGTATATCGCGCAAACAGTTATACTATGTTGTGGAATCCACATGTTGTTTGCACAAACTGTGCAAGCAAGTCGCTCCGTGTAACCGGGCCTTGAGACCTGGAAACTGATTGCAACGAATCTAAGTCATAGTTAACATTACCTTTCACAATTCTTCGGTAGACGCTATAGGCGCTTTAAGGAGAGGAGTTCTGGGACTTTTAGAGCCATCAGTATTTCTGGTAGGAGCTTGGAAGTCTTCGTTAGACAGCGAAGCAGGTAACGGTGCTATCTTCAATTGATGTCCATTCAACTTTATCTCAGTAATGGAATGTGATCTGCCGTGGTTGACATTAGGTTTCTCTTTGTTTGAAGTTGTCATGGGGTCGTGTGTCGGAGTCTTGGCTAAGGATTGGGTCACTCTCGTCCTGTTCGATTGTTCTCTTAGTGCCATTTGGTAAGCTACTTCGAAGGCCTCGCCTAGTGTTAAGATGACTTCTGTCGCTTGATCCTGAAAAAGGAATAATTTCAACGTGAATATTTATTGGATTTAAGGAGGGAGTAAATATGCAATGATAATATCAACAGCTTTGCTCCAAATCTGATCGAAGTCACACTGATCGTGAGTTCTAAAGAACTGAATCCTTGACATGAAGAAAACGAGTGAAAATCAACAAACAACCGAACAGCTCACCATAGTAGCGACTCTGAAGACATGGCAGTAGTGGCTCTTGCTCGTGTGATCCTTGGTGATGTACGCGAAGTGTGTGAGGTCGTCAGCATCTTGACAAGCGCAGTGGATGTTGCGGATTTCGTGCTCGCAGACCAACTCCTAAGAGAGAAAGATGTCAATAAATAAAAGATTTAGGGAAGATGACGACTTACATAACATTACATAAAAGTCCTTAGTTATCCACCAGTCGAATAAACTTGTAAAAAAAAAAAAACAACACAAGAGTTGTGAAAAGAAATCTGAAACATCCTGTTAATTGAGAAGGCTACGGACTCTAATTAAAAGCATTTACAAATTGGTACTGTAGATACCTCAAAAATATACACTGAAACTATCGTTTACCGGCCGAAAACATATTTTTATACCCGTCGCAATTTAAAAAAGGCCGGAGTTTTTTTAACGAATGCTGTCCCAAACAATATTTTACTCATTTTTGACGTAAAAAAACAAGTCCAAATTCAATTTCAGCCGTGCTTCGCAAGCATAACATTGGAAAAATACTAATTATCCCACTTAACTAACCGTGAAGAGTTCTAACATAAAAATTCATTGTACAAAAAGGCGAAGAGAGAAAAAACAATCCTTTTTTTAAGAAACACAAAGAAGAGATTGGTCATCGGTCCGATCAAGTGTGAGGAATGAACCGTAATTAAAAATCAGGCAAGAATCAGGGTCTTCGTTGGTCCTTTGTTACCGACCCCGGGATGTTTGCCGTCTTACACTTGGATGATCTTCAAAGACCCCTAACAGTCTCCAAAGTTTGCCCGTCAAGGATTGAAACTACAAACTTGGGAACAACGTAGTTGAGAAAAAAGATACAAGATATGGTTTTTCTTTTTAACTTTTTCATCTCAGTGAATGTCAAAAGAAAATTTCGAACTAAATGGAAAGGTCATGTTGGCTATTGCCAGGAGTTATTCTTGCTTAAATAAATAATAATAAACATAAGAGTTTAATTATGGACTTAATAAAATCTTTTAAACTAGACACCGTAAATATTTCTAGTTTAGATAGAAAAGAAACTTAGTTCAAGATTGATAAATGTTGCTAAGCATGACAAACTTTGGCTAAGCATTATTCCCGTTAATGTCACACCCAAAATGCAAGATATAGAGATGAGCACATATCTAAGGAAAGCTCGTGGTAAGTAACGTCTATCAATCTTAGTCTGAAACTAAATTGTGAGCAGCTGGTTCCTGTTTCAAACCAAAACTCAAAAGCATTTATTTCAATTAAACCATTTACAGACACTTTTGAACTGCCAAGGAGTCGGTCAGTTAATCAGAAAGTTGGAGAAGTTGCCTGTTCCAAAACAGGCAAGAAACTCCAAGGATTCTCTTTTAAATCAAGATATTATAAAATCCTAGGTACATTGTTCTTGTTGTTTTTATATATGAGAACAATATTTAAAAAAATAAATTAAAACATTAAGATTACTTACCCTGGTGATAGTGTTTAGGAACTTGACCCCTCTATAGCTGATGGAGAGGATGATGTCAGGAGAGTCCCTCGGTTCTTTGGTACACTTCTTCAGCTTTTGTATCGATTTCTTCGTCGACTCCGTGCCTCGGAGCTCTTTGACCACCGTTGATCCTAGGTACTGGATAAAAAGATTGGAATGAACTCACAATTTTTTGGTATTTACCTATTAAAAATATGGATGAGAATATGGAAGGTATCAATTGTATTGTAGATTAATTGGAACGATGGCGCATTGGCAAAAAAGTAGTAATGTTAGACATTGAGTTAAAATCTTTACACAATTTATGATCCCTTACAAACATGAAGTTTCTAAACATGAAAATTCTAAAATACTTACATTAGCTACATAAGTAACAGCCCCAGTAACCAACACAAACGGTTGATGCTTCCACTGAGTCTTCAGCGCCCCTGGTACTCCAACCAGCAATTCCGAAGGTGCCCTGATCTCCAGGTCCGAGGGTCTCGGTGGTTGAGGAGCAGGCCTGTTCTTTTTGCTGCGCTTAAGGGTCTCTCCACCAGGGGGCGCCAGGGTAGGAACCACGGGAGGTGGGACCGGTTTGAGGTTTTCTGAAGGTGGTAACTTCTCTTTGATTTCTTCTTTCAGCTGCTTTATGTTGCTCTTCTAGAAGGAATTAGTTGTTATTAATAATTGTAAGGTCTAGGATTTGTTATTATAATGACTGAGACAAATCTTTTACTATTTATAAGCTTATATACATCAAAATGTTAAAAATTCGATTAAAATAAAAAAAATATATATTTTCTCTTTTTATTTTTCGCACAGGTTCTTCTAAAAAAAAAAAACGGCGCTAAAAATACAGACACGAACCTTCCCTCAACAACTCTAATTAAATAAAAAAAATGGCAACAAAGCACAATACACAACAAAACGTAAAGTGACACTCATGCACAGATTCACACTTCAGAGGTGCAAAACAAAACGCTACGGGGAAAATTAAAAACATCGCCAGTAGGCGTAAAATTTTAATGAAGGCAATGAAAGGTACACAAGTAAATAATTGAATCATCTGATTTCATGGTGTCATTGGTGAAAAACTATGGGCGGAAATGAAAGGGTTGTTCCGTTAGAATAAGCTTGAATAGAACGGCATAATATGGACCTGTGGTTACTATAGTACAGTGTTTTTACCTCATGAAGCGACGCGTGTTTTACTTGTGATAACCAAATGTACAAACAGCGCGTTTCTACACTTGGTAACCACAAGTAAAGCGCGCGTCGCTTCGTGAGATAAAAATGCTATGCCAAGGACGTAAGCACTGCGGCACATTGAGTTTTAGAAAAAAGTTCGATTTTGTAGTGTGGTATCTTTCTCTCATACTTGTGTAACAGTCTCTTTCTAATCCACGATTTTTCTTACGCCCGGGTTTCGGTACTAAGTTTAATATAAATTTTTGAAGTCACTGAAGACCGATTTTCTGAGAAGTTGCAAGATAAAAATAAGTTTATGTTAATATTTGGTCTAATTTGAGAGTAGTAAAATATAACTATTCTATTAGAGAAACTTGCGGACCACCAGTGGATTTGCTCGCATACCTAGTTTATATAACATCTCGGGAATTACTTCAAAAATAGTTTTGGTTCGAAGTTGGGTGTTAAAAGTTAAAACGTTATTCATTTGTTTGCAGAAGTATTGCATACAAGGTGGCAGACACATCGCAGGTACGCAGGTAGGTTCAAAATCCTGTACTGAATTCATGGTATACAAAGGCTTCATAAATAGTAAATAATTGTAGGAAAAATTATCGAAAGAGGACTGGCGATTTTAATGGCATCATCATACATACAGGCAGAACATGCTACTGTCATTTTTATATTAATCCTATCAGATTATCCTTATCAGTCATTATTATAAGACCAAGCGGGCCGAATCGAATCATATTTATAGGTAAGCAAGATTAGATATGGACAAAATGACTGCTGTTTTTATTTTAACATTGAGAAACAAGAGTTTTTCCAAGTTAATTGACCGGAAAAGTGGGTGAGTAGTGTCTGGAGGTTATCTGGGTGGCAAAAGTAAGTGTCGTGTAATTATACAAAAATAATATTCAATATTCTATTTATATTTTTTTCTATTTTTTTTTTTTATTTTTATTTTTTTATTTTGAATATTGCTTGCAATATTCAAATTGAATTAGTAGCTATTCAACAAAAATATGTAGCTACAAGAATAAGTGATTGTTAAAAACTTTAGAGATTGCAAAAAAAACATCATGACAATCAAGAACATATAACAACATAATCAGCCTTTAATGTTCCCATTGCTGGGACACAGGCTTCCTCTCGGTAAGAGGGAGTGGGCCGTAATCCACCACGCGGGCCCAATGCGGGTGGGTAGATGTCACATGTCTTTGAATTTTTTGGTAAGACATGCCGGTTTCCTCACGATGTTTTCTTTCACCGTTTTGTGAGCAGTGGCGATGAAATAATTTACATAAAGTAAATAGCCTGTCTGGGTTCGAACTTACAACCTACAACTCGTAAAGTCGTAAGTCGCGGCGTTACCACTGGGCCACAAGACATGAAAGAAATAAAAACTCTTCCAAGTTTTTTCGACTGCTGAAAAGATTTCACATTTTATTTTCCTCAGCTAACCCGAACCGAACCTGCCCAAGCAATTGAAGTTTATCCAAATCAGAAAAATGTTTAGTACTCCTGTTGATCGGTCAATAATTGGCGCCTCAAAAAACCGCTAGTACCTAATTCAAAACTATGTAATAAATAATTATTTCTCATTTATAAAAAATCCATCCTAAAAAACATTTTCCAACCCAACCATAATTATAGTTAGAGCACGCGTGTTGCGCTTACTCCCTCCGAGTGGGGCACTCCCAGTCGATGCAAGCTGAATAGACGACGAATTGAGCACTAATTACCTACACAGGGTTGGCGACGTGTGAAATTAAAAAAAAAGGCAGCAATATGTGAAGGTAGGTACATGTAGGCTGAATTAGCGTCGCTTGTGGATGAATGGGATGCTGTGCATGTATGGTCAGATGAGTGGATGTGAAATTAGTAAGGTAAGTATTTTTTTTATGTGCGGTTTTTAATGGGATTTAAAAATGTTGCGTTGAGTCTAGCAATATTGGTAGGATAAAAAAAATATGATGGTGATACCTACTCAAAATTATACATGGTTACTTTTAAAAGAAATAATGAGAAAAGGAGAAAAGTTACTGGTCAGTTATGCACTCTATAAATGTATAAGAATAATAAAAAAAGGATTGTGTGGTTTTGTGAAACCACGGTAAAAGTGAAACTTTTTTTCATATTATACACATTTAACTAAAGATTTCACTTTATCCCTACTCCGCGGCCGACCGTCACGCGACATGCAACACACAGACGAAAAAGTTTGAGACGATGTAATAAAAGTTTCACTTTAATAAAAATGTATACTGTAAATGTATGTTTACAAAGATACCTACACAAAATTATACACCGTTACCTTTGTGATAAGACATAAGGTGAAACTATGAAAAAATATAAAGATTTAATTAATCACTAGTTGAGCTCAATTATTTGGGTAAAATTATTTTCGTCTCTTTTAATTTAGGTCTTCCTCTCCGAAATTAAATAACAAAAGTTACCCTGTATAATAAAAATCTAAATATACAAAACAAAACCTTTTCTTTTCTTGATTCTTAAACAGGTTACTTTCTTAAAACGTACCAAAAAACCTATCAACGGCTCTAAATAACCATGTTTGACATTAAAATTCTACGCAAAACGTGCACGAATCCTAAACTAGCTGAGAAGCTAATATTATGCGACTTTAGTACCCATGTGCCAAATACTTATGTTAAATAGTCTAGCACTAGTCTATGTGCCTAGATTAGATGGTCTTTGGTTTAAATTTTGATATTATTTAACATTTTTGTTATTGTTGTCATGGTTATTTTTTATTGTTGGTTGGTAAGGGTCGACTGTTTCTACTATTCTCTGGATCCCTGGAGAATTAGGAATCATACTTTGTAGATGAACAGCAGCATCTAACTTCTTTGTAGTTACAGAATTAATACGCTTGGAAACAGTTATTGTAAGAATTGGTTCAAATAATGACGATACACTTTTAATTGTAAATCATAACCAAAGTATTACTAACTTTATAATATTGTATAATCACTAGCTGACCCCGCAAACGTCGTTTTGCAAAAAAAAAAAGGGGTATGAAAAATAGATGTTGGCCGATTCTCAGACCTACCCGATATGCACACAAAATTTCATACAAATCGGTCCAGCCGTTTCGGAGGAGTTTAACCACAAACACCGCGACACGAGAATTTTATATATTAGATATGAGTAGAGAAGGCTACACAAACAACGCTTATGTAAGTACGCACTGCTTACATACCAGAGGAGGAAGACTATTATTATTACGGTAATGGTTTCTGAGTTTTGGTACCTATCCACCAAACAAATTAGTTTGTATCCCAAGCTACCAATTCACATATTATCCAAAATCCATCCATTTAATTCCAAAAATACAACAAATTCGACAAACCTCTCAAGACTTAACGCCAACACATTATTCAAAACTCATCTCGCCACCTCATCACGCGTTACTTACATGTGACGAGATTAAAGCTGCTAATCCTTGTGAAATTGCTCATCTGACTGCTAATTATAATCACGCACGTGCTACAGGGGGGTAGCCAGGCAACGCCCTCACAGGTGTCATGGTAAAGTAAGGAGGAATGTTCAAATTAATTTGAATTTTATTGATAGTGACGCGTTTGAATGCAATCGGGGATAACGACTGTTGAATTTGATTTTGTATTGTGTCAATTAAATCAGTATCTTTCCTAAAAAAACTACTGAGGATGCAGCTCGAATTTAGAGAGTTAAAGAAATGTAGGTGTGATATTAAATATAAGGCAGCATCATTAGCTTGTCTTAGGGACCGTCTACAAGAGCGAGAGAATCGCAGCGATATTATTGTCGCGCCATCAAAGTCAATAGAACCTCTATGAATCAATCTCCGACGACAATTTGATGGCACCGTATGACTATCGCCGCGATTTTCTCGCCCGTGGAGACGGCCCCTTATTTTATTTGCCCTAAATCGCTTGTATTAGCTTTTTTTTGCCATAAAGTTTCGCCTACATTCAGAAATTTTAAACCCTCAAATAAGTATGACCGTCTTGAACAAGCTTGTTAGTTACCTATAGCTCGTGCCTTCTCTGTATGAGAAGTGGAACTTGCCCTGCAGTAGGACAGTAATAGTCTAGTATTATATTTTTATATTATATTATAACCGGAAAAAAGAGCATTCAAAAGTTCTCAAAATGATTGCTGACAGAGTGGACTGTCCATATGTGGTTCACTGCTGTCAGTTACATTTGTTACCGTATCGTGTTTTATACTAACACTTAGTTTTGAAGGACTATGTTAATAACCCTATAAGATTGTTCACTCGAAATAAAGATTTTAGAATTTGAATTGCAGGAAAATAACTTAATTTCCTCGATTTTCTATCTATTTTTCATAATTATTAACAACAAAGAAAACATATCACAATCCTTGTTTTGCATAACAATATGTTACTAGTGCAGAGAATGGATCAGTGTGTCCGCCACTTGAAATTAAACTACGGTGCTAAAGAGCTTTATAAGTTTCCGCACTTAACATAAAACAATTATTCAGATGCTTTACTATGTTATCCAATAAAAAACCCGATACGTCCAGAACCATGTGTTTTGGAGTTATTGGCATTTTTATCGGAAAGCAATAACACTGAGTATAAGCATGTGGGTTCCATAATATAATATTAAACCAGTTAAGGCAAAGGATATACTCGCGAAATAAATTGGCAATCACCGCACAATAAGTATGCACCTGCCTACCGTGTGTATTAAGGCTTATTCGATAACAATTTGGGGCATAAACGAGGTTTCCATTAATAACTTGCGTGCATTTTAATTTTTAGTGTTTGATTCTGTCTCAACTTCTGGGTTAATAATTAATTCTGGTTTTACAAATACTCATTCATCACTCTTACGATCATCTTGAACGACTAACGATCTCGATTTTACTACTAACGATCTCTTGTTATTTTTACTCATTTTCAAGATCATAGCTTATTCTGTTCTTATGTACAAAGCGATTAGCTTTTAAAAAACATGATAAAAGTTAAAATTAAGTATATAATCATTACTAGATAAAAAGCCCGATGAAGAGTTTTAGTACAATATTTTAATAATCCTATGTCGTACTATAGTCTAATTAGAGATACATCAGTAGATGCAGTATCACAGAACATATATCTCGCACCCTTTCGATTGCTATCAATCGCTTCAACGATTTCATTCAATCCGATATCATAGCAACGCCCTCTATCGCCTACAATTGTCACTTTGCTGCAAGGATATCCTTTTTACAAGCTTTTTGATTGAGCGAATTGCTCACTTCATTGCTCAGATTGAACCATCCTGGGGCATTCGTGTTTGATTTATTGGTATTAGTTGGTGTCTGTTTCTTAAGGACTGTATCGTGAAGTAACAAAGGGTCTTATCTGTGATTGGGTGAATTGGTTTTGGACGTTGGTTGTTTGTACAGGCTCCTGTCAATTGGCATACATTCTTTGAAATTCATATCAATCAACTTTGGAATGAAGCTCCGTTATAAAATTGATTATCAAGATTTGTTTTTATATTAAAAGCAGCACTAAATTGTACATAAATTATAAACAAATCAACAAGCTCCAATAACAAATTAACTTTCAATCTAATAAAACAATAACTCTACAGCTTTAATTCTACCACCTGGCATTTTTACTTTCATCACATCCCATTCATCAAAAACAGCTCACTTTCTCCACACCCCGGACACTCCGTACAACGCGCGCAAAATAATTACCTACTACTACTACATAGCCAAATGACGTTGGTACACGTGCAAATGTGTGCGTAAACTCTAGTAGGGTTGGTTGTCGTGCGGAGCGTAAAAAAAATGGCGGGAACGACGACGACGCGACTAGAAAGAATAAGTGACCTTGTACGAGTGGCGTTTGATTGTTTATCTAATTAGTCGGGTTCGTAATGAAATAAAAATAATATTATAATAGTTAAGTAATAAATGTAAAACTTTTTAAAAATAACTTTAATTTCGGAAGTCGGTGTCTTTGGATCTGTATCTTAGTTTATTGCCACCGACTACGAAATTAAAGTTATTTTTCACTTTGTACTTAGTGTTTTTTTGGAAGTCGGTTTTTTTTTGCTAAAAAGTTTTTATTTCTCGCTTTTTAGTGGGTCTGTTTATAAAGTATCTAAGTTACAATAGTCTAATGTCAACTTGCTCATCGCCTTTTACAAAATATTGCTTTTCCCGATGCAGGGACGTTAATTGTTGAGGAGTTCTCTTGGTACTCCATCATCAGCTCCATTTCACCATTCGCATTGTGACGAGCATAAATTGTGCTTAGCAAACATATTAAAGTAATCGAATCGCAACCTGTGAAATACTTATTATTGAGTAGTCCCGGTGGCCATCTGTGGTCTTCATCATCAGTTCCACTTCACTAAATGTTGCTATCCCAGAGCAAATACCCATGCAAATAAGGTACTTAGCTAAATATTGCTTACACTAAAATATTTTTGTTTAAATGACCTACTTAACTATAAATAATCGGTTATTATATCGCATGGTATTAAAATGCGATATCTTACAAACATTTATGTGAATACAAATTCGGAAAAGCATCACAATATCGAACCATCGTGATTAAAACTCAGATAAAACTTTTAAATCGCAAAATTGAGTGTTCGTGTCAGCAGTACAGTGCTGCGGTTCTTTGTGAGCGCCCCGAGCTAATGAACCGCCGATAGTGTCGCGGGTGTGCGGGGTGAGGTGCGGTATCTGATGTCAGCGCGGGGTAGGGAGTGGCCATTCTGTACGAAGTACTATTAGGTATTCTGTGCTTTCTCGCTACATAATTAAAATATATCACGCCCAAGCCGTTGCCCTCATTTCGTCTTTCAAGTCAATCTATCAATCCACTTAGAATTCGTCAACTGCCCGTCCCCAAAATCTGTTACGTGATATTTTTACAACACTTTATAGCACATCTTTACTACCTATATCTGTGTGGTAATCGCTTTCTCTTTTTGATCAACCATAGTGTATGGGAAACCATGCATTAGTATGCATGGTGTTGACACCGACATTCGTGACACCCATGAGCATTTATTAACTATACTTACATTATCATTTTTGATATCGTTTAATATGTCTGCTGCATTCGATTGCGCTCTAATTCGGCTAATTCATCGGGGTAAGAATATTAGAACGGATTCCACGGCCTTAATGATTGTTAATTAATACGTTTTTGGACAAATAGATTGCTTGCGGTATCTGTATGCACTGTGTGTGCGCTATCGAGGCGTCGATACCCATCGTCGCGACGACGGGTTTCCGCAAGGTAATTGTCAACGGTCACGACGTGATTCTATTGTTAAACGAAATCTGATTTTGATAGAAAAAGTAATATTATTAAATTTATAAAGTTGGTGGGTATGAAGTTAATAATAATGTACTTACGACGTTATTAAAACAATGTGAGAAAAATGACAGCACTTCATTCCTTTATACAAGACATCAAAGAGATGCTTTCTCAGAAATCAAAGAGTAATTGCTTTATTAGCATGAAATAATCCGTAAAGTAGTAATTATGTTAATATCATCATCTTATTGTTCATTGTAACCTTCCATGGGGTGGATTTTTTTGCAAGGAATATTCCTGTTGATATAATTGTCACATGCATTATTACTCGAAACAGCTGTTTGAATGGTCACCTATTTAAAATGCACAGTGTTATGTTATAGACAAACTTTTCGATTACAATAGGTCTACCTTAAGATGGAAATTCAACAGTGTTACAAAAGAAATATAACTTACCAAAGTATTGAGATCAGCATTAATATCTTCCATATGATTAGCAGGTCCATTGTGCTGTCCAGATACCGAAGCCAGGATCCTTTTCCTATGTCCAGCCTTCTGAATCTCCAGTACAGCAGTCAGTTCTACTTCCCAAATTCTTCTCACTCTATCCATATCTACATACAAATGTTTCCTAAAAGTATCGCTATATATCTCTAAGTTTATATGTCTTAGCCATTCTTCTACAGATTCGTTTTGGCTTTTACTTATATTGTTATTGTTATGATTATTGCTTATTTCAGTTATTTTAAGAGGTAATTGTTTAGCTGATTCTAGTATTTTTTGTCTATCATTTTCTTCTATACCCATCTCTCGGAGGTCGTTTTCGTCTATGATACCGTTCTGGAACAAATGATTATTGTTAGTTGTTGAAAATGGGTGTTAGTAGTTTTTGGATTCAGCGTTTCATTATTACAACTAATGAATAACGAAGCAAATACAAACATTGCTTTTATTTCCGAATATATAAAGTATTCAGTATTCATTTCAGGTATATTTTTTACATGATTAGCATTTTTTTTAATGTTAAATGGTGACTGTTTTTTAAACTAATTGACCATCTGATAACAAGTCTGCTGCTTAATATTGAACTATATTATAAAAAAACAAGAGAAAGTATACTTACAACAAAATCAATATCATCAAATCCGCTTTCTAAGAATAAGGTCTCATAGTCATGCAGTCCCATGCCAGACAGCCACAGTCCAAGATTGGAGGCCACAGACGGACTCAAACTAGACTCTGAACAGCTCAACCCAAGCCGGGAAGTGAACTCCTGCTCAAGTTCTGACACGAAGACTGACTCCCTCACGAGCTTGCTTCCAAAAGACGCCATTATTTCTGAGATCTTAGCCCATTCCTCCTGTTGGAAAAATGGAAACTGTAAATAATAGATTGGCTTTTATAATTTTATAGGAATTACAACATATTTATAAGTACCTAAATCTGGTTAGAATAGAAACAGAACCGGCCGAGCTGGATAGGCCAGATGATGATAATATAAATACAGAATTAATTGTATTATTTGCAAGGTAAATAACATTTGAATAGATCGACAATCCAGTGAGTTAAGAACAAGAAAATTAATTTGAATAGCGAGTACGCTTCGCATAATAAAATAATGAGCTTCTGATGGATGTTCAACGAGTTCGCGATGATACAATCCATGTTTTTGCTTCAATTCCCAGGTTAGTTTAATATGGAAATAATTATATTTTTTGTTATATCTACCGTGTGAATTGGTAGACAAAGGTGTTCTACTACTAACATCATTCCGGTTTCTATACAGTCATGTTATTCATATGCTTACCTAGCCTATGTATAGCACTTATAGCATCCGATAATTAATTAAAAGCATTTGATTGCTTAGTGTGAAGTTTAAATTAGGCAATAATAATACATAGATATAGCTGGTGTGAAGATTTGGACTCGTTCCCGACCGATTGACCGGAGAAGGCACAATATTAAGAAAACTAGGTAAGTATGGGGTAGATTTTTGCCCAGCAGTGGATAACATAGGTTAACTACGACCAGAATCAATTCTATTTTTTTATTGTAATTTTTGACGTTCAAAAGTGCCTTTTATGTGCCTATTTGAAATAAATGATTTGACTTTGACTTTAACTAAAAATAGATATTAATTCGATAAAATTTGTCCCAAGCTCATTGTTTGAGAGCCCAACTTCATCCAGAGCATTCAAGCTAGATACTTCCATAACTAGAGCAAATTTTTTATTTGATTTAAGGTGTACAGTTCAGTAGGCCAATTCTGCTAATTTAAAACGTTCAAAATCTAGTCGCAGTCTCATCTCGGCGACAAAGAAATGTCAAAAACTTGTCAAAATGTAGGGAAATTTGAAGTATTTTTGACAGATTGAGACTGAGATCAGACTGCGAACGTTCTTAAAAATTACGAGAATTGCCCCTCAGGTATATCACATAAGTATGAATAAGTGTAATATTTCAAAAGTTATTATTATGAAATGTCTTAGTGCCGAAAGCACCTGCCATCAAACAGAGGACCTTTTAAAACATAAGAACCAGATCAAACTGAAATTACAGCTTCATTTTATCAACAAACATTATCATGAGAAGCATCGCGACTTGCTTTCACGCGACATTTAAACATCTGCTCTGTTTGTGCCACCTGCCTACCTGAACAGGACATGAGTATAATATACGACAGAGACCTAAGTTCACGCAATCTCGCTGGCACGGTTATATACAATGAGAAGACAACGATAATAAATGAAAAAACTGACAATACTAATGTATAAAAGTATTCTGGCACTATTAAATAAATCGAAATTAAAAAAGTGTTTTTTTTTTCAAACAAACAAAATAGACCGACCAACTATAGATAGTTGGGCCGATTATAGGTTTTGCCAATCATTGACTAGCTATAGTGACTAAACTATTGGATATTTTTTTATTCAGGTTTCGTATGCAGACTGGGAATGGCATTAGATTTAGATGATACGCAGTTTAATTTATTGTTATATTGTCGTCTGCGCCTTTTATGCGTGACGTTGAAAAAATTATCCTGTATCACCAAAGTAATCGTATGATATGTAAAAGTACATCTAGTTCATTCCATTCCAGTCCATTCCACTCGATTTATATTATAAATCGCTATAGAAAAGCAACAAAGTCTAACCTTATCAAAATAAAAATATAGGTAATTGTTTTTTTTTTTTTGCAAAATGTAACGTTTAAGTTCGTAGCTGTCAAACTAAGTTCAGTTCCATCACGTTAAGTAAGAATTATAAATAATGCGCTGATAAAAATCATACTGTTGATGCACGACCCAATTCTGAGCCAACCCTACTATCCTATTCTTATTTTGGTCGCATATGTGTCACTGAGAAGTTACAGACACATACTATGCGCCATGTAGTAGTTTATCACTCGGCTCGCTGGTAATAAGTTCGGACTCCATTGGCTATCTACTCTTGTGCCTACACGACATTATGTTATCGGGTTCAGCACGTAATGTGGCCACGTCTCGCCTCGATATGTGGGTATCGCCCGCATACATGTGACACTTTTTTGTGAACAGTTTTTGTTAAATTTTTTGTAGAAGAATAATGTACTGGGGTGACTTTAAAAGATATCAATGTGACTTGAGAATATTATTATCGAATTATGATAATAAGCTTAGCTGCTTTTAATGAAGATATATTATATATTAAATTAGGAGGCAAATAATTTTAATTAAGTAGTAATTTCGTCATATAACGTTCCCGGAATCACTTTTGTTTACCTGGAAGTGGCATTACTGACAGTTGATTAGACTCATTTAGAGACTAATAGGTCAAAAGTAATCCAAGCGACAAGGTCTCCAAAATCTAATCTAATATATAAAATTTTCGTGTCACAATGTTAGTTACCATACCTACTCCTCCGAAACGGCTTGACCGATTTTTATGAAATTTTATATGCATATTCAGTAAGTCTTAGAATCGGCCAAAATCTATTTTTTTTTTTGCAAAACGACGTTAGCGGGGTCAGCTAGTTAGAAGAATAAAAATCACCTACTTTTTGTTTATTTATTCATGTATACACATGAAGTGTATGCATAAACATAATCAGCCTATAGTGTTCTCACTACTGGGACACAGGCCTCCTCTTGGTGGGAGGGAGTGGGCCCTAATCCACCACGCGGACCCGGTGCACACAAAATACTTAATAAAGAAAAATACATAAAGATAGAAGTCTTTTCTGCTGTCCAACGTAATTAGGTAAGTTATGCTCAAGTACATGGTATTCACACTTCCACTTCTCCCGAGACCTCTCGTCATGAATGCAAAAACAGCCACAAAACACCAGATGCTCGCTCAATATCTCCAACATATCATTTAATGGCTGATTTGCATTTAATGCGCATAATTCTGGAGTATTCTGCACAACAGCTGTCCATCTGACACTCTTGCAGTAACGTTCCATGTTCAGATGCAGCGCCCACCTGTCCTCATACGAGTACAGTGAACACCTGGACACCTGTGCGGCCCATGAGCGGTTTAATGGAGCATTGTCCTCAGACTGATACTTATTACTGATGTAAGTAGCTGATGCGGTATTGTTTGATGGTTGATGAGTTCATTTGCATTTGCACGCATGTACTTATGCATGTGGTTAGTTTGCGTGGGGTGCGAGGTATGCTGTTCTTTACCCATGGTTTTTGGAAGCCTAGTCAAGTTATTGTTCGGTAAACCTGCTGCCAAATATCATGTTAATAAGGCCATTTGTACCACAGTTATAGATAGACCTAGATAACGCAAATATCACGATCTGTATGAAAACCAAGCGTGCCATTTTTTTTTTGACTACCTACTATGACTTCACAAGCGCTCTTTCTCACTCACGCTCACCCAGCCAGCAGTACACAGGACTGAGCGCGAAAGTGGCGGCTTACGATTTTTGATCGTAAGTTGGTGCGATTTTTGGCACGCGAAGTAGTTGCTCTTGGGTTATCTAGGTGTATCCTATATCTGTGCTTTGTACACATACGTTTTTGTTGTCGTGAAAAACTACGGTTTATACGCCGCGTGTGAAGGCAGGGTCGTCAGTATTATATGGATCACTATGGAAGCTTGTTGACAGACACTTTTTTTCTACGGCGCAGTTTATACGCCGTACCGTAAAGAAATCGTGACATGTACAAAACGCCACCAAAGGAAAGGCCGTAAGTTTATTATCCTTTGCTTAATACATTGAAAAGTGTTTTATTAATATTACATGAGACGTGTGATGCTGTCGATTCAATGACCAAATAACGACAACCACAAGACGGCAAAACAACCAAAAAAATTTATTTCGAAACCCTAATAAGAATATCAGAAATAAAATGAAAATAAGTTTAATTTTTTCTATCGGCCTATTTATTACTATTACTATTACTATTACTATTTATTTTATTTTTATTACTCACAAGTTCAATTCATTCATTGGAAAAATAAAACACGTGTTAAAACAGAAAACAGTGAAAGAAAACTTAATTTTTCAAACGCTTATCGACAAGTTCTTTGAATTAACATGGAAAACATTTAGCGTTACATACACAAATGAGTATTTTAAATGCAAAACGCATATTTAAGTGTATTTTAATTTATGTAACTAAACGTTATCATCTGAATTAGCATTTCAATTGCCTGTTTTTACGAGTATGTCATGGTTAAAAGTTATCTTTTTCCATTTAGCTAACTAAGCGAAAACATAAATATACGTGCATAGCCTTGCAACGAAAGAAATACGAATTAATTAGTATGCCTATCAATTTGAATTTATGTCGAGTAACCTAATCTAATATTTAAAATTCTCGTGTCCATACTCCTCCGAAACGGCTTGACCGATTTTTATGAAATTTTATATGCATATGAGAATCGGCTACTGGCCCCGCTTCTGTTGTTCACAAACTAAATTAAATTTAAGTTCAGTGCATCTTTTTCTTTCTATTTAATTATGAAAAGGACAGAAGATAAATACTAGTTTAGTGCTATCAAATTAGATAGGTAATCCATAGACAAGTTTAGACGTGATTAAAAAATTGGCTACTAAAAATACGTCAATTTACGTCAGGCGCTGACTAATTTGACAGGACTAAACTAATATTTATCTTCTGTCCTTTTCTTAATGAAATAGAAAGAAAAAGATGCACTGAACTTAAATTTAATTTAGTTTGTGAACAACAGAAGCGGGGCTAGTAGCCGATTCTCATATGCATATAAAATTTCATAAAAATCGGTCAAGCCGTTTCGGAGGAGTATGGACACGAGAATTTTAAATATTAGATTAGGTTACTCGATTCTGCATTCGCGATTTTGCCAAAAATGTAAACAAATATATTATGAGTTTATGGAAAAATAATTAATTTAAATCCTACACAATAAAGTCCAGTTAGCGTAAACCGCTACAACTTCAAACATTTTTATTATTACTTTTCAATAGTGCTAGTCACTCTCACAATTTAATTGCCATTGAAATAAAGTTGATATTTGTTTAACATTAATTTGAAACACAAGACAGTTTGAATAGACTTTAGGTACTTATGTTATGAACTATACAGTGGCTGGTACAGACATCGAGCTACCCGAAACTGTCAAATTTTCCCAATCAATTTTGAAACTTACGCATAAGTTTCAAAATTGATTGGGAAAGCTACTACAATCTGTCAAATTTCTTTAATACTTTAAAGAAATTTGACAGATTATAGTAGCTTGATGTGCTGGCGTCTGTAAATCGACGCTCAACCTGTTACCATGGATTGAGTACTTACATGCTTTTGAACCCGACGAAAGGTTTCAACGCCGCGTAGGTATTTCACTTTTATTTAAAATAGCTGTTTCTTTTTTGATAACCGACTAAAAAATTCTACGATACGTCTAGAATCATGTGATGAATTCATGATTTCAGAGGGGCAATTCTCGTAATTTTAAGAACGTTCACAGTCTGATCTCAGTCTCAATCTGTCAAAAATACCTGTAATTTCCCTACATTTTGGCAAGTTTTTGACATTTGTTTGTCGCCGAGATGAGATTGCGATTAGATTTTGAACGTTTTAAATTACGAGAATTAGCCTTCAGTTTGCGTGTCGATGTGCCTGGCACCCCGTACTTGTCAAGTATGAAACAAGTTATTAGTCATTAGTAGTAGTTATCGTCCCAAATCAATACCTATCGTGATCTCCAACACGATACAATAACGAAAACCCTTCAAAGTTTGGGCTCCTACGGAGAGATATTAGGGAAAGGGCAATGACCGCTACTGCTATGCTAAACCCCGACACTATAATTCAAGTCAACCGTCTTTCAAATCCAACTCCATCGGTTAGCTAACCAACCGTCTGAACCCATGAACCATGACAGACAAGCATACAATTTGGCACAACAATAGCTTTGGAACACGGTGACGCATCTAACAAAGGCAGGAAGTTAGGGAATTATCTTTTGACGGTAAACACCTGTGGTTTAGCGCACCCCATGTTATTATGCAGCATTTGGTTTTTCGGTTAGTACCGACAATTTTCAGAAACCGTTGAATGATGATGAGTAAGTACTTGATTTTAATAACGAATGTTTACTACATCGTTGGGTCGCAAGCGCTACTGCAGAGCATGATGTCCTGAGTTCGATTCCTAGGTCGAGAATATAGGGTTAGTGGGTTTTTCCGCTATAGATTTTTCAGTAGCAGCCTGGAGTTTGGATTTGTACCCGTTTGATGGTAATAGGCTCGCCCCCTATTTTAAGGGACTTGAACATACCTACCTATGTAATTGACGAAATGTAGTTGCATTATAGTACACCTCTGTCTAACCCTTCCCGGAAACAGGCGTGATGTTATTTAATTCCTCGACCACGTAATTGCTTTATCAATTTTAACTGAAACTTCTAGTAAATCAGTAAATTGAAACTTCAGTAAGGTTGAATTTTGACGTTTTATGACGTGCAAGTAACCTTACGGTGCTAAATAACACTAATGTTTTCTCATTGTTTGTCTTATTTCCTTTTATTATATTCGTGTATTTGTATGTAATTAGGTATATATTAAATTTATAGTTTAAATTGATTACGCGTATCGTTATATTTAAAAATATTTATTCCTCTATTTTCATGATTGGTGTAATCATGAAAATTGAAGAATACATATTTTTACCACTGTTTTTCTCTGCATCATTCAAAGGTTGACTGGTAGAAAATGCCTTTGTACATTTATGTGCTTAAAGAAAGTATTAAATAAATGCTGAAGCCATTACTAACTCAACCGTACAAATAAAAAGGGTCGCTACCTCAACATCAAAGAATCTAGAATCATCATCACTTCATCATCAAATGACGTCGGAGTTCGAATAGAAATCTCATTGAAGATGAGTAACTATGAAGAATCGTGTATTATGAACCAGACGTGCTAAAATCACCATGCTTGGCAGACGAATTTACGTAAAAAATATAAAACGTATGGTGAAGCCATTTTGGATACACTGAAGACGATAGTTACCGTTTATTCAACGTTTAATAGACAATTAAAAACCACATAGCACCTTCTTAAACCACCACATTTGATTAATTATTGTTTACCTGCTCAGAATTTAAAACTACGGTTACCTAAAGCTCAACACAGCAGTTCCACATATGTATGTAATACACGTCGTGATTCCGAACTGACGTAATATTACTTGACCCGCGAAGATCTGACCTCAAAGTTAATTAATGCCATTTTAATTATTAACTACATAAAGTTACGACTTATAATTGAAAATAGTTGTTATTTGTAATAGCCATTTAATATATACAATGGCCAAATGCAGATACAGTCACAGAATATATTGGAAATAATTTCTAGAAATTATGCAATTTCTACGCAATTCCCTCATAAAATTTGTCGGGTGGAGAATACAAATTGTTTTAATTAAAGGTGAGCATCTTGAATACCGTTATTTTACATATGGTTACGCTCAAGCATTTTATATTTTTATTGTTATACTTCCTAGATAGTGCGGTGTATGAAAGATGACGACTAACGAGAAATGAAATGAGAGAAGTATGGAAGAAAAAGGCATGTTGCGTCGACCCCAAATATATTGGGATAAGGGCTGGAGAATGATGACGATGATGACTTTACAGACAGCCCTAAGAAGCCTTATTAAGGTCGGTAACAATAGAAAAAGAAATTGTGTCTCATTAGTAACAGTTGAACTCACACGACAAATGTAATGGTCTACCATCTAAGCATGAGTATGTTAATTTTGTGCTTGTATGACAACATAATCTACCTCGATTAAATCAACCAATGATCACCTTTCTCTATGCAAGACTTATTAAGAATAGACTGAACTATCTATCTACAAATAAAAGCGTATTCCTGTTTTTAAATGTACCTTTCCTATGATCTTACTCCCTTAAATACATCGGGGGTTTCTAAGGGGTAGTTTTGAGCACAAACGAAAGAGCTCTGAGCCTTTTCTCCGTGTCTTTCTCAACAACCTAAGTTTTCAATTGCACGTAATCACTACATCTTCTAGAATTAACTAATACTAATGCCCGTTTTCACTAACACTAAAAACGAAGAACACGACAACAGTGTTGCATTTGAAACTTTCAGGGCTGAGCCGAGCGTTGAAAATCCAACTGCTCGCATGCATTTTGGTGTCGCCTAGTGTTAGAAAAAACGGACATAACAATGTTAACTTAAGTTCTCAGTTTCTCACCTGCTCATCAAACGGACTAAGTATAGACAGCGACTTCTCCCCACTTTGAGTCGAGCTGGTGGTATTACTGCGTCTCCTAACTTCATCCTCCACTCCATTGATATTCCTCTCTGGCGCTTGTCCATTGCTGCTCAATATGGTCGGCGGTGGCAGCGGTGGCTCAGTCGGGGACGCGTCGTATACTGACTTTAGCTTTCTCAACGTTTTCGGTCGTTCCGCTGGCATCGGCCGCAGACCGATCCCGTCTAGCGTTGTTGTTGAGCCTTTGAAGAGGCCTGTGGACAAGGAAAAGAATTTGGTTTAGTATATTGATTTAGATATTGTATGATAACTATTGAAGGCAATCTGCAAATCCTTATGTTTAACAACCGATTGTACCGATCGTAAATTGTGTTTCCTTAATATCTGAGGACATAATCGTGACACTAATAGGTACTTGAGAAGCTTTCTTTAGAAGGAAGGTCTTGGAAAAAAAGAACAGTCGGTCTATTCTGTTTAAGTAAATCTCACCGTGAAAACTTAGGGTGAAATGTCAATAGTGTCAATTTCTAGCATCAGAGATGGACATGACAGCTCACTTCTCCTAAGTTTTCAAATTGATTTTTTTACAGAATAGACCAGAGGAACACGTTGCCTTGTTACCCTTTGATCTGGTACCTTAGGATAATTGTTATATCATTGAGAAAGGATAATTGTTAAATAATTGTCAAAAAAGGCCAAATGATTTACTGCTATCCATGACTACTTTATTTTCTTGTACAGTTTTGTAACCATATCAATTTGCACTCAAATATTATGAACAAGTACATCAGATACTAATTGCACAAGTTTCCTTGTGACCCACAACACTAAGATTTATGCGATCGAAGAGCAATACGTGTGTCTTTTCGTATGTCTGTCTGTGTGTATGTTTGTTAGTAATGCAACGCTTTATCAATTTTATTGTCCTCGGGTTGCGGGGACGCAGTTATTTGTAATGTATTGATAATAACTTGTCAGGAGACGAAAAGTGCCTGCGTACTTATATTGAATCGACAGAAACATGACGAAAATTAAAATAGAGATAACAATTTAGGTTATGTAATATGTATTGGGTTTGAATGCCGTTTTTTGAATTTTAATGGTTAGGTTACACCCAGAAGTAAAATATATATCTAATATAATAAAGTACCCTGTTGGTCACTGAATCTTTTTATCGTTTTCGTCATTTGGGTTCACAAGAAATGTTGCAGTATTTATTTCTAATGATAAATCCACCAAATAAACCCAAGCAGGAGTTCCATAGAACACAATTATAGCTAGGGTCTACTGAAGAATTTGGCAGGTCCCAGAGAAAAGAGTCATCCAGTATTCAATATCAAAATTTTAGCGCTAGTGAACCTTCCTTAACTACCGATCCTAACTAACTACCTAACCACCAAAGGTCAAAAAACTTTAAGCCCTTCCTCCGCCTTCAGTCATCATTTCCATCTATAATCTATCTACAAGGCAATTTATACTATGAATACTCAAACGGAGAGTAGTCTATCAATTGGCCGACCTTGCTGCTGCTAGCTAGACCAGTTGTTTTGATAACTGCCCGGGCCTTGGCACCGATAGAGGAACGACCGTGTTTTCACTTTTTATAATAACATGTACCTTTTTTTGTTTTGGTAGGGCTATGAATGATAGGGGCGTTAATGGTGTTATAGCTATACATACCAAAATATGCTTCAGATATTTTGGTTTAGATGTTAAAATAAAGTTTGCTGGTCAGATATTCTTGTATCCATGTCGAACCCTAAGTGAATAACACATTATCAATCGCGATCTGAATAATTTTGAAGGATATTGCTGATGCTCCATGCCTTCGAAAAATTTGTCTGCTCAACAAAGTATATAATGCAATGAATGTTTTTGAAATGTCAAAATGAATGCCATTCCTACTGTTAGGGCCTTATTACAGAACCGTATCTACTCAAGACTCAAGTATTAGGTACTTAAAACAAGTTTTATGTAAGTCTTGAGTTTTGAATGAGATTGTGTAATATGGCCCTTAGTGTTTTACGCAATTACCTTCAGATTAGTTTTATTTCCAAGCCAGACTAAAGCCAGACATAATTATATGCAGTTTTTTTTTCTCATGGAAAATATACGCAACCTTACCTATACCTACATCTTCTTGTTTACATAACAAAAGATGTTTCTCATTTTATGAATCGAAAGGGAAAGAGTATCTGACGTTCTTAACCCTAAATATAACTCGATAAATAAATAAGAAATACTTTCCCACCTTTTGTGTTCGACATGTCTAAATATCGCACACCTAGATTAAGAGTAGCACAACTCAAAATACCAGATGTACACAGGTGTCTTTGGAGCTAATGTAGTTTTCGACGCAGATTCCGATAATCGCATTAACTCGATTTTGGATTATTTTGAGTTGTGCGATATGTTGTAAAACAGAAAGGAAAATTAAATTAAGTAATTCAGAATTTCTTATGCTACGTCCTGTAAATTCAACAAGCAATATTCAACGGATGTGTAGTAGGTATCTCTTTTATTTAAAACCGAAAGCGCCAAGCAAAATTATATCTACCCATACAGGAAACGCAAGATATTTCAGTACCAACTGAAAACAAAGGCCGTCTAGTTTATATACTAATTGAACAATGTAAAATAATCCAGACACTCGATATTTACCTACGACGGGCGTGCGCGCATGCCATACAATTCAGGCCAATTTATTTCTGAGTGCGAACGCGTGAAAACGATTTTAAGCTCATTATTATAGAGCTTGCTTGCTTGAATGTTTGCTGTGATTTATTTTATAGCTGTTGAGGGCAAAGTATTTTAAGTTATATTGTTGAGGCATGTACTCGCATATTAAGAAGAATATACAGGGTCAATTTAAATTAGCTAGCGAAACTCCGGGGACGTGATAGGTATTGATGTGTCAACACGATAAAGGAAAAAACAAAATTGACGATTTTTTTTGTGGGGTCGCCGACCCCAGTTAATGTGGTCACTTTAAATATTAGTTATTTATATATATTATATCGATATCCATCACGTTGCAGAGTTTCGCTAGCTAATTTCATTTAACTCTGTATATATTTACAATTTCTACAAAGAGTTTATTAGGTACGAACAATTGAAAAATAAGATTTAAGAGCGCGTAATCAATTTGCGACGAAAACTTCATGTTTTCGAGTTTTTTCCAGAGCTATATCGGGATGATGTGAGCAGATAAATCAAAGAATATTACGGATTTAGGAAGTTTAAATCTTGATTTAGTGCACTACAGAGGAAAAATATAATTTTTAATGATAGTTCTCTAAAGAGAAGGCAATCCCTTCATAGCGTTTTACGAAAATAGACGTCAGAGTTATCTTTCAGGACTAATACAACCATTGTAATGTACTAAAATGTTTTATTTTATGCATTCGTCCAACAGAATATATAGTCTCAAAGTGCACTACATAGCCCAATTACGAAAATATGGCTATTAGATATCATAAAAACAATATTTAATAAATACAAAATCGGCTCACTTTAACAATTTTTTTTTACCAGTATTTAAGTAAAATCATAACAAATAAATTTATTTTATAAAAATAAAGGTATTGTTTAATATACAATTTTTTTTTCAGTCAGTTTTATGAACGCATTTATTTTACGCGATTATTTTAAAAACACTATAAATCCTCGCGCACAATCGTTTGCCGATCAGTGCGTGCCGGGTCCTCCCAGCGACAGGACGTATCACTTTCTCCCGCCGCCCGCAGCTCGCTCGCGTAAACATCGATAGCGTAGGCGACTCATAGCGCGACACACCAGTATTGATACTTTGGCAATTCATATTTTTATTATTTGGTAAGTAATTTTGAAAAACTTTATCTTGTAATAAGCTTCTATTCTTTAATTTTCAAATAAATTATTATTGTTTTTTCAGTCAAAAAAATGTTTGTCTGCGGTATGGACAGGAAATGAATTTCCATTGAAGACCACATAGATACCAAGAGACGACGTGTTTTGGGTGACAAAAATGGAACATAAGCTATTGGACTTTTATGACAAATGTATCTTGTCCGAGATGATTGACGCCAGGAAAAGTCTGTCAATGATCATCAGAGATGTGCGATATTAAAATAAAATAATCTAAACTTCGTTTCATTATTTTACAACTAATTATACGCACACATTATTATTTTTTATTTATTAAAGCCTGTGCAAGATGGTTGTAATCAAGCGTCCCATCCAAGGTGTCCTTGCGTGTTGCCATCCGTCTAGACGGCGGATGTAATCCAAATTTTGATTTGACCTTCAACGTCCTAGATACAATGTTTCTCAGGTATGATTTACAGAAATCCTCATTCTGACACAGTCATCAAATATAAGTTAACCAAAATTCACTAAAGTTCTCACAAAAACATTTTGACCTTTAAAATAATCAAAATGGCTGTAACACAAGACGTGCCCCTGGAGCAACCTGGAATTTTTTGAAAAAACCAACGAACGTGACGAGTCATTGACGTCTAGGTAAACCCATAAGTCAATGGGGGTTCGTTTTGAAGCACGGGGCATAGTACTGGTTAAGGTATATCGATAAAAAGGTATCGATAATATTGAAAAAATTACCTACTAAGACTGTTTTTTATTTCATTTGAATAGATTAAAACAAGTGCCAAAAAATTAGGAAAGCAATAAATAGTCTCTATGTTTACAAGTTATTTATTTATACAATTCTTTTTACATACATTAAATTATCGTTATTATAGTCTAGTGATCCAAGTGTCAGACTTCTGATCACGAGGACGTGGGTTCGATTCCCACGGGACAGAAATATTTATGTGATGAATATAAGTGTTTGTGTTGATCCAGGGGTATTATAATCGGCTCATATTGTGAAGAGGTTCCTGTCTCTGGAACCCTAATCACCGGTAGCTTGGACCCTGCTCCCGATACCGGTGGAATAACTATTTTTCTATTATTCCACAGAATCCAGAAGTTTATATTTCAAGTTCAAACCAAGTTAAGTATGTGTTATTTATTGGTGCCGATTCTCTTGTACACTGAAATAAACTATAAAAACTAAATATAAAATTCATTACTTTTGGCTATGAGAATATTAAAGCTATTCTGCAAAAAAATATCTTTAAATTTAAAAATAATTTGACACAACCAAATCAAATTTCACAATCGCGACTCCACGTGGTAAGTAGGTACTTATTTTCCCTACCCCGTATTTTTTTTTTTGAGCCGAATGCGCGCATTGGGTCATCCTCGACGTCTTTTCTATGGAATTTTTCAGTTTTGTATGGAAAATATGAAAAATTATTACCAAAGTGTTGAGTTTTAGGGGTTTACGGATTTCATTAAGGGGGTCAAAATTTTCATTATTGTTGCGATAGGACACACACACCGTTTTCGAGATATAAGCAAAAGAAAATAAAATAAAAAACAATACTGTTTTTGCATTTCAAGTCGAGGTGTTGGTGTGAATTTTAGTTCATGCCAACTAATTTTATTCCACACCTTTATAGTCGCGATTAAAAATAGATTCAGTTAGAAAATCTAAAATTTTAGGAGAAAAACGTCAAATTCAGAATAGCAAAATTATTATTTTACGTATATCTCAGTGCCATTTTAGTGCTGTCAAACTAAAATATAGTTAAGTTGTGTCACTTTAGTCTATTTCAGAATGGGAAATCGTCGTTTGTCAGGAATAAACTAATTTTTAGTGGTTTCTAGTCTAGTTTAGACGCATTTGTGACAAGCGAATCGGCACCATTATTTACCTTAATAAATATTATCGATAAAAAAATCGATAAGCAACATCACATCTCTGCGAGGCAGCAGAAAAGCTACTCCGCAATAGAGGGCGTTTATTACAAAATTAGCAAATCTTCTAGATCTATCTATGAACATTATTTAACTCTAATTACTGAGTAAATAATAAAGAAATCATAAAAAAAAACCGAAGTTAGGTCCAGGCTGTTTTACCATAACGAGATTTGCAATATTGGAATGCACATCTCGGCATATTTTCTTAGAAAATATTTTCTTTTGGTGGTCACGAATGCGACTTGACAATTGACATGCAGGCGTACCACACTAGACTGAGCGACTTTTGACCACTTGGTCATAACCTTCGGATTACGATTTTCTTCGCAATGTCCCGTCTATTGCTAAGTAAATAATTTAATGTCTTTGCTGAAACATGATTTCTTTTTACGTTTTCAATCCCGACATGTCTGCTATTTTTTAAAATTTCCAAAAACTGAATGTACAAGAAAAACTATAGTAATTAACGAACCTGCGTTGAGAAAGCAAAATTTTATATACTTAAACAATTTTGAACATGAAAATCAAATTCTTACAATAAAAGATAAAATTATCAAAACGATTCGTTCCTAGCTCCGTGCTCACGCACACTGACGGACCACTGTAGTGTGCGTCAATACTGCGCCGTTCTTGCAACTTTGTACCTACGCTAAATCGAATACGCGCTCTTAACCCCTGAATAATTAAACGATACGTAATCTTAACCGTTCTTAAAAGTATTGCTGTTGCTACGAAATACTTCAAAAATACAGGGACAGCATAATATTTAACAGTAACTTAAAAATGAGTTGCGTTTGAGCAGAGCCATAAGCAACGCAATAAAAACATGATAACATAAATGTGCATAAAATTTTATTATGATTAAAATCTAATGCTATAAGTTATGTCAATTATTTCGACAGGACCTAGAGGTCAAAGCTATTTTTATATAATAGGTACCTATGTATATTTATGCAACCACTAATAATTTATTAATAGATAAACCTATGGCATCAGTTGTTTGACATTGAAAAATATCTAATAAATAAACTATTCAGAATAAAATTTGCATAAAGTGAGCATTAAAGAATTGCTTTTGAGATAGACTTATGTGTATGGTACGTACGTTGCAATTTGTCAATATTTCAAAATATATCATCATCAATGGCATAGCTCACTGTTGAATCACAATTTGACTTGAATCACCAGTTCACTGTTCACTGTTTCTGCTTTCACCTCTAACAGCAGAGACTGGTTTGTTCTATTTCTGCTTTAACCATGTTTTGATCACCTCCTCCTTCCCGTATCTCAATTTATTTATGGTCGGCAACTCGGCACAGAACATCATTTTCTTCTATTAGGCACCGTCTCTTAAGTTTACTTTCTTCCTAGCCTTTTCTTCATTCACACAAGCCATTTTCTTAAACCGGCTATGACCTAAAGACTAAAAGATTTAAAAAAAACCTCTGAAAATTTACCAATGATCAGGTAGCATGTTTTACCTTTCCAACACCCACGACATGTGTTTGTGTGGTCCTCATAAAGCCAGGACCACACAATAGGAACCAATTATATCTCCCATTAGTTCGAGCTTTACTTAGGAATATGTCTACCCAACTAAAAGGTAGCAAATGAAAGTGACAAGCTTCAGACAATGGGCTCGAAAACAATGCCTATTGTGACCCTTTGAGGCATCGGTGTGAACCATGGAGTAGTAAGGAATGGAGGACTCATGTGTGAAAAAATGTCTGATTTGGCAACGCGGTCAGATTTTATCTTCTAGACTGGTGAGAAATTATCGCACTCATTAAAATAGATTGATCCATATCATTAAGTCATCATATACTGTCGAGGAATACCTGATAAACACTAAATCAGCAACTGGAATAGTTATGCTGGCAGACGATGCACTGGCCGAGGCGTGTCTGAGTAAAATTAGCCAAGAAAATGTGGAAGCTTTACGTGTACGTTTGTATGCAGTAAAAGTATCCTATAATTTCTAAGTTACAAAAAAGCCCTGCTATTGAAGAATTTATTTAACTCCCAGAAGAGCTTCGTACACTGAAAATTTTATGTAATATTCTGTTCTTGAATACCTAAACATTTAACTGTGACTAGATCCTAGAGAAAATATGTGTATATGCACTCCATTTCATTATACTCTGTGTTGTGAACTATTAGTTTGATGATCAGGAAGATTACATGGCGGTTATGTGATTAATATTTTTACATTTTCATGGGAATGGAGGAATATAACATGAGTATAAGCTACTTAGTATCCCACGCATATTATTATGTTGATGTAATTTATGTGAACTGTAAACGCGTACTTCGATATGTCGGAATATAAATATTGGTTGATGTCAAGTGTATTTCGTTCAACAACCTCGGCTAATTGTCTCATAAGTTTACAAAAAAAAAAAAAACAGTTGTTGAAAATTAACAAGAATACTCTAGAAGGAAAGAAATTGAAAAAACAGCGCTGCAAAGACATTGAAACAGGCTCATAGCGAATAGTCATTCCAAAAATGTTCATCACTAAAACCTATAATAGAATACTTACAACAAAACTAATGACAGATAAGAAGATGATGTCATATGATCAATCTTGTCAAATGCACTCGTGATCAATGCAATTGAATGTAAAAAAAGTATTAATGATTTTGTTTGACAAAACCTTCGTATGACACATTTTAAATCAAGCTGGTTTAACTTGTGTAAGGAAAAACATAAAATGTAAGATAAACAAAAGGAATTCAAGAAGTATGACATCATGAAAAGTTTTGTTTTTGAAAACCACTTAAATTCTATACTGTGCCTTGCAACTGGCAATATAAGATATTTTCTTGAAATTAACCATTTAATGCTAACTACTTGATCAAATATCCCGTCTAGATTTCTTTCTTTTGTAATCAGACTAACCTCAAAAACTGCTAGGCGATTTTTGATACTGTTTCCATTACAAAAATATCCACAATGGATAGTGATAATGTATGAACGTAACATTGCAGTTGGCAAAAAATAGTATTTCGCTATTATTTTAGATTTATATTATTATGATATCGTATTAGAAATCGCAGTGACTCAAGAGAAACAGTGCTGCACACACTAGGTATATCCTGGTTTGTAATGACTAATGCTATACAGTTAATAAGAAACATGTAGAAATTTTCAAAACGATTGGATATATAAGAAAAGTATTTGAAATAATCATTGGAACTCACAGTTTCCCATCAGAGTGGCAATCATTTAACATTCCATACAACCGTACCGTCGTCATCTCTTCATTTGTCAGATTTATTTTAAGAAACACCTTCAACTTATCACTAACTATTCTAATATCACTTTTGAACACACTTTCGGCACAAAAAGTCTCAACTTTATTAAAACTATTCACTATTTTAATTCCAACACTTGTAAATCCGAAGAAATTCGCGATTCTGATGATGCAGTAGTAACGACAGTACTGTCAGCCGGTGCCCGTCCAACTGTCGAAGCGACCAAGTGAAACAATATTGATAACAGACGACGTCACTTATAGTCTGCACTTTATTAATCTGAATCAATTTGTTCGAGGAGACAATTGGAGGACGATTTCGTAGGATATGGGGGGAGACCGGGAGACCACTGGGGACTGACTTACACATATTTCTGTCTCTATTCATCATAAAAATCGATGTGAGCAGGTATGACACACCATTAGCTGATTACATAGGTTTGCTTCTGGTTACGTGTTCTTGAATGGAAGCCGTGACTCGTCAAACGTAGTATGAACGCCCCCAGACTAGGTAAAGCTATGATCTCTTCAAGGTGGAGTTTCCGGGGATCAAATCTAGGCCTATATCTAGAAGTGGATTTTTATATAGGTATATCAATGAGATATGTGGAGATTTTTAATTGTGTCTGGGAACCTTATTCTGGGGGTTTTTTGTCATAACTTCTTCTCATTCTTTGTTTTTCCAGTAAAATACCTTGTACTTGTGGAAAGTTCTGGAAACGTATTTAGTTTGGATACGGAATTGTAGGCATTTGGAATTCCAGATAAAGAGGATGTTATCAGGATATTATTGGAAAAAGGGCGCTGTTTGGGTGACGGACGGGAAAGAACGTTATCTCTACAAGGAGTGTTTGTGCGAACTCTAGCTCATCATCGTTTGATAAGAAAGGAGTGCCGTGTCTGTAGTTTAGGAGATAAACTGGAAGACATGGTTCCTGGCTTTCATTCCTATTTGTTGAGTGTGTTTATCTTTAAGAATGCAAATATATATTTTCACACTAGGTTCAAGTTTATGCCCAAAATCATCATCATCTGCCTAGCCTTTTCCTAATTATGTTGGGGTTAGCTTCCAGTCCAACCGGATGCAGAATATCAGTATTTTACATAAAGTTACTGCCTATCTGACCTCCACAACCCAGTTACTAGGTAATACGAAACCCCGTGGTAAGACTGGTTGTCAGACTTTCGGGCTTCTGACGACCCATAACGACTACCAAAGATCCACGATTGACAGCCGGGATCAACGGCTTAACGTGCTTTCCGAGGCACGGAGGGGTCTTCACCCATCCACAGACCAACTGCGGCAAGCGTAGCTTAACCTGATCTGAAGTTTATGCCCAAAATGTCGATGACAAAAATGTAATCTTTTGTAGAATTTCAATATCTAAATGGTATGTTACATAATGGGATGGTATCAAATAGCTAAATGGTAAAAATTCTGTGATAATGTGATCTAAAAAAGGATCTGTTTTACCGGTTTTTCTAGTCCACAGAATAGTCCCAGATTACACAAGTAACTAAATACATGTCTATAAACATTAATCAGGTAGGTGGGTACTGTACGACGTCATAATAAGCTATACATTTCCAGTAGGTATAATCTGACTTTTCTTTGTCTGAAAAGCCTATACAATGTGAGGCCAGCTAAAACTGGAAATGTATAGCTTGATACGTCGTACTGTGTATCTACTACTGGAACATTTTATATTATTTTATGACCAGATCAACGTGACAGATAATATCAGAGACTTATCTCGATCTAATATCATCAAATATAATGATGATATCATAAATCATATTTATTACTACCACGCGATAATATTAGGTTTAGATCGTATCTTAAATAGAGGCGAAAGTTGTTATGTTAGGTTAGTATGGTCAATGACTTTTTAGTCTGTTTTATTTCGCAATCCCTTCAGGCACAATTTTAATGAAAATTATTCAATATGTGAGAAGTAGAAAAAGTAGAGGTTTATTCAATGAAGCTGTTTATATTATAGTTACATCATATAACAGTTTATCATAAATCAGTTGATTTGCACACAATCGGCTTCAATAATTATGTGGTTTATATGCGTGCCCGCCATATTAAATTTATTATCTGTAACCCACGTTCTAGATAGCAACACAACACGTGGTTAGATTGTTACAGGTCAAAAAATGCTTTCAAAGGTACGGAAAGTTTCTCTACAGTTCCATCCTCTGAAAAAATTTCTGTCGAATTCCATGTCTATCTTAGAATATGGGCTGATTTATCCAACGCCAGATAATGTTATCCGAGGAATAATTTTCAATTTTATTCGACAAATAAAAAACATATGTCGATTGAAAAATCAGCACTAAGTTATGTTTCATTGTCCGTATGTAAGTTACAAAACAATTTTTTAAACCTTTAAAACCAACACTGAAATGAAAGCCAACATAACATCGCCTATAGTCCTAGAAGTATGCACAAGTAAGTATTATTCGCAGTCATAGCTAGAGAAAACTCGACCTAATCCCTTATTTATTGATACAACAACGAAAACCACATTACTGACTAATTTATCGTTACAACTCTATCAACAGTATCCGTTCACATGTAACCCCTAAAATACAGGACGGTTACAAAGTCGAGCACATGTTTTAGATTAAGTTCGAGTTACTGAAGCCCGCCATGTGCCCATTGCCAAGGTTAGGTATATTTTGGGGGTAGGGTTGTCAGCGAAAAATATATATGTAACATGGTGTATAATTTTAAAATAAATATAATACGTTGGTCTCCTTTTCGGGTTACTCAATATGTATTAATATATTATTAAATATATAATTTACTTGGAAGGGACAAGGAAATAAATCTTTAATTGATTACTAAGTCAAAACATGGCTTCCTAGGATAAAGTAGTTAATCTTGTCATGTATTGATCTATCCAAACGATTTAACTTAATCTGATTAACAGAATACCGTCTCTAATCTGCACTAAAACATTTGGTGACTATGGCTTAGCGTTTCCCAGCTGCCTTATAAAATTTCATCAATGTATTCGTCAGGAAAAGTAAGTCAGGTTTAGAGTAGCCCTATGGAGGAAAGATAACATATTCTTAGAAAGGGATGCACAATGAATATGCCTTATCTTCACGCGTATTCTGTAGGGTAAGCAAACAAGCGGTTGTGTATAATTTTATCAAACAATTTTGTTTCTTGATTTTTAATAATAATTGGACCTCGCTCCTCTTTATGAATCCATGCAAGGGCTTTTCAGCTTCTATAATTGTAGCGTTTTAGCATGGCAATAGCGGTCATTGACCCACGTACATTTTCTAAGATTATTTATTTCATAAATTGAAATAAAGTCCGTTAACGGACCTGGATCATCACAGGGGGGAAGAGGAAGACCTCAACCCACATGGATGACAAAGGTCCAAAAAGACATGAGGGAGATGGGACTTACGGAAGATGATGCACAAGACCGAAATAAATGACGTCACATGATTGGGAAAGCCGACTCCGCGTAACGAGAAAAGGCGATACCAAAGAGGAAGAAGGACGTCCTGGACCATCTATTGTGATCTTCAACATGTTCCAATAACGAAAAACCATACACAGTTTATTAGGTTCCTACGGAGAGATGTTAGGGAAATGTCCGCTATAGTCATGCTAAAACAAGACAACTATTTTAATTATTTATCTATTCATAGGACAAGGTCTAATACTTTGTTTATTTCCCTTTGTACATATATGTGCCCATGTAAATGAATAAAACGAAAGAGATATCTGTTTCACTCGAGCTAAAAAAGTGTCGTAAATATACGAGAAATTGTTGAAAGGAAACACCATAATTTTTTAACAAAAAAAAAAGGTTGAAGATACAGTTCCTAAAACAACGAGTAACTTCATCCGTACGTCTTACAAGACGAAGCTTTTTTTAAAGGCAAATATAAAATTAATTCCATACGAACTGCTACTATAAAGCTGTAGAAATAAAGTTCATATTAACTTGGCTGGCTAGAGAAAATTAAGCTATCATTTTTGAATAGTGAAACTTGATAGTTTTCGTACTTTTTGTGTTTTAAAAACCTTGTCATATGTTTTAATTTTAGTTTATAATAGAGCTACTGTACCTACTCCTGTATTCAGTTCACAGACTACTTAGAGATACTACGTATCATACGACCCACTCCCATAGAGAAAAAATGGTTCGTAGAGATTGTCAAAAGTTGGAAGTTTGGAACATGACAGTTCGTTTTTTTTTTTGGGTGTTGCGTTATTGGCAAAGGCTCGCACAGACAGCCTCAATTACCCCGTTGGTACTGTATTCGGATCTCATGTTTTTTTGTTGTTATCAGAAAAAAACCAATAAGCTCTTAGATGAGCTCATCGGTAGGTATTACCGGGGAACTACTGAGAAATATGTAAATTAAACACAGCAAATACTTATACAAATTTTTATTTTTTAATTTAGGTTTATATTTAAGTAGCTTTGAGCCGATATTTCTCACTGATGAACCGTTTTTCAAAGTGTTTCTGGCTTATACATAGTTTTTAAGTTCTTGCTCAGAAGCCAATTTTTGAGTCTTATCTTATTACAAGGAAACGGGTGCATATTAACGTCCTTTCGTTTAGCACCACAATGTTCGATACAACACTTGTTGTACATTTTGCACTACCGATGCAAAATAGGTATTACAGTTTAAAATCACTAAGAGGATAATAGGTAAATACGGAAATTAATCAACACTGACTTCACTTGATCAACAACAAAACTGTAATGGCGGTAGCGAAAAAGTCGAAAACTTCTTCGACTACCGCCTTAATTTGACATTGACATTTTGTCTATAGTTTTGGCACCGGGTGTAAGAGGGGTGAAGAAGGATAGAAGGGGGGCGAGGACATCTGTAATGTTCTATTCTTCCAACCATAGAATATACGGTTGAAATTTTTTGTTCTAAGTTTGCATGCCGTGATTCAGTTCAGTATATGTAGACTCAAGGGGAATATCGACCTAAACACTAATACCCTTAAAATAAAAAACAAACGTTTGAAACAGCTTATCTGTGAAAAAATCGATAAATATTAAACAGAAAGTGGGTGGGTCGATTTTTTTGATGACCAGTGTATTAACATAATTAGGAAAAACTATTTTTTTTCTGCATATGATAATTTAGGGGTAGACACATGTATGATTAAGTATGTTGATTCTCTTTAGTCTGGGAGAAAAATAAAATAAATGAAAATCGGCAATCGTTTACAGGATGACATTTTGATATATTGAGATTTTCATGCTATAAATTTATATTCCGTTACACACTCGTCCAATATTTAGTTATATTATTTGCTCCTTAAAATTTATTAAAGCAAAGGCAGAAGCGTTCTAAAAACATAATAATGTAAATCTAATTATAATAATCATACATAGACAAGTCTAAACACATAATGTAATAAAATGATGTGGGATATCAATTTAAAACGATGACAGCCACAATATTACTAACACAATAGTGACTTTTAGTAAATATGTACAAAATCTTTATGCTGTTAGATTTACAACCTAAAGCTGATTAACGCTTCACTTTTTCTTCATTTTTGCCTTTCATTTGGCATCTTTCACTCGGAAGTGAAATGTCTGAACCAATTTAACGATGTTAAATTTGTGCACTCGGCATTTTTCACTTACCTACCGAATGATCGAAAAATGGAATGAAAGGAACAGATGAACGTTCATTCCTGTAGGTATAATTTTATCGGCGTCGTGTGAACGTAAAATGTAACAAAAATTAATATTTACTCGGGGAAAGCGTCTGATTATTGGCTTTAAGACTAGGAAACTGGACACGTGGTCGTTGGCTTTCATTCCATACTAAGTTGTTTTTTTTCTCACATTAATAAACACCAAAAACAGCAAAAAAAAACATAGGGGCAGGGAGTTGTAAAGATATACTTACATAAAACTTAGTAAAAAAAAAAATTACTTAGTACCTTTAACCAGGGAAAAATAGAGGATTACCGAAATGAACGACCACGTGACCACGTTTCCGCTTAATAACATGCCTAGACACAAATAAATACAGTCTATGTAAATAAAAAAATAGGCGAAACTCCCACGGAATGTTGACATTATAATCTGTTCTGTACACATTGAGTTCGTCATTGACATTAGACTGTGAACTTATTAGATAATTATATAGATGTAACTTTGACTGGTTTGAGTCAAAAATAGATCTAGGTATATAGTAATTAAATTAAATGGACATTAAAAAAAAGAAAAGTTTGCTTTGTGGTATTTTTCAAGATATATAGAGTCCAGTTACTTCCACTGGACTAGGGACTCAGACGAACAAACTGTCATTTTTCCACGAATTGTTACAAGAATCATTTTCAATTACATATAAGTTCAAAATCGTCATTTCATAAAAGGTAAACAAACACCATTTGAACGAAAAAAATGATAACATTTCGGGTAAATGCAATTCATAAAAAAATCGTATGACCCACTATTTCCTCGTAATAAATAGGTATATCTACCAACTAAAATGACGCTCCTGCAATGAAGTCACTTAGATAAGAAGATAAAGACTTATCTCAATCGATATTAGTTATAAATAGCGTCTGTAATATCACGAGAATTATGTAGAAATGATGCAAATCAATAAAATTTATTAGATACAAAGATTATGTGTGTTATTGTTATTGTAATTAATGAGGGTCTGTAGGTCATCTCATTATTTAATTCGATAATAACAGCAAATTTTAGATCATTAACGAAGCAAAAGGAGTATGTTAGGATCAATCTGTGAATCTCAGTCTAGTAAATTGATGCCGAAATCAATTTATTAGTAAATAAGACTGGGCAACAAAGGCTTCTAATAAATAATAATAAGACTGGGTTGAATCGACCAGCTCTATACGGCTTCAGATCATAGCGTTAAGATCCCCGAAACAGGATTGAAAACAACATTTGCATGGCCTTTTTATCTTTTTCAGGTATCTTAGTTGAGCATGTGATAATATTTCAAACACAAAGAAAACACAAGCAAAAAAGAAGACAAATTATTCGATGTAGTCCTTTATAGAGCATATACATATTGTAGCCACGACAGAACGGAACGTATTTTCTACCAAGCATACGAATAAGACACATCAACACGAACTAACCCGTTTACTCATAGACAGTAGACACGTGTCCATAGTCAGATGCAGCTGTGACATTCAAAATGTTCCACTTCCTCTGACGTCATTGCGGAAAACAGTCACATCAGAGAAAATACAAAAATAATCACAGAAAATCATCGATGTATGAAACAAGAACATCCAATTTATCTTGACCTTTGTAGTGGCGCTTCATGTCAATGAAATTGTTACAAGAATAGAGGAAGACTAAAGAATCGATGAAATGATTGAGAGAGAGAGATCGATAGAGGTTAATACTGATATGAATGTAATTATGGATGGAAGACGAGCACTTGCTGCGACGACGCCAAATACATTGGGAGCGCAGGAAGATGATGCTTCAGGAGCACAAGGTTACGGAACCTGGCGTATTAGAAAATCACTGAGGGTTACGCAACATCGTGATGAATCCTTTATAACATAATACCACGCCTGTAATCTCCGAACGAAGGGTAAGGCAGTAGCTTACCTAAGTCGGTACACCCACATATTCCTTAATAATCTCACATAATCTTTTATAATGGCCAGAAATTGCACACACACAGATGAAGGGTCATAACCAAGGCTTATGCCTTATCTGTATACGAAACCTTAACCCTTAACGCATCTACAATACTTTGAAGGATCTAACTAAACTTTAATTTTCTGACAAACTTTCCATCTCTTTGGCAATTCACAGGCACATGAAAATCACTTGACATAATATGTTTGTTTTGGTTTTCTCTCCCAGTTTAACCAAATATTAACTTATACTGGACGAAACAAATGAATCACTGGATCACTGGGCGATCCTCGTGACTCAGTTTCATCTTACTCATTCGCGGTAAAACTATGGGTATTTGATAACCGCTCTCGTTTTTATGAACAGCCTTGATAACGGACGAGTGTTACGTTATGATAATGCGGCGGATTTTTTGTATTTTAGAGGATGTGTTAGTAGAGATTAGGGTTATCAGTTTTTTTGTAATTAATGTTGTAACTATCATGTTTTGGGGTATGTAATAATTATCAACATTTTAATGTGTTTGGGTATGGTGGTGATGGGACTGTGTTATTTAACTCATATTGTTGGAAACGGTTGACTTCTTGAGCCTTCAGACATTTTGATTTTAAAGCCGAGTGATTTATTTCATAACCAATCAGAAAACGTGCGAACATAGGTACTTGTACAGACCCCATAGGATGAGGCCTGCATCCTAATTGCGTAACACACTATCAATCTCAATCTGAATCATTTTGAAGGATAGGTATTGCTAATCCATTGCTTCATTATGTTTGAAACAAAATTATGCGCAACTACGTAAATAACGCAATAAATGTTGTTGAACCATTGATATATAAAATAAAGCCTGACTAAGGGCGTACATAGGTAGACAGACAGATAGGTTGAGGATAGATAGGTTGTCAGACTTTCGGGCTTCTGACTACCTGTAACGACTATCAAAATTCCATGAATGACAGTCAGGACCAACGGCTTAGCATGCTTTCCGAGCCACTATACTGGTAGGTATTTAGCTGCATACGGTTAGACTGGAAGCCGATATTTGGGAAAAGGCTAGGCAGATGACATAGGTACTCATATGCAGTTTACTGAGCATCATTGACGGCAAATGGAAACGTCTGGAACAGTGAGCTAAGAACAAACATCAAAACAGCACCAAGAATTTTCTTATTTCAGTCTCATAAAAACATTATTACCGTCGATAAAATAATAGAACAAACAAAATACTTCTCGGAAGATTAAAATAAAAATCTCCAACGATATTAGCATAAGAATACGCTTGGAACAAAATAAATACACTCGTGCCTATATTTTGTATTGCTGCACTCTCCGAGTTATTAATAGATGATACAAAAGACCCTTGCAATAAATATTATGGTGGCCATAAAGGGTGGACAAAGGGAGTTCGATGACTTGATCGGGGTTTTTTTCCATGGTACTCGTGGTGGAAGGTTTGTTTAGTAATGTTTCAGGTAGTCATGTACTTATCTCGAGCTTCTTTGTATATTAGGGTAGTTTTTTTTATTTATAGGGGTTTTGCTTTCTTATGAAGAAAAGGTCCTGTTTACTTATTTGTAAATAAATTAATTAACAAGTAAGGACTCTTGTGTAAGATGTGTGCAGGTAACAAAGAATTAAGTGTTTCGATTAAACTTGGGTGAGGTTATTGACATAAGTTAATATTGATTGAATAATCATAAGCTGTGATACTCTCTGGCAGAGTTGAAAGTGCAATTGCAACCACAAAAGTTATTCATACATACTATCGAGGAAACTTAAATCTATACACCGTAAGGGCTATTCTTGCTTGCAGCTCTCGGCCGCTATAGTAACGTGTGTTATCAGATGTGGTTATTTTTTGCACGGGATTTTGTTTTAAAATTAGGCAGATGTAAGTTTCCTCGATGGCACCTACCTCTCTTTAGTCTTTAGATCCTTTTAGAGTGGCAATGGCATTCTAAATTCAGCCCCAAACTTAAGACTAATGCTACTTATCAGTAGCGTAAAGTTAACGTACCTACTACTTCAAAATATTTCAAAATAAATTGTCAGCCTCGAACTTTGTAGTACCTAGCGTTCTTCGCAAAATACACCAAATAACAGTAAACATATTATCGTATCGTACAAAACAATGGAACAACAGACTTCACTCGATGCACTGACCCTATAGCACCTGCTGACCTTGCAACGCCGCAAGCTCTAAGATTTGTTTGTGTTACACAACTTGTTTTATTCGAGGCTTTGGCTCTGTGTCTATTATTATTTATTATTATTTTATGGACGTAGTGAGCTAGCGTGTGAGCAGTGGTTGTTTCTCCACTGTCCAAGATGTGGCCATCGCCTTTATTTTTGAGATCAGGAGATTGTGCAGGTGCATCTTACCTTAACATAATACAATGGTTTGCGTTTGCACAGAGTGTAACTTTGTTTTTTTTTACAAACCCATTGTATATTATGTGGAATTGTTGTCCTAGAATACTCAGATCTTTATTTGGGGCTTCCCTAAGAGCAAGATTTAGCAAAAAAAATCTGGTTGCAACAGTAAACTTCCTAAATTTTCCTATTTACCTAAAACGAATTCAACTATGCAATTTTGACAATACGAGGGTATTCAACAAGTTACTTCTTTGTTTTTACATCAAAATCGTTTCTACAATTGATGTGATCGATGACATTAAAGATAGGCAGTCAAAACCTTAAAAACGATATTGCCAGCCTTTTCCCAATTATGTTGGGGTCAGCTTCTAGTCTAATCGGATGCAGCTGAACACCGGTATTTTACAGGGAGCGACTGCCTATCTGCTCACCACAAACCAGTTACTGGGTAATGCGATACTCCTTGGTAAGACTGGTTGTCAGACTTTCGGGTTTCTAACGAGTAACGACTGTCAAAGATTTACGAATCGGCACCAACGGCTTAACGTGCTTTTCGAAGCACGGAGGGGTAAGTAAAGATGGTCACCCATCCACAGATCAACCGCGGCAAGCGAAGCTTAACCTGATCGATCGCCTGTGCGTCTGTTATTATTTAGCCACGAGACCCTCTACCTTAAACTTCAAAAACGATATATAATAACCAAATTCTTTTTCTTTCGTATCGACACTCCTTTAGATCTACTAATAAGTAGATAATCTTAATTTGACCATGTAGGTATCGATCATTTCATTGGCTTTAAGTAGGTATGTTAAATGCAAAGAACAAGAGGACAGGTACACACGATAGTATGACGTCACGTCATGTCACGGTCACACTTGTCGTGATTTTCTAAGAATGTGAGTCATGTTTTGTGAAATAAGTGAAATAATATCCACGTAATAATATACATTCGATGATTTGACCAAACTAGGTATGTGGATTAGAGACCTGGTGGCTCTGTCATGGAATCTATGTGTGACAAATCATTCTGAGAAGATAACGGGTCACCATTACGTCCAATTAAAGAAACAACGTAAGTACCTATACGTAACATGCTACACTGATTTGGTGCATCGTTTCATCGAGAGGTGTTGTAGTATAGCAAAAACAAATCTATTTCAACACTATCCTCTTTCTCTCCGAGCACGCGCTTACTAGCACTTGACTGAAATCCTTACTTTCTCAAATTCTCATAGTGACTGTTCTACTCTTTTAGCCCTCTGTGGGATCACACGTCTTACGTAATTAAAAAACACCTTTGGTACGGCCTTTCCTTTGGTGTCCCCTTAGAACCATAACAGGAGGGACTGCTTTGTCTTCCTACGTAATTTTAAAAACACCTAGGTTTTTAAAAGGTGATTTCATTTGTGAGAAAAAATGATTACTTCAATTCGAATTTTTGCAAACACATATAGTTTTCCATAGGTACTACAACATAATATTAATGTAAACAATGATTGCATATCACTAGGTAAGCCCTACACAATACAAAGTCGTAAACAAAGCCATACCATAGTACCTATTGTACTTAACCAACGGTTCAACTTATCTGATCTTACAAAATACAGCCTTTTATTGTATTTATTTGTTTTGAAAAGAGCATTATGTAGTGCGGCAAAGCACTTCTGTGAAGCAATCTTTCACTTATTTACGCTACACTGCAATGCCACACACAGTACCTAAGCATCCATTGCTTGGAGTTTTATAAAAGACAAAACGTCGTTAACTGGCAACAACTGCGAGAAAATCTAATTTATTGTTAAAAAATCCAAATATACCTAGACTCCTTTTTTAAAGTCGGTCAAAGTTCTTTTTTAAACGACTTCTAAAAAAGGAGGAGGTTCTCAATTCGGATGTTTATATTTTGTTTTTATGTATGTTCGTCAGATATAGACGGATTTGCAAAATTATTTTTTTGTTAGAAAGAGGTTTATTCTAAAATGGTCCCATATAAATTTTATTAGCTTTGCTTTGGTAGTTTTTGAGTTAGCTTTAATAATAATACAATTTTTTCCCACTTAGTTTATATTGATAATGTTTTAATAGCTTCCTGTCACTGATATTTACATAGCAAGTAGTGTTATATGAATTTCTGTGGGATAGGTACAACTAAAAAGTAAAAAAAAAAAACAACCGACTTGCAAAAAAAACTACAAAGAGATTTTGGAAGGCGGTGTCAAAAAAATTCGGAACCAACAACACCGACTTTCGGAATTAAAGTTATTTTCCACTTTGCAGTTTTTTTTTTTTGGAAGTCGGTTGTTTTTTTTTTGCATTAAGTATATGTGTTTAGGATAAAGACGAAAATTGTTAAAATACTTTCAGCAAAAAACAACTGTGAAATATTTAATGGGTAAATTAAATGTCTACTCGTATCAAAATATTGCGTAAACACACTGACCAAAATACACAATCATAAACATTTGGTTTATGTAAACAATACAATTTCCATCCTAAATACCTAGCGATCATCCGCACATAATCTGCGTGCGCGCATGTTTGTTGAACGGTTTAACGCACGTTCTATTATAGATATAACATTGTACAGAAATTCTTAGACTTCTTACGAGGGTTCACTATAGTGCACTCACACATATCTATCTATATATATAAAAGGAGAAACTGACTGACTGACTGACTGACATATCAACGCACAGCCGAAACTGCAAGGACTAGGAACGTGAAATTTTGCATACGGCTTCCTTTTATTATGTAGAGGAGCACTAAGAAGGGGTTTTTGGAAATTCGACCTTTAAGGGGGTGAAAATGGGGAATTTTGTTTGTATGAAAAATCTCATTGCTTGAGTTCATAAACTTGAAATTTGGCACGAATACACGCAGACGAAGTCGCGGGCGAAGTGCTAGTAACTCATAATTATCTACATGAAAATATTATGGTGAAATAGATATCGATTGAGATAGTATAGTCAGCCCATAATTTCCCACTGCTGGACCACAGGCGTTCTCTTTTAAGAGGAAGTGAGCTGTGAACTACCACGCGGGCCCAGTACAAGTTGGTAGATGTCATTATGTCATCGAATTTTTGGCATAGTATTTTTTATGATTGGATAGACCCTTGTATAAAGGTACGGTTGCAATTTCTGAAGATCTGAAATTTATTTTGCTTCAGTTCAGTTGCAGTTCTTATTTTGATCTATAGCTCTATAACTCAGTTTTTTTTTTAAATCTTGATCTGAACTGATTTTGACTGTGAAAAGCACAATTAAAACTTTAAACCAGTTTTGCTCTGTTTTCTTTCTGTGATTCGTAGGTACTACATTTAGTTAATATCACAGCATATTGCAGGTTTTTTACACCTACCACTGATGCAGCTATTAACATAGCCACATACTGGGCCCAACTAATCTTGAAAGTAGCATCAATTTGGAAATAAGAAGAAGTATTTTTATTTACATTATTCTGTGTGCACATGTGCTATGCCTGTTTGCGTGCATTTACCGACGAATGTAAGAAGTATACTCACAATATTACGGCATATAATATAACATGTTGTTTGACGAACATTTAGCGAAGCACGTTCAGTTGTGAGCCACAGAACACAACACCATAGTTAGCACGTAATGTGTGTTTGTAGGACATCGTAATATGTCCACAAGGCTCATTTTATTAGTGTTTTATGGGTGTGTACTGTGTAGGTTACCTATTCTACAAGTCTTATTTAGTTAAAGAACATAGTCCTTTCTCATGGACCCTCAATGTCCCTACTTTTTTCTTTTTAACGTCAAGCTACTATGATCTGTCAAATTTCTTTAATAGATTTTCCACTTTATCGCTAAAGCATAAGGTTCAAATTTGATTGGGAAAATTTGACAGTTTCGGGTAGCCAGCCATCTTTCCGATATCAATTCTAAAGCTTTACAAATTCAAACTTCAAAACATTGTGTCTACCATTTTGCCTTTAAGCTGAGGTAATAAAACTGTATTTCATTGCATGTCATTACATAAACACCTGCTATGAAAATTATGCTGTGTGCATTTAACACCCAATTTTAGGTAAACATTTAGAAACACTGTTTTGTTACAAGTTTACTACCACAGCTGACCCCTTTGTGCCAAACAGTTTAAACGAACCATTACTATAAACTGCCACGAGTATTACAAGAACAGTTGAAAGTTTCTTAGAGCTTCATGCAGTTGGGAAAGGCTTGACTGTAATAAAAAAAGAAAATGGAAAGGGAAGGCTTCGGCCTGACCATTTGTGGTATTACTAAGAGCTAAGAAGTCATGAGAGAAAATAAGGTAGATTGAGTCAAAGGATTGCCATAGAAACTTCAAAAGAAGAACCTTTCATAATACCTGAATCTCGTAGTTGTCCGAAAGAAGTAGATAGTGAATGTGGATTCATCTATACTAATATTATAAAGAGGAAAGGTTTGTATGTATGTTTGTAACGAATTGGCTCAAAAAGTACTGGACCGATTTTAAAAATTCTTTCACCATTTGAATGCTACATTATCACTGATTATTATAGGCTATTTTTTTTGCACCCGTGCGAAGCCGGGACGGACCGTTAGTAGTATAATATTTTTTTTTTACCAGCGCCAACTACATTTGAAAAGCTAATGCCGTGGTAAATGGTATTAACTAGTCTGCAACGTGGTAGCGAGGCTGACTGCTCAGGATACGCCGGACTAACAATTAAGTACGTTGGTATTGCCTCTTTTTTTTTTTTTTTTTTTTTTTGTGGATGGGAAATCATCCAATGACCCCTCCCGCTCTGGGTGGAGCAGAAGGGAGTGTCAGACTCTTACTGACTAAAACCCACCCGTGTTCCTTCCTTAGCCCTTTGTGTTCCGGGGTAGCGGTAACCCTTTCGGACAATCCCGCTGCCCCGGCAGGCTTCGGCCCTTTCGGGCCCCTTCCTTATGCTGACATCTCTTTGAGGCGCGCGTGGAACACGTACGCGCCGTCCGGCACGGGCCTGGTCCTGATCGGACGGAGAGTTACCCATTACTCTCCGCCCGCAGGCCCGCGCCTACGGTGGCCGGGAGTCGTCTCGCGGCTCCCGACGCCCGGGGCGTCTCCCGCGGCGGCTGGGACGTGAGGCCCTCTCCCTCAGCCGTCCCGCCACCTCCTTCGCTAGCATGACTGCTTCGCAGAAGGAGGTGACTGCCTCCCACTCCCTCTCGCCCCGGACCATGGCTTGAACCAGGGCCGGGCGCGAGAGGTCGCCGCCGCCGCCGATCGCCTCTGCGAGAACACGGCGGTGCTCCGCCCAATTGGGGCATACCGCCACCGTATGCTCCACCGTGTCCTCCGGGCGACCCTCGCAGTGGTGACACCCGGGCGTATCCTCCCGCCCGATAATGTGCAGGTACCTCCCGAAACACCCGTGTCCGGTGAGGACCTGCGTCAGGCGGTAGGTGAGGGCGCCGTGGCGCCTCTCTAGCCACTCCTCAAAGAGGGGTCTTACCGCCGCTATCGCGGCGTGCCCTGCGCTGGGTTGCGACAGTCGCTCTTTCCATGCCGCCATGAGATCGCGCCGGAGGTCGGTCCGCTCCGCCGCGATTTGCCGCGGAAGCGGAGTTTCCCCCCGGCGTAGTGCCTCCGCGCGCCACTCGTACAGGCGCGCGAGGACCATCGCCTCCAGATCCCACGGCGGCAGTCCGGCAAGGAGGCTTGCCGCCTCGCCCGAGATCGTGCGGTACCCCCGGATCAGCCTTACGGCTACCACCTTCTGGGGCGCGTTCAAATAGTGGGCGGCTCGCCGCCGCAGTGAACGCGCCCACACCGGGGCCCCGTACAGGGCCATGGACCGCACGACCCCCGCGTAAAGCCTCCGGCAGGAGGCGTTTGGCCCCCTCAGGTTGGGCAAGAGCCGCTTGAAGGCGGCCCCGGCCCGTTCCAGCTTGGGAGCCAAACGTCGGAAGTGCTCGACGAAGTTCCACCGGCTGTCGAGGACGAGACCCAGGTATCTCATCGTTGTCTCGACGCCGATGTGAACCCCTCCTGCCGTTATTTGGGATCCCGAAGGCGGCCCGTTCCGAGGCCCATGAAAAGACATGGCCTCGGACTTGTGCAAAGCCACCTCGAGACCCAACTGCCGGATCCTCTCCACGACTATCGCAACCCCGCGTGTCATCGCGTCGGCCGCCGCCTGATGCGACCTCCCCTGCGCCAGGACTAGCGTGTCGTCAGCGTAGCAAACCACGCTGACTCCATCAGGGAGATCGGCCCGCAGCACCCAGTCGTAACCGATGTCCCACAGGAGCGGCCCCAGAACCGATCCCTGTGGGACACCGCACGACATCTCTCGCCGGTTCCATTCCCCGTTGCGACCGGGGTAGATGACGGTGGTATTGCCTCTCATGTAGGCTATTTGTATGCACTTTAACGACGACGGTAATGATGACCACGTTAACCAAACAGGAGATGCTAACAAGGTCCCATCAAACCTTTTAACAACGTAACAAAACCATTTAATCGCCGATCAATACAACCCGTTGCGCACACGCAACAAAACGCACTGATTAAATAGGTAAATATACATAACAATAAACAATAGTTTAACAACACATTAGCAAGGTCAACGCCCTCTATAAAAGGTATAACACCCATGGTAATAAAGGCTGTAATAAAAACGCTAATAAACCCATGAACCACAATAGCCCTTTGAGAGGGCTAACTGAGCGCCATTGAGCAGCCAGGAAGGGCCGGAAGTCGCAGGTATCGTTTCCGGTTTCGATGCATTCAAATCTCGGACACGGTTGATGGTAGATAACCGTTTTATTGGTATATTAGTTACGGGTATACTAACTGGTATGTGCTGGAATGTTGAATTGATGAGTCATGCGTAGTTAAAAAGGCTACTCGAAACGTAGGTATTTTTTCAGGGTTAGGTTTTCATTATTGCACTGCATTTACACAATTACAAATATAATTGCATTCATAGTGGACATGACTGGATAAAATAGGCATGCTTTATCCTGTGTTAGTGTACGTTTTCATCTCTTTCAGTGTCTCGTAAAACCCAACAATCATTACTAGTGGCAATAATGGTCTAGAAGTTGTGAGAGCAATAATTGGTATCGCAGCAAACCAGTCTTACCAAGGGGTATCGGATTATCCAGTAACTGCGCTGTGGAGGTCAGATAGGCAGTGGCTCCATGTAAAATACTGGTATTCAGCTGCATCCGGTTGGACTGGAAGCCGACCCCAACATAGTTGGGAAAGGGCTAGGCAGATGATGATGATGTTGTCAGAGCAATGCAACTGCAGGGGTTCTAAACAATCTTTGGTATTGACAAAATCATTTTTCAGATGATGAGAGATTTTGGAAAATTCATCACCATATTGAGGTATGAACTTTCTTTATTGAAGTGGGGCGGCAGAAGAGTAGCTATTCTTGATAGAAACACACAGTAATTTTATTTTAGACCAGATAATGTTTTGAAACATCACGCTTTTATTCGCCGAAGGGTTAGGGGTTAGGCAGAGGTGACCTACCTTAAGTAGGTACACCCACATATCGTCAGCTATGTTTAAGTGCCTTGTAACATGGAGCGAGCCTATTACCATCAACCGGGCGCTAATCCAGACTCTGGGCTGCTACTACGAAATTCCAGATGGAAAACCCAATAACACTGCCCGACCCGGGAATCAAACCGAAGACCTCGCGCTCAGCATGGGTAGCACTTGCGACTACTGCACCAACGAGGCAGTGAATAATGAGCTGGACTTTGATTTATTTCTGTTATATGAGTAGACAAAGCGTAAACTCGTAACAACATCACTACATAGTATAAACCAAAGTCGCTTTCTCTGTCCCTATAACCCTATGTATGCTTAAATCTTTAAAACTACGCAACGGATTTTGATGCGGTTTTTTTTAATAGATAAAGTGATTCAAGAGGAAAGTTTATATGTATAATACATGTATAATATAATAGAGAAACACTGATAATTTTAGAGGTTTCTAATGTGATGTCGTAAATAAACCCTTTTTTTGCGCATACATTGCAAACGCTGGCTGAACCCTATGAGATACATCAAAATAATGTACTACAGTATTGTACACCTTGAAAAGGTCTACAAAAAAGTCCATGATGGTATATGTCTATCTCTTAGGGATAACCCACAATAACCATTTTTTTTCCCTTTACTTTTTACGAGAAATGATGGCTTATTTACGAAGCGATTTTAAGCACTACAGCATTAATCCTTATCCAATTAAGTACCTTAAATACATTGTGCATTTAATATAGATCAATATGGCCCTATACAGGATGTTATTTAAATTAATATTTTCGAAGATATTACTGATTTAAAATGCAGGGACATAGCGGTTGCTGCGGTATCGGAGGCAGGGGCTGGCGGCAAGTTAAAAAAAAACATTAGATTAAAATTACTAATTAATTAAATTTATTAAATTGCATTGCACCCGTGCGAAGCCGGGGCGGGTCGCTAGTTTAATAATAAGCCAATTAGCCAAATTAAATTCCAATAAAAGGCCAATATACCTATTGAATAATTTGGCGGAAATAACCACTGTTTAAACCTCGACAGGTTAACAGTGATATAATAATCGCGACTAATTTAATTACCAACTCATTTACACGGATACAGTAATAGGCATAATTACTAGGCTTTGGAATTTACGTGCATAGTAAACTCTATGACCTTAGTGTTAAAGTTCAGATTGCGTTACACTAATCACCAAAAACCAAATTGGTCATTCGAAAAGTTGTTTCTCTGTAGTCAACTGCCTATGATTTAGACAGGCATAATAGTTATTTTTAGGCAATTTACATTGGGTATAAGCTGATGAATAATAATTTATAAGTAAATAGTAGCAACTGCCAAAAACCTGGACAAATAGGTGCCTGAAGAGGCTCTTGCTAGACAGCTGGTCAAGGGTTTAATGTAGGAAGCTCTTGGACACTATGAGAGTATTGTTAGAAGGTTATTGTCTGGAGCCCTACTCATCACTAAATTGGGCATATGGTCCTATTCCCAACTGTTCAACTAAAAATTTAACTCTTCTCATCTTGAGAAGAGAATCTTTGACAAGACAATGTCAAAACTAAAACGGCGGAAACAAAATCGCTAAATCAATTTTCATTGTTTTAATTTTTGTATAAAATGTGCAAATTATAGTGTTGGCATCTCCTGAGAACCTAGTTAGGTAGGTACACCTACATAAGTTATATAGATAGCTGGCAAGTCCTTGAACTGACTGATAATAAACTGATAGAGCCGTCTCAGTAAACATACGATAGTGATTGGTTATCGATGCTACCACTGCGTTTGGGCAGCATGGGGAAGTAATATTTTCAATTAGGTACGATGACTATAAATATTATCATTACCAGTATGTTATTAGGTATACCTGCAGGGTTATTGAAAAATACCATCGAAACGCCTATAGGTGTCTAACATTATTATGCCTTTGTAAATATAAATTTCTAAGACTTTATGTAACAACTTTATCAATTATAATCTATATATATAAAACAAAGACGGGTTTGTTACGATACTTATAACTCGAGATCTGCTGAACCAATTTTCATGGTTATCGATTCGTTGGATTTGTCTCCGCCCAGAATAGCAGAATACATCTTAAAAACAATGAAAACACGATATGTGTAATTAATACTTAATCATTTCAATAAATGGTGATTGTTTATTACATGTCAAACATTTGCTGTCTTACCCTGTCAAATACACAACAACTATTCATGTGTGCGTTCAGAAACCAATTTTTTGTAAAATTTCTCGATATTTCAGGTAATATTTTTTTTTAGACATTAATTTCTGTAAAATATTTATTAATTTAATTATTGAATTTTTAAAATTTATTGTAAAGGTTAACAAAAGTGTAAATGTCTTTTTATAGGTTGTCTATGATTTTTCATGATAAGCTATTCATATTTCATACGTATTGAGCTGTCAATATCTCGAAAGTTTATTTGGTGGTTCTATGCGAGTGTACATTCAGTATTAGTATAATAACAATGCCGCGTCCTAGAAGATCTAATCTTTCTCAGCGGAGCCGTAATGCAATTAGACATCGGAATATCGCGAGTCAATTATCAAATGAAGAAAGAGACATTGCACGAGAAGAGCGCCGCGTTAGTATGGAGCAAAGAAGGGCCTTAATTCGTGCTTCTCAAACACAAGAGCAAAGAGAGGCAGCTCGTGAAACGGCTAGGTTAGAAACGAGAAATCGTAGAGCTTATCGTACAGATGAACATAGGAATAATCTTCGAAGTGCAAGAAGAAATGGTTCAAGTATTGATTTGAATCGAGCAGCGTTTCTATATGATTGCACCATCGTCTACAGCTTGCATCGTGTAGTTTGCATTGGTCCAATGGACGTTGTTTGCCAGCATTGTGGAGCATTGAAGTTTGCTGGTGAAACGCCTGGTTTGTGCTGCCTTAGTGGTAAAGTGAAACTGCCATTATTGGTCTCGCCACCAGAGCCATTGTGCTCCCTGCTTGATGGCGAAACAGTAGAATCACGACATTTTCTAGCGAACACTCAAAAATACAATGTTTGTTTCCAAATGACTTCATTTGGGGCGGAAATTATAGAAGAACACGGATATAATCCGACATTTAAGGTAATTTATGTTAAAAAAATTATTTTCTATGATTGGAAAAAAAATTAATGTAGTTTCTTACATTTATGTATTTGTCTCTAAAATAAAAATGGCATGTTATTAATTGAAAAAAAGGGTATGTAAAAAAGGGTTTGTAAATCTAACTTTACAAATTCAAGGCCAGATTTGCCATCGCATTGGATCATTGCAACCTATAGAAGATGCACAGCATAAATTCTAAAGATGAGGAAGTTCTTATTCCAAGGATTCCGATGATCCCAACGGATAATTGAATTCGTCTTGCCTTCGCCATGACGATCAACAAATCACAGGGCCAATCTTTGACTATTTGTGGTCTCAATCTAGAAAATGCATGTTTTTCTCATGGTCAATTGTACGTGGCATGCTTACGTGTCGGCAAACCATCTGCTTTATTTGTTCTTGCGCCTGACCGAAAAACAAAGAATGTCGTTTACCACAAGGTGCTTGAATGAAAATCCCATTAACGAATTAATCAGAATGTATCCCAATCTGCACAACATAGTTTTCAATAATTTTTTTTTAACATGAGTTTGAAGTACCCAATTATTTTTATTTTTATTTTAGTATCATTTTTTATGTTTTTATCATCATTAATCATAATAAAATACTTTTATGTTTCTATTTATATTAATATGTTGATCAAAGGCTTTGACTGTTAGGCGGTACGAAGTTCGCCGGGTCAGCTAGTACTGAATAAAACATTTATTAATTTATTATTTTTAAAGTATTCTTCAGGTTTTGGTATAGAAGTACGAAGTCTGAATCTTTTATTTTTCCAAAATCACGTTGTTCAACGAATTTTTTTTTATTATGAAAATTATCTGTAGTTTGCATATTATGAGGCAGTAACACATTAAGTATATAGACGTTATAGAAATTATATGATATAATATTGTATGAAATTGCTTACACTTTTGTAAAAAATTGCCTGCTCCTACTTTCCAAAAAATCTTTGGTTTTGGTACCTAATCTTATTTGTGAGAACCCTGATGAAATCAAAATGCTTTCATCTTCATCAATAACTGATCACAGTGAAAGCCTTTACTAAATCTCTCATAAAGACAGTTATGCAACAACCCAATTGCATTCATATAAATAAATCCAACACTATAAAACTCAGTGATTTTCATATAATTTAGAGCACCATGACACACCATAAATTAAAAGGTATAGTAAGAACCATGAAGCCCACATTACGTGGTTGATTAAAATCTTATTGTTCTATAATCCCATGTAACCATAAAAACACCTTTCCTTAAAGCAATTTATGGGAAAAAGTAAACATTCACCTCACGTCCTGAGATCACAATGGAAGATATAATGGGCTTCTGTTATACCAAAAACATACAAAGAAATATAAATCTTATGTCAGTAAATTACAGTTTAAAATTGAATGGTGTTTTTTTTTGTAATACTAAATAAATGATATACAGTCTGGCACTACACGAATCTCATAAAATATGTTTTATTGCTTAAGATACAAAGTATAATTTCGGTTGTAATTTTTTTTCACAAGATTTCGAACAGGAAAATAGTTAAGCTGTTGTAATAAGGATTTAATCTCAAAGGATTTAAGTCTAATTTTGTTTGTATGCTATTTTGGCGACACGAACAATACCCATACAAATTTACACCTTTGCCGCGATGTAGCTTGACACAAATGGCCTTTATAGGTCTGAAATGTTCCCGATTTTGTATGGGTATTTAATTTTCTTCATAAGGTCCAAGACCTTATCTTTTAAAAATATAATAAATAGCGTCTTGCATCTTTTTGAAAAGAATATTCTCAGCATTGTTTGCTAGTAATTAATGGTTTATTTAAAAAAAAAAAATAGATACGGAACTTTGTTGATATCATTTTGTTAATTGTGTAGGTAATATGTTTCCTATGTCTATTTTGGGTTCTGATTATTTTCAATATCATTTCAAATTCATCAGAATAAGAAATTAATTATGAAAGAAGATCATAAATCTCTTGTATCTTTTTTTAAACATTTTTTATCTCTTGTGACTAAATAAGTAAAAACATACCCATTTGCCCCTCAGTTGGCACGTAGTCCGGAATGATTGGGCCTCTATCACACAACTTCTCACAGAAAAACACTAACATAACATAACACCGTTCACTTGTCAGATTTCATTCGCACTCATTTTTGTCACTTCGTAGAATCAACCTTGAAATAAAAGAGAAAAAATTAAAATAAAATATATAAAAAAGAAAAGAGAAAAAAACTTAATTAAAATAAAAGATAAATTGGGAAATAAAAGATCAAATATTTTTTTTGCAGTAAAAGTGATAGCGGTTCAATTGGCATATTTCTAATGGTTACTTTAAATGATAATAAAATAATTTATGATACAAAAGAAACCTCAAAAACTAAAACTTGAAGAGAATTTTACTCTGTAAAATAAAGCTCATTCCGTGGATCCCTCACTAAATAGGTTAACAACATATTAATAGGTTTATGAGTACCGAAAGTACGTATCAGCTACTCATAATAAGCGTCTCATAACAAAAGAATGAGTTTGTTATCATAACGAACCATAAAACACCATAACATAACATGTCTACAGCTGGTTGTTATCTTTAACGGTTTCAATCAACTTCTGACAGTACAACACTTATTTAAAGTGTTTGTTTTCTTTGCCTTTGAAATTAAATTTAGAATCTGTAAATAATATACTCACTATTTTTATTTTTAAAAGATAAAAAGTTCCTGAATTTTTTTTATGAATACCTACCTAAATTTTAGTATGAAAACTTAAAATGGTTTCGTCCTTTTATCTACTATAAGTAAATAAAGGAAGTTATACAGCTAGAATAAAATAAAAATTTTGATCTTAAACTAAAATAAAATTTTATTTAGACTCCACTTCTATCTTCCGGACAATGTTCTATGGAAGCATAAATCAGGAAAATGAGTGTCTAAACCACCAGTAATTTAGTTATAACTAAACGTATTAACAGCTTGGCGAGAACCATAAATATTCTGCACATTAAGGCGCTTTCATACATCATGATGGTTTATTAATAGACAGCTTATGGAAATTCAATTTAAAAAGAAATTGGAAGATAAGGTTATTATAATTCTGGTTTGAGTAGCAAAGTAAATAGGCATACAGCGAGTCTAATAGAAAAAAATAGTTTTACCTGTGTAAGCAATAAAAACATGTTAGAAATGACAGCTATTATTTTGAAAAAAAAAAGATAAAGAACAGTAAAATGCATTCACCAGCAACCTTACCGCGGAGTACTTTTAAATAACCATTGTTCTTAGACAATGCAAGACACAATAGCATCATTTTCCTTAAGAAATAAGAAAAAACATTTTAGAAATTGGAAATCGCCATTATTCCTTCAGATCTAAGCAGCCCCTAACCACCAAGCAAAAACAAAAAGAAGGCATCGCCCGCGAGTTCACTGTTCGAGAATAGAACTCGTTCTAAATATAAACCGGCCGTTAGTGAAGCGCCGCGGGAACACAAGTTCTAAAATTAAAATGGATTTTAAAATTTAAATCCTGACGTTTCTGTCACGTTCAAGGCCGTTTCCCAAAGATTAAAAAAATATCGTTTTTTTTTCTGGACATCTGGCAGATATCATACGTCCACAAAGTTTTTAACAGATAGTTAAATCCAAAATGGCTACCACTATAACGGTTGTGTAAACAAAGTGGAATATAGGTCTTTAATTATATTTATAGACGCACATTGTCTTAGCCTTGCTGCGCAATCAAGGATGATGCTTGTGTGGGCGTTTTTGTTAAATGGAATCCATACTGACTGAATAGAAGATACGTAGATTAGGTTAGGAAATGTAGCTAATATTGCGATCCTTAATTTACCTGTAGATAAGCTAGCAAAAAATACTTTCGATTTTCTTTACGATAGATTGAAATATAATGGTGTGGCTAAAAGTACAAGTAATATTAATAAATCTGGCATATCACACATGTCAGTGCTTTTCGAAAACTGCCGAAACTTGGAACGAAGTTTTTTAACACTGCTTGCGGTAGGAGTTGACTGGTAGAAATTGTCAAGTAAGGAAAAAGCATTATTATGCGCCCTCCATACGACATCATACATATCTCTCTCGACAGAGAGAGATAGTCGCGCACACACTCGTAAATAAAAGGAAGACATGTCTCTTCCTTTTATTTACGAGTGTGTGTGTGTGTCGTGCGAGTATTTAATTTACCTTTTTTTTGTTGCTATTAGTTTTTTTACTTTTTATTTTTTTTTCCACATGGGTGTCATTTTAAGATCTTTGAGGTTGCTGATAACAAAAATGGGGTTAAAATCAAAATTTAAGCCACCAAATATTTGCAAAGTTTTCGTCATGGATGTTTTTTTCATGGTTTTTGAGGACGCTCATTTTTTTTAAATTTATATTGTTTGCAAAACGTACTGTAACAACATTCCGCGACTGTACAGAGGCCAGCACATCAAACTACCCCAATCTGTCAGATTTTCCCAATTGAATATGAACCTTATTCCTTTGCGCTAAAATTGAAAATCTATCAAAGAAATTTGACAGATTGGGGTAGGTTGACCTGCTGGCGTCTGTACATAATTTTGATATGAAACAATATAGGTATTTCACGGGATATGTAAAGTTTGTATTAACAACGGCTATTTAAACTAAACTGTTAATACACAGAACAGACGGAATGTTTGCGAGTGATATTAAAAAAAAGGAAGTGAATGTACAGTGGCCAGCACATCAAGCTACCCCAATCTGTCAAATTTCTTTGATAGATTTTCATCTTTAGTACAAAGGAATAAGGTTCATATTCAATTGGGAAAATTTGACAGATTGGGATAGCTTGATGTGCTAGCCTCTGTACTACGACCAATACACACATACCTAGGTATTGCTCATTGCTTTAACTTTAGCAATTAAGATCAGCTGCAGGCGGTAGTACCCACAGACGCCAGCACATCAAGCTACTACAATCTGACAAATTTCTTTAATACATTTTCAACTTTATCGCTAAAGCCAAAGGTTCAAAGTTGATTGGGAAGATTTTACAGTTTCGGGTAGCTTGATGTGCTGGCGTCTGTACTTACAATCTGAATGTCATATTATTATTTATTTTCTCTTGTATTTCATGATGACACTGATGATTGTATAATTTACTCTCACTCTCTACTTAAAAGCAGTGGTAGCCCAGTGTTAATCGGAGGCACTACGCCGGGGGAAACTCCGCTTCCGCGGCAAATTGCGGCGGTGCGGACCGACCTCCGGCGCGATCTCATGGCGGCATGGAAAGAGCGACTGTCGCAACCCAGCGCAGGGCACGCCACGACAGTTGCGATAAGACCCCTCTTTGAGGAATGGCTAGAGAGGCGCCACGCCGCCCTCACCTACCGCCTGACGCAGGTCCTCACCGGACACGGGTGTTTCGGGAGGTTCCTGCACACCATCGGGCGGAAGGAAACGCCCGGGTGTCACCACTACGAGGATCGCCCAGAGGACACGGTGGAGCATACGGTGAAGGTCTGCCCCACTTGGGCGGAGCACCGCCGTGTTGTCGTAGAGGCGATCGGCAGCGGCGGCGACCTCTCGCGGCCGGCCCTGGTTCAAGCCATGGTCCGGGGCGAGAGGGAGTGGGAGGCAGTCACCTCCTTCTGCGAAGCAGTCATGCTAGCAAAGGAGGTGGCGGGACGGCTGAGGGAGAGAGCCTCACGTCCCAGCCGCCGCGGGAGACGCTCCAGGCGTCGGGAGCCGCGTGACGACTCCCGGCCACCGTAGGCGCGGGCCTGCGGGCGGAGAGTAATGGGTAACTCTCCGTCCGATCAGGACCAGGCCCATGCCGGACGGCACGTACGTGTTCCACGCGCGCCTCAAAGAGATGTCAGCTTAAGGAAGGGGCCCGTAAGGGCCGAAGCCTACCGGGGCAGCGGGATTGTCCGAAAGGGTTACCGCTACCCCGGAACGCAATGGGCTAAGGAAGGAACACGGGTGGGTTTTAGTCAGTAAGAGTCTGACACTCCCTTCTGCTCCACCCAGAGCGGGAGGGGTCATTTGATGATTTCCCATCCATAAAAAAAAAGCCCAGTGTTAACGGCCGTGACTTACGAATTGTCGGTCGTGGGTTCGAACCCAAGAAGGCAATTAACTTTGTGTAAATTATTCAAACACCACCGTTCTCAAAACGGTGAAGGAAAACATCGTGAGTGAGTGAGTGTCCTAGAACCAAAGATTCGAAGACATGTGACATCCGCCAACTGGGCCCACGTGGTTGATTATGGCCCACTACCTCACACAAAGAGTAGGCCTGTGTCCCAGCGGTGGGAACATCATAGACTGATTATGCAGTCTAAACTAGGTACTCAAAAGGCATCACAAGTCAGAAACTTCCTAACATGCAAACATACCGATCTCTGCTCCTTTGAAAATTAATTAGATTTTAACAGAACACTAAAATTCCATTTCCTCCAAAGACAATTTTTCTCTCCCGTTAAATATATTTTTAAAATAGGACTGACGAATCTTGCGCGTAAGCAGCAAACGCTAAATATCCCTTATTCTGTTGACAGACAGACAAATTGGTTTTCTAAATTCAACCACTATTTTAGACGACCAGTGTTAAATGAACTCTGTGTTAAACCGGATAGTTTGTACTCAAGGGTCTAAATAAATTAGACTTGTTTATCTAATTTTGGTTAAGAAATGATCCCCTTATGGTTTGTGAAATTGTCGGGTGTCTGTTACATGTAAATTTAGACTGGAAGCGGATATTTTGTATCTTCCTTTTCTTATACATAGCAGAGATTGGCTTTGGTCGGAATATATTTATTTTTTCTGTCGACAACAAACGCTACTATTTGTGGCCGATTTACGCAATTGTCTGGCTTCTTGTATTGTATTGTTGAGTTTAAATACCCGTGAAGTGGGAATATTATTAAAGAGAAACACCTGCTGAAATATAAGTGTATGAAAAATTTATGGAATGCTGAAAATCCGATTGAAGAGACTAACAGCAATGCGGTCAGAACACTAGCTTCAACTGAACACTGCTACAGCTACACTACAATACAGCAACAGCAGTGCTGCAGTGTAGCAGTTTGCTACTGCACAGCAGTTGAAGTTGAACTGAGTTCTGGTAATAGATGCATTCAAATATGCATTGAAACGAAGAAAACAAAACGCTTAAAAACTTAGGGCTTATTTTTCAATCTATACTAATATTATAAAGCTGAAGAGTTTGTTTGTTTGTTTGTTTGCTTGAACGCGCTAATCTCAGGAACTACTGGTTCGATTTGAAAAACTCTTTCAGTGTTAGATAGCCCATTCATCGAGGAAGGCTATAGGCTATATATCATCATGCTAAAACCAATGAAGAATGTTTCAAAATCGGGGGATTTTTTTCCTATTGAGAGCTTCCGCTGCGTGCGCTGCGTAAACGGTTAAAGTTTCGCAAAAATCATAAATGACAGAATTGTTCCCCGTCAAAAGTTTAAAAAAAAAGTCCGCGACAGCATATGTCTATTTTTTAAGGTTAGCTCACGATAACCTAACCTAACCTAACCAAATTTGTTCTAAAATAATGCATTATTTGCTAAGGTGTTTTTATAAACATGGTATTAATCCTTATCCAAATAAATACGTTATTCATCACATGTATTTAATTTTGAACAAAATTGCTTCTGACATCATTTGATTTCAATGAATATCTTAGGCGATATCATAGTTTTAAAATAATACTAATAATAAAGCTGAAGAGTTTGTTTGTTTGAAACACGGTTTGAAAGCTCTAAATCTCTGGAAGTATTGGTCGCATATATAAAAATATTTTTGCGTTTGATAGCCCAGTTCTTGAGGAAGGCTATATTCTATTAAACTTGACGCTAGGACCCTTAGGAGTTGAGCAAAAAGAAAAAAAGTCTGAAGTTTTCGCCAAGCGAAAACGAAGTAATAGCGCAGGCCGGCGACACGTTGCGACGGGGTGGGTCGGGGAAACAAAAAAAAAATTACGCGGACGAAGTCGCGGGCAGAAGCTAGTCGTCAGATAAAGTTTAATGTTATATGAGGAATAAATATGACAGTTTGACAGTTTTTGTATGGAAATTAAGTCAAACCGCCATTTTTATTCTTCAGATAAAAGATATCTGAGTTTTTGTATGGAAATTAGGTCAAACCGCCATTTTTATTCTTAAAAAAAAGGTATCTGGCGTTTGAAAAATCGGCCCTTAGTCGTATTAAACAACTATGCACTAAACGAAACCCTTTTAAAAAGATAATGCCTTTTTAACGAACACAGAAATGCCCAAAACCTACGAAAGTGAATATACCAAACTCCTATACGTAAAATAAGCTAAAAACAAACGTCACTAACCTACCGTATTTTTTGTGAAACATTTTTGTGTGTAAACAAAACAGACGCGGGACATTAAAATGGGAGATGGGACATATGATGGGGACAGTTTCATGCCCACAAAAACTAACGACACTGTTGTTTACTGATATAAATCAATTTCTAATAGCTTTTGTCTTCATTTGGTCCTGCAGAAAAAAATACCGTTACTTTTTTGTAAGCTATATATAAACTTTATTTAGGACTGATTTTTGAATGGTCAAATAACTTTTAGGTGAAGGCTAAATGGTGGTTGACATATATTCTATACAAAAGCTGTCAAATCACTATTTTTATTCCTCAGCTATAAGGTTTCTGACAGTTGCAAAAGCCGCCCTTATTTGTTAAACAAGCATATAAGCTAGATTTTTATAGTTTAAAAGATATTAAACGAAATAATGTTTGAGAGGCTTTTTGGCGAAACTGCAATATGAAATGATGATGAAAAGATGAAAGTTGATACAGTACAAACAATAAAATACGCCGTATAGTAGAAAGCAGTACTCAGTTGTAATTTTGCTGAAGCTAAAGATAGCCAACGGAATAGACGGTCGAAGCTCAACAACACAACTTAAAAAAACGTAACAATGCAAAGATCTACATAATCGTATCAGTCATCATAAACTTCATAACATAATGCTAACCGGTTCAAATCCTAATCTTAGTGGGCGACCTTAAAAGTTCCAATCATTGTCCATACCATAATAAAAACCATGCTTAACAACAGAACGTTCTTTATAAAACTGTTTTTTGAATAAATATCGGTATTATGAACACTTTACACTGATCCCGGTGGGTGTCACCACTTGTCTGATATGATACTTAAAGTCCACTGACAGGTACAAATATTTTTTTTATGAATATACACACCGGTGGTCCAATATTTGGTTCCTGCTGTGTTTTTCTACAGTTATTTTCTAAACAGCGTACCTACTGCTGTTCATAGTCTGAGTATAAAGAACCGAAGAATCCTCAATATTCAAATGAAACTAGTCAATAGTGATGATTCTTAGATTTACCCTATGCATGCAGAAAAACAACCTATGCATTGACTGTTTGAATATACAAGCATGTTTCTGTTAAGAAACTGTCTTCATCGAAACCTCTTAAACTTTGGGCCAATAATTAAAAAATATGGCCTCCTTACATAAATAAAAATGTATTGAAATCCCAGCTGTTGAAAAACGCAAAAAACAAAAAGAAGTAAGTTGTAAGATAAAATGCAAACGAAATTAACATCACATGTAAATTCACTTAAAAATTACAATAAAACAAAGATATTACTACTAAAGGCAACGGTATAGCCCTTTACACCCGCGCTGAAACGAGCGTGAGTTTTACTTTTAAAAAATTCTGGCGCCAAATTGTTCACTTTTTGCGAACGCAACCGGCATCGATCGACCGTGCGGGTGTCTCGCATACGCTAACAAAATCGCGGGGCCAGGGCGGGGGGCGGGCGATCAGTGTCCTGTGAGCCTTGATGAAAGATGGCGGCGTTTTTTGAACCTCGCAGCGTCACGGATAAGTACTTGTTGCTCGTATTATTTGTTCAGTAATGTATAGTGTTTCTATGTAAATTACAAGTTAAAAGAACATTAAATAAGTGAGTTATTTTAGTTTGATGGATTTAATTGTAATTTTGACACAATTTAGTGATAAAGTTTGACTGCTACGATCGTGTGGCTTCGGTTGTGCGTGCGAGAAATAAATTCAAAACATGTCAACCGTTATTTGTTTATTTTTGACTGAATTTAATTACAATTTGTATGTTTTATCATGTTTTTAGGTCGGGATTTAATGACGATCAAGTTTTGCAAATCTTGGGCGATGGAAACCTTTCCGAAATTGAGGATTTTGATGAAGATGATGACAATTTTCAACCAAATGTCCTGGAATACCTAAATTTTGACGAAATGATCTCTGAAGAACCTGAGCTGGATCCCGAGCCAAACACTCGCCCTGACACTCTCGCACCTTCAACAGTTGAACGCCGCCAAAGAACTACGCGTCTATAGCTCATCGCAAGCGGGTCTGGAAACAGTTACCTTTCCAAAATTCATCTCATGACTATCCTTCGCTGCCGGTATCTACTGATAGGACCACTATGGAATATTTTTCTGACTACTTTGATAAAGATTTTATAGAAGAAATATCTAGGTGCACAAACTTATATCATCTCAGAAAAACGGGCCGTGAACTTAAAACTACTGCAGTCGATATAGCCAAAGTGCTTACGATTCACATCATCATTGGATGTATTCCTTACCCTCGTATCCCAATGTACTGGAGAGCAGGATTGAGATTGGTTGTTATTAGCAAGCAAATGGCTCGTGACCAATTTTTAACTATTCGTAATGCACTGCAGGTTGTTGATTCAGACGAAGCTCCGCCAAGTGAAAGAACCAATCCATTGTGGAAGGTACAGCCGATGATAAACAAAGTAAAAGCTACTTGCAACTAACTTGAAAGAGTCCCCGGGTTTTACTCGATTGACGAACAAATGGTGCCATTTACTGGCAGGTACAGTCTTCGTCAAGTAGTTAGAAACAAGCCACGCCCCGTTGGACTTAAAAACTTTGTACTGACCACAAGTGAAGGCTTGATGCTTGACTTCGACATTTATCAGGGGGCTAAAACAATGTTTGCAGAATCGCCACTCGGGCTTGGGCCTTCTGTAGTTCTCCATTTGAGCAAGAGTGTTCCACCTGGCAGCTGTATTTACCATGACAGATATTTTACTACTGTCGCATTGATCGAAGAGATGCACAAGAGAAATCTTCAGAGCACTGGAACGATAATGATCAATAGAATCCCTGACCGTGCAGCAATTAAATTTAAAACTGACGCTAGGAGGACTCGAGGTGAAAGTCAATGTTTTGTTGCAAATTACAAAGAAAAATTATGGCCTTTGTTACCAATGTTGATTTTTTAAGAATTTAGGATTAGGTAGTAAGTTTTATAATGTGGACTGATACTAGATGGACTGATTAAAGTACTAAGCTAGTAAACAAGTAAACATTAGTTTTATTTTCCATACTACTATCAAGATAAACGTTAAATTTAAATTACCCTCACGATCGTGAGTAGTCAAGTTGTACCTGAAACTCACGATCGTGAGGGTTAACTCCTGGGTTACCTATAAACCTGAGATTTTTTCTAGTATTTTTTCTTAGCACCTAAGGCTGTATAGGATGCTATAAAAAACATGACTTGGAGAATTTCGAAAAAAAAAACCATCGGGTGTAAAGGGATAGGTCGTCCCTTCGATGTAAATCAACGTACAGATTATACGACTGGTGTTGGGCAGTAAGTTGGGCCTTTAAATATTTTGAAAACCAAACATTTGAAGACATAATAACTCAGTTTGATGACGAGTAGTGTATTCACCGGTTTCATGTCTAAACAAATGGGATGATTACTAAGCATTATGCATAATAATATTTTTTACGAAGAAAAAATCAGAAGTGACTGACATCAGAAACATAGTTCGAAGACTAAAACGCAGAGTAAAGGGAAGGGTAGTGTAAAAAGTGTAGAAATAAAGTGTTTATATCAATATTTGTATCATCATATAAAACTATAAAAAAGTGGAACGGATTTGTGTGAAGTACCTACAAATCAACACTACTCTAAGTTTTCAAATATACCTCTTAAAAAAAAGTACATTATTGCTTAGGTAAGGTAATAGGTAATACGGGCTAGTGTCCGCAACTCCACGTCAATGCGCGTATTTTGCGTACGGTAGATCCGGTTATTATTAAGAAACTGTTTTTTTGTATTAAGCATAAAAAAAATTGACTCATTATGCTGGTAGTCTTCTAAATCTTCCTAGATTCGGTTCTACTTCAAAGCAATCAATTGTCCATTTGTCGCCTCGTGAAAACACGTCTTAATCCTTTTAATTGGTCAAATCAGGATCTCTAACGGAACTTGACCCCTAAATGTCCAATCTGTTTTAATTTTATTGGAACTGGTTTGGAGAAACGTGCTTATCACGGTCACGGAAACGATCTCGCGTGTTCACTATCACGGGAGGCTGTATTACCTTCTCGTCTTCGAAATTTAAAAATCTTTTATGGTCATCTTTCTTTTCGGGATAAGTTGAATTATTGCTAAGAACGTAACTTTTAGTTACACTTGGATGTTATTTAACATTTTGAGTAGTATGTATATTTCTCATTTCGCGGTTAGTAAACTAGGATTCGGAATCAATTTTCTAAATAGAGCATTTTTAGGCTTCCACACCCATTTTTTTATCTAAATAGAAAAGGCATTTTTTTAAATGTAGTATGTAATTATGTATGCTCATTAAAAACTAGACAAGAAACTCAGCGTCTGGTAGATTTCCCGATTTAGTCTACAAAGCACCATTAAAAAACAAAGGTTTTAATGTCCACCACGTAAGGATACCAAGGCCACTGCAAAATAATATTAGCAGAATGTGTGATTAGATCCATCATTCACTCCATCATTTTGTATGACATCATGTGTTTTGTTCGTCAATTTAACACGTGTGCAATTAGAGGTATGTAGTTCTATACAATAGTTAATTGGCTACTGTTATAACAAGTTTTCAGACCTTGCAGAGTATCGTTAAAGTTGGCTATCCTATCATTTATCAGCACGCCAATAAACGTAATTAGAGCAAAACCAATGAAATTTACTAGGCTAGAATATATTTGACAAAATCATTTCAGCTATTGATTACATATTAACCAGTTATTTTTTGTTCGTAGCAAATATGTAGCTAGATTACGTCATAGACATTCGGCCACTAAATGTGTAGCCACGTGTGTCTAATAAAAGAGGCCTCTATGCAGTAACTAATTGATAAATAGCCGATGATTAGCGCACTTCCCTAGTATTGCGCTTGCGCACGTTCCGCGCAGGCCGTCACGTCCATCGTTGCGTCAATGTGGCTACACGTAGTCAATATTTGCATAATAACCGATTCAACATTCTTAACGATTTTTCGTTCTATCAAAATATATATAATGTAACAGATACCAGTGCTTAACTAGTCTCTTCAATTTTGTTTCTAACACCATTGCAAATGGACTTAACCTGGAGTATACCAAAAGTTTTATTTTTATACGACTTAACCTGGACTCCTGGAGTATACCAAAAGTTTTGTTATTTTTATATTGTCATCAACATCTAGATATTATTAGAGAATTCTGATATAATAATCTTCAGTTGTTTTGTTCAGATGCTCACAGAATTCCAAGTGCCAGAAGCAAGTACGTTAGCTACCGTTTGATGTTACGTATGATTATGACGTGTCGAGTTTAAAGATCGCATCAATTTATAAATAGTGTCAGTTTCCTGGCGAATCTTTTACGGGCATCGTTAGTAGTGTTATTATTAAGAGACAGGGTTTATTTGGTTGTATTCTTGAGATACGAGAATAAGCTTTAATGCTTTAAACAGTAGAAGTACTCGTACTGATGAACCCATAGATAATATAAATGACGTTCTAAGGAAGAGAGTATAGGCAGAATGTGAAAGCTCTAAATGGGGTTTGAGTTCAGCATAAGCTGTTCTTAATTGTTCATTTATCTGACCCGTCTTAATCAATGATGATTAAGACGGGTCAGATAAATGAACAATTAATATTAATTTAGATTCGTATAAATATTTTCATTTTATTTTCGAGCTCATATTCTTATCTATACTAATATTATAAAGAGGAAAGATTTGTATGTATGTTTGTAACGAATTGGCTCAAAAAGTACTGGACCGATTTTAAAAATTCTTTCACCATTTGAATGCTACATTATCACTGATTATTATAGGCTATTTTTATTATAGGCTACCCGTGCGAAGCCGGGTCGGACCGCTAGTAAGTATTAAATAGTTAAGCAAAAGTATGTCGTTTTAAATTTGGAGCCAACGCAACACGCCAGTGTTAATGTTGGAACGAAAGTTGGTGTCGAATCGTTTCGGGCGCTTCCTGCCGTTTCGCAGAAACATACGTATTTTAACGCTACTGAATTCACATTAGATATCGGAATACAAGGAAAACTTAGGTGGGAAATAGGACTCGTACGTTTTGACCTAAAAACAATGGTTTGCAACACAACTAAAAGCCACATTTAGCATGGACATACTTTGGAAACATTTTTATTCAATTCTTTCAATTGTAAACTTCAACAAATTATTGGACAGAACATATTTCATTTCTTTACTAAGAATAAATACTTTCAAGTATTCATAATATTTAAGTACCTGTAACAGTTATACGTAACAGATGACATAATCAATAAGATAAAAAATTTACAATAAGTGCATAATACTATTGCTATTAACTGTTTAATTTTAGACAATATGGAAATAACAAACAATTAAGACTTACTAGCCATTATAATATTATAATCGTGAATAACACAAAAGGACAACACAATGATAACAATTTTTGATATACTGAAGCAGGAAGTTAGAATTCCGTTCAATTGCGATTAATTGTAGTAATCAAGCAATTGTCAAGAGGATTACATTGCTGAAATTAACAATCATAATAGAAGATGCGTTAAAACAACTGAAAAAGGTCCTAACGATCCTAAATATAAGGTTGAAACTATCCTTGTTAAGGGAATGTGGTAAGTAAAGGATACTGAAGTAAATACTCGACTAGTAACGAAGGGAGATAAATGACAGTCATTTAAAATTTAATGGCGCTTATAAAGCAATTTATGTGGATAAAAACTTGATAGGATCGCACATTACAAGAGATAAATTGGTTTAGTTTTTACGTTGAAAGCAGACTATTAGAATTAGAAAGGACTTTGTAAATTATAAACATTTGTAATGTAAATGCAACGCAATAATTTATACGTCATATTCCGAAAGTTGGTACAGCAGACAGAACAAAGTTATCAAGGAGAAATATTGTAAGTACCTAAGTAGGTAATGTATTAAGAAAGTCGCAAGTATGAAATGTAACAGTAACAATTCTGGGAACTATAAAAAAAAATTCGCAGACATTAAAACGGTTATGATTCGTAACGGTATTAATAAAGTGACAATGGGTGCTAAAACTTAGTCAGAACCATGTCTGGAACATTTTAAGCATGCAAACTAAAAAATCATGGTAGGTACCGCAACCAAGGTCAATATCAATGTTAATCCCACCTAACTAACCTTATCAAATATAATTTGCCATGGTTTTGTTGACCATATTGCTCCCATGACAGATCCAGATTACATTGAAGGTCACGACCTGCATAGATGATATCACTGATGCGAAATACAATCCACTGGAGGTTACCTAACCAACATAAAAAGACCCATATTTGGTAATACAATTACGTCCTTTAATTCTGCTTGTCATACAAAAGAGGGGAAGGTAGAAGGTCTGAAAATCTTGGTACTGCAAGAGTTGAATCATCAACGATAACAATAATATGAAGAGCGAATATACGCAAGTACTAACTGTTCATTGTTGTATATTGTTGTTCTACGAAAGTGTTCTACGAAACGTGACCCATGGAGGTGTAAATTGGATCAGGGACAGTTTGGTGTAGCTTTTGGTAAAGAAGTGACGAAATGTACAGGGAAAATTCTTGTGACTGATGAACAAATAACTTGCTTTATTTGATTAAAACACGTCATGTGTAAGTATGGACACGAAAGGAGAATATTTAAGTGGTTTGATGACGCAGGCAAATCATTGGATGTAGTTTCCACGAGTTCCTAATAATATATGTATCTATATAACCTGTTAATACCCACGGAAAGAAGCCGAAGGACATTCATGTAGGAGATAAGCTTAATTCATTATTTTTCAAACAGAATTTTAGTTTTTTTTTATCATCCAAAATCTTTCTCAATTCCCAAGTTACTGGCAGGTACATACTACAAAAAATACTTCCGCTCTTTCGTCTATGTCATCATACAAAATTAAAAACAGTTCCCACAACTAATTGTACCACTTTTTCAACAATTGATGCGTACATCCTCCACAGCGGTACCTGGCTGCATCCGCTGGCGAAACTGATAAAGCTTGCAACGCATTGCCTCATTCTATACACGTAGGTAATATAAAGTGTGGTGCAATGGAAAAACGTTGTGAAAGAGACGCAGTTAGGGATGCTAATGATACTGATTCGAAAGATAATTTTAAGTATATGAGAATTGACGTTGAGTTTATTCTTAGCAAGTATTTATAAGTTAACATAGCAATGTTTTGCTGTCATGAATCTTGTCACGTTGTAAGTGATGCTATCGTTTTAGATAAAGGGTTGTTCAAGGTAGGCAGAAACTACAGAACGCTCCTTTGATAGGAATAATATTGTACATTTGGGATTTATCATATGCGAGTCCTCGTCATGATCCATGGCCACAATGAGACGTGATCCAAAAATAAGCATGCAGATTTTGATGCGTAAGATATCGCTGGGATTTTCTTGAAGACTAATACGTAGTAATAATAATATACTTTGTTAGAAAATGACTCGTACATACGTAATTACGTAGGTAGCACTTGAGTATTTCCTCCTCACCTATAGCCACCATAATAATAGCCAAAGATGCGAGCTTCCTTCATATGACTTCAACTGCGACGTACCTTATCAGTATGTTAGGAAATACGGAGATTTCGAAGCTATGCACTTATCTTTAGCAAGGAGATAATTTAGATAAGTAAGGTATGTTAGATATGACACAAAACGAACCTATGAACAAACATAGATGATTGTTAAACTTTTCATAGGTTGATTTAAAAATGTTATCTACGTAATTATTGTAATTTCCTTTATAATCGGATAGTAGTAAGTTATTTTGCTTTACGGGAGAAGTTAATTAAACTAGCATAATGTAACTCATTCAAATCAAGTTTGTTATCAATCCATGCACTTATCATAATAATATCGATCTTAATATGAAATTAGGTCGATTCCAGTTCAAATTCTATTTTAGGTCTAGACGCTCCAGAATTTTCTACCTGAATCGTGTTTATCGACCAGCAAAAATTAGGTTGAAATTCATTTTTGCGGTTTTAAAGATTTTCAGAAGTATTTGCATAATTTCCGAGATTCTAAAGCCGTTGAATTGCGTTATTGACATCATATTTAGAGAATTAATAAAATCTGGGAAGCATAAACTATCTTTGAGTTTTTTCGGCTTTGATATTCGTAATTTTATTTTCTTTGATCCGGAGACTGTGAAATTCTTTAGTATCTTATAAATATTAAGCGCTGTTTCGTCCAAGAATATAAATAAATGACTGTCATTAATATTTTCTCAATTTTGTTGAAAAGCAATGATGAAAACAAGGAAGGAGTTAGTTTTGTCATGAAACATAGTTTTATCGGCGGTAAAGAGGAAATTATTATTATTCTTCATTACTTCTAAGTAATGCAGCACTCTTATTGCTTAACACACTATCAATCTCAATTTAAAACATTTTGAAGGATATTGCTATTTGCTAATCCATTTCTTCATAATGTTTGAAAATTTGTCTGCTCGACAACATAAATAACGCAATTAATATTTTTGTATCTATTGTCAAAATAAAAGCCAAATTGGTACTGATAATTTGTTACGTAATTACCCCGCAGGCCTTTCTCAACTTGTTCTGTAGCAGAATCTACCGCATTTAACATAATTATAAACAAAATTGTTAAGCCGGACGAGATTATTAATAAAGTAATTTGTGGTCGTCAACCACACCCACATCACGATACGTGGTCATTTATTTGTCTCCTTATCTGTAAGTAGACGGCCAAGCATGGGTCATTAACAATCGCTTGACGAAAGTTCACTGTCAATGAACTCCTTCCTAACGATTTTTGAAACTATTGCAGCAATACTAAATGAAAATTGTAAGGTCTTTATTCTAAAACAAGGTTACTTTTGGAACCAAACCGATCTATTCTGTAAAAATCTCACCGTGAAAATTAGGTGAAGTGAGTTTGAAGGGAGCTCAATAATGTCAATCCCTAGCATCAGGTGGAATGATAACTGGCTTCAACCTCACTTCACGCCTGAGCCATTTATGAATTTAGAACTTTAGCGTCGGTTCACATCTGACGAAAAATGCGTCGAGCGTATCATCGATTTGGTTGGACTAAAGTACGAACTCGCTTTGTAATAAGACGATTAAAATTTTAGGTGTAGAGTGTTAAAAGCTACGACAAAATCGAAAACTATTAGGAGGTGGTTCGAATGAGCAAATGATAGCTATTTAAGTAGTAACAGAAATGCAATGCTTCAAATTGCATACAAATTGTCTATCGTTACCAATGCACAGACTTACCTATTTACTTGAAGTAGCAATTTAAGTGATGGTTTCGCAACCTTCATAGCTTCGTGACGACAGACGTATGGGAAACACCTTTCGAAACTGAAAACTTATGGTTTCCTTATCATGTTCGATCGTATGTGTATATATTATCTATATAAGAGTATATAAAATTCAAAGTCCTGACTGACTGATAAATCAACGCACAGCCTGAAACGCTGGTCTTATAGACATGAAATTTGGAGGGTGTGTTCTTTGTGAAAAGTAGGTATCCACTAAGAAAAGGTTTTTCGATATTGCACCCCTGAGAGGGTGAATGGGGGGAGGGTGAAATTTCACGAGGACGAAGTCGCGGGCAGAGGCTAGTATTTCTATATATCGAGATCTATATTATACAAGATCGACAGTAAAAATTATTTTAAACTAATAAAAACTAAGTAATAGAAAACGTATTGGAAAAGTTTTGACAGGCTAAACAGACATTGGTTTAAGACGTTCTAGTTTCAGACGTTCCAAGATTTGTCCAACGTAAGTTACCTACAAGACGCATGTTGCAATAAAACACACTTTAAAAATTCTTGCAAAATATAAATATCTTATTAATAATTGATATACGACAATTATCGTAAATGACAACACACATTTATTAAATACTTATTGTGATATTATGCTCGTTACAAACGTTGTACCTACGAAGGATGTAATAAATAATTATTGACTGATAGATAAAATGTCATTCGGAGCGTTTGAAACATCTTTGAACTTTCGGAAATAGTATAACAGGACATATTCATATTTTATTGTAAAGGATAATATTTGATTGTAAAAGCAATAACTAGAACACGCATTACTAATCGTACTTAATCTATGGGTGGTCTACCTAATGATAACGACAGATGTCAACATCTTCCTGCCCTTATCCCAATGTATTTGGGGTCGAGGTCACATGTAATCTTCACGTCTCGTTAAATTAGCAGTAATTTCACTATTCACCTCATTTCTAGCCGTATCATCTATTTAGCAATCCATCCACTCTTTGGTCTTCACTTAATCTTATAGTCATCCACATTTTTCCTCATGACATATTTTTCATCCCTAAATGAGTTTGTCAAATGCGTTCCAAACAATTGATTGTTTGGAAAGCATAAGTCTTGCTAATCATGTAGATTATATACGTCTGTTATTTGGATAACAGACGTATATAATCTAGATTAATAACAAGACTTTGAAAAATTGCTCCAAATTCCAATTTGATAGACTTCAAACTGACCCAGTTTACGGCAATCTTACTTGTCTATAAAGATAAGCAGTGCATTGATGTTTATCTTTATCTCCTTACAGTAGTACACTAATGAGTAATGATCCAATCTTCGTCTTCAATTTAATATACCTCCACGTGTACCAGGTAAGGAAGAAAATCTTAACTATTTTCGTAAATATTTTTTCTGTCTCTTCTTTTGTTGTACTGTATTGTTTATATCTTTTTCCATTACACAGTAAATGTAGGTCACAATAATTAAAATAAACATAAAGAATATTTTAATAGTCTTCCTCTGTCTATATTTGTCGAAGATTTCTGTTAATTGTTAATCAATTAATGAACCTGTTCAATTAATTTAAGCGTGTGTGATTTAACGAATCGTAAAAAATCAAGATATTTGTGTATTATCGTTTGAAATTTGAGCAGTCAGTTCAGATTTTCTCAAAAATAGGAAAGAGATTTATTAGCTACGCAGTGTTGTTTTTCGAGGTTCACAAAAGTATTGGATTTCTCATTTGAAACAAGGTGCCTAATCCTGACATCTGCCAGTCAAACTTTTGGGTACGATAGCTGATACGATACACCTGACGTTGTTATTCAGTGTTCTGTTCTTTTACCTGCTACGCAGTGGCAAAAAAGGTAAGCCAAAGAATATACAAGACTAGGTATCACAAAAAATCAAATTTCTTATAAACATATGAAACAAAGTCTTAAACTGACGATTCGGCAATTACAACTTGAGCCCTAACAAATAAGTTAACATTTGCTCTCACTTTCATTATCCCAAATTCACTTTTTATTCCCGTTTTTCTGACTCCTATCTCGTTCCTATAATAAATCAAATATTCCGTGTTATCTTTCGACATTTTTTGCTATGCGGAACCAGCCCTCTTGAAAACATATCGCTGCCATCCGGGAGATGGTCTTGAGTGCCGGAAACAGTTATAAATCTTTAAAAAATAGCTAACAAGGAATCCTTCACGGGTATAGAAAGTTTTTGATCATAGCCAGATGGCTCACTTTGACATTAAGTTATCGGCGTTTGGAGATAAGGTCCAGGAAGATATTTTAAATGTTGACTTATGATAAATGCAAAGAAATTACATTAAATTAAAGACGTAGATGCAAAAAATACATTAAAAACTGTCCTTTTGCGTATCTTTCATGTTAAATATAGGACCGTAGCTACTACCATGGAGAGTGTAGGAGGTAAAAAGATTATAAAGCAAGAACCAGAAAGGCGTCATATCATGATTGAAGGAACTGGTCGTGGACTCGTTAACGAGATCATGATTACTACATCATTTATTTTAAAGCGAACCCTAGCCATAATTACAAGTACTGATACAATATAGGAAATATATGATGATGAAGTAGAAGAAGAAAACTTATCTGGAGACAGTGTTGACCATGATGAGACTGATGATAATCGTGTTTCAAATATTATAAATACAACAATAAATATGCAGTTATTGTAAATGCTTTCTAAATAAGTAATACATAGTTACTATTTACATGAACTCTGATTCCTCAACTGCAGTGGAGTTAAAACAGCTGATATGGTCTGGTTTACTTTACTGGCGAGGTACAATTTTATTTATTATTCTTTTTTGTGAGCACGCTCCTGCAATCTTTGGTGCAAACGTGTTTTAAGGTGCGTTGACATCAAGTACTGTGGTTAACTTGCTAGGAGTAAAAGTTGGTACCTACTGGGGATATAAAATATTTAATGGACGATTCCTTAGAGAGAAGATTCTGTACAGTTTTCGCAATATAAGTACAGATATACTAGACCAGTAGAAATAAATTATTTGTCTATAACTTAATAAGTGCTATGTATTGGTATGTAGATTTTTAAAAAACTCACGCAAGTCCAATTTTTTTTAAGAACCTAGAAGCTGTTTTAGCACGATAAAGTATGAAAGAATGAAGAAATGATTTTCAGCGGTGGAATGCTATTGAAAGGCTTTTTATTAGATTTATGTTCTGTTTCTATGTTTTTCTTTCTCTTTTTTTTGTTTGCAAACTCAGCCAAGTTTTACAACTACAACCGTCTCTAACAATTCCCTGTAATAGTAAAAGTCCCTTTTAAAGTATGTCTAATGGTTTCAAGAACCATTAACGCCGCCGTCAAGACAGATCAATGGATATTTATTTTTATACGCACGTTGTACCTAAATACACAAAACATCTACTACTTTTCACTTTGGTTCCTAAACTTTATAGTTTAACATAATGGTCGGTGCTGGCCAGATTTACGTGCATTAAAGAATCAATTAACAGTAGAATAGCCTTGTTCTTTATACGTATGGAAATGTGGTACTAGGAGTCTAAAATTATGTACAGACGCCAGCACATTAAGCTACTAAAATCTGTCAAATTTATTTAGTAGATTTTCAACTTTATCGCTAAAAGGTAAGGTTCAAAGTGGATTGGGAAAATTTGACAGTTTTGGGTAGCTTGACCTGATGGCGTCTGTACAATGTTAGCCTGAGGATCTCAAGGTATAAGACACGAATCCACACTGCTCTGGCTTTTAAATGCACGATGTTCAAATACATCGACCGATCTCTCCTAAGGCTTTTCTATAGATAAAACAGTTGTAAACTAGATGCTAAGTATGAGTCGTTGTCTAATAAATAGCGATATAATCGCTCCCTATCATTAGGAACAAATGCCGTCATCAACGAGATGTGGGTGTCAATATAGACGTAGGTATACACTTACATCGAAGATTGCAGGTAATAGTAATACTATATCGGTTCAAAAAGAACTAGAATCATCAATTTATTATTTCATAGTTTTAAGAATTAAAAGTGAAAATCATTAAAAATTTCTGTAAAATATAAGAGATTCATATCGTGTCAAAGCCTTAGAAAATTCTAACAAAAAGGAGAAAATTCCTTAGAATATTATTGCAATGCAAGAAAAAAAACAAGAAATATACAAGGACATTTCTATTTGTTTGATTGATATCCAAATAGCATCAATAGTCCACGTGACCTCACGACAGAGCCCATGTGCCTATCTCAGGTTAAACTAACGTTTGCACAGCACACGGTGCTTAACAAAACATTGACTAAAACCAATAGTGAGTCACTAACTGTTGATATAGCTACCATATGAACTGCCGTTGCATAAGTTTTGGTAACAAAAGTTCTCCGCAATCTAAATGTTTCATTATTTCAGCTTTGAATTCGCTGTGGCTATTAAGTAGATCAAAAAGGTGTTTTGAATGTAGCGTTAAGTCTTTATTAGTGCAAGAATGGATGATCTGCGTGTGATTCCTATCTTGGGAAAACATATTATTAGTGTACTTGCTAGACAATATTTTAGACTTAATTTGTTAATGTTTGTTTAACTTTTTTTTTTCTACATTAATGTTTTGTTCCAACCTAAGATTGGAGTTTTATCCGATTACAGGCCTGTTTTCCATCAAATAAGCTCGAGCATTGCCATTAGCAAACAGGTGATGACAACTACATTTCCACCTAACTCTTCAAGATGCGCAGGCCTGATTGATTAGTATATTTCCATCTTCTCAAGATATATTTTCATACAATGTATTGGATATTCAATTGGGCTCACATTTGCACGCTGTTTTTATACCTATTGTGCAAGAAAATACAGTATTGTTGGTACGGTAGATTATTCGTCAGTGATAGAATTTCATTTTTGACACTTTCAATGTCAATGTGTTATTAGTGTATAAATAGCAGCCATTTATAGTCTTCCAGTGCTTTCCAAGACGTATATGTTTTAAGAACAATTCCAGTTCATATTTTTTAACTTCGGAAGTACAAGGAGGAAAATTTAAATAAACAAATATTGTGATGTCAGATGCATAAGATGCAAGGTAACATTCTTTTGGTATGTAACACATTATTACTCAACAAGGACTTCAGATTCTATTATCTAAAGGAAAAGATGAAGGTTATTCGTCTTTTACAAAATATTCTGACTCATTAATTTAGTTGACCCCAACATTCTTTTATACGCAATCGATATAGACCAAATCAAGATTTTATAAAGTGATGTTAAAACTAAAATCGTCATTAATAACGTTTTTAATAAGAACGTTATTAATGACGAAGCAAGAGACAAAATTGGAGTAGGTAGACCTCATTAACATGGAGACAGCTAATTTCACTTCCTTAATTAAAAATTCCTGTTACAAATGACACTAGAAAATGGCCATTTATCTTGTTGATCATGCAATTTTTAGTATCATTTGAACTTTCGGAATATTGCGTCCAACTAATCGTTTTAAGAGCTTATAATGCAGTACTTGAATGAATGATGTTGATGAATCATGTTTATTTTACTTCCAAGATTATTTGGGTTTGAACCCAAGAAACGATAACTTCTTAACAAATATGAATTTGATAAAATAATAAACACAATATCAGTCCGTTGTTAATTTCATCTCCGTTATCAAGTTCATTAATGTCATTATCAAATTATGTCCATTAAATTCAATGTAAATTAAAGATACATTAGTACAAGTGATAACATTGTTTACAGTGGTATCACTTTGTACATATTTGAGTACAATGTTACGTTCAGTCGCAAATTCATTCACATTATGATGACTCAAATTCTGTTTATTTTTGTTGCTATTATACTAATATGATTCACACGTCTTATACTTTAACAAGCTTTAAAGTAACCAAGGCTTTCGTATTACAAAAATTACCATTTATTAATAAGTGAACCAAACCACTATCACGTTTATCTATAAGATAATAACTTTATAATTTCAAGTAAGTTAATAGTAAAGGAAAATACAAACCTTTAAATAAATTAAATGGTGATCACTTAAACAAAACTGCACTGTTTATCGAAAGCACTTTTAAAGATCTGGTTACATTAAATCACAAGAGAGATCTATTTGACCGATCGATAATCGACGAAAATGTTCGTGTAGCGGCGTTGATCGATGCCCGAGAGCAACTGACAAGAGGAATCGCCGACCCATGCGCCGGCGCAGGACTAACCGACCGAGTTTAAAAGACCACCTTTACTTCAACTGATACTGGTATTTGGGACTTTTTTAACTGGTAGGGTAAACTGTGTTTATTCACCGTGAAACTAATGTATTTTTAGTAAATACGTAGGGCAGGTAACGACTACTGTAGGGCCAAGGGCTTCGATTGTAAAAGTCTGCCGTTTTTATACCACATTGCTTAGAACATAATAGATGTATTGTATTAGTCGATGGAATGGAGGTTAGAAGGGTCATAAAATATTAACAACTTGCTTAGATTCAAAGTGATAAATTTTTAATAAAGTTATTAATTGGGTTACAGAAGAGATAGTAACTTTTGGGTATGTACTTATAGTAATTTTGAAAATAATAATATTAATATACAAAATGTTACTCCAGGATGGAAACCTTAGGAACGAGAGTCTACTATTACAGTATTACGTATAAAACCTGATGTCCTGATTGTAGTAATAAAACGAAACTGGTTTCACTATTAAGATTTCGATTAGATTTTAATAATAAATTTTCCGTTACGGTATTACCAAACTGCTGGAAATGTACCTAATAATTATAAAGTTTAATGAATTGATTATGTTTTTTGTAAATGCCGATGATAGTAGGTAGTCCTATTAACTAGTAACGGGGAACATTTATAATCAAGCAAGTACAAAGTGCAATGAAAATAGAAATACATCACTTTATACTTTTTTGTGTCTTGCGTAGGTATATCGTATAAACATAATTATGTAAGTACAACAGTATAATCGTAGTTTTGACTAAAAATTAATTAATAATGTAATATTTGTATTTAAATAATGTATGAAGACTGTAATTTTATTAATATGCTTCGATTATTGTTAAAATGTCACTTAAAAATTTGGACGACTAGAAAGTCGAATATAGTGAAACCGTATGTCACTTTACCATAAACGATGGTACCTACCTATATTCTGGCAAATAAAGCATTTATACTAGCTGGTTCCAGCAGGCTTAGCATGACGCATTCTATTTCTCACAGACAGCTCTTTCTATACAAAGTGACATTTCGTTTCTCCACTTTTGATATCGCACCGTAGAAATCCTTCTACAATCTGTCATTTTGTCTTTCGTTTCTAACGATCTTTGTCTAGGTCTTTTTATATGTAGACTATTTCAGAAGAAAGTTTTCTATCCCAACTGTCAAAATGACGCTGCCGACTGACAGTTGTAAGGAGATTTTAAACTTTCTACGCAACGGCCACAAAGTATATACGGTTATCTACAAAATCATGATATAACTGCAATATTTTTTTGTTCCAAAACACGGTACTTCGACACTGAGAACAATTGTTGTAGTTGTCTTTATATACGTGATTTATTATCAGTAAAAAAAACGGATAAAATCCTATGACAACCAGAATTCTGAGTCGAATTATGTAAAAGAGTATGTATTTCGTAAAAAGTGACTCTTTCTACTTTGCAGCCGTCGTACTGTCTACACGGAATGTCATCTTTGTCTACTCTTCCGTCGACAAAACGGTGCTCATGCTAAGCCTACAGAACTGGAAACCTAATTCTTTTACAATAATAGGATTAGCTTCGCTGCTAAAGTCAACTCTGACTGGTTATTGTATGCTACTAATTATTGTGTACTAGTGGTTGTTGTTGTAGTCTGACAACCAGTCTTACCAAGGGGTATCGTATCACCCAGTAACTGGGTTGTGGAGGTCAGATAGGCAGTCACTCCATGTAAAATACTGATATTCAGCTGCATCCGGTTAGACTGAAAGCCGACCCTAACATAGTTGGAAAAAGGCTCGGCAGATGAGACTAGTTAATAGTTATTGTAAACTACCAATTTTAGTATTCCTTAAACATTATTTATTTACATTTCTGTTACAGTTTGATCTTAAACATTTAGTATTTGATATGACAGTTTTCATAGCAAACTACTCCAAGTCAAATGTTTCTGTGATCTTTAAAATCATCACGCTTTTCAGTAAGAATAAAGATATGACAAGACATAAATTAGGAGAAGTCACTAGTCCTAATAAAAATATCACTCAATTTTTATTTCAAATCAATCCCAAAGAAATGAACACAGAATCACGAATCATCACAATTCGTTCGAGTGTTCTATATTCGGAAGTTTCGTGGATCGTTCGGGTCGGATCGATTTGGATCAATAACACGGAACAGTAGCGGTGTCAACGCACTGCGCCCGCGCAAGTTAAGGACGATGCGACCAATTACGAATCCGTCAAGTGGGCTGACATTTATTAGGCTGCTGATATAATTATAGTTTTCATATTTTTGAACCTGACATTTATTAAATTGATATTCCATTGAAGGTGTCATCTCCTTTTAAATGTGAGGCATAGGTATGTCTATCAGTGGGACGCAATAGGTTGAGTTGATTATACATAATATATAAGCATATATATTTTTTGGATCTTAAACTTAAATCTATATTGGTTGCGTGTCCCTTATCGAACAACTTTGATGAATGGGACATAATATATCCTCCTACGCAAGTTGTTAAAGTCGGTTAAGAATGATGGTTCACTTAAGCTTCCGTAGGCGCTAAGTTAACTATTTATCATACTTTTGAACTACAATGTTACAACTCAGTAAAGTTATTAGAATATTTGACTGCAAACACATTTGTCAAAGGATCACCTTTGACAAATGTGTTTGCAGATGACAAATGTGTTTTTGTTTTTCTAGTTATTTATTTTGTTATAAACCATCAAGTTTATAACCAAATAAATAACTAGAGCTCCCGAAAAAAGAAAGAACATAAAAAGAAATTAATCAGATAATACAGGCTGAAGAAAAGATAACGAACACTACAAAAACCAAAGTTGTACATTTACGCGCAGAAGAAATAAAAACATTAAAAACTAAAATTCCACAGAAGATGGACCTTAACAAGGATATATTTTATGACTGGACAACATTAACTACAGCCTCAAGCAACATAAATGATAATTTAATATCGGTACTCAGTTGTGTAAGGAGAAAATTCTCCGTTGGAAAGTGCTAACATATTTATATCGACGTATTGCTTAACAGTATCAATATCGGATAGAAACTGGTTAATATTATGATGCATAAATAATCTCAGATCCAGGCTGTATGTAATGAAATCGAATCCGCTGGAGGCGTTAATGCATAATTTGTAGAATTTGTACTCCGTCTAGTAAATATTAAAGCACTAAAAGCTTTATTTGAAAAGCAATCTTGTTATAATAACAGATTACAAAGATGATAAGTAGCACGTGGAGGAAGAAGACAGAAAAAGTGCAATTAGTGCTAGATTCGACAATATTTCTTAAAACAATACTGCAGCCCAAATCAAATATGACGCAGAAATTTTTCAAGCCAGCCAAAAAACATCGATAAATTGTAACGACGAAAAAATCACACACTATACCTATTCTTGAACACAATGAGCTAGTAAGACCGGTGGTAATCGAAACCAATGACTCATTAAAGGGGCAAGGGGCAAATCTCCAAGTTTTGTCGGAAGCGGCCTACTAACGGGCGCGTGACGTCGACGAGACGACGCCGGCGCGCGACGCTGCGTCATACTACAGACTACAGACCGATGTATTTCAGATTTGTTTTGGGTAAAGCTTTAAGAAGTATTTACAGCAAAGTGTCTGACTATGGGAGGAATTTCTGGTAGCCCTATGAGGGGAAAATTTATGAATGGTGTCGGTTTGTTATGTGATTTATCGTTTGAAGGTTGGGTCTAGTCATCGTCATCGTTTTGACCTACTTGCTTAAATGGGCTAAGGATTTATGGGGCTTCATGTTTACAATCTCCACTAACATAGGTAGGTACTTACATCATATTTTCGTGAACCGCTTTAAATAATAGTACAGATCTATAGTCATCATTTTCAGCCTTCACATAACACTTCTGTGAATTGACATCCTCTATAATATCTCATCCACCTCGATTCTGTTTCAGAACAGAACCCTATTTAATCTACAACATCCTGAAAATCTATCACAAGTATACAAAATCCGGGGCTTTGACATCTACTTGTACCGCACACCATTTGACATTACACAGGACATTATTATATCATAAATATTTATACTGTCTACCAATACTGTTTCTTACTTGTATGGTAGCAGATGGACTAACAGACACTATTGTAAATACATAAGCAATGTATTGTACCTTACGTTTGTTAACATAAGGTTTAGTTTTCGATGAGTTTGTACTTCTGCCGAAATTGTCTTTGTTTGGGTTTTGGTTAGGGCTGGCATTGACTTTTTTAGCAGCTGTATGGTTCGAAACCGAATCGGAAATGACAATTTTGAGCATTGGAATTAGGACAAAGATCAGTTCAATTTCTATAATGATAGGTAAAGGAAGACCGCATGCTTCTGCGATCAAAATGTGAATTATTCAGCCTAGCATATTGTTAATAATTTACAGCATAGTGTGGTTTCTATGTAACTATATGAACGAAGCTATATAAGTATATTAATGCAACGATAGAAGCGCCTTGGCTTTCTATATTTCCAGCAATTATACTGTGGGTTTATCAATTCAAATATGGTTTTTACTTGTACTTGGTTAAGTATATTAAAAACATACGATACTTCATTTTCCTTTAAAGTACGAATCACTATTGTTTGCGTTTTCGATACAAAATAATATTATAAGCATGTGGCGGCCCTAGCAGTCGCGACACACAGGTGACAACAGTGAGTCGTTGCGCTAGGTCGCGGCGACAGTTTATTTTAAACCGTTTTGACATTTTGACACTCGCGAGTGTTTATTGTAGGACGAATGTCGGACAGTCGATGAGGTGATTATTGTTTTTAATGTTTAACCTTTGGCGTACCTGTTATTTAAAAAAATACTATAATGTTTGTATGTATTCTCTGGTGGGGTGGGTAGAGGACAGAGGTACCCAGTGTCAGTACCCAAATTTCACCACTAATTTTATCAGATTTGACGGGTCTAATAATGCTTACCGCATTACATATTACCATTAACCTGGCATTAGTGATAAAAAACTCAATAACACTGACCCAGGGACACAAGCTCCTGAAATGTATTTATTTAATAAGTATTTAGTCTTTTTATTCAGCTGCATCCGATTAGACTGGAAGCCGACAATAACATTATTGGGAAAAGATTTGGCAGATGATGATTTTCTTACCTTCGGATAAGAGATTTTTATAAAACACAATCATGGTCTAGTCCAGAAATTCATGTTCCAATATAGCGAATGTTTAGTGAGATATAGTCTTTTATCAGGCCTGCAAAGAAAACTTAAATTCAAAAGTGGATGTCTCTATTGTATCGACAGTATGTACACGCTTTTGATGTTATCTAAATCTCCTGATAACATACGTAATATGGCGCCAATGCGATATGAATAGGTATACTTACATAAATGTATATCAACAACACTTTATGCTATTATCAATGAAGATTTATTTCAATACCTCTTTTATACATGTCCTATAGGACATGTATAAAATAGCCCCCTACTAAGAGGGTGAATGGGGGAAGAGTGAAATTTCACGCGGACGAAGTCGCGGGCAGATGCTAGTAATAAATAAGACGTGACCGATTATAAAGCTGTACAAGGTGTGTCTCTAGTTTTTTCTCCTAATTTGAGTTCCAGTCAAACGAGCAGCAGGTTATTAAGAATAAATCGAAAGCCTTATCGAATCGTATGACTTTGACCTTCATTCTAGCAACAATTATTGTTGTAAAAAGTAGAATATACCAGGCTTTTCGTTTTCAAATGGATTATTGCGTGATTTCTTACGCTATATACAAGGTATAACATAATTAACGCAAGACCTCATACACCCCAATTAGAGTATTGAGTTAAAGCATAATAAAATTACCAAAACTTATTTTTTTAAAGCTTGCTATTTTTATTGAGAAAATCGTGTTGACACTAGTATTACTTTATTCATTTAAAATTAAATCATATTTTCTTGAAATAAGATTTAATTTAATTTGGCTCAATCGGCAGTTAGTATGAAAAACCTATCAGGGCCGTCTTAACCATATTGGGCGCCGGGGTGCGAAAATCAGCCTGCGCCCCCTTGCCAACAAAAAAAAACAACATTTTTTTTTACACGTCTGCCCAAAAAAATTAGTGTTATGTTTTCAGGGTTTATGTATGTTTCTTTATTCCACCATAACTTCTAAGCGGCTTAACCAATATCAATGTATGTGGTATCGTTAGAAGCGTTGCGTAATTAAAAAATATAATGAGGGTTAAGAAAAACACAACTTTTTCAACTTTTTGCATTGCTATACCTATCTCCGAAATAGTGATTCTTAGAAAAAAAAAGTTTAAGAACAATTTTTGTAGATAATTGCATGATGAACAATTTTTAACAATTTTTTCGTACTTGTTTTAATGATAAACCTTACCGTTTAGCTGAAAAATGCAAAAAACTGATTATTGCAATATTTGATTTTGAATAAAAATTTTTGAACGCTTCGGATCGATGGGGACATTTGAATATATATTTTTAATGGTGTGCCCAACCTTCATACCAATTTTTAGCTTTATGCGAATTAATGTAAACCTTGAATGTCTATTTTGACCACCGGGGTAACACCAGGATATGCAGATATTTTAACCTGAAAAAAACCATTTTCTGTTATAAATAATCTTAATTTATTAGGTATTGTTTGTGGAGAGAGAGCAGAGTCATTCGCGATATTTTCAGAAAATCGTGCATCCGATGACAGACGCCCATTAAGCTGCTAGAATCTGTCAAATTTCTTTGAAAGATTTTCAACGTTATCACTACAGCATAAGGTCCAAGATTGATTGGAAAAATTTTACAGTTTGTTGCGTCTGTACCCAGCTGCACATTAATTTTATTATGTTATTCAAGGGACGTAGCCCTTACATGTCTGGGGTTGTTATTTAATAACGCTGCCAAATGGGTTGTATGTAACTGAACGGCAAAGTATGTAGGGTGGGGAGAGCGAGCAGAGCGAGCTCGAAAATTTTAACAACCCGTCTCGATTTGCTCAGGTTTTGTGTTATATTTTCAAACAAAATTAGGATTTACATTGTCTACTTATGCAGGCAAGCCCAAAAAGCAACTAGCAGAATGTAGAGTAAGAGCGAGCGTAGCGAGCTCGAAAAATTTGCACACTCGGATAGGTACGATTTTATTTCGATTATTCCAAAAGGACTAGGAATTACTTGCTTTATCGACTTCTAAAGAAAAGTTCAAGAATCTACAGAATGTAAATCGCAAGAGCGAGCGAAGCGAGCCTAAAATTTTTAGCATCACACCTTGAATAGTCTCTATTTGCTCTTAACCATCATATAGAAAGAGAACCTACCTTATCGAATTATGACGAAAAGCTTAAACTCGTTTTAAAGCAGTTTAGGTTTTGGAATCTGGCCATAATCTAAGCCTTTCAAACCTTACGTACGAGCGGGGTGCCCAATATCCCGAGTTTGCTTCGCTCGCTCTTGGTAGCACGCGAAATTCAAATTTTCTTACGTTTTACGCAATTTTCAGGTCAGAGTCAGGATAATTTTGAACAAAATATGATTTGCGACTCGCGAATCATACGCGAGCGTAACAAGTACTCGTTAAGTTCATATACTCCTATTGATTGATATTTCATGAAATAGTAATTGTTTCGCGGACTTCCCTGGCGCTTCATGCTTAAAATTTTTAAATTGAAAAAAAAAACTAGTCTTACCTCCCTTGACAACGTAAAATTAATTTCCACAAAACAACAATTTTACACTCCTTGCACATAATTAGCATTTCATAACACGAATTAAGTAAATAACTTTTTTCATTACAAAATAAGTAGGATGCCAAACGATGCCTATGGTCACTTAGGTACTATATTGGCTCATGGCTGTCGCAATTTTAATGGTAGTTGTAGACTGAAACTTTTGTTGACACAATTTTTATTGATAACTAGATACCTACCTTCAAGCGGGCGGTGATATGTCAAAAGGCGGGCGTCGTGTATCAAAGGGCGCGCGCGCAATTGTAGCCGCAAGCTCTCTCTTTGAATTTGCCGCGTGTGTTTGTTGGAATATAAATTTAATTTTTTGTACTAATAAGATCTAAATTGGCTTGCACATTGCAAGTCAGCAAATAAATAATGAATATTTGCTAAAACTGATTTTGACTAAGCATCACGCATGGTTTGGGTAAGTACCTACAAGGCGAGCGGCCAGCGCCTCCTAAGACCCTGCGCCGGGGTGCCACGCACCCCTTGCACCCCCGGGTAAAGACGGCCCTGAAACCTATACATATATATATTTTTTTTAAATACCCATATTAAAAGTTACTGCAATCGATTCAGTAATCAATTGTGAACAAAATACTTTCAGAACTTGCATTTATTTTTTTACCTTGTGTATGTATAGAATGTATGTAAATACCTACTTAGGTATATGTGTGGGGTTCAAGCATATGCTTGAACCAATTTCATAGATATTCCGACATAATAACATTGAGAGCAGTGGTGGCCCAGTGGTAACAGTCGCAACGTACGAGTTGTAGGTCGTAGGTTCTAACCCAGTCAGGCACTGGACTTTGTGTAAATGATTCCATCGCCACTGCTCCAAAACGGTCAAGGAAAACATCATGAGGAAACCGGCATGTTCTAGAACCAAAAATTCATTCAATACACTTGACTTCTACCAACCCACACTGAGCCCGCGTGGTGGATTACGGCCCACTCCCTCTCACCGAGAAAATGTGTCCCAGCAGTGAGAAAATTATAGGCTGATTATGATGAACGTTCACCATCTCGATATAGCACAAAATTTAACAGTTTGTGCTAAGTATATCGAGATTTGAGATGATAAATACCTAGGTGATGAATAGTACCTACCTATAGTCTGATTTTTAATTCCAAGGAATTCTGACAGCGGTAATTTTGACACTTCAGATATCATAAACCTTTTCTGTCTTGTCCTTTTTCCAAGTTATTTAAATGACTAGAATTTTTCGGATAAAATAACATAAAATATGAAAGAGAATGAGATCAAGTAAACTATATGACAATGTATACAACAAACAAAACGTAACAGCAAATCGAAACTCAACAATAAATCGCAACAAACACCGTGAGCACATTAGAATTCAGAGCAATTATAATTATTAATAGTCCCGAAGAACAGGCTAAGGAATCCAGGCCCATACCGCCAAATCTGTAGTCACAAGAAGCGAAGATTTTACGATCTAAAGATTTTCCTATAAAAGGTTTGTAAACCCATGGATTAGTGGTCAGGGATTCCAGTGAAAGAAAAATAATTACCTTACTAATTATTGTATCTTCAATAATTTGATGATAAAAAATCTGATTAACATTTTAAAATTATAACTTTATAAGTAAATTTTTAAGATTTAGTTTTTCTAATTGAAACCTTATATACTTACAAGAAAGATTTTTTTTTATTTCGCTTAAATGCGTTCCATTTTTAGTAGGACCGCTTTATTATTGGCAACACTTCGGAAATGTCAGAATTCCTTCGAATTAAAAATCAGAGTATAATAATAGACTTCAAAAAAATCAAACTATAAAACTTTGTTGCTTAGCTTTAGCTAAGCAACAAAGTAATGAGTCCTCCTTACTACGAGTACTTAGGCTAAAATCAAGAGTTTTGATGAAGCCTGAGTCCCTCCTCGGTCTACTCGAGCAACAAAAGTATATTACTGAAGAACTTAAACGTCTGTTTAAATTACTACACGTCTATGCAGTGCAGCTAAAATCTACATCAGAGACTGGTTCGTTCCGAATTAACCTATGACCCGTATACTTCTTTTGAAACTTTTATTTAACTTTTACTGTCTTTTTTCTCACGGTATCAAAACCTTAACCTACATTTAAACGCGTGAAATAAAAATTCTTTTTTTTTTCCTTTATAACAGTATTCCCGGTACCTATAGAGAATAGAATACACTGTAGTATGTATGAGTAGAACATACGAATTACAGATATAAATGTCGAAATTTGTATGATGATAGTGACTGTATGACAGTTAACAGTGTGGCGGCACAACTAGAAAATTAGGTCAAATTATCAAACATCGTGAGATAACCTAAGCATACAGCCAGTTTTTCAAACGCTGTAAACACGAAACAATATTTTCATGTCAGTAAATCTCATGTTAGCTTGTGGGAATATGGGTTAACTGAAATAACAGCAGTCAATCAATCAATCCATCAGATATTTGACAATCTATTAAATTGAAAGACTTTCAGAAACCGGGATTTGCGGTCTTATATTGCCTCTTAAAGAAGATGCATTTGGATGCCCCTGAAAGTTTATTTCAATTTCACCATTTACAGGCGCTTTAGAATCGTCAAAGAGTCAGTCGGTTAAGTCAGAAAGTTAAAGCCAGTTGCCAATTCCAAAACATAAATCTCTATGGAGAAGAACGGCCAAAAAAACTCCATGGACACTAGTAAAGTAGCTGAATTACACGCTAGAATATTTACATCTACGGAACCGCCCTTCAAAATAATATTCAGCATAGGTACTGTATCTATAGGCTTACAATATGTCCCCAAAATTAAAGCGAAAAAAGGTCATGAACGTGATAGTTCACACTAAAACCAGTTTACTTTTTTTTTTAACTTTGCCCCACTCTAGGAATTTTGTACTGTGGGTGCGTTTACAAACATTTAAAACTCACATTCACAAACAGCCAGACCCGGAACAACTACTTGTAGGTCATACAAATATTTTTCCCGTGCGGGAATCAAACCCGTGAACACGCAGCGCAGAAGTCGATCGCCCACTGCGCCTGCTGTTCATATCTTGTCTTTTGTAAGCTGTTTTATGCGAGTTAATAAACCTGAACAAGTGCCTATTATTCCTGCCTAGGTCGCAATAGTTAATCAAGCGTAAATTGCTTGTTGTAATTGTAGGTGATAGAGTAAGACAGACTATTATTTAACGATTTTGAAGCCCAAATTGCGTGTTGATTTGTGCAGAAGTATGGGTAATTATGTGGTTCTAAAAACCAAAGAGTAGTACAGACAACTTTGTACACAAATATGGGTTAGTACTGACCCGTTCTTATTTCCACTCGAAAAGTAATAGGTATACTTTATAATCCCGTTTTATCAGACGAAATCGAGTTGGTTCAGTCAAAGAAAACTACTACCGTATTAAGTGATTATTAATAAGTAATGTTTATTTCAGATCAAATTATTTTACATTATAACTAATAAAATCACAGCTTTTTTCAATTTTAAAGTTTCTTCACAATTACAAAAATCACAGTTTTTGGAATATTAATATAATTAAATATTTCTTAGAAAAAATCACGACTTAAATAAACTTGCAATAAATTTACCTTTAAAAATATGTGAGTTGAAAGTGGTTGCGGCGAGCTGGGACAAAATAGGTGCCATATATACGGTGACTGATAATTAGTGACCGATACTTAAACACGTGCTTGTACTCATGATAACAAACAACTTTTACTATGGGACCAAACCAGAAATTGTGAAAAAAAATCTGCTGTTCAGTCATTTATGTTCGCCTAACTGGTCAAAATGTAGGTACTGAATAGCAGACTTTTTTTTCGCGAATTCAGGTTTGGTCCCATAGTAAAAGTTGTTTATTACCATGAGTACAATCACGTGTTTAGGTATCGATCACTAATTACCAGTCACCCTATATAATCTGTATAAAATTGTTTCCTAAAAATAATATTTCGGTGGTTGCACTTTCTCGCTTAGCTGTACTTAATTTTTCAATTTTGGGGGGAATCGAGAATGTAATTAAACAATGTTTTTTATTATTTTATCTTTCGGGGAGAAACAAGAAGGGGGCGGGGGGAATATATACTAACCCACAAATACATGTTACGGAGAAACAGCATTCATGCTTAGAATCTGTTGACATTAACGACCGTTTCTCACCTATGGTGTTCAGTGCCTCCTATAATAGAGATACTTACTAAAGAGTCTAATGAAGACATTTTGTATGGCTTTTCTCTATAGGGGAGACTGAGGACACTTGATCCTTACGGGAGACTAGGTACAGTGGACTTACAAAGCTTCTGTGAACACTACATAATATTAGAGTAGCAACATTTGTAGTCTACGGTAAGTTCTAACTTTATAAAGTTGTTAATCCATTCAAATTTGACAGTTGAACAGATGGCGGATGATTATGTGTTTCGTGTTGAAGGAAAATATTTTTCGTAAGTATTTATTTTGATTAATAATTGGTTATTAAACTTATTTGGGTAAGTATCACTTTTAAACTAGTCACTATATATGTGTTTATAACTTTATACGCCTGTGTCATAGAAAAGTGTTAATAGTAGTAGGTTTTTTTACAATAGTTTTTTATAACCTCGTCATAGCTAGGGTACACATGGTACACTTTCATAAGGGAGATATGATCCCGCCGGATCAAGTGTCCCCTAATGTTTATTTTTTAATAATTTCAGGATTCAATATGCCTAGAGTATATAAAACAAAAGAAGGTGCAAAAAAAAGAATACCGATCGACAAGGAAATCTTGGAGTTGGCTGTTACGTCAGAGGATGAAGAATTACCGCCAGAATAATTTTTAAGTGCGGTTGATGAATGTGGATCTAACATTAAATTCGCTAAAATAATTAATGATAAAATATTCAAGTGGCCTGTTAAGGAGGATATTTGTTCAATTGCTAAATGTCAAGTAGTGAAAAAACTACAGTAAACTACAGTTCCAAAAGTGAAATCATCATATAAGAGTCATTAGTTTTGAGTTTCCAAAATTATTAAGAAAAATTAATATTAAGAAATAAAAAGTGAAAAGAGAAAATATAACATTAAGAAAAACAATAACTTTAATATTATTTTCACCAAAGGCATTTTGTTTTGTTGTGCTAAACGCAAAATTTATTTTATGATTTCTCGTTAATTTAGTTCAACCAGAAGATTCTGTGATAATAAGAACATTAAGTGATGTTTGCTGAAAACTTAGGTATATGTGATTTACTAAAACAGTGGATATGTTGTTGTTATTTCTAGTTTTCCTACTATGCTAATAAATCGATGTTAAAAAAATAAGATAGGTTTTTTCATTTTCTTCTATATTGGTATCATATCACCCTAAATGTGGGAGACTTGTTCCCCCCAGAATCAAGTGTTCCAGAGGGGGGGATCAAGTCAGACATATATATGGGACACATGATATCATTCCCTATACGAAGTTTTCATGGGCTGGTTACTAAATTTATATAACGATATCATTAGCAATTATACTTAGCATATCCAATGAAATTCCACGTATTTCAGTACCAAGATATTTCAAATCAAATAAATATTTACGAAATAATGGCAAAAAAACAAAAGGGGGGATCAAGTGTCCTCAGTCTCCCTACCTATCTTACTAACACTAATATTATATAATAGGCCATGAGGCGTAGTAAATACTGGTATTCAGCTGCATCCCTTAGGACCGAAAGCCGACCCTAAAATAGTTGGAATAAGGCTAGGCTGAAGATGATGTTGTATCAAATTAGAGTCGACTATCGATAGTTTACCGACGTGCAATGGTATTGTTTATAAACGTTAGGCAAAATATTTATTTCTCTTAAAAAAAAGCAGTAACACTGGTCGGTAGCAATATAAAAAAAATATACTGGTATATCTGAATGGTCTTCGTTTAATTATATTGCTGTTAAAATATACCCAATACTATTGCAAATTAGAAAACTATCGATAGTCTACATTATATCAAATGTATGCCATACACACATAACTACCTATTATCAAGATTTCAATCTTTATCTACTAATATTAAAGTTAAGTAAAGAGTTTGTTTGATTTTCTGTTTGTTTGAGCGCGCTATAGTCTCCGGAATCAACAGTCGGATTTGAAAAAATATTTTTGCATTTGAAAGCCCAATTTGAAGAAGGCTATATAATAGGCATTTTAAAATCACGCTAGAACCCCTAGGGGCCGAGCAAAAAGAAAAAAGTCAGAAATAATGCTAAGCGAAAACGAAGCAAAAGCGCGAGCAGGCGATGCGATGCGACAGAATGGGTCGGGGGAACAAGAAATACTACGCGGATGAAGTCGCAGGCAGAAACTAGTTTTAAATAATTCCAGTATATCTAACCTCAACTAACCTCTTTCAAAATCCACAATCCATATTACACCACAACAGTCATAAAAAACACCCGCATTTACTGCACCTCCTACCATTTTACGACAACCTAACAAAAGGTACTTTCACGCACCCATCAGCAGCTGACCGCAAACCATGGATGGTGTTTTGACAACCAAACCGGCGCGGGCGCAGCTAGTATGTCAACAATAGAAAGGGCTCGGTCACGCCTCTTACTAAGTAACTGTCGTAACCGCTAGGCTTGGAGAAAACATGACGTGATGCTTAAGTTACATTTGATGTACTTACTTACTTGCTGGTGTTTTGTTTCTCTTTTCTAGACAGGATTTTTTTTACTAAGACATAATCTTTTATTTATTTTACTTTAACAAAAAAATGCAATCTGCTAATTAAATTAGCTAAAGATAAACTATTAGGCATACTGACATGATTGTCTTCCATGGCAAGTTCAATCCAATCCGCGTTCAGTGTCAAAAACCTTACTTACTAAATATAATTCCATTTCCGAAGATGAGTAGACCAATCCCGTGATTAAAAACGATCAAAATCTAGTCGCAATCTCATCTCAGCGACAATCTATTGTGAAAACTGTAGGGAAATTTGAGATATTTCTAACAGATTCAGACTTAGAATGGGAACGTTCTTAAAATATACGAGAATTACCGCTCTGATGTCACTGTGGCGATGGTATGACCAGCCGATTTCCCGGTGACGATTTTGATCACTTTTATTCTTACAATTTTAAACCAAAGCTCTTTGTGTTTCTGATTGCGCTTAAATTGCCATTAATTGCTCAGTGTCTCGCTACCTACCAAATAGGAACGAGTTAAATAGATCTGGATATAATAATGTGATAAAAATATGCATAAGTAATATCTTTAGCTGAAAGCCAACGACCTATTTATTGTTTCCAGCAGCTACAGCTGACTACAGCTTGCGTGTGGCAACACACATCGGATACACTACACGTTTTTCTTTCGCACGAGATGTCCAAGTATCATATGGTTGAATTTGCTTGATATTAATGTTTGTGTTGATAGATCGCTAATCTGGCCGACTGGTTTCAGACGTCAAAACAGGATAAGGGGCGATAAATAACTTGGAAAATTGGACTAAGTGCTTTAGGTTTTATAATTTATTAGACCACTCGTCTTAGAGATTGCTTATTCATCATCATCTTCCTAGCCTAAACTTTTACCAACTTTATTGCAAGTAGTCGACATCTATTCTAAGTCTAACCAGATGCATCTGAATACCAGTAGGTACTTTACATGGAGCGACTGCCTATCCGACCTTTAACAAAATATCAATGCTTCTTTCCAAACATATTTCAGTTAAACAAAACCTAAAACACATAACGATAAATATAACAACTTAATAGCCCATATAGAACAATTTACCCACTTTCAACTAAAATAAATTAACAACGGTATAAACTTTCAACCTTCAGTTACGTTTAAACTTTAAAAAAGAGACATAACAATATATCCTTTCGCACATAAACGTTGGACGCGAGACGAATGAAAAGGGGGGAAATAAAAAAGGATAACAGATGGCGCCGCCGGTGTCGTGTCGCCGCCTGCGCATGGTCGCTTTTTATCCCAAAGCAGGATAAGATTCAGAAGGTATGCGAAACACACTATCAATCTTTATCTGAATGATTTTGAAGGATATTGCTAATCCATTGCCTTATAAGTTCGAAAATGTGTCCGCTCTACAACTTAAATAACGCAATGAATGTTGTTGAACTGTCAAAATCGAACCTATTGCTACTGGTAGTGTGTATCAATTACCCTGCAGATGTATATGTGGGGTCAATCTTCAAATCGAATTATTCCAGTTTGATCCCTAAATCGGATCCACAGTAAATTAAAGAGCCAGTCCTTTTCACCACCAGTGCCTGCCGGGACAGCGGGATTGTCCGAAAGGGTTACCGCTACCCCGGAACATAAAGGGCTAAGGAAGGAACACGGGTGGGTTTTAGTCTGTAAGAGTCTGACACTCCCTTCTGCTCCACCCAGAGCGGGAGTAGTCATTTGATGATTTCCCATCCTCAAAAAAAAGCCCTTTCCACCAGTGGATCACATTTTGGGGATAGGATCGGAATAAATAATAAAATCGAGCAGTAGGCTTGCGGTTGACCAGGACCACTGTCTCACCCATAGATATCCAGTCTCACCAGATCTTAAACGATGATGCGGTCATCTATGCCAAAGCCAAGCCAAAGTACTACACCAAAGTGTACACTTTGGTGTAGTACTTTGGCTTGTCTAAAGATAACCTATTCTCTTGTGACTTGAACTACAAATAATTCCATTCTTTGTGATAAGAGTATAAATAATTGTACCTTTAGGTGCTGAGCACTTTTTAGTGGGTCAGTGTGTAATTTATCTAAGTTACAATAGCCTATTAAAGTCAACTGCTTATCACCTTTTACAAAATATTGTTTTTCCCTATGCAAGGACGTTAATTGTTGAGGAGTTCTCCTAGTAAGAACCAGGAGAACTGGAGCTGATTGAAAAGTCACTATCAGCTCCATTTCACCATACGCATTTGACGAGCTAAATTGCTTAGCAACAACATTAAAGTACCTAATCGAATCGCAACCTGTGAAATACTTATTATTGAGTAGTTCCGATGGCCATCTATGGTCTTCATCATCAGTCCCACTTTACCAAATGGTGCTTTCCGAAAGCAAATGCACGAGTTACTATAAAAAATACCCAAATCGCTATAAATGTGCCTATAAAATTTGAGGGTTTCCCTCAATTTCCATGGGATGCCCTCATCAGATTCCGACTTGGTGAAAATGGGACCACCTCGAGACCATAACCCTTTCAAACAAAAAAAGAATTTTGAAAATCTGTCTATAATTGGCGGAGTAATCGCGTAACAAACACACAAAAAAAATACCGTCGAATTGACAACCTCCTCCTTTTTTGAAGTCGGTTAAAAATGGGCCTTCTGTGTCAATTTTCTTTTTCGTCCTATTGAGGCCGTTGCAAGGATATTGCATGTTTGTAACACACGCTAAGGCCGAGTTTCGTGAGTTAATGCAACTACCTGTTTTCCATGATAATAATATTCATTTGCATATAACTGTATTATAATTTCCTCGAATAAGTGAATTAATTAGGATAAAAATGTATTTCAGTGGTGTAACTGTACCCTATAATGAGGTTTATTGTGTATTTATTATGATCATTAAGGTCAATATATCAACCGTCAATATGTTAATAGGTCATAATATGAATGCTGAACAGATGTGTAATCATAAGAAGTCTTAATTAAGACTTCATACAATAATGTGGGTATTATGAACTTGTGTGTATCTTGTAAGTACGAGGTTTCATAGTTGTCGAAATCGACTTTAGACTTGGATGACTATAACTTAACTGACATAACGGAAATTATGAATAAATAGATAGAATAATCTTTATTATGTACACCATGCATTATAGGTGTTTCTTTAGATCAGCATCCTAAAATTGCGTAACACACTCAATCACAACCTGAATAATTTTGAAAGACATTGCTAATACTTCATATGTTTGAAATTTTTCTCCGCTCAACAACGTAAATATCGCAATGAATGTTGTTGAACTGTCGAAATGAATGCCATTGCTATTGTTAGTGTGTTGCGTAATTACCTCTTAAGGTAGAGGCACTATTATCGCTGCAGTTAATATTGTGTGATATCATTGTGGGTCACAATTCTAGGGGCAGGCAACAGCAGGCAAGCTAAAGTGACTCTTTGTTTTATCCCTAAGCAATCCTACAAGCAACACGATCAAAAGAGATGAGGTAAGATATTCTTAACCCTTTAACCGCCAGACTTTATATAAATTGTCGTGCTCCCAGCGCCGGGCAGTGATTCGATTTTTTTTTTGAATAACCTGATAAAATAAAGCGTAATTAATAAAAAAAACACAGAGTAAACGAGCTGTGGTATTTGGTCGTAAAAATACGACCCCGGCGAAATGGACACGAAAATATTTGTCGGATTGATCCGACGTAGGCGGTTAAAAGGTTAACGAGGGATTCTAAACATCTAAGCTATCAATATAACACCCCACTGTACGCACGACGACAAATCAAGCTATAGATTTCCAGTATAAGCCAACTTTCCATAGTGCGAAAAGCCTATGGGTCATATACAATGCGAGGTCAGCTAAAACTAGAAATGTACCTATAGCTTGATATGTAGTTGTGTGTACTTTGCATAAAAGCATAGATGATGACCATCAAATGTCGTAGACAAGTACCCTCGAAGATTTGTACTCTTATCATTTCTTCGGTCCAACAGTAAACTAGCCAATCTGCAAATATGCCACTTTTGACATAAATATTCCCAAATTTTTCTTCTCATTAGACGCATGTTGTGTTAAAATATCGTATCTACCTACTCCTCAACAATTTTACATTGACAGATTGGCGAGTTGACTTCTGACACACTTGAAAACCCAAGGATTTTCTCTACTAATATCAAAGATATTATGTTATTTAAGACGCGGGGTATTTGCGGTTGTAAGCCAATGTTCAGCCAATCAGGTTTTATTAACAGTATGAGGAAGTCAGCGTCGCTTGCGGTGTTCCGGCTTTTGTACTGTTATACCAGAACTGAGTTATTGGATTTGGTGATATGACTATTGCTTAATTTGTAGATAGATTAAAGACACAGTAGGTATTGCACACCATTTAAAGGAAAAGCAATGTCAAAAGTGTGAAAGGAGGCCTGTGTCCCAGCGGTGGGAACTTATAGCCTGATTATGCTATGAATCAGAATATTTAATGCGCCTTCTTCTAAAAGAAGACAGAGAGAACTTATTATCTTCAGCTTTGTACCTTAAAGTGCTGATAAACTTGAGCATTCACTTGTAATGAGCATTCTTGCAAATGTTACAATTACAGAAAAACAAACGAGAGCGTTTTAGCGAGCATTCTATCGCGCGTTCTGGCGAGCATTCTAACGAAAGGACAGTAAATTTGCTTCGAGATTTTTGCTGAGCCGAGCTTCTGTCATAAATGCATGTGAAGAATATTTTTTTGACGAGCATCGACTAGAGCGTTCGCTAGAAAGATCATGAAAGTGTTCGTAGCGATGTTTGGCTCTATGCTTGGCTCTGTTCGTTGTTCAGTTCGACAAATTTATAAACGGCGAATGCTCGTTGTTCTGTTACAAGTGAATGCTCAAGTCTATCAGCGCCTTTATGTTCTGAAGCACATGACCATTGCGTAATGAAACGATATTTATTTCTATGAGCAGATTTTCTAAGACACTTTTACAAGTCTATTATTGGTCAATATTATAAAACGAATGACCTTTTCATCAGTACCAACTACACATAGAATGCCGCCAATCCGCTATTCTGCTCGCTACTTAGTTTCGTATGAAAACACCGAACGGCAATACATAACACCCTGTAAATCTTGGACTTTCTAACTAACACAAATCTCAAACAAACCTTCCAACCAAAGATTTCAACAGCTTCATACCTAACAGGCTCACAATAACTGTAATAATCTCCAACAGCGAGAATTACAGTGTTCTCGTAATATTACCGCTGCGCACGCGCATGGTCGGCCAATGAATGACGTCTGTCTAATGGAGGCACGAGATATGGTAATAAAGTTACCACCGTGTACCGTAGGCATGGTAAAATGACGCTATGAGTAGTTAGAAATACCATTAGTGGTTACAGTGAGGAATGTTCTGGTTGTAATTACTATTTCATTTGTAGGGTTTTTATGTACTTAAGTATCTAGATATACCATAACCTCACGCTCAGCAGTCGCAAGCGCGACTGCTGAGCGTGAGGTTCCGGGTGGGATTCTCAAGTCGGGCAAAGTGTTATTGGGTTTTTCTCAGTAAGTGCCCGGAGTTAGGAAGTTGGCGGTGTGATACCCCCGTGCCTCGGAAAGCACGTTAAGCTGTTGGTCCTGCGCCTTGATCTCCCTCTGGTCATGTCGGATTGCCGTCCCGTCGGACTATGAGAGTGAGGAAAGATTGAGTGCACCTGTGTCTGCACATCCACTTGCGCTATAATATACCCAGTCTCCGTTGAGATTGGCTGCCATTGCCGAAATTCGGTCTGGAGGATATTCCAAGCCATATAAAATCCTGATAATTAACAAATCTTCAAAAAGAACTGTAACTTAGACATTCGAGATAATAACATATCTAATGTTAAAATGTTCTCGTTCTCACTATTTCTTGAAACCCATTTCTTACGAAAAATAACATCATCGGAAAAGATAATATGAATGCCTCTTGATATAAAATAATTCTTAGTACTTAACCAGGACACGGATTATGTCCAGTCACGTCACGTATCAATAGCAGTCAGTTCACACTACCCAAATAGTTGTGTAACTAAAAGAATGAAAGAAAAAAAAAACGATGCATCATTTTAGAGCTCACACGCTTTTTAAACGCTAATCACTTCTATCTTACTATTTCGAAGCGTAAATAATTGGGCATTATAATAGCAAGAGTTAAAAACTCGCGTTACACAGAAAATAGACAGATACCTATTAGCAAAGCACTTCTTAAAATTGATTGAAGAAAAACTAAAAGTATCATTAAGTATCTACAAAAGTACTTGACTATGAACTCAATCATTTCTGACTGCCTAACCACAGTGGCCCTTAGGAATGTTTGGAGAGTTTGAAATTGATGTTTGAACACACAGTTATTAAGGTAGATATCACATAAAGCTTACGAAGACGTCAATATAGTTTTTTTACCAATCCACTGGCGCGTAATGACTAGGAACTCTCTTTTTCGTGAAGTACTTTAAGTCCAAAAATGGTCTCTTTGACGGAATTGAGACATTGGGACTAGTAGGTACATTCTACTGTACACAATATCAAATTCAATTTATAAGTAGTCTTTATTAGCAATCTTAAAAATTAGTTTAACAATACCTATACATATTTAAATTGAGAGTTTAGAAATCCGAAATCCAGGCTTTTCCTAGCTCACGATCGTGAGTTTTTCTTCTCCATGTGGGATCCCGCATTAATTTTCAGGTCGTCTTCCCATGTTTGAAATGGTCATCCTCTTTTCCTCTTTCCTTATCTGGGATACCATTCTGTCACTTCGCTGGCCCATCTTTCTTTCATTTTCAAGGGTACACCATATACCTACTACCAAAGTACTTAAAATTCAATCAACTCAGCCTATCGCAGTCCACAGCTGGACATAGGACTCTCCTAGACTGTGCCACAAGACCCTGTCTTCCCGCCTTCCGCATCCAGTTTGTCCCAGATACCTTCTTCAGGTCCTCAGTCTTCTTAGAATTAATTGAAGAAAAATTACAAGTATTAAAGCTTGGCACTTATGGTACTTGACTACGTAACTATGTTTATAATCATTCCTCCAAACCACAGTGGCGACGCATAGGAATGTTTATGGTTTGTGTTATGAATGTTTGTACACTCAGTTATTGAGGTAACCACATTGAGCTTACAAAGACATCAATATAATATAAGAGATTCTGTAGCAAAGGCTTTGAAGAAATAAAAGTCATTATTAATCCAGTTCCAAGTAAAGACGAAGCTAAGTAGAAACTATCTTTCGGAGTAAAACTCTGCCCAAAAGTGTATCTTCTTCTGAGATAACAAAAGTCTATCAACTGTCAGGAAGGTATGGGAGGAGTTTTTGAGCTCAAATAAGGATATTTTTCTACCACAGAGACACCAAATGAATAGGTATACGGGCAGAAGGATGAGTATGATAAAGTTCTCTTAAACTAGACTGGTAGTTATCGTACTTAATCAACATTTTCGCAGTCATACGCAGAATATACTGTATCCATCTCTCTTGTAATTGTAATGACAAATTATTTAATTCTGTAAATCGGTAAATAATAAAATACGTTTTAAAACTAGATGAGGTCCGACTACTCAAAAGAAACACCGAAATAAAATCAGAGGTTTCACCATAAATATTTCACCGCCTAAAGCTAATAATCTATTCGAAGAACATTGTATTTAACCTAAAATTACTCCTTTCATCTTTAAAGACCCATTTACTTGGGTCTCGCATGTACCAAGTACCAACACAGCGAGGTGTACACACGCAAATTATATCAATTACCTTTCATATTACACCTATTTGGAAAGTTATTATGGAAATCTAAAGGTCAGACTTAATAAAAATACGTGGCCCTGTGATTATGGGATCCCAACACGTGAGGTTTTATATTTTTCGTACACTGTGGTAATACAGGGTGTATCCGAAAGGGGTGGTCAAATTTTAGGGTGTGTTACAGACCATCAAATTGAACAACTTTTACCATGGGACCAACATCGTAATCAAAAATAAAAAGTCCATACATTTGGTTTAAGTAGATATTGAAGTTTCGTATGGGCCAGTTGATTTTTTTATCACATCACACCTTTCTAATATTTTATTATTATAGCCCTTAAAATTTGATGTTAAGAAAATCATGAATATTGATGTATTACTTTTTTATTTAATTGAATCAATCATGCAGCAGGAAGTTTATTGAGTAGAAAATCAAAGGTTAGCCGTCGAAATATTAAACCCTTTAATACTAGTCCAATTTTGCGCATGATTGACTAAAAAAAAGAAAATCAAAGGTTAGCCGTCGAAAAAATTAAACCCTTCATACTAGTCCAATTTTGCGCATGATTGAATATAACAGTTTAACAGTAAATTGTTGCACGTTGCAAAAATGCTATTACAATTCTAATGAAACGTATTATAATACAAATCATGAGACAACTCAAGGAAAAATCATAAGTAGGTACTAGTCGAGAAGTGCCTTTAACATTGACTACAAAATATCGAAATATATGGAAACTGCCACAGTAAATTATCAAGTACCTAGTAGCTTTTACCCGTGACTTCGTCCACGTGAAATTTCTAGTTTTAACATAAAAAATATCACCTCTAAAATTAAATTAGTTTCTAATATCCTCTCCGCCATAAACTTCACCACCTAATGGGACCCAACAATAGAAGCAAAAAGATGTACCGTCGAAACAAAATGAAGAAGATCCCCCACTATGACACTCTGCATCCTATTAGTGAAAGAATTTTCGTAATCGGATCAGTATTTCCGAAGATTACCCCCTACATAAAAACTCTCAAATACCTTTATATAATATCAATATACATAGGTAGACACAGAACCTAAACTTTAAATGCAACACGAACTTTACTTAGCAACTCATCTATATATACAAAGTTGATACGACAGAAAGGCTTTCCTTTAAACTGCTTATACTAGGTACCATTTTCAAGCTCTGTACCAAATATCATTTAAATTGAAACAGTAGTTTAGTCGCAAATGACTTTTTAAGTTTTTGGCCCGTTTGAACATGATGTATTTTTCTTAACAGCTGATTATGTCTATAGGCATAGGTCATGCACCTTAAAACGATAAATCTACGATACGTTGTTGCCGCTCTTACGCAAGTCATAAGCAAATACGTCCTACAAAAGAAAGTGACAATCCCATTAGCAAAACATCACGAGCGTAAAAGAAATAGAAATAGGTCAGTGTGTTGCTATTGCATCTTTGGTCCTTGCGAGGGGGGCCTCTAAAAACTAAAAAACTTGGTTTTTCAGTGCGCCAACGCTATCCTTCCGGGACGTACGTTACGTAACACGGAAGTCCTGTGCCGCTATTGTTTTGTCGAACTCGTGCGCTGACAATTGTGATTTTGTTTTGTTATTGTGAATAGGACACTTCTTTCTTTTTTTTTATTGTGACAAGACACGTAACTTGCTATTATAATTATTTAGTGTTAGTGTTTTTTTTTGTGATTTACTGTTTTTTATTGTGATAGGACACGTAATTAAACTTTGGTTGTGTGTGTGTGTATACCTAATTAAAGTGTTCAACAATGCCTCGTCTAACTTACACGGCGTCAGAATACACTGACATGATTTTAATTTACGGTTAATGCCGTGGAAACGCAGCATTAGCTCTGCGAACATACAGAGAAAGGTATGGTGACAGCCGCAATTGCCCTAGGAACGCCCGCACCATACAGTTGGCAGTACAAAGATTACGGGACAATAAACGTGTAGTGCCGCAACAGGAGGGAGTGCCACCGCGGCAAATACCCGCTGCATGGGACGAACGAATATTAGATCATTTTTCCCGCAACCCGACAACGAGTCTGCACAGAGCCGCCCGGCAGTTTAGATGTTGCCATAGAACCATCCACAAGGTTCTAAAACGTAACAAACGCAAACCTTATAAATATCGGAAGGTGCAAGCTTTGTTATCGAGAGACTTACCGATCAGGAACAGTTACTGCCAATGGCTATTAAATAAAACATCCGAAGACCGCCATTTCTTAACAAATGTAATATGGACCGATGAGTGTACTTTTACTCGGAACGGCATCTGGAATCGGCAAAACCTCCGGTACTGGAGTTTGGGAAATCCACACGTGTTTCGAGAATCTGAACACCAGTACAGATTTTCTCTCAATGTGTGGGCTGGTATCCATAATAATAATATTATCGGCCCTGTTTTTATTGACGGCACCCTTACAGCGGCGAAATTTTTAGATTTATTAAGTGGTCCTGTGGCCGAGTACACTGACCAACTACCTTTAGCCGTTCATCGCAAGTTGTGGTACCAGCTGGACGGTGCGCCTCCACATTCTGTGATGGCTTCCAGGGAGCGGCTCACAGAAATGTTTGGGCAGCAATGGATCGGTCGATTCGGACCTGTTCGGTGGCCACCACGATCTCCGGACCTCACTCCCATGGATTTCTTTTTGTGGGGATACATTAAGGGTGAAGTGTATGCCTCCGAGGTAAATACAATTGTTGAACTAAAAAACAGGATTATTTTAGCATTTCACAAATTAAAGTGCTTAGCGACGGACAGTGATTTAATTAGAAAACTAAATAACAATATTCTCCGTCGGTATAATTTGTGCATTAATGTGAATGGAGGACACATAGAGAATTTAAAAATTTAGTGTTTTTGTTGTCGGCGTACTTCAAAACTATCTAACATAACAGCCAGCGCGAGCGGAGGCCTAAGCCGCCGCCCGCGCCACCGCCGGCCGCCCGCTTCGACACGAAACACATGCCGCGCCCCGGCGCGCGTGCGACGACGTTGCCACTTTGTAAGGTCAGTCGCCAGGTCCAAGTTTCTATGAAATTTGGGTTTTTCCTTTATTTACAAAGGGTGGTTGCGTTTTACTCTGATTTGTAAGCTATTTAGTTTGTTTGAAAAAAAAAAATTCTCAATTTTGGAGCTTTTTATTTTTATACCGTATCGAATTAATATTAAACACGTATAGTATACGTAGTGTAATTTAATGCCCCTCGGTCGTATCAACTCTGTATAAAAAGACAAGTCCTGACTGACTGACTGACTGACTGATTGACTGACTCATCATCGCCCAGCCCAAACCCCTGGACCTAGAAAGCTGAAATTTTGCACAGAGGTTCCTTTTATAATGTAGACGAGGAATAAGGAAGGAATTTTCGAAATTCAACCCCTAAAGGAGTTAAATGGGGGATGAAAGTTTGTATAGAAAATCTTATTCCTTGAGTTAATAAACTTGAAACTTGGCACGAATACTTACCTAAGTAAATTATGAAAATTGGTCTTTTTTGTTTTTCTAAACTACCTTCTAAAGGGGGATGAGGGGGTGTCAAAATTTGTATGGAAGAATTTTAATGCACGGTCCGATTAACTCAAAACTCAGTATTTATACTTAGTACCAAAAATAAAGAATTACGTGTATCAGGGTTTTTTGAAAATCTACCCCTAACGGGGAGAAAAGGGGTAGTTAATTTTACAGGGCAAATTTTACTGCCTGGCTTAATTAACTCAAAAATTGGTATAAATAATCTGTGAGTCAAGTAATGAACACATTCCAAACGATTTTTCAAAATTCCACCCCTGTAGGGGTGAAAAGTGGCGATACAGCTTATATGAAAAACCTTATTCCTTGGGTTAATAAACTTGAAACTTGGCACGAATACTTATCTAAGTAAATCATAAAGTTTGGCATTTGTTGTTTTTCTAAACTACCCCCTAACAGGGGATTGGGGGGGTGTCAAAATAAGCGTGGAAGAATTTTAACGCGCGGTCCGATTAACTCAAAACTCAGTATTTATACTTAATACTAAAAATAAAGAATTACGTGTATCAGGGTTTTTCGAAAATCTACCCCTAACGGGGATAAAAGGGGTAGTTAATTTTACAGGGCAAATTTTACTGCCTGGCTTAATTAACTCGAAAATTGGTATAAATAATCTTTGAGTCAAGTAACGAACACATTCCAAACGATTTTTCAAAATTCCACCCCTGTGGGGGTGAAAAGTGGGGATACAGCTTATATGAAAAATCTTATTTATTTGGTTAATATACTTGAAACTTGGCATGAATACTTATCTAAGTAAATTATGAATTTTGGCATTTTTTGCTTTTCTAAACTACCCCCTAAAGGGCGATTAAGGGGTGTCAACATTTGTATGGAAGAATTTTAACGTGCGGTCCGATTAAGTCGAAACTCAGTATTTATACTTAAGACCAAAAGTAAAGAATAACATGTATCAGGGTTTTGAGAAAATCTACCTCTGACGGGGTGAAAAGGAGTAGTTAATTTTCCATTTTACTGCGTGGCTTGATTAACTAGAAAATTGTTGGAAATAATCTTTGAGTCAAGTTATAAATACATCCCAAACATTTTTTCAAAATTCCTCCTGTGTGTGGTGAAAAGTGGGGAAAAACTTTATACGAAAAATCTTATTCATTTGGTTAATAAACTTGAAACTTGGAAGGAGTATTTGTCTAAGTAAGTAATAAGAAATGGGTCTTTCGAAAGTAGATCCCTGACGGGTAAAAAAGTGGTAATTCGATTTTTAAGCCCGGTATTATAGTGCGTAGCTTGATTTACTCCAAAAAAATGGTATGGATAAATTTAAGCTTCAAACTTGGCACAAATACTTATCTAAGTAAATTATAGTTTGTCATTTTATGTTTTTCTGGTCTAAAGGGAGATTGAGGGTGTCAGTTTGTATGGAAGAATTTTATCGCGCGGTCCAATAATACGAGTATAAACTCGGAACTCAGTATGTATACTTAAGACCAAAATAAATAAAAAAGTGTGACTGGGTTTTTCGAAAATCTAACCCTAACGGGGTGAACGGGGGTAGTCCATATCACAGAGGAGTATTTTATTGCGTGGCTTGATTCAATGGGAAATTGGTATAAATAATCTTTGAGTCAAGATATGGAAATGTCCCATACATGTTTTCAATATTTCGCCCCTATGGGGATAAAAACTGTGAAGGTGAAAATGTGGTCTTATTCCTTTGGTTAAGAAACTTGAAACTTTTCAACATTTGCCTCAGTAAATAATAAACATTGTCACTTTTAGGGGTTTACTACTTACTTACTTAAAATAAAAAAGTATGAGTTTTAGGGTTTTACTTATTCTACTCCTACCGGGGTGGAAAAGGGTAATAAAGTTTAAGGAGTAGAAATTCCAACTTCCATTAACACGAAAATGGGTAGGTACTTATAAATAATCTTTATATCATAAAAATGGAAACGTACCAAATGCAAAAACAAGGGCCCCCCTATCGTGATGAAAAGGGAGGATAGTTTATTTGAAACATCTTAGGTAGTTTAACTAAAATATTGGCCCCAATACTTATTTCTTTAAATAAAGTAAGTATAAAGATCGTAATCAATAATTTTCGAAATACCTTTCAGGGGGAGGTGGAGAGGGTGTTAAATTTATTTGAGGAAAGTACGAAACCCACGCGGACGAAGTCGCGGGCAAAAGCTAGTAATCTACGATAACATCATATTGTTACCAATCAGGAAGAGAATGCAACGGTACACATTGCCAAAGCGCATCACAAATCACATCAATACATATTATCAAGCCAACCTATTATAGTTAGTACCGTTACTTACATATCGTCATAAACTATAAAGGGACCATCCCTTTATAGTATGCCGACGACGTCATCAAGGTTAAAATCATAGATTGGAGACTAGAGAGAGAGAGAGAAGAGAGAGTTAGAGAGAGATAAAAGAGAGACTTAAAGAAAGAGAGAGAGAGAGAGAAGAGAGATTTTTTTATATTTATATGGTAACTAGCTGCCCTACGCGGTTCTACCCGCATAAGTTTCGATTTCGTGGGAATATCGGGATAAAAAGTAGCCTATATTTTAATCCAGGATATCAGCTACCTCAATACAATTTTTTATCAAAATTGGTCCTGCCGTTTGAGCGTAAAAAGTAACGCACACTCACAAACTTTCGCCTTTACAATATTAGTGTGAAAACCCAGTGGAAACCAATGAGAAGGAGGCGAGTTAGCTGTGACTTAGCTAGACGAGGGATAACGAGGCCAAAAAAGTTGTAAGCATTTTAGTTGCTATGCAATATATGTAGCAGACTCAACATATTGAGTCTGCTTATCAAACCCAGGTGGATTTTAGACAGCTAAATGATGAGGGGCAGTCAAATGTTTGGGCACAAAAGTCTGGCTTATCAGAATCAATTGGATGTTTGAGCATAATCTATACTTAGGCATAGCTATTAAGGGCTGAGCAACTAAAGGCTGATTTGATCAAAGTCAGATCATCTTGTCGAATCGTTGAGCTCCCTAAGTTTGAGTTGAGCTGCATGATTACTGACAAATGCGTGCACTGACTGGACGGGTCCACTCAATCTGTGTGGTTCTTTCCTCAAAAGACCATTTCAGACACCAATCTACATGGTCTCCACATGATCTCACCAAGATTATGTCTGGACTTTAAAAGAGACTGTGACCTCTGAGTTTGTTTCGGCCTTTCTTCTCAGAGTAGTCAGATAGGAAACGCCGACCTCATCTCGTTTTAAAAAAATATGATTGACGTGTAAAAGTGTTTGTACAAACCTACTTACAGAAATAAAATCATTTATCATTTATCATTTATCTTTGATTCGTGGAATAAAATTGACGTCTGACAGTTCTAGTACGGAAAAACTGTCAAAAATTCAAAATTTATTCTCAGGATAAGAATTAGTCCATGGAGCATCGATTGACTTATTCTAGGTATAAAAGTTTGGTGGAATGCGTCCTAAAGCGGTTTAATAAAGAGGTTAAGCATCAATGTAGCTTTTAAGGTTTCCCTTAAATACCGTTACCTCTGTGGTTGCACGCAAAGCCATAGCCAACCATAACTTTTTCAACACCGGTCCACTAGTACACACGGCGACACATCAAGCTATATTATTCCAGTTTTACCTGACCTCGCATTGTATAGGTTTTTCGTTCAATCAGAATTCAGCTTATACTGGTTATGTATAGCTTGATGTGTAGCCTTGCGTACCTTCAGTAGCTGCAGCTCGGTTGCCCAACTAAGTCTCATATTACGCACGTTTATTGCCATTAGCGGCTTGTCTTGATAGAGATTGATTGGTGAGTAAAAAAGTAATTGCCTCCGTGGCATAGACGCTTATTTATTAATGCATACCGATGGGAATGAGGCGATGGTAATCATTCAGCGGATACTAGCATAGGTAGCGTTTCGAAATCTTTAACACTTTGTATAAATGTGTATGGTTGAAGGTGAGGCTGTCACTATGCAGGTTAAAAGCAGAGCTTTGAATCTATATTATATATATATAAATAAAACAAAGTCGGGTTAGTTACACCATCTATAACTCAAGAACGGCTGGACCGATTTTTATGATCTTTGATTTGTTGAATTTGTCTCCGCCCCGAACAGCAGAATAGGTAACTATTTAAACATGGGAAAATGACACGAAAAAAAAATAATGAAGATACCTAATTCATTTTCTCATACATTTTGTAACGTACGAAGTTCGCCCGGATCAGCTAGTTTAAGATAAAAGTCAGGGGGCTGATTCTACTAACAAAATTGTTCAAAAATCGCAATGGAACCACAGCTGAATCACGGCTGTTAAGCGTTTTCATATTCTACTAATGAACAACGATTCAACTGCGGTTACGTTTTAGTTTAAGCCAACGATCGATCGAAATAAGTTCAAAATATATTCTGCTAACAAAATCGAACATGAGCGTGACGTTTAGTCACATTCTACTGTTATTTTGACATTTGTTAGAATCGAATGGTCAAAATGGAATTTTGTATTCGAAAATACTTTCGGTGAAATGTATGTAACATTTCTAGGTTCAACTTTTTTTCTTTGGTATTATTAAAACATACTATTTGGCATGTTGGTAATACAGCTTACCCGCTGTTACGTTCCCGCTACCATTCAGTTGCGATTCAGCATAGGTTTAGTTTCCAGTTTGCATAGGAAATAGTAGAATGACTTTATAAGTAACTATGGAACGGCGATCGAAATCGAACTGATATTAAAACACAATTGAACGTGTAACGTTGCAAATTAGTAGAATCGCCCCCCTGATTTCTTGAGCCAGACCAATGAACATTAAGTTGATCGTATAAAGATTTAATAGCTACAATATACATAACTATCATGCATAGGCTTGATAGATATCATGGTGAGGACAACGACACACAAACTTAACAGTTTGTTGCTCACATGGGGGGCTCAGAATTAAGTACTTAGATATCGAATCCATGGTAACCCATGGATTCGATAAGTACTTAATTCTGAGCCCCCATGTGTTAAAAATTTTCGTCGGTTATTTAAAAAAAATTTTTTTTTTTAATTACCTAACCGATGAAAATTAAAAAAAAAATGAAAAATGAAATGGAAATGAAAATGTATGGAACAGCAATATTTTGCTGTTCCATACATTTTGACCGCGCAGATTTTGCACTTTTCTATGAACAGCAATTTTTTTTATATCCGACGATAAATTTCTATGCTAGCTTTGTGGTTTTATGTTTTTGTGGTCTGCACCTTATATTAAGTAAGTATCGGAAATCAGTGTTTGTGAATTCATGTCGTATGAAATGTGACCAAATTGGTCTTCATTTCTTAACCCAATTAGCAAACACGCCAATTACTGTTGGTATCAAATGAGAATTACCAAAAATGATATAAAAATAATCGGCTACAGCCATCTAAAACACAGTCATTGCTGTACCAATGTCTATATAAGGCTTCAGAATAATTTAATATGAAATTTTTAATAAGAAGAACCGCTAGCACGAATGGAACAGACTGCACTGCTAGAGGTAATAATATCCATGGGAACGAAAAGCCGCAGGGTCACATCTATGGCATAATACCGTTTAGTGCATAATCATTTCGTGAAAGCCGACCACGATTCTCTCTTGGAAGTGTGACAGTGCTGTTGTGCCTTCAATGATGACCCTTTATCATCCAATTATCATAGTCGTGTGTTATTTCGAATAGGTACATGATAATTGACTAAATACTGAATAGGAAAGTTCATAATATATTATGGCATGTACACCAGGAGAAAGTTTTAAGAGCTTAGATTTTTAACTTATAAGGGACAATAATATTATCTTCTTATGCCCCTGCTTGGCACAGTTTAACTTACTTAAAAAGGCCTGCCTAACCTCGAGATAAGTCAAGTCAGGTCGACGAATCGACCTAAAATATTGTAAACCAATTCCAGATAGTACTTCATGGAAACGTTTTAAGAGGTAACTATCGGATATATCATCAGCCTCTGTACCTTAATAGAAAATCGAGATTTCTACCTTACGAAACAATTTTTTCAAATCATGAAAACCGCATCAAAATCCGTTACGTAGTTTAGATGAACAACGCGGTCACATAAACACGAAAAACAACTTTAATTTATAATATGTAAAGACCTCTTATTTCCCCGAATGAAAAACTGACTATTTATTACAGGGATGATCATTGAGCTTGCAACCAAAAAGGGGGGGCCCAAGTCTGCTATTTTTATAAATTCGTCATTTCAACACGATCCCATTGTCATTTTGGTCTCAGAGAAAACATTATGGTATTAATGGTAAAGAGAGAACGAATTCGTCAATTCTTTAGACGATAAGGCGAAAGAATTGAAAGCTGACAAAAACTTTTACGTTAATAAATGGATATTCACACATATTTCCCAATCATATTTTTCAATACCGACCCGTCAAACAGTCCCGAAAACCTACAAAAGTTTATAGCACTGTAAAATGTCAAAAAACCGACTTGTTTGGGCAAACACTGAAGTGCATCGGTGAAATGTTGGGCTGCAGTTGTGTGGCGAACAATATGTCTGTTTACCGTCTGCGAGCCTAGTGGTGCGTGCCACTGCTGTTTGTACTGTAAACAACGAAAAATAGGGAAAAACTCGGAAAAAGCTCCACTACAATATAACGAAATTCGAGTTTTTGGGGCTGTTTTAGCTATGTTGAGAGCGGAATGTTCGTTAAACGCTTATTTTGCATAAAGGTGCAAATCCGTGTAACATGCCAGTACAAATAGCGAATACGTGCTTACCTGTATGATTTTTTTAGAGAGTGGTCAAAAAGGTTTCGAGAGGGTGTATGTAACCACATAACGTTTGTAGTTTTCATTCAAAGTTAACTTTAGTAAGGACTCTAGAGCTCTGGAGCTATTCCACACACGTTTTAATCAAGTAATCTTATACTTTTCAAACGAAACAAACATTCCCTCTTTCGACTCTCAGAACACGATAAAGTTTTCGCAATGCTTGAATCTGAAAACATCGTAAAGCTGTGTTGTGTACAATTGTAACGAACGCTTCCGGATTATTTCCAGAGCCCAATGTTGAACAAAACAAACGCAGTACCGCGCATGACTCAATGAAAGATCAGAGGCATGCCTTCATAGCACAATAAAACCTAGGTACTTAAAAGTTTAAAGGTTGTGATTAAAGCCAGATAGTACTTCTGGCGATGCTTCAAGAGCTGATCCCATGGGATCACGTAACAAGATACCTAGAATAAAAGATAGCTTACTCAGTACCAAATTTAGGAATTCATGACTACCCTAAGCTTCAGCTTCTTCAAATCCGAATCGAAGCAGTCATAGCATTTGCAGTTAACAATGACCAAAGGGCCAACAAAGCTGTCGCGCAATATTTTTTTTTTTCGTAAAAATACCTCGAAACACAAAAATCAGAGCTGAAAAAACACACAGTGATACTTGCAATCTTTAAATGGTTACAAAGTCCTATCGAAATTTTACAAAAATCGCCAGAAATAAAAGTTTTCCCGAAAAAATGCCACAATGGCACTAAACTCCGTCGTTTTAAAATTTGCCAAAGATGTAAACAACAATGGCCGCTCGAAATTGTATTAGAAACAAAAGAAATTACTTACCAGCAAAAGGCACATCGCACACGTACTCTTCGACGCAGTTGTCAGTGTTCCCGCTCCTGTCTGTTGCTCCACTGGCCACTGACGCTGCTGATGCTGCTCGGAGAAGGTTCACCTCTGTCTCGGTCTGACTATCGCGGAGGACCGACCTTCGTTTATATTCCTGGTGGGAGAAAGGGTGAATGAGGACCAGTTGAATGAGTATACTGTTTAAATATTGATAGCTCAGTTTTATGTATTAGGCCACATGGTGCATAGTCTTTTATTAATGGTAATACGGCACCATGGGAATTGATATAAATACTTACGTAAGAGCCCTCAGCATAGCAGACATACTTTCTATGAACAAAGAGATCGAATACCTGGCTGCGTAGTGAGCGAGTCGGCGAGTTGTACCTACTAATGCTAATCAAATAGGTACTATAACCAATCATCTACTGGTAATAACAAATTTGAATAAGCATCAAATGTCACACAGATTTAAGAAGCAGCAGCTTTATCTCAAAGTATTTCGTAAACTTTCTTGATACGCTAATGGTGTTGTCCGAATGTCCCATTTGAATAAACAGTGAACAGTTGTCAATAAAACTGTGGTTTTATATGGTTTTAATGAAGTGGTCTAATCTAATCAGAAGTGACTTTTTGAATACCAGATGAACGTGGGTTCGCGTATAATTGCCACTTCAAATCACCCTAACATGTCTACATTCTTAAAAGGGGTAGACGAAGGTATCTCACCTAGATTTTGAGTTATGTTCAATGCCGTGGATTACTGGGGATCGAATCCAGAACCCCACATCACCCTAGCAACTACTAATCCCAATTAAGGACCGATATTGGTTAAAATTAAGACTGGTATCTTTACCTATAATGAAGTAAAGACTTCAGCTTTGCATAGCAGATATCCCATATGGAAGTAGCTATAATAGGTACAATTACCTTATAAATCTATTTCATGCCCAGTTTGGCAATAAAAAATGCTACCATTAGGGAAAAAACGTTTCGTTCTTGTTTATAGGAACCGAGCATTAGCAGACCAATGAACTAGGCAACTGAAGTAATCACAAAACAAAAGAAATTAGGTCTTCAGGTAATAAAACTACTGGGTGTGGTTTTCATGAGGCGTAAAGTAGCACGAATTTTAGCGATAACCTCAATAAACCTGATAGGAAAAGATATGGTGCTATAGAATATTGTAGGTAATAAATAATGTGCATTTTATTGCAAAGAAGAGATGGCAGCTGGATATACATATTCACAAATATCGATCAGTTTGTTATATTTCCAGTTGAAGCTTGTCAAATCACTGTCGAATCATGCATCTTTTACTTACCTTTATACTTTGGAGAACATTTGCACTCGTTTATCACATTATTTCCTTTATATCAAGTCCATCAATTTTAATCCATAGAAGAATAATGTAAGCTTGTTTTTTTATCGGATTTGTAGTGGTTTCAACTCTTTATATTATTAACTATCTGTCCCCGCGACTTCGTTCGCGTGCATATTAGATTTTTTGCGGGAAACGCTATTTTTTTTTTCTAATACAAAAGTAACCCAAATTACCTAGGTACTCCTTATAAGTAACATCATTATCTGCCAGTGAAAGTCCCGTCAAAATCCAGGACGATGAGCAAGATGGAGCGGTAAAGATACCCGAGGAGCAATTCTCGTGATTTTAAGAACGTTCAAAGTTTGTAGGCCAATTCTCGTAATTTAAAATGTTCAAAATCTAGTCGCAGTCTCATCTCGGCGACAAACAAATGTCAAAAACTTGTCAAAATGTAAGGAAGTTTGACGTATTTTTGACAGATTAAGACTGAGATCAGACTGTGAATGTTCTTAAAAATTACGAGAATTGCCCCTCTAATCTCAGTCTCAATCTGTAAAAAAAAACTTCTAATTTCCCTACACTTTGACAAGTTTTTGAGATTTGTTTGTAACGAAGAAAGAAAGAAAGAAAAAGACACATTTCGTGAACACAAAACACAAAAACTAAATAAAAATAATGTTGCAAACAACAATTGTCGCCAAGATGAGACTACAACTAGATTTTGAACATTTTAAATTACGAGATTTGTCCATCTGGTATCGTTACCGCTCCATCTTCATATTATTATTATGATTCAAAGACAACACTAAGTACTCATTGTTTTATTTACCATTTTATCTTTTAGGTATGTAATTGTTATTGGTTTCAACACGAAATAAATACTTCGTAGTCCGATATCATAACAAAATAATAACCATAGCCACTAATGTTTCCTCTGCTGGGACACAGGCCTCTGTGAGATGGAGTGGGCCGTAATACAGCACGCGGGCCCAGTGCGGGTTGGCAAATGTAACATGTCTTGCGATTTATTGGTTCTAGGACATGCCGGTTTCCTTACGATGTTTTCCTTCACCGTTTTCAGAGCAGCGGTGATGAAATAATTTATAGAAAATGCTAGCTTGGGAAACACGACCTATGTAACTCGGTAAGACGCGATCGTTACCACTGGGCAACCAACCAAAAATTCGAAGACATGTGACATCCACCAATACGCAAAGGGCCCGCATGGTGGATTATGGCCCAGTCCCTCCCACAGAAAGAGAAAACCTGTGTCCTAGTCCCTGCAGTGGAAACATTGTAGGCCGATTCCTTATCAACCAGAGTTACAACCCTCAACACGTCTCCACTTAAAATTGCGAATCAAGAACCACCTAGAGTCGATAATAGCCGGTTCGAGGAGCCTTGACGTAACATTGTTTCCTACAATTTGCAAGCGGCGCAGAAGCGAGGTGGCCTGAATATGCTTGTCACCGCAATGCACAATTAACTTGACAACTTGAACAACTTTCCACACGTAATCTTAGCTGGTGGTAAATTCGAAATAGGGCAGTTTGGAAAAAAACATGAAGGTAGGTGGTTTTTAACTACCCATGAGTACTTGTAAGCCATTGAAAAAACAATTAGATTCTGTTGTTCACAAACTAAATTAAGTTTAAGTTCAGTGTATCTTTTTCTTTCTATTTCATTATGAAAAGGACAGAAGATAAATATTAGTTTAGTCCTGTCAAATTAGTCAGCGCCTGACGTAAATTGACGTATTTTTAGTAGCCAATTTTTTAATCACGTCTAAACTTGTCTATGGATTATCTAATTTGACAGGAATAAACTAATATTTATCTTCTGTCCTTTTCTTATTGAAATTGAAAGAAAAAGATGCACTGAACTTAAATTTAGTTTAGTTTGTGAACAACAGAATCGGGGCCATTGAAATTACAATTACAATGAGTGTTGTACTTGTACCTAGGTATTTTTTTTCACAGTTACCTTGTCAATTTGAACAACGTTCCACACGAAGAGATGTTACGAAACTTTGGTTATATATTTAATAGGACATTCGAAATAAGACGATATAGTTGAGAATTTGTGGGTAGTACCTAATTAAGACATGCTTTTTGTGTCGGTGAAAACTAAAGAATAGAATCTTCATCAGTATAACTAATATAAACGATACAGAAGTTGTTTTACCTAGGCATTAATCAAATCTCAAATGTACAAATTATTTTTAATATTATTACGATGTAAAATTGTTTGTTTGCTTGGAAACGTATGAAAGTACTTACATCAGATTTCAACAAAAAAAAAAAAACACTCAATAGAATCCTATACTATTGCAGTCATGATTTAAGTTTTAGTCGACTTCCACGCGGTCACAATCGCGGACAGAATTTAATCTCAAATGAATCGATATTAAAATGAAAATACTCAACTTTGCTTAATTTTTTTAATGCAATCACGAAGGGTAACTTGGCACTGCAACCAGCCGATCGGGACATTATTGCTATTAGAGTCTGATTAGGCGGACGGCAGTCGCCTAACTTTCGAAGTTATTTTAGATCTTTGAATAGTCCGGTAGGTCGTTAGTACGAGTTCTATCAGTCGAATAAAATGTTACTTGGTAAGTTTAATATTATAACTATCTTCATTAATGAAAATCTAAATTAGTTTTATTGCTCAAAATAACGTATCTTCAGTCAATGTACTACTTACTGAAAAGCAACTTCTACGTTGTCTACATGTTGCGGTAAGCATTCGTTCAGGCGCTCTATGCTCGCCAAGCCAGGGTCATAATTAAGTGCTTAACACGACATTAATGTGCAAAATTAAAATCTAGTTATAAAATAAACGTGACTGGGGCAAAACTGGCACTATAAGTAAGCCAAGAAAACAATAACGCAAATAATAAAATAACAAAAACACATAAAACATATAATTTTATTTTATTGCGAAAGTAAATAAAATCAAAATTAATACACAAAGCCTTAAATAAGTTGCTTAAACTAAAATAATTTCACATTTTCGTCCGATACATTTTGGGTCAGTCTGATTTGTCTTTCCAATTGCAACATAATACTCAAACTCAAATTAATAAAAATTAAAAACTAATAGAAATAACAACTACGTACTGAATATACTGTCATGTTGGTAAAATATAACACTTACTAGTACATGGAAATTAATAAAATCGTTTTGTGAAATGCTGCGGAATTTAAATGCTTTATAAATTCGGCAGGTATAACAGAAATGATTAAATAAATGCATCAAAGTTAGCACAATATCAACGGTACACCCACCAAGGGGCACCCTTAGCGTGTAGTCGCTTAGATTATAAGTTATAATATGCCTTGGTTGGAGGCCTAACTTATTAAGGCTTCTTAAGTTTAAGCAGCCGACAACCTCCTAGATAGACCTGCGAGACGTCATTGAAAAAAAAACTATTTTAACGTAAAAAACAATATATTTTCGTTGACAAAATAGAAAACGTTACTTTAGAAATTCATAAGGCACTTCATACGACCTTTTTTATACTCAACTCAGTCTCCAAAAAGTTAGGCAGTGTATTTTTACAAGTCCATAATTGATACGTGTCGTTTTAAACATAGAAATAATATATAATATAATTATAAAAGCAGTAAAGCCACTTTCTTTCTCTTTCTCATAAGTTAATCAAGTTTTAACCACAATTGATTAAAATTTTATACATTACTTCTATGTTTGCACTCTAAAATAATATTTAATAACCGCACATTTCACAAAAACATTTTAAATTTTAGCTTACAACTAAAAATAGCACCTTACGGAATACTTAAGCAAATAAAATATTCTATTTACAGACAACACTAATATACTCTTTAAAAATAACTTTAGAGCACCATAAGTGAAAAATATAAACCCCTTTTAAGGACACGCTATCTCTTTCTGTCATCGATCATTTTCAATACAATAAAATGAGATGGCAACAGAGTTGCGTCATTCATCTTAAACCTTTATAAATAGGGGTCAGAGAATAGGGCGCTAAACAGATACAGTTTTAAAAATATTATCATCAGCTATTCACTACGTCACCCTGCGACTTTTTTCTAATTCTTATTTCTTCTACAACCTCCATAATTAGCTGAAAATGTTTTAAGATAATTTAAATATTTTTTTTTTTTAATAAATAAAATCTAGTTACATGCTCGTTCATGCAAGGGTGTGTGTTGTGCATTGTTAAATAAATAAGAGTGCCTAGTTCATACAGGTTGATAATTTATGAATTTTTGACGTATCAGTATAGGTACCATCGAGGAAACTTACATTCTGTACAATTTGAAAAAAAAAATCCCGTGCACACGATGACCAATGTGATAGCAAGCGTTACTATAGCAGCCGAGCACTGCAAGCAAGAATAGCCCTCATGGTGTATAGATGTAAGTTTCGTCGATGATACGTCTGATTTCAGTTTATAGGAAAGATGATTCAAGTAGGTATACTCATACGGGTTTCCATTGTTACATATACTTAGGTACCTACGTAGGGTCGTAGGTTTAGTCACAGTAGGTAATGTAAACGTTTTTCTTTAACGCCATGAAAGGTATTTTTTGTTTTAACATGGGGACAATCACCATAGTTATATCAAAATAATAATTGAAATAGTACCTAAATATTTATAAATATGACGTCAGAAAACATAGTTATATGCCTACTGAAGCAAAATTTCAAGAACTTCCTTTTTGGAACCGATACGAGTACCATTATCTGATAACCTGAACTGATAAACAAAATCATCATTTCTAAAAACCGAAAATCATTGTGTACTACAAACAAATAGCATTTCTATTTCGGACTAACCTGGCTCAGAGGCCTAATCCTTTCATGTATGCAGTTCTCAGCCTGTTTGGCTGAAGGAGGTGGATGGTCAGGCGTCGGTGGCTGCTCATAATGCGTCGGCGATAGCGGAATCGAAGCCCTCTTCCCCTCATAATACCGCTCACAATCGCTCGGACTATTCATCGACTGATCGTCCAACAAACTTTCTAAGGAAGACTTCTCTTGGTTCGAGTATTTTCGTACTCTATTATCGTTCATTCTCTGTTCATAGTTTTCGTTTGGTACGAAGTTGTTTCTTCTTAGTTTTCTTCTGGGGTTTTGTTCTTTGATGACGATGTTTTCGTACATAGCCGTGATGGCGACTGGTTGTGAGCGATGCTTGAGGCTGGGTCTTGGATTAGGAACTGGGGCTACTCGGGGTGAGTTGTGGTTCTCTTCGTATTCCGAGTAGGATAGCTTACTGTCGACGTATTGGTCCACCGACCGACCGTGTTTGAGGTAGTGTTTAGCACCCTGTAACAAAGAATTGGGTATATTAGGGATATGTTGTGTAGTGCTGCTCCTAATAACACTACTCTTAAGCCTTTTTTGACTATTAAATACATTGTCATCTTCATTAGCCAACTTATTGCACTCCAAAAATTGCATATAGACCTCTCCATCTTCCGCAACTGCCATTAATAGATCGATCAATCTATCTTCGCAAAATGGGCGATATTGATTCCAATTATTTTTCGAAAGCCGTCGTTCCAAATAATTGTTCCCAAACATTTCTATTTAGGTTTAACCTGAATTTTTGTCTAAAGTTTCATTGTTTAAGCATAAACACTCGTAGGCCTCTCTACCTTCCAGCACTTCCATACTTTCTTCCGTTCATCAATTTATCAATAAAATGATTGGCATTTGTTGATTTTACAATGGTTTTAATAATTTTGCGAAGACCGTCGCTCCGAATTATTGCCAAATATTTCGTTCATCTATTTAGCCTTAGCCCAAATGTTAGGCTAAAGTTCATTTTCTAAGCATAAGTAGTCACGTAACTTATGAAAACGTGACTTAATATTATTGTTTAAATCTCATTAACTTTGACCGTTCCACATTAAAATTCCTGTGCACTACGCATGTCCGCATATAGTCATAGTCGGCAGTCCGTGCATTGGAATTGTACAAATCTTTAGATCATTTGGAATATAGACATATTCAAACTGGTAGGTATATATTTTTGATGCATTCAGCGGGAGCAGAATATTTGAAAACTAGAAGCCGGCTCTACTATACTTGGGCAAAAAAATTACCTGTATGGTTCGCAAAGCAAGATTTTTGATGGATGAAAGTGCGTTATGATAATTAGGTCTGAGACCATTCGCATCACTTGACATCATGTAAAGCCTTATTCTACAGTACGTTCAAAACTTTCCAAAGAGCCACATTCGTATAGCTATCAAAATGTTACTATTGTTACCTACTTTAGCATCATCCAAAAGAGCCATAATTATGGCTCTTCTGCTATAAAAATGGATTCCATTTTTATAGTTGACTGTTTATTTTTTTTTTTGCTACAGCACAACTACTTTCATTTAATCTCTAATAGCTTATCTTCTATAATCCTTGTCAAAAACAAAAATGTTCAACACAATACCATAGCAAAAATTACCTGTATATCATCCAAATCGTCTTGACTCCTCGCGTGGGGTCTCAGCTCATAGCTGTACCCCGAAGAAGGGGAATTTGCGTGGGTGGGGGACACTGACAGGTTCCTCCGGGGAGGTTTCTTGGGAGGGGTGGGCTGCAATGCATACGAGACGTGTTATGGTGGTCATCGGTAAGGTAATGTTTGACTTAGCATGGGATTTTGGGATGCATAGGAATTTGTGGAGCTGGGAAATGATTACGAAAACTGATGGGAATAATCAGGAGTAAGTATAATATTTTATGCTTTAAATATTTCCTAAGATTCACCAATATAATCTCATTGGCATATCATTTGTATTTGATTGAGATTATGTTTATTTTTTTCAAGGCTATACGAAAAAAGTAACTCGTGCACATAACTTTAGTGTTTCTTTCTCAGTCCTAAAAAATACCTACATACAACCAAATTCCTGTTATTAATAAAATTGACGATACAAATGAACGTTAATGAGCAATTTAGAAGGCTGCCTATCCACGAGAATAGCAATCAAATTGGCGTCTATTTCTGTACCATCTCGTTGTCATCGCAGAAGCGAGATAAGTGCCCGCAATTGAGTAATAGGGAATTTGAATGGCGATGAGGATAACATCGAATGGTGGTACAAGTAGTGGGAGTACGTGAGCGGATAAGAAATCTAGTTGGCGAATAAAAATAAAAGTGACATTTAAGATTTTGTTTGGTGGGAGATGAAAAATATTTTCCTAAGATAAAAAAGTAGGTATACATAGCGATGTTCTGACCTTCGCGTCAATTTCTTTTTAACTATTTGAGCACAGCTCAAATCAGTGACAGAATGCAACCAGAAATTAAAAGTGGGTATAAACTAAGGAACACGACGTAAAATCCATTGCAGAAACGAGTAAATAAGCATGTGGCATATGCCAAATTCTTAAGTCATAAGACATATTCTGAAAAGTTACGTAAAGATTAGTTGGGCATATTGGTACTATTATCCCAGAGAAACATCTTTCAAAGTCCCCACTTGAAATCGCTATTCCTTTGTCTCTTGACCACGTGGCCCAAGTGGTCCAAGTAATTCAATCCTGGGCCGCGGATGAAGGGTAAATTGGTTGCAGCCGGTCACTGAATGGACAATTTTCTACATAAAAGCCTATTAGCTTACAGATGGTAGACTAGCCGAGATTATAGGGACGAGAGAATTCTCTAGCAGACTAGAGAATTCTGCTTGATATTGCAATAGATGTTTATATCCTAATATTATACCTACTAGGAGACATAACCATCAATGCAAATCTAAGGAACGCTACGGTACTTGATGGGGCATTTTTTATTAATAATTCTATGCTTTCCTTTATTGCCTTGTAGGTAATGGTAGAAGCACGGATACACAATTAAATATGTATTGAGCAGAATCAATGTGTTTTGAAAACCATTCAGAAATCGTGTTTTACAGCTATTTTTATGCTCGTAGCGATTGATTATTTATTAAAGTCACAATATGCAAGATAAAGGCTTGCCTAGTTTGAGAACAACGTAAAAACATTGTAATCTTCCATACATGTATACCGCAAAATACGTGCATTGACGTGGAGTTGCGGACACCAGCCCGTACTACCTATTACATCTATACTAATGATAAAGCTGAAAAGTTTGTTTGTTTAAACGCACTAATCTCAGGAACTACCAGTCGGATTTGGAAAATTCATTTTGCTACTTAACATCCTCAGGAGCCGAGCAAAAACAAAAAACGTCAAAAAGAACGCTAAGTGAAAACGAAGTAATAGCGCTGAGGCGATGCGATGCGACGGGTTGGGTCGGGGGAACCACAAATTTCACGCGTACAAAATCGCAGGCAGAAGCTAGTTTTTTATAAGCGTATGGGCGTATCAATATCACCAAGATCAAAATTTAACCATTCAATCTAAATCGAGTACTTACGGCATTTCCAATACCAAAATCCTCGGTGAATTAACTCTAGCTTACTCTAACAATACAAACACGATAATGCATTTAATCTGTCATTAAATTACAACTGAAACCATTACGCGTTAAACGTTGCCCCATATTACGGAGCTCGGTTTACAAATTCACTAATTGCAATAGTAAACGAGGGAACAGTAAACAGTGGATAAAACCGTAATGTTTACGTATAAATAAATGTCTGTTCTTTGGTGTTGGCCTATTTACGGTTTTGGCTCCGTGAAGTGGTGCAAGAAGTTGCGTTTAGACAGAATCATCATAAACGTTACTGCATTGGCCTAGCTAATACCACTACAATGGAGTCGAATGGGTTATTGCCATTTTCTTATCGTGTCGATGGCAATCTATACAACGTGTAACGTTAAATGCGCAAAACCTCATACACCCCAATTAGAGTATTGAGTTCAAAGCATAATATAATAACCAAAACTATTTTGTTTTAAAGCTGAGTTAGCTTTAAAACAATAGCTTATGTTATTATTAAGAAAATGGTGTTGTCCTAGCACTAATTTATGCATTCAAAATTGAGTCTTATTGCCTTAAAATAAAACTTAATTTTCTTTGGCTCAATCGGATACATAATTTTTGAAAAAAAAAAACCTAAGTATATTAAAAGTTACTGAAATCAATTCAGTAGTCAATTATGAACAAACTATTTTCAGGTTTTGCGCATTTAACGTTACACGTTGTATACAGTTACCCCAGAATTTGGCTACGAGCTTGGCACCTTCAGTAGCGTTCATGAACTGCTGTAGCGTGCAGACAACAGGACACGCTGGACACGATATTAAGTGACCTATTGTTTGTGGGACAGCCCCACATTTACACTACGGGGCGGAGTCAATTGCATATCACCTGAGCAGGTTTTCTTTGCTTCGACCTACCTGAGTCCGAAAGACTTAAGCAGTTCAATAAGGATGCTACTGTCTATTCCGATGCAATACTTTTGTCATATTTTGCGACACTAATGGATAATAAAAGAGTTTGCCATTGATATGCTGGGAAACGCACAAAAATTGGGTTGAAGTGAGAGTCTGATCGTATTACCCATCTATTTGTATATTTGTTATTTAATCGAAGTATTTGACGTGCTACACAAATCACTGTCCCATTATTTATCAACTAACAATGCCGTAGCGATAACTCACCTATATATCTATAATTACAATCGCCACGTGCTTACATATTACGCTGTAACAATTATCACGAACCACTTTCCATGCACTACAACACCCATTTAATTACGAGCCCAGTGTGACCCAACCTAATTTCTATGAAGCCAGCTTTCATAGCTTCCTATATTATATTCCCTTAGAGACTAATATTTCGGTGTAGTTTCTGTCTACACCTGCCTTAAATGTAACTGTTAACGCCAATTAATTTCGTGTAATTTACGCGGAAATGGGAATTTGACCAATGGAAATTCGTAGGGGTAATTTAGTTACTATGAAGGCTTTGACGGGTGACCTGTTACTGCGATCGATTATGGTAATTTTAGATGCTAGTAACAGAATATTATATTTATAGAGTTTGATGTAGAAAGGATTATTATATGAGAAACATCTCTCTCTCGTCTTATATTGTCGTCCCCGATTGTCCATAAAAGCCAACATGCCATGTTGGAACTACCCAAAATGTTTAAGATCTACAAAACATTGAAATTAGCCTATAAAATCAACCTAAAAATAGAACCGAACAGTATTCAGATGGCATCCCTTCACCAACACAGATCAACGCAAAACCCACTCTGGACAAACTTCACCTTACAACATACTTAATTAACATACAAAGCAATAAACCCCCAAAACAATACAAACATGAAAATTTCAAAGATCCTTTCCACGAATCCAGACTTCAAGTACGAAGGACTTCAAAGGGCTAAGATATAAATTAGCGGCGCAAGCGCAACGTTGATGCGCGCGACAGCGATTAATATGGCGCCGGAACACGCCATTGATTTGTACGCGAGATATTGACCGTGACCGATGGGGCTTGTTGCACGTAATGGATGGGTCGCTCAACGAAGGGCCTTTTATAGACGGTAAGAATGTACATTGTTTATAAATTTTTGAGAGTTAGCATTAGGCAAATTGTCTCTGTTTTCAAACAAAAGCCACTTATAAAATGTTGCATCTTTAAGGGGCATTTGTATTCAGCATTGATCGTTTACAGAAAACTGATATACATAATTATTTTCGACAAAGATAAACAGAACTTTAGGAGATGACACTTTTGGCATGCTCACCACAAACATTTTAGAAATTGCCGAATCTTTTAGAACTCATCACTGCTATTTGCAACCAAGGCCATACAGCGAAAAAACATTAATTTGCAGATCTTGATAGCCTCATCAGAATTTATGTATTCTTAATTGACAGTTTGTATCTGGTCGAAGAACGAAAACGCTAATTGAAAGAGGTATTGAAACCTGACGAATACACATCAGAACCATATACATCAAAGGTTAAGCAAAGTGCCCATATGGACCTCGTCTGTTTGAATAACAATATTTGACTAAAATCCACTCTTTTGCTTTCTCCAAACCCATATTAATCCATCGGACAGGAAGGATATTTCAGTATGTTTATGCAACGCAGATATTATAGACGTAAATAAGATGATGATGCACATATTATTTATTATTTTTAGTAAAAGCTGCAACGAGTCCCGGTAACCCACATCTTTACGATGAAATCATCTACATCTGAATATAATTATTTATCTACACTAATATTATAAAGAGGAAAGATTTGTTTGTTTGAATTGAATAGGCTCCGAAACTACTGGACCAATTTGAAAAATTCTTTCACTCTTAGAATCCTACATTATCCCTGATGAAAATAGGCGATAGAATATTTTGAAAAAAGTTAAGGATCCGTATGAAAACTTCGATAATGTAACCCAAGATGTGAAAATAATACCAAAAAAAAACCTTATATCGCGTACGTTGCGGAAACTATAGACAATAAAGCAAATTGATGTACTACATTTTTATAGAGGACATCAAAATCTATAAAAAAGTCTGCGATAGATATCATACGTCTAACTATTACAGTTTTGTCACAATAACTACTTTTTCATGTTAAAATATGCAATAGTAACGCCGGTACAAACTAGGCCACATTACTCGTACCTTGATAATAATCCTTACCTAAATTATCTTTATAACTAGCGACCCGCCCCGGCTTCGCACGGGTGCAATGCAATTTAATAAATTTAATTAAATAATTAATAATTTTAATTTAATGTTTTTTTTTTTTTACTTGCCGCCAGCCCCTTTTTTTTTTGTGGATGGGAAATTATGAAATGACCCCTCCCGCTCTGGGTGGAGCAGAAGGGAGTGTCAGACTCTTACTGACTAAAACCCACCCGTGTTCCTTCCTTAGCCCATTGCGTTCCGGGGTAACGGTAACCCTTTCGGACAATCCCGCTGCCCCGGCAGGCTTCGGCCCTTACGGGCCCCTTCCTTAATGCTGACATCTCTTTGAGGCGCACGTGGAACACGTACGCGCCATCCGGCACGGGCCTGGTCCTAATCGGACGGAGAGTTACCCATTACTCTCCGCCCGCAGGCCCGCGCCTACGGTGGCCGGGAGTCGTCACGCGGCTCCCGACGCCCGGAGCGTCTCCCGCAGCGGCTGAGACGTGAGGCTCTCTCACTCAGCCGTCCCGCCACCTCCTTTGCTAGCATGACTGCTTCGCAGAAGGAGGTGACTACCTCCCACTCCCTCTCGCCCCGGACCATGGCTTGAACCAGGGCCGGGCGCGAGAGGTCGCCGCCGCTGCCGATCGCCTCTGCGAGAACACGGCGGTGCTCCGCCCAAGTGGGGCAGACCTCCACCGTATGCTCCACCGTGTCCTCTAGGCGATCCTCGCAGTGGTGACACCCGGGCGTTTCCTCCCGCCCGATGATGTGCAGGAACCTCCCGAAACACCCGTATCCGGTGAGGACCTGCGTCAGGCGGTAGGTGAGGGCGCCGTGGCGCCTCTCTAGCCACTCCTCAAAGAGGGGTCTTATCGCCACTATCGTGGCGTGCCCTGCGCTGGGTTGGGACAGTCGCTCTTTCCATGCCGCCATGAGATCGCGCCGGAGGTCGGTCCGCTCCGCCGCGATTTGCCGCGGCAGCGGAGTTTCCCCCCGGCGCACAGTGTTCGTAATTATTACATTACGAGCTACTTTAGGTATAAATATCATGGCAATATAAATTAAAATTTGCATGTGATTAGAGTACATTATTAGTTGTACAACTAGTTCCTACGTCTAATTTCCCGATTCCGGGAAATCTTCACCGCTCAGCACTGCACTAACCCCACGCGATAACAATACCGGTCAGTCGCTTTTGTTAGCCGCTAATGATCGCACATGTTTACGCTCTGTTCTTACAAGTGTTTTTGAGTTTTATTATAAAATTTTTGGTTCATCAGGGGATCCACATCCACAGGTAAGATATACACTAATTTGTTAATCATATTTGTATTCTAGTTATGAGAAAATAAATAAAATATGAATTGAAAAAAATAACCAAAATTTGCAAAAAAGTTTAAACGTAAATAGAGTCCAACTTTTTCCCAGCCAATTCCAGCCGTCCATATTTTTTTGTGCAACTCGAGTATTTATCTAGCTTTCGAATGAATCTAGTCTCAATATTCGACTCACCTCGACTTTTGAGTGATGTAATTTTTTCGTTCAACAGGTGTTACCAGAGAAATAACACGCCTTCACCGTTTCGAGCTTTTATGTCGTGATAAACTGGTAAATCAAGCAAATAAGGGATCCTCTATTGCTCGGATGGTGGAATATGTCTCTTCAGAAATTCCAGGACTTCCAGTAGAAGTTATTAAAAATAAAATGAAGGTGTTTTTTGCTGTGCTGACTAAGAAATAGAATGCTATCAGGAACAAAGAGAAGTTCGTTTTAAACTGCAACGACTGGCTGCAAGGAGAGCTTTGGTCAGTACAAAATCAAGATGTTGGACAACCTGTACCACCTGGTCAACCTGAATGTGCACCTGCTCGATCTGCTGTAGCTCGAAGGATGGATTTCGTTGGACTAAGTGCATTAGCAAAGAAAAAGCGGACGAAGAGGTTGGTGGCGGGCCACTCTCCGGAGGAGCTTGCCTATGCCACTCAAACAAGTTTCACAAAATATGCCTATGCCTTCTAGTGTACATAAAATATTAATTCACGGAGCTGACGTCATCGAATCCCTTGTGCTTCCTATAGGTCAGCTTAGCGAAGAAGCTCTAGAGTCTAGACACAAAGACTGCCGCTATATAGAGAGCATAGCACGAGAAAAATTGGAAGGAAGCAGACAATTGAAGATCTATCACATGCTCTGCTCATCTCCTCCGATCCATTCATATCCAGCATCAGACCATTGCCTAAGCGAAAATCGGGTACTTTGGTGCCAGAAGTATTGCAGTTATTGAAAGCTCCTGAAGCACCTGAAAGAACGCACTCATCGAATGAAGAGGCAAACAGCGAGTAGACATTGGATCATCGTCCTCAGTCACTCACATTGGATCAAGGCCTTTTCAGGGCCGCCTATTTAAAAAAAATTAAAGTAAACGTCTTTTTATTTTATTTTATTTGTAGACTATAATTTAGTATATGTAAACACTATATGAATACAAATTATACTTAGTAATATATGTGTTTTTCTTGTTTAAGTCCACAAACATGTACCTACCTACATTTAAATAAAAAAATTCATATTAAAATCAAAGTAGCTCGTAATTTAATGATTGCGAACACTGTGCGGCGTAGTGCCTCCACGCGCCACTCGTACAGTCAACAGCAAAAGTAGATGGTGAAAATCAGAAATTCAATATTAATTAATGAACGGAGTTCGCGTCAGAACTGTGTGGCGTCGAAGTGTCGTTACACTTCGACGCCACACAGTTCTGACGCGAACTCCGATCATTAGTATTGAATTTCTGATTTTCATCATCTACTTTTGCTGTTGACTGTATAGGCGCGCGAGGACTATCGCCTCCAGATCCCACGGCGGCAGTCCGGCTTGGAGGCTTGCCGCCTCGCCCGAGATCGTGCGGTACCCCCGGATTAGCCTTACGGCTACCACCTTCTGGGGCGCGTTCAGGTAGTGGGCGGCTCGCCGCCGCAGTGAACGCGCCCACACCGGGGCCCCATACAGGGCCATGGACCGCACGACCCCCGCGTAGAGCCTCCGGCAGGAGGCGTTTGGCCCCCTGCCGCCAGCCCCTGCCGCCGATACCGCAGCAACCGCTATGTCCCTGCATTTTAAATCTGTAATATCTTCGAAAATATTCATTTAAATAACATGCTGTAAAGGGCCATATTGATCTATATTAAATACACAATGTATTTAAGGTACTTAATTGGATAAGGATTAATGCTGTATTGCTTAAAATCGCTTCGTAAATAAGCCATCATTTCTCGTAAAAAGTAAAGGAAAAAAAAATGGTTATTGTGGGTTATCCCTAAGAGACTTTTTTGTAGATCTTATTAGGTGTACAATACTGTAGTACATTATTTTGATGTATCTCATAGGGTTCAGCCAGCGTTTGCAATGTAAGCGCAAAAAAGGGTTCCTTTACGATATCACATTAGAAACCTCTAAAATTATCAGTGTTTCTCTACTATTTTATACATGTATTATACATATAAACCTTCCTCTTGAATCACTTTATGTATTAAAAAAAACCGCATCAAAATCCTTTGCGTAGTTTTAAAGATTTAAGCATACATAGGGATATAGGGACAGAGAAAGCGACTTTGTTTTATACTATGTAGTGATATACAATTTTTTTGCTAAGCCCCGACACAAAAAGAGGGGTGTTATAAGTTTGACGTGTCTATCTGTGGATAGTTGCGGCATCATAGCTCCCAAACGGATGATTTTAATTGTTTGTTTTGTCAAAAGCAGAATTGACCGATTGTTCTAAGCATGGGAAAGTCTGCCAAGAGTGTGTTAAAATTTATAATTTTTCAAATTTTTGTTAAATACCAATATCTACCCGTGCGAAGCCGTGGCGGGCCGCTAGTATAGTATAAAATGCATAGTGGATGGGCGTCTGCTTGGCCACATGTGGACGTTGCAGTCATTAACTGACGACTGTATGATAGGTAGAAATAGTTTCCTTAATGGGCCGTTTATTGTTCGTTGATTAGCATCTGAAATTAAGTCGGTTCTTAGAAAACTGCAATGAGATGTCAAGGAAAAATTAATTCTTGACTTGGAACAGTTAAGTTCCGAACCGCTTCTCAGGAATGTAGACTGATTTTCAGCTTCGCAGATCTTTTTGTTTTTTTTTCGACTAGTCATTGATTAATTTAGATTCGCAACCGTTTGCCCTAACTAGAGTAAACAAATTTTCAACGACTGTTGACCTTTAATGATGAGTCAGTCATGATTATCTGAAAGCTTTCACAAGACAAGCAAAGTTTACAAAACATATGAAATTGTATAGCAATACCATACTAAATCGAGAATGTAAATGAGGACAAGGTCTTTCGATCAACATCCAATCCTAGTAACCTATTTACCGTTGTTGTAAATTCACTATCTTTCGTAAACAATTGAGGATCTTGTTAGGAAGTGGACAGACCGACTGATCTACATTGGGAAGGAATGTTACCTTGGTCCTTATGATAGAGCTATCCCATGGCTCAAATATTTTTTTACCCCGTCTTATGTCAGGGTAGGTACCAAGTTGAAAGCAGAACCAATCGACCTTTCAAATATTCCCAAGTAGGTATGCGGAAGTCACAAAGAAATAGCTCTTTGTAAAATTACAATAACAGCAAAATGACTGGCAGACTTTAACTCTAAAAACGATTAAGATGAAGATAATCTTTTCTAAATAGACCCAAACATTTAAACAAATACAAAGTAAACAACCACAACACTTCATTTTCAATAAACACATGCAGGTATTTCCCGTGGTGAACTGTCAATACGTGTTCCGGGTAAACATGTATACCGCTGGCTGGAAGCCAAGCGCGAGATATTTCCGTGCTGCTAAATATTCGGCATCAATGATCACAAAATAACTGCAATTACATCACTGGGCCGTATTTTAGGACTGGTGACAATGTTAGGATGGTCACGACATTCGCTTTCATTGACTTCCGCTAACATTCTGTGTCCCGCGAGAAGGCATTAGGTTTCTGGAAGGCGATTATCATAACTCCTCGAAAGATATATTGGCTTCTTCAAAGGCATTACATGATGTGGCTTTAGAAAACCTCTTAGAAGTCTTATATTTTTTACTTGACCTGGTACTCTAAAGGCTATGTAATCTTCCACCATAAGCTTGATAAACTTTCCAAAATCAGCTTCCCTTCAAAGCAGTAGTGCGATGAAATAATCCTAATGGGTTTCAGGCCATTCGAAAAGCAACTGACTGACATAATTTTCTAATACGTCCTGAAGAATTTCACTGAACTAAATCAATTTAGGACTAAAGCACTTTATACGAAACATCTATAAAAAGTGTGGATTCTCTTTTTTAGTCGTTGATAAATTATTTTTGTCGACATGTGAAATTACAATACATCGGAATTGGGTTATAGGGCCCTTGACACGAGGTGTTATAGTGTGGTTATAATATAGTTTGTATTAGATACCTCTGTTTTTATACATAAACTTTTCTCACGTGTTTTATTTAGGAAAACATCGTCGATCTCACTTTGAAATGTTTTCATTAAAGTGTCCGTCTGTTTGTTGTATCTCGTGTGCATCAAGTTTTTTATGGAGAAAAGGTAATGTTTGAATATATTATTAAAATCTCAATAATGATCGCAATCTGTTGGTACTAGTCTTATCATCATTTAATACTACGTTCCTACAGCTAACATTAAAGGGTAAATAAAACGTGCAACTTACATTGAATTCACACGCACTTCGCTTTGCACATTAAACACACACAAACAAACCACTCACACTAAAACACATACATAATATGCACTTGCACTAAGAACCACATAACCGCGCATAATATACTGCGATTACCGATTCCTAATCGATAGCGCGAATATCTCGATTCCCGATTGTAATCGAATGCGTTGGAGCGTGCAAACGCAGGCGTCGGTTTGATACGCGACGGCGCGACTGACCGCCCAATTTCTTTGCGTCAACTCATTGCGTAGTCGTGCCATGTGGCCGTCAAGAGATGTACCAGTTATGAACAATGCTGCATATGTTGAACTAAATATAGATAAGTGGCGATTTAGACGGAACTCTGCAGACGAGATAATGCTATGGAATGATAATATATCAAGATATGATTAAGGACTCTACCATACTAGTCAAGCTCTTAAAGAATTATCGCAATACATATTTCGCGATTGTATAGCTGATGGCTAGAATTTTGAATTTGTATGCGAAAACATAACGAATGGGCCAGGGATTAACGACAAACATATTTCATGGAATAAGTGTATCTGTCCGATCCTTTGTAACTTTTGTTGTTACTCATCAAAACGGGCTGTACTTTATGTATCATCATATTTGTCCTTTATTGTGAGAATACAAAGAAAATTGTATTCAGACAATATAATGGTGACAGAATTAATTAAACTGGTAACTTTATTAACTGTCTGCTGCACAAACATCCGATACAAAAACATATGGCCACGTTAATCGCTTTTCTCACGAGCTTTTTATTCAGTTTTTATTCGAAACTTAGACGTCATTACGATTTGTTTCTTAGTTTCTTTTCGTCATGTGGGTTAGTTGAAATTTCTCTCATTTCCTACTTTACTTTTATTTATTTATTTATTTATCTATTTATTTCAGGCATCAAGGCCCATATCAACACATACAATACAATAATAATATAACTTTACAACTTTAACTTTTAATTTACGTAATTAATAACACTATCCCAGAAACAAGTGTATTGGAATCGGTTAGATAAAAGTATACAAAGAAGAAAGTTTATCGACTAGGAGAATTTTATAAACTGTGTGCCCAAAAGGTGATAATTATATTTCATCTACGATATCAACATCGCCATGAGAGCAATATCCCAAAACATGCAGCCAATGTGACCTCTGCGCTGCCAACGATAACACCGTGGAAGTGGCGAAGTCTTGCATTCATAAATGTTTTGTCAGCGACACGAAGAAGAAGAAGAGCAATAATTATTATTGTAACAAACCTTTCGGGGCTATAAAGAGTGATTATGACACCAATAGCTGATAAGGTAATGTATTCTAGCTCTACTACCCTCGTTCCATGCAGACAAAACCGTGATTGAATTAATTCTAATCCCTATTGCATTTACATCTACTGTGTGATTTCGTGACAGCATACCGTGACCGCAATTGTTCATTTTTATAATTTCCCCGACTTTGCGTGACACTCAGCGATCGTGCAACAGGTCATCGAGAGGACAAAACACGAATTAATTATATACCTAACTGTTGTTCTTGTAATTACTACAAACAACATTGAAATGCATGTTTCGGATTCATTATTCAAATAGATTTTGCTAATTAGTTGAATTACCTACTTGATTATGTCTACGAAACATTATTTAAAATGTCTTAGTTACCGTTGATTATTTGGCTTTTTGTAGTAAAAAAATCGTATTAGAACACCAGAAATGATGCGGAAGGCAAGGGACAAGCTGCAAAGACAAGATCCTAGTCCAAGACGTGTTTAATTAATTCCCGCGGACATTGATGCACATAGCGTCACACACAGCTGAATGTTAATCTCTTGATTGTGTTTAATTACAAGTATTTTTCCCACAACCAATTAGTATCTCGTTCATATGACAGCGAAGCAATAAATATATCAATTAGTCCTTGTCTTTACTAACGAACGACCATTCTTATGCCTTTCGTTCTTCAAGCTTTTCTTAATTAATTCATTCAGTGCTTTTAACGCTTTATCGGTGATCATTTCGACCTCAAAATCCCGATCTCTGAAAGGTATATAGATTTTTTGTACTGAATGTAATTCACTTTATATTTAATGTCACAATTGACTTGAAAAGTTGGGATGTAAAGGATTGGATTGTAAAGGAATTCAGTGTGTGGAAATATACTTAGAATACAATAAACAATATTGATTCGCAATAGCTTGAAATTATTTTTCATAACACTTAGAGAATTTTTAGATAGATATATCGATTTGCAAATCAATATCTTTTGATAAAATAATAGATATTTTACCTGAGAACAAGTTATAAGAATCATAAATATTATATAAAGTATGTTCCTTACCGAAACTTTGCTGTATTCGTGATGGTGCGCCAGAAGTAAAGGCGCACAGCTAGAGGCTGCACTGGACACGCTCAGCGCATCGCCCTCGCTGGTCCCCTCCGCCTCATCCCACCGCCGACGCCCCGACCCGCTGCGAACACCCCCGACCAATCCCGAACCCCGCTCAAGCGAAGCACAACCAAGCGACTCGTCCGCATCGACCCTCGGAATACCACTATCATCCTCGCACTCAGACGAAGAACTTTCAGAACCTTCTAAGCAAATACCACTCTCATGTTTCGAAGAAGACACCTCTGATTTATCTTCGGAATTCTCCTCTACGATAACATCAATTTCAGGATTGGTTTTACTTCCAAATCTGAAGGAGTCGCTGTGGACCCAAGGTCTTTTCACCGTGCTTACTTCTGACTTCACTGTCTCCGCATCAGAAACTTCGCCGTCCGAATGCAAGGTACCATCGTCGGAATCATCTGACGAGTCTTGACAGGACTTAAATGACGCGTCAGATTTGATGGTGGTGTTAGAATTACAAGTGTGAAGTGACCAATGACCGGAATATTCCGAGGAGCTCGATTTCCTTATAGGCAAATAGACACCTGAAGCGTGAGATAGAGTAGAGGCGGTCGATGTTGACTGTTCATTTAATGATATCACGTCGGTAATGTCTTTGATTGAGTAAGGACGTGCAGATGAAGACGATGAAAGTGTAGAAGGGCGTGACATTGGAGTGTAAATAGGACTGTCTACATCAGTTTTGTTTGCACTCAGATTACAATTTCTCGCGATAATATGATCTAGAGTAACTACCGCGTATGGGTCTTCTAAATGGCTCGGTACCGATTTATTTTTGGGAATATTTGATTTGGGTGCTGTCGAATAAGGAGAAGTATCTAAAGTAATATCGGGCGTTGAAATACTCCGTTTAATAGCAGAAAATTTAACGACTAGGTCAACGGGAGAATCACGTCTGCTTGAGTGCAATGTGCAGTTGCCAGAGTCGCAGTAACACTGAAATGACGAAGATACCATTTCAGATATGTTTTTAAGTGCTTCAATGTCTATAGTTACTTTTCCATCTTCGGCATGAACACTTTTATCTAAAAGGTCTTCAGCACTACTGTGGAACTTGCGTGGTCTGGGTCTACAAAAGCATATGGCAGTTTCATAATAGCTGTCCCTTTTGTCATTCGGGACTTTCGTAAATGGTGGTACATCACTATAAAGCGTGTCTCTATTAAAAATGTAAATAAATTCTTTGACTGTAGGCGCTTTATATATGCAGTGTCCTGTACCTCTTATATGATAATGTGCTAAAGTTTCTTTCAAAAATGCATTGTTCCACTGAGGTAAATCTTTAACTTTTACTGAATTTCTATCTACTTCAATATTTGTGAATGTTTTATGTCTAAAAAGAACTTTCTTCTTACCAAGATTGTCGGACTTTTTATTCGGCATGGTACCAGTCATAGACAAATACAAAGGTTTTTCTTCTGCATCACAGCTGCAATCAACATTTTCTAAAGCACTATTTTCCGTCATATCCGAAGAATCTGTAGAGTCAGAATGAGTTCGAGATATTGTTGATTTCGAAGCAGAAAATGCGGCAATCTTACCATGTCGAAAAGACTTGGACTTTTCAGATAACAAAATATCTTCTAGATTAGTTTCATCTATCATAGAATCCGAAGATGATGTGGACGATCGACTGCACATCGACAATTTTTCATCAAAACTATCCGAACCGAGTGTCTTAGGAACAAAAGTTCTTTTAACAGGCTCTGGTTGTTTCTTTTCTTGAATTACAGCTATATTCTCATACAACGTTTTCTTTTGCATTTCATCAAGAGGTTTTATAGGAATGTGGATTCTTGCAGCAGGTTTTGGTATGGTTTTTTTAATCTCCATCACCACGTTTGCATAAATATTTTCGTTGCTATTTGTACCAGCCGCCATTGTCGCTCTCGGAGGAGGTTTTGGAAGCGATAATTTCTTAATGCTACCACCAGTGTCAAATTTAGAAAATTCATATGGCTCGTAGCATTCGTTTACTGAGTTTGTTGATTCTGTAGATACAACTGAGGTGACAGATCTTCGATCTTTTATCTCCCTCGGTTCAAATATATTTAGCTTCATAGACCTATTAACAGCTTCATTAATATTTAAATCTTTGTTACTTTTAATACAGTCTATTTCTGTAATTACCACAGATTCTGGGATAGATTCTTGGGAATCGCTGAGTTCATTATTCTCTGATATATTAGGTAAAGATGTTTTGAATCCAGGACAGCTTCTATTACTTCTGTTTACGACGGAGTCTCTGTTTAACGTGCCTAACCTATCTAGTGATATAGTATCAAATTCATCATTACAAACGATTTCACCCGATTCCTCCTTTTTCGACAGCATTTTAAAGAATTTACTATTTCCTATAAGCATTGTATTTGAATTGCTTTTGTGATCCGATTGTTTCGATTTAACATCGACTTCCGCTTCACTGTTAGATATGTTAGGAGCTGAATTAAATTTCGCTTTCAGGCCCAAGCATTTTGAAGCAAGCTTTTTAACAAAACTTTGAGGATGATTTTTTGTTAGAGACGATGAGGATGGAGATAAAAAGCTTTGGTTATTATTAGTTTTCTGGATCTCTGTGGTTTTCCTGTAAAACACATAAAGCGACAAAAAATAAAATAAATCATAAAAGTAAGTTTAACTTAATTTAATATGATGTCATGAATTGTGTTATTTTTTTAGTTTTCATTTGCCACCACCAAAAGCGCGAAAGTCCGTACATAAATGGAAGTAAGAAAAAGAAACAATAAGTAAATATTTAATATATAAATAATTATAACATAAAGACTTAAAAATAACTTTGTTAAAGATCTATTTTTTGTTTCTACCAATCGGCAAGAAGTTGTTTTACTTGAGACAGCTTTTTCCTTAATATGCTACCCGTTTTAGCATCTAATGTCGACGATTTCTCTTGGTTTGATCCGTTAAAGTCAGTGTCATCAAACTTGTATAATAATGTTGCGTCATTTTCTGCAGTATAATCAATCCAAGTGGAATCCTTTTCATCTTCAACTTTTTTAGGTTTAATATAACCCTCATTCAAATCATTTAATGAAGAATAAATACCCTCTTTGTTTTTCATGGAAACATACATATCCTCGCAACTGAAATAAATGTTTTGGCTACCACCAATCTGACGAGCTCTAGCGTTAATCTTTCTTTGAACTTTCGTTTCTCTGTCAGGATCTTCATGACAATAACAAGGCATTGGTTTAGTTTTCTGTCTTGTTTTAGTGAAAGGCTGACAATTTCCACGGCTTGCTAAGGGATTTATTGCATAAAAATAAGAGTAATCATAGGAATCATAAAGGCATCCAAAATCACCTCTAAGGTGGACGAGATCGGTTTTGTTGAGTTGAACAGACAATGATCGTTCGTGCAGTCCTGCAGGAGACATTGTAACATAGTCTTCGCGATTTTCACAATCGTCTTCATTGTTTTCCAAAGGCTCGACAAACATATCAGGTTTAATGCAAGTACCTGTAAACGTATAGCTTCTATGAAAATGATTATTACCGTTCATAGTTACGTAATCGTTTTTAGCGGCGATATTTGTATCTACCACATCCTCCGACAATTTGCTATTAACATTTTCATATATATTGTCTTTGTCGTAATCGTTGTTATTAGGAACGTAATCGTTAACGTATATTGCGTCAGCATGGTTCTCTTCAGGCTCACATACAAACTTCGATACATAGGCAATTGGTTTTCGAGGAGGCTGTGGTCTCTTTTTCAAATCATTCAAATCATTTGAAATCATATTCTGATTTCTTTGCACTTGCTCCATAGTGCTTCGCCTGGTTCTGTCAATAGGGTCAACAAGTTCTGTTTGTACTGCATGGACTACACTTGCTTCTTTCTCTGACTCGGGCCCAGCCTTCGATTTGTTTCGCGATTTGAACTCGGAAATGAGCTGGTTTTGATTTTCTAATAACTCTGTGCATGCAGTATCCGATGAAATGGCGTTGCCTAAAATCTTAAGTTGTTTATTGTTCCTGGCTTTAAGAACAAAGCTTTCGGTTCGCTCCCTTATATCGCCGTTAATAGAACTATTGACAATATTTCTATTAGATAAACCCTGATTTTTTAAACGTGCCTCTGGTGATGGTGTTAAATTGTAAGCATTAATCACATATAAATTGGCTTTTCTATCATTGCCCATTTCTGGGGAAGCGTTAAGTTTGGGGTTATGCAGTTTAGCAGTCGCTATATCGCTATAAGACCTGTAAATTAAAACAGTTATTTCGTGTAGGTAATTAGCTGAATCGTGTGGAGATAATTCATATTTTTTTATTTTAAAATTAATTTAATCATCAACATTTTTAAAAGCGTAACATTTCATTCAGGCACTTCCGAAAGGGAGGGAAGCTTTCTTTTAAAATTTCATTAGATTTGAATTTCATTCCTTTGGGAACGTCCACGTTTTCAGTAAAGCTGAAAGTGCTCATCCTTAAGTATTTAGCTCGCCATCAAAGGACGTCGTTGGGAGATATTTTTCTCGTGTCACAGACGTCTCACCTAGCTGTTTGCAGACAAAATCAGAGACACGGAAGATTTTAATGAGGCAACCCGTATTCAAAGTTTTTGTTTACAGTCCATTCTTTTGTAAACTTACATGTGATTATTTATGACGAAACGAGCGTTTTCTTTTGCAAGTGATTATTTTTTTACGTTAGCTAAATGTTTTATGTCTACCTATGATGTTACTTTAATTTAAGATAACTTTTATAATCAGCGAGAAAGTAATTTAGATTGATTAATTATTTAACTTTTGTGTATGTTGTATAACTATCACTTTTCAAGATACACCTAGATTAGACGAGTTCCTCACTCACTTCTAGCATAAATACCAGGATTTCCTTGGTAATTTTATTTTTAAATTAAAAAAACTGTCCTAAACGTGAAACGAGGTTCTAAGATAGCAATCATAGTTCAAAGGAGACACGTCGTATGTCGTAATTGAGACGAGGCACTCCAATTAAAACAGAATGTTTTGAGCTTGTCCTTTGAATGAGCAGGCTCCTTTACAGCCCCGCTTAGCAACCACGAATCTCCCTTTACGAATCAACGGACAGATTTAAATAAAAAGAAATCGTGCGTGTTAGTATTAAAAAGATGAAGAAAAAAGATACCCCTCACCGTGTTAATGGTTTTTGCGTAATGAGTTTTTTGATGTTTTATGAATTGTGTGTACTTGTGAAATGTCGCACAGTCAAAGGCAGGAATCTTTAAATGTGACTTCTGACGTCCATGAACGAAAAGAAAAAACTTGAAGTGTGTGGAACAGAGTTGTGTTTGCTGCAAAGGACTGTGCACAATATGCATTTACGCTAACTTAAGGTTTCGCTGCTTTTATTTAAAAAGTGAATCAAAAACGTGCAGTCATGAACCGATTTTTGAGTCTTAAGTTAACGTAAAGCTGAATGTTTGAGCAGTTTTTGCATAAAAATTGTTTGTAGAGACTCCATTATATATAACTTTAAATGCCACAAAATAGTAAACAAATGAAGTGCCCATAGACCTACAAACGGGGTGAATAGGGATGCAGTCACGCATCGAGACAAAACTTTAAAATGTATTTTAATGTTGAAATAATATACTAGTTTGATGCCAACAAAGGCACTTAATTGTTAATTATAATGCAGTAGATACGTAAGGGTCATATTTGCAACAGAATATATTATTTCAATGTTAAAATGCCTTTTAGTTTCGTCTCGATTCACCCCTGCATCCCTATTCACCTCGTTTGACGGTACTAACTCAGACACTGTTCTACAGAAACAATTTTTTATAGAATCAAGAAATGTGTGGTTAGATTATTTCCAGCAGCATTTTATCCATCGAGATGGAGTTCTTATTTCCTATTGGTAACTGCCCCAGTTCTGTTCGCAGTCATGCTTTAAATACATTAGCATTTCATTTGTTTACTTTTATTTTTCACTACGAAATAAATCGTAGAACTTCGGACCTGTGTGCCAGGCAAGTTTGAACTTTATATTTAAGAAAATAAGACTCACATTACGGCGTCGGGGCTGTAATCCGGGACGGGGAACGGTGGTAACTCTTTGTCGCTGTCAAAGTTTCCCATAATGTTCTCATACTCTGTCAAAATTGTACATGTAACTTAGATTGATGTTCTTCAGAAGATTTTTATTTGTTGAAATTTATATTTATTCAAGTAGGGGTTTATTTATAACCGTTGATTAAAGTTAAGCAATGATTAGCGACTGTTTAACCACACATTTTTGATGTTTAAACGTCTGTTAACTTTAAGCAACCTTTATAAATGAACCCCATGATAAATAAATAAATCACAATTATTTAATCGCATTATTGTTATTAATTAATGTTATATTTTAAGGAACTAAAGTTTTATTATACATAACACTGCCCAGTGTTGCCCAGTGAGACAATACAGGCTAGATAGATAATATTACGTATTTTATTTAAACCGATGTTAATAAATTAATCACAAAATCTCTTACAATAGCTTGTTAAAACAATTAGATCACATAAGGATAATATTATTTTGCCTGTTATCTAAATATGGCAATGCAAAGGTTATTAAAATCACATAAAGGGCTATCCTGTTTATGGTTAGGGTGCAAAATACAGTATGCGGTCGTTAAAATGGCACATCGAATTTTAAAACGAAATATAAAGAATATGTAAGGAGCCTGCCTACCCCCATGGAAAAAGTGTGAGTTTCTGTATAGCTTTGTAAAGCATGATCTCTGTCACATATTTAATACCTTTTTGACCTTCGATCAACAATAGTACTAGTTTTCCTATGAGCGCATCAAAACGGCCGGAAAAAATAAGTACTTACCTACACAAAAATAATATTGTGGTATTATTTTGCAACATATTTTTTTCAACCTTATTACTTAGAAATTATGATTTATTTTTTCATAAAATATTTTTGTTCTTATTACTTTTCAATCAAAGTAGTAAATATAATACAAACGATACTAAACTTTATGTTTGAATGTTAAGGTTTATAATCAAGTAGGTAATATGCACTCGCGGCCACTTGAGCGATGTGTTTTTGTTCCTAATCTAGTGCTATTGTTGATCGATATGGGTAACAGTGTTGTTCTACAGCTCGGTGTGCCTTATTAACGCCCGGGTGCTATATCTAGATAGAAATATAAAGATATGCGGTAGAAAACTAACAAAAAAATAAAATAAAATAATTTACATTTTTAATAAGATCAGTAGGCCAATTCTGCTAATTTAAAACGTTCAAAATCTAGTCGCAGTCTCATCTCGGCGACAAACAAATGTCAAAAACTTGTCAAAATGTAGGGAAATTCGAATTATTTTTGACAGATTGAGACTGAGATCAGACTGTGAACGTTCTTAAAAATTACGAGAATTGCCCCTCTGATAGATAGCATTTATTCAGTGCACACAAAAGACGTAGCACAACACACAAAAGCAAAATTATTTTAATGATAACAAATTACATGAATATACAGCGTGGCATCCCAGATCGATGAGCTAACTATAACCATGAATTCAACACATGACTCTAGACCCCCTAGCATAGAAATTATTCGTCGGTTATCAAAAATAAATAAATAATAAAAATAAAATGTATTCAAAATATCAGCTGATTCATAAAACAATGTAGGGTAAAACCAGGAGAGATGGACCAGCGGGTGAGACGGACCATCGTAATTTCTACCAAACTATTTAATTTATTTAAGTTGACAACACTTACGAGCACTGGTCAACCTGTTTGCTCCGTGTAGAACGCGAGACTGTTAGGTTTTTGTTTGTAAAATTAATAAAATACGAATTAAAAGGTTTCCGAAACGTGTTTTTTTGTGTAGGTGTTTTAAATACGGAGGTATGTATAAGATATTGTGTTTGTAGAATAAGAATTGATGTTTATGTGTTAGTATGTTCATGAAATGATAAAATTACCTTATTTTTTTTGTTTATTTATTGTGCTTTTAATATGAAAAAGTGGTCCGTCTCTCAACTCAATTTAGGAGAGATGGACCATGTTATGTATGGGTGAGATGGACCAATAGTCAAACATTTTATTTGCAAATTTTAAGAGGTTTTAGATTATTAGTTACTACTTATTTTTAATATATACATTTTTAATGAGTTAATCTCTTCTTTAGTAGGTAATATGCCTTTTTAATATATAAGAGGAAAGGTGGAGGAAGTAGAGGGGAATGGACAGAAAGTGCATTAACTGATGCTTTTCAAGCTGTTTCTAATGGAAGGGGTATCAATGAAGCAGCAAAAACATTTGGAATACCAAAAACTACATATAGAAGACTTGCAAAAAATAACTTGACTAAAAGCGATGTTCTTTTTTTTTAAGGTTTATGACGTGTTAATGATTATTTTTGTTAGAACCATCTCTCCTTATTGGGTGGTCCGACTCACCCGTATAGTATGGGAGAGATGGACCTAGAGTACTTTTTTAATATTTCAATTATTTCCCTAAAGAAGCTATGATCGTGCCCTATTAAAGTAAAAAAATTTTGACTATTGATAGTTAGTTAGAATAACACTAAATTGTATATTAGTTACTAAGCAATAAAAAAAGATATTAAAGTTGTAAAAAATGTGGTCCATCTCTCCTGGTTTTACCCTACCTATGCGGTCAAAATGTCTCAGCCTGTAGCTTTAAATTCGTCCCTAAATAATTCCGATTCTAGTCTGTCTCTTGGTGCCCACTCCCAGCGACGACGCCCTAAGCCGAGGTCCGTACCCCACAGAGGGCACCCCTTAGCGTGTAGACGCTTAGTTTTAAACTTTTTTCAAGCCCTGGCTGGAGGCCTTAATTTATTGATGCAACTACAGGCAAGTCCGGTTAAGTAGACGACAACCTCCTAGGTTGAACTGAGATGCCATTAAAAAAAACGGTCAAAATGTATGGAACAACAATTTTTTTTTTAATATCGTCCAAAAATTTCAACCCAGTGGCGTTCCGAATCATGTATTGTACCCATAGTAACAGGATGCGCGTCGATAATACCACCCTGTATAAAAACAAGGAGCCAACATACAAAAAATAAAAATGAAAACGTACTTTAAGCAATTAAGTGACACTATGACATACTTACTTTAAATCAAAATAACAAATATACAAAGTGCGGTGTGCGTTTTAAGGTTGCACCAAATGGGAGTCCAGCTCAGAATATCAGCGTTAGGCAAATGTACATACGCCAGCACATCAAGTTACAACAATCTGTCAAATTTCTTTAATAGATTTTCAACTTTATTGCTGAAGTAAACATTCAAAGTTTATTGGGAAAATTTGACAGTTTCGGGTAGCTTGATGTGCTGGCGTCTGTAGTTGACGCTGATATTCTGCTGAATCCCTGCAGCGACATACGGTCGTCGAGCAGACGAGATAGAATAAGTTGAAATAATATTAGTACGGTCAGCAACAAAAGTCGATTAACACTTCAGTTTTTTTAATCTTAGTTATTGAGCAAAATATTTGTTCAAAGTTGCAGCAGAAGTACAATGCAATTTTGAACAAATATTTTGCTCAATAACTGAGATTAAAAACCGGAAGTGTTAATATTTTGCTCAATAACTGAGATTAAAAAAAAACTAAAGTGTTAATATACTTTTGTTGCTGACTGTACATATTTTACTAGGCATGGCAAGTTTAAACAGTAGCTACAGTTTAGTACAGCTACGTTGAGCTCCGCTGAAAGCGACATTGAAATTACAGTAAACGTTAAATCTTAAAGCCACATTTAAATTGCACTTCGTCAAAACGTAAAACAAGCAAAACATAGAGCATAGAGATACAGGTGACATAACACTAAGGCAGCGTTCACACCAAACGTGTAGTCAGCCACCGACTGTGAGAATAGTATGAAAACCAAAAGGCAGCCGGGCTCGTGGTTAAGTAGTAACAGCCACACAGGTCGGCCATCCATTGCATCCCGAGACCCTTCCGTGTCTGGAAAGTTCGAACGAAAATTCTTAGATCTTTGCCAGTCGTTCCTAGCTAGCAGTCCGAAGCCCGAAAGTCTGACAACCAGTCTTACCAAGGGGTATCGTGTTACCCAATAATTGGATTGTGGAGGTCAGATAGTCAGTCGCTCCATGTAAAGTACTGGTATTCAGCTGCACCCAGTTAAGACTGGAAGCCGGCTAACATAGTTAGAAAATGGCTACGCAGATGAGTCAGTCGGCAACTGACGTTGTTTTTTTCATACGCTATGAACTTGTCGCTCAGAGTCGGCTGACGACTATACGTTCGATGTGAACTCGGCCTAAAATCAATGAAAAACTCTTTACCAACCAAAACAGTTACCGATTTTGCGTTTAATCCATCAACAGCAGCGAAATCAGTAGACAACATACCTGCTTGAAACATACCTCGTATGACTTTCCTGACTCTTCTGGTCGCTTCTTCAGGATATTCATCAAGGAGATCGTAGACTGTCTTTCTTTTGGAGTCCTGGGCATGAAGGTCGGCTCCTTTGTTGAGGAGGATACGGACTACTGAGGGTTTGCCGAAGCAGGCTGCTTCATGAAGAGGTGTTCCGCTGTGGGTCCTCACGTTAGGGTCCATTCCAGCGTCTATGAGAGCTGTTACCACATCCCTGATGGAGGAAATTTGACCGTTAAGGAAGATCATAAAAATATAAAAGATTTAATGCGTAATAACTTCTTAAAACATAAGACATTCCGCTATAAGAGCTGCTACAAGTTGTAACAGCTCTCATAGCGGAATGTCTTATGTTCTCCCTGATAGAAGAAGGTACCTTTGTGTTCTGTTAAAATTGGTCATAAAGACGAAAAAGGTCCGTTGCGTAATAACTTTTTAAAACATAAGACACTCTGAGATGAACAATGTCAAAGATAGACTAGTGACAAACGTTGAAAATAGTATAATAAAAAGTTGACGTTGTTTGCTGTCTGATGATTACATATCTCTACTGTTGACTCTTTGCAATATGATGAAAGGATTTAATTTATTCAAAATTAGCTCATTGTCAATAAAGATGACACAATCTACATCCATTCGGTGAATGGTGACAAGACGCTTTTATTTTCTGTTAAGGCGCTGCCCAAACATAGGACACCGTAAAACGCGAAGTATTTTGTCTTACAGGCATATATATTAAAAACCAGAAAAAAAATGTATATTGTCAATGTTCAAAGAAAAGACTACTTAATTAAAAAAAATATTTCAATCATTTTTTTTTTCAAAGAATTCAATCATTTAAAATAATGGATTAAAGATATCCCACTGAGCCGTGCTTAATTAAAACTGCAAAATTACTTTTATTTTGGTGGTCGTTCGAATACACTAACATCAAACGCGTCGCTGTTTTGAACCTTATTTGTTGCCGTAATGCAATATTGTTACCAACCAAAAAAATTGCTTCTTTACGCGCCTTAAGATCAATTGCATAACAAATTGAATGAAAAATAGTAAGTACAGTTAAACAAGCCATTTGGTATACAGGCAACTAACTTGCAGTGAGTAGGCAATATTGTTTAATTTGTTCCATTATTCGGTATGGTATTATTGTTTGGGGAAATTCCACGGAAATATCTAGAATACTAATAGCACAAAAAAAATGCCTTCGTACAATCTTTAACATGGACTGGTCTGAATCGTGTAGACCAGTGTTTAAATCATACAAACTTCTTACCGTTCCTTGTATTTACATTTACGAAATTGCAAAATTTGTTAAACTTAATTCTAAACTCTTTGAACCTAAAAATAATTTTAACAAACGAAAAGTCACACAGTATTTATTGAAAATTCCTGTACCTAGGATAGAACTATTCAGGCGTAGCTGCGTGTATATGGCGCCACTTATATATAACTCATTACCTATCTGGATTACAGAACTACCTTACAAAAAATTCTGTGTGATTTTGAAAAAATGGTTGATATCACATAGTTTTTATTCTGTCGGCGAATTTCTTAATAAAAAATCTTGTCAGTCCTACCACTTCAGAAATGCATTGTAATATTTTTTAAATTAGTTATGTTCCTTTAATAATTTAACTTCTTTATTAGTTTAATACTGTATGTTGTAATACATACTTACCTACTTCATGTATTAAATATTTGCATGCCATCATTACATGGCGGAATGTGTCTTTGCACTACAATTTTACATATTATCATCTCTTGTACCTACCACATTTTATGCAAATAAACGATTTTGATTTTGATTTGATTTTGATTTACACTGTTAGGTATTCCAGAAGCTTAAAAAGTAGTGAAAAGATGAATGATTTTGCCACCTCTCAACTGTGGGAAAATCAAAATTTTATTTATAACAATAGAAAAAGTAATTTTGTCTCAGTACAACTCATTAGTCACAGTTGAGCTCCTACCAAATATCTTATTCGATTGTAAATAATGTACAGTCAGCAAAGGAGATAAGTATGCAGGGTCGTCGAATATAGTTGAAGTTTAGTAACAAACCGATTGATGTTTTCGAATAAATTTTAATTTAATTATTAGAACACAAACAGTTAATTTATCAAATTACATTTGATTCGAAAACATCAATCGGTTTCTTAGTAAACTTCAACTATATGCGGCGACCCTGCATACTTATCTCTTTTGCTGACTGTACCTACATTCATACTAATATTACAAACACGAAAATAACTATGAAATTTGAGAGATGGGCAGCCTGGAACCTGGAGAAGGACATAGGCTTTTTTGCATCCTGATTATTTATACAAAAAATATGTAGCGGTATCTACAACGACGCCACATGCGAATAACGCGTCATACTGACGTCACAAAATCCTACATCTCGCAAGCAGAGTTTACCGCGCAATTAGCATAGATACAACGGCCCGACATGAATCATTGGGCAGTTGCCCGCCAGACATAACACCTGTCTGGTCGGAGGATCCTCCCTTTTCTATGGAGGTTGAGTGAACTTTACACCCTGTTCCTCATACCTCCAAAAATATATGAAATACAAAATAAACGCAGATGAATTTGCGGGTAATAGTTACTACCTACTACGTATTCCAATTCGTTAAAACCTATAATAAAATTGAAATCGACCGCGACAAGCAGAACACGTAGACTGGACGTCGTACATATCGACATTCATAAGCCAATCATTCATATTCATGTGACTAACGAAGCCCGGACTGGACGCATAGAAATTTTATCAAAAGCTCCTGATTTTTGTAAATGAATGTGCCGATTGCACGTTGTTTTTTGTAAATAACAGAGCATGAATAATTTATGTTTTGTTGAGAAATTAATTATGTTGGTTTAAGGCCAATTCTCGTAATTTAAAACGTTTAAAATCTAGTCGCAGTCTCATTTCGGCGACAAACAAATTTCAAAATCTTGTCAAAATGTAGGCAAATTAGAAGTATTTTTGACAGATTGAGACTGAGATCAGACTGTGAACGTTCGTAAAATTACGAGAATTGCCCCTCAGGTAACTAAGTTTGTTATCTCCCAAAATACGTGAGGTTTTCCAAGTCAGAATATGCTATGCGTGCATTACATCTTATTTCCCAACCTATAAAAATCTACTTGAAAAATACAATCTAATGAGCCTGAAGTCTAGACGTTTATATCTAGAAATTATGTTTCTTTTCGACGTATGCTATAACAGGTATAACTGCTCTGAGATTACTAATAAAATATGCTACTGTGTCCCAAGAACTGTTATTAGAGGTGCGCGCACGTACTCTTTTTGCTGTGTCCCATTGCCGCACCAATGCTGGTTTGCGGGCGCCTCTACGTCGCTTGTGCAAAAACTATAATGATTTTTGTTCAGAAACTACAGAATTAGATTTATTCTCAGTGACAGCAAATAGATTTCGTTCTGCTTTGTTAAAGAAACTTAAGGATTCCGATGTATAGTCATTTGAACAGTCTTGTAGTCTTACTCGCATAGATTGTTCATTAGTAAAGTTATAGGAATTGTAGATGCTGTGGATAACGGTGTGAGTTTCACATTTATATAATATCTTTGTTTATATTATTTGCGCAGATATAATATGTTACTGGTTGTTTCTCCCAAATAAATAAATAAGACAGCGAACTACAAGAGCATAAGAAACTTAACAATAGAATAAAAGTTATGAAAATCAAAGAAAATATAACGAAATGCTAATTAAATTCAGCGCGAGGTAACAAATCTTAAATTCTAATTCTAATAAACCTTAATTTGCTAAACATAATGACGACGCGAATAGATAACATTACCGTGACCCGAGCGTTTCATTTTAGAGACGTAAGCGATTTGCCTATGCTTTTATTACTGTTAATATCTGCATCATCCCACTGTTGAGCAAGGCCTCCCCTCCCCATGACTTCCAGCTCTTTCGATACAGAAGTGGACCACTGGTCAATTGTTTTTTTCAGCACGTCCCGCCATCTTCAAAGGGGTAGAATTTTAAGAAGTGGTTTGAATATTTACGTACTTCCAACACAACCTTGCCACCTGATTAGTGTTTTTACCAATTCATTAGCAATGGGGTCCAAACGTTTTCTCCAAGTCCGTCAAAGAAGATATGGCGCCATCCGAAAGTAATTGGAATCTACGGCGTGATTATTTGACCCGAATAATTAACTTTTTCGGGCGGGAATAACCACATCGGGGGTAGGGACAACTATCTAATCGTGGTTTCATTAATTCTTAAGTCAGGTCTAAATTAATCTTATATCCATAGGTGAGACGGAGTAAGAATCGCCCGTAACTTCGGTCAAAACTACCTACGGATTTCGTGCTTAGAGAATAGAACTCCAGGGCCTTACAGAGTGCAAGTATTAACTGTGACATGAAATTTTAATACATGTCTACTATCCAGTATAGCGTTTAAATAATCGAGAAAATACATAAATCCTTCGCTGTTAAAGGACTGAGTTTACAATCAAACTACCAATCCTTTTTACAAGCGTGGTGACTATGAAAGTATTTTCGTTCGTACAAGCATTAGATCAATCAGTTTATAGAGGTATGAAGAACAGGGTGTAAAGTTCACTCATACTCTATAGAAAAGGGAGGATCCTCCAACCAGACGGGTGTTGTGTCTAGCGGGCAACTGCCCAATGATTCATGTCGGGCCGTTGTATTTAAGCTAGTTGCGCGGTAAACTTTACTTGCGAGATGCAGGGTTCGGATTTTGCGTGAAGTCAATATGACGCGTTTTTCGCACGTGGCGTTGTAGATACCGCTACAAGTAAACCTGGGGGGCAATTCTCGAAATTTTAAGAACGTTCACGTTCTGATCTCAGTCTCAATCTGTCAAAAATACCTCTAATTTCCCTACGTTTTGACAAGTTTTTGACATTTATTGTAGCTGAGATGAGATTGCGACTAGATTTTAAACGTTTTTTAATTACGGGAATTGGCCTTCAGAACACACATGTTTGTTGATAATTTTGTTTGAAACTTGTTATATAGCAGCTATGATTAATACAGTTTAAACAAAGCAAAATATTATGGAACTCCTGCCATCTTCATATTACTGTACACGCAGCGAACAAACAATATCAAAGGCTGTCCATGTGTCCGTACTGCATACTGCAACCGCAAATAGATGTACTCGTAGATACATACATCCATTTGACTGGATCGATTGTATTATTGTTTTGCATAGCTTCCATCGGTAACAAAACAACCGTTTCGATTGTGTACTTGATTCGCACGTACCCCTTGTACGCACGACGACACATATCAAGCCATACATTTCCAGTTTAAGCTGACTTCTCGTTGTATAAAAAGCCTATACAATGCTAGGTTAGCTAAAACTAGAAACGTATAGCTTGACGTGTCGTCGTGTGTACAGTCGACCACAAGTTCTTGGTAGCACTTTGCCCTTGTGCTGGCGTGGCGTAGCACGGAGTTTTAATAGACTAAGAGGCCACCTTATGCTGTTACTACTGACGTGCGGCCTACTGTACGTATGTCGGATGATACGTTTGATATGGAATTATATTTTGATAGTTACTGAGAACATCTCACTAAATATAAGGATAATCAGCCTATAATGTTTCTATTGCTCGAACACTGGCCTCCTCTCTGTGAGGAAGAGTGGGCCGTAATCCACCATGCGTGCCCAGTGCGGGTTGGTAATGTCTCACGTTTTCGAATGTTTGATTCTACAACATGCCGGTTTCCTCACTAGATATTATGGAAATCAAATAAGCGAAGACTATGAATGAGACCATGGAGGACGTACCTTATCATTCATTAGCTTTTGCACGCGGCTTCGCCCGTGTTGGTGTCGGAAAATATACCACGGGAATGTACTACCGGGTTTAAAAGTACCCTATGGATGGCAAGGGTAAGTGGGAAGTCAGTTCTTACACGGTGCTACTGCACTGTAGGCCAATTCTCTTAATTTAAAACGTTCAAAATCTAGTCGCAGTCTCATCTCGGCGACCAACAAATGTCAAAAACTTGTCAAAATGTAGGGAAATTTGAAGTATTTTTGACAGATTGAGACTGAGATCAGACTGTGAACGTTCTTAAAAATTACTAAAATTGCCCCTCTGATCTCTAACCATTGCAAAACAATTTCCCCTCAGTCCAAAGTCCCCCTAATTGTCAGACTTTTAGGCCCACTTGCAGGTTTATGGGTTAACAGCTAACTCAGGGTTATTAAAATAAATCATCTTGCGCCACCATGAGTGGAGGTAAACCTAGAGTTAACCTTTTAAATATCTAACCACCGCTGTGAGAGAGATTAAACTAACCTCTACATTAAAATAACCTAAACTAAAGCAAATCGCCATTTCTCGTAACACAGTCTTCAAAATCAACAGCCACAAGGCGGTACCGCATGCCACGCGTTGCCAATTTAACCCTTCGACAGGGCGCGGAAAATTGACACATAGGGTTTTATGAACACCGAAGTGGTGACAGCAGTTGGATACGGCATATTAAATACTAACATTTGCCCGTGACTTTGTCCACGTGGAAGAAACATATCCTATGGCACTCAGCAATAGGGTAGATTTCTGTGGTCAGTACTTTCAGAGATTAACATAAGCATAATAATCAGTCTATAATGTCCCCAGTGCTAGGACACAGGGCCCCTCTCTGTGCGAGTGAGTTGGCCATTCCATCACACGGGCCCGGTGCTGGCGGACTTTTGGTTTAGGACATACCGGTTTCTTCACGATATTTTCGTTCACCATCTTGAGAGCCAGTGGTGATGAAATTAAATACATACACACTACAAAGTAAAATGTCTGCCTGGGTTCGAACTCACGAAGTCACGACCTACAACTCGTAAGTCAGGGCCGATACCAGTTTTTTTTTTTTTAACATGGAGAAATGCTCGTGCATTCTGCACTACCACGGGGAGATAGTGCAGTTATGTGGGTTATGTGCGTACCTCTTACGAACAAATTAGGTTTAACCTTTTTGTAATAATAGTTCTGACTAAGGTTCAAGTAGCTAAAATTTTTCTGATCTGAAGACATCGGGCACACTTATTATGGCACACGCTATTAACAAAATAAAAATAATGTTTCAAACGATAATAGGTACTTGTTTGAAACATTATTTTTATTTTGTATTTCACGAACTGTGTCCAAAAAACGTTATTCTTTCTTTCTACTTTAATTGCGTAACGTCAATATCAATCTCAATTCGAATCATTTTGAAGGATATTGCGAATCCATTGCTTCATACTCATATGTTGGAAAAAATCGATAGTGTGCTACGCAATTACCCGACAATTTCCGTCCATAGGTACTAAGGTTGCCCGGCGAAAATAATTAGAATTCGCGCGGCGAGTGACTAAGGAAGAACAATGGATATCTTTCAAAGTATCAATTGTGATTAAATATAATGGATTGTTTATTAAATAGCAGCGGTCAATACTTATATGAAACACTACCGTCACTTACTGATCGATGGAAAATGCACCATTAATGTCTGTTTTCAGTAACTTAGTTGAATCTATACTAATATTACAAAGACGTAAACGTAAGTGTTTAGGGGGTAATCTTCGAAACTGATCAACGGAGTAATTGCGTAACACACTATCAGTAGCAATGGTTTTCATTTTGACAGTTCAACAACATTCATTGCGTTATCCACGTTGTTGAGAAGACAAATTTGTGGAGCACTACCTGTGCCCCGCAGTTTCACCCGCCTCTCATGACCGGCCGCCTTGCGAAGTTATTTTAAAACTAGGATAAGTATCTCCTAAGATATTCATTGAAATCAAATTAATGATGTCAAGGGCAATTTTGTCCAAAATTAAATACTTGTGATAAATAACGTATTTATTTGGATAAGAATTAATATAATGCTTATAAAAACACCTTCGCAAATAACGCATTATTTTATAACAAAGATTACAATAAAAAGGTTATAGTGAGATAACCTTAAAAGATAGACATATAATGCAGACTTTTTTAGAACTTTTAAGGGAAATTTTGCGTAACTTTAACCATTTACGCAGTGACGCAACGAAAGCTCTCAAAAGGAATATTTTTTCCCGTTTTTGCAACATTTTTCATTGAGGCTCCGCTCCTATTGGTTGTAGCGTGATGTTATGTAGCCTATAGCCTTCTCCGATAAATGGACTATCCAACACAAAAAAAAACAATTCCAACCAGAAGTTCCTGAGATTAGCGCGTCCAACCAAACAAACAAACAAACTCTTCATCTTTATAATATTATTGGTATATTAGTATAGATATAAAGCAATGGATTATTTTATATTTATTATTTATTTATTTTTACAATTTTTACAATATATCCTTAAAAATTATTCAGATTGTGATTGAATATATGATACGCAATTAGGGTAAGTACTGATTCTGAAAATTTCACTAATGTAAAGCTACGGCATTGCAAGTGCCATTGGATATATTTTATGTTAAAACAAGAAATTTCACGCGGATTAAGTCGCGGGCAGAAGCTAGTGCTCAACAACGTAAATAACGCAATATAATTTTGTTGGACTGTCAAAAATGAAAGCCATTGCTACTGTTAGTGTGTTACGCGATTATCCCGCTGGTTTCCTCATGAAGTGATATGATTGTAATACTATTATTCCCAAATATACCGCATCTACTAAAATATTGATGCTGGCAACACCGACATGTAAACAGGCAGGAAAGCTATCGATGCGTTATAACGAACGAATGAATATGAATACGACGCAATTGCCGCGCGCCTTTGCATTTACATAATTTTAATAAATAACATATACCTACTGAGTATTAGCTGAAAATATTATAAAACAGGGAAAGCTTTTTGAAGATTGTTTAGTGTGTTTCTAGATCAAAGGAGTAGAAAAAAAATATGTTAAAAGGCGAATATCATAGCTCCAGAATCCTAATTGCGTAAGACACTTTCAATCACAATCCCCCACGGATTATGAAGGAAACTGCTAATCCATTGATTCATACGTTTAAAAAATTCGTATGCTCGACAACGCAAATCATGCAATGAATGTTGCTGAATTCCCAAAATGAAAGATATTGCCATTGTTAGTGTGTTACGCAATAGAACCTTAAAATAGTTCTTTTTTTTTAATATGTCATAAGTTCTTTTTTTATGTTTGATTCATTCGCCAATGTTTCGGTTTACTTATGTTATACGACACCTAAACAACAAAAATTACGAGAGAATATTGAAAATATTTTCGTCGTATTTTCATGTCCAGGCTACGCTTACATCCACTTTGTAATCTGTGAATCATACATTATAAAACCATGTGAACATAACACTTACTTCCTCCCATTCTTGCTGGCCCTGTGAAGTGGAGTTGATGTGAACACCACATTTCGGCAAGCGGGGTGTCGGTACTGGTCCACCAAATGCGGCCGAACTTGTAGTAGGTGCTGCACTACTGCCAACCTAGAAGAAAAGTTTATGGTTAATTAATATAAATACCAGGGGACTGGGTTGGCAAAGGAGTTTTCTTTTATTCAAAATGGCCGCGGTTTGGCCCACGATGTGGAAGAGTGCCACTTGGGCTGCTTGTCTATTCGCAACTATTCGATACGCTTCTGTGCCGAATCGAACATCAATCCATGTTATCAAAGGCGGCATCTAAGTAGGTACTGTTCACAAATCCGAAACCCGAAACCAAATAGACGACCGCTATTCTTCCTCAGTCTTCCGACGGCTATTTGCGGTCGGGGTCTAGGCAAATCAGTAGGCCAATTCTCGTAATTTAAAACGTTCAAAATCTAGTCGCAGTCTCATCTCAGCGACAAACAAATGTCAAAAACTTGTCAAAATGTAGGGAAATTTGTAGTATTTTTGACAGATTGAGACTGAGATCAGACTGTGAACGTTCTTAAAAATTACGAGAATTGCCCCTCAGGTAACTGCCTGCGCCTGAGCCTGTCGAATAGTTTCCAAAGATCCCTTTATCCAACAGTGGACTACAATGTTTGGTTACGATGCGAATACGATTAAATTTAATTTACGGAAAAAACAAGCCAATGGCCCTGATTCTGTTGTTCACAAACTAAATTAAATTTAAGTTCAGTGCATCTTTTTCTTTCTATTTCATTATGAAAAGGACAGAAGTTATATATTAGTTTAAACCTGTCAAATTAGAAAACCATTGACAAGTTAGACGAGATTAAAAATTTGGCTACTAAAAATACGTCAATTTACGTCAGGCGCTGACTAATTTGACTGGACTAAACTAATATTTATCTTCTGTCCTTTTCATAATGAAATAGAAAGAAAAAGATGCACTGAACTTAAATTTAATTTAGTTTGTGAACAACAGAATCGGGGCCATTATCTTGCTCCAGGGTGTCGCAGTAGATGAAGAAAGGATTATAATTATCAAGAAGATGGGTAGTGGTAATGAATTTATACCCATATGGCAATACTCAGTCACAACAACCTTTCATTGTAACTATTTTATTGGTAGTTTTCTCGTAGAAGACGAAGTGCAGGTCGTCCGGCTTCCAGATGGACGACATTGTTATTGTAGCGGATAGAACTTCCCTAACACAGTTTCAATCAAAATCTGAATAATTTTGAAGGACATTATTTATCCATAACTTTATAATGTTTCTTTCTTCTTTAATGCGTAACACTCTATCAATCTAAATTCGAATAGTTTTATCTAAAGATTCTTATTGCGAATCCATTGCTTCATACTCGTATACTTATTCTAAAAATTTGTGTGCGCAACAACGTAAATAACGCAATGAATCTTGTTGAACTGTCAAAATTAAAGTCATTGCTACCGATTGTGTGTTACGCAATTACCTCGCTGGATGAGGATTCACTGGAACGTGGGGATTGGCACAAGAAAAGAGAGGCATTAAATAAAGCATTGGGTGAAGTCGGTCTGTGGACGATAATGATTGGTAGTTTCCGACTTGGTGCGATGATATGAATCTACATCCGATCCGAATCTGAGAAATGTCGGTCCGAAGTGACCGTAGTCCTATTTGTATGAGGGGTTGCGCACTAGATCCGAACCACACCCCGGACACTCCGTACAACGCGCGCAAAATAATTACCTACTACTACTACATAGCCAAATGACGTTGGTACACGTGCAAATGTGTGCGTAAACTCTAGTAGGGTTGGTTGTCGTGCGGAGCGTAAAAAAAAATGACGGGAACGACGACGACGCGACTAGAAAGGACTAGTTTGATTGTTTATCTAATTAGTCGGGTTCGTAATGAATTAAAAAATAATATTATAATAGTTAAGTAATAAATGTAAAACTTTTGAACAATAGCTTTAATTTCGGAAGTCGGTGTCTTTGGATCTGTATTTTAGTTTATTGCCATCGACTTACGAAATTAAAGTTATTTTTCACTTTGTACTTAGTGTTTTTTTGAAAGTCGGTTTTTTTTTGCTAAAAAGTTTTTATTTCTCGCTTTTTAGTGGGTCTGTTTATAAAGTATCTAAGTTACAATAGCCTAATGTCAACTTGCTCATCGCCTTGTACAAAATATTGCTTTTCCCGATGCAGGGACGTTAATTGTTGAGGAGTTCTCTTGGTACTCCATCATCAGCTCCATTTCACCATTCGCATTGTGACGAGCATAAATTGTGCTTAGCAAACATATTAAAGTAATCGAATCCCAACCTGTGAAATACTTATTATTGAGTAGTCCCGGTGGCCATCTGTGGTCTTCATCATCAGTTCCACTTCACTAAATGTTGCTATCCCAGAGCAAATACCCATGCAAATAAGGTACTTAGCTAAATATTGCTTACACTAAAATATTTTCGTTTAAATGACCTACTTAACTATAAATAATCGGTTATTATATCGCATGGTATTAAAATGCGATATCAAAATTATGTAAATACAAATTCGGAAAAGCATCACAATATCAAACCATCGTGATTAAAACTCAGATAAAACTTTTAAATCGCAAAATTGTGTGTTCGTGTCAGCAGTACAGTGCTGCGGTTCTTTGTGAGCGGCCCGACCTAATGAACCGCCGATAATGTCGCGGGTGTGCGGGGTGAGGTGCGGTATCTGATGTCAGCGCGGGGTAGGGAGTGGCCATTCTGTACGAAGTACTATTAGGTATTCTGTGTCCGAACACTATCCGTGAGAATTTAGAGCATTCCCAATTCGGATTGAATTTGGATCTTTAACTCGGATTCGGATCGGATGTAGTGCGCTCTTAGCAGTGATCCTTAACAGTCACCCAGTCTGAGAAGCAGGTATAATAATAACAATTAAACAATTGTCATGAATCATATTGTGTACATGTTCTCACCTTCCATACTGCGCGGCGAGGTCCAGGGCGCTTTCATCGTTATTGTTCTTGATGGTGACATCGGCGCCTCGTGAAATCAGCTGGGCCACCACGTTGACGAAACCGAACTGAGCGGCTATCAGCAATGCTGTTTCGTGGTCTGACGTCTGTGGGACAAAGGATAGGGGTTATTTTTGGCCTTTATGACAAAGTAGCAGCGCCGCACGGTTTCACCCGCATAAATCTCGATCCCGTAGGAATAACGGGATAAAAAGTAACCTATGTGTTAATCCTGGTTATAAACTATTATGTGTGAAAGTTTTCATCCAAATCCGTTCAGCCGTTTGTGCGTGAAGAAGCAACAAATATAACAAACACACTCACAAACTTTCGCCTTTATAATATTAGTGTGACTGGCTATGCCCGTGAATCCGTTGGCGTGCATGTCGGAAAACAAATTGGAATTCATGGGTTTCAATTTTTTTTGCGCGGAACTCTATTATTTTTCTAAAATAGTAGCCAAAGTTAGTCCTTATAACATCAGTTATGTCATCAGCTGCCAGTGAAAGTGCTGTCAAAATCGGTCCAGCCGTTTTGGAGATTAGCCCGAACTAACAAAGAGACAGATAAATTTAAAATTGTTTTTTAGGGTGCCGTCCCTTAAAAGTAAAAACGAATCCCTTATATTTACTTCGTTGTCCGTCTGTCTGCCCGTCAGTCAAGACCCTTTTCCTCAGGAACGCGTGGAGTTATCAAATTGAAATGAATATTAAATACTCAAGGCTGCAATCCCTTGAAGGAGTGAAAAATCAAACTTCTAAGTTAACACAATCAAAAGATACGGGCGTTTATGTTCCGAAATCAAAACCTATAGGGTACTTCCCGATGACCTAGAATCATGAAATTTGGCAAGAAGAAATGTCATGTAGTACAAGTATGAATGAATGAATGAATGAATTGCACCGATCCCAGCGTGGTTAAACCAGACTCGATTAATCGAATGAACCCCAAGATTCGCACTAGCTCCTGTAGCCTCATGTTCATGGTGCTACAGCGACCATTGCATATCAAGGAATAGACCGGGGGGCGCGGTAATTGGTAGGGAGGACGTGCCCGTAGGATAGGGAAGGATTTAAGAGCCTACCGGATATGCATCCTAGAGCAAGCATTGGACTAGTGGAGAGATGGGTAATTATTATCTATGGATGGGCATCTTTTAACGACCTTGCCTCCAGGTTGGTTCAGGTCGAGCTTCATCCCCCCCCGGTGGGTTCCCGCATTGTCGAGGCGGGGGGGCTCAGTAGCCGTGGCTTGGTCACCCACGGTGAAGCGAAGAGGAACCCGAGGAGGGGCCGCTCGTCAGGGCTTTTGCCTGTAAGCCGACGACGTAGCGGCCAACAAGTAGGTTGCGGTGCCGCTTGGGCGACATCGCAACTGAGGCGGGCCGCGATGTCGTATGTGAGGGAGGCATCGCGGCTGAAGGTTGGAGGCCGCGGCGGGAGAGGAGTGCCGGTATTGCGGTGCGCCGCTCTCCCTACCTTCCGCGGCCTTGACGGGGTCGCCACCGTTGATGGCGGACGCGGTGGGGCCGCAGGGGAGGAGGAGTGTTGGTGTTACGTTGGCCACTCTCCCTATCCTCTGCGGCCGAAAATTGGCAGGCGGCGGGGCCAACGACCTGACCCGCCGCAAGGGGACCAAGGGTGCCCAGACACGGGGTCGTCTGGCGCCCATGTGCTGGTTTGGTCCCTGGGGTGGTCACGGCGTGCTATGTGTTCTGGTGCGCCGGTGATGGGGAGCACTCCCCAGAGGAGGGTCCGGTGACGGACAGCCGCGGCGGGTTCACGGATGAGTGCTAACGCGTGCCCGTGTTCCCGCCATAAGCGGCGGAGGAGGACACCGTGGAGTTTTAGTGGGTAAGAGTCCCACATAACTGCACTATCTCCCCGTGGTAATGCAGTATGCATGAGCATTTCTCCACGTTAAAAAAAAAAAAAAAAAAAAAAGGTCGAGCTTCATCGGTGAGACTTTTAGCGGTGTTCTACTGCTTTCTCGGTTCTTTTGTATGTCATTGCTCTGCTGTGATAAGTTGTGTTAGATGTTGCTGTTTTCAATGTGGTTGTCGGAGGTCTCGCTGCCCCCCCTGTGGAACATCGGGTTCGATTGGCTCCTGCGGGGAGGCCTCCTCCAGGGCACGAGTGTCATCTGCTACGCGGATGACACTCTCCTCACCGCCCGGGGGAGGAACTTTGCAGACGCGGCCTGTCTGGCCTCGGCTGGCGGATCCTTGGTTGCGGAGAGGATCCGCCGCCTGGGATTGAGGGTGGCGCTGAACAAGACCGAGGCCGTGTTCTTTCGCGGGCCTCGGCAGCGCTGCCCACCCGATGCCCACATCGTCGTAGGGGGCGTCCGGATAGAGGTCCAGGCCCGGATGAAGTATCTGGGCCTGGTGCTGGACGACAGGTGGCGCTTCGGCCCGCATTTCAGCGGGCTGTCGACGCGCCTGCTGAAGGCCGCGGACGCCCTCTCGTGGCTCCTCCCGAACCTGGGGGGGCCCAAGGCGAAATGCCGGCGCCTCTATGCCGGCATCCTGCGGAGCATGGCCCTGTACGGGGCTCCCATCTGGGCGGACTCCCTCCACAGGAGGGAGAATGCGACCGCCATCCGCAGGCCCCAAAGAGCCATTGCACAGCGGGTGGCGAGGGCCTACCGCTCGGTGGGCTTTTCGGCGGCGTGCGCTCTGGCCGGCACCCCTCCTTGGGAGTTGGAGGCTTGGGTGCTCGCCAGAGTGTACGAGTGGACGGCGCGTCGGAAGGCGCTCGGGGAGCACCCCGTCGCGGAAGAGCGGGAGGCCGTGCGGCGGGAGGCGAAGGACACCATCGTCCTCCATTGGACGGAGGACCTCGCTGCCGCCGCCTTTGGCCGCCGGACGTTGGACGCGCTCGGTCCGGTCCTGCGGGACTGGCTCGAGCGGTCCCACGGTTTTCTCTCCTTCCGTCTGGTGCAGGTGTTGTCCGGCCATGGCTGTTTCGGATCGCACCTGCACCGGATCGGGAGGGAAGAGTCCCCGGCGTGTCACGACTGCGGCGCGGCGGAGGACACGGCGCAGCACACCCTCGAGGTGTGCCCGGCTTGGTCCGAGCAGCGCCGCGGTCTGACCGCGGTGATTGGTCAGGACCTCTCGCTTCCCGGCGTGATAAACGCCATGCTGGGGAGCGAGGGGGCCTGGACAGCGGTTGCCTCCTTTTGCGAGGACGTGATGTCGCGAAAGGAGGAGGCGGAGCGCGCGCGGGAGGACGATCCTCTCACTGCGCCGCTCCGCAGACGAAGAAGGGGTCGGAGAGGGCGCCGTCCTCCCCCTCCTCGTGGTGGCGACGGGCGGGCGACAGGCGCGGGGGCGCCTCCGCCCGCATTGCACCCGTCACCACCTTCGTCGGTCACTCCCGGGCCCGTCCCCCTCCCCACGGGGGGGGTGTGAGGGGCTCGCGTTGCGGGCAATCGTCGGCGGTGGACTGGACGTAAAGGCTGTGCCGGATTCCCAGTCCTCCACCACTAAGACGAAGCGGGAGTGCCGCTGGGTTATTTTAGTGGGTATACCGGGTCCCAGACCCGGGGAGTCCCACATAGCCCCCCATCCCCCGATGGGAGGGCATGCGTAACGCATTTTTTCCCAGCGCAAACAAAAAAAAAAAAAAAAAGGTCTCGCTACTATCCGTTTCCGGTTTTTGTAAAGCTCACAAGCAGCAATCTTGATCTTATTTCTCCAGGTTGGTTCAGGTCGAGCTTCATCGGTGATTCTTTTAGCGGGGTTCTACTGTTTTCTCGGTCCTTTTGTATGTAATAGCTCTGCTGTGTTATGTTGTGTTAGATGTTGCTGTTTTCAATGTGATCGTCGGAGGTCTCGCTACTATTCGTTTCCGGTTTTTGTAAATCTCACGAGCAGCAATCTTGATCTTATTTCTGTTTTCCGGCGTATACATTCAAAAATTGATTCTCTTGTCAAAGTACTTCATGTCCTGTTTTAAGTTGTCGTTCCATGTGTAGATAGGTCGGCCGACCTTCTTGGATTTGGCCTTGTACTACGTTACTGTATGCACTAGGGTTGTTTTGCGGTGTCTTTTAACATGCGCGATGTATCACATCCTGTCGTTCTTGATACGTTTGGTTACTGTTTTTCCGTCTAAGATTTCATGCATTTTCTTTTATCTTGGTTTATTCCTAGAGTGGTTTTTTTATGGTAGTAAACGATTTGGGGTTTCTCATGGCCTGTTCGCAACGATTTTTAATAGTGATTTTTCTGCGTAATGTAGATGCTATGTATGTTGTACGTAGGTATTTCATTTCATCACATGTTGGTATGCTTATTCCATTGAGATTGCTGTTGACTAATTCCATTTGGACATCCTTTCTGATTAAAATTGCAAGTCCCCGGTATGCTTTACCTGCGGGTCCAGAGAGCCGCCCCATTCGTGGTGTGTATAGTTTAACTGCCCCGTTGGTCTCGTGGTTGCAAGCGCGACTGCTGAGCGTGGGGTCCTGGGTTCGATTCCAGGGTCGGACAATGTGTTATTGAGTTTTTCTATTGGGAATTTCTTAGTAGCAGTCCGGAGTTTGGAAGTTGGCGGTTTAATACCCCCCGTGTCTCGGAAAGCACGTAAAGCCGTCGGTCCTGCGCCTGATCTCTCTCCGGCCGTGTCGGATCTCCGTCCCATCGAACCATGATAGTACAGGAACGGAGAGTGCACCTGTGTCCGCGCACACACTTGTGCACCATAATATTTCCCGCGTACCCGGCCAATCTCCGTTGAGAATGGCCACCGTGACCGAAATCGGTCGGGGAGACTATTACTCGTATTAGTTGTATGCTCCTGAGTTCATATCATATCACATGAATGCCCCTATGTGAAAGTTCAGTTGTGTTTTGAGGTTTGGTTAGTTCTTGAGTTAGATCTAATGGGTTGCTGTTGTGTAATGTTCGTCGCCGGTCCTGACACTGCTATCATAGTGCTTCTCTTTTTAACATCCTTGTAGAGCATGCGTATGTTGCCGGGTATTGGTTCGCCGGTAGGTGAATACACTAGTGTGATTCTGGTATCTGTGTGTACGATACAAGGAATTTGAACGCTGCGATTAGAATATGCTCTCTTCCCCAGAACGTCTCGTTAAAATGCGCGGTTATGTATTTTGTTATCCTTTGTTCCTGAGAGAGATTACTGTTAGGGAGAATTTCTTGAATATTATTAAGAATTCTTTTGTTTGTAGGCTGTCACAAGTGGTGAGCTCTCTCGACATGTGGAACTTGAGTTTGGTAACCACTATAGACCAGACTTGACAGGGGACCGTGTACCGTCTGAAATTTATGGGCTCGGTCTTTGTTTCTTACCAAAAAATTTTTTGTTATGCAAACTTGAGAGTTCGGGTAATGTGTTTTTTTTTTTGTTTTTTTTTTAGGCTGTTGGTGCAAATTTAATGCACGTGGGTATGCAGACTTACTAGCTACGAATTAGATACCTTGTTCAAGGCAGTTTTCGGAATTCAGTACAATGTTACAATACGTACGCGGACGTTCCAAGTTGCAATACGCAAGTCTAGGCAAGTGTACTTTATTGAGGTAGACGGTTGGTTTCTAAGTATTGTGAACCCAGTGACATCTGCGACTACTTCTGATAACGGTGTACACATTGGTGCTTGTTGTTCATATTGTGTTAATGAGCTAGCTAATTCAGGGCTGTTCGTTTGAGACTGGGATTTCGTGAGTTGACCTTTCTCTTCACGTGTGTTGTACTGGTTAATTAAAGGCTTATTATATAGTGTTGTTGTGACATTGTTCGATTTTTGCATTATATCTATCGGGTTGCTGTTATAGTGTTTGTCGTCGGTCATGACCCAGCTATCGTAGTGCTGGTCCTTGTAGAGGATGTGTATGTTGCCGGGTACTGGTTCGCCGGTAGGTGAATACACTAGGTTGTGTCTTGTATCCGTGTGCACGTGCAAATTTACAAGATAGAACTCGGCTGCGGCGATTAAGATATCCTCTCCTCCCCAGAACGTCTTGTTAAACTGCTGTGTTATGTATTTTGTTATTCTTTGTTCCTGGGAGAAAATGCTGTTAGGAAGAATTTCTTGTACATTATTTAGAAGGGCTAGGCGAATTCTTTCGTCATCTCGATGCTCTAAAACATATGAAGCACGATCCTGACGGACAGACACGTGATCGAAAGTTAAACCCATTACATTATTTATTTGATGTGCTATGGCCCTGAATAGGCAGTTTCCGTCTTTTGTCATACGCACAATTGTGCCCATTTTAAAAGAAGAAACTTTTTGTTTTTATGGTATTACAAGACCTGCTCTGCACACATGTGTTGTGTAGCTTTGGGTTTGTGAACCACTATAGCTGACAGGGGAGCTTAACGCTTGAAATTTATGAGCTTCGCTATTTTTTGTTACTTAACCTTTTTTTTTACCCTTTGGGTCCAATTTTGCGCGCGGTATACAAATTTTACAAGCTAGGAAATAGGTAGCTTGTTCAAGGCAGTTTTGATAATTTAGTACAATGTTTTTATGAAAAGCGTGAAGTACTAATTCTAGAGCGATACCGTATTTCAGGTTAAAATAATAGAGTGTATTATTTTGTCCTTCGCTCCTAAATATAATATGAAGACATTTCCTTAAAGCCTATTTATAGCTTACAATGATGTTAAATTCACGCGTGGCGTCAAAAGTCCAAATTAACAACGCAAAACGCAGTTTTATACAGCCTCCAAGCCTCTAGCGGAGGTCCCTGAAATATAATGGAAAGATCTCACCAAATCCACGTCGTTGATATTCTCGGCCGGAAGGCCTAGGCTTGTATATCAGGACCACACGTATGCCACTTTACCACCGTTTTAAGGTGTTTTAATTTGCACCCACAAAAACACATCCCGTATAGGGTACTTCCCGATGACCTAGAATCATGAAATTTGGCAAGAAGAAATGTCATGTAGTACAAGTAAAGGAAAAATCCGAAAACCGTACATTTGTAGTTGCATTACAAAAAAAAAATTAAACTATTTACATAAGTACCTACAAATTTGTACGGAGCCATCAGTGCGCGAGTCCGACTCGCACTTGACCGGATTTTTAAATTTTGTTAATATTTTCAACATTTAGTAAAAAGCGGTTATTTGACATTATAGGAGGCAGTTACCTTTGCTGTGCAAAGTTGGTCTATAGTCGATTTAAATGTTGTAGTATTTTTACAATACTAAAAGTAGCCTTATCTTTTAGTCTGACTTTTAATTAGCTGCAGTAAAATGACACTTCTTACTGTCATTTCGTTAAATTATGTTGCCACACTATCTCCACTAGTGATGTGATTGGAACGCAATTGACCAATTTTGATTTAACCGTAAAAAATCTAATATTCTGTATCAAGATCGGGTAAAAATATACATTGTAGCTTCATTCATACATAGGATAGTTCGCACCAAAATTGTGCTTGGTATAGTGACTTTGCACAGAAATTGTTCAAACTATACTATCTCAATTAAGTGGGCTATATAGCCGTAATTTTTTTTTGTGCATCCAGGTACCCTAGACTAAGACCTAGACCTGGATCTAAGTTTCAGATAACTAGTCTTTGAGAAAAGCCTATTTAATTCAGTTTATATGATGTTATACTCATAGCTTGTTAATTTTGTAAATATGATTTTATCAACCTGCTCCAGAGGCTCGTCACACAGGTACCGACCTGAACAAAAATATACTATCCTCTTTTATAAAATCAATTGAACATTGATCGATTTTGAATTGAATGTTAATTGAATCATCGATTCTTTTGTCACATCACTAAGTATTTAAATTTCGTCAAAAAGTGGGAACACATAAGCTGTCGGCTAATTAAAAGCTAAAATGCTCACTTCTGTGTTTATTCTCAGCCTTTGAACTAGTCTCGTATTTCGGAATCTAAGCCCTGTAAATTGAGCCGCGACTAACTAAACTCCTTAGTCGTATTTGTACCGAAAACTGTTTCAAATCGTGTCCAACACGCCCTTTTACTTGGCCATATCTTATCCGTATTCAAATCTCGACGCCCCAGCAAATAATGACCGGTTCTAGGTAAGGTAAGTCACCGTTCCCAGGCTAGTCCTATTTAAATACCAATGAATGTACCAAAGTCTTGTCGACAAGCAATTTAATTGTCTTAGTGACTAATAAACTATTATAGAATAGTCGTAACTTCTAAGGCTTTGATTCGTTTAATGTTTCATTGCCTCAAACGTGACATCGCAAATCTACGCATATTTTTATGATTATTATCCATAGTATAAAACAATGTCGCCGAAATGTCTGTACGCGCATAACTTCCGAATGACTGCACCAAATTGGATAATTCTTTTTTGTTATGTTCGGTATTGCCAGGACAAGGTTTGAATGAAAGAAAATTTCGGAAATTCGAAAAAAAAAATTGTACCCGTGCGAAGCTGGGGCAGGGCGCTAGTTCACATAGGAAACGGAATATAATTTGGTTTCATGTAAATACTTTGTACAAAACTTTTGATATAATTCATGTTCCATTATCATAAAGAAAAGTTAAGTTTTCTACCCCTGTATTCTTTCGAAACTATGCTCATATATCACCACCCAAAGTTTTTTCCAACTTTTGTATTGACAACCTAAGTTTCAAACGAATACATACTGTATTGTTCAGTAAATGGGTCACATTTCTAGTCCTCCCCAAAGTTTGTCATTAAATTTAAGGCCGGCACATAATACCTTGATACGAGACCTGGAATGCCTCAAAGCAGGTATGCGAGGGCCGGGTGTTGTAAACTAAACTCGCAAGTAAAGGACGAAGCTCTGACGTAATCAACATTCCTGGAATGTTCTGGAACTTACTAGCGGCTCGCGGATAAGTGGGTGTCGAAAACATAGGTGGAGCAACATTGTCGGAAAAGGTAATACATGGGCGCACATGACCATTAAGTATATCTATTTCTACCACCAAGCACCGGTCCTGTTCCCTGGTCTTGTTCCGGTTTTAAGGGCAACACTGACACCCATACCACAAAATACAGAGAGTACTCTCTGTATTTTGTGATATGGGTGTCAGTGTTGATACAGTACAGGCACACGACATCAGTAAAGCCTCTTGTATTAGGTACAGATGTCAAGAAGCAGCGGTGACTATACTATACTCACAGGTATACAGGTTGTTTTATCATCATCTGCCAAACCTTTTCCCACTATGTCGGGGTCGGCTTCCAGTCTATCCAGATACAGCTGAAAAACAGTGTTTTATATGAAGCAACTGCTGACCTCCATAACCCAGTAACTGTGTAATACGATACCCCTTGTCGGACCTTTGGGTTTCCGACGCCAGCTTATTTGCGAATCAATGAAAAAAACCGGTCAAATGCGAGTCAGACTCGCGCACCGATGGTTCCGAATAATTTTTTAGGTAAGTAAGTAAAAATTTACGGTTTTCGGATTTTATCCCTTACTATTGTATTATTACATGACATTGCGTCTTGCCAAATTTCATGATTCTAGGTCAACTGAAAGTACCCTATAAACATTGGTTTTTTTTGCGGCATAAACGGCCGTATCTTTATTTTACGTAACTTAGAAGTTTGATTTTCAGAGTTTTAAGGGACTGTAGGCCTGAGTATGTGGTTTTAATTTCCACGCGATACCTCCACCCGTTCCCGAGATAAAGAGTCCTGGCAGACAGACCGACAACACAGTGATCCTATAAGGGTTCCGTGTTTTCCTTTTGAGGTACGGAACCCTAAAAACTTCACTGGTGAAATATGGGTGTAATTATACTATCCTCCTACCTCTGCCTAAGCTTCGAAGAATACAGGTGCAATTTTATGCTAAGAAAAAAGCTAGAAAGATCTGTTTAAACTTACCAGCTGATCAATGATGCATGGCGGGTTGTTGTGGGCGAGGAGCATCCAGCAGACGTCGGTGTCACCGTTGAACGCGGCCAGGTGAAGGGGCGTAGCACCTTTCTTGTCCACTATGCATGGCGACGCGCCTACTGACAGTAGCACTCGCACTATGTCTCTAGAAAAGGAATGGTGGGTTAATTTTCTTGCCTAATGCTAATGCATAGAGGAGCATGATGTAAACTTTACATTTCAAAGTAATAAAGCTACTCCGGAACACTAGATATTTAGCCGAGATCTGAGAGGATAATGCACGCATTGATTAAATTAAACTTTTTGCTTACCGAGATAAGAGACATTATATTTCAGAGAGGGACTATTACAGTGCACAGAGCTTTCACAATCTTGTTATAAAAATTGTGCTTATAAAATTTTTCATAGTAAACCTTTCAAATCACAGCTAATTTATTTGTAGAAATGAACACATTGGTAGGTACTGTTCCAATATCCCATTGTTTACGAGTAATTTGAATAAGTCAATGATTCATTTAAGATATCAACTAGTTTTTCCCGCTTTAACGTTATACCTGCTCCCCTGACGTCAGACAGACTAATAGTATCAATGCACAGGAAAAGTGGAATAAAAATATTTTTTCTTTTGTCATTATTGCTATCATTTTGTAATTTGTATCGTTGCCATAAATACTACTGGATTGTATGTAGGTAAACAGGCTGACTTTGAAATTTTATTATTTCTATCGGGGGGTGAAATAATCAATTAAAATGAACATTTTTTAATAAGGGACCAACTCTGAAATACTAAATAAATAAAGGGAATTGAAAAAAATTCAATGGAGCCTGGCATAACTACGGTGTCCGCCATTTTGATTTTTTTTTAAATGGTGATCACGCCTTAAACCTGTATAAATCGATAGCTGACATAATGGTCAACCATCTCCGAAACGGGACGCTTTACGGGGTTTGTATTTTCAGTTGACATTTATGTCAGCTATCGATTTACAACGGCCCAATGCGTGGCCGCCATATTGAAAAAAAAATCATAGCGGACAGCAGGTATGCCACGGACCTTAAAGCCCTTTATTTCGCTCTCAAAGTACAGAGGCCAGCACATCAAGCTACCCCAATCTGTCAGATTTTCCCAATTGAATATGAACCTTATTCCTTTGTTCTAAAGTTGAAAATCTATCAAAGAAATTTGACAGATTGGGGTAGGTTGACCTGCTGGCGTCTGTACAACAAAACTTAATCTATTGAGTACTATTAATTAAGATGTTTGATGGTAGTACAGCAGCACATAATAGATGATCTTCCAACTCCCAAACTAAATTGTAAGCTTGTATTTTGGGAATACTAAATTAAGTACTTGCCAAATGAAAATGTATCAATATCAACATATGTATTTTTCGCTTTTTGTGAATAAATATTGGTGTTTCATAAAAATTATTATTTATTTTTATGAGTATTTTTGCCCCCTCAAATATTGCCTATGGATTCATAGTAAGCCTGTATTGTTTAATATAATTAGTGAATTTTTTTGTAACATTTTTAATGTTATGGGCAATGATTTGGTTTGGTTTATGCCTTGGGTACTTGATAAAATTATACCAATTTTTTTAATTAAGAACCAGTTAATATTATAAAATGTTACTGACTTCTCATTAATATTTTCCTTATTTACAGCTTTTAGAACTTGCATAACCAAAGAATTTCTAAAACAATTTAGATTTCCTGTTCTCGAATTTTAGATGACGTTAAAATATGGTTGTTAAATAATGGTCTAATTAAAATGTTTTGTTGGTTATTAAACAAATTATTTTTATAATAAATGGCTATACTGAACAACATAAATTGAATTTGTGTAAGTATCTATCTTTATTTGTTTATCTATCTTTAATCGACAAAAACAAAAATCTGAAACTTACCTGTGGCCATTCAAACATGCTTGGTGAAGTGGTGTATACCCATTGTCGTCTTGAACATTTACGCCAGCACCTCTACGTAAACTGTAACAAACAAAAATAAAATTAAGTACAAAAAAAAATTCGCAGTCGGTAGGATTCGAACCTACGCTCCCAGAGGGAATCTGATTTCTAGTCAGACGCCTTAACCGCTCGGCCACGACTGCCGCGTGAAAGTAGGTGAAATTACCGTATGATTGATACATTTATAAATCGAGATAACATGACGTTATGATATTATGCAAGATCAGCTTGAAATTAAATATCAATTATTCCGCTCCACGAACCGACTGCCGACAGACTGATCTTGTATTTGATGTCTTTTGTTTCTAATGTACAATTGTACAATATTGTTTTCCTCATTCATAGTTTTAATATAATACGTCACTAAAGCAAGTAATTAATTACCCATACCAACAAAAGTAATAATAATGTTAAACGTAATTAAAACACACCCAAACAATTGTTGTTTTAAAAAGAAATTGATAAGATTATTTTATCAATGGAACTTTTCAACTTTATCTATCAGCAACCATCGATTATTCAATTAATTTGTGAACTAAACTTTATTTAATATCTTTACTACGCCCTTGACCCTACCAGGTGCGGTCGTCGAACTATGCACCTTTTAAAGTTCATCAAAGTACAAACAAAATCCAACTGTAAAAGTATGAAGCAAAAGGTTCTTTTAACCATAACACTAAATTATGAACAGCTTCAGTCAGATGTGTCAACAATGGCACTTGCCGTAACGAGCCATAATATGGTTACTTTTGCAGGAAAAGTATTTGGAACAAAAGTGTTATATAAAAGAGTGACGCGTCTACAGATCAGTCTCATCCCTGTTGATTAAACCATCAATTCTCAATTAATAATATTGAGATGGCGGTAAAATTGGTTGAGCGGGGCTGAGAAGCAGAGCGAGAGAGAGAGAGAGAAGCAGAGCGGTGAGAAAATTCCACTAACAGACAGTCTCCATTTTGAATCTGAAGCACCGATTGAGGAAAAAAAACATCAATAGGTTTTAAATTATTGATGTTTTTTTGCTCAATCAATACTCAGGTCAGACAGATCCCTGGCTCAGTTATGGTGGAAAGCCAGTCCTTCTCACACAAATATTTCAAGCATTCCCGAGATTTGTGTCTTATCGTATCCACCTACATGTAAATTACACTGGGGCTGGTACACGCTCCTACGGAATGGGTTAAGAAGTTAAGCTTATTGCCCTTCTCGAACAAACACTATTACAAGTTGTCAACCCTCGCTCCGGGCTGTTACTTCCTCGTACTTTCACAGAATTTCTAAAATAGGATTACGGACTATAAGAGGATTGACCTATATTTAAAAAAAAATATTGTGACGTTTTGCCTTTTGCTCACAAATTGAGTCGTGTCAAGTAAGATTTAAGTAGAAATGTAGTACCATGTATGTAGATACTAGCTTCTGCCCGCGCCTTCGTCCGCGTGAAACTCCTTGTTCCCCGTCCCACCCGTCACATAGCATCGCCTCGCCTGCCCGTGCTATTACTTCGTTTTCGCATAGCATTAACTCTTTTCTTTTTGCTCGGCTGCTAAGGGCCTAAGCGTGATGTTAAATAGCCTTACTCAAGAATAGGGCTATAAAATGCAAAAATATTTTTTTTAATCCTACTGATAATTCCAGATTTTAGCGCGTTCAAACTCTTCAGTTTTATTATTAGTTTAATTAAGGCTAGAATGTACTGAACTACTAACTGACACCTCGTGGAATTAGCATAATTTTGGTCAGGGCTAATCCTATATTCAAATTGCGCCGACCAGCCACACTTGACTAGATTTTTTGCTCTGGTGTGTAACACAAAAACTAAAGACATACCTAAGTAACATAAGCAGGTTGTCATAAAATTATACAGGTCAACCGTTAGAGTGCCAAATAAACAATTATGAGAATGGCGCAAACGGTACAATTTTGCGTAATAGGTGTGCAAACATTTAGTTATTTTGTGTCATGTGAACAAGTCGTGAAGAACTGTTCATTATCGCATTAGTTATAATATAACGAGAGCCGTCCATTGTAATGGATATGATTATCAAGACTGAGTTCAAAGAATGTCAATTAAAGCCAAACTTTACGACGCTTAGCATTTCCCACAGACAAAGGCAAAAAAGCGCACACAAATAGCACGCGCATAACTATAGCATGAGGTCACATCTACCCTGAAGTAGGGACGAGCATATCCTAGCCGACACAATTAAATAAATGAACAAATAATTTACTTAATTAAATCAACATAAACTGTACATTAACAAGAAAGCCACATAAAACACGCATCACACATAAATTAAAAAGCAAATAATGTCAAGGCCAGCGTAAAAACCCATTTCTAAAAACACACACACGATCGCCTTCCGTGCCAATTCGAACTCTGCAGATTGCTGCTATAAGGTCCATATTTTAGAAGAGGTAGAAAGATATATGCAAAATGACCAGTATATGTAAATTCCAAGAACCGGAAGTTGCGTGTATCGGAGCGCCGCCAAAAGGCATCGTGCGTTGGGCCTTTCCAAGAATCAAAGCCTCCTTGAATCATCGTCATCGGTCAGCTAAACGAGTTCTCAAATCGGTTTGACCACTATATCGATAAACATTCAGTTATTATCATCGTTATTATGAATGAAATTCTGAGTAATTCAAGACATTTGTTTGATATTAATATCTTCTTATCCAGCCTATAGGATCTTGTTGAGAAGTAAGATAATTTTGTTCAATCTTTTGATTCCAATAAGAAAATAGAAAAACAGGACGATGAATCACTTCAAATATCTCTGAAAATTAATTTAAAGATCAGTCCTTGATATCAAGGGCTCTCGAATGGGGGCGACGAAGGTAGATAGCAATTTCCGAAAACGCGAACTCGGAAGGTAGTACAAGGCGTGGATAATGACGTTGAAGCTAAGGATGCTACTTAATTAGGTACAACGTGCACAAGTATTTATCACTTATGAGTTAAGTACTAATAAATTGGTAACCCACGTTAGTAAGCTTTTAATTGTGTATGACACTATCACTATTTTGTCTTTTACGTACGACAAAGTTGATTTACTTCAAATGTCAGTCCCAAACTCAAAAGTTAGTTTTTGAGTTTGTTCCCGTTGAGTTACACTGTTACCCCTTGGGAAAAAAATTACCGATTAGTAAGTAACACTGTAACTCAATGCCACGTTTTTTTTCCCATCAATTTACACTGTAACTTGCGGTATAAAAATAATGGTTTATATAAGGCCGATCTTGGGACTTGTGGCACCCCGACTTGGGTTAGGTTAAGTTCCTTTAAGCCCTGGAGACAGAAATAGGGGCCCCCGAAGCGGGGCTCCGTCGACTACGTCTTGTTTATTATTGCTTGTAAACCAACTTAGAACTTACTATACTCGTTATTGTGGGATAATCGTCGTATTAAGTCAAGATGTATTTCAACAATGCTTTTACCCAAGAAGGTTGATTTTACCCAGGAAGGCTTAACGGAAACACAGCGTTCTGTTGAGTTACATTGTCAATCAAAGGGGAAGAAAATATGGCTTTTAGTTACAGTGTTACTATCGGTAATTTTTTTCCCAACGGGTAACAGTGTAACACAAAATGGTGTAACTCAACTCGACGAGAACAAAGGAGTTTTTGTCTCATTGAAGGCTCCAGTTGACGTGATAGATTTTAACACTGGGTGGTGACGTGTATAACACTGGGTGGTGACTGGTTTTGGGAACATGGAAACGCGACATCCTGAAGGCCAATTCCCGTAATTAAGTTTTACCTTACATTATCGTTTATCCGCATACGGAGAATAAGTACATGTTACAAATGTGATTATTATACATAACTAGCTGACCCCGCAAGCGTCGTTTGCAAAAAAAAAAAAGATACTAGCCGATTCTCAGACCTACCCGATATGCACACAAAATTTCATACAAATCGGTCTAGCCGTTTCGGAGGAGTATGGTAACTAACACTGTGACACGAGAATTTTATATATTAGAAGATTATCATCGAGATAATCCAAACTTGTGTAGTTAGGTACTAAGCATGAATTTATTCATTTCGTAGCCGACTAATCCTTGATTTTTTTTAACCTTGAGGACAAACTAAATATATCCTGATCTAAACAGTAAAATTCTGTAACACTGATTAATATTTTATTTCTTCTACATATGTGTTCAAACTGAATCTCAAAGCATTTTTTTACATTTAATCATTTACAGGCACTTTTGCACTGTCAAGCAGTCGGTCAGCCAAAAAGAAGACACTGCCCATTCTAAAGCGTCACTTAATCAACTCAGCCTATCGCAGTTCACTGCTGAACATAAGCGTCTCGCTAGTCTGCGCCACAACAACCTGTCATCCGCATTCCAAAGCGTATTAGGATCCTATGGAGAAGAACGGGCAAGAAACTCCTCCATGTTTTTTTATACACCCCATTCTTTTCCCGAATTCGGAGAAACCATGTTATTAATAAGAGTTTCAGTTTTATTATTACAAGTTTACTGTAACTATTTTAGATATCAGGACATTTAGTACGAATTTATTTATTTTCTGCGATGTTTCCTTGTGTCCGACCTATAAGGACAAAAACTCTAACATATCTCTGAGCAACAACAATTTTGTAAAGATGAATATAATATTTCATTATTACATACATATATAAGTTCACTTTATTGTGAGAATTTACGTTCTTTTATCCCTTTCTTATTCTCTGTCAACACCGTCTGTGGTTAAACCCAATACCATCCAGTAGCATGGGCCCACGGGGTCGTTGTTTTAAAACTATTTCTTTCGACTTCTCTTCTAAATAGCAATTATTATTGTCCTTGAAATTCAGCACATATTTTTTCAACCAGCTTCACAAAACTTTCACCCATTATCGTCAATAATACGAAGGTATTATTATTTATTTTTATATCTTTCGTACAACCTTAACACCAAAAGTCATCATGTTCATAATTGCCTCTCTAAACTACAGGCTCACTAAAATTAATCACGAACAAAGCCAAAAGTGAACGTCCATTGCAGGATTGTTTATAGTGGTAGAGTAACAAAAGACAACTTTCTCCTAACCCAATGAAGTCAACCACATAGTAACTTGATCGAAGACGTATCACACTTTTTGAGTACCTATAACGGGACATACAGATATAGTGAGTCTGTATATAAATGAGTCATACTATCGTAAGTGAAACATAAACAACAACACACGAAGTGGCACATACGTCACTACTAATAATTATTAATCGAACGAAGTTCTCGATAGCTGGCCTATTGGTATTGGACGTATCTAGCTCTTTATCTATCTAAAAAACCAATTCGCGTCGGAAAAGTCGCTAAATAATTTATTTAACATCCGGTAGCACTTTTTTCGGTCTAAAACTAAGTTCACTCACCTGTCAGACCCGAACATTCTTTGACTCAACTTCTTTGTCTTAACCCAACTCCTGTGGAAGCTGTACCGAACGTCGCTCAGATCCAAATCAAAACTGTTTTTATAATTGCAGCACTGCACTGTTTTTTCACCATCACTCTTTGTACTTGCCATGTCAAAGACAACGTATGAAGTGAAGAGTAAACTTAATAAAACTTCAATGGTAGAATCATGACTCACGGGCAGTTACAGGACGGTTAATTTAATAACTTAAGTACAAGGTTTCACTTAAGGTACACAGACGGAAACATTGTTTAAAACTATTCAACACGAAACAGGTGTGTGCAGAGTCAGACTCCAGGTTAAATGAAATTTGTGTGTAATTGTCACAACAGAGACACGATAAGATAAGTTGAGATAAGATACGCGAATTGGACCAAGGAAATGCAAAATGTTAGTAGATAAATCTACTTTTTATAGTTTTTAGCTCAGTTTACTAGAAGTATATGGAATACCGTATTGATGTTATAATTACTGTTTCAGTAAATTTTAGAACACAATAAATTACTCATTAGTCAACGAAAATCATTATTATGGAATGTCTATTTTCGGTAATGATGCTTTGAGGTAAATGCATTGGGCTTCAGGCTCAAAAGGAAATTTGTTTACATGTGTTTGACCAATTCTAAATGCGAACGTAATGAAAGTTTTGTAAACTAGAAATTACAAATAAATAATTGAATCAATAATTCCTTAATGAACCTGGTAGAAATATTTCAGAGGAATTATGTGGAAGGTAGGAAGTAGGGACTTCTTCCCTTACATCAAGGGTATTTATTGCATAGGATTGGCAAAGCCAAGGACTTCCATCAAACGTTTACTATCAGAAACACACAAATATGAAACAAATATATATCCCGGTGATGTTACTGGCAAGAGTTGGTCATGTCAACTAACAACAGTATGATGACACACAAACAACATAACAGTCGCGAATTAAGAAACAGAATCCAGAACATATAATAACTTCTCACTATTGATGAAACGATTGAAAATGACACACTAGATTTAAGACAGTCCTAACTTAACAACAAGCTGTTAATAAATAAAATCTAACAAGCAGCATATCAAATATGAAATAAATACTTAAAACGCAATTAAAAACATACCAAGCTAATGATTTTACTTGAAATCGTATCAACAGAGGAACATGTTGGAAACCTTGAAGGAAAACCTAAGAATGTTCCGGTGTCCTTAGCGAAGTTAAATGCATTTGAATAAGTTAATTAAACAATTAGTGGATTACCCACACAAGCACCTAATGATGTGTTCATTGTCATTGATTTAAGTGTCGAATCAATTGGTAACTTGGCAATCGTTACTATATTTTTTAAACCGGTGATTTGTATGCAGTATTGAATGAATTGTGTAGTGGTCGGCCGGGACTTAACAGTTGTAGATCGTACTTACGATCTACAACTCTAGATTTTAACTTAAAATCTAGACAGACGCTTTATTTTTTGTAAATTATTTCATCACTACTGCTCTCAAAACTGTGAAGGAAAATATCGTGAAGCATGTCCTAGAACCAAAAATTCGAAACCATGTGATATCTACCAACCCGCGCTGCGCCTGCGTGGTTAATTACGGCCCACTCCCTCTCATAGAAAAGAGGCATATGTCCATGCAGTGGCATCATATGTGATAGACTGGTTATGCTACTGAATGAAATTTGCTGCTTTTCTCAGTCACGAACAAGAATTTTCAAGATCATTGTCAGGCTACAGTAGTCCACTCTGTTACGTTAGGTAGGTTTAGATCCCCCCCCGGTGGGTTCCCGCATTGTCGAGGCGAAGGGGCTCAGTAGCCGTGGCTTGGTCACCCACGATGAAGCGAAGAGGAACCCGAGGAGGGGCCGCTCATCAGGGTTTTTGCCTGTAAGCCTACGACGTAGCGGCCAACAAGTAGGTTGCGGTGTCGCTGGGGTGACATTGCAACTGAGGCGGGCCGCGATTTCGTATGGGAGCGTTCGCGGCTGAGCGTCGGAGACCGCGGCGGGAGAGGAGTCGCGGTGTTGCGGTGCGCCGCTCTCCCTACCTTATTTATTTATTTATTTATTTATATATACTTTATTGTACACCACAAAAATACAACAAGTAAAGATACATCAAACACTACAAAATATACAATGGGCGGCCTTATCGCCTACCTTTCGCGGCCTTGACGGGGTCGCCAATGACCTAACCCGTCGCAAGGGGACCAAGGGTTTCTAGACACGGGGTCGACTGGCGCCCATGTGCTGGTTTGGTCCCTGGGGTAGTCACGGCGTGCTATGTATACTGGTGCGCCGGTGATGGGGAGTACTCCCCGGAGGGTCCGGTGACGGACAGCCGCGGCGGGTTCACGGATGAGTGCTAACGTGTGCCCGTGTTCCCACCGTAAGCGGCAAAAGAGGACACCGTGGAGTTTTAGTGGGTTAGAGTCCCACATAGCTGAACTATCTCCAAGTGGTAGTGCTGAATGCATGAGCATTTCTCCACATTAAAAAAAAAAGGTAGGTTTAGATACTTACCTGTTATTTAAGCATCGAAGCAAGTTATTACAAGCCAATAACTGAACCATATTGATAATAAGTTTGTCTGGGTTCAAATGTGCCAAATTATTAACTTAATCATCATCCTCCTGTCCATAAACAATTTCCTTGGCGCCTGTTCAACACGTCTTCTTCATTACGTCTCATCAACTGTTATCGTAGTATCCACCCTCCTTTCCAACCATATCATCTTTCACACAATCCATTTATAGTTATCATCTCTTTAGTCTTCTCCTACTCAATTTTCATTCAGAATCTTTTAAAAAAAGCTGTAACTGTTGTTTACACAGTAAAACAATAAGTCTGCAAAATATCTTCTATACTCTATTTGTACGTTAATACAAAGCTTAGCCAACCGTAAAAAGTAATGGCACCTGGTTTGTGCGACAATAAAACTATAAACCATGCTAGATTTTATACAACTCGTTATCCAGGAGGACCAAAATTGCTTATTGTAGGATTTATTAGGCTTTTTATAGGATTTAGATTTAATGCGTTTTTTCCTTGTGGGAATGGGACACGCCTTTAAGTGGATAGTAAAGTGACCAAGGTTTAACCAGTATACAGGGTTATTTGTATAACACCAGCAACGTCTTAAGAGGTCATTGTACTCATCATTATGAACAACTTTTACTATGGGACCAAACCTGAAATCGCGAAAAAAAAATCAGCTGTTCCCTACATTTATCTTCGTCTATCTCGTCAAAATGTAGGGAACAGTGTAGGGAACATCAGTACAAGTTCTTCATAATGATGAGTACAATGACCTCTTAAGAGGTTGCTGGTGTTTTTAAATAACCCTGTATAATATTGATGATTTCTACAGGGTGGCAGAACCATCGACGCGCAAACTGTAACCATAAATTCAGCAGATGGTTCTAGACCCCCTAGCGTAGACATTTTTCGTCGGTCAAAAAATTTCAAATTTCAAGAAGGATCATTTACTGAATCCATGGTATCAGGCTGCGCGTTGATGTTACTGCCAGCCTGTATAGTAGGTAATGTAGGTAGGTACGCCAGATTGGTCAACGTTCTACAGAAAAGTATTTCATATTTAAGTGGTCTTCATAACTAATAATCTCTAAGTTCAGTGACATGCTACCCATTTGGCAGTTATTTCCAACTAGACAAACGATTTGCCAAAAATATCAAATCAAACAAGTTTCCGATACTAAGAACAGATTACATGATAATCGAGAATTGTGACCACAAAGATTAGATAGTAAAAAACTGGCTCGCTGTTTATAACTAAATAATCAATTTTACCTGTGTAGCTGGTAATGGAGCTTATGGCACAAGAAGGGAAGCTTGCCAGTCTAAAAAGAACTGATGTTAAAGATGATATAATATGTATATGGGATTTTTAGCAGAATTGATTAAGATATAACATTTTAAAACATGTTGCAGTTACAAAATAAGAATACAAGGGTACAAACCTGAGCCTTCTAAAAACGCCCCTAAGAAACACACTAGGGTCAGAACTGTACCGTTTCAAAAAGTTAAACTTCATTGTATTTGGAACGAAACTCATCACTTCACAAAGACACTTGTCGCACTTAACAGCAGTTATGTTATCACTCCGTTCTCATGTTCAATATTGATTTAAAAATATTTACATGAAAGCTATGCGAGCGTTCGAACCGCGACCGAAAAGTGACTAACGAAAAGACCGGTGAATGAATCATAGGACCAACAAACAGGTCGCTTCACTTAGAACTTTTTATTGCGGTATTTTTTTGGATTAACTGTTATTCAGTTTGGGAACGAACCGAACGGTCTAATTAGAAAGAGAATCTTGATAAACTATGCTATAATTTGTCAAACTGTTTTAATTTTGGACAATTTATCCGCAATTTGATAACGTTTTAATTAACCATAAATTCGTTGTAAAAACATAAGTAAAGTCGCTTTTCGTGCCCGTTTGTGTGTCGGAGTTGTTCTAACTAAACTACACCACGGATTTTGAAGCGGTTTTCCGAAAAGTTTATGTACAAACACATTAATAATTAACTAACATTCTGTCAACTCCTAAAAACTGAGCGAAGCAAGGGCGGGTCGCTAGTAACTGATTAAAATAATTTTAACAGGATATTTCGTTATGCAGTCACATTACTATATTTGGTTATTTGACGATTTGTTCAACACTGTATATAAAGCATTTACGTTAAATACTGTCGTGGTCACAGTTTTATTAAGTCATTTACCGTATGTTTTATCAACAAAACATATTTAAATATTTTAGATAAACATAAGCTTCGTGATACGACGTGGCCTAAACATTGTAGTAATTAGGTTGGAAGAAACACAAAAGTGAACAAGGACTAAATATAACTATTAGACTAGACGTATTCCAATAGTTATTCAATAGAATGAATACAGTTAATTACGCGCTTAAAGAAATAATTAGACTTGAAGCACCACACACAAGCAGATGCATAGCCAATTAGCCATCAAAGTTAAACGCTCAAATAACTGCGCGAGGGCAAAGCCTTGACAAGCAAAAACAGCAAGCAATGCTTTACATTAATTACATAACAAATTAAATCATAAATTATTTCTTTGAAACAAAAGATCTTATGCGTTTCCTGAAAGATAACGTCATGTCTGCCGCGTTACTATAAATATTCATAAGACCAAAGGCAATGATATTCGTTGCTGCTCTGATTCTGGAGCAAAAATATTACATTCAAATCAAGGGGGAAGAAGTATTCCTTAACAACCCCCCAAAAACACTTTCGACGTTGTTTTTGAAGTGGAAAAAGATTAAGAACGTATAAATAAAATGCTTGACTCTTTTAAAGAAGTGAAAAAATATATCACGTCTTGCGAGGTTGGTAGTACGAAGTTCCCATTTAAATGACGTAGTTAATTTATTTAAAAAAATATAACTAAACGTGTTTGTATTTAATATTGAGCTTGGAACAAGAGTTAAATTACGTGACTTTGATAAAAGAGACAATACAGAATTAATTTAAAACCAACATGGGACTAACGTTTGTCATTCTTCGGGGAATCAAATACAAAAGCAATTCTTTATTAATATACTTTACTTACGTATCATGTATGATGTAGGTAAACAATATCAATTAGAGAGGTGAAGTAATGGGCCAGTCTAGGCAATAATCATTAAAATCGTATTAAACACATGAACTCAGTTATTTAATAATTACGAAGCGTAACGAGCGACGCACTTCATGGGTTTTGCTTCAGAATACTTGGACAATTTTGAATAAGTTTCTGTAGTTAGCCATTATTATGTATTTAAATATTCTTCGTAGTCATCAATGTAACTCAACGACGTCATCGTATTTTCTTTCTTTTATTTTCTTTTCTTACTTTTTTATCCTCATCTTTAATCTTTATAATCTTTATTTATATAAAACAGATTGTAGTACATGTAACAGTTTTTTAACAAGGTGGGTAGTATTCAATCTCTGGCAATCAAGTGGGTGACGTGCTGTTCTCCTTGCTAGGCTATGACATAGCCTGTATTAAGGAGTAACAGTGCCGATCCTGCCCTTAACCCAATTTCGGTTTGGCACAGCATTTCTTCTTCTTCCATGCATCTCTATTAGCCGTCATCTCAGTCACCCCCTTTCTAGCCATATTATTACCTTTCACACAATTCATGAAATCCATCATCGTCTGTTTGGTCCTCCCCTACTCTTAGTAGTGTTGGGAGAATGATCTTTCTTTAGTGTTTACTGGAAACTATATCCTTTTAAGAGCTCAACAACGCGCAAACACTCAACTTTTTATGACATAGTTGGCTATTAAAAACAGCTGATCCTAAATTCCTCTTTTAACGATAATATCCATCTTAAAGATGCTTAAAACTGGAAAAAATTCTTCCCTACATCTTTACCAGAAACATAACTTTAGGCTACAGCATTTAGAGATGAAAATTGTTTGGTAACAATAAGGCTGTTACAAGTCTTGCGAGCTTCAAAGGCATTTGCTGCAATTTATAACGTACGAAGATTTATGGAAACGGAATGAAATTGGGTCGATGTGATAAGTCCATTATCTGATTAAAAGGTGCCTTGAAGCTTTGTTGATGCGTAATACATTATGGAGGCTAGGCAGGTTAGTATCTAAATTGCTAGTCACACGCAATCGTTCGTCTTCCTTACGACTGTCGCTTACGCCTACAGAAATATCTCTTTCCGAATTAGATTGATTAAATTATCCTTAAGGCCTATGAGATGGATAATATGATTCGAAAACATCTTTTTATTTGGATTTTTTTACAAACCAATTTGGTTCCTCAGGTTTTTCCAATTTTGAGACTTGCTTGTTGGCACCAATGTCTAACTCTACAGCCCGGGATTTTCCAACTTGAAGAATATTTTTGAAACTGCAAGTGAAAGTTTTTATCATAAGTAATGCTATCAAGTTATTAGTCATAACTAATGATAATTAGTTATCATTTTCGTCTCCTTGGGTTAAAATCAAGCGACAAAATGGATGCATTAGATCAACAAGCTTCAATGTTTAGGTATGTCCGGTGTATTGTATTTTATAATGATTTCGTATCACAATCCAAGGCTTTCAAATATAAAAACGGTTCTGTTAAAGAAGCATCATAAGTAATTGAGCTAGTTAAAATACTGCGATAGTAGGTAGTAACAGGTCTATAGTTTCATCGCCTACATACTTGGTCCTAAAGATTGTGACCCCGATTCCCTTAATTGACTCGAACAGATTGCACGAAGGCCAATAGTTGACACGCAATTTTTAATCCAAGATTCGCAAGGAATCTATGTGGTATTGTAAAAGGCGACTAGGGGATAATGCCATAAGGTTGGGCAGCAGAATCTATATGTCCACTGAGTATCACTATCTTACTGAGTAGTTTGGCTAAGTTCACAGGCTTCACCTCTTTCGTAAAAACGACGGATCGAGAGTCCCATTTTTCGGTAATAACATAACATCAAGCCCGTAATGCCCTAAGGGTTAGGTAGAGGTGTACCTGTAGTACATCCACATTTCGCCACATATTTTTAAGTCCCATGAAATAGGGGGCGAGCCTATTGCCATCAACCAGGCAGAAATCCAGACTCAGGGCCACTACTGGGAAATTCCTGATGGAAAAATCCAATAACGTATGCCCGACCTGTGAATCGAACTCAGGACCATGAGCTCAACAGTAGCGCTTGCGGTCACTATACTAGACCAACGAGGCAGTTAATAATGTCGAGGCAAAAGGACCAACGCGCTTATGAACACTTACTACACTCATATCTTGGATCTCATTCCCAAGAGTTCATGAGTTCAACCTTGACTATTGCGTTAGTGTGTGATTAACTTTTTATGTTGATTTAAGGATAAAAAGTTGCACATACTTCGTATCCTAGCTTAGGTACCGAAACAACAAATTCGTATCACGTAAGTTTAAATCCTCAAGCTTTATAGAGGCGAGACGTATCGACTCTATTTTTAAATAGGGTTGCCTCAAAGAATCATGCCCACTTTCCATACATTGATTAACCTGTCACTTGATTTGTTTTACAGGTCGCGTCTACCTCTAACTAGTGTAGTATAAAAACAATTATTGTTTATAATAACACAATAACTTGTTATCTTTTCATTTAGCGGCCAGGAAAAAATGCTATTATGTAAATAAGTTCTAGAGTTTATAACAGACTCCTGTCAGATAGTTTGACAGCTGTTATAACTTCAAAAAAAATTGTTTCTTAATCGCTGAAAGAGTAACAATCACTCAGAAATAAATCCCTCATAGAGTATAGTAATATCATCATCATATCGGCACGCGGTCACAAACAGCAGTTATATTCTCGTAATATCCCGCCGACGACGTCTTAGATCCCAATCACAAAGCAATAAATCGGTATCCGTATGACGGAGGCCAAAGTAATCGTAAGTGGTAGGTATCGAAGTCCGTGGAAAATGCAAAAATTGCAAGGGTATCAGAAAAGCGTAAATCGCACAGTACAATACGTAGCCAGAGCAAACGAACGACTGCAAAACGTCAAATAAATGACAGCATGTCATTCACTGATTCACTTAGAGCGCGTTCCGAGTTGCGCTGTAATCGATGTGAGCGTGCTTTAACCCGTACCGAATTAGCGTGAGCGCGATAACGATGTACCGTGAATCGTCATAGATGAGTCATGACATGCGCCATCTTGCGATAACGCTGACCATGCCTTTTATTAATATCACCGAGAGCGCTGTCAAAAACGACAGTGTGTGCGTGTGTTTGTGTCAGTGTATGTTTTGTTTTAAGTTGTAACATATCTTTAGATTAACGTGGCATTTTCGAAATTGTGCTTCTGGCTGACAGTTGCCACCTAACAAAAGAAGAAGAAGAAATATGGTGTTTAAACAACAAAGAAATACTCTAATATCGTTTTGAGATTCATGAAGCATTGTGCCCGTTACCGTTTGCGTTAGGGGCCCGTGGCTAAATAATAACAGCCGCACAGGTCGATCGATCAGGTTAAGTTACGCTTGACGCGGTTGGTCTGTGGATGGGTGACCATCTTTACATACCGAGACCCCTCCGTGCCTCAGAAAGCACGTTAAGCCGTTGGTCCCGGCTGTCATTCGACAGTCTTAAGACAGATGACAGATCTTTGACAGTCGTTAAGGGTAGTCAGAAGCCCGAAAGTCTGACAACCAATCTTACCAAGGGGTATTGTATTACCCAGTTACTGGGTTGTGGAGGTCAGATAGGCAGTCGGTCCATGTAAAATACTGGTATACAGCTGCATCCGGTTAGACTGGAAGCCGACCCCAACATAGTTGGGAAAAGGCTAGGCAGATGATGATTTAGGAAGCATTGTGAGCGCGTTCACGAGCGTTCCGAATTGTTGACAGCTCTCAGCTGTCATAATCGTAATATCTAAATCGCAACGCATGTGAGATGATGTGAGTGCTGTGATTGATTATAGCTAATTCGGAATACGGCCTTAGCGTTGCGGCTAAAGAAGTTCGTTTTACGCATAACCTGTCAACTGTACACTTAAAAAGGAACGTGTTTAAAACACGTTCCGTTTCCAAAAGTCTATTGAGAATGATAAACATAGTAATATTGATTTTTTCCTGGCTTACTTTGAAAATTCAATTAAGCGATACGAAATAAGCAAAAAAAAAATTTTTTTTTAAAGATATTTTACAGCACTAGACGCGTTAGAAAATTTTCAGGTCAAAGCTGGACATGATTCTTTATCTGCGCCCGGAGGTTTCCATAGGACCAAACCTGTCGAATATTTTATGAACACGTTTTAGATTAATTCCAAAGCATTGTAGAAAATAATAAGGTATGTTGGGGTAAGTTCAGCGCTGGGATATGACCGTAGGAATCAAATTCCCAGCTAATTTAGCAATATTATTTAACGCGGCCAACATTTTGTTCTGCGCCATAATATTTTGCCCTGACGACGCGACGGCTAGGGCAATTGTTTTTAATGAAATGGCGGTGATTTTGACTTGTACGGTCTTAACCCAGCGACGAACTTACCCCAACACACCTTAATAAAATATTCAACATGTCAGTGTTTCGAAGATATTAATGATACAATTTTAATTCATCGAGTGATTTGCATTTTTTTTGCCGGAACTTTTTCGAGGTCATGTAACGGTGATTTTTCAAATTCGGCTTAACTATAGGAAGCTTAAACTAGGAGTTGCAAAACATGGACCCTAGACTGCTATTTGATAATTTTGCACATGTTTTAAGTGCAGTTTTTGATCGCATTTTTATCGCTTGCCAAACTTGCGGTGTCCGGTTCGTGTGTTTTGCATACAAACATCTTGAATCTAGGGTTGTCAGGTATCTGTTTAATCATGGCAAACCAGTTTTAAGGTAGGCCTTCACTGAACAAATAACAAGAGACTACTCTCTTGTCAGAGAGGGAGAATTGGGAAGTAGCCTACCTAGTACCATATTTATAGCAAATTAATACTTTGAAGATGAAAAGGATAAATGAAACATAAATTATTCTATTTCTGCAAATAGGTTTGTACAAACACTATTACACGTCAATCATATTTTAAAAACGAGCTGAGGTCAACGCTATGCTATCTGGGAAACTAACTGAAAGTTACAAATCTGATGAGCCTTTTTATTTACTTTGAATTGACCGTACCTGCTTAATTTTAACTTGGCTTGATTAAGTAATAGTTTCTTGACAGCCCGTTTATTCGTCATAACCGGGTCGAACACTTAAGTTGATCTCCGGATTACGGACCAAAACTAACCCTTTCTCTCTCATTGATTTCCAGATTTTGTACTAAAAAAAACCGTTCAAGTGCCAGTCGGACTCGCGCACCGAGGGTTCCGTACAAAGTAGGATGTAACTACAAATTTACGGTTTTCGGTTTTTTTCCTTTACTTGTGCTATATGACCTTGCTTCTTGCAAAATTTCATGATTCTAGATCAACGGGAAGTACCCTATACATTTTGATTCTCTTGAGAGTGTCGAAATACGCATTTTTTGCGGCATAAACGGCTGTATCTTTTTTTTACGTTACCTTAGAAGTTTGATTTTTACGCAGCTTCAAGGGACCGCAGATCTGAGTATATGGTTTTAATTCCAACTCGATACCACTACGCGTGCCCGAGATAAAGAGTCTTGACAGACAGACGGACGGACGGACAACAAAGTGATCCTATAAGAGTTCCGTTTTTCCTTTTGAGGTACGGAACCCGAAAAATACCCTTCTCGGCCACCCCTAAGCCGCTACAGCGTTAGATATAGGCAGACAGTAAGACAAAAGTTCAACGAACGTTTCTCAAACATCGATTGGCGTCTGGCCAACAGCCAAACACTTCACTTTAATGGTTTGACTTATCCTACTTCCTTAAATAGATAACTGTGCGCAGATGATTTTCGATTATTTATTCTTACGCATTTATTATGTTGGGCAGCAAACTCTCACAGCTGGATATATAGGCCTTCGTATAGACTGCAGCAATAAACGGTCCAGGGGAAACACTCAAGTTTCGCAAACGCTGATTTGGACGTCTTTTTAAACAGCAACGGCATGACTGTACCATTTTTTTAAGTAAGTATATGATTTTGTAATTAAAAAAGTATCTGTAAGTTTTTTTTTGTATTTTTTTCCTCTCATAGTTTATACAGATGCCCGATCAGCTCATCTATACTAATCTTATAAACGCGTAAAATTTGTGAGCTTGCATGTAGGGTTCCGAAGGTAATCTTCGGAACTACTGATCAGGTTCCAAAAATTAAGAAAAGAAAATATAAACAATAGCTGGACTACCTTACCTTAGTTACTTATGTATTTATTCACTAAGTGAAAATTATAATAAATAAAGAATCTTTAAACCCAAAATCCTTTCAATGATAGAAAACAACACTATTGCCGAGTGGCATAGGCATATCCTTACATACATAGTATAAAACAAAGTCGCCGAAATGTTTGTACGCGCATAACTTCCGAATGACTGCACCAAATTGGATACCTTTTTTTGTTGCCAGGACAAGGTTAATATGAAAGAAAATTTCGGAAATTCGAAAAAAAAAATTGCACCCGTGCGAACCAGTTTATGATACATACAGTCTGCGACACTTGGATAACCTCATCTAATTTTTGTGCATTATAATGTTTTTAAAAGTCAGAAATACTTATATCCATATATAAAAAATATTCATTATCAGAGAGGGACTTGTAGGTATATCTACTTTATCTATAGGTATCTTTGTACTAGCGCATAGTGCACGCGGTTATTCCCGACCGCGACACTACGATAACCTCACTTAGTTTTATCCAGTCTTTGAGAGAGAGCGTACGTCAATTATTTTTATAAAACATCTCGTATATTCGTTCGTATCTCGTTTTATTGTATTACAATAAAATTCCTCGTGGAAAAGTACTCAGTAGTGAAGAAATAGTCAAAATTGTTACATTAAAAGAAGAAAATTATTCCAATCGTCAAATTGCCGCGAGACTGAAACGAAGCCTGTTCTTGAATAATAAGAAGTTATAAATAATTACCTTAAAGATCCAGAAAATTTTGAGAAAAATCAAAAAGGTCGTACGGCAAGGGTAACAAGTGAGAGAGAGCGACGTGCTATATTAAGGGAAGCTTCGAATTCAATGAATACAGCAAGACAAATTAAGGCAAGTATTGGAATTGCGGCCAGTCTTCGAACAGTCCAGCGAATTATTAAATCTTCACGCTATATTCAGCGCAAAAAACTAAAAAGGAAGCCTGTTCTTAGCCTAAAACATCATGATGCTCGACTTGCTTTCGCACGTGCTCATATGGTATGGACAGATAAGTAGAAAAATGACACTATCACAGTTGAAAAAAAAAATTAAGTTGGGTGATCCTGACGGATTTAGGTATTATTTTTATGATTTAAGAAAAAATGAAGTGATTTTGTCACGTAAACATTCTGATGGCAGTAGTGTTATGGTTTGGGGAGCAATGACTAGCAAAGGAGTCATAGATATTGTGGTTTTAGAAGGAAAACTAAATGCCGAAAAATATGTTAATATTTTAAATAAACAAGTAATTGCAATACAAGGCTTGATGAAAAGGAAAAACTATATTTTTCAAGATATGTAAAGTCATGGTTTCACGCGTATAATATTAAAGTTTTAGAGTGGCCAGCCTTTTCCCCAGATTTGAATATTATAGAAAACTTATGGGGTTATCTTACTAGAAAGGTATATGCTGATGGGAGGCAGTTTAATAACAGGACTGAGCTGAAGAACGCCATCATAACTTGTTGGAAGAAAATTCCTTTAAATTTAATTACAAAGCTCTATGGCTCAATGCCACAAAGAATATTTAACGTCATAATCGAAAGGGTGGTCATACTAAGTATTAATGATGTGTTATATACATATTTAGTAATTGTTTTCTTGCTAAATTTGTACTTGAGGTTATCCTATTGTCGCACTTAGAATGCATAATTTTATAAATTCTATGTAAACATTGTTCAATAAACGATATTAAATTCTTATTAAGTTTTTTTTATTTAATGTAAATTATTTTGCATAACAGACGTTATTTGTTTTTTATTTTATATAACATAAATATATAAATCGGGGGTGAGGTTATCCAAGTGTCGCGGACTGTATTTGGCTTTTGGTACTTAAGGTACCTGGGCAAGGACATAGTTACTACATATAATTATAAATGTCTAATAGAAAAAAAGAAATGTGCCAGGTAGCAGCCGCTGGCGCGCTGCTCTTTGCATTTTATTTGCCTGAATACGTTACCTGGTTCTAAAATACATATTTTGTGCTTTTGGTTTTCTGTTGTTCGAAAGTTATCAACAGATTGTAATTCTAAACGAGTACTAAGCAGCTTGTCGTGTTTACGTAATAATCAAATGTTTACATCTGTTTTAAAATACCATAATTTTAACTGTTTGTTGGCTCTAATCTCGGAAACGGCTGGGCCATGTTGTGATGAGTAATTAATTACACATTGAATGTCTATTTACTATCACATCCTGCAGAAACACTCATTTAAAGCACATTGCCTTAATTTCTAAATAAAAATGTACAATAAAAATCCCTCAAATTCGCAACTAAGACAAGACGTGTTGGACTCCTAACTGGTTTTAGCTAACTACTATATTAAAACTAGTTTTTGAATTGTGTTATTTATTACTTAAATGAATGTCACTGGCAGACCCGATGCCACAAAAAGAAAAAATAAACTGCAAAATTTATTATTTAAAATCTTATGCTTCATTTACATTCAGCCGTAGTGAGCAGGGAAGTGGGCAGGGAAGTGGGCAGGACGAGTGTGTAAACGCGATACTTCTCATGCCACTGCCATAAACTCTGCCTAAATGCTGATTTACATTCAGCCCCTGCCGCTGCCCCTCGCGCTGCCGGCGATACTTCCCTAAATACTGCCGCATCAGGATCGAGAGAAGTGTGTGTTTACATACTGTTCTACCACTCACTTCGCTTTCAAGTTTCGCCGGGCAGCGCGAGTGGCAATGGCAGTGGCATGAGAAGTATCGCGTTTACACACTCGTCCTGCCCACTTCCCTGCTCACTACGGCTGAATGTAAATGAAGCATTAGGGTCTTTTCATCACATTTAATAGAAATAGAAAATATTTATTGTCCAGGTAAGTAATACAGTAACCAGATTCACTGGTTAACAGCAAGTTAAGACGACATGAGTAGCTTTTAAGCTACCCATGTCAGGTCGCATGCTAATATTAAAAAATAAAATGCTAGTATTAAAATACTACCTACAGCTAGGTTACAATATAGTGTAGTGAGCCCCAAACTAGACAGTCTGAATCTTGGGGCTCGGAGTACGAATTCCAGAGTGGAGACTAGAGTGGTGATTTCATTTCAGGTATGTGTGTAATACATATGTGATATTTTTATGGTGTGTAATGTGTGTGTGAAAGTGTGCATGTTGACTGACTGAAACATAGGACGGACTAAACCAATGGACAGCAGGAGCCTAATAAATAGTTTTTAAATGAAGTACTTCAAGAAATAGCATTAAACTGAATGAACAATGATTTAATTACCAGAGTAAACATCATAGTTTACATTGATTATCAAAATAATTTAAAGAAAAAACAAAACAGCCATTCAATTTGTTGATAATACAAGGTAATGACTGCACCATAGGGGCAACAAAAAAAAGTGTTTCAGTTTTCAACAAATAACACAAGCCTAGAAACAGATAGTAGTAAGAAATGATAGGTTCTCAGTAAAAACAGTCCTGAATATCCCCACACAACACTTGGGAACAGGAAGATCTCCCGTTACATGATGGACCAGTATTGAAAAGGGGGATAAAAATGCATAACCAAACTCCTATGACAACACAGGACAGATCGTCCTGGTGCCGATGTACTAGAAGACCCAAACCCAGATAGAACTACGATTAAAGATTGGAAGACGGAGTAGAAGAGAAGCCTATAAATTAGCAAGAATAACTTATTGTTGTCTAATTTATAGGCTTCAAAGCGAGATCTAAAATTAAGTGGTACCTCTTACTTAACTTGTCTTACAACAATAACTATCAAAAATGTATCAAAGCATTTACTTCAATGAAATCATTTACAAGCACTTTTGCACTGTCAAGGAGTCAGAAATATGAAGTTAGTTGCCTCTTCCAAAGCATAGCATGTAGGTAATATGGAATAGAGAAGGCATGTCCTAGCAGTCAACGGTTTTACCGATGCTCACAAATAATAATGATAACTTGATAAGTGGTGGACTTATCACGGAGATACGATAGAAACACATATTCAGATTGGACCAACTACTGTCAATCAACAAGTAACATTATTTTTTTTAATTGTTTATCAACTGGGCAGTTTATGACCGATAATGAATATGGTTACTACCCATACCCAGACCAACACAAACCAAGAGTCTATACTCATAGAAGAATCAAGACAATCGCTTATCAATGGGGGTTTGAATCGGATTTTTTTTGAGTATTTCTTAAAAGTCTGGGTTTTATAGTGTGTAAGGAATTCCAGTTGTGTTTCTTGAAATGTTATTACTTATTATAATTTACCCTGTTTTTGATATTAATTAACCATAGCCCCAGCTTAAAGTAGTCATGCAGAATTATTGAATGGAACAACAGTGAAGGCCATTCATCAGTTCTTAGGGCAATCTTTTATATGTATAATAAACTGCCTTAACTGGGTTGTTTTTTTATGATAAACATGCGCCGATTTTTAAATGAAGTTATAAGGAAAATCTATCATTAAATCATAACAAACTACTGTGTCTATCTACATTTACATCTATTTACAAGGCATGGTTTTATCTGATATTATTTAAGAGGCAAAATTATAATCAAATCATAGATAAGTGTTGTTAGATTTTTACAAAACTTCAGAGAGATGAACCTAAATAATTATCTCTTGGTTGCCAATTACTTAGTTCTTAGGTTGTAATAATATGGAATTATTTATAAGTATTACCTCATATGCTCAATAACATGCACTAGTAGTCAATAACCTACTGAGTAATCGAAGTTTATAAATATATTAAAATTTCCCAGTCTAGTACTGGGAACTTTTAATTATATTTTATATTCTATTGCTATTGCTATCATTTAGATTAAAAACATTCTTGCACACAAATTATAAGGGCATGGAATGTTGCTACTAAGTAATACTATAGAACAAGTTATCTTTTAAGATTATATTTTTTGTGTTGTAAAGATAATTCTTCAAAACTCAAACCACTCTAACATGCTGAATGCCTGACATGCAATTATCAACCTTATTGCGTGATGCTATGTTTGCATTTATGGTGGAATGGGATGGTATCTTAAATCGAATTACTTGAGTAATTATTGAAGTAATAGGTAATTATGTTACAAATGACTATTGACCCGCAGCAGTGCCTCAGTGGACATTAAACATGCTATAATGATTATAAATAGCGTCTAAGAAATCATCGTCTGTCATCAAACGACGATAAGCACGTAAACATTAAAAAAAACTACGTGATAACAATACACCATTGTTGATACAAAGATAACATTTTTTAGATCATTTTTGAACCCAGTGTCACGTAGAAATAGAACCTTACAACAGCCTAGTACGTCTACAATAGATTGAACTTCATTATTCAACCAGCTAAACAATATAACATGAATTAGGACCCACCTTGTAAATGGACCACTTATATTAGTTATTTGACCAAGTATTTTTTCCACTGTCCGCTTGTCGCCTTCGCGGGCAGCGTTTAGTAGCTCCTGGCCCCTTCCCATGGCCCATTAATGTTAACAACCACACACAAAAACAACACCAAAATCAAACATTTCAATTTTTACACTAGACTTCACTCACTACACATTACAACTTCATTGATCGTGCCGCCATGTTTGAAAATTTTGACGTGAGTGCGCTCTAGCGGCCTACGAAGGAATCGATATCGAGATGGGAGCGATCTCAAGGCGCTTACCTATTGTCTACTAAAACTAAGGTCATAGAAAATTTGTTTTTTTTTAAAGCATTTTAAAGCTTAACATTACTTCATATTTTTCACAACAAAGTAATTATTATGAACGATGAGCACTACGACTTCCACCAAAAGTGTACAGCCACCCACATGTTAAAAGAAACTTTGGGCCTGTTTTTTATGTAATACGCGGTATACCCTCTACATAGAAACTATGCAGGCTATTCTATTTTTAATATTATTTATACCTCAGTTTTCTAATGTCGATGACCCACTTGCGCGGTTTATTTTTGCCCTATTACTATAGTTATAGAAGTTTTTGCCGTATTTTTGACTTGTCATTAATTTTGTTCGAATACTTCGAATACTTGTTGACAACATCGACTTGATTAATGATACAACCCCATAGTAACTTTTGGCACAACTACAACTTTTCCAACTAACTTCCTTCTTTTATCTTTTTCTTAAATATTTTAAAGTTTTTCTAATGTAAATTGTGAAATTGTGAATCACAGTTAAATTAAATTCTTACTTATCTGTGCAAGTTCTATTCATTCGGTAAAAAACAGGTCAAATCGTTCAACTCCGTTTAGCTCATTCACTTACTCATTCATTGCCGCTTGTCCTGCTGTGTCAGTGTCACCGTCTGACAGTCATTTTGCTGTCAGTGTCATCTGGTAGATTGTAGTACTCTCGACATACTCGGCAAAACTCTTGTTTTGCCGAGTTCGTATTGATTTGATTGTGCTATCGTAGGGGACAAAATGTGATTAATTTTTTGTTGTGTCATAAACATATATTATAATAGTCTGGTTCGTTGCTCCAATAGTTAGTTAATATTAACTATAATGTCGTTATTATTTTGCAGTAAAAGTGATCTTGTCAGTGTCAAAATGATCAGCTGTTCCAAATTATTTATTCTGATGGTCTGACTGAGAAACTTTCGGTGTAATCTAAAGCATTAAAACGTTCCCGATCTTGGCTAAGTGAAAATGCTCCCCAAAATGGGTAGTAGATTTAATTTTATTTTATTTTCTTTTCTGTACTTTGCTGGTTTAGCTGCTACACAAGGTAATTCATAATTTAAGTATATTATTTTTTACTATTTATTTGGAACTGGTATCTACCTACCTACCTAGTTTGCATTATAGGTCACTGTATACTGCTTAGGTATTACCTACTGGTGTGCTGGAGTGTTAATTTTGTGTATGCTAAAATGGAGCTGTTGAAACAAATTCTAATATAGTATCATAAAAACCGTTTTGTCTGTATTCTTCACTACACTTATCCAATTGTTTCTTTGTTCCAGATGCCAACATATCGTTAACAATACCTTTAAACAAGACTATAACGTTCGATGACAGAGAAATTTACGGAGGCTTCATTGCATTTAATGGAAAATCGAATGTACAAGTGAATTTCAGCAATATTGATAAGAGTTTAGAATTCATAGTTTTTCAAGTGCACACTCATATGTTTAATGTCTCTCTTATTATGAATGACAAAAAAGGATTAAGTATTGCTAATGGAACTAATTTGGGCTTTGTGAGCTTTTTAGAAAACGAGGGCACATTTACCATATCTAATTTTAATATGAATGTTACTGTGCGTGCGTATATTTCGGTGCATGGCTACAAGGAAAAAGGTATGATATTTTTTGTTTATTATTTCAATATTCTCTCTGCTATTTTGTCCAGTGTCATTTCATAAGGCGGATTCCTATAATTATAGGACCATTATTGGTTAAAACTAGGACTCTTGTATCTTTACTAATAATGAAGCAAAGACCTCATAAGTTTGCATAGTAGACCTCCATATGGAAGTAGCTATCACTGATTTAATTAGGACTATGGGCAGTTTGGTAGTAAAAAATGCTACCTACCAATGGTAAGCAAAACATTTTGTTTTGTTTATAGGAACCAAGCATAAATGTGATAATTACACACTATTTGAGGAATGTGACAGTATACATAAAAATTCGATTTTTAATTAATCAATTGTTTTGCATAATAATAAAATTGATTAAAAAATAATCGATTTTTTCCTTATTTTTTTATAGATAAGTTAAACGCATGAAATATCACTCTATCAGACTATCACAGCATTCACAGCTCAGTTTTTTAATCTAATCAACAAGCTAAACATTTAATTTAAATTTCACACAATTTTTTTTTTTTTATTTATCCTTTCGCAGGAAGAAATTTCGTAAGGTGAATGTAGTGTAGTCGTAGCCCGCGAAATTAAAATTTTCTTGGATCTAAAGTTAACAAATCTAACTTATAGAGATGTATTTATGATTCTTATAGTTAAAATAGTTAGTGGTTCGCTTCGCGGCGGCACTTTGCGGCTTCGCGCTCCTGACTAAAAAGCTGTGTAAAAAATATCGGCAGTGAATAAAAAATCGATTTTTATTAATCGATTTTTTTTAATATGTAAACCGATTATATCATCGATTTTTATTGAAAAAAAAAATCTATTTTCAATCGATTATTTTTTCACATCCCTATTAGAGACATATTAGGTTACAACAAAACATTTACAAAATTCAGTATACCTACTTCAGTATTTGTGTTTTTATAGGAAAAATGTCTTGTATAAAAAAATCACACGAACCTAAGTGCAATATTTGGTTAATTGTCGCAAGTCATGATAAGTGATACTTATGGTTAATTATATATTTTTATTTCTGTAAAAAAGAAAATTTTAAAAGTAGATGAGGTTGGTAACTCGATGATTCAACATAATACCTACTGCACACTGTATATTAAGCTTGAGTGGTTTTCCTGTATTGGAGACACATAACATACCTACTACATAGGCACATAAATATTTAATTAATCAATATTGAGTAGGTCCATTATATTATTATTTATTTATTTATTAATAACCAACTTATATTAACAGCTTGGTTATTAATAAACTATAGTCTGATTTTTAATTCGAAGGAATTCTGACAGCGGTCATTTTTTGACACTTCAGATATCATAAACCTTTTCTGTCTTGCCCTTTTTCTAAGTTATTTAAATGACTAGAATTTTTCGGATAAAATAACATGGAATATGAAAGAGAATGAGATCAAGTAAACTATATGACAATGTAAACAACAAACAAAACGTAACAGCAAATAAAAACTCAACAATAAATCGCAACAAACACCATGAGCACATTAGAAGCCGAATAACATGCATGTTAATGACACATACTAATGATTATAATTATTAATTGTCCCGAAGAACAGGCTAAGGAATCTAGGCCCATACTGCCAAATCTGTAGTTAAAAGAAGCGAAGATTTTAAAATCAAAAAGATTTTCCTAAAAAAGGTTTGTAACCCATGGATTAGTGGTCAGGGATTCCAGAGAAAGAAAAATAATTACCTTACTAATTATTGTATCTTCAATAATTTGATAATAAAAAATCTGATTACCATTTTAAAATTATCAGTACCTACTTAAATTTTAAAGTTTTAGTTTTTCTAATTGAAACCTTAAATACAAGAGAGATTTTTTTTAATTTCGCTTAAATGCGTTCCGTTTTTAGTAGGACCGCTTTATTATTGGCAACACTTCGGAAATGTCAGAATTCCTTCGAATTAAAAATCAGACTCTAAATAAATTGGGTTTTCAAGATAGCCTCAAGCAAAAGTACTTCAGGACGATTTTTCAATAGTACTTACTGTTTGACAGCAGCAAAAAATTTATTTTTTCTCTGAAGAATAAATATGGTGTCATGATAATACCACCATATTTATTCTTCAGAGAAAATTTATGTAAAAAAACCGGCCAAGTGCGTGTCGGACACAATGAAGGGCTCCATAGTTGCGATCGATGAACATTTAGGTACTTACGTATGCACATTTTATCGACCGCAATAATACGTTTCGGGGCTGGCCACATCTGTCGCGTGTCGGAGCAGCAATACGCAAAAATCACCACTCAGTGGATTCCAAATAGCAGGAAACGATTACGCGGTAGGCCCAGAAAGAGATGGCTTCTTTTAAAGGATTGGCCCACACTTGCAGTAGACCGGGAAAAATGGAAAGAACGCAAGGCAGGCCCTTGCCGCAGGGTTCTTGACTCTAACAAAAATGACCTCTTTAAATCTTCTTTTTTATTAATATTTCCCAAACGAATCCCTGGATCAAAACAAATGTTTCTTACATGCCCCCAATATTTTTGAAAAACCTACCAACCACGCCCCACACAATAGAATAGACCAGTAATAAAAAATCACTTCCACTACATGATTGTAAGTTAGGTAAAAAAAAAGAAAGAAATTTTAAAGAATTGATTTCACAACTTTGTGGGCGTGACTAATATAAATAACTATGCCAATAATATACAGTGTATATTTTTAGTACCAAAAACCTTCAACTGCTCCAATCACCGACGGAGAACCAGAGTTGGCGAAACTATAAGAGTTTCTGGTTTTACTACGGAACTCTAAAAATCAGCACTTAATTGATTAAAATTACGTTTCGCGTATGGGCAATAATATTTTGTTTTTAATTTTTCGTAATACGATCCCCTATCGTATAACGAAAATTTACTTCCCCTCCAGGGCCTTCTTCTTTACACCCGGTATATGAAAAATCTCTATGCCGTGAGTGCCACGCCACGTGCAGCACCCTAATTGCGTAACACACTATTACTCTCAATTTGAATCATTTTGAAGCATATTGCTAATCCATTGCTCAATATGTTCGAAAAATGTGTTTGAACAACAACGTAAATAACGCAATGAATGTTGCTGATCTGTCAAAATGAAACCCATTGCTACTGATAGTGTGTTACGCAATTACCCCTCTGGACACATTCCGACCTATTTTCCATTAAGTAGACTGGCTAGGCGTAGGCGACCGCAGTCTAGCTGAAGTTTTATTATACTTACAGGGGCAAATTAAATTACTTAGGAGCCTAGTGAAACTTGAAGGACGTGATGCGTTTCGATATCTAAACATCATAAAACAAAAACAAATATGTCATAATATCCGTTTGAGGAGTCAACGACCGCTGGTAGTGTACTTACTTAGGTAGGTACTCGAAGTATGAGTTGAGAAAATCAGTTTTTGTTGTTTAAATATCAATACCCATCACGTCTGTGAAGTTTATACAAAAAAAAACTGATTTTGAAAATTTATATTTCAAATAAGAATGTACCTACCTACACTCGCTGACCCCAAGAACAAAAATCGTCAAATATTTTTTTTTTGTTTTATTACCTATGCTTAGACTATTATCTGCTTGCGACTTCGTCCGCGTGAAATTTCACCCCATTCACCCTCTTAGGGGTGGAATTTCGAAAAACCCTTAGTGGATACCTACTCTTCACAAAAGGTTTAGGCTATGTGTTGATATATCAGTCAGTCAGGACTTTGAATTTGTATACAGGGTTATTTGTAAAACACCGGCAACCTCTTAAGAGGTCATTGTACTCATCATTATGAACAACTTTTACTATGGGACCAAACATGAAATCGCGAAATAAAAATCAGCTGTTCCCTACATTTATCTTCGTCTATCTCGAATGATGAGTACAATGACCTCTTAAGAGGTTGCTGGTGTTTTACAAATAACCCTGTATACCTATAGATATCGACATCCATCACGTCTGCGGAGTTTCGCTAGCTAATTTATTTTGATCCTGAATAACTTATCAGCAGAAATATCAATTCGCGCACGGCCAGCCCCTCGCGAGTAGCCAGGTAGCAGCAAAAAGGACAAACTGCTGAACACGGTGTCTGTGCCGTCTGCTACGCTACATCCTGCACCCACGATATCAATCTGAATCATTTTAAAGGATATTGCTAATCTATTGCTTCATATGTTCGAAAAATGTGTCTGCTCAACAACGTATGCAACGCAATGAATGTTGTTGAATTGTCAAAATTAAACCCATTGGTACTGATAGTGTGTTACGCAATTACCTGTCAGGACTCTACCCTATGACGCGACGTACTCGTGAAGATGAATCGAGCATATAGCGAATATTGACCCAAAAACTATATTTACAGATCCAATACCTGGCGGATGTAACATGGAGTTCCCATATCTTCAAATATATCCATACCTTTATACCCAGACGTTCTCCGACTACATATTAGTAGAAGCCGCGGCGCCAGCTAGGGATGGCTTAGACCGTGACTGTGAATTCCCTTTGGACGCAACTATGACGTTCTATATGATGTACCTGCCGGAAATGAACTTCTACGAGGACCCTTATTTTACTGGCATCAGGAAGATGATGACCCTTAAGGGTATTGAGAAATATGGGACTGTTGTAAGCATGCTTAATAGTTAATACTGGTATTTTTATACAAGTGCTGCTATCTATACTGTTGGCCGACCTGTGACGTTGCCTGAGGTAGCAGTGCGGTGCGGGAGGGGTGTGGTGACGTGATGCGAAAGCTTAGTGATTCGTCAACTTGTGATAACAATCCTCCCCCCCTCCCGCACCGCGCAGCTACCTCAGGCAACGTCTCAATTAATCGATCGGCCTATAATAATAAAGTTGAAGAGTTTATTTGTTTGTTTGAACGCAATAATAACTGGAACTACCGGACGTATTAAAAAAAAATGTTTGCATTTAATAGCTCAATTCTTGAAGAAGGTCATAGGCTATTTAACATCATGCTAGGATCCTTAAAAGACGAGGAAATCGAATAAAATTCAGAAAGAACGCTAAGCGAAAACGAAGTAATAACGTGGACGGGCGATGCGATGCGACAGGGTGGCTCGGGGGAGCAAAAAACTTCACGCGAACGAAATCGCGAATTGTGCAAAATGCAAAAAAGATTTTTCTTATCCGACTGATAGTTCCAGAGATTAGCGCGTTCAAACAAACAAACTCTTCAGCTTTATTATTTCGACACCTGCAATTTAAAACATTGTAACTCATTTTTCACTACTTTTCAGGATAGCGATTTAAACATTCAACATATTCTCACTTTGTTCCTATAAAGTCCTAGCGTCTTCCAATTTTGTAAATATAAGTAAAAAGGGATTATCTACTTTGCTGTATGACTAATATGTTGTTTACTTATGTATTTTATATGTTTTTATGACTTACAATGATTTTTCATTAAAAAGTGAGTTACAATGTTTTAAATTGCAGGTGTCGATTTGTACTAGCTTCTGCCCGCGACTTCATACGCGTGATTTTTTTTTGTTTTTGTAGAATTTTAGATATTTGTATATGAGCTCAACTATCACTAATGAAACACAAGATAATAAATAATAAATCTTTATTTCTCAATAAAATCATACACATTATTTAGTTATAAAAATGGCTTAAGTTAGTGTTCCAGAGTGAAAAACCCTGACTTCTAAACTAGGTTTATGTACCTGTATCTTAGAAGCCAGATTACTTTTACTCTTGTTACTGAACTTAGGAGGTCGTATGTGAGAGGATACTCTTATACCAAGCTGCGTGGCTGTGTTTCAGTTTGAAGGACATAAGTAGGTGCCGGTGTAATTACTTAAGAGACATTTCAGCTTTTCTCTGGGATGGCAACACTGTTGTCGATGCCTCTCGTATTGCAGATGTCTTTAGGAAGCATGAAGCATTAGATAGGCCGTTTTCTTGTTTGCCACCCAATAACATACTTAGTAATAATAAAAAAACCGGTCAAGTGCCAGTCGGACTCGCGCATCGAGGGTTCCGTAGAGTAGGTTTGTAATTAACTCAAATTTACGGTTTTCGGATTTTCCATTAACTTGTGCTACATGACATTGCTTCTTGCCAAATTTCATGATTCTAGGTCAACGGGGAAATCCTATAGGTGTTGATTTCCTTGCGAGTGTCAAAATATGCAACAGAAAGCGAACATAAACGCTCGTATCTTTTTATTGCCTTGACTTAGATGTTTTATTTTTTCACTGCTCCAAGGGATTGCAGCCCTGAGTATTTGATAATAATTTCAACTTGATAACTCCACGCTTTCCTGAGAAAAAGGTTATTGACAGACAGACGGACAACGAAGTGATCTTCCTTTTGAGGTACGGAACCCTAAAAACAGCCTTTTACTGTCCCACTGCAGGGCAAAACGCCTCTTCTCGTATAAAAACGCATGAGCATTAATCACTACGCTTGCTCAAGACAGGTTGGCGAGTTCAGACTTCATTAACAGTTAATCCAGGTTTACCAGGATTAACTGTCAATGAAGTCCAGGTCCCAGGACCTGTCAGTAAGGTCCAAGATAAACTCTGAAAGTACAAAATTAACTGAAAAAATTACATTGGTAGATACATGCCCAAATTTGAACCCCACAACCTCGGCGAGGTCTTAACCATTTGGCCGTCACGACAATTTATTGTCAATTTTTAATAGGTACCTAACATAATAAAAATATTTTCTTTCCAAGATTCCATTCAACTCCGTGCCGGCTACGCGACGAATGTTGAGTGCTTACCCTGGCACTGGAGCCATTTACGTTGTTGTGGCGAAGAGCATTTTTACATTTGAAAATATAACACCTTACTCTGTGTACGTACCTAGCTTCAGTTATGGCTGTACTGACTTCGCAGAAGGGGGCTGTGAGATGATTGGTAAGTTTCATCTGTGTTTTGTTTTTAACTTTCAATTCTGCTACCTTAGTTGAACGCCATCATCATCAGCCTATAGCAATCCACTGCTGGACATAAGCCTCTCCTATTGCACGCCATTCAACTAGATTTTCGGCAACTCTCATCCAGCTGCTCCCAGCTATCTTGCGAAGATCGTCGCTCCACTTAGCCTAAGGGCGTCCAACCTTACGTTTGCCGATTCGCGGTCTCCACTCAAAAACACGTCTACCCCAACGATCATCAGTTCTAAGGCTAATATAGCCGGCCCATTGCCACTTTAGATTGCTTATTATATTTGGTTAAACGCCAAATGTTGAAATTTGAATTCCTCCACACCGGAATTGTGGCCTCCACCGGCACTATTTTGGCTTACAAAGACTTCTTCGTTTGATTGGTACATGATATTTTTTTGCAAATTAATCAGTGTCACGCAGAACACAGTCCAAACTAAACGCGAACATGATGTGATTCTCCGCTCGAACGGTAGGGTTGCCATATTAGGAGGGGATTTAAAGACAATGAAAAATGTAAAATCTCTAATGCTAGTTAGATATATACAACGTGTAACGTTAAATGCGCAAAACCTCATACACCCCAATTAGAGCATTGAGTTAAAAGCATAATACAATGACCAAAACTATTTTTTTTATTTTTATTAAGAAAATCGTGTTGATCCTAGCATTAGTTGATGCATTCAATATTGAGTCTTATTGCCTTAAAATAAGACTAGATTTTCTTTGGCTCAATGGGCATTGTCCATATTTTTTTATATGTTGTAATTGAAAAACCATTTCGAGGAATAGCGTTACTGATCATTACGGACTAATTAATTATGAAAAATATTCATATTTTATTGTTAATTATGATAAAATACGATTGACCTTCTTTGCCCTCCAAATCACATCAGCTTGGCCGTACAGTTTTGTATCGTTACATCAGGAATTAAAAAATAAGTAGCAAGTATTGTCTAATCTGTCAAGTGTTAAACTAAAATGTCAAACATGTAAACATAATTAGTTTAAAGTTTTTAGAATATATTATTCCTGCGACTTGCCTCATAATCTCGTAAAATCTCACTACACTATGATGGCTGCTAGTAGAAATATACTCTCTTATCATAACGGTCTCAACTTTAGGCAGGTCTCAACTTTTAGGAGTCAGCTTTAACAAAAGTATCGCTCATTGTGGTCATTTGTAGTCGTGTTTGTAGTTCAGGAAAACGAACAATAAATAATGTCACTGCGTTGGTTATTAGTGACGTACTTACACCTTCAAAAACCACTTTCCGTTTTTAAGGAGGATCGGCACATACGGTTTGTATATGACTTCAACAAGAAAAACAACCAGGACAAATTGAACTCTTCTCATATTGGATTGGTGGGACCTAAAAAACCTATCTACGTAATGGAGCATCTGTCGGCAACCAACAAGGAAATCCACGCTGCAGCAAGAACCAAAGCTAGAGAAATAGGATTCCAATTTGTGTGGATCAGAAGCGGTCGTATTTTAATGCGCAAAGACGTTACATCGGAACGTATAGTGATAAAAGATCTAGCAACTTTGGATAAACTGAAATAAGTTTATTTTTTACGCATGTTAATTGTATTGCACAAACAAAATTCAAATTATTTAATATTGAGATTTACTATCAAAATGTAAGAGGCCTGCGGACGAAAACGCACGATTTTTCATGTAAAATAGCAACATGTAACTACGATATTCTGATTTTGACAGAAACTTGGCTTAATAATATTATATGCAATAAAGAACTGTTTGATGGTAGGTACTTGGTCTATAGAAGAGACAGGGAAAGCTCGGGCTACCACGGGGATAAGGATGGCGGAGGTGTCTTGATTGCAGTATCTAAAAAACTAGTTTCAAAGAGATTACTGCATAGACAAAGTAATTGTGAGGATCTATGGGTGTCTGTAGAAATACCATGCGAGCGCTCGAGGCAGCTCCGCCGTCTTGATCTTTGTGCAGTCTACCTGCCACCACCGGTCTCTAAATCAATGTTGGAACATTTTATTGGTAATTGTAATTCTTTCCAAGATAACCATAATGCCTACACATGCATTGTGGGAGATTTTAACTTGAGAACTATAAACTGGAATGACCTAAACAATCCTCTCAAAAATCAGCACATTAGGAGTCTTGATCAACTTCTTATTGATTTTACATCAGTTAATAATCTCCGACAATGCAATAATGTTACCAACAAAAACAGTAGACTACTGGATGTTGTATTGGTGGACGTTCCAGGTTGTTGCGTTAGTGAAGCGGATCCTTTAAGTGTTGTAGATCCTCACCATCCTCCATTAGATATACAGGTAACATTGACGGAGTCGCAAAAACTAAAATCTAATAGCATTGCAAAAAAAAACTTTCATAAGACCGACTATGAAGCAATAAACAAGCATTTGAGGGATAAGGACTGGGAAGAGTGTCTGGGATGTTGCAGTAATGTTGACGAAATGGTGGAAGTTTTCTACAGCGTTATTGGGTCAGCTATCAATACTTTTGTACCTATCATCCGAAAGCAAAGTAGTAGAGTTCCTATATGGTTTGATAAGAAACTCCTCAATTTATTAAAAGAGAAAAACAAACTTCGTATTAGGTATAAAAAGTACAAGAATCCCATTGACAAGCTATCACTCAGATTAATCTCTAAACGATGTGATGATTACGCTAAAAAGTGTTACAATAGTTACATTGAGAGTACAGAAGAATCTATTGCCAGATGTCCTAAATTTTTTTGGTCATACGTCAAGAATAAACGGGGTGGAGAAAGTTCGTACCCAGCATCAATGACTAATGGTCCGATAACATCTTCGAACGGAGAAGAAATATGTGAGCTATTTGCTTTAAATTATAACAACATTTATAAAGAAGAAACAACATCGCCTTCGGATCAAAACTATGTAGCCTCCGAATACCTGGAATCAATAGCTACACAGTCAGACAATATAGCTTCTGTTGACATCAATTGTGAAAGTGTTGAGAAAAAACTAAAAAGCCTTGATATTACTAAGGGGGCAGGCCCAGATGATATACCGCCACTGTTTATTGCCAGATGTGCACCTAGCCTGGCTGTTCCTTTGGCGAAGATATATAACGCCTCAATCCGATCTGGACAATTCCCTGGAGAGTGGAAACAGGCGAAAGTGGTACCGGTCTACAAGAGTGGAGACCCTTGTGATGTAAAGAACTATAGACCAATATCCATTCTTTCGATTTTCGGTAAAATATTGGAGTCGTTGATTTGTCCACATATTCAACGCTATTTTTCCAAGTTCTTAAGCGACCATCAGCACGGCTTTGTAAAGAATAGATCCACAAGTACAAATCTGATGTCCTTTGTTGAAGCCGCATGCGAAGCCATGGATAAAGGTATACAGGTCGACGCTGTTTATACGGATTTTAGCAAGGCGTTTGATAAGGTTTCGCATAAACTGCTTGTTAAAAAACTAGCTATGTACGGCGTCACCGGTAGCCTTCTAAAGTGGTTTGGTTCATATCTGGCTGGTCGGGAGTTTTATGTGGTTGTCAATGGGTTCCGGTCAGGCAGCTATGCAATTGCCTCGGGTGTCCCACAAGGTTCTCATCTGGGCCCAGTATTGTTCATCATTTATATAAATGACGTGGTATCGTGCTTTCACAATACTAGCAAATTCCTTTTTGCAGACGACCTGAAAATTTCAAGAGCCATTAGGTCTCAACAGGATGTAAACCTAATGCAAGAAGATATCGACCGATTATCTGCATGGTGTTATCATAACAAAATCTCGTTGAACAGTTCGAAATGTAACCACATAAAATTCACCAGGAAAGTAAATATAGTGAACTCGGCGTACCAAATAAACGGAGTGAAATTGTTCGAGGTGGATGTAGTACGAGATCTGGGAGTTATCTTGGACTCTAAACTCACATTTATACCACATATTGAACACATAATCAGTCGATCCCAACGTATGCTTGGATTTGTCATTCGTAATGGAAAGGTATTTCAACGCCCACGTACTAAATTAGTACTCTACAATAGCCTTATAAGAAGCATCCTGGAATACTGCAGTGTGATATGGAGGCCTCACTATGCAACCCACTCGCTGCGGATAGAACGAGTCCAAAAAAGGTTTGTCCGACACCTAGGGTACTCAAAGGGAGGGCAATTTAAATATCTGTCCTACCTTGATAAACTAGGCTGCTACAAAATGAGCACCCTGGAAGCTCGAAGGGAGCTCTTAGATTTGAGATTCACATATAAACTGCTCAATAACACCATTGACTGCCCACAATTGTTAAGTAAGTTCAATTTCAGAGTACCACGTAGACCACCTCGCAAGCCTATAACACCCTTAGCTCCACCTCTTCGCCGTACAGTGTCTGGTGCTAATTCGCCTATACCCCGCATGTGCAAACTCATGAACGAACGCAGCGACCTGGTTGACGTCCACGCAGAGTCAATATCGACGTTTGTTGTCAGACGTAATTAGTATTAGTAGGTATTTAATATAATTATCTAGAAGTTAAGTACATTAAGTCTTTAAAATTAAATTTATAATTACGAAGAGCATTTTGCATGTGGTGTTTGCCTGTAATTGGTTGTGCAGTTAGATTTAAGACACAATTATTTGTATGTTCCTACCTATATAATACCTGTAACAACTGTTGGTGAACCTTAATTAAATAAATAAATAAATATTAAAAACGCTAGGATAGGATTCGATTTTAGATAACGTCTATTGATACTGACAGATGTGACGTGTTGACATATTGTATTTTTTTTATTTATGTACTAGTGAGGCAACGGCACTTATTTGTGCCACTGATGACGTCACCTGCCTTAAAAATTTAAAATATTTAAATCTTTTTTTTTTAAATAACTATTGAGCCAATCCTCAAAATATTCAAATTAGTTTCTCAAATTGCTCTAAATTTTCAAAAAATAAAATAAAATCTAATGGTTAGAAATTTGAGACAATCCCCATTGGCGGATAGTATAGCTAAATACATACCCAATTTTTGAAAAAAAAAAAACCTATACCTATTAAAAATTACTGAAATCGATTCAGTAGTCAATAATTATGAACAAACAATTTTCAGGTTTTGCGCATTTAACGTTACACGTTATATATATAAACACACACCCTTACTATAACATGTTTGCATACTACACCACACATAGGTACACCACAATGTGCGAGGAGCAAGTGTGAACGTCATCAAGGACCAGCGGCACAACTCATGTGTTGTGCTGATGAAGCATACGTAGCTCATATTTTGTCTACCCGAGAGCTTCTTTAGCACAACCCCGTACAAGTTTTGGCATGAGGAAGTATGAACACTATAGAAACGGGTTTTATCGACAGAAGAATAGACAAAACTTTCTTACAAAAAAAAAACCTACTTCCAGAAAAAACACTACAAAGTGAAAAGTAACATATTTTCGTAAGCCGGTGTCGTGGGGTTCTCATTTTCCTTGTATAATGTCACCGACTTCCGAAATTAAAGTTATTTTTGAATTTGTAGTGTCTTTCGTGGTAGTCGGTTGTTTTTATTTTTTGTAAAAAAGTTTTTATTTTTCACTTTTATGTTGTACTTACCCTACACAAATTCGTATCACTACTTGCTATGTAAATATCAGTGACAGGAAGTCATTATAACATCATCAATATAAAGTAAGTAGCAAAAGTACGTATTATTGAAGGTAACTCAAAAACTACCCAAGCAAAGTTAATGAAATTTATATTTATGGGACTACCCCTGAGGCATAACCATATCCATTAAAAAATTGAATTTTTGAAATCGAATCACAATTGCCGGATATATCGGGTAACAAACATACAAAAAAAAAGAAAAAAAGAGAACATACAGTTGAATTGAGAACCTCCTTCTTTTTGAACTCGGTTAAAAATGACAGGTGTCTTTAGAAATTTTCAACAGTCTGTCATTTTGTTTATTCTTGCGTCGACAAATCCCGTTTCTATGGTGATCATGTTACGCGTGCAGAAGAGCTCAAGGCTCAAGATTTGAAGGAAATACACGATTTTGGAAATACCCTGAATAATTATAGCGTCATCACTTACTTACATAGGTACACAAACTCATGCCTTCTTACCATGGCGGTAGGCAGAACAGAAAGTACAGAAAGCCTCCTGCTGCGATCCTTGCATACTCCTTTTGCTTCGTTTACGTCATACACGCACACCGGTCACGTTACTACTAGGTACAGACGCCAGCACATCAAGCTACCCGAAACTGTAAAATTTTCCCAATCAACTGTGAACCTTATGCTTTAGCGATAAAGTTGAAAATCTATTAAAGTTTGACAGATTGTAGTAGCTTGATGTGCTGGTGTGTCTGTACCTAATATAGGAATACAGAGTGAACGGGACATTTACGCGCAAACTGTTAGCATGAATTCAGCACATTATTCTAGAAGAAAATTTTCTACGTACCTAGCCAACATAGACATTTTTCGGCACCAAAAAAAAACCGGTATTTCATACAAAAGTGTAGGTAATACCAATAGGTACCTACGGTAAAAATTTAATGGGACAACCACAGATATAGATACCCCTAGATAACACAAGAGCAACATCGCGTGCCAAAAATCTCACCAACTTACGTTCAAAAATCGTACCTATGCCGCCACTTGCTCAGTCCTGTGTACTGTTGGCTGGGTGAGCGTGATTGAGAAAGAGCGCTTGTGACGTCATAGTAAGTAGTCAAAAAATGACACGCTTGGTTATCATACAGATCGTTAATCGTTATACTTGCATTATCTATGTAGGTATATCTATATCTGTGGGGACAACATATTTTTTAATAACCTGCGAAAACATACTACGTCTTAGGTCTACAACTACACTGTGCATTTTAAGTTCGTTTGTATGGAGTGGTATTACATTTAACATCAACTTACAGATGACGGGTTCTCACAGATACTGTGTGTAGTATTGCTGTTGGTTGGCGTGTTCCTATGTTTCTTTGGACATCGGTTCTTCAAGACTGAAATGTTTTTCGCTGGATTCTTCAGCGGTGCCATTATAACATACATACTGTTAGCATTGATAACTGCTGTTGATAAGCCTGGTAAGTAAACATGGAAACTAAGCATATCTGGCTTTTGACCGTTTTCACTAACACTAAATAACAAATGCCTAAATAAATGCGTGCTGTTGGATTTTCAACATTCGGCGCTAAGCCGACCGTTGAATATCGTATGGTAGTGGAAACGTGTCGCCTAGTGGTCTTGAAAACGGGCATTAGACCCCGACAGTGTCCTAAAAAGTATAAAATGGAAAAACAGTTTCTTTACCGCTGAAAACTGATCCCTAATCTATTCTCTAGCACCTTACTCCCTTCTGCTAACCGAGAACTGCAAAATTACATGGCTATCTCGCCATTTTTATGGCTTTCAAGGCTTCAAAGTCCAAGTCAATTCATCAGACCATTAAAAGGCAATTTTGTAACGGCACTAAATACAAGAAAAAAGAAAAATTGATTCTAGTTAGCCCTTCAAAAGGCCATTTCGTATGGGAAAACTGGGTAATAAACTCCATAGTAATTAACCTATCGTAATTAGTTTATCAATTCTCATACTTAAGTGTTTCAGATATTTAAGCTTGCAAAAAGTAATAACAAAATATTATTTTAGCCCTGCTAACCGCAGCGGCGGTGTCTGGCCTGTTCTTCGGCGGAATATGGTGGTTATTCTGGTGGCTGTACGGAATACCAGTCCTCGCAGTATTATTGCCATCACTGAATCTTGGTTTCTTAGTGGCTTCCATATTTTACTACAGATTACCAGGTAAGTCCATATCAGAGATTATTTTTTTATTAGCATTAAAACTTGGAACATTCATCACCACTGTTCTGAAAAAGGTGAAGGAAACCATTGTGAAGAAACCGGCTTGTCCTATAAAATAATTCCAAGACGTGACATCTACGAATCCACACTGGGCCCGCTTGGTGGATTATGGACCATTCCCTCCCTCATAGAGAGGAGGCCTATGTCCCAGCAGTGAGAATATTATAGGCTGAATATTATAGGCTGAATATGTTATGGTACAGACGCCAGCACATCAAGCTACCCCAGAGTGTCAAATTATCCCAATCAACTTTGAACCTTATGCTTTTGCAATAAAGTTGAAAATCTATAAAAGAAATTTGACAGATTGTAGTAGATTGATGTGCTGGCGTCTGTACATTAAGGTCTTAGACATGTCTTTCCAAGGACTGGCATACAAATATTTAAACATTTTAAATGTAAACATTTTATACACATAGGTACTTATTTGTTAAAAAAGAGAACCAGAAAAGCATTTTTGGGAAAGCTTGGATTTTCGGGAAAGATGGTATCATATTCGACACGATCTTTCCCGTATCTTCTACTTACCTACAAATTCTACTAAGGGCTGAAGAATAATTATGACAGTTTGACATATTTTATGTACAAAAACTATCAAACTGCAATATTTATTCCTCAGATAAAAAATATCTGACTATTGAAAAGTCAGCCCTAAGCCGTACCTATATAGCTTGATTTAAGTAGTTTGACGTAATAATAGTACCCATCAAAAAATCTGCAAGCTATCTGCATTCGTCTTCCCTATTCTGATGAAAATGCAGAAAAAAAATGCCTAAACATTAAAAAAAACCCCAGGAACCTAAATATGACCTTAGGTTTCAAAATTGCCCAAAAATAGCTTTATTAACGTTTTTTCAGCACGGCATTTTTCCAAGAGTCTGCATTCTGGTTCTCTATTGTAATGGGACAAGCTACTAATCTACCTATACAAGACCATATCGTTACAAAATTCCACAAAAACTTTATCAACCACAATTTTAAACCGAAAACAATATTTTAGGAAACATAGTATATATGCAATGGGACTTCAATTTCTGGAGCCTCTTCGTCCTGGTGATGATGCTGACGGCATTAGCAGTCGTGTCCGTATCCTATGCTGCGAACATCCTATGCTGTGCCGTGCTCGGCGGGTACGCAGCCGTGATGTCCATCGATTATTATATGGGATCCAACTACAAGTTCATCATTATAAATGTCATTAGAAGATCTGTGGTCCCGCATTTTAATAAGGCTTTCTTGGCGCCACCTGATTCTCAGTGGAGAGGTGAGTTATACCTACATAATGATGTTTATATACAACTAGCACTGCCCCGTGGTTTCGCCGGCATAAGTGTCGATCCTGTGGGAATATCGGGATAAAAAGTATCCTATGTGTTATTCTGATGTATAAGCTATATTACTGTAAAGTTTCATCAAAATACGTTCAGTAGTTTTTGCGTGAAAAATAACATTAGCGTCCAGGACAAAGGCCTGGACGCTAGATAACGGAACTCTTAAATAACTATTAATAAACCCCTCGACTGTGGATTCAATTTGGACTCTTAAGATGTGTGTTTGTGTGTAATGGTTCTCGTATTATATGCCGACGTGGACTTTACAACAGAACATCACAGCGTTACCTTTGTCAAAATCAACCTTCGTTTGTAGCTTACGGGCTAGAAAACGTAGAATTGGTATGAACGATCGGGAAAAAAGTTCCGTTCGTCAACATTGTGGACGGATGAAACTTTTTTTTTCCGATAGTCAAAACTGTGGACGACAAGATCTTACTGATCGGGAATATTCGGTCCTACGAAACATTGGCCATAACTTTTTTCACACAACGATTTGAAATGAGCTGCCATAAAAGTGATTGTATTATATATATTAAAATACATATCTAATGACATATTTGCGGTTGTTATTGGTGCTTATACCAGTTGGGATACATTTTTGACGATTCTCCTTTGAGTTTATGTACAGAGGCCAGCACATCAAGCTACCCCAATCTATCAAATTTTCCCAATTGAATATGAACCTTATTCCTTTGCAGTATAGTTGAAAATCTATCAAAGAAATTTGACAGATTGGGGTAGCTTGATGTGCTGGCCTCTGTACATACACCTCTGCTTACCCTTCCAGACGTGACGTTCTGTTATAACCTATTAAAATGCAACAGACTCATAGTAGGTATCTATCGCAATGTTTACATATTTTGTTATTATGCGCGGCAGCATAATACTCGTATTAAGCGTCCTTCAGGTGACTAACCTATTAATCTGCGTTCGCGATTTATTTGCCAAAAATGTAAACAAATATGAATTAATGGAAAAATAACTTTAAATCCTACACAATAAAGTTCAGTATATGCTACAACTTCAAACATTTTTATAACCTTTTCAACAGTGCTAGTCGCTCTGAAATCAACTTAATTGTCATTGAAATAAAGTTGATATTTGTTTAACTTGACATAGGGTAGGGGTGTGCAGCACTGCGCACTTTTACTATACATACATTGTTGACAGATGAACTTATGCCCAGGCGCATAAATATGTTTTGAGATTACCTATTTTGCAATAACAAATTGACGTGTGAATTGACAATCAAACGAAAACATGTCTATAGGACAATCACCTCTTGAATTTATCTATGGCTGTTTTCAAAACAAAACTGTCTTATTGAGAATATTTTATTACGTCATTATGCATTCGGCATTAGTCTTTTCTTGGTAGGTACCTATGTAAATGTTATAAAATTAAATATTTTAGGCAGACACTTTACTATGTGTACCTATTTAATTTCACAACCACTGCTCTCAAAACCGTGAAGGAAAACATCGTGAGGAAACCGGCATGTCCTAGAACCAAAATTTCCGAAGACATGTGACATCCACCAACCCGCACTGGGCCCGCGTGGTGGATTATGGCCCACTCTCTCTGACAGAGAGGAGGCCTGTGTCCCAGTAAATCCTACTATCCTATCCTACTTCCTACTAATATTATTAGCGCGAAATTTGTGAGGAGGATGGATGGATGTTTTTTACTCTTTCACGTAAAAACTACTGAACGGACTTTGACGAAACTTTAAAGTAATATAGCTTAAACATCAGAATAACACATAGGATACTTTTTATCCCGATATTCCCACGGGATCGACACGAAGGTGAAACCGCGGGGCGCAGTTAGTATTTTATACATTTATCGTAGGTATAGGTTTGTAAGTTATATAGTCATTCAGGATATACATCTGTGCTGTGTGTTTCCTCTCCTGGTTTGAGTCATGTTTATTTGTTGCATGGTAAATGGTTCATGTTAGTATGTACACACGGCTACACATCAAGCTATACATTTCCAGTATAAGCTGATCTCACATTGTATAGGATTTCCGTACGATGCGAGACCAGCGTAAACTGGTTTTGTATAGCTTGATGTGTAGCCGTGTGTACTAAAATTAAAGTTCATAAAGAACTATAACCCGATCAACTATACACCAATAACTTGACTACGAACAATAAAAAAATACATGATAGTGAGCAACACAACAAAAGAGACAACCCACAACCGTTCGATGTGGCGCAGAAGTACTAGGAGTGCTGACCCCAAATAAATTAGGATAATAGCCAGGAGAAAGAAGAAGTAGAAAGAAACTCCAGTTAACTTTAAGCAAGGCCAATTCTGCTAATTTAAAACGTTCAAAATCTAGTCGCAGTCTCATCTCGGCGACAAACAAATGTTAAAAACTTGTCAAAATGTAGGGAAATTTGAAGTACTTTTGACAGATTGAGACTGAGATCAGACTGTGAACGTTCTTAAAAGTTACGGTAATTGCCCCTCAGACCCTTCACTTTTTGTTAATTTTTCGGCATCTTTCACTCGCAGTGAAACGTCTGAACACAAAAGTAAAAAATGAATTAATTAGTGAACTGATGCAACGATGTTGAATTTCGGCACTCGCCTACAGCATGATCGAAGATTGAAATGAGCAAATGAATGTTCATTCCTATTATATGATTTTGTCGTTGTCGGTGGATCGTTTAACAAAAATGATCAGTCACTCCTTTGGACCCTCGAGTGAAGCGTCTGATATGAGCTATAGAATGAACATTTAATTTACCTAAGGGTCAGCGCAGACAGAGAGGAATAATTCTCGCGCGGTCTCGGGCATTTTCTGACAGACAATGACCCGCGCGCGCGTGGCTTCTCGCTTATCTTCGAGGACGCGCGAGCATTTTTTGTCTGGTTCAAGCATATATGCACTTTATTTCAATAAATTTAATGTTGATTTTCGAGTGCCTTATTAAAATCCTCTCCGCTGTGCTTCTCTCTGTCTGTGCTGACCCTTACAGTAAGTACTTTTTTTATAATCTGAATAATCTTTTCGCTTCATACGTTCGAAAAAATTATCTGCTCAACAACGTAAATGACACAATGAATGTTGTCGAAATGTTAAAACTACTGACCATTCCTACTGTTAGTTTGTTACGCAATTACCACGCCGATGAACGAAAATGTTAAGGCGAAAGTGTCAGGGTAGGTTAATATTGAATTAATATTGAATCGTCAATCAATCAATCAATTCATCTTTATTGTGGATCATAGGAAAGTGTACATAATACAGTTGGTGTTAATTTAGTGTTTTGCGAACAGCTATGTCCTGCCCTTAGGGCGTACAATAATATTTAGATACATAAAGTGAGTTTACATGCAAGTCAACAATAATCTTATAACAATACATTAATTTTTGGACCATTAAGTATTTGTTAGAATAACGAATTTTAATACACAAACAGTTACATAACATGTTTAAGACGCATCATGTACCTATTTACAAAACGCATCATGACCTAGGCAGAACTCTCAATCGTCAATAGAACTCTCTTAGTTCAACCCTATGTTGTATTGTATTGATGATTCTAATGATTATAATTATGTAAATATTTGTTACGGTCGCGAATCATATTTTGATCAACATTTAACCTGTCCTGCGAATCGCAAAAACGTAACAAAATTTGAATTTCGCAAGTTATCTTAACGAATGCCCCTTAACCCTTTCGTCTCTTTTTACAGATGTCGCCATGGCATTTATTTGGTTGGTGCTAGCAACACTAGGGTTCCTGTTCCAACACTGGCACAACAGGGGCAGGCCCCCCTTCCCCCCGCCGCCGAGGGCTGTTAGACCGAGCATGTCTGAACCGATATCTTATGGCTCTTTTAATTTTCTGAGACGGTAGGTTAATCTTATATTAAACTTTTGTTTTTAGCACAGTTTACGTTTAATTTAGAGATAAAAAAGTAATTAAAAAAATTAGAAAACCCGACTGCGGTAAAAAACATAAGTTAATAAAAGAACTGGAAAGTTAAAAACAAGCCAATTTTACATTAAATAAAAGTTGGAAGCAGGCGGGACCCATTTGAGTTTGAAAATATAATAAAAATGGAATGTGTCCCGCCTGCTTCCAACTTTTTTTTTCCAGCTTTTTAGTTCACAAATGTGAAAGATTTCGCAGACGATTTAGTTCGTGTTTTTTTACGATTTGTCACTTCGAATTACTTTTAACTATATAAGTTGTATATATTTTTGCAATCACCGTTTAAAACCCTTTATTTTGATACCCCATTCTATAGGTATGTGAAAAATAAATTTTGAAGATATGGCGCCAAAATATCGGCCATTTTATTTATTTTTTTCAATTTTGATATACCCAGTGTCACTCTCACAATTAAGATGAATCTAACGGCACCTCTCAAGCTGAAATTGATCAAGCCTTTTAGGTTACAGAGCGTGCCAAAGAAATATACATACATACACTCGAAAAACAGAACCCCTTCTTCTGGCGCAGTCGGGTAAAAATTGGCTTATAATATATAACTAACTAGGGCCCGTGGCTAAATAATAACAGCCGCACAGGTCGATCGATCAGGTTAAGCTACGCTTGCCTCGGTTGGTCTGTGGATGGGTGACCATCTTTACATACCGAAACCCCTCCGTGCCTCGGAAAGCACGCTAAGCCGTTGGTCCCGGCTGTCATTCGTGGATCTTTGACAGTCGTTAAGGGTAGTCAGAAGCCCGAAAGTCTGACAACCAGTCTTACCAAGGGGTATCGTATTACCGAGTAACTGGGTTGTGGAGGTCAGATAGGCAGTCGCTCCATGTAAAATACTGGTATTCAGCTGCATCTGGTTAGACTGGAAACCGACCCCAACATAGTTGGGAAAAGGCTAGGCAGATGATGATGAATATATAACTTACTCTTTTCTAACTTCCAGTTTTTTTTTAATTTTACCCTATCTTTGGGAGAGTCTAACACTTAACGAAATTAAAGATAGCGTTAGGCCGAAATAGAGCACTTTATTTCAGATTCAATTAACAGCAGAGATAATCAATTGGATCTGTAGATTAATAACCCTCTGGTTGATATTGGAAATCCTGTCAGGAAATTTATGACAAAAACTGAAATTAATAAAATATATTTTATCCCTATAAGTATAGTGACAAAATCATTATCATGAAAATACTTTTCCTCCTTTAATAATGATAGTAACTACACGTAAAATAACCCTTGCGTTGGAGTGTTTCCCCAATGAAATTATGATTCATGGTCTTGCGCATGTATCTTTTACCTAAATTACATACCAGTCACAAAAATGACAGGGTGACGGGATATTGACGTGCAAACCATGAATTCAGCACATGGGTCTAGTCGTAGCCTAGAAATTTCTTGTAGTTATTTTTTTTTTTATCTGCTCTTATATACAACTAGCGACCCGCCCCGGCTTCGCACGGGTGCAATACTGATACTAAGTACAGGTAGTTATTTCAAGAATGCCAGCACGCGCCGCCGCGGCCGGTACCGCAGCAACCGCTGTCCCTGCATTTTAAATCTGTAATATATCTTCGAAAATATTCATTTAAATTACATGCTGTAAAGGGCCACATTTATCTATATTAAATTCACAATGTATTTAAGGTACTTAATTGGATAAGGATTAATGCTGTATTGCTTAAAATCGCTTCGTAAATAAGCCATTATTTCTCGTTAAAAGTAAAGGATAAAAAATGATTATTGTGGGTTATCCCTAAGAGATAGACATATACCATCGCGGACTTTTTTGTAGACCTTTTTAAGGTGTACAATACTGTAGTACATTATATTGACCTATCTCGTAGGGTTCAGCCAGCGTTTGAAAAGTAAGCGCAAAAAAATGCGTTTATTTACGACATCACATGCATGCATGTATTATATATATAAACCTTCCTCTTGAATCACTCTATCTATTAAAAAAAACGCATCAAAATCCGTTGCGTAGTTTTAAAGATCTAAGCGTTCATAGGCACAGAGAAAGCGACTTTGTTTTATACTATGTAGTGAAACTGCAATACCTAAGCGGTCAAAATGTATAAAAAAACGAATTTCTTTTTATTAACCGACGAAAAATTTTAACGTAGGGGAGAATCATGTACTGAATCCATATTAGGTAATAGATGTCCCAGCTACCATTTAGAAGACATTTTGTGCCGACATCGCGCTTGCCTTGTCTGTCTCATTGTGCTAGAAAGAGATAAGCACTATACTTTCTCACTCGACCTTATAAAACACATATTTAAAATTATATTATTATTATGTATTGCGAAGGCGACAGCCACGTCTATTGGCGGTGCCCAGTAGTAGGACCAATCTACTGAGTAAAGCCCCTATAACGCGTATCTTGCGTATACTTAATGACGTAGCAGACAGCATAGATCTTTTTACTTGTTCTCTGAGTGAGTTCACAAAAAACACGATGTATAGAATATGTTATGGTAAATGATAAAACTGTAAATATGGCCACACTGTTGAATTAGGAAATTCCTGTAACGATAGTGATGATGAGTTAATAAATAAATAATAAATAATATTATTTTCTGTATTTTCAGGCCAACAAACCTGCAGAACACTGGCGATGGTTGCACAACGCCTATTGATTCAAGAGTGTACAACGAAAGGACTTCCCTACTGGCTTAGTAACTCGACTACTTACTGGCATGAAGTGTATGAACTAAGGTGACAATACTTACCTATTCTTCCACCTATTTAGTTTTTGCAGCCCATTACTGGAACGATAATTATAGTTATTATAACTTACTATAGGAAAAAGGGATTTGTAAGAAAAAAGATCTTACTTATTTTGGTTATTTAAAAGGTAACCTGAAAAATAAATAATACCTCCTTCGTTTTTAAGCGTAACTCTTGCTCAATGCGCGTATAGAATCGCGCTTTTTTTGTTTATTACCTTACCGTTTCAAGGTTATAAAATGCCTACAAACCGACCGTCTAGAGAATGCGTTCCTGAGAGAATGCGCACTAACATGTACTCACTACGACAATTCTGGTAACTAATAGAGATCAAATTCGCAAACCACATATTCGTTTGTATGAAACTGATGGTTGTCAAGAACGTATTCTCTTGTCGGCCGGACTGTAATTTATTTTATAGCTTTGACTTAATATGGTCTAATTATAACGATGCTAAAAGGCGTGATTACAACAGATTGTGTAATTTTAATTGGCTAGTAACGTATTCCAGTCTTTTCCAAAAATAATTACACTTAGTACATTTATATATTATACAATGTGTTAATGAAATAACCCAAAACCTGAAACTAGTTTGTTTAGAATCGGCAGCAAAATCGAATACAATAATTTTTAATATGGGTTATTTTTTTTCCAAAAAATAATTATTTGTCATGCCGTGTCTAATATTTTTTAACGACGCTGTACGCTACTGTCCAACGCAATGAAAACAAACAACGCGGGCGAGGGTGAGGAGAGGGGGTGCTAGAGCTGGCGCCAAGGCCGTGAAGCGCGCCGGCGGCGATAGAGCTACGAATCTGTAAGAAGTAGCGCGACAACAACATTTACAAATATCTTTTACTATAATTTTTGAAAATAAATAATTATATGTCATATCAATTTATTAATATAAAAATCGGTTGGGGTGTCCGAGGTTTTGGGTTATTTCATTAACACTTTGTATATATAATTTATATAATTACTCGTGAACTAGTTATGATATTTAATTTCCTACGTTCATGGCATTGTAAAGTCTTAATATAAATTGTATTTTTGATAAGTTATTTTGTTTTAATATAATTTTAATGTAAAGTCTCATTTGCACGTTTTCAATCGCAAGTAGAGTGCGTATTACTGAATTCAAATGGATAAAATAAACTAAAGAACCACTGGACTAATGACTAAACTTGCTTGTTCTGCTTGTGACCGGAGGCGTGTAAATGACTTTCAAACTTTTTAAAATATAAGTACTATAAACACCAAATATGCTTGCAAATGTGCCTAGATTTTTTGAGGCTTTATTATACCTCTACAAGAAATACCCACATACTAACATTCGATCAAGTAAGTACTAGAAACTCTTCAAAAGTATGCTCTCTCGTTAATCATGCATTTCCTCTAAAAACTACCGTGAGACTAAACTGATTTTTGTGTTACGACAGGCTTTTAGTGGAAGTGCGATAATTATTTGCCTAATTTGTATAGGCACATCGCTACTAGCGACCGCTATGACTATTCAGCGTTAGCACCTCATCACCATACATTTAGCAAGTGACCAAAAACGGCTACACCTTGCGTATTGGTACAAATATTTGCCAATAAAATTTAATTTTATGGTTATGAATATAAGGTTTATTTTGTATACCAGCTACCATTTGTATGCCCCTAAAAATATATGAAAAGGGACTGTCGCCGACTACTTCTGGCGCTCGCGATTCGTATGGTCCGCGGGTAGCGTAAAGCTAGTTTCCAAGAAGAGCGTTTCCGTCATGTTTATAACGAACGTGATGAAAATCTGTAATTTTCACCAGTATTTGAGATTAAAGTGTCAAAAAACGCTCTGTATTTTGACATTGCGGCCGCATGTGGCGGTCACCGCTCTTGTAGAAAACTGTAGCTTTAGCAACTTGATCAGACTGTATCAAAAATACCGTGTACCATAACGTAGTTACTGTTACTAACAGTTTTTCTTAGACTGTCAGTTGTTTAGTTTTATTGATGGGGTAGTAGTGAAAATGATAAGAATTTCCATGCAATACTAAAGGAAAACCTACTTATTTTTTCCTATGTCCTAGTGACATAAGTGTATTAATTAATGATTATATGTAATTGATGTTACGCCAATCATATCAAACGCGCTGTAAGACTGTATCGTGTGATTTTATATAGAGACTTGAAGTGTAAACATTTCGATTTCTATGCCAATAAATATTTTATTTAAATACTTACTTGCCCTGTTTAATTGGTACATCAAACTTACTGTAACTTTATAGCCAAAAATATTATATAAAATTAGTATTATTTTGGTCAGCGGAAAATGAAAAGGGGCAAAATCTGCAATAGGATAAATTTGCCCGTAACATGGCTTTAATAATAATTCAATTCGAACAGCCACAAAAACTCAAATAATAATTACAGGACCCTCAGAATACCGTCAGTCCCACAACACGAGATTAGCCATTCAAATCAAACGCATTCGGCGTCATCAATAGATAGGGGACAGGCAAACAGACAAAATGTAAACCAATTATAAGCGTTGATAATCTGTGCAGTTGCTTACTTCGGACACAGAGGACGCTGCGCGCGTGTTTTTGATAGAAGACAATTGTGCTGCATGTACGGGGTGGTTTTATCTGATCGGCTTATGATACGCTACGAGTGGACGAAATGTGCATTGTGTGCAGTTGTGTAGGCAATTGCAGATGTATGTAAAAGCGTTTGTGGTAAAAGGTGTTGAGTTTTGATTCTAGGATTAAAATACTGGACACAAAAACAATTTCTAGGATTGGACATAAAAAAATGGACATAGGGATGGATAAATACAATATTGAGACAAAAATAAGTAGAATTTAGCATAAAAATATATTTTAAGTTGTATATTTAGGTAAAGATGCAGATGAATGGATGCTTTATGGGGATTCATGAATGGGTATTATTCAGAATTATTTAGTAATCGTTCCACAATTAAAAATAATTTTGCAACGCACTGTATTGCGATCCCTCTGCGTTTAGATCACTATAATGCCTCCAATACAACACGTTTAATCCCATCCCATTGTCGCGGTCCCCCATCAAATGCATGGGGACTGGCGTGCTATACAAAGTTAACCGACACAAAATTAATATATACCGCCCAAATATACTTAACGGAATAATTTCCTCACACTATTTTTAGGGTGGCAACACTGGCAGTTTTGTGCACGCAATAAGGTTGCAACTCCCGCCATCTATAAAGAGGTTATTAATAATATTTGATACATCTTTATTAGCCCATTGTTGCATTATTAGATACACTCGAGCTTCCCATTCGTCATTGTAAACGATGTTAGGGAGTCAAAGAAAACGAAATGGTAATGGTTAATGCAATATTTATTAATAAATTTCACTGTAATCTCCTCAATCTATATGCACTTATATCAAGTAATAATTTATTTTACACTTAATCAAACTAAATTACTTTACATACAATGTTATCGCCTATACCACGTCCATATTGCATTTTTTTAATGAAAATATATATTATAAATGTACATTTTATTAAGTAGTTATTAAATTATAATTTGTGCTGTTTACCAGCACCATTATGAAAAAAAATATGACAGAAATATTTTTATTTTGTAAGTAAGTATACAGTTTTGTACAGTTCATAATAATTTCAGTGCTGTAAAATTTAGTATTCGTCCAAATCGTCCAATTTTTTTGTGGCAAAATAATCTTAAAAATCTATATTTTAATCACAGCAATATTGACCTTATTTTACCAATAAATAATAAATTAATTCTTTCCAGATGTGCTAATGAACTTGAGTTGACACATTACGTACAACATCTATTTAGTAACAATATTATACAAGAATCATCACAATAGTACAAACATGATTAGTTTGTATGATAATTTGTTGGTGAAGGCAGGGGTGTGAAACAAACGCTATAACGAAGCTCATTGCCACGTTTTTTCTCTATGGCATTAACATTTCGCACCCCTATTGCATACATCAAAGAAATAGAAAGGGTTGTGCACGTAAAGGGCGCATAACACTCGAATATTACAAACGTTGGCACAAACAATTTACATTTATTTCTCGCCGCCGAGGACACCCCGGCTGCCTTTATAGAAACTTTCTCTACTTGACAATAGATGGCGCTGTTTTATATTTACAATTGCACGCTATTGTTTTACTAGCTTACTATTTTATTGACCGTACGCAATGAAACATGCCTAAAATATGTCGTATTTAATGTACAAATATTATGTTTAAGCAAACGATAAATAAAATTATACAATTGTTCGGCAGTGCGCAGCACACATCATCGTGTACGGTCGTTTGCTTACGACTAAGTTTGAACATCATCAGTTGCCTCTTAATATTAGGTGTAATCCGAGAACTATTGTACATAAATTAAAATAACTTGCACCATTTAGAAATGAAATCTCACTAAAATGAAAACTTGAGTTGTGAAACGAACTGGGTAATTTAACAGTCTCTTGTAAACACTTAGGATACTGAATTGTTTTGTTCTTGCAAGTCTGCCGCCAAAACATTGGCATCATGTCCGGCCGTCATGTTGATAGCAGCGTTCATAGACAAGTGCGCGTCGGCGTAGTTGTGCGCAATTTCGCCGCTAGATGGGGACTCCGGTATGTTAGTCGGGTTCTCAGGCATCGACAGAAGTCGATGCGGGAACCCGAATAGCTGAGATCACTGAAGCCGTCCCCAGTAGTTCGATGCGAGGTCTGGCCCTTGCGATGGTATTTGCACAGGCACGCTTACGCCCGCTGATATTACACCTATGGAACAAAGAGCGAGGATGTTTAATAAACATGCAAGATTTTTATGATACAATTGAGATGTCAGAGCGTTTCAGATACGAGTTAAGGGGATTATGTATAGGTCTTATTAATACTTATAAGATCATGCGAACTCTTTCAAAATTAAGGAACACAATAAGTAGGTATTTCCGAACTATTTGAGCGAAAATAATCTTTGTATCAAAAAATTAAAAGGTTCATTTTAAATAGGTTTGGCACTTCATTAAGACTTGTTTGCCCTGCTGCATCTAGCTCAAATCAAGCCCACACCAAATCATCATCAAAGCTAGTCAGTCTATCTGACCTACACCTAAACGTAATCGAAAATTCCTATTTCACGACACAATTCGCAACCAATCAAGTTGTCCGTATCGACGGCACATGTTAACACAATCAAACGTGAAACCTATTAACGTCATGTATCAGTATCGGCCGGGCCATATGTCTAATAGGATTCCGATTGCATTCCGTTTATTACACACAATCGCGTTATCTGTGCGCGGTAGGTCTGCCTCGATTATGTGAAGTCGCGCCCGTCATAAAGCTATTCGTAGCCGTACGTTTGTGACGTTATGTCGTATGTGTATTGAGCAGTGTAGCTATAGCCTCTGTTTTGAAAGTTTGGTAACAGTTTCATGTTATGTATTGAGTTTTGTGGGATGCTAGAAGCCTTTGTCCAGGATATAGGTAGGCTTCTAAAATGTAAAACTATGAAGAAATATTGATAGTGCATACTTTTAGCATTAAGTTGTCCATATTTGAATATTGTTAAATGATACATAAAAACTTACCAATCTACATTATATTAGACTTTATAAATATTTTAGATCTAAATAACTGTGTTCGATTTCACCATCGCAAAGGTGTGCAAATCCGGAGTATATTTTAAATAGCTTCTTTTTGAGACGAGTTAAAACTATATTAAATGGTTTTGTTCACTAACTCCAGCAATAACCCTCCAACAATAGCGGTCCCGATGTACGTTATTATCGTACATAACACATACATTGTGAACGACATCACAAATATGCTGCCCGTCTAGATTTATGAAGCCCTTATTTCGATCGGCTAGCCCCCGCGCGTGTGGCCCGCCCGATAACAGTTTTCCGTTCCGCCGGCGTTAGTAAAGGGGTAACACCGTTTACATTCATTACACGTTATTATCGCTTCTAAACAGCGTCTGTGAGACTCGTTTAGTCATTGTTTTGTGACTGTGCCCTCGTGTTTAGGATGCTTACGAACTTACCAACGTTTATTGATGAGTTATAAATTTACTAGCTGCGCCCCGCGGTTTCATCCGCGTAAGTTTCGATCCCGTGGGAATATCGGGATAAAAAGTATCCTATGTGTTAATCCTGGTTATAAACTTTAAGTGTGCCAAACGTCATCCAAACCTGTAGTAGTTTTTGCGTGAAAGAGTAACAAACATCCATCCATCCTCACAAACTTTCGCATTTATAATATTAGTAGGATAATTATGTTATTTTACATTCATTATATTATTTTTTTTTTCATTTTAATAACATGATTCGTTCGAACAAAGAATATTCCATAGCACGTATTTTCATAAAAAAAATAATCTCGGACTCAGACCGAAATTAAAAATACCTACCTCATACCCGCTGAATTCGTAAAAGAACCGGAGCCAAAAAGCGAAAAGTAGAACAAATCCGCATTATTTAATACCGCACGAAGCTGGAAATGCACCCGTCGAAAGAGCGCAAAAGAGTAAATGAAACGAGAGCGTGCATTTTGAATTGTGAAAAACTCTTTTGTTCGCGGTTGGTGCTGGAAACTCGGCAGGCGAACAATGCTACGAAACGCCCCAAACAACAATAATTCATACCGCTTTCCGCCACCTACGGCTAAAAATGTCCGCCGCGTGATGTATAATATCAAATGGAAAAGTTACGGGTTTTTAAAACAATGGCATTGCCATCCCCTCAGCGGCTTAGTCTTTTTCTGAATAACAAATTTACACTCCTGCTGTTTAGACACGTTTTGTATAAGGTATCCATGTAGTTTAATTTAGAAATCTGTATTCGATGTCTTTTATATTCTCCTATTCCAGCTATCTATTAACAAAATCAATTTAAAAGCTATTTGTAAGGAACAGACAACGGTAAATCCAATCGGAGCATGAATACCTATTTTTCCTTTTCTCTTTTTTTTTTGTTTCCCCCGTCATGTCGCGGTCTTGTGGGCCAGACGCCCCTTGCTCTTGACTCGGCATTTTTTTTTTTCATTTTATTACGAAGCTGGTAAATATTTTCCAAAGCTTCTTGTGCCGATTGCGTGGATTTTGTAGCGTTTTTGTTAGTGAGATGAATTACAAGTTATCGTGCCTTTTTCATTGTTATAACTATGAATGGTGTGAAGACGTCGTGGTCTATCTTATGGACGAAATGAAAAGATAAAAAAATTATATAAAATCAAACTCACCAGTGCCAGCGGTTCCCTGCGGCTGTGAATACGCTGGATGCTGCTGATGTGCCGCGGGCGCTCTGGAGTAGCCTCCGCTACCCAACACGTCGCCAAACATGTAAGGGTACCCGCCATCCCGCTGCTGCAGGCACGACGAAGTCAATCCGCCCGACATTGCGCTGTCGGAACCAAGCGCACTGTCAATGTCGTACACAGTGAAAAATATTGAAGGCAAATAAAATATAAAAGAAAAAATATATATATAAAGAAGCGGTTTTGTAGGTGTCTTGACGTTTGTGTCTGAATGTGTAGTTGATTTGTAATATTTATGTTGTTTGACGTTTATGGCTGAATACTAGGTCACATTTGCGTTTAAGAAAAAGATAACAAATGTATGATGCTTAGTGTTTCAACTGATGATAGGTACCGTTAGTTAACTTGTAGACGCACAAGAAAAAGCCCAATCAAATATTATATTATTATACAACCAACGACGAACATTAAGTAGAATAAAAGAAAAGTTAGTATAGAAAGCAAAAACATTCCCGGTGGAATGAACTACTAGTAATTCTCATTCCAATAGGTTAATTTGCTCTGGGACGAAAGCTTAAACTCGCAGAGTTCACTATTAAAAATCAATCGGTGTGGAAAGTCGGCCGACCGTCGTCGTTCGTAGCGTCTCAGTGCATTGGCGGGAAACGCAAGGAGGCGCGACCTTTGCCGCTCGATTTCGCGCGCAATTTAATTAGTGTCGCTGCTCGATGATAGATGGCAATACCGTACGTTTAAAGGTTTTACTCATGTGAAGAGATTTTTATTTGTATTTTTTTTTATTGGTGATATCTTTTAGTTTTTAAGTAGACGCCTACATAATAACACAATGAAAGGACTTCGCGTGGTCAATAAATCTTTCAGCAATAAAATTAAAATGCAATTATCTTAATTTTTTACAATCCTACACATTTCATACGGCTAAAAAATGCAACACCACATTGAAAAATTACTTGACACCTTACACAGATTACCATTTTACCCGATTTCGACGATGCCAAAAAGATAGTCTTAATTTTTTTTTCACTCGTGTCGTAAGTATGTAATTGTCAGCTACTAACCTATAAGATTCCCCCATCGTAGCGATGGGTTGCGGTATGGGGCTGTACATAGAGTTGAAGCCCCCGTTGAGTGGTATCCTTGGCGTGGGGGGCGCGGGGGGTGAAGCAGCTGGTGCATCCCGTCTTTGACTCCGGAGTTTTTCTTCGCGACGCCACTTCGCTCGCCGGTTGGAAAACCAGACCTGTTTGAGAGAAAAATGAGTATAAGAATTTTGAAATTTTTCCGCCTAATTTTATTGGAATGGAAGCCGAATGAAACATGAAATCCTATAAGGAAAAATTACCAACATGATCTTATAGGAATCGCTCTACAATAAGTAGGTACCTATTTATAATCAAGTTAGAAAGGGCTATATTATCAACAAACTTTCTTATTAGAGCTTTAATTATATAGAAATATAATTTTCTCTAGTCTAAAAATAGTTTTCTCAGTACCTGTGTTAGTTTTACAAAACTTCTTCATAAACGCAGTCCATCCAACCCTACTAACTGAATTTAAGAGACCGCGAATTACGATAACATCACTCAACATCTCATCCTAAAACAAGACTTCAAAACAAAATTCCAAGTTGTAACTGAAGTCTAAACATCTATACAATTAAAACAAACGGAGCGTGGACGCTATATTGTGACATTGAACTGCGTGAAACGGAACGCGGCTCCGGAAGCAGCCCTCACGTGCGCGCCACTTCCGCCGGCAGCCATGGCGACGACAATATGGCGCCCGAAGCGTTCCCGCGCTTTGTAAAGGAGGACTTGCCACTATTGTGCATAGTGTAACACCTATGTAATTCTCAAGTACATAGGTATGCTAGTTTGTTGCTAGATCTATAGGCGGTAAGGGCTGACACACTTTCGTAGGATAGCCTTTTTTCTGTAGATATATTTGTCTGGGTGAATGTATAAGAGAGAATAGTGAGTGTCTAGATTTTAGACATGTATTTATTTGTTATAATATAAAACAACATTTGATTAATTTATCAATTAATAACACATATGGTAAATAAATCAGCAAACACCAAACCAACTATGTACTTTCTTTAGATAAATGTTAGTAGGTAGGTAAGTAAGCGCGTTATTTCACAAAAAAATGTTCAAAGAGGTTGTGGAGGCAATATGTCATAATATTATTGCTCCGGTCTGCTACAGAATCGCCAGAATGTTGCCGACAATATTTTATTGGGGCCCTCGCGAACCAAGCCGAGGGTCGGGAAAGGCCGGGTGTACACTTGCGAATTGTACGCTAAAGTCACTTACTTGATAGTAGATTGTAGTTAAGAGCGTTTCAGTTGTAACAGATTGTTGTCTAATTTTAATAGATGTTTTAAAAATAGACGACTTTCTTCATTCTAGTCAATAGAAACATTTGAAAGAACAGTGGTAGGTTTACGATTTCATAGTTTGCGTAGCCCTAAGTAGTTTTTTCTTCGTTATAATCGTATATTTTAGTTACAGTAAACATAAAAATTAAATTATCAATCCAGTTTACTGTGCTAAAATGTTTTATCAAATTACCGATAGAGCTATAAGTTCATGTTCATGCATAATTTCAGTTTTACCCAGCATATAATGAAGGTAATCGACACACAAATTAAATAATGATGGCGAATAATGAATGCTACGTAGAATTCATTTATACGTAGCCACATTAACGTTAGTTAATTAATTATCAAAAGTACAAATTAACTGTTTGAATAAGTGGAAAAACCGACTTCTTTTCGGTAGGCAATTAAAATAAACTTTTACTTGTTTGACTGGTTGATAAGAAAACAGAAAAGGCAAGATTACTAAACTTAGTCAGACAGAAAAATATTTAGTTTTTTTTTTTAACCCCAACAAACCGCCCTCGGATTTCTGTCCCTAGCCTTATGTCACGCTAAAATATAGTGACGTGCCTCATTTTTTCCCGCCATCTATAGATATTCCGCCCCGACAGCGATGACAGGCCTTTTTCCCGCCTCTCAGCTATTTCCCGTGGCCTTTTACAAATTGTTCTCCTACCCTCATAGTTGGGATGAAAATAAAGTTACCGAGGGTTCCTTACCAAATGGGATTTCCCATAATTTGGTTACACAACCAACGAGTTGCGGACCGTAATTGTTTTTGCTCGTGAATTGCGCTCTTATTAATACAGTATGATGTATTTTAATTTATTAGTTTTCGTGTTGTTACTGTTTTAATTGCAGGTTGTTTTAGTATTTTTGGTGAAGTTAGCTAATTAGTGTTGTGTTAGGCTTTTGTTGTGAAAGCCTCGGCTTTAATATAGGATTTGTCATTGAAATGTCGTGATTATGTGTTGTATTCATTTGTCACTGAAACTGTTATTCCGTACTGATACAATTTGATTTTGAAATGTTAATTAATTAGTTTAAAAAGTTTTGTGTTATCATAATGCGAACGGGCATTTATTTTACATAAATTGTTTGGTCACCTAGTTTAGGAGTCGGCAACTGTTTTTTATAAAAGTTTTTACATCCGATCGTTTAAAAAAAAAAAAAAAAAAACTATAGGTATTCAACCCACTATACGGGCATTACTCAAATGGCACAAAAACGCAAAAACAAGATAAATCAGAACATATTTCTAATACCACGAAATCTCTACACTAACCCAAGACCTCTAACCGTTATTCCTAATTCTACCTTATTGTGACCAGAATAGAATAGAATTTGGCTTGTTTTAATAGTAAAAATGTTTGTGTGCGGCAATGGGTGCCAATTTTTCAAAACACCGTCCCTCCCCCGCGGCCGGAAACGCACCCCCGCTTCCTGTAGGCCCCAGGATCGATACCTCACCCCGCCAGCTATTGTAACTGTGGCCACGTGGAAAATATTCAGGATAATTTTCATGATATTTTATTGTAGAATGTTAAATTCAGTAAGATACAAATTGCGACTTCGATAGTTGTATCTGAGAGTGCTGAATTCTTTTGCTGTAAGCTGGCTGCTTGTTCAGTTGAATGTGAATTAAAAATAATATAAGGTACTTACTCATTTTTTAAGTGAATTAATTAGGGCCTACCTTTCTTAGATAGGAGAAAAGGAACAAATATTTTATTAAAAAAAAAAAACTGATATTATTTTTAATTCACATTTAAGTAACTGAACAACTTGTTGGTGATTGTGAGTTCACAATCATCAACAATTTCTTACAGAAAGCACACAAAACTTAAAAATAATCTCCAGGTTCATCCTTCTAATTCAGTGCCATCATGGTTGCACTGTAAACCTCCATCGTTTGACACAGCCTTGAACCCCGCAACACGTGGGGTCCCGCCGAATTCCAATTTGTGTTCACGCTACTCCTTGAAAGCCTAGCTCTTTGACTATGCAAGGGAAATGGGACTTTGTGCCGCATAGTTAGAGTTCAATGAAGCTTTGACTGAGCATCCAGTGATAGCGTACAGGGCTGTGTTTTGCGTTTGATATTGCCCCCACTCCTGGTATTTATTTTCATGTTTGGGGAATATTATGAAAAATTTCCAGGGTAGGAATTTTGTAACTTTTTTCTTAATAAGTTGAGGTAGAGCTTTTATGAAACTGTTTAGTACCTACCTCTGGATACGAGCATTTAAATTAAAAACATATATATATATGTTTTCTTCCTTTTTTACGTTGTTAAAATAATTTGTCTCTAGTTGTTAGAAGTTACCTTTTTATATACAGGGTCAAATTAAATTAGCTAGCGAAACTCATCAGACGTTATGGGTATCGATATTTAAACACGATAAAATAAAAAAGATTCCATGTTTTTTTTCTTAGGGGTTAGGGTTGGTAGTGTTGTAACTTGAAGTATGAGTTGAGAAAATGTGTTTTATCGTTATTATTAGATATCGATACCAATCACGTACCTATGTGAAGTTTACAGAAAAAAGTGATTTTTAAAACTTATAGGTATTTCAAGTAAATACACTAATAGCGGTCGATGACCCCACAAAAAAAATCATTCATTTTTTTTTTATTTATCATGTTAAGAACTCGATACTCATCACGTATGCAAAGTTTCTTTAGCTAATTTAATTTGATCCTGTATAAAAACAAAACATTTATTTTTCACAAATAATTTGCTCTTTAACTTCATCAGACAGCGTATATCATCGATGCATTAACTAGTACGAACTTAATCATCTTCTCGCCTATAAAAGCAAAGTCATCACTCAGTCAAAAACCGCATTTACCCCCAAAAAGGCTCAAACAAAACGTCCACACCATCACTAAGGTACATCCTTGCCAAGTACTTGTTGACCGTGCTATGTGATAGCACCCCACGAATGTTAACTAAGGCCGAGACGAGAGGTTAATGTAACAGCTTAGCCCCGGCTCCCGCTGAAAACAATGTCGACCACCGACGCCATCTTGTTTTTTTTTTTTTACTTTCGCTTATAGAACAAGAAAACTCCGGCGTTGGAACTTTCGTACTTTTCATGTTTCACTCAAGTTTTAGTTTTTTGTGTCTACTGCTACCCGAATTAATATTCTTTTCTTTTATTTTGACGCTTCCTGTGTTATTTTTGTATATTTATTTTTGGGAAAGAATGGATATATTTTGGTAATACTATTTGATTGTGAACTTATATTCAGACTAGACGTTTCGCATTGGTTTCTTATTTTAATTCTAAAGCTGCGTTCTCACTTGTTAGCATATCAAGTTTTTGGGCTGAAACCATGTGCCAATGTCTGTGGCCAACATGATTATGTGCCCTAGTGTTATCAATAGGTATATGCCCTTGTGTTACATGTTCTAGTACTTAGCTAGTGCTGACAAGTTTTTACACTTTGTGAAAAATATATTTAGCTAAACTACCTAAGCAGTTATTGTTAGGTACTCATTTTCATTCTATACAGTACACAACTATAACGACTAATTTCATTAGGTAGTTATAATTCAAACAAATGAACGAACACCTAAATACATTTCAATGTCGTACGACCTAAAAGTTGCACTTTGTTTTAATTCGATTTATGGCAGTATTATCAGTAAAGAGGTTGAAAACTTAAAAGGTTTGCAGTCAAAATCACATTAGACCATTATAAAACTTGCGCCAACTTTGCAACACTTCGATAAACGACTTTTTAAACTGTTGGCAACACTAAGTGCGTCGGGTTAAGTGGAATAGAACATTATTTAACGTAGATTGTTCCATGGGGTGCCATTTTTAATAAATACAATAATTTTAGAAAAAAAGTCGTTATGGATAAATAAATGATAAATGATTTCTGTAAGTACTTTTACACGTCAATCATATTTTTTAAAAACGAGATGAGGCCGGCGTTTCCTATCTGACTACTCTGAGAAGAAAGGCCGAAACAAACTCAGAGGTCACAGTCTCTTTTAAAGTCCAGACATAATCTTGGTCAGATCATGTGGAGACCATGTAGATTGGTGTCTGAAATGGTCTTTTGAGGAAAGAACCACACAGATTGAGTGAACCCGTCCAGTCAGTGCACGCATTTGTCAGTAATCATGCAGCTCAACTCAAACTTAGGGAGCTCAATGATTCGACGAAGAATACCAAAGAAAGGATATTTGGGTAGGTCGCTTAAATTACTCAAACTGCCAGACCATGACTAAAAATATCTGAGAAAAAAAACAAAGGCAAAATAAAATTAACCCACATGGTCTTCACATTCACAGTCATTAAAAATAATATAATACTTTACAAAGTAAATATTCATGTCATTGTATATGTAAAATTTATCAATGTCAATGTGTATATAAAAATCCAGAAATAGTCTTGGTCAGATCATTTTGAGGACCATGTAGATTGGTGTCTGAAATGGTCTTTTGAGGAAAGAACCACATAGATTGAGCGGACCTGTCCAGTCAGTGCTCCCATATGTCAAAAAAATGTGCAGCTCAACTCAGAACTTGAGGAGCTCAACGATTCGACAAACAATACCAAAGAATGGACATTTAGGTAGGCCGCGTAAATTACTCAAACTGCCAGATCATGAATAAAACTAACTAAGAAGGAAAAACAGAAAAAAAAAGATAGAAAAGACCCACATAGTCCTCACTTTCACAACAATTAAAATAATATTATACTTTACAAAGTAAATATTCATGTCTATAAAGAGAGAAAATAAAATAAATAATAAGCAAAAAAAAAAACCAAACAAAATTCACTGTGTAAATTTATTGGAGCAGCTCAATCCCAAGCATGTTTATCCTCAATATAGTCTTTAACAGTATAAAAGGCTTTCTGGCATAGTTTCCGCTTTATAGAAGATTTGAATTTATTAAGGCTTAGATCTTGAATGTGGCTAGGAAGTTTATTATAAAAACGTATACATTGGCATCTAAACGAGCCGCTTATTTTCTTAAGCCTGGTTGTAGGAACAACGAATTTGTGTTTGTTCCTAGTATTTATATTATGGATATCAAGATGTGAAGTTTGAATATAAAACTTTCGATCTATTCTGTAATAACTCACCATGAAACTTAGGGGACGTGAGCAGTGAATAGTGTCAATTCCTAGCATTAGTTGGAACGGCAGCTTGCGTCAAGCTCATTTCGCGTCAATCTCATTTATTTATATAGATCAGTACTTTTTTTGTTTTGCAATGTTATTCAATATCATACTTTTTTACATATTCGTTACTGTTTTTATCTGACACAAATTTATTTTTTTCATTTATATAAGTATGCATACACACGTCACATTGCAGTATAAAACTTGATTTACATCCGTTACCTTACACATCACGTCCAGTTGAAAATCAGCGTCAAGCACTAGTCTGGCATTTTTGCTGATCTGGGCCTTTTTGGCGCAGCCGTGAGGCACAATTTCCTGCTAATTTCTTACATACATCTTTACATTTTTTATCTGATATATGTCTTTTAGTATGTGCTAAATAAATGTATTTTCTTTCTTTCTATTTCACCTAAGTTTTTACGGTGACATTTTTTACAGAATTAACCGACAGAATTCAAAATTTTCTCCCTCTGCAATAAATAAATGAATACCCACATTGTTGAACTAGCAGACCAACAAACAATAATTAATTCATTACGTCTGTGTCTGTGAAAAATATTGAATAATTTACGATTCAACCTCAATCATACACAAAAAAATATTTACCTTTCCGGAAAATGGAATATATTACCAAAAAATCACACATACCAAACTAACGTAGGTAATATTACTTTTATTAATTACTCTACATTAATGATAAGCAAACAGTTAAACAGCCCGGGTAAGACAAACACGGTCCGTTGAAAAATTCAAACAATAAAAACAATGTGGGTTATATTACCGACGTAGTTTTCCCAAAATATTTACTTTTGCCATGTAATAAGTACATGCTCTGGCTATAATATTAACCCACCCTTGTTTTTTTAACATGTTTACTGAAGACGCATCTACATACTGGGTAGCTACGCAAACAGACAGTGTAAACAGGCCCTTATGAGCGCATCCCCAATAAAACCCTTGTCCGATTTTAGTGAGATTTTATTTAAATCTGTTTCAACGATTTAGTTGGTAAAATGTTTCTGTTAAGTTTTGTGGTCCATACAAGCTCTGTAGAATATCGGGAATACGACTATCGAAACTCCGAAACGTTTGATAAAATGGTACCAATTATTTTTTTTTTCAAGCAGTGTTCAGTTTTTCCATTTAGGTATGTGATTTTCTAGATGAATTTCTGACTTTGATAAAATTGTTCTTTTCTTGTTTTTTGTCTTCGATATTCATCACAGCTTAAGATATAATCGCAATTTTTCCTATACCACCTATAAATTTTCCGACTATAATGAAATAGTCGCTTTGTGACCGTACTTAGACGCAATGTTAGTCAATAGTTCAAAGTTACTGGTTAACGATGACGTATCGATACAGCCACCTTACCGCGGTGTAAACTGGATTTTATTTTACCTGGATACGTGCCTCAGGCAATCCAATCTTTTCTGCCAGTCTTTCCCGCGCAAACACGTCCGGGTAGTGCGTCCGCTCGAATTCTGTTGGAGAATAAAATGTTGTTATTATCATTGTAGAAGGGATTATCTTTGAGAGCTTATTAGTTATCTTAGATGTCGAAGCTGTAGGACTTTTTGATTTCTCATCATATAGAGGGATAACAACCTATAAAAGACAACACCTAACAAGAACTACCATAAACCTATGTTTTCAGACGACGCAAAAATATTGACACTAATACTTATCATATGAAAGGAATAGATTTTTATACAAAGCATGAAAAAAGAACCATTCTAAAGGAAAGAATCGTAACCAACCCCTATATTGACAGGCCTGTTGGTCTAGTGGTTAGTGACCCTGACTGCTATGCCGGAGGTCGTGGGTTCGATTCCCACCCAGGACAAATGTTTGTGTAATGAGCATGATCATTTGTTCTGTGTCTGGGTGTAATTTATCTATAATATTTATATATTTAGAAATATATAAGTATGTTTATCAGTTGTCTAGTACCCATAACACAAGCTCTGCTTAGCTTGGGACTAGATGGCGTTGTGTGATAGTTGTGGAATATTATTATTATTATTATTATTATATCTGACTTCAAACAAACTCAAACATCACGAGCCAAATTATCACAATTCAAAAATCAGAAATACAGGTCGCAACCCAACAAAGACCTCTCAATCACTAAGGCAATAAACCAATACGTTATGAGAGAGCAAACAAACAAACACAGAATAAGTAAGATTAACAGCGCGACATCAATAATTGGGCCCACTGCCACCGTCCGAGAGCAGGGCAAACATCAGGGGACTATATTTATTTACTTACTAATAACCGTGTTATTGCAAACAATAAATAAGATGAAAAGGACATTGGGAAATAGGTTTATGAAGGCTCCAGGGACTTATTGACTGATGCAGGAATGGTAGGATTTAGGGATGTGACTCTGAGTGATTTTTTTTGTTGTTTGAGATGAAGTGGAATCATTAGAATGAAGTAAAAAAATAACAATATTTTGGGAAAGATGCAAATTAAAGTGAAACTAGAGCAGTTAGAAAGAGCTTCTAATGTTGATTATGATGAAGCCGAATGAGGTGATCATTGAAAACATTACCCTGTACTTTAAACAAATTTTGGTAATTTGTTGTCCAGTAAGTTATTTTTTTAAACTTAGGAACTTAACATTAGAGCAAGCACGGATAATACAACACAAAATACCTAGATGCTTATGAAAAAAGACTTTCTAAAATACTCTTACCTTTCTCAAGGCTATCTATCTGGTCATTGGTGAAGGAGGTCCGATTCCTTTGCAGTTTCCTCTTGAGCCGTAGCCTCATCTGCGAGTCCTCGTCTCCTGATGATGCGTGTTCACTATTGCCGTCTGATCCAGCCTCCGATTGTAGGGCATCTGCTGGAGAAGAGAGGTTTGGTTAATACGATTCAAAATTATGAAGAGAGACAAATTTTTAGAAGGAGTAATACAACTTCATTTATGAATGGTGATATCTTAGAAATCAACAAAAGTTTGGAAATGTCCACATCAAACTATTATTCGAGATTGAATGTCTTCGTTTTTAATGTGGAAAGAAGTCGGATTGAGCAACTTATTGTACTTCCATATCATCAAAGACTCAAGGAAAGCAACTAAACTTTGAAAAAGAAGATACATTAGTTGAATATACCTACCTATATATATGGATATATTCCATACTACGTCAGTAAGCAGAATATGCTTAAATCTCAGTTTATTATATTATAAATGGATTCTCAAGTCTTCAAAGCAGGAGTCATCAACAAAATGTTTAGCATACAAAGAGAAACTCTTCATCATAAACTATCAACAAAGTACTCGAACAAAACGTCGCACTCGACGACTATCAAGCAAATGCGTCAGCAGAATTGCACAAAATTACCCCTCAGAAAAATTACATGTAAACTAGTCATCTTGACCCCTTGCTACGAAACTAAATGTTTGATCGCAGAGACCAAGTTACCCCGGATGTTTACTACCCTCAAAGTTAGGGTGATAGCGAAATTAAACGTTACTCGTAATGTTGTCGACATGCCTCCAGCTAATTGATTAATTTGCTTTATGGTCGGAGCACTTGAGTCCGGGGTTCGATTCCCGGGTCGGTAATGTGCGCACGGGTTACTGAGTCCGCTCAATGGACGTACTGTTAGGCAATCTGTCACATTTTTCTGATGATACACTGATGTTATGTGGGCGTACAGCCAATATAAGTAATGGAAGTTAACATTGCGTAACTTTGAGTGAAAATATACATGTATGAATTATTATATCTAAGTAATGTAAAATAATAATAATATATTTACTCAAAAATTATTAGCCATAAAAATATAAGTACAGTTTTGCTTACATAAATTTAAATTATATTCCCACTATATAATAATAATTATATTGTATTATATTATTATTTTTTTATTAATGTCACAGACACCTTAATGAATCAAAAACACTTTTTTTATTAATAGAAGAAACTGAGTTAGTTTTGTAGACTACCAAAAAAGTAATCAAACTAATTGAGAAAGTCACGTAAATTAAATAAAAACACGAGGCAGCCTAGAATTTTTGAAATACGCCACAATAGCCTTTGAGGTTCGTATCCTAGTACAATACTCAAGCATGAATTAATCTCGAATTAGATCTAGGTTTGAGTAGAGTATGAGAATCTCGAATTAGAACTAAGATTCCAGCTACGAATAAGTAATAAGCATTCCAGTCACTTCGTCAGCCAGTCGAGATTCATACTTTCACTTCGTTCTAGCGATCCAACTAAATCTCGAAGGAATAGGTTCTATACAAACGTGCACCATCGTCGAAAGTATCATCGCTTACCACTATTTAAGATTATGGCCAAACGTGAGCCTACCATAATAAAAACATTCAATATTGAACATAAGATTTAAACTAAACCAAACCAAACTCGATCAAGCACAAAGGTAACACAAAAAAGACAAAAATGTAACACACTCGCTGTAAACGTGGCACTCGAAACATGATTGATGCGCGACATTCGCTCAGCGAAACGTGGCGGGCTTTCCGATCGGTTGACAATTTTGATTGATCGCGCGTCGCCGGCGACAGTGTGTGCGCGCCCTTAGGACAACGACACCTCTAATGAGGTTGTGTTTACAAGCGAACGATTTGTTTTATTTTGACGCCATCTTAGGTCGTTATAAGTTTTATTTGGTGGGTTAACTTGTTCTGCCTAAAAGATAATGGGTTACAAGGGCTTTCACTAAAATTCAAACGTACCTAATTACGGTATACCTACCAGTTTTAAAATTGAGAAAAAGCTACTTAATCTTGACGTATAATTATTTCACAGGCAAAAATCTATTTGCAAAAGAAATAATACTAAGATAGGCAAACTTTTCTTCAATTAACGTTTATTTATCAATGGACTGAAACCATTCCTTTGTTACACAAATATTATTGCCATCCTAACAATCAACATTTTCATTATTTATTACCGTTTCCCAAAGAACATAAAGGAAATTCATTAAAAAAATCAATTCTGTCGACGGCCGTACTTACCACAATTCCACCAATAACGACCTACAAATGATCGAAGAAAAAACTTCCTCTGTCTAAGGCCTCGAAGGGCGGGATGAAACACGAAAAATACATAAGAGAAAATAATAGTAGTAAGAAAATAAGAAAAGGAACGAAATAAAAGTGGGGGCGGTGGAAAAAAATTGGAGAAAATAAGCACAAAGGGAGTGAAGAAAGTCGGCAGTCGGGGAGATAAAGCGGAATTGGAGTTATCGGGGCGAAACACGACGGTCGTAGGTGGGGGCCGATTGCCGGCGCGCGATTATGTGAGATCGATACTGTCACTCAACCAAGCAGGGCCGAGTGACGAGCGGGAAAAGCTCATTTGATTATTAGCCATTTTAATAAAAAAAATAAACGAATAAATACAAAGCCGGTCGAACTGGCGATACTTGGGACCTATGTCTAGCAGTGGACGACTTTCGTCTGAAATTATTTTGATGATGATAAAAATTAAATGAATACCCACTCCATGTTAACCGCACTGCTCATTCCTCACACTAGATCTTCTTACAGAAAAGGATTACCCATTAATTTTAAAAGACCTCAGCAAAAAACCCAAATCCATGTTATCCATATAACTGAATAAACAATACCACAAACTTATATAGGGAAGTGCATCAGTCATTCACAATTACAGGGCCTTAAACAATTTTAATTCATTCTAATTTAAGTTTAAAATGTTACCAAGTGTAAAAATCGCGCCCGCTCCTGTCTTACGACATGTCCTCAAGAACAAGCTCTCTGCGGCTGGACAAGGCGCGATCCGCCTAATTCGCCACGCTTCCGCAAATAAATGTTCTGCTGGATACATTTCTTTATACTTCGCCACGTGGAAATATACATAATGACTTGTTTCAAGGTTCTTAGCCGAGGTAAGAACCAATTTGAACAAGTTTGAAAGCGAATTTTCAAATTTTTCACGATTTTACACAGTTACGACACTTGAATTCGGGGAAATGATAAGCAATTCGGAGTGGTGGCCGAGTGGTAGGTAACGGCCGTGACTTACGAGTTTGTAGGTCGTACGTTCGAACCCAAACTGGCGCTTTACTTTGTATAAATTATTTCATCACCACTGCTCTCAAAACGGTGAAGGAAAACATCGTGAGAAAACCGAAATGTCCTAGAACCAAAAAATTCGAAGGCATGTGACATCTGCCAACCCGCACTGGGACCGCGTGGTGGATTACCTACGGCTCTCACCGAAAGGAGGCCTGTGTCCCAGCAGTCGGACTCTGAACATTATAGGCAGATTATGCCAAGCAATTTCTATTTCTTCGTTAGCATAGGTACTTCAGACAAAATTGACATAAAAACACACCCTAAATGAGATAATACATTAATCCAAATGTATCCCAAATACTTTAACATCACGCCCAAATGGAGACAAGATTATAACCAATTAAGTTTGGCCCCATATAGGGGCAAATGTAGGTACCGCTCATTTAATACGTTTGAGGACCGTCTGGGGACAGCAGGGGTCAAGATAGATTTGCTTGTTTCGTAATCAACCGGTCACTAAATGTCCTCGACATGGCCATCTGAATTACTTAGCGTGGGGCTGATAAGGTCCAGTTTTTATTATTGTTGCTTCAAGCGGGGCCAATTCGGATAATTTTCTTTAGGGATGTGGGGGCTTGTAATGAATACCAAAAGTTTAGTATTCTGTAGTTCTGTTAGTGTAAATACTGTATTTTTGGCTACCTATTTTAAGAGTGCGATCATAAACTTGAGGGTCTTGATTAGTACCTAACTCTAGTTATTCTTTTCACGTCTAATTTGTAAAGCGATTGTTTTGGAACTTCGGTCAAGTAAAACTCCAAAATGATACAATTCGAACTAGAAAAATAAATAATATACACCAGCTGTTGCCCGCGGCTTCGCCCGCGTAATGTTGGGAAATATCTCATGACAACGTACTAACTTTATTACCCTATGCATGCTGTAAACTATATGTGATGTAAGCATACAAAACCGTTCAGCCGTTTCGTTCCGCCAATCCAGAACATAATATATCCAGACAAACATTTTTCGTTAATATTACAATATATTATTACTAAACATTACCTTAATTTATGCTAAGATCATAACACAGTTTTATTATTAACAATTTTCACCACAACCCAGTGTTCCAAATCGACGCAACCCAGTCCAAAATCCCCTTTTAATATCACAAAACGATCAATTTCAATCACCGTTTATTACTGAATGAGCGATTCACGATACTAAACGCATAATTGCGCTGTAATACAATCTCAAACACGTGTTTCGACTAACGAGAACACTTTACATGTTAAAGTCAATTACAAAACTCCACTTGACGGGAAACCACTTTGGGAACTGAATAAAAAAAAGCCATTGTTTCACACTAACTGCTTCAAGAGTACTCAACTTTGAACGGTAGTTCGATATTGATAGTTTTTGTTTTATAGAGTTGGTGGTGACACCTGGGACTTTTTTCTTTTAAAGGGTAATTTATTATGGACTACAGACGCTTAACGTCTGGAGTGAAGTTATGAGATACACGCTCTATAGTGATGCGCGTCTTGCGACAGCGATTGCGGAGAAGACAAATAAAGAAGTCGTTTAGTTAGAGCATGCCACTCGAGTCATCGAGACACGGCTTGCGGAGCGACGGACGGAAACAGGGAGTCTTCTCTAAGTCCGTCAACGAAGATACGGGCCTCTCCAAAAGTACTTCGATTTTTCGGAGTGAACCCTAATCCCGATGATATTCTGTTTCGGACGGGTAAAAATACATTAGAAGTAAGGACAACTGTCAAATCGTGTTTTCATTAATTCTTAGTTTGCGCCCCTAATTTGTCTTATTTCCGTAGGTGATACGTAGTAGGAATCGCCCGTACCACCGGCGGAAACTACAGATAGTGCAATCCACGAAGACGCGCCCCACTCTTTTTCCTAATGCTTAGAGCACAAGTGAGCAACATTCCACTAGTGTTTTAGTTTTGTCGATACACGCTAATTATTATTATTGGCTAATTAGTGTGTGTCGGAAAAACTAAAACTAGCGAAATTGACTAGCGATAACCGCTAACGATTAGGAAGAAGAGTGGGGCGCGTCTTCGTGGATTGCACTATCTATAGGGAGTACTCGAGGAGACGCGCGAACGTGTCGCTTGACGAAAATCGCGTCGCAATTTGCATCGCCCGAGCCGGAGCCCCCAGCCTTACACAGAAAGCTTTCAGCTATTACTGTATGCAAAGGCTATTTTGCTTAACAATTTAGAATACGATCGAAACAAATTGAATGGAGTAAAACTGCGTGTATAACAAGTATAAACACGAATGATTTACCAGCAGCCGTAGCGCGTCACTAGTTTGCCACCAGCAAATATTTGTTCCCGGTTCATACCTAACTGGATCTGTTGTGTACGTTTAGAAAATGGTTCAAATTTTATCGTCGCTGATATTTCATGGGCGGTTTTGGTTTCGGTGAAGTCTGTTTTATTGGAGAAATAAAAATAAGGCTCGGTCGTTAACTGATAGTGTGAAATAGCAACGTTTGTTATGAAGTTTAGGAAATTCTTGTTTTCTGTTTTGTATTTGAATATCAGAAAATACAGATCACCAGTCAGGTGGCCATTCTCCTTTGATTCAAATTAATTACCTATTCTAGAAACACGAAGTTGATCAGGTATCTGTTTTTTTTCAGAACTATAGATTTATTGTTTTTGGATTATTATTTATTCCTGCCAATTCTTTCTGACACTATTTTATGTAAGAGTCAAAAATAAGCTACGCATTCTAATTTTTCTTCACCAATCATTATCGCCAGTGTCATAATCACTAGCATAACCTTAATACGAATAACCCAATTCAATTATCGTTCCAAGATTGTCAAGTATATTAGCGATCGATTAGCGCCAACCATTGTGGCCAGCATGTTTGTCTCCGCACCACTGTGCTAATTCTATTGTGTGCACGTATATCAGAGAGCGACACACAAAACAATTTGTCCAATTATTTGTGCCATGTTTCACTGGGCAAATATTGGACAATTTTGTGTGGTTCGTTGGATTAGGCACACATAGACTGTTGTTTGGCTTGGTTACTAGTTTTTAGGACTTGATTGATGGTGTGTAGTTTTATTACTAACTTATGGAGCCGAAACGTGAATGATCACAGGTCAGCTGGTCCATAAATTCAAGGTCGCTCAGCGAGCTATTGAACGAGCCATGCTTGGAGTCTCTCTAAGGAATAGACTCCGGAATGTGGTGAACCGACAAAGAATCAAAGTTCTCAACACAGCTCACAGAATAAGCAAACTCAAGCGGCAGTGGTCCGGCCATATTAGCCATAGAACCGATGACCGTTGGGGTAGACGTGTTCTTGAGTGGAGACCGCGAATCTGCAAACGTAAGATAGGTCGTCCTCACGCTATGGAACGACTTCGCACGGGTGGACAATTATTTTTTTAACATTTTATTTTTTTCTTGCAATTAAACCTATATTAATCAGTGATAATGTAGCATTCAAATGGTGAAAGAATTTTTAAAATCGGTCCAGTACTTTTTGAGCCAATTCGTTACAAACATTAAGATATAAGATAAATATTAAGGTCCGGCTTCATATAAAATTCTATGATTGACTTTAACAAAAACGTTTGAAAAACAGGACGAAGTGAAGAGAGAAAACAGACTAGTAAAGCTGATCTGACCAGCATGCGGGACAAAAGTTAGGAAGAGAGAGAGTGTATATGGGACAAAAATGAGAAAATACACTTCGCCTGATGGCTAAAATGAATGGTAGACAGGTGTGGATTTAACAATTCTGAAGTTGATTAGATACTTGAAAGAAGCTGAAGTATAAACCGTTTCAGAGACGTACCGTGTCAAAAGCAAAACTAACCTTTACTGAACCAACAGCAGTACCGATACAAAATAGTATCTACCACACTATTTGACTCCCAAATCAACGGGAAAAAGCGTACAGCCGAGGCAGTAGCTACAAAATTGGAAAAAAAAACGCGTAACACATCAAAACACGTTGCATACCCACACGTAGATGTGTAGTCTGTTACAACGAGCGTCAATCACACTCGCGAAAGCTTTTTGTGCGAAAATACATCGGCCGTTTTTATATTTTTTTCCATTTTGTATACTTCCGAAACATTGGGTGGAACTACCGAACCGTGAGCAAAACAGTGCGTCGAATATTAAAAATGTGTTGTGGCCCGATATCGAACAGTGGGCATGTGATCCAATTCATAAGGGTTGAAAATGTGAAACTTGACTCGTCTAAAAGTAGTTGTTACGTCAGAGTGATGCGAAAGTATGAAAATTATCTTTTAAACAGTTACCCTTTTAATTAAGTAAAGTATGATAACTTAAGAATAATAATTTTCAGGAAATATGACGTTAAAATTACGTTTACGAGACATGTTTTGAGCTTTCATTTCCAGACGGAGAATAAGAAAATAAAGCTATATTGTTGTAACATATGGAACATCAAGTCTTCAAAATAAAATATAACGATAATTCGGAACCATAAAAGGATTCGTAATTTCGGTAAAAACATATTTGTGCCGTGGTCGACGGGCCGTGGGCAATAAAAACTGCCCCTTCGTATATATTCGTACGGCGGGCTATTGGTCCGGTCCGTACTTTACATACGCCCGTTAAAATATATATTCGGTTATATTTCTATACAATGTACGTAGAGGTTTATATGACTGCCTTTTTTGGAGTTCGCCGTTGTCCCGAATTCCCTATGAAAGTATAACTGTAAAAGTAATATTAAAATGTGAGGTTCTTTCTGTGAACGTTACTTAGGTATAATACCTATTTGGTATGGTTTTATTATGAAGCACAATATCCCTAAGCTCAATCGCACTTCAAATCTTCATGCACATTTTAGCTCCCCTCAGATATTATTCATTGAAGTAGTATTCGGAATTCAAAAGTATGAATTTATTTGAGAGTCTATTATGCTGTTTTTAGTAACATAGATATAACTTTAACTCAGCCGGGCACCTTTCGAAATCGAATTTATAAAACTGAATGCGTTGCTCGAGTTAATTAAGCCGGTGCCCACCCTCCACAAATATACACAACACAGTAATATTTGAAGTGTAAAAAGCATTCGCCATTTTATAGTGTTGCCAGCAATGTCTGGCCTTTGTGTGTTACTTTTAATATAGCTGTCATTAAAATTTTGTGATTTCGCTTTTTTTTATTGTATTATTTATTTATTTTTATTTATTTATTTATTTATTTATTTATTTATTTATTTATTTATTTATTTATTTATTTATTTATTTATTTATTTATTTATTTATTTATTTATTTATTTATTTATTTAATTATTTATTTAATACTTCAAGCACATACATGTACAGAGGCGGACTTAATGCCATAGGCATTTTCTACCAGTCAACCTTTGGGTGATGCAGAGACAAACAGTAGTAGGTGCAATCATTACAGGAATAAATATTTTAAATATAAAGATACGCAGAACACTATGTAAACTATAAATATAATATATACCTAATTACATATAAATAATATTAATTACATGGATGTGTTTGGTAGAGTTTTTTAGAGTTATTTTTAGGCAATGGATTATTTAGCGTATCACTACCTACCTATTCAGGCTTATGTCTTGTAAGTTGAAGTTTTTTCTCTAAACTTTTTCAATAGAAATACAGATTTAATTTAAGCTGGATTGCGACTTGTACCTAATGTTGAAAACTAAAACAGAATTCTTAGTAAAAAAAGACAAATATTCATAAACACTAACTTCCAAACTTGACAAACTCGAAAAACCCACACTCAAATAACGTTCAATCATTATCTCGTAACCCGATGACAACTTCAGCCAAGTTGGAGCAAATTCTCGGAAAACTCGGAAAGTTGGTACCAATGGTGGCAAAGGCCGAAACGAAACAAAAGTTTACGGTGGTACCGTGTTACATACTTAGAGAAAGAGGCTTCTTTTAGCAGCGACTCAGTGCAAAGTCGGATATTATTCGGGTCACGTGCTGCGGGGCTAAACAACGCGAACACGCGAAAAGTATGAAGAAAAGTTTGTGGTACTAAGTTGGTAGAAGACAGAAGTACAAGCATTGGAATAAATAGATAGTCTTTTATTTAGACAAAAATGTGAGATAACTTCTTCTTGAATCGGCAAAGATAATCTTCTAATAAAGTTTTGTTGAAGATGAATAGAAGTAGTTTATCTAAATAATAACAAGGGTAAACTATTTTTAACAGTGGGTGGTTTTATTAATAGCTAAAAGTGATCTTACAATAAACTTTTGCGTCGAAGTACCTCCTAGCTAATGTACAGGAATTTCTGTAAGATTGTAAAATTTTGTTGGTGTATGGCAAATAATGTAATGTTTACTGTTTCGTAATGTTATTTACTTACTATTGTATAGAATCAAGTTCTTCTAACAGTTTTGGTTTTGCGGGACTGCCCTATGTAATTTTAAATAAATGACTTTTGATGTTGAATTGTAATTCCGGAAAGCCAATTCCCGAAATTAGAAACGTTAAAAATCTAGTCGCAATCTCATCTCAGCGACAAACAAACTTCGTCTCCGAAACCAGTACATTCGAATTGAACCTTCTGATTTCCCTCCGCCTCCCTCCCTTAGGTTCAAGGCACGGAGCATCACTTCTAAAGGAGTGTGGAGTCAAGGGGTTGATCCTCACAGCTGACCTGTGATCTTGAGGTCATTTTTGAAAGGAGACCTCTCACTTGAGTAGGTTTATTAGCATCCGCCGCACGAGATGAATGAACACACTTTGAAGGTAGTTGTAGTTTTATACGAATAAGGGAAGAATGAGTGGGCGCGAGTTTGTAGGGGATTGTTAGTTTGTTTTAGTTGTGGAAAGTTGATAATTCTTTAGCCTTAGTTATTTATTAGATTTTGTTTATGATGATATTCGTATTCATAATGCATCCAAATATTTTTTTAAATGCATTTCAGTATTAACAGTGCCACTAATCTTGTATAGAAACGTAAAAGTTGGTCAATTGAAATACTTTTTTGGAATACTTTATGTACAGACGCCAGCATATCAAGCTACCCGAAAAGTTATCCCAATCAACCTTGAACCTTATGCTATAGTGATAAAGTTGAAAAACTATTACAGAAATTTGACAGATTGAAGTAGCTTGATGTGATGGCGTTTGTACCATAATCACCATCATTCTCTTGCCTTTATCTCAGTTTATTTAGCGTAATCAGCCTATAGCGTTCCCACTGCTGGGACTTAGGCCTCCTCTCTGTGAGAGGGACTGGCTGTAATTCCACGCGGGTCCAGTGCGGGTTGGTAGATGTCACATGTCGTTCGATTTTTTTTTGTTCTAGGCCATTCGGTTTCCTAACGACGTTTTCTTTCACCGTTTTGAGAGCAGTGGTGATGAAATAAATTACACAAAGTTAGTTGGGTTCGAACCCATGACCTACAAATCGTGCGTCGGGGCCATACTTCGTTATTTCAACTATAAAAAACAAAACAACAAAAAATTTCCAACAAAAATGACAAACCCAGCTTAGATACCGCCATCAGCAGTACACGAACTAACATGCAACTCGCAACCACAAACGAGATTACACTAATACATTCACACTCATACATACTTACATAGTACACAGAATACATAAGTACACAAATAAAACACAAAAGAGGCATATAATCTGGCGGGCCACAACAACCAGTGGCGAGGTGTTTGTGAAGAAACTCGGTAACAACGTACCACCCCCACCCTGCCAAGAAAAGGGGGTGGTAGGGCTGCCCCGAGAAATATGAAAAATAAAAAATTAATTGAACCTCCTTGAAAATATGGTTTGGATTTGATAATGGAATAGCGCCTTTATAATTAGAGACATTCATTTGTTTCTGGGCTCATTTGGAACCTTAGATAATGTAGTATTATGTTAAAATTTAAAGATTTTTCTATCCCATTACAATTGCTCAAGTAGTAAAAAAAACCGGCCCATTACTGTCCCACTGCTGGGCAAAACCCCTCTTCTCATACAGAGAACGCATGGGAATTGATCACTACGCTTGCTCAAGACGGGTTGGCGATTTCAAACTTATATTATTAACTATAACTGCAGGTTTCGTCACGAAGGACTTTTTTTTTGTAATTTAATTAAACTGAAAACAATTTTTAGTTTTCTTATCTGTAATTTCGTCTAAGGATTAAGAGATACAGGATAATCTGCATTTCAATACATTTGATCTCGTGCTTGTTTTCAGATAAAGTGGATCAGCATATTTAGGACGCCCGATAGTTTTAATCTACAGTGATGTTTTCATTATCATAATTAGCAATATTCTTAAGTCTTTAATCGGATTACCGTACAGTGTTTATAAGTGTACCCGTCAGTAGACAGCATACGCTGGAAGAATCGTTGGATCTGACATTTAAAATGCCATTTATACTAAGCAGATGATTACTTTCATCTTGTACATATATTATATGTATAAGATGAAAGTCCTTTCAGGTGCACAGTCGAACCAAGTGCTTTGTGGTTTCGGGATCGAATAATCTTCCCCTAAACCATCTTCACCTTGTATCAGCCCTATACATCCGTGTCGTCCCCAAAGGCATGAATCGCGACACGGCGTCAAAGCGAAATAGGAAAAGAACATCTAGCAGTGGCACGTCATATCGATATATCGATAGATAGACGTGCCGGTCGATACATGTTCCGCTCGACTAGAGGAGAGCTATGTACAAGCGTTTGGAACTGAAAGCGTTATTCATATTTCGAACTTGCGTTTGGTGTTTTGAAGGCTCTAGTGTTGGTATTTTGAATAGTTTCGATATCAATTGAATGTGGTGTAGTCTGCGCGATTAATTCAATCGAGTTGTCAGGAGTTGGATTTTTTCGAATGCGATTTATTAATGGAAAAAAGTTTGTCACGAAGATTTTGCGCTTTTGAATTTCATGACTTATAACGATGAATTGAATTGAATGAATTGCCTGCTTGGAGTCATCCAAAGTGGGTGAAGTTCTTAAAACATCAATCGACCAAAACCAGAATTGTGAAAGACTATATCAACGATGTCTTTTCGCTTAGCACTTTGGTATTTTTCTAATGAGAGTTAGCTCTCTACCACCACAATCACACCACCAAGCACAGTCCACTATATTGGATTATATTATTCCTCACTATTTAGACAACAATATGGTAGTCTTCACCAATCAAACATTCGAAGACATGTGAAGATATCTACCAACCTGCATTGGGCCCGCGTGGTGAAATACAGCCCACTCCCTCTCGAACAAAGGAGGTCTGTGTCTCAGCAATGGGAACATTACAGGCTGATTATGCTTATAACAATCGCCCTTACTTATTCATAATCTATTCTAACCTCTCTTATGCTCCTCGGCAGTGGTCCTATTCAGCTGAGGCGGCAATGGCGCAGGTATCGCCGGTGCAGCTGGTGCGGCAGGTAACCCAGGATACCACCAACCCGTCGCCGCTTGCCCGTTGAACATCCTTAGTTTCTCATACACGCTGTCGTTTTGCGCAGACGCCGCTTGCTCCTTTTGGGACGCTAGGTTCCGCAGCACCCGATTGATTGAGGATACCTGTGAGGAGAGAATGATTAGTATGTGTTGTTCGGTAATGAGATTTTATGAGGTCGTTAGGGTAAATGTTTGTCACCAGAGTTAGTATTAGGAATCGGGAGATATTTGGCAGGTTTTTTTATGAGGAAAGAGAAACATGAATAGGTCTCGCCACTGGTGTCTATCAGCCCAAAAATGGTGAAAATTCTCTCTAGTTGTAAATGGTAACCTCTGAGAGACCGAAAATTGTACTTGGGTGAGCCTGACTTTAACACATGATTGTATCAAACAGAAAAGTTTCATGTGTGAAAGTAATACCAACTAAGATTTACATTTGGATCATCATGTAAGAAGTAGAGAAGATTGATTAAAATTATACAGTGAAGCTGAAGCACGCTGGAAGACATTTCAACAATATCTTCTCAATCAGACATTTCAGATACCGTTTAGACCGTGGGAATTGATTGCCAGTTGCAATCAATTCAGTGAGAAAGATAAATCAGAATTACATTGACCGTTACATGTGCTGACCATAATTATGCGTGGGTTAATTTAATACCATAGACCCACAAGTTAGACCTAACTGATTATTCGAATTAAATAAATGCGGTTTAGGGCGCATTCCACCAAACTTTTATACCTAGAATTAGTCTTATGCTGAGAATAAATTTTGAATTTTTGACAGTTTTTCCATACCTACTAGAACTGTCAAACGTCAAGAATAAAATATATCTAAATTTGGTAAAATCAGCCTTAAGTCTGTTAATATTATTTGTGGTAAGATATTAGCTAGTGAAAAATTCGTAGTTATGTGACATTCGCCAACCCGCTTTGGTCCGCGTGGTGGATTATGGCCCACTCCCTCTCACAGAGAGGAGGCCTGTGTCCCAGCAGTTGGAACATTAAAGGCTGATTATGCTATAAGATATTCAGCAACGTTGGGTGGTAGGGTTGACTAGGCATTTAACAAAAATAACGTGTGTTATCATTGAATTGTATCTATAATTGGAGGGGCCCGTGGCTAAATAATAATAGCCGCACAGGTCGATCGATCAGGTTAAGCTACGCTTGCCGCGGTTGTTCTGTGGATGGACGACCATCTTTACATACCGAGACCCCTCCGTGCCTCGGAAAGCACGTTAAGCCGTTGATCCCGGCTGTCATTCGTGGATCTTTGACAGTCGTTACGGGTAGTCACAAGCCCGAAAGTCTGACAACCAGTCTTACCAAGGGGTATCGTATTACCCAGTAACTGGGTTGTGGAGGTCAGATAGGCAGTCGCTCCATGTAAAATACTGGTATTCAGCTGCATCCGGTTAGACTGGAAGCCGACCCCAACATAGTTGGGAAAAGGCTAGGCAGATGAGGCAGATGATGATGATCATTGAATTGTATGAATGCTCCCTAACAATGAATTACATAGTAGGTAAAGTCAGCGTCAAAAATATCGGGACAAACAAACTGTTCAAAAAGATCTCAACAACTAAGAAAATTAAACTTTATCTCAGTTGGAGAATGTTCTTATCAGAATGATAGTTGTCGTGTACTGTCTTCATTCAGAAACATTCCTTGTGTGGTTGAGTTAAAGTTTAATTTTCTTAGCTATTGAGATCTTTTTGAACAGTTTGTTCGTCCCGATATTTTTGACGCTGACTGTACAATCTTTATACAATAAGTATTGTTTTATGCTAAGTAAGTAGCAGTGATGGCCTAGTGGTATCGACGGCCCCAACTTACAAGTTTTAGGTCGTGAGTTCAAACCCAGGCAAATACTTTACCTTGTGTATTTAATTTCATCACCACTGCTTTCAAAACGGTGAAGGAAAATGTTGTGCGGAAACCGGCATGTCCTAGAACTATAATTTCGAAGACATGTGATATCCGCTAACCCGCACTGGGCCCACGTAGTGGATTACGGCCCACTCTCTCTCACAGAGAGGAGGCCTGCGAACGGTGGGAACGTTATAGGCTGATTATGAAGTAGTTCATACCAATGCGCATTGTTTTATGAATTTTAATTATTCAATAAACCACATATGATTTAGTTGGCCTTCTCATCTCTGAAGACCTTAGGACCCAACATTGCATCATCAACGACTAAGGTTACTCGTAAAGGCTCTTTGTAAGCACTTAATATTACTCTCAATGAGGAAGTTCTTATTATTGAAAGTATGTGAAACGACCATATTGACTACAGACGGAAGTTCGTTGACCTTCTACGCTTATTTTTTTAAAATGGCTTTCGGTCCCGATTTTTGTCGTAGACAGTAGTGCTACGGCGTAGCAGCGTAGCGGCTTAGCACATGTGAAATATAGAAAAAGAAACTTTAGGGTATCTAATTGCTCACGGACAATTTATTTTTCTACATACATAATATAGAGTTTATTACGCATGTAATACTGAGTTGAATTACGTGGCGTAGTAGAGAATTTTCAGGGTGGAATAAGTTTCTTGGCGTACAGAAGTTGAGATTGTGTGAATTTGTAACTTTCTTATGTATATTGTATGTGCTAAGGTTTATTGTCGTATTTAGGTTAAGAGATATGAAGTGGTTGGTTAATAGGTACAAAAGTGAAGGTAACGTTGGCTAAGGTATTTATTTGCTTTGAGCACTATAATCTTCACAACTAAATTTAATCTTAATTCCGATGGGTGTAAAGTTTACTCATACTCTATAGAAAAGGGCGGATCCTCCGATCAGACGGATGTCTTGTCTGGCGGGCAACTGCCCGATGATTCATGTCAAGCCGTTGTTGCGCGGTAAGCTCTGCTTGCGAGATGCAGGATATTGCGTGACGTCAGTATGACGCGTAATTCGCATGTGGCGTTGCAGATACCGCTACATTTTCATTGATTTATAGGAGCGGTGGTGTGCCAGTGGTAACGTCCCCGACTTACGTGTCTTAGGTCTTAGCTTCGAACCCAGACAGGCACATTACTTTGTGTAATTTATTTCCTCACCACTGCTCTAAAAAGGGTGAAGGGAGACATCGTAAGGAAACTGGCATGTTCTAGAACCAACCCGCACTGGGCTCGCGTGGTGGATTATGGCTCACTCCGTCTCATAGAAAGGAAACCTGTGTCCCAGCAGTGGATACGTTGTAGATTGATTATGCTTATGCATTGATTTATAACAATTATTATTTGAGCAACAGGCCCATCATACTTATAGAAAAAAAAAAAAACATTTTCCAAACAACAAAATCACAAAGTCCAACATCATATAGGAAAACAAATCCACACCCACACCAGATTAATAATAACCTGCTATACATAACTAGATACACACCCCATCGCCCAAACAACTATCTAATAGGAAATAAATTGCGCCTCGAACCCCACCCTTTTAACTTGCTACCACGTGTAATTTAAAATCTAATATGATTACTAAATTCCAATCGGGAGCCTCAAAGGGACACAGATTAGGGCATCCCGTCCCCCCTGACCGAACCCCACCCCCGCGGGCCCTAAAAACCCCAATATCTATCTACTTTCACCGAAAACCACGCATGCGTAAAAACCTAACTCACACAAGTATAAAATTCTATATACCTATGCCCACTTTAGCACGGCGTTGTATGCCTACTATTTGTAGTTATGCTTTCGGTTGGGGCGTCCCCGGGTATAATATCTTTCCTTGTTGCCATTGGCAACAGGGAAATGTATTTTTCCTTCGTCGGGAAATCGGTCGGCGATTACAATGTACGGCTGTTTCGCAGCTCGGTATTTTGTTCGTAATCGAAATTTGGAATGGAAAGATGAATGGCTTTGTGAGGAGAGTAAGTAGGTAGGTAGGTAGGTCGATGTGAAAATGTTGAGAGGTTTTGGAGGCAGTTGTAAGGAGTGATGATTTTGATTACATTGACGAGACTAATGTATTTATTTACTGATTAAAAAATTGGTGTGTGAGGGGATTTAAATTTTAAAATAGTAGTATTACCTATTTGTGTAAAATAAGATAACTTTTGAAAATTCTTAAAATAATACTCCGTTCACCACACAAAGTAAGAGAAATTGTTATTTTAATTCCCAAAAAAACGTATAAAAAATTGTCAGAAAACATTAATAGTAGTATTCATCATATTTCATTATTTTTCGAGCAGTGACAACGAAATAAATTACATAAAGTAATGTACCTGCCTGGGTTCAAACCCACGACCTACGAAAAGTAAGTCGGGGCCGTATGAAAAATTCTAGGTTTTCTAAACCTAGAATGTTTTCGTTCTTCTGCATCACTACAGGAAAAACATTCGAAAACCCCCAAAAATCCAACTAAACTAATATAACACACCCTGACTTATCAAAACCCTAACCAAAACTGAACTATTGCAAAATATAAATACTAAACTTAGCCGAGCGCTGGCTGGTACACGTCTGATTTAATCCCTTGTATCGCTAATGGAAGATAATGCATCTATCCAACATTGTAGATAGCTCTATATATCGAGCATAGCTTATATTACCGTTATGGCCATAATCGGGAGCTTTTCAGCTTTGTTTTTTTGAATAAGAGGATGTTGTGTCTAAACTTAGAGAGCAGTGGTTGCCCAGTTGTAACGACCCCGACTTACGAGTTGTAGGTCGTAGGTTCGAACCCAAACAGGTGCTTTAATTTGTGTAAATTATTATTACCACTGCTCTCAAAACGGTGAAGGAAAATATCTAGTGGAAACCGGCATGTCCGGGAACCAAACATTTGAAGACGTGCAACATCCACCAACCCGCACTGGGCCCGCATGGTGGATTACGGCTCACTGCCTCTCACAGAGAGGAGGCCTGTGTGTCCCATGTGCATTTGGATTGAGTGATCTTTTTTATCTTTTTTTATCTTTTTTCTTTTTTTTTTTGATCTTTTTTTTTTTTATTTTTTTATTTTTTTTTTTATGTCATGTTCCAGTTGGAACATTATAGGCTGATTTTGCTCTATTTATGTGTCTAAACTTCAAGGGGTACAATTATTATGTCTAATGGTTCTGGTTATTATACTTTACTAAATAAGACTTGGGGTGCTCTTATTACCCGATAATTTAAAATTCGAATTTATCAAAAACTAGCTGACCCGCGACGAACTTCGTACCGCCTCAGAATCAATAAGTACGAATGTATGAGAAAATTAATTATATTTTTTTTTGTGGTCTGTTCCCCTTTTTTTAATAGTTATTCTGCTATTCGGGGCGGAGATAAATCCAACTAATCAAAAATCATAAAAATCGGTCCATCCGTTCTTGAGCTATAACTGGTGCAACTAACCCGACTTTGTTTTATTTATAATTATAGATTTTGAGAACTCGCTGTCTGTTTATCATTCCCTTGGTTTAGAATGTTTAGGAGATAACTAAGAATTAATACAATGACTTTCGAAAAAAATCCGTTGTGTATAAAAATGGTAGGTGTACATTAATAAAATAATAACAAACTCACTCGTAACAAAGTGGAATCACTTATAAGGAATGCTGAAACGAAACCAGTTTTAATTCTTCAAAGGTCAAATTAGAAATTGTTCTCACACTCATCCGCTATGACTGATTGAAAACCAATTACTAAATTCAAATGCACCAATAAGATAGCACAAAAAAGTGACTCTATTATAACGAAAACATTTTGAATTTCGAGCACCGAGCTAACCAATAGGAGCGGTGCATTTAAACGCGAATTCTGCTCGTGACAGCCGTGCGGCCAATCAGATGGGTACACGGGAAGATTAAAGAGCGTACGTTCCTATTAGAATTTTAAAGGATTTATTTTTTCCATTTATTCTTCCACGTGAATATTTTGTTTGAAGTAGAAAGGAACTGACGGCTAAATAGAAATTGAATAGAATAGATTTCGATGGACGAAGGAAAAGCATTGCTTAAAGAAAATATTTATGATAAACCCAAATAATTAATCCGTTCGTAGCTTTTTATACACGTGTAGCTCTTAAAATAAATAATTAATTTGCAAATATATATATACCTATATGTATATATATTCTTTAAGAAAAATGATGAAGGTGAATTGAAAGCAATCGAATTGAAATAAGTTTTGCTATGCTTCTATTAATTTGTTAATTCTTGAGATGCCCAAAAACGGACTTTCTACAAAAGCAAAAAAAATAAAAATAAATAAACATCGATGCAAATAAATAATAAAGTTACTTTTTTGTGGACTCTCCTTTTTATTAAAAACTTTGTTTGATTTTTTTAATTAAACAGTGGTTACTAATGAACAGCCTTTTCTATTTCATTCTCAATAATTAGATAATAAAAAAACTCACTTTCGATACAAAGTGAAACATTCCCGAAATCATGAACGTATAAGGTTTACTTTTTTTTTTTTCAAAAAATAAAAAAATCAGCACGTGTCTAACCAGAACTCGGTTAGCTCTATTTTTTTAAAGAGTATTTGTTCAGTTGTCATTATTTGAGGAATCGGGCATCTAATCGTGTGTTCTTTCACATTATAACGCTACGATGGATGCAGCTGTTGTGTTTTTTTTTTCAAGTATCTATTCTATTATAAAATTTGTTTCGCTAATTGGGTGTTTTGATAGCCCATTTGATGGGATATTAAATTAGCTTTTTGTGGGTTTTGATACTGCAGTTTTAGTTACGCGATTTTTGCTCTTTTGTGTCTCAAAACGTGGTCTTTGTCTTCTTAAAATATTAAATCGTATAGTTTTTATTTGCTTTATTATCCTTTCTATAGCTTCATACTACTTAATTGAAAATATTATCCGAATCAAGTATTCAGTAGGTGCGTCCATATCATTCTATATAAGTGTTTTTCTGAATAATAAGAAATAACTAAAAATATTTTCATTATTTTACAGCTATTAAATCTAATCCAATAAAGCCTAATAATGAACCACTCTCATATTTCTCTTATCTCAGCATAATAATTTTATTTTTACACGTTTCCAACTTACGCCCTTTTCGAGTCAAGCGAGCCGAATTAGTGACCAGCGATGTGTGTAAAGGGTCTAAAACTTTCGGCAGTTTTAGATGAGCGGCAATGTGTGCCGGCCGTGTATACAGGGGTTAAAACAAGTTTTTTTTTTTAAATATGCACTGCTTTTACACTGTGGATGATAAAATTTTTTTAGTCACTGATAAATATTTTCAGGGCTCTCTATGTGGTTAATTATGGGTGAAATTAATTATTGTTAGAGTTTTATTGCATCAGTTTTAGAGTAACATTTTGAATGAATGATTTCGGGGCTTGTGTGATTAAATTATAAACGCTAATACAATATTCAGCGATCAATAACTCCTATCCACCTCGCAATAAATTCTGTAACATTTTACTATTAATTTTATAAAGAACTAGCGTCTGCCCGCGACTTCGTCCGCGTAAAATTGCAACCTTCCCACCGCGTGGGATCCGATACCAGCCCGAGCTACTACTTTTTTGGCGGTTATTATCGTTGTTTCTGACGTTTTTCATTTTGTTCGGCTCCTAAGGGTAATTGCGTGATGTTAAATAGAATAATGTACCCAAGATTTTCTAATATCTTTTTAAAAGAGTGTACTTGGAGTTTCAGTTTTTTTTTTTTCAGATTTTTTTTTCTTTATATTTTTTTCCGTAAGAACCTTGTACAGAATATTAGAAAACTACAAAAAAAAATCAGCCAAATCGGTCAAGCCGTTTTCATGTTATGTCGTGACAACGGAAAACGGGTTTCATTTTTATATATATAGATAGATATAGGTAACCACGCTATAAATTACTCAACTCAATTCTAAAATAAAATACAATTATTATGTAATTTCCGACATGCATAAATAGTTGGCGGGTCCAATAAGCCCGGCACTACCGTACAAGGCCTGAAACCCGATACGTCTGACAGCGCTCAACTTCGTGACAGGCGCGGCTCTGCGCGTGCGCAGACAACACCCTGCGCGGACGCATTGTTACGTTGAAATATTGGGTTGATATATTTATTATATTAAATTAAGAGACGACTATGGAATAGTTTTTTGTGGTTTTTAAGTGTTAAGTAATTAATAAAGTTTTTGGAGTGCTGAGTGATTAATTAAAAGGCAGTCTAGAGATGAAAATTATTACTTAGTATTTTTAGGACAGTGCTAGCAAGTTTTATTTAGGACAGTGCGTGCAAACAATTTTTAGTTAGAGAGTCCAACAACTTTCGACCATGTAATGAAAACCCAAGCAAAGAAATTAGAAATAAAGATACAGTGCTCTTAAAAACAAACCACGGAACGAACAAGTCTGAACCATAATTACTAAGATAAACATCTAACTCATAACATCTAATTAAAAACGAGCATATTATATCAAGTTTCGCGACGAGCGATAGTGTCTAGCGATCGTTTCTGAACGCGGGCGATCTCCCGTCACTATGACAGTTGACAGGTGTCACGAGCAGGGCCGCCAACATTAAAATGTGGTATCATTTTATTTCACGTGAGAATCGTTCATCATTTGTAGTGTCATGTCGGGTTATAAGACTGGACGTTGGATGTAAGGATGGGGGCTGATATTTCTTGGACTAGTACTAGAAAATTCTTCGTACCTACTTAAGCTTACGTTTCTGATGAAGCTTTTAGAAAATGGGAGTAGAAAACCGCAATGTATAAGTATTGCAATCATTTTATTTGTGTTGGGCAATATTTTGTACATACCTACATTAGCACATCAAGCTACCCGCAACTTTTAAATTCTCTCAATCAACTTTGAACCTTATCCTTTAGCGATAAAGTTGAAAATCTATTAAATAAATTTGACAGATTGTAGTAGCTTGATGTGCTAGCGTCTGTACTTTCCGTTGAACTTTATATTTTAAAAAATACTCTCTAAAATACCGTGAACCTGTTGTTCTATCGATATGTCACTTAAAAAAATAATCAATTAATAGTCATCTAATTAAGTAAAAACCCCTTGGCAGCCCTCAGATGTGATGCCTCGGTGCACCTCATTACCCTGACTACGAACATGGCAATAGATCATGCAGAGAGCGATAGTGCTAAGATCCTCCGGCGTAGGTGGTCCGTGACACAAAAAAAATATGTTAGGAAATCGAACATTTACGCGGTTAATCGAATTTGTTGGGCGTTACGATCGATCAACGATATCCTGGATGGTTTAATTTTGATCTGATTTTGTGATTTGTTGATGAATTCTGTTTGATTATGGAGCAGTTGAATAGATTGCCGTTTTAAACCTTCGATGAAGTTGCCTCTAGGCTACCCATTACACGTTTGAGGATCGTAATTTTGAAAGTTTAATATTAATTCGTCATAAAGTCAACTAAAACTGACAGATTTGATACTTACCTTACCTATGTGGTCTAAAATCAGTTTTATGACTGATTTATCGTTCTAAAACACAACCCTCAGAATCTTATTAAGACTATGCCGACCGCACAGTGGCGCCCTCATCGTTTGTTTGGTTATTTCATACAATTTAGAATGAAAATGCAGAAAATAAGCACGTTAAGTTGTGCTTCACAAGATAGAAACGGTAGTTTTACATTGTTTAGTTTTATTATAATCCTTAAAACGGAATATGGTGGCCACTGTTATCCGTTTTAAGGATTATAATAAAACTAAACAATATAAAACTACCGCTTCTAATAATATTAACGTATAATCTTATGAAGCACCACTTAACGTGCTTATTTTATGCATTTTCATTCTAAATTGTATGAAATAACCAAACAAACGATGAGGGCGCCACTGTGCGGTCGGCATAGTCTTAACGAAAATACTCAAACCAAAACTACAAATAGACCAACCAGTAAGAACTTAATCACCTAAGCGATCTATCCCCAAAAAGACATACAAAAGAAACATCCTCATTGAATGGAAATCCCTGTACCATTAATCTATCCACTTTTCCATGACCATTCACCATTCACCATCTATCCGATACCAAAGGTATCTTCACAAAAACCATTACTTGAATACAAATACCCATACAGGAAGGGGCCTTCATCCCCTAGAATTACTATTAGTATTATCTATAAACATTTTAACGTACACGGTTAACCCGCGGAGACCCGAGTTCGATTCCCCGGTGAAAAGCGATTGTAGGGTGCGGTCGTAGGGGTGTTTTTTGCAATTCTCTTAGGGCGCACAGATTGGGGCGGTCTGTCTCAGTTCATTATGGATGTTAAGTTGTTGTCGGTGATTTGGATTGAAGTGGGTTTTTTGTTGTTGAAAATGTTGATAGTTTTTGCAATAGATGCTTCAACTTCAACTAACTTCTATTTAAATTAGAATTTATTAATAGTGCGTTTATCACAAATCGTATTATTTAACTTTTTAGTATTCGGCAAAGTTTGTAGACACATTCTAGATTCTCATTTTGAAAGTTGCTTCGCGAAAGGTAGATAAACTAAGCCCTGATAATAAGACCAATAATCATACATCAATGCAAACTAAAGTATGTCAAACTATTTCCATGCTCATCAAAAGACCAAACATAGTCCCCTGAGGAACGCCAGCTAAATTACCGAATATGTCACGTAACGTGATGTAAGTGAGAGCAACAGTCTGTGACAAAGGGCTGTGGGGAGCATTGTCCCCGTTTTAAATACCGTATTGTAATCGAAAATAATTATAGTATCCATTTCTAAAAACATATTTCAAGCTTGACGATGTCATTTTCAGTGGTCGAGTCTTAAATGCTTGCTTATCAAGTTAGCCGCAGTAACAAAGATCTAAAGCGCGTCTATTCCTGTGTTCGGGACTATCGTGGATTTTCTCACAGCTTAGACTTTGCTTAGTGCGGTTTCTGGAAGAAGACTTTGGGTGCAGTTATTACAAATATTATACAAATGTGGCAATAGTTTTTTCTTTTTTTCCCCACTATTTTTTTACCTGTCACTTCTACAACAAAATTGTTAACCAGTCCGCAAACTGTAACCATGAATCCAGCACGTGATTCTAGACCTAGAATTTTTTGTCGGTTATAAAAGAAATCAGTTGTTTCATAGAAAAGTGCAATATTTATACGGTCTAAATATATGGCAGTGCTATTTTTTTTTAATAACCTACGAAAAATTTCAGTTCATGGAGGTTTAGAATCATGTACTGAATTCATGGCTACAGTTTGCAGTGTTTGCACACTGGTTAAACTTATTTATCCTGTATAGCACGCAACTCATATATCTACTTAACACTGTCAAAAAAAGGTAAACGCGTCGTCCTCGACACTTTAACCAAAACTGAACTAAAAGGTGTCTCCAATTACAAGAGTATTGCGTGTAAACGAAAACGAGAGCGTTCATACGCCACATAATACGTACGAAGCCTCCGAAATGCCTCACAGTAGCGTTTCGGCGGTGTCAAGTTCCCGGACTAATTCTGACAGCTACAAGTTTGGTAGTTTATACATTTTCAAGCTAACGAGACATAGATTGTGTTTATATTAGTATTTCAAACTCAAGGCCTCCTGCTTTGGTTTAATTGGTAGTTTAGACCTTTCTTTGAGTTATAAAATACACAGCATAATCAGCCTATAATGTTCCCACTGCTGGGACACAGGCATATTTTCGGTGAGAAGAAGAGTGGGCCATAATCCACCACGGGGGCCCAGTGCGGGTTGGTGGATACACAAAATACATATATGATAAGAGACATTTAGACTTAGGTACTATTTTACACGTCTCTACATTTTGGTAGCATTAACAACTATTTATTTAGATGACTAGGTAGTATCTTAATAAAAAATCAGTCTCGCATTCACATTCGATCTAGTTTCAACAAATCGGCAGAATCAGCCGCCTCGGCGCGCCTCGCTCGATCGAACTCATGAATTCTAAATTTAAATTAGATGTCTCCAAATCGTATTTAACGGTCCTTGGGCGCAACTGTTGATTGGCGATGTTTGCCGCTTTCGTGTTATGCGGTTGGCGCCATTGTTTTCTATTTTCAATTTCGATTCATCGAAAATGATCTTTGTAAAAATTGTTTTTCTCTGTTTGTCAGTTTTATTATGTGGGGTTATACCTATTGGTCCTGTCTTACCAAGGGGTATCATGTTACCCAGTAACTGGGTTGTGAAGGTTAAATAGGCAGGCGCTCCATATAAAATACTGGTATTCAGCTGGAAGCCGAGTCCAACATAGTTGGGAAAAGGCTAGGAAGATTGATTTATTGATTTATTGTATGAATATATATTTATTGATCCTTGGTGGCGCCAAACTTGCGTTTATGAAAGCAAGAAATTACAGATTTCAGTTCTTTTTTCCTTATCAATTAAGCGACACTTTGCAGGAATACCTACAACGAAAAAAAAATCGTTAAAGTACTGACCGATTCACATTCACAGCATTTAAAATACCTACGTAATTCCTTTACCCTAGTCTATAATTCCTTTACATCACCATAAATATCAGTGGACTTAAAACCGTCAATTCCTGTGCCATCATAAGCAGTTGACGTTAATCCGCGAGACAAGGGCAGCGATACAACTCGCTGCAGATCCTTACAGCATAACCACAAGTGTGAAAGAGATATCGAATATTCTGTGTATTCACGCGTAAACGTGGAATTATTGTATAGCGCCCAGGGAGAAAAGCGGCGTAAGTATGCGGTGGTCTTTTGAGAATTTGTTTTCAGCAATTGAGTAATTTTCATGAGTAACGATTATGTTTAGCACTGAGTTATATTGTTTTGTTTGGTATTTAAGATTTTACTAATTGTCTAGAATAATAATAAGTTTCTTAATTTTTTTCTAATTTATTCTTACAAGATTCATTTGACGAAGACAGTCAATGTTCTTTGGTTCAAAGAACCATCCTAAGTTACGTATAAAAATAGTCATAAAAACAAATACACAAAGAATTCACTCAAGCTTAATAGCATCGCAATAATGTAGTTCTCAATTTGCATATCCTCCATATTCAACTAAGAATATTCACAGTAAGCGGTGCCGACATCACATAAGCCTCTCTGACACTTTTACACTTACACCATTTTGCCGTCGAGCAGTAATCGATTGTTCCACGTATTTTTGTCCGCTTTTAGTTGGTAAGAAACATCACGCCCATTCGACCGTTATGACTAGGCAGCGGAACGCACGACATATATCTGTCCTACTCCAACACGTGTGTGGACCTATCAGCTTGTCCCTTTCACCTATTTGCCCAGTGGGCCGAGTGCGTAGGTACGACAGTCATAAAAATAGCCCCTTTGGCGCCGAATCTTCTAGGGGTTTTCGGTATTTCGATTTTGTGTCCTCTTGTTACGTAGGGTGGATAATGTAGGTATTTTTATGATTAGTTATAGGTACTGCTTCATGTAGCAGATAGGCTTGGCAGGGATTCGCAGCCTAATTTCTTAGGTTTATAGACAACAGTTAGTACCTATCTAACTGTTGAGATTTATTCTCTCCACGTCGAAATTTTTGATAAGTGGGTAATTTCGCATTGTGTCAAAATGATGACAAATCCCCTTTAAATAACATATCCGCAAAACCAACATTTTAGATTCTCAATACTCAGGGGTAACAAAAAGTTTTTTTTCTTTGGCATTGTGTCACCAAGTGTTTACTTTGTGTTACGTATCGTGATCACAAAACATACTTATTTTTGAATTGTGACATTATTAACAGAAAAATTGGTTCGAGGTGTAAAAAAAAAGACATGAGCGAATTTAAGCATGGCTTTGATGGTTCCTTAAGTATATTTCTGAATTTTATTACGGAGACCATACACTAGAACCAAATGTAGATACTGACTCCTTAACGACGTGTCAGTTTTTTTTTCAAATATGAAATTTCTTATACTTTTCTATTGCTAATATCCTGTAAATAGCCTTGTCTTCAACTCGTAAATTCCATTAAAACCATTTACATAAATTTTAGGTCCTTCTCAATTTGGCCCATAAATAGTTGACACTCTATCTACGACTACTGATCCCTAAAAATTACAAATTTTTCACTTTGTTATTTTTTGCCATGATTGGCCGGGCAGATGTGGAGCCGTCTGGTTCGATTACCATCCGCGTCACTTCAGCAATGGCTTTATTTTATATCTTGTACGCGATATTTTTCGCAGAGAATCGTGGTTTTTATAATGTTTTACTCCTCTCATTAATTGTGGGGTAGGATGTTGGCGTCTCTCGTTACTTTACATGGATTTTATGATGTTGTTGTAATTGCAACTCGGTTGAGTTTTATTTTTATTTTATTTTTTGCCATGGCCTAGATTTAATGTGTACGCACAGGGTAAGGCTTTGGGAAAAACATGTTGTTTTTATAAGGGAAAAGGCTTGATTTTTTGTATGTTTGTTTGTGACGCTTTCACGCTAAAACGGCTCAATGGATTTAGATCAAATTTGGCAAGTGGGTAGACCATGACCGGGATTAGGACATAGAATACTTTTATCCTAATTTTCCTGCGGGATCGAGACTTATCCGGGTGAAACCATGCGGCCAGCTAGTGTGAGAATTTAGTGTTTCGTGTTTAGTATTTGAAAAACCAATGTTATTGTGAGAATTACTGAGATTATCATAGGGCGTCATGTTTAACTCTGTACCCATTGAAGCCTAAACAACAACTCACATTAAAATATTAGTATTTTGAGTACTACTCTCAGTAGTCACTATCTACTATTGACCCTCGGGGATTAATAGTACATCTTTTAAAAGGTTTTCTTTACATTTCTTTGAGCACTCAATATTATCAGAACACAATTCAGCATTCAATTTGTTATTGACATAAAAGTTGACAGAGTTAATAGTAAAATGGAACCGAAAAAATTATGAACTGTCCATTATAATAGGAGTATTTGTATGGGCCCATACAAAAACCTAATAAAATGCCATCAAACATCCCGAACTAAAATTTTATAAGCCATCATCAATAACAGAATGGACCGTTTCTGTTGAACACGGTCCATCTTGAAAAGATTTCGGACAATGGACCCGCGCTCGTCCCAAGCATATGGTCCTAAAATGTAAAATTGCGAAATTGGATTAAAAGAGAATTATTGTCACCGAACTTTGTCCAGATTATTTTGATGGGCGGCACAATGGGTGCTCGAGCATATGTTTTGTGAATTTTAATTAGATATATCAGATATATCGTATTGGCAATAATATTTTGACGTTTCTGGAATCGCTTTAATAGATATTTGTGTACTGTGTCGAATAGTCAGAGCTTGATTGACATACTTGCTTGCTTGAATGGGACAGCTTGGTTGAATGGGATTCGTAGGCAGTCCTTAAAATATTTACCTTAAACGTTATATGTATTTAGATCAGTGGCCTAACTATGATCTACCATGATAAGTTCCAAGTATGGGGTTATTTTTCAAATATAGCCTAATCGTATCTGGCTTCTGGCTTCCAGGACATTTATAGAAAAAAAATTCTCTGAATTTTCTATTAATAGGTGCAAATTAGTGATTTTTTCTAATATTAGCTGGACCGTTATAGCATCAAATAATTGAGTTAACTTTACGGTAGAAAAAAATAAGCGGTGATCGTCCTTCGATATTTTTCAATGAAATTCGTAAAAGCTTCTACAATGATGGTGGTATATGCTAGAAAATAAGCCAAAATAGTCAAAAATTCTAGATTTATTTGACTAATTAGTGCAATGACAATGGAACACGAATATTGTCAGGGTTAGCACTATATATAGGTATCTACTAGCTGACCCCGCAAACGTCGTTTTACAAAAAAAAAAAAATAGATAGTAGCCGATTCTCAGACCTACTGAATATGCACACAAAATTTCATACAAATCGGTCCAGCCGTTTCGGAGGAGTATGGTAACTAACACTGTGACACGAGAATCTTATATATTAGAAGATTAGCTAGGTATCGTGTATGGAATAAAAATAAATAATAATATTAAATGTTTTATTCAGTATTTAAATAATATCTCTCGTTAGACAGTTGGGTCAAGGGCTTCTTATAAAAAACGGTATCTTCTCTACTAGGATATTTTGTCGCACAGACAAATGCGAACTATTCTGTCGGCGAAACATCCATAGGTGAAACGTTCTATCGACGAATCTCTCAAAAACGAAACGTCCTGTCGGTGAACAGTCCAAAGGAGAAACGACTGTCGGAGAACGCTTGCAGAATCTATAGTTAGAAGGTCCTCTCTAGACCCCTGACCTGATTGGGCCTTGTTTTCTATACCAGAGGACAACTATTTTTATGTTCCCTAAATGTTGTTTTTTTATTTCACGCTTGTAGGATCCCTCAAGATGGAGAAGGATCGTGAGACGAGCTCGCCTCACGATTACGATCGAGTTCACCAGTCAGTCTATTCTGTAGAATCTCGCCGTGAAAACTTATGTGAAGTGAGCTGGAAGTAAGCTGTCAATACACCAGAGGGGCAATTCTCGTAATTTTCAAGAACGTTCACAGTCTGATCTCAGTCTCAATCTGTCAAAAATACCTCAAATTTCCCTACATTTTGACAAGTTTTTGACATTTGTTTGTCGCTGAGATGAGACTGCGACTAGATTTTGAACGTTTTAAATTACGAGAATTGGCCTGCTGATGTTAGGTGGCTGCTGGAGATTGACACTATTGACAGCTCACTATTGGATACAGCACAATTCATCATAACCACGCCCGCACTGTCTAGAGCAAAGCGAAGCAAAAGAGAAACCTTAAGAGGACGCAGTAGGCAGCAGTTTATCTATGGTAAACCAGATCTTCTTTATAAAATTCTTCAATTCATGTAAATGCATGAATTTAAGATTTTTTGACAGACAACGCATAGTATAAACCACTGGATTGATAAGTATGACATTTTGCACGTCAAGTGTTCCTTTTATAATGAAGGGGAGAACTAAGAAAGGATTTTTTTTAAATTCATTGGGGATGTAAGTTTGTATAAAAGTTCGTCATCTTCACAGATGCGAAATCCCATCGGATCGGGCACACATATTGTTTTGGCAGATATCTAAAATATTCCATGTAACAGAAAGAGCCTGCAGTGCGATTCTGTAACCATCTCACCGTGAAAACTTAGGTGAAGTGAGCGTGGAGTGAGCTGTCAGTGTCATCCTGATGCTAGGGATTGATACTCTTGACAGCTCACTCTAAGCTCACTTCTTCTAACTTTTCACGGTGAGATTTTTACAGAATCGATCGGCTGTTCTTTAAACATATTAAGAAATTAAAATAGTCATACTCACACTAGGTATGTTGTCGTTATTGCACACGTTTTCACTTAGCAGACGGTCCCGGATCTCCCAGGCGAAGATCGAGGGGCATTCTCTCTTGTAGTCAGCTATCTTCTGGACCACCGGCGTGGTGGCCACTCTTGGCTTGGACCCTCCAATCGCACGGGGCTTTATCGACCCCGTCTCGTAATATCTGCGTGCAAAGCTGAATTTAGTTTGGAAGATGAAGAGGACAAATGAGCTAGTTCTTTTTTGCTCAAGGTCAGTTGGATTTTTTTTTGTTGTGCTTCCTTCCTGCTTCCTAAACTGTGTAACATACGATCAATCACAATAATTCTGACGGAAATTGATAATATATCGCTTCATATGTTCGAAAACTTTGTCTCCTCAACAACGTAAATGACGCAATGAATGTTGTTGAACTGTCAAAATAAAACCCATTGCATTAGTGTTTTACACAATTACCCCTCTGGTCCCTGGTATGTGGTTGGTAGTGTGTGTGGTAATTACAGGATTGTTTTTATGGAGTGTTCAGAATTGGGGCTTAGATAGAAGTCAGCAGTAATTACCTACATTACATGTCCAAAACTCAAAATTAGTCAAGTGTCAGGACACTTGAGTAATTCTGAGGTTCTGAGATCAGCAAATGTTTAATTGTAACATTACATAACATTACGCATGTAATCTCCGAGGTTAAGCAGAGAGACATGTACTTACAGTTCGCCCACATTTCACCAGATATTTTTTTAAGTTCCACATAATGGCGGTGATTTAGGTAATTTTAGCCATTTACATTTCAAGATCATCTATTCCATATTTAATCAGAGGGGCAATTCTCGTAATTTTAAGAACGTTCACAGTCAGAAGGCCAATTCTCGTAATTTAAAATGTTCAAAATCTAGTCGCAATCTCATCTCAGCGACAAATAAATGTCGAAAACTTGTCAAAATGTAGGGAAATTAGAAGCATTTTTGACAAATTGAGACTGAGATTAGACTGTGAACGTTTTTAGAATTACGAGAATTGCCCCTCTGATCTCAGTCTCAATCTGTCAAAAATACCCCTAATTTCCTTACATTTGACAAGTTTTTGACATTTTTGTTTGTCGCCGAGATGCACTGCGACTAGTTTTTGAACGTTTTAAATTATGAGAATTGAACTTCTGATCTCAATGTCATTTTAAATGAGGCTGCTTGAAAATCATTGCTGCAACCCTCAGCATAATTTCCTTCACCGTTTTAAGAGCAGTGGTGATGAAATGATTTACACAAAGTAAACTGCGTGTCTGACCTACTATCTGAAATCCTTGGTAAGGTTTAGATACATGACAGGAAGAATTGCAAAGTTTTTTCGAATGAGTTCTCCGCAATTTTTATTAATTTACTCAAGTTACTCGTCAAGACAAGGAAATAGCATGATTATTAAGCATCCTACGTGGACGGCTGACAGATTTCTCTTAAAATCGAGATCGAGTTTTGTTAAACTAGATTGGTGGCATTCTTGTCTGATCATTCAACATATCAACCATTTGTTATTCATTTGGAGCAAAAGATTATACTATATACAGCCCGGTTCCCCGGATTGGACACAGTGCAAAAAAAAGAGAATCTAGATGGAAAAACCTACTGTTTTTCCATTTGGATTCTGTTTTTAGGGTTCCGTACCTCAATAGGAAAAACCGGAACCTTTATAGGATCACTTTGTTGTCCGTCTGTCTGTCTGTCAAGACCTTTTTATCTTGAGAACGCGTGTATATCAAGTTGAAATTAAAACCATATATTCAGGTCTACATTCCCTTGAAGCTGTGAAAAAATCAGACTTCTAATTAACGTGAAAAAAGATATGGCCGTTTATTGATAAAGAAAGAAAAAAAAGAATAAAGAAAGAACGTACGGAAGAGGAAACTCTCAAGAGCAAAAATCCAAAACCCATAAATTTGTAGTTACATACCTAAAAATTTGTGCGGAACTCTCAGTGCGCGAGTCCGACTCGCAATTGACCGGTTTTTTTTTACATGGGTCTAAACACGAACGGTGAATTGTGGGTGTACTATAGGTACTCGTCTGTCTTACCCTTCGGGGTATACGACAGGCATGATGTCATAGAATTAAAGTAAGGGTCTTCCCTCCCAAGACTTTCATGTAAAGTAGTCATCATTTCTAAACATCTCCCACTATCTACAAAACACTTACTCCCAAACCTACAATTTACTACAAATTATCAGAACATCCCCTTTCAACTAAAATACTATTAAAACACAATTACAAACATAATCTCTAGCATCCCCTTAACTTCAAGTACCTATACAAAACGTTGCCAAATTCCGTCTGATTGTCCTCTTGGACTACCGAGGGAAATTATACCTTATTTTATTAAGTGTAAGGATATAAATGCCTTGTGTTGTGTGGGGCTGGATATCGGATGTACTTGAATCATTGTATTGTTCGGCGATAGACATGTGTCGATATTTCGGGTCTTGATTCAAATGTGTTGTGCCAGCATATTGTATTGAGAATTCAAGATGTCAGATGAATAGTCAGCGCGGTAGTTTAGTGTTAAAAACCTTTGTACGTCAACATTTTGCTGGCTGGAAATAATATAGACGAAAGTGGTTATAAATAGCTACGAGTAGTAGAAAGAGAGAATGTTTAAGAAAATCTTTCTTACGGATTCTCTCAAAAGATCATAAAAGGGTTTTACCAATGTTTCTTGCAATTTTATAATCTGCATAAATTACATTTACCTATCTAAAAAATGCTTTAGCTAATTACAAAAACGTTCTGAAAGCGATAGAACAAAAAAATTCAAAAAATAAGAAATAAAAGTATCAATTGCCAACCACAAACAATTCAAGCTGACACACAAACTACCAGAAAACCGTTACAAAATAATTATACAGCAGTAACAACAAATAACAAACATGGTTTTATCGGAATTGTCATCGATAAAGTTTACTTAGGCATTCTCAATAAACATTTACAGGGATATTAGGGCCCATCGTCGGATTGTAATCGCTTTCGCCTCGGGCGGATTTTCGCTAAGGGCGTTTTTCGAGGGCCCCTGTTGACTGCTTTTTAATTGAGAACTTTAAGTTCGATGAACTTTGATTATGTGTTGTGCTTTTAGTAAACAGAAGAGGGTAGGTAGCATTGTAGGAGAGGTAAGTATATAAAATGCTGGCGGGCTTTTGAGGGGTGAAAGTTGTAGGTGTACAATGAAACCTTGGTGGTTGTAGGTGCGAAAATGAAGTCTTGTAAAGGAATCTTAATTTAATTTGTATTTTTGATGGAGGTTAGATTAATTATTTGAGAAGAATTAAGAACGCCAATAGAATCGGAGAATCTTTCAGTACTAATAATAAAGCTGAAGAGTTTGTTTCGTGATCCGGTATAAAAAAAAAACTTTTTGCATTTAATAGCTCAATTCTTGAGGAAGGCTAGGCTATTTAGCATCAAGCTATGACCTTTAAGAGCTGAGCAAAAAGAAAAAAGAAAGAACGATAAGCGGAAACGAAGTGATAGCGCGGCATGTGATGTAAAGCGACGGGGCTGGTCGGGGGAACAAGAAATTTTACGCGGACGAAGTCGCGGGCAGAAGCTGTTTAAGAATAAGACTGTAAAAAAAACATCTTAAGAAAAGTAGGCCTGTAAATGTAATGGTTGCCACTACTATAAGCATTACCAGGCCTCACGTTACAGAGTCAGAAATTGAACTTTCATATAAAAATCAATATAGATGTAACGCTTCATTACACATTTGATTACTCATTACCAAATAATAAAACACTACCGAAAACCAAACTTTGATCAAGTAACTAAATTGCTGGCCACAAACGCAACAGAAATTGCAAACAAATTGCCGCCCAACCGAGCAATTATTGCATCAAACAATAATAAATTGATCGAAATCATTGCTGTGTGGGCCACAATGCCGCGGCCTCTCGACCAACGTATATTCATTGTTTCAACTACACTGCTCGCTCCTCAGAACGATACCGACAATGCGATTGGTGAAACCCGTTGTCACAACTCAATGGACACGCAAGTATAAATGATGACGTAGCTGTGAGTGCTGTGACGTCAGGGGGTCGGAGATTAGATGTAGATAAGCTTGAGGGCAACGAATGAGCACTTATCAGAGATTGTTTTTGAAGTGGTTATTAAACAGTAACCGATTTACGTTCGCCCTATTGAAAATATGTCACGGGGAGTTCGATAAATGTTATTTTTATTTGTTGCAAAAAATCGAAACTATTGAATGATCATTTCAAATCAGGCTTTTCAGAATGTAACCCTTTAAATTCGCAATCGTGATAAAAAAACATTTTATAAACAAAGAAAATCCTTATCATGAAAAATCTCAATTTTTAACAGACGATTATTCCGTGATGAATGCCTACAATATCTTGAATCTAAAAGTTTCCCAAAACATTGAGAATAGCTATCAAATGCGAGTTAACAGCGGGACCTCTCCTTAATTAGGAGTCCTGCTACGTTGGCCCTTCTGTGTGAGCCCTAAGGAACACTTTTCAACCCCTTTACTTAGTAATTGGCACGATAAGAATGTCCAGGGGCGTGTGAGAACGATGGAGGCACTTGCAGCCGTTGCGGGACGATAGAAAGATATAGGTAACGGGAATTTTTCGTCTTCAATTATTGTGGGTAGCCGAGGGAAATTAAGACTGGAGGAGATAGGCAGAACGAAAACATGAAATCGTTTTTTGTGAGATTTTGATACTTTATTATTAAAATTAAATATATTTAGAAGTTTCAATATGTTTGTACTCTAACAGACAATGTATTTAATGTAATTTATGTGGGGTTAGCAGACCCAATAGAGAAAATCACACGATAAAAAAAACATGCTACCAAGAAAAACTGCAGCCAAATAATACAAAGCATTTTTCCCACAAAAACAACTTGTTTCGCCAATATCTTAACAAGCAAAACATTACAAAATAATAGCATGTGACCACAGGGCAATATTATAGGGTTCGCTAGGCCGAATTTATTTTTCCTATAAGATCTCTTGAAGTGGCGTCAAGCCGTCTCCCTCAGTAGGGGTGCCAATTACTGGAAAATAATGTTTTTATTTTGATTTTTATTTAGGGGCGGTCGTGGGACAGCCCTGAAAGGCACACCCTATATTAAAATGAGGTTGGTTCTTTGATTGACATCTTTACATTTTTATTGTTAGATTGACTTTTGACTTTTTTGGTTCCCATTGAATCAAGTATGTGTTATTTAAACGCGCCTTGGTTGTGTGACACTGACCGAATTATTTTCCAACATAAATATCTACGTGTTCTCTGAAACTCGTTAAGTTCTGTTATTGTTATCGTACATTTCAGACTCAGTATATCTAGTAGTTAGTATAAGAGTACTTATATATGTATAGTAGTATACCTACATCTGCAACAGCTTTGCGGGGCTTAGCGAAATCAGTTATTTAAAACCATTACGAAAACAATTCCATTACGATTAACACGAATACTTCACTGCCGGCATTTCAATAAGCACTCGATCCGAGGGACGAAATCCTCCGTGATCTCCAGATAAAATCGCAATCAAACAATAAAATTGCCGTCGAAATTAGAGCCGCACCCCAACGCGGCCAACGCAGGCACCCGATGTCGATTCCCACCTAGCGTCCCCGCTGCGCACACGTCAACCATTCAACAAAAACAATACACTATGGGAATGCAAACTCAAAGTATTGTATTGATTAAGTCAATGAAATATTCCTTAATTTTGTCCACGAAAGCTTTGTATGAGCATTGTGCGGTTCCTTAGGCGGTATTTATGGGAATTCCGTCAATTTGCTAACGCGTGGCGCAAGAATTTGACCCCATCGTACTTAGACATAATCGATTCTTTAACTTTTGTTAGCTCACAATAGGTTTTGTGCGAAATAATTCGTTTATTCGTGTAATAGTATTCGTTTTAATTGTTATGGGTGCTTGTTCCCTAGTAACAAGATGAATGAATGGACTTGCCAAATAATTAAGTCTTTCTTTAGAATTGACAGCAGTCCTTGAGAAAATAAGAATTTCAAGTAATATGGTGTTATTATCAAGACGGTTCTAAATGAAAAGTGTAATTTGGTGGTATGTAAGTAATTCAGTAGTGTCAGACGTTATGATAGATGATGCTCTTTGTGTAGCGGCAATTTTCTATCTCGCGATGAATTCTGTAGACCTTGAAATTTATATAAAAGCTCTATTATAACGAGTTGCCGAAGAGTGATTACGAAGGTTTGAGATTTTAGGTAAACATATTTTTGGATAAAATTGTCAAAGAGTATTAAGGACCTCAAAAATGATATTAAAAGAACATTTATTAAAGGTAGTTGATCTGAAAATATAGATGAAAATTTTTAAAAATAATAATTTGATAAGATGAATAATAAATTTAAGTGTAAAATGAGTCACATCACAAAGACAACGTATTTACTTAGATTTGTGAAATAACTTTTCAAACGCTCACGTACTTACTTCTACGTAACTACTGTTGACTATCAACAACAACTAAAAAGCACCCAAACTAACACAAAAGAGTAAATAAAAGCACTTAAAACCAACATACCTGCCGAGTATCTTGGAAACGCAGCCGTTGGACACTTGCAGGATGCGGCTGATATCGCAGGGCCTCGCACCCGAATGCGCCAGCTCCACGATTTTCTGGCGCGTCGAGTCAGGCAACGGCCTGCCGTTGACGTAGACCCCACCGAGCTGGTTGATGCCGCTGTGCCCGGCTGAGGAGCACCCAAATAGGGCCCCGCCCCCCATCGCCGCGCTGTGCATCAGCTCGTCTGTAATAGATGGTGGTGTTAACTGAACTGGTTAGGGGTAAGGTTGCCGTAATGTTGGCTTGTAAATGACTACATTGAATACTAAGTAATTTGGAGACACGAGGAATATCAAAATCACTAAACATGGCAAACGAATTCCTTTAAATATCAGAGTAATTAAAATTCATGGAAAATTATTGTTATTAATCAATCTGGGGCCCAAGTCTGTTATATTTTTATAAATTCGTCATTCCAACACGATCCCATTGTCATTTTGCAAAAAGTTCGTAATCTGCTAAATTCATAATAGTCTATTATTGGTCGGTCAATGGTCTAAGAAAAACTATGCTAGATTTCATTTAATATATATTTTTACATATTAAGTATTAGTGTTTGCAATCTGAAGTAGTAAGAAGTTCGTAAACAGCATTAGACATTACATTTATTATTTATTTAATACTTCAAGCACATACATGTACAGAGGCGGACTTAATGCCATAGGCATTTTCTACCAGTCAACCTTCATCCTTGGCGTCATTTATTCATTTATCATTATTTACGAGATTACCATTTTATGGCATTTCTTTCAATGGAGTGTCAGTGGTTGACCATTGGAAAGTCATAATGACGCCATTATATTAGTAGATTACCAAACTTGCAAAATCAACAATTATGAAATCAATTATAGACCATTCTGACACTATTGTAATAGCAGTCTATAAAATATTTATGAGAAACTGTTTTACAGATGGTAAACTCGTCTAACGCTTTTTGAACCTTTGTTTCATCATCATTACAGAAAAATTTGGTAATTTAAAGTTTGAACTTTTAAAACTTATCTTGTGGTTCTTACAGCATTGTTAATAGATATTGCGAATATTTCATCTCATCTTTTTTGTGTATGTGTCTGATGTATGAAAAAGGTTATAATCGAAGTTCCAACAATAAAACATCACATCTGCACCTCTTCAAATTCTGACGCTTCCTCAAGTTTTACTTAAGTGGTATCCTCGTATATAGAAACATCCTTTTATATTATCTCCTAGATAATATCAGCCTCAAACTATATACAGCGCCCATCTTTCAAAAAAAAGGTCGTAAAAAACGTAACCCGTTTAAAAAAATAATCCGCTTTGCGAAAAGTATCTTCAATAAAAAAAGGGTTTCGCGGTGCACGATAGAAAACCACAAATTTTTATCTAATCTTTAGAGATTCGAAGATATTTTGAGCTTCATTGTTTGTATGGACCGCTAATACATCTTCTTTGGTATTTTTTGTTGCGGTTTTTGTTAGATTCTATAGGATCACAACTAGGATCATAAATTTTTGGAGCTTTCATGTTTATATGTATTGTTTTATTTAAGTATTGAAACCTACTCCAAACATATCATCACACATCGAACAAACAAAATGACTCCCAAACTCACACACAGGGAGCCTTTAATCGGGCACCAAATTAGACGGTTGGGCCGTCCACAATTATAACCACGCGAACTGTTTACAAGCCAATAGTCTTGAATAGGAGTGCATTAGATCGGATGAGCCGAACCGTTGCGTTGGTCTGACAATTCTTTTTATCCACCCCTCACAAACACGCGGTAAAAAGTGAACAATTGGATGCAATTTGTGGGCGAATTTGGGCCAGGCCCTTGATTAAGGCCTTAAAGGGTGGGGTCCTAAGTTCATTGTTTTGTCCCGGCAATTTTTTTGCGGCCGTCTCGTGTATAATTTTCGTAGTTCGTGCATCGAATCAGGAGCGACTGCCTTTTGTTTTTTTTTTTGTTCTTTTCGTATTATTGGACATTCTTGTATTGGTTGATTGGTGCTGTACATCACTTAATCAGCCTAGGACGTTCCCATTGCTGGGACACAGTCCTCCTCTCTATGAGAAGGAATGGTCCGCAATCCACGACGCAGGCCCAGTACGGGTTAGTATATCTCACATGTCTTCGATTTTTTGGTTCTAGGACACGCCAGTTTTCTCACGATGTTTTCCTTCACCATTTAGAGAGCAGTGGTGATGAAATAAATTACACAATGTAAAGCGTCTGTCTGGATTCAAACCCACGACCTACATACAACATGTAAATCGGGGCCGTGAACATGTATGTAACTAGAATTTTCAATAGTACCAAAATATTTAGCTGGATATGGTTTGAAATAATCCAATAGAGTTTAGATGAAAGAGGAAGGTTTTTAACCGGTAGCAGGATGCATAGAGCACAGAAGCTTTGATTGGATTTGGCAGTCCTGAAACACCTACTCCCGAATTCAACCAAAAATATTTCAAAGTTTAGACTTTCCCAAACAAATTAATAACCGCAAGTCGTTCGCCAATTAAGTGTGCGTTTCGAGTGGCAGGTTGTCGCGTCGCCGTTGTTAATCGCGCCCGGTGCTCACCTTCCAGCGGCTTGCTAACAAGCTCGCGTTAAAAGAACAATGGACAATCGTACGCCCACCCTACGCCCCGCAGGGTGTATGGGATAGAAGGTAGCGGTAGCGGTGAGTGATTTTGGAGCGGAGATTGGCTGTTTTTGGAAGGGTTGTCTGTTGTTTATTGGCGAATTATTATGAAATGAAGTCTAAATTATGGTGTATATTTTTTTCTAAGAATATAACACCGTTACTGTTATAACACCGACATAGCTTGCAGAGTAAGCAAACTGAAGTGGCAGTGGGCTGGCCATGTTTGTCGAAGGACCGATGGCCGGTGGAGCAGACGAGTCCTGGAGTGGAGGCCGCGTATCGGCAAGCGTAGTGTGGGACGCCCCCAGCTAGATGGACGGACGACCTAAAGAAGGTGGCTGGGACGGACTGGATGTGGAAGACGAAGAACAGGGTGTTGTGGCACAGCCTGGGAGAGGCCTATGTCCAGCAGTGGACTGCAATAGGCTGAGTTGGTTGATTGATTGAACACCGTTCCTTTACGAACAATGAGGAAGCTCACTTTGGTATTTCTTTTAACGTAAAACTAAGTAGTCTGCTAAGCCTTTTCCCAACTATGGTGGGGTCGGCTTCCAGTCTAACCGGATGCAGCTGGATACCAGTATTTTACAAGGAGTGACTGCCTATTTGACCTCCACAACCCAGTTACTGGGTAATACGATACCCCTTGGTAAGAGTGGTAGTGTGCTGTTTCGATTATGAAAACAATGTTATACATGATATATTATTAAGTTAATTTAGCTTCTAACCACGTCTAGCTGAATATTCTGAAAAATCGTAGTTAAAACTATAGGTAAATTAGACGTATTTTTAAAAGACTGTTGTCTGAGATTTGAAAGTGACAGTTCCTAAAAATACAGGAATTCCTTTTTTCTTCCTATAAAAAAGTCCTCTAGGTCGAATTTCGGCCGTGACGACCAATCTCAGCGGAGACCAGCCAGTATTATAATGCACAACTGTGTGCGCAGATACAGGCACACACACTCTTTCTTCCCTCACTCTTATAGTCCGATGGCACAGTAATTCGACACGACCGGAGAGAGATCAGGCGCAGGACCAACGGCTTAACGTGCTTGTCGAGGCACGGGGGTATTACACCTCCAACTTCCAAACTCCGGGCTGTTACTAAAAATGCCCACTGGAAAATCCCAGCAACACTGCCCGACCTGGGAGTCGGACCCAGGACCCCACGCTCAGCAGTCGCACTTTCGACCACGTCACCAACGGGGCAGGCTTCCTATACTAAAGATTCCTTTATGACAACTTAGATTAGATCCCAAATCGCCCCCGCTCCCGCTCACATTAAGGCCTGTTGTCACACCCACTGTCGGCGCAAGTACGCATGTCGTGTGAGGGAGTGTTTTAATTTCAGAGGTGCAATTTATTCGAGCGATTTATTTTTAATCCCCGTTTTTATGGGTGTGACGCTATAAATTTCATTTATAGTTGTTGTTATTTATTTTTTTAGTTTTTTGTGTGTACGTAGGTGCGTATAATATGTATAGGTGTAAGTGTGTGCGTGGTTTTATTGCGAATAACTCTGGATGTGACTTTTAGTGCATGAGTTCAGGATGATGCGCGGAATTTTGTAATAGATTCTGATCGTTTTTTTGCCTGTGGGTAGTATACTGTTTCGATTAAAAAAACAATGTTATGCATTCCACCAAACGGCTCACATCGCATCGGATCGGAAAGGATACGAACGGATGCGGCGACAGCCAATCGCGTCCGGCAGGATGTCGACGCATGCGATCGGCTCCGTACCGTCGCTTTCTGCGCCTAGTCAAATAGTTTCATTCCTACTAGTTAAGGTGTTCTAATTTTTGAAAATGGTTGAAGTTGACGTAGTATTGTTGACTATTGCTTTGGAAGAAGATGAAAATTATCATAAAACACAGAAAAGGAAAGGAAAAATTTGAACGACAGCCCAAAGGATTCGATCGGATACAACGACAGGCGAATGGAGCCGTACATGCGTCGCAGCATACTTTCGGCGAAGTACTATTAGGTATTCTATGCTTTCGGCTACGATCGCGTGTCGCGGAAGACGCCCGCAGTCAAGCTGCTATGCGCGGCTTGGTAATATAGACTTTAAATACTGTGTACACGATTTAATATCGTTTAAAGATTGTAAAATCCGTTCCGATCCGATGCGATGCGAGTCGTTTGGTGGAAATCATCCTTTACCTTCGTGACAAAAAACACTTGTTAGTTACAGAACAACGCAGCTCAAAGTTGTATAACATTAATAATCCTATCTAATATTATAAATGCTAAAGTGAGTTTGTTTGTTGGTTACGCTTCCCGCTAAAACGGCTTAACAGATTTGGATGAAATTTGGCACATGGGTAGATTATGAGATGGAGAAGGATATAAGCTACTTTTCACCCTGGATTCCAGACGAAGGCGCGGGCAACAGCTAGTTAAGTAATAAAAAATATGTATCATCTGCTCACCCTATAATATTTACTTAACGTAGCACAAAAACTGTCACTAAATAGATAAAAACGTCAAATTAAACATTAATCAAACTATATATACCTACAGACAGACAGTACATAGGGGTTGCAACCCTGTCGACAGCACACCTGGTGGCATCCCCCACTTAAATACCCTTCTTATTATTATTTTGTATCTGTTTTTGAATTGCTTAAATCTATGGGGGAGATTTAATTTTACGCTAAACGCATAGTCGCCATATTGGATGCGCTGAAGCTTGTCAAACGATTTGAATTTGGAACGGATCGCATTAATTTCTGATACCATACAGAATTTACTTAAAGTTAAACCTGTTTGGAACAGAGATTGATGGAAAGGATTAAAAAAAAAACAGTATGTAATCGTACATTGTTGGTTCTGTCTATGAACTTTCTATGAAAGTGTAAAATATAGTTTTGTATAAATTACATTTAGACATGTTATAGATACCTTAACTTATATTTGGTGTGAGTAATCATTGATTGCATAAGACTTCAAGATACGGAGTCTTATCTCTTATGCACAGATTAAAACTTTTTAACAAAAATAAAAACCGACTTCCATAAAAAAACACTAGGTACATAGTGAAAAATAATTTTAATTTCGGAAGTCGGTGTCTTTGGATCTGTATTTTAGTTTATTGCCACTGACTTTCGAAATTAGAGTTATTTTTCACTTTGTAGTGTTTTTTTTGGAAGTCGATTTTACAATAGCCTAATGTCAACTTGCTCATCGCCTTTTACAAATTATTGCTTTTCTCGATGCAAGGACGTTAATTGTTGAGGAATTCTCCTGGTACTCCACCATCAGTTCCATTTCACCATTCGCATTGTGACGAGCATAAATTGCTTAGAAACCATATTACCTGAAGTAATCGAATCGCAACCCGTGAAATACTATTCCACTAGCTAGCTAGCTATTCATTGTAAATATATTCCCTTTTTATAAATAAACGATTATTATTATTACTTATTATTCAGTAGTTCCGGTGGCGATATGTGGTCTATATCATCAGTTCCACTTCACCAAATGGTGCTTTCCGAGAGCAAATGCACGAGATACTATAAATAATACCCAAATCGCTATAGATATGCCTATAATATTTGAAGAGTTCCTTTGATTTCTCCAGGATCCCATCATCAGAACTGGATTTAGACAACAATGGGACCAATCTGGAAGTAAGTAGGTACCTATATTCTTTTAAATAAAAAAAGAATATCCAAATCGGTCTATAAATGACGGCGTACTGAGACATAAAAAAAATACAGCCGAATTGAACCTCCTCCATTTTTGAAGTCGGTTAAAATATGAATTAAACAACTAGCAAAAGAATGACGTACGCCACTGCTTAATGCATGCCAAAAGCTTTCGCAATTAGTTGTTCTGTTTATTTGATACATTCTGAGAAAATTCATTTTTGAACTTTTTAATATAAATATAAAGATCTATAAAGTCCTAATTATTGACGTTTGTCCCTATATTCATTGACACGTAACAATGGAGAACCTATCAAACTAAAAAAAACTATCCAAAAACCGTTTTTGTAAACGTATTTCATGGCGTTTTGTTTCGCCGTGACATAATTTATGGTGAATATAGCGAACCACGCCCCTTTAGTGGATGCGTAACAAAAAACCGTCATTGACAAACGGGTGTCTATGGTGAGATGAGTACGAGTGCCTATAGAGTTCTAAATTGGAAAAAGTTTGTATTTTTTTTCTACTGGATAGTGTTGCGATTTTTAGGAACTTTACTATGGTAGTTTAGGTAGGTATATTATTTAAATTTCTAAGTGAAGTATTTTCACGAAAAAAAAACTGTCTTGTAGTCTTTTACTTAATACTACAAATAACGGTAGGTAATTTACCAACAATTTAATAATTGAAACAAAAAACAAAAACAGTTTCATCTTGGATTGTTAAAACGCAAGCATTGTTTAAAAATTAGGTAAAACACCAACAATAACTACTTGAACATCAAAAACTATTCAAACAATGGTTTTAATAACTTTTAACAAAAGAGTGAGACATTGTTCTTTGCAAATTGTCATTGAGAATACAGTTAAGTAATAGATTAACTATTTTAACTAAAGTAGTCTGTCGTCTTAACTTTTGTTAGACGGCTTATGTAACCAGTCTACAGTTTTATAAAAAATGGATATTTAGGTATCTGATTTATGTATAGATAAGAGTATCTACCTACTTTCTAAACTTCAGTCAGATAAACACGTGATTTAATACTACATTTGCTGTGAGAAAGTCAAATAGATGTGACAACTAATAACTTTTTCATTTTATTTTTAATAGTGTGTTCGGTAAACTTATTTAACGAACATTGTGTTCACAAGATTAACAAATTAAATGTAACAATTTAACTAAAACCAACATACACACGCCCTAATACGACCGGGAAATATTCTAGCTATTCTAAATTCAAAATTTGAATATTCAAAGCGTTCCATCGGACACAGTCAGCCCGAAGCGGAGTACTCAATCATTAAAATTCCCACAGTGCAGCAACAAAGAAAAGTCTATTTATCCCTCTCCAACAACTGTTTTTCCGGTCTATTTGTCTTTATCTGGCGCTTAATGTGACACAATTGTCGCATGCTCCGTTTGCTTGGCTTGGCTATGGTGAAATATAATTATATTTCTGTTATGCTTCAGCCAAGTCACCAGTTTTAATGGAATGAGGTGTATTGTGAGTTTCAATTCGATATTTAGTTCCTAAATTTTTCACTAGAATAACTTGTCTCTGTGTTTTTGAGTTGTTTTTCAGTGTTTTGCCACGGGAGTATCCAAGATCGAGATTTTTCATTAAGTGCCCTGGAGTCTATCAATACCTGGATGTTGTTGTATCGTGGGCAAAAACGTGTAGGTATAATATACATTTTTGACGTTTAAATGTCACTTAACTTTAATAATCGTTTAGGTATAATAAAACCCCTCGTCTTAGCAACCCGAACGGGTTGCTAAAAGTGCAGTTCTTTCTTTCAATAATTCTCAGAACATTATATGTTCTAAACGTCAAAAATGTACCTATGATTATACAGTCGTTAATCACTACTTAAGCAACGTTTATGAATAAAGGGACCAATGTCGCAAGTAACGACTCAAAAGACGATGTTACAAACAAAACATATATTACAGCTACATTTATGCCGGCAAAGCGGCTTCAGCAAACACTAAACTGGTATTTACCAAAAGGTCAGTTAACTTTAACAACTTGTAAACTTGCTAAGTTAGTCAAGCTACCTTTAGTAGGCTATGTAAATGAAGATTAAGTAGATCTTTGAGATGCAGAGGAGAGAGTACGTGTTTGAGGAGTTGTGGGCAGATGAATCGAAAGATAGGATGGAGAAGTTAGGCTGCGTGGGTGAGGTCTGATCTTAGATTGGTGATTAGCTACTGTGTGGAAACTGCTTGTCTATAATTTATAGGATTTTTATAAAAAAATATACATAGAAGACAAGCCATGTGCGCAATGGAATTTCCCATTGACAAAAATAACGACCTATCATACAAAACTTCAATTCAATTAGGGGACAAATTTTTAAAAATCATTCCCGAGTGCTCACTATCGTTATACGCAAGTACAAGGAACTCACGCGCAAAATTACACGCTAGGACTTTAGGCTTAAACCCAGCGATTTAGACTGTTTGTCAGTGAATGAATGAAGTTAAGATTTTTATTACCTAGATGTGTACCTAAGAGCTTTGTGGCCAATGGGATTGCTCCATCAACATGAACAAGCAAAGGTTGATTCTTGGTTGGGTGACCAAAATCAAGTGCTTCAAAGTTCACTTCTAGAGCTATAGTGAAAGTGCGCAGTTATGCACACCCCTTCCCTTGAAATAGGGAGTTAAACAAATGTCAACTTTATTTCAATGACAAATTAAGTTGATTTCAGAGTGACTAGTACTAATGAACAACGATTCAACTGCGGTTACGTTTTAGTTTAAGCCAACGATCGATGGAAATAATTTCAAAATATATTCTGCTAACAAAATCGAACATGAGCGTGACGTTTATTTACTTTTTACTGTTATTTTGACACTTGTTAGAATCGAATAGTCTAAATATAATTTTCTATTCGAAAATACTTTCGGAGACATGTATATAACATTTTTAGGTTCAACTTTTTTTTATCTGGTATTATTAAACATACTATTTGGCATGTTGGTAACAAAGTTTACCCGCTGTTACGTTCCCGCTACCATTCAGTTGCGATTCAGCATAGGTTTAGTTTCCAGTTTGCATAGGAAACAGTAGAATGACTTTTTATGTAACTATCGAACGGCGATCGAAATCGAACTGTTATTAAAACACAATTGAACGTGTAACGTTTCAAATGAGTAGAATCGCCCCCCTGGTTATAAACTTCATCCAAATCAGTTCAGTAGTTTTTACATGAAAGAGTAACAAACATCCATCCATCCTCACAAACTTTCGCATTTAAAATATTAGTAGGATAGTAGGATTTATAATATTAGTAGGATGATACTTGTTTACATTTTTGGAAAATAAATCGCGAACGCAGATTATGTGTAATTGTGTATGTTTATAAGAATCATGAAACGTACATTATAAGTAGAAAATAATAAAAAATATGATTGTTCAGTGTGTGACCTTTCGAATAAGTTTTCAGTGAGTGTTGTATTTCTATCGAAAAGGTTCTGTATCGTTTAGATTTTAGATTAATACATACGCAGATGGACAGTCTCAATGATTCCCTGCTGATCTGAGAACGAAGAAAAAATACAGGTGAAGTACAACATCTATGAACTATAAACTATGGAGACGGGATTTGTGCAGTGCGCAAGAGTGGGTTACTGCGTTTATGTCTTTTCTATGTATTTACATATCACAAACTAAAGTGGCTTTTCGTGTCTTTGTTCTTTTTAACTACGGATTTTGACGCGGTTTTCATCATTAGGGAATCTATTTCGTAAAATTTATGTGTTATTACAATATCAATATTACAATATTAATTATTATTATTAAAGTCGTCTCAATGTTTTGTCTAGTCGTAAAAACGTTGCTTAGCAGGGGCAGGTTGCTAATAGTACCTGTGTATAGTGAACGCGCAATTAGAGTACTACCCATCGTATCGTATCGTCTCGTATGCGTATTCGTAAGATCTTAGATCCCTATTTTCAGCGGGGTAATTGCTTAACACACTAACATAGCCATAACTTTCCTTTTGACAGTTCAACAATATTCATTGCTTTATTTACCGTGTTGAGCAGACAAAATTTTCGAATTTATGAAGCAATGGATTGGCAATTACCTTCAAAATGGTTGAGATTGTGATTGAAAGTGTTTTACACAATTAGGGTGTAGGTTGCTAAAACCAGAGCTGCTCTGGCGCACGCACCCTGGATAATTAGTTAGCTCCAAAACGAACGTTGCTTACTGTATAATATTTATACTGTGACTTAGGCCGCTTTCACATTAGGACGTTAGCAGCGCGACAGTAGCGCGGCAGCTGATGCCTTCGCGGCTGCCGCGTTTAGGTATATTAAAAAATATTCTGATTAGGCAACGGTCGCGCGTCTGCCGCGCGACTGTCGCGCGGCTAAAGTCACCTAGTGTGAAAGCGGTCTTATGAAATAGCTGATCGCGACTCGGAATAAAGAAAATAATATCATCAGGATTTTTATAAAGGTATCTATATTTTTTTTTGTCAAGTAGAGTACATATGGGTTAAGGCAAGTACCTACTATTGTGACTTTTTCCATATTATGTACCTTCTTTCTGAATTTATCTTGGACATTACTGTCGTCGGTGAAGGAGAACATCGTAAGGAAATAATATGTCTGAAATCATTAACCCGTCTAGAGCAAACGTGATGATCAATGCTCGTACCTTCTCTGTATGAGAAGAGGCCTTCTCTGTTTGAGAAGAGACCTTCTCTGTTTGAGAAGAGGCCTTCTCTGTTTGAGAAGAGGCCTTCTCTGTTTGAGAAGAAGCCTTTGCCCTGTAGTGGGACAATAATAAGGACTGGTATTATAATTATTAGAGTCAATATCTTAACTCATTCCACACTTCGGAACATTGTCGAAAAATTCCAAAAAAAAATCCAAGTTCCACCGTACTAGGTAATCCTAACTCCAAGACCTGTTCCAATTTACAGTTCTGTTTACCTCGTACAGCTGAAACTTGATGATACACACAAAGGGAACCAACTGATGCAGGAAGCGTATTTGCCGCAAGAGGTTAATTAACTTTAACGGGTTGCTAAGTTGGTCGGCCAAGTCGCATCCAAGTGCTGGCAGGAAAACATTTGAGAAGATTATAGAGGTAAGAGATTGGCTGGTGATATATAACTTTTTGATATTTCACCAGCCAATCCAATTTTTAACTTTTTTTTCAATTTTTTTTTTGTTTTTTTTTTTTTTTGTAAATTTCTATTTTTGGCTATCCTTTGGATTGTTTAAGATCTGCGACAAAGTATGAATTGGTACTGAGCTTGAACGCGTGAAGATTGACCTTAATTTTCGCCTTAGAAAAAACGTGTCTGTCAACAAGCTTCCATAGTGATCCATACAATACTGTCGACCGTGCCTACACACGGCGAATAAACCGTAGTTTATCACGGCAAGAAAAACGTAGGTATGGGTATAAGAGCCTAACTAAGATAACATAAATTGGAACGATTTTAAAATTAAAAATGCTCATTTCGCACATAATTATTATTAACTTGGTTTCAGGCACAGATATAGATACACCTAGATAACTCAAGAGCAACTACTTCGCGTGCCAAAAATCGCACCAAATTACGTTCAAAAATCATAAGCCGACTCTTTCGTGCTCAGTCCTGAGTAGGTCCTACTGACTGAGTGAGCGTGAGTGAGAAAGAGCGCTTGTGACGTTATAATAGGTAGTCAAAAAAATGGCACACTTGGTTTTTCATACAGATCGTGATCGTGATACGTTATCTAGGTCTATCTACATATATCTGTGGTTTCAAGACTTTATTCATATCTATGGGTGTTATTTTTTGTGCTTGTCGCAATAATTTAAACCAAAGCTAAAAATCGTCCGATTTTACGTTAAGTTTATGTTCAAAGGTAATTATATTTGTGAAAACATTTTTTTTTTTTTGACTGCCTCGTCGCGCTACGTTAGTGCTGTGCATGAGCTATTGGGTTCAATTCCCGGGTCGGGCGAAATGTGATTGGGTTTTTCAATCTGGAATTTCTCAGAAGCAGCTTGGAGTCTGGATTTGTGCTCGGTTGGTGGAAATACGCTCGACATCTACTACATGGGAATAAAACGTACCTGACGAAATATGGGTGTACTAATAGGTACACCTCTGCCTAACCGTTCGAAGAATACAGGCGTGATGATATGTTATGTTAGTGGTTGTAATGGAAATCATATCACTTGGTTTTAATAGGTTTTATATTTTATTTAGGTTTCTTTTTGAGATTTTGATTTTGTAAATGTGAGGACTTTGTAGGTCCTGTAGATTTTAGATTGTAGACCTGGTTTTAGATCTGGTACTTGTTGACAGACCTACGCTGTCCTTCTATACTTACTGTAATTAGAAAACATTGTAAAAGTCAATTATTTTCGAAAGAGTAACCGTGGAGTTTCTTTCCGGTTCTTCTCCATAGGAAACGACCAATTGGAACCGTGCACCTAGCTTCTGACGTTTCATAAGTGCCCTTGTAGGCTTATGTAAAATAACATGTATTGATTTTGATTTTTATATATTTTTATTGCCAGACTAAGATCGGGAGTCAATATGATCGTCTTCTTATTACAAAATTGTCATTAGGTTTTTCCATTAGGAGTTTCTTTATAACAGCTCAGAGTTTGGCAGTCGGCGGTGTGATGCCCCCGTGCCTCGGAAAGCACGTTAAGCCGTTGGTCCTGCGCCTGATCTCTCTCCGGTCGTGTCGGATCACATGCCATCCCATCGGACTATGAGAGTAAGGGAAGAGAGAGTGCAGTTTTGTGTCTGCGCACACACTTGTGAACTATAATATCTCCCTCACCGAAGGCTAGTCTTCGTTAAGATTGGCCGCCATGGCCGAATTAAAGTTAAAAAGTAAAAATAAAGAAACATTGATGAATAAATGTGTCACAAGCCAACGCTTGGGCCGATCGTGCCTCTTTATCGCTAGTTTCGCGGTCTCGCTTGCACGCACGCACAGGATCGGGCGGAACGTGATACTTTTTCGTGCGTGCAGCCGGTGTTCATCGATTTATAAGAAGTTAGATTTTATCAAGCTTCTGATGGTGTTATTTAATTATTTTATTATTTCAGTAGGTGCTTTTTTTTTCTGAGTCATCTAAACTCTTTTATCTATACCCATGCTATAAATCCACTTTAAAAGTTTCTGAAACAGTTAGCTTAATGCCAACATTAAAACAACCAGTGTCATAGTAACCATAATATCATCGTGTTATAATTTTGTACTGAATTTCATTATGAAACTCCTTTGATTTTTTCGATCCCTTCTTTACTCATCAAACAGCCACATTCTCACTACTTAATTCGTGGTATTTAGATGAATTAAAAAAAAGAACATAACATGCACGTGCGTTTCAATACCACAGCGCCGTAATAAAAAAAAATCGAATTCACGTCGTATACCGTCATTTTTGTTCGATATTAGTATGGCAAAACTATTACTTTGTTGTTTACAAAAATGAGTGATACAAGTTTTGATACTCAGCAATTAAACTTTCCATGAATTTACATAGAGTTCTTACAACACTGTACAACACCCTATGGTTTCAGAACCTTTTATAGAGGATTCATATCATGTGTGTAGATAAAGTATTTTATGAAACTGTATATAATTAGGTATTAAAACACTCATGTGATACTATTTACCACACTCGGATTCGCCTCGTGTGATAAACCCACATTCGTGTTTTAATACCCCTTATTATACAACAGTTTCATAAATAACTATAATTACTCCTAAAGTTATGATTGTCCTTGTTGTATTTTAGTGCACGATGCTTTCCAAGATATAGCCTAACCTAATGTGTGTCCAATTAGTAAAAAGATTATTGACCAAACAACCGCGCCGTATAGTCCTAGGTCAACTAACTTTAAATTGCAAATTGGTAACTTGGGACTCTGCTAACTTAGCACAAGCAAACGCTTGTTTAAAACTGATTAATCCTTGCTTAATGTAAAATTGTACTTTGTTCTAATATATTATGATAGATATTCTGCGGAGTAATTGCGTAACACACCTACCCCCTTATTAATAAATGTACTCGTATTATATCAGATGAATAGTTACACACCGATTTCTCACTTTCAGTAGTCAAAAATTTGACTTTCGAAAGAAGAAAGGAAAGCGTTGTGTAACTATACAGACGCTATACAACGTTTATTATTAAGGGGGTTACAATATACAGGGTGTGTCGTAAATAGTGGTCCAGAGTAAAGGAGTCGATACACTGTATTCTTATGTATCACACACCGAAATTTTAACCATTTCCAGTTAAGGGTCTCTGAAAAAAAAACGTTCATTTTTTAAATTTCTGTACCTTGCTTCACGAATTTGGCTGTAATTTCAACAAATATCAATATTTTTTAATTCTGTTTTGATATTTGTTGAAATTACAGCCAAATTCGTGAAGCAAGGTACAGACATTTTATAAATCAAGGTTTTTTTTTTCGAAGAGTCAACTGGAAATGGTTAAAATTTTGGTGTGTGATACTGAAGAATACAGTGTATCGACTCCTTTACTCTGGACCACTATTTACGACACACCCTGTATAATGAATAGGCTAGCAATTACTTTCATTTTGATAGATCAACAACATTCATTGCGTTATTCATGTTGTTTAACAGATTTTTTTTCGGACATATGAAGTGGATTAGCAATACTCTTCAAAATGATTCAGATTGTGATTGATAGTATGTTACGCAATTAGGGTCGAGAATAATAATATGATCTACAAACGCCAGCACATCAAGCAATTACAATCTGTTAAATTTCTTTAATAGATTTTCAATTTTATCGCTAAAGCATAAGGTTCAAAGTTGATTGGGAAAATTTTACCAGTTTCGGGTAGCTTAATGTGCTGGCGTCTGCACAAACAGTATATGTACGGTCAGAGTCACTTTAAGAAAATATTTAGGGTATTTGAGGACATCTGATGATAGTGATGGTGAATAAAGCGTCATAAATACACAGAAATATCCGTAACATACAATTAATTCGGCCATCTACGTCTAAATGCACCTTCAGACAATACAAATCAAATAAAACACCGTCTCCTCGGTGAAGTCTCACTTAATAAGCTGTGAGCACCCGAACCGTCTGCGTAGGCACTAAGTTGTAATAGTAGGTGCACTTGATTAAGTCTACATGAGGGAAAGTCGGACTGTCCGGTGAGTGCGCGCTTTGCCTGAAGGGTCTACTTATACTGGCTTTGTGTGAGTACTAAGGGTAGGTATGTACTGGAATTTGTAATAAATTAATGTGAGAGGAATAGGTTTCTCGACGAGACAATAACCAGTTTGGTGTTGGCGGAATGTTCTTTACAAATAAATAAAATTGAAGTGCTGTTTTTCATGTTAAAATCACCAGCTTGTTAATAAATGCCTAGCAAGGTACTTATAACAAAAAACAATTTATAAAATTGTGTTCTCTCTGTCTGTTTGTTCCGGCTAATCCTGCGAAACGGCTGAACCGATTTTGATGAAATTTGGTATGGGGATATCTTAAGCCCTGGGCAAGGACACGCAACTTTTCATTGATGTACCATCCGGGTGAAGGCTAGTTTGTTTATATAATTGAGTGACTCATCGATAACCCTATGACAAGTTTGCAAATTAAATATCCCGTAGGTTTCATCCCTTGACAATATTTCCTAGATATGTATTAAATCATTTCGCCAGATGGAGATTAAGATATGACTCTCTTTTTCGAAAAGCAACATTTAAACCAAAAATAAGTACGGTAGCAGAAGTTCCTCTGTCAAACAGTTTCACACAAGAACTCCGCCAACCAAAACACGAGTTTGAATCGAGAACCCGAAGTACAGCCCACAAAACCAAATCCGAAGTCTGTTAGTTAGGAAGCCGAGAACTTAGCTCTTACGTAGTAAACCGAAACTTGTATAGTTGTAAGTTGTAACTGTAGTAAACAAGCACCTAGTTAACACTTATTGATACTTAACGTTTACTTGAAACTTGACGACTTATTGTTATCACGGATAAGTTTGCCTGTTTGCATTTCGTACAAAAGATATGAAGTTTCATATCTGAATGATATTTGTTAAAGTTAAGATTGTCTTGGTGTCTGTGTTGCCCGGTTTTCAGGAGATTTTGTTAAAGTTCGATTTGAGTAACTTGAGGTCTTTTGTTTGTAGATAGCGTGCCTGTGAATGGATCTATATTTTGTAAGAAAACCAGAGTTTTACTGGTAGGTGTTCATCTTTTGTCATGGAAGGCGTTTTAATTTAGTGTCAGTCTGTGTTCCAACCCTAGTCCTCAGTTTCTCAATGATCGTGAGTTAAACTTTAAGGAAACCTCTTTATCTTTCCTCTTTTTACCGTCTTCACAAAAAGGAGGAAGTACTATGTTCGGATGTTTGTATGTTTTTTTTTTGTATGTTTGTTCATCGAATACACCGCCAATTGTCGACGGATTTGCAAAATTCTTTTTTTTATTTGAAAGGGTATGCTCCCGAAGTGGTCCCCCATTGTCACCAAATCGGAATCTGATGAGGGAATCCCATGGAAATCGAGGGAAACCCTCAAATTTTGTAGGCACACCTATAGCGATTTGAGTATTTTTCATAGTAACTCGTGCATTTGTTCTCAGAAAGCACTATCCGGTGAAGTGGAACTGATGATGAAGACCACATATCGCCATCGGAACTACTCAATAATAAATATTTCACGGGTTGCAATTCGATTAGGTACTTCAATGTGGTTGCTGAGCACAATGCGTATCGTGAAGTGGAGCTGATAGTGACTTCTCAATCAGATCCAGTTCTCCTGGTTTTTACAAGGAGAACTCCTAAACAATTAACGTCCCTGCATCGGGAAAAGCAATGTTTTGTAAAAAGTGATGAGCAGTTGAGATTAGGTTATTGTAAGTTAGATAAGTTACAAACTGGCACAATAAAAAGTGAAAAATAAAAAACTTTTTACAAAAAAAACAACCGACTTCCAAAAAAACACTACAATGCGAAAAATAACTTTAATTTCGGAAGTCGGTGTCAATAAAAGAAAATGCGGAACCAACGACACCGACTTCCGAAATTAAAGTTATTTTTCACTTTGTAGTGTTTTTTGGAAGTCGGTTGTTTTTTTGTAAAAAGTTTTTTTCAGCTTGCGTTGTCCTTTGACCACTACTTAAGCTTAGAATAGACTTTTCTATATAAGTTAGGATGAATGAAGTACAAAGTCAACGTACCCTTATGCGGCATCTTCCAGAAAGCTTCTGCCGCCGTGGTGGGTTCCCGCGGCGGCGCGACCAGCCCGCCGACCAGCGTGGTGGCGGCGTGCGCGGGCGCCGGCGCCGGCCGCCCCCAGCCCCCGTGGAGAGCCACCCCGTAAACTTGCCCCCACACCACCCTCTACTCCCACTTAACACCCCTGAACTCCCCCACTCCAATTTGACCCCAAAAATCTCGAAGCGCACGCGCACTTTAAAACCTATGCGGCATCTCTTCGTGACCTGCGAACAAAGAAATTCACGTTTAAAGAAATTTATTGACCCCAATCCAACATTAGACAATCGCATCATCAATTACAATCAAGGCTCGTCATTACGCTCCTTTGAAGCCTTCTCGTTCCGTCTCTTTTCCTCTTAAAACTTTTTGTACTTGAAAGAAAGAATACAGAGATACTAATTGGTAGATGATGCTGCTGAATTGTGTGTTAGTTGGAAAGCGCCATCTATTGTTGCATAGTACAAATAGTCGGTTGGTTCGTGAGTGCCGATAATGATCGATGTTAGATGGTAGTAATGAAGTTAGATGCCGAGATATTGTGTGTATGCCACCCATCGAGTTCCGAACGGTAGTCGGACCGTACGTTTTTGTTTCATTTTATTGTTTGACTGAGATGTCGGCATGATTAGACCATGTGAGATTACTTACATAATGTGTAGCGAGGTTTGTCGCGATGCCATTTGTTCGAATCAGTTGATCGATTGATAAAAAGTTTGACACAGTAATTTATGATTTATTGCTAAAACATTTCATTACACTTTTTCTTTCTGTTTAAGCTATGATTCTCTAGTTATTTCGTAACTGGAGGTCTTCTCTGTCAGCACGACATCCGTAATTTCGATTATTCGGGAGTAGGGTGCACTCCGAAGATCGAATTACTTTCGCACGGGACCGTATCTTCGTCGACAGACTTAGAGTCTAGAACCCCAGTTACCTATAGCTAATATTATCGACGTGTGGACTCATTATGAAAATATTGATCTGGAAATAAAATGATTTCAGGTACCAACATTTTTTATGTTAGACTAAAGACTCAGACTAAAGACTTTCTTTGATCGAACCCTAATATCTAAAATATTTTGCGTTCAATATTAATAACATTTATTCGGATGAACGAAAAATTCTGCTTTTGATTTTAGTACACATCTGAGAGAAAAGAAAAACTAAAGATGTAAGACATGAGTAGGTAAAGTATTTGATAAAAAAATATCTCAAGGGAGTGCTCGAACTCTTTATAGGCAAATCCACTATTGGCATTACATAAGTCAGAACCTCACAGGTTAAGTATTGGGACGCGTATTTGATCTTTTCAAGCTGACGATCGAATGATTTTACTTTGATATATTTTCCCCTTCGGAGTGAGGTACAATGGCCGAAAGGAGACTGGGGGTCGCCTAAATTGAACTCTCACTTTGAGCCTAGTCAAAGCAAGGCAAGGGTCTAAAGTGGCACGACTAATATAAAGTCACCGAGCACCGGCGTGTGTTTGGAAACTAATACCAAACCTCCTTGTTGAGATTCCGAAGAAATAAAGGTGTGTTTCCAAGTGTTTGTCGCGAAGTTTTGATTGGACGTTTTTATTAGACATTGATGCTGTGTGATTAAGCGTGTTTTCATAATTTCCTTTAAAAATAATCGGGATTTATTTAAGACAGTACTATTGGTTAAAAGAAAGGAGTAGGTAGGTATCTAATAATATTGATTGGATAGAGATCTCCAAGAAAACTAGTAACCTTTTCATGCCTTAACTGCTGAACGGATTTGGATGAAATTTGAACAGTACCTAGACCATGGCCAAAAATGCTTTAGCCACTAAGTGCACATAAGACAAAGAGGTATCGTGTTACCCCGTAACTGGGTTGGGCAGTCGCTCCTTCTAAAATACACCAACCCCATCACAGTTGGTAAAAGGCTAGGTGGCAGAAAATATTGGTTAAAAGAAAACTTCTAAAATTAAGGAAACTTATTGGCAATCAGATTATTCTTTCCTCAAATATTTATGCTTAAAAATCACTCACTTCTAATAAAAAAATACATCAAACTACCTCCATATAATCAGCGGGCACATGAATAACAAATATGATACAGCCGACCAATCGAAGGCGTTATCTCGCGGCGCGATCGGCGGCGTCTTTATACTCAATCTTTTATCTGTACCACACTGACGGTGTCCAGTTACTGGCAACTCGGAAACTGTTTCTAATTAACGTTTATTAGACGGCTATGGAGTGGTAAAGAGTTTGTGATTGCTTGAGTTTTTATGAGGTTATGTTTAAGAAAATGGTGGGAAGATTTTCTTTTTTATAGGATTATGCATTTCTGCAAACTTTTAGGTCATTTGGGAGTTAGATATTATGGATCTTACAAGGTTTTAGATACCTAAATAATGCGCAAAGTTTAATTACACTTAGACAATAATATATTGGGCAGACTTGCTCGTTGTAAGCTCAGTATTTTTCTGCAAAACGGTTTACGGTCCTTTCTTTTTATAAAAGTTGCTCTAGCTCTGTAAAAGCAATCCCGCTATCAAAATAGGTTGCATATTTTTCTTTTTGTTTTAAAATGTTTCAGTGAATGTTGCAATATTGGCGGTGAAATATATGATGCCATAGTTGGTAGAGGCAGTGACGTTTTTGACGAAGCTTATAATTAATCAAATTCTTTAATTGTCAGTATTCAACATTATTTAAAAGCAAAAAAAAGATGATTTATTTTCTTTCAAATAAAGTCTGAAACTTTCCAAAAAACTTTCCACATCAGAAATAAACTTGGAATTTACAGTAAAACTTTCTATCACTCCGGTAAAGAACAATGTTTTCTATAACAATAAAATCTGCATAGAAGAATCTCATTTGCAACTTTTTAGACACACACAGCTCACAGTGTAAAAATATCAGTAGAAAAAAAGTATATAAACGTTGAGGAATGTTAAAAAAACACAGTTTTTCGTTGTAAGTGGCCGTCTGGTTTCGTCAAAGGGGTCCGGAGACTGCATGCAAAGCACTCTAAACGGGGATAAAGTCGTCGGCAACGATTTTAAATTCTAGCTTAGCTCGCCCCGCGAATAATGTTGGCATGTCGATAAGTTCTCTGTTATTCTGCTGTGGCGAAGAGTAATAGAAATTTTCTTTTTTACTTTATGGTAATTGTGCTACTGGAGTTTATAGAGTTTTAAGTTCCGGTTTGCCAATCAAGTAGTCTGTGAGTATGGCTGTTGTTACCTATATGCATTGCGCCTAATTCTTACTATGATTATTTAATCTGTAAGTATTGTATTTATTATCGACCACCTCTTATCATACACTCTCGTGTCCCTAAAATCCAGTCAAAGTGACCTCTGCGCTGCCACCGATAACGCCGTGGAAGTGGGGAAGCTTTGGGAAAACAAGATTTAAAAAATGCAGTCGTGCCAGAGACACGAAGAAGAAGATTATCGACGATTATGTAAAAAAAAAAATTAATTCTGCTGCCAACTACAATTACAAAAAAAAAAAATTAAAGCCCTTCGCCACATAGTAAATATTAAATTCATTCTTTCAGGATAAAATTTTTCACAAGATTTCCTTAAAACAAGGAAATTGGGCACTTTGGAGAATTTTTGAAAATTCGTCTCTAAAAGGGAAGATCGTCATCATTATCGTCGTCTTAAATATAGGAAACTTTCTACTTATGGCAGTTTGTCATTCTTATGACTTGGCTTGTAAATTAACCAATTACTTTTTTACAATAAATCGAAGTTATTTACTCATTCACGTCCTAATCTCCCAATGAAACATACCTAACCCAAGAGTTTATGAAAAAAATAATCGACACACCCAATTTAAACGCAGCACTAACGTATTCCACACTCCTAAGGATCCGATGTCTGGGCTGCGCCTCATTAGACCCGCTTTGATTCAGCCATGGTTCTCGCAGGTACGGTTAAAGCCTCACTCTTTACTCGAACGAATACATTTCTAATCACATTCACTTTTTACTGGGATTACTATTTGTTAGGGATGGGAAAATAAACGATTTTCTTTTAAAAGAATCTCGTCGGTTCAGAAAATGGACTGGAAATTTATTAATGTGTTCGTTCATTAGCTTTAGGAATGCGAATTGAATAACATTTGAAACTAACTTCAACAGTTGACGGTAGAATAAATAAGGCGCAAAAAAAATCAAAGAAAAACTTGACTTCTTCACCATCATTTTAGATTGACAAATGACATTTCCTTTCAAAGCAATTGAAATGAAATAAAAAAAAACACAACTAGTGATGTATCAAAGCAGCCGCCACTTACGTGTGCACGTGTGTCGATCCTAACAAAAATTCACATACAAAACATATACCATTTCACCGAGTGCTCTTACTGGCTTAAGTTGCAACGTCAAAGCCAGGCCTCTTCCTTTTCACTACGTTTTTAAAATAAAACAGCCTTTCTGTATACGTAGTACATAATTAACAGTGATGTGGCTCCGCAAAGTTTTTAGAGTAAACGAACGCAATGCTTAATGCGTTCTTTGAGTTTTCGAGTGTCATCGTACTCGCATCGCGGATTTTTTCCATTTTTGTTTTGTTGTTTTTTTTTTCAAATGACGAAGCTATGGCTTGTAATTATACTATGTGATATTGTAGATCTCTGGAATTCTTACATGTTGAATTATAAAAAATCTGGAATGACATTTCTGCACTGTGTGGCAAGTCATTAAAATATGTGGACATAATTTTTTGGTTTTTGTTTGAGTAAAACAGATAAATAAACACAAACAATATTATCGTGGTAACGGCCGCGACTTATGAGTTGTAGGTCATAGGATCGAACCCAGACAGGCGATTAACTTTGTGTAAATTAATTCATTACAACTGCAAAACGGTGAAGGAAAACATCGTGAGGAAACCGGCATACCTACCCTAGAATTAAAAAAAAATAAGTCACGTCACATCTACCAACCCGCACTGTGTCCGCGTGGTAGATTACGGCCCACTCCCTCTCACAGAGAGGAGGCCTGCTTCCCAGCAGTGGGAACATTATATAGGCGGATTATGTAATGTTATCGTACTAGATAGATCGTGTAGGTACATCAAAACAGTCTGTTTTAAAACAACTGAGCCTTTACATCGTAAGCTACCGAATACCGCCGAAAGGTGCCGTCAAGTTTATACAGTTCTCTCAGAATAGAAATAAATTACAATCTCTCGGTGCACTGCAGCCGTTAGTACGGTCAGCCAAGCACTCCCGCCGATTTGTTACATTGATTTCTAACTGACACGTACAGACAGCAACGGTATGGAAATGAAGTTTGAATTAAATTAAGTTATGACTTCTAGTTACTCCTATTATAACCTTTATTTATTTTTAGAATTATGAGCAATTGCCTAGACTGTTATTTTCACTAGGTATTAGATCGATTAGTCAGCGGTTTTTAATTTGAAGTCTATTATTTTCTGCGAATGATCGATTGGGTGGTATTGCTCTTACAAAGTTGATTTGGTATCATCGGGTTTAAATATCAATGTGATAATTGGATGGAAGTAACACTTAACACACAATACTTTCAATTTGGATCTACATTACACTTTGTAAGCGTCAAACGGCAGATTTTATGTCTCTCTATTTTTACGCTAGCTTAAACAATCCACCATTTCAATTTGTCTGCTAACGCTCCTAGCGCCTGATTCGACAACCGCACACAACAGTAGGTTACCACGTAACGTCGGCACGATAAATCAATCGTACCATTGTGACGTACAGAATAAGGCCTCCTCACCTACACACTGGGTAAAAAAACCACACTTGGTAGAAAAAAGTACAAAATATCAGGTGTAAAGATTTCTATGAGTTATTTGAAAGTGATTTGTGAGCTAATTTTTATAATATACTCTTGATGAGTGTAAGTTGTGTTTGATGGTGGAGGTATGCGGGGTTTTGGTACGAGTATGATACGTTCTTAATACATAATATTATAAAATAAAGTCATGTTTCGTGTTTGTATGACCGCGTTATCCTTCTAAACTACGCAACGGATTTTGATGCGGTTTCCACCATCATTTAGAGAATGAATTCCGAAAGGTTCGTGATTCATTAATCGTAGTACCTAAAGACGCCAGCACATCAAACTACTACAATCTGTCAAATTTCTTTAATATATTTTCAACTTTAACGCTAAAGCATTGCAAGCAACCAGCCAGTGAGCAGTGGTGGCCCAGTGGTAACGGCCGCGACTTATGAGTTGTAGGTCGTAGGTTCGAACCCCGTCAGGCGCTTTACTTTGTGTAAATTATTTCATCACCATTGCTCTCAAAACGGTGAAGGAAAACATCGTGAGGAAACCGGCATGTCCTAGAACCAAAAAATCGAAAACATGTGACATCTACCAACCCGCACTGGGCCCGTGTGGTGGATTACGGCCCACTCCCTCTCACAGAGAGGAGGCCTGTGTCCCAGCTGTGGGAACATAATAGGCTGATTATGTGCTAAAGCATAAGGTTCATGGTTGATTGGGAAAATTTTACGCTTTCGGGTAGCTTGATGTGCTGGTGTCTTTACAATAAGAAATCTCCGTGCTTAGTCAAGTCGTAAAAACCGTGCGAAGCAAGGGCGGGTTGCTAGTCAAAAGAAACAAATGTTTCGTATTACTAACTTTAAGTTCACTGATGTTACTGAATTTTGCACAATCATAGAAACTCTGTATTTCCTAAAGATACAATAGTAAATTAACGTTTACCATTTAAGTCTAAATGGGAGCTAATTTTGGGAACGTTTATCTAGCCAAAATGCCTATGAGTTTCCTATGATATAAGAGAGCGCTAATTAGGTATAGCTTATTTATTATTTTTCAAATAACAGAAGACCAATATTCTCGCAAATAAAAACATTAAAAAACTAGTCGCAATCTCATCTCAGCGACAATCAATAATAATCATTTATTTCATTTTTTTTTTTAAAGTTGTACATTTAGCCAAGAGTAGCAATTTTCCCATACAGTTATGGTGCCTAAAAATAATCTAAAACTAAAATATTTTTTATTATAGGTGCAAGTAATGATGGTTCGGAATTAGTGTTAGGTAGCGATCCTCCCGAACTAGGTTTATTCAAACCTGTGTTTCAAGCCATCACTTTACATTTCAATAAAAAAAAAACTGGTATAAAAGTAATTAATTAACAACTCTGAGAAAAAACACCGTGGTACCTACATTAATACCTAATACTAAGTCTATGTCAAAAGTTGTCAAAAAGGGAAATTAGAGCTGTTTTTTTGAGATTTAGACGAGATTAGACTGTGAAACAACTAAAAATTATGGGTTTCCCCCGGTATAATTTCTGCGTACTTTTCTATACAAATTTAAACATTTTTAATAGTTACTTTCAACACAATATACGGTGCACTGAGTTTAATATAAAAGCGAAAACCGGCTTTACATAAATAAATTAAAAAGCCATTTTAGCTGCACATTCTGCGCAAAGGTGAATGCTTTAAAATTTAATAACCATTTTATTAATAAAAATCTCTTTTTTAAATGTCATCGACGAATTCAAACGGACATTATGTCGGTCTTAAAACAAATAAAAGATATTAAGGGAGATACATCAAAAGCTTTTTACCTTTAAAAAAGGCTCTATCTTAATCCTTATTAAGCCTCATCATGGGAAGGGTGATGCTATTGAGATCGAGAAGGTGTTATTTTGAGCCCATCACAGATTATGTTTATTTTAATTTTTTTTGCCTAATAAGAATTAGAAATCGTAACACTGGGAGTCGGCTTTGCTAAAGAGATTATTAAACATTTAGGCTTAGGTCTATTAGTATTAATATCGTTAAGAACGTATATATATGTGCACAAATGACTTCTTGTATTAATAAAATACATGTGCTTATTTTCTAAAGCTGTGGATTTTTTAAAGTTCGAGGCCGGCCCAGGAAGAGTTGGCGCAACGAACTAGATGCGCACTGCGAGGGTCGGATCGAGGTGGCTCTAGAAAAGGATTCCTGGACAGATTTGGGGGAGGCCATTGCTTAGCAATGAGACACTGTAGGCTAAATAAAAAATTAAAAAAAAAAAAACAAATATGAAACATTTAACTACCGGTGCGAAGGTTTTATGCCGATCTTGTAACGAATTTCAAAGTCAAAAAAACTTGTATCGATTACTGACTTAAGATGTCAAAGTTATACTAACAAGAGTAGCAAAATTGCATTTAGCACCGTGTAATGACAGCATGGGAGAATTCTATGCGAAACTATCAATGGTTATGTCTCGCTTTGTCAAAAATATGTCATTAATACACGGAAAAAAATTGTCAAAGTGCTGTGAGGCACCCCTGGGAGTTGTTACATAATAGGGATGTCAACACTCCAGCCCGATGGCTTTTCAAGTATAAATAATAGTCGATGTAACATTTGAATAGTGCTACTTTTGCAATACTTACTTTGTCGGCACGCTTGAATTGATTTACAAGTTTCGATTTATTGATTTTTCTGTTATTATCGTCAAGCCGTATGTGTGTGTCGGCATTTCTTTTACTGTGATCGTAAAATGGATTTTATGACTTTGGTAAAATATAAATTATTTTTATGTCACATCGATACATTGCACGCCCTTTTATCTTTTACGAATAAATCTGTAATTTCGTAAGACGTCTTAGCTATAAAACTGTTAGGTATGTGCTTGTATTATTAAATTGACAGAAATAATCATAAGAGTCCATTGAAAAAACGATAACTCATTAAAACCATTTTCCTCAATAGGTATCCAAAATGCCATACCATTCTCTTCCCAACTACTTACATCGGGGTCGCCTCGGCTTCTTGTCTATCTGAATGCAGCTGCCTATCTGACCTCCACAACCCAGTAGATGGGGTAATACGACACCCGTTGCTAAGACTGGTTGTCAGACTTTCAGGCTTCTGACTATACAATGTAGCGACTGTCAAAGATGTATCTACCTAAGTACTACAATTTTATCGTCACCCTATATACTAAAACAAAGTTGAACTATCTTACAATACATGAGATGAACATCTTTAGCGAAAATTAGCCGGTCCCACGTCACTGTCACCTATTGTAAGTACTTCAAGTATCGGTTACCGCAAAAATTATTCGGTCTCACAATACTTCCCATCTTTTTTAACCGAAATTATCAATTCGGACTATGTTCACAATAGAGCCCATTCGAATATTTCGAACTCGGCAACTTCAAAGACATTTTCGAATTTGTTTGTCTGTTTGCATTTTCGAAAGGTTTTTTTGCTGAAAAACGTTGAACGTGATTATTTTCTGATGATTTCTAAGGAAAATGTAAAAATATATTACCTACCTAATCTTAATTTACGTTTTCAGGAATAAACGTTAACGATATTTTTACTGACATTTTGTGTTTATTTGATTTTATTCCGATTGTATTAAAAATAATGTGGGTATGTATTATGTGTGTTGTAGACTAATGTTTTATAATATGAATGTAGTACCATGCCGATTATTATTTTAAAAATCCCTAATACCTATCTCAAAACGTATTAAATTTTGTCATAATCACCTAAATAATTTTATATTAATTCTTTTATTCAATAAATAATGTTTGCATGTCTAATAAAAGGTAGATTGTACAAAAATCACCAATTTTACTGTTCATCCTTTTTTTGTAACTACAATCTAAGGTAATTTTCACTTTACTTTAAAAATTATAAACCATAAGATTAAATTTTCCAGGAAAGTTACTTCATTTAAATAATGAAGAGACGCATCATCCCATGGACTTAAAATATTTTCGATGTTCATAAAATATTTATTGAAGCTAAATTTTCGCAGGATACCTACAATTTTCTTCCTAGATTTTTTGTGTTTTTTAGTTTTTCATAGTATTTTTAAACGTACCGAACGTAACGTAAGACTTTAAATTGTATCATGTCCCAGCAAATTGGCCAGTAATTATATTTTTACAAAATAATGCTAGGCCAAGAAGTATTATGTTACAACAAAAACGAACAATAAGAGCAAATGTTTACTATTACAAATTATACCCAACAATGGAGTTTAAATCAAATGATTCGATTGCTTTACAAAAAGTTGGTGAGATGGGCCAAACAAAAATATCAAGTTACATTTATGGGGAAGCTGGGTATATGGGACACAGGTAGGTTAATTTTATCTTTGGTTAAAAAAAAACATTGTAAAAGTTAGATATGGTTTGCAATTTTTTTTTCTTTGGTAATTAACATTAAATAATATTATGCATTTTTATAACTGAAATTAAAATTATTTTAGCACGATTTTGTCCCTTTTACAAATTATTTGTGGTAACAAAAATGTTTGTTACCGTCAATTAAGTCCAAAAATTACTGAAGGTTGCTAAATAAGCCTTACAGAGTTTTCTTAGATTTTCCGGTTGATATGTAACATAGATTTTTTATCGCATTGGATTTTTATTTATATTTGTGAAAAATACAATGCTTAAATATAATTTCAAAACCACTGTTTATTGTTACATTTTAGCAAGAAAAAATGGAGTAATAAGCCTACTGGTCCTACATTCTGTTGGGCATTTGCAACATTGATTCCTATTGCAAATTAATTGGCAACTTGAACAAAAATATAAATAAAATATTTAGTAACTTTATGCAGTAAGCATCCGTGATAGAAAAGGGTTGTCACTTGTTTTATTTTTCAGGATATTCCGCTTTTGGTGTGTTGAGCTTTCCGAGCTGAAAAGCTTGCTTGAAACAAGGCGTTAGAAAGTGGTCACCGGCAGAAACCTATGTTGGTACAAGTAAGTTGTTGAAAAATACAGATTACAGGTGTCCCAAAAATTGGCCTAGTCTTAATATTACATGAACACCTACCTAAAAGCGGAATCAGCGTCACAGTAGCATCAATGAACTCACTCAAAAGTCCGCAACACAAATTCACTAAAAACTAAAAAAAAACTACACAGTCCTTGATATGGATGCGGCGACGCGTGATCTTATAACCGGAATTCTTTAATTTGACAAGTTTCTAAACGCACCCGATGGTCAGTGTAGCGCGTAATCATCGAATACCCTAAGTATTGAGTGAGAGCACGCTCGGAGGCTGCGAACCGTTCACGATGTCACGGCTCGCTTGCGACTGGCCAAGCCATCTGATTCCAAGTCAGCCGTGTGAGCATGACTGGGGGCGGGGCCTAGAGGGGACGAGTTGTGCCGACTTGTTCGCGCTCACCCTAGGGTGGGTGACGCACACACACAAGCCCGCACACAGACACACGCTCGTGTCTACCAACGCCCACATTTACGCTGCTACGGCAGTCGCTTCGAGCATGCTGTATAACATCGTCCTTAGCTTTCCCGTTTATTGTTCTTGTATATAGTTGTAATAATATTTAAATTGTGTCTCAGCGTTAAGTGTGGAATGTGGAAAAAGAGTCGAAATTAATTTTGCAGTAAAATGGATTCAGTTTGTTTTCTAGTGATTTTTCAGTTAGTTGTTGGAGAAAGTTTTAGGTTATTTTTGTTGTGGGTCTTATATCATTGCCTGTAAAAGAAAAATAAAGGTTATGATAAATTTTCAGTTTAAGTGACACTTAAATGAGTTTTGGCTCTACAAAGTTGGAGTAATACCGACCACAGCGAAACCCCAAAGTTTTTGACGATTGAAACCTGCTAAGCATCACACGTAGCCACTGTAACTGAAGCGTTACGATCGTAAAGTGCGATAAAATATTTTACTACTCTCTTGCCAGCACCCACAAGTTTATGTTCACGACCTACTATAATGGGGGGTGTAAAAAGTCCGCTGGCTAAGCTCAAAGGGGTACTAAAAGAGAACCTAGTTTCTAACAGAGGTTGTACTAAAAAGTAATGTCATGTTGCATTTTCGGGTTTGGGTTTCAGAAGTCAGGATTTTTGATGACAGTTATCTAAGTAAAGTCTTACCAAATGGTATCGGTAACTGAGTTGTGGAGGCTAAATTTAAAATAGGTGCTGGTATTCAGCTGCATCCGGCTAGACGGAAGTCAAAAGAAAGAAAAAAAAAAATTATTTAGTACAGATTATATGACACACAGTAGGTACACACGGCTACACATCAAGCTATACATTTCCAGTTTCAGCTGACCTCGCATTGTAGGTATAGGTTTTTCGTACAATCAGAAGTCAGCTTATACTGGTTATATATAGCTTGATGTGTAACCGTGCGTACAACAGAGACATACATCAGATAAAAACAAATTAAAAAGTGTAAAGTCCGATATAAGAAATTAGCAGGAAAGTGTACCTTACGACTGCGCCAAAAAGGGCCAGTTCAGCAAAAATGCCAGACAACTAGTGCCAGACGCTGATTTTCAACTGGACCACCCCAACATGGGAAAACGCGTGAAAAAAGGCGTGGGGAAAGGTGTTTTAGCTGCCATGGCACACTATCCCCAACTCATACAAAAGAGACCACATTTCTATATATTTCAAAAGCAATTCAATTCACCCATATTATACACACTTGACTATTGAATCTATTACAACATAGTACTTTTCGTTCTGTACTATCGATGATATCAAGCATGCAGGCCAAATATAAATCATATACACTGAAATTAACAAACGGGAAGCAATAAAACAATTAGAACTACTGAAACACCCACACTTCCTTAAACTTTTCTATACAAAGAGCAATTATATGAGAAGGATTCAAATATAGGAAATCATGCGTTAGACAGCATAATAATTATAGGTCCTGTAACCAGACTTATCCACCTCAATATGAATCAAACACCGACACTGACTTCCACTGACTTCCACTGACTTGGAAACGCCAACAGTACCTAACCCTAAAAACAACCAGAAACAATTTCCAAACCTAATTCTAAAAATATACAGACCCTAAAAACGGATGTTACTTCGTATATTTCAAACAAAACTTATATTCCCCAGAACATTGAACTCAACAGACAATCTCAACATTGAATGTCATTATCGTAGTCTTATAAAAATAGTTCCATAATAACATGAACGAAAACGAGCAATGTCCCAGGGCCTCAAGTCTGCTATTACAATAGTGTCAGAATGGTCTATCATTGATTTCATAATTGTTGATTTTGACAAAGTTTGGTAATCTACTAATATAATGGCGTCATTATGACTTTCCAATGGTCAACCACTGACACTCCATTGAAAGAAATGGCATAAAATGGTAATCTCGTATATAATGACAAATGAATAAACGTAATGTTTACTGCTATTTACGAACTTCTTACTACTTCAGATTGCAAACACTAATACGTAATATGTAAAAATATATATTAAATTAATTCTAGCAGAGTTTTTCTCAGACCATTAACCGACCAATGATCGACCATTATGAATTTAGCAGATTACGAACTTTTAGCAAAATGACATTGGGATCGTGTTGGAATGACGAATTTATAAAAATAGCAGACTTGGGTCCCAGGAAAACAAAAACATGGCGCAAGTACAGTCACACGCAATTAATTGACAGTCATAAAGTACAACGTGATACCTCGCAAAATCAACAAAACGGTTTCGCACGCCGCCGCCGCCTCGCAACAATGGCGGACACGCGGCAATCGTCACGCCGCTTAGCACAAGAATGACTTAGCCCTAATTTATATCAGCCTAATTTCACGCCTGCTCATACTTATTGTGAGATTTTGCGATACCATGTCACGGTATTTGACACGGCTGGTTACTGATTGAGCCGTCATTTTTTATAACCCATGCGGCTAAGGTCAGAGATGATCATGTTCTTTAACCAAATATACCTTTTTAGGTTAGGTTTGTTTGCCAAATCTTCGATACAATGCTCCAGTTGGGTGCTTAATTTAAAATTTTGTTCAGCACATATTAATTCAACCATTAAAATCGTTGTACTCGGACAATAGAGTCGCGGCCGATTTACTAAAAAATAAATAATGGAACTTTTTCTCGTATAAAGAAAGTGTTTGTCTAAGAACAATGTGGGGTACCACAGCGGGACATCTAGATACGCGGGGCTAAAGTATTTTCTTTACATTTTTTTATTTGCACTCATACCTTGGGTGAATAGAGTCGGGATCCTTAATTTACGCATCGATAGACTTATTTTATAGTTTCGCATTTGTAAGGGATTGTTCTTCGGGCGCGTTTTGTAACATTACGTTTGTGAGGCGAGCAATCGAGCTATTGTGCAAAATAACGACGATGGGTTTTAAAGGGCGTTCAAGGACTTGTAATGTTATGTTACTCATAACACAAACAATTAATTAGGATCTACTATCGAGTAGGCTTGCCCCCTATTACTATAGACTTAAAAATAACAGGCGAACACTTCTGCTTAACCCTTTGGAGATTACAGGCGTGATTTTATATTTATCGAGTAGTTATATCAATACTTCTACCGACCATCCTCTATAAATCAACTACAGCACCGCGAACAGAAGTTCCAAATGACCCAAAAAAAAACGCCTACTATCCTTGTTTACCCAAACAAGCCCCTAAAACTAATATCTCCAATCCCAAATGATCTGCAATTGGCAAAAACTCATAAATCAGTACATCAGGCTAGGGCTGGCTCGTCGTACGCAGCTGCTGCACCTTACACGCATCAGCGGCGACTCACAACATCCCGCGCACGGCTTAAGTAACGAATGCTTTGTGCATGCCGATAGATTCGGTGGCAGCCCTGAGGGAGGAGAGGTAGCGGTTGGCTGGATATTGGTGGGTAAAGAAGGCAATATGCTAAAAGCCTGTGGGGTTCTAAGTAAACAGAAAATTGAGACCTGTACACTTAGGAAATGGCTATGATGATTATTATAATCAAAGGGGTTAAATAAGTCCAGGAAATTAGAAGCTTTACTCTTGGCATTTCAAAGAAATACAATGGGTAATACCATATTAATTAATGGAAGACATTGATACACTCAGCATATTATTCCAAGGTTGACACTGACTAGCTATTTCGAACCAATTGACGAATCAGTTGGAAAAAATTCCTATAGGTTATCTACCGATTTTTTTCAACAAAAAAAAACGTCAATTCCTATAAATTGTACCACGCGATCATATTAAAAAAGGATGAGAATCCTTTTCAGCGATAGGTTACAGATTAGACGGGGATGCAGTCAATTTGACGCGCGGTGTCTTCCGCAAACCACCGCGGTTTTTTTGCGGTTCCTTACTTATGTCGCTTTCGCGGCAGGCGGACAAAAGAGTTATTGTGTTTTCATATCTATTGGTATCAATTTATAGGTTTTTAAGTATTTTTTGGGACTGCATCTTTAGAATAGCTTGTTGATGCAATAATGAATAGGAATACCTACTACGATAATAAGAACTCTCTGCCAGCGTCTGTCCATTCCCTCCCACGTTTAACCCGTCTGTCTTCAAAGCAAGAGTGAACAGGCATTTTCTGGGCATGCCAGTTCCATCATAGACCTCATCCATCGGTTTCCATCCGGCGTGATCGAGGTCAAGAGCAGACCCATTCGGCAATTTAAAAAATCTTACCTCCATCGACCAACTTGTTTCTCTAACGTGATGAGTATAGCCAACACTTTCCTGTTTTTAGAGCGATCAGAATCTAGTCGTGACCCTCAAAATGTTGAATACGTTCATAGGTTAGATATTGAGAGCATGATCCAGACCGGCAAAAAGTTGCAGCGAAGGACACTTACCTAGTGCTGTTTCTGTTCCAACCCTCCTACCGATTCTGTAAGGTTAATGATGAATCTTGAAGAGAGTTCTGTTTGGGCTTTTGTATCTATACAGGGAGGAGAGGACAGAAAGGTAGGGAGGGGTGTTTTTTTTATCTACCTACAGGGTAGACATAATTATTTTGATGGCTAGCTAATCTACGCTTGCCGATACGCGGTCTCCACTCCAGGACTCTTATGCTCCACCAGCCATCGGTCCTTTGACAAAAAATGACTAGTCTACTGCCAGTTCACTTCAGCACGTACAGCGTTAGGCCCTCCGGCTAGGTGGACCGACGACCTTAAGAGAGTGGCTGGGGCGGATTGGATGCGGGCGGCGGAGGCAGAGTGTTATGACGCATCCTGGGAGAGGTCTATATCCAGCAGTGGTCTGGGATAGGCTGATTTGATAGCTAATCTATTTATATCCTACGACCTTTTCACTTAACAGTGATTTGCGATCAAATTTCTACATGTAGGAACACATTCTCGAATTTCTTAGTAAGTATTACCTACCCTTTGTGCTCACTAGCTCCTTTAGCAGTTCCTTTGAAAGAACTACTGAGAATTTTTAGATCAGTAGTTCCTTGGCAAAAAGCTAAAGGAATAACTGGGACTAGATAGTTCCTTTAGCAGTTCCTCTGAAGGAAACCAACATATACGTATAATGCTGCCCACTGCTGCCGCATGCTGGCCCGTAGGTTCGCTCGATGTACTAAGGAAGTAAAGATAACTCTTTATATGATCATCATGATTACTTCAGCCGGAAGACGTCCACTGCTGGACATAGGCCTTCCCCAAGCAGCCCCAATTCCTGCGGTATTCACAAGGTCATTATTTTTATCAATGTCCTACAAATACGGATCAAATAGAGATCTCCAATAAAACTATTAAAAATGCTTTAACCACTAAGTATGCATAAGATAAAAGGAAAAACGTGTTACTCGTAACTCGGTTGTGGAGATTTGAGGGGCAATTCTCGTAATTTTTAAGCACGTTCACAGTCTGATCTCAGTCTCAATCTGTCAAAAATACTTCAAATTTCCCTACATTTTGACAAATATTTGACATTTGCTTGTCGCCGAGATGAGACTGCGACTTTGAACGTTTTAAATTACGAGAATTGGCCTACAGATAGCTAGTCGCTCCATGTAAAATGCAGCCGCAGCCGGTTAGACTAGAATCCGGCCCTAACACAGTTGGGAAAAGGCTAGGCAGATGAAGATGATCATCATAATCAGCCTATAATGTTCCTATTGTTGGGACACAAGCCACCTCTCTGAGTGAGACAAAAATAATCTTACCATCAAAACAAAATGAATTAAATCACGAAACAAAAACCGATCTTATTCCGGGTTTATGAACATAAATAATTATAGCAACAACAGCCCCTAATGTACCAGGGATACATAGCCGAAAAACAATAGTATTTAGTATTCAACTTAATGATATGGACCCTCGAAGGAGGCCGTAAATGAGGTTCTGAATTCATACCCACGTTGCATCTGTGATAATTACGAGGGGATATAATTTAAATTGACTCAAATATTTATGAATATGCATTCAACGGTTTTTTTTTTCTTTCTTTTATGTATTTTAGTTGAGTGGTTTCACACGGTTTTTATTTTTTTTATATGTTTTCGTGTTAAGAATTTAGCTACTTGAAAATAGTTGAATAATTAACTCTTGGATATTGATTGTCGGCAAAGTTAACTATTATACAAAAAGCACTCAGTATAAGAAACAAAACATGTTTCAGAATAAGAATCTGGCATTAGTCTACATAAATAAATTTTAAAATAGCAAATTCAATAAACAAATAAATATTTATTCAAAATATGTGCTGGAAACATAAAGTCATAAAGAATAAACAATAAACTTTGAAATATCCATCCTAAAAAATAAAAGCATTCAAACTCTTTAGTAAGTTATTTTTTTTATAAAAAACACCATCTGCGTATTGGAAAAATAAAAAGGCGCATTCTATTTTCAAAATGTGACGTTATAAATGTGCGTATGGCTCGCTTTCCCCTTCTGTGAAAAACGCACACAGAGAAATAAATTTTCTAACTCACACTACGAAACACTCCGTAGGTATTTTCAAAAGTTATTGTAAGGCATATTGTGCCGTCTATTCATAACATTTCGTAGGTATTTTTTTTTTTATTCTTAAAGCACGTTTTCATATTTGAAACCTAAGATTTTTAAACAAATAAAGAACGTTGCAAACCAACACCTTAAAAATTATGACCAATGTTGTGTATAAGTCAGTACATGTTATTCGTCGAATACATAATTTCAAGTTAATCCACTCCTTACCTCTTGCAGAAAACGAAATATATAAATAAATCGAACAGTAACCGATACTAAAACAACACGATGCATCATATTTCCCCCGCCGCGGTATAAAAACACGCACGTGTTTTGTCCTTGTCCCACGCGCAGGTTTTCCCCATCTGTCTGTCTCATTTGTCGTGGGGCGGGCTCAACACAGCGATTGGTAGAGGGGAGAGATACTCGGCGGCCGACGGCAACCTCCCGTCGGCATTTTCCCGACGCACCGCGTTCGAAAATCGAATATTTGCGGCCGTGTGAAGGAAATTTTCTTTTATCTGTGTATGGTTTTAAAAGCTTAAGTGCCAGTGTGATTTATGTTTGCAACACTTATTTCAGGTCAAAATGTTTTAAAATTAATTTCGTTTTCTTTTTGTTTAAAAACTACTTGAAAAAAAGTGCTCGTAAAAAATGCTTGACAAATTACGTCTTCCTACCAAATAAAAAATATGTATCTAGATCTCACATGGTAGTGTTTATGAAATAACTCAATAATATTATTGTTATTCATGACCAGTCACCAAAAGAGATGAGTAACCACGGCCATTGGATATAATTGAAGTTTAGTAAGAAACCGATGGATATTTTCAAATGAAATTTAATTTGATAAATGTTTTTTTTTTTTTTTGAATGATGGATATTTTCAAATGAAATTTGATTTGTTTTCAATTCATTAAATTAAATTTTGTTCGAAAACATACATCAGTTTCTTACTAAACTTCAATTATATCCAACGATGATTACTTATCTCCTTTGGTGACCGTACGTACTAAGTACTTACATATCATTTTCTGAGCATAAATCCTTCAAGGTAAACTCTAACTAGCGGCCCGTCCCGGCTTCGCACGGATGGAAAAGAAAAGAAGAAAAAAAAAGCCTATATTAATCAGTGATAATGTAGCATTCAAATGGTGAAAGAATTTTTAAAATCGGTTCAGTACTTTTTGAGCCAATTCGTTACAAACATACATACAAATCTTACCTCTTTATAATATTAGTATAGATGGATAAGACATAATCATAATAGGTACAAACGTCCATACACATAATAATTTATATAAATAAATAAACACAAAATAGTACTGAAATAACGACGAAAACCTCTATGGTCTAATACCTAAATACACATACTTATAGGAATGTATTGATACTCAATTTAATCACAAAATAATACCAGGAATTACACTGAATGTCTGAATGTCTAACTAAACATACTTTCTATGGCCTAACAGCTTTCATATTGATCATGATAATATTGAAATGTGTAATTGGTACTTATTTAAATGAAAAATTTAAATTATTTCGTCGGTGCTAACCACTGACCTATAATAAACAAGTGCGCTGGACATCATAGTATCGATGACAAAACGAAGACATTTGATTTTCGCCACTTTGGCGCTATTAACAACTTGAGCGTCCGTGGAACTAATATTTTCGATAGTCAATTTTACAAAATGCGCATAATCTCATGATAAAAATGTTCTAAATATCTCGTAGTAAACAAAAAATACACAAAACAGTCTTATTCCACGATTTTGACCTAAATCTTAGAAGACGTGCCAAAACAACACGACGACCATTTGCAACAGTGTGCCAATTTTAGTTCCTAAGACGCTCGAGCGGGGCGCTTTGAATCGGCACAAAAAACAACTGTCATTTCGTATAGTTAGTCCAGCGTACACAGGTCAGTGGTACTAACTAAGTAAATTGGTATAAGTATTTTATTTTACATAGATTATAAAGTATTCCTTCAACAAGAACAGTCGATCTTTTCCAAAGGAATCTCAACTTGAAAACTTAGGTGAAAAATGAGCTATCGTTCCACCGTTCGTTGCTAGGGATTGACACTACTTCACGTTTTTTTGTAAGGATAGACCAGTTGGTCCTTAGCAGAGAGAGAAGTAGAGACAGATTAGAGAAGCATTTGCCCTGCAGTGAGACAACACAGGCTTTTAATAATAATAAACTATTCAGGACTTCCTCCTTATCGTGAAGTTTTGGCTGTTTCTTGTCATTTTCGTCTGCTTAGATACTAACGTTAGTAGTCACGTTGTAACTTATGTATCTAGTAAAACCATAAGTAGGTAGGTCGAATCCAGTCAAGTACAGTAGGCTACACCTTTGTGTTAAACACAACAAAATAGTACAGAGGCCAGCATATTAAGCTACCCGAAACTGTCAAGTTTTCCCAATCAACTTTGAACCTTATACTTTAGCGATAAAGCTGAAAATCTATTAAAGAAATATGACAGATTGCAGTAGCTTGATGTGCTGGCGTCTGTACTGAAATAACGAGACAAACCTCCATAAATAGAAATGTGTTGATACTCGCACCTTGGCCTTGAGTTAGCGTAGCGTAGTCCAGAGCTTCAATGGACTGCGAGGACAGCTCATTCTGTTTGTTATCCCTGATGTACGGCCTGTTTTACCAATGAAGCTTTGCCAAAAAATCAATGTCATAATAAATACCTACATGATACAAGCTCATTGAGTGTTTGAAAAAGCTCGGCTTTGTAAAATCATCTCTGCAACCCATACCGGCGCGGGGTGGTAGCCTATCACACTATCAGTAGCAATGGCTAGCTGGGTAGCTCTTTGCCAAGAGCCATCCAGGTTGATGAGGAGGGTTTCACGAAAGTAGAAAGGAAGAAAAAGAAGCCCTGTCCTCATAACCTGTATGGCACAGCATCGAGTGCATCCAGCATGCTGCTGCGCCCTGCTGTCCCTACGATGCAGCTGTACCTTTCTCGTCTGCCTCACTCCACGACAACTGAGGAAGTAGTGCAGTATTTTAAGGTGAAGACCAACTGGACTCTGAGGGTCGAAAGGTTGGAATCACGCCACAACATCGACTTTAAGTCATTCGTGGTACGAGTTCCAACCCAACATCTGCAGACCTGCCTGAAAGAGGATTTTTGACCTAAAGGTGTCGCATATCGTCGTTTCCGAGGACGGTTACGCGACACCACGCAGCGAAACACGACGCCGACATTACGTGTATATTCATAGTTTTAAGGTTTTTAATATGTATTAGTTTATTATTGTTTATGACTATTTTGTGTATTTTATCTATGGGCCTTAGTTGCCTGATAATAAAATGATTATTATGATTTATTTTTATGACTTTACAATTCTCGAGACCATGGGGTCCCGGTCCTTTGGAAGGCGTACGAGGGGCCAAAGCCAACTCGCAGAGGCCCCGTAGAAAAATTTAATGAAATGCGGCACCAACCGACGATTATCCCTGTATGCACTATGAAAGTGCACCCAAGGATAACCCTCGGCTGGTGTAGGACTATTGCAGGATATGGAAAAATAAAAAATTGGACTGTGGGTTTGGGTGGCTAAGGTGGACTGGTTACCAAGAACTATGGAAGAACTATGACCCCTGCCTGATCAATGTTTTATATATACACGGATGAAATGACAGGGGGTGACTTGCACACTCAATAATGGGCCCCCGGAAACAGTCGCTAGCACATAGTGACGTAGCGACAAGGGGGCAACATGTCCTGAGGTGCTTATGAGGAGTGGAGAGGTATTCCACGGCTATCAGGACAATCCCGGAAGTACGGTCAAGATCCCTACCAGCATCTTACTGGAATACATCCTTCCTCCGAGCACGTTTGCTCTTGCAAATCTCCACTCAAGCCGGCCAATAAAGGCAAGAATGAGGTGGGAGCTCTGTTCCTCGTCATTGTTCACTCCAGCCGGCCAATAAAGACAAGCCAGAGGTGAGGAACAAGACTTCTCCCGGGAGATAGGGTCCGTGGGGTCGCTACTGCCCAACAGCTCGCCACATGCTGCCCTGAAGGTTTCTGTATCTCTCTTGGTCTGGCTCCTCACCTTAGACCTGTTCCGGCAAAGTAAACTCTTCCGGCACAGGCCTAGAGGTCGGAGCGCGCAAGCCCCACCACGACGTCAACGTAGAGATACGACGATGAGGTTATTATTATTATTAATTTTGACAGTTCAACAACATTTATTAAGTACGTTGTTCTTCAGATTTATGATTTATGTATGTACGAAACTAATCAAACTATTACCACTATTTCACATAATTTTACAAAATACATTAACACTAATCATTTTCCAAGTCCACGTGTTCTAAATGACATAATACCGCCCTAACCAACAGATAATACTGCTGTTACCATCGATCTAAGGGTGAGTGCACACAATTACCGCGTCATACGGATCGCGGCGCGCCTCGTGCGTATGCGCAACCCTTAGTTAACGTTGTATGAATACACTTTGTGTTTAAAACTTACTGCCTCGTCGGTCTAGTGGGTGAAACCGCGATTCTGAATGAGTCGTGGGCTTGATTCACATAATCACATGTCGGGCAGTATTATTCGGTTTTTCCAGTTGGAATTTCTCAAAAGTTACCCGGAGACCCGCTCTCCAATTACACACTTTCTTTAACAAGCCGAAAGATTTTGAATGAAATACCTAATCCATTGCATCATATGTTAAAAAATTCGTCTGCTTATCAACGTAAATAACACAATGAATGTTGTTGAATTGTCAAAATGAAAGACAATGAAATTGTATATGTGTTACGTAATTGCCCCGCCGATTCTAGCTCTATTACATGAGACTTAAAACAAACTGATGAAATGTGGGTAAGTACACATATACACCTGTAGGTACACTTCGCAGAATACAGGTATAATATTCTGCATATTCATGAAATAGCCATAGCAAATCGCCTACATTGTACCGATATTTAGTCCTAAACGTTCTGAAAGGCAGCTAGCACATTTCGTAGAAACGAATATTGGTCCATCCATACATTTGAACGGCACAATATGCTTACTATCGAGCCTAGAATGCTGTTCTAGGTCTGAGCCATTCAAATGCATTTACCAAACTGGAAAGAAAAGGGTTTTTCCTAATCATAAGCATAGTCAGCCTATAATGTTACCACTGCTCACACACACAGGCCTCCCAAACACAAAGCAAAACATAATTTATTTTATATTATAATTTTTGTTACTTAGATTTATTTGTAATACTTAGATACATTTATAATGCGTAATTTTTTGTTCTTCCAAATAAATAAAAATATTTAGGTACTATTACACCGACCGGAATGACGCTTTCACGTCAAATTTTAAAGTAGGCACTCACCTATTACTGTACCATACAATGTTTAGATGCAAATACGTGTCATTTTATCCTCAGAAGGTCCTCCATTACGCTGCCTTGTCAATAAGGTCTAATAACACTTAAAACAAATACAGACATAGTACTCTAGCCGACAATATGCGCCCAATTACGATGTCACATAGATTGGAACGCGCGTCTTGCCTGCGATCCCTTGATCAACAGTTAAGTAAGAGGATATGACGGGTAATACTAACGAAATTGCGTTAGTATCAGGAGATTCAGGACAAAGGGTTACCAAAAAATAATACACGAACAAGCTTTGATATGCCCGGACCAAAATAAATGATGCAATAGTTGACACATTATCAGTAAATCAATCTGCCTAACCTTTTCCTAATTATGTTGGGGTCAGCTTCCAGTCTCACCGGATGCAGTTGAATACCAGTATTTTATATGGAGCGACTGCCTATCGGTGGGCTCGGTAGCCCTGCAAGTAAAACAAGTATATCTGTGTATAACTAGCTTCTGCCCGCAACTTCGTATGCGTGAAATTTTGGCCCCCAAACTACCGCGTCGCTTCCCGCCCGCGCTTTTACCTCCTTAGGGTCTTAGCGTGATGTTAAATAGCCTATAGCCTTCCTCAAGAAGTGAGTTATAAAATACAAAATTTCATATTCAAATCCGACTGGTATCATGGCAGAAGAAGGTGATTCTATTCGTGAGACGCCAGCACGACGTTTGAGTCCCATTATTTCTAGACCTCCTCCTATACCGCCTAGGCCATCTTGTTCTTCGTCTCCGTCAATGGTCCTTTCCCCGCAAAGATCCGAAGATGGAAACCAATTGTTTCAAAAACAATTTTCTCTTTTGAAGCTTTTTTGGGCTTAGTTATTTTGGTGATACTGTATGGAGAAAGATTTTTTCCAGATCTTCTGGGGACGATTATTTTTCGGGTAAGCTAGCTCCTCGTTTTATTAAATGCCATGTGACTAGGGTTATTTCTAGGACCACTTATGTACTTCATGATTTTGATTCCACCCTCCCAGGCTACTACAATATTACACCTGACTGATTTCCTTGTGGAAGCTGAAAGAACCGAACTTTCCAGCATCAAAACTGAAGTGTTCTTCTTCAAGGACGCCGTGAAAACAGTCGCCACATCTTTCCATCCAAATTTCTAGATCATCTAACAGATATTAATTTATTTTTTTTAACTCATAATCTAGTTAGTTTAGTTTATTTTTTTTTTTTTTACGTCACTACGATTTGTATTATAACTTCGATCTTTATAAAATACGGCGGGTTCTATTTCTTTTTTTTATGCGGTCTTTTTTATTCACTTGGACGTAGTGAACGTTTTGGTTGCAACTAAAATTTAAACTCGTCGCGTTGCAAAATTAAAACAATATATTTTCTGAAAAACCTAAAGTATTTCCTAATACCATAGTTTTATGTTTATAGTTTGTGTCAAGTTTTTTCCCGGCCCTTTTTTTGTATTTTCAACCTTTTAATAATATTTTAATATTTTTTTTTGTATTCGGACTTTCTACATAAATTATACGTTATAGTAGTGAAGAATTTTTTGTTTTCCTTTCTTTCGCTACAAAATGCAAACTCTTCAGCTTTATTATTAGTATAGATAAGAAACCCTATAGAACTAAACTATCTCTCTCTTCTTCAGTCTTTCGCCACCCAATTGAATGCTGAGTTTAACTGGATGCAGCTGAATACCAGCTATTTTACATGGAGCGGCTGGCTATCTGACTTCTACAATTCAGTTACCGGGTAGCACGTAACCCCTTAGTAAGACTGGTTGTCAAACTTTTGGGCTTCTGACTAGCCGTACCGACTGTCAAAGATCCAATGACAGCCGAAACCAACGGCCTAACGTGCTTTCCGAGGCACCGAGGGGTCTCGATATGTAATGGATGGTCAGTATAGTCTCCCATCACGAGCCTACCGTGGCGTTGACCCGAGCGGCTGTTATTATTTATCCACGAGCCTCGTCATTCTTCTACTAGAAAGCAGAAAAAAATATTAAATCGGTTAAAATCGACAGGAAAAGAGGAGTTACCTACTAGAACTTAAGTTCATTAAGTTCTTGACCCAAAACTTCTCATTTTAAAACAATTCCCAAATCCCACTCCAACTAAATTAAAACAGTATTTCAGTGCGACGGCAACAAAAATCACACCTTCCTAAGAGCATTACGGCGAACGTTTATAATCGGCTAAATATCGAATTGTTCCATCTATTGTTTGGAGGCTTTAAACCCTCGAGAATTGGTTTCGAGAGTTTTAAGCCTACCGCCTTCGGAAAAACTCGAAAACGACAAGCAAAAACGACCCTTATTTCCACAATCCTTGAGTCGAAAACTAATCGGGACGCATCTAAAATAATTCCTGAAAAGTGAAAGCTTTCCTACGTAAGGTATTTAGGTTTAAACTCCTATTGAAAGAGGTGAAAGTTTAGGGGGTGATTTTGTTGCTGAAAATTAGACTTTAATGTTTGAAAGTAAAGTTTATTTTGGGATGTGAGTTTGAGAGAATAGTAGAGGAGTGTTGAGAAGATTGTGCAGTAACGAGTCTACATACAGAATGTAATTGTATCGGGGATCAGAATCGACCCCCGCGCGAACAGGGATGGGACACAGTCGATATGTTTGTAAACAGGGGCAAAGGGAAATAGAACTTATTGACTTTCAATCACTGCACAATAATTTTATCAGCAAAATGATGCAGTTAAATTGATCATTTCTATGAATAGACAATACTATCTCTGTTGACGACTAAGACAGATAACGTATTTCCGAATCTACAAAGACGTAAAACTACCATCTTCATTGCCCAAGTACTTATAACTACATAAAAAAATATTTACTGTCTTGAAGGAATGATAAAATTTGGTCATCTAACTTTGAGACTACTGAGAAAGTATGTAGAAGATACCACCACCAAAAAAGCCACCATAAAGTTTGAATCGGGCTGTATCTTCACTTTCACCACACTAATTACTCAATAGGTTACTGATTTCATTATGTCGATTAGAGTGTTCATGAAATCATGTTAACATCTTACTTATTTTCACGTATTTATTACTAGAGGGTACTCTCTGACCATAACATTTCATCTAGTTTACTTTAATAATTTCTACATAATCAATTGACTTTAGAAATTATTTATGGTCGGAGTTTTCTAAAGTTGATTATATTGTCATGGGGTTAAGCTGTATACTGAAATGAATAAGGATGGTTTGTTTTAATTGAAAATGTTTCCAGCTCAAGGACGATCAAGCAGGTAGGATCAACATCAAAGACGTTCACATTAGGTAAAATAAAAACTAAGACAGAAAGAAAAATGCTTTATTGGCACAGAAACATGTGCATATAAAAAAAAACTTACTTGATGAATTCAGTACCTAACTTCAATGTGCTCAAAGTCCGCATCATCATGTACTGAAATCTTCATACATACTTATACTCACTTAGCATACAAGATTTCTGCTGGTACGACTGAGGGTAAAAAGCAGTTGTTACATAATTTCCAAAAAAATACTAAATGCCAAAACTCAAACTCAAGCAATAACGCTCAAACAAATCTAATAGCTAAAACTCTACCAATATACAAAGAATTCGTTCAACATTTTGAGAGTAAAAAATTCAATTTCAGTAATGATCAATATGGTTTCTCACACCATTTTATCGATACACAACAGTTACGTTTACATCTCGTCCCCTTACTACGTCCCCATGGGGTTCGACCCGCGGTAAGCCAAGGAGGGGTCGCTATTTATCGATGTGTGTCGCTTTATTTTTATTTGTCTCCCTTTGTTATAATCGTTGCTTAATGATCGTTCTCTGTTTTATTGGACGCAAAATGTGTATTATCTTGTTTGTCAGTTTTTAAGTATTCTCTTGTAGGATGATGTGTGGTCGAGTTTCATTGATCGTCGTGACTTCTTCAAATGAAGGAATCTTTATTGTTTTACATTCAGGTGCTTACCCTACTGCCTTTTATGCAGATTTTCCTTCATGCAAAAGCCGAGAGATAAGAAACGCAGATAAGTATCAATGACCTATTCCAAAATTTCACATTAAAATTCATTATAGGCTGTTGAACTCGTGAACAGTTTAAAAAGAAAACGTAAAACAAACTTTCTTAAAGTGTAAATGGAATGATTTTCAGGAAAAAAAGATCATCTAGATTTCTAGAGCTTTACAAACTTAATCATCTGACAGAAACTTATTAGAATAAGCTAAGTCAGGCTAAGTACCTAATTACTAAGTTTTTATCAGTGGCAAAATGTGACTGCTAACGACATCTATACAGTTTTCTAGGTGTACGAACCTCGCCAATATTTCCTCCGTTGCAAAAAGACAGAGGTATGTTAATAACCAAGAGGGAGAGAGGACACCGTTTCCCTCCCGAGTTCGCTACCGCCCAAGAGATGGCTCTTATGTAAATTAAAAAAAAACCGTTGCTACGAAAAAATTCTCAATTTTAGAGCAGATTATTGTTTTAAAATGAGATTTCTGCTAATATTTGCGTCACCTTATTTAATAAATACAATATTTTCGAATTTGGTTGACTTAGCTTTAATGTCGTAGCATTGGCGTAGCAAGGTGTACAGAAGATATTCGATTTAATACTAAAATATGTGGATGAAGAAAACAACAGCTTATGAATTTTACCTTGATAAATTATAATTATAAAAGTATCTTCCTGAAAATTAAGACACCAATAAACGGAATCTGCGGTGGTATTCTTTTAAAAGACCACCGTGATATCTTAGGTGAAGTGAGTTTAAAGTGAGCTGTCATTTCACCATTGCTAGGGACTGACACTAATGACAACTCACTTTAAGCTCACTTCACTTAAGTTTTTACGGAGAGATTTTTACAGAAAAGCATTGCAGTACTCAGATAAATCTGTATGAACGTAAAAACAAAAGCACATCACACCATTGTCATTCGAAAACGTGCCCAGAAGACTGACAACATTGCCACATTGAACGGCAATGTTAATTCTTTGGCCAAAGAATGAGTGTCGACCACAGGATTAAGGTTCATTTATATCTAGTTAAGTTTCTACCTTACACAGTAGTCAGAAAAAAGCCGCAGCTTTGGATAGCAATATCGCAGGAAATAATGTTAAAACATACGTCGGCATTACTTTGTGTCGGCGCGTTTAGCGGCGTCTCTGTGGCGATTACATGCGTTTGCGCAACAAAACTGAATGATTTTGTTAATCTTGCCGCCATTGTTGCGAACAAACAAGTGTTTGGTTTGTAAACAACGTTTTTTGGTTTTGTATTGGAGTAAAAAAGTTTCTTATATCCTATGTTTATATTTTATTTAGATATATAGTCTGGGAATGGATCGGAACATGAAGCAGATTGGCTTGGTTGCATTTTTAGTCAAGCGAAATCATAACACAAATTATTTCAAAGGTTTGGGGATCTTTTTTGTTATTCATCCTGATTATGGTTTCCCTGCGTTTAATCACAGGTAGAGAATCTCAATTTGAATCATTTTGAAGCATATTGCTAAACCATTGCTTCATATGTTCAAAAAATGAGTCTGCTCAGCAATGTAAAAAACGCATTTAACGTTGTTGATCTGTCAAAATGAAACCCATTGCTACTAATAGTGTGTTACGCAATTACCCCGCTGATCTATGCACTTTATAGCTTTTAATATTTGAGAATTAACCACTGGCAACATTGGACTGGCTTAGTGGCTGATTTGTGTCATGTGGTAGTAATGAAAATAATGTTAAACGATTTGTCTTTTCTTACATAATCATCCTATAATATTCTCACTGCTAGGAAACAGGACTCCTCTATGTGAGTGTAAGTGGGCTGTAATCCACCACGCGGGCTCAGTGCGGGTTGGTTTTTGGCCTTGTCTAACCCGTGGTAACTTACTATATTATAACTACTAACAAAAACTACATAGAAGCAAATCAATCAGGGTTATTCCAAAAAATAGAATTATAAATATCCTTGTCTGGTATATCAATTGTTAATAATCTTCTAATCCCACCCCGCCACCTGGGGTAGAATCGTTCGGGGGAGGGGAGGGGGCGAGCTAAAGAAATCCTATTTTCATAGTTCACTTAACCAACCGCCGTAATTTTGTTAACACGCATCACCGCATTGGGCTCCTGTTGAAATGTACAACGAATCTTGGTACTTGAAAGATTTTAATCGGCCGAAAGGTATTTTTTTTTTCCTACCGGTAATCTCATATTTTAGTAGAGCTTTTCGTGAAGAAGTTCTTCTGGAGAGTTAGTGCCATTATACCTATTTCTGTTACTGAACAGAGTTTCTGTGTTCCAGTTTGAACGGTATGGGTGCCCGTATGATTATAGTGGTATTGCGAATGTCCATAGGTGACGGTGACCACTTACCATCAGACAGGCTGCCTGTTAGCCACAAAATACAAGTGGAGGAAACAGTTTCGGATTCCAATTTTCGGTTAGGTGGAGAGTTTACCCTGAGGCCTGGGGTTTACTTGGCCATATTAAACCTCGGCAGTGACTTATCTTAATTACGTCGTTTGGATAGTATTGGACAGGTACTAGAGTGTACTAAATCCATAAACCTTCTTATTTTTGTCTTAAAAGTATCTAGTCAGTTAGCTCCACGTACAAACGTCTTAGATGTTTACAAAGTTATTCCATATTTTCAATTTAAACAGAAGTCGGTGTGGGACGGCGGAGTGTTTCTCTTTAGGCTCACAACAAACTCCGTGCCGCTAGATTATATTGTGTTTTATATAACAACCTCTTTGTTATGTGCCGTTCAACCCTTTTGGGATGATTGAGGAGAAGCTTTGATTAGGAGAGGAAAGTCTAAGGTGTGACAGCTGCTTGTCTTTCCACTCGAATTACCTTAAGGCTTTAGTATTGTCATTGCGTTTGTTACATCCTAAGCAGCCTTGTCCGCTCCCAACTTGCTAGCTGACTAATGTTTTTACGACGGTATGAGCTATTTATACAAATAATAAATAAAACTGAAGTGACTGTTCATGTCAAAATAACAGCTTTTTTCTAAATGCTTATATGAAAGTATTACGAGTATACAGAACTTACAACAAAAAAACTATTTTTAAAATTTTTGTCTGTTTGTTCCGGACAATCTCCGAAACGTGGATACTTTGAACCCTGGGAAATAACATAGGCTAGCTATACTTTTTATCGACATACCACGCGGGCGACGGTGCGGGCGGAAGCTAGTTTAACATAAACCAATAGTTCATTCCGATATTAGAGAATATTAAAATTGGTATACCTATGTATATTCATATCCTTGACTGGTCTGTCTGTCAACATCCGCTGACCATAGAGCTTTATTAATCATCAAATCGTGTTCCCGATGAGATTTCCCGTCGACTAAAATAGCTAACTTCAATGCAAACTTCCATCCCCTATTTAACCTCTGTAGGGGTAGACTTCAAAAAAGTCTTGATGATTGACGTGTAAAAGTGTTTGTACAAACCTACTTACAGAAATAAAATCATTTATCATTTGTCCTTCTTTAGGTACTCAGTTTCGTTACTCTTGTGCAGAATTGCATGCGCCTAGAACCAGTGCTTTAGGTTGTGCGTTATCTGTCAATGAATGAATGAGTGGCTTTAAAGATTTTTATTAATTAGATAAATACAAGAATAAATAAATATACCTCTTTAAAAGTGAAGTTTACTGTAGAACCATTCGGTACTGAGACATACCATACTGATATTCGGACTTTACACTTTTTATTTGATTTTTATTTGTTGTCTTTGGTGTACTGTGTGTCTTTTAGTCTGTGTTAAATAAATGTATTTTCTTTCTTTTTAAATTCTTATTTATCCTGGAGTTTTGATAATGCTAAATACTCTGATTGCACTGATATTTTCTCTGTAAAATAAGCTCTATACAGCTTCATGCACCAAATCTCCTCGCGCTTCGCCTGATTGGAAATTTGCCAAACATGAAGTCATTATAGTCAGATTGGAATATGAACTCATTTATAGATCAATTAAAATAGAATATAGATGGTAAGGGTATGTATATTTAAGCCTCAAAAATCTATGCACTATTTAACACTAAATAGTCCTGAACAGAAGCCCTAGCATGAACGTGGAATGCAAGCATATCTCACGTAAATTCGAACCATTTTTTAATAGAAAATACAACTATCCTGTAGCATTTTGGTGTTATTGTATTTTGCGACAAGTATTATAAGTACCACCATAGAAATGAATAAAGTCTTTAAACTAAATAATTGTGGTCGACACTTCACGTGACCAGAGGGCTGGCTCGTTCTTTGGCCAAAGAATTAGCATTGCCATTCAACGTGGCAATGCTGCCAGTCTTTTGGGCAGGTTTCCGGATGACAGCGATGCGGACGAGTACTTCGACGCTTAAGTGATAAAACAAAAGGATGTTTCGTCTTTAATTAAATATATTTCGTTAGTCAGTTAATTTAGTACCTAATGTAAATAGTTAATCTCGTTATACATTGTAAATAACCAGTAAATGTTACGTGCGTAACGAGTATTTTCAACTTTACAATCGTTCGAATTTACGTTATGTTTACTCCGCTCTTTCATGCTAGACCCACAGTTTCAATTTCCTTCAAAATGACGACATACGGTAAATTCCTTGGCCCAACAATCGAGTTGTTATACCGATGATTATTATCGATTAATGATCGGTTGGACGCTCGATTACACGAGGACACGAGACAGCCGTCGCAGGGACAACGTGCCAAATGGCGGAAAACACGAATTATGTTATCAAAATAATTATTTATGGTCCAATGGGCTTTTGACGAGCATTATGAGAAAATCATGGTGGTATAGAAATGTCTTATTGACGGATTTGGAATGTGTATATTTAGAAGGACCTTAACGTATTAATGTATGTCTAAGAAGTGCAGTGGGTTTTGTAGGACAGGTTTTTTTATAGTTAGGAAAGAAAAAAATACCTCAAGTAATTTGAGGAAAGGTTTTTAGAGCTAGAAGAAGTTAACCTCAAGTAATTTGTATGCTTAATTGTGGCATATTTTACTTTAAATGTTATTGGGGTTTTCACTGCAGCAACCCTACGGAGAATGTATCTAACGTGCGATCTATCTACATATTTGTAACTGCCTTGCTCTTTGGAAAATGACAGATCATGGTTACCTATCTTCATTTTGTAGAACCTGGTTCTACAAAATGAACATAGGTTGCCATTCGATTTTCGAGTTCATAAATACAACATTTTGGTTATTACTGTTAGTCGTATTTGGTGAGTAAAACTGCAGTTGAGATTCAACTGCAGTTTTACTCACCACCCAATAAATAATGAATAGAAGTTGCTGTTGTTGCTGAAATATTAACTTATTCCAGTCACATGTTTAGGAATCTGCCATAGTCGTCACTTGTTGTTGACGTGTTTACTTTGATCTCTGAAACCTCCAAACACAATAAAACAGATATCGATTCAATCAAAATGATTGTTGACAGCCAACCCAAATACTGAGAAATGCGTGTAATTGTCTTTAATTGGCCGTAAAACAATATTTAATTTGCTAACAAAAGTGCTGATGATACTTCCAAGAAGTCGGGAGCAACGCACTGCATCACTGAACGGAGAACCTCACCGTCGCTCGCCCGCGCGGAAACTGTCACATTTTGACGTTTCCCTTGACATGACGTTCCATATTCAAACAGCCCGCCTTTTATTTCTGTTTCTTTATCTCCATCTCAATCTAACGGCCAGTAATGTTACATTTTAATTTTTAATACCGAAGCGCAAAGGTCGTATATCGTGTATGTACCGTTCGAGTATATTGGATTTATAATTTATAATCATCTGTTATCTCGATAACCTGTTGTGGGGTATTTCATTTCGTGCATCGGACGCGATGAATGCATAATTAAGTGGAAGCATTTTATGATTTTAGTTAATCCGATGGTTGTATTACGTGAATTACGTCACAACTCACAAAGAAACAGAATTCCTGAAAATGCTTTATTGGAACCCGTAAAATAGAGTGTAGGCGAACTATAATAATTAAGAATAATATTTATATTTAAACGCATGCTTAAGAATATAGTTATAGTACTTTTATTTTCCCAATTGAATATGAACCTTATTCCTTTGTACTAAAGTTGAAAATCTATCAAAGAAATTTGACAGATTGGGGTAGTTTGACCTGCTGGCGTCTGTACATATCTGTTTAATAAACGATAACGGTGAGTATAACGCTTAAAGGTTAAAGATTGTCTCTTTCTTCCTTCGGAACTGCAAAGAAAGACTTCCACAAGGAACTGCTTTAGCCCCCTTTGTATAAAACTCCTAAGCCCTTTTATATAAAATCTCAGTATCTAGAATAGTAACGAAGTAACTAACAGGGAACGAAGCTTTTTGAAGTATTTCAGTATAATAAAAATAAATAGAAAGCAGACTTGTCTTGCAGAGTGTCGTTTGTATTTTACTATTGCATAACAACCAACCCAATTAACAAAATAAAAATGTTCATAAAAACCTCATAAATTATTTATCGAAACACTTAACACGTATTAAAATAAAATTAACCGAATTTTTAGATGAAAGTAAAAACGTCCGACCTCTTTCGTCGGCCGCTGACGTTACACGTCATGTTTGAATTTCGAACACACGAACCTTTAAAAAAATAAGTTTACTTTTTATTCCTTTTTTTTTACCGCGCTAAGGAACGCAACCCGATCTCCAAAATTCACTTGCTACCAAGTTTATTATTTGATACTCGGGGCGGATTATTTTTTTATACCGGCCTTACGCGGCGGCGTCTTTGCCTCTTTGTTAGATCGAGTTTTTATTATGTAGGAGTTGTTTGTACTGAAATTATTTAGGTATTTATGTTCATTGATCAGTTGGTTACAATATCAAATTTGTGTGGATGGTTTCTGTTATGATACCTCCGTATTATATAATCGGTTTGCGCCGAAGGCCTGTACCTGTGTTAAATATTGAACATTGAAATAGTTTTGTTGCATGTTTTACTTATTTTAGTCTTTCATCATAATTATGATACAAGATGCGATGGTATTCAAAAGCAGTACAATTATTATTTATAATACCAGCCTAATATTGTCCCACTGCAGAGCAAAGGCCCATTCTCATACAGAGAAGATACAAGCATTTATCACCCCGCTTGCTCAAGACGGGTTGGCGATTTCAGACTTACATATATTTTAACTGTAAGTCCGCAGAGCTAATATGACACACGAGACAATTAATCACTCTCGCGTCTTCTCGCCGCGTCTATTTCTCTCACTTTTCTCGTTTTCTGACAGCGCTGCCTTACAAAATATTCGACTTGTTCTGTCAAACTTAATGTTTTCTCATGTTTTCCTTCACCGATGTCAGAAACGTCCAAGATAAACTCAGAAAGGACATATACATAATATAAGCATTGAAAAGTCAAATTAATTTGATTCATTAGGTACCTAGGCCTTAGTCTTCCCGTTACAAAAGCAGCAGAAAGTGCTTGCAAGCCGTCTAAAAACCTTAAAGGGCCTAAACAGAGACATTCCAAACACACATATTCCTTTTAAAATTGTCACAAAACACCCAACGATCATTCAAAATATTTTCTCACTAATTGTAATTTAAACTATCGCTATCTTGTTACCAATCGTTTTGGCGCGCGACGTCGCCTGGTGGTCCTCAAAACAGCTGACACTTTCTTAGAGCATCGAATTGTCAAAATGTCGACCGATCACCATTTTGGACCGACTTTGATTTCCCATCCGAAGCTCAAAAGAGAAACGAAAAAACCGACTTTATATCTACAAAGGTACGGTTTAATTTTGTTGTAGCTGATTAGGATTTAACGACAAAAAGTGAAAGATGATAGAGATAAGACGTGAGACGCCAAAAATCGTCTCGTAACCACCCGTAAACTTTTTTAGTTGATATTTTTTGATGAAATTTTATTTTTGGTAAACGATATTTAAAAGCTGTCTATTAAAAATATATATATAATATATTCTTCGATTTATTTAAATTACGTCGATTATGTTTTAACATTCCTTCATACGAAAATCTTTTAACTAAGTTATCAATTTATTTTGATTCGATTGTCGTAAAGATCTGAACCTATGGGCTGAAAGAACCGCAGAGTGAGTTACATTGAACGCTAGACCACACTACATTTTTATGAATAGCATCTTGCAGGTCAACCTGCAGACCAAGAAGAAGATTGCCGAGACGAACTCGACTCCTACCGACAGGATTGGACCACATTAGTAACGACCAGAAATGAAAAGTATCTGGAAAAGTGAGAGAGATAGCGAAACTCTCTGTAGTATAAAGACAGTTCATCCTGCAAAAATGTCTTCGTGTCTGGAAACTGTGCGCTGGATTGACATTTAACTATCGTAACTAGTAAACATCGTGTGAATGTGAACAAACACTTTTTGACAAAAATATGTCATTAATACTGTGTGGTCCATACGTATGGGTGCGCATGCATGTGTGTGTGAGGCCTAATTATTCGGAATAATCGTCGTGTATCGTTAATTAGTCGCGACGACTCTGTCGCGAGACCGCCCGCCAACACAGCGGAGCTCAAACTTTTAACTAACTCCGGAGGAGATAGCAATGATACTGAAAGTAACATAAATAAAGCTAATGTGGCGGCTTAGTAATCGCGATTTTCTGAGTTGCATTCTTGACGAAATATGGGAGCGCGGGGATCGGCTCGCCAGTCGCCTACGTTACACCGCCCTGCCTTGGCGCATACCTAGTCCGTAGTTAGTTAAAACGAAGTATTGTGGAACCCAAATAAAATACACTTTCTTCTGGGGAGTCACGTCTCTTTTAATTATCTCACCGCACACTGGTGACCCCGACGTGCAGCACTAATAATGAAGATGTGAAAAGATGCATGGAGCTCGAAGTTCGAAGAGAAAATGGAGATACAATACCTGGAAGGCAATTCTCGCGCATCTGGCTTTCTGTTTGTGGGCAAAGGATAATTGGCAAACCATAATAAATTGCTTTTGACGAAACGAGCATTCAAGTAGGTACAATAGACTAAAAAGACAGCAGAAGAGGAAAATTACAATAAGGAAACTTATTGTATTGGTTTAGAATATTAATTTGGTGTACACTACTCGTAGGTAGTTTTACATTTTAATTTGCGATGAACACCAGAATAGAAAAAATAAAGAGCCTTCAATAGAACAATTGTAAGTGCGTTGAGAGGTGCGCTTGAGGAACTTGTGGCTAAGTAATAACAGCCGCACGGGTCGAGTGATCAGGTTAAGCTATGCTTGCCGCGGTTGGTCCGTGGATGGGTGACCATCTTTACAAATCGAGACCCCTCCGTGCCTCGGAAAACACGTTAAGCCGCTGGTCCCGGCTGTCATTCGTGTATCTTTGGCAGTCGTTACGGGTCGTCAGAAGCCCAAAAGTCTGATAGTATTACCCAGTACCTAACTGGATTGTGGAGGTCAGATAGGCACTCGCTTCATGTAAAATATTGGTATTCAGCTAATTCCGGTGAGACTGGAAACCGACCCCAAACATAGTTGGGTAAAGGCTAGGCAGATGAATAGAACACTTGTAATTAAGTTTTCCAAACTTGTTTATCCTTAAATAACCAAACCTTACCTGAACTACCAAAGTCGAAAAACCATCCAATTTAGAGTCACCTCACCAAAAACTTTGAGCAACTATTATAAAATGATGGATCGTACGATGAGCCAAGGTGTCAGAGCGGCGGTCCTCTGAAATACAATATTAATCGTTATCGCGCAATCGATTCGACCCAAATGTTTCGGCGGTTCATGGCACGTCACTAGTTCAAGATTCTTTTTTTTTGTTCTAAGGTTAGTTGGTACAATAAATAACGATTCTATTTGAGATTGTTACGTAATTTGTTAATTATGAAACAGTTTACTTGGTATAATTATTTATGATTTAATAACAGTCTTATTTCGTTTTTTTTTTTCTCTTTGGTTTTGATTTTCTGTTTTGGAAACTAGCAGAAAATGCAAGCCGTTTGCAAGAATTTATAAAGCATTAAAAAATCACCACCATTTTTAACCGACTTTATTACTGCCAGACTCGGATCCTGTAACCTAGTGTACCATACCATTGACTCGCTCAACCACGACACTTGATTCAAGTGAGGTAGGGTAGCATCTTATGACTGGAGAAATTTTGTGTAAGCTAGATCCATCATACAATTCGAAAAGCCGTTTCTTTATTTTCTTCCATCGGTATAATAAATAATTACAAAATAGTTGAACATCCTCAGCAAATAGAGATATTTGCGTGGGGCGTGCTGCGCGGGCGCCAGCGACGTCACCCGAGCGTACCCGACCCACTTGACCAATCGCCTGGTTGACAGCGCTTAAGTTGTCATATTATATATTTACTAGGTTGACGTCATCAGTTTGCTTGTTAACGGAAAATGGGAAAATCGTGGTGATCTGATGATTATGAAGGAGGAATACTATTTTTTTTATCTGCTCTAGGTTCTATGTAACTTAAAGAAAATACAACGGTACCTAGTCATAGAAAGAAAAAGAAAGAAAGAAAATACATTTATTTAGCACAGACCAAAGACACACAGTAGGTACACCAGCGACATACATCAGATACAATCAAATGAAAATAAAAAAGTGTAAAGTCCGATGTAAGAAATTAGCAGGAAAGTGTGCCTCCCGGCTGCGCCAAAAAGGCCCAGTTCAGCAAAAATACCAGACAACTAGTGCCTGACGCTGGTTTTCAACTGGACCTTACCAGTTTTCATACACATCGCATTTCCTGTGATTTAAATTCTTCAGTACCTAAATGGACGTAATTAATGGCCTAAGGTACTCATCTTGAGAGATCAAGATAGAAATACCTAATTTTTTAAGTTTATCCTAGAATTAACAGAACTGCTTTCATGTTTGTTATTAGATAACTGAGCACCATATTTGATAGCAACTATAAATGGCAACATTTTGATTAAAATCTCACACTAATGCGGCCTCGTTTATTGAAATTCCTCGTGTTTGATCTTCCTTACAAAATTGAGAATCGAGTATATGTAATATCTATATCTATATATTATAAATTGAAGTAGCTTTTCGTGTCTGTCTGTGTGACCACCTTATTCTACTTACTTCCTCAACGGTTTGTTTTTCGGTTGGTTATCACCAATTAGAGAATTAAATTGAAAAAACCGGAAGATTTATGTGTATAATACATCCCAACAAAAACATTTTCATGTTGCCAAGACGCGACCATATGGCTTGCACTGTCAAAAAGTTATCAGATCCCATGTAGAGCCAAGCTTCTAACTCTACAAGCCCAAACTGTAGACCACACTCCACATCTTAGTCAAAATGGCCGCTGATGCTGATGCTGGATGGCTTGGCCGTTTTGTTACTACAAGAACTATTGTATAACAGAAAAGTAACGAACAGTGAATACATTTTTTACCTTACGCCCATGTGATGGTAGAAAAATCCAAACCAAAGTTATGAGGATTTAAAAATACGACGAAGCACTTCGAGAAAACTTAGACAGTGCCCTTGCGTTCCGCTTGGCTCGTCTTGGCGATTCAGATTAATACTAAAGTTACATATAAGAAAGAAATCTCGATGTTTTGTCAAGTCCTAAAAACCATGCGAAGCAACCCACCCCGGGTTGCGCTAGCATGAGCTTATGCCTGTGCATAATCAGCTTATAACGTTCCCACTGCTGGAACTCAGGCCTCCTCTCTGTGAGAGAGAGTGGGCCGTAATCCACCACGCGGGTTGGTAAATGTCACGTCTTCGAATTTTTGGTTCTACGATATGCCGGTTTCCTCACTATGTTTTACTTCATGGTTTTGAGGGCAGTGGTTATGTAATAATTTACACAAAGTAAATTATTCCTCTCAAGGCTCAAACCTACGACCCACAACACTTAAGTCGCGGTTGTTACCTACCGCTGGACCACCACTGCTCTCATAGGGTCTCATAGGTCGCGCTAGTATAAAATAGATTTTCTAATTATTTATTTATTTTATTTTACCATTTATGTACACACACATTTATGTAAACAGACAGTTGCATAGAAATCGGTTGTCATGGTATGGGCATGTGTTTCGGAGAAATGAGGAAAACGTCGTGAGGAGAGTTTTGACTATGGATGTCGATGGCTACAAGAGTAGAGGAAGACCAAAGAAATGATGGATGGACTGTGTGAATGATGATATGGTTAGAAAGGGGGTGACTACCGAGATGACGACTGATAGAGAAGTATGGAAGAAAAATACATGTTGCGCCGACCACAAATAAATTGGGATAAGGGCAAGAGAATGATGACATTTATAAACAGACAAGAAAAAAACAGAACAGAAAAATGGGTACAAAGGTGATGCTTATTTCATAAGAATAAAAATAATAATATTAAAAATATATAATTTATTGCAACACGTCCCTAGAAAAGTCAGCGTCTTATATGAACTAACTTAATACAGCTTACTGCACAGCTAGATTTAGGCAATCACGTGTTTAAAACTATAGTTATCATTTGTCCATCTTCCTCCATTAGATCACAGTTTTCATCTTCCAGTCATCGTTGATCCATCCATCTTGTGTCTATAGTGTTATAACTTGTTAGAAATATTCCAAAATTTACTTCTCGTCATATTTTTTGCCTCACTTTTATTTTCATCCATTGTCAAATCACTTCACCGGTTGACAGGAGTCTTCCTTATTTCTAACCATTTTCAATATAACATCATAACATTTTTTTTGTGATCGACCGCCCAGTAGCTTACAAACCATGCTATATTAACTTGCCTTTGTCAAAATTTATTGGCCAAAAGTTAATTTTTGCGTTCACCTCGCTTTGAAAAACTCTCCCTTTCAAACTGCACACATTCATCTTGCAGTTATTTTAGACCTAATTGCGAATCAATAAAGGGTAGTTTTGTGTGGTTGGGGTGTTTGATAACTTTGTCAAAAGTTAGTAACAAAGAAATGTCATTATGATAATCCGTTTTCGGGTTCTATTAAAGTTGTTTGTTGTTTATAAATCGTTAAGTTGTTTGAAAATGTAAAAGTATGTTTCTAAGAATAGTTGGAATTTAATTTTGAGCTCCTTACTTAAGTACCTAATTTGTAAGTTTTTATGTATATTTATTACTGATGCCTGGTTGAGGTTTTGAATACTTTTTTAAACGATCATATGGCGTAAAAAATGAATGTGCTGTATCTTTTTCCACTTGAGATTGGAATCCCGGCGAGTAACGGAACTTCATAATAATAATAATGTAGTCACTTCTTGACATTTAAAGAGGTTAGATTATACATATAGAGCTGATTTTCTGCGTCTAGTAAACAACTCAGTAACTTGTAAACGTTAACGATGCTGTATGAAAAAGGGCTTCCATCACACTAATCACACTAATCTTACTTCTTCATGCTGATTGATAAAATTTTGTATGAAGGTAGCTGACTCTCTGGATTAACATGTAAATTACTTTTTATCCCGATATTCCCACGGGATCGACACTTATGCGGATGAAACCGCGGGGCGCAGGTAGTTTTAAATAAAACAACTCAGCGTATTGCAGTCTTTACCCATAAAAAACGCTTGGTTCTCCAGCTTTCACTATTTTCTCTTTTCCTGACATTAAACACACACAGATATACACAACATCACGCATGTAATCCGCGAAGCGCTAGGCAGGGGTGTACGTGTAGGGGTCAGCGCACACCAAGAGCAGAGCAGAGCAGAGCATTTACTGAGATTATTGAAAAAAATGTCTTATGATTATTATCATACTTCGCAAAATTGAATACACGCCCAAAGATGCTCGACAATGCTCGAGCAAGCCGACTGCGTGTTCGAGTATGCATTCTACATGCAGTAAAAATTTTGGTCGACCATGCGCGAGCATTTTGCAGTTCGGTCTGCGCTGACCCTAGTGCACCCAAAAACAACCTCTAAAAAAAGACAAAATAACTATAGACTTCTAAAGGATAATACCAACTGTGGCGGAGAAAATACTATCGAAGTGCTACCTTTAAATTTTTACATAATGTAAAAAAAGAAACGAGAGTATGAGACGCATATTAATATACCTTAGGTGAAGGTCAGCAAGCATTCGTTACGAGAGAGTGATCCTTCGACACCTTGTGATTGACAGCCAATTCTACAGGATAAAGAAGATTAGATGCCTACTACTGTATTCCTGATACAGTACCACTACAAGGTTTATGACTTTATGCCCCTGTGGAAGAGAGAAACATTAAAACATTTTTAATTTTTGGTGTAAACAGGAGTTTTACACCTGGCAATTTCATAACAAAGCGACTTAAAGTCCTTAGTTTTCAATGTGCAATAAACCATTAATTTCTCAACAAAATCTACACCAATTCTTCTGCCAAGTTATGGCATTATTCAAAAGAGCAATATGAAGTTATGAGCTTAGATGTTACCACAGGATGTGACTTTGACAATATTTTGTTAATCGATCCAAATAAAAAAACACGTCATAATTATGCTTTACGAGTTTGAATTCATACGGTCTATTAATACCTAAATAGATCCTTTTGAATTCCTTGGTCAATAAGATTTATTTAGTGTTAAATGATGTGTAGGTATATAATGAATGAAGATACGATATATTTTTTACATATTTATTTCTTACGGCTCACAAAATTACCAGTGCAGACCCCCGCGGCTCGGTAGCAGAGGTCAAATTGTAATTTAATTAATTTCACATGTAACACCACAGGACTCCTTTTTTGGTAAGCAATGTAATTGAACAATCTTACTTATTTGTACTATTGCGCATTATGTTGCAAGTAGATTTTTAATTCACTTGGTGGGTGCAGATCAAAATGTTTCAAAAAGTTAATACTCAATACTCAATACTCAATTCTTTATTGCATTCCACAATGTAGGCTTAGGTGGTAAACATTTATTTGGTAGGTAACAATCGTGGACCCTGTCGGGCACAGCAAAAGATATAATTAATAAAATTTGGAGAGGACTTATCATTTAAATATCTTATTATAATTCAACTTATTCTAAAAACATAGACATAACATTAAGATTAGAATTAAAATTGCAAAAGACTTTATTTTTCAAGTTTTAGAAATTTATCATTTAAATATTCGTCGACACTATAGTAAGATTAATTTAGTAATAACTTTTTTAATTTATTTACGAATAAATGGAGTTTTTTTTCTTTCCTTATTGATTCTGGTAGCACATTATATGTTTTTACTGACATTACCAGAGGACTTGTAGAATGTATTTTTAAGCGGGATGATGGTAGGTTGAGTCGTGTTTTGTGTCTGAGTGTATACCTTGTTTGTATGTCTTCTCGTTTAGTGTAAAAGTCTTGGTGTTTATGAGCAAATTTGCATATTTCAAGTATGTACATACAAGGCAGAGTTAAGATATTTTGTTCTATAAAATGGGGTTTGCAGCTATCTGTCTGTTGTATATTTACCAGGATACGGATAAGTTTCTTTTGAACGGTGAATAATGTTGGGGCATCTGTACTGTATCCCCACATAATGATGCCGTAGCTAAGCCATGCATAAGCATAGGCGTAGTACGTTACCAGAGCAGTCTGTAAATTTGTGGTTTTTTTAACACTTCCCGGAAAGCATATGAAAATTTCGATAGTTTTGATTTTATGTTTTGTATGTGTAACTTCCAATTTATATTTTTGTCTATGATTATGCCTAATAGTTTGAATTCATTAACTGTTTCTATTATATGGTTATTGAAGGAAAAGAGTACATTTAGAGGAGTTTTTTGGTGGGGATGGAAAGTTATGAGTTTAGTCTTTTGGAAGTTTATTTCAAGGTTGTGTTCATTCATCCAGGTTATTATTTTCCCGAGAATTCATCATCATTAAGGGTACTGTTTAAGTTCGTATTGTCATGACATTGGGTGAGAATGGAGATATCGTCCGCAAATAAAACGCAAGCTCCGGTTTCTGCAATAAATTTTGGGAGATCATTGATGTAAATGAGAAACAGAAGACATCCAATAACACTACCCTGTGGTATTGATGCGCTTATCGCCTTAACAGTCTCCTAAGACCGTTTTCTTGTAGCGACAACGGTTAAGGTATCTGCCCTTATTGCCACGTCTGAAAATCCACCCTCAGTATGTCGTGACTGACTGCTTAGCCTCATAAAGGTATAGCATTTTGGCTCGTCTTTTTACAATCTGCGGTAAACTGTAGAAGAATACGAATAAATTGCAATATTGCTCATCCCCCATATCAAATAGCGTGATAATTTATAGCCTACAGACTGACCAGATTTATAGGGAATATCTATGCAAAATTTGAACAAAATCTATCCGGAAGTTTTTGCGTGATGCTGGATTATACATTCAGACAGACAAAAGTTCTAAAAAAATATATTTTCGGTTCGGCATCAAAATCGTTCCCAGACCTCGAAAAATTACTTTGGTTAAGAAAATAAAGTACAGTTTCGACTTCGCTATACTGTTATTATATGAATAAATATAGATGTAGATTATTGATTTCCGGTAGATATCAGATGATTTGCAAGAAAATAACAGTTAGTCAAGTCATTAGTTGAATTTGGGTGGTCTGTGTCCAATCTAGATGATTTTGAAATAAATCTTAGTAGTGTATAAATGCAACTCATGTTTCTTTCTTATTATAAAAATTTTCCTTCTTTATATAGTATATGGTAGCAGGTGACGTTCTGTAGTTTCTTTTACACCCATGGAAATAAGGCGTGAGTCACTTTTTTAACAAGCAATTTTACCACACAGCATAGTAACAAACTGGTTATGAATTTTCATGAAATAAAACAGTAGTACTGCCCACTCCTTCTCACCGAGAGGGAGTGAGCAGTGTACAATGTTCCCACAGCTGGGACACAGGCCTCCACTCTGTAAGAGGGAGTTGGCCGTAATCCACCACACGGGCCCAGTGCGGGTTATTAGATGTCACATTTCTTCTAATTTTTGCTGGTTTCCTTCACCGTTTTGAGAGCAGCAGTGGTGATGAAATAATTTACGCAAAATAAAGCGCCTGTCTGGGTTCGAAACTACGATCTACAAGTCAAGCAATTACTACTGGGCCACTCCTGCTCCTCAATCATACCATAATATTGGCCCCTTAGGGTAATAGGCTTGTCAACTGAAAAAATCTAATTAGTCCGTCAGTTAGATTATCTAAAAATATTTGACCCGTATTTTTTCGTTATTTAAACCAAAATTTACGAAGATACGACGCTTTTAAAATTTTCAATACGTCACACCTTGGTATAATTTTTAGTACGTTATGACGTCACGATCGGGTTACTCCCGAGTTTTGATGCGTTTTATCTTTGTCAATATTCATTGATTTACAAAAACAAAAAATACGTGTTCATTATTTTCCAATACTCTAACTGACGGACTAAATATATTTTCAATATAATGATGGTGGAAACTAGCCTATTGCATGTTGAAGGTACCTCACTGCTATACCTCGCGGTCGGGGTTTAGCTCGCTACCTCGATGTCACTTCCATGTAAAACAAATGATGGTTAATAGACACGCACGCACATGCCAGACATCGAGGTAAACCCAAAGCAGCCCGCGATGTATCACCGTGGGGTATCCGAGGCAATGATCTGAATGAATGCAAGTGATCGTTTCTCCATAGAAACGCTCTCGTCTGTTTTCTTTCTGGTTAATGATCATAAAGCAATTATTTTGTACAGGATCATAAATATTAACTACTTGTATGACCCTATGTTTTCCTTTTTGATGATAGGTACATTATTTTTATAAACATTAGAACCCTCAAGAAAATGCTCAAAATTGCCGATTTAAACCGCTGTCAACAGAGGCCTAGTGTACAAATTTGACAACTATTAACAAAAAAACAAAAACATAGGGACACAGTATACTTATATCCTTCTTATTCAGTTTATTAAATATCTTTTAATTGGTCCAATATTGGATGCCGAAATAGGCGAGAGCCAAGCCAAAATTATGACTTTTTACTTAGGCTTTTTCAGAAGTCTCTCCGACCGCATTTCCTCTTAACATGCATTTGTTTTGTAGGTGACATCGACGTCGCGAGCTATTCTGCGACGGTATCGCAGTTAGGCATCTTCGGCATGTAATTATCTCCAGAATTAAAACTTACGTATTAAATTACGTTCACAAAGTTCTGCCAATAGCATTCTCCCACAACAGGTACTTTGTTGGCTGCCCACGAGTTATGATTGATGAAACATGAATGTTAAGTTATGTTTAAGTTTATTACATATTGTAGATTACCTTGTTAGTCTACGGGTCATGCAGTCATTTTTATTACTTAATCAAAATATTTACACTATTGCGTATAAAAAATTAGCGTAGCTTGGAAAGGTACTCGTAGAACAGCATGGTGGTCTAGAAACAGAACGTTTACCTAAATACTGTTGATCTTGGGATTGCATTAGGTACCTACTGTCTTATTAAGAAAAACAAAATTAAGAATTGTGGAAAAATACAACATAAACTATGGTTTCTAAAATAATTACTGTAAAACCAGCAAGAGACTTACATCTGTTTAGAATTCTACACATCTTTTCGTATCTACAGTTAAAAGCGAGGATGACGTATTTACAACGATAAACTTCAGACCTACATAAGCTACAACTAGGCTTTAAACAGGTACGAAACCACAGATATATAGTATATCTAGTTAACGCAAGAGCAACTACTTCGCGTGCCAAAATTTGCACCAGCTTACGTACAAAAATCGTAAGCTGCCACTTTCGCGTTCAGTCCTGTGTGCTGCTGGCTGGGTGAGCGTGAGCGCTGGCACTAAGCCCCGGGGCGAGACGGGTGCCGCACGCGGCGGCGTCTTTGAATCGATTTGATTTTCCCATGACTAAATAGTACTTGTGACGTTATAGTAGATAGTCAAAAAATAGCACGCTTGGTTTTCATACAGATCTAGGTCTATCTATATTTGTATATGAAACTAACACCAACTAAATATAGGTAAATGAAATAGTATATTCACTATCTCAAATAGTTACTATCTATGTTACAGATCAATTCAAGTGGCAACAAATACCCAATCATGCATTTCATAATACGGAACTCAAAGCAAACAGTAGCAAAACATTCAGTTATGAAAATGCAGAGTTAACTAGCAACATTGACCCCTACTAACACAACAATGTTTATACAACTAGCTCCATCAATTGCCATACGATTTTCAACCTTAAAGTCAACGCCTTAAGGAAAGGTGTCAAGATTGATGATGTTACAGATTGTAGATGTATTTTTGCGTTCAGGTTAGAACTCAGACCTGTCAAGAACCGTTGGACCGTATAATGGAAGCTCCCAAGATACGTCCGAGCTTAAGATACATATGAAATTATGTTGTTTTTGTTTCTGATTTATTTACCGATACCATCATTAAGGACGCAGGCCTTGATTGCGTGAAGTTATTTGGCGTTTTGCAATCGGTAAAGCGATCTTCTATGTTAAGATTCCGATCAATCGAGCTATTAGTTTTACGACATGGCTACCTAATTTGTAAAACTTGAACTAATATCATCAGCCCATAATTGTGTCATTGATTTTGGAAGACACATCTTATAGAGAAAAAAATTGCAATGGTTACCACGCTTTCAGAATAAGTCAACTTACGGTTGTCTTAAAATCTGTTAGAGCCAGTCCACACGGCGCGTTGCGTCGACGCAACGCTGCCGTTGCGTTGTTTTACATACAAGTAACCATAGTGTACACACGGTGCGCTGCGTTGTCGCAACGCACACACAACGGATAGCAGCCCCCGAGACAAAGCGGGAGGGGTCTAATTACCTGCGACTGCGTCCTAGCACCGCTGCGTTGACGCAGCGCCCGTGTGGCCGGCAATGCGTTAAAATTCATGCGTTGCGACGACGCCACGCGCCGTGTGGACTGGCACTTACGTGGCTTAGGTATGTTTAATTAGTTCATAAATACTAAGCTATTGAAAATCGACTAAGCAACTCAGTACAAAACCTATCAAGACGATCAGGAATATATTACAACGATAAATGAATATTTTGAACTGAAAATATTACAATGATAAATTAATATTTGGAGTTTTGCCTCAACCCCTTTTATCCACGTGATATGATGCGCACTATTTTTCTTCCTTTCATATTAATGCACACGATATTAATTACAAACGCTTACATATTTTCGATTCTCCAATAATCTCCTAAGAGCATATTTATTATCAAGGTGGTCATTCTGTGTAACTTATCGCCGTGTTAGAATTAAATCTTAACAACCATCTCATTGAGCCACGGATTACAAAAATCCGATACTTCTAACCAGCGCGAGCGGTCATTCTTACTCATAAAAAGGACTTCAACAATGTTCATGAGGTGTCGGCTTCACAAACAAACACCAATATACAAACCATTTATGCTCTAGTGCATATCCATTACATGCAACAATTGTATTTAAATCCTCACTAGGCTGCCGATACGACATCGCCTTTGCCTCGCCGCAAATTTAAAAAAAAAACTACGGCGCCGAATTCTTAGTGACCATTGGTGCGTTTGAATTTGGAAGGCGTATTAGGCTTATTGTCCAGCCGTAGACAAATAATGCGTAGGAGTGATTGAATTTGTAAGTAGATAGTTTGTTTGTAAGTTTTTCTTGCAATTTGCTTAGATTTTGCCGATTGACTGTTGCACTACCGTTATCAAGAAAATAAAACAAACTCCACTCAATCTAGCGTAGTGTAACTCCACAAAAAATATGCCTCATTATGGTAGTGCCGCACCTAAAAGTCCTCATTAATTGATTTGAATTGGGAAATTAGTACCTTTGCGAAAAACCACGGAAATCCTGCAAAAAGCAGTTGCAATCATTTATTTTTAAAAATCTAGGAAAGTTCATTTTTAAACCCACTTCAAAATATCCCTGATCCGAACTTACGCTTCAGTTGACCTCCTCACCGCCTAATCGTTGGTGTTAGTCCTTGTAAGTCCCACATTCCCAGTAATGGTCACGTTCACTGGTTTTCAATCGATTTATTTGAAGGCGTAATGGCTGACCAGCTGTGTGCACACAATGGTCTTCGAGATTTTCTGGAGTGATGCCTCTTAATAAACACAATGTGGAGATTTAAGATGGAGTGGTTTTATAAGTATGTAAGTAGGTACTGTAGATTGTGACAAGTGTGCCGCAGATTATAACAATAGAAAGAAAGAAAAATGAGTTTATTGACATTACAAAAGTAAAAATACAACTTAAAACTATTTAAAAAACAGAGATTATAAAACCAAAAGGGCCTTAGATTAGCATAACGTCAGCATATAACACAAGGTATACCACCGCTTAAAAGCAAGAAATCATCTATGCATGTGCTTTTAACGTGAAATGTTAATTCATCTACATGGAATTAATTGAGGTAACTACATAATTGTATTCAATAGAGTTTTCATGGAATTCAGATACTTATGATGAAGAAACCATTTGTACACGTTAATTATTCATTGAGTCCTAATTTTTCTTCCAAGTGTTGTCCCATTTTTATTGTTATTGCTGCTTGAGACTTCATGTATATGTCCGTTTAGCGTGAATGTGACGCATATTTTCCCCAAACTTGTTATTTTTTGTGTTTTTGTTCTTTCTCTGCGTCATGGTTACCGGAATAAACGTATTTTGATCGTTTCATGTCTTTGCATGCATGTTACAACAAATTAAAACAAAATTACCTACATACAATAACAATGTAGTCCAAAAAAACATTACTTAGCTCCATACCTTGTGTAATACGCGTCCTGGGAGGTTTCGGCACTTTGTGGGATTATCCCTGGTGTATCTGCTATCCTTGCATTGTGGTACAAGGCAGACGAACTGCCGCAAACGATTGTCGGCTCCATAAACTTGTTGGCTAATAGAATGGTTTTAGATTATTTTGGTCTTTAGGAGTGATACTGCCGGCATACGGCACCTAATAGTTATATTTTCTTGTGCCGTGTCAGCATGGCTATTGAGCGAAGAAGAATACATAATTGCTCGCGGTTCTATTCATATACACCATGGTAGACCCATTTTTATTGGCATAATATTATAAAATATTATTATAAAAATATATTATGTATCTATTTAATTGACTTATTGATTGATCCTAATGATAATAATTGTCCTCCAGACAGCATTTCGGTCATAGCGGCCAATCTAAACTAGTCTTTGGGCGGGAGGTAAGTACATAAGTGTATGCGTAGACACAGGGTCGTTCTTTTTTCTCTCACTCTTATGGACGACACGCAATCCGACACGACCGGAGAGAGATCAGGCGCAGGACCAACGGCTTAGCGTGCTTTCCGAGGGTCCAGGGGGGTATCACACCGCCAACTAACTACTTGATCCTAATACTATTATACTAACTCCTTAGACCAACACGTTCACCGCCATACACATTTAAGGTTTTTCTAGAGCAACAGGCCATACTCGTATGGGCTGCGCGCGGGCCATGCAATGTCTTTTACACCACGCCACGCTAGATTTTGTGCAACTTTTGCGGCACGCCATGTGTGCGGCCGGCGAGACACGTCGTTGTTAACTTTACCAGCAGGCCGTGTGGGCGGCGCACGAGCAACTGAACTGACCTAATTACACGTATAGCCTGCCCTTACAAATTTTTACAAGTTACAACAAGTACTGTTGTCACAGAATTTGGCGCGCTAGTTGTGGTACGCAGGCAGCCCACATAGCCTGCCAGTAAAAATTAAAAAAAATCTATAGTGCTGCTAATCTATATAGCTGCACTGAAATTTATGTGGGCGGCCAGCGGACCACATGGCGGTGAGAGTGTTAACTAACTCTCACTTGCCATTTCCCTAAGTTTTGGACGCCATCTTTTGGAAAAAAAACAGTGATCCATATTATACCTGCTAATAATATAATGTAGATCTGTATACGCCTATGTTTTTACAAATATTTGTAGATATTTTGATTTGATTAGATTGAGAACCTTCCCTACGATCGATACTTTTCTTCAGAGGTTTGTATTTGGCAGCCACGGAACTATTTTATTTATAGGTACAAAAAAAAAAAATATAATAATAATATACATTTATTTCACAAAATGAGGTACAGTCTAAACAGTTACAATATTTATAGGCAATTTACAGGGTAGAAGAAGAGTGTCCTGGCGTCCTAGCTAGGTTACACAGTAACCTGTATTAAGGTACGCCAGCCCAAGATTCCAATAGTACAAGAATACAGAGAGACTGCCTACGTTAGTGATAGATAATAATTATTAAACACTTAAGTTTGCCATCGTATACACAGTGAGTGTTGTATGTATGTATTATATTATGCTTAACGTAAGTGTGTATTTATGTGTGTGTAGTGTGTGTATGTATTTGTGTGTGTAGTGTGTGTAAGAGTGAGTGATAAATAGTTTGAGTTGGGACACGGAGTGATAGTTGAAAAGTACTAAGGTAGTGAAGTAAGCAGAGATTCAGTGTCGTCGTAGTTTTTGTTGGTTAGGAAGAGTGTTATCTACTTTTTACATGTATCATAAGAAGATTGATGAATGGGGGCAGTTTTGTTTAATCTGTTGTATAAGAAGGGACCTAGGAAGTAAACGAAACGTTTATTAAAGGCAAAGCGTGTGAATGGTACTTTGCAAACTTCGTAATTTCGTCTAGAGGAAGATTGTGTTTGTGTCAAAGGAGTTTTGGTGTGTTGTTGTAGTACTGTGTTTAGGACGAATAGTTGACGAATCGTCAGGACTTTGCACTTTTGTTAGAGGTCAAAAGTCGGGTGGAGCATTGGCCGGAAGGTAGCAACCTTAAGGATGGCTCTTTGAGCCACTTCCAAAGGTTTTAATATGGTTTTCGCTGCTCCACCCCAGCTGGTAATGCAGTAAGAAAGGACTGACTTACACATTGCAAGATAAACGGTACGTATTACAGAGGCATTGGCTATGTGTCTAAGTGTTTTAAATAAGTAAATAAGTTCTGATTTACGTACCCGACTAGTGAGGTGAGTGATATGTGCTTTGAAGTTGAGGTGTTTATCAAGGGTAATACCGAGGTATTTAGTTGTGTCAGTGGATTCTATAGTAGGGCAGTTGCAAGAAGATGAATTAATTTGGCAGGTGTGAGCTTTGAGAGTAATAGGTGTAGAAGGTTGTGTTGTAGAGTTTAGTGAGAATGTAATGAGTTTTGTTTTGTTAGTGTTAAGGGTGAGTGAGTGAGAGATAAGCCATGTAAATACATGTTGAAAACCATTTTGAGCCGTTGCTTGTAGTTGATTCCAGGAATCTGCATAAAAAGTTATTGCAATATCATCGGCAAAATATATTTTGCAAGCTTAAATACTAATCTAAAGCTAGCTTCTTCAGACACCATTACCTCAATTTCAAAGCTTAATTCATTTGAGATGGCCACATTACAACTAGTCAAAGCTAATGATACACTTGACACAAAAAAATCGCTAATATTAATAATATTAATATTAACACACACAAAAGCCAAAATGGTTCTCAATCAACAAAAGGGGAATCCATCGAGTTTTTTTTACAAGCAAAAGAATTTCTTTGATGCGGCACACAGCTCACAAGTAGAAAGTATCAATGTATTGTAACATAAGCTTAATTATCAACTGAAAATCTTCGTAATGAATGCTTGTATAGTGCTTCTGGAGCTTTAGGGTTGCCAGGAAATGAATCAATTAGACATAATTTTTATTCAAACATTTATTTGGCAGGCCCATGTTGAACTTTCAGTTTCAGTAAATATGAACGACCATTACATCATTTAAGTATTTCTTCCAGTTTGTGTGGTGCGAGAACTGCAGCAATCCGTTTATTTTTGGATGCTAAAATGCTAACAGTAGAGAAGTATGGAAAAAAAAGGTATCTTGCTTCAACCCCAAATAAATTGGGATATCCAATGGGCTGGAGAATGATGAATTGCTGGCATTAGGCCCTTTGTACACACGGCTAAACATCAAGCTATACATTTCCAGTTTAAGATGACCTCGCATTGTATAGGTTTTTCATACAATCACAAGTCATGTGATGTGTAGCCGTGCGTACACACACGTTTTTCTTGCTGTTAAAAACTACGGTTTATTCGCCGTGTGTAGGCACGGTCGTCAGTGTTGTGTGGAGTGGATCACTATGGAAGATTGTTCACGGATACGTTTTTTCTACGGCACGGTTTATACGCCGAACCGTAAAGAAACCGTGCCGTATACAAAGGGTTTTAGGCTCTATCTCTCTCAGCTAAAATTTCATTAGAACTTAAATCATTCTAATTGCGATCACTAATCGACTGAAAATGTTTCTTCATAGTGAATTCAGCTGTACATACATACCCATAAAAATAGGCACGAAAAATCAAACTAACCAAAAAAGATGACATGTTTTCGATGACCGATTTTTTAACTCATGAGCACCAGCCCTAGTCGTCTTATTCGGTAGCGCACAAAGCCAAAGCGGTGAATCAAAGATGGCGGCCTGTTTGAAGCGCGCGCGCACCGCTGACCGCTCTCTTTTCAATATCGCCTTTTGATTTGCCGTTTCCCAGTTTTGTTAAGGCGAAATAAATAAAGTACTTGTTGTTAATGTTTAGTAATTGATACCGTATTGTAGCTGTACTTGGTTTCGGATGTTTCCTTGTATTTAGTATGAACAGATCTTTCAGAAGAGCGATAAGAGTCTCGAAACATGCATTGCAATAAAGTTATCCTAGTGAACAATGCCATTTTTGATGAACAACTCGATCCAGCGGTGTAGGCCCGTAACAATTGCTTGTTGTTTTGACAGTTCAACAACATTCATTGAGTTATATACTTATTTGAGCAGACAAATTTTTCGAACATATGAAGCAATGTATTAGCAATATCCTTCAAAATGATTCAGATTGTGATTAAAAGTTTTATGCAATTAGGGTGCTGAGTAAAATTTATTTGGATGAAAAAGAACTCATTCCCGTCTCATTTGATATCCACAGTTTAAGGTTCTTTTCGTGTCGATGGTACTACAGTGCATTAAATGTTGACCCAAACCTCGCCACAGTCCCTACTTCCACGGCATTATTGGCGGCAGCACAGAGGTTACTTCAGTGTTCTTGTTAGGTAGGTAAGGTCCTAATGCGAGCTTACTAAAGTTTACATAATTGACGAATACCAATATTCAGCAATACCTATTGTATGCGTGAAAATGACAATTATGAAAAAGATAATTATCATAATAATATAATAATAATCTTTCTACTTATACATAGAAGGCACGACCAGTGATCACTACTACGCTTGCTCACAACGTGTTGGCGATTTTAGACGTACACTAGCAGACCCCGCAAAACACGTTTTGCAAAAAAAAAAAATGATGTAGGCCATACATATAAAATTTCATAAAAATCGGTCAAGCCGTTTCGGAGGAGTATGGTAACTAACATTGTAACACGAAAATTTGATATATTACTAGCTGCGCCCCGCGGTTTCACCCGCGTAAGTTTCGATCCCGTGGGAATATCGGGCTAAAAATTATCCTATGTGTTATTCTAATGTATAAACTATATTACTGTAAAGTTTCATCAAAATCCGTTTAGTAGTTTTTGCGTGAAAGAGTAACAAACATCCATCCATCCATCCTCACAAACTTTCGCATTTATAATATTATTATACAGTAGGAAGTAGGTTTAGTAGGACAGCAGGATTAGTAGGATAGTAGGATTTCATCAAAATCCGTTCAGTAGTTTTTGCGTGAAAGAGTAACAAACATCCATCCATCCATACTCACAAACTTTCGCATTTATAATATTAGCAGGAAGTAGGATAGTAGGATAGGATAGGAAAATCAACTAAAGTCAGGTTTGCTCACGATATTTTTCCTTTACTCATGTCAGTAATTTCCGTGATAGCAGCGTCAGTGAGTTTATTTTAAACTCAGAAAGTACATATGACTTCTAAAACTCATATCGGTACTTACCAGGATTCAGCTGCATCCAGTTACACTGGAAGCCGCCTCCAACATATTGGGAAAAAGCTACGCAGATCAGATGATGAATTCATGATAATTTTGTCTTTCACTTAGTTCACACAAACCTGGAGTTTGAAAAATTAAACCCAAAGGCACCTACCTACTCATGATTTCATGATCTAACTGACACGTAGCATTGTGCGCGGTAGACAGTAGATTATCTCCACAAACAGAGATTGGCCCCTCGCTGTGCGCGTCAGGCTCCCGTGCCCGTGCGTGTACGCAGGTAGTGGTAGCAGAAACATTTTGAATATTACTACACTGGAACAAAATAGATTTGTAAAATGTTTGTTAGTTATTTTATAATACCTACTTATTATTATTTTAATACAGATTTTGTGCAATGGTGTTGTTTAAATTGACTAGGAGATTATTTTTAAAAGATCGGCTAAACTGCCTTTATGCTGTAGTTATTTTTAGTTATGTCATTTAGGACAATACAGCTGCTACAGTGAGGAAAAGAAATTCCATTTAAATAATCTTTCATTACATATTAAAAAACAAAGACCCCGGGGCTTGTCTGTCTGTCTGGACGCAATAAACTCAAAAACTGTCGATCGAAAGTTTAAGTGTATACTCGTAAGTAATTTATTAAGGTTTCAGGTAAATTGGCTGAAATTTAACGATGATCGTTGAAGATATCGGGAAAGGTCATGCTGTCTAGGAAGACAGCATGACTTTACTCCTTATGCGCCGCGTAAAGCAATAGAGTTATGTGAAATCAATGAATAATTGTTATATTTTCGGACATCCACGCGGGTGAACCCGTGGGCAAAAGCTATGCTGATAGCAATAAATTGCTATTCCTGATGCCGATGGACTATTTCGTATACTTATTTTTATTTATTTTTTTGTCTTAAGATATTTATACATTTGTAATTTGTATCTTCAAATTGTAATTAAGGAAACAATAATAATAAAGTTTATAAGGCAAAGATTAATAACACAATTTCGCCGAATTCGATGACCGACAAACTTAGCGCCGCTTGTATCTTGTGGCTCTGATTTGATTCTCCTTTGGAATCGTCGATCACGAAACCTTGCTTTTGAAACTTGAACATTACGGACTTGGAAAACTTGCGCTCAGTTTAGTTAGTTCTTATTTAAATGATAGACAACAGCAAGTTCAAATAAATGGTGTCAATTCACTTGGTTTAACAGTAAAAATGGGTGTGCCACAAGGCTCGATATTGGGTCCTTTCCTCTTTTTAGTGTATATTAATGATCTACTCCATTTATTAAAAAAACAACCACAAATGGTGTTATTTGCTGATGACACTTCCTTAATTTTTAAGGTAAATAGACGTGCTACAAATTTTGACGACGTAAATAACGCCCTACTGCAAGTCCAAAATTGGTTCACTGCTAATAATTTAGTATTAAATGGGAAAAAAACTAAGTGCATAAGATTTTCTTTACCAAATGTCAAGGGTAGTGATTGTGAGATAATATTGAATCAGGAGAAACTTGAATTCGTCGAAAAAACAGTTTTCCTAGGGATCACGCTCAACTCAAGGCTACAATGGGGTCCGCATTTAACATCTCTTGCAGGACGGCTCAGTTCGGCAGCTTATGCTGTCAGAAAAATCCGTCAATTTACTGATGTAGGTACCGCGAGACTAGTCTATTTTAGTTACTTTCATAGTATCATGTCTTACGGTATTTTACTTTGGGGACGGGCTGCAGACATCGATTCTATTTTTATTCTGCAGAAAAGAGCCATCAGAGCCATATATAATCTCCGCAAGCGCGATTCTCTAAGGGAACTGTTTAAGGATATTAACATCATGACGGTGCCTTGTCAATATATCTACGAAAACATCATGTATGTAAGGAAAAATTTACATCTTTTTAGCAAAAGAGGTGAAAGACATAATTATAGTACTAGAAATAGGGACCTATTAGTTCAACCAGGTTTCAGACTAGCAAAAGTAGACTCATCTTTTATGGAGTACTGTTTAAAATGTTATAATAAAATACCTCCCCACATTCTTCAACTGAATGAGACAAAATTGAAGTCATGTATAAAACGCACACTATGTAGGCAGGCATATTATAAGTTAGGAGATTACATCGCTGATAAAAATGCCTGGCTCAATGCTGGTCCTGCTCCACAACCACAACTAATTGATTAACACCTGAAAATACTGTTGGAGCTGCTGAAGATTGTAAGACTATCTTTGCATTGTATAAACTCAATTTCCTTTGTATTGTATAACTGCATAGCACAGATGTGAGTTCTATGTACTATTGAGCTACCATTTACCGGGTAATATGTTTTTCATTGACTAGAATGTGCCCTGGCGGCTGATAGTATGTCATGCTCGCTCAAGTGTCTCGCTGACGGTGGCGTGTGTGTTGGATCATTCGGTTCCCTACAAAATGGTTGAGCTGGATGGTGCTGATCCATGCGTCATGTTCGTGAACGGGCGCCGTCAGTTGGGGCTGGTCATCTTTTAGCTGCCACGGCTTATTTTTAATTATTTTATTTTTGGATTGTTATTTTGTTACTATTTGCTGTACTCTGGACACTTTTAACGCGTACTTGATTTTTATTTATTTTTTACATCGTTCTCACATATTATAAATTCAACATTTATGATGTAACTAATAATTTTGTAAAAATATTATTTAAAAAGAGTGTCCATGGAGTTTCTTGCCCGTTCTTCTCCATAGGTACCTACTACGCTTTGGAATGGGCAACTAGCTTCATTTTTTCCTGACTGACCGACTTCTTTACAATTCAAAAGTGCCTGTAAATGGTTTAATTGAAATAAATGCTTTGAGTTTGAGTTAGAGTTTTGAGTTTGAATACCTGCACCCTAATTGCGTAACACACTATCAACCGGAATCTGAATCATTTTGAAGCAAATTGCTAATCCATTGCTTCATACGTTCTAAAAATTTGTCAGCTCAACACGTAAATAACGCAATGAATGTTATTGAACTGTCAAAATGTAACCGATTCCGATTGATAATGTGTTACGCAATTGCGGGGCAGATTATGACTATACGACGACATAAATGAATTAATGAATTTACTTGCTAAGCACCTACATGCACTGGTCGGCAACTAGCAAAAATTTAGTTGACTCTCTATGTTTTGCCAACGGCGTTCAAATTTAATATTTACAGTACTAAATGTATAAATATATTAAAATGTAATTCAGAAAAAAATATAAAATAATAAATTATGTATTTACAGATTCAGTTAGGTAGTTTACGAGTAGATTAATTAATATTAAATTTAAAAGACAAAAAGCTCAATATGCTTGTAAGCCCTATGGTAAATTACAATAATTAAAATAGACTTGTTTTGCTACTACTCCCTATCATGCGCAGTGACAGTGGTGAGGTCTTCAAGCTGTCAAGAGCACACCAGTTCATCCGTAGTCTGCGAGCTCACTGGAATGTGGACACGTGATTACTTATTAATTATGAAGGTTTAATCAAGTGTCTGTCTTTATTTTATAACTAGGTTATTAGCCTTGCATACTCGATAGGTAGATCACCGTAAAGATCATGTCCTTGTAAAACTTAAGCCCTTCATTAGGGTCATCGTCATGAGGTTATCGGATATGGCTGGCCAATCAGAGTCGAATCTGGCGCGACTTATTCACTTCCACGACTATTGTCTCTAGTTTGAACACATACATACAAGTTAGTTGATACTATAGAAGCATGAGGAACAGGGTGTAAAGTTCACTCATTCTCCATTGAAAAGGGAGGATCCTTCGACAGACAACACCCTCCTGTGTTGTCTGGTGAACTAGTACCGGAAGATTGAAGTCAGTACTTTGTTTATACTCGTATGCTAGTTGGTGCTTGCGCGTTGAAAGATTTTGCGTGACGTCAGGGTGATCCGTAGTTCGTATGTGGCGATGTAGATGCCGCCACAACACTATCGGAGCGAGCGATTTGTCAAACAGGCGTCACAATGGATACGATGACCATTCGTCACATTGGCTATTTAGTCACAATCTACTCCTGCTTTTGCAGCAGCTGAGGATGCTCAAATGGGGCTCAATGGCTACGTGTATTTCTAAAGGTAAAGGTTATTTTATACCACAAGTGCCACAATATGTTCCTTCTATATATTTGTTGAATACATTAAGCAAACAAATGTACAGAGGCGGACTTAATGCCAAAGGCATTTTCTACCAACCTTTGGGTAATGCAAAGATAAACAGTGGTAGGTGCTATTGTGAAAAATTGAGGATAAATGTTTTTAAATATAAAAGGACGCAAAATCTATTTAAAACTAAAAAGGGGTAACTATTTGATAGTGTTTCACAAACCAGCTTTAATTACAAGCGATTAATATTATTATCATACTCATAACAAAAACTTCTAAGTTCTGAACAGTTTTTTAAAGAGATATAGAATGCCAGGTTTCTACATTGCAAAGTATTAAAATCTAAGACAGCAATTAAATATAAATGCTGTCTTAGATTTAAATGCTTGAGTAGATTTTAATAAATCAACTCAGCCTATCTCAGTCCACTGATGGACAAAGGCCTCGCCCAGGCTGCGCCACACTGTCCTCTGCCATCCGCATCCAGTCTGTCCCAGCCACTTTCTTTAGGTCGTCAGTCCATCTAGCTGGGGGGCGTCCCAGACTACGCTTGCCGAGCAATTATATGATTAATTGAAACACAATTTGATTTATAATACCTATTGCAAATTAGCTTTAATGAACGAAAGCGAAAGTAAATAAAAATCATATAAGTAACAAAGGACCGATAGAATATTTTTGGTATGAAAATATTTTTCATAATTTTCTTTAATTTCAACGAAACGTATTCCACTTGTACCTACAGACAAAAAGCTCAGAAACACTGCTATTTTTCCGGATTGCATGGATGCCTTTTTACAAGGAGTAGCTTTCCTTAGAGCCTTTTTAATTTTCTTAAAATCGCTTAGATCTCTGTATCTTTAAAAACCCAATTAACATCGAAATCATATTTTGTTCTCAATCTTACCGCCTTTTTTTCAAATGAACTGTTCCCGGAACTAGTTGAGTACCAGCGGCAACCTCCCAAAAATGGGCTCCAAGGCGATTCACATGTTACAGGATTCTCTAGACTTTTAGTTATGGGCAAGGAATAAAGTCTGGTTTTGCTGAAGTCTGGGCAAGCAGGGCGGTGCATTGACGGTTCTGGATGAAAGCGAACTGGCATGAAGGCGTTGTTGATGAAGGATGCTGATTGATTCCTCATTTTGCAATTGTTTGGCTTGCAGGACCCTTGTCCGGACCATGTCCTTTGAGCCTCTTCCAGGTTGTCTTCAATCGAGTCTGCTCTGAATCTTTGAACATCACTCGGATAAATTTTACCGCTGCCATAATTGAAGCATTTATAATAGTTCACTATCGGTACGAGGGTCTGTTTAAAAAGCGTTGCTGTTATACTCGACACCATTTTGAGTTTTTTACTCCAAATGGCAAACCGTTGTCAACTATTTTGTTAAAACAAAAATTATATTTGTGAACAACTCTCAGTTTGGCTTTTAAGGAAGAGACACAAAAAAAATGTGGGAACTTATTTCTTGGTATTTCTTTTTAATGCTCGCTGTTTTCTGACAAATGGATCGGTGACAGTAGCAGTAACTTGACCAAAGATTATAATGTTTATGGACTTTGATGATTCTGCTTTTTCAAAGAGTTCTGTTAGGATAACTGGTTGAAATTAGAGTCTATTTCACGCACAGAACAGAAAAATTAGAAGTCGCATAGCGCTTCAATAGCCAAACCACCAAACCAGCGTACCCAAACTCACACATAAACAGGTTAATTGTATTTCGTAACACTAACAAATCCTTGGTGTGGTAGTTTAATATTAACAAAATACTTTCACCGCATGAGGTTTCCGCAGCCACAGCAGCAGCGCTAGCACAGCATGCCGAGCCAGGAAGATGGGATGGCGCAAGAGTATCGACACACATTGCATCCCACCCTAAAGGCCTTAGCCACCTTCCATGGAAATAAAGACATGCCGTCCGGTCTCTTGCCATCGTCGCGTGCGAAGCCATTGATTTCTAATACAGCTGGAACAACGACGGTGACAAGAGCTCGTCGGATGACGTCATTAATGTTCGCGTGTCGCGCTAAGCGACCGGCACTTCGACTACGGGACAGGCCGTGGTATCCAAAGCTGTTAACATTTTCGCCACAGTGATTGCGATGGCGACGATGACGATCGATTAATACATATTGTATTAATTGACAATTAAAAAGTGCCTTTATTTGGATTATTTGAAATAAATGCTTTGAGTTTGAGTTTGTATAATTGCATAGCACACGTGTGGGCACTATGTACCTAAACTATAAAGCTACCATTAAAATTTATCAACGATAATCTCTAATTTAGTCGCCGACTGTGACATGTGCATAGTTGGAATCTTCGCGAAAAATATAATTATTTAAGTTTAAAAGAAAGTTGATCTTAAATTGGACAAGATAAAGTCAACTTGTCATATTTTATAATAAAATATTGTTTTTCAAATTTTAATCGAAATAAAATCAATTATGACTTTCCGATGGTATGATGCTCCATTTGATAAATTTTTGGTTCTGCTATCGTGTTTACATTCTAAAACAGCACAATAGGGCATTTTTGTATTTCATTTTTCAAGATCTTTTTAACGTGACGGTTGTAACTAGATTGATGTGCGTAGTGTGTGCGCGGAAGCAGATACATGCAGAACTCCGCAAAACTTGGGATACGCGGGCCCCGTCTACTTGCGACTTCTACTGTTTTTTTCTGTGCTGTGGTTTCACGAAAGAAATCCCGCGGCAATAAGTGGAACTAATAATCTAGTTAGAAACATTTCTACGACAAACTCACACACCTTTCTTTTCAGATTGACCGAAGTTACTTTTTGTGGAGCAACGTTTGCAAGTGTTATTGTAAAAGTAAAACCTTGCTTTACAAAATGTAACTACGGTATGGAAGCACCTTTACCCCGCGTCCTAACCGGAAGCGTCTGTCATGCGGATACGCGATTATGCGATCGTATACCTAAATAACGACGTACACCCGCGACTTAATAGATCGCGAGAGTATGTCATATTCATATAAACGAGCGCGAAATTCGCTTCCGGTTAAGACGCTGCTTTAGCTATACACGCTACGGTCTACAGGACAGAACCACTTGAGCAAATGTGCCTGCGCAGGTAAACATTGTGTGGTTCCGTGTATGCTGTCCACGCGTGTATGAGACGGTCCAGTATTGGTAGAGGTCTTTACTTCACTTCCGCTTAAAGAGTCGGTCGTCAACCAACACCCACACAGCGCAGTTCCCATCAAGCACCATCTCAGTTAAACGGAAGGCCTGTAGCCACAGGTAGAGCAGTTATGACCCAGTGGTAACGATCCCGACGTACGAATCGTAGATCGTGGATCTGAACCCAGATAGGCATTTTACCTTGTGTAATTTATTCATCACCACTACTCCCAAAACGGTGAAGGAACCATTCGAAGACATGTGACAACCGCCAATCCGCACTGGGCCTGCGTGCTGGACTACGGCCTACTCCCATTCACTGAGAGGAAGGTCCCAGCAGTGGGAACGTTATAGGCTGATCTTCTTCTTCGAGTCGTGTCATACCACGATGTTAACAAGTTTTGTTGGCCCAAAAATTTGCCACTTCCACAACTTCGTGGGTCGCAGCACAGAGGTAAAATAATCAAACAAATTAACTGGTTAATAAGTAGAAGTTTATTTTGATCGTCTTTTGAGTTCAATGAAAAAAATGCAGCCATAAAGCAGATCCTAGTAACATGTCACTCTCTGCCCTCAGGATTGTGGAGTGTAGGCTTTTCCTTCCTTTTTTTATGTTCCTCGATCTGTTGTTTAATTTTCTGAGTAAGATTGCCTTCGCTCCTCGAGGGTACCGGGTTAACAAAGCCAGGCATTGTCATGGACTCCTTCTCTTCTCTTGACTTGTCTTTCTGCGGATGATGTTTGTTTGTTTTCTCCGCGTAAATTCTTACATTTGTTCCACAAACCACGAAGCTTCCCTGCACGACAGTCAAACATTCTGGATGATGCATTATATTTGAACCCCTAGAAGGTACTGTAGGATGTATCTGTGTGAAGAATCGTATCATCTTGGCTTCAGATCTGGACAACTTACATGTTAAGATTTGAAGTAGGTACCTAGATTTTCAGGGTGTAAGTCGGTTAGGTTGATTTTTTTTCGAATGCATTTTTACATAATAGTTTTTGCAATCATCAAAATTTGGTTATAATTGAAGACATATTTTGGCAGATTATTTGTGACAGATGTTAAAGTATAGATTGCAAATTTGCAACCATCAATGAGCTAAAAAGTTTCATTATTTTTAATTTAAAGCCGTGTCCAGACGTGTGTAATAAGTAATGTAATGTAATGCGAGTAGTGTGGACGGCATACAAACTCAACGCAAATCCTGTATGTATTCCACTGCGAGAGCTTTTGTATTCGCGCTAAAACCCAACATCCGATTGAACAACGCGAGCGTTACTTGTATCTAATATTTGTAGTCCCGTCCACACGCAGAATTTGCGTTACCTCACACGATACATTACATTACTCATGTCTGGACCCGACGGACCAAGGGTTTTGTTAAGTAACTAGGTATACATTGAGGTAGCTAAAATTGTTGCATAGGTAGCAAATAGTAGATTTCCAGTATGAAACATTTATGGAGGCAATTTGAGATCCAAGACTTGGTCCCTCCATCTTGACGGTAACCTTAAAATAGCATCATCATCATTCAGTCAGATGACGTCCTCTGGTAGCCATAGGTCTTCCCCAAGCATCACCACACCGACTGGTCTGGTTGCTTTAATTGTATATAACTTATTATTTTTTTGACATTGATTTTACATTCTGTGATTACCTTAATTCGACCCATTTTTTTTTTACTTTCCTGCACTGTCCCGCTCCTGAGCAAGCCCTCCCTCCACTCCATCCATCTTTCACAAGCTCGCGCGTCCTTCTTCCAGTTTTGTCAAAACCTATCCAGCTCGTCACGCCATCTCTGTGCAATCTTAGGACACCAATTCTGTGCTATAATATGGGCCCACAGTTTGTCTAGCATGCGGCAGACATGACCCATTTAAGTTAAGTCCCTTTTAAGTTGGGCAACCTTTTGAGTCACATCAGCTATCTTTGTTTTGGAGCGCAGTATTGTTTTCCGAACACGATCCGTTGATTTAACGCTTAGTATACTGTGCTCTATTGCTCGTTGGCAGACCTTGACTTTGGACTTCTGATCATGATGTTAGTCAAAGACCAAGTCTGTGCACCATAAGTTAAAACGGAAAGAATACACATATCCATGAGCCTGCTCACCCTTGAATAATTCCTGCATGGAGCACTTCCAGGCGTTTTCCGTTCGTCTTGTGATTTCTTTATCTTGCTTCGTCTGGAAAGAGACTACTTGCAACCCGTAAAGGTATTCTTGGACATGTTGCATTGTCTCACCGTTTAGTTTTATGCTTTCAAGTGTTCCGTTGCACATAACTTTGTTCTTCGAGAGTTTTCTTACGTCCAACCTCAAGGCTTGCATTACTAAGTTCATGTAGCATCCGTTCAAGCTCAGTGGCTGACGATGAAAAGAGAACAATGCCGTCGGCGAAACGTGGATTTATCAGGCTCGCTTCGCCAAGGACAATGCCTCTTTCCATCAATTCGGCTGTCAAATTCATCAATATAAACTAAGTGGAAAAAATCCTTAAAAACTACCCAAGCAAAGTTAATTAAATTTCTATGGGACCATTTTGGAATAAACCTCTTACGAACAAAAAATAATTTTGGAAATCCGTCTTTATATGACGGAGTTATAAATATTTTTTTTTAAATATTTAAACGTCTGAATTGAGAACCTCCTTTTTTGAAGTCGGTTAAAAACGAATTTTTGTTGGCTCCTAGCTTTTTTAATGGCTTTTTATTTTACATTCTGTTTCCCAAAGACAAAACGATATAATGTTTAACTTTGGATGCACAATGTCAAACAGTGGATTAATACTCGTACTCTTCCGAAATTGATATGGAAAAAATATCGACTAGTGGCACCTTAAGGCGTCAAAATTAAACTAATGGGCCTGTAATTATTAATATCGGATTTATCACCCTTTATGTGGAGCAGAATAATATTAAGAGTGACAAAAATCTCTAGGAATGCTGTTAAAAAGCCGGGTGATGTAGGGAAGTAAATATTATGACAATAATATAATCATCGTAGAGGGAAGTCAAGGGTATCGGCAGAGTAACATAGTTCATATTTCGTGGTATACATTCACAAAACCACTTAGGCTAATTCTTAACAAAAAAAAAATGGCCAGTCTGAGATGCAATAATAAAAGACAATGCAGTATCAACTGAATATAATCTAAAATATTTAAATCAATAATGTTATTGTAATTCACATAATCTTATCTGTTTAACGGCAGTAAATTTATAAAAAGCCTAAGCTTATGTGCGTTTCTCTGCCTAATCCTTCAGGTATACAGGCATGATGGTATGTGTGTGTAAATTTGTAAACTTCATTTAGGCCGTTTTTCTGCGTAGCCAATCTGTTCGCCTTGCTTCAACTTCTCCTTAATTTGCTTGAGTTGCTCTTTCTCCTGTTGGTGGAAATAGCCTTCTTCCAGGGCAGCCCCAAGTCTGCCCAGTCCACCCCCCGCCTCCCTTATCGATCCCCCTGGACCGCCCCCCTTTCCTGCCCCTGAGCCAGGAGTTCCCGCTGGAATTGTAAAATCTATAGGTGTATATGTACACAATTTGATGTTACATCTTGTGCGATTGCTTAAAGATAGCTTCCTCCACAGTATTAAAGTCTGCCCCCGTAAATTCCCACAGAGCGTCAACATTACTGAAATGATTTCAACTCTTAATTTTTAGCTCTTCGGGTATCACCACAATTTTGTTAATGTTTTCGTGCGATTATAGATCTTCGAATGCAGGAGGTGGTCGTAGAGAGGAATTTTAGATAATAAATCAGGAGTCTTATTTTTGGTTTTTTGATTTTACCACTGGATTAGACGTATATTTTTTTTTAATTTACAGCTCTGACATGTGATTGAGACGTTTATGATTCGATGCCAGTTGCAATGTATATTCCAAAAAGTTTTTTATGTTTGAAAAGTTCAGGCAAGGTAATTCTTAAACAATTGACATGACCGCACATTTTTTCCTTTACGAATACCAGAGGCGTTACAGGTGCGTTGCTATCCTAGAGACAAAGCTGAAATATCTCATAACCAGCCTATAATGTTCCCACTGCTGGGACACAGGCCTCTTCTCTGTGAGAGGGAGTGGGCCGTAATCCGCCACGCGGACCCAATGCGCGTTAGTAGATGATACATGTCTTCGAATTTTTGATTCTAGGAGATGCCGGTTTCCTCAAGATTTTTCCCTTCACAGTTTTGAGAACAGTCAGTGGTGATGAAATTATGTACTTACATATTACATATTTGTAAATGTGAGAACTTTTTAAGCCTTGTAGACTTTAAATCTGTAGACCAATTTTTATTTTATCAAGTACTTGTTGACAGGCCTACCCTATCCTCCCGTAGCAACTGTAATTTGAAAACATTATAAAAGCAAATTACTTTTTAAAAGAGTAACCGTGGAGTTTCTTACCGGTTCTTCTCCATAGGAAACGGCCAATTAGAACCGTGCACTTAGCTTCTGACGTTTCATAAGTGCCCTTGTAGGTATAAGTGAAATAAAATATTTTGACACCAAAGTAAAGCGCCTGCCTGATGAAAACATGGTTAAAACCTGGTTAAAACTTACGACTACTGCTCTACTGAAATACATCATGTGCTTTTAATAGCAAAGCACCCACGTGTGTTTCGTTGCTAATTAATTCTTGAATTTTCTAATGAATTACTGTTCTTAATTCACTTCGCCGATAAAATAATTTGTTTCGCTAAATTGCACAAATGTGTCAAATTACCACTAATTATTTTCTTAGATATAAAAGAGTGCAATTATTAGGCCCGCTCAGTACTTAGTATTAAGTGGGATTATGAAGAGAAAATGTAACTGTAACTGTTCATGAAGCTGATTTGAATATACTCTCCGAAATGGATTTATTGAAGGTAAGTTAGTTAGGAATTACATTATACTAAAATAAAATTAATTATTAATTTATTATAAAATTACATTACCTGCTCAAATTAGTAGGAACTCCGCTACTAAAATCAGTATTAAAGAGAGGACCTCTTTTCCTTTTTAATGATATTATAGCAGAAGTAGTTCAATCCTCATAGAAAAAAAAATATTTCCTTTCAGATCTCCTTACTTCTATTTACTGCTGTCTTACATGTACTACCAAGGTAATATTAATTTGATATCTTAAATCTTTGATTAACTAATGAAAGTACCTATATAGAAATATTACCTACTCGTGGAGATATATTTCTGTCATCAAATGTTAGAGATAGTTATTCTTGTTATTTTACTTTCAGCACTACCAACAAACCTAAACCTTGGCAATATAACACAAGGAAAGTGAATACTTTATCAGATGACAATAAACACTGTTTCTGTTACCCAGATGGTCAGTTACCAACCGTCCAACAACTGCTAGATTCACAAAACAATGGTCAGGAACGTTTGGTCATATATCTATACAAGAATGGCGTTACTAATGAAATCAAAATGTACACACCAAACGCTAATAAACAAGTACTTATACCAGATATACCCTATGAGTCTGGTGATGGACTAGTTACTGTCACCACAGAAAATCTTTACACATTATTATACAATAACCCTTATAAGATAAAAGTGTATAATGATCATGTTGAAACGCTCGTCCCCACTGTAACAGATTCTATGGCCATTGGACTAAACACGGGTGCAATAGAACATATATACCCAAATGTTGAAAATTATTTAGATCCAAATAACAATTATAAAGGCAATGAATACAGCTTGGCTAAGAATATTATAATAGCTAATGGACCAAGTGGGGACGTTGTCAAAGAACCACAAAAAGGATCGACATATATTCCGGACTATGTTTTTCCTGAACCGTATGACAACAGCAACTTAACACCGGAGCAATACTGGATGGCTACCAACTACCCATATATAAAACCGGACGACCCTCAGGCTATACCGCCCAATCCTCAAGTTACCCCGGGCAACCCTCAGGCTATACCACTCAATCCTCAAGTTACCCCGGGCAACCCTCATGCTATTCCGCTTAACCCTCAGGCTACCGAAGATTCTCTGGTTTTACCACTAAACCCTCAAACTTCTCCGTACAAGCTTGAAGCTACCCCGATCAATGCTCAGTCCATCCTGCCTAACCCTCAACCTGTCCCAGATAACTATCAAGATTACCTAGTCAACCCTCAGGCTACCCAGGGCAATCCTCAAGCTTTTCCAGAATCATATGTTGGTGGACTAGATCAGCATATTGTGTATACGTTTCAGGCAGATCAAGGATCAAATAAATTACAATCGGGTTCGCAAGACATTAACAAACCTCTATCCGCTCAATACATGACCTTCAACATTTGGTTCAATCAACAAATGAAGAGATTCCAGAACATACACTTGCCAAATGATATAAAAAGTATCGACAGTAATGTACTCAAAATACTGGTGCAGAAGACCTTCTACGAAAACAATATCTATGTCAGTGCTGATGGTGTGATAAGAGACGACAAAGGAATAGTTATAGACGCGGCTAACTTAGAGCTACGGCCTTTGTTACTAGGTGAAACATTAAATCACCAAATACTGCAAAATGCTCAGAAACTAATAAAACTGCCTAAACATTTGCCGTATTTGGAAGGTATATTGGTCACACTTGTATCTCCACCACAGATTTTAGGCATAATACCGTTAGGTAAGACTTTCCTACCTGAAGCCTCCTACATGGCCCAGTCATTAAGGGGGTTAACCACCGTAAACGGCAGCAAGATTTATCTTAATAATTATGGAAATGCTGTGTCTTCATCAAGTCCAGCTAAAATACCTTATACTTTGGCTTATAACCAAATATATGCAGGACCAACCAATTACTATGCATACTCTGGGGCTAATGGAGTACCAATATCTGAAAATTCGAATTCAGCGACTTACAGTAAGGCCTTGCCTCTTGCTTATCCATACACAATTAGAAACAAGGAACCACAATTAGGCGAACGTAACTATTGGAGTAGTGGGCCATATCAAACTGTTTCAAAATTGCCTTTTCCAACTGCTAACTGGAATCTTCCAGAGCTTGAACAACTTTTGGGACAAAGAAGAAAAATTTCAGATGCAAAAATAGAACATCATATTGAACCACATCGGAATAGAAAAAAAGGGAAAGGCCGCACAAAATCTACCGGTAAAGGAGATGTTTCAAGCCAAGTCACTACAGCTGAACCATTCCCAAGTTTCAATTCATCAGAATCAGGTAGAAGATTTCCATCTCCATCACTTACAGGTGTAATGAAGACGTTGCTATATCTCCTCGATGATCTACCGAGTCGGAGAGGTTTAAATTCTACAGAAGAAGTTGATATAGTAAACGAATCCGAAAGTAACAACGATGGGGGAGCTCCTGATTTTAGAATCATTGGCGGAAATGCTGCTACTGGCAGTGGCACACCTCTAAGTAATAAAGGAAGGAGTGGTTCTACGGAATATGCTTAAACGGTACTGTAAATGCAATCATTTTAAAATTTAATTATATAGGACTATTTTTTTTTTGACAATATTGTATGTAGGTATTTAGGCATATGTAAATCGTTCTTTAAAGATGAAACGGCTTGATAATGGAATATTGATCATAAATAGTTAATAAATAAATGGTTTTGGGTGGCATCATTACACTGATTTTGATTTTATTAATAAGTTTTTGTAATTTGCTATTTTCAAACACAGGGTCAGCTGCTAAATGCATGTTAAGTCTTATTTGGTAAAATAGTCTTACATAGGATCGTTACCCCTGCTGACCCAGGCCTTTAAAGCACTTAAACATTATATTAGCATTTTATTTGTTGAATAAAACGACATCTACCAATGATCGTAAATATCAAGTTGGACAGACAATACTTATCTCTTCATATTATTTATGAATTGTTTAATAGATGTCGTTGGTCGCACATAAATAACAACGCCATCTACCCTCGAACTAAAAGAATACTTACATTACACAGATTACACTTTATGGAAGTAGTTTTACTGTTGCTTAACAGATGACGTGGGCCAATTTAGTTTACAATTACCACACCAGGAGGCGATAATTTATATTAAAGGCAAATCATACAAAAATAAATTTATTTGTAGAGTAATAACTTAATAGTAGCTCAAGTTAGCTATTAGACTTTAATAGTGTCTTAATTCGATAGTTAGAAATATTAAAACACGATGGATATGATTTGTTTACACTCCCCGCGTGCACGTAATCCGTCCGTCAAGTTAGCATTCGAGTCGAGCTATTACTGCTACTAGTAAGCCAGTCAACCTCCAGTCAGTGGCCGCTAGTCAGTCACCGAATACTCCAGTCATATTGGTGCACTCTAAAAATATCTTTACGCGGACAGCGGCATGTTAAAACGAACAAAATAACTAGACTTTTCAATGACATTATGTATGAAACAACTATAAAAGTGATCCAAAGTTTTTGATTCACCGTTTTCGCCGTGTTGAAACGGGGTTTTTGAACTAAAGTCGATATTATAGTGAATTCGCGGTATTCTTGGTGTGTCCTATTGTTTGTGCATGGAATCAATGTTGTACCTATGAAAGGATGTTATCATTCACAAGGTACTAGGAAACTGTATTTTCTAAATTTCATGGGATTTAAGAGCTGGTAAGTTTTGTTTTTTATTATTCTGTTAGTGCTTTCTATTAAGTTTGAGTTAAGTTAGCGTTAAGTTATTTCCAGTGTACGTTCTTGTTATTTTTTCTAAATTATTTATAAGTCGGTCCCTACACGCTAATTTAAATTTATAGTAAACTAATAATAAAAAAGATGTCACCTATTTATGACCCAATAAGTTTTTAACATATCTACCTTAGGTACACCTTAAAAAAATATTAAATCTTACAAAGTTGGGCAATATTTTTTTTTGCAAATTATTGAAATTTTAACTCGTAATTTTTAATAGTGAACTGAAAGACTCAACAGAATCATACATCGATAATTTCCTCAGGTAGGCATATAATTTTTAATTAAATAGGTTACCTTCTACTACCTTTTTTTTTTTTTTTTTTTGTGGATGGGAAATCATCCAATGACCCCTCCCGCTCTGGGTGGAGCAGAAGGGAGTGTCAGACTCTTACTGACTAAAACCCACCCGTGTTCCTTCCTTAGCCCTTTGTGTTTCGGGGTAGCGGTAACCCTTTCGGACAATCCCGCTGCCCCGGCAGGCTTCGGCCCTTTCGGGCCCCTTCCTAATGCTGACATCACCTTCTACTACCTTCACATTTCATTTTCAAAGGTATGAATGAGACTGTGACTGAAACTCACAAAGGTGGGGATAGCCAAAAAAATAATAAGCACTGACCCTTTATCCACAAACATTGCTTAAAGTTAAGTAGTCATTATCGACTGTTACATATAACCATAACATAATGAACCATACAGTTTTGACGTTTAAACGTCACTTAACTTTAATCGTCGTTTTTTAATAAACCCTTGAATAAGCTTACAGCAGTGCTATTCTGTGAAAATCTCACCGTGAAAACTAAGGTGAAGTGAGCTGTCATTCCACCTGATGTTAGGGATTGCCCCTATTAATAACTCACTTCACGCTCACTTCACCTAAGTTATCACGGTGAGATTTTTACAGAATCGATCGGCAGTTTAGTAGGAGGTAAATATAGGTATATCACGTAAATAAGTAGGTACATAAAAATATAAGAAAAACTCGGTAGGTAGTAGGGCAGCAGATAGTTACCTATCTAAGAGCAAAACATCTTAAGGATTAATTATATAAAAAGCAAATAATACAGAATTAGTTAAGATGCGAATTACACGCTTTATAAAAATAAAAGTCCATGAAACCAGCGGTCTGCCTTGAAATAAAATTATATAAAGCGAACCAAATTCAAAGCTGCGAACTACCAAAAAATAACCATGAAATTAATAATCAATATAATATTGACAAAATACCATTGGCAATCGAAGCGACAACGCCGGTAAACAGTAACATTTCACAATTTTTGAACAAAAAGAGCACGTTGGCATTGGACGTCGTCCATTGCCATCAGACCTTGTCTGCTCCGCGAGGCACCCTTGCAAAACTGTCATTGTACCACTAACTAAAGTTTTGCAACTTTTTCTCGTCTTTTACCAACATTCCGGTCAATACCAACCATGACTTATTAGTAGTTCCATAAATTATCGTTTGGTTGTGAAGTGATTTTTTTTCTTTTTTAGCCTTGTTCTTTGTTATGATTAGGAAGGTTATTGATTATGCTACTTATAAGGTATTTAGCTTCCCTTTAATATTACCGTAATTTTCTGCCTTAACCCCTGCCTGGCCTATGCCATCTTTAAGGATCAGCTCCGGCCTGCGTGTCTGTTTTCTTCTTTTATTGAATGTCTATCTGCCGCCATTTCAGTATTCACCACTTTTTTAGCAATATCATAATTAAACACGTTTCTGCTCAGATAGCCCATTGATAGTCAATATAGTCATACTCAAAACGTATCGTTTTGACTCCATACAGCACTTATTTGGATTAACGTCCTTGCCTTTATTGTTAGTCCAATTTCCTCTGGCTTACAAATCTAGTTATTCCTGGCTTCATCTAGGTAACGACTCTCCTATTACTGGGCACATTGGACCACATCGCCCATTGAATAAATTGTACAATAGACTACATGAAACCACTGCATTACCTAATGAGTCCAGCACAATGAGTAATGTTATGTATACTACACTTATTGAAGGATTTCTGCCTAATTTGATAGACCTTTATGACAATAGAACGACGGATGCTGAATTAAGTCCAAGTGCACGTTTGCAAAAACTAGTCTTACCAACAAGAAAAAAAACCCTTCTTGTTCTTGGAAACTCGTAAGCGGTTGATGAACAGGTAAAATAATGAAGGTCATATAACCTTGATGTGGGCAGAGGCAATGATTCGGAAACAAAAATAAGAGAAAATAATCACGAGCAAGTACCAAGAATTATTGTGCTTCGAACAATTTGCGTTTGTAGTTAAATAGCGAAATCGAAAAATAATGGTGACTGTGGTAAAGTAAAATTGGTGCCTATGTATTTTTGAAACATTCAATTTAGGTGTGCAGAAGGAAACGTTGTCGAAATATACAATAATAAAACATTAAATAACATACGCAATTTCAAAAATGTAATCAAAATGGAGTTACAAGTCATCTATCTTGCATTCACAATTTCGGTTCCCAGCATGTAGTTAAACAAATATATGTATTTTTTACAAAGTAACCCTAATAGCCAGACATTAAATTCAGTTTGCTTGCGCTCCAACTTTTTTTGTGACTTTTATATAGTTCTAATAATTCTGAAATCAACATAAATTACACTAGCATTAAATTAAGTGAAAATAACATTATTGGAAACAAGGATTTGATTATGGAATACTTAAGATGATGAACTTACTTTTCGAAGAGTTTAGACTGTGCTGGTAATTATTTAAATTCCGATAGATGACAAAGTAATTGTTTAAATTCGTCACTAAACGCTTACCTGGTAAGCAATTAATTACATAGCTTACCGTTATTTAACTATTTAATTGTAATTAAACCACAACATTGACACTGTAGGTAACACAAATGATTAAATTGAGGAAATTAGCATCGTCATCAAGATTAAAAAATATGCCTGGTGAGGTAATTGAAAAAACATTACACGTTATGGTCAAGCAAAAGGAATACCAGCTTAATATAAATAGGTAATTGATAGAATCGCCGTATAGTAGGACATTGCGAAAGTAAGCTTAGATCTGAACACATGTTACATAAAGTTAAAAATAAAGTAAAGGAAAAATAACTGAAAAGGAAAAAGGAGTGGTTGTGCACCAAAATATTAATGACGTAGAGCGAACAACGGTGACAGATCAAGAAAAATAAAAAAATATAATTATGTAGGTAGTTTATAAAACTAAAAAACACGCCTATCCAATCTATTGGATTCGTCAAAACACATTATCTGAGCCCAAACTCGAGGGGTTTAGTTTCAGTAGCCAGTGAAGAGTTCCACTATCCGCCTCCTGGCTTCATCATACGATCCGCTCCAAGATACCAAACTATACCTAGTTTTGTCATCCGAACTACATATATGTACACACAAAGTTTCATTTAAATATAAGAAATAATTTGAAGTACTTAGGTATTTTAGAATTTACTTCTAAGATTTTTTTACATTGTTAGTCACTACATAGTATAAAACAAAGTCGCTTTCTCTGTCCCTTTGAACGCTTAAATCTTTAAAACTACGCAACGGATTTTGATGCGGTTTTTTTTAATAGATAGAGTGATTCAAGAGGAAGGTTTATATATATAATACATGCATGCATGTGATGTCGTAAATAAACTCATTTTTTTGCGCTTACTTTTCAAACGCTGGCTGAACCCTACGAGATAGGTCAAAATAAAGTACTACAGTATTGTACACCTTAAAAAGGTCTACAAAAAAGTCCGCGGTGGTATATGTCTATCTCTTAGGGATAACCCACAATAATCATTTTTTATCCTTTACTTTTTACGAGAAATAATGGCTTATTTACGAAGCGATTTTAAGCAATACAGCATTAATCCTTATCCAATTAAGTACCTTAAATACATTGTGCATTTAATATAGATAAATATGGCCCTTTACAGCATGTAATTTAAATGAACATTTTCGAAGATATTACAGATTTAAAATGCAGGGACATAGCGGTTGCTGCGGTACCGGCCGCGGCGGCGCGTGCTGGCATTTTTAAAATACCTGTACTTAGTATCAGTATTGCACCCGTGCGAAGCCGGGGCGGGTCGCTAGTTAACAATAAAAGCGTGTTAAAATCAAAGATGTTTTCCTTTGAACTTAATGCAGAAGTGGAGCCAGCTATGTCTTATTACGTGTGTTAATCTTGAGGACGAAGTGAGAAGTATAATAATCAATTTATTGATAGAATCGATGTAAAGTAATACATTATGAAACTTTGGTTACATTTAAAGTAACATAAAGTTCAATAAAAATAAACATGTTCAATGAATAAGTCACTTGTAACTTATGTATAAAAATTTATTAAGTAACTCGTTTTTCTTGGAGATTCATGCCATGTGTTGAGATACCTATTCAAAAGTTTTTCTTCTAAAAAGATTATGAACAAAAAATTTTGCTCATAACCTTTTATGCAGCTAACACTTAAAAGTCAAAGTGACCCCTAGAGAGTCCTATCAATCAAAGTGAGTTCAAGTAGCTGTAGTCAAGTCAGAAGAAATAGGAAAAACATCCATTAAAAACTTGAAAACCTATAAAAAAAAGTTAACGATTCCGTGACTATGCTCTTGAAATTACCTAAGTATTTTTAAATAGGTTTTTCTTAAAACTATATTAAAATAAATGATAAAAGTCTAAAATCATATAGCATATTAAACTGAATGTTATGTAGGTATTACAAAGACATTTCAGCATCAATTTTATTTACTATAATGTTGATAATATTACTTAATTTTGGCAACTGCGCAACATTACATCATCTAGGTGTTTGACTACATTATTACTTTAGTTTTATTCACTTACTTGGTTACTTAACGTGAGATATACGTAATATTGTCTACTACAACATTTAACTGTCAAATATCTTTTTACTTAGTTTCTGAAAAACGATTTCTTCTATAGGTAAGTATTGTGTTTTCATTGATTGTGTATTTCTTTTTGAGATTTGATTTTCCTTATTAGATACAAAGCTGTTGCCCGCTTCGTCTGCGTGTATTTTGTATTTCATTATTTCTATATACAAATATCCGGTATTAAAAGTAGCATAAATGTCCATCTCCAGGTCTCAGGCATCCTATCTGTCTTCGTAACGATCGGTACCACTGACCACCAGTAAACCGCTTTACTTTGTGTAAATTATTTTATCACCACTGCTCTCAGAACGGTGAAGAAAAACATCGTGAGGAAACCGACATATCCTAGAACAGAAAATTCGAAGATAGGTATGTGACATCCACCAACCTTCACTGGGTCCTTGTGGTGGATTACGGCCCACTCCCTCTCACCGAGAGGAGGCCTGTGTCGCAGCAGTGGAAACATTATATGCTAACATTATATGCTTATGCTATGGATTTTCTAATAATTCCCACGAGAATCTTCCTTACTGTCTAGATCAGTAACAAGAACCATCCCATGATTTTATTCTACGCTATCTATGTATTATATTGCATCGCCCTCAGTAGTTATTGAAGTACATGCAAAGACAAACATGTCATTCGAGTCACGCGTGAAATTCCTGAATAACTTGGCAGAAGGGACCTAGAATAATGTAGGTGCATTTATATATTATTGTAGTTGGGTATTGGGGCCTCAAACTCAAAGCATTTATTTCAAAGCATTTAATAGCCTCGGAATAGGCTCTTGATTCTAGTTTGATTCAGACTGATATTGCACGACTCATAATCCGAAGCATTAGAGTGCTTTACGATCGAAAAAAAAATGTTATCTTCTTTCTGCAACTGTTTCCATTGTTTATACTCCTGCTAGTACACAGAACCTAATTAATTTATATACCATTGTATAGATAATTTAATGGAGATTAAATTTTCAAAAAATTATTTAATGCATTAGAAACGAAAAAACATCAAAATATTTCTAAAAAATATCCCGACAATCAAATGTGAAACCTGAAAACATTGGCTTGCAAAAAAATCAATTAATTGAGTAAAAGTTTTATAATAGATTTTTTCACCGTTATGACTTTCTTTTTTATACGATCAAATGAGCATTTTAGAATTTCCAATTTTTTTTAATCTCTTAAAAGTTACCAAACGCTTAACTTTTTGTCTTTCATTGCATCTTCCGCAAGGTATCAACAAAAAATGAATCAAAATTAAAAAATGAAGTCATTAGTGAACCGTTCCAACGATGTTGAATTTCACACTTTTCCACTCGCTTTCCGAATTATTGAAAAATGCAATGAAAGGAGATTATCGGTCAAATTGAAAATTACATAGGAGTCTATAATAATATGATTACGCGATATCGTGTGAATGGGGAATGAAACAAAAATTATCATTCACCGCATCAGCTGTAACAAATCTACTCATGACTGACCCACTGGAAAGAGACGTAAAAATATTGAGTACAAAGTGACCCGATATATTTTTGTTAGTGACGAAATCAAATCTAGATATACAATTTATATAATATGTTATTCTTCCTCATGCAAATATACAAACAGCTACTTCTAACAGATTAAAGGATACAATTAAAATAAATATTAATTCAAGATTCTGTGATGCTCTTCGCGCATAAACTTGATTATCCCGAATTTCAATGTCATTCATATAAATCAAGCATTGCTTACATGACGTCAAGATTATGAACTTGTGTTTACTTTGTTTAAAAACTTTTTTACAAAATAAAACAAGGGACTTCCAGAGCACTACCTACAAAGTGAAAATAACTTTAATTTCGGAAGTCGGTGTCCTCGGTCGCTCCATGTTAAATACTGAATCTGAATAAAACTAAAGTAGCAGCATCGAAGCCGAATCCATGTAGTTGGGGAAGAAACTAGGCTATAATGATTCTTACTGTCATTTTAATGTATTATGATGAAGCGTCCAATATACAAACATGAAGGTTAAACTGATTATTAAGTAGTACCTAATCATCTCCAGTAGTCATTTATCGATTTGTAATAGCTTGCTTGGTAGAATGAATGAGTCATGTTTTCTTGCAACTTTTCATTTGATGGCTTCAATAAAAGCTTACAATTTATCCTTTTCCATAGGAGTCGTTAATTTCGGTTACATTATGGATAAAGTTAGGTTAGCCTGGTAGGCTAGAATAACTTTTGTTTTGGCCATCTAAATTGTGTCAGTCTAACACTCAGTTATGTATACCTACAAGATTTGATTTATTAGTAGCGTCATTAAGTTATTTTGATGTATCAGGGCGTGCAGAACAACATCCTAAAATATTAAAAGGGATATTTTTTGCCCAAACTTCTAGCTATCTCTCATGCGAGTTGACTGAAACAGATTTCTCTAGTCTAGAAATGCTGCAGCAAAATCTGTAGCATTAATTTCTGCCTCATCCTTTCGTGACAGAAAATTACTACGAAACTATATGTAAGTAAATATACATAGATTATTAGGTAGTACAAATATGGGCGGACTAGTTTACAAACTAATAAAATTCCCTTCAATTTGTCTTCTGCAATGATAAGGTTTAATTGCGTGAATTTACGTCGAATGCCTACTGCACTGAGATATCTTTAGGTAGTTGCATATCTGCCGATAGCCTAACCTAGTAAGCGACTTCATAAGATGCATCTTAATGTCAACCTATTACGGTTTAAAATAGTTCGAGGTGAACACTTGAATGAACTAGTTTTGAAGATAATTGCACCCATCGTAGCACTATAGGTCAAGAGATGACGTTGTGGTAGATAATAACACTAAATTGCTGATATTTGTAGTACTAATGTTTAGGCAATTTTGTGTGTCTATGACTTCAGTTGGTACGAAAATATACCTAATGTATTTGGTATCCAGTACAAAAACTTGGACCAAAATGTTAATTCAGACAAGACAATTAATTCCAGGAAGGACGAGTTTGTTGGGAATAGTTCTATAGATATTCTCAAGTCTTTGAGATTCCTCCCATCCATGGGTTTTCTCATTTTGGTAGAACGTGCAGAACTCTAATTTTAGCTAATTTTCCTCTTTAACATGAATCATAATATCCAAAACATATTTAATTTACTGGGTCATAATCTTTATAACACTTTAAAGTTTATTAGTTTTGTCTTTAGGGAATCCCACAAGAGCAGTCTTGTAAACAACTTGAGGGAAAACTCCAAGAAATTCCGGGGATTATCCAATTTGATTTATCCTGAAATCTTTTTTTAACAAGGTTTAAACAAAAACATTTATTGCTATGTCATTTAATCAAACTAGACAGAGAATCATCACTTCTTGAACGTCAAAATTACTTAAGAGTCGTTAGGTACTAGTGCTTTAGCTGGGTAGAAGTGGCGCAACAAACTCCCCAGATTGACGCATCGTTCATTTATGTCCATTATCAAAACTATGTAACTCATTAAGATGATTAAATAATGTTTTAATTTTACCCGTTTATCAGTTTTGGGCCACTACTATACCTATTTGTAGTACTATTGCGTAGCAAACTACCAATTCTGTCCCGTGCATTTAGCACGAGTGAAAGGTAAACTGTTACTAAATAATTTCGAATTCATTACTTTTTAGTACAGTAGGGCAAGAGCCTCTGTTCTTGTCTCCACAAAAACAAGATCTATAACCCATTTGAAAGGAATCTAATTGTAAGTGTAAAACCGAAAGGTATCGTGGCCCCGACCCACGACATTTTCTTGACTAACGGCGTCACGAACAAAATAATCGTGAAATATTCGCTAAATAAGCTGTTTCAATGGCTTGGGAAACTACCACTTATTCCAGCTACGGATCTTGTGATTATCTCTTTGTTTATTGATTTGCCTCTTTTGAAAGACTGTGGTTTTCTTGTCATCGGCTCTTATTAATCGTGAAATTACTATGAAGTTTACGTAAATTGTTTTATGAAAAAACTATTGAAATTATTTGTTTGCCAATGCATATCTCTTGCAGCAACTTGAGTTTAACTCTTCTATCGGGATGTGCAAATAGTCGTCAAATATTTGTCATGAATTTAAATGGTTGTTGTATGTGACTTTAATTTCAGGTATAATAAAGTATCGTATCAAGGCATTTGTAGTAACTTGGTGCCTATTTTTTGCATCATCCTCAATTCCTCATGAAATTATTTCATAATAGTCCTTTAGACATCATCATTTATTCATTTCGAGTTGAAAACTCGCTATTTATCACTGTTCCTTCTATCTTATATCCAGTCATTAAGTATTCTATCTCAATATTCATCTTCTTCTATACCATTATCGTTTCTGTGCCACCCATAATTTGAACTATCATTTTAATAACACCATAGGTATGTCTATTATTTTCCAACGTTCTTAAGTCTAGGTTTCTACAGATCGGAAGATAAAAGAAAGGCCTAGTAACCACGTGTTATCTCCCCTAAAACTAGGACAAGCAACGCAATATGGTTGGACAATAGTCCAGTTACTGGTAGTGCTATTGAAACACTTAAATCTAGGCTAATCTACTAACATGCGCCCCTACTACACTTCTTGTTGGAAGGGGGTAAGCGGCAACATTTACTTAGATAGCATGCATAATTAAGCTCTAAGTTACAACTAGAATACATTATAAAACGACTTGTTGAAAGAGCTTCAGTATGATTGCCGCAGGGTTCTATCTTGAGTTCCTTGCAGTATTTATTTATTTATTTTCTTCCTTCTTTATTTCTGTTCTCCTTATTCCACACACTTTTGTTCTCTACTATTGTAGGCCAGTCCTTTCAGTAGGAGTCAACTTCTTCTTTACATCTTCGTCTTGGTCTGCCGCGCTAGTATTTCTAAAGGAATATATTTTAGAAGATATAGTCGATAATCTTTTTTCCTAACACATTCATACCATACAGTTACATCTACTTAGAACATTAAAAAAATACCCACATCAAATTCCAACCTGCAGCTTTCCACGCAAGATTATATCAGCTCACAAACACTCTGCTCACGTACAGACAACCTTATTTCCAACCATAAAAATGCACAAACAATGTGGGTTAAAAGATCAACAGCCAATGGCTTTGTACTTATAGACGAACGGAAGGACCAATTTAGGAGAGGAGGACCATTTTAGGTCAATTGGTCTGCCGTTGCTCACTTGCTCCATAAAATCTGTTATGATTGATTGTTCGTTGTTGTCTTGCTGACAGCCCTATTGTTGACCGAATGCAAAGGGTTAAGTAGGGGTTATGAGTTTATTATGTAAGTTTTCTGTTGTATAGATTTTCTACTTATTTGTCAGAGTCGTATTATTTGTTTGGGAAAGTCTTTTGAGTTTAACTCGAGCAATGAGAAAGCTGACATGAAAGATAGGAACATATTATGGTTTTTGTTTTAGGCAATAACTACAATAATCCTATAATTCAATAAAAGGTTAGAATGAGTCTTTGGTAAACTGGACCCACTCGAACTGGACCTGCGGGTCCACTTGTCCCAGTGTTGGGACAGCCTAGGCCTCCCCTGTAGTGTGCGTGAGGTCTCGCCTCTTCATACTGGTCCCGCGTGGATCCACCAGGCGGGCCCAGTGCGGTTGGTGACTGTCACATATCTTCGATTCTTTAGTTCTAGGACTTTCCGGTTTCCTCAAGATGTTGTCCTTCACCGTTTCATTCAATAAGAATTAGGTGTTAATCACACCTAACAATAAAATTTATATGATGACTAGCTGATCCCGCAAACGTCGTTTTGCAAAAAAAAAAAAAATAGATAGTAGCCGATTCTCAGACCTACTGAATATGCACACAAAATTTCATAAAAATCGGTCCAGCCGTTTCGGAGGAGTATGGTAACTAACACTGTGACATGAGAATTTTATATCACTACATAGTATAAAACAAAGTCGCTTTCTCTGTCCCTTTGAATGCTTAAATCTTTAAAACTACGCAACGGATTTTGATGCGGTTTGTTTTTATAGATAGAGTGATTGAAGAGGAAGATTTATATGTAGTGTATTTAGTATCAGCATTGCACCCGTGCGAAGCCGGGGCGGGTCGCTAGTATTAGATAATTGAGATACATGTTAAGATAAAAATGTATCAAACATCGATTTGTTGAAAAACATTCTCAGCTAGTATTTTGTCATATAAATGGAAGTCGTTGCCCTAATTTCAAGCCAATTAAACTAAACTTAGACTAGATAACATTTTGATATTCATTACATTTGTGAAGTAGATATTAGTAGGTGACTATTTTAACATAACACAAACAAGCACACACTACATTGCACTATTTTACTAACAATAATTTGCCTCGTTGATGTAGGTAAGTACTTACCTAGTAGTCGCAGATGGTCGTGAAACAGCTGCAGATTGAGATTTGGATGTGATTCACAAATTGGACTGAGTTACTGCGTTCCGACACGAAATTCTCATCAGCCTTAAGTTTGAGTTGTGCTAAGTAAATAGGTATTAAAATATCCTACTACGCTTTGGAATGGGCAACTAGCTTCATTTTTTCCTGACTGACCGACTTCTTGACAATTCAAAAGTGCCTGTAAATGGTTTAATTGAAATAAATGCTTTGAGTTTGAGTTTGAGTTTGAGTTTGCCTACTAATTCTAAGACGCAGAAGAAATCGCCACCAGAAGCTAGTGGGCGAAATAAGTAATAAAACTTAAAGATCATTTTGCAACGTATTCGTGGGATATCAACAAAAACACACATTAGTCTCACATTTGAGATAACTGTTCAACATTATACGATGGTCTTTATAACCGCAAAATGTTCTTGAGAATAGGCAGTTTAGTATCGAAACGAATATGTAGCTATAACGATGAAACATGGATAAGGAAAAAATATCTAATTGCCGAAAACGGCCGAGAGCTCTTTTCGATTTGTTTTATATAAATCAGTTAAAACAATTATAATAAATTAATAATTATCCATTTAGCCACAAAAACTTGTGCATAGTCAACAAGATATTCATCGAATAGCTAAGTACCTAACGATAGCATCCAAATTGGCAATCTTCGATATCCTAAGTAAACCCGAGTCCTAACCAAAATGAACTTCGCGCGAATACGCGATCGTCCCGCACTTTTATACAAGGTGAAGACGACAATAAATTAAACTATGACGTTCTCAGTCTGTATACGAAAATTCAACCAAACATCCAATAGTTTAGTTATTATAGCTAGTCAAAGTTTGGCAAGATCCATAGTAGGTGCATCACTACTATTTACCTACATAGTTTATTTGAAAAAAACACTTTTTAATTTCGATTACAGGATTTATTTGATAGTTTAAAAATACTCTTATTGCATTAATATTGCCAGTGTTTGCATTTGTTGTCGTTTTCGTCTCCATATTTTATAAATAAATGACGTACTAGGTACAAACAGCGGTCGTTGTGCCTCACCCTTTGCAAAAGTTTTTCGGTTGCACGATGAAATCTTAGTTTTCAACGCCTTTTTTTTGTTTGACCAATGAATGAAGGATGAGCCTTTGTTATAAAAGTCAATTGTTTTTGTTTGACCAATGAACGAAGAATGTCGCCTAAGAAGGATGACCCTAAAATGAACAATGGTCCTTTTCTTAAACGTTAAAACGTAAGTAGATGATAGATGTGTTTTTGTTGTTGATATGTTTTTTTGTTGTTGGCGTGTGCTAGCCGACATAATATGGCAAATAATTTATTTTAATGTTTTTGTGTTGCGTAATGTAAATTGATTATTTTGCATTTGCATACTATTGTATAGAATCAAGTTTTTCTAAATGAACAGACAGGTATGCTGCTGGGGAGTTTGTTGTGCCACTTCTTCTTCTCAGCTAAAGCACTAGGAAGTGGTGAAGTGTGGGCGTTTTGGGGGTCTGTCTAATTATGTAATTTCGACGTTCGAAAGTGCTGATTCTCAGCCTAGTTTTAATAAATGACTTTTATTTTGTTTAAACATCTAAAAGTGTGTTTATTTTTGTACGCTCTATTTATTACCATTATTCCTTAATATTTATATGGATTAAAAAGACTAGACTTATTAAAGATTAGACATTATTCATATAAAATACATACGCTAATGACTTTCTTCTGCCGGTTATTTTAGAACAAAAATAATACCTACTTACTTTGGATTCTCAACATCATTCACATCTTGTGTCTTACCTAGTTAGTACTACCTACTTTCATAAGTAAAAATAAAAAAAAAAAGGTTACAATAACCAATATAAAATGAGTAGAAAAAAAGGTCTGAAACAATAACCCAACTACCTCGAAGGTGAAGAAAAAAGACAAAGACGCCTTTCAGAAATATGCCTTTTGTTAGAGAGGAAAAAATTGATCTAACGACATTTGTGGTCTACTATAATAACTATTTATATCGTTCAACTCGTGTATTATTTCGATATCTGAATCCGAATAACTGTAATTTTCAATTTTAATAACCACAAAACAAAGCTTCAATGAATAGATACATAGAAATGTAGAAATGTTTGAAGCGGTCATTTGATGATAAATTCCCATCCACAAAAAAAAAGGTGAAGCAAGTTGTAGTATTTTTGAAAGATCTTCACGACAAATTATGCCATCTGGCCAGTTTACGGTCAAGGGCTGACAGGGACATTCCACACGGCTGCAAGTGTTAGAAGCCAAACAATGATCAAGAACACTATGGATACCAGATGTTGCATTGTTACAAAAATCTAAGAGTGTCTCAGCTTAATGCTTTGTTTTTTTTTTTCATAACTCGTTTAGAACCCCTTTTTACAATGTGTAGCTGAAGCGCTATTGGTGGACAAAAACAATGCAGTCTCCGCCTGCATTGGTAGCCACTGGCCCGTGCAAGCGAAAAGCGCCCTTACGGGGGTGAGGCACAAAAACAGTCGATAGTACATACAGTATAATATAATAAATTCGAAAGTAACTTTGTCTTTATGTGACTTTTTACGCCTAAAGCATTAGACGGATTTCGATAAAATTGCCAAGGAGATAGATTGTATCCTAGCCCCTAGGGAAGGACAAATGCTACTTTTGCGTCTCTGTAGCACATTCCCGGATACTTTTCCGAAATCCACGCGGGCGAATCCGCGGGCAGAAGCCACTGATTCATACAAACAATCGCGTCGACCGCGTACCTACTTGCGCGACAGTCGCATTTGGTTAGGACGCAGGGTGAACATTCACACCTACAAACTCCCGCGAATCACAACTAGGTACAAAAACAAACAATAAAAGGTAAAGGTAATTAAATAAAAGCTCAAATGATGACACGATCATAAAATAAAACGATGACATGACTTAAGCAACTGCAAAGGTTAATTTGATTGAAGTTGCGTAAATCTTGCAGTTTCTTAAAAGTAAGGTTTGTTAGAAGGCAAGGATGATGAACCTAAGTATGACAGGCTTACGGCGTGGCACTAAAAATTGTTTACGGAGCTGTGAAAATCTTGTTTTTTTTATCGCTGTGTTCACCTTGTCGTACTTTTTTTAGATGTCAGTGGTAATTAACAGAATTTTTTTCAAAGTAAGTAGTTGTGTCAAAAGGTTTGCCATCCCTGATGTATGGTGGGTATTTTACAAGCTGTAGACAGACAAGCTACCATCGCGCATCATCAGACAAGAATACAAATCACATGTCTCAATACAAAAGACTTTTGACTGCATCACGCTCTTTTGTTTTCGGCGCCAAAAAAATATTCGGCTTTTGAAATGCAAATTAGGACTTTGACAGACACGTTAACTTTTTTTTAGACTACGGCAAAAAAGAAGGTTTATGAATATGACATGCTATTTGATGTTTGCACGTGAGATTGAGATACAAGCGCTGCCTGCCTCAATCTCACATGCATGCCTGTTTGCAGACCACAGTTCAAACTAATTCTAGTCACAGTAAGCATTCAATATTATTATTTTTTAAATTTATTTTGTAAAAATGAACCAATAAATTATTGTTAGTCTTATTGTCGTTGACCTCGTGCGGTCTAATTAAATAAATAGATTTTATTAAAGTCTGATTTTTCCAACGACCGATATCTTTATCTGGCAATCATTTTGAATTTGTGACTGTCAAAAATCTGTCTTTAACTAGAATGTGTCCTTTAACGTCCCACGAAATTCAAAATGGCGGAGAGTAGACGTTATTTTTCAAATAATTCGTTTGCTTTTTTCGTAGTTTCGTAAATGAATCCGTCTGACGTTGATACCTAAATTATTATTAATTATTATGCTGTTAAATTATATAATTTAAAAGCAGCTAAACTTGTTTTTATGAAGTGTGTTTGGCATTCATAAGTACTACCTTGGGCATTGACTTGTCTTTAAGATTTAAAAGTTGTTTTTGAATTTAATTTGCAAACAAAATTGTTAATATTTCAATTTACTTGAATTTTATTATGTAGATGCTTTAAAAATCACGTTATCATTATCTTACCAAATACCTACATGATGATATAAGTACCTTGTGTTGGAACATTTTAATGTAGAAAAAAACCGGTCAAGCGCGAGACGGACTCGCACACCGAGAGTTCCGTACTTTGTAAAACGTACCTCAAATTTACGGTTTTATGATGTTTTTCTTTACTTGCTACATGTCATTGTAATTGCTTCTTGCCAAATTTCATGATTCTAGGTCAACGGGAAGTAAGTACCTACCCTATACTTATAGGTTTTGATTCCCTTGCGAGTGTCAAAATATGGAGCATAAACGGAACATAAACGCCCGTATCTTTTGATTGCGTTGACTTAGAAGTTTGATTTATTCACTGCTTCAAGCGATTGCAGCCCTGAGTAATTTAGATTTTATTTTCAACTTGATAACTCCACGCGTTCCTGAGAAAAAGGGTCTTGACAGACGGACAACGAAGTGCTCTTATAAGGATTTCGTTTTTCCATTTGAAGTACGGAACCATAAAAAGGAAGTCAGCACACGATAGAAGTGAAAACTTACGACGAGCCGTGATTCAGCTTCACTGACCGACTGGAGCCGAGTATACCCGATTAAGAGCCACCGATCCGAGCGTGACGGTTGTTTGGTTCACTGTTCAGAAAAAGCGCAAAGTACGCCTAAAGAAGCTTTCACTTCAATAAAAAGAACTGTATTTACGTTATCATCATCGTTCTCCTTTATCCCAATTAGTCGTCATCTCGGTAGTCACCCTTCTTTCTGACCATATCATCATTCCTACAGTCCATCCATCATTTCTTTGGTCTTCCTCTACTCTTGTAACCACTGAATTCCCATTCCAAGTGGTTTCTAAAAAAATATATATTTTAACATCCAAATTCAGAACCTCCTCCTTTTTCGAAGTCCGTTAAAAAGAAGATTTAATACTTACTTGGTCAGAGCTAGACAAACAGATAGTTGATAAGCCAGAATAAATAACTATGAAACAAGTTATATATTTTATAGTAGAATGATGATGACGAAGTTATTCCAGAACCTGGTTTTCCCCGGAGGACGGCTGAGGTCAAATAGTCGCTCTATTTACCATAATCTCGTCATCGTTGTGGTAAATACGGTCATTAATATGTCAAACTTTGTTAAATGCGGATTTTCCATAAAGAAAAAACTAACCTAAATCTTTTTTTTTTTTTTGTTCTGCCAAATATTGTATCTATTTCGGGAAGTTTGTTGCGCGACTTCTTTCCAGCTAAAGCTCTATGAATTGGGGAAGGGCAGGCGTTTTGGGGGACTGTCGTATTTCATTTTGATGTTCAAAAAGTTTTAATCTTCAGTCTAATTTTAATTAATGATTTTGATGTTGTGTCTGTTTGAGTACCTACTTACACTTTGTCAAATACTAACTCATCTGTCCCCGTTTGGGTACAGTTCACCGAAGCTACCCAAAATGCAATTATAATAACATAATTCTATTAATTTGCTTTATACACTGAATACTAAGTACCCATGTGGTACTGAACTTTCAATCTTGGTGCAATTTGTCAGATTATCGTAGCTTTGACTATTCAAATTAATAAGAAGGTTTTAACAATCATTTCGTAATACTAAGTAAATAAATTCTAAATAATTTCGTAATTGATGTGTACATGTCACGCTTTCATTTAACAACCAAGGTAAAACCCACGTTAGTCGCTAAGAAACCAGACGCATCAACTGCTTTGTTTGATAAATATCTGCTATTGCAAAGGAAACGATAATTACCCATTCAATGTGAGGACTAGTCTGCATACAAAATTCAATCAAATATATCCAACACTTTAGTCATTATAGCTAGTCAAAGATTCGCAATACCCATAGTCAGCCCATCACCACTATTTAGTTCGTTAAAAAATAAAAAACATTTTTTAAGATTAATAAATCTTAAAAAATGTTTTGGACTTTATGTAGTTTCAACATACCCCTATAGTTTGCTAGTATTTTCATGTATTGTCGTATTGTTGTCTCCACATTGTATAAAATGCATTGAATGAGAGAGATACATCGTTTCTTTTGGCTTTACATATCATTGGAAAAATAAGTCAACAGCTTCGTTGTACTTAGAGCGTTGTCCCAATGTATTTTAATGTTAATAATAATAATAATCTTTATTGGGAAACAAAAACACATATAACAAAATACTTAATTGTGTTCGAAAATAGCTACATTAGTTGAAAACTGTGTCGCAGCTATTAACGCCCACCTCCAGGAGGAAGATAACAGTGTTTCTCAAAATGTTAGACTAATGTATTAGGTATATTGACTAAATCTAGGTTCCCATACGAGTACAAATCTAACTACTTACGTATTCGTATTCGAAATAAAACTAAACCTGCCAGGCCTTAGTTAAATTAGTCCTAACCTTGCTTGAATGAACCTAGGTACAGCTGCTCTTCATTATTTAGGCAAGGCCAATGAGAGAGAATGATAATTATGTTTACTATCAATACCTGGTTACAGACGGTAAAGATCTTCAAACTAAATAAGCCAGTAGTAAATGAAGCACACATTGTCAAAAAACATTTGGTAATTCATACTAATGTGTGCAATCAGTGCAACAATCTGGGACATTAACAAATAAGTTTGTAAGTGTTAAATTAAATAAGACTTGTGCAAATTATCCCAAGGCTGCAACGTCGCGAGTATCTTAACATGGCAATGCACTTACAGTAATTTGAGAAGGATTCCTCTGCGTATCGAATTTGATTCAGTCACATCTCGGTAAGGTGGAAGCTGATCCTAACACGACTTCGAGAGGCTAAGTTGATACCTTACGCAGGCAGCTCAATAATACGAGTATCTCTCTACATGATTTGCTTATTTATTCTCAGGCTGCGAAGGGCCATAAATACCTGCATTGAACATAAAACTACAATTAAGTAAGTTTCGGTTTGTTTTTCTGCATCGTTGGAATAGGAGTCAGGACTCCTTCCAGCTGTAAATCTGGGCTGAGGTCAGACTCTGAGATCTGAAGGAGTAAAACTTAACATTGCTTGCCCTGTGTTACTCAATTCTCAAAACATCTTAAATAACTGTCCGTCGACACCAACTCTTCTTCAAGTTTTGACACCAAACCTGCACCCTTTGTGTAACACACTACAATCTAAAGTATTTTGAAGGATATTACTCTACGTAACGTAAATAACGCAATTAATGTTGTCGAACTTCAAAATTAAAGGCATTGCTACTGTCAGTGTGTTACGAAATTACCCCGATGCTCCTGATAAAACGATGAGTGGGAAAGATTTCTTATGAGAAGATTTCTGGGTCACCAGCTCAGTTTAAAATCGGACCTTAGGAGTCTATCATAAAAATATATGGATTACATTCCCAAAGTTGTACCTATCACATCAATGACCCAAATGAAGGCAGTTAAAGTGATTGCGCAGTGGTAGACCGCGAAATTAAAATTTTCTTAAGTTTTTTCAATTTGCAGGTCAGTGTCAGGTTGTATCTTGATCAAAATTTGATTCGCGACTATAACACGGTAGGCACTTACGTATTTACAGAATTATATTCATTCATTGACCTTAATACATATTTCTAAGCTGTAAGATATGTATTATAAGTACTTTTCCATAAGAGATTTGTTCTTATGCTACAAATCTAACTTAGGAAGATGTATTAATTATTCTAATGATTATAATTCTGTAAATACGTACATGTTATAATCGCGAATCATATTTTGACCAAGATACAATCTGACACTGACCTGCAAATTGCAAAAAACGTAAGCAAATTTGAATTTCGCGATCTACCACTACGCATTCACCTTAACATGCACATACATCGCGATGCATTGAAGCAATATACTTACAATATGTTGTAGTTGTGTTAATGCAATAATAAACCAGATACGATTGTGCCGAGTGACCCAACTGACACGCGCTGAACCACTGACTGACTGTAATAAGTATATACAGGGTGTCCCTGGAAGTATGGATCAAATCGAATAGGGGCGTGGGCAAGGTCATTTCCAAACTGTTTGATCCTAAGAATGATTGAGAATTATTTTACGGTTCAAAAGTTGTGACCAATTCTTTTCAATCGTTTCGCATAGTGCTCAAAGAAAAAAAATCATTAAAAAAAACTATCAGGGCTGTCTAAATAACTTGAATTGACAGTTCCTGGTAGTTTTTTTTTATGTTTTTGTTCTTTGAGCACTATGCAAAGTGATTGAAAATAACAAAAGTTGGTCATAACTTTTGAACCGTAAAAAAATTCACCAACATTCTCAGGATCAAAAAGCTTGGAAATGACTTTGCACACGCCCCTATTGGATTTGATCCATACTTCCAGGGACAACCTGTATATAAAAAAAAACACTTTATTTCATAAACCACGCACGTATTATTAAATATAGCTGTAGTAGTTGTGAAATTATAAATATCATTATAATGTGTGTTTCTGTGGTACTGTACGTGGCAATCAATTCACGTGGAAGTACGTTACACTTGACCTCCTTTTATAAAACACTAACTTCTGCCCGCAGCTTCGTTCACGTGGAAGTCGTAAGATACACAATGTCTATACTAATATAACAGCCACATTTTTTTAAAACTCACCGTCGCGTCGCTATTACTTCGTTTTTGCTTAGCGATATTTGTTTTTTCTCGGCTCCTATTGGTCCTAGCGTGATGTTAAATAACCTATAACCTTCCTCAAGAATTATGTTATCAAATGCGAAAAGAGTTTTCAAATCCGACTGGCAGTTCCAGAGATTAGCGCACTCAAACAAACAAACAAACTCTTCACCTTTATTATTAGTACATAGGTAGATATGTAGATGACAAATCATCAACTGTGTTATTACTCCTCCAAGGAGTCTTTTTCGTGGTATCCGTAAGGCTAATCCGGGGGTACCGCACGATTTCGGGCGAGGCGGCAAGCCTCCTTGACGGACTGCCGCCATGGGATCTGGAGGCGATAGTCCTCGCGCGCCTGTACGAGTGCCGCGCGGAGGCACTACGCCGGGGGGAAACTCCACTCCCGAGGCAAATTGCGGCAGAGCGGACCAACCTCCGGCGCGATCTCATGGTGGCATGGAAAGAGCGACTGTCGCAACCCAGCGCAGGGCACGCCACGACAGTGGCGATAAGACCCCTCTTTGAGGAGTGGCTAGAGAGGCGCGACGGCGCCCTCACCTACCGCCTGACGCAGGTCCTCACCGGACACGGATGTTTCGGGAGGTTCCTGCACACCATCGGGCGGGAGAAAACGCCCGGGTGTCACCACTGCGAGGATCGCCCAGAGGACACGGTGGAGCATACGGTGGAGGTGTGCCCCGCGTGGGCACAACACCGCCGTGTTCTCGTAGAGGCGATCGGCAGCGGCGGCGACCTCTCGCACTCGGCCCTGGTTCAAATTATGGTCCGGGGCGAGAGGGAGTGGGAGGCAGTCACCTCCTTCTGCGAAGCAGTCATGCTAGCGAAGGAGGTGGCGGGACGGCTTAGGGAAAGAGCCTCACGTCCCAGCCGCCGCGGGGGACGCCCCGGGCGTCGGGAGCCGCGTGACGACTCCCGGCCACCGTTGGCGCGGGCCTGGGCGGAGAGTAATGGGTAACTCTCCGTCCAATCAGGACCAGGCCCGTGCTGGACGGCGCGTACGTCTTCCACGCGCGCCTCAAAGAGATGTCAGCAACAAGGAAGGGGCCCGTAAGGGCCGTAGCCTGCCGGGGCGTCTATCGATATAATTTATTACGAATCCTTCATGCTCTTCTCTATGTTTCAACATTGATGCAGTTCGAGGAATAAAATTATATTTTTTTGAAGTATACGTTTGGTGCGTTTCGAGGAATAACCCCATATTTCGGCCAATCTGAACGTGACGTACTTTCTAATCGTAACGTTCGGCGCGGGAGATATTATAGTCCACAAGTATGAGCGCAGACACAGATGCACTCTCTATTCCCTCATTTCCAAAGTCCGATGTCTGTAGGTACTTCAGTGGCAATGAAATCACGGTTGACTGCGCCTGACTTTTTTATAGAACTTCCGAATCATCAATTATCGTGGGTACTGGTCTTCCTAGAAATTATAGTTGCTCGGCCATTAACTACTACTGTCAGCCAAGTTTTTGTATAGGGTAATTTGTAAACACTCCTTAATTATACACAGAATGTCTTAATACCTACAGCACCAGCTCCTCCCCCTTCATTCACGATGGAATCTTAATGGGTTAAACACAGGTATTACTGACTGACCAGAGCCTCAAGTCTACTATTACAATAGTGTCGGAATGGTCTATCATTGATTTCATAATTGTTGATTTTGACAAGTTTGGTAATCTACAAACATAATGGCGTCATTATGACTTTCCAATGGTCAACCACTGACACTTCATTGAAAGAAATGGCATAAAATGGTAATCTCCTACATAATGACAAATGAATAAATGTAATGTTTATTGCTATTTACGAACTTCTTACTACTTCAGATTGCAAACACTAATACGTAATATCTAAAAATATATATTAAATGAAATCTAGCATGTTAGTACTAGTTTTTCTCAGACCATTGACCGACCAATGATCGACCATTATGAATTTAGCAGATTACGAACTTTTAGCTAAATGAAAATGACGTAGCAGACTTGGGCCCCCGTTTTACTGTATGTAAGTACTTACCTATGTGTCCTTCTGGAAAACGTCACATATCACTTCAGTTCTACCTTATCTTACTAATAATATTATCAACGTTAAAGTTTGTTAGGATGGATAGATGAATGGATGTTTGTTACTCTTTCACGCAAAAACTACTGAACGGATTTTTATGAAACTTTACAGCAATATAGCTTATACATCAGAACCTCTCGTGGGTTCGACACATGTGCGGGTGAAACCGCGGGGCGCTGCTAGTTTAAAATAAAAAAGTAAGGTCAAATTAAACGCCTTTCTTATTCTTGTTTTACCATCTTCTTCGTCATCGTCGTTCGCTCACTGCCGAACATCGTTTACCACATTCATTGTCATGAAAACTGACTTAAAATTATCCCACTGCTGGGACACAAGCCTCTTTTCGGTGAAAGGGAGTGAGCCGTAATCCACCACACGGGCCCAGTGCGGGTTGGTAGGTGTCCCATGTTTTCGAATTTTTTCGTTCGCCGTTTAAGAGGAGTGGTGATGAAATAATTTACATAAAGTAAAGCGCCTGTCTGGGTTCGAACCTACGACCTGCCACTCATAAATTGGGCCGTTACCACTGGGCGGCCACTACTCCACCATACAAATTTAATACAGCGAACATGGCTCGCATAAAACTAGCTATGAAACTGCAATACTTGTGCACCTACACTTGTCTCATTCAAGAATCAAACCGCCACCTGTTCCGACCTTGCCTTCGGAATTGGTTCGTTTGTCCGACTACCCATCCACTGCCAGTGAAAGGTATTGTCCTTGACTATAACACGGTTACCTATTACGTATCGCTCTTGTGTCAAGTTTAATGTAATTCGATTTGATGCGCGTAATATTTTTTAGGAGTTTTTTTTTATCTAGCTGTTTTTGGTGATAGGACCACTGTGCCCTTTTATTGGTGCTCAAAATTCGTATAATTATTATATTTTAATAATACATTCCGTACGCAAAATACGCGCATTGACGTGGAGTTGCGGATACCAGCCCGTAGGTACTACCTAATAATATATTATCCTAATATATTAAATACTAAAAACTTTGACCTCAGACTTAATGACTTGTCATTCGTTGTTTATTTTTAGAGAAATACTTAACAGAGGACATTGTCATTCAACCTTTATTTTGATAAAAGATTGAATTTTTCGAGAGTTCAGTCCCAAAGGTTAAGATTGAGGACAAAAACTTTATTTGGTAAGACCAACATAAAAATTTCCGCATTTTAAATACATGCAATACTTATTGATACAATAAAATTGCTCACTTTATTTGAGAAAGGAGTAACCATTAAAAGTCCACAATAAGAATGAAAGTATCTAGCAAACTCCAAGGATAACAACTTGTTGACCTTTTGTTATGAAATATAGACTTATAGCCTTTTAGCCAGCGCGTACTTTATGACCAAACTACCTACTACAGGAATTCGTTAAAAATCCGTAGGTACTTCAAACAAACTGATGCCATTAATTTCTTCTTTATGTTATGACTAGTTGCTGCCCGCCACTTCGTCTGAGATCCAGGATGAAAAGTAGCCTATTTCCTTCTCCAGGTCATGGTCTACCCATGTGCCTAAATTTAATCCAAATACGTTCAAGCGTTTTAGCGCAAAAGCGTAACAAACAAACATACAACATATCAATCTTCAATCAAATCTTTTCTCTTTATAATATTAGTTTAGACAAGCAATCCGCCCCTTCTCGGGTGTCCAATGGCCACATGTCAAAACATCGATATTTCCGTGCTATATCTTAGTTTAAGACTGTGCCGACCGTACAGTGGCGCCCTCATCGTTTGTTTGGTTATTTCATACAATTTAGAATGAAAATGCAGAAAATAAGCACGTTAAGTTGTGCTTCACAAGATTATACGTTAATATTATTAGAAACGGTAGTTTTATATTGTTTAGTTTCATTATAATCCTTAAAACGGATAAAAGTGGCCACTATATTCCGTTTTAAGGATTATAATAAAACTAAAAAATATAAAACTACCGTTTCTAATAATATTAACGTATAATCTTGTGAAGCACAACTTAACGTGATTATTTTCTGCATTTTCATTCTAAATTGTATGAAATAACCAAACAAACGATGAGGGCGCCACTGTGCGGTCGGCACAGTCTTAAGTAATGTTTTATACACCTTATACCTTCCGGAATCAATTCTCTAAATGATGGTGAAGAACGCATCAAAATCCATTGGGTATTAGAAGATCCGAGCGGTCGTACCTTCGATCACTAAATTATTGATCGAAGGGTCGCACAAACGGACTCCAAAAGCGACTTTTTTATCGGATCACACACTACAACGCGACACGTGAGCGACGGGGCCCGGAAAACGGAGCCAAATTCACTAAAAACGCACTTCCGCGCGGGGGACCCGCCATAGATTGTAGATCTATGATTGGCGGGTCCCCCGCGCGGAAGTGCGTAAACTACTTTTCTTTTTGGCCTTTTCGTACCTTAAGACCAAACAGGGATTCGATAAAAAACCTGTACTTCGAAGAAACAGAGACGCCATTAATCACTTATTTATGATATCGCAGATGGCATAAATACTACTTATAATTAAACATTTTAATAGTCTTTGGTCTTTGTGCCCAACAGTTCCGGGTGTTAACCACTGAGCAGTTTAGATCACGTTTCTCTGATTTTTTGTCTACGTTCTTGTTTATTTTGACTTATGTCAGCATTTTTTACCGCCATTTTGATTACTGTGCTACTTTTTGGCGCGTTGATGTAATTTATTGTAAATACCTAAGTTATTTTATTCATGATTTTATTATATTCAGTTCTAATTTGTAGCGCAAAATTAATTTTATTATTTATCGTGATGATTTATTTTATACCTTATTAATATGTCTACTTATTATAATTGTAGGTATCTATATGTATAATATATTTCCAAATTTATTATCATAAAGTTATCATAAAGAAAAACATCTTCGGTAAGTATAATAGATTAATAATATTATTTCTAAGAATTGTTTACAATATCTGATTAATTTTTTAATCATAATAAATCTAAGTATTTATCATGTTGTTCAAAAAACGTTAGTTTATCTTTGCCCTGCAGTGGGACACCACAGAACTCAAACTAATTTATTTATTTGCATTTATTTCGATTAAACCATTTACAGATACTTTTGATTGTCAAGGTACCTGTGGAGAAGAACGGACAAGAAACTCCATGGACATTCATTTAAATTACATTGTTTCAAAAATAGTTACATCATTAATTTTGAATCTATATTTATATGTGAGAACGATATACAAAAGACGTACACGTCAAGAGCGTCCAGAGTACAGCAAATAGAAAAAAAAAAAAACAATTCAAAAATAAAATAATTAAAATACGCCGTGGCAGCTAAGAGATGACCAGTGCCAACTGACTGCGCCCGTTCACGAACATGACGCATGGATCAGCCTATCGATTCTGTAAAAATCTCACCGTGATAACATAGGTGAAGTGAGCGTGCAGTGAACTATCAATAGTGGCAATCCCTAACATCAGGTGGAATGTCAACTTACTTTTCATGGTGAGATTTTTACAGAATAGCACTGCAGGCTTTTCATAATTTAATAATAATTCAAGATTAGTAGCCTCCCCGACCGATTTCGGTCACGGTGGCCAATCTCAACGGAGATTAGCCAGGTACGCAGGAGATATTATAGTGCACAAGTGTGCGCGCAGACACAGGTGCACTCCCTCTTCCCTCACTCTCATAGTCCGATGGGACGGCAATCCGTCACGACCGGAGAGAGATCAGGCGCAGGACCAACGGCTTAACGTGCTTTCCGAGGCACGGGCGTATTAAACCGTCAACTTCCAAACTCCGGACTGTTGTAATACAAGATTATCTGTGCTATTAAAGAGCTTTGTGTTAAAGGAAGTTTTTTAAAGGAAATCGATGCTTAGAATCATTTTTCTTTAATCATAATAAACGCTATAGACATTGTCCTTAATTGAAGATGCGGCAACTGACTTTTAACACGTATAAAAACTCATTTTCTTATATTGACGCTGCATAATCAACCTGTAATGTTTCCACTGCTGGTACAAAGGCCTCTCAGTAAGAAGGAGTGGGCCGTAATCCACCATGCGGGCCCAGTGCGAGTAGGTAGATGTTGCATGTTTTCAAATGTTTGGTTCTAGGACATGCCGAATTCCTCACGATGTTTTCCTTCTCCGTTTTGAGAGCAGAGGTGCTGAACTAATTTACACAATGTCAAGCCGTCCGGGTTCGAATCACAACGGCCTATATCGCAAACTGTTATATAAAGATTTTAAGAGAATTCATCACATCATCTGACATTTTAATATAACATTGTCCAGGTGTAAACTCGATTCTCTTGGCATTAGGTTCACCGACACATGCGAAACCGAGGGGTAACTAATAAGTATTGGAAACGCATCCAAAAATAACTCCTATTTTAAAATAATGTTCCTTGCTTGCCTTCTAGCTGACCTCGCTTTGTATAGGCTTTTCGTGCAATGAGAAGTCAGCTTATACTGGTAATGTATAGCTTATTATAATATATCGTCGTGCGTACAACGGCTCAGCTACAAAATAGAGTACGTTAGTAGTTTGTTTGGTGTCATTATTATCATTAGGAGAATAATCGTTTTGAAATGTGACGACAGCATCCGACAGTGCAGGTCTGAAAAGGTTCGAAAATAAATTAGATATGTTTGACAAATGTGTAGTTAGAAATTTGTATACATAGACAGATCGCAGACGCGCACTGTCGGATTCTCAATTCTTGGCTCAACACCAAGAGTTGAAAATCCAGTGCGCGAAAAAATCCCGCTGCAACATTTTTACGACTCTCCGAACGACAGCTAAATCATCACTCATATAAATATTTCCCGATGATTTAGGCAGAGATGATCTATAGTACCTACCTACACCCACATTTTGCCAGTTGAGGGGCCCATGGCTAAATAATAACAGCCGCACAGGTCGATCGATCACGTTAAGCTACGCTGGCCGCGGTTGCTATGTGGATGGGTGACCATCTTTACGTACCGAGACGCCTCCGTGCCTCGGAAAGCACGTTGAGCCGTTGGTCCCGGCTGTCATTCGTAGATCTTTGACAGTCGTTATGGGTAGTCAGAAGCCCGGAAGTCTGACTGCAGCCAGTCTTACCAAGGGGTGTCGTATTACCCAGTAACTGGTTTGTGGAGGTCAGATAGGCAGCCGCTCCATATAATATTCGGCTGCATCCGGTTAGACTGGAAGCCGACCCCAACATAGTTGGGAAAAGGCTAGGCAGTTGATGGCCCACATTTTGCCAGTTATGTTTAAGTCCAATGTAGTAAGTACCTAATAGCGGGCGAGTCTATTGCCATCAACCGAGAACAATTTCAGACTCCAGGCTGATACTGAGAAATTCTTAATGGAAAACCGAATAACACTTTATCCGACTTAGGAATCGAACCCAGGGTATCATGCTCAGCAGTAGCGCTTGCGACCACTACACCAGCGAGGCAGTGAAAAAGTCAGAAAATCGTCTTAGGGCCGTATTACAGAACCTTGCACAAGACTCAAGCATTATTTAAAACTAGTTTCAACCAATCAATCGAGTTTTAAGTAATCGTTATTTTTGAGTGAGATTCTGTAAATACGGACTTTAAATTGCATGCGAAATTCATTGTAGATAGGTACTGTAAATCCTACAGAGATGGGGTTGACTTGTTTATTCTACACACAGTTTAGATTAGAAGACTGGTAAGGTTTCTCATTAGATATTATGTTATGCTCTAAAAGTCTAGATTTAGGGCTCAACTTAAGATTCTGCACTGAATTTAGCACAGCATATAATGTATCTACACTTCCAAGTCCTATTCTGCTAATTTAAAACATTCAAAATCTAGTCGCAGTTTCATCTCGGCGACAAACAAATGTCAAAAACTTTTCAAAATGTAATTAGAAGTATTTTTTTACAGATTGAGACTGAGATCAGACTGTGAACGTTCTTTAAATTACGAGAATTGCCCCTCAGACCGTGAACGTTCTGATCATATAGCAACCTAGTATGTATAGTATGTAGTAGTATGTATATGTATACCTACCTACTTATTTTTTTCAAGCTTGCGTTTTTATACGAACGATGCGATGGGGAAGTTTAGTTTTATAAATAGCAGGTAGACTTTTACAACCGGGATGAATGTGATAAATTTCAAATAACCATTAAAAAGTCTGCCTAACACTATAAAATGAAAATTTGAAAAGGAAACCAATAACAAAATAGCTTTTTATTGCACCTGATTGCGTTGATGCGAAAACTTTTAATTAGTTTACAGCCGTAGAGTCGAGTTTTATTTTATTTTACTCGAACTAAACTAAATTTAGTGAAAAAATATAGTGTTGCTCCACAGTCATTCGATCCGTTGCGAGTTCGTTTATAACTGAATTAAAAATAGCCGTAAGTTAAAAGACTTTTGATCTGCAACTAATTATTGATTGGATAGACGGATAGACTTCTAAAGGTTTTTAAGAGACCAGACTGTAAAGGCATAGTAGGATTTATAACAGACTGGTTGTAAAAAGTGGTTCTTGGCAGTTTTCAGAAGTACTCACGATCCTCAATGGTGAAATTGCGAAAAAAAATCAGCTGTTCCCTATATTTTGACGAGACGAGATAAATGTAGGGAACAGCTGATTTTTATTTCGCGATTTCAGGTATGGTCCCATAGGAAAATTTGTTCATAATGATGAGTACAATGACCTCTTAAGAGGTTGCTGGTGTTTTTCAAATAACCCTGTATACAACTTTATTCAATATTTGACATGAAAGCAATCAAAACACCGCGTGAAAATGATTTTTTTATCAACTTAAATGTTAATTCTATCTTCTTAAAACCTACAATAATTCTAGCATGATGGTTCTTGGTCCTATTATCTAACAATCTAAAAGGAAATCGGTAGTGGAAGTCAAGTATACTTGCTTAGGTACTTGCTGACAGTTTCCACACCGGTAATCACTGACTCAGCCGTGATTTAACGTTCATCCTTTGATGCACACAATATTTAGCCTAGCATTACGAGCTCATGACATTTAGCTCGTGCATTGACTTTAGTCTTGGTAGGTAGTGTAGATTCTTTGGAATTAACTATAGTATTAGTCTGTCAAGTTTAATGTTAACAATTTTGCAATCGTGCGATCGTGTCATCAATTATATACACTATTTAATTATGCATACTTCTGGTATCTACATAGGTACTTCATGTCTCGGAAATATAAGTTCCAACATAATAAAATAGATACCTACTCCATTTCCAAATATACTATTCTATATAAGTTAGCCTGAAATGACACTAGACCATTTAAAAAGCTAACCCGAATCACTGTATCCCGAATGACTTCAGCACCACATTATGAATTTATAGCATAATGAATTCCCAAGTTCTGATGTGTGATTCGGTTCTAAGGTTTACACGTCGTGCTTTAGACTTCTAGACAAGTCCATTGTAAACACAACGGATTTTTCGTTTTGAAAACTGGAGTAATTAGCTGTTTTAGTTCATTAATTGATGGTTTAAGAAAACAAATATGTATAAACTTTGCAAAAACTCATCTCAAGGAGTCTGAGTCACATCTTTCTTACCAGACCAAAAATCTCGAAACAATACTTAGAACAACTCAAATAATAACAACTCTAACTAAGACTATAAGAGCAGCTAAACGATGTACCGACCCGCAATTATTTCATAATTACCCTACGTGATTTGGGGTCATTATTGTCCGTGAATTTACAATGAAAATCATTTCGTCACGTTTGGCAGACGATGCTGGTTCAATAATCCTGACAGACTTGAAGCTGGTTGCGTAGTTAGAAACAATTGTCGACAAAGAATTGATTGCAAGAAAAATCTCTTAATGACTGTCTATCTAAATTGGAGGTCGATAAGAAAACTAGGTTAAAGAAACTACAGATACACATTCTAAATTGTTCTTAGTTAAGTTGGGAAATATAGCTAAGCTCAATGAAACGTGCCATTTTGAATGATCTGATAATCAAAACTATGCGGATACTGAGTCAGTTTTCTGTTCCATAGAATCTACTGCTTCCAGTAGATCATTATCACCATAATTTATCACTCCATATCTGGATTGGCTTCTCTTGATCATTCTTTGGAGTTTCCTATTAAAAACTTTTTCACTCGGCAATCCATAAGGCAATCCACAACCAAGGTGCCTGCAAAAATTATATATGCTTTATTGAAGGTCAAACAGTTACTATTGAATAAAACGTTTTCCATCAATAACAATAACCGTATCTTCCATTAACTTTTTACCTTGTTCTTGTAAGACCTTCAATTCTTCATCATAATGAAACATCAAAGGTTATCGGTAATTTCCTTATAATAAAACGCACTGTAAAATACAAATTATCCAACTACTGACAAGGTCGAGGCACTAGAAAAACTTTGCTGGATCATCACTCAACGACTCTGGGCGATCGATTTTAGATCTTATTGAGATCAGTCTAATCAATCTTAATTATCGTTTACTGTGTGTGCAAAAAATTATCAAGCTTTGCTTAGATTATGTCACGATTTTTTACTCACTAAATCATAAATCTAATGGGCATGACACTTAAAACATAAGAGCTTGCCTAGCATACTATAATATATTAATATTATTTAAGTAGTGGAACTATGTACAGTCAACAGCAAAACTAGATGATGAAAATCAGAAATTCAATACTAATGAACGGAGTTCGCGTCAGAACTGTGTGGCGTCGAAGTAGTAAATGTTTGGTATAATTTACAATCACATACTTTTGAATCACTTTGACGCCACACAGTTCTGACGCGAACTCCGTTCATTAGTATTGAGTTTCTGATTTTCATCATCTACTTTTGCTGTTGACTGTACCACTACAACAAGTAAAAAACGAACACTACTAAAACGTGTTGCTGTATTTTTTCCTATTTTTAATATTATTCATTCACATGTACGAAGCATCTTGCATAATATTAACATTTTATAGAATTCCTGTTTCTTTGATCACTCTGGCATTAAGAAAGACATCTTTATTATAATTCTTTACTAGGAATCCTGCATAATTACCATACTATCATATTTTCTCAATTATAATTATCATTTCTGCTTCCACTGTACATCCTCCGCTTGCATAATTTCATCATTGTCCTCTTTACATGGACCTTCCTTCTCCATATTATTCAAAGCATAAAATATATTTATTGATACACTTAGAACAATAGTTTCTTTATATTCCATAAACCCGTTCTCTTTCAAACAATTTTCCCAGACAATAAGATCCCATTGTGCTCAAGCAATGTCAGGTCAAAAAACTAGACCGTTATTTTCATCACTTACATGTCTAACTACTGTTTACCCACAATTCAGATGTATTGCATTGACTATTGCTTCACAAACAAGGTCTAAATTAAAACTGGCTCATTTCAAATCGCGATTAGCACTAAAATGAGTGGTTATCATTTTTGCAACAACTTAATAGTCATTTGTTTCTGGTCTAATGATTTCCTGATCGGTGGGTTTCAAAATATAGAAAATTGTATCTATAGTTTTTAATTTTATTTTATGCAATTTTCTTAGTAATGTTTTTGAAAATTCTGAGACGATTCGTCGCTACTGGCGTTGTCTTTGGGATTCTCAATGGTAAGAAATAATTACTTTGTATGCAATAAATCAATTGTAAGTCTTCATTATTGTAAGTAGTAAATGGTTTATGAGAGGTTAAAGTGATTATATTTAACAAGTACCGTGGCACTTTATCACCATCATCTTCCACTTTGTTAGCAACAATTGCGAAATCCAATTTTACTCGCAAATTATTTAACCTTTTTAGGTAACTGAACTTCGAAACTGCCGCATAAATTGATTCAACATTACAAAATGCCTTCGAGCAGTGTTCCGCCAATGTCTGTACTTTAGGCCAGTCCCAAACGAGATCGATTTCAACTGTCCTTTCACTATCACGCTCTGACGTTGCTTAACATTTTCGCGTCGAGGGCATTATTAGTACAATCACATTTTTATTTGCACGTTATTATATAAATAGGTGCTCTGTTATATTATCATTGATATAGAATGTATTTGTTTTAGTTATCTATGTAAATATTGCATGTTGCAACGGTTGGGTGGTTCTCCGTAGTGTGAGTGTGACTCGCGGAACCGGTGTTGATATTTTATGTTTACTCTTATTTGCTTGGTTGTTCTCACGGTTCTCAAGTGTTTCCTTTGTATCCCCCAAAGATTTTTCAGAGATGTATATTGCTACTCCTTGTACCTAATTAATTAATAAATTTATTTATTTATTTATTTATTTAATACTTCAAGCACATAAATGTACAGAGGCGGACTTAATGCCATAGGCATTTTCTACCAGTCAACCTTTGGGTGATGCAGAGACAAACAGTGGTAGGTGCAATCATGAAAATTGAGGAATAAATATTTTAAATATAAAGATATGCATAAACCTATTAAAACTATGAATATAATATATAGCTAGTTACATATATATATATATATAAATACACGAATATACTTACTAAAAATAAAAATAAATCATACGTAAAACACCATAAAATATTTAAACTTTACCTGTAGTAAGAGCAGTGTTGACCCAGTGGTAATGCAGATTACTTTGTGTCTTTTATTTCACCACCACTGATCTCAAACCGGTGAAATAACACATTGTGAGGAAAGCGGCATGTCCTAGAACCAAAAACTCCAAGACCTGTGACATCGATCAATAAGCACTGGGCCCGCATGGTGGATTATGGCCCACTCCCTCTCACAGAGAGGAGGCCTGTGTTCCAGCCGTGGGAACTTTATAGGCTGACTATGTCTATGCTTACCTGTAGCAACTTTAATGAAGTTAGGTAGTGTGTTTTTACTCCTACCGATTCTCTCACTCCTCTATGATTCCATGTCATGTCATGTCAAAAACCAGAACCCATGTCTCTCTTTCTTTTAATGACCCACTAATGCCTGCTTTGTTTAGTGATCTCATTGTTGTAAGTTCTAAGTTCGACAATTGAACCACACAGGTTTGTGTTATAAACTATACAACGTGTTTTTTTTTGATATCCCATAACTCTAGGGGGTCATTGTACTCGTCATTATGAACAACTTTTACTATGGGACCAAACCTGAAATCGTGAAAAAAAAAATCAGCTGTTCCCTACATTTTGATGAGTTAAGTATACGAACATAAATGTAGGGAACAGCTGATTTTTTTTTTCGCGATTTCAGGATTGGTCCCATAGTAAAAGTTGTTCATAATGACGAGTACAATGACCCCCTAGAGTTATGGGATATCAAAAAAAAAATACGTTGTATAGAAAATGAGTGTGTCATGCAGTCCATATAGTTTAAACTAAGATATTATATATCCGATATATCCACACAAATGTTTCAAATTTGAAACCTCCAAATGTCACGAACCAGCAAATAAGCAATTAGGTACATTAAACTCAGATCGGAACAGGTGCACGAATGAAGCCGATAGATTATCAGAATTGCGAAGCACAGCATAGTGAACAATTGTGAGAATTAACATGTAACCCATTGTGTTAAGAACCACTTTTTAGCGTTATGCATCTGTGCGACCTTTTTTTAATACTGTTTGAAATATGTGAGCTCATGAGCTGTTATATAGGTTACATTTGGTTTTGATTGTTATAACAAAGACGCTTGCGTTTTATATTGCTTGCCTCGTGGTAAATGTTCGCGTTGAAGTGAGTCAAACTTGTATATACAGGGTAATTGGAAGATGGGTGCAAAGCTTTACGGCGAAGATAGCATACCTAGACAATTTAGAACTTTTTAAGCCATTGTTGTCTTAGACGATGTCTTACCAATTTTTTATTTCCTAATTTCTGTTTTTTTTTTTCTAAAATTCCCAAAATTTTAAGTAAACTGACTATTTATGGCCAAATCAGCAAAACCTAGACGATAATTCCAATAAAGCTGACAATGCTACTAAGCGGGAAATCAATTTGAATTTGCAACGAGAATCTCGTAATCACGTAACGCACGTCTGTGTTCAAGATACTATAAATATACAGGGTGATTGGAAGATGGGTGCACAGCTTTAAGGATAGCACAGACAATTTAGAACTATTTAAGCCATGATTGTCTTAGACTTTTTATTTCCTAATTTATGTTTTTTTTTTTTGAAAATTCCTAAAATTTAAAGTAAACTGCTTATTTATGGTCAAATTGTATGATAAATGGATTAATTTTTATATAATTCAATAAAAGTAATGTGTAAGCAATCTAGCAAAACATGTTGTAGTCTTCTGTGTCATTAGACATGAAAATCATAAAAACTAGGTAAAATTGGTAAGACTTCATCTAAAACAACGACGGATCTAAATTGTCTGTACTATCTTCGCCTTGGAGCTTTGTACCGATCTTCCACTCAACCTGTATACATCTAGAAGATGATACCAGTCATAAAAATATTACTAAGTATGAAATAAATGTGAATTTGCAAAGAGGATCTCGTAAGCTCTTAACGAACGTATCAAATGCAAACGATCTTACAATTAGCACAATCTTGGTTCATCTTAATTTACGTTAGCTAGCACGAGGTTAAGTGAACTTATTTAATTAATTAACAGTGCTTTAGTTACTATTGAAATGTTTGCAGCTGTATTACTTTCAAACTTATTATATTAGTTTATATGAGTTTCATTATAGTAAGATCTATGTTTAATAGTTATGACTTGGAGACCTTCAAATTCCATCCGAGACTTAGGAGTTATAGGTTCGAACCCAGACAGGCGCTTAAATTTGTGTAAATTATGTCGTCACCACTGCTCAAAACAGTGAAAGAAAACATCGTAAGGAAACCGGTATGACCTAGAACCAGAAATTCGAAGACATGTGACATCTACCTACCCGCACTGGCCCACGTGGTGGATAACTGCCCACTTCCTCTCGCCGTGAGGAGGGCTGTGCCCCAGCAGTGGGAACATTATAGGCTGATTATACTAGGTAATCCCACAGTCATAAAATCACTGATTCCTATAATATTCATGATTTTTAGGTTAATAAACATCAGTACGGCCTACGCTGTCCTCCCATACCTACTGTAATTTGAAAACATTGTAAAGGCCAATTATTTTTAAAAGAGTAAGTAACCGTGGAGTTTCTTGCCGGCTCTCCGGCTCTTCTCTATAGAAAACGACCAATTGGAACAGTGCACCTAGCTTCTGACGTTTCATTAAGTGCCCATATAGGTTTATGTGAAATTAAATAGTTTGATTTTGAGTGCACAGATCTCTAGATAATATAAATTTCACAGGCACTTGATACACTGCGCTTATTCTACAATTTACTGGGTGCAGGAATTTTCCGAATCGATTTTAAATCGAATTATTCTAATTAACGACCGGATATTTTTATATTTTAACCTTGCCCTAGTCTCATTCGTGATAATTATTAATATATTTACATAAAACCAACGTGTACGAACGAAGAAACGTGACAAACAATAGTCCATAGCGGCGGATTTAAGTCTCTAATACTTCCTTCTATTATTTGTTGCTCGTATTTGTATTGATATCAAGGTGAATAGAATATTTGCTAATAGAGCAGGATATCATAAACACAGCAAACAGCAAAATATTGATAAAACTTAAAAAAAACAAGGTTATGTAATGCAGATGGCTTTTAGAATTCCTAAATTTGGTTACGACATAATAATGGCTGCTAATGCAGGTCTGATTTCAAAAAAGACTGTATATCCATTAATTAACATGTCTGATGCTTTGACTGACTTGATTTCTGATGTGGGACTATCATAATTTAGCTAGATCAAACGTATATCCACATTAAATTACTTATACGGACATCTGGACCCCAATTCACTATGACCACTCAATGATTTCTTACTTCGAATCCACGTCAATTCCTTAGCTAATCCCGCCAATCTCACGTTTGCACGGTTTCAGTCATTGTGTCATAGAGAATACGTCCCCTGGGGTAGGTATTTATCAGTCAGTTTATAAAGCAAGCTTAGCATCTAGTGTAACGCCTCGTGTCTTACGCCCTATGACAATTTAATGTTACAGAATAATGGTAGAACCAACTATTTCAACATAACATAAAGCTTTGTTCAAATCTCTATTTACAAACAAAACATAATTCAAATTCTAAAATCTACGAAATTCACAAATGCCATCCATCATGCTTATTACCGGCTGCGTCAACTACAAATGTCAAGAGCACGTGACGAGCCGAGCTGCGCGCGCGCCGGTACAGTCGCGCGCACGACGCAAAGGTCATCTTTGTTCGATATTAGCGAGATTTGGTTCGTAGTGATTATGTTTAAGGTCGGATTTAGATGGTTTTGCGAATGAAAGTGGAGTAGAGCGGTTTATTAGACTAAGTAGCTGCAAGGTTAATAATATTCTTGGATTTCTTATGTGCTTGCGAAATCTTTATTTGGTTTGAGTAGCGGATTTTCGGCTAATTTCTTGTTTATATCGTTTTGATTTGTGTTTTTAAAAGGGAGATAGTTTCATGGCCAATTCAAGTCTTCTTATAGATGGGTACATTCCTCAGGGAATTCATTTAAGAACACTTACGTACACTTACGTACTAGTCACACCGAATGACTAGTGATAAAGTAATTACCTACTTAATATTTTGGGAAAAAATCTAAACAGCTTGCTTATTTGCTATATATTTCGTGCTGATACGAGAGAAATTCTCCACGACGCCATATTTTGAGGCAGAAGCATAATCAGTCTATAATGTTCCCACTGCTGGGACGCAGGCCTCCTCTCTACGAGAGGGAGTGGGCTATAATCTACCACACGAGCCCAGTTGGTAGATGTCACATGTCTTCGAATGTTAGGTTCTAGGACATGTAGGTTTCCTCACGATGTTTTCCTTCACCGATATTTTGAGGAACACCTATCGTTTATGTAAGTAGATCGGTAATTTAGCGACCCATCAGCTGTTGCTGAATCGCTTGGCTCAATGAATAGAAAAATGAGTGCTAACAAACCCAATTTATGGCAGAATTGTCAATGTGGCGTGCGAAATCGTTGTCTTCCTGTGGTTACCTCGGTGCGGTCACGGCCTTAATCTAAATAAAAATGAGACAATACACACAAATTGGCATATAACAATAAAGTAGCCTTTTGCATTTGTGCTAAATTGAGTTCGGAAAACTAGTTTACAAACTAAACTTCAGTAGGTATAATAAAGTTTGAATGAGGTTATAATGTCGTATGTAGTTTTAACCTAACCTTTCTTTTATTTTTCATTGTATGGTGCTTTAAGTAAACGGTAGCTCAATACAATCAAAATAAAGCCCACTTAGGTATGATAAAAGTGCGCTTAATTTGGGCTGAGGGCAAACCCTGCTGATATTGAAGAATTCAGACTAAGTCGCTTTCACTTCTTCTTTATCTCCAACCAACTCATATTTCACCCACTGCTAGGTACCTGCAGAACTCCTAGTGGGGTTCCCAGTTTTTCGTAGACAAGTTTTAGCTGCCCTCATTTTACTTGTGATTTAGTGCGGATGTAAAGCATAATTGAAAAAGCTAACCAACATCAGTAATTTCGTAACGTAATCAGCAATTACATCTATACCTACACTACCAAAAATAAAACAATGAAAAATCAGCTGTTCACCATATAACAACAGACCGTGAATTCAATGGCATAACCTTCAATATTAGGGAAAAGTTCACCCATACTCTTGACACGGATGGTCAACCTTCGAATCATTTCATGTATCATTTAAATTGCATGTCTTATCCACGCCTGAGTCATACACCACGACGAAACACTGAGTATATAGTGGAACTAATATGGTAATGGAGTAAAATTTTGTTTATTTATGTGTAGGTGTATATTGTTTACAACTGAAACTGATTATAAATTCACAGCCTTCTTTATTAACATTAGTCTAATATAAAGCAGTCTGCTGTTGTAGGACGTATTTGTAGTACCTTTTGAATCGACTGATTGGTAAAAATAAAAGTACTTAATTGCGTTCATTTGCAGTGCTGAATATGCATTTTCTTTGCTTTCTTTTGCTTCGTTTACGTTCATTACTCGTGAAGGTACGAGTAATTAGTATTATTACTCAAATTGTAGGTGCTTACACAAGTCGCTGATGCTATAAATAAACAATACAAAAATACAACAAATAACAGCAAATAGGAAAAGTGTGCCTGGGACCGGACGGCGCCGCCGCCGAGGCCAGGCCAGGACGAGATGGCGAGACGACATAAAATGTACTCTGTGGAGACGACTGAGACGCGTACTGCAAGGGTTGGCTCGAGGGAGCTCTAAAAAGAGAATCTGGAAGGGGAGGCCTTCGCTCAGAAGTGAGACAGCGTAGGCTTAGCGTAGGCTAACTTAAAAAAAATAATAATAAAGCTTCAAGAGTTTCTAATCTCTGTCTTTTGGTGGGCCGACCATCCTGTTAGGTACAGCACCTTTTAAGCTTTGGTTTGCAAGGAAAGCGGTTCCGTCATATTATAACGGTTGTCATAAAAATCTGTCATTTTCACCAGTAGGTATTTGTCATTAAGGTGTCAAAACGTTATTGTGTGAGCGTCCAGCGCTTCCTCAGGTAACCAAAGATTTACCGATAATTTTTCTTCACATTACGCTTTTCTTTTTATAGAAACTGAATGCCTAAAGCCCATGCTAAATGTTTTCTTTCATTCAAATAAAATAATTAAAAAAAATATAATAAAAAAATATAAAAATATATTCAAAAAATAATTTATAATTTAGTTAAATATATTATATATTAATATATTTTTATTTTATTTTATTTTTTATTTTTTTAAATTTTATTTTTAATTATTAATAATTTTATATTCAAATTAATGACGTATTCGATAACAAACCTTGCAGACCAGGTGTAAAAAAATATTATTTTATAAGTACCTTATAAATGTAGTTGTAATAATGTGTTTTTATTATTTTAAATACTTAGTTATAATAATATTTTACCTTCATTCTTATTGTTATGCACGTCAAACTATAATTAATTCTACTTACGTTATACATATTATGAATTTATGATGAAATATAATAAATGATTCGTTATAGATTTATGTTGATACACGTTTTTCATTAATCTTATTGTGACCATGCTTTTCACTTAAACAAGGACAGTGTTGATAACTCCTCGAAGATCAATAATTTGAAATTAAGAACGTAGATACGTTGACTACTCAAAAGATCTTATGCTTGTAAGGGCGTATTCCACCAAACTTTTATAACTAGAATAAAGTCTTGTCCTGAGAATGAATTTTGAATTTATGACAGTTTTTCCATACTAGAACTGTCAGATGTCAATTTTATTCTACGTATCTGATTTTGGTAAAATCAGGCCTTAGTCATTTTATTCACGACTGGTCGACTGCCAGTGTTGACACTGTCGTTACGAGTAGTCAGTAGCTCAAAAGTCTGACAACCAGTCTTACCAAGGGGTATTGCATTATCCAGTAACTGGGTTATGGAGGTCACATAGGCAGTAGCTCCATGTAATAAACTGGTATTCTTCTGCGTCTGGTTAGACTGGAAACCGACCCCAGCATAATTGGGAAAAGGTTAGGCAGATTGTTTTTTTTTGTTTGTGGTGTCATAACAAACCTACGGAAATTTTAGAATTTTATGTCTTTTGGAACAAGACAGGTACTTAATTTTTTTTCTTGTAACCTCTCTCTATTCACCGTCCAAAAAAAAACATAATTGTTCAAACTCTATTACAATAGGTTTATACTTACACGTTATTGGCAAAATTTTTGTGTCTCTTCCAGAAAAGACATTAACACTGCGGGACACTAATCGCCCCTCGACGTGATAATACAACTGCTATTGTGTCTTGTTCAGTGTCCTACAATGGGTTTGTACCGCCTGTGGTACGCCACGTGTACCAGCTCGTCCTAATGAAGTCAAGGAAGAGTTTGAAACTGAAGTTACTTTTTTCTACAACATAACATCTAATTTCACTACACAAAACAACCAGAAGGCCGATTCCCGTAATTAAAAACGCTCAAAATCTAATCGCAATCTCATCTCAGCGACAATTAATGACAAAAACTTGACAAAAATCTAGGGAAATTAGTGATATTTTTGATAGACTGAGATCAGACTGTGAACGTTCTTAAATTAATTACGGGAATTGCCCCTCAGATTTTCTAGGCTTGACACACCGATTTAAGACAATACAAAACTATTCAAAATCAAGCCTTTGACAGACCCGCTTGATGTAAACCACTACCCATTACTTCAAGTTTTCCTGCTATAAACTCCAATTGCCTCATAAAGCTTCGCAATTTAACATGTATTAAGACTTGTCCGTCTTAAACCTAGTAACCTGGTTACTATACTGACCTTGTCAGTGCATACGAGACAAAGTGCGCATCTTTATGCAGGCTTACAACACTATACGGCCGAGAGAAAATATTCAGGGGTCACATTTTAAAAGGTCAGTGAATTTAATATCTTGTTTTTACTGACAATGAGTAGAAAATAATGGAATGTGATGGGTCTGACATTGTTTGTTTTTGTAGATTAATAGTTGATTTATCTATTGCAATCAGTGATTCAGTGCTATTCTATAAAAATCTCACCGTGAAAACTAAGGGTAAGTGAGCTGTCATTCCACCCGATGTTAGGGATTGCCCCTATTGATAGCTCACTTCACGCTCACTTCACCTAAGTTATCACGGTGAGATTTTTACAGATCGGCTGTTTTGTGGTCTGCTGGAGTTATGGTTGAGAGTGCGACTGTTGTCTTGAGGTCCCGTGTTTTATCTTCCCAGGTTGGGCAAATTTTTATTTATTGGGTTTTTGTGTCTGTAGTAGTAAGTAGCCTTAGTTGATTATGTGCTTGGTAAAGAAATGGCAAAGGGTTCGCTCCCTATTACATAGGATCTACTATAACTGTCGTAACGTAGGTGTGACTCACCCTTAGAAAAAGGCGTCTGATTTTCTTATGAATTGGGACTTTTAACAAAGACCAAATGAGCATAAGCCAAAAACCATAAATCTTCAGACATAATACTTATATCTTTCCGAACTCGTTTTTTGCGGGCAGTCTATCAAAGTTGACTTCTTTAAATCGTTATATTGGTTGCAGTAACGCTGGCAAAAAATTGTTGTTTCTTAATCAAAAACATTAGGTGATTAATGTATAGAATCACCACTGCTTCCTGCAGACGGAAACAGTAACTGACCCAAAAAACAGTCCTTCAAAATGTCCTTTTAAAATCATGACACAATTCATTACATCACGGCTACCAACCTCCGGAATTATTCAAACCTCAGGCCGGCCATGTTGAGTCCAACATCGACCATTATAGGAACGGGATGGGAATAATAATGTGAGGTACAGGATATCGACGATCAGGCTGAACGTTCCGGACACTGACCCCACGTGGCCCATTCGAGTAGAAAATGGTCATAGTTGGACGATTTGTGAAGATCTTGGGAATATTTATAAAAGATGATGGGAAAAAAAATATTTTAATAATAAACTTTTATTTGCAGACCTTGAAGTCCACAGTGTTAGTATTGACATCAAATTACTTATTTCACTATTGTTAGTAACACATACAAACACAAAGAGAAAATATACAGGGTTATTGGAAAAAACATTAATAACCTCTTAAGAGGTCATTGTACTCATCATTATGTACAACTTTTACTATGGGACCAAACCTGAAATTACGAAAAAAAATCAGCTGTTCCCTACATTTATGTTCTGAATATAACTCGTCAAAATGTAGGGAACAGCTGATTTTTTTTCGCGATTTTAGGTTTGGTCCCATAGTAAAAGTTGTTCATAATGATGAGCTCAATAACCTCTTAAGGGGTTGTTAATGTTTTTCCAATAACCCTGTATATAATAGAAATAAAAAAGAAAACACAATTTACCTGTTTATCTACTTAAAGCCGTCCTGTGCTGTGTGTGTGTGATTTTGCTAAAGGAAATAAGTGATCTCCACGTAAAACTGCATCTGAGAAATCAAAAGCAGCAATTACTGGTGTAATATGGCACGAAACATTCAAAATAGATAGAGTATCCACTAGAAGTATGGATGTTAGTTTGTAAGTATGGAAAGTAATTATTTTACTGTTATAAAATAGCTTCTTCCCGCGGCTTTGTCCGTATGGATGTCAGAAATTATCTCACCGGAAAGTTCTACCGGGATAAAAAGTAGCCTATGTTCGATGCAATCCGTTCAGTGGTTTAGGCGTGAAAAGGTAACATACAGACAGAATAATTTTCGAATTTTGAATATTAGTATTTAGTAGATACAGACTTGAAATCCTAAATCATGGTCTTATAATTCAGGATCGCAAATTTATAAATCCAAGATGCTAAATATAGATTGCAACAACAATGGATATTTCTTAATCAGTCAAGTTACATTTTTTAACCATTTCTAATCCGTTATACTTAATCACTTTTATATACGCTTTGGAGTATTGACTGGTACCTAATTACAATAATCGCAATTTTCTTTTCTTTACAATGTTTTGCACAAAAAACTAAGATATTTATTAAGAATTGAATATTCTTGAAATATTTATTTAGCTACTTCTCTCTCATATCAACACAGTCTATGCTACATGAGCCACCGACCTACCCCCTTAATAATAAATGTCTGTATAGTTATACAACGCTTTGTCTTCTTCTTTCGAAAGTCAAATTACTGACGACAGAAAGAGAGAAATCAGTGTGTTACTATTCATCTGATACAATTCGTTTATTAGTAAGGTCTATACGCACCACGCGGGTAACCGCAATGCGGCTAGCCGTCCGGTCCGGCTGACCGCGGGATGCGGTTGCGAATGCGATCAACCGGGTTGCGGGCAGCCGCATTTTTACGGAGCCCTCGGTGCGCGAGTCCGACTCGCGCTTGATAGGTTTTTTCTTAATAACCGACGAATCATTTCGACGCATGGGGTTCAGAATAATGTACCTACTGAACAAACTGAATTCATGGTTACAGTTTGCGCGGCGATGTACTTGCCACCCTGCAGTCTGCAATATGTTAGTAGAGCTGGCAATAGTCACCTAGAATCGAGTATTGCCACACGTGGAGGGTACCTACGGGAGTACCTACATTAAAGAAAAAAATGTGTTACCTTTTTTTTCCGGATTGGGCCCGCTCTTGACCTTGATCACGCCTAATGAAAAGCGATGGATGAGGTCTATGATGGAGCGAGCGTGCCCAGAAGATGCCTAAGGCACTAAAACGAAACACAGCAGGCTGTTTGACGCCGGACTCCGGCGGGAGGGTGGTCGCAAAACTCGCATACCAGGCGGCATTAGCCCTTCCACCGCAAGGGAGGAATTGGCCAGTCAAATAAGGTGTTAGATGTGACTATCCAGAATGCGCCGAGTGCTCGGTTCAGTTGACTACCTAACTGGCGGAACAAACTGCGCTACGAGTACACGAGGGGGTTTCTTCATGAATCCCAAACCTTTCCTGAACTCAAACTAATTTCTTATCATAACTTACAACATTATATCGAACTAACATACGTTTACATAGTCCATTCCCACACAAAGTAGGGAAATTCTCCAACCGCTGTATGTTTTGTAAAGAATCATTGAACTATCAGGTCGAGTGACGATCTAATTCATAACTTTGTCGCCTTCCATGGGTTGTTTTGATAGCATTTTCCTTAATCCTGCTTATCTTGGCTTGTGTATAAACAATGGGAAATGTCTGGTTGCTTCCCATGGGAACATGTGCATTTGAATTGAGTGATCTTTTTTTATTTCGTGACAAAATCTGATTGTACATTTAGTCAAAAATAGTCAAAACTCATAGCCCAAAGTAAAAAAATTGTCACTCTCAAGGGTCTTCAGTTATTGCCCAAAATGTGGATCACTCAAATCAGACATTTTGCAAAAACGGCTATGAGCTAAATCTCAACAAAAACTTACTCTACTGACTAAATTTATACCTCAAAAATTTGTTAACAAATTGTCACAATATTTTTTAAAACCATCAAGGCATTTAAAGCTACTTCCAGGTATTTAAGCCAGTATCATTGGATCACTCAGTACAGACACCATTTTGTCTGAGAGATCGTTGTAATAAGGTTTAGGTTGACTTTTTCTATACATCTTTTTTTTTAATCTTAAAATGTATGTTTCGAATATATTTGTACAATAAATATCATAACACAAATACCTTTTGTTAAAAAGTTATGAGTAATTCAATGTTTTTAAATTTGCTGAACTGAGTGATCCTTATGAATACTTATAGGTAACTACTTGTTTCGTATTGATTTACACAACTTACGATTAATTTTTGTACAACTGTATGACTAAAGTTTTACATAAAAATTATTTACATATACGGCTTAGTTTACGAGATATTAGATTTTTAATTTTTTAAAGAATGTGAGTGTTGTAGGGTACATATGATTTTAACTTTTAATGTATATATTAAAATTTTTCATATTTTATTGTTAGTTGCTGCGCCGCACGAATAAATTACAATTTCGAGCGGCTATTGTTGTTTACATCTTTGGCAAATTTTGAGACGTCGGACCCTAAATAAATACGTTCGGTACTTATATTGTTCTTGCATAAAACAGGAGAACCACTGATACTGTCACTATCACGTAAGCTCACTTATGTGCACTAAATGTCGTACAGACGCCAGCAGGTCAACCTACCCCAATCTGTCAAATTTCTTTGATAGATTTTCAACTCTAGCACAAAGGAATAAGGTTCATATTCAATTGGGAAAATCTGACAGATTGGGGTCGCTTGATGTGCTGGCCTCTGTACAAAACTAAATGAAACGTGCGACTAAGCAAATAACAATAAAATATGAAACTTTTAAATATATACATTAAAAGTTAAAATCATATGTACCCTACAACACGCAATTACTTTAAAAAATTAAAAGTCTAATATCTCGTAAACTAAGCCTAAATTATTTACACAGACGTAAATAATTTTTATGTAAAACTTTAGTCATAAAGTTGTACAAAAATGAATCGTAAGTTGTGTAAATCAATACGAAACAGGTAGTTACCTATAAGTATTCATAAGGATCACTCAGTTCAGCAAATTTAAAAACTTTGAATTACTCATAACTTTTTAACAAAAGGTATTTGTGTTATGATATTTATTGTACAAATATATTCGGAACATACATTTTAGGATAAAAAAAGATGTATAGAAAAAATCAACCTAAACCTTATTACAACGATCTCTCAGACAAAATGGTGTCTGTACTGAGTGATCCAATGATACTGGCTTAAATACCTGGAAGTAGCTTTAAATGCCTTGATGGTTTTAAAAAATATTGTGACAATTTGTTAACAAATTTTTGAGGTATAAATTTAGTCAGTAGAGTAAGTTTTTGTTGAGATTTAGCTCATAGCCGTTTTTGCAAAATGTCTGATTTGAGTGATCCACATTTTGGGCAATAACTGAAGACCCTTGAGAGTGACAATTTTTTTACTTTGGGCTATGAGTTTTGACTATTTTTGACTAAATGTACAATCATATTTTGTCACGAAATAAAAAAAGATCACTCAATCCAAATGCACATCATGGGAACTGGGTGGCTGATAAGGGATTATGGTAAAAAAAAATATTTAAACTGCGCACTATCCAGGATGTAGTGGAAAACATTGTAGATATGGTCCTTTCCGAAAGTATCTGATAAAAAGCCGGTCAAATGCGAGTCAGAGTCGCGCACCGAGAGTTCCGTACAAATTTGTAGGTATGTAACTACAAATTTACGGTTTTCGGGTTTTTTCCTTTACTTGTGCTTCATGATATTGCTTCTTGCAAAATTTCATGATTCTAGGTCAACGGGAAGTATCCTATAGGTTTTGATTCCCTTGCGAGTGTCAAAATACCTATGCGGCGTTAACGGAACGTAAACGCTCGTATCTTTTGATTGCGTTGACTTAGAAGTTTGATTTTTTCATTGCCTCAAGGGATTGCAACCCTGAGTATTTGATAATGCCTAACTCTAAATCTGACATTGATTTTTAAAATACCCTCTTTAAAATTGTCTGTGATGAATTTGCATATTCATTAAGTGCTATGCATTTGTATCGTTATTTTATTCCGACTTAGTAGTTACTAGCTTCTGCCCGCGACTTCTTCCACGTGAAATTTACCCTCCCCCCATTCACCTTCTTAGGGTGGAATTTCTAAAAACCCTTCCTTAGTGGATACCTACTCTTCACAAAGAACAGAGGTACCCTCCAAATTTCATGTCACTAACGGTTTAGGCTGTGCGTTGATATATCAGTCAGTCAGGGCTTTGAATTTTATATATAGTATATAGATAAAGATTAGATTATAGAAAACTACACCTTTTTTTTGTTAGCTTACATTGTGTCCCATCGCTGGGCAAATTTTTCACCATATGCTTTTTTTTTCTGTCACTCATTTTATTAAATGATCAAAATAATAACGTGCGATAGGTAATGTTCAAAATTGGACATACTTATTTTTATTTTATTTTTTGTCTTTGTTGTCCATTCCAGAGCAAAGCCCCCTTCCCTCTTCTTTACACTTCTCCTTGTTTTAAGCTAGTATGGATCAATCCTATCTGTAGGCGTACTTAAAAAAAATATTTTTTATTAAACTCTAAAACTTTTCTGAACTCTCATTTTGTCATATTTCAGTTGGTTGGTGTTGGTGTTGGTGTCGTTGTCATAATTAGTTTTACAAAATAACAAAGTAGAAAGATACTTATTGTTTTATAAAATTATATTATTTTCTACTCAATTTCCCAAGATTTCGTAATGGAGGAAGGCTCAGTTCGCCACAGTGCCTGATAATTACGTCAAGATAGGCAACGTAAACTTAGTGAGGCAACTTTGGTTAGTTAATTCATGACACCGTCAGGCCACTGTTTATTTATAAGATTGAAGGAAAACTTGGTGTAGAAGGAACACTGATAGACAGACGCTAGAGTACCCGCGGTTTTCCTTCAATTGATAGAAAAACGTCTAATTTTCTCACGTCTTTAATACCTCGGTAATGTAGTTAGTAGTAGATTACATATCTTTTTCGGTTGCAAAAAATAGTCAATACGATTCAAAAATGTTCGTACCTACCTGTTTAGACACAGAATTTTTACAAATTTTTAAATATTTTTTTTTTTTTTTTACAAATTCTGTATTTACAAAATTTTTTGGCCCCATTCTGATTTGACGCCAAATACAGTTGTTTGATGTCTATTATTCAGTAAAACATGCGACAAATTTATTACAAAGTCTCTATGACCGCGACATCGCAGTAAGTACCTACTATCAGTAATTTTATCCTGAAGTTCTTAAGCGAATGTAACAAATCATTAAGAGTACCTACCTAACGAATACCATTTTGATCACTGAGCATTTCGCAACAAGACCTCACTTTTTTCTAGAGGGACGTGTCGTGGTCAATCTTGAATACGAAAAGCAGACTATTTGTGGCTTCGCTAGTGGGATATTCTTAATAGTGTGCGGAAGGGATTTGAAGATTTTTATATGGAGCCTGGCATACATCGTTCGAAGTTGTTCACGTAACTCAATCATCAACTTTGAACGTTAATATCTCGGAAACGTGACTCTTATTAAGATTTTGGTTTGCAATGATATCAGCTATCTATAGGTATTTTCAAAATGGCACGACAGTAGGTAAGTATGCCACGTATCTTCAAAGCCCTTTAATAATAAACACAATGAAAAGCGTTATGGAGCAAGTTAAACAGGTATTATATATTAACCGTATAAAATTGCCAAACCTGAATAATGTAATTATAGAATATAGAAAAATATCTGGTAATTAATTATCATTTGTAATAAAGTTGTATACTTTCAAATTGGCCGGCCACCCTGTTCACTATTGTGAAACAACCACCTTAGCTCCATTGAACTGTTGCCTGATTTGTTTGGCCTATAGAATTTCTAGCCCAGGCCAAAATGACAGGTACTAAATTATACCACCATGAATTCTAAAACGGCTACCATTCCGCCACGACATTTACAGGCATTCGAAGTGCTTTGAACCATAACTTACGATCCTAAATCAAGCAACAATGCGCGAAGCATAAACAGTGGATTTAATCCCAAGTTTATAAGATGTCCATTACTTAAACAGGAACATACCAATAACCCGGGCTGGATAAACACATGGAGGAGAGAAAATGGAGTGCTAATCTGTATTTTACTTTGAACCCAACGTCTTCCTTTATTTACTAAAGGATTTTTAAACTAAAAGTGAACCATTCATAATTATCGCCTTTAAAAAGTGGATTGCTGTTTACACAATGGATTTGTATTGCTATAGTCTGTTCCGTCCGTTAATACCTTTCCTTTAGTTAGATAATTAATTAAACGCTTTTTATTAAAACTATGTTAAAGCTATTATTATCATTACAGGCCTGTGTTTCCCCACTGTAAGGCAAAGCCCTTCCCTACCCCTTTCCACTTTTCCCAGTCTACTGCGATTGTGGGCCAAGTCTTTAAGAAAGAGTCCAGCTCATCCCGCCATTTCTTTCTGGGTCTGCCGCGTAGTTGTTCCTGCTAATTGGGATCCACAAAAAAAAAATCTAAAGCTATGGAAGAACTAAATCACAGTCAATCGAGTTATGCATGCGGGTTGAGATTTGAAATCAGAAATCAGAAATCATTTATTTTGCGAAGAATGTGGGTATACAAAATAAGATGTCGATATTTTAATAGTTCCAACACACTCTACCTTACGGCATGCAAAAGTAAAACAAACTTACGTACATCAATTCAAACATAATAAGAACTAAAATAAAAATAAAAAATTAAATGTCATTGGATTAATAAACACACATTACAAAAAAAATCACATAAATTAATAACACAAAAAAAACAACAATCTTAGATCATAATTATTGACTCTTTTGCTTCAATTACAAATACAAAAAAATTTTGGTTGTGACTCTACACCTCTCACGAAGATTTTTGTTCTGGCTCAGTTCGTGTAGTTCTCAGCACATCAGAACTCCATTGACTAGTTATTCTGTGGGTTAGCAGGAAACCGTATGATTCATGCGTCGGGATTCCAAATTGTATTCAATCCTTTTATATCTTGGAATTATAATGGCTGGAATATACCTTATGAGGAAATTACGTGTTTCCAAAATGGTGTAGGTACCATTGTCTTAAAATGGTGGTAGAGTCGTGCAAATTTTTAATGACGTGACGCAGAGATAGTTTCCCTTAGTAATCCTACTTCCTACTATCCTACTTCCTATCCTATCCTACTAATATTATAAATGCGAAAGTTTGTGAGGATGGATGTTTGTTACTCTTTCACGCAAAAACTACTGAACGGATTTTGATGAAACTTTACAGATATATATTTTATACATCAGAATAACACATAGGATACTTTTTATCCCGATATTCCCACGGGATCAAAACTTACGCGGGTGAAACCGCGGGGCGCAGCTAGTAATTCATACTATCCAAGTCGAAAGTACTGTAAACTCAAACAAGTAAGGGCAGCCACAAGGGTCTTTCGAAGCTACGCTTGAGGAGGTCGGTCCCAAGATGGTTGACCATCCATTACATATCGATACCACCACTCCGTGCCTCAGAAAACACGTTAAGCCGATGGTCTCGGCTGTCATTTGCAGATCTTTTACAGTCGTTACGGGTAATTAGAAGCTTGAAAGAGTAAAACAAAAAAAAAATAGTCTTACTTAGGGCTATCGTACTATTGTATTGCCCGGTAGCTGGGTTGTGGAGGTTAGACAGCCAGTCGCTCCATGTAAAATAGTTACTGATATGAACTAGAAACTGGTACCTCGCCAGTAAGAAATATGATAAACCTATCACAGAAACAATTATATTATATGCAGAGTTCTAAGATTGAATCATGAAGCCAACCGCAAGATACAGTCATTTCAAACTTAACTGTAACTGAAATTGTTTTTTGAAAACTGCATTAACTTATTCTCATATCATCATCATTCTCAAAGTGCAAACATAAAGACATACAATTATCTTAATAAACCGTAATTTTAATGATAATGCCAAGGGTGCCATTATTGTTACATTACCGAATGCCAGTTCCATTTCCTCCGTTGTACAATCTAAGATACCTAAACATAATCAGGATATAATGTTCCCACTGCTGGGAGACAGGGCTCCTCTCTGTGAGAAGGAGTGGGCCTTAGGTACCTAATCCACCACGCGGGCCCAGTGCGGGTTAGTAGATGTCACATGTCTTCGATTTTTTGGTTCTATGACATGCCAGTTTCCTCACGAGATGTTTATCTTCATAATCTAAAATGACCATCTTAATTCGTACTTACAAAAACAGGTTTATTTCCAGGGTTATATTTTCTTTCCATTCGTAATGAGATGTTAATTTGCATACATCTGTAATTTGCGCAGCTTTTCTTGGTAAGAGCACTAGAGCAAATCCATTTAGTTGTTAATTTTACTGTCATTTTATTTATAGAAACTTGATTGTGTTAGTCATCTCACTGATGGTCTAAGCTCCTTTGAATGTTTTGAGAATTACAGAAATATTGCAACAAGAAAACAAGCAAACTGTACCTAAATCTTTGCTATCTTGGACATGGCAAATGTAAACAAGTAAATCAAAGTTACCTTCTGTTTTAGCTCGAGAGATAAAAGATTACTGACATATTTCATCGATTTTTCTACTCAAGTATAGCTTACCACACTGTCACCACCACTCTAAGCAACAGTTTGCTTCAAACTTAATCCTTCATAACATAAAATCACGCCTGTAACCCCCGAACAGTTGGACAAACCTACCTAACTATAGTGACGGCTACATTTCATCAGAAAACAAATAAAAGTAGGTATGTATAAAATAAAACCTCACCTACACAGCGCAGCGCACTAATTAACTTCATAGTTGAGCACGCAAAACTAATCACGCGCTGCAGAACTAATCTTAGAACATTTGTTATTTTACCACTCCTGGATTACTCATACTTGCCGTTTATTACATTTGAAAACAAAATTTCTAAACCCGTAAAATGTTAATTTATTGTAAAGTAGGCATTGCCACATAACCTCGTCAAAAAGAATCGCGAAAATGATCACAACACGGTCATCTTGGTAAACTGTTCGGATATTGTGTTGTCTCATAGAAATGTATTATATATGTATGTGTTCAAGAGAACACTTAAATATATACAATACATTTCATAAGAATGCTCATGTCCCCCACGAAGTACCTTCATATTATTGAATACCAGCTTCTGCCCGCTACTTCAACTGCGTGATTTTTTTTTGTTCCCCGACCCACCCCATCGCATCGCATCGCCTGACCGCGCTAGTACCTATTCATTTTCGCTTAGCGTTCTTTTTGCCTTTTTTTTCTTTTTGCTCGGCTCCTTAGGGTGATGTTGTGATGTTATACTTATAGCCTAATAGCCTTCCTCATGAATTGGGCTATCAATTGCATAATATCAATTTATTAAATTCAACTAGTAGTTCCGGAGATACCTGCATGAACTTACAAGCGAACAAATACCTCTATAAAATATTAGTATAGATAACTCATGCTGTGTTCACAAAGTTAGCCAGTCAGCAAGGTTGGTAGCAGAGCTGACTATGAGCCAAGGTGCGTCACACAATCATTATTATTATAAACAGACTCCTTTTTTAAACACATTTTCACTAACTTAGACTTTACTGAGGTTTCTGTGTCTCCAAAAACCTCATTCTTAGCCGAGGTCCAAGACCCTTGGTTCTGTGTTTTATAACTTACAAAATATGAAGGTTTATACAGAATTCTAGATTGAGGATGCCAGTGCCACCCATCTTCCGGACACTATCAATTTTTGTTTTATTTTGGTCTGGACGAAGTTTCATTGAAAATCAAAACGTCACACGAAAAACCTTTAAAAGCATAGAAACATTTCTGCTACAATTCAAATATCGTTTTTCCTAGATGACTAATTAAAAACACTTGTTCACAATAACTTTAAAGAAGTGAATGTTAATTATTACTAATCCCATGGAATCTAGAAGCTGGGCGCCATATTAGGATACGGCAACGTGTTACCTATAAGTTTATCTTTAACAGTCTATCTTGTTACGACATTATGGCTGTGTGTTGTCAGCTAGCAATAAATAGATTATACGGTTGGTGAATTATAGTGTTTTCCTTTACCCTTACCCCCTTACTAATAAACGTATTAAATCAGGTGAATAGTTAGACATCGATTTCTCTCTCTTTCGAAAAAAGAAGACAAAGCGTTGTGTAACCATACAGACTCTATACAACGTGTATTAGTAAGAAGGTTCGTATTTAAGTTAACCCTAGAATTGCGGTTAACCTACCCTAAAATTAAGGTTAAGTATCTAAGTTTACCCTAAAATTAAAGTTTATCCTAGAAGTAAGTTTCGCCCTGGCATTGTTTAGTAGTATCTATGGGTGAGTTGCAAAGGTTAGATTGTGGTCGGGTTGTGTAATTGTTATAATACTTAGATAACCTGTAATTGTTTTACTGTAGGGTGAAGGCATCTCCTCAAACAGAGAAGGATTAAGCATTGACCAAGCTCACTCACGACCGGCTATTAGGCACCATGGGGAATTTGTTGCGCCAGTTCTTCCCAAATTAAGCACCAGGAAGTTTTATAGGGTGGGCCTTTTTGGGGGACTCTTTTTGTAATTTTGACGTTCAAAAAGTGCTAATTCTGAGCCAAGTTTGAATAAATTGCTTTTGATTTTGATTTCATGATACATTGGATAACTGGGTGGAATTTGGCCAACCCTTACCGCCTTAGGTTATAGACGTCCGTATGCCTAATCGTTAAAAATTATCAATCTCTAAAGTAACTATGATTATGGACATGAAATAACATCACGATTTCCAGTTGTCTAATCAGCTATGGATAATAAAGATGCTATTTCAGGTTTAACACCTTTTTAACGATGTTTCTGTACTCCACTTCAGTGTCATATTAAACTGACGTATAGAAATCATTCCACTTTTATGCCCATTTTAACTAAAACTAACTCAACTTTCGGCTGAAAAGCGAGCGTTCAAAATTCAACACTGCGGTTTCATTCGGTTAAACATTTCGGTGTCAAGTGTTAATGAAAACGGACATCATACACCCCATGCATATATCAATGCAAAATATTATCCTGTATTTACCAACATGTCTCCTGAAATAAGTGAACCGTTAAAGATAGGCATGTTTACAAGGGATCAATTAGGATTCATCAGCTAACGCGTTAAATCCGGCTGTGCTTGCAGTAACGCTAGCAAGTTAAGACTTAAGAAGACTGCAAAGCCAAACCATTTTTTTTTTAATAATCCATAAGTTAGTTATAATAGTCAAGAAATTAAAGTTATCTTTCATATCCGTTTATGCATTTTATTAAGATACTCCTTTTGGAAGACCTTAGAGCTTAGACAAGTGGCAATCGCTTTCAAGGCATTTCGCATTTCTACAACATCTTTCAACAGCGGTAACTATGTAAATTAAATACATTTTTTACTTTGCCTTCGTAGTTATCGCTAGTAGAATGTGATTTTGTCTAGGTCTTCTTGTCTATCACAGCAACTGCAAGTGAAATCAGAGCACTGGGTGCATATTCAGCCTATAATGAGGAACTGCTGAGACACATGCCTCCTCTCTGAGGGGGAGGGGCTGTAATTTACTACGCGGATAGTGCGGGTTGGTAGATGTCACATGGCTTCGAATTGTTGGTTCTAAGACATGCCGGTTTCCTCACGATATTTTCCTTCACCGTTTTGAGAGCAATGGTGTTGAAATTATCTATACAAAGAACACTGGATGATATAACACAAAATAAATTACCGAGTGTCATAAGATATATTTTATGAAATTTCACACAGGCAAAGTCGCGGGTATTACAATATAGGGCTTGTGCCACTTTATTGATAATATATTGTTTCATTATAACGACAGCAACAAATAAAACCAAATTAATTCTGCAATATTAATATTAAAAGTAGTTCAGTAATTAATATTACATAACATTTCATGTAAAGATAGACCTATAATAAATGCGTAGAAAGTGTCCGAGATCTATTATATTATGATACTGAACCAGTAATGGTAACTCAGTTAGGCAATAGTTACTGGGTCAGTTAAATGTAATTACAACTGCTTGATAGGACTTCCTGCATAATAAGTTCTGTGCTTACCTATGCATTTAAATTATGGCCCTTTGTATGGGGGCAAATAATTCATGCTAATATTATTAATTTGAAAGTAATAAAAGCCGCACGGGTCGATCGCTCAGGTTAAGCTACGCTTGCCGCGGTTGATCCGTGGATGGGTGAACATCTTCACATACCAAGACTCCTCCGTGCCTCGGAAAGCACGTTAAGCTGCTGGTCCCGGCTGTCATTCGTGGATCTTACGACAGTATATACGGGTCGTCAGTAGCCCGAAAATCTGCCAACCAGTTTTACTAACGGGTATCGTATTACCCGTAACTGGATTGTGGAGGTCAGATAGGCAGTCGCTTCATGTAAAATACTGGTACTTTGCTCCATTCGGTTAGACTAGAAGAAAAAAAAACTCTCAAAAAAACTCTTCTTACGTATTAAATGAAGAGCCCCTTACAGTTTGCGCGTCGTTGTTCCAGCCACCCTGAATTCTCACCTGAACAAGTTAGCTACCGATGAATTTAGCAGATGGGTTGGGGATGGCAATGTCTTATATATAAATATTATATTTTACTAGCGGCCCGTCCCGGCTTCGCACGAGTGGAAAAAAAGCCTATATTAATCAGTGATAATGTAGCATTCAAATGGTGAAAGAATTTTTAAAATCGGTCCAGTACTTTTTGAGCCAATTCGTTACAAACATACATACAAATCTTTCCTCTTTATATTATTAGTGTAGATTTATGAATAGTTAATTAAAACGGTAAAACATCAATTAATTAGAAAGACAGGAGGATGCTGCATTGTTGGCATGTTCCAGTCCTTTATTTGGAACCATGCGAATTTTATTTCTATCGGCACTTGCAATCTGGAAAATAAATCAACTTTTTAATCAAGACACATAATTACTGGGAATCGTTACAGTCAGCATTATAAAATCTACTAGCTGCGCCCCGCGGTTTCGCCCGCATAAGTGTCGATCTCGTGGAAATATCGGGATAAAAAGTAGCCTATATATTAATCCAGGATGTCAGCTACTTCCATACATTTTATCAACATTGTTCTATCCGTTTGAGCGTGAAGAAGTAACAAACATACAAACAAACTACACACACACTCACAAACTTTCGCCATTATAATATTAGTGTGAGTGTCGACTCATCCAATGAATTTAACGTAAACAAACATGAATATCGACTCATATCAACTATCAAATAACAAATGCACCTGTTTTGCAATCTGTACGCAGATGCGCACGAGTTGCGTTTGTTGTCGTATCCCGGCTATAAATACTCGCGCGCAGCAGGAATGCTAAGTTTACCCAACTTTGTAGGACTTGTACAGGGTAGTTCTGTCAACATTATGGACATTTGTGTTAAGTTAGGTTTTAACGCTCTACCTCAGCTAAAATTCACTCTTTATCTCGCTCGCACGATACTGTTCGCGGACTGAGTGAGAGCGAGACAGAGTGCGATGCTAGGCGGCAGTCAGCGACAATAGTTTAGGTATTTGCTTTTTACGGTGAAAATAATGGTAATTTAAAAAAATAAAATACATAAGACCTGCTTTATAGTTAGTTCAGTTAGTATACAAAGTTCCATGATCTAATTTGAAGTATTTTTTGAATACCAGCGGTTTAATGTTTGTTACTGAATCACGCAAAAACGGCTGAACAGATTTGGACGAACTATGGCACACATATTGTATATTATAATTAACATTATTTCCGTGACCCAAGGGCTGGTTAACTTGACTAAGTATATACATCGTGGCAATACCGCCAGTCTCTTGGGCACGTTACCAGTCGACAGCGATGCGAAATTTCTCGAGGTTTCCGGCGACTGGGACTGCAATTAACTGGAACCGCCGGTTCCAGTTGCCGGATCTATTTAATTTTATTAGTTTTCTTCCGGAGACTGGGCCCACCCTTAATTTAAAAAAAAATATCTACTGTTCAAGCCAAAAACAGTACAGTCAAACGAAAAAAATAAATTATATTTTTGAATCAAAAAGTTTTATGGGTGGTCCCAGTCGCCGCGACGGAAGAAAAATATTAAAATTAAATGGATCCGGCAACTGGGACCGCGGTTCCAGTTAATTGCGGTCCCAGTCGCCGGAATCCTCAATTTTTCGACGCCATATTTGAGTTTGGTAATAGTTTTAGCTAAGTTAGGATATTATATTTTTATTTTAAAAATATACATTATAAGGTACTTTTAAACACAGTAGTACGTTCTCGTGTATTTCTGACCTCCCCGCGAGGGAAGCCACGAACAAAAGTTTGTCTATGTATCTATATTTCTATGTTAATAACATCCAATTCCACTAGCATTTAGTATTAAATTCAGTCTAAATCCGGCCATCTTGTTTGAATTGTAACATCAACTCGAGTGCTATTCAGATTCGAGTGCTCTTGAGATTTTGTAAATGGGTTAATTAGAGCATTATGATTTTGATTGCAGTCTTCGTAATGTTAAGTGTAAGTTTGTATTTTGATGCACTAAGATGTTTCGCTTCGAGTTTATTTTCTTATTATTATTATAAGCCTGTGTTGCCCCACTGCAGAGCGAAGGCCTCCCTTCCCTCTTTCCACTTTTCTCGGTCTGCTGCCATTATGGGCCAATCCTTTAATGAGTCCAGCTCATCCCGCCATCTCTTTCTTTGGCCTGCCGCGCGGTCGTTTCCTGCCATTTGGGATACAATGAGTGGTGGCTTTTGCGTATTGCTGCTCCGACATGCAACAAATGTGGCCAGCTCAGTTCCACTTTAGTCCAGCAGCTGTGCGGCCAGCGTCTGCTATGTTTTGGAATAAAGTAGGTACTTATAGAGTTCCTACTGATAAATTGTTAATGGAAGTTGTCAATTGTTATTGTGTTGTTGTTTGCAGATACCTATGTTAAAAAACTAGTTGAAAAAGCCTAGCTATCTATTTACATACTCTAAAATAATGGGAGACATAAGTTAAAAAAATCCTAATATTTAAAGTAGGAAGGTAGGTACCTAATTCTTCAGCGGACTAATTGCTGGGTAATTTGACTCGTAGTCTCTGATATTCCTTATTGGTCCTGTGAGATACGTATTGGTCAGCTCTTAGTTGGTTTAGTTCTTCTTAGCGTAGCTATGGCAAAAAGTTCAAACATCTTTGGCCCCAACATTCAGCTGCGTGAACTCCGGTCATTGACGCAGTCATAAGATCATCAAGCGAACAGATTACAGGGCCATGCGGCAGCGCAGGGTAATCCATTGTCTGTGAGGAGTAGCGCATATATTATAGATATACGCACTTTAGATCTGAGCCATCCGTGAATCTGGGAAGATTGTCTTTGCTGCGGCCGATTTGGGTTCGAAGTCTATTTACAGATTTCCAAGTCGGCCACGGTAACGCGTGCCCATGCGAAAGGCTCACTGGTTCGACAAAATTGTCATGGTGTACAGCTCCCGCTGTAGGTACATCTCTTCAGCATTTGGGGCACAGGAGCACTGAGACGTAGTTGTGCATTGAGTAATACTTATATGTTTCTTTGGTGAAATTCATTGTAAAGTTTATAAAGAAACAAAATGTATGGTTCAGCTAATATTTGCCAACACTTAAGCTAAACAAGTTAGATAAATAGTAAATACTTGTACACAATCTTACCTACTTATATATTGAACATATTGTTTAGTTAACAGAGGAAGCATAAGTACCTACTTATGTAAGTAGGTAATACATTGTTATTAGGAAGTAAATCATAGGTATTCGTTGTGTTTTATTTAGAAATTGAACTATGAACTGACACTCCATAAGTGTGTTGTTTTTACGCCGCGTCCTAACCAAAAGCGATCGTCGCGTCCATATGTCACGTTTTGTTTGGTGAACCTGAACGCATGGTCGCACCGACAGAGGGCGCTTTCTGGTTATCTAGGACGCGGGGCTACCAGTTACCTATAAACATTCTAAGAGCATTCTGAATTTACATAATTGAATGATAAATTTTTAACAACAAATCGGGGTTGGTGTTCTGAAACCTACCTATTAGATATCCAAACAACAAAAAAAAACTGTTACGATTGTTGCTAAGATTTGGTTTTTGATCCTTTACATCTTAACTGGGCCTCAAGTCTGCTATTACAATAGTGTCAGAATGGTCTATCATTGACTTCATAATTGTTGATTTTGACAAGTTTGGTAATCTACTAACATAATGGCGTCATTATGACTTTCCAATGGTCAACCACTGACACTTCATTGAAAGAAATGGCATAAAATGGTAATCTCGTACATAATGACAAATGAATAAATGTAATGTTTATTGCTATTTACGAACTTTTTACTACTTCAGATTGCAAACACTAATACGTAATATGTAAAAATATATATTAAATGAAATCTATAATGAAATTTAGTAGTTTTTCTCAGACCATTGACCGACCAATGATCGACTATTATGAATTCAGCAGATTACGAACTTTTAGCAAAATGTCAATGGGATCGTGTTGGAATGACGAATTTATAAAAATAGCAGACTTGGGCCCCTGAACATGCTATTTTTTGCAAAGCCTAGCCTTTTTTCAATATCAAATAGGTACCTATAACATTTCCTAACCTACTACCTATCTCGTTGACCTAATTGTCATAATAATAATAATAAACCATTTATTATCAGGTAACAAAGACCCATAGATACCTACATACCTTAACCTAAGTATACATAACTAGCTTTTGCCCGCGACTTCGTCCGCGTGGGTTTCCTAGTTTCCTCAAATAAATTTAACACCCTCTCCACCTCCCCCTGAAAGGTATTTCGAAAATTATTGATTACGATCTTTATCCTTAAACTTTATTACCCTTTTCCACCCCGGTAGGAGTCGAATAAGTAAAATCCTAAAACTCATACTTTTTTATTTTAAGTAAGTAAGTAGTAAACCCCTAAAAGTGACAATCTTTATTATTTACTGAGGCAAATGTTGAAAAGTTTCAAGTTTCTTAACCAAAGGAATAAGACCACCTTTTCACCTTCACAGTTTTTATCCCCATAGGGGCGAAATATTGAAAACATGTTTGGGACGTTTCCATATCTTGAGTCTAAGATTATTTATACCAATTTCCCATTGAATCAAGCCACGCAATAAAATACTCCTCTGTGATATGGACTACCCCCGTTCACCCCGTTAGGGTTAGATTTTCGAAAAACCCAGTCACACTTTTTTATTTGTTTTGATCTTAAGTATACATACTGAGTTCCGAGTTTATATTATTGGACCGCGCGATAAAATTCTTCCATACAAACTGACACCCTCAATCTCCCTTTAGAGCAGAAAAACATAAAATGACAAACTATAATTTAAACTCAAACTCAAACTCAAATTTTGATTTTGAGTTTTGAGTTTTGAGTTTGGACTACCCCCGTTCACCCCGTTAGGGTTAGATTTTCGAAAAACCCAGTCACACTTTTTTATTTGTTTTGATCTTAAGTATACATACTGAGTTCCGAGTTTATATTATTGGACCGCGCGATAAAATTCTTCCATACAAACTGACACCCTCAATCTCCCTTTAGAGCAGAAAAACATAAAATGACAAACTATAATTTACTTAGATAGGTATTTGTGCCAAGTTTGAAGCTTAAATTTATTCATACCATTTTTTTGGAGTAAATCAAGCTACGCACTATAATACCGGCCTTAAAAATCGAATTACTACTTTTTTACCCGTCAGGGGTCTACTTTCGAAAGACCCATTTCTTATTACTTACTTAGGCAAATATTCCTTCCAAGTTTCAAGTTTATTAACCAAATAAATAAGATTTTTCGTATAAAGTTTTTCCCCACTTTTCACTCCACACAGGAGGAATTTTGAAAAATGTTTGGGATGTGTTCATAACTTGACTCAAAGATTATGTCCAACAATTTTCGAGTTAATCAAGCCACGCAGTAAAATGAAAAATTAACTACTCCTTTTCACCCCGTCAGAGGTAGATTTTCGCAAAACCCTGATACATGTTATTCTTTACTTTTGGTCTTAAGTATAAATACTGAGTTTCGACTTAATCGGAGACCGCACGTTAAAATTCTTCCAAACAAATTTTGACACCCCCCAATCCCCTGTTAGGGGGTAGTTTAGAAAAACAACAAATGCCAAACTTTATAATTTACTTAGATAAGTATTCGTGCCAAGTTTCAAGTTTATTAACCCAAGGAATAAGATTTTTCATATAAGCTGTATCCCCACTTTTCACCCCCACAGGGGTGGAATTTTGAAAAATCGTTTGGAATGTGTTCATTACTTGACTCACAGATTATTTATACCAATTTTTGATTTAATTAAGCCAGGCAGTAAAATTTGCCCTGTAAAATTAACTACCCCTTTTCTCCCCGTTAGGGGTAGATTTACGAAAAACCCTTATACACGTAATTCTTTATTTTTGGTATTAAGTATAAATACTGAGTCTTGAGTTAATCGGACCGTGCATTAAAATTCTTCCATACAAATTTTGACACCCCCCATTCCCCTTTAGAAGGTAGTTTAGAAAAACAAAAAAGACCAATTTTCATAATTTACTTAGGAAATTATTCGTGCCAAGTTTCAAGTTTATTAACTCAAGGAATAAGATTTTCCATACAAACTTTCATCCCCCATTTAACTCCCTTAGGGGTTGAATTTCGAAAATTCCTTCCTTATTCCTCGTCTACATTATAAAAGGAACCTCTGTGCAAAATTTCAGCTTTCTAGGTCCAGGGGTTTGGGCTAGGCGTCGATGAGTCAGTCAATCAGTCAGTCAGTCAGTCAGTCAGTCAGTCAGGACTTGTCTTTTTATATATATAGATAATATAATAACAAAACAAGAGCGACTGCTGAGCGTGGGGTTCTGGATTCGATTCCCATGTCGGGCAGTGTCATTGGTCAATATCAGTTTTCCGTCGGGGATTTCCCTGTGGCAGCCCGGAGTCTGGATTTGATCTCGGTTGATGCCATTAAGCCCGGTTTCCACCGCGAGCGGAACGGACCCATTAATGACTTCGTTAAACTCGCAAACGCAAACTGCATACTTGTATTTCCACCAACGGTGGAACAGTTTGCGTTTGCGAGTTTAACGAAGTCATTAATGGGTATTAATGACTTCGTTCTGTTCCGCTCGCGGTGGAAACCGGGCTTTACGAAGTCATTAATGGGTCCGTTCCGCTCGCGGTGGAAACCGGGCTTTAGGCTCGCACACATAACTGCCGAAATTTAGGTACCTACTATAAGTACACTTCTGCCTAAACCCTTCAGGAAAATGAGGCGTAATGTTATGCCCTATGATTCCCTAACTATCAAAATCCTATGCACTTAAAGAAATCAATTCAAAAGTAAAATCCCGTCTCAAAAACTCAAAATTAAATGTCTACTCTCCATATTAGTTAAAAGTCTTAAATGCACGTCTTGATAGCACATTTAATTCAATTTACATTGACACTCATTCAGCAGGCCAACTATGGGGCAAGGCCAGATCTAATGAACGCGCGGCTTTACGATTCAACTCGATAAAAATCTTGATTTCACTGTGGCAAGTGGTTTATTAGAATCTTAGAACATCTTCTGCATTATATTAGCATTTTTATATTTTACCAAAGTCAGGAAACTTTTATCCGTGGAAAAAAATTGACATCTGACAGTTCTAGTATGAAAAAACCGTCAAAAAATTAAAATTTATTCTCAATTATTTAAGACTTATTCTGTGTATAAAAGTTTGGTGGAATGCGACCTTAGAGGCTTACGAGGGATATTTATTAGTTGGTGGATAGCTAGGTAGGACAATTAGTTTACAATATAACAACATGCAGTCTTGGCTTGACTCTTGTATTATAAGTAGGTAGGTACTGTAGAATCCTGTCGATCCCGTTTTCCGCCATTCGTGTAAAATGACAGTTGACATTAGTGACAGTGTAGCGGTATCTACAACGCCACATGCCAACAACGCGTCATGCTGACGTCACAAAATCCTGCATCTCGCAAGCATAGTTTACCGCGCAACTATAAGCATACATACTACGGCTCAACATGAATCATTGGGGCAGTTGCCCGCCAGACACAACACCCGTCTGGTCGGAGAATCCTCCCTTTTCTATGGAGGTTGAGTGAACTTTACACCCTCCTACATAACAGCTGCTACCTTATTATTGATGTGCATGAGATAGTATTTACAATCTATAGATAGGTATACTACAGACGGCTACCCTGAATATCTCGAATAAATAAGTCAAATATGCTAGAATTTACACTAGGACGACATAGTACAAAAAAACTTTAAATTAAACTGTAATTAGATAGGCTTCTGGCAAAAACGGCACAAATCCATGACGACAAATAAGTACTAAGCAATTCAGTATTTCTACCTGGATACAAAAATTGTACAGAGGCCAGTACATCAAGTTACCCCAATCTGTAAAATTTTCCCAATTGAATATCAACCTTATAGCTTTGTGGTAAAGTTGAAAATCTATTAAATTAATTTCATAGATTGGGGTAGCTCTTAGAGCATTAAACCAATGGGTAGCTTGATATGCTGGCCTCTGTACCATCTAACGTTTGAGAAGAAAATAAGAGATACACAGCTTTATCGTGCCTACCGTGAAGCACGAAATGGCTTAGCCACAGTAGTTTTTTATATAACAGCAATGAAGTTTATAATTAAAAGTTACATAAATCAATAGCACTATATAGCATGTCATGATATAATTGACACATTTCCACCATTTAAATATGATACCTTCGTGCTGCAGTATCGTCACGACATCTCAATTCTATATTATATTGATAAACCTATACCCAGGGCTGAATCCTCACAAATTTAATAGTACCAGCCCAAGGCATGAGCATTGATCATCACAAGGCGAATTGGTGATTTCAGACTTACAGATCAGGTGGACATTGCAACAGTAAAACCAAGCGTCGGTCCCTTGCACAGAAATCTAAATAATATTATTTAGATTTCTGTGGTCCGTTGTGAGCACATAACCTAGCACGCAGCGTAACAAGTTCAAATTCAAATTATTTTATTTCACATAAACCTACATGGGCACTTATGAAACCTCAGAAGCCAGGTGCAAGGTTCCAATTGATCGTTTCCTATGGAGAAGAGCCGGCAAGAAACGCCACGATTACCTACTCTTTTAAAAACCGTTGGCTTTTACAATGTATTCGAATTACACTGTTAGTAGGCGTGAAAGGACAGTGTAGGCCTGTCAACAAGTAACAACACTAAGCTAAACACGACGTGGCTGTAGCTTCGACCTAAAGAAGTCGACGTAATTTAACTGTTCCTGTCATTCATGTCAAGGGCTAAACAACTGTGACCGTTACAAGCGGTCATAACTCTGATTAGGATAACAGATTCTTGAATAAAATGTTGTGCGTCAAATAGTAGAGGATTATCATCATTTAAAGTGTATTTAGTCTCACAGTCTTTTGCATACTCTTGGATAGCATCAATTTGTTTAACTCAAGCTCGTTTTCTTTTTTCGGTTCCGTGTCGATCAAGATCATGGTTATCATTCAGCCGTTGAAAAGATAATTAGACATACATTGAGTTATTGACCTCTGAGATTACTTATTATCCGAGAAAACCTAGACTGAGTCACTGAAGACACATACATATATGAATTAGAAGCTGTAGTGTAGCCCCTGAAAGGGTTTGACGAGGAAAAAACGAGGGGTACAATAACGAAGTCACAGCTAAAAGTGCAACTATTAGGTAAATTAAATATAAAATAACCTTATTCAAATTTCAAGTTAATTGATAATTAAAATATATATATGACTATAAAACGACATTACTTTGAACCCGAGGCCAAAAATAAATTAAATAAAAATTAAGTCTTCAAGACTAATTTATATTCTTAAATAATATAATCGATGTCTTGAAGGCGAAAAAATCTAAAACTGGTAGCAAGTAGCAAGGTCTTTGAGCCAATGATCGGGTCTCACTTTAATACTTTTAATTTGTGCCGCAACTAATCTATTTAGTTCCCATTAACTTGCCTGTGAATTTAGAAACTATTGATTGTAAAATTGTGTGGTGGTCTTAGATCGTAGAATTAGAAGATTGTTCTAATCTGTATCTTCTGTATCTGCCTTATCTTAAGTAAGTATATGAACATATTAGCTTCTGCCCGCGACTTCGTCCGCGTGAATTTTTTTGTTCCCCGACCCACCCCGTCGCATCGCATCGCCTGCCTGCACTATTACTTCGTTTTTGCTAAGCGAAGACTTCTGACTTTTTTTCTTTTTGCTACACACACCACTACTTTATATAAGTTTAGACGTGATTGTTGTACTTACTTAAATTACGTCAATTCATGTACGGCGCTGATTATTAAGTATTGACCCCGATTCTGTTGTTCACAAACTAAACTAAATTTAAGTTCAGTGCATCTTTTTCTTTCTATTTCATTATGAAAAGGACAGAAGATAAATATTAGTTTAGTCCTGTCAAATTAGATAATCCATTGACAAGTTTAAACGTGATTAAAAAATTGGCTACTAAAAATACGTCAATTTACGTCAGGCGCTGACTAATTTGACAGGACTAAACTAATATTTATCTTCTGTCCTTTTCTTAATGAAATAGAAAGAAAAAGATGCACTGAACTTAAATATATTTTATTTTGTGAACAACAGAATCAGGGTCATTATTAATTTTTTTGTTTGATTTTTTATTTTATTTAGGACTAAACTAAAATTTTATCTTCTGTCCTTTTCTTAATGAAATAGAAAGAAAAAGATGCACAAATCTTAAATTTAGTTTAGTTTGTGAACAACAGAATCGGCAGCATTATCTAAGCAACGAAGATTGTAGTAGGTAGACGAGAATAAAACTGTTCAGCTAATGACAAGGTTTAAGGCACGATAAACGAACAACTATAAAACCAATAAAAACTTTATCGAGCCTTCTAACCTTGACTGATGTTGACTGATGACGATCATTTTTAAGATGGATATGTTAACCAAAATCTTGTTCAAGCTTGTTAATTATTTTTTCTTTCAATTTGTTACGCACGCATGTTAGTTGGGTATGGAGATTAGGTATAGAATGGAATACGGATTGATTAGATAGATTTTTTCACGGTTGGGAATATTTTTATCATTCTTAATTTTTTCTTTGCTCAATGAAGTTATCATAATTCAAGTTAACCTAAACGCTTTTAAATTAGCCGACAGGCTGTGTTCTAACCAAAAGCAATCGCCGCGCAACAAGGTAGGTACGCGATCGTCACGCATGTAGATACGCAATCGTCGCGCTCTTTTATATAAATGAATATGACATAGCCACGCGATCAATCAAGTCGCCTTTGCAGGACGTCAAAATTAAACATAGGTACAAACGATCGATCGATCGCGCACTCGCGCGACTCCGATTTTGGTTAGAACGCGGCCTTAATTTTATATCTATCACATGTGTCTATCACAGACTTGTACTTATACTACAGTTGCAACTGCAATGCTGCAATGACCTAATTCATAAAACTAAGGACTTTCTCTTCCTTATTATTTGCTTTATTAAAACCTCAACTTTAATGAGCAAGTAACATATATTTCAGAGTCTATTTCCTACAATAATTCGTTTAATAATTATCTACTTTTTATACTTAAACTGACGTTAAAACGCGTAACTTTGTTACAAGCGACCCAGTTCATTCAAAAATGCGGAAAATTACCTTCAGCGTTCGTTTGTTTGTCAATAATACAAGAAGGTAGCAGGATGTGTAACAACGAAAACTGTTCTTGAATTGTCACTATGTTTTTGCTCACAGCTGCTTTAATTTATTCGAAAAATTACCAATAAGATTCATCACATATTTTTTCACGTGTATGTTCTTAAACTAAACTAGTTGAGGAAATCGCTAATACTTGTAGGCAGATACTAATTGAAAAAAGGGTCTGCTCATTTATGTAACGTATCTACTTAACTATCAAAGGATACTTAGGACCGATATAGGGTGACTGGTAATTAGTGACCGATACCTAAACACGTGATTGTACTCATGATAACAAACAACTTTTACTATGGGACCAAACCTGAATTCGCAAAAAAAAAATCTGCTGTTCAGTACCTACATTTTGACCAGTTAGGCGAACATAAATGACTGAACAGCAAATTTTTTTTCACAATTTCAGGTTTGGTCCCATAGTAAAAGTTGTTTGTTATCATGAATACAAGCACGTGTTTAAGTATCGGTCACTAATTATCAGTCACCTTATATACCCTTATGAGAAGGTAGAAATATCAGAAAAAACTGGCCAAGTGCGTGTCGGGCCACGCACAGTGTAGGGTTCCGTAGTAGCCCGTTATCACAATATTGTACGATTCCATTGTTCATTATTCTGAATATAAGTAGGTAGTGGTAAAGAAGGTTTAATAGTTATAATAAAAAAGATCGACTTTATATTTGAATTATCATTTCTAAGACGTGCAGGGATGTCGACGTCGAGGGAGTGTAATGGTCTTAAACACTTAAAAATGGCTCCACAAAGGACGATAGTAGCTAAAAAAATATTTAGGAATGAAACAACAGCGCGATACAACATCTATCGACATTTCTATGGATTGTTCGAAATATTCGAGTCAAATACAAATGGTCGACTATTACTCGTAAACTTGTTTTCCTTTAAACTTCGTTATAATTATATAGGTACTACTGCCGTGACATTTGAAGTTCTAACTACAACCGTTTAGTTGGTAGAGGGGGGAGGGGGGGGGGGACACTTGACTCTAACGAAAACTGCTACTTTAAAGCGTGATAAGTCACGAACGATTTACTTAATCAAAAAACGGTCTTCGCAAACCCCAAATATTTTTAAAAGAACTATCCAACGATATCCCACACTATGGGAAGGACAAAAAAAAAAATATTATCCCCACTTTACATGTAAGTACCTAGGGGAGGTATCCTAAATAATTGTTTTTTTTCAAAATTTTATTTTACCACTTTTTCGGAGTCATTAACGTGTATACTCATCCCAAATTACAACTTTCTAGTTCCTTATAGTTTGTTGACTACGGAACCCTAAAAAGGGTCTGCATTTATAATTATCGTAAGTATCTACTTAACTATCAAAGGATACTTAGGACCTACCCATAAGAGAAGGTAGAAATATCTGAAAAATGGTATATGCTAAATACCTAAAAAGTTAGGTAGTTGTTTTGGGATGTTTTTCCAGTCCACTTGAACCATTACGTCGTGATCATTAATAATAGTTATTATATTGTAATGTTAGTTACCTTCTCTTGTGCATACCTAAGTGCACCATAAGTGGGTAGATACCCACTTATAATGATAAGTACATACCTATTTTTATATGCTTTTTTTTAAGTATGGGAAATCATCAAATGACCCCTCCCGCTCTGGATGGAGCAGAAGGGAGTGTCTCTTACTGACTAAAACCCACCCGTGTTCGGTGTTCCTTCCGTAACCCTTTATGTTTCGGGGTAGCGGTAACCCTTTCGGACAATCCCACTGGCCAATTTTTTTTTTTATATGCTTCAATTCGGATTTTGACTACTTTGTGTGTTTATATTTTATGTCTTTTTTATGCTACCTAATGTGCGTTTTGTTTGTGCAGAATAAACAATGTTTCTTTCTTTCTTTCTATTATAGGTACCTACATAGGTACCTACCTACTTCTATATATCGTAAAGAGATATAGGTAAGTAGGTAGAGTTTCTCGTTCAATCCAAAACAACATAACAGTTCGATAACAATATCATAATCGTATTGTATCGTAAGCAGACACAATAAACGTGAAGCAAAACATAACAGTGGGGTGATTGCGTAACACACTACTTATCAGTAGCGATGGTTTTCATTTTGACAGTTCAACAACATTAATTTCGTGGTTGAGCAGACACATTTTTCGAACATACCTATGAAGCGATGTATTAGCAATATCCTTCAACTTCAAAATGAAATAGAAAGAATGAGATGCACTGGACTTAAATTTAGTTTAGTTAATCGGCGCACAGTGTCACGGTTGTATACAGGCGTACCTACCTACTCTACAAAGTGGATCTCATAGATAAAATACTAAATGTACAGTGGATCTACCGTCTGTTATTTTACTGTGATGTTGGTACCTACGAGCTACGTGTCTAATCTTTTTAGGGTTACAGTTTTTTTTTTATGAAAAAAATGTTTGCTTCATGTAAAATACTGGTATTGAGCTGCATCCGGTTAGACTGGAAGCCTACCCAAACACAGTTGGGAAATGGCGTAACTCAACATCATCATCTGCTTATAGACAGATGATGATGATGAGTTTTTACTGTTATGTAAAAGATGTCTTTAAAAATCCTAGACTCAAAGAGGCAAACTAGGTATTTTCCATCTTTGTTTCTAACAGGAAAATATTTGGATAAAATTTAATGACCCCAAAAAATTTGGTTGAATTGAAAAACCCCATCGGAAAAGTAATATTTCACCTTCTTTCATCACTAACAGCCTATTTTATTGATTACCTTGACCATCAAGATAAAAAAAATGTTTTAGGTAGGTAAGAATACACACGTAAGTATTTAATAAAAAATTCAAGGCGTTTCAGAAACACGCATGATTCTACACAAAAGACATTGATAATCAAATCATTGTCACCTATTTATTGTTGCAAAGTATATAAAATTACAATCTAATACAGTAATACTTATTCGTTGAATCTAGTAGATTACAATCATCAATTTATTTTTAGCTCGTAAGTTACCCGTAGCGCCATCTTTTATCTGCACGTGAAAACATTTCATTCGAGAACGCAAACGCTAATTTCGACTAACTACGTATGTGTCAGGATGGCCGAGCGGTCTAAGGCGCCAGACTCAAGGTTCCCTTGCCTGGCAAACAGGTTCGAGTTGTTCTGGTCCTCTCTGAGGGCGTGGGTTCGAATCCCACTTCTGACAAAACTTTTTGCATTTTATTTTAACTTTTTTGTTATTTTTCCGTGATAAATAATGTATAACGCTATGTCGTGTTTAAAAATCAGTGTCAATTTATACAATAAAATAAGAATGCTGATTTCGGATTCTGGTTCAGTTGCATAATTTACCAGTAGGCAACTCTCTTTTCGTCAAAAGATTTTACGCCAAACGTAGTTTATCATGCATAAGTTACTTATTCGCAAAAGCATCGAAACTCATTTTTTTTTTTACAACAAGTTAAACTGAGTTTTCCAATGCAGATGTGAGATGGGTCATCCATTATTATACTATTCGTGAGTTTAGCAACCAATAACAAATACCTAATTATACAATTCGTGAGATCGTGACCTTAACCTCCTCAATACCTCTATATACACACGTGTCTTCGAAGGTGTGGCAATGCACGTTTACATTGTCATCATCGATGTATTGTTACATTAATTCGGTGTATGATAAATAGTACAATACCCATGGGCGTAGCCAGAGGGGGGCAAGGGTGGACAATGCCCACTCTAGAAACTTCTTCGTCCACCCTAGAAAAATCGACAGTATTGAAGTACTTACTGTTTAATCGCTTTTTATAAGGGTTCCGTACCTAGCTCAAAAGGAAAAGACGGAACCCTTTTAGGTCATAGAGCCCAACTCTAAAAACCTTACATCTCATAAATTGACTGTGGTTAGATTAGCAGAACGGCTGCCATACCTAGACAAAATCCCATGACAATACCCTGCTTTGAAAACATCCATTGTTCAATATGTGTATGTCCTAATTTACAAGTAAATAGGCATGTTAAAGGATTATCACCTAAATACCCTAATAACTGGTGATGTGCCCGGTTGATGGCAATAGACCCTCGCCCCCACATGGGACTGAAACATAACTGGCGAAATGTGGGTGGAACTTCTATTGACATCTCCGCCTTTCGGGTATTACCAGGCCCTTCTTATCCATTGGGCACTGGGCAAGTGCCCATGGGCCCGCGATCGACGGGGGCCCCGGCCTGCCCTCGAAGAAATCATTCTTTGCACCCGATTCAATGACAAAATAATTGATTTTCAGTGCGATTTACAATAAGTTTCTAGTCCCAAACGTATAAAATATTAGTATTATGTTAATTTTATTGGTTTTGTAGCAGAATATTTGAAAACTGATCATAATGAAAATTAATTATTACTTATCTACTCTTATATACACAGGGGCCCCGTGATCCTTATGGGCCTCAATAGGTTGAAGGCGGCCCTGGGTATTAGGTAAAGGCGTGATTTTATGTTTTTGTGTTTTGTATCACCAAAATCAGTCTTCTTTTTGTAAAGGTTTTGGTGATAGCAGTTTGGTAGGCAGTAAAGATGTCGCTAATCATTGCATCCCTAATCACCTTTTACCTACAACACCTTAAAATGTAATGTATTCTTCGTCGTGCTAAGAATAATTAACTACTTAATTGTATCCCGAAACTGTTTTATAGGATGGCTGAAATTAGATATCAATTCATTATTAGGTATATGGTGTACCTAAAACTCAAAGCATTTATTTCAAATAAACCAATTACAAGCACTTTTGAATTGTCAAGGGGTCGGTCAGTTAGAAAGATGAAGCTGGTTGCCCTTTTCAAAGCGTAGTAGGTACTTATGGAGAATAACGGACAAGAAAAGAGTTCAGAGTGGATAGCAGTACCTAGGTACCTATCATTAGTAGACTAGCGATATGCGATATAACAAAGAAAAATCTGGAAGATGGCCAAAATATTCTGAAATAAATAAAACTTTGGACAAAACAAAGAAAACTTTTATCAAACAGTACTCTTGTCTAGACACATCATTCCATTGTTCACTGCAGATTTCTTTGTCAACTAATACAGCGCTAACACTCCTATTTTTACAGAGGATGAGTCAATTTAGGCAATTCAGGAACACAATGTAGGTAATGTTTTGTATTTTCAGTCTATTCCTATCTATTTAGGTACTTAGATACCTATGTATGAGAGTTTACGAGATCTGTCTGGACATAGGCCTTTTTTTTTTTTTTTTTGTGGATGGGAAATCATCCAATGACCCCTCCCGCTCTGGGTGGAGCAGAAGGGAGTGTCAGACTCTTACTGACTAAAACCCACCCGTGTTCCTTCCTTAGCCCTTTGTGTTCCGGGGTAGCGGTAACCCTTTCGGACAATCCCGCTGCCCCGGCAGGCTTCGGCCCTTTCGGGCCCCTTCCTTATGCTGACATCTCTTTGAGGCGCGCGTGGAACACGTACGCGCCGTCCGGCACGGGCCTGGTCCTGATCGGACGGAGAGTTACCCATTACTCTCCGCCCGCAGGCCCGCGCCTACGGTGGCCGGGAGTCGTCTCGCGGCTCCCGACGCCCGGGGCGTCTCCCGCGGCGGCTGGGACGTGAGGCCCTCTCCCTCAGCCGTCCCGCCACCTCCTTCGCTAGCATGACTGCTTCGCAGAAGGAGGTGACTGCCTCCCACTCCCTCTCGCCCCGGACCATGGCTAGAACCAGGGCCGGGCGCGAGAGGTCGCCGCCGCCGCCGATCGCCTCTGCGAGGACACGGCGGTGCTCCGCCCAATTGGGGCATACCACCACCGTATGCTACACCGTGTCCTCCGGGCGACCCTCGCAGTGGTGACACCCGGGCGTATCCTCCCGCCCGATAATGTGCAGGAACCTCCCGAAACACCCGTGTCCGGTGAGGACCTGCGTCAGGCGGTAGGTGAGGGCGCCGTGGCGCCTCTCTAGCCACTCCTCAAAGAGGGGTCTTACCGCCGCTATCGCGGCGTGCCCTTGGACATAGGCCTCAATGTCCTTCTAATAGTGCTTACGGCGTTTGGTGTGCTCAATTTTTTGATTAGGAGTCGTAAGTGCCGCGTTTAACATATAGGTACTATGTGTAGTCCTGTAGTCAAATTGGCATAAAACTGAGGCTTTCCCCAGAAGAAAAAAAACCTATGGATCCTTCGAGAGAATGAGAAAGATCAGTGAGAAATGATGAGAATTTTCACACATTGCGTTTCCAGAACTATGTGTTCTACACTTTTATTGAAGGCAGACACCCTTAGCGCGTTTTTGTAAAATCTTCCTGCCGAAATTCGACCTCTCGTTTTGATACTTTAACAAAATGTAAACTGTAACATATTTCCTTTTAATTTCCAGGTGTGTAGTGCGTGTGTGATGGTGCGCCTGCACTTGGTGCTGCTGCTGGCGGTAGCACTGTGCGGCGCCGCCACCACACTCGACTCGGAGCTCGGGCTTGGGAAGGCGATCAATATATTTATGAGGTGAGTACCTGAAACGGTAGAAAAACCAACTCATTAAATTGTGCAGTATCTTGAAGTTCTGTGTCTTTATCTACTTATAGGTGAGTAACAATGAGCAGAATTAGCTGTTGATTAACTCGGAAATAATTCTAATTACCTGTGATCAAAAATCCGATAACATTATAGATATCTGATAAGTAACAATATAGGTTAAGACCTAGAAACCTAGGACTTTTATCGTGGTCAATCGATTTCCATATAACCCACGGCAAACAAGACTTAGGGCGAATCTCACCATTGAAACTGAACGCAATCAGCACATCTAAACCGCGGTCAAGAGCCGTCAGTACCAATATTCCGCAAAAACGATGACACTGACAAGTCTTGAACGCGATTTAAATGAGGTGATCGCGTTCAGTTTCATTGGTGAAGTTCGCCCTTAATGATTTCAACACTACAACACTTTGCTATGCAGAACAGTATACCTACTGATATTTATTCCTGACATTTCAACTGCTCATTATGACGATAAAAACCACCAATTAACTCCTTAAATCTAAATTCCAGGTATGGCTACCTCAGCATCTGCATGCGGGTGGTCCCTCGCAACGACACAGAAGGCTGGGTCTTCAGGGAGCCAACAGTCTCCGTGTTCAGAGAGGTGGAACAGCTGTCGATCGCGCCAACTCCACGGCACGCGAAGACTCTGTTCGATGGAGACTTCCACATGGAGTTCTGCGATAACCTGAAGCAGCTGCTGCAGGCTTACTTTAGGGATTTTAGTTTTGAAAGGTGAGGGGTTTGGTTACCATGTAATTTATATTTAATTGCAAGAAGGCTTGGTATTTACTGAACAAGCTTATGTTGGCAATGCGATACCAGAGCTCAAGTGGAAAGTTCTGAAATTCAAGACGAACCATACCTATATTCTAATAAAACCCTAAAAATAACCCTACAGTTAAATTACTTATTTTTAAGACCTTTCTTTTAACAAGAGTCCCATTAGCATCTGCAACAGGTTTGGCTTTCAAAACGGCATCAAGCATGGAGTCTGCAAGCGATGACTTTCCTCTCTTTATTTTTGTTTCACCTTCGCCCATATTCCTATGACAACTTAGATGGATGGGATTGAGGAAATTACCGGCAAGTATTCGTAAGTACCTAACTGTACCTACCTACAGTTTAAGAAACTCGTCGGGTCAAGGAACACAATCTTTCTTTCTTTTTTCTTATTAATACACCTACACTCTTCTCTCTCATTATTACCTACGTGCTAATACATGTTTTATAAACTTACAGATTAGAACGTCCATGGCGCGCGTTCACCGCCGGCTGGCCAACGGACATCATGGCGAGAAACCTCGGCATCAATTCCTCCTTCATCAATGGAGACCACTGCTATGTCCTCGTCAGAGTCTCCAGGTAATTATCATCTGTTTTATGATTTAGACTTAGGCCCACTTGCACCATAAATACGCCAGTTCAAAGATAAGACATAGAGACTGAACTGGTTTTTATTTGACTTCTAAACTGCCTTCAACATTTGGCAATACCCACCTAAGCGGCTACTTCAACAAATGCCACATGGATAAACAGGGTCGCACCTCTTAGCTGCCTGCTAGATTATGATGTGCTAAATCGAAGAGATACGAAGAATCTTAAACGACTCGTCGTTGGAAGAGAAATAAGCTCGAGTAGGTACTTAAACAATCTATAGATTTCAAAAGATACTGTTGCGCCAGCGGCACGATGAATAAAAAATACTTAAAGTGTACCTAGTGATTCTCTAGAGATAACCGTTTACATGCTAGGAAGTCTGCTCTGAATAAATCTCACTGACGAGACGCTTCTTAATCCAATATTAGTAGGTGTTTACTCACGTACCTATAACATCAATTCCAAGCTTATCTACTAATGTAATCTCAATCTCATTTCAGGTTCCGTGAGACGGCTAAGCTAAAAGACTTGCCTGGCAACATCGCAGTTGAAGACGTAGTGTACGACGCGATACAGGAGTCCACATTAGGAGACACGGCATCAATAGCCGACTTTATTAGAAAGTATGGATCGCATTACATAGCGTCCTATATCACTGGGAACTCATTGTATCAGGTGAGATATCCATATTTTATTGTCACGTGACTAGGATAAGTTAGGTATTTATGTCTAATCTTATTGTAGCCTTTCTTCTGAGAACATGCAGTTCATATCGCTTTTGTCTGACTATAGGACGGTAGTCTAACAAAATCATTACCTTTATAACACAACTTGGTTATAATTCGCCAGAGACCAAACTTAGTTGGCAATATAACCACAAAGAGGACTACGGTGGTTGCAATCATTTTGCAGAATATATGAAATATCAGTGGGGTAGGTCCATACACAACAGTGGAAGCTAACAAGCTAATGTAATTAGTGTAATAACGATAACTCTTTTCGTTTTCAATTGAAAATCTAATTGTAAACGCCACTACATAATTATTTGAGACTTTGCCCTACATAGAACACCTATAACCAGCAATGGTAGACAGTTCACCTAGTCAATACGAATTGTACCAATATATTGCATGTTATAATATTTCCATACAACTTCAGGTATTTGTGTTTTCTCGTGGCGTGTATTCCCGGATAAAGGAGCGCGTCAAATCCCGCGGTATCTCTGACATACCGGTGGCTGAGATGAACAATTTCTTCTCGCCGCTCTTCGCTGAACACGTTGGCGCTGTCAAGGTTTGGACTGTGTGTCACTTGGAGCCTGATTCTACATTAAAATGCGGGCGCTCATTATGCCCTCTCGCTCACGCATTCAAGGCAGAAATGATATGCGAGTGAGAGGGCATGGTTTTTAACGCCAAATTCAGATTTATTACCCAATTACTTCTTGTAAAAAAATGTTAATGTAGAATCAGGCTAAATAATGCATGAAATCAATCCATACTTATCATGTCGATTACATGGATGGCATTGTGCATTTCTTTTCAATCAGCAAACTTCTTTTCATTCATATCATACTTATCAACATCATTGTCATTGCGCATGACCCTAATAAGTCATTTATATACTTACCACACATTCTCTCTCTTTCTCTATTTCTGATCATTATTTTTTATTACCACATTCATTTCGTAAAATTTTTTTTTAGTAAATATATTTTATTAAACATCTAAATAACAAGTTGTGCATGTAATATATATACATGAAAAGAGCACTTTTACGAAACGAAAAAATTCAACTAGTAGAAAAAAGTACTTATTAGAACCCTATAAAGCGTTAAACATACAAACAACGTCGGAAAGGAAAAGTGTAACCTAACCTAACTAAGGAATGAGACAACAATATAAGTTGAAAGAGAGAGAATATTAGTTTTTTTTTAATGAGAGAGCAAAAAAATAAATGAAAAGAAGTTTTGAACACCAGTCTACCTTGAGTCTTGACAAAACCCTGGAGTACGCGCCACACATTTTTAAAGTTAGAATAAAAACATGAATCTTGTCTATGCTCTCACTCCAGGTGTTTGTGTTCTCTAGAACAGCTTACTCTATGATCAAAGAGAGGTTAAAGAGTAAAGGAGTAGCTGATATTACTGCTAAGGAGCTGGAAGGCTACTTCTCGCCGTGGCAGGCCAAACATATAGGCCAGATTAAGGTAAAGATATAAATGCGATGTTTTAGAAATGTAGAGTTTAAAAGATATAGATGATTGACACACAACAAATTGAGAAAACAAACAGGAAAACATAATAATAGCATTTGATACGTTTAAGACAACTTTTCAGTTCATTCAAACATACCAGTTCCTGTCTGAACCTGGCATTATATTCATTTGGATTTGGATGAATGAGTCATTTTCAAAATGTGTATAAAACTGGGTTCAGACAGACCCAATTAGCCTTAGGCCGTCTATAGCCTGTTTCCTTGAATTCATATATTGTTTTTGCTTCTAATATATAGGGTGACTGGTAATTAGTGACCGATACCTAAACACGTGATTATACTCATGATAACAAACAACTTATACTATGGGACCAAACCTGAATTCGCGAAAAAAAATCTGCTGTTCAGTACCTACATTTTGACCAGTTAGGCGAACATAAATGACTGAACAGCAGATTTTTTTTCACAATTTCAGGTTTGGTCCCATAGTAAAAGTTGTTTATTATCATGAGTACAAGCACGTGCTTAAGTATCGGTCACTAATTATCAGTTACCGTATATACATATACTGCAGCTAAACTAAAAATCCTTCTTTTCATAATTCAGTCTTCAACCAATACGAGTACATTACCATGAATATAGACTGAAGAATTACAGAATTCTCGGTTGATGATGCAACCGAGAATTCTGTAATTCTTCAGTCTATAGTCATTGCATTTCATGAATCATAGTCAACTATAAGACTAGGAGTCCTCAAGGTCAATTCTTGTACAGACCCTAGCACATCAAGCTACTACAATCTGTCAAATTTGTTTAATAGATTTTCAACTTTATCGCTAATGTATAAGGTTCAAAGTTGATTGGGAAAATTTGCCAGTTTCGGGTAGCTTGATGTGCTGGCGTCTGTACTTAAAAAAATTTCAAATTTAAGTCGCAATCTCATCTCAGCGACACTCAATGTCAAAAACTTGTGAAATATATGTCATATATGTTATGTATAATTTAATGTATTTTTGATAGATTGAGATTAGAATGCGAATGTTCTTAAAAATACGTGAATTGCCCCTCTGATTACTTTTTACATAGTAACTTTTTTATTTCCAGGTGGCCAGTGGAAACAAGACCGTAGAAAACTGGGCGACAAAGCGCCTAAGAGTCCATTATTACATATTCTCATATCCTAGCCTATTAAAGTTACACGGAGAACCATCTCTACTAAGAAGTTTAGACACATTACTAGGAAATGAAGCCTTATTACAATTAGAATTAAAGACATTAGCCCCTGCATTCAAAGATGTGAAAAAGAAGAAATGGTTCGAAGAAGTCATAGACAATTATTTAAAACTTTGGGAGAGTAACATGTGACGTATTATAAGTAAATTCTTTAGTTAAATAGATATTTTTGTGAAGTGACTAAAGTAACATCTATTTAGTTGCGATTAGCCGGTTAATGTCATTGATTTGTTAAAAATGTTGGACACGGCCAAAGCTAGAAATCTCATATTGAAACAATGCATAAAAGTGTAATTTTAGCATTTTTTTTTTAAATACAACGAAGATATTTATTTTATTGTGAATGTTGATAAAATATAGTTTTAAGTACAAATAAAACGGAAATGAATTGATTAAGAAAAAGTGACTACTTAATGTTTAAAATAGTAGGTATAACTTAAATATGGTCAAAATGAAAAATAAATTTAATCGAAGAATGAAATGAATCAAGTTTTGAATGATTTTGCATCAATAATAGACTATATTTTTGTACATAGAATATTTCTACTAAGTGCCTTATATCCTTTCAAAATTATTTGTTAAGACGGGCGTACAAATGTAAGAAATGATACATGATTCCATAGTAGGCTATGAGACTAGAGTGATAAGTAGGTATATGTCGTCTAAAATAATCCTTATTAGCATTATGCTAAGACCCAACAATGCATAAGTACCACAAATTGAAATACGTACAAATATTTAATTAGTCAAGTACGTTAGTTATTAATACAAATACCATACACCAACGCGCTCTTTTGTTAACTTGTGTCTAAATACTGTTTTGGGCATGTTGCCCATGTACAGACGCCAAGCACAACAAGCTACTATATTCTGTCAAATTTCTTTACTAAATTTTCAATTTTATTCGATAAAGCATTAGGTTCAAAGTTGATTGGGAAAATATGACAGTTTCGGATAGCTTGATGTGCTGGCGTCTGTAGGTACATAAGTCCTTTAATCTGGAGAATTTGGGTGTTTTAGGGTTGATTTTACCAAAATCAGATAAGTATCTTAGATCCGTGGAATAAAATAGACGTCTGACAATTATTCTAGTATTGAAAAATTGACAATAAACCATAAAGATAAATAAGACTTATTGCAGGTATAACAGTTTGGTTAAATTCGCCCTTATTCATATAAAGTATAAATAACATAAGCAAGCTAACAGACGTATATTAAGTCTTACTAGAGTTTATTATGCATATTATTCCTAGTACACCAATCCACCGATAGAGGCGCTTGTGTAACTTGTGTTGATTTTTTTATTTCTACTGACCATGATTTTGTGCCGCCAATTTCATAGTCTACATTGGAATCAGTGTTACAAGATTCTCAAACTAGGCAATTTTAATTCTGTCCATTAATATAGGTAACTTTTGAGTATTTTAAATGACAATAAAATATAGTTGTAGGTAAAGTGCAATAAGAGGTTTCGTGAGGAAAGCGGGATCAAACACTGTATGCATTTAGTTTCGAATAAGTAGTTAAATTATAAGTTAAAACAATAAGGTGGTGTAAATATTATTATTTCTATAAAAAATAAAGTTATTTTGTGACTGATGTTGTGGTTTGACTATTGCACGACTCATAATGCGAAGCAGTATAGTGCTTTACGATCGAAAAAAAGTTTGTTTCCTTTCTGCAACTGTTTCTATTATTATACTCCTGCTACACATAACTTTAAAATTTATATACCATTTTATAGATTATTTAATGAAGATTAATTCTGTACTTTTAAAAAATTGATTTAATGCAGTAGGAACGAAAAATAACATCAAAATAATATTTGAAAATTGTAATCAAGTGTGAAACCTGAAAACATTGTACTTAGCTTGCGAAAAAATCAATTATTTGAGTTTTTTTTTTTACCACCCATCGTTTCACCCATATGACGAATCCTATTGAAAATTGACTTTTATTAAAAAAAAGGAAGAAGTAGAATGTATTCTAAAATCTACTCTTTTTTATAATATTTTTAATTACTATCTCAATGGCAGCCTGGAGTCTGGATTTGTATCCCGTGGGTGGCAATAGGCTCGCCCCCACAATATAGATAGACCTAGATAACGCAAGTATCACGATCTGTATGAAAACCAAGCGTGCAATTATTTTGACTACCTACTATGACGTCACAAGCGCTCTTTCTCACTCACGCTCACCCAGCCAGCAGTACACAGGACGGAACGCGAAAGTGGCGGCTTACGATTTTTGAACGTATGTTGGTGCGATTTTTGGCACGCGAAGTAGTTGCTCTTGTGTTATCTAGGTGTATCTATATCGGTGCTCACCCCCTATTACATGGGCTTAAACATAACTGGTGTTTGGGTGTACTATAGATAGGTACACCTCTGCCTAACCTTTCCGAAAATACTGGCGTGAAGTTATTTTATGTAATTATTGTACAGACGCACATCCAGCTACTACAATCTGTCGAATTTCTTTAATAGATTTTAAACTTTATCGCTAAAGCATAAGGTTCAAAGTTGATTGGGAAATTTTTACAGTTTCGGGTAGCTTGATGTGCTGGCGTCTGTATTAAATGGTAAAGGGGAAGATCAAAGAATAGATGAATATATTGTATGCAAGATCATGTAGTTAAAATCTGATAGTATGGCTAATAGAGATGTATGGAAAACTGAAAAATGCAGTAACGAGCTTAAATAAATTTATGTATAACGACACCTGCAATTTAAAACATTGTACTTAACTCACTTTTTAATGAAAAATCATTGCAAGTCATAAAAACATATAAAATACATAAGTAAACAAGATACTAGTCATACAGCAAAGTAGATAATCCCTTTTTACTTATATTTACAAAATTAGAAGACGCTAGGACTTTATAGGAACAAAGTGAGAATATGTTGAATGTTTAAATCGCTATCCTGAAAAGTAGTGAAAAATGAGTTACAATGTTTTAAATTGCAGGTGTCGATAAGGTACAGACGCAAAACTGTCAAATTTTCCCCATCAATATTGAACCTTATACTTTAGCGATAAAGATGAAAATCTATTAAAGAAATTTGACAGATTGTAGTAGCTTGATGTGCTGGCGTCTGTACCTACCTAATATATTTTTTCGAAATGTTTTTATAATTTTTTTTTAAAATTTCGAAATGAGAGCAAGTGACTGATACACCTTTGCCTTCCACTTCAGGGAATGCACACGTAGGTAATATTATGTTAGTACCGACTATGACTTTTAAATTCTGTTATCTTAAAAAATTAGGTCATTGAAGAGTTGGGATAAACCTGCTTGATATTACATTCTTGTTTTAGCTGGCAACTTTTAGCTACAAAGTACTTTGCGAGGGCAAAGACCTAACGTTATCTGATAACAGTTCTTAGTAAGTTGTGAATGAACTGTTTAGTACTAGTAATTAAGTAGTTATCTGGGGAGTCTGGATATGAAAGCGAAAGGACCCAATGTGGAAAAATTTGAGAGGGGCCAATGTCTAGTCTGGAACTATAATAAGTCTGGATTTAAACATATTTGTCATTATAATTAGGAATTAGACATTGCAAAGTTTAGTATAGAAAGACATTAATTAAGTATTTGGACAATATTATGTAGCAGAATAAAAACTATGGCATTAACATTGATTTCGTGACATCAATGTTAATGCCATAGTTTTTATTCTATTCTTTTTTTTATATGTGAAAAATCACATGATCATCTGATCATGTGATTTTTCACATATAGTTTTGACCTATCAAATTACTTGCCATGATTGAGTTCATAAATTCAGTTGTTCACCACAACCAACTCAATTCTCAGCCAAATGTATATACACCATATAAAAAGACCCAGTCACATTATCCAGCCAAATGTGCGTCATATAAAAGACCCAAAATCAAAGTTATAAGAAAATAAACGCAAATAAACTCTTGAATAAAGACTATTATTAACTCAGGCGATCGAATTCATAACTGTTCACCAGATAAGGGTTAATTCACACAAGAGGTGAGGCGGGGTTATCGCGGCGCGTGAATGGAGCCGTCTGAACCAACCTTGATTTTTAGTTGGCCAATTTTATTTAGAACATGGATTTTAAATAGTTGGCTAATTCGTTTTGTTTCAGAAGTCATACTGAGAGCCAAAACATAGCAGATAATGTTAAATAAAAGTAAACTGAAACGGAATCCGAATAAAACTATGACTAGCATATTTTTGACTAGGTATATTTAATAAAACACTTATCTTGGTGGCTTAGTAATAGTGTCCCGTTGATTCTTTGGATACGGAACCCTAACAGGCATAGCACCGTATGGGCTAATAAGTAATAACCGCTTCTTATGAGTACAGATGCCAGCACATCAAGCTAATACAATCTCTCAATCAATCTAATTTCTTTAATAAATTTTCAACTTTATCCCTTAAGCATAAGGTTCAAAGTTGATTGGGAAAATTTGACAGTTTCGGAGAGCTTGATGTGCGTCTGTACTTACGGCGACTGTTTGTGTTTAACTTTGATCTTTCAACTTATGCGCACGTGGCACCTCAGTACTGACGCAATTTAATTCTAGGTATTGGTTCTGCGTTATCCGGAAGAATGAGGAAAGTATTAAATGCCTTATACCAGGCTACAACAAAATATTTTATTTCACACTAGCGTCTGCCCGCGACTTCGTCCGCGTAAAATTGTAACCTTCCCACCGCGTGGGATCCGATACCAGCCCGAGCTACTACTTTTTTGGCGGTTATTATCGTTGTTTCTGACTTTTTTCATTTTGTTCGGCTCCTAAGGGTAATTGCGTGATGTTAAATAGAATAATGTACCCAAGATTTTCTAATATCTTTTTAAAAGAGTGTCCTTGGAGTTTCAGTTTTTTTTTTCAGATTTTTTTTTTCTTTATATTTTTTTCCGTAAGAACCTTGTACAGAGTATTAGAAAACTACAAAAAAAAATCAGCCAAATCGGTCAAGCCGTTTTCATGTTATGTCGTGACAACGGAAAACGGGTTTCATTTTTATATATATAGATAGATAAACCTCACTATGTTTCTTCTCCATCGATGCCTTATAGCCACCTAGTAATAATAAACAACTACTTAGAAACAAATCTATGTTCGGTACAAGGCTGCAAATAAGGCACATCTGGTTTTAGGCGGAAAACTATAGAGCGAACTTATACTTTAATCAAGCTGCGTTTCACGAAAATGAAATTTATTTGTATAATATTAATGTGCATTTTCCTATATGCGAATGTGTGTTTCATATTAATGTTAACATTAATTTTATACACATAAGATTTACTTTCGTGTGAAAAGGTTCTGTTCTTAGCTTGAGTAAAGCTAAATTTCGATCTCAGCCTCTGAATAAGTAGAGGCTTTGTAGAGAGAGTCTTCTCTGTTACTCATGTCTCTCTCTAAAGCTCGAAGTGTTATGTGATGTGTCATATTTAAGCCAGGGTGCTGTACTGGGCACTGGCTAAGGGCAAGATTTACCGACACATAAACGGGAACCTTATTCTAATACTATTAATGTTCACATTCGTATGAGACGCTTTACATAAAAAAGTCGAAAGCGCGATCTGAAAGTCTTGCCCTAATAGGCTTTTCAACTGAAAAAATCTAATTAGTCCGTCAGTTAGATTACTTATCAAAAAATATTTGACCCGTATTTTTTCTTTTGTTACGTAAACCAAAATTGACGAAGATACGACGCTTATAAAATTCTCAATACGTCACACCTTGGTATAATTTTTAGTGCGTTCTGACGTCACGAGCCGACTTCCGAGTTTTGATGCGTTTTATCTTTGTCAATATTCATTATTTACAAAAACAAAAAATACGCGCCCATTATTTTCCAATACTCACTGACGGACTAAATAGATTTTCAATATATTGATGGTGGAAACTAGCCTATTCATAAACGTTTAATGGTAAAATTCTATTGCTATTTCACTTCATTGACATGAATATGACTAGGACAGGAAGTATTTTATTAACACGACATGTAAAACTGTGACCTAATAGGTACGTTCCCACTTCTTGGGAATTAGTAGCCAGAGATTATACTCATACGCATGCACCTGACTAATTTAAGTTGGGTTTTCCTCGAACCACACAGTACTGTAAAAGGTAGGTACTATTGTATCAAACAAGTGGTTTTCGTGTCTCATTCGGTCGAAACGACTGACGCAAACGAGAAAATTTATCGGTAATTTGGTGAAAGGCAAAGTAAGTTACACCTATCTATTAGGTAATAGGTAATACGGGCTGGAAAATATACTTAAAATATATTTACCTATCTATTAATGAATATGTACTGTAATTTTATTGGATATTTCAATCTGGAATTTCTCAGTAGTAGCCCGGAGTTTAGATTAGTGTCCGGTAGATGGCAATAGGCTCGCCCCTTGTTACATGGGACTTAACATATATCTGAAGGCCAATTCTCGTTATTTAAAACTTTCAAAATATAGTCGTAGTCTCATCTCGGCAACAAACAAATGTCAAAATGTAGGGAAATTAGAAGTATTTTTTGACACATTGAGACTGAGATCAGACTGTGAACGTTCTGTGAACGTTCTTAAAATTACGAGAATTACCCCAAAGGCGAAATGTGGGTGTACAGACGCCAGCACATCAATCTACCCGAAACTGTCAAATTTTCCCAATCAACCTTGATCCTTAAGCTTTAGCTATAAACTTGAAAATCTATTAGAGAAATTTGACAGATTGTAGTAGCTTGATGAGCTGGCGTCTGTACTATAGGTGCACCTCTGCCTAACTCTTCGAGAAATACAGGCGTGATGATATGTTATGTGAAAATAATAGGTTAAACTAGCTTTTGCCAGCGACTTCGTCCGCGTGGAATAATGACTTCCGGAAATTGAGGCACTAACTCTCATAGAGTTTAACCGATGTGCTCTTTCTTCTGCCGATTCTTGAGAACGCGTATTTCTCATTCAACGCGTTTTTCAAGACAATAGCGGGCGGACGCCGGCGTCCGCTTGGGGCTTGAATAACTAAAAATATATAACTACGTCTAATATATAAAATAATATATAATAAAACCTACGTCACTTAAAATTAAATACCTATAACTACTATAATTAATAATACCTATACCTATAGTTAATAAAAGTACCTACGCTTTTACCTACTTAATATTAAAAAAAAACTGAACATAAATTAACCAAAACTTACCTACTACTAACTAACTACTACTAACCTATTATTACTTCACCTAAAAAGAAATCCTGTTTTCCCAACATTTCCCTTCACTGCTCTGCTCCTATTGATCGTAGCGTGATGAAAAGTATACTATAACCCGCCCAGGAGTATGAAGAACAATTGTACCAAGTTTCGTTGAAATCCGTCGAGTGGTTTTTGTTTCTATAACGAACATACAGACAGACAGACAGACAGACAGACAAAAATTTTACTGATTGCATTTTTGGCGTCAGTAACGATCACTAATCACCCGCTGATAGTTATTTTGGAAATATATTCCATGTACAGAATTGACCTCTCTACAGATTTATTATAAGTATAGATAGTTAAAATAAATTACCATATTTCTCTTTTGTATCTAAGTAATAATAAGCAAATCGATCTGCCGTTCAGACTTCTAACGATAATTTAATTGAATCCAATTAGAAACATGTTTTGTCAAATATATCGACACCTCCATGCAATAACATCGTAACTCACTTTTTTCCAAAAATTGAGTTACAACGGCTTTGTTATGTAAAAAAAAAATGCATTTTTTCTGTACTATCATTGTAATTCTATTCCCTTTCGTTTCTAAAAATATGTAACTTAACACCTTGGAGTTACAATTATCTGACCACAAAAATAAATTGAACTACAAAAAAACTAAATTGTAACTCAGACATACAATGTTTGTCCTCGTAACTTATATGTCATTTCACTGTTTTGTTTTTCACGTAAGTCATGAAAACCCATGAAAACAATTTTTCTTTTACAACTTAACCATACCTATTTATAGACCGCCTAAACTATATTAAATAGAGCCAGCTTCAAAAATTGTACGGGGTATTTGAGTTTGCTATAATTTTTCAAACTTTAAAATCACTCTCCTGTAAAATCACAAAAAGTGAGTACGATGTTATTGCATGGAGGTGTCGATATCCATGACTTATTAGACAAATTTTTTCTCACATCAATATTGAGACGAGGACAGATGTAAAGTTATGAGTTGTATTTTCTATAGGAATATGAACTTTAAAGGGTACGTGTGAAGGTGCAATATTGATTTTTGCTAAAACCGTAAAATCACCAATCAAATAATTGCTTGTCAGATAATTAAATTATTGGGAGAGGAGGATAACGTACCCGTAAAGATATAACCGGCGACAAAAAAAAATATGAGTAACAAAACAAAGGTTTCTTTGGCAAATTAATTGGGTCCCCAAAAATTAAAACAAAGGTTGTTTACTGGAATATTTTCCTGAGTATCGAATTAACAAACACACCTTATCTTTTTGAATCAGAACGCCATTACGTCGGTATCAACCCCTCCTCAAGATGGGAGGTTTTGATGACGATGATGGCAAAGAGGTAGATAGAATCGTCATGAATCGAAAACCTTAGATACCTACTTTACAAAGCAGAATAACGATTTTGTTATGAGAAAGCAGATCACTAAGGCAGACATATGTTCAAAGGTTCTTTAAATTGGAGACAATCAAATTTAAAACGTCGTACAAAATTCCTAAAACAGACTGACAAATTTACAACTCAGACAATTTATCTTAAACACTAAGTGCTATAAAGCTCAGCAAACAGGAAATGCATGCCAATCTGATGCAGCAAGCGGAGATGCGAACTGTCATATACAGCAGAGATGGCAAACATTTTGATAGAATGCAGCAAAATACCAAAAAATGGCACTACGTACGAGTCTTACTACATCGTGCATCGTCAGCAAGACACAGAATTGAGACACAGTGTTAAAATATTTATTTTTATTACATTTTCTTGGCACTTATTTAATCGAACGCTGAAGAAATCCATTTCGATTTCTTAAAAATACTTATTAATGGACACTCAATATAAAAATATTTTTGAGAACTTTAAAGAATTCCCATTTTGGTGTTCTAAAAATAATAAATAGACAAGTAACTGCGACCAACTTGGATGTAGCATTCATTTTTAGAAGCTCATTTAGAGCGAACATTAATAGAAGATCAATAATTAAATATTTCCCTTTTGTCTTATATTTAAGCTTAATCAATGCTTTAAAAAAATTCTCATCACAAGAAAATCACCAACCTACATATTCTGAACCACAGCCCATGTTTACAAAAAGGTTTGTCAACCCTGCTCCACTGATAAGTACCAACCAACTAATCTGTTAGGTCAAGTTCACAAGCTGTTTACTTTGTCGAGTTATTAGCAAAATGTGAAAAAAAAATCAGTTTATTAGCCGCGTCGCCGCGGTTTATAGCTATAGTATGTACTTGAATATGTTCGTATATTATTTTGTAGTTTTATGTTGTTTCTGCTCTGTGTTGTGTTACAGTGAGGAAGATCTAGGCTACAGTTTAAATATTGGAAATGCTATCGATGTGTTTGCGAAGTAAGTCTTGAATGTGATAAAATGCGTTATAATTACAATTAAAGCGTGCTTAAGGAAAATAATCAGTGTAACTAAATTGTGTTAGTGTTTACTTGGAATTGTGTAGTTTAAGTTTTCGTTGAATAATTGAAAGATGGTAAATGGATAATTATGAAATTCAGCCTTCCTGTTATGTTTTAAAGTTATTCTTAAAATAAGTTAAGATACTTACACGATTATCGCAAAATTGTGTGTCATAAATGTGTCTAATTTTGTTTAGTCTATTATTTCGCTATAAAATTATTATTTGATAATAATAATATTATTATCAAATAATAATTTTATATATATACGAATTTAAGTACACACTTTGATTCGGGTTAACACTCTGGGCACGTCCTATTATAAACTCGGGACATTCCCAATTGTAAAGATATATTTATATGGGCGCCAACTTTATAAAGTAGGTAAGTTATAAATCTAAATAGTAGATTCGTATTTTATAAAGCGTTTGGTTTGTTCTACTGGAGAGTTTGTTGCGCCACGTCTTCTTCCCAGCGAAAGCACTAGAAAGTGGTGAAGGGACTGTCTTATGTAATTTTGACGTTCGAAAAGTGCTAATTCTCAGCAAAATTTGAATAAAATGTTTTTAATTTTTATTTGGTTAGGTGTTATGATATTTTTGTTACATTCTCCTTACTTCTTTTCTTCTTCTTAGTTCATGGTAATTCCTTAAGAAATCAAAAAGAGTTGCGATATAGCAACTTTGTAGGGTTCAAATATAGAAATGTTCCAAAAACATATCACTAATATATAAACCTTATAACATGTCAAATCCCACTTCAGTTACGGCGACCTGTCACAAGTAACGCAAGTGATATCAGCAGACTACGAGGGAGAAGAAGTCGACGACCCTATAGTTCCCTTCAGTGAGAAGAATATCCGAGTGTTCTCAAATGTTACCAGTAAAGAAACCAAGGGAGATGTTGACGGTATCACTAATATGGAGCTGTTACTGTGTGAGACGTTTGAGGATCTCCTCGACGCGTACTTTAAGAATTTTCAGATAGAAGGGTAAGTTATGACGAGGAATTGATATTTTGGAAGATGTTCTAGGCTAGAAAACCATCACCATTGGTCCCGGCTGTCATTCGTGGATCTTTGACAGTTCGTCAGAAGCACGAAAGTTTGAAAACCAGTCTTACCAAGGGGTATTACCCAGTAACTGGGTTGTGGAGGTCAGATAGGCAGTCGCTCCATGTAAAATACTGCTATTCAGCTGTATCCGGTTAGACTGAAAGCCGACCCCAAAATAGTTGGGAAAAAGCAGGGCAGATGATGATATTCTAAACTAGAAATTTAAAGGATTAATGAACCTAATACTGCGAAACTATGAAACATAACGTTCTGTTTAGAACGAATTAAACGGCGAAAATATTTGCCTACCTATCACTTGGCTTCTTCAACCAAGTTATATAGGTACAGAAACATGTAAGCAATGGTTCACAGATGTTTCTGTTAGTTTACATTTATCATATTCCATCGCAAATGTTTATTTAGATTCCTAATGAATGAGTGTGGTTTATAGCTTAGGCATGTTAGGCGTTATTATAATGCAGGTGAAAACTAGAACTATTTATATACTTCAGTGGCGATAACAAACTAAACATTTCACGCTTAAATTATGACGAATAGATTACACAGAATCCTAAAAGTAAAGCAAAGGACATGTCTGGTGGAACAATAGGCGATTGTCTAGGTATTCAAAGAAAATGTTCAGTAATGATTGTTTTATTATTTTAATCGTCGTATTTTATAGTTTATCAATTAGTAAGTTTCAGGAGTCAGGATCTTGCGGAAACTGGTCAAAATAAGGTTTATATGCTGGGGATTTTTCTTAGTTTTTTAGTATAGTGCCATCTGTGGGCGATTACCGGTACTAATTGGTGATATGCCTTTGTGAGGCTATTGAAACTTTAATATTTTGTTAGTCTGAGATCATATTCTTCAGTTTTTTTGGATATTTCTATTTATATAACAAAAATGTAAAGCACTTATTGTTTATCTATTAAATACTTACTAAGTGTTACTAAAACATTTTTAGTACTTCCCGTTAAAAATGACAAAGCGGAAGCTACGATTGAGTACTGTTTTTTTTGAGAATTATGTTACGCAAGTAATACTGAATTAATAAATTCATAGTAATTTAGATCTAAATTTTTAAATCTTAATGTAAAACCTTAAATCGTGAACATTATCGATACCAGAATTACCCGAGGGCAGAAACTGGACATGTCCTTTACAAGTCACTCATCAAAACATTTTAAATACATCTTTTTACAGAACAGACAAACCCTGGAAAGCGTTCATGGGTGACTGGATTCACGACGAGATAATGCGAACTTTCGGAATAGAATACGATCCAAAGCCCGACTGCTGCTTCGTCCTGGTCAAACTGACCAAAGTTCACAAAACTGTAGAACTTGGCAATTTAGATGGAGTAGCAGTTAAAGACTATGTTCAAAGAGCTATTGAAGACCTGAATGTAACCGACACGACAGAAGTTAGGAAGTTTATGAAGAGCTATGGAACGCATTATATTGATTCTTATGTAACGGGGAATATTATTTACCAGGTATGTTTAGACTTAATACTAAGTTTTATAATGTTTTGAAAATACGACAGCGTAATCGTTTGACTTCTGGAAATAGACTAAAAGCCTTAACTACGACGCACACAATATGCTACGCAGAGTTTAGTTCCTTGCCAGAAGTTCAGAATATAATCCGAGCAAGCCTATATGCATAATATATTCCAGGTGTTCAAATACAAGAGGCGTGGGTTCGAAATGTTACGTTCATACATCGCAATGCGCAACACCAGACGGACGGGTACTGCCAACCTTCGTTTCTACTTCTCGTCGTATTTCCTCAAACAAGTCGGTGATATTAGGGTAAGTTTAAAATAACTATTTCAACATTTGGCCTTTAAGAGTTTGCATCTATGAATCTACTCTTTGTCAATATTCAGAGTCTTTAGAAAAGCATTTGATTGATTTTAACACAACATACTACGGTAAAATCTATCCAGATAATCACATCACACTAATATTATAACGGCGAAAGTTTGTGAGTGTGTTTGTGTTTATTACTTCTTCACGCACAAACGGCTGAACAGATTGGATGAAATTTGGCACATTTACAGTTTATAACTAAGATAGGATACTTTTTATCCCGATATTCCTACATTTTTAAAGAGAAATAGTGGCTTAAACGCGATTAAATGCCCCTCATTAAAACACCAATCATACAAAACAAAAGCAGATTATGGTATAAGTCCAATTGCCATAACAATAAAAACGGCGTTCTACAGGGTAGCATACTTAATCCTATACTAATCATACTCTTCACAAATAACTTTTTGTCACTCACAACCGTCCAATATACAGGATTACTTTTCAATGACCAGCCAAATTTAAGGATGTGGTACAGACCATCAAACTAAACAACTTTCTCCGTGGGACCAACATCGTAATCGCGAAAAATTTATCAATTAACCCATAGAAAACTTCAATACCGACTCGACCTAAACGTATGGAACGGCTGAATTTTTATTCGGGATTACGATGTTGGTCCCATGGAGAAAGTTGTTTAGTTTGATGGTCTATACCACATCATTAAATTAGGCTGGTCATTGAAAAGTAACCCTGTATTGACAGAAATTACCAAAAATATTTATATCGACATCCACAGATAGCCAGCGGTAACAAGACCATCGAAACTTGGGCACGAACCAATCTCCGAGACGGACAGTACTTATACTCAAGACCAAGTCTTCTACGACTGAACTACAACGCAGTTTTAGTCAGCAAGTTAAATAGTTTAATGGACAAGGGAGCCTTAATAGGCCTTAATCTAAAGACCTTAAGGCCTTTGTTTAAAGATAGGCGTAAAGCAGATAGTTATGCAGAAGTAGTAGAAAATGATTTGCAACTATGGGAAATCAATGCTTAGTTTAATTTTATTATTTTATATGATTTGAGATGTTTTCTAAAAAGCTAATGATAGCTAAGTATGTGTTTTTAATATGTTTACAAATTGGATGAGTTTTGTTAGTTACTACTTAAAATAATTACCTAATTGTGTGACGGAAGTCATTTGACAAAAAATCAATAGTTTCAGAGAGCCGAAAACTAACAATAAGTACTTTTCATTATACTTTATGTTTTAGTAAAATCCAAAAAGTTACGAAGCTACTGCTCGTGGTCAAATAAAATACTATAAATTACTACTTAATAAATACTTAAATGTTTTCATGAAAAAACATTTAAGTAATTTTAAAATCTACCTGAACACTGTAAATACCAGTATTTCAATATAAATAACAATAAAACAATTATTATAACTGAATTAGTTTCAATTTAGTATATTTAAAATTTATTAATATCTAGTATACAGACCTCAAAAGTGTCACATAATTATTATTAAGCTTGCCTTTAAATCTTACAAAGCTTAGCGCAAACTTAAGGCGACCAGTGAACAAATTAAATATTACATTTCATAAATACGTACTTAATTAAAACAGCAACAATATATTCAGAGATCGTACAAGCTCGCACATAACAGCAACTACACTGTTCAATATCTTTCATTCTCGCTGTCTCAACTATTCTTTTAAAAAAAGCTTCTTCATATCCCTTAAATCCCCGCACACTGAGCAATTGCGACCAAGATCTTAGTGACGTTTAACATTAAGATACTGCCCTATGCCAGCCCACGGCTAAGCTACGCACGTGTGCATAGCTTCGCTTTGTATGAAAATGTAGGCGGGAACATCCACTGCGACCCACGGTCACGCTACGAACGAATGCGTGGCTTGAAAACAAATTAACCACGCAGCTAACGTGGGTAACCTCTCGGTGCACATCCTACGTAGCAGTGGACGGTCGACTTTGAAGACGTTAATTACGACACTTATGAAACGGAAATACGTTAATACTTGAATACGTTTGGGACGTTTGCGACCATGGTCGCAGTTGCTCAGTGCAGCCTAGCAAAGGATTGCCTTTACCATCGCCTTCCTATGCCTTAACATTTACAGTCTAGATAAATCCATACAAAATATACTTCATTTTCAATTGATATTTTTCCTATCAAGAATGGCGAAGGCGGCTCTTGGATCCAATTCAATTTCCGAAACCATATCAACAAGTTTCTCTTAGGGTAAACCCCTATATCTCATAAAGAGCAACACAGGGATACATTCACTGGCTAAAACTCTATCCACAGTTGGTAGTTAGATTGTGATATTCATGCCATTTTTAGAGGGCTAGATTATTTTAAACCCTTTGTATTGATGCCTGACTTTTACAGGCACCTGTCTTTTTTTGCCGACTATAACTTTTCTTATTCATTTAGGTTTTTCTTTATAATAACATTTTTAGTCTTTCGATTAATATCACCCATTTGCATCCGCGTCTTTTTCATTAGAACCGATATTTCTAAACAATTAACGAAATATCAATCTTCTGTATTATGCCAAACATTCCTTACTTGAGTACACCAGAGAACATTATAACTTACAGCTTAGACACATAACAACATGGCGCCAACGATACAAGATAACTTGCAATAAATTAATTGAACGCACTAATTATTATTATTAAATTGATTAAAAAATTACAATGTTATTAAAATGTACTGTTAAATTATTTAATTTTTAAACGTTTCTTTGCATAAAAGTGCACAATTACCATTCGACTATATCTAAATATCGATCATTGCATGTTTTATTAGTATTTTTAAAAGTTTTCTATTTTTTATATAAATTGGCTTAAAAATGTAGGTAATCATTTTTAAATTTAAATTTATTAATTGTGCAATTCCATACAAAGATCTTCTGACGTATTTCTATATATTATAGTATTTATTATCCTATTGATTAAACATGAGGTTTAACATTATTCTATAACTTCGATTTAATCGACTGAATACCGTAGACAACCGGTTTATTTTTGTTAAAATTATAAAAGAACAAGCTAACACTTATTTTTGCAAATTATATTACAAATTAATCGTCAGTCACATCAATATTAACTTTATAAAGTCCTTTCTGAAGCTCGATAAGATTTTATCACACCAATGAAGGGGAGTCCAGGTAAACGTTATTCACACATTTAAAAGTAGTCTTATTTCTATCACCTCGTATTTATATAACACATTTTACTGTTCCCTCGTTCGAATCCAAATTCATTGTATTTGTTTAGTATTTTCAACAGTCCAGAAATGAAACGAAAGATGTAGGTAGTTTTGTTATGTTATGATATATTTTCCTTCAAAATACCTTCGCAAAGTTACACATTACAAATCGTAATCGCGTTACTAGCATTTTCACCTTAAGATTTCGAGTAAAATTATTATTTGGCACGTGCAGTCGTGACCTATACCTACATAGGCTCAAAAGTTTCGTCCACCGAACATCCCACATCATATTTCTGCCACGGTAGTTACAATCGGGTTATCGTGATAGAACTAATACTGGCACTACTTGGTGTATCTGTCAAAGAAAAAAAAATTGCGTTCCTTGAGAAATACAAAATATAAAATGTAAAAAACTCTGTCTGATTCGTGAGGGTGTTAAGTATCGTGCTTAAAGACTATTCATATGGCAACTTTCAGAAAAAGAAAGAATTGAATGCAGAAAACAAAAATTGTTTGCGTGATGTGGTTGGTACATCTCTGACCTCTGACTAACAGCATGGCGAGCGGCGTTATGGTTATGTTAAAATGAACGCGAAATTTTTATAAATGAGGAATTTTATCTGGCAATACATGGGGCGCCGGCCGTCGGACAGCGGGTGTCTACAAGGCATTCGTAACTCATAATATAATCACCTCTGTTATTTTTGAGTGAATTTAGTGATTTTGATACTAAGAACGTGAAAATTAAAAAGCAATACTTAACTGTTTTAAATTCAATAATAATTATAGTGTCTTCTTACTTTTTGGTTATGTTATTGCAGTGTCTATGTACCCCATTCGGATCGGATTTTTTTACATATCGTATCATTATTATGGAAACTAAATAAATTATTATTCCCTATCATCACACAACCCACACACACACCAATCCGCACTGGGCCCGCATGGTAGATTACGGCGCACTCCCTCTCATAGAGAGGAGGCCTGTGTCCCAGCAGTGGGAACATTATAGGCTGATTATGTATTCCTTACCATTATTGAAATAAAGTCCATTTTATATTAACGAAATAACGCGAATATTTGGCCAAATACGCCAAGTGTGTAGTTCCAGCATAACACGAAATTTTACGACGATAACCCATCAGTATTCTTCAGTCAATGTCTTATTTTTGTTAGTGTGGTACCTGCAGCTCTCATCTCCTCTCCCCGGGGCCTTGTTTTCTTCGAGTCTCAGTGTATCTCGTAGGTGCTTGTTACGCGGGTGCACGCGTACTGGTTGCGCGACACCCGCTTTCCGTTCAGAAGGAGAAGCAGTGGATTGTTCACGCGAATCGATCTGAAGTCGTAGACCTGGAATTGTTGTTGTTTTCTATTAGCATAATATGTAGGGTATGGTGTTTTAGCGTAACTAACCGAATGGTTGATGACAGAAGAATTGTGGCTTTTTAGCAACAAGCATGGCGGTATTGTAAATTGGCTTTATCTTTAGTAAATGTAAGTCAGAAACTTCGTAAGACATTTTGGAATTTTAGGTAAATGGAAGGCCCAGTAACTTCGCGCTGAACTAACTCATGTGTTTATACTTGCAAATGGTACTAGGGGGGAAATACTAGGTAGGGGTGACTACTGAGATGACGACTAATAGAGAAGTATGGAAGAAAAAGACATCTTCCGCCGACCCCAAATTAATTGGGATAAGGGCAGGAGAATGATGAGTCACTGCCTTCTTCATAAAATTTAAAAAAAAATCGCACAGGCGCTCAGGTGGAAGAACACAAAATCAACTATCTACGTACTACAAGTCTTGTAAAACGTACCATACGTAATGTGCGTATAGGTAAAATTAACAGGCATATCTGCCCCTTTATAAAAATATCACGTCCAGCAGTGAAAACCATGAAAACAAGCAGTGACATACCACATCTTCCGACTCGTGCTTATGTGTCCGCATCAGAGGCTCGGGTATCGCCACACAGTCGCCGATAATGGTGCCGCGGCCATCCGCCCAATTATAAACTGTTACTAGCACGCACTCCATGCTTTCATCCACCAACGCGAATGTGCTGTAATGTGGAAACATTAGAGTTATTTGAGAAAAAATTAGCTTCAGTTTTGGAAAACATATTCATGTTATGCAAATTTATATTCAAACACAAAACGAATATATTTTTAACGATATGGTTCCTCAAGATTGACATGCATTCGACGAACACGATTTTTTTTTTTTTTTAATGTCTGACTGTCTCGTGGCAGTAGAGCAGTTTTGTAAGGAAATTTTATTAGGAATTTCCAAGTAGCAGGATTTCTGCCCAACTGATGCATACTGAGACGCTCCCTAATAACATAGACACCGCCACACTAGCGAACTGTGTAAGTATTCACTTATTTAATACTCGTCTGCCCAGCCCTTACTCTGATATCTGGTAACCACGACTGTATACAGTCGTGGTTACCAGATATCGATTAGAACAGGCCGATGTATGTATGTATCCATATTTATTAGGCGCTACGCAATAGACACATTTGCTTTTGTATTGGGATCGCGCTGAAGGCAATTAGTCAGATGCACCCTATTTTGCTAATGCATCCACGACCTTATAGCCGTATCAATAATGTGCATATTTTGAGAATAAACATTATCTCGAGGAAGCTTTTTTAATGTAATAAACAAAAACCTTAAAGCCCCGTATTCATTGGAAACAAAGTTCAGCAACTTTTGTTTACCATGAATACGGAACATTAGTACGTTGCCAACAACACTGCAACATGTTTCCCGCAAGACAAAACATGTTGATGAACATGTTGCCAAACAATGTTTTCCAATGAATATGCGGCTTCAGGGACACACATACCACACAAACGATCGTTCTATAACTCCATCTTCAAAGTAGCTGTCGATCACAGGGCGGGCAGTGTTCCAAGCAGTTAAACTAAATGTCCATTTCAAAGTGGGAAGCATTCGAACAAGAAAAAATACGTGCTTTTATAAAACAGAAACTTACAAACGGCGAATTTTGAGATTTTTTTGGCGTTTTTAAATTGCACAGTAAGCAACTTCTCAGGTGTGCGGTTATAAGAGAAATAAGTTTTTGCAAACAAAAGAAAATGTATTTACACCAAAAAAGATATATTATTTTTGTGGAAAGACTAAAGCCGAAGTTTCTGTTCTCCCCAGTGGTGTGGCGTACCATTTCATATCAATCAATGACGAGGTATAGTCTGTTTCAAATAACAAACAAGAAAGTGTAAACAAACCCTGTTCAGGTTATAATTTTAACACAATCACTCACTAAAGGGAATGTGTAACACATTCATAATGTATGGAAGGAGGAAAGGCTGCTGGGGTGTTTGTTGCGCGACTTCTTCTTCCCAGCTAAAGCACTAAGAATTGATGAAGGACGAGCGTTTTGGGGGGCTGTATTATGTAATTTTCACGTTCTAAAAGTGCTGACTCAGCCTAATTTAAATAAATGACTTTTGGTTTTAATTCAAACTTGAATTTTAATAACTTATCAATTATTCCAACAGTTATTGTTTGAATAAAATTATTAAATTATTCAAACGATATAAATACCATAATAATCGACGAAAATGTGAGATAATAAGCTACGTTTTCTGATCGATTTGTTTACATTTTCATCAGCTACTTTTGGAACAGACTATAGATCGAGTAGATCTTCTAGTATAACTGTCGACCGATGTCACCTAATCTCACTGTCTACCGATCGATAATTTGGATTGACTTTGGTTGCGTGGATGTGGTAACACCCATAGAACACGACCACTACTTCACACCACACGCTAGCAAACCTACAGACTAACACTCCCATCTTGCACATGTGCTACATTGCTATTCTGTAAAAATCTCACCGTGAAAAATAAGGTGAAGTGAGCTGTCATTCCACCTGATGTCAGGGACTGCCCCTATTGATAAATCACTTCACGCTCACTTCACCTAAGTTATCACGGTGAGATTTTTACAGAATCGATCGGCAGGATAGAAGTGACTTTTATACCATGGACTAAATCGAAATTATGCCAAAAGTTTTATACTTACAGAAATGGAATGGTACATTAATAGGTGACAAAGTACCTACATGAAAAAGAAGCTAGGCTAGTTTCCACCATCAATAAATTGAAAATCTATTTAGTCCGTCAGTTAGAGAAGAGTATTGGGAAATAATGGACATGTATTTTTTGTTTTTGTAAATCAATGAATATTGACAAAGATAAAACGCATCAAAACTCGGGAGTGGGGGCTCGTGACGTCAGAAACACTAAAAATTTTACCAAGGTGTGACGTATTGAGAATTTTAAAAGCGCCGTATCTTCAATTTTGGTTTACGTAACAAAAGAAAAAAAATACGGATCAAATATTTTTTGATAATCTAACTGACGGACTAATTAGATTTTTTCAGTTGACAAGCCTATTTCGCATTAATACGTAAACATTTGTGTGAAATAAACGGGAATTAGTGTTTTTTTTACCTGGATACCTATCACACTACAACTTAATGATCGTCTTTAATGGCATCCCTTTTGGAACATTGTTTGATTAAAATCTTGGGTGAAATAATGCAATGATCTTAGTAGCAGAAACTACACATTTTATACACACCTCCAAAGAGATTGGTATGCAGGCAAGAAATGAACATTCTAAAGCTCATTCTGTATAAATAATAATAACATATTGTATGCTTTATTAATATAATATAAGAGAACCCATGTTAAAGACTTGTCAATTCAATTTTAGCACACGCACAAGTTTTCAAAAGTATCTGCCTAAATACTAAACTCTTTCGTCAACTGTATACCAGAAACCTCAGGGGCGACCATCCATTTTCATTTAATGACCTGCAAAATCTACCGAAAACATAGTATCACTAAAAAGGGACAGATACTTACAAAGGTACTGCGTTATCATTGTGTATGGAGCCGACGACTTTGCCCAGAATGACCTTGGCTTCGTTGGGCCCTTCCTGCAAGGCATCGAGGCGGGTGCGTTCCAGCGCCACCTCGCGGCGGTCGGCGAAAGCGTGGAGGCCTTCGCCGTAGAGGCCCAGCATCTTCTTATCTATGGACTGGGGAAGGAGGTTGGTTAGTTCATAATCTTAACTCTTACGATGTGTGTGTCGAGCTCTAAATAGTGGCGACTTTACGAAAAACTGGGGAGTAAAGGAATTGACTCAAGAGCGACACACGAATCACAGACACACTTAAATGTATAGATATAGATGTATTCACGTACACCTTCCGGAATAAATTCTACTAATGATGGTGAAGAAATCCGCATCAAAATCCGTTGGGTACGTAGGTAGTTGAGAAAAATAACGCAGTCACAGAGACAGACACGAAAAGCGACTTTGATTCATAATATGTATAGACAGAATTCGATTCTAATCCATGTGAGCAGAAGTTTAAATAAACTGTCTAATGAACATGATTTGGATATATTCAATACCAGTGTTTCTCGGCTTAAGCATTTGTCGGAGAAAAGCTTCTTCACGCAAAAGTAATTGCGTTGAAACGGTATTTTGATCGTGTATTATTTATTTACTCATTTATGTTAAAGGTATTTTGTACCGACCTTTTTATTCGATTCTATTTTATTATTTATCAGCGGAAACTTTATAATATATGTTTTAAGAATATGAGTTGTAACTGTTTTTTTTTTGCGAAAATATGTAATCCTCTAGGCCGTATTTCGGCCATGGCGACAATCTCAACGGAGACTAGCCTTCGGCGCGGGAGATAGTGCACAAGTGTGTCAGACATAGATGCATTTCTTTTTCCCTCACTCTCATAGTGCGATGGGACGGCAATCCGACACGACCGGAGAGATCAGGCGCAGGACCAATGCGCGGTTTAACGTGCTTTCCAAGACACGGGGGTATCACACTTCAACTTCCAAACTCCAGGCTGTTACTGAGAAATACATAATGAAAAACCCAATAACACTTGTCGGATTTGATAATCGAACCCAAGACCCCACGCTCAGCAGTCCCGCTTGCGACCACGAGCCCAAATGTGCGGGATAGTCGAATACGAGGCTTTTGGCTACATGTATTAATTTAAAATGTACAGACGCCAGCATATCAAGCTACTACAATCTGTCAAATTTCTTTAATAGATTTTCAACTTTATCGCTAAAGCACTTGGTTCAAGGTTGATTGGGAAAATTTGACAGTTTCGGGTAGCTTGATGTGCTGGCGTCTGTACTTAAGACTGCGCCGACCCTACAGTGGCGCCCTCATCGTTTGTTTGGTTATTTCATACAATTTAGAATGAAAATGCAGAAAATAAGCACGTTAAGTTGTGCTTCACAAGATTATACGTTAATATTATTAGAAGCGGTAGTTTTATATTGTTTAGTTTTATCATAATCCTTAAAACGGAATATAGTGGCCACTTTTATCCGTTTTAAGGATTATAATGAAACTAAACAATATAAAACTACCTTTTATATTAATATTAACGTATAATCTTGTGAAGCACAACTTATCGTGCTTATTTTCTGCATTTTCATTCTAAATTGTATGAAATAACCAAACAAACGATGAGGGCGCCACTGTACGGTCGGTACAGTCTTAAGCTTTTAACCGCCCGACTACATATCTATTGTCGTGCCCCCAGCGCCCGGCACAGTTATACAGCGTAATTAATAAAAAAGCAGAGTAAACGAGCTAGCATCTAATTTATGCAGAATAACGTAATAATAATTGTTTCTTTCTTTTTTTTTCTTTTAAGCCCGCCACTCTTTTTCGCGGTTTGATTGGTAGAAAATGGCAGTGGCAGATAGATATACTAAACTGACCTGCACCATAGTAGCCAGTCGCTTGCCCTTCAGTTTCCCGCGCGTCTTGACGAGCGCATGCGCTGAACTGACGAAGGTCATCAGTCGTGCGAGCTCCTGCTTCGGTGGCTCCCATGGTGGGTCCAGGCGGCTCGCATACTTGAAGTTTTGTAGAGCTTCGTCGTAGAATTCTGAGTATTTTAGTGCCTGGGAGCGAGTACATGGCAGGTGTATAAAACATTAGCTGTATTTTTTTTTTTTCAGATTACATATAATCCCACGTACGCACAGCCGTAAAAATATCGCGGCGGGATTTTATCGCGCACCGGATTTCAACTCTCGGTATGGAGCCGAGCATTGAGAATCCAACAGAGCGCATCCCAGCGCGTTAAAAAAACACACTATTGGATTTTCAACTTTCAGTGGCGCTAAGCAGTGCGTTGAAAATCATTGCGCGAAAAAAAATCGCCGCGGGAAAAACGCGCCCGCGCGAACCTTGACCAAGAGCATCAATTTTAGCCAAGTGCAAAATATAAAAGTTTTATCTGACGCTTATTCATTACCTATGTTGCAATAAAATTACAGCTCAATTTTAATTCCAAATAGAAAATGAGATAATAATCGGCTAAACCGTACCTTAATTGCGTAACACACTTTCAATTACTATCTGAATGATTTTGAAGGATAATGCAAATCCATTACTTCATATGTTCGAAAAATGGGTCTACTCAACAAATAAATAATACAATGAATTTTGTTGAATTGATAAAAAAATAAACATATCAAGCTTACAATTCCTTTATTGTAGTACAAATCAGGCTGCCCCTTAGCTATAGGATCCAACTCTGCCTGCCTATAAGCTTTCATAGACTGCTTCAATGTATCTGGATCTTGAGCCACCATGAAGAACTGGCAAAGGTATGCATTCCCCAGCACAGTCCATGATACACCATCTTTAATATCTTGGGCCACAGCTTCTCTGGCCAGCTCTACGCTTTTCAAAATGGCTGGATGAGCTTCTGAGCGCTTCTTGTCGCCACTTTCTTGGCGTAGGATGATTGAGAGGCAGCGAAGGGATAAGCGGTTGCGCTCCTAGAGAAAAAATTTTCTATAAACTCAACAGATAAGTTGCTTTTTTGTGATTCTAAATCATAAGCTTAAAGCAGCAATTGCAATAATTATGAAGTGATGACAATATAAATAGGAACAACCTGATAGAAGAGAATTTTTACACCATTGACAAAACACTTAAGAATCAAATATTCAGCTTAGAGAAAATGTGTCAAACAGATCTATAAATTATTGCAGCAACAGCAATCTTAACACTTTCAAGGGCACTATGAAACTACTAAAACTACAATAACTACAGGAAACAACCAATTGGAACTGTGCACCTAGCTTCTGACATTTCATAAGTGCCCATGTGAAGTAAAATATTTTGATTTTGAAGAAGTATATGGCTATAGTTGACATAGAAAGAATACTTATATTGTGTCTCGTTTACCGCATCGGAACCTGTTAAATAATGTCTCGAATGTTGAGCATGTTTTTCTCAAATAAGTAATACTTCAAATCACAACTTACATGTTTCAATGCCCCCTCAAAACTCGCCTTTGCTTCCTTAACATTCATGTTCTTCCAGTAGCATTCACCCAGTTCATTCCATGCATCTATCAGATGAGGGTTAAGCTTGACCGCTTTGCTGAGACACTGCGTGGCTCTGGCATCATATGTGGGGCATATGTTATAGCATCGACCCTTCATGTACAGGAATTCGGCACGGTGAGCGAACGGGATTTGTGAGTCCACTGAAAGTTTTGTATTGATGTTTACATCCAACAAGTCTTGGTGACTAATCTTAGTAGGTAATCGGTGTTATTATAAGAACCCAAAGACTGCCAATCGCACAAAAGCAATGGATACACCAATCAAGTAACATAGATAGCAACAATAGTCAACAAATTACAGCAACAAATAGTGTACTTAATTTTTTTTAGTTTTTAATCCAATTAAAATGAAATTTTAAGGTTTCATACCATCAATTGACTCAAATTTCTCAATTAGTACTTCTTTCTTTTCTTCCACACGCTTGTTTTTTTCATTGGCCATTTCAATGGGATGGTTTTCAAAAAATAAATCCCTAAAGGCGTATAGGTCTTGAAGCTCTTTCTGCAAAAAATAAAATCGTAATGGAGCCTCTACAATGGCTTTTACAAATTTCGAGATAATTTGTGTTTAATAATGATGTAAAAGTAATTTTATTTCTGCCAGATGTGCCGCAAATATAAAAATCCTAACATGAGCAAAGCGGTCAAATAAATTATCAACATGTTTCTTTACTTACCAATAGGCCGTCCATTAGTTCTGCTACATTCTCCACAATATCAGCTTCAGTTTCGGAGTCTTGAGACATATTTCCTATTCTTACTTCACACCTTATTTCATTCAATAATCGGTTGTAATTTTAATTTAATAAATCCCGGAATACAAATTGCCGATTGAAACCTCTCAAGATCCTGAAAAACCTAACGTAAACAAAGAGGAAGAGGTTTACTTTTTTAGTTGTCATTTCACATTTGTATTGAACAAAGACAGCAATACAGTTTCAGTACGAAGACATGAAGTAGAAGCATTTCATGGAATGCATAAATTAGACTCATTCATAAAAACTAGAAACGCAACTTAGTGTTGCGACACGCTATGACTATGACATGACACGATTGTCGATTGTCACGATTAGTTGACGCTCCAAAGAAGTTTGCAACACTTTTACAACAATTCAATCTTGAAGAATGGAAATAATATTCATAAAATAATCAAGAATGCAATTTTTACTATGATTGACTCATTGCAAGGCACGACGAATTTGTTCCACGTTTTAAACATGGCACTGGCAACATCAACTTAATTAAATTTTTTACCAAAAATTGTTGCAAAATTGTCACTGTCAAATTGTCAATAGATTAAAATATTGTCAAATGTCAATGTTAAGAATGATACTGCTAACGTAATTATGTAAATAGTGATATTTAGCATTCAGCAATGAGTACTTTTTTATATACTGAAACTGTGTACTAAAAGCATTCAGCCTACCTATTTCGGCTTGTGTTCAGCTTCATACATAACTGTCTGTAAACAGTAAATGCGTATGCGCATTTCACTCGTCTTGTTGTGGTAAGTGCTATCGTGTGACTTCGTGTTCTTAGGCAAACTTAATACTTACCTATACGTTGCAAATATACTACAATGACATACCCACAGAACAATACCATAGCGCGGGCATACCATAAAGACATCATAGTAGACCAAAGTGGTGAAACTAAATGTGGATTGTGTAAAATATTTATAAATGACAGTGATATTTCTATAGAGGATCATCTAAACGACACAGAACATGCAAATAAGTACCTGGAAAGGCTTATCATTCAGAACAATATTGTGATAAATGGTAAAAAAATTAGTTGTCTTATGTGCAATCAAGTTTCTTATTTAACAGAAATATTAAACCATATAGATAGCACTCATCACAAAGATAAAATGAGTGTTGTGAAGAAATTAATTGAGAAGGATGGAGGATTGCTTGTGTTACCGGAGAACATATCTAAAATTGGCTCTTCAGCCAACTGTTTGGCCTGTGACCGCTGGGTAGACTTCAATCAAGAAGCAATAAAGTCCCACATTGAATCTGCAAGACACAAAAGAGCTCGAGCCATAGCTGTTCAGCCACAAAACGCAATTTTCTCAGTTGAGGACAGCAGTGACGATCTCTGGTGCAAAATCTGCCAAGTCTACTTTGAAAATTATATAGAGGTCATATTTGAACATGTTGATGAAGATCCAGTGCATTTAAAAAATCTACACAAAATACACCTGTTGATCAAAGATCAAAATATAAGTATTGAGAAATTCTTATATGACCCTAAGGAAGATAAGGCTTTGTGTAGGCAGTGTGGAATTGAAGTACCATGTAATATTGATAACTTGGATAGACATATTAGGGGTAGACAGCACGTCAAGAGTATGAATAAGGATTAAAAATATTATTACCTACCTACAAATCTTACAATAATTATTTTGTATTTACTTAACACATGCATAACTTTATTTACAATAAATATTTTAATAAATAATTTAGCGGTTTTTATTTGTTCACTGTTCATCATATTATTCTTCTTTTACAACAATAGGTAATGCAACCAATGGCATGTTTTCTGAGGAAGAAAATACATAGGTGGTAGCCAATGACATTATGGACAATAAAGAGGTGATAGCACTTAATGGCGCCTGTACACTCTCCTCGAGATATGACGAGTACGAGAGTGTACAGAGGCCAGCACATCAAGCTGCCCCAATCTGTCAAATTTTCCCAACTGAATATGAACCTTATTCCTTTGTGCTAAAGTTGAAAATCTATCAAAGAAATTTGACAGATTGGGGTAGGTTGACCTGCTGGCGTCTGTACAATGCTATACTAGCTTCGCTTCTTATTGTCTCGGTCTCGCCTCGCCTCGTCTGCTCTCCGTGCCGAGTCGGTTTTTTGAGCGCAAGTCAAAGTGTCTCGCGAGGCGAGGCGACGCGAGTGCGTCACTGAACACTCGCTCTCACGTCGTTCAGTTTAGCGCAAGCTTTCTATTTATAAGGAGAAACTGACTGACTGACATATCAACGCACAGACGAAACTGCAAGGACTAGGAACATGAAATTTTGCATACGGCTTCCTTTTATTATGTAGGGGAGTACTAAGAAAGGGTTTTTGGAAATTCGACCTTTAAGGGGGTGAAAAGGGGGTATTTTGTTTTTATGAAAAATCTTATTGCTTGAGTTAATAAACTTAAAATTTGGCACGAATACACGCAGACAAAGTCGCGGGCGAAGTGCTAGTTACTCTCAATTTGAATCATTTTGAAGCATATTGCTAATCCATTGCTCCATTTATGTTCGAAAAGTGTGTCTGCTCAACAACGTAAATAACGCAATGAATGTTGTTGAACTGTCAAAATGAAACCCATTGCTACTGACAGTGTGTTACGCAATTACCCTGCTGCTCGGTTTGTTAAACAGTTTAAACTCTTTTTTTATGGTACAAATTGTTAGAAGAAAGTTAAAACTATGTTCGAACTGTTACGAACTGAACTACAAAATAAAAATTTCTTCTAGTAGAGTTATTCTACTAGAAGAAATTCGTATTTTGTAAATAAGCAATGCAATGTTTATTTACTTATGTATTATCTAAATCTATCACAAAATTTATGTTGTATGTTACCATATTTTTTATGAGATAACGCCCGGGGATTTTTGGAACAATATTGACAGAAGTTGCAATAGCTAAAAAAAATTTTCAAAATAAAGTTTGTTTATTATAGATTTTTTTATTTCATGAAGTTAAAAAATAAGACCAAAGATTTCACTTTTATGCTATAGCTTATCTTATAATCATCTATTTAGTATTATTGAGAATGAATTGAAATGAATTTTGTTGGAAGTGCCACCATGTGGAATATGTTGCCATTTAAAAAATATCCCAACCTGTCATCCAGTAATTTTTACGTGCGTGCTTGTGCTGTCATCCATCATCGATCTTCTGTGTCAAAGAGACGGCATCGGCAAAAAAATTAAAAATATCACCTGTCAAACTGTCAATCCCAAAAAATTTCGCGAAATTTCAAGTTACTCAATATAAACCGTAATCCGCTGCTAATTTATATCGATAATAGTGTAACGTAACAATTGTGATAAGTTATAATGAAAACGGGTTTGTTATACGGGGTGGTCGCCTGCTCAAAGACGCGAGTACGTTGCGTATTTTGCGGGGTTTATATTCCGAAGGCGAGTAAATGCATCGAGCAACACACAAACGGTGCAAAACACAAGGAAAACATAGAGCTGATGAACGAGAACGGTATATGTTTTAGTAACGACATACTTCACTGCAAACCATGCAACCGAAACCTGCCCGACGATGAGTCTGTTACGAAGCACATCGAGAGCGATGACCATGCGAACTGGATGGCAGCAATGGACGACCTCGTCGATGGTGAATTCATCACGCTAGATGCCTTTCTGTCCTGCGAAAAAGACGAAGTTTTCTGTGAGGTGTGCAACAGCAGCGTCAACTGCTCCCTGCAGAGCATCGAGGAGCACGTCAACCACATCAACCATAGAGCCAACATCACCATGCGACTAAAACCCCTCAATGGCATATTCCCAGTAGATAATGAAGATGAAGTCTGGTGCAAGGTCTGTGATGCATACATTGATAACACAGTACAGAGCGTTCTCAGCCACATTGACGATGATGAGCAGCATATGGAATGGTTCTCTGAGATTGAAGATCTAATTGAGAACCAGGAGGTTTCTATTGAGTCTTACTTGGCAAATGAGCATGAGAACTTTGCACATTGCAACAAATGCCAAATGGAAGTGACCTGCAACACTCAGAGTATTGAGAGCCATGTGCATAGTGAGGCACATTTGAATCAGTTTGGATTATAGGAAAACACCCCCCTTGCTACCAACGTGGATGTGTCTAGATGGGTTCAATGAGTATTATTTTCAGTTCTGTTAATTTTCCTGTTAATAATTTTCATATTTTTTTTCATATAAGTATATAATTTCAAAATTGAACATTGTTTTGTTATTATTAAGATTTGTTACACTGAAATATATCACTACATAAGAAAATTGAACTATTTTACTGTAGTTAATAATTTTTTTTTTTTCTTTTACGAACACAACTAGCGGTTCTTTCTGTTTAATTGAAACGTAGTTAAATGTAAATACAAATAAATCCACACCTGTTGATCAGGGCTTGAGAAGTTATAACCCAGTATATAATCAAGTAAATTATTTGCTGTTCACAAAATGTACAGTTATCGGCTTCAACAAAAATATTCAATCATTATTTGTTTATGACCATAGTAAAATAGTTCCAGTGCTTGTATTTACTCATTAGATATATTTAAAATGTATATTATGATCTCCATATAAATATCCTATAATTATTTTAAAATTATTAATTAAATATTTTCCTATTCAATTGAGTCAATTGTACTGTCAGTCTAATTTCGTACAGTTGTTATATTATTCTAACTGATGCAGTTCCTAGCAGCCATTTGATTACTGATCACAGTTGTAATTGTTTTATAAAGGCGCTCCCTCATTAGGAGCATTCGCTTGTAATGTAATCATCCAAGATTCCACTGTAACGGCTAGGGCTTTGTAAGTTAACTGGCGCAGGCTGCCAACTGCTAGGTAATTGAAACCAGCAGGATATACTAGACTAATTTATTTTTTAATAATCAACTAAAAATTTAAAACGCAGTGGGTGTTCAGAACCATGTAGGTACTGAAATCGCAAAAAAAAATCAGCTGTTCCCTACATATATTCGTGTAACTCGTCAAAATGTAGGGAACAGCTGATTTTTTTTTCGCGATTTCAGGTTTGGTCTCATAGTGAAAGTTGTTCGTAATGATGAGTACAATAACCTCAAAGGTTACATTAAGGCGCGCCCCTACTAGGGCTGCGCGGCCTCAAAGCCTCGCAACGCTTTTGTTGTTGTTTCCAAAAGAACTCACGAGGCTCGGCCTCAAGAAGCCGCGCGTGTGTGGGGACGCGCCATTACAGGCGAATGCACCCGATGAGGGGCACATATTTATGAATCACTTTCAACATTATAATTGTTCATGCATAACTTTGTAATATTAATCACATCAACATCTTGTTTATACTGTAATCAGAATTTATTTCAAATACTTATGCAATTTTCATGTTGCTTAAAATGTATGGAAATGGTCAAAATGTGTAAAGACCTCTAGGACCTCTGCTGCTATTTGGGTGTTAGTAGCCCTGCAGACCTAAACTAAGTAAGTTCCGTATTCCATAACACTGGGCGAAACCTAAATAAAAGCCCGCTGTTGAATTTTCAACTTACGGCACAGGTCCGAGCGTTAAAAATCCAACACCGCGCTTTTATTTATAGGTATCGCTTAGTGTTAGTGATAACGGGCACAATTTTATTGTAATAAAAAAATGTTAAAGTTTACTAACAATATTTAAGTAATTGCTTTTTCAGCCCTTCTAGTCTCCTACTCTATATTATTTTTTGGCATTTTTACATAAGGGTAAAGAACATTAAAAAGCGAGAAGTCTCAGACATCTGATAATAATTAATGGGTGTAGTATTAGTTTCACAGCCCGATTCAAACTTTATGGCGGCTTGGAACATGTGGCGAGTCGCTGCGCAGTAACAAATTCACGTGTCATCGGAAGTGAGGGGTGAGGTTTGCGCAGCGAGTACCTACTACCTACTAACTTTGATCCAACTTACAGCGCACTCACTTTAGTAGCGCACTTCAGCGGGGTAATTGCGTAATACACTATCAGTAGCAATGGGTTTCATTTTGATAGATCAACAACATTCATTGCGTTTTTTACGTTGTTGTTCAAACACATTTTTCGAAGATATGAAGCAATATGCTTCAAAATGATTCAAATTGAGAGTGTGTGTGTTACGCAATTAGGGTGCAGAGCCGCCATAAAGTTGGATCGGGTTGTACCAATATTTCATGTAAAGAGGCCATCAGCACATCAAGCTACCCCAATCTGTCAAATTTTTCTAATTGAGTATGAACCTTATTCCTTTGTACTAAAGTTGATAATCTATCAAAGAAAGACAGATTAGGGTAGGTTGATGTGCGGTCCTCTGTACCTATGCATATACATTTTGTTAAATGTACCTAATCTGAACTTTTATAATTTCTAACGTGACGTTATTATCGTGGACGTCCACTTCCACAGCTTCATTCGTACTTCCATACATTTTACTTTCCAAAAGGGGCTAGTGGCTAAGTAATAACAGCCGCACGGATCGATTGATCAGGTTAAGCTACGCTTGCCGCGGTTGGTCCGTGGATGTGTGACAATATTTACTTACATATCGAGACCTCTCCGTGCCTCGGAAAGCACGTTAAGCCGTTGGTCTTGGCTGTCATTCGTAGATCTTTGACAGTCGTTACGGGTCTTCAGAGGTCTGATAACCAGTCTTACCAAGGGGTTTCGTAGGGGAGTTGGGGGAATTGGGAGTCACTTAAGGAAAACTCGTTATTGTAATCAGTCTTTTGTAATCAGTCTTATAATTGGTTCGCTTTTGCTTATCTTCAAAACTAATTAGTTATCAAGTTACATACGCCTTTTTTGGTTATCATTACTATAAACATAATTATAATTATAGTTAGGGAGGCGAGGTAGCTAAATGGCGTAATTCAACGGCGCCGTCGAGACCTATCAAAATCGAAAGATAAAATGATTTCGAAAAGAAAAGCTCTTATGGTAAAAACCATTTTAGCGGTGGGCTTGGCGTGTACGGTTTTTCAAAAATGTTAAAAAAAACAGTTACTTGGGCATTCTCGAGCGCGTCAGATATTCATACTACGTTTGCCCCAAGTGCCTCTGATAACAACGGTATACTAATCTGCCGGTTTGCGTGGTGGGGGTAGGCATATAAAGTAGTCAAAAATGCAAAAAAAAAAAATTTACTCGAGCGCGTCAGATTTTCGGAAGGGGTGTTAAGTAGGCCCCAAGGAAGCTCCCTTTAAAAAAACTGACGATTTCGGCGTGACGATAAGTTGTGATGAATTTTTGAAAATGCAAAAAAAAAAAGTTTTTTTGAAATACTCGAGCGCGTCAGATTTTCATAGGGGAGGTTTATCTCGGTATCCTGAAAGCATATTTCCTTAATCTGACAAAAATGTTGGTGGGTTCTCTTAATCTGATCGAAAAAGGTTTTTTGGTTTCTTTTTTTCCTTTCTTTCTCCTTGATAAAACGGGGAATTTAAGAATGACAATAAAGCGATAGATACAACCAACATAAATGTAGATGAAATGTAGTACGAATTGTATTATTTATTTATAAAAAAAAATGAAATGAAATACAAATTGTATTATAATTGTATTGTTATGTATGACCTTTACATTTTTGCTCAATACAATTCATCAAAGTTTCCAGCACATTCGAGAAATATACCGTCGGATCTTTTCTCTCTCTTCAATCGTCGTTATACTGAGGGCACATAGGTCTACGGTAGGGGACCATAAACATATATCTATACTAATATTATAAAGCTGACGAGTTTGTTTGTTTGTTTGTTTGTTTGTTTGTTTATTTGTTTGAACGCGCTAATCTCAGGAACTACTGGTCTGATTTGAAAAACTCTTTCAGTGTTAGATAGCCCATTCATCGTGGAAGGCTATAGGCTATATATCATCACGCTAAAACCAATAGGAGCGGAGCACCAATGAAGAAAGTTTCAAAATCGGGGGATTTTTTTCCTATTGAGAGCTTCCGCTGCGTGCGCTGCGTAAACGGTTAAAGTTTCGCAAAAATCATGTATGACAGAATTGTTCTCCTTTAAAAGCTTTAAAAAAAAAAGTCCGCGACAGTATATGTCTATCTTTTAAGGTTAGCTCACTATAACCCCTTTTATGCTAACCAAATTTGTTCTAAAATAATGCATTATTTGCGAAGGTGTTTTTATAAACATGGTATTAATCCTCATCCAAATAAATACGTTATTCATCACATGTATTTAATTTTGGACAAACTTGCCTCCGACATCATTTGATTTCAATGTATATCTTAGGAGATATCATAGTTTTAAAATAATACTAATAATAAAGCTGAAGAGTTTGTTTGTTTGAAACACGGTTTGAAAGCTCTAAATCTCTGGAAGTATTGGTCGCATATATAAAAATATTTTTGCGTTTGATAGCCCAGTTCTTGAGGAAGGCTATATTCTATTAAACTTGACGCTAGGACCCTTAGGAGTTGAGCAAAAAGAAAAAAAGTCTGAAGTTTTCGCCAAGCGAAAACGAAGTAATAGCGCAGGCCGGCGACACGTTGCAATGGGGTGGATCGGGGAAACAAAAAAAATTTACGCGGACGAAGTCGCGGGCAGAAGCTAGTATATATATATATATATATATATATACCTATATATATATAGGGTGTACCGAAAATTCCCTTCTACCGATTCTTTCCCCACCATCAATGTTGCGAAATAAAGGAAAAATACTGGTAGGACGGCATATTTCCGCGAAGCGCTCAGTCTGTATTACATGTTTATGGCAAATTCCTCTTTTTTGCTTCAATTCTTCACTTCGTTTTGCTTACGGTACGTCCAAAAAACAATTTGAGGATCAACAGGCTATTGAATAATATATATGAAACTGTACATGTTAATAATACTTTTGTATACAGATACGCGTAGCTTTTTCCGAGTCCACGAAAATTGTCGAGAAGCTTTAGAAAAAAAAAAATTGTGAGATATAATAAAAGTCGCATAATTTAATTATCGTTATTTCATATCAATTTTTTTTAACACCCTCAGTTTTCGAGATACACTCAAAAAACCGGGAGTTTGAGTTTTTATGATGCTTCAAGTCAAAAAGTTTTAACTTTGGACAAAAATGTAAAGAGACCTTTTTTGTGTAAAATAAAATTACCTTTTTTGTTTACTTAAACTTTTTTTTTGTAAGATGAATCGTTCGCGACTTATATGCCGCAACGCGTTTTTCGGAAGACGAAATGGCTCCTCCACACTTCTGGTCATGCGGAAACCGGCAGATTTTGTATTTTTAGTGAGTTTTAGATTATATTCTTCAAAATAAAAAAATAAAACATCCCGCTCGAGAATGCCGGATTAACGTTTTTTTTTTACAAGTTCGCGACCCTATAACTCGGCGGCGGCAAGGACTTATCGTCAGATTAGTTAAATTTAGTCTTAAAACACTAAAATCAACCCCCAATATCTTAATCTGACGCGCTCGAGTATTTCAGACTATCGATTTTTTTTTACTAATCTGATCGTCTATCCTAGGCGCGCGTCACTACATATAGAGCTAAATACTTTACAAGGTTGTTCTATTAGGTCTAAGGTATCTCTCATATCTCAAACTGCCACGCTCGAGTATTACCGAAAATTCCCCTATTCGCCTCCCTAACTATTAAAAAAAACAATAGTTTTGACTCCAATTACCCACATATACTTAAGGGAGTCAGTCCATGGGGGAATAAGAGTCAAAATTATAAAACAAAGAAATTAACAAAATTATTATATCTTTTATGAAACAAATAAGAATTAACAAAATTAAAAATTAGAAATGATAGCCCAAATGGAATCATAACAATAGTATAAAAATCGAATTAAATTACAAAAATCACAGCGATAGCGACTTGGATCATCACATCCTGTACATGACTCATGAGCCCATCCAGCACAGATACGGCAACGGTACCAGATTTCTCTCGGTTTTCCCTCTTCGAGGCATATCGTGCACACAGACCGGTCACGCTCTTTCTGGGAGTTTTGCTGGATGTTTAGTGGGATGTCAATATTTTCTAAGTCACTGTCACCACTCTCATCGTAAGGAACCTGCTCATCAGCCGATTCTTCAGATGAACTTGACTTAAATAAGTTCTTTTTTACTTCTTTTATCTTCCTAATAACTTTGCCTCTTGTATGCTTTTCTTTTTCTTTTCATTTCTTAGCTTTTTCTTCTAAAACCGTTTTCAGAGGTGGCAGTAAGAATTTCTGATTGTTGTGTTCTTTTTCCTTTGCCTTTACCTTTTCCAATGCAAGGCAGAGGAGTTAGTTGTGAAAGTACGCTAGTTAAAGGTTCACTGTCGGATTTATTGTTCTCTTGATTTGGTTTATAATTTGTAATATTATTACTTGTGGAAGGTTGCGGTTCCAAGCGTTCCTACTGCTAGTTGATGCTGTTGCTTCTGAAATGTTGTCAGTTGAAAGGTTATCTAAAACTTCATTAACTCTCACGTCTGTTATGGTGGCAGTAATTTCTTTAACACAGGGAACATCAGAGGCGTCTAAAAAATCTTCTTTGAACTTGTGAGGATTGAGTGGGAATATTCCTGTTGATGCGAAGCCACTGACTCCTTTCTCCACTGAAGCAACTCTCATAAAGGCTTTGTTAAAAATCCCAACGACTTCGTATGGCGTGATTTTTTTGTAAATTATATGATTTAATGTATAAATCAAACTCTCTGTTGTAAGCTTTTTTAAGAGGACCATAGAAACCACGTCAAGAGGCTGAAGCATATGTGATGTGTGAGTAGGAATGGACACTACGAGGAATAAAAGATCCAACAGCACTCATACAACAAATGACGGTAATCGTTTTCCCTCTCTCCCAAGAAGTCAAAGAAACCACCTTTTTTTGACCTTTTGTAGCCAGATTTTTTTCGGTTTCCTGGACGGTGGTAATACCTGTCTCGTCAATGTTGTAAATATCTTGAGGTGAGAACGAAGTTTTGGTCATAACTTCTTCCAAGTTCTTAAAAAAAAAATATTAACTTCGGTTTTATTAAAACCTGTAATTCGCTGTATACTTATTGCTTCAGGTTTTCGAATGCTTATCCAATCCCTGCCAGCCATTATCTTTGTTAAAATTATGAGATAGCTTTAAATTTTCAGCACATTGAAATGTTATTTTTCTTAGTTGATTTGTCGTCAAACCATGAAACATATTACTCAATCGTAAAATACGCTCTGTAAGTATATTTTCTTGCTCTTCATTAAAAACGGCATGTCTTCCTAATTTTGGAGGTTTGAATTCATCTTTCTTTATCCTTCTTTGTAATGTGCTGAAAGGAATACCAGTTTCCTCGGCAACTTTGCGTATTGAAACGCCTTGTCTAATGCGTACAGCAGCTGTCTGCAGGGCACCTGTAGTCCAACTGGCTTTAGAGGTCTTTCTTGTCCAGTTCCTTGGCATCTGAAATGAACAAAAAAGTTTTATTATAATAAAAGACGATGCGGGGAGTGGGGGTCAATTGACTTTCATTACCCCAATGACGGTTTGTTTGCTAGATTTGAATTATTACACAAAAAACATCAGAAAATCTAATAACTTGCATTAATAAACATAATTTTAGTTCCAGCACTACACTTTGAGATTATTTGATACACAAAACAAATATATAGATACTCACGTCTTCGATCGAAATTTCGGAAATTTTCCAACGGCCCTCCCCTGTGACACGTGTGTCGCTCCCGGTGATGCGAGCGTCCTATATAAAAATGTACTCTGTGGTGAGCGTGACTGGCATATTGACCAGTGCTGGAGGGGTGCAGAGCTAACATAGCCGTATTCTGTAAAGCTTTAGGTTCAATTCATTTTGAATCGACCCCCATTGTCCACCGACTTCCATTCCCCCCGAATCCCCTATTACCTAGAAATTGTGTTTTGGACGTTAAGACAGGCAGTCGCTCCATGTAAAATACTGGTATTCAGCTGCATCCGGTTAGACTGGACGCCGACTCCAACATAGTTGGGAAAAGGCTAGGCAGATGATGAGATTTTACTTTCCAGTGTTATCGTGATACCTACCGTGACGTGGACGTCCACGATAATTTATCTTCACATTAGAAATTATAAAAAGCACAATATCTGTCCTTTAGAATTTTAATTTTAAATTTAGTTGTTTATTATTGTTTTGAAAATTCATCTGAAGACCAATATTGAATTATTTTAATAGTGTGACATTCCTAATATTTGCACCATTTTTTGTTCAATTTCGAGATTGCAAATTCTTTTCGCACCTGTCACATAGCTTCGTGTACAACATAGTTATTCGTTCAATAAAACTAAAATAATATCATTATGTAATATAAGTATTTTATTCATAAATAATCCAACTACAAATAAATACGGAAATATAGATCTGTGCTATAAAAATAGAACTAAACTTAAATTCATTATTTAAAATAGTAATTTAATCGAAAAACATTTATTAATCTTTTTTTTTAATATGCTTGTAAAAATATATCTACGTATTTTATGTTTCTCAAATTCTCAATAATAATAATTACAAAAGTTTGGCGTCCCGAATTATTTTTTAGCTGAATACTTACTAAATTATGTATTTAATTATATGTATAATAAATAATACATAATTAAAGCTGTTTCGAAAAGAAATTGTATTTTTTTTTTTAATTGGGACTATTTAATTTTTAGCATTTGTGATAATAATAATAATAATAATATTCCACAAATATCACACAACGCCATCTAGTCCCAAGCTAAGCAGAGCTTGTGTTATGGGTACTAGACAACTGATAAACATACTTATATATTTCTAAATACATAAATATTATAGAAAAATTACACCTAGACACAGAACAAATGATCGTGCTCATTACACAAACATTTGTCCTGGGTGGGAATCGAACCCACCACCTCCGGCATAGCAGTCAGGGTCACTAACCACTAGACCAACAGGCCTGTTATTGTGTGATATTGTTAAATAGTTGATATTTTTTTTCCAAAATAAACCTGATCAAAAATAAAAACGTTTATTTTTATCAAGCAACAAGACGTCTTATCAAAATAATTACCTACTTTAACTATTAATAATTAAACATTAAATTTAACTATAGATAGGTACCTACTGAACATACTTAGTTCTACTAAATTGTGCAGTTGTGCATCGTTCATACACTCATTGCGGTACCTAAGTAATCCAACAATAACGGTGTTAATTATCTGTAACCGAGCTCACGCGAAATTATAAATTAATGACGGATGAAATTCTTACTCAAACAAATCTAGAGCAACGCACATTTCTAGATCATCTGAAAATTTTCCTTCTCTACGACTCGTTTTATTCCCCTGCTTCGCATTCATCATTGAATTTTTTTTATAAGGGAGGGCGCCCACCAGCAACTTAGTTGCCCAGCAATTTTTATGTCTGTCGCTGTCTTCTCGCCGAGATTTGGAACGATGCGCACACGGGAGTTTGCTGTCACTCCCGTGTGCGCCTCGTCCAAATCTCTACTCGACGGGGGCGGTGGAGCGGCAACAGGCTGGCCGGCGTTTTTTTTTTTTGTCGCCGTGCGCGCACTTGCATTACAACCAATAGACGGGCGACAGTTGCGTCGCAGGCGTCTCCAAACCTGCGGACAAAAAAATCTCCCAGCTGTCGCGTCGCTACATGTGCGCATTTTCATAGAAACTCGTAGACAAAAATTGCTCGTGGGCGCCCCTCTCTAATGTCAGTTTAATATAAATGATAAACTCATAAACCTTCCGGAATAAATTCTCTTAATGATAGTGAAAACCGCTTAAAAAAACGTAAAAAACAACGCGGTCACATGGACACTCGAAAAGCGACTATAATAATTAATAATATGGATAGAGATAGAAAAGATAGAGGGTGTATAGGTACCTATAGATGTGCATTGCTATTGAACATTTGTGAACTACCCACTAAAATTTAATTTTTGGAAGCTATTTAGAATACGTTTTTCTATTACAAGAAATTAATGATCCAAAGGGTAAGGTTCATCCTCCTCGTCCACTTCCTGAATTGATTCCAAAGATTCTTCCCTGCGCGAGTGCCTCGGTGACTGTTCCTGCGGTTGGCTTGGTCCAGGGATATGCAGGCAGGCAGGCACTGGTGGTTTCGGTATCTCCGAGGGAGGCTGTCCAAGTCTTGAGGAGATTCTTTCATCGTCTAAGCGCACAATCCGGAGGATGTCTGCTGCACAGCAATCGATACGAGTCATGCAATCCGTCAAGTGGTTCCGCAGGGTTCTGAGAAGAAAAGAATAATGGTTTTAAGTCACCTTTAAGATTCTCAGTTAAAAAATTAACTAACGTTGTTTTTACGACTTGACAAAATATAGAGCTTTCCTTATTACAGGGGATTGAATATTTTTTAAGGATCCTGGCATACCTATAGTAACCACTATTTTGATTTTCGTTTAAACTAGGTAGGTATTAGAAGAACAACGCGGTCACTCGGACAGAAACGAAAAGAGACTTCAATTTATAATATGTATAGATTATAGATGTTGTTTTAAAAAAAAACTAACGTCCTACATAATCTGTTCCACTTACGTGACCCTCTCAAGATTGGTCCTCAGTTGCTTGCTAAAGTTCCTCAACCTCGCGAGCTCGTCTCTCAGTTGCCTATCCACTTCATCCCTCGTGTGTTCCCCGACGGGTCTCTTTGTGCGATCGGCTAGCCTGGCTTCCACCACACGCTCCTGCTCCATCGTCTCCAAAATACTCTGTTCTGTCACTCTCAACTCTTCCCCCAAAGCTTGGTAGTCTCGCATGGTCTGTGGAAATATCCAGAATATTCTTGGATGTTTCTGCTTCGCCTTTATTTTGTTGATTTGTTTGGAAAACTTTTGGAATGCAAGGAATTCGGAGTCTGTCTGTACTCATTGTGTAGTGTTTTAAATACACGATTGCAATCTAAGGGCTAATCAATACTTTCAACGAGGTTTGTTAAGCATAAGCGATTGATTTAATAGGCGTCACCTGTGCTTTCCAGACTGGCACCAATAAATCGTGCCTATAGGTTGTACGACGAAGGGAAACATTGAATTTATTTTTGTAACAAAATATTCGATCATAAAAACTTCAATTAAAGACATTCTGAATGACTAGAATCACCAAAAAAGCGGCAAAATTTCGCATTCATTAGAAACTTTGTGGATGTAGGTACAGAGGCCAGCACACTAAGCTACACCAATCTGTCAAATTTCTTTGATAGATTTTCAACTTTACCACAAAGGAATAAGTAGCTTGATGTGCTGGCTTCTGCACCTAGGTATTTCCGGTAGGAGAAACTATTCTGTCGGTCTAGGTTTATATTTAGTTATCTAAATATCTAATAGATCGTACCTCTGCCTAGGCGAGATGTTTCAATATCTATGTCCACGTTATTATTATACTACTTACCTATTAACCTGTGGAAGTGGCGAAGTTTTAAGCCAACAAAATTTTAAATACCGTCGTGTCCGGTACAGTGGTGGTGACGGCCCCGACTTACCGAGTTGTGGGTCGGGCGCAGGCAGGCGATTTATTTTGTGTAAATCATTTCATCACCATTACTCTCAAAGCGGTGAAGGAAAACATCGCGAGGAACCCGCAGCCTAATTGCTTAAGTCAATCTGAATCGTTCGTGACACTATTATGGATATTGCTCCGTATCATTCTTAACTCTTGACTGTATTTATAATTTCTTCTTTAACTTTTTTATTCTGCATGCCTATTTAGTTTTAGTTTTATCATTTACACTTATCTATTTTTTTTTTTGTAACTATCACATTGTAAGCGCACATCGCATTAGTTTTATAACTTTTCTATAGAATAGTTATGTGGAAAATGTCGTGGGTTATACATTCACTCACTCTGTAGCTCATATTTTATGCAATATTGTAGTGTGTAACCGTTTCTTTTCCCAAATAAATAAAAAAAAAAAAATAAATGAATCATTTTGAAGGATATTGCTAATTCATTGCTTCATAAATGTTAGACTTTGTGCGCTCAACAACGTGAATAACGCAATGAATGTTGTTGAACTGTTGTGTACCCCGCAGGTGTGTCCTAAAACCAAAAAATCGAAGACATGTGACATCTACCAATCCGCACTGGGTCCGTGTAGTAGATTACAGCCCACTCCTTCTGAAAGAGAGGAGGCCTGTGTCCCAGCAACAGTGGGAACGTTATAGGCTGATTATATGCCAGCGGCACAAAGAATACCTATTCAATACCCTGTCACACTCACCTCTTCTTTTTGCCAGTAAACATCCTGTAATTTGACTTTGTTCGCGTTCAAACGTCTCCTAAGTGCTGAGTCCACTCTTGAAGCGTAGGCTTGTGCTGTTATTGAAAGGTACACCCTGGCTCCTCGCACCTGATGAACATTCAAGTAACAACAAAGGAGACGTTTACGCCAATATTTTATGGATAAACAGTCGCTAATCATTTCTGAACTCTATCTCTTTTATAAATAAAATCGTGAGAGAGTCCTGCATCCTATTACGTAATTCACTAGTTATTAATAGCTAACCTCTTGAAAATCAGCAAGTCTAGTGCGTCGTTTTTACAACCGACCTAAACTAACAAAATTATGAAAAACGAAATTTATAGAAATTTAGTTTTTCATAATTTTGTAAGTGATACCGATACCGGCCTAGGGTAATTTAGGAACAGTCACATATATAAATTAGATCTTTGGCAGACGTTATACAGACTGTCCGTGACTGTCCGTCCGTCCGTGTCTGTGTCGATGGAAATAACAAGAGTAAAAGTATTCTCAGTAACTGGGTTGTCGAGGTCAGTTAGGAAGTCACTCCAAGCTGTAACTTGTTAGACAGGAAGCCGACCCCAATAAACTTGGAAAAAGGCTAGGCAAATGAGGTTTATAAAATTTTCACTGTAGGTACCTCTTGCCTGGTGAAGATCGCGATACTAAGCGCTCGAAGTCCAGCTGTCTTCAATGCTACGCAGCGATTCTCCCAGCGAGTCACTGGAGATGCTCTAAATGGAAACAATTAAGAATGTTTTTAAGAATAAAAAACACAATTTTCATGTAGGTATTTATGTAGGTGTGGCGACGTCTACAACGCCGCATGCGAACTACGCGTCACGCAAAATCCTGCATCGTGCAAGCATAGTACGGTACGATGCCCGATTTATATATATTTACACAATGTCCTGACATCAATCGTCGAACTCCTGCAGCAGGAGCCGCATCCTGGGCCCTCCAGACTTAGCATCCGTTTGGTCGGATGATCCTCCCTTTTCTATGGAGAATGAAGAACTTCACACCCTGTTCCTCTTAACTCTATACTGGTAAAACCAAACTTGGATATTAGCGCATCCTTCATGCAGCGACTTCATCATGTCTCTATAGTTTGTTGTACTTATCAATAATTTTGATCACTTAGTATATTACTGTGATCAGAACAGCCGATTCAAACATAGTGTCGTATGTTTATGTTCAGTCGAGTTAATCCTTCGTGTCTTTGGAAACCTTGATCGAAGTCTTGACTCAGACTAAGTAACCGCGTCAATAGGACTCTATACGACCGCCCTGAGAGAAGCCGAGAACCGAACGAAGTGCAAGGACATTATTCATATAGCCACGAAGGCGTTTCAAGGATATGACCTCAAGTAATGAAGTACGCGACCAAGGAAAAGATGATAAAATGCTCACCTCCTATTACATGGGTCGTAAACATCTGGGGAGATGTGGGTGTGTAAATGTGAAGTGTATGACATACTTTGGAGAACATGAAGGCGTGATGTTTTCTTTTTGTCTTTTGGAAGTAAAAAGTCTGATTTCCACCATTTGAACGAACCAAAAGTGTACCTTTTCTTCTTCAGTCTCCGTCCACATGGCGCTTTAAATTGCGTGCCCGGGGTAATTTTTGCGCAACCCTCCTCAACACACAGAGCTCTTTCTTTATTGAAAATATCTGTTGCTATCTGCCTCTTGGTCTTCTCAATGCTATTAGACTGCGACTCTAGAGACAGTATCAATCTTTCAAATTTCTTCTTTTGATCACGTAAAAAATCGTATTCCTGGAATGTGAAGCACGTGAAGCAAATAAAATATCTTAGCTGAGTGTTTTGTTTGTAACAATAGTCCAGTCAGTCAAGACAATTAATTCATAATAATTCCAAAAGTTTTCAAATTTTGATGTAAGGTCGGGAATGGTATTAAAACAAACTATAAAATTTTGCAACCTGTTCTGCGGTCCGGAACATTGTTAAAAATGCAATAAATGATAATTTGCTCAGTTCTTCAGACCAAAATTCCAAAAGTTCTGCAAAGTTGGAGTGGTGTTAAAAATATTATTTTACATCACGTGTCAAATTTGCAACCAATTTAAGTGTACGGAACATTTTTTGTTATTAAAAATTAATGTTTTTCTTTATTAAACTGAAGGAAAACGTTCCAAAAGTTCTGCAAATTTGACCGATATATCGGAAAAATATACCGAACGATTGTATAAATTTGCAACCTTTTACGTTGACCGGAACATGTTTATTTATAATTATTTTTAATTCGTGGTCATTTTTTCGAGTAAGGTGGTCTCGGAATAATTACAAAAGTTTTGAAACTTGGTTGCAAACTTCGAAAACATCTATTCTGATGCATTTACAAATTTGCAACCTCATACGCGATCCGGAACTTTATGCAATTTGCAAAAGGTAACTTTTTTATTTTTTCACCTTCAAGAAAATTTCAAAAGTTCTGCAAATCGAGGGCACTGTTTAATTTTGGGATGAATGTCAGTATTTGAATTTGCAACCATATCCGGAATACGGAAATATTTTTTAATCACATTCACGCAAAATATTATTTCCGTACACATCGCTGTTATATATTCAGGGCCTAAACTTTGTGCTATACGAAGCCGCCGCGACGTCGTATACCTGCGTTGCTATGGTAACGCGACCGTCCCAAAATAAGACCATCCGCTCGGTTTGCAAAACTTTTGCATTTCTTCCAAGGATAACAAAATGCGAAAAATCGATTTTTGCAAAGAACACAAAGTTGCGGATCTCATGCGGGGTTGCAAATTTTAATACTGACATGCACCTCAAAGAAACAATCATTGGCTCGATTTGCAAAACTTTTGCAATTTTTTAGAAAATGAAAAATGCCATAAAGTTAAATTTCCGACATCACACAAGATTCCGGATTGCGTGAGAGGTTGCAAATTTTAATACTAACATTAATCCCAAAATAAAACAGTCCCCTCGATTTGCAGAACTTTTGAAATTTTCTTGAAGGTGAAAAAATAAAAAAATTACATTTTTGCAAATTGCATAAAGTTCCGGATCGCGTATGAGGTTGCAAATGTGTAAATGCATCAGAATAGATGTCTTCGAAGTTTGCAACCAAGTTTCAAAACTTTTGTAATTATTCCGAGACCACCTTACTCGAAAAAATTACCACGAATTAAAAAGAATTATAATAAACATGTTCCGGTCAACGAAAAAGGTTGCAAATTTATACAACCGTTCGGTATATTTTTCCGATATATGTGTCAAGTTTGCAGAACTTTTGGAACGTTTTCATTCAGTTTAATAAAAAAAAAACATTAATTTTCAATAACAAAAAATGTTCCGTACACTTAGATTGGTTGCAAATTAAATACGTGATATGAAATATTATATCGAAAACTTCCCCAAGTTTGCAGAACTTTTGGAATTTTTTTCACGATCATACAGCAAAAATTAATTTAATTGCAATTTTAACAATGTTCCGGACTGCGGACAAGGTTGCAAAATGAGATTTATGGTCGTCCCAATGTACCATTCACTTTACCGAAGTTTGAAAACTTTTGGAATTATAATTAAATTTTCGATTTCGAATGTCTATAATGACTGGACTACAAATTTTAAATGCGTTTACTTTGTTTTGACAAAGTACACGCATCGAATGTCTTGCAGTTTACTGCGAGACATTCGACGGCATTCACTGACAGAATATGCACAGCCTAAACGTTTTGGTCTAGAAGCATGAAATTTTGAACAAGAGTTCCTTACGCAGCGAAAGTGATTTTTTTTTTTACTGCTGGGCAAAGGTCTAGCCTATAATTTTCCACTGTTCCTTGTGTTGCCTTTTTCGGCCAATCCAAGAGTGCTAAGGAAGTATTTTTGAAAATTCATTCCTAAGTTCGGTTCTGCAACACTACATCCGATCCGAATCCGAGAAATGCCGGTCCGAAGTGATCATAGTCCTATTTGTATGAGGAGTTACGCACTAGGTCCGAACTTTAACCGTCAGAATTTAGAACATTCTCAATTCGAATTCGATCGGATGTAGTGCAGGACCGCACTTATTTGATTTAGAAAGAGGATGAATGTTTTTCTATATGGAATTTTGTATTTTTTACTGATGGGAAATCCCGCCGTACGCGGGCGCGCGGGCGCACGGCTTGTTACTATTACGAGTCATTGGGGATGGCAAAGCACATAATAGGTACCCACAAGGCCACAGCCAACAAAATAGGTAAAGTAGAGGGTGGAATTCAACTTACTAAGTTTACGTTAAATTAAGGCCTTTGGCTACGTAGCCTAAGGGTTTTATTTGTTTTAATATTAATCACCTGTAGAATGGCCTCTTCCACACTGTCAGATAGAGGACTCAGCACACCAGGTTTAGACGAGTCACGAGAATGCTCGTCTATCTCATTCTGAAGCCTGCTGATGACCACCCGAAGCGCATTGTGCTCATAATGAAGAGCATCTACTGCTTCAGTCAGGCGTTTCGTCAGGTCTTCCAGTACCCAGCGCCAGGAGGCAATGTCAGACATTCTGGGAAGGTGGCAAAGATAATAAATTATTTCAGAGTATTCAATACAAAACATCCATATTTGTTTTAGTAAGTATTAAGAACTACTTAAGTAAGTAAATCACAAAAAGAAAAAACAAACAAAATCAAATACACATGTGAAGTGCGATCCAGTGTCTATTCGACTGTTTGGATAGGAACTCATGACAATATCGATTGGTAAAAGCTGGGGTTGGGATTTATTCTACAGCAGTCAATGTAGGAGCCAGCCTTCTTGCCATGACATGGGTTCCTGAAAAGGTACTAAGTAGTTTTTGACCGCGGCATCGCCCGCGTGGAGATCGGAAAAAAAACCTGTAGAAACTTTGTTCATGAAAAAATATATAAATATATGCCAAACTTCATGGTGATCGGTCAAACGGTCACACATTTGCCTAGCCTTTTCCCAAAAATATTGGGGTCGGCTTCCAGTCTAACCGGATGCAGCTGAATACCAGTATTTTAGATGGAGCGACTGCCTATCTGACCTCCACAACCCAGTTACTGAGTAATACGATACCCACTGATAAGACTGGTTGTCAGACTTTCAGGCCAAACGGATCGGTCAAACGGTATTTGATAGTTTGTAAACTTCGTATATAGGTACCAACATCCATTTATATTTAAATAGATTTCTTACTGTGAGAGTTGATGTGGAATCGTCAACTTATAGGTCTATGTCACCAGACCTCAAAAAGATAGCTAGGCCTAGTAGGCCTACCATTTAACTTAGACGACGACGCCTGAAGTAGCTACCGTGGTGAGGATGCGGTGTTTGACCATCAGCGCTCGCGACACGGCCCGTTCCGTGCAGCTACCTCAGGTACAGACTACAGACGCAAGCACATCTAGCTACCCGTGACTGTTAAATTTTCCCAATCAACCTTGAACCTAATGCTTTAGCAATAAAGTTAAAAATCATTTAAAGATTTTTTTTCACATTGTAGTAGCTTGATGAGCTGGCGTCTGTACCGTCTCAATTAGGGTCAAAGCGCCGGAACCGCCCGAAATTCTATTAAATTCAATTCCCATTTTTCAGCCAGGTCTGGTCTGTATCAGGTTGTATGTTGATAAAAATAAATCAAAATCAAAATCAAAAGTCATTTATTCAAACTAGGCTGAGAATCAGCACTTTTCGAACGTCAATTACAAAAGACAGTCCCCCCAAAACGCCCGCCCTTCACCACTTCCTAGTGCTTTCGCTGGGGAGAAGAAGTAGCGCAACAAACTCCCCAGCAGCACAGCTGTCTGTTCAGTTAGAAAATATTTAATTGTATACAATACTAGGTATGCAAAGTTATTGACGTTACAGAACACAGAACATTAAATTAAATTATTTGCCATATGTTAGCTTGCCATGCCAATATACCCAAATATAAACAAAAACTTGCTACCTAAATAAAAGCCTCCAGGTATAAAGGGCGTGACAGCTTACATATGTATGCAATACTAGGTTCAGTTCACATAGCTGTGAATGGTAAACTAGGACCACCGAAGTAAAATAAATTAAAAAAAAAAAAAAAGTTATTACTAATAACAACAGTAAAACCAAGGTCAGCAAGACGACCAGTCAACACAAGCAGCACCCGTTCACGAGCATAACGCAAAGATCAGCCATTACCCCCCTCGCCATATTTGAGGGAAGGAGGCAACCCGACCCCTGACGCTACCGCAAGCAGTGACATCTAAGGGAGCATGACGAACTTGCTGCCGGTTGCTCAGGCAAGATAAATGTGATCAAATTGTAGAGGTCGCTAGCTAACTACATATGCTGCAATCAACTCATTAAAAAACATTGAAATGAGTAGATTATGTCAATAATAAATTAAAATAAAATTAAACTGAATGACTTATACAGTCAACTAAAAACAAAAATTAAAAAATTATATAAACTCATATAACCTGTCAGTAAGCTAATTCAGGAGAAAGAACATAAACATTGTCTTGAGTTAATCAGGGCGACCAACTATTCTTATCGTTTAAGTAGTCGTTGATGGAATAGTATATGATTCACGACAGCATAATCAGCTTACAATGTTCTCACTGCTGGGACACAGGCCTCCTCTCAATGAGAGGCAGTGGGTCGTAAACTCGTAATGCACCATGCGAGCCCAGTGCGTGTTGGTAGATGTTACATGGTCTTCGAATTTTTGGTTCTCGAATAAGCCAATATTACTACATACTAAAACGCTTACCTTTAGGTACCTACAGTGTACAATAGATATTTTTTGTGGTATTCAATTCGGATTGGAAATGACGGTCCTTTTCGGTCTTACCTGTCCTGCAAGCATTTCTTGAAATTATACTCATTGGTCTCTCGTGCATAGCTATTGAGCATCACCAGTTCCTGGGTATCATTCACCTGCTCGACTACCTTCGCGTTCAATTTGTCATTTAGGGCCCTTATACTTTCAAGGTCGCAGGACCCCAGGTAACAGGTCTCGGCGTACATTATTCAAATTTTGATTTCCCTTGTATTCAAGATTTAAATCGTTGTAATTATAAAAGTTTGTCTAGGTTATGTTTTGAGTGTCAGTCATTGTCATTTTTTTTTTTTAAGTCGTATTGAGCTTAGTCATACTTATTTTTGAATCCATCCTCCTTTTGTGTAAATACTTTATTGCCATTCAAGTTGCTTTTGCCCTCAAAATGCGTTCCAGATATTCAAACAGTATTTAGTTTTCGGGCGCTGCTTGGTCTCATCCCGTCTCTATAACTTTAAGGTATAGGTAGGTATTTTAGCGATACAATGACTTGTAAGCATTTGTTTTAAAGTTAAGTGTGGGAATTCAGGGATAACACACTTCCATAGCCAACCATTGAAGTATGTCTGTACATTATGTAGATTAGGTGTCTAGGTAGGAACGCATTATGACCACCGGCCAAGTCTGGTGAAACAGGAAATTCTCCTGATCGCTCAAATCTGTTAAAGATTATGAAAACAAAAGTATTTAGGCGCGATGAGTATTTTACTGTATCAATTAATAGGGTTGTATGAAGTTAGCTTAACTTTTACATTGATGATTTTAATGATTATAATTCTGTAAATATTATACATACTTGTTACGGTCGCGAATCATATTTTCTTCATCATACTACCTGATGCTGACCTGTAGATTATAAAAAAAAAACGTAAGAACCTTGACCAGAATTTCGCAGGCTACCCTGGTGCTCTGCCTTTAAGATTTCACTTCTATCAGCTGATATCCCTATGGCTGCCTTCGCTTCATGACTTGTTTATTATTTACAAAAGCTTCAAATGGAGTGCAATAGGATATAGTGAATTAATAATGTTACAACCTACGAACAAGTAGAGAATTGCAAGCCCTCCGCGGGGAGTTTTCCGGAACTTAATCTGCAAAGGAACGGTATCCAGGCGTATTGATGTTTATTTTTATTTGCCTGTTCAACAGTTTCGTTGTCCGCATTATTCATGAACCAATTCAGTTGGTCTATTCTGTAAAAATCTTATAGTGAAGTCTTATGTGAAGTGAGCTGTGATTCCACCTGATGAGACTATTGACAGCTCACTTCATACTAAGTAATCACGGTGAGATATTTACAAAATATCATTAAAGTTGTTAGGATAAAAAAATATGATAAAGTTTGCTTAAATTCAGTTTACTTAAGATAAGCGTGATATCGTTACGCTTAGATGTAGGTACAGGTATGGTTTGTATCAATGATAAAACTACAATAACAGCATTTAATTTCTTTTTCTTCTTCTTTTCGTGTCAATGGTACTCTTCTTAGATGTTTTATATTGAACTCAAACTCAAAGCATTTATTTCAATTAAACCATTTACAGGTACTTTTGAATTGTCAAAATTAAATAGTCGGCAAGTTACTCAGAAAGTTGAAGCTAGTTGCCCATACCAAAACGTAGTAAACGTAATCTCTATGGAGAAGAACGGGCAAGAAACTCAAAAGATAATCTTTTATATCAAGATAAAAATACAAATTTAGTGAGGACAGTGTAGAAAAACGCAAATGAAGAAACAATTCAAAAGATTAAAAATAAGCCCTAGCAGTTAAGAGATGACCAGTCTCAACATGACGTGTGGGTCAGCACCATCCAACTCAACCATTTTGCAGGGAACCGAATGATTCAACACACGCGCCATCATCAGTGAGACATTTAAGTGAGCATGACATATTCTCAACAGTCATGCTCTTTCAAGTCATCATCAAAAAATCATAATAAACGGATCCATGGTTCTACATTATAAAATTTAAAAAATGCTTCTAAATTATACAAAACCAAAGTTTGCAATTTATTTAATTGTGAGAGCACAGTAGGTGGCCACGTTGATTGCGGCATCTATGGCAGCAAGTGGGGTGCAACTAAAAACTAAATTCTACAATTTTTCAACAATTCCTCATTCAAATCGATGAGCAAAATGTGCAAGACAATCAAAACTTTATTGCATTACTGTTGATTAACTTCTATAAAGATGACGTAAGCAGGTTTGAGCAGAACGAAGTAGATCAGTTCTGCGACGCTGATGATGCTGAACCCAAGGAATAAGCTGAGAAGACCACCAATTGCACCTGTAAAAAAGTAGTTTAGAAAGTTAGTCAAAGCATAATCAGCCACTGACGTCCCCACAGCTGGGGCACAGGCCTCCTTTCTGTAAGAGGTAGTGGTCTACAATAATTCACCAAGCAGGCCCAGTGCGGGTAAATGGATGTCTCATGACTTTTTTATTCTAAGACATGCCAGTTTCCTCAGTATGAATTCATTCACCGTTTTGAGAGCAGTGGAGATGTAATTCTTGCCTGGGTTCAAACCCGAGACCTACGGCACATAAGTTGGGGGCGTTACCACCGGGCTACTACTGCTACCTGTTAGTCAAAATGGCCCACAACCTGCTGAAGGTCATTGATATCAGTAAATGTGCTGATTTCAATGGCTGCTTGAAAGAAGCTTTGAGTATTGGACAGATCATCCTTCCCATGTTACTTGGGGTCGGCGTAACATCTCTTTTCATTCTCCCCTGTCAATGATTACGCTCTCATTCATTCCTCTTTCTTTCTTACCATGATCACACAATGCATCTCTCTTTTCTTTCTTGATATGTTTGCAAGTCGTAATGAAGTTTCTATGGTATGCCGGTTAAGTGAAATTTAATTTTGGTCTTACAGTCTTATCTTTCAAAAGATCTGTTCGTTTGAACTCACCAATAAAATAATAGTCATCGTACTGGGCGTGCCGGTGTTGTCCCAGGAACATGTCGTCGTAAAAGTGGACGTTGATCTGCGTCACTTCACCTCTGCGTAAAAGATGCAAAATGACAATATTTTACCGGCAATTAGGTGAATCACATCGCGACGCCGCGCGCCGACGGGGCGCAGAAAACGCGCGTGATTTTTTAATACAAATTCAATAAAAACCTGCGCGCGGAATTTGCCTCCGTTTCCTGCGCTTGGTCGCGGGTCGCGTTGTAGTGTGTGATCCGCCTTAGTCCGAGAAGAACATAACATAATCAGCAGGTTTGACAAGAGCAGATGTATGAACATAATATGAACGTGTACAGACGCCAGCAGGTCAACCTACCCCAATCTGTCAAATTTTTTGATAGATTTTCAACTTTAGCCCAAAGGAATAAGGTTCATATTCAATTGGGAAAATCTGACAGATTGGGGTAGCTTGATGTGCTGGCCTCTGTACAAATGATAAAACTTAGCAAGGGTAGGACCACAGATATAGATACACTTAGATAACGCAAGAGCAACTACTTCGCGTGCCAAAAATCGCACCAACTTACTTCAAAAATCGTAAGCCGCCAAAAAAATGGCACGCTTGGTTTTCATACAGATCGTGATACTTGCGTTATCTAGGTCTATATCTGTGGTAGGGGCATTTTCACTTGTAAAGTTAGAAACTATCATAAATCATACTTACAGCCTCAGTTGCCCCCATTTATGCGAAGTATTCTCCATGTCCTTGGTGAAGTCTGAGTAGAACACTTGGCTCGCATAGATGACGTCATTGCACGATGGGTGACAAGACGTGGATTCCTGAGAAGTTCCTCCCTCGTTCTCGCTTTCTGCGTAGTACGCGTAAATGAGCTGCTCTTCCACTTTCTCTGGGAATCAAAAATATTCTACATATTGAGAAGGATGCCAATCCGTCTTGACTTCTTGAGTAAGCGTGGTGATCATCAATGCGCGTGCCTTCTCTGTATGAGAAGAGGCCTTTGGGACAGCTGGTATTATTATTTTTGAGTAATGCCCAGTTTCTGAGGTTTTTAAACGGAGTTTACCCATTCGATAGTGATTATTGGTTCAATATCGTGTTTCTGTACGCTTCATTATGGAAGAATTTAGCTTAAAAGTCGAGTGAATTACCGAATTATCGAGTGTTCAGCTGAGAACCTCAAAAACCGTGCATAAGGAAGAAATTGTCGAATCAATAGCTATTGAAAGTTTAAACTCCGTTTAAGAATTCTTCAGAAACCGGGCATAAGAGCGATACGCGAAGGTAGCCCGCGAAATTCAATCATTGGAATCATCAATACTCTTCAAGTTGGAATTTGCACTAATACAAAGTGTTAAAAAATTAACCTGACAAACTTTAAGAGGTGCTTTAGAGTTAGACCATCGAACTGAACAACTTTCACTAAGGAACCAACTCTGAAATCACGAAAAAAAAATCAGCTGTTTCATACATTTTGGTCAATTGAACTTTTGTATTAAACAGCTAATTTTTTTTCGTGTATAAACGAGTTATTATTCCAGACAGACCTTCTACATTGCTAATACACTTGAAGTCATCTTTCGTGGTACAGACGGGCTCCCAGATGAATTTTCCTGAAAAATTAAAATGATTTCACATTTTTATTATTTGCATAGTCGGGTTTAATATTTTCTACTGGAGCTGTTTGTTATTCGGACATTAAACCCAGGGTCCCAGGTGAATGTAGCTGTCCTGTTGCTGCCGTACTTTTGTTTAAAACAATTTACTGCCATTTCAATACCCATAAATAGCAGTCTGAAGAATTTGTAAAAAATGCAAATATCTCCAGCACCCTCTAATTGCGTAACACACTATCAATTTTATTACAAATGACTGCTACTGATAGTCTTTAGCCCGGCTTTGTAAATTGTAACGGACTGATTATTGCAGAAGGTACCTAAAGAAAGAAAGAATAAAGTTTATTTGGACACAGTTCGTGAAACACAAAATACAAAATAAATAAAAAAATAATTTTTCAAACAACAATATGTATGCCTCACGGCTGCGCCAAAAAGGTTAATTTCAGCACCTACTTATGTTCTATGCACAAAATTATGATAATCGAGTAATTTTGCAGGGTGAATCTTCAGCATTGTAAGGGTTATGGGACATCTTTAAATCAGCTGATCTATTATGTACTAATCTCACCGTGATAACTTAAGTCAAGTGATCTTGAAGTGAGTTCTGAACAGTGTCAATCTCTCAGGTGGAATAACTTAGAAAAAAAAATAAAGAAAAGAAAGAAAAATAAAGTAAAGAAAGAAATAAAAGAAAGGAATGAAAAGAAAGATAAGAAAGAAAACAATTAAAGAATAGATGGAAAATGATGAAAGAAAAGAAATAAAAAATTACGTTTATTTGCGGTAAACATGACACAGAAAAAACAAAAAATTTACTTCTATATGATTTTGTTACATTATTAGTCAGTTACAAGTGAAGCTAATAAAAGCGTGTTAAAATGAACAACTTGGGGAAGATATGCGTCACATCCACTCAAACAAAAACCTCTTCACCTAAGTTTTCATGGTGATATTTTTACAGAACAGACCGGCTGGTGGAATGACAGCTCACTTCATCTAAGTTTTCACAGTGAGATTTTCACAGAATAGACCGACTGTAAAGAACATGATGACGAAAACTTTTAATTACTTGCTGCTTACTTGGCCAATTAAAAAGCACACAGTTACACATCTTCCTAGCCTCCTGGACCAACAGGTCATGTTTACAATTGCTATCAGTATAGAACTCATAGTATTGCAGACTCTTCTCGTTTTGGAAGAAGCACAGTCTTCTGTAGGGGGATAGTGCTCGAAGGGAGAAGTCAGTCTTGTATGTGAGGGGGGTGACCTCGATGGTGGTCATCCTGTCCATCGGCAGACGGAGCACGGTGCTGGTGTAGACGTGGTCGGTGGGAGAGCTTATGAGGATCTGGAAGCGAAGAATAAGATTAACAAGGTCGCAGTACGTATTGTTAGGATGATACTTTCTTTGAAGCGCTGTACAAGCGGTCTTGTGTAAATAATGTAAATAATAAAAAAAAAAACTACCTGAAACCCGTTTACTATGATGGTAGTAATTATGCTAAATATCTGCGTATTGCTGTAAAATCGCTTTTTGACGGGTGAGTATCAATATATTCAGGTCTGATCCCCTTAAACATGATAAAACAAAGAAAAAAAGATTTGATGTTTTTTTTTTTCTGAAGTTAATGACCACTGGTAGTGTAGTTACTTGATGTAGTTGAGAAAATCTGTTTTTTGTTATTTTTTATCGTGTCTAGATATTAATCAATACCCATCACGTCTGTGAAGTTTACACAGAAAAAAAAAAGCTAAAATTTTGTAAAATTTTAAAATTTTGAAACTAACATAACTACAGACGATGACCCAAAAAATGATGAATCATTTTTTTCTTCGTTTTATCGTACTTAAATATCGATACCTATCACGTCAGCGGAGTTTCGCTAGCTAATTTAATTTGACCGTGTAAATAAAATAGCTAATAGACCAAAAAATCTAACTCACAGTAAACCCCAAGCTCTTTCCTTCACAATCGTACTGATGCTCAGTATTATTGAGGAATAGCTCCAAACTCAACCCGTTAGCTTCTCCGGACGCCATGACCCTGAGCGGTTTCATAGTCAGGTCTGGAGGAAAAACCTTCGGGTAGCCGCTGTCCAGCCCCCACTCCAGGGCAGCTGGCTTAGCATCCGCGTTGAACGTCTTGTGCCAAGCCAGGGTGTTGTTTGTCCTGTGGTAATTTCAAGGGCTTAATTAAATTGCTACAGGAAGAATCGAAATTCAGGAATGGAGCGATTAATTGCAAAATTATTTACTACCAAAATTTTTTGCAGGTCTTCCTTTTAGTCCTTTTTATATGATTATGATATGATTTAAGTTCAAAAAACAAAGTCATATGTTTGAGCCGTTGGGATTGAAACATTAGGACCGAGCCCGAGTGCTCATCGAGTATTTCGTGACATCGCCAAGCGGTTGGTCGAGTCTTCACGTGACTAAGCATTGTGTTCACCAACATTTAAATCAATGATTAAATATTTAATTAGTCCTATATTTAAAATTTCCTTATGAAATTTGACATAAACCAACTGTTTATATACCTAACCGGTGGTTTGAATGTTGGTGAACTCAGGCCTAAAGAGCTTATCTATTTTAAGGCTAAAGAATCCGCATTGCTACCTTGCGCATCCCCCTTATCTACGGTTTATAACACATAATCTGACGCCTGTATTCCCCCCAAGGGTTAGGAAAAGGTGTACCTTATAGAACACCCACATTTTTCCAGTTATGTTTAAGTCCCATGTAATAGGGGGCGAGCCACAGATATTGATACACCTAGATAACGCAAGAGTAACTACTTCGCGCGCCAAAAATCGCTCCAACTTACGTTAAAAAATAGTAAGCCGCCACTTTCGCGCTCAGTCTTGTGTACTGCTGGCTGGGTGAGCGTGAGTGAGAAAGAGTGCTTGTGACGTCATAGTAGATAGTTAAAATAATGGCACGCTTGGTTTTCATACAGATGTGATACTTGCGTTATCTAGGTCCATCTATATCTGTGGGGCGAGCCTATTTCCATCAACCGGGCTGCTACTGAGATATGGAAAACTCAATAACACTTTTCCCAACCCAGGAATCGACCCCAGAAACTTATACTCAACAGTAACGCTTGGAACCAATAGACCAACGAGGCAAGCACGGTTTATTTTCGTTAGTATTTTCCTTACGAAGTCTCACCGTACATGCTGTTGACAGGCATGCTTCCAACGCCCGGGGGCTCGTCTGTTATTAATTTTAGTTAAGACCTTTTTCTACTCAATTACTTTTCATTTAATGTTTCTTTATGTTTTTGACAGAGGTTGACAAAATGTGAAAAATGACACACATATTTATAATATATTTTTTTTTGTTATTGTTTTTTTTTTTTAAATTTTATACAAAGTGGAGATGATATTACAACAATAAATGAAAAACTAACAATACTAATGCATATGAGTATTTAGGAACCATCAAATAAATCCTAACGTTGAAATTAAAAAAGTGATTTTTAAGTAGCACAAAAGTGTAAATAAAAATGAACATTGAACACACTTTAAATATTGCGGCAACATCGCGGTGTTATCAATTGACCCAACAAACATATGGTCGAAACATGAAAAATGGTATCGTTCAGTGTGCCAGGCATACCTTTTTTCAGGTTTGTAAAAAATGTAACATTTAAGTAAGTAATAACTTCCGCATGCATGACTCTTATGTCTCAAGCACAAGGTATAATTGATTGAATTTTTGTATGCAGACTGGGAACGTCATTACGTATACGAAGTTTAATTTATTGTTGTATTGTCATCTCCACTTTGTATTATACTACCTGAACCTTTCATGAATAGGTTTGGATATCAAAAATCTAAATAACTACATACGTAGTTTATGGCCCAGCTGATTTATTCTGTAAAAACTCACCGATGAACAAAACAAAACTTAGATGAAATGAGCTTGAATGAACTGTCAATAGCTTTCTCCCCGGTATCGTGGAATGACAACTCACTTCGAACTCACTTCACCCCAGTTTTCCCGGTGAGATTTTTACATAATAGATCTGCTGTACCTTTACTTACATAGCATTGAGTGGTAAACTGTTGAAAGCGAAACACAGTCCGTAGTTAGTGAAGATTGGCTGGAAGAGCTCGCAGCACTTGTCCATTTCCCACTTGGTGTCATGGAGTGCTGGCCAGTTGCAAGCCTTGACCACTTCTGGACAAGTCGGAGCTCCCTGAAAAAGAAATAATATTTCAGGCAACTTTCTAGCTTATTGCGTGATGATGAAAAAATACAAATAAGTGAAAAATAATCAAGGCTGATGTACCGAAGGACCAAAATCATTTCTAAGGTCGAAACAAAAATAAAAGAAGAATAGTTAAAGAAGAATAGTTTTTTTCAAATAAAGTGTTTCGAAATAGTTAGATTTACGCAAATTCAAAAAGCTTGCCAATTTTTTAAACGATTATTTAACGGATTTCTCTAACGTTTCTCTATAAGATATCTACAGCTCCAAAGCAAAATGCAAAATTATCGAAATCGTTGTTACAAGTAATAAACATATCAGGGCGACCCACACACCGACTTATCTCTTAAAACACGGTGCTCAAATATACGAGCAGCACGTTGTCGACGGCAGTCATAGATGTGTCGACGTTGCAGTTGTACATTTCGTATTTTATCTATGGTTCTCTCTGCCGTTGACGCGTGCCGCTCATGTGTATGCACACTAAGATGATAAGGCGATATTATTTGATTGATTATTATTAACTTTTTTTATTTACCTACTCGATCAGCAAGTGAGTTGTCCTTAGAAGTAAAACATACTAGTATCAAATGCTTACACTGTGCATGTTTACCTGGACAACAAATTCAGTAAGCTTGTGAAACTGCACATCATCTAACCGGGTCTTTCTAAACTTGTTGCCATTTGTCATCCTCGGGCACACCATGGCGGCGAAGAACTTCTGTAAACTAAACATGACGCTTGTGTTCGGGACGAAGGAGCTAAAGCTTTTCAAGAACGTTTCCGTCATATTATAACGGACGTTATGAAAATCCGTCATGTTTACCATTATTTGCTACAAATAAGATTATTTGACATTAATTTTATTTGGGAAAACATCTACATTGATCTACATTGATGATCTACATGATCTACATTTACCATATGCTATAAGTAAATGTAGAAACCACTACGTTTCATGTTACTGACTTATATTAGAAATACAGTTTTGGTAAATCTTTTTCGTTATATTAAAATCTAATAGTTAATACATACTTCAATAATACATATTAAAGATATCATTAAGGTGTCAAAAAACGCTGTGTATTTGGACATTACGGCCGCATGTGGCGGTCGCCGCTCTTGTAGGAAACTGAAGCTACGCCTACTCCTTCGGGGAAATAATATGAACACTGGAGAAATGGGTGTAAGCCGCAGTCTACACAGGCGTACAATATACTCGTACATGTCGTTAGTTAATTTTACGTCCTATATAGCATTTATAAGCACAAAATCAGGCTCCGGACTACAAGGTACTGCGAAATTACATAATCACTTTTGAGATCGCTCGACTAGCGAGTAATGCTTTGATCACACTTAGCGAGTAGATGGGCAAGACAGTGCAGGGCTGAGTGCCCGGTACATGTAAACACATCACCGAGTGCTCAGCCGAGCGCTGACTCGTTTGTCCACTCGGCAGGTGTAAACATGCACTCGGCACACTCACGTCGCTCGCAGCACGCTACCGTTTCCTGCGATTTTATAAATTGGCATACTGACTCGGGACCAAGTTAAAAAATACATGGAAATACCTACTCGTCCACCCAACTCTCTGCCTAGTATAATTTTTCTGTCTCGCCCCACTCGGTACGTGTGATTAAGCCATTAGTGTGAACATTTTATAAATTAAAGTCACTCTTCATTTAAAAACAGTTTCCTGATGCAATGAAAATTTTGCAATTTTCTGTTTTACAGCTAATTTGCTTCAAGTTTACTTTATATTTTAAATGACAAACATGTTTGTTTCCGGGAAGCCGTCACCTCCTCATGCGAAGCAGTAATGCTCGCGAAGGAGGAATCGGAGCGCGTGAGGAAGAGGCAATCTTTGCACCCTCACGCCCCTAGTAAGCGCAGGAGACGCCCTGGGCGTCGGGAATTGAGAGCCAATTCCCGGCCTCTATAGGCACGGGCTTGCGGACGGCGAGCGATGGGCAGCTCGCCGTCCGATAACGAAAGAGATGTCAGCACTGATTGATGGGATCCACTACGGCTGATGCCTGCCAGGATCGCGGGTTGTTCGAAAGAGCTACCGTGAGTCATGACCCTTTTTTTTTTGTGGATGGGAATTCATCAAATGACCCTTCCCACTCAGGGTGGAGCAGGAGGGAGTGTCAGACTCTTACTGACTAAAACCCACCCGTGTTCCTTCCTTAGCCCTTTATGTTCCAGGGCAGCTGTAACCCTTTCGGACAATCCCGCTCCCCCGGCAGGCTACGGCCCTTACGGGCCCCTTCCTTGTTGCTGACATCTCTTTGAGGCGCGCGTGGAACACGCGCCGTCCAGCACGGGTCTGGTCCTGATCGGACGGAATTACTCTCCGCCCGCAGGCCCGCGCCTACGGTGGCCGGGAGTCGTCACGCGGCTCCCGACCGTGAGTCATGACCCTGGCACAGGCAACTGAAGGACCACGGGTGGGTTTTTTCATTAAAAGTCTGACACGCCCTCCTGCTCCGCCAAGAGCGGGAGAAGTCATTTGACAATGACCCACGCAAAAAAAAAGAGACTCCGCTCCTCTTATTAATCACGTATGGTTAGAAAAGTATGAACCCTATCCAAACTAATATTTAACGGCTGAACAGATTTCGATAAAATTGGCACACAGATAGACCATGATCTGAGTTAGGTTCACATCACACTCTTTTTATCCCGGTAGTTCGTTCCTGTGGGATAATTTCCGATCTCCATGTGGGTGAAGTCGCGGGCGTAAGATTATTAGACAACATTTCCTTACCCCTCAAGCTCCGAAACATTAGCATACGACATCTTCACATGTAGATGAGGGCAGATCACCACAGTAGGAAACGGCACAGCCCATATAGGAGTTGGCACGGAGTCTATAACATTAACGAACGGCGTAGAAGTCCACTTGCAGAACAGCTGGATGATGACTACAGCACAGATGAAGATGCTGATGAACATGATCACTATCCATGTCGCTTTCTCTTTTCTTCCGAACGTTGGCTCGAAGATGTATCTGGGGATGAAGAAGTTAGAAAGAGACAGCACTCTAGCTAAAAGAAATATGAATATTCTTGTATGGAATTCACGTTTGTTTAAGGCAACTGGCCAACAACAGCATCAATCATAAATAATTTACTGATATTCCTTTGAATAATATTGAAAAGAACACTAGACTGAAATCATTTGAAAAAGCACCCACTTTTAAAAAAACTATTGCAGAAATATAAAGAAAACTAACTTGACTCCATGGAGAGATCCCTGGTAGAAGAACTGCTTCAATCCTTTCATGACTTCACTGACCCACTTCTCCAGCATAGACTTAGCCCCCAGCTCCTCATTAATTACCGTCTTCTCAACATCCTTGTTAATTAACTTGTTCTTGTTAAGGTTAATTACATCAGGACTTATGTACTTATAGTCTTTCAAGTAATAATCGCGAAAATACAAGTTCTCGTCCATCGACAAATTATTCGGAATACTGTTGATTTCATTGATTTTGTTTTTGTGATACTCAAACATGGCGAATTAGTGAAATTAATTGAAATGGAACCTACTAGTGTGTCTTTACCGATCAAATGTAAGCAAGGAATGGAAGAAATTGCTGAACTCTATCCAATACTAATGGTATTATGGTACTTGTATTAAATTGGAGTAAATACTGTTAGTGCATATGTGAGGAGTTAAACTGTTTGTCTGTATGTTTCTGGACTGTCAGTGGCACAAGGACCAAATGCAGTCTTCAAAGGTGAAATAATGTTTCATCCATCAACCAAGGATATATTGTACAAAAGAAAAATCTAAAAACCTAAATTTTATAAAAAAAACAATGGTAATTGCATATCAGCGTATAATGTTCCCACCGCAGGAATACAGGCTGCATCTTGGTGAGATGGGCTGTAAATCTACCTCGCGGGTCCAGTGCGTGTTAGTAGATGTCACATGTTTTCGATTTTTTGGTTCTAGGACATGCCGGATTCTTCACGATTGAGAGCAGTTGTGATGAAATTATTTACTCAAAGTTATCCGCCTGAGTGGGTTCGAACCCACGACCTACAACTCTTTAGTTGGGGCCGTATTCGTATTAATATCATATTGTATTCGTGTTGCTAAGCTATTATATTATGGTTGAACAAGCGTCGACGTTTATGATGTCGCAGCAATATGCTGAGATAAGAGCCTTTTTGGCCTCGCACGGGTCTTTTTTTAGTTTTTATTGTTTTTTTTATAGTTAGTACCTATTTCATTTACGTGTCCCAAAATATTTTTCTTTCTTCCTTTATGTTTCTCAATCTTTTGTTATCAGTACTGCTGTATTAGCATGGTATTCTATTATGATTTCTATAAACAAACCCGCACCACAAGCTAGTGGATGTGGTGACAGGCCATCAATATCTCGTAGCATTACCGTAGTTGGATGCACTTAACTGTATTGCTAACATTTATTGCGGTTTACCCGTTCATTGCTATAACCATTAGTAATTAGTACAACAAATTGTGGTCTGCGCATAAAATGTTACAAATTAATCTAGTGACGGCAAATATTGACGATGGAAATTCCGGGTCATCGTCAAACCTTTTTGATCCACTTATGAACTTTGCAAGCCTACTAATAGAATGACATAACATCAAGCCTTCAACATCAAGTTTTCTCCCAAGTGTTAGTCAGAGGTGTACCATAATAGTACATTTCACCAGTTAAGTCAACGTCCCATGTAAGAGGGGGGTTCATTGCCTCTAACCGGACACAAAACCAGACATAAATAATTACATGAACCATGTATTGCATATGTAATCTTCAAAGCAACAATTTACTTTGTGTTGTTTCAATTACGTTACGCTAGCAATGTATCAAGTTCCTTTAGATAAGCACTCAAAGAAAATTGAATATGATGTTGCTTATTAGTTAAAAAGACAGGCTTCTTTCTGTCCGAGAATATTATTATTATTTCCTTTATTTAACTAAATACATATAAATTATATTTTTAAATATTAGAATATAAAAAATATAAAAACATTTAAAAATATAAAAAATAGTAACCCACCGGTATCGGGAACAGGGTCCAAGCTACTGGGTCCAACTACTACAGGGCTCCAGAGAGAGGAACCTCCTAACAATGCGGGCCGTGTCCAGAAGTACTGCTTTCTGAATCAAGCCCTTGATCCAGCTGCCCAACGAGAGCCTCCTCAGATGTTGGTCGAGGCTCTTGGCTATTAATCCATTGTCTATCACTACTATCGGCACAATAATCGCTGAGTCCACATCCCACATGTCGACAACCTCGCGAGCCAAGTCAAGATACTTGATTTGTTTATCTTTCTCGGCTTTCACGAGGTTCTCATCATGCGGGATGGTTATGTCAATAATCATTGCGCGCCGCTCTGATCGATCCACCACCACTATATCAGGCTTATTGGCAACAATATAATGTGATATTACCATTTTCGAGAACTGGGTCGGGCACATACCTGTAGTACGGCACCTCCGATTCCACAAGGCTGTATTTCAGAGCAAGTTGCTGATGGATTATCCTGGCTACAAGGTTGTGTCTATGCAAGTACTCTCCGTTAGCCAGACGAGAACACCCGGAGATAATATGCCTGATTGATTCTCCCGGCCGGTGGCATGCCCGACAGATGTCAACGGTGCCGTCTTTCACAATAAATCTCCGGTAATTATTCGTCATCATAACTTCGTCCATAATTGCACAGACAAAACCTTCGGTTTCTCCAAAGAGGTCACCGAAACGTAGCCAGGCTACGGACGCTAGTAGGTCTACATCAGGTCCATGTAGGGCCCGGAAAAAGCGTCCGTGAAGCTCCTTACTCTGCCATACCTCCATGCGATCATTAGTGTCAAGTACTACTGGCTTGCACCAGTTCTCTTTAGCCAAGGAGAGCGGAGCGAGGCCCTTGTCGACCGTGACTACATCTCGATGCATCCCCACGTCGGTTTCTAGGAAATATTCCCTGAGACTGCATATCTCGCGATTCGCGATCTCGGAGGGTCTTAGCGTTTAAAAACGAGAGAGAGACCTCCACATTTTCGCGGGATATACAGCCTCATTACCGATGACCGTGGGTGATGCATTCGATTTGCAGTCAGCAGCGTACGGACCTTCCTATCCAGGGCGTCGAGTTCGGTCTGAGTCCATTTGAGTATGCCGAAAGAGTACATCAAAACCGGCATGACCCAGTCATTGAAGGTGCGCACCTTGTTTCCGCCTGATAGAAGACTATTAAGTACTTTTTTCAGGCGGCCAAAGAAGCGCTCCTTCAACGATTGCTTCATGTCAGTAACATTGATGCCTAACGCTTCCGACATACCCAAATACTTATAGGTTTCGGATGCGGAGAGGGCTCTAAGGTTTGTGGAATCCGAGAGTTGGGTTCCCACGGATTCCACAATCTCCCCTCGCTTTACATGCATGACCGCACATTTGTCCACACCAAATTCCATCCTGATGGCGCTACTGAAAGTTTGAGTTACTTTCAGTAGCTCCATCAGTTGCAAATTGTTGAGGGCAAAGAGTTTTAGGTCACCCATGTAGAGGAGGTGCGATATAACCTGACCACCTCTCCTCAGCCGATAGCCTACACCTGAATCCTCCAGCAGTGTGCTTAGAGGAGTCAAGGCTAAGCAGAACCAAAGCGGACTCAAACTGTCGCCCTGGAATATGCCTCGTTCGATCCTTATCGGTTCGCTATTCCTCTGAATATTTCGACATCCTGGATAGCGAAGGACCGTCCTCCATTGCCCCATACATGACATCAGGAAGGTGCGCAGAGTTGTATCTACTTTATACAACTCCAACACCCTCATGAGCCATGTATGTGGCACCGAGTCATAGGCCTTCTTATAATCTATCCAACATGTCGACAGATCCTTTCGGGAACGGCGAACCTGTTGGCTAATGGTCATATCAATGAGGAGTAGCTCCTTAGTACCGCGGGATCCGTTCCTACATCCATTTTGAGAAGCAGACATGATGGAGTTGGTATTTATATGTTTGTCTATTTTAGCTCTCAAAATGGATGTAAGAACTTTATAGACCGTCGGTAAACACGTGATCGGCCTATAATTTTTGGGTTCCGCGGTGCTACCAGATTTATGGAGCAGGTGGGTCATTCCTGTCGTTAGGAACTGGGGTAGCGAACCAGACTCCAAAGCAGTCTGGAACTGAGATGCCAAGCGAGCGTGTGACCTGGAGAACCATTTGATCCAACTTACCTTACCTTTACCTTCTGTCCGAAATATAACTTAGCATAATTATAGCTGTTCTCATTGCTGTGACACAGGTCCCCTCTCTTTGAGAGGGAGTGGGTTATAATCTATCACGCGGGCCCAGTGCGGGTTGGTAGATTATACATGTCTTCGATTTTTTTGTTCTAGGACATGCCGGTTTCTTCACGATGTTTTCCTTCACCGTTTTGAGAGCACAATATTCCAACTGTCTCAAAACGGTGAAGAATTTAGGTAACTTGATAAATAAAAATATAATATCAAGTCAAACAACCAATCTTAACAAGGGGTATCGTAAAATACTGGTATTCAGCTGCATCCGGTTAGACTAGAAGCCGACCCCAACATAGTTGGCAAAAGGTTAGGTAGATGATGATGATGAGAGATTAATAAATTGTAAGTGAAAGGTCTGTACTTAAAAAAAAACTATTGTTAGTAACTTTAAAGACGAATCAATGGAAATATCCCCAACAACTAAAATATAAAAACAGCAATCTAGGGTTCCTGTCTTTTATCTTATTATATCGGAGGAAGCGATCTATCGGCTCTTAAAATTTGCAAGTTGAAGTGGCAATGGGCAGGCCACATCGCTCGTAGAACTGATACCCGATGGGGAAGAAAAGTTCTTGAGTGGCGACCACGAACCGGAAGACGCAGCGTAGGCAGGCCTCCCGCTAGGTGGACCGACGATCGTGAGAGTCGCGGGCAACCGATGGATGCAAGTGGCGGATTGTCGTTCGGCGTGGTGGTCTAAGGGGGAGGCATTTGTTCAGCAGTGGACGTCTTCCGGCTGATGATGATGATGATGATGATCGGAGGAAGTATATGCCGCTAGTCTTCAGGAATGAATGCCTGCACTCTATCTAGTCTTGAATATTTTGATGTAACACCATTTTGACGACTAACAGCTTCTTTTAACTATTGCATGTGATGTTTATATTCATTACCTACATAACATTATATCTTTATTACTTATTATATCTTTTTAATTCCTACTCTATGAAACTTCACGTATTCAACCAAAACGAAATCAAGATATCAAACGGTCTTAACATATTATTATATATCAAAGTCAAAAGGTTGACTTCGCATATCCTAATGGATATTACATACAATTAAATTATTGCAGATTGCTAGCTATGTAGTCTATTCTTGTAACAATAATTTTGTCTATGTAGTTATAATGAGTGTAAGAATACCCTTAACAAAGTCGAGAGTCACTTGTTCCTCCCATTATTACGACTTATTTTTGTACTGCACGGAATCTTCCGGTTACGATGTTGAAGATCAAAGTTCCATTTTTACAATTTCTTTCGAAAACAGATTAAATACTCCCATGATCCTAGTACCGTTACATGCACCTTTAGGCAAAAATTGCACACTATCGTAATCAGTGAATTTTCACACGAAAAGTAAACGTCGTTTCCCAGCAATTGTTTTTGTACAAAGTTACTTAGTTTGATGTACAGAATGCGTAGACGACGGCTTCGTGAAGGGGTTTTTTACATCCTGTATGTACATTGTACAATCTCTTTCTGGATTGGATGAGGCTGGCACAGAAGCTTGGGAATTGGCACAAGAAATGAGAGGCCTTTAAAACATCGAGAAAGCACAGACATAAATTGTTATTCCTTGGTATTATGGAAAAAGTTTCGATAAAAACGAACCCCAATGTTTTCTTTAGCTGTTAAAAAACTTGGAATGGAAATATTATAGGAATGCCGTCGGCGAATTGAAGAGTTAACTCAGACTGTTTTTCACATGTTTTTATATCGAAGTTTTATCTCAAAGTATTGATATAGATTGCTTTTGTTCGATGTAGAATGTTCAAGGTTAAAAGTAAGTACCTATTGTTTTTGTCTATCTATATAATGGAGTTATTATGACTTTCCAATGGTCAATCACTGACACTCCATTGAAATAAATGGCATAAAATTGTAATCTCGTACATAAACACAAATGAATAAATGTAATGTTTATTGCTATTGGCGAACTTCTTACTACTTCAGATTGCAAACACTAATACGTAGGTAATATATGTAAAAATATATATTATGAAATCTAGCATGAAATTTACCAATGATCCAATCATCGACCATTATGAATTTAGCAGATTACAAACTTTTAGCAAAATGACAATGGGATCATGTTGGAATGACGAATTTATGAAAAAAATAAAAAAGCGTTTATTCACCGAAATATTTTTTTACAAAATATTACCTCTGCCAAACTGCAAAGCAGTTTGTTGGCAGACGTAGCTCCCTTTTCTATAATACAAACATATATCTTTTTTTTTATATATAAAAATAGCAGACTTGGGCCCCTGGTATCGGTCGCTCCATGTAGAATACTGGTATTAAGCTGGATCCGATTAGACTGAAAGCCGAAGCCGACATAGTTAGAAAAAATCTAGGCGGATTTTTTAAGGAGTACCTACCTACATACGGTAAATTCCAGTAACTCTGCCTTCTCTTTATATCTTAGAAAGTATTTTGTATGTTCGCAAAAACTTAGGACTTTTCAAAATAAGAAGTGACTACCATAATATTAATATACTTAGTAAAAATTACATTGTGATACCTAAATTGAGATTAACTAAAACTAGCAAATAATTTCTTATAAACAGTATCCGCTTTGATAACAAATTGCCAAAGGTAAATAGCTTAGCGATGGAAAGTTCAAAACCCACATCAAACGTGTCCTTAACAAGAAAGCATATTATAAGATTAAAGATTGCGTTGAAGACAAGGAAGTTTGGCAATAAGTATCTAATTCCTTCTGCTCATGTGTTTTCCTGGCACTTCATTATACGACATTATTTTTAGTATATGCGAAACCTGAATACAGTTTGTTCAGAATAAGTAACTGAATCGATTCCAATAATTTTTAACCATGTTATATTTTGTCCCAAACATATTTAAAAAAAGGTTACAAGTTGGACACCGAGCTGGCCCCGATTATGTTGTTCACAAAGTAAATTAAAAAGTTCACTCCAACTTTTTCTTTCTATTTCAATATGAAAAGGACAGAAGATAAATATTAGTTTAGTCCCATCAAATTAGATAATCCATAGACAAGTTTAGACGTGATAAAAAAATTGGCTACTAAAATACGTCAATTTAAGTCAGGCGCTGACTAATTTGACAGGACTAAACTAATATTTATCTTCTGTCCTTTTTATAATGAAATAGAAAGAAAAAGATGCACTGAACTTAAAATTAGTTTAGTTTGTGAACAACAGAATCGGGGCCACTATCTATGTAATCATTATCGAGCGCTAGACGACGCTGCATGCGCGGGCGGCGCGACGCGGGATCTCCCCGCGCCGTTCGATGAGCATGTTTTTTTACGCACAACTAGGTAATATAACAAGCTTATAACTTTGTGATTTTTCATGTTACAGTTTTGAAATGTACATAGATTCTTTACATAAAAATACTAGACACGTCTTTCGGGTTTCGCATAATACTAAAACTAATGTTGTATAACGGCATAACTATGTAAATGTCTATTAACTGCTCCCAAATTACGATGATACTTTTATTTTACTTTTTACATTCTTCTTTGACATAATCTTTTTATTATTTGACATTATATACCTACAATTCTAATTTCAACTCTTTAATTAGTGGTTGTAAGAAATAGGGTTCATTCGGTATAGGGTTCATTCGGTATAAAGTGATTCGGGATAGCGTTCATTCGGAATAGCGTGATTCGGGATAGCATTCATTCGGGAATTCGGGATAGAATGATGAGAATGTTGTAGTCCTTTTTCTATTTTATTAAGTACCTAATACTTTTTGACAGGCCTACACTGTCCTCCCATACCTATTAACACTGTAATTTGAAAACATTGTAGAAGCCAATTATTTTTAAAAAAGCTTCTGACGTTTCATAAGTGCCCATGTATGTTTATGTGACATAACATATTCTGATTTCGAAATCAATTATGTATTTAGGAACCACAAATAGGATCATTTTAAACTGAAAAATGTAAAATGGTAAAAAGAACGTGTGTGACTGCAATCATTTGCGTTCCCTAGAGAGACTTTGACCCCATTGATTTCTATATTCTTGGAGCAATAAATAGTAGTCAGTAGGTATGCCCTAAGTAACTAGGTTTTCTATTAAGTACTACCTTCTGCGCTCGACTCCTTCCGCGTGGAAGCCAACTACACCACAAAAGATATCCTATGGTAGGTACTCGACATTTTTTTGGATGAGTAGTTTCGGATATTATCTCCTATATCCAAACATACAAACTTTACCTCTTTTCTTTTTTTTACAATATTGGTCTAGATCTAATCATAGCACCTCTATGTAGGTAGGTAATACTTTGGCGCGTCCCGAATTAATAGTTGCGTAACACACTCTCTATCGCGATCCGAAGGATTTTGAAGGAAATTTACGAATCCATTGCTTCATAATACACACATCAAAAGTGTCTAGGGATCAACATATATTTTTGCAATAACTTTTCTCCTGATTGATATTAATTAAAATTTTCTTTAAGGACAGGTCACAGTAACGATAAACCAAGTCACCTTTGCATTAATAAAGAAATTTGCCATTTTCCTAATAAAGGGATTTTTGACATTTGAACCACTAACACAAAAGTTCGAAAAAAAGACTGAAATAACAGTTTTCTCTAAAATTTTATTGGGTAACTTAAACAATTAATAATCCGTGTTTCTACCGCGAACACTAACAACACAAGAACATCGGTTTGGCATACTCAAAATGAGTTCATCCAAATCACGCTGTGGAATGGCCGCCCATGTTCGTTGCAACAACAAAAAAAGGTCTTCTTGCGACTGGATACCCTCCATATTCGGCAGAGCTCTTCTCTGTAGCATATCCCATGCATGCTCAATCGGGTTCAAGTCTGGCGACTGAGCAGGCCAGGGCAGGACATTGATGTTAGCTGCGGCGAGAGTCTGTCTTACAACTCTTGCGGTGTGCGGTCGTGCATTATCATGCATTAACTGAAATAAGGGACCGATTTGCACTTGTAGAGGAACGATGACGTCTGATACAATCGTCTCAGCATAAATTTGAGCGTTGAGGTTGCCTCTGATCCAAATCAACTCAGTTCTTCCGCCGATCCAAATACCCGCCCATACCATGATGGTTCCACCACTATAAGGATGGACTTCCTGGCAGGATTTTAATCGCTGTTGGCGTCCATGGGTTCTCCAGTGTCGTATACGTCTTGTATCCGGTCTCATACCAAAACGAGACTCATCAGAAAAGCACACGAAACGCCATTGTTCTTCTGCCCAATTTCTGTGTTCAAGAGCCCATTGATATCGAATCCTACGATTGTGCATTGCTATAGGTGGTACCCGTAGCGGTCTTCGGGAATGAAGGTTCACTTCATGCAAGCGGTTTCTGACTGTTTGGTCGCTAATTAAGTTCCCTGAAGAGTGATGAAGCCTCACGGCTAACATCATGGCGGTTATTGTTGGAGCTATTCGAGTTAAGATTTGAATGTATCGGTCTTGTCTCCGTGTGGTGCAGCGATACCGTCCTCCATGGCGCTCAGCCACGGTACCAGTGCTTCGGTAACGTGTCCAAAGTCGACTGATAACACTCTGACTTGTATTCAGAGCTAAAGCCACAGTACGTTGCCGGGAACCAGCTTCTATCATTCCCACGGCTCTGAGCATTTCTTCCCTGCTTAAATGACGTCGCCGCTCCATAATAACGTTGGTTTTAATCAGTAGTAGGGAAACAGTAGCACTAATAATGTCTTCAATGCGTTGTATGTTTTTATAGGGAAAATATTGACAGCTGATTTTCATCTTTTACTCGAATTTGATTCACAGTTCCTGATTCAAATTATGAAATGCACCAAAAAGGATCCATATAAATTTATAAAATCATAAATTTATTACAAAGCCACATCTCAATCTCAAGAAATCCGCATAAAAATGCTTGATCCCTAGACACTTTTGATGTGTGTATATGTATTATTATGTGTGTGTGTGCCTCATGGATAAGTAATAACAGCCGCACGGGTCGATCGTTCAGGTTAAGCTATGCTTGCTGCAGTTGGTCCGTGGATGGGTGACTATCTTTACATACTGAGATCCCTCTGTGCCTCAGAAAGTACGTTAAGCCGTTGGTCCCGGCAGTCATTCGTGGATCTTTGACAGTCGTTACGGGTTGTCAGAAGCCCGAAAGTCTGATAACCAGTCTTAGCAAGGGGGTATCTTATTACCCAGTAACTGGGTTGTGGAGGTCAGATAGGCAATCGCTCCATGTAAAATACTTGTATTCAGCTGCATCCGATTATACTGGAAGCCGACCCTAACATAGTTTAGAAAATACTAGGCAGATAATGTGTGTCTGTATGTGTAGGTACCTTTTGTGTGAGTAAATATTCGTTTGCTCGACAACTTTATTAGCGCAGTGAATGTTGTTGAATTGTCAAACAGAATGGCACTGGGATTGTGAGTGTGCAATAGCAATGAGCAATTATAGGCACGCCATTATCCCGATGATTCCATGAGGTCCATAAGATAGTCAGCCTCATTAGCTACCCGTCACTGACATAAAAACATAATGTACCTAAACCTCGAAGCATCACACCTGTAATCCCAGAAGGGTTATGCAGAGGTTTACCTATAGCAGGGATTCCCAAAGGGGTCGATATCGGTTTCCTAGGGGTCGACATAAACGAAAACTGATTTTGGGGGTCGACAGGGTTGATCTTAAAAGTAGGTAATTTGGCTATGGGGGTCTGAGGTAACAGTTCATTTTGGAAAAGGGGTCACTTGTCCAAAATAGTTTGGGGATCCCTGACCTACAGTATCCAGTTATGTTTAGGTCCCATAGAAAAGGGCGATTCCCTTCAACCGAGTACAAATCCAGACACCAGACTTCTATTGAGAAAAAAAAAAAACAAACAATCCGTGATACTTAAAAACCCGAACCAAAAGAAAGTAAAAAGTCACGGATAAAATGTAATAAAAAAACGTTTCAGCTCTGCGAAAAATATTCCGTAACGGAATTAAAAGTCCGGTAACGTTTAACCGGCCATGTTTAATTAAGCTGTCGATTTCATAAAAAGAACTCCGACTTCAAAGAGCAGTTGATTGAATGACAAACTTGATTCGATTATTGTGTTTGATGTCTACCGTCGACTTTTTAGGTGGGTAGACAGATCCTACCGGAAGTAACTGTCAGATACAAAGTGCTGATGGTTTTCTAAAATAAATACCTACTTAAAGTTTTTTTTCTGCGGAAATTGGTAGGTACTTATTTGTCTCGGAATACAAAATTTACATAATATAATATACTAGCTGACCCCGCAAACTAGGTTTTGCAAAAAAAAATAGATAGTAGCCGATTCTCAGACCTACTGAATATACACACAAAATTTCATACAAATCGGTCCAGCCGTTTCGGAGGAGTATGGTAACTAACACAGTGACACGAGAATTTTATATATTAGAAGATTAAGCTAACAGACTAAGGGCTGATTTTCCCATCGCCAGATAACTTTTATTCGAGAAATAAAATTGACGTTTGACGATTTTTGTATGAAATAACTGTCAAAATTTCAAAATTATTCCTTGAAAATTTAGGTATCAGATGATTGAAAAATCTATCATACCTGGGTGTTATTCACGAAAATTGTACATTTGCTTCCCTCTCCGCGTCCAGCTCGATTATTTTTTATTTGGCATTTCAGTAATAGCTCAATTTTATTCACCCTTATTCTAAAAGTATTTAGAACTACAATTTATAATACTCAGTAAGTAAGAGAAAGCATGATATTCTAATATTTCAAATTTTAAAATTGTGTCCACAGAAATTTCATACAGAAAATCATGTCCATTTTTACTTAAAGCAACATTAAAAATATATTTTAAAAAATCTAATTGTGTTCATAAAAAACTTAGTATTTTTTTAGTTTGTTTATATCCATTCAAATAGATTATTCCTTAAAATAAAGAAAACAAACAGTAATGAATACATAATTTACATATTTAAATGGAAGTCCAATATTCTACTCATCTCTGTTATTCATCTCGGTTACATTGTTTTACAACATTGTTTCCAAATTGGAAATAAAATAATTTACTGACAATATATATATTACACAACAAACACTGTAAACAGATGGCGTAACTGTGGATTCGGCTATTTTGTTCTTTCACTCAGTGCGATCAATTTTGTGCGTAACGTTAAAATTCGACATTCATTTGTGATATTTGTTTTCATGGTCTATCTGAATTAGGTAAGTACTTTCCAGGTTTTATATTATTATGAGAAAAGAATCGTGGTTGCAGAAGTGAAATCAGTAGAAACAATTTAAAAAAACTAATTGTTGACGGCTTTACGAAGTATTTTGTAGGTTAGACACGTGCTAAATATTCATATATGATATTTCTCCGTTACATTTTTCTGTTACGTAACAGATATGAAAGGTAAAGCTGCGTATATAAGGTGTTATAAAGTTAATAAATTTAAGGAGTTGTTTAATACAAATATAATATTTAATAAATAAGTAATTACGGAGAAACATTTTAAAAAAGTAACCGTTCTAAACATTCACATTCACTTTGTTTTCACTCTTATTTATGTCTCTCTGTCACTTTTAATAATATTGAATCTACTCATGTAACACATGGGGATGTGTTACATGGTGACACATCCCCATCAGGTTGACTGGTAGAAAATGCCTACGGCATTAAGTCCGCCTCTGTACATGTATGTGCTTGAAGTATTAAATAAATAAATAAACTCTAGTCGTAAAATATATAAACAAAGATATTACTAATTAAGATATTATTAATTAAATATGAAGCTAATATTAATTATTATTATGTGTTTCCTCAAAATTTATTTCCTAAAATAATCGTACCTACTTAATAAAGCAATATAAGTCAATCAAAATAATAGTTTTTATTAACCTCCTGAATAAAATGAATGATCTAAAGACCCATTAAATAAAACAAATATTATTTTTTATACATATTATATACTAGTCCTTATACTTCCTATCTGTTATCTTTTCTGTTACATTAAATTCATTTTCATATCTTTTTCATATCCGTTACGTACAATTATTATGAATAACACCCACCTACAAGGATATAAAAAGAGCAGTATTCCTCCGCATTGCTTTCAACAGGAAAAGTGCTCAAAACGCTGGCAGCATTTAATCAATTCCATCTAACTTAAATTTTAATTCATACTTTGATATTTTGAACCAGCATGTCATTGTCAGCAGATAAAAAACAAAACTTTTTACCTGACTGCGGCAAAGCAAAAAGGAGGGTTATGATTTTGACCGGCATGTGTGTGTGTCAACTGTTCCCTCATAACTTCTAAACTACTTATCATAATTTGAAAAATGAGGTAGGTTTCGTTGGAAGCGTCTTGATCGTTCGCTGGTTATAAGCTATGTGACGTCCCATTAAATTAAAAATGGCGCCCTCTAGCGGACAGTCATGACCTAAAAAAAATGTTATTTAATCAGGCCGTGTTGGATATCAAATGAAAAGGCTACATTAGCACATTTCAAAAAGATAATATATTGTCAGCTGTTGGTCACGGCTTTGCTTGCATACACCCGATAATTAGGAATAATTTCTATAAAATCACTCCTCAGATTTGAGCCAAACATATTTATAAATCTACTAGCTTTTGCCCGCGGCTTCGCTCGCGTTAAAGTCGGGGTAATACGGTAAAAAAAAAAAGTAGCCTATGTCACTCTCCATCCCTTCAACTATCTCCACTTAAAAAATCACGTCAATTCGTCGCTCCGTTTTGCCGTGAAAGACGGACAAACAAACAGACACACACACTTTCACATTTATAATATTAGTATGGATGAGTTTGGTATATTATCTAGTACATGTAAATCAATAAAACCAAAAAAACATACAAAAAAAAAATAAGCGGCTCTGCAAATACTTTATCACAAAGTTATAACCCCAAAATAATTTAAATAAAAAAATGAGCTCAAAAACTAAAACCCGACTACTGAAAAATCACGCTCTAGTTTTTTAACTTATTTTTTTAGTACTGTCAGCCTCAAAACGATAAATTCGAAAAGAATTATTGTAATAATGTACTTGTGTACCAACCAACGTTTAGCCACAAAACATATTGAACATACAGAATACTTAATTGTGACTATACCTAAGTACGTTGAAACTGATATTATGAAATACAAATTGTAGACAAACAAATGAATGCTAGAGCAGTGGCAGGCAGGCGCTTTACTCCGCGTAAAATGAAAAAGAAAACATTAACATGAGGAAACCGGCATGCCCCAGAACCGAAAATTCAAAGACATGTGACCCTACCAACTCGCACTGTGGATTAGGTAGGTACGGCCCACTCCCTCTCACCGAGAGGAGACCTGTGTCCCAGCAGTGGGGATGTTATGGCTGGTTATGAAATTTAATGTTTGCCGATGTATACATGCTTTTGAGGCTGTCTGTACATTGTGGCAATATTGGTTTTCAGAATTTTACCAAAAATCACTATAAATTAAATTATCTGCTTCAAGTATCAAGACTGCTGTAAAAAGGTGCATAAGTCTTGAAACCCTGCAAAGTTAAGGATCGTATTTCAAGACTAAAGAATTGCAATCGTGTGGACTTTCTAGGAATATGTCGTCAGCGCTATTAGCCTCCAACTATCTAAGAACGCGTTCAGTTATACAGTAACCTATTAATATATGTACATCGAGTTTATAAAAAAGTTCGGCGTCCCTGTCACCATCATTCATATCCATGGAATTAATAAGTATATAGCCACTAGTATAAATACCTTTGGCGCCATCTCCACGGGCGGGAAAATCGCGGCGATACTCATGCGTTGCCATCAATCATCATCAGTTTCATCATCTATGTCAGTTTGCCATTTGTACTTGTCAATTTAGTCTACGAGATTAAAAAACAGACCTTGGTTGACAGTCTTTTACTAAATCGCGAAATGTAACTAATATTTTGAGCGCAGTAGTGCACTTAGCGACCCTATATAACCTAATTACTGTAAACGTACAGAGTAAGGGATCGTTGTACTGATTTGACTGCAGCGCATAAACGAATTATCAATCCCCTCGCGTAGGTAATTGCCTACATAAAACCATGACCATTTTACAACGGAAACCAAACGATGTCCTCTTATCCTGCCCTCTGAGCCCTTAAAAATGCAGTCATAGAAACTTCGAGTTAAAATTTAAGCACACTGCCCCGGATAGGTAAGGCTTTCTTTTGACTATTCATACATTTATAGGAGTTACTTTGTCGACTTACAAAGTCTGAGAAAACAAGCATGTACTTCGGATGTAAGAGCGAACGAAGCGAGCTCCAAAAATTTAGCACCCCGACCAGGATAGCATCTTCTGGGCATGCTCGTTTCATCATAAACCTCATCCATCGCTTTCCATCAGGCGTGATCGGGGTCAAGAGCGGGCCCATTTAGCAATAAAAGACCATTCAAACACCCTTTTTACATATAAAGAAAAGCTTCTCTCACTCGAACACCGACGCCGCCGTGGAAGTTGCTAAAGGGCCAAAATTCTTCAAAAGGCCCTTCCAGACATGGCCCTGCATTGTTAGACTCACATAATATCTTAACAATATAATGTTTGGAACTTTGGACTTTAAAAGAGACCATGACCTCTGAGTTTCGGTGTTTCTTCTCAGGGATCAGTCAACTAGGAGCTGCCGGCGCCATCTAGTTTTAAAATATTGACGTATAAATCTAATCTACTTACAGAAATAAACATTTCATTTCAAACCTTTGTTTACATGCATACATAATAATTTGTAAATTATTGATATTACGAGTACCTACCTAAGGGGCCCGTGGCTAAATATTAACAGCCGCACAGGTCGATCTATCTACAGGTTAAGCTACGCTTGCCGCGGTTGGTCTGTGGATGGACGACCATCTTTACATACCGAGACCCCTCCGTGCCTCGAAAAGCACGTTAAGCCGTTGGTTCATGCTGTCATTCGTAGATCTTTGACAGTCGTTACGGGTACTCAGAAGCCCGAAAGTCTGACAACCAGGGCTATCGAATTACCCAGTAACTGGGTTGTGGAGGTTAGATAGACAGTCGTTCTGTTAAAATACTGGTATTCAGCTGCATCCGGTTAGACTGGAAGCTAACCCCAACATAGTTGGGAAAAGGATGACGATGATGATGATGACCTACATAGAAAATGGTATAGAATGAGGAAGAAAATTCGTTGCTCATTAAATTGCTAGCTTAATTTTACTATGAATGGAACTAATTAGCGTTTAACCACAGATTTTAAAGCTGGGTAAACACATCTATAATTAGCAATAAGGACTTAAAATTATGATTATGGAGAGCAATGGTGGCCCAGTGGTAACAGTCGCGACTTACGAGTTTTTAGGTCGTAGATTCTAATCCAGACAGGCGCTTTACTTTGTGCAAATTATTTTATCACCACTGCTTTCAAAACGGTGAAGGAAAAGATCGTGAGGAGACCGGCATGGCCTAGAACTAAAAATTCGAAGTCATGTGACATCTACCAACCCTCACTGGACCCGCGTGGTGGATTACGGCCCAATCGCCCTCACAGAGGGGAGGACTGTGTCCCAGCAGTGGGAACATTATCGGCTGATTATGCATGTATATATACCTAGGTGCCTAGCGAAGCTCAAGGCAAAAAACAGCGTTTTGTGTTTTGTTGTAACAGATTTATACTATGTTAAAGTTATACTATTCATCGGTGCATCATTCGGTTCCCGGTACCGGCATTCTAATTGCGTAACACAATCATAATCTAAATAAATTTGAAGGATATTGCTAATCCATCGCTTCATATGTTCGAAAAATTTGTTTGCTCAACAACTTAAATCACGCAATGAATGTTGTTGAACTCTCAAAATGGAAGCCATTCCTACTGTCATGTCAGTGTGTTACGCAATTAGCCCGCGGGTAGGTACAATCACGAATATAAGCGTTTGATTATTCTTTACATTACATTCTAATTTGTCTACTGACACATCAAACAGATACATCAACATTAAAAAAAAAATGAAGTGGACAATTTCTTCTACCAATGGCAACGATTTCTTTTGTTTACAAATGCTAGCGAGCCGGCCACAATAACAGAATTCACTTACATTGTGATACCACATGTCAGGGGTCACCGTACTGGGGAATTAGAGATAACTCCATTCAACAGAACAACTAATTTGACAAACAAATATAGCTTGCTTACATAGCTTGGAATAAATTATGTAGTTTATAGTTTTAGTTCGGCCGTGAACGAATACAGACCGGTAAGTATGTTATTACGCGACTACTTATTATTCTTTAATTAGAAATAAATACATCTACTTCAAGTTAGAGTAGACACAAGGCTAAAAAAGAAAGGCGCAACTCAGCAATGCAGCGACATAAAGAAATAAAATAGGATGCTCAATTTATTTATCTACTTATACTTTTTTTTTTTTTTTTGTGGATGGGAAATCATCCAATGACCCCTCCCGCTCTGGGTGGAGCAGAAGGGAGTGTCAGACTCTTACTGACTAAAACCCACCCGTGTTCCTTCCTTAGCCCTTTGTGTTCCGGGGTAGCGGTAACCCTTTCGGACAATCCCGCTGCCCCGGCAGGCTTCGGCCCTTTCGGGCCCCTTCCTTGCTGCTGACATCTCTTTGAGGCGCGCGTGGAACACGTACGCGCCGTCCGGCACGGGCCTGGTCCTGATCGGACGGAGAGTTACCCATTACTCTCCGCCCGCAGGCCCGCGCCTACGGTGGCCGGGAGTCGTCTCGCGGCTCCCGACGCCCGGGGCGTCTCCCGCGGCGGCTGGGACGTGAGGCCCTCTCCCTCAGCCGTCCCGCCACCTCCTTCGCTAGCATGACTGCTTCGCAGAAGGAGGTGACTGCCTCCCACTCCCTCTCGCCCCGGACCATGGCTTGAACCAGGGCCGGGCGCGAGAGGTCGCCGCCGCCGCCGATCGCCTCTGCGAGAACACGGCGGTGCTCCGCCCAATTGGGGCATACCGCCACCGTATGCTCCACCGTGTCCTCCGGGCGACCCTCGCAGTGGTGACACCCGGGCGTATCCTCCCGCCCGATAATGTGCAGGTACCTCCCGAAACACCCGTGTCCGGTGAGGACCTGCGTCAGGCGGTAGGTGAGGGCGCCGTGGCGCCTCTCTAGCCACTCCTCAAAGAGGGGTCTTACCGCCGCTATCGCGGCGTGCCCTGCGCTGGGTTGCGACAGTCGCTCTTTCCATGCCGCCATGAGATCGCGCCGGAGGTCGGTCCGCTCCGCCGCGATTTGCCGCGGAAGCGGAGTTTCCCCCCGGCGTAGTGCCTCCGCGCGCCACTCGTACAGGCGCGCGAGGACTATCGCCTCCAGATCCCACGGCGGCAGTCCGGCAAGGAGGCTTGCCGCCTCGCCCGAGATCGTGCGGTATCCCCGGATCAGCCTTACGGCTACCACCTTCTGGGGCGCGTTCAAATAGTGGGCGGCTCGCCGCCGCAGTGAACGCGCCCACACCGGGGCCCCGTACAGGGCCATGGACCGCACGACCCCCGCGTAAAGCCTCCGGCAGGAGGCGTTTGGCCCCCTCAGGTTGGGCAAGAGCCGCTTGAAGGCGGCCCCGGCCCGTTCCAGCTTGGGAGCCAAACGTCGGAAGTGCTCGACGAAGTTCCACCGGCTGTCGAGGACGAGACCCAGGTATCTCATCGTTGCCTTGACGCCGATGTGAACCCCTCCTGCCGTTATATGGGATCCCGAAGGCGGCCCGTTCCGAGGCCCATGGAAAGACATGGCCTCGGACTTGTGCAAAGCCACCTCGAGACCCAACTGCCGGATCCTCTCCACGACTATCGCAACCCAGCTTGACATTTTTTTAACTACGTGGTGACCACAGACATTGCTTCGTTTTAGACAGGTTTAAAGTTATTCCACTACAAAGCATTCAAATCAGCTTGCTAAGCAGATACAGATGACACTAATAATGACACTAATAATTATAGACCAGTATCCGTGTTGCCGGTATTCAGCAAGGTATTCGAAAAGGTAATGCTCAATCAATGCTTAATCATTTCAACAAAAACAAAATCTTACACGATCAGCAATATGGTTTCACCAAAGGACGTTGTACGACTGACGCCGGTGTCACCTTATTAACACACATATTTACAGCGTGGGAGGAGGCCCAAGATGCCATAGGAATCTTTTGTGACCTCTCTAAGGCATTTGACTGCGTTAACCATGACACCTTGCTCTTAAAACTTAAGCATTACGGATTAGGTAAACTTGCGCTCAGTTTAGTAAAATCGTATTTAAATGATAGACAACAAAAAGTGCAAATAAATGGTGTCAATTCACTTGGTCTAAAAGTAGAAATGGGTGTTCCACAAGGCTCGATATTAGGTCCTTTCCTCTTTTTAGTATACATTAATGATTTACCCCATTTATTAAAAAAACAACCACAAATGGTGTTATTTGCTGACGATACTTCATTAATTTTTAAGATAAGTAGACGTGCTCCAAATCTTGACGACGTAAATAACGCCCTACTGCAGGTGCATAATTGGTTCACTGCTAATAATTTAGTATTAAATGGGAAAAAAACTAAATGCATACGATTTTCTTTACCGAATGTTAAAAGTAGTGATTGTGACATAGTATTGAATAAAGAGATACTAGAATTCGTCGATAAAACTGTTTTCCTGGGGATCACGCTCGACTCAAGGCTGCAATGGGGTCCTCATTTAACATCTCTTGCAGGACGGCTTAGTTCAGCAGCATATGCTGTAAGAAAAATCCGTCAATTTACTAATGTAGATACCGCGAGGCTAGTCTATTTCAGTTACTTTCATAGTATCATGTCTTACGGTATTTTATTATGGGGACGGGCTGCAGATATCGAGTCTATTTTTATTCTACAGAAAAGAGCCATCAGAGCAATATATGGCCTCCGCAGGCGCGATTCTCTAAGGGAACTGTTTAAAGACATTAATATCATGACAGTACCTTGTCAATACATCTATGAAAACATCATGTACGTAAGGAAAAATTTAAATCTTTTCAGTAAAAGAGGTGAAAGACACACCTATGGGACTAGAAATAGGGACCAATTAGTTCAACCAGGTTTCAGATTGGCTAAAGTAGACTCATCCTTCATGGGGTACTGTTTAAAATGTTACAATAAAATACCCCGCCACATACTCCAACTTAATGAAACGAAATTCAAATCTTGCATAAAACGCACACTATGCAGCCAAGCATATTATAAGTTGGGGGATTACATCGCTGACAAAAATGCTTGGCTGAACACTGGTCCTGCTCCACAAGGGCGCATAAACTAATTAATTAGCATTCGAAATTATATTTGGAGCTGCTGAAGATTGAAAAACTATCTTTGCACTGTATAAATTCAATCTCTTAGTATTGTATAATTGCATAGCACACGTGTGAGCACTATGTACCTAAACTATAAAGCTACCATTTACTGGGTACGTCTTTAATTGACTTGAATGTGCCCTGGCAGCTGAGAGTATGTCATGCTCACTCAAATGTCTCGCTGATGGTGGCGTGTGTGTTGGATCATTGGGTTCCCTTCAAAATGGTTGAGCTGAATGGTGCTGATCCATACGTCATGTTCGTGAACGGGCGCCGTCAGTAGGGACTGGTCATCTCTTAGCCGCCACGGCTTATTTTAATCTATGAATTGTTCTTTTTAGTACGGACGCCTTTAACGTGCACGTCTTTCTGCATCGTTCTCACATGTATAATTTCAACATGAATGATGTAATCAAGATTTTTGTAACAATTTTATGATTTAAAAGAGTGTCCGTGGAGTTTCTTGCCCGTTCTTCTCCACAGGGATCTACGCTTTGGAATGGGCAACTAGCTTCATCTTTCTGACTGACCGACCCATGACAATTCAAAAGTGCCTATAATTGGTTTATTTGAAATAAATGCTTTGAGTTTGAGTTTGAGTTTGAGTTTGATGCCAGCACATCAAGCTATCCGAAACTGTCAAATTTTTCCAAACAACTTTGAACCTTATAATTCAGTGATAAAGTTGAAAATCTATTAAAGAAATTTGACAGATTATATCAGTTTGATGTGCTGGCGGCTGTACATTTGGTACTGTTGTTACACGAAACTTTTACGTTGAGTAACGTCAGGGCAATGAATTGCTAAGCAAATCGAATACCAACCTGAATTGTCTTCATATTCAAATCGCAACTGTCATTCTTTGGCAGTTGTATGAAATGGCTATGCTGTGGCAAATTGACGTAGGGTGTCATTTTCTTAGCAATTATATTCCCTGACTGTCTACACAACAATCAGTAACACATCTAACTTACTTTGTATCATTATTTTACCACGAAATTAGTTATTCTGATACAAACTCGAAACATGAAGACCTAACGGAACCATTCATGAATTTCACAATATTAAATAACTGTGCGGGTCAAGACTGTTAGATCGCACTCTACAAACACCGAGACATCCATCCATACATATAATTATGTAATATTATGTATTGGTGCTAGCTCAGTTATTATCAGAAACAAGTGAAGTGTGGTTGGTGTTGTGCTATCTTAGTGACCTCTTAAAAGAAACGATAAATACATTAAAAATAACGAGGAGACTAGTGATTTCAATTGAATTGTAGGACAAAAATAGTGAGTATTCAAATTTTCGAAATAAATATTATTTTGAATCACAGTTTAAGTTTTATATATTTTTATACTAGCTGATGTGACGTACAGGTAAGGAAATTATTTTTTATACAAACTGGCTACCTAAATCATCATGCAATTTGACCAAAAAAACTGTTAAAGAAAGACTGTTGTGATTTGCTTGGCAATTAATTTCCGTAACATAACTAGGTATTAATTGCACCTACCCGTATAAGGGTGAATTTCACCAAACCTAGAATAAGTCTTATCCTGAGAATAAATTTTGAATATTTGACAGTTGTTCCATACTAGAACAGAGACGTTAATTTTATTCCACAGATAAAAGATGTCTGACTTTGGTAAAACCAGCCCTAAAAGTGTGCCTGCCGGGGGAGCAGGATTGTCCGAAGGGGTTACCGCTACCCCGGAACATAAGGTGCTAAGGAAGGAACACGGGTGGGTTTTAGTCAGTAAGAGTCTGACACTCCCTCCTGCTCCACCCTGAGTGGGAGGGGTCATTTGATGATTTCCCATCCACAAAAAAAAAAGCCCTAAAAGTGTAAATGTGGTGCTGTTCCATAAACGATGGGACACTTAATATCGCGTCCTACGTGTCCTGTCAGCTGCACGTTACAGGAACTGGTGGATGCTGGTGATGGCGCCAAACAAGTAGCCGAATTCTGGGCCGAGTCCATTTAGATTGCTATCGACACGCTGAGGAGAAGAATCCCTAAAAGCGCCCTAAAATTTTGATCGAAACATGAATCTACATTTGTAAAACAGGGAATTCCGTAAACGTTTATCACATAACATCATGCCTGAATCCTCGAAGAGGTCATAGATAAATACAATAATAACATCAAGTCATTTTCTCATGGGGTTAGGCAGAAACTACAGAATACCACCTGCTAAGATCCTTAAGTCATGTACCTATTCACTAGTTCGTTGTTAAATGCTGTTTTTATTCCCAACTAGCTGACCCGGCGAACTTCGTACCGCCTCAGAATCAATAAGAACGAATGTATAAGAAAATGAATTACCTTAATTTTTTTCGTGAATTTTTCCCTTATTTTAATAGTTATTCTGCTATTCGGCACCCTATTTGCGTAACACACTATTACTCTCAATTTTAATCATTTTGAAGCATATTGCTAATCCATTGCTCCATATGTTCGAAAAAAGTGTCTGCTCAACATCGTAAATAACGCAATGAATGTTGTTGAACTGTCAAAATGAAACCCATTGCTACAGATAGTGTGTTACGCAATTACCCTGCGGGTCGGAGACAAAGCCAATAAATATAAATAAAATATAAATCGATCATAAAAATAATAGATATAAAAATAATAATCGATCATATAAATCGGTCCAGCCGTTCTGGTGTTATTAATGGTGCAACTAACCCGACTTTGTTTTATTTGCATAGATCACAATAAAAACAGATGATAATAGAGAATGGCACCTCATAGTATATCTTTCTTATTTAACATGTAACGAAACGTCTTAGAAATTTCACTCATCATCTGCCTAGCCTTTTCCCAACTAAGTATGTTGGGGTCGGCTTCCAGTCTAACCGGATGCAGCTGAATACCAGTATTTTACATGAAGCGACTGTCTATCTGACCTCCAGTTAGCCCAAGACTGGTTGTCAGACTTTCGGGGTTCTGACGACCCGTAACGACTGTCAAAGATCTACGAATGACAGCCGGAACCAACGGCTTGTCGTGCTTTCCGAGGCAAGCAGGGATCTTGGCATGTAAACATGGTCACCCATCCACAGGCCAACCGCGGCAAACTTAACTTAACCTGATCGATCGACCCGTGCGGCTGCTGTTACTAAGCTATTTAACGATTCTTATAATTACGGTATGGTTATAAATTATGTCGTATAATCGTAATTTTTCAATCACAATGAAAACTGATGAAAAATAAGTATTTTTTTTAAGACTTGAAATTTTTCATAGTGTATTATTCTACTAGTCAAACCCTTTCATTTGATACCCATATTGAGGGGGTTGTGAAAAATATACAAGATAGCCGCCGCTACAAAATGGCGGATTATCGCCATTTTGTAGCGGCGGCTATCTTGAATTTACAATGATACTGCACCCTAATTGCGTAACACACTATTACTCTCAATTTGAATCATTTTAAGCATATTGAAAGAAAGAAAATACGTTTATTTGCGGTGAACATGACGCAAAGAGAACAAAAACAAAAATAAAATAAATAAAAGGTAGGGGGAAACATGCGTCACATCCACGCAAAACAGCTATCGCTCAGCTAATCGGCTATTGCTAATCCATTGCTCCATATGTTCGAAGAGTGTGCCTGCACAACATTGTAAATAACGCAATGAATGTTGTTGAACTGTCAAAATGAAACCCATTGCTACTGATAGTGTGTTACGCAATTACCCTGCTGATTAAATTAAATTTTATTGTCATTAAAACTAAAGGTGTGTACCAAATATCGATCAATCTGCCAACAGGATGGAAGTAAAATTTCAAGTACTAAAGGACAATGCCAGATTCTGCCCCCAGCAATCTACAGAAAATGTAAATTAATGGAAATAATTGTAATGAATATAGGACCTTATCATAATAAATCGTTTATCTTTAGGACCTGCGGATTACAAATCAATGTTAGTTGGAATTCAACCCCTGAAATTCCTTTTTGCTATTTCCGAAACAAACATTTCAGAAACCGGAAGTTCTACAGGCATTAGGATAAATGTTTAGTTATCAGTAATACAAAAGCAATAAGGTGCTGCATATTGCATGGGTGTAAATGAATAATTGTATTGAACGGGGCAAAGTTCTATAGAGTGTCTGGCACTGTCCTTTGACCCAAATAAATAAATAACAAATAGCTAAATAAAACCGTTTAAAAATACAAACGACTGAACCTCATAGTGCCCTCTTTTAAGTCAACTCCTAATTGAAACATACTGTTATTTATTTCTTACAACTAAAGTCCATTACAAAATGTTCTATATAATGACTTCCGACCTTTTACAATTACAATAAGAAGAATACTAAAAGGGTGGATGAGTCTTAATTACTGCAGCATTATGTTTATTTTTATGATAAAAGAAACCAATTCGTCGCCTACGCGGCAAAGGGGCGAACTTCAAATGAGAAAAATTTACAGGATAGCCAATAAACAATTTTTTCCCCGATTTTAGGGTTTTCTGCATTACTCGCGAGATCATCATCATCTGCCTAGCCTTTTCCCAACTATGTTGAGGTCGGCTTCCAGTCTCACCGGTTACTCGCGAGATGTCGCCGCTAAAAGGCAAACTTCGCGTTTCGTCTTTTCGTATTTAGCTAGAAGTGATTTTGAGATACGCCGTCAATCTTTTTTCTTTTCTATTAGTCTTAGAGCTTCGTCCTTTTGTGACGACATAGAGCTCGACAAATGGAGCATTTTTGTATACTAAACTAATTTTTGATTGTTTATACGAGGTTCGCCCCTTTGCGGCGTTGGCGACGAATTTCAAGGTGCCTGAGATCTTTCTTCCCGGCTTTTTGGATAGCTGGAGGTGTAGCGTAGATAGTTTTTAATCAAATCTTTCTGAAGATTATAAATGTGATGGTATTGTTTATGAAATGGAAGGAAATAAGTTTGTTTTTTGTGCTATTTGAAAATGTTGAGGGACTGTTCAGTTCAATCGAATAAACAAACAATATCCTAATATTATAAATGTGAATGTTTGGATATTTGTTGCTCAATCACGCAAAAACGTCTTAACGGATTTCGATGAAATGTGGCACACTAATAGCTTATAACCTGGATTAACATAGGATACTTTTTATCCCGGTCTTACGTTTCCGTGGGCCACGCGGGCGATGCCGCAGGCAAAAGCTTGTATACCATAATACCTAATGAAAAAATTTGAATCGCTGGATAAGTTAACTGGGACTTTATTTGGAGTTGAGGAAATACCTACGTCTTATTCAATGCTTTGGTCAGGTAGGAAATTGACTTAATCAGTATTTGAAAATATTGCCTCTTACTCGTATTGAAGAACAAACTCCATGAATTTCAAACTCCTTTGCCATGTAATTCACAGAACGTTATCAAGAATTGGATTAGAGTGGTACTCCGCTGACTACCTGCAGTAATGTCTCTCCTTCTTGATTTAATCGATTCAAAACTTGTCTGTACAATATCACTTTTAGTGATAAGACCGCCCATTGCGTCACCCTATGTAAATTTCTTCATTTATATCATAAATCCATTGGGTGTACATAATAAAAAGTATTCAATATAATGCAAGAACTTCATAATTTAATTCACTGTGTCTTTTTTCAGATAAACATGTCTCCAAATAAAGTGCTGTTATCAATTACGATATTGTTATCGTTGGTGAACAAGTGTAAGTAAAAAACAACGGAAATGTTTAGTCAATATGTTACACGGTCCATGTACGAGTAAAGTTTAAATTTAAATTACGCGCTTTTAAAGGTTTCGTATCCAAACACCTCCCGCTCACAGAGAGGAGACCTGTGTCCCAGCAGTGGGAACATTATAGGCTAATTATTATGATGCTGTATATCAGAGACTGCTAGCGATACTCTAATAACCAAATCTGCAGTCTCTGGGCAGTATCTTAGAACAGACGACGTATAGCTAGCCATTTGAAATTTTCACAGAATAAAGACATGACCTATCATGGTAAATAATGAAAAGAAAAAAAAAGAAAACAAGATGAGATGAGTGGTCGGTATGGATAACTAAAATAATTACTTACATTAAATAAAAGTTCTGTAACACCAAGGTGCCAGTACGGCTCGCACTTGGCTGTGTTTTTGTTTTTTTAAAGATAACATTGCAGATACTGCGTTCAAAGTCAATTAATTGGTGCTTTGTGTCTTATAAAAGTTTTTGTAGATGACCTCTTTAAATGAACTGCATTTTCTGTCAGGAAATAATCCGCTGAAAACAAACATTAGTATTCAAAATGTTGAAGTCTGACAACCAGTCTTTACCAAGGTTCTTGTAACACGATACCTCGTATTACACAGAAACTGGGTTGTGGAGGTCAGATAGGCAATCGCTCCATGTAAAATACTGCTATTTATTTCCGTTTAGACTGGAAGCCGACCCTAACATTGTTAGGAAACGGCTAGGCAGATAATGATGATAATTTAACAATTTCCAGCAACCGCAATCTACTGCTTCTACTGCAACAGTGCCAACAACTCAGCCTGCATCGACCCCTCGCAGTTTGACGACGAGATGCGCGGACGCATCATACCGATCATCGACTGCGACAAGGCAGTGCCAAGAGTCGACGAGTATGAATTCTTCTGCAGGAAAATTGTGCAGACCAGTAAGTTTTTGGAACACAGTTCCTCTAACGCGGCTTGCGGAAGTAGTTGACTAGTAGAAATTGTCACGTAAGGAAAAAGCGTTAACTACGCCATCTCCAACCGGCTTTCTCTCTTTGTCTGTCTGTTTGTATTATATAAAATAGAAAGAGACAGAAAGAGAGATAGTTTTCATGGTTTTCGACGGTGCTGAAGCCAATAGTGAGGTCAAAATGAAAATCCAGCAGCGTCATCATAGATGTCGTTTTCATGGTTTTGGAGGGTGCTAAAGCCGATAGCGCGCTTAAAATCTAAGATGGCGACCACTTCATGAGAGCTTCTAAAAACTTATATTAGATGGCTCTGTATTAAATGCACACAAGTTGCTCTCTCTTTGTCTCTTAAATTTGTACTATAACGGCACATGTTTTTTGGAACGAAGTTACTTTAACCCAGCTTGCAATAGGAGTTGACTGGTAAAAATCGTAAGGCCGCTGCCTGGAATTTTGCGGGCAGCGGGGCGGCAGCGGCGGCGGCGCGGGAGCGGCAGGATCTTATGCGTACATTTAAATGGACCGGTTCTCGAAAACAGCGGCGCGGGAGCGGGCAACGAGCGGTGCACTCAAGGCAATCGGCGACCGCCCGCGCCGCCGTCGCTGCCGCCCCGCTGCCCGCAAAATTCCAGGCAGCGGCCTTATGTAAGGAAAAAATATTATGCCCCCTCTATGAGACTTTCTCTCTCTCTGCGTCTCTTTCTATTATATTCGAGTGTGTGTGCGCATGTGAGTATAGCGTAAAAACTTCGTTCCTGACGGGGGTCTCCGTCCGCACAGGTTTTTTTTTTAAAGAAACGCAGGGTGTTTCCTTAATAAAGCCGAAAATTATTGGCTATGGGAAGCGTAGGATGCCTTCAAGCTATGTGGAGCGATGATCTGCCCAGGGCGGCTGTATAAGAGTAGTTTAGAATCGAGCTTGACGATGATGATGTTAGAACAATAAGAATAATGGTTGATTTCAAAAGAAAAGGACATACCTATCCATGTAGATATTATAATATATTTTCCTATTCGTAGTCCTATCTGAAGGTTAGCCTGATTTTCTAACTAACCTACGGCATAAGTTACCTCGGTTATCGATCGCATTGTTGACATCAGCCTCGGTTTTGTTTTATTTGATACCCATGACCATTGTGGGCCTTGACATTGTCCTGGCAAAATAATTGATTGAAGGGTCAGCAATGGATCTACTTTCATATGCTGGCCGACAGGGAAATCGACGCACAACATGTTACCATGGATTCAGTAGGTACCTACATGATTCCGAACACACCTGCATTTTCTTTTTTGATAACAGTCGAAAAAATTCTACGCTAATGGGTCTAGAATCATATGCTGAATTCATGGTTTGAGTTTGCGCATCGCCGTCCGTGCCACACTGTATAAAAGTTGAAAAAAGTACAATATGATCTAACAAGCACTGTAATTCTTCCAGTATACCACCCCCACAAAGACTCCGAGCTCCGAGTGACCCGTGGCTGCGGCTGGGTACGTTACGACAAGGACTGCTACCGCGCTGACAACCGTGATCACCTGGAGACTGTCTGCCAATGCTTCAGCAACTACTGCAACAGTGCTAACTCTTTGAACTCCGCCACGACCAGCGCTTTATTTGTCGCGCTGGCCATGTGTCTCTACATCTACCGCTAGAAAATAATCCTGTTTCTTTAACATAGTTTATCTTCATCGAAAATATTTTTCTTTTCTTCTCATTGTGCTTATTATTGACGAGGTGATCATCAGTGAAAGAATTAGTGAGTCAGCAATCTTGGCAGCGGGGCTAACTGCCCAGAATATGTCTGACGATCTAGAGAATCACAACACAATAATGTAATGATAGATAAGCTCCGAGTATCATATTTTGTCGTCCTTGCCAACTGCCTCTGCATCTATTTTTGGAGCAATAGTTCTTCCAAAATCAATGCGTTGTTATTTAATGATCTGTCCATTCCTATTTATTGGTCAAACACGAAGAGTAACAAGAATTTGCTTTTGTACTGTCCATCCATTTGTAGCTTCAGCTACGTGCCTGCATTTATATAGATGAATATTTTAGTTACAAATATAATAATTTATAAGAGAATTTTTAGATTCGTTAGTTTTTGTGAAAGATTGATGATACTTAAAATAAGGTGATAACTAAATATACGATTATAAAACACATAAACGCTTACTTTTTGGTGATTGATCCTCCTCCTATTACCTTCCTTCCAAGTTCCTACCTCCATTTGTCAAACTCAAACTGAAAGCATTAATTTCAATTAAAATATTAACAGGCACTTTTGAACTGTGAAGGAGTCGGTTTGTTAGTCAAAAAGTTGAAGCTAGTTGCCCGTTCTAAAACGTAGATCTTTATGGCGAATAAAGGGCAAGAAACTCCATGGAGACTGTTTTGAATCAAGATACCTATTACAAAATCCTGGGTACAGACGAAACTATAAAATTTTTCCTATCAATTTTGAACCTAATACTCTATCGATAAAGTTGAAAATCTACTAAAGAAATTAGACAGATTGTAGTAGCTTGATGTGCTCGTCGGTCTAGTGGTCGCAAGCGCTACTGCTGAGCACGAGGTCTTGGGTTCGATTCCCAAATCGTGCAGTGTTATTGGGGTATTCTATCAGGAATATCTCAGTGGCAAATCGGAGACTAAACTTGCCCGGTTAATGTCAATAGGCTAGCCCCCTATTAAATGGGACAGGAAATATAGCTGGCGATGCGGGTGTACTGCCTTATGTTATACAGGGTATTCCTAGAAGTATAGATCAAATCGAATAGGGGCGTGAGCAAGATCATTTCCAAATTTTTTACGGTTCAAAAGTTATGACCAATTTTTGTTTTTTTCAATCACTTAGCTTAGTGCTCAAAGAAAAAAATCTTAAAAGAAACTATCAGCACCCTAATTGCGTAACACACTAATTATAGATTTCAATTTGAATCAATTTAAAGGATATTGCTAGTTCATTGCTTCATATGTTCGAAAATTTTATCTGCTCAACAATGTAAATAACCCCATTGCTAGTGATAAACCCATTGCTAGTGATAGTGTGTTACGCAATTACCCCACAGGGCTATCTAAACATGAAATTGACAGCCCTGATAGTTTTTTTTAATGATTTTTTCTTTGAGCCAGTCCTATTCGATTTGATCCATACTTCCAGGGACACCCTGTATATACTTTGTGTTATATTACAAAATCGTGAACCCAAGGGCTGACCATTGGTCCATCAAAACAGTGGCTCGTGAATCGTCATCCAGCGACCAACGACCACAATACAGAAATAGGGCGCCGCCACGGGCTAGTCGTAATCCAGGCAAGTTGTGAAAGCTCTCGTTTTGCACCGCGCACACGGCACAATGTTTGAACGTTACTTATTTAGTAAAACTCGGTGTACTGTGCCAGTGGCAGCGGCATCAGCTGGTTCGATGACGTCATTTACCTGTGTTTAATTAACTCTGTAAATAATTTGCAGGTGTAACCTTTGGTGTGGGTTATCCAGTTTTTGTGCAAGAAATGTATTTTTTTTTTGTGGCATGGTCTTCAGTAAAAATTATGTTTAGGGGTAGAACGAGTGTTTTTAGGGTTCCGTACGTCCGAATGATAAAACGGGACTCCTATAGGATCACTCTTGTATCTGTCTGTCTGTCCGTCTGTCACAGCCAATGTGTTCCGAATCTAATAGACCGATTAAGTTGACATTTGGTACACGAAGTAGTTACTTCGCGCGCCAAAAATCGCACCAACCTACGAATAAGTAATAAGTCAGGAAGTCTAATTCAGAACAAATTCCACAGAAAAAGTGGCCCTACTTCAAACCAAAACGACGTATGATTCAAAATACGAATCACTTCCGAGGTTACAAGAACATATGCTTGGTGATTGGTTTAAATTCAGAACGAAAGCCGGGATTGGTTAGCGCGCGTGCTGCAATGTCTGCTATGACAGCCGAGTCATAGTGACGTGGACGATGTTATGCAATAAGTGCACCGGACCAAGTCAATAATAAAAGAATATTATTTTTTATAATATATTTTTATTTTTTGGTTACTTTTTACAATCCAATGAACTCTGTCCCGCGAAATATGATTAATTTATTAAGTTTTTGTCTAGAAGACATTAAAAGAGAAACTTTCAAACTGATACAGCAGTTTTGTGTAACATGGTATATCTTTTTAATAATTTATAAAAATCTTTTTCGTCAAAATGAACTGAACATACTCTGCTGGCTTTCACAGGCATCCAGTCGTACTCTGTCTTTCTAGCTTAACTGAAGCTATCCACTTATTTTGCTGAATTGGATCGGCAGGGAAACTAAAAGAAAACAAAATAAGCAAAATAAAATAATGTTATAAACATATCTAAATTTTATGGATTTACTTTTCAATATTTCGTCAAGATGAAAAGAAACTTAGATTGGTAAAAAAATTACTGACTTCATTTTGCATAGTACTGACCACCTCGGTTTGATAACGTATTTGAACATCTTTGAATATAATTATAATTTTGTAACTATTTACCAGTGAAAAGTGATCCCTGGACATTTTAATCTTGTATGGCTCCTGCACCACTTCACAACACATGCTGGCATGATGATTCACAGCTTTAGTTCACAATGATAAAAACGAAAACGTACCCGAAGTGCTCGCTTGCAAGAAAAATGTCCGACTGATGACGCGCTGGGTACAATTTTTAAGCCCCGCCTACTTGGGCCTAATATTTGTTTGGCCATTTTTTTATCGCAGTTACATTTCCTGACTTATTACTTATTCGTAGGCACCAACTTACGTTCAAAAATCGTAAGCCACCACTTTCGCGCTCAGTCCTGTGTACTGCTGGCTGGGTGAGCGTGAGTGAGAAAGAGCGCTTGTGACATCATAGTAGGTAGTCAAAAAAATGGCACGCTTGGTTTTCATACAGATCGTGATACACTTAAGTTTATTCTTAGGATGAATTCATCTCAACTACGGAACCCTTCATTGTGCGTTGCCCGACACGCACTTGGCCGGAAGATCGTGTTAATGGGGTTAACAAGAGTTAATCCTATCGCAAAATTCAATAATTTGTACCTACTTCAAAACGATAAAACAACGACTATTCAGAGCAACAGTAAATAAAATTTATGAGAAAAAAAGTTTTAGAGACTAACTCAGTGGGGTGGTTGCGAAACACACTATCAGTAGCAATGGCTCACATTTTGACAATTCAACATCATTCATTGCGCTATTTGCGTTATAGACCAGACAAATTTTTCGAACTTAGGAAGCAATGGATTAGCAATATCCTTCTTGTGATTAATATTGTGTTACGCAATTATAGTGCTGGTTCCTTAATATTTTAAGCCCATCTAGCTTATTCATTTGCCTTTTCTCTTTATTTGTTTTGCTATTTTACTCAGTTGTCTACAAACGCGTCGCTCACAGTGAAGCTCCACGATAATAGCCGACAGATGATCCGTTATGGAGGAAACAAATAGAGAATATTGTGGAAAAACCCTCAATGTGTATTAAATACATAATCTATACAAAAGATATGGAATATAGACACGTGTCACTGCGAAAATAGTAATGTAGCTTTAGTGAAGTATTTAATTGTAAGTACATATATCTTTAAAATATCTAAGAACGCTAATTTGATCATCTATTGGAATTTATTCAAAACAACCGATTCCCAAAAAATTTAAGTCGGTGTCGTTGGATCTGTACTTAGTTTAGTTTTTTTTTTTTATATTAAAATATACTTTCGGTTAAGCCTAAGTCTAAGTCTGTTGTTTTTTTATCTAATAAACTCTAATTCCATTTTTGAAAAACTAAATTTGCCCAAGCAAAGTTAACAAAATTTATATGTGACCAACACTCAAGCTTCCTCTTTGACGAAAATATGCAATACAATTCATTAAAACGAAAAACATACAGTCGAACATATAACCTCCTCCTTTTACGGTCACGGTGGCCAATCTCAACGGAGATTAACCGGGTACGCAGGAGATATTATAGTGCACAAGTGTGCGCGCAGACACAGGTGCACTATCTTCCCTCACTCTCATAATCCGATGGGACGGCAATCCGACACGACCGGAGAGAGATCAGGCGCAGGACCAACGGCTTATCGTGCTTTCCGAGGCATGGGGGTATTACACCTCCAGCTTCCAAACTCCGTGCTGCTAAGAAATTCCTAATGGAAAAAGTCAATAACACTTTGCCCGACCCGGGAACCGAACCCAGGACCCCACACTCAGCAGTCGCGCTTGCGACCACGAGACCAACGGGGCAGTCAATATCAGTCAAAATTCCAATAGTGGGCGAAACTATTGCCATTAACCAGGCACAAAGCCAAACTGCTATTGAGAAATTCGAAAACGAAAAAACTCAATAACACTGCCCGACCCGAGAATCGAACCCTCATGCTCAGCAGTGGCGCTTGCGACCACTACTCCAACGAGGCAGCATTTTTGAATTAAGAATTTAAGATAATTTTCAAGTTATGGAACAACAAACTGAATCTCATACTTTACAAAGTTCAAATTCCATTGCAACCAAAAACTTATTAGGACCTTCTTGTTACAAAATGATCACTCAAAAATCAACCTAGAAAACATTTCACTAAAGTAGATAACTGATTAAGTGGCGATGGAATGTAAATTATTTGAGATTACCTATCACATTGCTATACACCGTTACATTTTGATCGTTTTAATTCTTAAGTCATTGTACTCATCATTATGAAAAACTTTTACTATGGGACTAACCCTGAAATCGTGAAAAAAAAAATCTCCTGACCCATTGATTTGTGTTCGCATAATTTGACATAATGTATGGATCAACTGATTATTTTTTCACGATTTCAGGTTTGGTGCCATAGTAAAAGTTGTTCATAATGGTGAGTACAATGACCCCTTTTAAGGATTAAAACGATCAAAATGTTATGTTGGTTTAGACAGTAATACTTTTGCTTTATGCTTATAATATCGACAAGCAAGCGTGCTTTAGGAGGCTTCAAGCAAGTCTCTGACATTTCCACAATCCTCTAGGTTTCACACAAATAAAATAACAAATAACTGCCACGTGGAGTTTCACAATATAATCCCCGTTTCTTCTACACAATCTACTGCTCATAATATTTTTGTGAAGAGCTTTTTATTTTTTTTAATGTACGTGTTTAGGTCTGAAATGGACCATTTTTTAATCCTAGACAAGTAGGATGTTTCTTTTTTTAATTTGCCGTCCGTTGCCTGAGGCAGGATGATCCCTCGGCGTCTTGTTATATTTAAATAAAACAATATTTAATCAGTGGGAGAAATGAGACTTAATTCAAAATGGACGCCGCTTGTGTCTGTGTCAATTTGTGGTGTAAATAATGAATTCTGTTTAGTATTAATTTGGAAATAGAATAGATGTCGGGGTTTTTCTAGAATTTATAATGAATGAGGAAAATTCAATTAGGTACCTATTATGTTTCATTATTTTTTTAACCGATTTCAAAAAGGAGGAGGTTATCAATTCGGTTGTATTTTTTTTTTTTTTTTATGTTTGTTACCTCAGTACGCCGTCATTTATGAACCGATTTCGATTTTTTTTTTTTATTTGAAAGGATATGCTTCCAGATTGGTCCCATTTTTGTCAAAATCCAGTTCTGATGATGGGATCCATGAGGAATTGAGGGAACTCTTCAAATATTATAGGCATACATATAGCAATTTTGGTATTTTCATCAACATGTCAAGCATTTGCATTCAAAAAGTATAATTTGGTGAAGTGGAACTGATGAAGGAGACCACAGATAGCCACAGGAACTCTTCAATGATAATAAGTATTTCACGGGTGGCGATAAGATATCTCGATTAAGATAGTTAAGCGACTATGACAAAGCAAATTTAAATAAATGGTTCTGACGAAAATGGTACCATCAAACCGATCTGATGATGAAGCTGGAAGGTAGGTACCGGAACTTCGTAATAAAACCATGTATTCTAGCCGTGTTTGGGCTTATTGGAATTGTCATGAGATGCACTCTGACTATAAAAAGTAAAAAATAAAAACGTTTTAACAAAAAAAAAACAACCGACTTCAAAAAAAAAAACACTACAAAGTGTAAAATAACTTTAATTTTAATTTTGGAAGTCGGTGGCAAAAACGTAAATACAAAACCAAAGACACCGACTTCCGAAATTAAAATTAAAGTTATTTTACACTTTGTAGTGTTTTTTTTTTTGAAGTCGGTTGTTTTTTTTTTGTTATTAGTTTAGGTTTTTTTTCAGGTAAATTTTTGAATTGAATTTTGAATGTTTTTTTTTCCATTTTCCGTATATGAAGTATTAATTTTGAGTATGAATGTCGATGGCTATAAGAGTAGGGGAAGACCAAAGAAACGATGGATTTACAGTGTAAATGATGATATTGTTAGAAGGGGGGTGACTACCGAGATGTCGACTAATAAAGAAGTATTGAAGAAAAAGACATTTTGCGCCGATCACAAATAAATTGGGATAAGGATAGGGATTAAGATGATTTACCCAAGATGAAATGTTTTATCATTAAATTAATAAAGCCAAGGCTTTTCTAGTAAAAGACTGAAGCCTAATTTAACTGATTCTTAGTTAATTCTACCCAGTTTAATTAGCAAATTGTAGGAATCGATTTACTTCGAATAAATCTCAGATCTTTTTAAATTATCTTTTTATTTTCCTCGTGTAATTTCAAAGTGAAACAATAAAGTATTGGACTGATCTTTATTTCAATAAATTAGAATTTACAAACGGTTAAATATAATAATATTTATAATAATAATAGTTGCCAAAATTATTTCACGGATTTTTGTATTTAAAGGAATAATAAAATCCCCAGCCTAGGAAATAAATTTGGCAATGAATACTTCCTATTTTAATAAATATTTTAAACGTACTTTAATACATAATATACTTACAACTAATCCTAACAATAATGTTGACGGTCGATTTACACGTAATAATATAATTAATATTTTATGTAATAACAATACAATTAATAGTTTGTTGTAGGCGAAACGGCGGTGTAACTAGTGTGTTGTTTCTACTCGCAACATTAAATTAATCTATGGTTAAGAGGCAGCGCATATTATAGACCAACTTACAAATGAAGTGACATCCCAAAATCGTAAAAAAAAATAATGAGCCCTAAATAAAAAAAAAACTCATGTAATTCGAATAACAGCTTGAATCTAGAACGAAAAACAAAAAATTATTAGATTATTTTTTTTCTCCGCCTAGTCGCACGACAGTCGTACGATATGCGCTGCGTCTTGGGGTTCAATCGTCAAGGTTCAAAGCGGCATGGGTTTAGTTGAGGGTCTGTCTCTTCCTCCGGTTCTCGTGAACGGGCTCCGTCTGTTCTGGCTCGCTGTGATCGTTGGATTCGTTCTGGATGGTGATTTCTGGGGACAAAAGAAAAATGGTTTAGGAAACGGTTAGTAGAATTGGTTGGTATATTTACAAAATATTGAGAGTTTTAAATAAGTAGGTAATTCGATTTCTTGTAAGAAAATGTAATTTTGAGGACTATATTTGCAACACCATCATTAATTTAAACAGTTATGCTGATTTGCCTGCATAATAAATTATGTCTGCCAACGTTAAAAAAACTATGATACTACAAAAATCAAAATGACAAAGAATCGAGATCGAGATCGAGATTATAAAAGAATTAAATGTAGGGATATCAAAAAACGAGTGAAATCAGGTTGTTCTATGTATTTAACAAAACACGTACACTTACTCACATACACACACACACCACACAGACACATCACACACACACACACACACTACACAAACACACCACTACGTGACACGTACCATACCACTATACTTGAAATCACCTCTTTAGTCTCCACTCTAGAATTCGTACCTAGAGCCCCAAGAAACAGAGCAACCGTCTAGTTTTGGGCTCACTAGCAAATAAAAGATATTGTACGTTGTTTAAGCTTTATGCTATGTCTCAACTTGCTGTTAACCTGTGAACCTACTTACTGTATTACCCAATCAAATGTGAAAGTGACCACTTGCGAAAACCGCAGTATGTCCAACGAACGAAAGTGACCAGTTACAAGAATGTCCGAACGGCCGTAAGTTACCACGAACAATTTAAATTTATTTCTATTTCAATACCTTACTATACAAATCTTCTTACCATCTTCATCACTCTTGAAGGACCTTCCAAGCCGGGGTCCGAACCACATACCAGGACTCTCAGTGCGTCGCACGGCCATAGGCATAAACTCGTGAGAGTCGGCGCGCGACAGCGTCAAGTCGCTGCGACCGACGCGCGGGAACGCGTATAGTTGTCTCTTCTCTGCTGAGGGCTCGTAGTCTATGGAGTAAATAATTAATTTAATTTAATTTAATTTAATTTAATTTCTTCAGACAACCATGAATCCATTACATTAATGATTACATTTATATTGTTAGTATGATCTTAAAAACTATGTTAGTACCTAATAACTAAGAGAGACTTAGTCCTCTGGGTGAGCCTCCACACCAGTGGGCTGTCTAATTTATCGCCTATTATCTTCAGGATGCTGTTACTGCTCCCACGCAATCTGCTTAGCAGTGAGGCTGTCTTTTTGCGCCAGGTGGCATCAAAGCCGTCTGTGCGCGACTCAGCGAACATTGTTGACGCACTGCAGAAGCGTGGCAGACGTAACAGCGCCCTGTAGGCATTGTTAAACTGGATGCGCAGAGAATTGTAAGCCCTTTGGGTATATCTGAACCACAGGCTCGCTGAGTACAGAGGTGTGCAATGCGCTTTGAATAAAGCCACTTTCACCGCGTCTGTACATCGAGCGAACCTGCGGGCCAACATGTTCGCCCGGACTGACAATGCCCTGCGCTCCCTTTCCATGTCTACATCATCTCCAAGATTTTCAGTGACCACATGCCCAAGATACCTGAATTGATATACTCGATTAAGAGGAATACCATTGAGTAACACTGGTGGAACAACAGTTGGGCACTTTGCACCCGCCTTGAAGATCATGCACTCTGATTTTTTAACATTATAACTCAGACCGTGTGTGGCCGCATACTTTTCACACACGGCAAGCAATTTCCGCAATGCACAAATCGAGGGAGCCAGCAGCACCATATCATCGGCATAGCTAAGGTTATTCACACTGACACCATCCACGTAGCACCCTACAGGCATTTGACTGAGTTCCTCGATCAGCGCATTAACGTATAAGTTAAAAAGCAAGGGCGAGCTCAACCCCCCCTGCCTCACTCCACATTCCAGCTTGTATTCACTCGACAATACACCCGCCCACTTTACATTATTTTTCTGATTATGGTACCAATATCTAAAAAGTGACGTCAACTCTGGCGGTAGGCCCGTTTCTTTTAGCTTCTGCCATAATATATCATAAGACACTAGGTCAAATGCTTTCGAGAGGTCTAGAAAGCAAGCATAAACCGGGGTCTGTCTGTCAGTGTAATATTTCACAGTGTGCTTAAGGCTAAGAATAGCAGTCTCAGTCGACAAGCCAGGACGAAAGCCGAACTGAGCGTCATGTAACTTAACATGCTTGTTCAAATATGAGCTAAGCACACTGTCAAATACCTTCGCTACAATCGTGGCTAACGAAATGGGTCTATAGTTAGATTTTTCAGACACATCGCCTGTTTTACTCTTGGCAATCGGTACCACCAGAGTCTTCATTAGGGCAGGGGGTAGGTGTGAGTGACTTACGCACAAATTACATAACATTGCATTAAGGTTAAGGTTAAGGGGAAGTACCAGGAAATCCCACGAAACTCAAATTTTCTTACGATTTTAGCAATTTGCAGGGCAGGTTGTGTGTTGAGCAAAATATGATTCGCGACCGTAACAAGTATGTAACAAGTAACAAGTAAGTAATCATAGACTTATAATCGAAAACATGAGTGGATGAAGGTGATATAATATGTCGCAAAATTTTAATTTCGAGAAAATTGAGTTCAAAGTTTCGCATAAACATTTTAGGATATTTCAAAACGTAGAACAGCGAAAATTAAAAAATGCGACTTATCACCTTAGAACAATCATGTCTTCAATCATTCAAAATTAATACAATCCTCTAAGTTCATATAGAATGGCTATTTCATACCTAACTGGCATGAGGTCCTGGGTTCAATTCCCGGGTCGGGCAGTGTTATTGTGTATTTTTTATCTGGAATTTCTTAGTAACAGCCCGGAGTCTGGATTTGTCCCCGATTGATAGCAATAAGCTCGCCCCCTATTGTATGGGACTTTAACCGGTGAATTAATGTGGATGTAATATAGGTAGTCCTCTACTTAAGCCTTCGGGGAAACAAGGCGTGATCTTATGATGCTAAGATAAGAAGAGAATGGCTCATTCGGAGGTGGAAAACATTTTCAGTCGACAAGTTTCATTGATCAAGTGCCATGAGGTAAACTCAACTCAAAGCATTTAATTCAATTAAATCATATAAAGGCACTTTTGAACTGTCAAGAAGGCGGTCAGTCAGAAAATATGAAGCTAGTTGCCCATTCCAAAGCGTATTAGGTACCTATGGGGGAGCGTCCAGAGTACAGCAAATAGTAACAAAACAACAATCCAAAAATAAAATAGGTTCCTTCGTGATTAAGATAAAGAAGACCTGTAAGAGAAGTAAGTTATCAAAAAGAAAAACTAGTACATACCAAGATAAAGATCGTTAAGAGGCACTTGCCATGTGTTCCGCGACGCTCTCCCGACCCTCGGGAATGGATACAAGTTCAAGACGCCATCCCGCCGGAGTTTCGCGCTGCTGTCTGTGGGGTAAGCAGTTTTAGCTAGTTAAACATATATGTAACTGCACTTTGTAAGTCAGGAACTAAGTTTGGGCAAGTTTGTGATGCGGTTTGATAGGAAGGTTGTGAGTCTTTGGTTTATCTTGGGAACTGTGACGTCTAGATCATTGTAAGACGTCATCTAACAGTATTATGGTCTGGTTGCATTAAGTGTAAATCCAAATTAATATTATAAAAAGGTAAAATGATTTGTTTGTAAGAGGAACTGAACTGATTACAAAAATACTTTTATGGATAGAAAGCTACACTATTGCCGAATGCTATAAGATATTGTTTTTGTTAATACAAGGAACCTTCACGCGGCGAAGTCGTGGGCAGAAGCTAGTATTGTATTTAAGACTAGCGGTCCGTCCCGGCTTCGCACGGGTGGACATTTATTTTTTAAACATTTTATTTTTTCTTGCAATTAAAAAGCCTATATTAATCAGTGATAATGTAGTATCCAAATGGTGAAAGAATTTTTAAAATCGGTCCAGTACTTTTTGAGCCAATTCGTTACAAACATACATACAAACCTTTCCTCTTTATAATATTAGTATAGATAATACAATTGAAGTCCAATTCTCAAACGTAACGTGAAGTTGGCTGTTAAAGTCTCATGCCATTCCGGTCTGCGGGGCAATTGCGTAACACATTATCAATCGGAATCGGTTTCATTTTGACAGTTCAACAACATTCATTGCGTTGTTACGTGTTGAGCAGACGAATTTTTCGAACTGATGCAGCAATGGATTAGCAATTTGCTTCAAAATGATTCAGATTCCAATTAGGGTGCTGTTTAAGCGGTATTGTAAAGACAGAAATACTTTTAGGAACGTCTCAAAGATCAGTGTTTTATAAGAAGTTGGTAAGCCAGCCAGTGATAGTAATTACATGCACAAAACTACAATGTAAAACTGTTGTTTCATTACATGTAGGACACGATAAAGTTTTTTTATTTTTATTGCTGCTATTTTACAGCATTAAGTCGTGGTTTCCTAAGAAAGCCGTGAACGCTCTGTGTATGCACTAAACAAGAATGTCAAATTGTTGTTTCATTGTATGCAATTAACAACAATGTCGAATTGTTCTTGCACAGATTCATCAGCATTAATTGATGTTTTCCAGTCAATGATTACTGAACAAATTTTACTTTCGTTACAATAATTCGTGTCAGCAAAATTCATTTGCGTAGGCCTACTAAGTACTTGGCCTTTGTTCGGCAGTGGACGTCTACCGGCTGATGATGATTACTTGGACATAGTTTTTCTGTATGCAAATGAAATGCATAAAAAATAATGACATGTCACTCTAGTTTTTATTATAATACTAGCTGTTACCCGTGACTTCGTCTGCGATCCAGGATGAAAAGTAGCCTATGTCCTTAGCCAGGTCTATCTGTGTGCTAATTTTCATTCAAATCCTTTCAGCCGTTTTAGCGTGAAAACGTAACAAACAAACTTAGGTAGGTACTTTCGCATTTATAATATTAGTTAGGATAAATCGTTTTAATCACAGTAACAGCAGCAATCTTATTTTAATGACAATAAAGATCACAAATATTTTGTTATTTTGTGAGACTTGGCAGGGCAGCAACCCAAAAACCTTATTTAATGCTGCCAGCTTATATTTTTCGTTCGGAAACATTTAGTCGATTAGTTTATCTACTGGACCATAGAGTAAAACTGTCGCACAGGATATTAGACCTTATTTATCAGTAATAATAGGTGTTAAAGCCGCGCGAAACGGCCGTAACATATATGTTACGCCGGTGCTTGACGGTTGTGGCCGAGCGTAACATATCTGTTACGTTGGGGCTTGAGCGGTTAAATGAGAATTAAGATGCAAAATCCGTAGTAACATAACTGTGAAAGGGCTATAACAACAAAACTTGCAAAAGTTGGCTTCAGCAAGCAATTATTACTTAGATATCTAGTGTAAATGTGCTAGTCACGATTGTTTACTCCGTTTACTCGATAAGAATTTTCGTAATTCTCGTAATTTTAAGAACGTTCACAGATTGATCTCCGTCTCAATCTGTCAAAAATACCTCCAATTTTCCGACATTTTTGACAAATCTTTAACCTTGATTGTGGCTGAGATGAGATTGCGACTAGGTTTTGAACGTTTTTTTACTACTCTAAACTTCACTTAAGGTGAAGCCCATGAAATTTAAATTTTCTCACATTTTTGCGATTTGTAGGGTCAGTATCAGGTTCTATGTCAACCTAAACATGATTCGCAGCCGTAACAAATATTTAGGTACCTGAAAATTTAAAACAAACGTGAGTAAAATTGAATTTCGCGGGTTACCGTAGGTTATCTCCCTTGTAAGAAAGTAAGTCATGAAAAAAACAACAAGAAATATATAGGCCAAACTGGCTTCTTGAAGGAAAAATACAAATACGCCTTCGATCTATTTTTGAATGAACCACGTAAGAGCTTTGATCCCACAAATTGACTGATGGATAGTCTGCACTAAAGGAATCCGCAAATAGCTGGAGGAGACCCCGTCATAGATTACAATCACAGTTTTTAGACCTTTCCGATCGATACGAGCGTGATGGCTTGAGGTTAAGGTGTTGGTTTCTTGGGGCGAGTGTGTGGGTTCGAACTTGGCTACCTTTAGCGATCAGGTTGCCAAGTTCAAACCCTAAACGTTGTCACATTAAACTCGTTACTACTAGGCTACGTACGCACCGGTGGCTACCGGTGGCTTGCTTAGCACCTAAGCTAGGCTTTAGGCCTTGTAAATAACGAAGTGAAAGAAAGAAAGAAAGAAAGAAAGAAAATACGTTTATTTGCGGTAAACATGACGCATAAGAATGAGCATAAACAAAAATCAAATTGACAATTTGAGAGAAAACAAAAGTTCCAGAATTTTCGCAACCGGCTGCACAGGGGCCCAAGTCATTTGTTTTTTTTTTGTGAATGGGAAATCATCAAATGACCCCTCCCGCTCAGGGTGGAGCAGGAGGGAGTGTCAGACTCTTACTGACTAAAACCCACCCGTGTTCCTTCCTTAGCCCTTAGCCCTTTATGTTCCGGGGCAGCGGTAACCCTTTCGGACAATCCCGCTCCCCCGGCAGGCTACGGCCCTTACGGGCCCCTTCCTTGTTGCTTACATCTCTTTGAGGCGCGCGTGGAACACGTACGCGCCGTCCAGCATGGGCCTGGTCCTGATCGGATGGAGAGTTACCCATTACTCTCCGCCCGCAGGCCCGCGCCTACGGTGGTCGGGAGTCGTCACGCGGCTCCCGACGCCCGGGGCGTCTCAAGGGGCCCAAGTGTGCTATTTTTATAAATTCGTCATTCCAACACGATCCCATTCTCATTTTTCTAAAAGTTCGTAATCTGCTAAATTCATAATGGTCGATCATTGGTCGATCAATGGTCTGAGAAAAACTACTAAATTTCCTTCTAGATTTCATTTAATATATATTTTTACATATTACGTATTAGTGTTTGCAATCTGAAGTAGTAAGAAGTTCGTAAATAGCAATAAACATTACATTTATTAATTTGTCATTATGTACGAGATTACCTACCATTTTATGCCATTTCTTTCAATGGAGTGTCAGTGGTTGACCATTGGAAAGTCATAATGACGCCAATAGGTTAGTAGATTACCAAACTTGTCAAAATCAACAATTATGAAATCAATTCCAGACCATTCTGACACTATTGTAATAGCAGACTTGAGGCCCTGGGCGCTTGGCGCCTTCGCTAGTCGCCGCACACGTGTATCGGAAATGCAGGTGGTCGTTTCTCCATAGAAACGCTCTCGCCTGTTTTCTTTCTGATTAATGATCATAAATCAATGATTTTTTACAGAATAATAAATATGAACTACCTGTATGTCCCTATGTTTTCCTTTTTGATGATACATTATTTTTATAAGCACTAGAACCCTCAAAAGATGCTCATAATTGCCGATTTAAACCGCTGTCAACAAAGTCCTAGTCTATAAATTTAACAACTATTAATTAAAAAAATAAAAACAAAGGGACACAGTATATATCCTTCTTATTCAGTTTATGAAATATCTTTTAATTTGGTCCAATATTGCAGGAGGAAATAGGCGAGAGCCAAACCTTGAATTATGACTTTTTCCTTAGGCTTTTTCAAAAGTCTCTCCGACCGCATTTCCTCTTAAGTCACTAGGTGCTAGGTGTTAAGGCTCTAGGTGCTAAGCAAGCCACTTGTCAGTGCGTGCGTAGTCTTAGAGTGCTACAAGGATCTTTTGGTGCCTAAATTGACAAATCAAAATGGCGTTAGTTGCAAATGTTGCCACATTCCAAGAAAAGCTTGTAGAGTTGTAAAATGCGACGACATTTTTTGTATTGTATTATAATACAATACAAAAAATGTCGTCGCATTTTCGTCGATAAGGTTCTAAATAGTATTTTGGTAGGCCGACTGAAACAAACATTTCTGTTTCTAATTAATCTTGAATCAATGATGAAGACGGTGAAGAAAGTTTTGCTAAAAATACCTAAAAAATGTCTAAAATCACAAAATGGCTGTTAGCTTGTGGTGAAGTATGATAGTTTTTCTCTATGAGAGAAGAGGCCTGTGCATACAATATACAAGCCGGTTTACACTGATATTGTAGGCGTTCTATTTGTATAAACAGCTGCAGTACTATTCTGTAAAACTTGCTATCGAGATCAATTCTCTATTTGTAGTGAAACGAAAGTTTTGACGTTGACATCTGACAGCATTAATGCAGACTTCAGTTTAATACATTATTGGTTTTCGCAGAAAAGCCTATTTTTCAGGCCCGCATCTGACCACTATTTCATAAGATTTTGTGCATGATGCGTAGGGATAGCGTAGTATTCATTTTTCCATTTAAGCTGACACACCACACTTAAAATTCAAGTGATCCAAATTCCTGAACTGGTAGAACGCGGTTATTGACTAATTTAACTTACCATAAAAAATAATCAAGAAATCTCTTAGGAGCACCTGATTTTTTTTATATTTTAAATCATGATGAAAATGAAAAAATAATAATCATTATATAATTTTTTTTAACACAGCTGAAGAGGAAAAATGTCAATTAACTTTTGGAGGTCACTGTATATTCTAATCAATATTATCGGTTTGATAATATTAACGGAGTTTCCCAATAAGGTTCTATAGCAAAGATAATGTTAACTATAAGTTTGATAATATGAGTAAAGCTCAAATTCTCGGGTAATTAACTAACCAAATATAGTTTACTATTAAAATATAGAATGCTTGAGTAAGATATACATGCAATCGAAATTTTCAGTTGTAATTTTGTACCTATGTATATTGAATTTGTTTTGTAATATTATCTATTAAAAAAATCTTGCTTAATAAAGTGACTGCTGAGCTATGGGATCCTGCGTTCATGCAAAGTTTAACTAGGTTTGTCTATTATTAATACATTCTTAGTAACAGCCCGAAGTCTAAATTTCACCGCCAGTGCATAATATTTGTACACGCTTGTTATTACAGTATAAAATGATACACCGTGCTGTTAGCGTTCAAAGCATTGTGTATCATGTAGTCCTGACTGCATATACCAGATGAGTTGTGTGATGTGTAAGTGTATCATAAACGATACACATGGCCTAAGAGATTTGACAACTAACAAAAGTGTGGTACGTCAGTGTATCATTTTGGATAGACACTAAAAACATGGAAAAGAGCACAAGAAGGTAGAGGTTAGATTTTAATAATATGTAACGACCTATAGCAATATTTATAAACAAACAAAATTATAAGGAAAAAATGACTAGGTCGACTACGCTTGGCGATGAACGTGTGACGACTGACAACACAATCAGAAATAAATGTGGGTGTACGATTCACCTCTATTACACTTTCGAGAAACAGGCGTGATGCTATACTAAAATCCACAAGTGAGTGACGCTACAACATGTTATTTTAACATTTTTAGTTATTACTAAGCTGTCCGTCTGTCTGTCAGCGGGCTGTATCTCATGAACCGTAATATATAGGCAATTGAAATTTTCACAGGTGTATTTCTGTTCCCGCTGTAACAACAAATTAAAAAAATATAATATAAAGGGTTTCCATTCAAAATAACGTGTTGTTTTCGGCAATTTTTTATTTTGTGGTACGGAGCCTTTCGTGTCGCACACGAAGGACTCCGTACCACAAGGCAAAAAATTGAAGTTTCTCAATAATATAATATACTTTGTGTATGTAATAATTAAATCGTACACCACAGACTACCTACAGTATATATTTGTCTCTCTTTCCCCGTTTTAATCCATACAAAGGTTGTCTTTAAAATATCGCTCTTGACTGCCCATTGTGTCACCCTTTGTAAAATGTATATATTTATGTCTGTGATTTATATGGTTTACAGACGCCAGCACATACCTACTACAATTTGTCAAACTTTAATAGATTTTGAACTTTATCGCTAAAGCATATGGTGGAAAATTTGACAGTTTCGCGTAGCTTGATGTGCTGGCGTCTGTACATAATTAAAGAGTATATTCTATTCTAATATTTACCTCATTAAAAATCTTAATAATTCCCTGCCCTCATGTTAACATTTAACTTAATACTCCTTCAAGTTTTACATTTCGTATGCCCAGCGCGAAGGCAATATTAACGGCAGACAATAATCCCTTAAACCGATTTCATCTTTTGCTGATGTTATGCCTAAACCGAAGATTTCACCAACGTCGTATGGAGGTGCTTGTTGGCATTGCCTTCTTTAATTACGAGTGCGAATGTTTAGATTATCTATTCATGTAGCTTTAAAGGAAAGGACCTTGTTCGCCATATCTTTAAAGTGATATACAGTCTGTCCCATGTTACACAAGCGTAACAAAATAATATCATCATAATCTGCCTAGCTTTTTCCTATGTTGGGGTCGACTTCCAGTCTAACCGGATGCAGCTGAATACCATTATTTTACATGGAACGACTGCCTATCTGACCTCCACAACCCAGTGGCTAATACGATACCCCTTGTAAGACTGGTTAAGAAAATAATATCTACCTACTTAATAAAAACCTTAAATTCACTGACAGACACATAAATACTTATCTCTATGCTGGTAGACAACGTACAGCCAAAACCGCTGAGTCTTGAAGCATGAAATATTTCACAAGAGTTATTGGTATAACGATACTGAGCACTAATGAAAGATTTTTGTAACTTCAACCCCTAAAGGGGAAAACGGGAATTAATTATGGGATGAACGTTTATATGGAAGTTCGTCACTTTGGCGATGGAAAATCCCATCGGGCACGTGCCTGGCGTATTATAAAACCTAAACTGGAAAGTTTTCTATGAAATAAACAAAAACACATTTGTATGGTTATTTATATTCGCATTTTTTTTGGTTTATATGTTTCCTTTTTTTTCTTCGATAGTTTAGAGTAAGGTTCAGAGATTTATTTCCTAAAACTCGGTCTAAAAAAAAAACAAAATCGGTTTAGCCGTCTCGAATCTACGATGGCGTAGACAGACACACAGATACACATGTTCAACTTATAACACCCATCTGGTTTTGTCGGGGATTAAAATTACGCCGAGTTACTGATATCGTATCTGCTACATATAAGATGCTACAGCTTTGAGCTTCGCCACTGCTACGCAAATCTAAACTTCCAATTTTTTTTTTCTAAAATTCATTTTTTTTGTCAATTAAATTGTATAATATAGGTAACAGGTAATACGGGCTGGTGTCCGCAACTCCACGTCAATGCGCGTATTTTGCGTACGGTTGTATATATAATAATATCAATAGTTTAAATAAGAGGTCTATCTGATGGTGAGAAGCACGGAATCTAAGCAGCATCACAAAAAGATCATAATCAACACAAAAGTTGTATATCTCAAGATAAAATAAGTATCGTATGCCATTAACAGCTGTAAAGTACTTTAAATCAATAAAGGTCTTGCAAATGCATTGTCTAGAACTCTAGAAGCTACGTTAACGCCTCTAAGCATGAAAATAAGCCATTTCCTTGAGTTAATTGGCATTAAAGGAAAATGGCAGCAGAAAATAGCTCATATACTGGTTATTAGAGCTTGTCCTACTTCAAAACTCGGGTATGTCTATTATTTTGTGAAGAACATATGTTTGTAGGTATGAACAATATTTTTCAGGCTGCAATTTATGTACTTCAAATAATAACTAAGTCATGTAGCCCCCTTGTCGCTACGACAATATGTGCTAGCGACCGTTTTCAGGGGCCCATTATTGAGTGTGCAAGTCACCCCCTGCCATTTTATCTATGTAAATTATATAAAACACTAGCTTTTGCCCGCGACTTCGTCCGCGTGGGTTTCGTACTTTCCTCAAATAAATTTAACACCCTATCCACCTCCTCAAGAAAGGTATTTCGAAAATTATTGATTACGATCTTTATACTTACTTTATTTAAAGAAATAAGTATTCGGGCCAATATTTTAGTTAAACTACCTAAGATGTTTCAAATAAACTATCCTCCCTTTTCATCACGACAGGGCTTGTTTTTGCATTTGGTACGTTTCCATTTTTATGATATAAAGATTATTTATACCCATTTTCGTGTTAATGGAAGTTGAAGTTTCTACTCCTTAAACTTTATTACCCTTTTTCACCCCGGTAGAAGTCGAATAAGTAAAACCCTAAAACTCATACTTTTTTATTTTAAGTAAGTAAGTAGTAAACTCCTAAAAGTGACAATCTTTATTATTTACTGAGGCAAAGGTTGAAAAGTTTCAAGTTTCTTAACCAAAGGAATAAGACCACCTTTTCACCTTCACAGTTTTTATCCCCATAGGGGCGAAATATTGAAAACATGTTTGGGACGTTTCCATATCTTGACTCAAAGATTATTTATACCAATTTCCCATTGAATCAAGCCACGCAATAAAATACTCCTCTGTGATATGGACTACCCCCGTTCACCCCGTTAGGGTTAGATTTTCGAAAAACCCAGTCACACTTTTTTATTTATTTTGGTCTTAAGTATACATACTGAGTTCCGAGTTTATATTATTGGACCGCGCGATAAAATTCTTCCATACAAACTGACACCCTCAATCTCCCTTTATAGCAGAAAAACATAAAATAACAAACTATAATTTACTTAGATAAGTATTTGTGCCAAGTTTGAAGCTTAAATTTATTCATACCATTTTTTTGGAGTAAATCAAGCTACACACTATACTTAATACCGGCCTTAAAAATCGAATTACCACTTTCTTACCCGTCAGGGGTCTACTTTCGAAAGACCCATTTCTTATTACTTACTTAGGCAAATATTCCTTCTAAGTTTCAAGTTTATTAACCAAATGAATAAGATTTTTCGTATAAAGTTTTTCCCCACTTTTCACCCCACACAGGAGGAATTTTGAAAAATGTTTGGGATGTGTTCATAACTTGACTCAAAGATTATGTCCAACAATTTTTGAGTTAATCAAGCCACGCAGTAAAATGGAAAATTAACTACTCCTTTTCACCCCGTCAGAGATAGATTTTCGCAAAACCCTGATACATGTTATTTTTTACTTTTGGTCTTAAGTATAAATACTGAGTTTCGACTTAATCGGAGACCGCACGTTAAAATTCTTCCATACAAATGTTGACACCCCCTAATCGCCCTTTAGGGGGTAGTTTAGAAAAGCAAAAAATGCCAAAATTCATAATTTACTTAGATAAGTATTCATGCCAAGTTTCAAGTATATTAACCAAATGAATAAGATTTTCATATAAGCTGTATCCCCACTTTTCACCCCCACAGGGGTGGAATTTTGAAAAATCGTTTGGAATGTATTCATTACTTGACTCACAGATTATTTATACCAATTTTAGAGTTAATTAAGCCAGGCAGTAAAATTTGCCCTGTAAAATTAACTACCCCTTTTCTCCCCGTTAGGGGTAGATTTTCGAAAAACCCTGATACACGTAATTCTTTATTTTTGGTATTAAGTATAAATATTGAGTCTTGAGTTAATCGGACCGTGCATTAAAATTCTTCCATACAAATTTTGACACCCCCCCATCCCCCTTTAGAAGGTAGTTTAGAAAAACAAAAAAGACCGATTTTCATAATTTACTTAGGTAAGTATTCGTGCCAAGTTTCAAGTTTATTAACTCAAGGAATAAGATTTTCCATACAAACTTTCATCCCCTATTTAACTCCCTTAGGGGTTGAATTTCGAAAATTCCTTCCTTATTCCTCGTCTACATTATAAAAGGAACCTCTGTGCAAAATTTCAGCTTTCTAGGTTCAGGGGTTTGGGCTGGGCGTTGATGAGTCAGTCAATCAGTCAGTCAGTCAGTCAGTCAGGACTTGTCTTTTTATATATATAGATTGGTCAGGTAGGGGCTATAGACTTTCCATAGTCTTCAATTACCAGTTCACTTTAGCCACCCAAATCCATAATCCAATAAGTATCTTTGTTTCCATATCTTGCAATAGTCCTATACCAACCGGGAGTTGTCCTTGGGGGCACTTGCATAGTGCGAACAGGGATAATCATCGGTCAGTGCCTCATTGAATAAAAAACGTCTAACGGGCCTCTGCGAGTTTGCTTCGGCCCCTCGTATGCCTCTTCCAAAGGTCCGGATCCCAGGATCCCGAGGAATATCAATCTCTGAATTACGAAGCGTAAGCATAACGAAAAGAATAATCAACCTTATTATGTTCCCAGTGTTGGGACACAGACCTCTCTCTGTGAGAGGGTGTGGGCAGTAATCCACCACGGGGGCCAAATGTGGTATATCACAAGACTTCTAATTTTAGGTTCTAGGACGTATCGGTTTCCTCACGATGTTTTCCTTGACCATTTTACACCATAGCAGTACTGAATAAATTACACAAAGTAAAGAGCATGCTTGCCTCTTCGAACCTACAAATCTTCCACCACTGTCCTTTTGTCTAGTATTAGATAAGATCTAAAACACTACCAACTTGTGTTTTTATCAAAAATCGATTACTAACAGGTTCACAGTCAATTTGGCAATCTAAATAGACCCTTTTGAATTTGTCCTAATCGATGTATGACGGAATCCTATGAAGACCAACGGGGTTTATTAGTGACGGTTGAATTCATTCTTACATTCTACGGTTTAGATAAAAGACCCTAAAATTTTTGTTTATCTAGAAATATCTCTATTTGTTAACAGTAATGTATCAGCAATCAGTCTACAAAGTTCCCACTGTTGGGACACAGGTTTCCTTTCTGTGAGAGGTGGTGGGCCATTTTCCACCATGCAGGCCCCCGAGTACGGGTTGGTAGATGTCACAGGTCTTCGAATTTTTGGTTCTAGGTGGTTTTTTTTCACGATATTTTTTTTTCCATCACCGTTTTGAGGGAAGTGGTGATGAAATTAAATACACAAAGTAAAATTCCTGCCTGGGTTCGAACTCACGACCTACAACTCGAAAGTCGGAGCTGACCACTGAGCCACCAATGCTCTGCCAACAGTAATATTGGTTTTTAATTTTCCATTAGTTTGTTTCATTTATATTATAAAGAACGTTGTAATAACTAACACGGATTGTCAAGCAGGATTCATGATTGTGATTTTCTTGTAGCGAGGCCTATAGTCCGAAAATAATGACCTAATTTTAGCACAAACTTTTACTTACTTATTTATTAAAACTATATGCACGAGTAAAAAATACTATGTATACACAGGCGGACATTTTCTACCAGTCAACCTTAGGGTGATCCAGAGATAAAACATGGCAGGTGCAACTTAAGGGATAATTAGCTAGGAAATGACTATAAAATACAAAAAGAAATACTAATACATACATATAAACAAAATGAACTGTCAGGAGAAATAACAATCGAAGAGAGGAGAAAACGAATCCAGCAAATCAGCGCTGGGATGTTTCGCCCAACTTTTGTCGGATATGTTTACGTGCCTACACTCATAGAATGCGTTCATTTCTGGTGGCATCTACGTAGGTATGTTCTGCAGAGATATTTTAAGTTTTTTATTTGTAAATGATTATTAAAATACTTACGATACGCGCTGGCGATGGCAGAAGCCAGTAAAGCCATGGAGACGATGATCCTCATTGTGGGCTGCATTGTATCTGCTGGACAAACACATGTTTAAAGTAATCCGGCGAAAATTTAGAGCGAGTCAAAATTTTTTAGCGTTAAACCCTGAATGTCCTTTGACAGAAAACGAAAATGTTTATAATAAGGTTTTTTTTAATAAACCCGTGAAGTCTTTCAAGTCTAGCTTCTTGAAAACAGTTCCTAAATTTTTCACGACATAACTTTCATATAAGTACTCCTCTTTGTCTTATTTTACACAGTCATCATAATCGGCCTTTAATGTTCTCACTGTTGAGATATTAGGCCTTCTCTCTTCGAGAGGCTGTAATCCACAACGCCGGTCCAGTGCGGGTTGGTAGATATCACATGTCTTCGAATTTTTAGTTCTAAGACATGCCGGTTTCCTCACGATGCTTTCCTTCACCATTTTTTTGAGCAGTGGTGATAAAATAATTTACACAAAGTAAAACGCCTTACCACTTAGCCACCTCAACTCGCAAAAACACATTACAATAACACAAATCCTATCTACATTCTCCTGAAAATACTTCAGAAATTCCCACAGCATCCCACATAGACCGCTAATCTCCATTTGACCTTAATCATACGTTGTTTAAACTTTCAACAGGTAAATGTATGGCCCGGTTTATCTTTAATCTTCATCGCGTTCAACGGATAAAGAAAATCTTAAGTTATCTGAAGGTTTTCATAATAATGAGGTGAGAAATGGCGGCTTTGTACTAACTTCTGAAGATATTTAAGTAAGTACTTTAAGTAGGTACACACGACAAAATATCCAGCTGTACATATCTAGCATAAGCTGACCTTTCATTGCACGGAAAGCCTTATACGATGCGAGGTCAACTTATACTGGAATGGGTTTTTACTTTACATTACATGTCGTTGCGCGTTCAAGTTTCGTATGGTTATAAGTAGAAGTCTGAATAAACCACATTAATGTGAGTGTTTCTGTGTAAGTGTTTATTTGATGTTTTCTTGGAGAAAGGACAGATTTATGTTAATTATATGAATGTTAAAAGTAAATTATTAGTTACTAAGCAAATTGGTTAGCGAGATGACGACTAAGGGACTAACCATACTTATTCAGCTCTGTTCAGCTTTTGTCCATAGAAAACAACGATTTTGTATAGAGTCCGGTCAGCTTTCCGTGGCTGAACGGATGCATACGCATCTCATACAAAATCGTTGTTTTCTATGGACAAAAGCTGAACAGAGCTGAATAAGTGTGGTTAGTCCCTAATAGAGAAGTATCTACTTATGGAAAAAAATAAATGTTGCGCCAACCCTAAATACATTGGGAAAAAAATATGATAATGTTGATTATGATTATTGAAATCTGTACTGTTATTCTTTTTAGTTGTAACTATAACACGGATTTACGGTATACCTATATTACCTATAGGTAGGTACCTATCCTATAGTAAAACTTTAGTACTTTCTTATACAAACTTTTGCGAGAAGCTATAGGTACTATTGCTAAAACTTTGTACACTTGTTAACTCTAAACTGTTTTCTTTGAAACTTAACGATGAAACTGAAACTTAATGACACATATACGGATTTGGACATTTATTTTGGACACAATCACTTACAGAGAAAATACAATTTTATAACTTGAAAAAACTTTTTACAAAAGAAAAAACAACCGACTTCCAAAAAAAACCACTACAATGTGAAAAATAACTTTGATTTTGGAAGTCGGTGTGCATTTTCTTTTATTGACATCGACTTCCGAAATTAAAGTTATTTTTCACTTTGTAGTGTTTTTTTTGGAAGTCGGTTGTTTTTTTTTTTTTGTAAAAAGTTTTTATTTTTCACTTTTTAGTTGTATCTACCTCACACAAATTCATATAACACTACTTGTTACAGGGAAATGAGGGTGTATAACGCTAGTGTTTACATACTCTTTGTAAGGGTGTACCATGGTATACTGAACACATCTGCGTACCCCTTTAAAGGGTACAGACGCGATGTTATGTTGATTGATTGCGTAAACAATGGAAATATATGCGATAGCAGCAATCGCGGTTGATTTGCTAGCATTTATTGAAGAGTACCGTTGTCTGTCTCCAAAACTCATCATCAGATCTTTACAAAATTTAAATGGGACCTTTTTGGTATACACATCTTTCAAACAAAAAAAGAATTTTGCAAATCCGTTTATAAATGACGGAGTTATGCCCGAACCCGTGAACCCGTGAAATGCTTATTATTGAGTAGTTCCGATGGCCATCTGTGGTCTTCATCATCAGTTCCACTTCACCAAATGATGCTTTCCGTGAGCAAATGCACGAGTTACTATAAAAATACCCAAATCGCTATAGGTGTGCCTATAAAATTTGAGGGTTTCCCTCGATTTCCATGGGAATCCCTCATCAGATTCCGACTTGGTGACAATGGGACCAACTCGGGAGTATACCCTTTCAAACGAAAAAAGAATTTTGAAAATCGGTCCACAATTAAATTAAAACACACAAAAAAAAAAACATACCGTCGAATTGAGAACCACCTCCTTTTTGAAGTCAGCTAAAAATGTGGGTTGATACTATGACAAAATAACATTAGGATTTCGTAACAGTTTTAGTAAAGGGGTAGTTCTAGAAACTAAGTACACATAACGTACATATAACGTTATCAACGTATGAAGTGATACGGGCTGTGACGTCACGGCTTGGTAAAGCCTTTAAAAGATTTATGCCTGTTAGCTTCTTGGAAAGAAATTGAATTAAAAGGTTCCTAAGCCAGTCTATTTTTTTTAAAATAGAGATTGGAAAGTAATAATATATCAAATAATAATAATAATATATCAAATTATTTCCGCTTCTGTGACTTTAACGATAATTTTTAAATAGAAAAATAGACACGTAACATTGGAAGGGGGCAGCGCAAGACCAGTCGCTGAGACGATGTTACTGGAGGTCTATGTCCAGCAGTGGACATGATCTGAAAGTTTTTCAGGTCTTAATAGAATGAAGACGATAGGACGCAAAAAATATGAGTTAATGTACCTACGCCAGCACATCAAGCTACCCGAAACTGTCAAATTTTCCCAATCAGCTTTGAACCTTATGCTTTGGCGATAAAATTGAAAATCTATTAAAGATATTTGACAGATTGTAGTAGCTTGATGTGCTGGCGCCTGAAAATTTTCCCAATCAACTTTGAATCTTAATTCAAGGTCTAAGTCTAGATTGGGAAAATTTTACAGTTTCGGGTAGCTTGATGTACTGGCGTCTGTAAAACTCTGCCCATCCATTCGGGGAAACAAACAAGGCATGATGTTATGTATTTTATGTCAGGAAAATATGGAATATTTTTGTTAGACTTTTATGATAAACAAACAAACGCAAAGACAAGTTCGTCATAAAAAGAAAAAGACGGTTTGATTTGAATAACATGAACGAAGACGAAAGTTTTACTTTTTCTCACAAATAGTTCGCCGCTAGTTCAGAGATGTTCAACAAGTCGGCTGTGTGCTATGAAAATAGTTGAAAAATCTGGCTTTTTTCCTAGAATAGAGTTATAACGAGACATTTTTAGAACAATAGATTTTATAGACTATAGTAGAATAGAACTATAGTTAAAAGCTGAAGTAAACTGTTTTCAGAATTTTATGGGAGTTCATTGTTTGATCAATCTTTAATTTTTTGTGGAGGAAATCTTCAAAAGGCGCCCTGGCTTTGGGGATAAGACCGGTGGTGTGGGACTTTTACTTTAATCCCCACCCCAGTGGTCACCATCTGCACACAGAAGGGGCACAGATACCCTCAAAAGTATCTACTTAACCATATATAGAGTCTGGATTTGTGCACGGATGATTACATTAGGCTCTCGTACCCTATTTCATGGGACTTAAGTTGGCGAAACTGGGATGTACTTATAGGTCACCTCTACCTAACCCATCGAAGGAAACAGCCGTGATGGAACATGAAAAATGTGTGACCATTATTTAATATGCGTCGGACGCACATTGGGGTAAACTACAACCATGCTAAGTGGCTTTATATTTTAACCACAGCATGAGTGTTCATTTATTCCCCTCAAGTTCAAGCCGATACCGAAAATATTCCAAAAATCGTTCACTGAGTCGTTAACCGATAAATGATTTTTATTTCTGTAAGTAGGTTTGTACAAACAGTTTTACATGTCAATCACATTTTATAAGCTAGATGAGGTCGGCGTTTCCTATCTGACTACTTTGAGAAATTCAGAGGTCACCGTCTTTTTTAAAGTCCAGACATAATCTTGGACAAATCATGTGAAGACCATGTAGATTGGTGTCTGAAATTGTATTTTGAGGAAAGAATTAAGATTGAGTGGACCTGTCCAGTCAGTGCACGCATTTGTCAGTTTTCGTGCAACTTAACTCAGAACTTAAGTAGCTGAACGTTTCAGCAATATTCAAGGTGTAGGCCATGTAATAATATGTCTTGACTAGAATAGGGACAACTTTCCGACAAAGGTCAGTTACAGAAATTACACATGCCTTGACTGATTCATGTAACTTAACGAACACACCTACTTGTTACTAGTGAGTCCATTGAGACCATTGAACTAAGTAATGTTTCGTACGTCTTAACTTATTTAAAGAGGTTACTTGAGTTGTGAAGATGTAGCGTAAAGTATTACATCTATAAAGTTCAGCTGAAGAGCCTGATGGAAACGAAATACGGTTCCAACGGCACTGATTTGGACCCCGTAACGATGTTAGCTTGGGTTTAATACTGGTAGACCACTATTTGAAAGTGTTTGATCGGCCATATTTAAAAAGATTTTCTTGTATTTTTCTAGCACTGTCTGCCTAGCCTTTTTCCAACTGTATTGGGGTCGGCTTCCAGTCTAACCGGATGCAACTAAATACAAGTATTTTACATGGAGCAACTTGTACCTAATAAATAAGTCTAAATTATATTAGGTAATTGATGCGATTAAAGATCAATTTTTATTATTTAGCAGGTATATAAAATATCTTACACTTCTTTAAATATTGTGTGCTTAGTTTGTGCAAGAAGCTATTATAAATACGCAAAGCAATATGATATGAGTTTTCACCACTCTTCAAAAGCTGAAACATAACCCTTTAAATTCGTAATTTCTTTTGTTTTATTTAATTTTTTACTGAATTTTCGCGAACCGTAATATATTTTTTAAATGCTTAAAGTAATTTTTATACCGTACCCTTATAAATAATTTATTTTATAAATTCCAAAATAAACAAAAATTCTGACCTGACAACGGACCTTTCAAAAAATATTTTTTCACTCTAAAAAAAAAAGGTTTTTTACCAGATGATAGACACAAGTTTCCACTTACCTCGTCAACCTGTTGCACGTCGAATGCTGTGCCGTGATCCGTATCCACAGTTTATATAGGCCCCGACACCGGAGCAACAGGGGTACTCAAACTTTTGCACGTGTAACTGAAATTATAAACCCCCGCCGGGTTTCAAATTGTGTGACGTCATTTTCTTTTTTCATAAAAATAATTGTTAGCGTAAAGGTGTTTTGGAATATTTATGCACTTTTTGAAACTTAAAGAAGTGTGTACAATAAATGTATTAATAAGTAAAGATTTATTTTTTAAATGCTAGTGTATTGTTGTAAACTTGTATGGACTATAAAGCACTTGAGGTTGGTAAATACACTGTAAACACCATTTTGGCGAATTATTTGTAAAATCACTATAATAATATCACAATTATTCGTGAAAATAATCAAACGTCTTTACTTCTAACGTTTCGATTTATAAATGATGCAACTATTCATAATATTAATTACATAGTGCAGCGAAATTTCGCTAGGTCAGCACGCGACGTGATTTTTGCAAACCTAAGCTACGTCGATGAATTCCTGAGTATGACCTACATTGGACTTTGATAAATCGATAATTACTTCAATTTCTAGATACTCCGGGCTGCTACCAAGAAATTTCAGATGTTAAAGTCCAAAAACACTTTGGCCGAACTGGGAATCGAACCCAGGACCTCACGATAGCGCTTGCGACCCTCTATTACCTACATGGGTTTTAACATATCTGACGAAATATGGGTGTACTTTACTTGTAGCTCTTCCTAACCCTTTGGGAAATATCGGCGTGATGTTATGTTACAAAATCAGGATAATGCTAGCTGTCTAGTTTCAGAAAGAGGAAAAAACGAACGAATTAATTAGGTAACTAAAACTCTGTTTCTAAAATTTTATTTATTTTACTATGAGTATTTATTTTCCTGTTCATCATCTGCCTAGCTTTTTTCCCAATTATATTGGGGTCGGCTTCCAGTCTAACCAGATGCATATGAATAAAAGTATTTTACATGAAGAGACTGCCTATCTGACGTCCACAACCCAGTTACTGGGTAATACGCCCCGTAACGACTGCCAAAGATCTACGAATAACAGCCAGGACCAAAGGCTTAACGTGCTTTCCGAGGCACGGAGGGGTCTTGATATTTAAAGATGGTCACCTATCCACGGACCAACCGCGGCAAGCGTAGCTTAACCTTCAATCGACCGTGAGGCTGTTATTAGTTAGCCACAAGCCCCCACTTATTTATTTTCCTGTTGTAAACGTAAATGTATTTTAACCAATAGACAGCTGAACAATATAAAATAAAAACTTGGTGATAAAAATATTTCCTCGTTAAAATCTTAGTTCACATCTGTAACATCAATAAATCTTTGAGCACTTTCTGCCGGTGATGGTAGCAGAATCATGTCCGCAGTGTTTACGGATAATTCATTTACGTTTCGCTCTGTGGCGTACACTGGACGCCCACGCATTTACAACATTTAAGAAGTGTATTGAAATAGAGGGAGAATACATTGAAAAATATTTTTTTATATATTTCTATCAGCATTCTTAATATCCTAGGCTCAAAATATTTCAGCCTCCCCTCGTATATCTAAGAAAGAAAAAAAAATACGTTTGTTTGCAGCAAACTTGACGCAGAGACAAAACACAAGAAACAACAAGTTCACGGGAAAATATTGCGTCACATCGACCATCGGTCAGCATAATACTACGAACTTATGAGAGACAAAACCCCAGCGGTAGTTTTCAGTGACAGCTGGCGTCGCATCACATTTTGAAAAACAATATAGATTAATAAGACCCGGGTGTTAGAAACTTCAACCCACTACAGTACACTCTTACACCTTTGCTAATAAACTGTAGGTAGCAACAATGGTTTATTCTCGTACTTAATAATGTAACGATACAGTTAATTGTTTAATATTCGTAACGTGTGATGTGGTTCAGTGGGTAAACGGAAGTTAATGTGCCCGTGGGCGAGGTGTTAACACCCAAGGTTGGTTATAACAGGTTCTTTGTCAATTATCTTTTAACTATTTATTAGTAGCTCTGTATTTAAGATCTAGATAATGAGAGGTTGGCAGGAATTGGCTAGTAAAGTTTTAGGAACAGCAAACATGAAATAACGACCGCCAGTCGACAATCAGTCTGACAACCAGTGTTGCCAAAGAGGTACCGTGTGACCCAGTAACTGGGTTGTGGAAGTCAGATAGGCAGTCGCTCCATGTGAAATACTTGTATTCAGCTGCATCCAGTTAGTCTTGAAGCCGACCCTAATATATCTGGGAAATGGCTAGGCAGATGATGATGTGGCATATAATTTTTCCAGTTTCGGATGTTTAACATCCAAGGGACAAATCCGGACTCCGGGCTGCAACAAAAAAAAATCCTTACGAAATATAACATCCAATAATATAATTTGTAAACCTGGGGAGAGAACCCAGGAAACTGCGTTCTGCACTCCCACTTGTAAAACAGTCGTACAATAATTTTTTTCTTGCAAAAAATAAGTCAACTTCTATATTACGTAAACAGGTGGGCAAAAAATCGTGGATCATACGAAACAGGGCGATAGTTGGGGTTATTTGCAGTGAAAAATATCTCGGTAGCAGAGCCCTAACTTAATCTCCTTAAAAGTTATGACAATTTGAGTGTTTACTGTAAGATTCTAAAGTTACAAATATTTTTTTGTGAGATTATAATATAATGAAAAGTGTCAATTCTGAATAATCCGAACTATCGCCCTGTTTCGTTTGACCCACGATTTTTAGCCACCCTGTATACTATATTTCATATAAAGAAAAACCATTGCCAGAAGTTTAACAAAAGTAGAACGTTTGTTCGTCTTCCTAGCAATTTCATTAATACATCTATAATATATAAGCTAACAGTCTTAAAATAATATTAAGAGGGAAAATAATCACAGGGCATCAAAAAATTCGTCCGCATCGCTGTTGGTCGAGTTTTTACGTGACCAGAGGGCTGGCTTAGTATTTGGCCAAAAAATTAGCATCGCCATACAACGAGGCCCTGTAATTATTTTCCGTATTTTTTTATAAACATGTAAGTACAGTCAACAAAAGAGATAAGTATGCAGAATCGTCGGATTTAGTTGAAGTTTAGTAAGAAACCGATGGATGTTGTCGACTGAAATTTAATTTGATAAAAGAGCTGTTTGTTTTCTATTGACGAAATTAAATTAATTTTTATATTAATTATTTTTGTTAATATTATTAAAAAATCGGTACAAAGTAGTCGCTGAACGTCAAAGTAGTCTACGAACATCGGTTTGGGTACTATTTATTTATTTATTTGCTCTCATGCACATCACACATTTTACGGAATAATTACTACCTATCGGTTTTGTACATGAACCCGCCAGGGCGCTGCAAAATAATGTTGGTTAACTACCTCAAATATTACTGACTAAGGAAATAATACCAAGGTCTTAACTACTCACGTATTGTTTTGATATGTAAACCGTCTTAATTTCAAGGGCACGGTTGAAAGGAAGGGTCCCCGAAATAGAATAGGGCGTCTCGCAGAAAGGATTTACATACTACGCTTTTGCTACGTCATAGCTGTAGAAATCATATCAGTGCTACGAAAGCTACGCGCTCGTAGCTGATTGGCTACGGGTTTATTGTAACTTGAAACTTGTAAAACATTTTAAAAGAGTAACGGTGGAGTTTCTTGCCCATTCTTCTCCACACGAAAACTACATTTTGGAAGGGGCGACTAGAGTCAATTCTATTTTTTGCCTTTTTAAGTGCCTATTTGAAATAAATTATTTGACTTTGACTTTGACTTTTGACTTTTGAATTCTCTTCTAGAAGATGGTTGTGTTTGATTTATGGCTAGTTTATTTGAAAAAATAATCTTTGTATTACATTTTAGAAGACGGTTCTAATGTTTAGATTTTAATAATTTGAAAAAATATATAAATGAAAGGACACAAGACCAGCGTGTTTTTAACAAGTTTTCTAAAACAAGTATAAGTTTTGACTGCAAACCAAGTTTCCACCTAAAAGATAAAAAAAAAACAAAATTGTAGTTACTACATAAAACGATCGAAATAACAGATATAATTAAAATCTTACTGCAATAATATTCTGAGGGCCAGCCAGCGCTATTAATAACGAGGATGATTTAATAACACTCCAACTAATTGATACATTTACGCATCGTCGACGTTGCCCCAACCTGAATAGCTGTACCCCGACCGCTTTTCATATCAACACGACATTTACGAACATGTTTGTAATTCCTAGTCCTACCTTTTATGACAATGTTGCGGAGAAGTTGCGTAACACACTATCAGTATCACACTATAGTATAGATAGTGCAATACACGAAGACGCGCCCCACTTTTCTTCATAATCGTTAGCGGTTATCGCTAGTTAATTTCGCTAGTGTTTTAGCTTTTTCGATACACACTAATTAGCCACTAATAATAATTAGTGTGTATCGACAAAACTAAAACACTAGTGGAATATTGCTCACTTGTGCTGTAAGCATTAGGAAAAAGAGTGGGGCGCGTCTTTGTGGATTGCACTATCTGTAGCAATGGTTTTCATTTTGACAGTTCAACATTCATTGCGTTATTACACAGACACAGAAAGACTTCTAGAAAAAAATGATGTAGTTATTAAATTGGTAATTTTTTATTGTATTTAGTACCTATTATAATATTAATTGTATTTAGTTGTATTTATTACCTACTATAATATTAAATAGGATAGTATTATTTAAAAAAAATAACTAACTAATTATTATTATGGATAAATAATCAGCTGATCTTTTAGTATGGGGATGGACTGAAACACAGGTTTTTATTAACCTAGCTCAGGCAGGTCGCTACAAGTTAGAATAACAGTACCAATGCACCTTTCATAGTTAAGTAAAAATCGTGTAAATTAAACTAGCTTTAATATGAGTATTTAAGCCAATCCCTTAAGAACTTGGTACTACTAAGTATTTATAAGTTTGTAAATGTATCTTTGTAAAAGGACCTAAATAATTTTTTTTATTTTTTTTTATTTACGTTGTTGGGCAGACACATTTTTCGAACATGTGAAGCAATGGATTAGCAATATCCTTCAAAATGATTCAGATTGAGATTGATAGTGAGTTACACAATAAGGATGCAGATGTACAACGATCTGTTGACGCTTGGCCAAAATTGAAACTAACGCTTTTTTTTTTTTTTAATCATTGTTTCGCCTTGTCCGTCTGTCTGTCTGCGGCTTAGCTCAGTGACTCTTTTTATTAGAATTACTAGAAAGCTCGAATTTGGCATGGAAAGAATCACGCCAACAAAGTGATTTTCCGTAGTAGGATAAGAGGAAGTGGTTTTAACTCAGCTTGCACGATTTGACCAATACATACTAACTAACAAAAAAACTACTTTCTTCACAAATCTAAAAAGTTGTCCCACAAATTCTGTGAGAATTATAGGTGTCCCTCAAACGTCACCGAGTGCGGTAAAAAATGAACCTACTTACATAAACTTTCACCAAGCCATCATAATGAATCTTTATTTTTTATTCAAAACTCCGATAAACAAAATGTCTGTCGAATGCTTTTGTAGTTGGATTAAGCGGTCTTGATACTTAAACTATTTTTTTTTTAACACGACGACATATCAAGCTATACTTTTCCACTTTTAGCTGACCTCGCAACATATAAGCTTTTCGTACAGTGAGAAATCTGCTTATACTGGAAATGTCATCTCATCATCATCTGCCTAGCCTTTTCCCAACTATGTTGGGGTCGGCTTCCAGTCTAACCGGATGCAGTTGAATACATTTTACATGGAGCGAGTGCCTATCTGACCTCCACAACCCAGTTACTGGGTAATACGATACCCCTTTGTAAGACTGGTTGTCCAGACTTTCGGGCTTCTGAATACCCATAACGACTGTCTAAGATTCGCAAATGACAGCCGGGACCAACGGCTTAACGTGCTTTCCGAGGCACGGAGGGGCCTCGGTATGTAAAGATGACCCATCCACAGACCAACCGCGGCAAGCGTAGCTTAACTTGGAAATGTATAGCTTGATATGTCACCGTGCGGTCAATTATAGGTACACATACTAATACTTTTACGTGAACTTCACTTGTGCGTTTATTTAAAAAAAATTGGATTTAGTGATTAACAAGATATTATTACTGTTAGTTGTATTTCAACTAAATTAATTGACATTAATAATCCTGCATAATGTAATCATGCAAATGTGGGAATATGCCGTACTTATAATACAACTCACTCTGGGACTTTGTGGTGGATTATGGCCCGGTTCCTGCTTACATAAGGGATGCTTGAGTCCCAGCAAAAGGAACACTGAAAGCTTGTTTATGCCAAATTCGCTGCTGGTCTCCTGACCCTCGCCCTTATGACCTACATTATCAAGTACGTAACCTTCGCTACATCGGAGATGTACAACATTTGGTGTTGTATACACGTATATCTGTATTTGAATAACTAATGATCAATAGCTGTCAAAGTGGACATGATTAAGGTTAATCTTGTGGTGAAATCAAACAGCATTGTTAATATTAGGTCGGGGCAAAAGTATTTTCGTATTTTTCATGCAAAAAAAAATGTTTCTTTTAGGTTTAATTTTTTATTTATTTATAATATGTATGTGCCGTTTTGATCGATGACTTGTTGCCATCTTGTGGGCAATGCCATGATCCCATTGCTGTAGAAGTTTTGAGATTTTTTATTTAAAAAATCTGACAGGTAGTTTTCAGTGTTCTTTTTAGGTTAACTTATGCTTCCTAAAGAGTTCTGAAGTGACCGAAACAGGTGGAAATCTGATCAAGATCAAGGCTATACGGAGGATGCATCAACACATCCCAGCCAAGCTCTCTCAATTTTTGCTGAGTGGCTATATATGAGTGCGGTCTGGCGTTGTCGTGATGAAACACCACGCCCTTGCTATTCACCAGCTTCGGCCGGTTTTTCTCAATAGCTTCTTTTGACCTCATCAGTTGTTGACAGTAGAGGTCAGAATCGTTAGTTTTACCCGGCGGCAAAAGTTCATAGTGGACGATTCCTTTCTAATCCCACCAAACACACAGCATCACTTTGTTCCGAGTCAGGCCGGGCTTTGCCACGGTCTGTGGGGCTTGTCCATGCTTCGACCACGATCTTTTTCGGACATTCTTATCGTAAGTGATCCATTTTTTATCACCCGTAATCAACCGCTTAAGAAATGGGTCGGAATTATTACGTTTCAACAAAGAATCGCACATGGAAACACGTTGCATTAAGTTTCTCTCAGTGAGATCAAGTGGTACCCAAATATCAAGTTTTTTCTTATACCCAGACTTTTGTAAATGCCGTAAAACTGTTTTGTGATCAACATCCAGTTCTTCAGCAATATCATAACTACTAATATGTCGATCTTGCTCCACTTTTTCAAAAATGGCACTGATTTTATCCGTGACAGGGCGTCCAGAGCGAGCTTCATCCTTCACACTAAAATTTCCTGGCTTGAAACGCTTGAACCACATTTATGCTACTCGTATTGATACCGCATTAGGTCCGTAAACCCCACAAATTTTATTCGCGGCTTTCGTCGCATTTTTACCTTTTTTGTAATAAAATTTTTAAAATGTACCGAATTTCTTCGTCACATACGTTTATGTTGCTTGCTTGAAAAACAATTGAGAAATGGCGGGAACTAGTTTTTTTTTTTATTTATTGCATCTTTAGAATGTCAATATTTAATAGTATTAAAACCAGCCAGTTACATTCAGTACTGCCAAAGAGGTTTGATTACTAACAATAGATTCAAAATACGAAAATATTTTTGCCCCGACCTATTATTTCATTAAAGTATCACTATCACTAATTTACTAAAATGATTGGCATTCACTCGGTAAAAAAATTCTCGGCCCAATTAAATATTTCTTATAAAACCAAGCAAGACTAAGATTGTCTCTGGACTTTAAAAGAGACTGTGACCTCTGAATTTGTTTCGACCTTTCTTTTCAGAGTAGTCCGATACGAAACGCCGACCTCATCTAGTTTTTAAAAATATGATTGATGTGTAAAAGTACCAGCCTAGCTACAGAAATAAAATCATTAGCCAAAATGATTATTTTCGTACCATCGAGGAAACTTACATCTGGCCAATTTGAAAACAAAATCCATCACAGTCACGATGACCACATCTGTTAGCAAGCGTTACTATAGCGGCGGAGCGCTGCAAGCAAGAATAGCCCTTACGGTGTATAGATGTAAGTTTTCTTGATGATACATAACCACGCCTGTAATCCCCACAGGGTAAGGCAGAGGTGCAGCTATAAGTACCACATTTCGATTTAAGTACTACAAAGGAAAAAAAATGTTCTTGAAAAAGTAATTAATTATCGTACCATAAATTTTACAGGCCCAAATTAGCAAGTATCAAAAATATTAGTTAGTGCAACATATCCCAAGTTAATATGATCACGTATAGCATCCGGCACTCCGTCTCAATTTGCGCGGTGCGTGCTAAGCGTCTGTATAAATAATTCATACTTTGTTGAAGTGCCTAGAACCTATTTGTACTGTACTGATTTTTTTATTGCAGTTTACATAAATTAATATAACCTTGAGTGGTAATAAATAATAACTATTTTATAATAAAAAGTAGAAACAGTAAAATTGTTTCACAGTACAATCTACTTGATAAGAATTAGTTTAATTAAATGAAAACTAGTATTAAATTCTTCCTTTTTTATAAAAAAAAAAGTATCTGGAGAAGCCACCACTATTTTCCAAATTATTAGAATTCCTTGAGAATGTTTATGTGTAGAATTTAAGGTTTTTCTACATCATACATCAGGGCTAGGATAAACATTGTTTTATATATGACCATAACGCTTGACAAATCATAAATCCCCTAGGATGAGAATAATCAATGCTAAATAAATGGGGACGCTACCAGTTCTGCTTATTCCACAAGGAAAGCGACCTCAAAGTTACTGAATTACAAGAATACATCATCAAAATTCAAGAAACGTAAAAAAAACTAATTGTCATAATTAAATATTGTTACTTAAAATTCCGTCCGATTACTTATCTACCTTTTAAACTTTGTCGATCGTGCTCGGAATTTTGTTTAAATGAAACGCACAGATTTCGGACTGAAATAAAATGAAGCATTTCTTAAAGAGATACAATATTTGACTTAAGAGAAGTAGATAATATTCCATTTTAGAAGTGATTTTTTTTATATTTTAATGTCTCTGTGGTAAAAACACAAATTGGTGTTTTACAAAGATATTAGTATGTACCTACATTCTAATATAAATATAGCTAACATGATGCTAGCTATTATGCCCGATCAAGAAAAATCATCATCATCTTCACTTTCCGGTCATTATACCAATTTATAAGAACTAGGCGCAACACTTCTATTTTATTTCAAAGATATTATTAGATATCTCAGTGATTACTTTTCCAGACGAATAAAAAATGAAATGGCTAGAAAGCCATTATCTTTCATTCATCTTTCAATCAATCATATTATATATTGTAAACTACAGGCTGATATCCAAGATCTCTATTGTGGCAAAAATCTTCGAAAAGATCATATATAACCAGGAGTATAGTGCTCTTAAAAATTCGTTTAGTTCTTTTCAACATGGTTTTTTGAAAGGAAGGTCTACCGTCATCAACTTAATTCTGCTCAATGATTTTATTATTGACGCCATGGATAAGTAAGTTGATGTCGTTTGACTGCCCCGTTGGTCTCGTGGTCGCAAGCGCGACTGCTGAGCGTGGGGTCCTGGGTTCATTGCTCGACCCATTACTTTTCTTTATCTATATAAACGACATCAACTCTTGCTTGATTTCATCCAGACTGTTGTGTTATGCTGACGATATGAAAATCTATGCCACAATATCATCACATGTGGACATGATTGCACTTCAGGATGATTTACGTCTTGATGCTTATTGTCGTGGGAGTAAGCTTGATCTTAACCCTGCTAAATGTTTGGTTCTAACATATTCTTGAAAGCGCTCATCGTATATCTTAAGTGATCAAGTACTATCTAGAACGAATTGGATCCGAGATCATCATATTTGTGTTTTGATCAGAAAATGTCCTACCGGTCTAAAGATTACCTCAGTGTCTGTAAGAAGTAATCAAATCAATTAAATCAAAATCATTTATTTGCGTAAATAAGGTAGGTACAGAGAGATCTTAAAGATAAGGTATATGAATCTCTTATTCTGCCATTAATATCGGCGTGCAAATTTTACATAATTATTTAATATATCAAAGCATTATATATTATATTAAATAAGAAATTATTAAGAATTATTATAAGTTTGAATCAGGCATGCAGTTAGTAAATATTGTATTAAATCGAGTCTTATTTGGTAACAATTATTTATAATAGTACCTGATATTACAATGCAGGACTTACACCTTATAATCTAGGAACTCAAGTACACTATAAAAGCATTTATCAAACAATATTTTTGTTAAGATACGCTTAAATTTAAAAAATTGGAGTGACATAATTGTATTTGGAATTTTACTGTACAATTTAATGCACATAATAAACTGTTGTTCGATGTGGCTGTGAGATTTGTCTTGGGTTTATATAACTTGTTGGCATTATGAGATCGAGGAGCATAGTATATACGAGTATACCCCTTATTATTCAGCGAGCAATCTCTGACTGTATATAATAATTTAAAATTTTCATTAATTCTATTAATAACTCGATATTCTATCCAAAATTTATTTTAACGTTCCCGGAAGGTCGAAGCGATGGAACGCACGGTTTCCTGTTCCATTTACCCCTACAAATTACAGGCAAAATGTATTTATAATGCGTGCAAGTAGAAACTTTAATGACATGTGTAAACAGCATGATTTTGATCCTTTTTATCAGGTGTGTCCTCGGCCAGAACATGCCTGGGCCTTAGCTTTTTTAATTAAGATTTTGTATGTTCAGGTTTTTATTCTTTTAGTGAATATGAAATGTGAATTTAGTTTAAGCTTGAATGTTAAACCTTTAATGTTTTTTTAGTAGCTGTGTTGTGTTGTTCGCACTCTTTCTTTCCAATCTGTTTTTAGAAGTGATGACTTATAGTTGGCTGTCAGTCTCCATACAATTTTTTATTCTGTTTGTTTTAGCTGGAAGTCATCCATAGTTAATAAATAAATATCTTTGGTCATCCTCTATTACCATTGTAGTCCATATTCATACTCAAAACTTTAAATTTTATTCCTCACGACATTGGCCCCGATTCTGTTGTTCAGAAACTAAATTAAATTTAAGTTCAGTGCATCTTTTTCTTTCTATTTCATTATGAAAAGGACAGAAGATAAATATTAGTTTAGTCCTGTCAAATTAGATAATCCATAGACAAGTTTAGACGTCATTAAAAAATTGGCTACTAAAAATACGTCAGGCGCTGACTAATTTGACAGGACAGAACTAATATTTATCTTCTGTCCTTTTCTTAATGAAATAGAAAGAAAAAGATGCACTAAACTTAAATTTAGTTTAGTTTGTGAACAATAGAAAACTCTGTATAAACGATAAACCGATTAGTCTCGGTATTTCGGAAACTTAATTACTCGTATAACCAAACGCAACCACAAAGTATAGAAGTATCTGCACAACCTGGTACGAGTGCACAACACCGCTTTATGGAGGAACGCTAAAAGCGGGCGGAAATTACTGTTAATTCAGTTTCACCATTGATCTATAGCTAGGGGGAAAAGTTTATTTTGAGAGTGCACCCCTTTTATTATAGAAAAATACATACATTCATTATCATAATACATACATTCTGTCTTTTTTTTTTTTTTTTGTGGATGGGAAATCATCCAATGACCCCTCCCGCTCTGGGTGGAGCAGAAGGGAGTGTCAGACTCTTACTGACTAAAACCCACCCGTGTTCCTTCCTTAGCCCTTTGTGTTCCGGGGTAGCGGTAACCCTTTCGGACAATCCCGCTGCCCCGGCAGGCTTCGGCCCTTTCGGGCCCCTTCCTAATGCTGACATCTCTTTGAGGCGCGCGTGGAACACGTACGCGCCGTCCGGCACGGGCCTGGTCCTGATCGGACGGAGAGTTACCCATTACTCTCCGCACGCAGGCCCGCGCCTACGGTGGCCGGGAGTCGTCACGCGGCTCGCGACGCCCGGGGCATTCTGTCCTTACATTTATGAAATTAGCGTTTTGTCGTACTGACCACTTTGATCTGAAATATCTCCTCTTTGGTTAAGAATTCCAAATTCAAATTTATAAATTCATATAACTGGTACATTTGAGTTTTAAAAACACTCATTCATTTGTTTTTACCTCATTATTTTTATCTTTGGCGTCGCTTATTACCGCACAATGGAAAACATGAAATATCGGTATATTTACGAGTAAGAGTTCTACCATGGCACCAGTGCTGCAGAAACAGCTCGAAGGATTAATGATGTATATGGCGCTGATGTCGCAAAAGAAAGCACGGTACGTTTTTGGTTTCAACGTTTTCGTTCTAGAAATTTCGACCTTCAGAACCAACCCCGTGGACGGCCGGAGACCAAAGTGGAAAATGAAGAATTAAAGGCTATTGTGGAAGCGGATCCATCACAAAGCACTTCAGAGATAGCTGTAGGCTTCGGGGTAAGTGATAAAACTGTATTAATCCACTTGAAGCAAATCGGGAAAATAATAAAACTTGAACAATGGGTAGGTACCTCATGAATTGAGTGAATCGAACTTGCAAACACGCGTCGACTGCTGTGTTACATTGCTCAACCGACACAATAATGAAGGGATTTTAAATCGAATCACTTGTGCTGAAAAGTGGATACTGTACGATAATCGGAAGCGCTCGTCACAATGGCTGAACCCTGGAGAACCAGCCAATTCCTGCCCTAAACGAAAATTGACTCAGAAAAGGTTACTTGTGAGTGTTTGGTGGACTAGCGCCAGTGTCGTTCACTACAGCTTTCTAAAATCTGACCAAACGATTACGACATATATCTATTGTCAGCAACTGCAAACCATGAAGGAAGAACTAGCTGCTAAACAACCGACATTGTTCAATCGCTCTAGGCCACTGCTGCTTCACGACAACGCAAGACCACACACTGCACAACAAACAACCACTAAGTTAGATGAGCTACAATATTGGAATGTCTGCGACACCCACCGTACTCCTCGGACCTTGCTCCAATAGATTACCATTTTTTCCGGAATTTGGACAACTTCTTACAAGGAAAAAAATTCAACTCCGATGCGGCAGTCCAAATCGCCTTCAAAGAGTTCATTGATTCTCGCCCCCATGGTTTTATTAGTAAAGGGATCAATGAACTACCTATGAGATGGCAAAAGTGCATAGATAACAACGGTGCATACTTTGATTAATGAAATATATTTTACAAAAAAAAAAATTGACTTTATATTCCTCCCGTACAAAACGCCAATTTCATATGTAAGGACCTAATATAAGAAAGAAAGAAAAAAATAAAGAAAATACGTTTATTTGCGGTGAACATGACGCAAAAAGAACAAAAACAGAAATAAAATAAATAAAAGGTAGGGGGAAACATGCGTCACATCCACGCAAAACGGCTATCGCTCAGCATTAAGGTATAAGCCAAATAGGCTTAATGCAAATGCTGCAAGGATGCATCCGACCTTTTTTATTAAAATGGTGTAGAAAGAAACTGGTGGGTGGATCACAGTAGCGTAGGGTGAATTTATGACAGAGGTAAACCGAAGCAAAAAAAAAGTCAATAAAACGTTTCATTATATTTCAATGATCAGGTGGGCCCTCAATCCTCTATGTAAGAACTGAGGGCCCAACTTTACAGTCCATAACTCGGTTATTTTACTTTCACAAAATCTGATTCAAACTTTCACAATTCTTTGGGAATGTTCACTAAATCCTAAGCACATTTTTAAAGAGTTTTCATAAAGTGGCCCTCACACCACACGCACATGATGAATTGACTATAGAGTGGTTGGTTCTGAATTTTCGAAGGGAAGCCGGCGGGAATCGAGTTGTATGGTACCTTCGCCACTGGTGGGTCATTTGAATTAGATATTTCTACAGAAAAGTTTCTAACTTTAGAACAAGCTTCCGTTTTCGTTTTAGAGAATCCTACTAATATTATAAATGCGAAAGTTTGTATGTATGGATGTATGGATGTTTGTTACTCTTTCACGCGAAAACTACTGAACGGATTTTGATGAAACTTTACAGTAATATAGCTTATACATCAGAATAACACATAGGATACTTTTTATCCCGATATTCCCACGGGATCGAAACTTACGCGGGTGAAACCGCGGGGTGCAGCTAGTCTACTATATTTAGTAAATCTTTTTGGTATAGGTAACTGATTTGATAAAAACATTTTTTTACTATGGTATGGTCAGCAACTAATTGAAAATAAATAATTAATTCGTAAATTGTTTGTACCAATAACAACATGCACATAAGTATTTTTTCCATAATATTTTTTTCCTGCCTGACTGCCTCATTGGTCCAGTGGTCGCCAGGGCTGCTGAGCATGAGGTCCTGGGTTCGATTCCCAAGTTGAGCAAAGTGTTATTGTGATTTTCTATCAGGAATTTCTCAGTAGCACCCCGGAGTCCGGATTATGTCTGGCGAAATATGGGTAGGTATAGGTACCATAGGTAGGTACAACTCTGCCTAATCATTCGGGGTTACAGGCGTGATGTTATGTTTTTCTCCTTTTCTAATTTATTTTCATTCCTCGATTGCACTAGGCACCTTCAAACCTACCTCATAGTAATTTACTATTAGAACATGCATATAAAATACAAGTGATAACATTGATTCTCTAATTAATAGCTTTAATAGTTTTAATTAGATCACACCCTGCTGGGACACAAGCTTATTAGCTTAGCTCAGTATGTACCTACCATCTACAGTCGATTATCAACCTAATATCCGATAGTTGATTAGCGAAATTGTTATTTTTTTCATTAGTATCTGCATGCAAAAATTAAATAGATCTGGTAAAAAAACATTGCTGAGAAATTCATTATATATTACAGCTCACTTTATGTAAACGTATGTCCCGAAAAAGTACTATAGGTGGTGGAATGTTTTCTTCAGATTTCATTTACTTTTGGAACATAATAGGGGACTAACACATTTATTCAGCTTTTGTCCATAACAAAAGCTGAAAAGAGCTGAATAAGTGTGGTTAGTCCCTAATGCGTTTACCCAGTATCGCAGTTCAATGAACTATTTATTTGTTAGAGTGGTTAACAACGCCATCTTTTGAAGGGTACCAACATAACTATAAAACCTTGTCACAAACTTTCTGTTTTCAACACAATGTATAGTGGCACAGTGACATCTTGTTTTAAGCGCATGATTTTCATATCGTCCACTCTGCCATCTAGTGAGGGGTCGATTAACTTATATTTACAAAAGTGAAGTATAGATGGCACGACCGTCACCGGTGAACATGAAAAAGGTTGGGAGTGTTGGGTGTCCTTAATCTCTCTTGAACAAGATATTTAATGCTATGCAAAATTTAATAGATAGCGCCACTGGACTCGAGGTTTTTTCGCTTTACGACGTTGTCTCCGTAAAGTAGGCAGTGTAGTGTGCTACCTTTTCCGATGAATTCATTTCATAGACGTTAATGCTTTATTTTGTTTTTTTGCTTACAATTTAAGCTTAAAAAATGTCGTAAGGGATTGGGTTATTTCCAATGTGTCCTCCAGTGAGGATGACTACCTAATCCTATTTTAATGTTCACCAGTTCGTCACGATGGTGCTGAAATATGGTCAATATGTAAATTTTTATTTTGCATGGTTTTTGGGTAGAATCGAATTGTCAGTCCCCTTATAGTTGTCATTTGAAGCCGTCAGTGGATTTTGAAATCGATGATGCAGAACGCTATTGTTTCTAGAGCCATATTCTTTCACTAACTTAGTATTGCTAGTCCAACACTAATAGAGACTTTTTTTTTAATTTGATTTAGGTATTAGGCCTCGGTCTCGAAGTCAGCGATTGCGGAGCAGTGACGGCGGCGGCCCGGGGAGCGACACGGCAACGCAGACCCGGTCTCGAAGCTAGCGGGCAGATCGCGCGGCGCTAGAGCAGCGTAGTGTTGTGTTATGAGAAATTAGTGTCTTTGTTCGCGAACGAAATGTCTAAATAGCGACAACAATATCGTTTTGATACCTACAACATTTTAAAACGTCGGTAGTTAAAAAGCAAAAAATTAAATTGTACAACACTACGTCAATTCAGACGCGCGGGCACCACTAGACGCATCAGCACCAGTTGTATCGCGGATGCGTTGCCATCGTAGATACAAAATTAGAAAGAAAAACGTTTATTTAGCACAGTACCGTAACCGTATGTATACAAAGAACGTATTTGTACAAATAAAAAACTAATATAAATTTAAAAGGGCTGTGAAGATCCATGGCATAACTACTCGTACCTGTCCGCCATTTTGATTTTTTTTCTAAGTGGCGGTCACGCATTAAACCCATATACATCGATAGCTGATTATTTTAAACTTTCTGAGTGAATATTTCAAACATCTAAGCAACAAGATGTAATTAAGCAAGTTAACAAAATATCCAGTAGATTTCACGTGATCAACTTTGGACGTTCATTTCTCGGAAACGTGACTCTTTACGAGGTTAGGTTCTGTAGTGCTATTCTGTAAAAATCTTACCGTGAAAACTTAGGTGAAGAGAGCTGTCACTCCACCTGCCGATCGATTCTCTTAAAATCTCACCGTGATAACTTAGGTGAAGTGAGCGTGAAGTGAGTTATCAATAGAGGCAATCTCTAACATCAGTTGGAATGATAGCTCACTTCACCTTAGTTTTCACGGTGAGATTTTTACAGAATAGCACTGCTGATGTTAGAGATTACCCCTATTGATTTTCTTCATGCTCACTTCACCTAAGTTATCACGGTGAGATTTTTACAGAATCGACCGGTACCGGTCGATATTTTCCGTTTGCATTGATGTCAGCTAACGATTTATATAGGTATTATGCGTGGCCGCAATAAAAAAAAAAACAAATAGCGCGACAGCAGGTATGCCAGACTCCATATAAAAATCTTTAATCCCATTTAAGATAATGTGTGCCTCACGGCCGCGCAATTTCAGCAATAATACCAGTCAGATGCTGTCCAATAAAGATAAAATGTCTCTTGTGACTGTTATTTTACGCTGGCATCCATACCCTGCAAACCGGAGTTCTTTCACAAATAGCTATACTAAACTGAAATGGAATGAGATTGACTGCTTTTATCTTATAGGCCATCACATAGGGTAACTACTTGTCATAATCAGCCCATATAACGTTCCCACTGCTGGGAAACAAGCCTCCTCTGTGAGAGGGAGAGGGCCATAACGCGCCACGCGAACCTAGTGCAGATTGGTCTCCCTTCCTCTCTCTCACTCTCATAGATTTCCTTTTCCATACAAAACTCCACACTATATTTAGTTACATACATGTTGTAATTACCATATTTAGATAACCGGTATTCTGATGCCCAGATATGACGATGTATGTAATTCAATGTAGGTTTAGCGTTTCCAAGGCTCAAAGATCGGGTCAGATTGTAATGATGATTTATCTTGTGTTTTGTTAGCATAATTGATGTGCATTGTAACTTTAAACTTAGTGTGTCAATTAAGAAGTTGTCGTATGAGCTTCTTCGAACGAGTCATGGGTCGGGCCCATGGGCTAAATCTACCACCATGTAGGTCCCAGAAAACGTCCGGCGACATCGAGGCAGACCCAGGAGAAGATGGCGGGACGAACTTAAAGCGTTCAGACAGGACTGGTCCACACTAGCTCAAGACCAAGAGGAGTGGAAAGCGGAAAGGTATAACATTGCCCTGCAGTGGGACAGCTTAACCAAAAATAAAATAAATAAACAATGAGCTTCTTCATAATTTACATCTCTATACCATCATCATCTGCCTAGCGTTTTCCCAACTATGTTGGGGTCGGCTTCCAGTCTAACCGGATGTAGCTGGATACCAGTGTGTGTACATGGAGCGACTGCCTATCTGCCCTTCATAACCCAGCTACTGGGTAATACGATACCCCTTGCTAAGACTGGTTGTCAGACTTTCGGGCTTCTGACTACCCGTAACGACTGTCAAAGATTCACAAATGACAGCCGGGACCAACGGCTCAACGTGCTTTCCGAGGCACGGAGGGATCCCGGTATGTAAAGATGGTCACCCATCCACATGCCAACCGCGGCAAGCATCTTTAAACCAAACTTTTCTTGTCTGACACATTTCTAGTAAAAGACATTACTTGAGATCTAACCATCATGAAAGATTCGTGTATAAAATCTACCGCTGGGACACAGGAGTGGGCTGTAATCTACCACGCGGGCCCAGTGCGAGTTGGTAGATGCACATGTCTTTTTGGTTCTAGGCAAAGAGATTTAAGACACAAAGTACCTAAATAATTTAATGTTTTTGGTTCTAGGACATGCCGGTTTCCTCACGATGTTTTCCTTCACCGTTTTGAGAGCAGTGGTGATGAAATATATTACAGAAAGTAAAGCGCCTGTCCGGGTTCAAACCTACGGCGTCCCACTCGTAAGTCGCGGCCGTTATCACTAAGCCACCAGTGCTCTTCAAATAATTCTTACAAATCTATTTATTTAATAAGCTTGCGCGCTAAATATGAACTAGTTTTTTTTATCCAACTCTTTTAATTAACGCACATTCATAAGATTTGATGGGTTGCATAACTTAAAATATTTTTACTTATTCAATGTAGAGTGTCGTATGTCGTAATTCTTAGGTCCAATGGGACCCAGTACCGAGCCGGCGGAGGTTCGTGTGTTCGGGTCCATTCGGGGGTGCTCCCGAACTAAGTAAACGGTTAAAAGAAAATCGGGTCAGTTATACCATTTATAACTCAAGAACCACGTGACTGATTAATATGATCTTTAGTTTGTCAGATTTGTCTCCACCCCTAATAGCAGAATAACTATTAAAACATGGGGAAAATTGACAAAGAAAAAAAATATAAGATTTTCTCATACATTTTGTATTGATCGCCTTTTTGATTCTGAGGCGGTACGAAGTTCGTGCCGGGTCAGCTAGTAGATAAATAAAATGAAGAGTACGTATAAAATTTAATTTGAATATGGACCAGACGCAATATAGTGGACAATTACTTACTCTAAGCAGAATTTCATCAGGTCACTCAGGTGGATTTAAAAGTAATCCTACTAATATTATAAATGCGAAAGTTTGTGAGGATGGATGGATGGATGTTTGTTACTCTTTCACGCAAAAACTACTGAACGGATTTTGATGAAACTATACAGTAATATAGCTTATACATCAAAATAACACATAGGGTACTTTTTATCCCGATATTCCCACGGGATCAAAACTAACGGGGGTGAAACCGCGGGGCGCTGCTAGTCAGAAATAAGTTGTGAGTATAATGGCAATGCAAAGGCGGACAAATACAAAGAACAATAGTTTTACATCCAGCGGACTAGCAGTAAATTTAATGCGAATGGTATCTACAAAATATATAAAACTAGCTTCTGCCCGCGACTTCGGCCGCATGGAATTTCTTTTAAACCCGACCCCACCCCGTCGCATCACATCGCGTCGCCTGCCCGCGCTATTACTTCGTGTTTGCTTAGAGTTCTTACTGACTTTATTCTTTTTTCTCGGCTGCTAAAGGTCCTAACGTGATGTTAAATAGTCTATAGCCTTCCTGAAGAATTGGGCTATAAAATGCAAAAATATTTTTTCAAATACCTACGACCTGTAGTTCCAGAGACTAGATGATGATGTTGATGATTTCCCATCCACAAAAAAAAAAGCATGTTCAAACAAACTCTTGAGCTTTATTATTAGTAGGTAAGTATATAGATAACTAACTAGATGATGTATATTAAACTTTAATAGGAAATGCGGTCGGAGAGACTTTTGATAAAGCCTAAGTAGAAAGTCATAATTCTAAGTATGGCTCTCGCATATTTCGTCCTCCAATATTGGACCAATTTAAAATATATTTCATATACTGAATAAGAAGGATCTCTATGTTTTTCTTTTTTCATTAATAGTTGTCAAATTTGTACACTTGACCTGTGTTGACAGCGGTATAAATTGGCATTTTATGAAGGTTCTAGTGGTTATAAAAATAATGTATCATCAAAAAGGAAAACATAGGGACATACAAGCAGTTAATACTTATAATATTTATTACTAGCTTTTGCCAGCGACTTCGTCCGCGTGGAATAATGACTTCCGGAAATTGAGGCACTAACTCTCATAGAGTTTAACCGATGTGCTCTTTCTTCTGCCGATTCTTGAGAACGCGTATTTCTCATTCAACGCGTTTTTCAAGACAATAGCGGGCGGACGCCGGCGTCCGCTTGGGGCTTGAATAACTAAAAATATATAACTACGTCTAATATATAAAATAATATATAATAAAACCTACTTCACTTAAAACTAAATACCTATAACTACTATAATTAATAATACCTACACCTATAATTAATAAAAGTACCTACGCTTTTACCTACTTAATATTAAAAAAAACTGAACATAAATTAACCAAAACTTACCTACTACTAACTAACTACTAACCTATTACTACTTCACCTAAAAAGAAATCCTGTTGTCCCAACATTTCCCTTCACTGCTCTGCTCCTATTGATTGTAGCGTGATGAAAAGTATACTATAACCTGCCCAGGAGTATGAAGAACAATTGTACCAAGTTTCGTTGAAATCCGTCGAGTGGTTTTTGTTTCTATAACGAACATACAGACAGACAGACAGACAGACAAAAATTTTACTGATTGCATTTTTGGCGTCAGTAACGATCACTAATCACCCGCTGATAGTTATTTTGGAAATATATTTCATGTACAGAATTGACCTCTCTACAGATTTATTATAAGTATAGATTACTCACTCTACCGTCTATGTTGTACATATATGAAATGGGAGTATTTGTTCGCTGTAACCTGCCTTTATTTGAAAAACTGCGCTTTCGCCGTTATCAGAATACCATTCATGTTACCTCTCATAAAACCGCATTTTTCGGCAAAAGTGTGCTAGGTATGGCGCCAAAAATATATAATAGTATACCAGCAGCTATTAGAAATAAAGAGTGTCTGGGATCCTTTAAGAGGTATTTGTTTAAATTCCTTTTAGATAGATGTTACTACTCCATCACTGAGTTTACTGCTGATAGACAGAGTTATGACGATTCCGACTTGCTAATTAAAGACTTATGATTTTATTTATTTATTAAGTATGACTGTGTTTATTTATCTAACATTTTAATGACCAGCTTACCTAACTGACATATTTTAAATTGTTTATTTTTTTCATGTAATCTATTGGCATGCCATCATTGTAATTGATTATGTTAATTTTGTACGCCATATATTGGCAAAACATAGTGCACATATTTAAACAATAATACTATCTGTAACCATACCTATGTTTTACAAAATAAATGATTGATTGATATTCTGTAAAAAATCATTGCTCTATGGTCGTTAAACAGAAAGAAAATAGGCGAACGCGTTTCTATGGAGAAAAGACCACCCTCATTTCCTCTTAAGCTACTGTCTAACGTGTAGCTACAAAGCTTTTGCATCAAATCTAGTTCAAAGCCTCTTAAATCCAGTCCTTTCACACCAAAAGTAGATTCAGATTCTTATTTCTTTTCCCTGCCCCTCATACCAAACTGAACGCAACGTAATTAACACGGCAACCCTGGTGTTTAGCCTAGCGTCGCTATTTGCATAATAATTGCATGCGTCCGCGCCGAGCGCCGTGTACGGGAAGTGCAGCAGATGGTTATAGTGGCGGCGGAATATTCATACGCTGAATGTGCAACCATTGTTTTATGTGTGTACTTCCATTGTTGGGTGTACCGGGGGATTTTAATTATGTACTTTTTGATGTTGATGGAAAGTACTTACCTATGTGAGCAGAGCTGTGGATTGAGTAGTAATGATTTTAGCCACCACCCGTTCTACTATACGGAGAATTGAGTAACACCAAGTGTGACACTTTTAAAATGTACTGTATATTAATTTTTTTTAAAGCAATTACAGTGGCTAAGTCGGAGGCACACGCAAATTTGTAGGTCGTGGGAATAGTACATTACGATACGTGTGACTTAGTATCTAAACACTCTATGCCGCACTTACGCGATCGAAGTGCGGCGGCTGATTTTACGTTCCGACGTATTCGGCTGATATGACACACCATAAGTGCCGAACTTACGCGGCAGAAATTCAGTTCCGCGACTCCCAGCTGCGGATCTTCGTCGGCAATCGAACCAAACTTCGGTCGCGTATAATGTGTACTCACAGAATAAGTTGCCACTGAACTTACGCCCGACCGAAGTTAGGCTGTACGCTATGACGCGACGTAATTTCGGCATAGTGTGTCGTCAGTAGGTAATTCAAATAGCATTGAAGACGTAATTGTGCTAAACTTCGGTCACTTAAGTAGTTTGCACGGCTGCTAAACGCCGTGCATTAATAGACTACTTTAAAAGTCACACGTAACGTATACTATTTTTTATAACTTGTGTGACATAAACCAGTAAGTACTTATGTACCACTTTTCCATGTAAAAATGGACTTAAGTCACAAAAAACCGTGACTTAAGTGCTTAAGTCACACAGTGCTATAAAATTATTTTTCAGATGATGTTGAAGAACGGTGCATGTTTAACTTTGATGCACTTCACTTTGATTTCTCGTATACATAGTAAGTTTACAGAGGGGCAATTCTAGTAATTTTAAGAACGTTCATATTCTGATCTCAGTCTCAATCTGTCAAAAAATACTTCTAATTTTCCTACAATTTGACAAGTTTTTGACATTTGATTGTCGCCGAGATGAGACTGCGAATAATAGATTTTGAACGTTTTAAATTTCGAGAATTGGCCTTCAGATGTGTCACTGACTATACTATAAACGGTGACTGGTAATTAGTGACTGATACTTAAGAGCGCGTAATCAATTTGCGACGAAAACTTCATGTTTTCGAGTTTTTTCCAGAGCTATATCGGGATGATGTGAGCAGATAAATCAAAGAATATTACGGATTTAGGAAGTTTAAATCTTGATTTAGTGCACTACAGAGGAAAAATATAATTTGTAATGATAGTTCTCTAAAGAGAAGGCAATCCCTTCATAGCGTTTTACGAAAATAGACGTCAGAGTTATCTTTCAGGACTAATACAACCATTGTAATGTACTAAAATGTTTTATTTTATGCATTTGTCCAACAGAATATATAGTCTCAAAGTGCACTACATAGCCCAATTACGAAAATATGGCTATTAGATATCATAAAAACAATATTTAATAAATACAAAATCGGCTCACTTTAACAATTTTTTTTTACCAGTATTTAAGTAAAATCATAACAAATAAATTTATTTTATAAAAATAAAGGTATTGTTTAATATACAATTTTTTTTTCAGTCAGTTTTATGAACGCATTTATTTTACGCGATTATTTTAAAAACACTATAAATCCTCGCGCACAATCGTTTGCCGATCAGTGCGTGCCGGGTCCTCCCAGCGACAGGATGTATCACTTTCTCCCGCCGCCCGCAGCTCGCTCGCGTAAACATCGATAGCGTAGGCGACTCATAGCGCGACACACCAGTATTGATACTTTGGCAATTTATATTTTTATTATTTGGTAAGTAATTTTGAAAAACTTTATCTTGTAATAAGCTTCTATTCTTTAATTTTCAAATAAATTATTATTGTTTTTTCAGTCAAAAAAATGTTTGTCTGCGGTATGGACAGGAAATGAATTTCCATTGAAGACCACATAGATACCAAGAGACGATGTGTTTTGGGTGACAAAAATGGAACATAAGCTATTGGACTTTTATGACAAATGTATTTTGTCCGAGATGATTGACGCCAGGAAAAGTCTGTCAATGATCATCAGAGATGTGCGATATTAAAATAAAATAATCTAAACTTCGTTTCATTATTTTACAACTAATTATACGCACACATTATTATTTTTTATTTATTAAAGCCTGTGCAAGACGGTTGTAATCAAGCGCCCCATCCAAGGTGTCCTTGCGTGTTGCCATCCGTCTAGACGGCGGATGTAATCCAAATTTTGATTTGACCTTCAACGTCCTTGATACAATGTTTCTCAGGTATGATTTACAGAAATCCTCATTCTGACACAGTCATCAAATATAAGTTAACCAAAATTCACTAAAGTTCTCACAAAAGCGTCTCATGAATGGTAAAATAAAAAAATTTTGACCTTTAAAATAATCAAAATGGCTGTAACACAAGACGTGCCCCTGGAGCAACCTGGAATTTTTTGAAAAAACCAAAGAACGTGACGAGTCATTGACGTCTAGGTAAACCCATAAGTCAATGGGGGTTCGTTTTGAAGCACGGGGCATAGTACTGGTTAAGGTATATCGATAAAAAGGTATCGATAATATTGAAAAAATTACCTACTAAGACTGTTTTTTATTTCATTTGAATAGATTAAAACAAGTGCCAAAAAATTAGGAAAGCAATAAATAGTCTCTATGTTTACAAGTTATTTATTTATACAATTCTTTTTACATACATTAAATTATCGTTATTATAGTCTAGTGATCCAAGTGTCAGACTTCTGATCACGAGGACGTGGGTTCGATTCCCACGGGACAGAAATATTTATGTGATGAATATAAGTGTTTGTGTTGATCCAGAGGTATTATAATCGGCTCATATTGTGAGGAGGTTCCTGTCTCTGGAACCCTAATCACCGGTAGCTTGGACCCTGCTCCCGATACCGGTGGAATAACTATTTTTTATATCAAAAAATTCCACAGAATCCAGAAGTTTATATTTCAAGTTCAAACCAAGTTAAGTATGTGTTATTTATTGGTGCCGATGTATGTATGTTTGTAACGAATTGGCTCAAAAAGTACTGGACCGATTTTAAAAATTCTTTCACCATTTGAATGCTACATTATCACTGATTAATATAGGCTTTTTTAATTTCAAGAAAAAAAAAATGTTTAAAAAATAAATGTCCACCCGTGCGAAGCCGGGACAGGCCGCTAGTAAACTATAAAAACTAAATATAAAATTCATTACTTTTGGCTATGAGAATCTTAAAGCTATTCTGCAAAAAAATATCTTTAAATTTAAAAATAATTTGACACAACCAAATCAAATTTCACAATCGCGACTCCACGTGGTAAGTAGGTACTTATTTTCCCTACCCCGTATTTTTTTTTGAGCCGAATGCGCGCAGTGGGTCATCCTCGACGTCTTTTCTATGGAATTTTTCAGTTTTGTATGGAAAATATGAAAAATTATTACCAAAGTGTTGAGTTTTAGGGGTTTACGGATTTCATTAAGGGGGTCGAAATTTTCATTATTTTTGCGATAGGACACACACACCGTTTTCGAGATATAAGCAAAAGAAAAGAAAATAAAAAACAATACTGTTTTTGCATTTCAAGTCGAGGCGTTGGTGTGAATTTTAGTTCATGCCAACTAATTTTATTCCACACCTTTATAGTCGCGATTAAAAATAGATTCAGTTAGAAAATCTAAAATTTTAGGAGAAAAACGTCAAATTCAGAATAGCAAAATTATTATTTTACGTATATCTCAGTGCCATTTTAGTGCTGTCAAACTAAAATATAGTTAAGTTGTGTCACTTTAGTCTATTTCAGAATGGGAAATCGTCGTTTGTCAGGAATAATCTAATTTTTAGTGGTTTCTAGTCTAGTTTAGACGCATTTGTGACAAGCGAATCGGCACCATTATTTACCTTAATAAATATTATCGATAAAAAAATCGATAAACAACATCACATCTCTGCGAGGCAGCAGAAAAGCTACTCCGCAATAGAGGGCGTTTATTACAAAATTAGCAAATCTTCTAGATCTATCTATGAACATTATTTAACTCTAATTACTGAGTAAATAATAAAGAAATCATAAAAAAAACCGAAGTTAGGTCCAGGCTGTTTTACCATAACGAGATTTCCAATATTGGAATGCACATCTCGGCATATTTTCTTAGAAAATATTTTCTTTTGGTGGTCACGAATGCGACTTGACAATTGACATGCAGGCGTACCACACTAGACTGAGCGACTTTTGACCACTTGGTCATAACCTTCGGATTACGATTTTCTTCGCAATGTCCCGTCTATTGCTAAGTAAATAATTTAATGTCTTTGCTGAAACATGATTTCTTTTTACGTTTTCAATCCCGACATGTCTGCTATTTTTTAAAATTTCCAAAAATTGAATGTACAAGAAAAACTATAGTAATTAACGAACCTGCGTTGAGAAAGCAAAATTTTATATACTTAAACAATTTTGAACATGAAAATCAAATTCTTACAATAAAAGATAAAATTATCAAAACGATTCGTTCCTAGCTCCGTGCTCACGCACACTGACGGACCACTGTAGTGTGCGTCAATACTGCGCCGTTCTTGCAATTTTGTACCTACGCTAAATCGAATACGCGCTCTTAAACACGTGCTTGTACTCATGATAACAAACAACTTTGGGACCAAACCTGAAATCGTGAAAAAAAAATCAGCTGTTCCCTACATTTATCTTCGTCTATCTCGTCAAAATGTAGGGAACAGCTGATTCTTTTTTCGCGAATTCAGGTTTGGTCCCATAGTAAAAATTGTTTGTTATCATGAGTACAATCACGTGTTTAGGTATCGGTCACTAATTACCAGTCACCCTATATTTCACTCACAAAAGTTTCAAATCGAGTTCAGCTGTTTATACACTTACACCAGAATTGAGTGCTGATATTGGATGCGAGGAGCACAAAACTGGTCGAAATGGCGATGCTTGAGGTATCCCGGTCAGTGCCCAGCAGTGGACGTTTTTCGACCGAAAATATAATTGAGTCTCCCGGTGTGGTTATGGTGGTGGAATGGAACCATTTATAGCTACTTTTTGTGTTCCATTTGACACATAAAATATGAACCAACGTAACAAATCCCCGAGGATACCGTAAAAGGCCAGCTTCTTCAAAAGCTTTTAGATAAGTTAAAAATAATTCTTGTTATTAACAACTTTGTCAGCTCTTACAAGCCTAAAATATATGGTAAAATCACTACATAGTATAAAACAAAGTCGCTTTCTCTGTCCCTTTGAATGCTTAAATCTTTAAAACTACGCAACGGATTTTGATGCGGTTTTTTTTATAGATAGAGTGATTGAAGAGGAAGGTTTATATGTAGTGTATTTAGTATCAGCATTGCACCCGTGCGAAGCCGGGGCGGGTCGCTAGTAAATTAATAAAAGCTAGAAAAGTAAAATGGACTAACAGTTTATTTTCTTTTTTTCAGTCGACTATATTAGGTAACTTTTCTACATAACACTTTCAATAGTGAAGGCAGTGCAGGTGTCCGCCTACCCACAACGAGTGTAAGCCTATTATACCGCTCAGTTGACAAGAGGACAACTAAAGGAACAGTTTGAGAGGATCTGAATGGGTATTATTATTATTATTTATTTACGTCAGACACAGTGATCCATATTTATGTTAGTAAGTACCTATACTTAAAAATTATGTTAGTAACCAAAGAATAAAACACATGTCACAATAATATTATTTTAGCTGAATTGAAAACTGAAATATCTACCTACATAAAATCAAACTGTAAATTACATAAATTCATAAGTTAAAAAAACATATCTAAATCACATATATTAAACATTTATATTTTTAAATTAATATAAATTAACATCAAGAAATTCATTACTAAAAATAACACATAGAAGAAAATAAATAAATAGACAATAACAAGAAATTATATATAAAACAATAATCACTTAATAAATGGTGACGAACTGGCATGCAGGTGCATCCACCTCTCCAGCATCAACGAGTCCCACCGCTCGGACAATACGCTCAGGATACTGTTAGTGCTGCATCGGAAGCGACTTAGTAGCGAGGCGCTCCTCTTCCTAATAATAGCAAAAAAGTCATCGGTTTGCGCCTGCGCGAACATCGTAGAAGCACTGCAAAACCGCGGCAGCCCTAGCAGCACCCTAAACGCATTGTTGTACTGTACACGCATGGCACTGTATACTCTCTGCACAAAGTTGACCCACAGGCTGCACGTATAAAAAGACTGACAATAGGCTTTAAATAAGGTCACCTTTACTTGTTCAGTACAGCGTGCAAACCTACTTGCCAACATGTTACAGCGAACTGACAGCGCCCTACGTTCCCGCTCGATGTCCTCATTGTCAGACAAGTTACCTGTGACCCAGTGGCCCAGGTACTTAAAATGGTTAACCCTATTCAGACTAGCACCACAAAGAGTGATCGGAGGCATAAAAGAGAAACATTTGGTACCAGCTTTGAAAATCATGTACTCACTCTTTTTAGGGTTGTACATACCTGACCCCATGAGTCCCAGCATATCTCTCACAAATGAAGGTTGTTAGTATTGTTTTGCTATTATTTGATTGTGCAGCGATCCCTCGAGTTCTATTACAACTGTTAAAAGTGAATAGGTATCCTCATCCCAATCTATACTGTATACTTATAAATAAAATTGAAGTGTCTTTATGCAATGTCAAAATAACAACTTTTCACTAAATTAATTGAAAGTATAACAAGAAATTTTTGGTCTCTCCGACCCACCCAAAAGCATTGGATCGCCTGCTAGGGCTATTACTTCATTTTCACTCAGCGTTGTTTATGACTGTTTTTGCTTAGCTTCTAAGAGCCCTAACGTGATGTTAAGTAGCCTATAGTATAGCCTTCCTCAAGAATTGGACCACCAAAAACAAAAAGATATTTTCAAATCTGACTGGTAGTCCCAGAGATCAGCGCTTTCAAACAAACAAACTCAACAGCTTTATAATTAGACTAAAGATTTATTATATGTGTAGATAGTATAAAATCCACAAACTCTAATCATTTAAATTTCAAATAAGCACATAAAAGCACTTTTGAACGTCAACTAGAAAGTAGAATCGTCAGGGCGGGTAAGGTATAACCTACCTCGCGGACTGGAGATAACACATTTTTTTTTTTCTCTTTATTTTTTAGGGACTTTTATCCTTACAAGGCATGTCAGCCCCATCAACACATAATTATGTTCGAATTTTCGGTTCTAAGATATATTTTCCTCAAGATGTTTTCATTCACTGTTCTGAGTGCAGTAGTGATGAAATAAATTACACAAAATAAAGTGTCTGTCTTGGTTACCCACGACCTACAACAGGTAAGTCTCGGCTATACAGAAATACTTGGGTATATATTGAAAGTAAATATGACCTTCAACTTCACACAAATCGCTACGATTGCTCGGAAGTCGCATACGGATCGCAGTCGCCTCGAGTCGAGATTGCTGGGCAATTGCGTACACGCTGCGTTGAACGTCGCCCCACAGAGTATGGAGAAGGATTCTTTTAAGAAACAAGGTGTAAGTAAGTTTTTTTTTTAATACTTTTTGCTAAATAAGGCCAGAAATGTTTACTCTGTTGAGCAGTGGTTAATTGATTAGCAACGTTTCCTATGAAAACGTGTCGCTGCGCATTAATTCGTACGGTAGAGGATTCCTTACTCTTCTTCAACTCAGGTTGTTCACTGCTGGACATAGATCTCTCCCAGGCTGCGTCACAACACCCTATCCTCCACCTTCCGCATCCAGTCTGTCCCAGCCCTCTTCTTTCTTTACTTTTTTCTTTTACTTTTCCTTCTATAGAGGCTGAGCAAGCGTCGTGATCATTGTTCTCTATGACAAGAGGCCGTTGCCCTGTAGTGGTACAATGACAGGATGTTAAATCTTTTGCCAAAATTGTGTCAAGCAAGGAACCTGAAGGCTAATTCTCACAATTTAAAACGTTCAAAATCTAGTCGCAGTCTCATCTCGGCGACAAAAAAATGACAATAATGTAAGGAAATTAGAGGTATTTTTGACAGGTTGAGACTGAGATCAGACTGTGAACATTCTTAAAATTTCGATAATCGCCCCTCAGGTATCAAGAGTCAAAAGCTCTACTTTTTTTTTAAATAACCTTCTACTTTAGGTGCTAATTTTACCGCTCTTGAAATCTAATCAACTCTCCAGGTTAACTACAGGTATCACGCTATATCCAAAGGGTCTAGCATAATATTATAGGGTCTGCGGCCCCAGAGAGATATTTTGAAAATAACTTGTGATTCGATATCGGTGAGGTATAAAACTACTGTTGACACAAATTTAGCTTCTCATCTCTTTGCGTTCTAGAGACAAATTACAAAATATTCGCCTCATTGGGTATTTTTGAAAAAAATTTTTTTCGGAAACTATTGCAGTTATACTAACTAAACAAAAACCATTTATCAGGTAAAATGTTACTCTACATTATATATGTTTCTTATAAATTTTATACTGTATTTACTATAAAAAAAAAATTCAAGAATTTTTTTTTCATATTTTAGTTATAGTTCACGCAGAGGTACAATCACAGAAAAAATATATCATGTAGCTTAAAATGTCTAGTACTACTACAAAAAAGTGCATGAATATAAAATGGGTGCAACACTTCCAAAAAAAAAAAATTCTTATGACCATCCTGGGTACTCATGACTTCACATTATTTTTTGAATAAAATTCCTTTTAATTGTATTGATAAGTGGTAACATGTTTATTAATAACTTACAAGTTTGTAAACACTTTAAATTAGAGTCATTATTTATTATTCACCTTAAAAAAAATAGCGTTAAAAGAATAAAAATAAATATAACGAAAATACAATTTATTGTAATATAAATTATTAATTGCTAATGAATGATTAATCTTCATCGCTGTTTTCGTTTATAACTGTTTGAATATTTTCTGATGTGAATATGTCAGATAAAGCTTGTGCTGGACGTAATATGCGGGAAAGATATCGGGCATGAGACAAGTAATAAAGAACAGCGGCTACATGTGAACAACATCCTACTGTTCTTAAGCCATTAGGGCAGTTGCAGCAGTATCGGCGTATACTCTGAATTGTTGTTCCGTTTGGTACATAATCAATGTAAATATGATAAGCTTTACTATTCACGTGTCTTGATCTAACCTCCAGTTTTAATATATTCGGTGTGGCTTTAACAAACTGTACTGTGACGTTGTATTGTGCGTCCATTATCTCCGCTAAATAAGACACAGCCTGTGAGAGTTGATACGTCCCAGTAAAAAACACAGTGAGTTGTTGTTTGCTTAGCTGAGGAAAATCTAGAATTTCAGACGATGTGAGCTGCTGGAACACCAATTTTCGACGATTCCATTTTTGTATTATGACTTCTTCGCTCAGAGTATTTACAACGTTCATTCTGCTCTCCATGTAATCAATTATCTCATTGCTGTTATCATCATCGGAATTGAATCTCTGGCCATATTTATTTTGTAGAAATCCAACAATTTTACAAATCACTTTCAACTTCGGTATAAGCTTATTATCCAAAGAATTGTGTAAAAGTCAATATTTTTGGGATATTGCGCCATGAACTGCTTCTATAACCCATCTCAATTTCGTGACCCTTCTTGATTCGTTAGCTTCTTTCGTTGTCAATTGCGGCCTGTTCCCCTTTAAAGCAGGCATAAGTACTTTATAGCCTTTACTTTGTAGGAGATTAACCGAATCGCGAAAACCCCGATCTAAAATAAAAATATCATTCGGTGATAGTAATTTCTGTAAACCAGTTGGGTCTTGTAAAATATGTTTGAGTATTGAAGCGTCATTTTGAGTACCGTAAAACGGTCCTGCAAAGTCAATGATATAACCATTGGTAGTGCAGATTGTAAAAGGTTTACAAAGATGCGTTTTTTTCTGCCCAGAGAAAGATTTTCGTTGATAAAAGTTATTCTGACTTTTTTGATGACGCACATAAGTACCATCGCAGATAATAACAAGTTGATTTTCAGATAAATTTAACAATTCTTTGGCTGTACTGGAGGTATTAGAAATAATTGTTTGACGTACAATAGCGCTATAGTTAAAATGTGATGGTAAAATATCTCTCTCGAAACTTTTCACGACCTCGTTAAAAATTTTTGATACGTACTGTTCATATTGCAAACCTAAAACAGCAGCAATGGTCCTATTTGAATTTCCTGTTCTTAATTTAAAAAGAAAAACAATTAAAGCTTGTATAACACTCCGAGTTTTTGTATTTTTCAGTGAAGGTAGCATTTGTTTGAGCTCAATTACGTTTTTCCAAGTGAGACCAGTCAGAGCTTTAAGTTGATCTTTTGATATTCCATTTTCTATTCGATCAAACAATGATAAATTAGATATTTCGGCAAGTCTGTTCAAAAAGGTAACTAATTCCGACTTCTTAATACTACTCGTATTAGAAATTATGCATAATCGGGACAAGTCATCTTCGTAAATCCTATCGCCAATCATATGCTCATTGCAGCAGCGATCACCATCGGGAATAAAAATCTTTTTTCTTGCGAAAACGCCACAACGTGTTTCGAGAGATATGACTCGCAGATTTGTTTCTACTCGACATATAATACAAAACCTATGTGTTGCTACTATCCGTGGAAAGGGCATTTCAATATAATTATCCTCTTCAGAGTTAGTTATGCGACACATAAAATCATCATCATCATCATCATTGTTTTCATTTTTAACTGAAGGTTCCACTGTCACAGGATCACTATTACGATCGGCATCACCTACAATAGGCCTAAAATTTGAGGCTGCTTGCTTATAAATACTGAGGCGACATTTGTTACAAACGACGTCTGTTATCGACATATTTTTATTAAAAAAATGGCTGTATTTTACAGCTTCCTCTTTAGATTTAATCGATTTTCTAAACTTATTGTCCTTGCGCAAAAATTTGCTACAGTTTTTACATTTATCCGCCATATTTCGGGTACGATTACTCACTTAGACACAATAAAACAGTTTCTCTAACATGAAAATATTAAATTATTCCAAAATAAACCACACACGATAATCGAGAACGAGGTATTGCTAACTAAAGTAGTCTGATCGCGGCTAAAACTTATCCCCACTACACAGTTTACCAGCGTTTGACATTTTGAACAGAACAGTGTAAACAAAACATGATATAGTACACACAAGCGACTAACTTAAAGACGACGGGTATTGTTTTATTTATTTATTTATATATACTTTATTGTACACCACAAAAAAATACAACGATGTTTTGTTCTCTAAGAAAACGCTGCAGTCCAATAAACAATTTTTAAACTCTCAGTTTGTAAAACTTATACTATATTAACATTTTCGACTATTTTCCAATATATTTTTTTAATAATAAATATATTTTAATGATATATACAATTAAAAGGAATTTTATTCAAAAAATAATGTGAAGTCATGAGTACCCAGGATGGTCATAAGAATTTTTTTTTTTTGGAAGTGTTGCACCCATTTTATATTCATGCACTTTTTTGTAGTAGTACTAGACATTTTAAGCTACATGATATATTTTTTCTGTGATTGTACCTCTGCGTGAACTATAACTAAAATATAAAAAAAAAAATCTTGAATTTTTTTTTTATAGTAAATACAGTATAAAATTTATAAGAAACATATATAATGTAGAGTAACATTTTACCTGATAAATGGTTTTTGTTTAGTTAGTATAACTGCAATAGTTTCCGAAAAAAAAATTTTTCAAAAATACCCAATGAGGCGAATATTTTGTAATTTGTCTCTAGAACGCAAAGAGATGAGAAGCTAAATTTGTGTCAACAGTAGTTTTATACCTCACCGATATCGAATCACAAGTTATTTTCAAAATATCTCTCTGGGGCCGCAGACCCTATAATATTATGCTAGACCCTTTCATCTGATTTAGGTATCCAATATAGGTCATCATCATCATTTGCCTAGCCTTTTCCCAACTATGTTGTGGTCGGCTTCCAGTCTAACCGGATGCAGCTGAATACCAGTATTTTACATGGAGCGACTGCCTAACTGACCTCCACAACCCAGTTACTGGGTAATACGATACTCCTTGGTAAGACTGGTTGTCAGACTTTCGGGCTTCTGACCACCCGTAACGACTGTCAGACCCACGAATGACAGCCGAAACCAACAGCTTAACGTACTTTCCGAGGCACGGAGGGGTCACGGAATTTAAAGGTGGTCACCCATCCACAGACCAACCGCGGCAAGCGTAGCTTAACCTGATCGATCGACCTGTGCGGCTTTTATTATTTAGCCACGGGCCCCTCCAATATAGGTATTGAGTATCCAATGTAGGTATTGAGAACAAAAATTGGTCTCGTTTTTAAAGTTAAGTCAAACCAAATTCCAGGCCTCAAATAAGAGTCCTGCAAGAAGATCGTATTCCACACTAAGTTACCCTCAACTTGCCTTATTGTAGGTACACGCCAAATTGAGCAGTAAAGAGGACGTATAAGCACCCACATAGGTAAATGAAAACAATCATCTCGGACGGTTCTCACTAACTGTCACTAACCAACAAACTAAACCACTCGAATGTTTGTCTATTTTCAAAAATTATATGACAATTTTGTAATTAATCAGTTTAGGAATGCGAAGATTTTTTTTATTTTTGTCATCTCTTTCGTAACTTAAAGGAGTGTTCTCCAAGACCATTTTCTAAAAGAGGTTTATTTTTGGTGTTTATCATTATATTGCATTATCTATTTTTACCATAGATAATACATACCGTCCATACGTTTTAATCTATGGTAAAAATAGGTTTGACATAATGCCTTAGCATAGGTACTACATAAGCTAAAAATCTTTACGGAACCTCTCTTGAGAAAACAAAGGAATAAATATGGACATTAAAACAGAAAAAGAAGAAAACCAACGCGCCGCGAAACAAAAAGATTACGTTTCGGTTTCAAAAATCGTACAAAACAAAATTCAAATTTGGAAGCGCGCGAAAACGAAAATTGTAAGAGCATCGATTGGTTGAAAATGGTCCGTGGTTACGTGCCATTGGTCAAAGATAATGTTTGTGTGACTAACAATTTTATGCGGGGGAGATAAACCGAAACCCGACCGCAAATGTTGACAGAAGCTTACAAGGTATAATACAATCGAAAATAAATTCAATTGCCTGAGTTTATGGTAGGTTTTTGCTTGATTCTTCATAGTTGGACCAGAAATGACGAGTGTGCGATGAAAAGAGATGGAAAATTGGACGCGAAAGCCTTTTTGTCGGTTGCAGGAGGGAGATCGGTTATTTATTAAAGGGTTCCATTACATGTTCTGAAAATAAAAGAGACTAAAAAAACACAAAAATATTCGGTTCTTCATTTCTGGTGTTAAGATTGTGAGCTCGGAAAGCTACAATTCATACCTAAGCATATTGATTTTATAATTGGAACAAAACTAAAAAAAACATTATTTTACTAATTTTTAATTATAATTGTTAATGAAGGTATAAACTGCTTTTAAAGACAATTTAGAGGTGTGTTTGAAGATTTTTTTTGATGCATTAATGTATGTTTAATTATGATTTGAGTTCCATCACTGTATTAAAATAAGCCTTGAAAATATCATATCTTTTTTTTTAGTCAAAATTATTTACGGTTTAAGAGATACACTGCTTTAAAAAACCAACTTTTTGACCGTTTTCAAGAAATCTCCGCCTTAACGTACTCTTCCAGAAAAGGAAAGACTTAATCGAGATGAGATGAATCTTTTATATCTAACTGGAACGCCAAATAATGAATTAAAGAGTAGGTACCTACTTAAATGCATATACTTACTTATTAATTGTCCTGAGAAAACATTGCCTTAATGTATCTATCTTTAAACTAAGAAATAAAACTTTTATAGAAAGAAAATACATTTATTTTAATCAAAAATCAAAGCAAAATACTTATGCTGTTTTATATTATTAATTTACCAAACATTTCAGAACATGAAAAATAATTTAAATAGTGAAAATATGCTACCAACATTGCCGTAACAAGTAAAAGTCTAATCTGCCACTCATAACTGCCAAATCACTCCAAGTTATAGATATCGACATAAATTAAACACATCATTAACATAACCAACCCCTTATTTCGTGAAATAATTTTATTATAATAGATAATTTAAAACTGCCCAAGTTCACCCCACCACTGGTGGGGGTTAAATGAGGAATGGGCGGAGCGTGAATTAAAGCTACACAATATAAATCTGTGCGTCTCTTTCGCACAAATGAGCAATCCTAATAGCAGTAAGCGGCTTACAATGGGTGTTGACACTCTCTCGTATTGCTGTCTCTCTTTGACCCGGGCGTATGGCAATAGAGTCGTTTCAATGGCCCTTCATAGTTATAAAGGTATAGACAAGCATTGGAGGTCCACGTGAGATTTTGTAATCAGTGAATTGGCGCCTTTCACAAGCAAAGGCGCAATGTCCGCGCGTTTGACAGTTTGACGTTTCGTTTGGCGGGAAATATTATTGTGTGTTGACAGACACGCGGAGGTGCAAAGGCATTAAGTATATACAGCCAGCGTTAATACTGTGAACTTTTTGAAAATAATTTAGTGATGTTAGAAGCGGCCAGTTGAAGATAGTTTCAGTTATTGCTTGTGCAATAACTTGGATTTTTTGTAGGAAGTAATTTAAGGTAAGATGTCTCATGAATACTACTTTAATTACTTACTAAACGTTTTTACAAAATCATTTTTTTTGAGAATATCTCGAAACAAGCGGAAATCTCAAAAAATTTCTTTTCTCGTTTTACAAAGCTGGCAGTGTACCATAATGTCTTAAACTTGTATAAAAAAATACAGAAACGAGTAATAATCCAATTAGTTACATAAATGGTTAAAATACTTATTTACGATTATATCGTCGCCATAAAAAATGCAAAAATGCAATTATCTGTCACCCACGAACACGAACGGCCTCTGTAAAAGAAACAATATTATGTATTAGTTACTTCATAAGAATATTGATTCTTATTGGACAGGACTTAAATGCAACTGAAAGATGAATACTCAATCGTTGATTAATGCATTACACAATATGTATTCAGGTGGGATTAAAAAAAAAAATAAGGTCATTATGAACCCTGTCGGGCAGAGCAAAATATTATGAGAGAGGAAGCTTTAAAACTTATCAGTCTTCTTAAATACTTATGTTTAATGTTATTAGAATGTTTGTTCTAATACACACATCAAAAGTGTCTAGGGATCAAGCATTTTTATGCGGATTTCTTGAGATTGAGATGTGGCTTTGTAATAAATTTATGATTTTATAAATTTATATGGATCCTTTTTGGTGCATTTCATAATTTGAATCAGGAACTGTGAATCAAATTCGAGTAAAAGATGAAAATCAGCTGTCAATATTTTCCCTATAAAACATACAACGCATTGAAGACATTATTAGTGCTACTGTTTCCCTACTACTGATTAAAACCAACGTTATTATGGAGCGGCGACGTCATTTAAGCAGGGAAGAAATGCTCAGAGCCGTGGGAATGATAGAAGCTGGTTCCCGGCAACGTACTGTGGCTTTAGCTCTGAATACAAGTCAGAGTGTTATCAGTCGACTTTGGACACGTTACCGAAGCACTGGTACCGTGGCTGAGCGCCATGGAGGACGGTATCGCTGCACCACACGGAGACAAGACCGATACATTCAAATCTTAACTCGAAGAGCTCCAACAATAACCGCCATGATGTTAGCCGTGAGGCTTCATCACTCTTCAGGGAACTTAATTAGCGACCAAACAGTCAGAAACCGCTTGCATGAAGTGAACCTTCATTCCCGAAGACCGCTACGGGTACCACCTATAGCAATGCACAATCGTAGGATTCGATATCAATGGGCTCTTGAACACAGAAATTGGGCAGAAGAACAATGGCGTTTCGTGTGCTTTTCTGATGAGTCTCGTTTTGGTATGAGACCGGATACAAGACGTATACGACACTGGAGAACCCCTGGACGCCAACAGCGATTAAAATCTTGCCAGGAAGTCCATCCTTATAGTGGTGGAACCATCATGGTATGGGCGGGTATTTGGATCGGCGGAAGAACTGAGTTGATTTGGATCAGAGGCAACCTCAACGCTCAAATTTATGCTGAGACGATTGTATCAGACGTCATCGTTCCTCTACAAGTGCAAATCGGTCCCTTATTTCAGTTAATGCATGATAATGCACGACCGCACACCGCAAGAGTTGTAAGACAGACTCTCGCCGCAGCTAACATCAATGTCCTGCCCTGGCCTGCTCAGTCGCCAGACTTGAACCCGATTGAGCATGCATGGGATATGCTACAGAGAAGAGCTCTGCCGAATATGGAGGGTATCCAGTCGCAAGAAGACCTTTTTTTGTTGTTGCAACGAACATGGGCGGCCATTCCACAGCGTGATTTGGATGAACTCATTTTGAGTATGCCAAACCGATGTTCTTGTGTTGTTAGTGTTCGCGGTAGAAACACGGATTATTAATTGTTTAAGTTACCCAATAAAATTTTAGAGAAAACTGTTATTTCAGTCTTTTTTTCGAACTTTTGTGTTAGTGGTTCAAATGTCAAAAATCCCTTTATTAGGAAAATGGCAAATTTCTTTATTAATGCAAAGGTGACTTGGTTTATCGTTACTGTGACAAACGTAAACACTTTATTTGATGAATCCTTAAAGAAAATTTTAATTAATATCAATCAGGAGAAAAGTTATTGCAAAAATATATGTTGATCCCTAGACACTTTTGATGTGTGTAGTTATGTATATGAAGGGGCCCGTGGCTAAATAATAACAGCCGCACAGGTCGATCGATCAGATTAAGCTACGCTTGCCGCGGTTGGTCTGTGGATGGGTGACCATATTTACATACCAAGACCCCTCCATGCCTCGAAAAGCACTATAAGCCGTTAGTTCCGGCTATCATTCGTGGATCTTTGACAGTCGTTACGGGTAGTCAGAAGCCCGAAAGTCTGACAACCAGTCTTACCAAGGGGTATCGTATTACCCAGTAACTGGGTGTGGAGGTCATATAGACAGTCGCTCCATGTAAAATACTCGTATTCAGCTGCTTCCGGTTAGACTGGAAGCCGACCCCAACATAATTGGGACAAGGCTAGGCAGATGATGAGTTATGTATGTACCTAAAGCTACTAATAATCATATGCAAAACTATCTACATAAAGAAGCCTACATTGTGTCATACCCATTTACAATGTTTGCCCAATTTTTAAGAACTGAATAAATAAAACAAAACTCAAATAATTATTTCATAAAATCTGTCATGGGGATATCCTAATCCTAACTAATATTAAAAATGCGAAAGTAAGTTTGTTTGTTTGTTTGTTCGTTACGCTTTCACGCTAAAACGGCTAAACGGATTTGGATAAAATTTGGCACATGGGTAGACCATGACTTGTAGAAGGATATAGGCTACTTTTTATTCTTGATCGCAGACGAAGTCGCGGCCAACAGATGGTTACTTATAGTTCCCTTAAAGAAGTCTAAAAAATCATTCCAATAAACCTAGGTTGCAGATTTTTTTCTTATCTTGGCTAGATGTGGTTTACAGCAGTCCCTTTGGGTTGGGTAAACATTTTTCCAACTTAGATACATCTACTTAATAAAAACCTGAAATTCACTTACAGACAACGCACAGCCTATATCGCTGGGTCTAGATCAAAAAGCATGAAATTTTGCACAAGAGTGGTCAAGTAGCTTGAAAGACACAAGTGTTCCTTATCCATATAACGAAGGTGAGCACTAGCACAAAGATTTCTGAAAATTCATACCCTTAGGGCATCCACAAAAAAAAAAGGGCTGATTTTACCAGTCTCTTCATACATGGAATAAAATTGACGTCTAACAGTTTTATATGGAAAAACTGTCAAAAATCCAAAATTTATTCTCTCTTAGGTATAAATGTTTGGTGGAATGCTCCCTTAGAGGGTCAAATAGGGGAAGAAAGTTTGTATAGAAGTCCCATCCCCGCACACACTTGAAGGTCAAACAATATCATCATCATTTTGCAATCGAAATGGTTGTAGCTTTGTCTATTGGCGGGAATCTCTGCTAGCACCCCTACATTTATTATTATTAGCCTGTGATGTCCCACTGCAGGGCAAAGGCCTCCCTACTCTCTTTCCACTTCTCTCTGTTCAAAGCTGCTAAGGACCAGTTCTTGTTGAAGGAGTCCAGCTCATCCCGCCATCTCCGTCTGGGCCTGCCGCAATATCGCTCCCTAAATTTTGGTTATTAATTTGTAGGACTTTAAAAGAACACTAGTAACAAAAAAACTCCCAATATCATCTCATAAGTTGTATCAGCAAGCACTATTGATGTGAACCAAAACTTTACTTGCCACTCCGTGTAAATTACGGATTTTTACCCCAGTATAACTAGTTTTTGTCCGCCGCTTCGGCCGTTCGCATGTCGGAAATTATTCAACGGGAATGTACTACCGGGATAAAAGTACCTATTTTGTTTCCGAACACTAGTAATGGTCTACCTTTGTGCCCAATTTTATTGAAATCCGTTCAGAAGGGTAACATACATACAAGGTGGAGAAGACAATACAACACTAAATTAAACTGCGTACTGTATCTAATGACGTACTCAATCTGCATACGAAAATTCAATCAAAATATAGCCTCACTTTAGCTAGTCAAAGATTGGCAAAACCCATAGTTGGACCATCACTACTATCCAGTAGTTTGTTTGAAAAAATCACTTTTTTAATTTCGAAGCTAGGATTTATTTGATAGTTCAAAAATACTCCTAGTGCAGTATTTTCATTTAATGTCGTATTGTTTTCTCTACATACATTGTATGATATACTTTCGCATTAATAATATTAGTAGGTATAATAGTATGGATGGATTTAGGAGCATGATCCGATAGCTTATGCCATGGCAAAAGTATTAGCCAGTGAACATGATTGTAGCAGGGCTGATAACTGACTTGTCCAGGTCACATCTACCGGTCCATCTACAACTCACCGAGAAAACTTAGGTGAAGTGAACTGTCATTCCGCCTGATGCTAGGGATTGACACTATTAACAGCTCACTTCACCTGAGTTTTCACGGTGAGTGTTTTACAGAATAGATCAAGCTTAAGCTTCTCGTGTAGTCTATTTCAACGCACCCCAATCTGAACTGCTAGCTATCTAAGAGCTGCTGACACACAGTTTTAATACTTACTAATTGCTTAGTCTTCGTCGTTTTAACTGTTGGCTCTGTAGATGTTACTGGCTCAATAATTATTTCTTCCTTAGTTATCATTTCTGTAGTTATTTCTATATTAACAATATTGACTTCTTCAGCAGCTGTCATCTCAGTATTGTTCACTTCATCAGCTATCGTTTCTATTGTTATTCTATCATCTACTGTTGTTTCTGCAGTTATTTCATGATCAACTGTTGTTGGTATAGTATTTTTTTCATCAGATGCTATTTCATCAGTTACTTCTTCATCAACTGGTGTTTTTGTAGTTATTTTTTCAACGGCTATCGTTACAGTATTAACTACTCCATCAGCTGTATTGACTACTACCGAATCGTTGGTAGTTATTTTTTCTTCAAATGTTTCCGAACTGTCAGTTACTGTTTCTTTAAGTAAAGCAGCTGTAGTCATTATATGACGTTTTGTTTTGGATTTAGTAGCACGACTAAAATTAACCTTTTGTTTTCTTTTTTTATTTCTTTTATGATTTACTCTTGTTTTCATATTATTACTAGCATCAGCAACTTGTTTAACGTGCTTCTTTACATCAAATATTTTAATAGGTACAACTTCTAAATGTTTAAAGACTTTAAGCTGTTTTTTGGCGTTACTGAGTAGATTTCTAGTGATATTGAATTCTTTCTTTTGCTTTTCGACTCGTTCTAACATAGCGCTTTTAAACTGATCAATGTTGAGGAAAGGGTTAGGCATTCGGGCTTCTACTGGATTATTTATGTATATGATTGGATCTTCCAGTTTAGACTTCCCTTCTAGTCTTAAATTGTGTGTTTTTACACCATCAACTTCTTTCAATTTTTGTACATGTAACGTATAGTGTGAGTGCCCGTCTTTTGTAAAAAATCTTCGTGTTATGTATGTTTTGTCTGGAACAAATATATAATTAACAAACAAATTTCATGCTATTTGTGTGTTCATCCGTTTTTCCTAGTTCTGTGTTTCTATATGGATTGATATCATTATCATTATTTCTCTTATCTGAATTTATTTGGGGCCGGCGCAGCATCTTTTCTTCTTCCATACTTCTCAATATTATTATGTTATCACCTCAGTGTCTCACCCCTTTCCATCCATAAAAATAAAAAAAAATAAAAAGTATCTCACCCCATTTCTAGTCACATAATAGTATTTCACTCAGTCCATCCACCGTTTCTTTGGTTTTCCCTTTTCTACTCTTAAAGACATTCTTACTCAAAACATTCCTCACAACATTTTTCTCATTCCTTCGTATCACACGCTCATACCATGACAAGCATTTTCCACACATGTTTTCAGTTTTATTGGTGCCAATTTCACACTTTTTGTATCCTCATTACTTATTATATCCATTCGCGTAATACCACACACCTATTTCGACGGACATATAATATTAACGTTATTTATAATAATACTAGCAGCGCCCCGAGTGTTTTGCCGCATAAGTGTTGATCCTGTGGGAATATCGGTATAAAAAGTAGTTAAGTTTTTGGGTGAAAGAGTAACAAACATCCATCAAAAAATATTATTAATAGGTTTAGGATAGTTACATGTTGGGAAAAAATCTGAATAATACCTTACCATTCTCGAAAGCATCTTTATACATAGAGTGCAATTCCTCGAACATAGTATTTAATTTACTTTCTTGTTTACTTAAGTCTCCAGCGTACACTTTAAAATAATCTATATGTGTTAAATACACTATAAATAATATTTGTGTATAGAAGAAACTATACGTTTTATTCATGGTACCTGGAATAGGTTTCATATGTTACCGCAGTCTTTGGTTTCTTGCATGAACGGTTCATTAAAAAATAATTATCGATAACATACGATATGGTGTTTTATAGTTTAAAAAGAGAGAAATGTATGGAATGCTTACCTACTCTTTAATGAATATTTACTTAATAACTGTGAAGCCCATAATGGTCAGTTCTGAATGAAATGCCCTACTAAATATATGCGTTGCAGAAGTAGGATGATAGTACCTATAATAATACCTCAATTTTCATGGTTACCTGATAAGAGAGGATGCGGCAGAAATCCTGGTATAGATATTGGTAGTAGTGGTCTAACCGCTGCCATGGAAGCGAAACCTTATAAACAATTATAACTTATTAATTGTAGTATAACTAACAGCACCGTTTTTTCTTAACGTTAAAGACAATCTGTAGCTAAATAAACTAATATTTTCAAATTCAGCCGCTATTAATCGAATTGGAATCTATTTTTCGCTTATTCATGTGAGAGACCAATAAGATATTATGTATCGACATGATGATGAAGGTTTTCCAATAAAATAATAAATGTAGAGCCTTTTGGCAGTCACAATTCAGCCAATTGATTTGGGTATCCGTGAGATGCAATGCAATATTTCAGTGCGAAATGCGATTTTCTACCTGTTTACATTTTTTTAATTTTATACCATGTAAAAAGTTTGCATTGCTAAAAATGTAGTTCTTTTATCTATGATCCACGATTTTTTTCAGGACTGAAGTCGTCGGATACGGTAGAAAATAAATTGCCTATTTTTCATTGTGTTTAGCAATGTTTTGGGAAAAGCCTAACACATACGGCTGTTTGAAATCATCAACTGCTGATAAGTCGAACTTTTTACACTGATCGTTTTTGTGAGGAACTACAAAATTTTGATATTAAAATTTTCACAAAAAAAAAACCCTTATTAATAAACGCAGAGGAAAGAAACACTAGTACTAACTTCGGTTTCACTATAGGTATTTTTATTTGCATAGCTATACTCCAGTTTTGAAACAATAAATCGAGGAATTTGGGGATAAATATAGATTATAGATTTTATATAGATTATAAAATTAATTATTAGTTTTTTATTTTTATTATATATATTTTTTTTTTTTTTTTAATATAGCATAATCAGCGTATAATTTTCCCACTGCTGGGACACAGGCCTCCTCTCTGTGAGAGGGAGTGGGCTGTGATCCACCACGCGGACCCAGTGCGGGTAGGTAGATGTCACATGTCTTCGATTTTTTTGGTTCTAGGACATGCCGGTTTCCTCACGATGTCTTCATCGTTTTGAGAGCGGGTAATAGGTACATATCCTACTGCCGAATTTTCAATCAGCAGAATTGTATAGCCATATTAACCAGCACATCTGTAAAGCTATATCATTATAAAAGTAGGTGTAAGTACCTTAATAAATATCAACTCATAAAATACCCACTGTGGAATCCCAAACTCCCCTTACATCGTCCTAATCTTCACGCTTGGCAGGCGGATCCGTGATGGCAGTACACCGTTACTGCCACATAGGATGCCACAACCCTCCTGATAATCTCATAATCACCTCTTACAATACCCATGGGAACTGGAGGGTGGTTTGTGAAGCTGTGGTCGCAGCGGATATTATGTCAAATATAAAATGTTTGCGCTTGATTTTCTTTGTAACATTGTAATCAAAAATCATTTAAATTTAAATATAAATACATACAAGGTGGAGATGACAGTATATGAAATTTGGTATATCTAACTAACTTCTGCCGACGACTTCGCGTGTAATTTCGGCACCCGAACCATCGCGTCGCATCCCATCGCTCGCCCGTGATACAGTCAACAGCAAAAGTAGATGATGAAAATCAGAAATTCAATACTAATTAATGAACGGAATTCGCGTCAGAACTGTGTGGCGTCAAAGTAGTAAATGTTTGGTATAATTTACAATCACATAACGACACTTCGACGCCACACAGTTCTGACGCGAACTCCGTTCATTAGTATTGAATTTCTGATTCTCATCATCTGCTTTTGCTGTTGACTGTACTACCTACTTCGTTTTCACTCAGCGCTATTTCTGGTTTTTATCCTTTTGCTCAGCTCTTAGGGGTGATGTTAAATAGCATATAAGCTTCCTCAAGAATTGGGCTATCAAATGCAAAAAATAATTTCACAAATCTGACTGGTAGTTCCGGAGATTACCCCCTGCATACAAACTTACAAAACCAACAAAAAAAAATAAATAATATTAGTATAGTAAGTATAGATGACCTTCCCATTCTCGCTGATCAGCAAAACTCAAAGTCAGCCCATCACTGCATTTTTTTTTTATAAATGGCTGCTTTAATTTGAGTGGATTTATTTAGCATAGTCAGCTTATAATAATCCCGCTGCAGGGACACAAGCCTCCTCTCTGTAAGAGAGAGTGGGCCGTTACCCACCTCGCGGGCCCAGTGCGGGTTGGTACATGTCACACGTCTTCGAATTTTTGCTTCTAAGACATGCCGGTTTCCTCACGATGTTTTTTCCTTCATCGTTTTGAGAGCAGTGGTGATGAAGTTATTTACACGAAGTAAAGCGCCTGTGTGGGTTCGAACCCACGACCTACAACTCAATAATTCGAGGCCGTTGCCACTGGACCACCACTGCCCTGCTAATTAATTTTCCTAACAAAATTAAAATATGTACTCCTGTGCGTTAGTATTACCAGTGTTTTCATTTATTGTCTTAATGTGGTCTGCTTATTGTATACCACCTATTTATGCCCACACAACAGATAAAGGAAACAACTTAGGAAACTAGAATAAAGAAGGCTTGAGAACAAAGTTACTGCTTATGTCTTAAGAAAGTCCTGCCACCTGACCTTCGACAGGATACGTTGGTTTGGTGCAGAAACAAACCTTAATAGACGTGAACTATCTATAAGAAAAAAAACTAAAATGATTGAGCTGTATAGACATACGCTGTGTAATTGCGTGTGTTTCGATGATGACAGTACAGTCAACAGCAAAAGTAGATGATGAAATTCAATACTAATGAACGGAGTTCGCGTCAGAACTGTATGGCGTCGAAGTGATTCAAAAATATGTGATTGTAAATGATACCAAACATTTACTATTTCGACACTACATAGTTCTGACGCGAACTCCGTTCATTAGTATTGAATTTTCATCATCTACTTTTGCTGTTGACTGTCCAAATAAAAATTTAAAAAAGTCAATAATAATATGTACAAGTATATAAAAAGAAGGGGAAAAAATCAAAGGGCATAAAAAAAATCGTTCGCATCGCTGTCAACAGGAAACGTGCCCAAAAAGCTGGCACCATTGCCACATTGAAAAAATGAAAAAGAATAAACTTAAAAAAGTTCATGATTCGATCAAATATGATATTCTATGTTAATTTCATACGGCTTTGTGTTTATACTCATGTGAATAGATGCGTCGTCTAATATTCTACTATTAGTTTGACCTGTACCAGACATACTACCTATAAGTCTCCAAGGCCAAGCAGCATTGCCCTGGTTCTGCAAAGACATATGCCTCAGTTCATCCGTCGTAGGTATGAACTCAAATTCAAAGCATTTATTTCAAATAAACCAAACACAGGCACTTTTGAATTGTCAATCATAAAATTGTTACAAAAATATTGGTTACATCATTCATGTTGAAATTATACATGTGAGGACGATGTAGAATTTATACAGGGTGCAATTGAAGTCATGGGCATTATTTTAACCTAAGGCACTACTCATGATACTAATTGCATTAGGGCTACTATTACGCAAATCAAAAATATTATTAATGCAAGTATGGAAAACCTTAAAATGTAGTAAGTCATAGAAAGTATCAAACACTTTGCGCTTCTCGATAGCAAATGCGTAGGTACATTACGCCGTACGCGTCATTGGGCGTGAATTCTTTGACCCCGCCCGACTCACGTGACATTCGTAAGTTGCCAATGAATTGATCCTACTAATATTATAAATGCGAAAGTTTGTATGTATGGATGTATGGATGTTTGTTACTCTTTCACGCGAAAACTACTGAACGGATTTTGATGAAACTTTACAGTAATATAGCTTATACATCAGAATAACACATAGGATACTTTTTATCCCGATATTCCCACGGGATCGAAACTTACGCGGGTGAAACCGCGGGGCGCAGCTAGTTCATAATAAATTCCAACTTTCCCTTCGTACTTTGCCGGCTTAGGACGGTCAAAACTACGTCAACTAACATACATTAAAAAAAAACATTTACGTACCTAGCTTGTGGATTGTTTTGAAAAAACCTTATTTGTCGGTAAAGTGACAGAGGGTAAACGGGTGCTCTTCCACGAGCTTGTGCATGTGCCAGCACGTGAAAAGACGAAAAATCCAACAGGTTCTTAGTGGTTCTGGTGGAAAGAGACCCCGTGAAGGAATAGGGTCGTTTGGGTTGCGGCGATGGAACATTTCACGAGTTCATACTAAATTTCTTGTGCGATCGTAAATTACAACCATTTGTGGGTATTGTTGGTTGGTGTACCTAGCCTGCACATTACGCGATCGAGGCATCGTGTACACAAACACACACACAACACACAAATACTACACTAACACTTAATACACTGCAATCCAAGCACCGTATGACGCGAGCGGCGAGTACGGCGATTACATCACGGGATCAATAAATCAATTACGCGTCAATGCACCTGCGCAGTCGTTATGACACTGGTTCCGGGTTCATGTTGCGGCGGGAAGCAGACCCCGCGCGGGGGTGATATTCGTATTTTTGCGAGTGAGGGAGTGGGACGGAGAGAGTTCAGGGAATCCCGCCGGACGGCATGTCTTTTAGCCCATTGTTATTATTACTTGTAAGGAAAAACCCGCGCGCGCGCAGGTGATGTTTGTTTACATTTTTTTGCTTTGCGCTGTACTGCGCTTTAAGATTTTGATACTTCAACATTTATTGGCGTTAACGAAGTATTTTATTTTAATTACTTTAAGTGTTTATTTGCAATAATAAGCCTTGTGCAATTTGACTTACTAGATTTTTAAGGTTTTCCTTAATTGCATTAATAATATTTTTGATTTGCGTATTAATAGCCCTAATGCAATCAGTATCGTGAGTAGTGCCTTAGGTTAAAATAATGCCCATGACTTCAATTCCACCCTGTAGAAAGACGTGCACGTTAAAAGCGTACCAAAAATATAAAACAAAAAAACAATGCATGCAGTAACAAATGCATTTTGCTTATTTATGAAAACATTGTATTAATAAAAAATAAGATCTTTGTAAAAACAGCCACCGACGCACGGTTGGTCTAAATAAAAAAAAACTGCAAAGATGTGTATATTATTACCTTCAGTAATGTCAACTAAAACCAGATCCCTGATAAAACTGAAAACCTAATAAAAAATATTAGGGGCAAAAAAGACTGATTTAATTTTTTTTTCTTTTTAAAAACTGCAGACTTTCCAACCACATTTTGTCATCCCGTGATCTACTAATATATGATCCCAGGTCGTCACCATAGAAGAGTACGGGGTATACACCATGCTGCCGGCGCAGCAGCTACCTCCCATCAGCCCCTGGCCCCCGGACGGGAACCTGCTGGACAGAATGGATGACCTGGCGCACAAAGGTAAAGGTAATGGTGACTATATACCATGACTTGATACTTATAGGTTAAGGTTAGTAGAGCGGTCTTTGTATAACTGCGCAGTAGTGCTTCATCAGCATCTTAATAAATTCTGTCAGGAGCAGTCGGTCTATTCTGTGAAAATCTCACCACGAAAATTTCGGTGAAAAACACTTAACGTCAGCTGTCAATTCGGTCTAGCATCACGTGAAATTACAGCTAACGTCAAGCACACTTTACCTAAGTTTTCATGGAGAGATTTTTACATAATAGACCGACAGAGTCCTAATTTATATGGTATATAATAGACCGACAGAGTCCTAATTTATCTATTATATAAAATTATCGTGTCACAGTGTTAGTTACCATTCTCCTCCGAAACGGCTTGACCGATTTGTATGAAATTTTGTTTGCATATTCAGTAGGTCTGAGAATCGGCTACTATCTATTTTTTTTTCAAATCGACCGGCCGTGTCCTAAATTATACGGTATATAATAGACCGGCCGAGTCCTAATTTATATCGTACATTATAGACCGATAGAGTCCTAATTTATATGGTATATAATAGACCGACAGAGTCCTAATATGGTATATACTAGACCGACAGAGTCCTAATATTGTATATACTAGACCGACAGAGTCCTAATTTATAATACTTAAAAATTATAGCACATTCCTAACGGTATGATCACCGTCAGAATTGTGCTATAATTTTGAAGTCTAGAATTATTTGAGTATTTTTTTTCCTAATTATGGAATCTATAGCATCATTGGTTGAGACAGCTGCATAGATATAGTTAACGGTCTTTATAAACAACATCTCTACTGCGAAGTACATTGCAGTCGTTAGCCTAGTATTTGTTCTGTTAAGAAATTAATAGTAATCACCTTCTTCCCTGTGTTGAATGAGCAAAAATACAAAGTTTTCCTATTTATTTTTTGTAAGAGAGACTTGATTGTATTTAAATTGCTCAGATCAGAAATACAAGGAGTCTCTTTAATTTTTCAGCAGTAGATTCCAACAGAATTTTGTCTCCCTTTCTCTCAACATGTTTACCCTCTATAACTGTTATTATTACGAAGTCCCCCGATCAAATAAGGTCACACTAAAACTGAACATAAATTAACAAGCTGGTAACATCGTAGTGAAGCAGCACAATAATATATAGATCAAAGTCAACCGTAGCATGAAAATTGCCACAAAGCCTAAAAATTCAGCGCTAAAGGCAAAGCCCATCACGTGATTTATGAATGGTGGCACCTTTGTGAATAGAAACTGTACAAAAGCCCCGGAAGTCAGATCTTAGTAAAAAAAAAAACTGTAGACACTAGCTTGAATTTGACCCAAAAAAACAAGCCCGTCACGTGAATCAAAACGCGTGATTAATTGGAGTAAGCAGTGGTATGGTGCGGCAGGTCACAGCGGTGTTAACCAGCTCGGCGGGGTGTTTGTAGGAGGCCGGCCGCTGCCCGACTCGACGCGCCAGAAGATCGTGGAGCTGGCGCACTCGGGCGCACGGCCCTGCGACATCAGCCGCATCCTGCAGGTCTCCAACGGCTGCGTCTCCAAAATACTTGGAAGGTCTGTATACTTTGTATGTAGTAGCAATAAGGGAGTGTGGATTCGTGAATGTGAGGCATTAAAACTTGACAGATATTTGATAAGATGAGGTCAAACTCTTCGCTACACTTTTTTCTCAAGGGCACTCCCAAAATCTCCAAGATACTCCGCAGTTCTTAGTAATCTTTGGGAGTTTTTTTCAGTAAAGGTCTCGTGGCTAAATAATAACAGCCGCACGGGTGCCTCGGAAAGCACATTAAGCTGTTTGCCCCGGCTGTCATTCGTTATAGATCTTTAACATTCGTTACGGGAAGTCAGAAGCCCGAAAGTCTGACAACAAGTCTTACCAAGGGGTATCTTATTACCAAGTACCTGGGTTGTGGAGGTCAGATAGGCAGTCGCTCCATGTAAAATACTATTATTCTGTTGCATCCTAAACTTATGGTGAGTGTAAAAATGTAGTTAGAGGACATGTGAGGGATATAACTTTACAGATATTTGAGTAGACTAGGGCGAGGCGAGTGATACATGTTTTTCTCAACTGCACTGCCGTTCTGCCACGTTTTTATGTGTGTGTGGTTGTGTGAAAAATTGACAATTAATTTGAAAACTTGAGACAGTTTTGCATCTCTATATTTACAGTATTCCGTACATGAATAACACAAACCTTTGACCTTGAGCTTGCTCAAGGTCAAAGTGTTACCACTTACGTGCGGTCAACTGTACGACATCATAGCTCTAAAATTAGTATATAGATTTTTTAACTTACTAGAATATGAATAGATAAAAAGTAATTTATTTTTCTCGCCATACATTGAAAGAATTGAGAAAATTGCAATAAAATTTTGAAAAAACCGTTGTTCAGGTTTGCATTTTTACTGAAAATCAATCAATCAATATTCTCCTCTAAACCACAAACCTTCAAATTAACATTTTAAATCGAATATTCACACAATATCAGATACAACCAGTAACATAAATAAACAAATAATTATTTTTAATTAAACCCCGTCGCCATAACCGCAAACTCAGTCTAAAAAAATTACTTAACGTATTATAGCTAGATAAAAAGCTGAACTTCTCATGTTACTCGCCCGTCACTACTCTGTGCCGTCACCTTGCGGACAGCCAGTCACGGTGAACCATGGGGCCGGTTGATACATAGACAGAATAGTAAAGGCAAGGTAATAACAAGTCTGTCTAGTGACATGGCTATAGTGTCTTCAAAAATCAATTTTGTACAGAAATTGTGTGCAATAACACCATTTAAGCGTAACTTAAATTTAAATTCATTCATTTATTTATTTTGTGAACTTATGGTAGAAATACAGATTTTATACAAAAAAAAATGTTGGTCCATACCCTGTCCCACCAAAAGGCATACAAAATATCTTTCGTAATCAAATGTCACTCAACAAAATAAAAATAAAGTCAACAGGTAAGTAAATGTCACTCCGTGATGTCACAATTTCATGCAATAGTTATTAATAAATGTCAATAAATTAAAACGGCACATAAACAAATAGGTATTAGTCACAATTTCATATACAATAAGAAATGCAATAAACTAACTTTGATGAATGTATGTCTGCCATGCATGTAAGCAAGTTCCATACTATGGCACATGTTCTATTCCATAAATAAATATAACACACTCTTCTATGTATATATATACTACTTCTAATAAAGCTGAAGAGTTTGTATGTTTTTTTGTTAGTTTGTTTGTTTGAACGCGTTTATCTCTGGCACTTCCAGTCAGATTTGGACAAATGTTTTTGATTTGATATCCCAATCCTTGAGAAAGGCTATAAGCTATTTAACATCACGATAGGACTCTTAGGAGCCGAGCAAAAAGAAAAAAGTTATAAAGATCGTTAAGCGAAATAGAAGTAATAGTGCGGGCAGGCGTTGCGATGCGACGAGGTGGCTCGGAAGAACAAGAAATTTCACGCAAACGTAGTCGCGGGTAGAAACTAGTATAGAATAGTTGACAAAATCCATTTTATTTCCATACATTTACGAGTATAAACGTTGCTCAAAGTTAAGAGACGAAAGTGAAAAAAATGTATAGATAAGCTGTATTAAAGATACATAATAATTCCATGGGGTAAGCTGACGTTAATCATTACTTAATTTTAATCCAAAGTGTACAAATAAACCCCAAATAGTCCAGAAATAAACAGAAATATCATCATTAGCATTATCACTATCTTGAAAATCAGCAGTCACAAGCTGTGCCATCATTTAGCATGAAGATTTAAACATTTTTATTTACTTACGTTTTCCGTAATCGTTTTCAAACCAATACCCCATCATTTACTTTACCTATGAAACATCTCGGCCGCAAATGTCATGACGTGACTCCGTAATAAGTAGGTACAGTACATTCCGGGGTGTTGCGGTCAGAAGCTATGAGGCAGAGTATTAGGGTGAAATCATTCTTGAATTTGTCATAAAAACACTTTATATATTTCCTTAAGCCACCCTCTCACTTAACCTATGAAACACATCAACCATAAGATACATGAGTAAATACTTAACAGAGACCAAACTTCACGCTACCGCGTTGCAAGACTACCTATGTGTGCGTAACGTCTCAGTGCAATTCGATAAACTGACGAACTACACAATATTTAGGTCTCATTTTGAAAATGGGAGTGTTTAACGAATTATTATGAGTGCTGTTCAATGAATAGACAATCTTGTCAACACCACGTACATGCCATGCCAAGTAGGTATACTGGTGCTGTACAAGTGATCGTGATCAAGCTTTATATGAATGAAGCTTGGTCTTTTTTGGATAATACCCATGTACACCATAACATGTTCGTACTTAAGGGGACGTCTTATAACCCCTGTGTTACGTGAAAGGGTATCGTTTAGAACATACAAAATTACAATAATGTGATTGATTACATTCGACACAATTCTTTCACATCGCGATGGCAAATACCTTAGGCCCATCGACTACGACGCCACTCAAAAGAAATGTGGTATACTCAAATCAACAATGGCCAGTATGCCACAGCACAAGCATTTCAATGGTGGTCCGTACACGACGCAACCAGTCAAAAACTTCAGTCGCGTTATTTTTGAGTAACGACGTGGACGATTGCCCTTAGTCTTTGTCGCATACCTACTCTTGTACAATAAGTACAGTTCTTTCCGGGCCGGTTGCGGTCAGCTATGAGGCGCGGCAGACTATGAGCCTGCGGTGGCGACCAGTTGCTAGAGGTGTACCTTACTGCATACCTCGCATAGTTGTTACGTTTGTTTACTAGTTGTGGACGTATGGACGCTGCGGTTATTAGGTTTAGTTGGATGATGAGGTTACAACAAAATTGGAATTGTAAACAGTGAATTAGATCATTTTATTTTATTTTTTTGGTTAAATTATGTCCTTGTATTTGGAATTCTTACTTCATCATAACTAATCATAAGTGTATCTTTCATTTAATAATAGATTCAACTATCTACTTAGAGTACCCGATTTTCAATTGATTAGTTTCAGCTTATAATATTCCCACTAGCTCCTCTCGGTAAGAAGGAGTAGATTATTTATGTACGGTCAGAAAAGGTTATAAGTATGCAGGGTCGTCGAATATAGTTGAAGTTTAATAAGAAACCGATTGATGTTTTCGAATGAAATTTAATTTGATAATTGAACTGTTTGTTATCTATTAATTAAATTAAATTTCATTCGAAAACATCAATCGGTTTCTTACTAAACTTCAACTATATTCTACGACTCTGCATACTTATCTCCTTTGCTGACTGTACATAAAAGATTCAAATTGGACAATTCTATGACTTTTTTTTAAAGGGTACTTTTACTGTTAGAAAAAACATAAAAAGTGAAAGGCTATTGATAACAACATTCGCACTTCCACCTCCAAAAAACAAAACTAAAAGTCTTCACTACCGCAATATAAAACGCGCGTCAGCTGGCGGGCATAGCGAATAAAAAGTGCACTTACCTGGCATCGAACCTGACACCGAGTAGTCGCAACCTGACACCAACGGCAGTCTGCCCACCCTCTAGTGAAGGGGACTGATGCCATAACCTAGTGACAGTATTAAAGACCTTATTCTAGATTGGCACTAAAGATATCAAACAGAAAATACAATAAAATAAATGATACAGATTCAATGAATGAATGATGATGAATAAAATGTGATTCATTCATCATCTGCCTAGCCTTTTCCCAACTATGTTGGGGTCGGCTTCCAGTCTAACCGGATGCAGCTAAATACCAGTGTTTTACATGGAGCGAATGCCTATCTGACCTCCACAACCCAGTTACTGGGTAATACGATACCCCTTGGTCTTGGTAAGACTGGTTGTTAGACTTTCGGGCTTCTGACTACCCGTAACGACTGTCAAAGATCTAAAGATAGTCACACACACACCACAGACCAACCACGGCAAGCGTAGCTTAACCTGATCGATCGACCTGTGCGACTGTTATTATTTAGCCACAGGCCCCTCATATGATTCATTCTATGGCAGAAATTTACTTGACTTTTGGACAATTCCATCTGATACTTTTGGAACAATTCTTTTCTTCCCTTTAACCCGCTCAATTTATGTGTTGTCCAAGATCACGTCCACGTGATTAGTTGTTATATTTTTTGCAAACCAATCACATGAATTTCACATTAGCTGCACTATTAATAAGGTCTTCAGTAAATCAGAAGGCCAATTCCACTAATTAATAACATTCAAAATCTAGTCACAACCTCATTTCAGCAACAGTCGGCATCAAAAACTTGTCAAAAATTTATGAGAATTAGAAGTATTTTTTATTGTTTTAGGGAGATTACAGTCCGTTCACAGTTATTTGACTGCAGCAACCTTATTAAGACGAGAGTAAAAATCACAATGATTTTGACAGACTTTTAAATTGCAGTAACACAATAGCAACTTTATTTAAATGATAATAAATATTACTTTGATTTGGACAGTGATTCAAAATCACAAATAAATAATATAGGGAAATTGCCCCTCTGATGTGAAATCGACGTTTAAACAGTTGTAGAGTTGACCAAAGTAGGTAAAAACAGTAAATCCACCACTAAAAACCTCAATTAGGTACACTCATCTAAAAATGCAACCTGAATTTGCATTCGACTTTTCTTGTAAAGCAAATTACGCTTTGAAATTCCGAAGCCAATATTCGGTAAAATAAATACAACCGTAAACTTGTGTGACAACTGTATAATTTTATTTTCTAACACAGCATGCAAGTACTTATCGTAATCAAATAAATGCATAAAGCAAAGTATCCATAAAATGTTAACGAGATGTTTATTTTAACTAGACTTGTAACTACTTGCTAAGTTAAGCAAAAAACTTAGGTTTAGGTTGACGAAATTTAATAAGATACCAAAATAATTGTCAAAAAAAACCATGAAACTGCAATGTTTAAGCTCTAAGACCGAAATGTATAAACGTTACTTTACTTAGCATGTACTTTGGCTAAGCGTTATTTCTGTTACTGTCACACAAGTGCAAGATAGATACAGTAACCCCCTTTATTCATAAACCTTGCTTAATGTTTAGTAGTGATTAGCGACTGTTTATCCATCTATTTTTGAGGTTTAAACGTCACTTAACTTTAACTACCGTTTATAAATAAACCATGAAAAAAAGCCTGTCTACATTAAAGCACGTCCCAAGTACCTAACGTTTATAGATCTCGGTCAAGACGATTCCTTACCATTTTTGGTTTTGAAGAACGGAGAACTGATATCTTTTTAGTGAGATATCAAAATGAAACTCCATAATTAAACCATTTTGTAGTGCATTTTAGAGGAAATTCGGTCGGAGAGACTTTTGAAAAAATTCATAATTCGAGGTTTGGCTCTCGCCCATTTCCTCCTATATTGGACCAATTAAAAAAAAAAATACTTAATAAACTGATAAAGAAGGATGTATACTATGTCCCTGTGTTTCTGTATTTTTATTTTTTCATTAATAGCTGTCAAATTTGTACACTAGGCCCACACTAGGCCTCTGTTGGCAGCAGTTTAAATCCACAATTTTGAGCATTCTTTATGGGTTTTAGTGCTTATAAAAATAAAAATAATGTATTATCAAAAAGGAAAACATAGGGACATACAAGTAGTTAATATTTATTATTCTGTAAAAAATCATTGTTTTATGTTCATTAACCAGAAATAAAACAGGCGAGAGAGTTTCTATGGAGAAACGACCACCCGCATTTCCTCACAAATATAATATAATGTACACATAATAAAATCACAGAGTTCAATCAATTATTCAAAGAATTGAATCATTCAATCAGTCAACACTTTCCTTACAAACCAAACTCACTACGAAACTAATCAGAATCAGAATGTATTTATTTTTTAAGTAGGTAAGTAGTTTGTAGATTTACATAGTTTGATGATAATAATTTTATAAGTCCTTTGCGTAATACACTTCCAATCATAATCTGAATAATATTGAAGGAGTTATTGCTAATCCATTGTTTCATATGTTCGAAAAATTTGTCGGCTTAACAAAGTAGTGAATATTGTTGAAATGTCAAAATTAAAACCATGGCTACTGATAGCGTGTTGCGCAATTACCCCGCTGTACATTCTAATGACGTATAGTAACTGAGAGCTTAAAATGTCTTACCGTGACAGAAGCTGTGCGCTCAAAACACTTCGGCGACACGAATTTTATTATTTATTTATTTATCCATATATTTCAGGAATCATGGCCCATATAAACACATATTATACAATACAATATTAATTTTATTAATACTGAAGTTTCTAGTCGCTGCCAGCGCGGCTATTCCGTGCTTTGTGAGCAAAATGCTTTATGTCAAATCTCACCTTGAAAACTTGAAAACTTTGGTGAAGTGAGCTGTCAATAGTGTCAATCTAATATCAGAGGGAATGACACTTCACTTAAGTTTTCACGGTAATATTTTTACAGAATACATCAGCAGCATTCTACATCATTAGGAGAAACATCTCAGCAGTCATACGAGTAAACCCTTGTCTTAACCTCATTCTGTTCACAGGTATTACGAGACGGGCTCAATACGTCCCCGTGCGATCGGGGGTTCGAAGCCTCGGGTAGCAACAGCCGAGGTGGTCAGCAAGATTGCCCAGTACAAAAGGGAGTGTCCTTCGATCTTCGCGTGGGAGATTCGAGACCGTCTGCTGAGCGAAGGAGTCTGTACTTCGGATAATATACCTAGTGTAAGTGACTATTTTTTTATATAGACATAACATAATATCACTCTTGTATTTATCAGAGGATTAGGGAGAAGCTTTTTGCACTTATGAGAATAGTTTTACAATCATTTGACATTATACTAATACAATGACTATTTACAATCCATTGACATCATATTTTTTACATTCTTTAGTGAAATTTATATTGATTATTATTAATATTATTATTATTATTAATTATTTGTTGATTGTTTTGTATTTTTTTTGTGTTAATTTACCGTTACAAATTTACTATTTATTGTTTTTAGCTGTTAATGTAATTCAGACACAATTCAAATTGTTATATGAATAAATAAATGAAATACCTATAGTACAGACGCCAGCACATCAAGCTACTACAATCTGTCAAATTTCTTTAATAGATTTTCAACTTTGTCGCTTAAGCATAAGGTTCAAAGTTGATTAGGAAAATTTGACAGTTTCAGGTAGCTTGATGTGCTAGCGTCTGTACACCCACATTTCGCTTGTTCAGTATAGAATAGATTATTCGTTTATTTAACATAGTATGCAGGTATAAAGATTGTGATATAGGTAAGCTAAATATTGAAACGGTTACGAAGAATTTTCATACCGCGTTTTCACATTTTTGTGCGAATGACGGAGCGATTGGGACTTAAAATATACGAAAGGGCCGTGTTTTTTAGAAAACTTTCAAAAATACATAGGTACTTATAATTGTTAAGCCACAGAAGAAAATACATAGGTCTTTGCTTCCCAGTATTTTCTTGAGGTGGGTGCATATTGACTGCAAAATTGATTAAAGTCCTAACTTATTTCTTATGCAACCACCTTTATTAAACAACCGTATCTTCAAAAATATCGAGATCAGACAGTTACATTTTACCAAAACGCCTTCCAGAAAGTATGAAAAATACGAAAGGGCGCCTTATAAAATACAATAGGGTACAGCACCCCTGGCTATACAGTGGCTATATACAGGATGCTATAACGCCTTATCTTTCCCTGGCACTATACAGGACTCCCCTTTCTCCCCCCGTCCCCACCACTTGGCGGCAAAACAATATGACGTTATAACTTTTTTTTCTTCATATTTTTCCCTTTTTGAATACGGGGCCGCTCCCTTCTGGAACATCCTTTAGACGTCGATACGTCTTCTGTTATAGAGGCTGCTCTTTGCAAGAGCTTTTTATTGAAAATTAGAAGTCGGTTAAAAAAAAACAATGTAGGCCGGCTTTTCATTTTAAAATATCAAAGTTTGTTTCAACAAAAAATATGTTTTATAACGGAAAAGTCTAACGCAATAGAATCAAGGGAAAATCGAAGGCGAAATATTGTAGCAATTATGATGGCCGGCCGCTTCTTGTACGTACGGCTACACATCAAGCTATACATAACCAGTATAAGCTGAGTTCTGATTGTACAAAAAACCTATACAATGCAAGGTCATCTAAAACTGGAAATTATACTTAACTATAGCTCGAAGTATTGCCGTGTGGACCGTCAAAATTGGCATAATTATTATTTTGAGTAGTAGATGCCTTTGAAATAATTCAGAACTACAAAATTGTCCTTAATTAAAACAAATCCAGCTGCATTTTAACAACTTTTTAATATCAACAATAACTCTAAGCTTTTACATCTTTTTTACTTTATAGTCTATCTTTTATCAAGTGAATGTTAAGAGCGAAATACTGCCATGAACGCTAACCAGCCATTTACCTAACTCTTTCAGAGTTATAAAAAAGCTACAAAACATAAAAACGCTATAAAAGTTAACGTAGCGCAAAAGATACAGTAATAACACCGAGAACCTCGCAAAAATTACTTCGACACTTTACGACCTGTGCCACTGAGTATTTAAGCAGGGCTTGCATTATGAATCGTGAAACAGTAGTTTGTCTGTTCATGTGGCCTACGCCTAATTACCTATCTATCACGAGTTTTGGCATAGGTACTGGAGGTAGAAAAACCTATCTGTCTTTGGTTTTACCGTCCCAATAATCTATATCAGTAGCGATCTGTACTGGCAGTTATAATTTGTACTGGCTACCATCAGCAGCGATCTGTCAGCAGGTTATAGGGTTCGGCCGTAGGTCCTTCAACGAAGACACGGGCCCGTCCAAAAGTAGTTGATCCGTCAAAACAAGTGTCAATTTTTTTTTTTCTGACAGGCAAATCTAAACACCGGGATGTACTCCCGGTGTTTAGGGACAGTTATATAGAGAGTATAAGGCACAACTGTGGAATGAATGACAATCGACAGTTGTCAAATCGTTTTGTCATTCATTCTTAGTTTGGGCTGTGAACTAATATTAAAACCGTAAGTGATACGTAGTAATTGCGAAACCACGGATTCGTGATTAGGGAGTAGGACATCCAAGTTCGTGCTCTACTGATAAATTTAACTAACACGCTGTCATATACTGAAATAATAATTTATTAGATTTTAGATTAGGGCCCAACTAAGAATCAGTTGTCACTACTCCCAATGGGTTTTTATCCGTCCAAAAACATTAATCATTTGGGAGTAGGGTTCACTCCGAAGTTTCGAAGTACTTTCGGACGGACCCAAATCTTTGTCGACGGACCTAAATATAGGCCCGCGAACAGTCAAGCTACTGTTCCACGACACTAGTGCCATAATGTAAACCCCGCTAAATACTTATAACACCCTTTAGCAACAAACGTCGCCCTCTCAAATACTTAACATAAATTAATTAAGATATTCGCACAATCACCCTGTTGGTGACGGTTTTAAGAAAAAATGAAAGAACATTAAGTACTCTCACCGAGGAATATCGAGAAAAACATAAAAACCGAAACAGAGGGAAAATTCTGAGACGGAAATACATATTTTTAATGAGTGCGAAAGAGTTGGCGAGCTATCTCTTTTTTCCACCGCCTAAAGGGGGAAGACGGGACGATTTTGACACGACATGAATAAAGAAAATATGAAGGCTTTTGTTGCCGTAAAAATTCCAGTACAGGGGATAAAGTCTTTAAGTTATCAGAGGGTACCGTTAAGGATCGTAGATATATAGATGTATAGCCAGGTATATGCATAGTATCGGGGGGCGTCGGATGATTTGGTATTTATCGAATATCGGGTTGTATTGTGTTTACGTGGATTGCTTAAGAGGTGCTCAACGTTGAATATATTAACGTCTAGGGAACGATTCGGTAGCGAAACGTCGCATTTTATTAACTCTGACGAGAAAGGTGAGTGTTGTTTTATTAATATTCTGGTTCATTATAAGTTTGAGTGCGATCGATATGGAAAAATATGTTCGTATTATAAAGAGCTTATCCTAACAAAAGCGTAACTATTGCTAAGTCTTCACAGTAACGACCCTCAACAAAAAATATAACGATACTAAACCTTGTTAACTATTCATACTACTATTAACAATATTCGCAGTTTAAAATTGCATTCTATATGTAAGACATTAAAGTCTATATTTATTTATTTACGTGAAATATGTGGTGAGAGGGTCAATTGTCGTCACAGGGTCATATCGCGTTGTAACATGCGTTCCCGTAGCAAATCACTTCCGGGCCACTAAATCCAGGCCAAATTAATGCATTTAGCACGCTCCCCGGCCCTTTAACTGGGGATGACAACTTTATTTCATTGTATCGCGATATTTTCTTGTCACTTTAACATCAGTGACGGGGACATTGTGATTTTTTGCTGTTAATGTCGACTTTTGGTTAAATGAATCATATTTCAAATAAATGGCGTACTGTTGAAATAAAATTCGTGTCATTTGACTTACTCAACTACTTTTACTTTAAATTGTTAGTGTTTGTCACAACGTAAATAATAGCGATATCTATATTGAGTAGTCTTTGTAAGTATATCAGATACTAATACTAATAATAAAGCTGAAGAGTTTGTTTGTTTGTTTGAATGCGCTAATACTACTAGTCGGATTTAAAAAATAAGCAGTCGAATTTGGAAACGAAGTACTTAATGACGGAAATTTTTCAGACAGTTATTATCTTTCCCTGTACAAAATGTTTTATTGCAATCACGAGGTTTTTCACTGCACGGAGACAATAGGTAAATAAAAAGACAAAACATTCACCAACAGTTTAATCGTTAATATCTAGATACAACAACCAATTTCCACGCTATAACGAAACTCAATAAATAGCTCGTTCAAAACACTGATTTAAAATATCATTACGATCATATCTGAGATTTGGATCTCAGGGGTCGGGAAAATATCGGCGCGGCAACAAATTGTAACAAAGGAGTCCGGCAAAGAAGATTATCGGAGATGACGCGTGTCGCGCACGTGACATGCATGTGGCCGATGATAGTGCCATCCACCCTACACTTTTCTAGCCATTCAAAAACATACCTTGAGCTTATGAAATAAGGTTTGATTTTGTGTATTGGGAGTGTTTGAGTAAAGTCACAGTCACTGACAAGCAGAAATAGTTTTTACTCACAAACTTTTCGGTATAGTTTTGTTTGAATGAAGAACTTATAAAAGTTACTTAAAACTAAGAAGTGTTGGAGGGAAATTAATACCACAATTCAAAGGATTTAAGGATTACATTGATGTTGAGTGCGTAATCGGAAGAGCAAATAAATATAGATGGCGGTTGTCTTTCTGTCATGTGCTGCTAACGTTGTTGTCACTTACAGAAATACCTTTGGGATGTCGTTGTACCCCATAGTTTTTGTTATGTTATTAATCGCATTTGTAATTAAAAGTTACATTTTAAAATCGTAATGACTACAGTCGTTTGTATAAATATAAGTACCTATCGAATTGTACGTCATATTTTATTTAAACCAAGTCTAATAAAAGTACTTGCTAGTTTGCTAGTTGTTTCAATGAACGTCTGGGCAGTTTACTTGCTAAACGAGCTTTGGAAAAGGTCTCTTTTTCTGGCCACTTCTTGAACAATGCTGCATTTCTATTTAAAATAATACCGCCCTCTAATATGAAACTTCTAAGTATGTAGGTAAGCGATTTTTTGCACTTCCACATTTTCAAGTGTCAGTGGTTTCACATTATAGCTAATAATGAAGATTTTAACGTCGCACAAACTCTTACCATGAATTCAGTAGGTACTTAAATGATTCAAGACCATGATTTTTTATTTGATTATTAATTTTAAAAATCTGCTGTTTCATACAAATACTTACCTACACGGTCAACAAGTTTGGTACAGTTTAGTTTTAGTGTTCCGTACCTCAAAAGGAAAAACGGAACCCTTATAAGACCTCTTCGTTGTCCATCTGTCTGTCCGTCGTTCAAGACCCTTTTTGTCAGGAACGCGTGGAGTTATCAAGTTGAAATTAATATGAAAGATTCAGGGCTGCAATCCCTTGAAGCAGTGATTAAATCCAACTTCTAAGTCAACGCAATCAAAAAACACGCGTTTATATTCCGGAATCCAAACCTATAGGGTTACTTCCCGCAGACCTAGAATGAAATTTTTGGCAAGAAGCAATGTCGTGTAGCACAAGTAAAGGAAAACTCCGAACCCTGTTATATTAATATAATTAATATTAATTTTGTTAATAAATTAACGTTTATATTAATATTAATCTACTTATTAAATTTTTAATATAATATTTTGTACTTATTGTTACATTCCAAAAAAAAATCCCGTGTTTAACTATTTACGTACCTATAAATTTGTACGGAACCCTCGGTGCGCGAGTCCGACTCGTAATTGACCGGTTATTTTTATAATAATAAAAAAATGCTTATTTTTTTTTTAATATTTAAATTATTTCTTTGCTGGCAGTCTACAATCATGTGCTGATTTCAAAGTACCAGTTTGAACGTCGATGGACAGTGTAAATGTAAACCAACCACCTACTACCTGACGCTCCCAAATTCATCTCAAAATCTCAACATATTATTAGTCGCACCCTCGCTAACCCGAACCAGTTAATTACGAGGTTTATACTCAATATAATGTAATATAGGAACATCATACCCCCCCCCCCCCAATCCGACCCCCGCCGCGCAACACGTGTTTGATATCAATATTTGACGATTAAGTAAGTACCAACATAATACAATGACTTGGAATTTTGGACGTGGGTGAAGTTTTTGGCTTATTACGAAGATTAGAATAAAAAATTGGTGATGATTTTGGCAAAAAAATTGTTCTATTTAATACCTATGTAGATGGAGGAAGCGACAAAATTTTCTTAACACACAATTATAAGTTTTTATGGATAGTTTTTTCGAGATTACGATGTTAGTCCCATGGAAAAAGTTGTTCCGTTTGATGGTCTGTACGCCCTTTAAATTTGATCACATCTTTCCGGTACATCCTGTATAATTCACATATTTTAGCTCAAATTCGAACAATTTAAACTTGAAATTTTAAAAATTACGCGAAAAATCATTCTAGAATCATCATCACCTGCCTAGCCCTTTCCCAGCTATTTAGGCTTCGCCTTCCAGTTTAACCAGATGTAGCTGAATACCAGTATTTTACATGGTTCCACCGCCTATCTGACCTCAACAAGCCAGTTACGGTAGCTATTGGGCAGATAACACATTACTCCTTGGTAAGACTGGTTGTCAGACTGTCGGGCTTCTGATATCGAACGAATTCCAAAAGAAAAGGGTATTTTCACATGAAAACTTACAACAGCCGAGTATACCTGATTCAGCGTTACTGCACCGTTCAGAAAGAGCGCAAAGTGCGCCTAAAGAAGGTATCTCTTCAAAAAAACAGTCAGCATGTATTAAAACAATTAGGTCAAAACCGTCCAAAAAAACAAAAACAAAAAAAAACTTAAAACGTTAAAAGTACAGTTCGCAAAAAAAATATTGACGTTGTTAGCCCAGCGATAGGGTGAGAAGCGAAGCGAGATAAGTATCGCTTCGGATCGCGTCGCCACGTGCAGCCTAAGCCGGGATATGCAATTTTTATATTATCCTCTTGTTATTATTATTGCCGTACAATTTCAGAGTTATTAAGTGTTTTATTATTTTATTTTTCGGAAGGATATTGAGCGATTGAAGTTTGAAGTGAAATATAATAATATGAATAGTGAAAAGTTAAGCGGATGCTGTAGAAATATAAATTATTAAAACTTATCTTAAACCACGTCATCATCATCTTAACTCATGTCAAACTACAAGTTAACGTACACGTGTTTTTTTTTTAATTTTATTTTATTAAGTATAGGTAGCCAATGCAACAATTAATATCCTATAGTCAATTGGTAAACTTTATCTTTTTCAGGAAAAACGTTTTTAAATAAACAATTTTCAACAGATAGGGTATCTCATAATTACCTAGTAGTTATAATCATCACATATTTCTCTATTTATTTAAAACTGTGAGATTCCCTACCTAATTAAAATAAATTAGCAAGACAACAATTACGAGTATCTCCAAAAAACTCCATACAAAATACGTGTCTGTATGTATGTGTATGTGTAAGTAACAAATTGCGTATATTAGCACAAAATCCCACCGCTGCCGCTCCGGACGGATGATGCTGATCCCCAGTCTTGGTTCCGGGTACCGATAGAATCAGCATCCATCAATTAGTAAAGTATACAACATTAGTTTTAGTTCATGTGAATCCCGAAACACGTGTCTAGTATTTTTAACCGACTTCAAAAAGGAGGAGGTTATCAATTCGGTTGTATTTTTTTTTTTTTTTTATGTTTGTTACCTCAGTACGCCGTCATTTATGAACCGATTTGGAATTTTTTTTTTTATTTGAAAGGATATGCTTCCAGATTGGTCCCATTTTTGTCAAAATCCAGTTCTGATGATGGGATCCATGAGGAATTGAGGGAACTCCTCAAATATTATAGGCATACATATAGCAATTTTGGTATTTTCATCAACATGTCAAGCATTTGCATTCAAAAAGTATAATTTGGTGAAGTGGAACTGATGAAGGAGACCACAGATAGCCACAGGAACTCTTCAATGATAATAAGTATTTCAAGGGTGGCGATAGGATATCTCGATTAAGATAGTTAAGCGACTATGACAAAGCAAATTTAAATAAATGGTTCTGACGAAAATGGTACCATCAAACCGATCTGATGATGAAGCTGGAAGGTAGGTACCGGAACTTCGTAATAAAACCATGTATTCTAGCCGTGTTTGGGCTTATTAGAATTATCATGAGATGCACTCTGACTATAAAAAGTAAAAAATAAAAACTTTTTTACAAAAAAAAACAACCGACTTCAAAAAAAAAAACACTACAAAGTATAAAATAACTTTAATTTTAATTTTGGAAGTCGGTGGCAAAAACGTAAATACAAAACCAAAGACACCGACTTCCGAAATTAAAATTAAAGTTATTTTACACTTTGTAGTGTTTTTTTTGAAGTCGGTTGTTTTTTTTTGTTAAAAAGTTTTTTACTAACCGACTTCCAAAAAGGAGGAGGTTATATGTTCGACTTTATGTATGTTTTTTTTTTATGTATGTTCACTGATTTCTCCATCAATTGTGGACCGATTTTCAAAATTCTTTTTTTATTTGAAAGGGTATGCTCTCGAGGTAGTCCCATTGTCACCAAATCGGAATCCGATGAGGGAATCCCATGGAAATCGAGGGAAACCCTCAAATTTTGTAGGCACACTGATAGCGATTTGGGTATTTTTTATAGTAACTCATACATTTGCTCTCAGGAAGCACCATTCGGTGAAGTGGAACTGATGATGAAGACCACAGATGGCCATCGGAATTACTAAATAATAAATATTTCACGGGCTGCTATTCGATTAGGTACTTTAATGTGGTTGCTAAGCACAATGCGTATCGTGAAGTGGAACTGATGGTGATTTCTCAATCAGCTCCAGTTCTCCTGGTTCTTACAAGGAGTACTCCTCAACAATTAACGTCCCTGCATCGGGAAAAGCAATATTTTGTAAAAGGTCATGAGCAGTTGACACTAGACTATTGTAACTTAGATAAGTTACAAAATGGCCCACTAAAAATAGAAAAATAAAAAAACTTTTTTACAAAAAAAAAACAACCGACTTCCAAAAAAACACTACAAAGTGAAAAAAAAAAGTTTTTTATTTTGTGAAGAATCTATTTACAAAATTTCAAAACTGTATTATGAAAAATCACAAAGTTATAAGTTTGTTACCGTGCCCCACGCCCGTACGCGCATGCAGCATCGTCTTGCGCTCGATAATGATTACGTAGTGTCGCTCGGTGTCCAACTTGTAACCTTTTTTAAATAATTTTGGGACAAAATATAACATGGTGTGAAAATTATTGGAATCGATTCAGTTACTTATTCTGAACAAACTATATTCAGGTTCCCATATACTAAAAATAATGTTGTATGTTTACCACATAACATGGAAACAACATAGTTTCCCGTGGTACAAATGGGAATTTAAAAAAAGCTTATGGGTTATTGTAATAAAATTTTCTTTCATTACTTATACCGTAGGTATTGATCAATTAATGTATAATATTTGGCAATAGATCTGAAAAGCCAAATACGCGGATATTTTAAACTACTACTAAAAAACCCTTATTACTGTCATTATTGTTTAACGAAACCTGTTTTTAAGGTATCATATTATTTAGAAAATACACAAATTAAATTGAATTAAATTTAGTATTTATTAATACTAAAGTGTATTCTGCTGTCCGTACCCGTTCCCTTGATCTGTAGCAAAATTAAATAGCGATAGCATCACAGATATAAATAAGATACCGTTACAACAACTTGTTCAGACATATTGGGGTATTTTTGTAGTATTAAACGATTAGTGTGTGAGAGAGATCAACGATTAATGTTGGAAGAGTACCTACCTATTCAATGAATGTTAAGTAGTTCTGAATACTGATTTATTGCGAATTTTAATATAAACAATTGTACACGCGTTTAACTCCCAAGCAGGACAGCTGTCTGTTCAGTTAGAAGAACTTGATTCTAAACAATAGTAGGCTGGAAAATAATTAAAATTACGAGACACAGAACATTAAATTCAATTGTTGTTTGCCATTATGTCAGCTAGCTACGCCATTTTACCAACAAATACAACTAAAGGTGAATTCCACCAAACTTTTATACATAGAATAAGTTTTATTCTGAGAATATTATTTGAATTTTTGACTTTTTTTTTCATACTAGAACTGCCAGACGTCAATTTTATTCTACGGTTAAAAGATATCAGAAGCTAAAAGATAAAATTCTCGTAATTAAAAACGTTCAAAATGGAGTCGCAATGTCATCTCAGCGACAAACAGTGTCAAAAATGCAGGGAAATTAGAGGTAGTTTTGATTGAGACTAAGATCAGACTGTGAACGTTCTTAAAATTACGAGAATTGCCCTTATGGCTTTGGTAAAATCAGCCTTTAGTAACAAAACAATACATAATACTTATAAACGGTATTCTTCTGATAGGTATAAACTTAAACTTTCTAGACACAATGTTTATGTAAAAGAAACTGTTCAACTCTTAAGTCCCAACTTACAGTCTACATAAACAATGCCTATAACAATATACATAAAATGCCCAAATTGTAAGTTTAAGGCAGTGAGTGTTCTCCACAAGGCATTCTTAGGGCCCTCTCGGTTGGCTGCACATCAAACGGCTGCGCCATCATAATCAGATGTTTAGGCTTTCTTTGATAACCGACATTAGCGTCTTAGCGGAATTTAATTTGTTTTCACTTGTCGCACAAGTTGGGTTCTCTGATGTTGGGCGAGGCGGTTCTGGAGGCTGGTAGAAAGTGATGGGATGAGGAGAAAGCTTGGCTTTATGGACAGAGCATCTAGTGTTGTTACTGTATTTAGATATTTATTGACTGAATTTTTCCAGAAACCTTGTTGTGCTCAAAGTGTACTTTGGAGCCCATTACCACCACAACCGACACTTTCGATATTCAAAAGTAGTTAGAAAGTAGAGTTCAAAAGTATAGTTTTTATACAAATAGGTACCTACTGGTATTCAGTTACATCCGGTTCGACTGGAAGCCGACCCCAACATAGTTGGGAAAAGGCTAGGCAGATGATGTCGAAAGTTTTTTTTTTTAGTTTAAGTAAATAAAACCGACTGTTTTACATAAAGTCTATTCAAACGTATGTTTCCAATTAATATTATTTCATGTTGAACAAATATCAACTTTATATCATGGTAATTAAGTTGATTTAGAGTGACTAGCACTATTGATAAAGTTATAAAAATCTTAGAAGTTGTAGCGTAAACGGCACTTTGTGTAGGATTTAAATTTATTTTTCCATAAACTCATATTTGTTTACATTTTTGGCAAATAAATCGTGAATGCAGATTACATTAATTAAATACAGAAGCGTCATTTAAAGACAGCTGCATGCAACAATAAACGTGAAAAATTCGATAAACCACATGAAAAAAAATTCGTTTAATAAAATGACACATTCTGAAACACCAAATTACATCTACATACGAACATTACATCCACCCACATTTTTCTTTCATCACTGAAAACATAGTTTCAGCTGATTTCAGTTGGCTTAATATGAATGTGAATTAACAGACAGTTTAAAATTAAATCCTCACAAAACCCATGCAATCGGATATGGCAATCAGTAAGTAGTGGACTCAAATAAAGCTAGCGTTATCAAATCAGTGCCGACGCGATTTGTTTATCAAACGCGGGCTAAACGAGTGTAGTCGTTTAACTAAAATCTTATTTGTACACGGTGGGGTGGGTACGTCCCCCGGCTGTCGTATTCACACATATGTTGGGAGTTTTACGCAGTTTTAATTTTAATCCCTCTGCAGCACATGGAAAATGCGTATGAATATTAAGTGGTTTTGATTAATGATTTTTTTAGGAAGGTAGTATTTTAGTGTGTTGTAGTGAATTTAGTTTTAAACAGAGAAGTCTCAAAGTCAAAATATTTTATTTCATTTAAACCTACATGGGCACTTGATTTCAAAAAAGCATTTGACACCTTGGAGCACCACCAGCTGCTTCAAGCCATGGAGAAGTGTGGGGTCGCGGTACCGCTGAACAGATGGTTCCGTGCCTACCTCACTGATCGGACACTGCGAACGGTCATTGACGGTGTCGTCGGAGAGCCCAGACACGTCACGTGTGGTGTGCCAACCGGATCCGTGTTTGGTCCCGTCGGATACATCATGCATGTCAACAGCATGTGCAATGTGGTTCGTAAATATCGTATATATATGTATGCTGATGACACTTGTCTAGTTTATGCAGATAAAGATTTAAATTTAATTGACATCATAATCAATATAAATAAAAGCAAAGGTATGCGTATACGATCTCCTTATCTTAAAAAGATTGAACGTCTGCCGCGCATAGTGGGGCATAGCTATGAGTGTCTGCACAGTGGTGAACTGACGTTGTGTGAGTGTGCAAACATTGAGGTGGTGGAGGAATACAGGTACCTGGGTTTAGTTATACACAACAGCTTCTCATGGAAAACGCACATTATACATTTATGTGACAAACTCAGGTATGTACTTGTGAAATTCCACCACCTTAGTTTTGTGCTGGATAGGGCAACATTGTACATGGTCTACTATGCGCTGGTGGACTCGCTGCTTTCTTATGGGCTGGCGTGCTATGGTAACACATTTAAAACATACTTGGATAAAATAAAAAAAATGCAAGTCAGATTCATGAAATTATTAGTAGATAAAAACACAAAAGACCGTTGTAAAAGTTGTGATTACGAATACTTATTTTTGGAATGTAAAATACTGCCGGTTCATGAAAGGGTAGTGTTGTCAATAGCTTTAGAACAGTATTGTAGCAATGAATTTAAAAACACTATTATACGCACAAGATCTCAAAGGAACAACAATATGAGAAGATTTGCAGTGCCCACTTGTAATAATTATTATGGTCGTGGGTGTAGAAATTTTTTAGTCCCAACTATTTTTAATAACCTTCCAGTAGACATGGATAGTAGTATCACAAAAACCGTCTTTAAAAATAAATTACAGAAGTACCTCCTTAATATTTTTTGTCAGTCGCTTATATAAAGAGAATATAAAAAAAAAAAAATTGTATGTCTGTTTTTGTTTTTAAACTTAAGTATAGAAATAGTTTTATTTTTGTGAAAAACTGTCATTATATATATAAAAAATAGATATATGTTTTGCCAACAAACTGTTTTGCAGTTTGGCAGAGGTAATTATATCTTGTAAAAAATTATTTCGGTGAATAAACGCTTTTTCATTTTTTTTTTTTTACTTATGAAATGTCATAAGTTGGGTGCACGGTTCCAATTGGTCGTTTATAGAAAAGCTGGCAAGAAACTTCACGGTTACTCTTTTAAAAATAGTGGGCTGTTACAATGTTTTCAAATTACAGTAATAATGGTAATGGTATGGGAGGACAACGTAGGCCTGTCAACACGTACTTAATAACATAAAAAATGGTCTACAGATTTAAAGTCTACAAGACCTATAAAGTCCTCACTTAAAATTTTTATTAAGAAGATTTTAACAGAGATACGACAGATAAAAAAAGTAATGAAAAAAAAAACGTTTATTTGCGGTAAATATGGCGCAGAGAAAGAACACATAAAACAACAAGCTGGGGAAAAATATGCGTCACATCCACTCAAAATGGCCATCGATCAGCATATTGCTATAACCCTTTGCGAGACAGAGCCCCAGCGCTAATTTTCAGCTACAGCCGGCAATGACGTGATGACGTTAGCCGATGCAATATACGATGAGATAAAAAAAAATATACTAAGAAAAAAATACACAATACCTAATTCTAAATGTTGTTGTTAGTACCTAGATAACTAGACACATTATTACACAAAACCAGCAAATTATCCACATCATTACTCACAAATCTACAGCACCGCGTAATTTCCTTTACCAATACCAATTACAATCTTTAGTCAAACATCGTATCATAACCACGAAAAGCTGATTTAGTTGGCCGCAAAGCGTTCAATATCGGCCATTGGGCGGTGCGTAATTGCGGCCGGCCGGTATTGGGAGGCATTCGCGCGCCGCGGTCCGCGGCTCGGGCCATTCATTAGGCAATCTAGATTAGCATTCCAAACGGCAATTGTGTTCAGGTTGGCGGGAATTACACTCGTTGTAAAAGGTAATGCGTGTTGTCAACGGCAGCTCGGTCTGCTGTGGTTTTGGTATTTATAGAGCTTGACTGTTTTTGATTACCTGTGTGTCTCTGGTCTATTAACAGTATTAACGTTGAAATTCACAAAAAAATAATAAACGTAAAGTGAAAAAAAAGATAATGTTGTCATGAACGCTACGCCGTAGCACGTAGCCGACTACGCGGTACGCGGCTACGCCTGCGGCAGATAAAATGGTAGAAATAACACATATTTTTATTCTACTTCCAAATACTCTGAGACAACAATAAAAATCTTAGTTGCGCAGTCTCGAAACTTTCTACCCAGTAACTGAACTCGCAATAAAGAATATACGAAAATCTCCAACAAATATGAAAAACACAAATAAAGCTACGTACACACAAAACTTTAAACACTCGCCAACAATTTCACAGATGTTAAAACTACCCCTAAGCGTAGAAAAACAGTTGACAGCGCGAAATCGTCACCCATCCGATAATAATAGGTAGTGATGTAAATCAAAATTCATAGTGATTACGACCCCAGCACATGAGTTATGACTTATTAGGGACCCCACAGATAGACTCACAAGAGACCCACTTGTAATAGCCCTGTATGTCTAAATGACGCTTCGATGTATTGTCACTTTTGTATTTACGAATGTAACTGGATTGTGGCGTTTCCATATTTTTGGAAAGTATGGGATTGTGCTGGAAGTTTTTGGATTTTCGCGTTAAATCTTGTATATTTTAACGATTTTCATAAATATTTTATGTATTTAATCTATTGTATCTAAAACAATTGAGAATTTAGTATCGTATTCTTTTTAAATCGAAATATTTGAATTTAAATATAATCAATGGTATTCATGAAGCAATGTAAAAGTCATGAGCATCTGAATGAAGTATTCATATAAGGTTCAGTAGAAACATTTAATTATATTCCAGCATCAAAATTAGCCCAAGTTGTAACTGTGTTATTAACTTCAATCTAATCTTTAGACAGTCAATATACATATAACAACCGTAGTTTTCATAAAAACCCGAAAACTACAATCTATTTTTAAAAATAACCATAGCCAATCTTTCCGACGACATGCCGATGCCATCAGAAATAGGACGAATCCCCGCGTCCCGAGCCGCATGGCCTTCGCACAGCTGCATTGACGGTCCAGTCCTTCTCGCTCGATCCCCACTGATATTTATTATAATTTTATGCGGCGTCCACGCTTCCCATCCCTTTGTGTGCTAAACGATGTCCTTGTCGCCTTTTTGTTGTTTCGAGGGGAATTAAATGTAATAACACAACTATCGAGATCTTTCGTGAATAGTAATGAGTTTTTTCGGCGACTGTGCGATATGATCTAACAGTCAGTGTCAGTTGTCTATAATTACAGTTTGTTTAATGTGGTTTCGTGTTACAATGGGGTTTGTGGTGTTAAAATTATTGGTTTTATTAGAGTATGTTGTAAGTTAGTATTAGTGTTGTCCTTTTGAATGTGATTTGGGAATTGTGGTAATTTGGCAGGGTGTAAAATCGGAATTGATTCTGAATTTTATAAAAGTTTAATAAGTTACGAAATTTATTCCTTAAAAAATATGACTTGTTAAGAGTAAATAATTAGGAAACGGGAAATTAATTTTTTAAATGGATTTTGAAGTCTATAAAACCCCTACGCTTACAGATTTCTGAAACAAATTCCAAATTTTAAAACACACAAACGCGCTCGCGCACTAATACTTGTACTTATTTAAAAATTATAACTTGTAAACATAAAATTGTAGTAATACAATTAGAGGGGATCGGCACTGTTACTCCTTAATACAGGCTATGTCATAGCCTAGCAAGGAGAACAGCACGTCACCCACTTGATTGCCAGAGATTTAATACTACCCACTTTGTTAAAAAACTGTTACATGTACTACAATCTGTTTTATATAAATAAAGATTATTATTATTATTATTTTTGGTAAACAAGTTTTGTTTCTTAACTCTTTGGCTAGTTTAAGCTACGTTAACGGGCCTAAGCCAAGTCAATATAGCGTGTGTGGTGAATTTTTATCATGAAGAAGAATGATTGTTAAGAGGCGAGATTTCATTTTTATTATTATTATTATTTTATTACATAACCAAAGATTTAATTCAAGTTTAGAAAGAGAATAAAAAATAAGTCGTTACAATCAACTTTCTTATGTGTTCCAATTGTTAAGAATATCAAACAAAAAAAAAACGAAACTGTTTCTAAAAATAAAGAAAAAAACCGTTGAAAGTTGTCATTCTGATTCACTCGAGCGTTCATCCCCGTGCCGATTGTAATAATACACTATTATATTATTTTAATAATAATAATTCCGAGTATTATTGTCATTAAAATCATTATTATCGACTTGAGACCGGTTCGCCAAGTAAACACAATTGACTTTTGCCATTTGGTTGGGTCACAAAGATTTAGGTTTTTAATTATATTGACCCCAGTATGTTTTCACTTCATTATTTTGCCATATTTCACACTTAAAACTATTCTTTTGTTTACAATGGGAAGTGTTTTTGAGCAAATTTTTATTTTTTGTTTAATTTCTTTATATTCCGCGAACTTTCGAAAGGATGGTTAATGCGCTGTCAAATACGAAAGGGAAAATTATTTAAATCTTTAGTGATATCATGGATCATGGATTTAGTGGAAATAAAGAGCAAAATAAGCGTTTGCAATTTATAATATGAACTGCATAAACTTATTATTAATTAACTTTGAAACTAAACCTTTCTTTGTAAACAGTTTTTCTTAATTGGATTTTCCACAAATCGGAAAACTAAGTGCACAGTCTGCATAAAAAGCATTTCCTTCCTATTGTGTATTCCAATAAGGATCATTCATAGTATCATATCGTATATTTTTATTACCATAAAATTAATTTCGTCACACACCACTCCCTATTATTTTATTGGACCAAACGTGACAAGACGACACCCGTATCTTCACAGAAATATAATATACACATAAATCAATAATCAATTTTACGCCCACGAGAACGGTCCGAAGTATTTTTGTCGGGATTTTATTATTCTGGCAACACATCTAGTGGAAAATCGCGTCCTGCCGCCATGGCGAAAAAACGCAGGAAAATCACACTTATTTTCGAATGTAGAATGTAACAAGGAGTTTGTATGCTTCGATTGATGCTTGCATAGCGTGAATTTGATGTTTGGTCACTTGATTTATCTGTTGGCCGTTGTTTATTTGACATTTAGATGGTAAATGTAGATAGTGTATTGACATAAACAGCGAAAGTTGATTATTTATAATATGGTCATTATAATTATTTACTATAGCAACACTTTAGCAGTTTTACTTGATATTTAAATAATATTAGTAAGAATTCAATGCACACGTTCAAGTGTCAAATTGCCACTTCCTTTAAAACATTAATAAAATCAATCAAGTCGAAAATTTTCGAAAACATTTAGACGTCAATATTTCAATGTATTGTCAAACAATACATCTTAGAGGCATTTACACGAATCACCCCACCTATGAGAACTAATAATAAATCTCTGCATATCATTTCACCCTCAAACGATTCCGAATACACTATTGTAGGTCGAACACAGTCATCGCCTTAAGTTAATACAGAGCATTATTGAGTGCCAACAGGACGCCCCCTACCGCGCCACAAAGCACAGACGTATTGACAAACTGCCTATAACTCCTATAAGGCTCAATCAAACAAAGCCATTTATGAACTCCTTACGTTATTGACCTATTTCTTTGGCATAATAGAACGACAATTAAATTTAAATTTTGAATCGTGGGAATCACTCGAATTAACAGCAGTTTTGACTTTAGCTGTCATCTCGTATGGGCGGGAAAGTTTTTTTTTTTTTTCTAAGCAGGAAGGCGGTGTCGTGGTTTCCACGGGGCGGTCTTGCGTACGCTTTCTTGTCCTGTAAATCTATTGTCAGCTGATGAATTTATTGTTGTTTTGCACTTCCTTATTTAATTTATTTATGGGTCACTTTTTTTTGCAATTAATTCATTAATGCATCGCCGGCGTCGTCGATTATAATACGTTGACAATTGCATTTTGCTCAGAGTGAATTCATTACTATAAATTAATAAAACTATTAAGATTTTAGTAGACAGATTATAAACTCCTGTCATGACCAGCCTTAACAGATACCTACCTATATCATACAAGTATATATAATTAATTTTAAAAATTATGTATTTTTTCATTTATAATCCAGTACGCCAGTAGAACACCCGCAGCGCGCACATAAAAATCATTATGCAATATTTTCCTTACAAAAAGAATTGAAAACGTATGAAAGAGCAAAACAAACATGCACTCCAATTTCGAAAAATTTCGATTGCCACGCACAAAAAGTGCCAAAGACAAAAGAGTATAATCAATGCAACGAATAGCGAATAGAGGTGCGCATTTGTTCGCTTACTTCGCGAAACGGCGAGATGTCAAGGAGTCTTTCTACTTTCTAGTGAGGAGTCACTGACTCACCCAAAATATTGACTCGCAAAGTGCCGACTTTGGCGCACAATAGACACAGCAGGTTGCCTTTTGTAGGGGACCCTTCTGTACTTAACAATACCGGAGTAATGCACTGCTTTTTATTTTTTGCACATTAAAATTGTGAGTGGAGTAAACGAGTTTCGAGTAGAGGAAAGTCTTTGGATTTTCATTATTTTTTTTAATAAAAAGGTGCTATACCTATGTTTTTTTTAAACAACCATTTCGTACAAAAGAAATATTTTAATTTTAGTGAGATTATAAGCAATTATTTCAAGCTGCTGAAAAAGTATCTAATGAATGGTGTCCGAAGCGCAGTTGCTACGCTGAAGCTAGTGATATTAAATATAAATACCCAACTGTTAATTAAATTTTTTATTAAATCTACTTCCGCGTCTAGACGAAAATTAAGAAATAAAAAAATACGTTAACATAAACTAATAAAAACATAATAACAAGAAAATCATAATACCGTCAATAAAAAACTTATGCAGCAATCGGAGAAATCGAATCGATCAATAAGGAACCCTCTATTTGCGCGTTCCGTTTTACACAACGCTCCGCGCTTTACAAGATGGGTCTCGCTAAATAAAAAAAAAAACGCTCTCTAAGCTTATTGAAAAGTATTCTCGCCCTACGTTCACGGCGTCTGAGCAAATATAAGATAATTTTCGCGCTTCACCTCACTCGGTATTTAGGGGGCACCTTTCATACTTTTTACTGTGCCGTTTGATAGGTACCAACACGACACGGAACGTTCTAATGTAATTTATTTTGTATTCAGAATGCGTCACTCGTTGTATCGCCGCGAAACGCCTTGATTGGCGGTTTGAATTTTCTTTTCTTTTCTTGGGAAAATATCTGACAGTTGGTGAAAATTTGACGTACTTACCTACTTAACCTTCAGATATATTTTTGTAATTATTAGTTGTGTGGTGCTTATGTCCAGGGAAGGATCCTTAATTGAGCAAGGAAGGAATTATCGATGAGCCAAAACTTTCTATTGAAACCCTTGGTAAAACCGACTAGAAAGTCCTTAACCCCTGAAACCATGATAGGATAACACTTAACTATGGTAATTTTATATTTTCATATTTTTTGTTTATAGTGATATTTCTTGCTACATATATTCCAGTAGGTACGTAAACTATCTCAATAAATTATGAGAGTTCTATTATTAATAGGTACCGTGCTAGGTAATCTTATATTATTATTTAGAACGTGCTGGCTCGGATAATTTCAGAATTTAGATAAATGATTTTATTTCTGTAAGTAGGTTTGTAAAAACAAGGAGAGGGGATTTGGAGGGGCCCGTGGCTAAATATTAACAGCCGCACAGGTCGATCGATCAGGTTAAGCTACGCTTACCGCGGTTGGTCTGTGGATGGGTGACCATCTTTACATACCGAAATCCCTACGTGCCTCGGAAAGCACGTTAAGCCATTGGTCTCGGCTGCCATTTGTGGATCTTTGACAGCCGTTACGGGTAGTCAGAAGCCCGAAAGTCTGACAACCAATCTTACCAATGGGTATTGTATTACCCAGTAACTGGGTTGTGGAGGTCATATAGGCAGTCGCTCCATGTAAAACACTGGTATTCAGCTACAGCCGGTTAGACTGGAAGCCGACCCCAATAAAGTTGGGAAAAGGCTTTTGTAAAAACAAGTCATATTTTGAAAACTAGATGAGGTCGGTATTTTCATGGTCTTCACGTGAACGTGACTGGTCGGTGTTATACTTAGTCAGTGATAGAGTCATATCTATACTAATATTATAAAGAGGAAAGATTTGTATGTATGTTTGTAATGAATTGGCTCAAAAAGTACTGGACCGATTTCAAAAATTCTTTCACCATTTGAATGATACATTATCACTGATTAATATAGGCTTTTTTAATTGCAAGAAAAAAATAAAATGTTTAAAAAATAAATGTCCACCCGCGCGAAGCCGAGACAGGCGGCCGCTAGTAATATATATTTTTACAAGGCGAGTGCTACGATTTCTGGCTTTGTAAATATCGTGGGATCACTTACCCTTTCGTGGCATTAGAAAAGATTAACCACATAAGTAGACTTTAATCCCAAAATTCCCAGCTACTGGAAATCAAAAACCGGACTAAATAATAAATAAAACCAATTAACCGTATATTTAATTTTGAAACCACAAAAAACTGCATTTGGAATTACTCAAATGAAATGAGCACGGACTTTACTATTGTCGCTGGTACATTGTCTAAGTTCATGCATCTAAAGAAAATTAAGCCGTGTACACATATAAACATATTTACTAAAAGGGTTATTTACTAATTGGTGTATTAGTCGAATACAATCGTGGAAACTAGTCAATCGGTGTGTGTAATTCGAATTAAGGGACTGTTTACACGTCTGTACTTTGCGTGGAGTTTATTTTTTTATAAACGGACAGCGCAGACTGTTTTCACACATGGCCACACTTTCCGAACGGGTTGCTTATATAGATCTATGCGTAATGAAATTCTGTTGTGGGGTATTGTTTTTTGGCTGGAAAATATTGTAGGTAGGTAGTTTTAATATGCTGGTTTATTTAATAAAAATGTACTTTTCTTTGCACTAGTTCATTTTGCGGTTATTCTTATCCGTTATCTTCATGCTTCGGCGCATCCTGCGGGCGCATCATGCGTCCCATTTTTTTTTACTTCGTCATAGGTACTTTATAAATATAATACATCGCAGTATTATTTTGAAGTCTTTAACATCCAGGGTTTTCCAACTTTACAAAAAGAATTTAAGAAAACAATTGAAATTAAACAAGGCAATTCTTTATACAATGCATCATAAATTTTCTTTATTTCGTAACAAGGCGAAATGTTTACTGCGATGCCAATTAATAAACAAAATAACAAACAAATAAATATTTAATTGGCTCGAGTCATTGATTCTTTCACAGCGTCCTTTCTTCAACAAACGTCTTGTTAAAAATTTCCATTTCATTTGTAAGAAAACTTCAACCCTTTCCAGCTATTTTTATTTTATTTATTATTTAATTTCACAGACGTCAGCCGTTTGACTTTTAATTATGCGTCTCGTTATAATTTTCTGATCGAACAAGTCTTTCATTTAAAACTTTAAAATGAAATACATCTCTATGATAACTGTAATATTTAAAATTTTGATCAGACAAATAACTGTGAATGGAATTATTAATTTATTTTTTAAATTATTTGTTATGTAACATTTAATAAAAAATTGTTTTTTTTCTGCTATAGGTAGGCAGGTAAAAGCCAAGTAGTAGCAGCAAAGTGCTTATAGTTTTTTTAATAAACAAATACCAACCTCATAACTCATACGATCAAACAAATCAACAGTCGAACTGTCAACAACACTAATCATAGACTCGAAAAAAATATAAGTAACTAAAAACAAAAAACAGCGTTCGTTTTTCAAACGTGGCGCGCTTTCTCGGTCCATCGGGCATTCCGTCACATGCCAGTCACGACGGTGCGCGGACCACCGCGAGTCGCGTCTCGGGTTACCGTCTATCGTCTTACCTTGCCTTCCTGCCCTACGTCTAAGTTACTACGTCGCGTCATATGCCGCGGTGACAGTTGGCGAGGTGATATTCGGTTTTGTTTCATATTTTTGGGATTTTGGGTGGCCTGAAAAGGAGGTTGTAAAAAAAGAAAGGCTTTAACTTTACCTTCCTATTTACCGACTCTATGTGAGCACACACTTCCCATTGCGCATGCGCATGAAAATCGTGTATTTCCGATTTTATTAACAAAAACCCGTAAGAAACAACATATTTAAGATATATAAGAGGGTTTGATATATAGGATGATATATATACAGGGTTACTTTTCAATGACCAGCCAAACAATTTTCTCCATGGGACCAACATCGTGATATTGGTCCCATGGAGAAAGTTGTTTAGTTTGATGGTCTGTACCACATCCTTAAATTTGGCTGGTCATTGAAAAGTAACTTTGTACCTATAAGATGATATTTCGTGCATTATATTTTTATAGGTACACTAGCTGACCCCGCAAACGTTGTTTTGCAAAAAGAAATAGATAGTAGCCAATTCTCAGACCTACCCGATATGCACACAAAATTTCATACAAATCGGTCCAGCCGTTTCGGAGGAGTATGGTAACTAACACTGTGACACGAGAATTTTATATATTAGATTTAAAAATACAAGATCAATGTCACGTTTTCTTATAATAATAATTCTACTTTAGTATAATAAAGTAATGATCCATCAATGCGAGAGTATTTGTAACTGGTTACACCGCTCCATCAGACCTACCAATTCGTGGCAGTATCATATAAGAAAAAAATTTGTTAATAGCATGCTGATAGATTCTTATCAGATTAATTAAGTATGATGATAGCTACTTAAACTTTGTCAAAGACCACCACGATGAGGTGAAAGTATTGCCAAAGGTATAATTTTAAATGAAAGGATTAATGTGCGGAAGGGTGCAGTTGACTTGTTATCTCACCGCCCTATGTTCCGACACAACTATTTTTAAAGCAGTGCGACGTCGCAACACTCGCAACCATCTCGCAACGCAAAAACTGCGGGCATTTACTAAGAACATTTTAGGATGCCGTCGCCGATTTTTGCGATGCGACGTCGCAACGCTTTTATGTTTTGTCCATATAAAACGCCAATGGAAAAAAAAAAACAAGTTAGGTACTTATTCTAAGCAGATTCTTGTTGGTCTAGTATGTATATCTGAGGGCCTGGACAAAGTGACATTCTGTCAATGGTACCGATGGTGGAAAAGTAAAAAATGTATGGGACTGACATAAACTACCGAAAAGCTTATGTCAAAATCGTTGAAAGTCGTTGTAGAAATATGAAACGCTTTGAAAGCAATTGCCACTTTTCTAGGCCCTCTGGAATTAGATACTGTGTCGTGATTAAAAAACCAATATATAATACCACTCAGCATTTTAAACAACTTCAAACACCTCAAACGTTGTACCAAAAAACATCTTTAATTTTATTAATCAATTTAGATCACGCCCTTCCGATCGCGTGTCATCACTGCCCTTTATTATAAACATCGGGTATCATGGCACAGGCCCTCACTCATACAGCCAATAAGTTTTATCCTTATTTTGTTATAAAACCTCGACCTTTCTCATTAATCGATCTGATTTCTCGGAATTCGTTCGATGTTCAAAAATTGGGTCAGCGTTTTTTTTTTTATTGTTTGTATGTATGATGAATTAGGCTTTAAGGGATGATCAGGTTACATTTCTTTATTAATAAAAGTACAACCCTCACGCCTCTAAACCTCGAAGGGTTTGTTTTAGGTAATGATACACCTAGCTTAGCGATGTTGCAATTAGATGAAATGGAATAAATAAATAGGTATAGGACCAATTGCTACTTTCTTGATATCAGGCCATCTTCCGTGGGCAGCGGGATTGTCCGAAAGGGTTACCGCTACCCCTGAACACAAAGGGCTAAGGAAGGAACACGGGTGGGTTTTAGTCAGTAAGAGTCTGACACTCCCTTCTGCTCCACCCAGAGCGGGAGGGGTCATTTGATGATTTCCCATCCTCAAAAAAAAAAAGGCCATCTTCCGTACTCCAGTGAGTCGTCAACGGTGACATACGTCAATCGGATCCTCTTGTCTGCCTATAATCATAATAGCCTCCCAACCGATTTCGGTCACGGTGGCCAATCTCAACGGAGATTAGCCAGTTATGCAGGAGATATTATAGTGCACAAGTGTGTGTGTAAACATAGGGGCACTCTCTCTGTTCCTTTATTCTCATAGTCCGATGGGACGGCAATCTGACACGACCGGGGAGAGATCAGTTGCAGAACCAACGGCTTTACGTGCTTTCCGAAGCACGGGGGTAATAAACCGCCAACATCCAAGCTCCGGACTGTTACTAAGAAATTCCTAATGGAAAACCCACTAACTCTTTATCCGATCTGGGAATCGAACCCAGGACCTCACGCTCAGCAGTCGCGCTTGCAACCAAGAGACCAGCGAGGCAGTTAAACCTCTAAGCTGTTATCGGTTGACAGAAGGATCGAATGACCTGAAATCGCCTATCCATTTGCCCTTAGTGATTCCAGCAGTATACCCCGTAGATTCCTGTTCAGTACCAAAAGAAAAATATGCTTCATAGACTTTTGGTAATAAAATATTTTTTTGTATCCCGGTAAAAAACAACCAATGCAGTGTTGCATTTCAGCTAGTAGAATAACACTGCACATTCTGTATCATTAACTTCTTGCGCCGATTAAGGCTGAAATAGCGTCAAGGTATCCCGCGGAAAAAGTTTTTTGCTATTTGCAGGTCATTATCCGGTTTTATGTTGATGTAAATATGATTCGTGGCCGTAACATTTTTTTTATATAATTTTTATGATGATCATCAATAGTTCATATTATTTATTTATTCAAACTTTATGCACAAGTAAAAACTGTACAAAGGCGGTCTACTACTCGGATATTACTCTATTAAATGGCTATATTTCTTGAAGTCATGACATTTGAGACCAATTCTAACTGAAGAAGTTGTACCTATTACTGATTCTAATGATTATAATTCTGTAAAGCCATACTAGTTACGACCACGAATCATATTTAGATAAAAAATACATTGACCTGCAATTTGCAAAAATCTAAGAAAATTTGAATTTCGCGGACTACCTTATCGCATCTCCCTTAACTTCTTGCACCGATTAACCACAACGCTCATTCCCAGGTATCTTCGATAAACCGGGTGCTCCGCAACCTAGCAGCCCAGAAAGAGAAGGCGAACAACCAGCAACCATCCCCAGAGTGCTCTACCCCGGTCTACGAGCGCCTGAGACTGCTGGGCGCCCCGGGCGCATCACCGGCCTGGCCCCGCGCCCCCTGGCCTGCGCAGATTGATGCCAGGACCCCGCCCTACCAGCTGCATAGTCTGAGTCCTGGGCCCCAGGCTATCAGCTGCAACGGAGGCGATATGACAGCGATGAAGAAGAGTAAGTGAAATAATTTTATTTTCTTGGTGACAAAGTGATTATAATAGGTTTTCTCTTTATGGATGTATGTTTTAAGAATACCTGCAGGCTTAGCATGAACACCGTTTTGTCGACGCAAGAGTAGACAAAGATGACATTCCGTGTAGACAGTACGACGGCAGCAATGTAGAAAGAGTCAACTGCACTTTTTACGAAATACATACTCTTTTACATAATTCGACTTCGATTGTTTTTTCATAGGATATTTATTCGTTTTTTTACTGATAATAAATTACGTATATAAAGACAACTACAACAATTGTTCTCAGTGTCGAACTACCGTGTTTTGGAACAAAAAAATATTGTAGTAGGTAATATTGGCCTTAACCATTTCCTCGGTAGTGCCCTATTAAGTGAATGATGTAAAATAGGAGAAGATAGCTTTGTTCTTCTATTAATTATCACAGTCTTGCGTTCAAAACGCTCTCCTCTAAAATCATGATTTTGTAGATAACCGTATATACTTTGTGGCCGTCGTGTAGAAAGTATAAAATCTCCTTACAACTGTCAGTCGTCAGTGTCATTTTGACAGTTGGGATAGAGAACTTTCTTCTGAAATAGTCTACATAGAAAAAGACCGAGACAAAGATCGTTAAAAACGAAAGACAAAATGATAGATTGTAGAAGGATTTCTACGGTGCGATGTCAAAAGTGGCGAAAAGAAATGTCACTTTGTATAGAAAGAGCTGTGTCTATTCTACGTAGAAATAGAATGCGTCATGCTACGCCTGCTGCATAGAGTTATCTATCAGAAAAGCTATAAATACCTTTCACTTTTCTAGCATATTTGAATATCTCGATTATCTGCTATTTTTCGAGTAAAAAATAATACGATCGCCCGCCATCATTTTAAAGTTTTGCCCAAGTAACGTTTGAGTTTTGTTATGTATATAAGTAATTGTGTTGACTCTCGTCACGGTATAGTTAGCCATAGTCCTGGTCCTAATTAAGGTTATTAAAGCATCCATTTCGTACTTTGGTTGCACGTTGTTAAGTACCTAATATTGCAGCTTAAGCACGTTGTCAAGTACCTAATATTGCAGCCAGAATAACATGCCCAGTTTAAAATCGAAAAGTACAGTAACCCGAACCAGACATTATGCTTAATCAATAACAGCAAATGAAGTGCACAGCGTGGCCGAACTTGCTCGTATACAACGCATAATATATGCACACGGCAACAGCAAATTAACAGAAAAAATAAAATCGCAACATAGGGAAGCGTGCGGCGGGCGGTCACTGAGAACAACGCAACAAAACTTTTTCACCAGCATTTTGATAGTCGATTTGCGGCTCCCCTAGTGTGGGGAGAGAGGGAAGAAGGGAGGACCGGGGGGACATGCCCGCCTACGGCACCGTCAAAAACATTACTCTGCCCATCCGCCTGGAAGATTTAATTTTCATTTTTATCTGAAACATCCCCCTTTGTAGTGGTCTGTACTCTGTATCCAATTAGGCGGCTTTGAGAATTTTTCTGGTACACCCACATAGCTGCAGCCGTTTAGAGATATGGAATTTTTAATTTCGATTCTGGGAACCAATTATAAACGATTTGTGCGATGTCTTAAACAAAATAACGTTCATGTTATTTCTAAGCGAGAACGGACGCTTTGTAAGAGGAATTTTCATAAAAATGTATTATTGTATTTGTTAGATAAAAATTCGAGATTTTCCACGAGATTCTATGCAATATGACCTTGAGTCAGTGACATTTCTTCTTATTCTGAGCCGTCGTACATTCACATTACGATTTCATTTTTGGGCTGGTATAACCCAATGTACCTACGCCATAAGTTTTTTTGTCTTCGTTTGCACTTACTATTTTTTTCTTTGATAATTAATAGGTATAGGCAATCTCTTTATTACTAATATCTACTACATAATCAGCCTATAATGTTCCACTGCAGCTGAGACACAGGCTTCCTCTCGGTAAGAGGGAGTGGGCCGTAATCCACCACGCGGGCCCAGTGCGGGTTGGTAGATTTTAGTTTTTCAATTTTTGGTTCTAGGTCCTTATTCGAGTAACGTTAAATGCGCAAAACCTGAAAATTGTCTATTCATAATTGACTACTGAATCGATTCCAGTAACTTTTAATAAAGGTTTTTTTTTTTTAATTTTGTATTTTGCCATACTATCCGCCGATTGAGCCAAAGAAAAGTAAGTCTTATTTTAAGGCAATAAGGCTCAATTTTGAATGCATAAAGTAATGCTAGAATCAACACGATTTTCTTAATAATAATAGTTAGCTTTATTTAACTAATAATAGTTAGCTTTAAAAAAAATAGTTTTGGTCATTGTATTATGGTTTTAACTCAATGCACTAATTGGGGTGTATGAGGTTTTGCGCATTTAACATTACACGTTGTATAGAAATAGTAGTACCTAGGTACCTAGGTAGGTCTGGAACTCATGAAACTTATCAAATTAATAGTAACTAAACAAATAGAAAAAACTACAAAACTACAAAGTTAAAAATAACTTTAATTTTGGAAGTCGGTGTCGTTGGTGCCGGTTTTTCGTTTTTTACTCCGACTTCCGACATTAAAGTTATTTTTTACTTTGTAAGTAGTGTTTTTTTTTAAAACGGTTGTTTTTTCACTTTTTAGTTGTATCTACCCCACAAAAGTCAATTAACACTATTTCATATATAAATATCAGTTAAAACATCATCAATATAAACTAAATAGAAAAGAATTGCCGGAGATGCAGTACATTTATGCATATAAATTCGTACATAAGAATAATTACCTAATGTGTTATATATACTAAAACCTTCCTGAAAGTATGTAGATCATTTTAGTGAAAGAAACATCAAAATCGGTTCATTAGTTTTTGAGAAAATCGCACTCATACAAATATACATACATACGGGTCGAATACAGAACCTGCTTTTTTGAAGTCGGTTAATAAAAATATAATTGGATAGTGCCACCGTCTCTACTTAGTTGGCAGTGCGTGAAAGTGCCGTTAAAGCTGTAAGCCGATAGGTAGCCGTCCATCGGCTATGTCATGGCCGACTGACTGACACCTTCCTCAAAGGCGTTACATATTATAATAATTATTTGGCTATTTGTTTCTGGGAATCGTATTTCTGAGGACCTCCTTTAAGATTTGCTCCAAGGTTTATGAAATTGTTATTACATATTTTGGCGTCTCTCTGTGTGACCGCGTTGATTTTCTACACTACAACCTATTTTTAATTATGCCGGAAGGTTTACGAGTATAATGCATTAATATTTAACCAAAGAGAATGTAAACACTAGCGTATTTAACTAACATATTATAAACAAATTTTGATGTTGTATCACGTTATAAAAACCGTGCCAAGCAGGAACGTAGTATAATAATTGTTTACACTGTGTACCTACACTTAGTAACCACAAGAAAACGAGCGTCGCTTCGTGAAATAAAAATACTATGCGATGGTGTCGATCCGGAGCAGTGCTTATAGGTGTGCAATGAGCTTTCGGAACTCAGTCTAACAAAACTTCTTTGTTTTTTCTTTTGTCTCGTGCAAAAGAGGACCAACTAAAAACATTTCATGTAAAGTAGGTTGCTTGGACTCACGTAACGCTTTCACTGTTAAAAAGTTATAAGAACTAATGTATAGCCAAGCCCCTAAGTCTACAAGGCCTAACTCTACAATAACTTACATCTTACCGTCGCACAGACTCCTACGGGCCTAAGGTAAGGAATTAAATCACTGGGTCTTTCCTGTTGTGGGAAGGTTTAAGTCGAACCTCGTAAAGTAAAAAATATGAGGTCGTATGTTGTTATGGCACATAGACTTCGTTCTGGTCATTTTCCATCCAGGAAATTTGGGTACTCAATGAAAAAGTCGATTCCTCTAATTGCCAAGTGTGTAATAGAGTCGAAGATATCCAACATCTGCTGGTGGAATGTGAAAAGAACAGGAGAGAGAGAGAGATTAACTAAGACGACTAAGACGCGGAAGAGACTAATTAAGACGCGGGAATTAAATGTTAATATGTATGATGTTGGGGCTTTCACTAAGATATTATCTACACCTAATTCGGAAGAAGCGAAACTGATTTATGAAATGGTTGGTGCATCACTATCTCCCTCGCTTACGCAATAATATACTTTATTAATAATGTTATAATTACGTGTAATAATTAGTTAGATTAGGGTATGATGAGGCTGACGTAGGTACCTTTGTAAGGTAAAAGCCTCTAAATAAATAAAGATTTAAAAAAATATATATGAATTTAGGTATTTACCTATTTATATCCATACCTCGATGGAATGGCAGCAGGGTGTGGCTGTGGAGCTGTGCCACAAACTATGCTCCACCTCCTACCCTGCCCTCTGTGGCCCAAAACATGACGTCAAAGTGACCTCTGCGCTGCATACGATAACGCCGTGAAAGTGGGGAAACTTTGGGCCAATTTAGGAATAACTGTCGTGTCAGCGACACGAATAAGAAGATGAATGTTGTCATGCAATTATGCAATTATGACCCCTGTAACACAGGTTTCGCCTAGCATGGGGGTCATTGATCATTTATTTTGTACCAGGCAATTCGCATGCTTATATTAAGTGTCAGTCTGTATCTGTGTACCTTTTTAAGTCAAATAAATGTAGGTATTATTATTATTATTAATAGTTCAATTTAACGGCCAAGCCACACATTTTATTCTTATAAGTATATTTTACAATTTTATTATGTATTTTTACTAGATTCTGCCCGCGACTTCGTCTCCGTGAAATTTCACCCTCCCTCCATTCACCCTCTTAGGGGTGGAATTTCGAAAAACCTTTTCTTAGTGAATACCTACTCTTCACAAAGAACACACCCTCCAAATTTCATGCCTCTAGGACCAGCGGTTTAGGCTGGGCGTTGATATATCAGTCAGTCAGGACTTTGAATTTTATATAGTACTAGCTGCGCCCCGCGGTTTCATTCGCATAAGTTTCGATCCCGTGGGAACATAGGAATAAAAAGTAGCGTATATGACAATCCAGGGTGTCAGTTACCTCCTACATACAAAATTTTATCAAAATTGGTCCAGCCGTTTGAGCGTGAAGAGACAAACATACACACATACACTCATAAACTTTCGCCTTTAAAATACTAGTGTGATATAGATATTTTAATTTAATTTTTGCTTTTGCTTTTGGCTCGTCTTGGCGGGGTACTGCCGTGTCCCAAGATTTCCTTTTCCGTAAAAAGAGTAAGATAAAAAAAAGACTTCAAAGATTTTAAGGATGTAAAGGGCAAACTTTAAACATAACATAGGTACTTAAAAATAAATGAAGTAGTATATTGTTATAATATAGGTAGATAGATTTCTAAGAAAAACTCTTCTGCCAGCAACCATCCGTAACTAAAGCTCCTGGCATCAAGTAATTGGCCAACACAAAGTGGTGCCGGCGGCAGTACTTGAGGTAAAAGACGGTCAGCTTTGTGCCACAGAGTAACAAAGCTTTTGGTAACGACTCGCTCTTGACACCTTTGTATAACTGCTTGTTAAATCATCTGTTGTTCTGGTAGTAACGCAATTCATAGCAGACTATGATAAACCACTTTCAATATAGTTTATGATTCAACTAGCTTTTGCCCGCAGCTTCGCCCGCATGGAGTTCGGAAATTATTCCACGGGAAGGTAATACACCCGGGATAAAAAGTATCGTATAAACTATCTGTGTGCCAAATATCATCTAAATTCGTTCAACCGTTTTGATAAGATTGAGTAAAAAACATACAAACTTTCACATTTATAATATTGGTAGGGTTCGTTGCAATATTTGTATTATACATTTTGACTGCCTCATAGGTCCCAGGTTCGAATCTCAGGGTGGGCAAAGTATTATTGGGTTTTTCCATTGAAGTTTGCATTTGTACCTGGTTGCCGGCAATAGGCTGGCCCCCCATTTTATTGGGTTAAACATATCTGGTGAAATGTGGTTGTACTATAGGTGCACCTCTGCCATAGGTGCACCTCTGCCTTACCCTTCTGGAAAAACAAGTGTGATTATATGTAAGAATCATATATTTGAACAGCACCATCTTTCTTCACAAAGAGCGCTTTTAATACTAAACGCAATTTGGCTGTAGCCTTGAAGTTGATTGACTGATCAATTCTACATCACAACTTTTTAACATGATAAAAAAGTAAAGATTCTTAATTGAAATATTATTCACCGTATCATAAATTTCGAAGTGCCATTCAGTTGTGGCTTTTAATTGAAAAGTAGGCGCTGTTTTATTGAAATTGTGGCTATTAACAATTTTCATACAACAGGCATTGCGATCGGAAAGAAAGCCTTTTCATTTCCCTACATGGCTGCCATTAGCGGGAGACAATATTGATTAATTCCATTTCCCTAGTTTCATTATTTGGTATTCTACTTATGCTTTCTGCCACAAAATCTTCAGATAAAACCTAAAACCAATATATGGGAAATCTGTTTGTTCAAGTAACTTTACCTCTCTTCTCTTATCATCATTATTCTACCTCCATAGCCCTTTATTTTTGCACAGCATGCTTACTTCTTCTGGTCATCAGTATCAGCGGTCTAACTGCCCGTCTGCCCCGTTGGTCTCGTGGTCGCAAGCGCGACTGATGAGCGAGGGGTCTTGGGACCGATTCCCGGGACGGGTAAAGTGTTATTGAATTTTTCCATTAGGAATTTCTTAGTAGTAGCTTCGTTCGTGTCGAATTGCCGTCCCATCGGATTATGGGGGAAAATGGAGTACACCTGTGTCTGCGCGCACACTTGTGCACTAAAATATCTCCCGCACCGAAGTCTAAGTCTCCGTTGAGATTGGCCGCCGTGGCCGAAATACGGACATTATCAGCGGTCTTTTCAATTCTTTACCCCCAGGTTTATCTTTCATACAATCATCATTATTTAACTCTAATTTAATACACAGGCCCCTACATCGACGCGCAAACCGTTAACTTTTCGTCGGTTATTAAAAAAAATTGCTGAAAATCCATACATTTTAACCGTGTAGGTATTGCACTTTTATATGAAACAGCAGATTATTTTTTTTGATAACCGATGAAAAATTTCTACGCTAGGGATTCTAGACTCAAGTGCTGAATTCTTAGTTACAGTTTATGAGTAAATGTCTTGCCGCCCTGTGTCTTGAAACATAGAGGAATTATCCTAAATTGATGCATTTCAAGAAACTATACAGGGAAATTCAGAACCCTTTTCTTTTGCATTTCAAGAAAATAATACAGAGGGGTTGAGTGCCCTTCCTTTTTGAAGTCGGAAAAAATCGATCAGCATGCAAAAATTTTTAAGACTTCTACAATACTTACCTGACATTCTTCACATTTCTGCGATACACGCGCGCCGTTTGCGATCTATGGACTTCGCACCTGACCTTTATGCCTACCTATGAAGTCGGTGTACGTCTTCAAGCAAGCCGTTTCTTCTGACATTTGCTTGATAAATCTTGTTGATTTTCGCCTTTCATTAATCCTTTCAAAGACCAAACTTAAACACTATAGATTTTAGACACTACTTTCTCTTTTACAACGAAATTATGTCTTTCTCATAATTTCCTTTAGATTTTGTTAAGTTACACTTGTTAGTATGTTAAGATGGATCCCTGCAATCTGATTTTGGACAGCTTGCTTTTCTCCTATTACGTTTAACTTAATATGGTCGTTCCATTTCAATGAAACAATACATTTTTATTTTGATTACTCAGAGGACCTGCAGCCATGTTCAATGACAATGATAAATTATATTTATTTCTGTAAATTTTATTTATTTATGGCTGATTTTTCCGATAAATAATTTTGAATTTTTGACAGTTCTTCCCTACAAAATCTGCCAGACGTTCATTTTATTCCACGAATAAAAATAATTGAGAAATCAAATATAATATCCTAAATCAAATATATTTCTGTGAATTGGTCCAAAAAAAAATCTTTTGGGCACTTGGTATACCCACGTTTTTCTTGCCGTAAAAAACTACGGCTTATTCGCCGTGTGTGTAGGCACGGTCGTCAGTATTGTCACAGATTACTAAATAGTTATTACGTAAGTATTGTATGGATCACTATAGAAGCTTGTTGTCGGATACGTTTTTTCTAAGGCGCCGTTTATACGCCCGAAACCTTGTCGCGAAGAGAGGGCTTACACATTCGTCTCCGAATTAAGGGACTCAGTTATTTTATTTTGACAGATGGAAGTATCAATTTCCCTCTCACAGAGAGGAGGCCTGTGTCCCAGCAGTGGGAACATTATGGGCTGATTATGTGTTATGTTAAGTATCTTCTTTCAAGTCCAGTTAAAAACCAGCGACAGACACTATTTTTGCTGAAATTGGCCTTTTTGGCGCAGCCGTGAGGCACACTTTCTTTGCTCATTTCGTACATCGGACTTTAAACTTTTTATTTGATTTTTATTTGTTTTTTTTTTCTGATATATGTATCTGAGGGGCAATTCTCGTAATTTTAAAAACATTCACAGTCTGATCTCAATCATTATCTGTCAAAAATGCTTCCAATTCCCCTACATTTTGACAAGTTTGTGACATTTGTTTGTCGCCTAGATGAGACTACAACTAGATTTTGAACGTTTTAATTTACGAGAATTGGCCTTCTGGTGTATTGTGTGTCTTTTAGTTTGTGCTAAATAAATGTATTTTCTTTCTTTCTTTTTACATTTAAAACTGTCCCTAAAATCTAATCAAGTATCTTCATCACAAACCAAATCACTTTTAATAATAGATAAATAAACCAATTGTCCCATATCATCACAGTTAAGTCTCGTGATAAGCAGTGTAACTAATTTTATTTGCGCGTCCCCTCCGTGAGGCGGTTGAGACCCCTTATTTATGACGTGTGGTGCAATGATGACCCCATGATGCATCGTGTAGTAGTAATAGTCTATATTTATGTCATTTTCGCGGACACTTTACTTTGTTTTATTGAAGAAGTGATGAATTTGGATGTACAAGTAATAATTGTGCAATAAAAAAGAACAATGAAAATTTTTTATTGCTATCAGTGCATATAGAAAGGTTTCGAATTACGACAGAAAGGGCTGCAATGAACCTGAACGCAATCAGCACATCTAAACTGAGTTTAAGAGCTGTAAGTGTCATCATTGTTGTGAAATATTGAAACTTGGACGCGTTTAAATGTGCTGATCGCTTTAAGTTTCATTGGTGAAATTCACCCTTAGTACCTAAAATGAGCTGGATGGCAATATCAATCATGTTCTTTTCAATTTCTTTTCAGTTGTGTTGTCATGTTTTTTAATATGAGTTTTATCCAAAAGATACCGAAATAAAAATTCGCCGTTTTAAAAATTATGTACGATGGTAGAGTGAAATTCAGCTTTGAGATTTTAGAACACATTTTTCATTCGTGCAGAATGTGTGTAGAAAATATTTCTTAGAAATAACTTCGACAATGCTGTATGAAAATTGATGCATAGGATGCTACATTCACAAGGTGCACGGGCTTCGCTTGTTTTTCTTACAAATCGTTCTTTACACTTTCCATTTCAAAGAATGTCATTACCTACTATTTGTTCGTAGGTACAGCTACTGTTTCTTAGAAGAACGGCAGCCGCCAAATAACGGCCATAGTGACGGCTTTCATGAAAATGATGGCAACGGGGTTTAACTTTATGGTGTCAAAAAACGGTCTAGGAAAACACACCAACTTACTTTCATAAATAACGTTTCAGAAAATTGCGAACATTATCTAGCGGCCACCGCTTCTCTAGAAACTGTAGCTTAACTTTCCATTTCTTCACCCTTGCTAGAAAACTCTCAATGGAAACAACAACCGAATCCCAAAGACTTCATGAATTATCTCCCAAAGTTTCACGCAAACTGTCTTCAAGCGACCATTTATAAAGTCATCCCAGACTTCTTCGTCTAAAAGTCCCATATAACACATCACCTACTTTCCCCATAAGATCATGGGTGCTTCGAACTGCGAGACAAACACAAGGTCAAAGGACTGGGACGAATAAATCCATTAAGGGGCGAAAACTAAATAAAACGTACTGAATAAAGGGAGGTGGCAAGATCCGTGATAAAATACTGAGGGAGAGGGATAGATAGATGTAAATAAAGTTAAGAGGGAAAAGGATAGAGGCCAGTCTGGACTCTCAAGATAAGGCGAAGAAAAATGTCGTGAGATATTTATTCGCGGGGACCCGTGAATAGATGGTTATTATGGGGTTCAGTAGTAGTAAATTAGTGAGATGTATGGCGTCCGTGTTGAATATTTATTTATTGGACACGTAAGTTATTGTCCTTAACATCGTCGCCTCTGTTTTGGGGGAAATTGTCGGTTATTTACGATGGTCATTTATTGAATTACTTGAGAAATAAAATTTCTGGGATGAAACCCACCATAAAGTGTCTATTTACCTACGTGTTTTAATCTTTAGTAGATTTATGCGAGGTAATCAATTCGCGATACTTAGTTGTCGTTTTATGATTGTGAGTCAATGCTGCCTCTAAGCTATTATCGAGACAGACAGACGATATTAAATTAAAATGTCTATTTAGATCATGTTTAAAATTACTTTTAAATTAAAACATATATAATATGTAGATAGGCACTCATACCTACCTCAGTATTTAAAGGATACGAAAAAATACTGAAAGCTTGTCACAGTAAAAAGGTAACTCTTAAATGAATCATCTGCCTAGCCTTTTCCTAACTATGTTGGGGTCGACTTCCAATCTAACCGGATGCAGCTAAATACCATGGAGCGACTGCCAATCTGACCTCCATAACCCAGTGACTGGGTAATACGATTCCCCTTGGTAAGACTGGGTTGTCAGATTTTCGGGCTTCTGACTACCCGTAAAGACTGTCAAAGATTCACGAATGACAGCCGGGACCAACAGCTTGACGTGCTTTCCGAGGCACGGACGGGTCTCGTTATGTAAAGGTGGTCACCCATCCACAGACCAACCGCGGCAAGCGTAGCTTAACCTGATCGATCGAACACTTAAATGAATATTAGAATAAAACACTAATCTATTTCTCAATTCAATTCCCGAGTAAAATAACATCACCTTTCCTCTTAACTGTGAGAATTTATATATTTATGTTTATTTATTTTAGTATTATATGTATTTATATGTAGGTATATTTGCATTATATATGTAGGTATATTTAAAATTTTAGTTTAAGACGTCACATATGAAATTATTTTCTTCTTGTTCTCACACACTATTGTTTACATTTCTCCTTTCGCAAGTCTACTGGAATAAATTTCTTAAGAAATAAGCAGTAACTTTGTACTAAATTCAAATATGTCGTATCTGTATCATAAATAAAAACTTTACATAACACAACGCAATCACCTATAATGTTCCCACTGCTGGGTCACAGGCCTTCTGTGGGTGAGAGGGAGTGGGCCGTAATCCACCACGCGGGCCCAGTGCGGGCTGGTGAACGTCACATGTCTTCGAAAACTTTACTTTTTCTTAGTTTTTTTTTTTCGTTTTTTAACTTTATTTTGCGTAGAATATGGTACATAAAAGGTCTTACCGACTTGATATGGGCACATTTAATAAAATTCTGACTCAACCAAATGGTGATGATGCGAAGAGTCTGTTCAGTTTCATCGCCCAAATGTAATCCGTAGCAGTGTGTATTTAGGGTAGGATGGGACTGTCATACGCATTGCGGTCATAAATGTCCCTAATTAAATAAAAAAAGGTCTTAAATATAAATATTTCTACGTAGATTGCTTACTTATTTCAGCATGCAAAAAATACCTTAAAATAAAATTACAAACATATACAAAGCCTCTTTAGTTCTCCGAATATGCAAATATCTTGCCACACTCTCATTTGTTTCTAATACCATCTTGTTCTAAGATGGTAGATGGTGTTGTAAACAGAACCCAAATACGTCGACATAGACATTGAATGTATACGACCTGGGGCCCGTCTTCTATTTTTATAAATTCGTCATTCCAACACGATCCCATTTTCATTTTGCTAAAAGTTCGTAATCTGCTAAATTCATAATGGTCGATCATTGGTCGGTCAATGGTCTGAGAAAAACTATTACTTTTCATGCTAGATTTAATTTAATATATATTTTACATATTACGTATTAGTGTTTGCAATCTGTAGTAAGTAGTAAGAAGTTCGTAAATAGCAATAAACATTACATTTATTCATTTGTCATTATGTACGAGATTACCATTTTATGCCATTTCTTTCAATGGAGTGTCAGTGGTTGACCATTGGAAATTCACAATGACGCCATTATATTAGTAGATTACCAAACTTATCAAAATCAACAATTATGAAATCAATGATAGACCATTCTGACACTATTGTAATAGCAGACTTGAGGCCCTGATTTACATACATTGCCTCGTGTTTGTCGGCTGAAGTCGAGACATACTTGGGCCGGCCAATATTCTCCGTGTGCTTACGTGTTTGTGTTTGTCTTTTGCTAAGAAAATATAAAATTTCGTGCACAAAATTTTAGTATAGGGCTGGCTTTGTAAAAAAGCTGCAATACTATGTAATTGTATTGTTCTAAGCACGAATTGGTGTGTTTCAGTTAAAAAAAGAAAAGGAAAATTGATTCATTGTCATGAATACAAGTGTATATAAAAAAGATAAGTAAAGTCGAATTATTATACTCAGTAAACTATAGTCGGCAGCTGAATCTTATTGTCTCTTAAGTATCTGCTTATCTAAACCCCTTTGTGTTTCAGCTGTTTATAGGTAGTACTTCTTTCTATTAGGGGTGTCGGTTGGTGTTATTCTTTTGGATTACCTTGCTAGTTTTAACTGAAATTGGGCTTCGATGCATATTACAGTCCGGCCGTCGAGAGTATGCGTTCCTAACACTTGATAATGCGACAGTTCTAAATGCTAATAAAGATCAATTCGCTAAACACATATTCGTTTGTATGATACTGACAGGTCAAGAACGCATTCTCTCGTAGGCTGGACTGTAGTGCCAAAACGGTTGGAGATATTTTCAACTTCGGGGACTACAAAAAGCTCTTAGCCCCGTATTACAGAACGTCGCTTAAGACTCAAGTATTACTTAAAACTAGTTTAGAGCTATTTGATTTGTTGAAACTAGATTTAAGTAATGCTTGAGGCTTGAGTGAGGTTATGTAATACTGGACTTAGTATCTATAGTACGATTGAAGTATTGAATAGAACACCTGTCTTCTTCAAAGTGGAGTGGTCATTTTCACCACAGAAGAGTAGCAATAAACCCCTTAACCGTTTCTAACCTTAAACCTATGTTGTATCCTAATTCACAATAGGTCCTTCCTTATCACTTTCATCTCCTGAAAACCCACAACTAACTGAAACAGCTGTAGACCTCACCAAATACACCCCACACTATAATCTTCCCGTCAAATTAATTCACTAAACACCGAAACAGATCCACTCGTATATCTCAAAAGATATTTTAACCCTAAGATGGCGAACCGAAATAGAAGGGTTATATGTACTAACCGGTATGTATGCCTGTATGTGCGGCAGATCAAAGGGTCTGCGCGGCGCGCTTTGAACATGCCGACATACCACGGCGGAGCATACGGAGTCTATGTATGCTATATAAGCGGCTGTTTTGATACCATTTGATGATATTTAGGGATTATTAATGTGAATTATGTATGGTCTTCACATAATCTGACCAAGATTATGCCTGGTTTTAAAAGAGACTGTGACCTCTGAGTTTGTTTCGACCTTTCATCTCAGAGTAGTCTGATAGGAAACGCCGACCTCATCTAGTTTTGAAAAATATAATTGACGTGTATAAGTGTTTGTACAAACCTACTTACGAAATAAAATCATTTATTATTTTATGGATTTGCTTTTTGTTTTGGTAAAATGTCAAGTTTACATGTTGTTGCAGGAAATATAAAAGTTGAATGTTATTTAATATGAAATTTCCGGAATAACCTATAGATGCTAATATTTTAAAGAGGTAAAGTTTGTGAGGTTGTACGGGGTAATCTCTGGATCTACTGACCCGATTTTGAAGATTCTTTCACTAATGGTAAGCTACAGTGTTGCCGAGTGTTCTATGATATGATTTATGTTAATTAAAATGAGAATTTTCATGCGGACGAAGTCGCGGGCAGAAGCTAGTTAACAATAGATTTATTTAGCTTTGGTTACCGTCATTCGACGACACGTGGCATCTGCTAACCAGCACTGGGCCGGCGCGGTAGATTTATAGCCCACTCCCTCTCGAAGACAGGAGGCCTGTGTCGCAGCAGTGGGAACATTATAGGCTGATTATGCGTGGTTAGCTTATGTTTTGGGGAAATAAATTATTGATTGACATCAAGATTGCTCTCCAAATAAATAATATTGGGCAATCGAACGAAGCCTTTACATGGCCTGGCCTGGCTTTGCATGGCTTAGCCTTTATGGTGTACATAATAAAGAGTTTTCTATTATATTCTTTAAATAATATTGTTTTTAGTGGTTGCGATAATCACTGATTCAGCGTTATCAAACGTTTGTACTAGAACATTCGTTTTTTGCAACACAAGGTCAAATTCAATTACCTACCGAAACTTCACAGACGTGATAAGTACTGAAATCTAAACATGAAAAACGAAACTCTTTCCACGTTTCTCTGTCCATAGCTGCCAAAGAACAATCGTTATTAAAATAGTCCAATTCATCCCGCCATCGGGCACAATACGACTTGTCAAGAAATAAAACAGTCATGCATCATTCAATTAACCAAAAAATGCACACCGTACGTTCCTAATCCATTAAAAACCCACAAAGCAAGCTACGGACGAGACAACCCAGCGTCCAAATCCGCAGATTAGCGCACATGAGGCAACCACGGCCGGATAGATCCCGAGACAGCCCTCCGTGGGACTGCGCCGGTACCGACAAAATAGCAATTAAATTCGCCTTCATTACACAACCCTTCTGTGATGACCGTACGGGGAATAAGGGTGCAATACTTGAATATTATCATAATTATGTGGAGTTTAGTATTAATTAACTAACTTCAGAAACTTAATCTGAATAAAATACACATCTGGACATTTGTAACAATTAAGTTTTTATTGGCCTTCTCCTTCTCCTGCTTCCTCTTATAACAAAAATGAGAACTTCTACTTTCCGCTTTGCATATCTGAAGGCCAATTCCCGTAATTAAAAACATTCAAAATTTAGTCGCAATCTCATCTCATCGACAATCAATGTCAAAAATGTAGAGAAAATAGAGGTATTTTAGACAGATGTAGACTGAGATCAGAGTGGATGTTCTTAAAATTACTAGAATTGCCCCTCTGGCTTAGCGGCAGAATGTTTTGATTATTGAAATTAAATGATTTCACGCTGATGTTGAAGCTTCACTCACTGTGCGTGCGCTGAACGCATCGCATCAGTTTTCTCTCACATTATGTGAACACCTCCTCCTATATACAACCACAAAATCTATCTAGCCTTACATAGGTACCTAGCCTACAAGCGTCCCTCAAAACAAAGTACAAATCCCCACTAATTACGTAAGCACGCACCGTGGCTCCGCGAGCGTCCCGCACAAAGGGTTCCGCGCAACGCCAATAACGCATGAAACAGGATTAAAACATGTAAACGCTAAAGGGTTCTGTGCCCGTTTGTGTGTAATTATACATGTTAATTTACAGTTACGTACTTTGAACGTACTGTGGAGTAGGTATAGGGTGGTATAGGTAAGTAAAGGGAGGTATAGACTGGTATAGGTTGGTGTAGGCTCCGTTTTTAAGGTTTCGCGCTCGAATAAGCGTGAGCCCTAAACGGTTTGTTTGGTGTCAGTTGAAACGTAAACGATTTGAAGAATGGGATACCTACGAATTATTGATGTGGTTAGCACGTGTCTATTTTATTTGTTAGTTTGAATATTTGAATATTAATTTAGTGATACGCAAGCAAGAAATAAATATCTTAGCAACATTAGTTGGGCTCGTGGCTAAATAATAACAGCCGTATGGGTCGATCAGGTTAAGCTATACTAAGCGGTCGGTCTGTGGATGGGTGACCATCTTTACATACCGAGACCGAGGATTATTTTTCGTATTTAAGCGAGATTTTTTTTCGTATTTTCTATGCTCATGTGGCTAAATAATAACAGCGGCACAGGTCGATCGATCAGGTTAAGCTACGCTTGCCGCAGGTTGGTCGGTGGATGGGTGACCATCTTTATATACCGAGACCCCTCCGTGCCTCGGAAAACATGTTAAGCCGTTGGTCCCGGCTGTCATTCGTGAATCTTTGACAGTCATTACGGGTACTCAGGAACCCGTAAGTTTGACAACCAGCTTCTTACCAAGGGGTGTCGTATTACTCAGTAACTGGGTTGTGGAGGTCAGATAGGCAGTCTGTCAAAACTGGTATTCAACTGCATCTGGTTAGACTGGAAGCCGACTCCAACATAATTGGGAAAAGGCTAGGCAGATGATAATGAACAACGTTAAGTTAAGTTAGCTAAGTTCTTGATATATTTTGCGAAGGCTGATTGTAAATTAAGAATTTTTCAGCTGCTACTTACAGTGATGGTAAACCTACAATACTTGGTCATAGGTATTTTAAAGAAATTCAGCTGGTGGAGGCCTCTGTTAAGAGGTATGCTGAATTGAGAGACATACAACAGAAGAGAGAAAGCAATTTATATCTATACTAATAATAAAGCTGAAGAGTTTTTTTGTGTGAATCTCTGAAACTGCGAGTCGGATTAGAAAATTTAAAAAAAACATTTGATAGCCCAATTCTTGAGGAAGGCTCTTCCGCTAACTTAGCTAAAGCAGCTACAATTCGCAATCACTACCTAAAGAAACCTGTCTTTCCAGCCAGATACCTATCTCTACAAACATAAAACCGCAGCTTTCATACCCAGACCTCATTACTGTGAAAACAATGGATAAAAAAAGATATAATAAATAAAAAGGCAAGGGGCGGGGGCGACGCCGCGCCGCCCACAACTCCACCCACACAAACACAACACAACATATAATTATTATTGTGTGAACGCGTTGCGGTTCCAAACATACACATACGGGACGTACATACATACTATTAATATGAAATGGATGTAGTTATGATATGTTTGTAGCGAATCGGGAGTAGGACACGGGATTAAGGTGTGAACAGCGTTAGAAGGTTGTTGGATTTAAGGATTTTTTAGGGATACATACTCGTAAATTGAAAAGATTCAGCCAGCAAGTCTTTATCATAATTGGATTTATTTTGCTGTTTATATGTATTATGGCCTTATCTTGTTTGTCATGGTTCATTTTACGACATATTCGTGCCTTAAAATATAGCGATCGAACAATCGCATTAATTCAGTATAAGTCTGGTCAATTATTTTACAATAATGTGATGTTTTAGAATATAATACTTTCAGGATTGAAAATCTGATGTTCTGCACATTGAAATATAAAAAAAAAATGTTATAAGTATGTATGGTTCTGCCATAAAAATATTGTCATATATTTTTACTGAGATAAAAAAAATACCTTGGCACTTATGTACAGTCAACAAAAGAGATAAGTATGCAGGATCGTCGGATATATTCTTCTCCATAGGTACCTACTAGGCTTTGGAATGGGCAATTAGCTTCATTTTTTCTGACCGACTTCTTGACAATTCAAAAGTGCCTGTAAATGGTTTAATTGAAATAAATGCTTTTAGTTTGAGTTTATAGTTGAAGTTTAGTAAGAAACCGATGGATGTTGTCGACTGAAATTTAATTTGTTATAACAAGCTTTTGTTTTCTATTAATAAAATTAAATCTTATTCGACAACATACATACATCAGTTTCTTATTAAATGTCAACTATATCCGACGACATTGGTATTTATCTCCTTTGTTGATAAGTGCCAAGGTATTTAAATATCTATCAAACCACCGAAATGTTTGTGTGATCTACGATCGCGTATATATCTTGCTTGGGTGGATGTAATCTCAGTGGAGTAGGGCAAGGCTTTTACAACAAAAGATAGCCCGAGTTGCCATTCAGTTGCCTTAGGTAGGTAAAGGTGCCATATAAAGGTCACTATTTCCTCATCATCATCCTATGCATTTCATCCGCCTGTAATAAGTACAAAAGCAGCTGCCGTTATGGACTAAAACCCTATCTGAAAGTCCGAATTATAATTTAAAATTAAAATTAAATGCCCTGATGATACATTCATTTAAATAAATACTTAATTCAATATTCCGTCGTATCGTATCGATGGCGGTTCCACCTGTGCGCGCTCGAGCGTCGCGAGCCCTTTTCCCGCCGTTTTGCGACAAAATGGCCGCCACGTGACTAGACTGGCAAAACGTCCTTATTCATTCATAGCCTTCATAGCCGAGCACCGTAAATATTATGTGCTTTTAAATTTAATTGTGCGGTCTCTTGAATATTCACTTATGCACCTGTATATTTCTATTTCTTAATAGGTACTTTTTTATGTAATTGGCAATTTTCTGCGTTACTTATGCTTATGTTAGAGGGGCTCGTGGTTAAGTAATAACAGCCACATGGGTCGTTTTTTTAAGATTAAGCAATGCTTACCGAGGTCGACCCGTAGATGGGTGACCATCCATTACATACCGAGACCCCTCCATGGCTTGGAAAGCACGTTAGACCGTTGGTCCCGACTGTTATTTGCAGATCTTTTATAGTCGTTACGGGTAGTCAGAAGTCCGAAAATCTGATAACCAATGGATATCGTGTTACCCAGTAACTGGGTTATGGAGGTCCGATAGGCAGTCGCTCCGTGTAAAATACTGGTATTCAGCTGCATCCGGTTAGACTGGAAGCCGACCCCAACATAGTTGAGAATAAGTTTATTTGACCCAGGTCAACCCGGGCCATGCTTATATTGCTTGAAAATACGTAGAATTCTCGCTATAACAGACCAATTTAAGCAATTATTGAAGTTATATATTTGAAACGCCCTTTACCTCTTAACCAGTGGCCTAGTTACAAAGTGACTTTCTATCAACGGGAAAAGTCAAAAATGTATGGAACTGACATAAACTAACAGAAAGGTTATATTAATCCCGTTGAAAGTCGTAGAAATATGAAACGCTTTGAAAGAGATTGCCACTTGTCGCTCTCAGATTAAGTTATATAAATTCGAAAGTAACTGTCCGTATGTTACCTTTTCACGCCTAAACCACTAAACGGATTTCGATAAAATTTGGCAAGGAGATAAATGGCATCCTGGGGAAGAACATAGGCTTTTTGACTCAAAAATAATATACCAATGGGGGCGATATAGGGGATGTAAGTTTGAATATTTCTTAAGTTGGGTATATGAACATTCAAATTTAAACTTTAAAGTAAGAAATAAAGAGTTAAGTACGAGATTTAGCGTTTTGGTAAAGTCATCCCCTAAAGGGTCATAGAAGGGATGACATAAGGGATGACTTTAAAATGCACATTTAATATTGAAATTTCCGCATTCTGACGTAATAAAAAATATAGTAAAATATAATCTCCGCCTTACAGATTAATTTTACCATCCAATGGCCATTTAGCTTTTACAGAAACGCTCTCTGAAACGTTAAAAAGCGATTAGCATTTTCGTCCAGTCCTTTTTATGTTTTTTTTTAACCAACAGCTAATGTAATAGGTACATACTTTTTCTGACTTTTTTCCTGTGGAAAGTACTTAAGAGTTGCATACATATTCTATTACGAATCGTTGAAAGTGCAAGTTTAGCTATTCTAGTAGTTATTTAAGCTTCAATGTCAATCTTTATTTTTCATTCACTACTAAGTGAATCTTTAATTCAAAAGAACTTGCCCGTAATTCCGTAGAGATAGGTAGACACACATTCCATCAGTTATGTTATAAGTTCCATGGAATAGGAGGTGGATTCTAGGATAGGATTTCCCATTGACAATTTCCAAGTTTGACCCACGAGACTGTCGAAAAAGAAACACTTAAGATATTATTTTTTCTGACAATAGTTTGAAGGTGACGGAGATAGAATTATATTTATAAACATTTAGCGTTAAACGAATTTAGTGATTTGTGATGCAAGCAGGCCTAAGTCCATAGACTTACATAGCAGATTATACACACAAAAATCGCTAACCCACATTCGTTAATACATTAAAACAAATGAATTACCAAAAACGAAAACCTAATCAAGTAAATGAGCAACCACAATAGTATATATTTATCTAAATACCGCAGGAAACCTCTGCAAAGGCACAAGGGAATCGCGAATGAAATACACGTCATAGACGACATTTTTGCGATAAGGCAACACTGCGCCCGTTTTGTTTATGGGTAGGGCCGCCATCTTGCGCGTTACGGCGAGAAATAGGGTAGCCATGTATTGTTCGCTTTATTACTCTATGGAAATTCTTTTTTTATTTTCTTGGGGAGAGTGAGGCTGTAAAGGCATTTTAATAAATTTTTGAAAACAATTTGTTTGAAAATCGTGTAGATCGTATGATCGTATACCGTTGCTGTTGTCTGAGCTTACTAAACAAAGTTTTCTACCCTTACCTATAGAAAAACGTAACGTAAAGTGTGTTTATTAATAGCCCACAAAAGACGTTTCAGACGCAATTTATGTAGTGATCTTGAAACCTCGGCCAGATCCTCAGTTCCCGCTCTATTCATGCCCAAGTATTTTTCAGTACAAAAAAAGTCCAAATCGCATTCATGATTAACCAAACCGTAATAAAACTACCAAAAACCCACCATCATGATGAAACCCGAACTCATATATCCACAAAAACTAATTCAACGTACGAAAAACATTTCCATTCCGTGGCGACATTAATTCGCGTTACATTTCTCTCCCCGTAGACAGTGAGTGACAGTAAATAGAGACATAGCCATGTCTATTATCTGATACCGATCTACACATCCAGACTTCATGAAACATTAATGTCCCAGCATCCTGACAGATGGGCTCCTGATACAAAAACATTTTGCCCCTCATATCTCCCTTTTCAAGCGATTTTCGACTCTGAGCCACGCTAACAAGGGTGTGAGAAAAGTTTTGGAGTGAAGCAAAATGTTGTTGTCGTATTTCGAGGTGTCATATTCGTTGTGGTCGAGAAATGAGCAGCACGACGAATGTTTTGATGGTACAGGATTAAAAGAAAATAGTTCTGGATGCATTTTCTTGTTGAAAAATCAAAAAACATTAAAAAAACAATACAATTCTATAGTGATTGGAAGTCGAGTCATTTATTGGAAATAGGGTAAAGTACCTAGTTATCAAACTCTGTGCGGGACATCCCTAAACGAGCTAAAAAGCTAGACAATGATTTATTCAAAGCAATGTTATGTAAATATTGTGAGTTTTCCTCATCCAGAGTACAAAGGTAACGTCCACGCTTTTAAAATATTCATAAATTCATTATTTCGTTGTACTTTTTGAAACAGATACCGACACAGCATTGTTATATTTTCATACCGTGTTTTGTTACGTACTCTTGGTACATTCGCCATATAATTTGCCCCACTAGCATAGACATACAATATGAATACTTAAAAAATGTCAACCCAAATTTATTTGGAATACTTTGTCACTTATTTATCAACTATATTTTGAATCAGTGTATGGAGGTTCAAAAAACTACATTTGTTTAATAACGTCAATCAAGGTTTGGTGAATAAGAGATAAAGAATGTGAATCTTGAAATAAATTTACTGTACGAGTACTATAATAAGTATAACCCATCAATTTAAAACAATAAAAATATATATATAAAACTTATGTGAAACAAAATAACATGAACAAAATAAAACATTATAATATGTTCGTCGCTGATCGTCAAAACATGCGCAAATCTAAACACACATACTCGTGTCTCGGGCCTTGCTGTAAAAACACTCGTGCAGCTACGAGAGCCCTTACCATGAGAACTCACGCTCACTCACACCTCACTCACTTTCTAACTGAACGAGCATTAAGTTTTTAACTAGATGTCTTTTTAATACATGATCGTTTTCGGATTTACAAAAAAAGTCCATATAAAATCGAAATTATTAGGTAAAATTAAGTGAATTTTCTTCCAAAATAACACGATTTTCACGAGCAAAATATTTTCATTCGCAAGATGATAATTTAATTTCTACCTCAAAATGATTTGCTTTGAGAAAAAAAATAACACGATTTATGGTCAACGTAAGCTTGCTACGCCGTAGCTAGGTCTACGAATAGTGCTACGAACGGCTACAAAAGTTGTAGACGCTGTAAAAAGGGGAAAGTTATGTTTTCTGGGTTCTTCTTTATTCATAAGTTCTCTTCGTCAAAGCGGAAGCAGTATTTTTCAATGTCCTTTTTGGTTCTGAGGATGGATGATACCATCTAAATTGTGCAAAAAATGGAGAAAAATTACTTTGTATACTGATAAACATTTGAGTTTGACTCTGTTTAAATTTATTTTAGTGTAGACAAAATTATAATACCTAGATACTATCACAAAATTAATCTCAAAGAGAATCTGAACTTGACAGGTGTGACATGACATCAAACATTTTACAAAGATAACTTCACAAGGCCTGTAAATTCTCTAAAATAATTTCCATTTCATTCAAGTCAGTCATAACTCATAACTTAAAGCAAGCCCTGCGATAAGAATTGAAAATTCAACTCGTTACTAATTCATTAAAATTTATAGGTTTCCTCTGTTATCTTCAGGTGTACCTGTGACCCCTGCCAAACTAAAGTGCACCTTGTCAAAACCAACTCGCCATTATTGGGCATACATTTTTAAGCAAAGATAACACTATCGCTGGCGGGTTACGTGGTAGGCTGGGCCACGTTATCGTCAGTTTCTGCATGAACGCGCTCGTTACGGCCCCCCTTTCCCCCTTCGACCCCACCAGCTTCCCCCATCCCCCTTGCTATCCCGGTAGACGGCAACGCGGAGATTTTGACACTTGAACATAATTTATTCGATCCTAAAATAGTTTATGTTATCTAGACTGGGGATATCTCGGGATTTAGGTGTCTGTGAAGTTTGTGAGTGCTGTTTGTTTGTAATTATTGCATATTTGGGGTTAATATTGTGTTATGTTGCGTGTGGTTATATGGTTAACAGTTTACAAATGCGGATAGTGATGTAACTTAATTATAATTGTGTAACTTTAGTTTTAATTGTCATACAAGTTGTTTTGTTGTGAATCTTTTGAAAAACATCGCCGCCGCGCCCCGGTTATATACCACATTACGGCATTGTTGTAGTACCTATATATTTGCTGAAATTATACCAAATAGATTTATTATTTTGTTGTTTATGTTTTAGGAATAAATTTAAACTTGTATTCTCTCTGGTCAATTGTCAACAATGTGTTAGGTACTTAATGCAACGCTTCAAAACCAGGATTCTTACTAAGCCTGAATTAGATTACTGGGTAAAAATAACATCTTCACTTTTAGTCACGTTTCATTTACCCAGTAAAGTTAGGGAAATTAATTGTATAGCAAAATTACTACCAAGTTGATACTCAATTCAATAAAATGTCCGTATATAAATCATAACTGTCATTGACAGTTATAGGAACGGGTATAACATGGGCAAATTAATGGAGGTCAATTTGATAAAACTATTCAATATTTTCCTCACTGTAGTTACAGTTCTCAATTCTCACACCAATATGCGACAACGTTCATACTAAGACAATGATTTTCGTGACTGGGCGTTTGGTCGAGTAAGACAAATCAAGGACAAACCGCTATTCATGACATATCAAACGTGTACTTCCTGCGAATGCTGTCTGACCAACTTGTGTAGGTTAGCTAAGTTAGGCTGTGAATACAATACATCTTGAGGCGGGCATCGGGTTAGGACTAGTCTACTGCAATGGTACGATTGAAATTAAATTAGCGAAACCACACAGATGTTAATCTATCCATCTATTTATTTATTTCAGGCATCAAGGCCCATATCAACACATACAATACAATAATAATACAACTTAAAAATACTATAAATATATACACTTTTATAACTGCACTAAAAAACTAACTAACACACACGAAGTGTCTGCGTCGTGTTTCGCTGACTGGTGTCATGTAGCCGGCCACGAAACCGGCGGTACACAACACCCTGCGGCCAGAACTCTTCCTTGAGGAACTTCTCGAGATGATGTGTCGGAACACGCACCACGAACGACTTGAAGTTCGTGTTGTGACGCGACTCCAACTTCTCGACCCTCAAAGTCCAGTTGGTCTTCACACGCATGTACTCCACGATCTCCTCAACCTTCGTGGAGTGGTGCAGTCTGGACACGTACAGCTGCGTCGTCGGGATTGCCGGACGCAGCAGCATGTTGGGTCCTGCCAGCGCGGTGCCTCACTGGTTCCCACAAGGAAGCTAATGACGGATATCGATATCTAATGACGATACAATATAATAGAAGAGATTTTCGGTTTTTTTCAGCCGATTTAGGTGTTAAATTATAAGTTTAGAACAAAAAAAAATGTTTTATTCTATGACTTCTTGAGTCACATTCCTGTTGTTAAAGTTAGGTTATATGATCGCTTTTGTTGTGTATTACCTGTATCCTAGATTGTAATTCACTTAAAAAGAATGACAATCTCAATAATTTTAAAGCATAGATATTACTAATCTATTGTTTCATATTTCCGGAACTGTCAAAATTAAAGCCATTGCGACTAGCGTGTTACGAAGTTACCCCGTTGACTGACTAGCTTCGGGCTCGAAAGAATTCTTGACGAATAAATAGCGCGAAATAAACGGCACGTTTCACACTCTTACGTAGACTCATACGCCCTGATTAGAGTGTAACTTGTTAACCAGCATAGCTAAGTTTGCTAACAGTTTGATATCAATTTCTTTAATCTGTGGAAAATGCAGTGGGTATATTGAATATTTGTTAAGAAATTACTGTTTCCTGTTTTATTTTACTGTTTGTTTTTCCTAATGAAATGAAATAAAACTACCTCATCATTGTAGAAAATATATTTAGTTACAAAATATTCGTCCCGTGTCAATAACCCTCAGTCGTACTATTGGGAGACATCCCGCCCGCGGACGCTTCCTAACGGATTACCTACTGAAGGAACATTATAAAATATCGCGATATCTCATTGATAAATTATGTCTAGATTTAAGATGGGGTTTTATCATAAAACCCCATCTTAAATCTAGACATAATTGCTTGTTTATATGGGAAAAAAATGTTAGATACCTACGTTAACAATAAGAATACCTACTGTATACACAATGTTAACGTATCTAGGGTGTATGCGGTAGGTAAGCAGCTTAGCTAAGTAGATACTGTAGAACCTTAGAGCGTTCGCAGACGGCATAGGTATGTATAATCGGTGGCCGATTTTTTGTAGGAGCTTTAAGAAACAGTACAGATTAAACGTACACGACCTACAAAGCGTAGGTCTAAATAACGTAGGATGAAATAATCTGATCAATTGTAGGACCTACAAAAAATATGCCGTGTGCGAGCGCGCTTTATGGACATTTCTTATAAGTAAATATTTTTTTTTACATTTTTTTAGCTATAGAGCTCTGGGAAGTATCGATATAACCTTATGTAGATACCTAACTGCCTGATTAGGTCCCGTTGCAATCTGTACTTCCGAGATTCACTTTCCAAGTGCCTATGTAATATTTTATTATAATTTTTTTCGGGGAATTTATTAGTAAGCATTAAACCCATGTTAATCGAAAACGTTTCATTTAGGCAGTTATATGAAGTAAGTCCCTACTATTTCCCATAGAATACCAGCGAACCAGCTAGCATTAAAGACATTTTGGTCTACAATAGTTATGAAGTATCAAGTAAGAGTTTCTAAATTGAATATTGTCAAACAAACAAATCCTACCAAAGCCTTAGAACCACCGTAAACCTCAAACACAAACAGTTATTATTCAAACTTTTAATCAGGCTTTCATAATTGAATCCCCACCACACCCGAAGTTGTAGGATAACGCAAATTTACGACTAAGCAGACCAAGATTAACATCGTAACTCGAATAAATCCGCGATATCGGGCCTGTTTGCCGAATTAAACCTCGCTTGTTCACTTTGTGGACATAACTTTGCGTCTTTGCCAACTGGTTACCAAGAGAGAATTCTAAGAAACTTGTGATTCCTGTAAACGGTTATAATATACATAGATGTTATGGAGGATTTTGGACGGTATTGTTAAGTTATTAATAGCTGCGGGAGATTGAAATAGAATTAAGAGTTTGAAGTTAATTCATAGGATCGCATTTGAATTGAATTTTTAGGAGGATAGTCTGGTTTCCTCGTAGATAGGTAGTGTAACATTAGTATGTAAATGCTGCATTAAAATTATATGACAATCATCCTTCTTTGAAAATGTATTCAACCTCATTTTTGGTACTTTGCTTGACCAGAAATTTAATATTCGATTTTTTTTAATTTGAATTTTCACGTGTCATAGAATTTTTTTTAAAAAAGCAGGTCTACTGAACTGTGTTCATGTTAGGCCAGTGAGCAGGGCAGTTATTATCGAATGACAATTAATTTTGATGACTCCAAGACAAACCTCCTTATAATAAACGTACTAAATCAGATGAATAGTTACACACCGATTTCTCTCTTTCAGTCGTCAGTAATTTGAAATTCGAAAGAAGAAGACAAAGCGTTGTGTAACTATACAGACGCTATATATACAACGTTTATTAGTAAGGGGGAAAGAGTACCTATAATAACTATATAACCTATATATTGTCGAACATACTATATTATCCGGTGTTTTATACAGTACAGATGAAATAAGAAACTGCTCGAATGACAAATGCTCAGACAACGCAGTAGGAAAAAGATCGATCGGGTTTTTACCTCCAGATTTAAACATTATAAGCACCGGCATAGTTTCCTTCAATAAATCAGCTGATGAAATGATTCAAGGTCAAATGTTATCATGCAGGGCAGATGCTACCATTGCATCCAGATGGATGCAATGGTAGCAAAACCACATCCTACTCACTATCATCTACTTTAATTTTTTAACCGACGAATGATCTAACTTGATTAATGATCTGAAGAAGATTAACACTTTTGAAATTCCAAGGCAAATTGTCTTAGAAATGCTATTCTATTCTATCTGCTATAGAGTTTATAGCTCCACCTACATTAGGGGCATCGGGCATTATCGAGCTCATATTACTCGAATAACTGGTAAGTGGGAGTGCTACGACAAGAAAGTTAAGAAGAGCCAAACGTATGCATAGTGCCTAATTGTTTAATATACTTCTGCGCAAAAATAAATCTTATATAACTTTATTTTTATTACATTATAACTAACTTAGGTAACTACTTATATAATTATCAAAACCATTTTGGGTTGTTTAATTTCTGCATTGATGTGTCCATTTCAAAGATAACGATGAATGATAGATAACTTTTGATGTACAGAGGCTAGCACATCAAGCTACCCCAATCTGTCAAATTTCTTTGATAGATTTTCAACTTTACTACAAAGGAATAAGGTTCATATTCAATTGGGAAAATTTGACTGATTAGGTAGCTTGATGTGCTGGCATCTGTACTTAAGTTATGAATATGAAAATTACACACGTTCATGTACTTAGGAGGTAGGTACTATGTTTCCACATGTGGTTTTGCACGAGCACTAACGATTTTCATATGAATTCAGCGATAACATGAATCATCAAATTGGGGGGACCAATGTTTTAATCACATAACTTTAATTTGGCACTAACGATTGTATTGAAAATTGAGTATATGCCTGTACATATGTAGTACTTACTAAGTCTTCGGGTATGAATTACATGCCTTTGAGTAGCGCTTCCAGAAGGTCTCGCCACTTTGACGTCAAAGTGGCGAGACCAGGAACGCCTTGACTGATACTTCCTTTATCTTTAGAGGTAATGCATACCTACAGCGTGTTAAAAAGTTGCAATAACAATAATGTTTGACCACGGGGAAAATTATGCAAATAGTACATTACAAACACTGTAATGTGATACATTTTAAATTGGGGACTTGATCCCGTCATCTTGATGCTCACGCTTAACGTGCTTTCCGAAGCACGGAGGGACTTGGTATGTAAAGATGGTCTCCCATCCACGGACCAACCGCGGCAAGCGTAGTTTAACCTGATCGATCGACCCGTGCGGCTGTTATTACTTAGCCACAAGCCCCTCTAGCCACAAGCCTCTCAAGACTCCTAGACAATGAGATGAAAATCATGAAGAGTGAAGTTATGAGGATCTCACATGAACTGCAGGCCCAGAAGGACAAAATAAAGGAGAACACAGAGAAAATCAAGGTGAACAAAACAATATTGCCTTACCTCATATCGATTGTCATAGAGTTGTTGGATGTGGACCCTCAAGAAGTAGAGGAAGACTGTGCTGTGGTGGACCTGAGGGGCAATTCTCGTAATTTTAAGAACGTTCACAGTCTAATCTCAGTCTCAATCTGTCAAAAAATACTTCTAATTTCCCTACATTTTGGCAAGATTTTGACATATTTTGTTTGGCGCCGAGATGAGACTGCGACTAGATTTTGGACGTTTTAAATTACGAGAATTGGCCTTCAGGACTCGCAGCGTAAGGGGAAGTGCGTGGTCGCCAAGACTTCCACCCGTCAGACGTACTTTTTGACATTTTGTCAGTCATTGGTTTAGTTGACGCTGAGAAACTGAAACCTGGTGACCTGTTCGGTGTGAACAAGGATTCGTATCAACTTTTTATCAAGTTTTGATAAGAGTGTGTTGTATTTACTCTTTTTTTAAATATTCTGATGCTATTATCAAAATTATACGTGTTTCTGTGGCGAAGAAGTGTTTATTTTCTTTTTTTTTTCGCTATAGTAGGTAGGCCTGCATGATAAGTATAGCCTAACACCTAGGCTATAAAAGGAGCAGGCACTTATTTATGCATAGGTATGTTTTTATCAAATCAATATAAACACATTAATAAAATAAAATTAATATTAATCTAAGTACAAAATCAAAGTATGCAGTTTTCCTTCTCGTAACTCTTTCACGAGTTAGTAGGTATGTGCAAAAAACACAACTGCCCAAAAACTCCTATTAATTCTGCATTTTCTACATTGATTTTCTAGATAACAAGCTGCTCTCTAGGTATTTAGAAATATATTATACCCCTCAAAAAACTTATACCCAACTCAACATTGTTCATAGACGAGGAGCCTCTAGAAGGTCTAGAAGGTCTACATTCAGACGAGACGGGGTCCGGAGACAATTCCAACGCGGGATCCAGCGGAGCTGATGATGATGCTGCTCGGCTGCGACTCAAGCGCAAGCTCCAGAGAAACAGGACCAGCTTCACCAACGAGCAGATCGATAGCTTGGAGAGAGGTCTGTATTATTTTTACACGATGTATAAAGCCATCACATAGTCGTTATCTACGCATTCTGTACATCATTGAGCTAAAATTATTCCTGGGAAATGAATTTTTGGTGCAAAAATCGCTCGCGATGTCACGCACGCTGAAAATTGCGCTTCTAGGTGCATACAACGGAACATTTAAAACTTGTTTTCGTGAAGTAAAGTTGGAACTTTGCTCTTAATATCTCTATAACCAGGTTCCCCGGTATGGTACGGTACCTACAAAAAAAAGAATGACGGGGACCATAACTGACTCTCAGCTTCGTAAAAGCATGTTTTTACACCCGTTTTATAGAAGGTAGTAATCTTTTTTCACACACCAAGTGTGTAAGCTGCAGGCGTAGCAATAAAAAAAAACCACCAAAGGTGTTTTCCCGCTATCTTCGAGTGAAACACACGTAACGCGTAAACCAGCAACGTTCGGCCGTCACAAGAGACGTGAGCACCGCACTCAAGTTACGTTTGCAATTAAATCAACAGATAACTCTGCCTATTTATGGGGGAACCCTACGAACCTTAGAGGTTGTTATAGATTGTCTTTAAAAGACCGCTTTTAGCGATAAGACCGCCTATTATGTCACCTCTTGTAAAATTTCTACTAGTTATGTAACTTTTTAGATTAGAATATTATGGTGGAGGGATGTTAGGTTAGTTATAGATGTATGACCTGCGTGTCATGCACATACGCTTCTAAGCTCAATACGATTAATCAGAAGTATATATTTGTAATATTTATGATGTATAGAAGCCAGCACATCCAGCTACCCGAAACTGTAAAATTTTCCCAATCAACATTGAACCTTATGCTTTAGCGATAAAATTGAAAATCTATTAAAGAAATTTGGCAGATTGTAGTAGCTTGATGTGCTGGCGTCTGTACATAATGAAGTGTATTCTATCTTAGATTGCCTGGGAATTTATACGCCACCGTTTCGGTTTTGCCAAGATTAAATTAATTTATTCCACTACGTATGACATAACAATTTTCTTGTTTGTCATACAGCACAGAGGTTAAGTTGAATGGGAAGTGGTTGACCGCGAAATTCAAATTTTCTTACGTTTTTTGCAATTTGCCGGTCAGTGTCAGGTTGTATCTTGATCTAAATTTGATTCGCGACTATAACAGGTACATATTTACAGAATCATAATCATAAGAAACCTGACACTGACCTGCAAATTGCAAAAAATGTAAGATTTGAATTTCGCGGTAATCACTGCGCAATCACCTTAACTGCAAATTCTAAGTTAGGTGCAGCGCAGACGACAGACTATCCGTGACGCACTTTTTAGTCTGTGAAAATAGAACCTATGCAATTTTATGCAGTAACGCACATGACGCGCAAAAAGTCCGGCGCACAAAAAATCCGTGTAATTCGGGCAGACCGCGCACGCGATCTATTATCATGGCGCGATTTATTATCAAAATAATACTTCGCGATTTCTGCACGATTTCCATAGCGTCTACGTCCCTACAGCTCTGCCGACAGAATGATCGAAGATGTGTGTCGTGTGCGTTGAGTCTGTGAAAAATCCGCGGCCGACTTTTTGCGCGCCATGCAGACTTTTTGTGCGCCGCAGACTGGATCGCACAAAAAGTGTGCCGTCTGCGCTGCACCTTATTGTAACTTCACTCTATCTTTACAGAATTCGAAAGAACCCACTACCCAGATGTCTTCGCTCGCGAAAGACTCGCGGCAAAAATAGGCCTGCCAGAAGCTAGAATACAGGTGAGTTCCACAACTACTAACATTATGTAGCCAGCGGGATAACAATAGGAATGGCTTTCATATTGACAGTTCAACAACATTCATTGCATTACGTTGCTGAACAGGGAAATTTTTCAAACATATGAAGCAATGGATTAGCAATATCTTTCAAAATTATTCAGATTTTGAATGAAGGTATCATTCAAAATCTGAATAATTTTAGTGTGTTGCAGTTATAAGTAGTTAGGATATAGATAGATAACGTCACATTCTTGTCGTAGTAGTAAGTAGGTACCTGTATACTTACCTGCCCGCGTTTACATTAATTACAAGCTGAAACATGTCCTAGGTTAGGTACCTAGGACATGTTGCAGCTTGTAATTAATGTATATAGGTAACTAGATAATTACGCGTGTGTATGCCCGGTATGTATCCAGTTGAGTGATTTGATAGATGTAAGATATAGGCATAATTATAATGGGTAATGAGTAATAATTATAATGGTTGATGAGTAATGTATAATGGGTAATGGGTACAATGTTATAATGGGTGGGGTAATTGGTATGGGTTATGGTGGGAGGTTTATAATGGTATTATTATGATGCAATTTTGAAACAAGCATAGATATTTTACTTCTAGAACACTAGAATTATTAAATGCTAACACAGAGTAGGTACCTACCTACCTAAATCTCAAATCCAGGTAGCTGAACCCTGGTTACCTCATCTGCCTAGCCTTTTCCCAAATATGTTGGGGTGGCTTCCAGTCTAACCGGATGAAGCTGAATACCAGTATTTTACATGGAGCGACTGCCTATCTGACCTCCACAACCCAGTTACTGGGTAATACGATACTCCTTGCATACCTACTTACTATAAATAATAATTGTATTTTTTTTTTATATATTTTCTGGTGTACAGACGCCAGCAGGTCAACCTACCCCAATCTGTCAAATTTCTTTGATAGATTTTCAACTTTAGTACAAAGGAATAAGGTTCATATTCAATTGGGAAAATCTGACAGATTGGGGTAGCTTGATGTGCTGGCCTCTGTACAATCACTACATAGTATAAAACAAAGTCGCTTTCACTGTCCCTTTGAATGCTTAAATCTTTAAAACTACGCAACGGATTTTGATGCGGTTTTTTTTATAGATAGAGTGATTGAAGAGGAAGGTTTATATGTAGTGTATTTAGTATCAGCATTGCACCCGTGCGAAGCCGGGGCGGGTCGCTAGTAAAGTATATAATAAATAAATACCATAAAATAAAATGCATCCCATACATTATGTAGGTACTTAGATTATTGTCTCGCAGTCAGTCATCTCATTATTATTAACAGCACCATAATAATGTTTATAACTTCCCTTTCTGTTGAATGGCAGGTACTCTGTTTATCTTATTATTACACACAAAAGTTTTGCTACAATCTGTAGGTACGCACGACTACACATCAAGCTATACATAATTACATAACCAGTATAAACTGACTTCTGATTGTATGAAAAACCTATGCAATGCGAGGTCAGCTAAAACTGGAAATGTATAGCTTGACCTGTAGCCGTGTGTACACATAACGACTTAACAAGCTATACTTACATTTCCAGTTTCAGCTGACCTCGCATTGTATAGGCTTTTCGTACAATGAGAAGTCAGCTTATACTGTACATACAACGCTACCGGGTTATTTTATATAACGTGTGGCCAAAATCGGAACTAACGTCGCCATCTTGTTTTGTCAATACAATTTCTATGACAAAATCCCAACGTTTATCAGCATCGCCCTCTCATCGACTACATTCGAGCGAAAAAAAAAAGATCATTAATGTAGTAGTTTATTTTCCTCTCAACAGAAGGTTCTCTGTTTTCCTTTTAATACACAAAGTTCTGCTAATACCTACAATCTGTAGTATGTATCTACATTTATTAATTAGAGTAAAAAATGTTCCCGTTTAATCATTAAATTAGTATCACCAACAAGCAAGCCTTGTAACGATCCTAATGCGCATACCGCGCTTTGTGTTAACCTAACCCGACGTTAAGGTGTGGTTCTCGAATCGGCGCGCGAAGTGGCGGCGTGAGGAGAAGATCAGGTCGCAGCGGCGGAGCCCCGAGTGCGGGTACAGTGGGACCGCGCCTCATGCGCCCGCGCACCCCGCGCATCACCCGCCGCCCGCGCACCCCGCACATCCAGCGCACCCGACGCACCAGCCCTACCAGCCGCCGTTGAATGTTGATACTTACAGGTGAGTTGCATTACAGAACTTTAGGAAGTCAGGCTTGACTCCTGATAAACCTCCTGGGTTTGGGTCACATTTGGATTTTTTCAGGATACAATGCCATTATTACTGTCTTTCTACCTCCTACTACTCTGTTGGCAGATAGTGGTTTTATTTATACCTTCACAATCTTACTGACTTTGTGAAGGTGTCTAACTTGCATACCTCACTGCTGAAATTTAAGCCTCTTCTCTGTAAGAAAGAATGTCAAATGAAACTAGCATTTGTGGCTTTCTCTGACCTATACCTACCTAATCAACGGCAGCGCAAATATTACCTAGAACTGTAGAACATACTACTTAAATTTACTAACTGACAGGCAACGCACAGCATAAACCGCTGGCTCTAGAAGCTTGAAAATTAATTAATTAAAGGGGATGAAAGTTTTCTCATTTCTAAAGTTCATCAAAATAACATCTAAAGTCCTATGTTCCCCAGCCCACTGACCCCCATGGGGTACGGAGGCGGCATGGTGCCCGAGACCCCAGTCTGTGACACGACGGAGGCCGAGCTGTGCAAGAGTGGGTTCCTGGGGTACCCGCGATACGAGCTGGGGTACCGACAGCCCCCGCACCCTTACGTCAACCATCATGGCTACCAGCATGAACCAGCATCGCCTCCACCAGGTAAATAATTTTCCTTTATGATATTATGAATGTTATTATTGGTGTGAGATGAAATCCTCGTCGTCTCTATTACGCCATTGCTTATTTAAGCTACAGTTTCCTACAAGAGCGGTGACCACCACATGCGGCCGTAATGTCCAAATACAGAGCATTTTTGCCACCTTGAGGTTTTCGATACAAGTTTCGGGAGGCTCCACTGTTTGACATGATATCGTTTTGTCTGTACGGAAACAGAATAGTAAAATAAAAAGCCATTAAGGGTCCCTATCAATTTCGCAGTCTAAAAACAGAAAATTCAAGTTTTTTCAGCGCAAATTTCTCAATAACCTTAAGTTAACTAGTTTTTTTTTTAAATACACAGTTATTTATCAACTATTTATCTAGTAAGTGTACAATTTTAAATTTTGATAACTACTTAATATAAATTACAAAAAATAAAAATCTAACACATGTTTTTACGTAAGCACGAAACACCATGTTTTTCAATTACTTTCATAACTTACTGGCAGCAAATAACAATCTAAAAAAAAATTATAAATACTGGGCATATATTATATTAGTAAGTGTACAATTTTTTTTTTTAAAGTTTAATGATTTAGTACTTGTAAAAAAATGTTAATCACGTTGAAAAAATCCAATAAAATCATGTGCAAAACCCTTGTCTACGCGTAAGAATTTATTGAAAATAATAATAAGTGTTAAATATTTTAAAATTTAAGGTATATATCTACCAAAATCAATGTTTATATTTTTATTTTGACTACTTATTTAATTGTAGTAAAATATCTAAATGATGCCTTATAAACTTAAATTCGATCGTTCGTTTACTAAAATTGAAATTCTTAAGACTTACTAGATAAATAGATAGGTGATAAATAACTGTGCATTTAAAGTGCTAAAAAAAAACAGATTTTCTGTTTTCACCCCGTAGGGACTCTTAAAAAGTTATGAGCTAACAAAGATTCGTTTTTCTTGCTATTTATAAAGTAACTTATAATTCTCGTGACGCGATGTTTGTTACCAAACTCCTCCGAAATGGCTGGACCGATTTGTATGAAATTTTGTGTGCATATCGGGTAGGTCTGGGAATCGGCCAACATCTATTTTTCATACCCCTATTTTTTTTTTTTGCAAAACGTTTACGTGTTCAGTAGGACTGCATAAATATTCAAAATAAAGTCGGTACCGACAAAGCTCAGTTATCGACAAGTTCAATAAACTTTATTTGTAAGTAATTTCAATTATTTCAATAAACAATTTCAATTTCAATTGATTTATATAAGTACCTAGGGGTTTTTTTTTTTCATAAAACTCGATTTATCAAAGGACTTTTAAATTTTTTTTTACGCGCCTTTCAGTTCGGAACGGAGTTTGTGTGCGTGAGAATTAGACCTTGTACGTGTAGACTAGCGTCTAACTGCTCATCACTGATACTGTCTCTGTCGGACATGATGCCAGGTTAGACAGCGTGCTTTTTGGCCATGCCCGCCAGTGAGTTCGAGCTCGCGACTAGTTCCACCTTAACGTCAAATACTGGTAAAAATGATTTTCATGACTTCCGTGATGAATAAGTATAATGGAAACGCTCTTCTAGGAAACTAGATTTAAGAGGATAGACCATCACCTCGCTGGCCGATGCTGAAGCTATGAGTCACACTCACGTCTGTTATGTTGGCAAAACTTGAATTAACACTCCTTAAACTGCATCTACCAATAAAGTCGTGAAGATACGCAGATCAGCATCCTCTTGTCTGAGCCGTTATTTTGACTGTTCTTTTACTCGGCAAGTGCACAACTTCCCGATTAATATTCATTTACAAGTATATTTTGACGCCTGAATGACATTGACAAGAGTACGATGTTGTAAACATTAGTAAAATTGTCATAGACATTGTAATGAACAAACAAGATGGCGGCATTGGCGGCAAACAACTTTGTAGCGTTGTACACTTTACAATTAAATACAAACCACACATTTTTAATTCCAGAGCTAGGTGGTATTCTAGGCACAGGAGTGTCAGTGCCCCTGGCAGTGCCCGGGCAAGACACGCAGCAGTACTGGTCCCGCCTCCAGTGACCCTGGTGGAACTAGCCGAGCACATGACAACAGTACTCAAACGCTTATGCTACAACTACCCGTTGAAGAGCGACCATTTTGGAACTGAGTCACGAGACATTTCGGCTTCGTCTCTGGCATGACAACGCAACCGCGATGCTTTTGGCATAGCAAATGAAAAAAACATCAAGTGGGTCGCATGCTTTGCCGCTCAGCAACATGAGAAATTGTGATCTGTGATTGGTTTACAAACAGCAGCGTGTTATCAGGTTGGCAAATTGTAGGTACAGTCAACAGCAAAAGTAGATGATGAAAATCAGAAATTCAATACTAATGAACGGTGTTCGCATCAGAACTGTGTGGCGTCAAAGTAGTAAATGTTTGGTATAATTTACAATCACATACTTTTGTGATCACTTCGACGCCACACAGTTCTGACGCGAACTCCGTTCATTAGTATTGAATTTCTGATTTTCATTATCTTTTTTTGCTGTTGACTGTACCACCTACTGGTATGTATGCTTGACAAAAAAAAAAGTAATCTGCGTTCGCGATTTAATTGCCAAAAATGTAAACAAATATGAATTAATGGAAAAATACCTTTAATTCCTACACAATAAAGTTCAGTTTACGCTACAACTTCAAACATTTTTATAACTTTTTCAATAGTGCTAGTCCCTCCGAAATCAACTTAATTATTATCGTTGAAATAAAGTTGATATTTATTTAACATGAAATAGGGTAGGGGTGTGGAGCCCTGCATACTTTTACTATAGGTAAGCAGGTTATAACAAAATCTGCCTTCTTTTGCCTTGTGCACGCCCAGTGGACAAGAGATACCCAACTAGATAAAGTGTGCTGCTTGGTTCCAAGACGGTCCAACCATGATAGTCGGGTTCGGGTAGTATTTATTTCTTTATACCGAAGTATATCATGAACAAATATTTTCTTTTATTCTTAAGATTATTTGTTTACCAAGATAGTTAGCAAAGAAGGCAAGGCATACGTTTTCAGACAAAGTAATTCTAACTTGAACACACTTAATGCTTTTGCAGATTGATTTTCATACTATAAATAAACTTCTGTATCCGTTCTTTGTGTTGCACTAGAAAACTATGAAAGAAATCTGTATCAGATAATCGTGATAAAACTAAACAGACATTTAAGGATATCGGTGCATGGCGGATGCTTGCCTATACACTCTGTCCAATATGTTAACCGTTTTTTGACAGATGGAACTAGTGATTGCAGCCACGTTATAACACCCATTTCGATAATTTCACTTTAATTTGTAAGTATGTAGTATCAATTATCGATTTCTTGCTGTCCAACAAAAAATTTTCTATGGTTGTGTAGGTATATTATTATTGAATACAAAACAATATAAATTAGCCGCTTTGTTAAAATTTTGCAGGTTTTATAGCGGAAATCAGCGTAAAAATAAAGTATGCACTGGTTTGCCGTACCTATAAATTGTGTTGTAGTGTATACACATAAATATGGGGTTTACGACATATCAAAACCCATTTTTTATTCATAACATTTTATGAGTTTTAAAATCGTAATAAAACATTAACATCTTGTTTATGGTGGCAAATCCAAATCCTGGCAAATAATTTATAATATTTTATTGATATTTGAGTGGATACAAGGATTTTCTATACTGAAATATAAAATTATTATTTTCGATTTATTCATTTGAAGCGAATACATTCGATCCCATCGCTTAGTGTCTACGATAGGATGTAATTTAATACGCATAACAATTTTTTTTTTTTGTCAAAACTGATACACGTAGGTACGTACGGTATACGGTAATAAAACGTCTGTAAGAAGTCATAAATAAAATAATTCAATAAGTAAAATGTATGCGCAGCGCAGACGCCGCGCCTCCGCGGCGCGTTGTCGCGGCGTCAGTGCAAGGGTAAATGAATACGTGGCGTTAGCGCCGCAGGTGCGCGACGCATGCGCCGCGATACAGCGGAGTCATGTACAATCCTGTTCACATTAGACCTCTCCCCGCCACCCGCGGGGGGCTCGCGGCTGCAGCGCAGCGTATTCATTTACTCTTGCACTGACGCCGCGACAACGCGACGCCTGCGCCGCGTAGGCGCGGCATCTGCGCTGCCCATACGTTTATCGAACGCCTACGCTGGACAAACGCTAGTGTGAAGGCGCTCTAAGATGAGGCAGTTTACATATTTATTTTATTAAGCATTTTAATGTTAACTTTTACGTAATCTGGAATAGTTACGTTCTAAGGCAGCTATCAAAAAACGGTTAACCTAGTAAACAGAGTGTAGATAGTAGACTTTCCTGATTTTTTCTAATAATTTACTTTAAAGACCTACGTCTGTTTTAGTTTTTTTTTTACAACATTTTTCGTACTTTACGGTGATATTTTTTAAATTAATTTAATTTGTAAAATGAGATTAGATACTTAACTTACCAACTGATGTAACACGTATAGTATAAAGAATTAACATATCCACTAGATGCCACAAAACAGGACTCAGAGCACAAAAAATAGGCTCAAATTGTATTAAAAATAAATTAGAATATTTCATTCAAAATATTAATTAATAAATCTCTCATAGGTTTTCTACATTATCGTTATTGATGCACATATAATGTTGTATCCTTATCTTGTAACTTTGAATGAAATAATTTAATATTTCGGTGTAAGTGTTAAGAAATATTTTATTAAAAATTAGGTAGTTAGCTAAGATTAGCGTTAAATAAGTATTTAATTGTGTATATTTGTTGTAAATGTTTAATTAACAATGCTGAGAAAAAATGGATTAATTTTGAAAATATCTGATAGATGAGGTTGAATATTAGTAGTACCTTTGCCTTACGTATCAAACAGTGGATGGTAGATACAAAATCACATTGATTTCCTCAATAATGTCTGCTTATCTCCGAAACACAGAAGGCGTGAAGGGAGGAAAGACTAACTTATAAAAAATTCTTGATGTTAAACAACATTAACATTATCGTAGCAATGTAAATTTAAATTTTTTTATGAGAAACAGGGCTTGTTAGTTATAAGTACAGAAATGTAAATAGTTACTTTCGAGTAATTGTTCATTGTGATTATCCCATTGTAAATGTAATAAGCGCGCAAGTACGATGTTTAAAACTTAGATATTTTTGGTTATTTATTTTATTTTTACACTTAGTAGCAAAATATTTTTTCAAGGATTTTTTTATTATACAGAGGCCAGCAGGTCAACCTACCCCATGTTGACCTGCTGGCGTCTGTACCTGTTAGGATTTTTGCTAACCAAAATAAAAGGTACTTTATAATAATAATTAGTGACAATATTTTTTGTTTTAAACCTCTTATAGCTTATAAAATAAATCGATATGAGTTACAACACTAGCTTGAATCAACTCAAGGTGTTAATTTCGAATTTACAATTAGTTTTTAATGTGTATATGTATTGATTATAAATAAAAATGTGAATAATTGTGTGATGTCGATGAAACGTTTTAATAACATTATATGAATACACTTTTGGATCAAAGTATTTCGTTGTTTTATTTGAGCACAAAAGCCCCATCTATGTGAATAAAAAGTAGTTTCTTGTCTTCATAGACAATGCTTGACTAGGTTGTTAAATTTGCAATAAAACTTCACATTCTAGCAAAATTATTGTAATATTTCAATAGAATCAATTAAAGCTTTTAACACACTACAATAATGTGAACAAAATACTAACGATTTAGCTTTCCTACCTAGTAAAAAAGTAAGCCACTTCTGTATTGCTTGTCACTTGTAGATACCACTTAGTGTAGTTCTTCCATAAACCTAAATATTGCTGATAATAATCTAATTATGTTAAACAGGAAAATTTTGTACGAACAGCTTTGCTTATAACGCCAAAGTCTAGCAACTAAAATGAGAATCATAAATCGTCATTCAACAAACTGTCGATAACATTTAGAATGCTTTTTTCTGAGCTGTCTATTTTATTCAGTTGTTGGTGACAGCTGACTACCACGTCCGGCATTACCGCGTTTTTGGTCAAATCCAAGTCCAGGTCTGACACGGTAATGTCACTTTCATCCTGATCTTCACTCAGATCCACTACATCTATAGGTTCACCTAGCCTAGTAGTTTCTAAATCTATGATCTCAGTGTCTGAATCCACCTTATCTAAATCTACAGAATTATTCTCGTTTAGCTCTACGCTAACAATTTGTACTTCTGAATCTGAGTCGTCTGTTTTGTTAAAGTCTAAATCATCGTATTTTGGTTCATCTGTACTTATGTTTGAACTCGACAGTCTGTGTCTTATTAGCCTGGGCTTGGCAGTTTGCCCTGTAAGCTTTATCCTCTTGAATTCGAAACAGTTATCAACAAGTTCGTCTTCTTGTATTTCGTAGATGTCACTTTGCTCTGATATTGTTCGTTTCCTATCGTTGGCATTGTCACTCTGCTTATGATCGACTTTAGCTTTGGACGCTGCAGGAGCATTACGGTCGAGTTTCTTATACACGATGGAGTTGCTTCTAACGACTTTGAGTATCTTATTGCCCGAGGTAGTAATAGTTTCATGTGTAGAGAGCTTTCTTTTCCTACTCAGGTTGAGTGTGATGGGTTTACTGTGTACGATGGTGTCGCTTTTCTTCCTGGCTCTGATTTCGTCGAGGGAGAGTACTTTGAAGTCGAGCGAGGCGCGTCGCTCCTGTGACTGCTTGCCGGCCATCTCGTCAAGCGACACGCGCTCGTACTTGGTGGCGAGGTTGGTGCGAACTAGCTTGACCTTGGGATCAGGCGGCGGCAACCCGTCGTAGCTGTAGAAGGCCGCAGACTCCGCCTGTATTTTCTCAAGAAGCAATAACTCCTGAGACTTACAACGCGCTACTCTAGTCGTGTCGTCAGGCGAAACAGTTTTAGTGGGCGTAGACGAGGGTGCACTTTCATTATCCGACTCTGCAAGAACACACGAACGAACCGCTTAGTCGTACGCGATAATCGAAACTTTCGAAATGATTTTCGTAATTAATTTTGATGCGACCCGTCCGGCAACTTTGCAACTTCGCGGTGTGTTCTCGTATCGTCATCTGAAAGCGACTCTCGAAGGGTGGGCGGTCAAAAATAATTACAAAAATCATATTACGAAACATTTTTATTTACTCGTTGGTATATTAAACACAATTTGATTAAACAAAGCCAAAGTATAATTCTGTTCCGTTACGAGTTCCTATATCAGTTTGAATATTAATTAGCTTAAATGAAAGGTACTAGACACGCGTTACTAATAATAAACATATTTTGACATTCTTATTATAAAAATAAGACTAAGATTAACATAACAACAACCCCGTATTATTTGAAACAAGAAACTATCAGTAGGCACTCGCGACAGTTGGCAACGCGGCGACCAGGCGCGGCACGGCAGTGTGCGCGCACGCAGGTCGCTAGTCATACTCCCTCCGTTAACCAAAATGTCATGGAACACAACTTGTAAGTATCAAAAGTGCTGCATTACTAATTTCATTACATTTACCTCACTTTCGCACACATATACAAATCTTAGAAAATTCATTAGTATTCATAACCGATGGTGATCAAATGTGGATGTCAGCTTTGACCTCAGTGACTAAAGTTCAAATCCTTCTTCCGATCCCTCCCGCCGACATCAATTAATTATAATCAGCGAAGACAAAACATATTAAAGGAAATCGCTCCACATTCAACAAAATCGGTTAGTAAAACATAGTAATCTATGCTGACATCATTATGAAATGTTCGACGACCCATCAGAACAATCACGTAGTACAGACGCCAGCACATGAAGCTACCCGAACTGTTACATTTTCCCAATCAACTTTGAACCTTATGCTTTAGCGATAAAGTTGAAAATCTATTAAAGAAATTTGACAGATAGTAGTAGCTTGATGTGCTGGCGTCTGTATATAATGTCTTACTTTCAAGTCTTTTTCCACCAATTTTATAAAATAGCTGCGAAATAGAGTTTAGAAATAAGTAATTACGTAAGATAGATCTAACACATAGACAGTGATTCGTTCCATAATCGCAGTACATTTCACAAAGACCCAAGCTCTATCCGTATGACAGAAATTTAACTGTCTAACATAAAACATTAACATTCCAACAATTAATCTAAAGGTAAATAAATAGTTTATTAGTATAAAAAGAGACAAGACTACAACATTATACTAAATATAAAATGTATTGCTACAGTTACGAGAGAAACCAATTTCTTTTTTTTTTTTCAACAGCTGCCTCTTGAAGCAACCTCCCTTTGTACTAATTCATTCTAAAATTATATTCCTAATAACTTCTCAGTACACTTTTCCGCTAATTTATATAAAACTTAAAATAATTTTACCTCCCTTTTAAATGGACACGAAGAATTTGAAGAAAAAAACCATAGTGTGTAAAACTGAGCATGTTAAAATAATATAAGAAACCTCCGGCTTAATCTATCTATCCCCACCAATCGAGACTATGTTATTTAAATATTGATAAATAGTTTTATACATAAATAATGACTAGGCGTACCATGGACCATAACGCGAACCGATTCCTTTTTTTTTATCTTCGTCCTGTTCACACTTTTGCGATTTTGTAATAAATATAGGAACTTTACTCTCAGTGCAAAAAATATAAGAACTGAATCCTTTTCTTGCCAGATTGTTTTACACAACAAATATTTATATTTGACTAATCGCGTTCAATAAACACACCGAAGTGCCATCGTAGATACGGTAAATCGGAAGCGTTACCAGACTGTAACAAAGACCGCTAAGCAATCGAATGCTCTTTATTTGTTAGCTTATCTCTTTTTTAATCTTTCTATATTGGTAATATGATCTTAAGCACGATTTTTTTTTTGTTTTACGGCAATCACAGCTTTATAAGTCATGCTTATATAAAGCTGTGTTTCCCGTTGCGTATACCTAGAGATACATTTTTTTTTTCATTTTATTAGCTCTATCTAAATTTCACGGTGCGAATATATAAATTATCGGGGGCAGGTAGCAGTGGGTACCTTTATAAACTGCCAAAGCCCCTTAAAACATCCTACATGCTAACATACAAACAATTTAAAAAGGCATAAAGCTGTTTTTTTTTTCTTTTTTTTCACCTATGTTAATGAGTTACAATAATCGTGTATATATATTTTTATTTGTATTTTATATGTTATTAAACCTATGTATTATGTACTTTTCTATCATAGACAAAGATTATATCAACATCTATTTAAAAAAGTATTGCAGTGATATTTTAAGAGAAAACTGAATGTTTTTTTCTTAAAATATGACTGTAACTGTCTATCTATGTGATATAAATTGTTATATAACGATACAGTAAATGAAAAAGCGAGAGATATTAATGAATCTAATTAGCTAAGATATGAAAGAGATTATATTCTCTAATTTATTGCACATACAAAAATACCAACGTCGCTTTTTCTCCATATTATTTCTTGAATAAGTGTGAGAAGAGAGCTATCATAAATTCTTCGTGAGTCAAATATAACCTCACTTTGTTTAATCATTGTCTATGGTATAAAAAAACAGCTAAACATTGTCTAAGTTAGAGTCAACCAAAAAGCCGCCTCTTCCGGCAACATAAAAAAAACAATATTGTTTCGTTAAATTAATTTTGGATCCAGTTTCTATTGTAACCCCGCCCAAACTCGTGAAATCCGCACTCATCACAATAATATTGAATACAAAACCCACGAAACTGGATCCAACTATAACTATACAATAAATACTATATTAATTGACTATTGGCGAAATAAAAACAATAATAATACCTTCCATAAACAGGTGTTAAGACGTCATGTCGCGAACGGGGTGAACAAAAGAAATGTATTTTCTTTCTACAAAAGTTTAAATTAATAAAGCGGCAAAGTGTGACCCACCCGCGTAAAAATATATAAACAATAAATTCCCACTTCGCTAGCGACGACAATAAACGTAGGAAAAACTCTTAACCAATAACATGTGAATAAAGTAAATATATATTTTTTAAGTAATAAATCTAACACTTTCTCGGTCGTTTTTTTTTTCTTCCACATAAATGTTTTTATTGGCACAACAAAGGGTTGAATTCTAAAAAATAATATTAGAACCCTTTCAATGCGATCTACGACCCTGGATTTGTCGAGAGGATCCAGTCAGCAGTGCCATAGAATACTTAAAGCAGTGTTATATTTAGAAAACAATAAATGAGCGTTTGAAATTTAACATCGTTAACGCTTAACCCTACGCACACCGCTCATAACTTGACAATGCAAAGTTTTCAACTACGCAATTATAATAATGCATGTCAGGCTCGCTGTCCACTGAAGCGTATTATCAATCAACTCTAGTGTAAGGACATAAACAACGAACCAATTTTCCACGTAGAAAGAAGAATGCGTTCAAGCAACACTTATCAAGTCTTCGAGTTACATGGGAATAGGTATAGGCAGTGCATTGTATGACTAAATTAAATATAGTGCCGTTTACACGTCGTCGAATCTCTTCACGAAATCATTGATAGCGTCAAGTACGCGCGCTTCAGTGGAAAATGAACCCTAATGTTACAATCACATCGCCAGTAAGCGGTTGGCTCAAACGTTAGACTTAGTGTCTGCGAGCCGTAATATCGATATTACGAGCATATCTCTAAATGTCTATTGAAAACTCAAGTGCATTAGTACATAGTTTTATTAATTTTACGTTTGGCTACAAGATTCGCTAATAACATTATTTGGAAAGACATCAAAATTACATTCTAGTTAAACAAATCCAAAGTGTCCATCATGTCGTGTATATAGTTTATATACCTAGCCGTTCACTTTCCAACTTGCATATCAAAATTATACATTTATACGATTGCTTTTTATATCACATAAAATCATGACGACGCATAAAACTTGCTTGCAATCCTTTATCCAGTGCTCTTAAATAGAAAATTGTAAAGTACAATGCCACATATGGAGAATATTCATACTACATAATAATATACTAGGAAACAATTCACCATCAAATAGCTTTACCCACTTTTTCCTTACTTTATCTTACATCACTGGTCCGAATTTAGTCCAAACTTATACTTTTTTTGATGGCTTTTCAAATTAGTGACAGCAAATCGAGCCGTAAGCCCCAATCATACAATTTGAGAAGTCTGTTTGCTATCGCCGCAGACTCGGCATTATCGTTGGTTCACACTTTACACTATAGCCCCAACAATGACGCGAGTCCAAAGCATTTCTAGAAGATTCCACATTCAAAGTACCACATCACATTGTGGCAGCTAAGATAACCGTAGCACGTACTCTCATTAATTTTACAGAAATAGTTTACTTCTATAAAATAATCACTTTTTCAAAGAACCATTAACTCACACAACCATTGCTTTGACAGCAGCAATCGTAATTTCAACCATAGTTAAAATTGACTTTCCACATCGAATTTCCTATACCATTTTTTCTCTTTAGAGGCCAGTCCAAGCCTTCTTAAATGAAACATGAAACACTAGTTTCCTATACCAACTTATATGGTGAAAGATTGCTTCATTCGAGACTTCTGTGTCTCATTAGCAACAAAACTTCAAAGGAAGTATAGCTACCTTCTACATCATCTTTAACAACATCAACAATAACATCGAACACAACCATAGCTCGCAGTGGACCGGCTCCCCTCGGTTGTGGAATCTTTTAGAGCTGAGCTGGTCGAATGGTGTCAGTCGTAGCGTGGGATCGAGTTCTCAAATCGTCTGGCGGGGGCTTAGTACATGTAGTTTCAGTAGAGACGCATACCTTCTTCGAAGTTGACGACGAGGGGGTCGACGGGCATGGGCGCGTAGGGGTTGGCGGGCTGCTCGTGTGCGTGCGGCGGCAGCACTCGCCGCCCGCTCAGCAGCTCGCTGGACGCCGGCAGCACGCCCAGGATGGCCGAGTCCAGCACCACTGCTGGGGGACCGAAGCCTTGTATACTTTATATAAGGAATCTACTTCATCAAAATCTTAAATTCATTCACTGACAGACAACGCACAGCAAGAAGAAGAAAGAGCATTTAAAAACATGAAATTTTACACAAGAGTTTCGAACCCAAAAATATGTAAGCAAGCATTTCATCTATTTCCCGTGAAGTTTAAACAATATTTGTCAGTCTTTGGTACTTGTTAATTATTTTATCTCACATGCAGTTTATTTTTTCCATTATACAATAATCTAAATAATTATATTGACATTGTCACATGGCTATTTAATATTTTTTCCGCCATGTAAACTAAGTTAGACATGCCTTTTTAACACAATTCCTTTATAGGTGCAGATTTGTTATCATATTCAAACATAAAAATAATCTGTTTTTTTTTATATCCCATAACTCCAGGGGATCATTGTACTCAACATTATGAACAACTTTTACTATGGGACTAAACCCGAAATCGCGAAAAAAAAATTAGTGTTCCCTACATTTTGACGAGTTATGCGAATATAAATGTAGGGAACAGCTGATTTTTTTTACATTTTGATATCCCATAACTAGTATGGGATATCAAAAAAAACATGTTGTATAACGTGACACCAGATACATCAACATCACACGAATGGTAAATTAAACTGGAAACTATGAATGGTATAAATCAATTTTGCAATAGGTACACATAATTTTACATGACGTCACGAGAAACTAGAGCAGTTGTGGCCCAGTGGTAACGCCCGCGACTTACGAGTTGTAAGTCGTGGGTTTCGAACCTAGGCAGGCGCTTTACTTTGTGTAAATAATTTCATCACCACTGATCTCAAAACGGTGAAGGAAAACGTGAAGAAATCGATATGTTCTAGAACCAAAAATTCGAAGATATGTGCCATCTACCAACCCGCACTGGTCCCGTGTGGTGGACTACAGGTCTACAGCCCACTCCTTTTCGAAGAGAAGCTTGAGTCCAGTGGGAACATTATATGCCGATTATGCTATTAAGAGAAGGTACATGTTTGTTTGATATTTGTGCTAATCACTACATAGTATAAAACAAAGTCGCTTTCTATGTCCCTATATCCCTATGTATGCTTAAATCTTTAAAACTACGCAACGGATTTTGATGGGGATTTTTTTAATAGATAGAGTGATTGAAGAGAAAGGTTTATATGTATAATGTAGTGTATTTAGTATCAGCATTGCACCCGTGCAAAGCCGGGGCGGGTCGCTAGTTAAATATTATAAACTGAAGTCACTTTTCGTGTCTGTGTGAACGCGTTGTTCTAAACTACGCAATAGATTTTTATGGGTTTTTGAAAGCAGTGGTGGCCCAGTGGTAACGGCCGCGACTTACGAGTTGTAGGTCGTAGGTTCGAACCCCGTCAGGCGCTTTACTTTGTGTAAATTATTTCATCACCATTGCTCTTAAAAACGGTGAAGGAAAACATCGTGAGGAAACTGGCATGTCCTAGAACCAAAAATTCGAAGACATGTGACATCTACCAACCCGCACTGGGCCCGCGTGGTGGATCACAGCCCACTCCCTCTCACAGAGAGGAGGCCTGTGTCCCAGCAGTGGGAACATTATAGGCTGATTATGTTGCCGTTTTTATTGGGCCCGCGTGGTAGATTGCAGCCCACTTTATGTCACCGAGATGAGGCCTGTGTCCCAGCAATGGGAACATTATAGGCTGATTATGTTGCCGTTTTTATTGGGCCCGCGTGGTAGATTGCAGCCCACTTTATGTCACCGAGATGAGGCCTGTGTCCCAGCAATGGGAACATTATAGGCTGATTATGTTGCCGTTTTTATTGGGCCCGCGTGGTAGATTGCAGCCCACTTTATGTCACCGAGATGAGGCCTGTGTCCCAGCAATGGGAACATTATAGGCTGATTATGTTGCCGTTTTTATTGGGCCCGCGTGGTAGATTGCAGCCCACTTTATGTCACCGAGATGAGGCCTGTGTCCCAGCAATGGGAACATTATAGGCTGATTATGTTGCCGTTTTTATTGGGCCCGCGTGGTAGATTGCAGCCCACTTTATGTCACCGAGATGAGGCCTGTGTCCCAGCAATGGGAACATTATAGGCTGATTATGTTGCCGTTTTTATTGGGCCCGCGTGGTAGATTGCAGCCCACTTTATGTCACCGAGATGAGGCCTGTGTCCCAGCAATGGGAACATTATAGGCTGATTATGTTGCCGTTTTTATTGGGCCCGCGTGGTAGATTGCAGCCCACTTTATGTCACCGAGATGAGGCCTGTGTCCCAGCAATGGGAACATTATAGGCTGATTATGTTGCCGTTTTTATTGGGCCCGCGTGGTAGATTGCAGCCCACTTTATGTCACCGAGATGAGGCCTGTGTCCCAGCAATGGGAACATTATAGGCTGATTATGCACGAGAATACCATGTGCTAAAATTTGTATTGTCATACTGTTCAACACTATGATAGTATAGGTAAAGGATATAAAAATAGGCTTTACTGTTTTTACCGCGGGAAAATTTCATTAACAGTGGCCATTGAGGCTTCATTTATGCTAACATATTCGTAATATTTTCGACTCTAATTCATCGTTCCATTGAACAGGCCAATATTGGCACTACAGTACTATACCTCTTCTCATCACCACACACTTGCACAAGGCGGGTTAGCGATTTCAGACTTATATTAACTACTAGCTGCGCCCCGCGGTGTCACCCGTATAAGTGTCGATCCCGTGGGAATATCGGAATAAAAAGTATCCTATGTGTTATTCTGATGCTATATTACTGTAAAGTTTCATCCAAATCCGCTCAGTAGTTTTTGCGTGAAAGAGTAACAAACATCCATCCATCCATCCTCAAAAACTTTCGCATTTATAGTATTAGTAGGAAGTAGGATAGTAGGATTAGTAGGACAGGATAGTAGGAATAGTAGGAATTAGTAGGATAGTAGGAAGTAGGATAGGATAGTAGGAAGTAGGACTAGTAGGATAGGATATTAGTAGGATAACTCCAGATTTCCTCAGGATGTTTTCCTTCACCGATGACAGTGTGTCCACGATAAACTAATAAAGTACATAATATGAATTGAAAAAGTAAGATTAGTGCTTGGCCCGTACAACCTCTTGCATGAGGCGAGGCTCTAACCACTGGGTTATCACGCCATTTCCCTCACTATTTTAACCTTAAAATATAAGCATGAGTGTTACCTTGGCGCTGTTGCTGCCACAGCAGCGGCACGGGCGCTGGGGCAGGCACGGGTGGCGGTACACCCCCCATGGGCGGCTGCTCAGCAGACACGGGCTCCGGCACGTTCACCGACGTCGGCACTTGTTGCTATTGGGAACGACGAGATAAAGTTACTTCGTTTGTGGAGCCGGAATAGGTTTTTGTGAATCCTAGAGGGCCTAGCTTGGTAAATGAAGGGATAGCCATCAACTTGGGCAGAAGGCCCTCTGATGAGAAGTGACCACCTCCACCAAGTTTGACAATAAATCGCCAACCTTAGAGACAAAGATGTTGAGTATGTTTTCTAACCAACACTTATGGCTTTCGAAATGGGACTCAACTTATGGGTGATAGAAATACGTTAAGTGAAGGGATTTTGCTACTTCTTCAAAGAATTGACATTAATGAAATAATCGAGTTAAAAGATGGACAAAAATATTAATAATATTTTGATGATTGGTGGTTTTCAAACCCTTTAACTATTGACTCTGTTTAAATTAGATTACAAAAAAAATGGGTTACCTAATAGCAACATATGTGTAAATTCAGTCAGATATACACCATGCCTCTTTAGTAGCCAAGAAAACTTTCAAGGGTGATACTTTAGTCTGAAATTTGCAAAACAAACATTTTCCTAAGTATGGGCTTAAATTGTAATGAAAATTTTAAAAATAGATAAAGTGCGTTAAGAGTATTGTAGACGAGTGTCACCCCTGAAAGTTTTCCTAGTTTTCTAGTAAAAAAGGCACCGTGTATGGCGTGTAATGTATGTGTTGTCTCACGGGTTGAGGCGGCGCCGGCTGGCTGGGCGCGATACCGTCGGTGCGCGCGTCGGGGTTCTTGTGCATGAACGGACAGTGAATCTTACGACAACCACCCGGCTGGTTCTCCCAATAGCATGGGATCTGCTTGCGGTTTTTCTAGAATATGACAATTTGTTCTATTTATTAGAAGGAAACTTACACCTTCCGTTCGTCGTATTGGTGTGGAATACTGAAGATCTCGCAGGCACCGCAGCAGCATTTGTCCCGGTCACGCCTATTTTGTGAAATTCGGCAAATTCCAAGATAAGCAGACATTTTTGTTTTCATAGGACAACTTAAAGCTAAGCCAAATCACAAAGCTTGCAGGGAAACGTTTTTTTGTGGTAATCAACAACATCATAGACCTCATCCATAGCTTTCCATCAGGCGTGACCGAGATCAAGAGCAGGCCCATTCAGCAATAAAAAAATACTAAGTCAGCTGCTCTATTCCTATTTTTGAGCTGAAAAGAAGTTCCGCAGTTTACATGCTGCGAGCATTCTGACGAACGTGCTTACACATAAGTAGTACAAACTTGTGTCAACGGCTTTCGCGGTCGCACGGGCTTGTAATCAAATATGACTTCGTGCTAACAGAAAACGTGCACGCACACCCAAAGGTGTGAACGCCGCCTTAGAAATACGTCACGATGATTCTTTTTTTTCTGCATATCAAAGAAACGCCCCCAACTATTTTAATACCCAATATTAATGATACGAAATAAAGAATTGTTTAACAACGTGTAATTCTTATCACCCACAATATGTGCTTATCTTTCGTTTTAAATTTTAATGATATGATGGATTATTGTACCATCTTTCTGAACCAGTGACCGAAAGAGTGGTTAAAAATAAAATATGAGTTCAATGTCTGTAGATCAAAGTCAAATGTTTGAGTTCAATGTTCTGGCAAAAATGTCTATTTTTTTAAATGAAATTGTCAGAAGCAGGATCTTTTTTATTTTAATTCTTATTACTCTGTAAACTCTGTATTAACCCTTTGACCGCCACGGTCGTGTATAGCAGACAAATGAAAACGCGCCCAACACGCCACCGTCGGCTAATGCCGACAAGAAAACACCATGTTTTAAGTACAAAATAAATAAACTAAATTCTGTTTTCTGTGTTTATATTTAAAACATGGTGTTTTCTTGTCGGCATTGGCGTGTTGGGCACGTTTTCATTTGTCTGCTATACACGACCGTGGTGGTCAAAGGGTTAATGAAGGTTGGACATCACTATGTTGCCAGTACCTATTTCTAGGTTCTAGCAGAAGCTAGAAATAGGTGCATATCAATAAAGCAAAGGTGAACTCATGAATTCTCCCCTGCTATCTAGTTCGAGCTTTAACTAGTTTTAGAAGTCAAGTGATAGTTAAATCCATAAAACTAGTTTGTAGGATGATACAAACTAGTTTTATGGATTTAACTATCACTTGACTTCATACTGTATGCCATCATCAATAGAGATCCTTCGACCTTTATAACGAAATTTCTAAATGTAACATTCCTCTCCCAACTAACTTTCATATCCTCATAAACCACATCTGTCCCAAAATCACTACATAGTATAAAACAAAGTCGCTTTCTCTGTCCCTATGAACGCTTAGATCTTTAAAACTACGCAACGGATTTTGATGCGATTTTTTTAATAGATAGAGTGATTTAAGAGGAAGGTTTATATATATAATACATGCATGCATGTGATGTCGTAAATAAACGCATTTTTTTGCGCTTACTTTTCAAACGCTGGCTGAACCCTACGAGATAGGTCAAAATAATGTACTACAGTATTGTACACCTTAAAAAGGTGTACAAAAAAGGTCCGCGATGATATATGTCTATCTCTTAGGGATAACCCACAATAATCATTTTTTATCCTTTACTTTTTACGAGAAATAATGGCTTATTTACGAAGCGATTTTAAGCAATACAGCATTAATCCTTATCCAATTAAGTACCTTAAATACACTGTGCATTTAATATAGATAAATATGGCCCTTTAGAGCATGTAATTTAACTGAATATTTTCGAAGATATTACAGATTTAAAATGCAGGGACATAGCGGTTGCTGCGGTACCGGCCGCGGCGGCGCGTGCTGGCATTCTTGAAATACCTGTACTTAGTATCAGTCACAGAACAGAAAAAAACAGTAGAAGTCGCAAGTAGGCGGGGCCCGCGTACCCCGAGTTTTGCGGAGTTCCGCTTATGTCTGCTTCCACGCCCACACCACGCATATCAGTCTAGTTACAACCGTCACAGTAAAAAGAACTTGAAAAAAAAATACAAAAATGCCCTATTGTGCTGTTTTAGAATGTAAACACGATAGCAGAACTAAAAATTTATCAAATGCAGGTATATCATACCATCGGTAAGACTTAATTAATTTTATTTCGACTAAAATTTGAAAAACAATATTTTATTAAACAAGACAAGTAAAAGTTGACTTTAAGTTGTTCATTTTAAGGTCTACTTTCTTTTAAATTCAAACATATTTTTCGCGAAGATTCCAACTATGCACATGTCACAGTCAGCTACTCAATTAGAGATTACCGTTATCGATAATGAGTTATCAATATTTTAAACTTAAAATGTACTCTATGTTCTATGATAAATATGGGGATAAATTTAACCCTGTGTGTGGTTATTTTTGATGTATTAGTAATCAAACCTATTTCCATGAATTGTTCAAACCTTTTTTTTCTAATTCTACTATATCCAAGTTTGAAATAAGCAAAACATGAATATAGATAATGTATTAGTAATATTCTAATCGAGAAAAGTGTAATCGAAAAAGTGTAATTCACAAAGTCTCAAACCTATAAAAAAGTGGCTTTCGTATTATTTTGTGAATTTAGATTCCCTAAGGATCCAGACAGGAAAGAAAAATGGATTGATCGTATTTAATAATAATATTTATCGACTCTAGCTGTCGACTGTATTTTGTTTGAAAATAAAACGGAATATCGATAAATAAGTCAACGACAGTGGTACATCCCAAGAGGAGGCCGAATAGCAATGATCACGTTACGTAAATATCAATCTTATTTCTAACGAAATAGAGCTTTAAATCTAATGCATTTATTATAGTGACATCTAGCGGCGGGTAGCGTAACTTGCTCATTAAACTATTCCTTAAGCGGCTTAAACGGAAAGGTAATAAATACTTGACAAAAAGTAGACGATAAACAACTCTATCGTCATATAACTGTGGTTTATTTTCAAATAAGCGACTTCTGACATATTTTCTACTTTCATTCAATATTATAGAACCAATTACACCAAGGATTTCTTAATGTTACGAAATACAATTAACCTGTATTTGTGTGAGTTTGGGTACGCTGGTTCTGATACTAACGAAGGGCTATGCGACTTCTACTGTTTTTTTCTGTTCTGTGGTATCAGTATTGCACCCGTGCGAAGCCGGGGCGGGTCGCTAGTTATTAATAAAAAGAAAATGTCATAAAATTGTAACATAATTGGTGCGTAATCGTGTAAATAATATTATGTATTATAATAATGTCTCTGTGCTGTATCCTGCTTTAGAATATTTATTACGTTCTACTAACCCTTGTTCTCGTTTTTTCAGCGACTAACAAAACCTGTAGACCTACCACAAAGTGCAAAGTCGACGGCCCGCCATCGCGCTGCCGTCTATACGCGACCTGGCAGAATAGTCGACATCGGCTCAATTGCCAAACAAGAAAAAAAAAACCTCATCATCTGCATAGCTTTTTCCCAATTACGTTGGGGTCGGCTTCATGTCTGACCAAATGCAGCTGAGTACCAGTATTTTTCATGGAATGACTGCCTATCTGGTGTCCACAACCCAATGGATGGTCACCCATCCACAGACCGGCCACCATTTCTCATGGCAAGCGTCACCTTATTATTTAGCCCCTCTCTAATCAAATCTCTAACCTATGTTGACCAAAATCGAAACATCTGATTGTATTGGTTGCGTTATTATACGATAAGAGGTAGGTAGCCTAAACTTGAGAACAAATTTACTGAGGCTTGAACAAGCTTACAAGAAACCAGCACTTACCTACTTAAACATTGGAGAATGACAAGTGTAGTACAGAGGCCAGCACATCAAGCTACCCCAATCTGTCAAATTTCTTTGATAGATTTTCAACTTTACTACAAAGGAATAAGGTTCATATTTAATTGGGAAAATTTGACAGATTGCGGTAGCTTGATGTGCTGGCCTCTGTACTACATACATAATCATTGATTTATTGTTATGCAAGGTAATTAACTTCTATTTAACACATAAAGATAAGAGACTAGACGTACTATTTGCACAGCTGTTTAGGAAGTTTCGTAAATACAAGTTAACAGGTACATTATTTAATAAAGTGATCAAAAATGATTGGTATTCTCTGTTCGGATAAAGAAAAAGAGCATTTCCAAATGGCAACTTTTGAAGATTTATGTATTTACATAATGTTGGACTGTTTAATTCTGAATATTTGTGGAACAAAAAAAGAATATAGTTTCACAAGTTTCAGTGGCCTGAAAGTACTACAACTATTGCCTACTAGAATAAAATTGAACATAATCTTCAATATGAGACATCTAACTATTGCCTACTAGAATAAAATTGAACATAATCTTCAATATGAGACATCTACCTGATAACTTAACTAGAACTTATGAAACAGGCCTGTGTATAACATAATGTAAATTTGTAAATAACAATATTGATGTTCTCACTAAATAACAACAAACCCTGGACCTGTTATAGCTACCAGAGTATTGGCCAAATCGGTTTATCCTGTTTTTGTCAAAACCAAGAAATACAGCTGTTATTTTGCCGACTTTAACTTCTGCCTGCTTTCTGCAGTCTTTATGATTGCTTTTGACATAAATATCCTCCAGAATACAGGGCCAGATTAACCATGTCGGGGCCCTTTGGCAATGCAATTCTTGGGGCCACTTTTCAGCCGTTTGCAGATCATGAAAACATATGCAACATTACATAATACCACTTACATATACTTCTATACATACCCTCAATTCCATGTGACGTAGTTTGCAACGTTTATCAAGGCACTTGCCCTGCTGCCAAGCTGTGCACATTGTCTCGCATCCCAGCGCTGACGGTTCATGGCGAAACACACAGTTGTCCCCCTTCATAACAGATAAAATAAGTAACTTACTGGACAATTTGTAAAATATTGTAGCAAGTTATTATATTACATGTAAACCACATGTAATGTAATATTTGCTCCTTGGTTTAAACCTAATTACTGGCTGTCAAGCATTCGACACTTGTGTTGATATTTAAAAAGAAACAAAAGCTAGATGTAATAGGTTCACTTGACATCATGCTAAGCAATTAGACAGAACTTTGACCAATCCAGGGTATGTTCCACCAAGGATTGTAATTTTAATTGAAGGCATATTTTTCATGTTATCTTCGGGAACAACAGTATCCAATATCTATTTACTTCAATACAGCAAAATAAGTGAGGTCTTCCAGAAATGTGCTGTTTCTTTCTTTTATTGGTACAGAATTATTGCTGTAATATAAATTTATGGTTGTCATTCCTTAATCCTCAAGAAATATGTGATAAGTTTCCATAGATATCTTACTATCAACAATTTGTTAGCCAGTATGTAAAAAGGGTCACCAATGCTAATTTTACCTAAGTAATGGTTTCATAACAAAAGCTGCTAGTATTGTTGTTATCATTTTTGTAAAAATTTAGTATTATTCGATAGATTTCTTTCAATGTCAATAATACATTCTAACCATAAAATATTAAATGAAACAGTGCTTAACACGTTAGCTTTCATAATTTTTATCAGAGACTCAGAATATAAACAATATGACAAGATTTTCATTGATAAAACATTATAATCATGAATATTTTCTTACCTTCGTGCATGTGGAGTAGTAGTAAAAATAGCAATCGTTGAATTTCCGTGGAGACTCCATGGTGTTATCCGCCGTTGAGGGTCTCTGAAATATTGGGTACACCGTCTAATAATGCCGACACCAATTTTTTTTGTATTACTCAATAGGCACTGTTAAACGCTACAAAATACGTCACAAGAGTAGTCTAGTGGATCCAATTTATAAATAACACATACAATAAGGCTGTAGTTACGTTAAAACTAAGATTTTTCCATTTTGACAATACGTAAAGCACGGCGCGGACAAACAAGTTCCAAATTAGAAACTATCAATATGTCAAATCCAGATTGCACACTTTACTCACCGCGTATTAGATAAACTAAAAAAATAATTAAATTATACAACGAATATCTACACAATAACGCTATCTAACACAAAATAATATGAACGTCACTATTAGAAAGAAGATGTAGTAGATATGGCGGACATGTGGCGGACTTTCATTTCGTTTCGTCCGCCCCAACGTTTGATTGGTTGATCACTTGTCTATTTTGTACCATAGAGTGATATTTTACTTTTTCGTAGTAATCGAGAATTCGAGATTATGACCAAGTACGCGCCAGTTTAAAACGTGGAAAATTCAAACGACTTCAACTTGATGGCATTACAGTCACAGAAGCGTAACTATAGGGTGGCATTGGTGCAAAATGCCACGGCACCCTAGCCAGAGGAAGCCCCCAGCCCAAAAGGGCCATAAGCACAGGAGGATCAAAACGTATGTATATAGGTGCAAACTTTTTTTGAAAATGTGCAACAAAGGACATCATTCAGAGGGGCAATTCTCGTAATTTTTAAGAACGTTCACAGTCTGATCTCAGTCTCAATCTGTCAAAAATACTTCAAATTTCCCTACATTTTGACAAGTTTTTGACATTTGTTTGTCGCTGAGATGAGACTGCGACTAGATTTTGAACGTTTTAAATTAGTAGAATTGGCCTACAGGTTTCTAACATGTTTTACAAACACTAGCACATCAAGCTACTACAATCTGTCTTTCTATAATAGGTTTTCAACTTTATCGCTAAATAATAGGTTTTCAACTTTATCGCTAAAGCATAAGGTTCAAAGTTGATTGGAAAAATTTAACAGTGTATATACCATTGATATATAATGTTACACTAGATTAGCAATTACCGCACCAAGGCGTTGCCACTAGGCTGATGGCCACAGCCATCAGCGTAGCTAACGTCAGTTCAGTGCACTGTGTGACGCCAACCGAAGTCAACCGAGTGACATGCGACAAAACATATCGCGAAAGAGTGCGATTCAAGATCACAAAAACATAATAAATTAACCGGAATTACTTTCCACACGTAAATTAATTGTCTCTGTGTTTATATCAACGTAAAAACGCAATAAAATGTAGAATTTGGTATATTAGGTTCAGTGTTACCACTAAAAACTTAGTTTTAGTTTCCCACATTAGTGGGAATTTTTAATTTACGGAATAAGTAATTTTAAATATTTTTTAATAATAACAACGTAGCAGGGTGCCTAACGATGCAGCACGCCGTGAAAAATGGGTGGAAATAATCCAATTGCTGAGAAGAGACTGACTGGCTACCTACTAAATCATTCAATTTCATTAATAATAAAGAAAAGATATTCAAAATGAAAACGTTTTAGTTATTTTCATTATTTATAAACTTCTATTACACATCCAATAAGAAATACATAATTCAATTAAAAAATAATTTAACTTAACCTAAAACGCTTTTTATGGCTTAAAATGTTGGGTTAATTTCGCATGGGTAGGCAGCCCCATCCCGTCATTGCATGTTTATATTGCGGTCTTTGTCTAATCTAAGCGACGGTATTATTCTTACGACGTGTGTAAGTGAGACAGATATATGTTTACTTTTAAATGTTTAGTGGTTTCAAAGCTACGTCGTCACGTTTATAAAGTGGCTACACTTTTTTGACACATTTTATTGAGGTTTGCTTCTCTAGTTATATAGCTCAATACCTAGCCAAAAGTAGCCAATTTTTTTTATAAAGTCAATGATATTATATACAATAAAGAGGTAGATAAGGCACTAGCGCGCGCAAATTGTTGCAGTCAAATTCAGACAATATTGTCGTAATTCCGTTTAGTCGACATACTTCAAGCGCAACACACTACAGATAGCTATCTCTTTCTATGTCATGCGTTGCGTATTATCTGTCGCAGTCGTAGTTGAAAACCACTATCCCAACAACACAAAACGTCGCTCAGTATGAACGTAGCATATCTTTCCTTTATAATATCACTAGCGACCCGCCCCGGCTCCGCACGGGTGCAATGCTGATGCTAAGTTTAGGTACCTACGCCAAGAATGTCAGCACGCACCGCCGCGGCCGGACCCCGGCCGCGGCCGGTACCGCAGCAACCGCTATGTCCCTGCAGTTTAAATCTGTAATATCTTCGAAAATATTCATTTAAATTACATGCTGTAAAGGGCCATATTTATCTATATTAAATGCACAATGTATTTTAGGTACTTGGATAAGGATTAATGCTGTAGGTATTGATTAAAATTGCTTCGTAAATAAGCCATCATTTCTCGTAAAAAGTAAAGGATAAAAATTGATTATTGTGGGTTATCCCTAAGAGATAGACATATACCATCGCGGACTTTTTTGTAGACCTTTTTAATGTGTACAATACTGTAGTAGGTACATTATTTTGACCTATCTCGTAGGGTTCAGCCAGCGTTTGAAAAGTAAGCGCAAAAAAATGTGTTTATTTACGACATCACATTAGAAACCTCTAAAATTATCAATGTTTCTCTACTATACATGCATGCATGTATTATATATATAAACCTTCCTCTTGAATCACTCTATCTATTAAAAAAACCGCATCAAAATCCGTTGCGTAGTTTTAAAGATCTAAGCATACATAGGGACAGAGAAAGCGACTTTATTTTATACTATGTAGTGATTGTATAAAGTAGCCATTTCCGCTGAGGGCAGGGTGCATTCTTCTATAGTGTTAAGATAACATTATCACCCTTATTCTTAGCTCAATGCTTTTTGTCATCTATGCTCCCGCCAAAAAAGTGAAGATAAAACGAAACGCCCATTTGCACCATTGTCCATTGATGACAAGAGGAACACAGATGGTTTGCGACGTAGGGACATAGGGACCGCGCGTTTCATTAAATTATTATTATTATTTTCATTAGGGATCGTATCTACTGATGAGAACTGGACACTAGACAAAGCTGCAAGGAATAGATATAATTCGGCGATATGCAATGCTAAACGCCGCCATATTCATAATACCTACTATCAATTCTTCCTCTTCTGTCGACATTTGGAAATTTCATGGAACTCTTAGTATAGAATAGAAGACTCTTTATTATGTAGGTATACCATATAAATTACAGACATAAATATAGGTACTTAGAAATTTTGCAAAGGGGTTTTATAATGGGCGGTCTTATCGCTAAAAGCGATCTTTTAAAGACAACCTTTGGATGGATTAAAAAGGGCGAGGAGAGACAAATACTGTAGGTAGTCAGTGGTGTACCATTTACATAATACAATAAATACATAAATAAAGTAGATATACTAAACTAATCGAAATAAATATATATATATATTAGTATCGGCAAACCGCGACATTTTTGACTTGGACAATCTCAACAGTCAACTTACGTAATTTCTCCACTGTTGCTACCATGGATCGTCTAACCAAGCAACAAACTCTGTCCCTAATTTCTGGTTTAGTACAACAACCCGCCTCGGATAAGTTAGGTTTTGTTTTGTATTTTAACTATGAAATTGTAGAATTCAAGAGAGCGAGCGAAGCGAGCTCGAAGAATTTTCACACTCTCGGTTAGGTAACATTTTCTATTGATCATTCCAAAAGAACTAACAATTAGTTGCTTTGTCAACTTATGAAGAAAACTTCAGGAATCAAGAGAATGTAAAATGCAAGAGCGAGCGAAGCAAGCCTAGTCTTCGATTATAGCTTAACGCTACGCAGGAAGAAGTCCATAGTAACAGATACTAGTATGAACTTATAGCATTTATGCTAACTATGAATGACATTCAGGGACCCGACATAACCTTCGTATTTACTCACTTTTTGGCCTTAGAAAGTCTGTTTGGCGCTTTAATTTACTCATCTCACATAAAGTACTGCCTAACCCTGCTGTTGCTATTTTAAAACTCGTAAATGCCAAACAATGGTGCCTATTTTCTTATACACCGAAATTTTTTAATAATCAAATGCCAGACCTTGTTACCGTTGAGACTATTTTAAGATTCTTTCGATAAGATTTATCCAGCTTAGGCGACCTTGCTGTTATTGGAAAGACACGAGGCCGCCCACACCACCGCACGACTTACGACTCCATTGATCTTATATATTATCCATAGGAAACACAGAATTTAGTCCAGCGAGGGATGGTGCGGCATGGAAAGAGCGACTGTCGCAACCCAGCGCAGGGCACGCCACGACAGTGGCGATAAGACCCCTCTTTGAGGAGTGGCTAGAGGCGTCACGGCGCCCTCATCTACCGCCTGACGCAGTTCCTCACCGGACACGGATGTTTCGGGAGGTTCCTGCACATCATCAAGCGGAAGGAAACGCCCGGGTGTCACCATTGCGAGGATCGCCCAGAGGACACGGTGGAGCATACGGTGGAGGTCTGCCCCGCTTGGGCGGAGCACTGCCGTGTCCTTGTAGAGGCGATCGGCAGTGGCGGCGACCACTCGCGCCCGACCCTGGTTCCAGGCATGGTCCGGGATGAGAGGGAGTGGTAGGCAGTCACCTCCTCCTGCGAAGCAGTCATCGTATCGTAGCGAAGGAGGTAGCGGGACGGTTGAGGGAAAGAGCCTCACGTCTCAGCCACAGAGTACAGACGCCAGCAGGTCAATCTACCCCAATCTGTCAAATTTCTTTGATAGATTTTCAACTTTAGCACAAAGGAATAAGGTTCATATTCAATTGGGAAAATCTGACAGATTGGGGTAGCTTGATGTGCTGGCCTCTGTACATTGAATAGTCCCAGCCACCGCGGGAGACGCTCCGGGCGCCGGGAGCCGCGTCACGACTCCCGGCGTACGTACGTGTTCCACACGCGCCTCGAAGAGATGTCAGCTTTGGCAAGGACGTAAGGATAAGGGCAAAAGAAGGGAAGAATAAGGAAAGTAAGGGCCGAAGCTTGCCGGGTCAGCGGGATTGTCCGAAAGGGTTACCGCTACCCCGGAACATAAAGGGCTAAGGAAGGAACACGGGTGGGATTCAGTCAGTAAGAGTCTGACACTCCCTTCTGCTCCACCTAGAGCGGGAGAGGTCATTTGATGATTTCCCATCCTCAAAAAAAAAAGCGTGGGATGGTCACGGACACTCGGAGATATACGATTTTTTCCACTTTAAGTAGTCTTTATTTATGATATTTTAACTGATAAATATCAGTGTACCTAGTGTACCTAGTCGGTTGTCTTTTTATACAAAGCGAAGTGCTGTGTAGCAGCAGCAGCACCTTTATATATCTACGTGTAGGGACGAACTTTCCTGAAGGGGGTCAATCATGCCACCCGTGGGACCTGAACCCAATGCGTCATTCCCGTTCGGGTACACTGGTAAGGAAACAAACCTGGGACCAACATCACAAACTATGGTTGGACCAACGTGCAGGCAGGCATAGCATCGCAGTGCTGCGAAAGCCGCAGAGAGCGATGGCCGTCATTCGTCCGAGAGTATCGCACGATCTCCTACGAGGCGGCTTGCGTACTGGCCGGATCCCCGCCCTGGGACCTCGAGGCGAAAGTGCTCGCGTCATTGTATCGGTGGCGCGAGGAAGTGAGGATGCGGGGCGAACGACCGATGCAGCGACACATGGAGCTGCGTCGGTCTTAGCTTCGCGAGGTTCTGGTGACGGAGTGGCGCGACAGGCTTTCACGCCCTACCGCCAGCCTCGTCACCATCGAGGCGGTCCGGCCAGTACTCGAGCGCTGGCTCGGGAGGAGGCACGGCTCCCTGTCGTTTCGGTTGACGCAGGTGCTCTTGCCCCCTCCCCCCCCCCCCCCCCCCGGTGGGTTCCCGCATTGTCGAAGCGGGGGGGCTCAGTAGCCGTGGCTTGGTCACCCACGGTGAAGCGAAGAAGAACCCGAGGAGGGGCCGCTCGTCAGGGCTTTTGCCTGTAAGCCGACGACGCAGCGGCCAACAAGTAGGTTGCGGTGCCGCTTGGGCGACATCGCAACTGAGGCGGGCTGCGATGTCGTATGGGAGGCATCGCGGCTGAAGGTTAGAGGCCGCGGCGGGAGAGGAGTGCCGGTATTGCGGTGCGCCGCTCTCCCTACCTTCCGCGGCCTTGACGGGGTCGCCACCGTCTATGGTGGACGCGGTGGGGCCGCAGAGGAGGAGGAGTGTTGGTATTACGTTAGCCACTCTCCCTATCCTATGCGGCCGAAAATTGGCAGGCGGCGGGGCCAACGACCTGATCCGCCGCAAGGGGACCAAGGGTACCTGGACACGGGGTCGCCTGGCGCCCATGTGCTGGTTTGGTCCCTATGTGTTCACTATGTGGTCACTATGTGTTCTGGTGCGCAGCTGGTAGTGTGTCGCTTGGGAGGAGCGCGCCGTGCCCTCATCTCAAAAGTAGGCAGTGACCTGTCGTTGCCGGCCGTGGTAAAGTCGATGGTCGGCAGCGAAGAGTCCTGGGACGCGCTGAGGTCCTTCTGCGAAACAGTCGTCTTGCAGGAGGCTGCGAAAAGGGAGAGGGAGATCTCGTCCACTTACCCAGCCCGCAGCAGTCACACCGGGCGTCGGTGGAAAGAGGATAACGCCCTCTTCCAGCCCCCTTATATGGATCCGGCGACGGACGTCCCCGAGTCCGTCGCCCCCCGCACACACTCACACGAGAGTATTGTGGAGTTAGATAAGATGGACGAACGACGCAAGTAGGCCCTATACAGCGGACTTTCATACTGTCTATCCCATCCCTTTCTTCCCTGTCATACTTTCTCACTCGCTGAGTGTTGTCATATCAATCTTCTAACACCCCTCATATCTTGTATGTTCCCAATTCATTATTCATTTCCGCACATGCTAGTAGCTGCTTGCCATTATTGTGATAGGTATTCATAAGTTACGTTGACTGCCAGACAACAGACACAATAGAAAATCTATTGTTCGCGGTCAACGGTGACCGCGGTGCCAGTCAATCTATACTAATATTGGCCCCGATTCTGTTGTTCACACACTAAACTAAAAAGTTCAGTTTTTAGTTTAGTGTGTGAATTTTTAAGTTCTGTGCATCTTTTTCTTTCTATTTCATTAAAAAAAGGACAGAAGATAAATATTAGTTTAGTCCTGTCAAATTAGTCAGCACCTGAGGTAAATTGACGTATTTACAGTAGCCGATTTTTTAATCACGTCTTAAATTGTCTACGGATTATCTAATTTGACAGGACTAAACTAATATTTATCTTCTGTCCTTTTCTTGAAATAGAAAGAAAAGATGCACTGAACTTAAATTTAGTTTAGTTTGTGAACAACAGAATCGGGGCCATTATCTATACTAATATTACAAAGAGAAAAGATTTGTATGTATGTTTGTAACGAATTGGCTCAAAAAGTACTGGACCGATTTTCTAAAATTCTTTCACCTTTTAAATGCTACATTATCAGTATCACTGATTAATATAGGCTTAATTAATTGCAAGAAAAAAATAAAATATTTAAAAAATAAATGTCCACCCGTGCGAAGCCGGGACGGGTCGCTAGCTTAGAGCATTAAAACAACCGGAGACGCCATTGTCAGGCGTTCCCCCCTGCCAAAGGTACGAGACCGCCGGTCATAGCAGTCTTATAAAACTAGTTGCCGCGCGTTCCACGTCATTCAGCAAATCACAGTAGCGCGGAACGAACGTAAGAGAAAAATGCCGAATTGCAGTGTTTTTTCGTGTAAAAATAGATCGGAAACATCTAGTAAACAAAAGGATAACGTTACTTTCCATCTATAAGTATTATTTTGTCTTATTAATAACATAAAATGCAATACATTTGCAAAAAACCAAAAAATATTGTCGGTCAATAAATGTTGCCACTAAATTGTACAAGACCTATTTTAGTGTAATTTTTAAAGTTGTAATTTATAAAGTTTGACAATTATTTCAAACTTCTATTTCGCATTTTTTATTCTTATTACCATTTATTACTGTTTATAACTTATTTTTTTACTTTATAAGATTTTTTTACTAAACCCTTTAAAAAATTGCTATTTATTATCAAATAATTGATTAATGATATCAAACTTATGTTCCACTAATCTCTTACAATTTTCTCATATCGTTATTCTTCATTACTACAAAATATTTGCAGGTCAAGTTATCACGAAAATACGCAATTTTAATTTAAAAATAGGCAACACTTTAGCAAAATGAGGGCTGTGACAGCACAGAAACAAATATCGATGTCGACTTTATGAGTATGTTATTCTATTAATTTTTCAGATTTCCAAAAGATGCAATGACTCGGGATGTCTGGATTTGGGCTTGTGCAAATCATGTTTCGTGGACTCCTAAACGTACTAGTACAATTTGCTCACAGCATTTTGAAGCTTCATGTTTTAAAATACAATCTAATAACAAGAGACTTCGTGCTGCTACTGAGAAATTCCTAATAAGAAAACCAATAACACTGCCCGACCCGCGTATTGAACTCAGACCGTCGTGTTCAGCATTCATCCTTGCGGACAATAGACCATCGAGGCAGCGGTGCTATTCTGTGAAAAGGAGATGTTTGATTTTGGGCCACCACCATGTACACTACATAGATAAATAGGAAAAAAATAGGGGATTTTCATAAAAATACAAACAAATTAATTTGAAGAAAAGTACAGGCGTACGAAAATGATTATTTGGGAAGTTTTTTAATAGGATAACCCTATCATGGTAGCCATGACAGTTGTGTTTGACATGACGTTTGACGACTTTGACAGCTTGCCTTTGAAGTTTGACATTGCTTCCCTGTTGACCTCGGCAGCTATGATAGGGTTTCCGATTCGCCTGTGATTTCGATTCCGTCGTGTATGTGGTATTCTACAATAATAAATTCAGTTTCAGGTATGTCCCCTTGAACCCGTGCATTTACTTGTTGTTTTGTTCAAATGCTATTTCTATAAATGATGTTCTCTTCCCTTGTTTCATATTTTAATATATTGTAAACTTATTCCAGTTTATTGACAATGTCGTGCCTACAGTACACCTCTGTAATAGATGAAAATGAACAATATTATATTGCCGATGTTATGGGTCCCGAAATAATTTCGGTCATCGAGCGGTATCTTGGCCATCAGGTAAAAACATTTATTTCTAAACTGTAACATCTTGTGTCTATAAACACTGTAAGTATACGCAAGTAACCTAACTGTGCAATTGGTATACTCTTCCCAGTGACTCTATTCAATTGTAAATCTTAGAGCTAAGCTTCACCAATGTCAGTGCCAATTTACTTTTTTCACATATTTAACTATAACCCTTTCTGTTGCCTCTAAGTAAATTGTTTTCTTGTATTGTTTCAGTTCCCAGAACATGCACTTCTTTGTTCGAACTGCTGGACACACGCAGAGGAAATTATAGGAATGGAACAAAAAGTTGTGCAAGAATTTGAAATTCAGCCACAAGTGCATCAATAACACTTGATGGTTTTACACACACAACACAGACAAGTACTCATTGCTTTGTGCCAGCTTGTAACAATGTTGAACGAAATAGAGTGTCGGAATACTTAAGACTATGCCGACCGCACAGTGGCGCCCTCATCGCTTATTTGGTTATTTCATACAATTTAGAATGAAAATGTAGAAAATAAGCACGTTAAGTTATGCTTCACAAGATTATACGTTAATATTATTAGAAGCGGTAGTTTTATATTGCTTAGTTTTATTATAATCCTTAAAACGGATAACAGTGGCCACTATATTCCGTTTTAAGGATTATAATAAAACTAAACAATGTAAAACTACCGCTTCTAATAATATTAACGTATGATCTTGTGAAGCACAACTTAACGTGCTTATTTTCTGCGTTTTCATTCTAAATTGTATGAAATAACCAAACAAACGATGAGGGCGCCACTGTGCGGTCGGCATAGTCTTAATAAAAATTATATTAAAATCGGAAAAAATATTTGTGACTGAAAATGCAAGAGTATGTAATGAACATAAATCATTATACAACTGGGAGTTTCTGGACCAGCATCAGTTCTGTAATACATAAAAAAAAAATGAGATAGAGTCAATGCTGAGGCTGAGTGTCCAGGACGATGAAATAAATCAATTAGAATTTAGTAATATGACTAGTATTGATGACTGACTTTTTAAGTTCTGGACTGGAGTCACAAAAGACAATTTCAGGAATATATGACTTGATACTTTTTGGGCTATGTACCTATCAAATAAAACAGGCTAGAAGCTATTTCGGATATTAGACAGCATGGATCATTTCAGATGTATTTTTACTCGTTGTATTTTTGTGGTGTACAATAAAGTATATATAAATAAATAAATAAGTATCGGAACAACTGGAAGTAGTAACAGAAGCAACCCCACCCCAACTTGATTCCCTTTTAATCAGAGGCCGTATAAAATCTCGACATGGCTCAGGACGAACTTACAATGCTAGCAAGGGAAGGATCAAGTTGGCATAATAAAAATAATCAGCTATTATTGTACTTAGTTGTATCTCAGGGAAACGGACAGTGGGTTGCTGTTCTCACATCATGACCGTTGTGTGGTATTTGGGTTGGGCTCGGTACCAAGAGAGCATAAAAGCACCGGCGTCATTCCTGGATGGAATATTAAGAAGAGACGATATTGTGGAAAATGAATAAAATCATAAGTTCCAACAAGTTGTTTTATTTATATGTATACCTCTCATGACTGATTTCTCATCCTGATACTAATAGGTACTACTAAATATAATAGAACTTATTTGAAGAACTGTTACTGCCTAGATGATAGTAGTTTGGTTGGTTGTTGCTGTATAGTTGGTTTCTTCCCAGCTGTTACTGTGTAATAGGAATAGTTCACTACTCTAACAATAACTTGCAGTTGTCAGGTACTGCACAGTTCACTACTCTCCTATGAATTATCGAAGTCCAGGGTGTAATGATAGGCGGTTAACAGTGGTTAAAGAATGAAACACAGTTTGATAAACAAAATAACGTTCAAGCCTTTGTTTCTTGCTCCTCTTGAAACCAATTTAACCAATCGTTTAAATAGGTACCTAATCAAAGATGTACTGCCGCAATCAAGTAGAATGTCCTATTTCAATATTATACCACTAACAAAACCCAATTATTTTCGAATTCGTGTTTTGTTTTTTTTCGCAGACAAACGCATCAAATCTAAATGTCATTGTCATAGTGATAGTGACATTTCGTTTATTGCTGATCCACCTGTCCACCATATTTATTTTGTGTTGCTCTCCTTGACCGAGTTAATTGTAATGTACATTAAAACGAAGTCAAATTAAAGAAAATTAACATTAAAAAACGGTTACTATATTGTATAGCAATATTTACATTTAGTGTACATAGTGCTAGCCCAGGCTCCATACATTTTTGGAACATCTCCTTTCACGGTGAAAACTTAGGTGAAGTGAGCGTGGAGTAAGCTGCAGTGCTATTCTGTAAAAATCTCACCGTGAAAACTTACGTGAAGTGAGCTGTCACTCCACCTGATGTTAGGGATTGCCCTATTGATAGCTCACTTCACCTACGTTATCACGGTGAGGTTTTTACAGAATCGAAACTCACTTCACCTAAGTTTTCACGGTGAGATTTTTACAGAATCGACCGGCAGTTCTTGTACCGTGGCAATGAATCCTTATAGACTGACTTTAAAATCTAAATCCTATGTTACCTATTTAAAAAGAATTGATCTGCATTGAAGATCAATTTGATAAGTAAATATGAAAAAAAAATTAAATAAAGAAGAGCTTTTTTTATCACAACTATTGGCTGAACTCATCGACAACAAAATATCGATAGTGTCAAGCACTTTCATCGCTTACACAAAAATGACGTCATCTCGTACACTGACAGGGCGTCTCTGTGTGAGTTAGTACATGTGTGCGTATAGTTTATGCTTGTATTCGATTATGTGTGCGTGAGTTACAACGCGATCTTAAATGCATTAGTGTGTTATCACTATTTGTGTGCGTTGCCTCGTCCCCCGCGATGAAAGTGACAGACTTAGAGCGTTTTCACATTATCCGATCCGATATCGGTGTCGGAAGACGATAGCCGACATCCGACACCATATGCTATTTTCACATATTTCCAACAAAATCGTTCCGATACGGCCATTTGCTCGATAGCTTAGTGCAGGCAGTTCATGGCAGACTATAATAGAAAACTTTATTTGCTGTATCTATTATATTTGAGACGCAAAAAAAGATCTGTCCACAGACAAAACTTAATATCCCTCTTCAAGGTTATTCACATACTTCTCGCCAATTATTGTCTCGGAGTATTTTATTTTTATATTCCTCGTGAGTTTTATCCCACAAGCATGGTTTAGATTCTACCAGTTCAATTAATGTAATTATATCGTATTTAAATGATGACGACGCCATGATGACAACCAAACTAGTAAACAAGCTCAAAATGGCCGCCGCGCATCGGGCTCTACGCACACAAGACAATTTAGATACACGTATAGCACACATACAAACATTATCGCCCGACGGCTAACGGGCGTCCGATGGTGCCGCCAGCATATCGGTGCCGGCTCCGATATCCGATATCGGGCCGGACAATATGAAAGACAGGTACATATTTCATACATTTTACTTACCCCGATATCGGATCGGATAATGTGAAAACGCTCTTATTCGCATAGATATTAGTGCTCGTTGCATCTCCGGTTGGTTTAATGATCTAAGGCCGCTAGCGACTTAATAATAGTCCTCCGGACCAAATTTTAACCTTGGCGATTAATCTCAGTGGAGACTAGTGTACTCTGTGGTGGAGACCAGCCCACGGCTTAATGTGCTTTCCGAGGCGAGGGGTATCAAACTGCCAACTTCCAACTTGTTGCGGTCGGAATGCAAGCAACATGTTACTTGCATACCTACTTTTGTGCAAGTTACAGAATGTGTATTTGCTTGGTATTTGCGGCTTTACATGGCTAGCAATTCAAAACCGATTCTCAGTGTTGCATGAACTTTATTTATAATAATTAATATTACACCATGATTTAAACATTAATTTACATAATACAATAAATAAATGCTCACAATAATCAATATGAAGTCATGTTTAAAAAGCGAATGTTTGTTTATACTAAAGACAATATTAGAAACTAACCTAATTTAACGAATCAAAATTGGAATCAAGAATAATCATGTATCTAATAAAATGAAATCTAAAACAAAACTAAAGGCTGTTTCACGATAGTTTCTGTAGCGTAACGTTTTATAGTAATCGTAAAGAGTGAGTTTCTTAACTATAAGCAATTCGAATATTTTTTTAAACATATCGAGTACATTGTTTTCATTAAAATTATGTAATGAAACTACTTCAAACTCGTACTACAGGTTAAGTCAATATACAATAGAAAATAAAGTTTAAAAAAATCACTTCATCGTTCATTATTATCTATCTTTTCAATACAGGAGTTCAACAGGATATTGAGTTTCACATCCCAAAACAGGAATTTTCATTTTATAAGAACAGTCTGCAAAACAAGGATTTCCATTTTGAATTACCATTAAAATGGCATTTCTTTATTACTTAGGCTAAGCGCGCACTGCGATTTTATTAATCGCATGATCTTGCAAAAATTTTCAAGCTATTATTTACCTCAGTACGCGGACCTCTAGTATATTGGTATCGTTCACAGATTGGAGATTACTTTCCGCAACGATTATATTTCGTGGAGCGCGCTTCGCCTTAGAACAAAAATAATAGGAGTGTTGGATTAAAAGGGGGAAAATGAATGAACACAATGGCAGATAAATAGTTTGGTGAAAATGGACAAACAATTTTGTACACAAAAATCCAATACTGGGAGGAATGTATCGATTAAATTTTAGCTGGTTAATGATATACGTGGGGTTCTAAAATATATTAATATATGGCCTCATCTCAGCTCTTAAAGTTTTCTAACAAACCTACTGGATGACGACTGGTCGCGCATCAACGAAACCAAACTCAACACTCCGAACACAACACTTCAAACATCAATCATTTAGTAAAAAAAAAAAACAACAAATTAGAAGGTGAATCACATGGTTGTTGCTATTGCTATTATGTGAGCGATAAAATCGTCAACATCGTAAATGGAACGAAATCATTAAAGAGGGAAGCACCAGGGCAGCTCGCGAAACTCGAAATTTTCTTACGTTTTTTTAGGTCAGCGTCAGGTTGTATGTTGAACTGTGAACAAAACATGATTTGCGACCATAACAAGTTTGTATCTACAAAAGTAAATCATTAAAATAATCAATACAACCTTCTAAGTTCATATAACCCTAATGACTGATATTTCATGAAATAGTCATTCAATATCGCGGCCTACCCTGTCTCTTACCCCCTATAACTCAAAAATAACATGAATTTCTGATCATTTAAATATCAACCCCCAAAAAATGAAAATGACGGGTCTTTTGATCTTTACGCTGTTTATCGCTCAACAACCCACCATTTCACCCAAACCGAGTATTGCTAAATCACATCGCAAACTCTTAAAACAGTATTCGAACACAAACAACCGAAAAACTCAACACAAATCCAATTAAAAAATACAAAAAAATTAAGTTACATAACATGCTATCAGTATACATGACCTATATCAATAATAGTTTTCAAATCAAATGAAAACTACATTGAACAATCATTATAGATACAAAACTAGGGTCATTGCTCTCGCTAAAGGCTATTTTATATAATTCATTATTATTTAAACATTGATTATTGTGTTGATTGGCTAAGGGATACGTATTACGTTAATACTACGTTATCATAGTAAAAACAATGACTAAACATTTTATGTTGTTTACATATTTTGGTTTATACACTGGGAATTTAATTTTCTACACCACAGAAGTTAGTACCATACGATTTTAATTTTAACTATCAATAATTCTTTTTAGATACCAGTAGCCTAATGAAGAATAAACGGAGAATATATTTACAGCAAAAACATCTTTTCGAAACAATGAAATAACTTCGTTTACTACAGAATTTTTTTTTTCTAAAATAATGACAGCCTGGTATAATTTCTTTGTTTACAGTGTTATTTTAAATTAGCTAGCGAAATCCGCAGACGCGATGGGTCGATATCTAAACAAGATTATAAAACAAAAAATAAATAAATTTAATTGTTTTTTTTTTTTATGTCATCGACCGCAGTTGTCGTTGTCACATGAAATCTCTCTTTAGCTAGCCAATTTTAAATAAACCTGTATAACCATCGGTAAATAAATATTGCACTTTACTTCTACGTATGAAACGTGAATGGGGCACGACTGCTTACAGTACAAAATACATGATTTTTGTTAATAAGTGCGAAACAGATAAATAAAACAAATGGTTGACTAACTCGCGCGGCGTCTGTAGTCAGTAGAAACGCTATGTAAAGTGCCACGCTGGTCACAAATCGGAATGATGTAGGCCCGGCTTCCACCAAAGTGGAGAAGAGAGATGACCCAAGCTACCAATAGGTTTGCATCATCGCGACATCATCTCTCCGCCTATATAGCTTAACTCCCATACAACTTCGAGAGATGTACGGAAATGAGAAGATATAGTCTTGTGATCGATCGCTGCAATCATATGTCTTAGTTTAGCACTCCATTTGCTTAGTTCTCCGTCAAAGTGCGACAATGAGTGCAATGAAACACACAGTGGAAAATACATTTGTGAAAATTATTATTATACTGTATCCGATGTGCCTAAGTTTACACAGCACATTATTATATAGTAATATTCGTTCGACATTTCAATAATCTCATCGTTTGTTTGGAATTTAGTTACAATTCGCTTGTTACTTTATTTTTGTGAGCTATCACGGTTTTCCTTTATCAGAGTGCGAAGAATAAAACTTCTTACTTAAAACTTAGTCTTTACAAACGGTACACGCTTAATTTTAACATCCAATTTCTCACTGTTTCACTAACATATATAAACGGCAAGGAACGTATGGTCAGCAACAACTGTGTTTTGACTATAGGGAATTACATTAAAATAATGTTAGTGAAAGTTAATTATTATTCAAATAATAGCGTGGCGAAGGGTGAATTTATGTCAGAGGTAAGCCGGAGCAAAAAAAAATGTCAATAAACCGTTACATTATATTTCAATGATGAATTGACTAGAGTGGTTGTGTTCTGAATTTTCGAAGGGAAGCCGGCGGGAATCGAGTTGTATGGTACCTTCGCCACTGATAGTCAGTTAGTATTGTTAGCTACATTTTTTGCTGACCGCCATTGAATTATATCCAATCATCACGTATTTCTATGCAAACACAGACATCGCTCAATTTTAAACATTTACACTCCGAACTCGTACTGTGGCTAGATATGACTTACAGTTAGCACCTACAATGTCAAAACTATCTATTTACTTCAGTTCTACTAGAGCTATACGCGCCGCAACCAAATTAGTTGCATTCCTGAACATAATTGTTTCATAACATAATTGAAAACACAGCTCTTGAAATTGAAGTCGTGAAGGGCGTTTTGGAGACTGTCTCATGTAATGTTTACGTTCAAAAAGTGCTGATTCTCAGCCTAGTTTGAATAAATGATTTTTGATTTTGAAGAAAAGGGTTACTGTAAGTCACATCTCGCTACAAAAATCCAATATTAAAATTGTCAAGCATTGACTGCAAGACACAACAATGTTCAATCAAGAGAGACAGATTCTATCCTAACCAAGTCAACAAAATGATCCCTTACTAAGACACAAGTTCATACATGAAGCGTAATACCCTGTGCAAGGCGATACTGTTTAATTATATTGTCATGTTTTAAACTTGAATTCAGATTCTTAGATAATTGTCATGTTTTCAACTCTACGTGATTCAAAACAAAGTTCAAATTCCATTGCAATCATAATTTATTTCGGATTATTTTGTTGCTAGGTCACTCAAAAATCAACTTAGACAACAATTAACTAAAGTAGATAGTTGAGTGGCAATGAATGTCCAATTATCTAAGATTCGGAATTCAAGTATTCTTAGCAAGGGCTCACAACAATGGACGCTTGGACGCTACGGCGGAACACGCATAGGCCTCTAACATAAGTCTTAGAAACTAGATGAGAATGGAGTGTCTAAAATGAGATGAAAAATTTCGAGTTATTTCAAACAAGCCGAAAATGATTATCAATTTACGAAATAAAACGAGCATTGTGTGCAGACGCGACTTAAAGCGAGAGTGAACGATATTTTTTATAGTCGATGCAGAAGCCGACTAGTTTTTCAGTTGTTTAGATTTTTGTCGAGTAATAATTATCAGATTCGACCACATTTTGCAGATGTTTGTTGTCACTCTCTAGTGTTTGAACGCGATAGTGCAAGTAAATCGATGATGTAATGAGAGAGCTACCAAATCCGCGGATAGTGTGCGTGTGAGCATTCTTATCTCTTGGAGGAGCTCTTGATTTGTTGCAGTTTGAGGCGTAGCGCGTCTACCTCGGCTTCGTTGCGTTGGGAGAGCGTCTGTGTTGTGTGCAGCTGTGGAACAAAATAGCAATATATGAGACAGCTTCTAGAGCTTATTCCGTAGATTCCACACTGTCACATAGGTGACAGTGTAAGTGTAGGTGACAGTACAATCTACACCGCCACATGCGAACTGCGCATCATTCTGTCGTCACGCAAAATCCTGCATCGCGCAAGCAGTTTTCAATCGTCGGGCAGTTGTCCACTAGATACGACACCCGTCTGATCGGAGGCGCCTCCCTTTTTTATGGAGGATGAGTGAACTTTACACCATGTTCCTCATTATTCTATAACAGTAAGGGTCTATGACTTTTTTGTAGTTGCAACAATTCTTCGATGCGAGCGTTATCTGTGTTTATTGTAAATCGGGGTGGTTTCCTCAACTACGTCCAACCGTGTATTAGTATAAATATCGTAATGAATCAATGTACCGTAATCTACGTAGTTCTCGCCAAACGTGATGGCCGTTCTTAAAGTCAGCGACTCTGGAGCCACCCGTGTGCACGCACAAAGCCAATATTGTAAATATATTGGATTTTTGTGCAAATAATCCAACTTGAAGAGGTTATGAAGTTTGGTGGCAATATGAACCCAGTTCTTATGATCTTAAAACTTCCGAGGGCTTTTATTTTAATAATATTACTTACGTCAAGTTGTGGGTCGATGCTGTGTGTTCGTGGTAATGTGTTCTCGTTGATGGAGTCGGCGAGCGTTCTGTTGTCGCCGACCGGCGTGCGGGGCTGTGATGATGGTGATGACTCTGTTTTTAAACCGGCTTTGGCCTAAAAATAAAATACATGAGTCATCAAATATAGTCCTCCAGACGGTATTTTGGCCATGGCGGCCATTGTTTAGTGCATAAAAGTGTGACAGACACAAGTGCAATCCCTCTTCTCTTACTCTCATAGTCCAGTGGAACAGCAATCCAGCACGATCGTAGAGATCACGCCCAGTATCAAAGAAACGATGATAATAAAATATAAAATCAACAAACCTGCAAAGCTCGAAGTCTCTCCAGGAATATCACGTGCGATTTTTCGTCGTTTTCATTACTAATGTCTGTAACAAAACACAAAATATTATAATAGTGTTCCAAATCGTATTAATATAAGGGCTTTTCATGAGAGCTCATGTTAGTTACGTGACACGGGACAAGTAAAACACTCGCTGGCTGTAAACGCACTGTCGTTTGTTTCAACATGCAAGCATAGCGGCGTGAGGCGCACGGTCCCGACCGGTGCGATGTCTCGCTCACACTCGGCGTGATACCTATGCTTGTACACAACAGCTCACATAAATGGAGTCACACGTAGTCGAGTCAAGAAAAAGATCCGTGCGAAAAAATATAAGACACGAACTTGAGGGTCACGAGGCTCGAAAAAGCCGGAATTTTTCTAAAACCATATGAGATAGATATATAGATAAACCATTTATTTGGCGCACACAAAAGTCAGCACAACACACTAAAGTTCAACACTAGGTGCGAACAGTTAACCATGAATTCAGCTCATGATTAGTAGAACTAAATCCATGGTAACAGCACCCTAATTGCGTAACACACTATTACTCTCAATTTGAATCATATTGCTAATCCATTGCTCCATATGTTCGAAAAGTGTGTCTGCTCAGCAACGTAAATAACGCTATGAATGTTGTTGAACTGTCAAAATCAAATCCATTTTGCTACAGATAGTGTGTCACGCAATTACACTGCAGGTTACCTTGTATTTATTTGAATGTTATTTATTACTCACCAATATTTTCAGACTTGTAGTCGTGTTTGTAGATGGGCATAGAGGCGAGTTTCCTCTGCTCGGCAACCTCGCGCAGCCCCCGCTCCACATAGTTGCGGAAGTAGAACGACGAGCCTTGCATGAACGTCCAGATGTCTACCTCTGGATGACGCTCCTGTAAGACAAACAATTATGGTTAGCAGTTTTGAAGCGTTATATTGACATGTTTGTGACAATATCTTCGTCATCGTAATTTATCTTCGTCTATCTCGTCAAAATGTAGGGAACAGCTGATTTTTTTTCGCGATTTCAGGTTGGTCCCATAGTAAAAGTTGTTCATAATGATGAGTACAATGACCTCTTAAGAGGTTGCTGGTGTTTTTCAAATAACCCTGTATATTGGTTCCATTGGCATGTTCATTAATATTGTTACAAATAAATTTTAGCTACAGTTTTATATAATTCTCTGTCGTGTCAGAGGTGCAATTTGAGATCAATAATTCACTAGCAACGCGCTTCAGATTGTGCTTTAAGCGATTGAAATTTGTGCTTTGTGTGTGATTGATCTACAACTTCGGAGTTTCTTGCCGGTTCTTGTTCAAAGAAAACGATAAAGTACATGTATTTTAGTGACCTAGTATGGACAAAAAGTTAATAATACTCACAATTATTTTTAGAATATATGTAGAATATCAAAACTGTGTTTAGAGCGTATTGAATAATAATTACACTGTTAAAGAACATGATATTTAATAATTGATTCAGTTATAAATTTCTATTCTATTTTTATGTATGGCAAATAAAGCCGATGTCGACATTTTTCAATGTAATGGCAGCACCTGCTTTATCGTTCATAATAATTGTCACTGTCCGTCATTGTCATGTTATTTATGCTTTACATAGAGTTAAAACTAACATAGAGGAGACATTAAAAGATAAACAATGCGTCGTAATATTTTATTTTTCGTAATATTTGATTTGCAAGCGAGTCCAAAGCGAGGCGAGTGCGCAGCGAGCTCACCGCGAGTTCGCAGCGAGCGCGCGGCGAACTCGCCGTGAAGACGCCGCGGGCGCACAGCGAGCTCGCCGCGAATAGCAGCGTCGAAGCCATTTTGTACACTCTGGCGTCGACGGCGCTATTAGGTCGGTACGATTTGAATATATTGCTCCAGTACCTGGAAAAAATTCAAATCGTATTTCTACAACATTCTACTTACCCTCAAGTCATACAGCTGCGACAAGGCGTCGTTGTTGTGATCCTTAGTGCCGATCCTCTTCAGTATGAGCGCTAGTTCCTCGTGCACGGCGCGCGGTAGCCTGCCGGCCGCTAGCGTCGCGTTGTTCGGTGGAACCGATGCTAAGACTGAGCTCCCGTTTAGAGCATCTGATGTGTTCTCTTTTTTTTCGTCGAGTTTTAGTTGCTGTAAAGAGAATACTAATATTTACAGACACTATCTTGGAAACACAATGCCAAGTAAATAATTTATACAGAATGAAATCCAAATAGGTGCGCCAAATGAAAATATCTTATTCAAAGTGAAATAAAGAAAGTTTAGACAATTTTATTAGGGAAAGGGATGCACATACGTGCGCATAGTCTGGCGATTTGGCAACGTCGCCGCGCGCATGTTTTAAAATTCATTCTTTAGTTTTGAATTTATTATTTTTACTTGCTGTATATCGAAATCAAGTATTATTCAACTTTTAGTAATTATTAACGATTAAAGTTTCCAAAAGTGATAAAAAGACTCCAAAAGATTGGATTCCACACTACAGGTAGATACTAAAATTGTATCATTGTGAAATGAATTATTTCAAGGTTTGATAGCAGCAGCATGTGATAAAATGTTTACCTTGAGTACTTTGAGTAGGTATGGGTACAGATCGGATTCATTGACGTCAGGTATTTGTGTGAGGTGGTTCGTGATGGAGCCGCCCTTCATCTTGACTAAAGTATGCACCAATGTTTTCACTGTCCTGTAACATAACATAATTTTACTAAAATTTCATGTCTAAAAGATTAGCTCAGAGGTATCTGCCAAGTCATACATTTAGTTATGCACTATATTGATGATCAAATTAGAATTGTCTTCGGCAGCAGTAAAATTAGGGGATCTTCCGGAAGCAGCATTGCTATTTATAAGACTATTGCTACCAGTTTAATTACAGTCAAAGGCAGGTGAAGTCCATAGGTGGCGGTAATCATTTGCCATTAGATACTCCTGCTGGTTCTTCTGCGCAATCACAGCAGGTAACGCAAGTATCACGATCTGTATGAAAATCAAGCGTGCCATTTTTTTGACTACCTACTATGACGTCACAAGCACTCTTTCTCACTCACGCTCACACAGCCAACAGTACACAAGCCTGAGCGCGAAAGTGGCGGCTTACGATTTTTGTACGTTGGTGCGATTTTTAGGCACGCGAAATAGTTGCTCTTGCGTTATCTAGATGTATATGTATCAGTGTGCCCAATAATAAAAAAGTTTTTAATAGCTGATAGATAACATACCTGTATGGCGTATCGCTAATATCCGGGTTCTTCTTCCAGTAGCTATTAGGGTATGCCTTATAGAACAGATGTATCCTATACAGCACAGCGTCGTAGTCAATAGAGTTGACATCCCATGTGGAGATCATCTTGAGGGTCTTCCAGAAGCATTTGAGGAGTAGGTCCTGGTAGCGAGGGTAGGCTGGGTCTGAGAGACCGATGGACTCGTGGAGGAGGGATACTATTGCACTGTGGAAGATAGTAAATAAATTTTGTTACTCACTTGGATTATTATTATTCATTTCTGCAAAGATGGGGTTAGTTCTGAGATGATGAGTGATAAGGTGTGTAGACGTGATGTAGACGTGCTTTGCCAACCCTAAATTAAATATTTATATTGGGCTAGGGACAGGAGGATGATGAACTGTCACTCATCCTTGATTTAGCATTGTAACAGCCAATACTCCATTTGTTAAAAGGTAAACAAAAAAACCACATACCGTGGTTAACCGACTAAACGTAATACCAGTCTATTCAATTGTCAAGCTACGTCACAGTTGTACTCTTCAATTTAGCAACGTTATAATTCGTTAATAACGTTGCTAAATTGAAGAGTTCAACTGTGATGTAGCATGACAATTGAAGTGAGTGGTATTACGTTTAGTTGGTTAACTAAGTCACGTGGTTTTTTTGTTTACGTTTATTTAATTAAACAAACGGAGTATAGGTAAGTCTAGGTCACGAAGCATCTTTGATTATTATGTAACATTTACCTAAACTGGAAAATGACGCTCTCATCTTAGGTTAGTCGTATACCCTATCATTCCGGTGACGGTAAGGTTCATAACGCAAAATGTGTGACTTACGGGCACCATTAATATTTTTTGGGGCCTTCTAAAAATATATATACGTACCACAACAGAGGCGTCCTAGGCGAATGCTCCAGCACTTTGACACACACATTGTTCAGTATGCGCACGAGTCGCTCCGCGTCGGCGCCGGCCGCTGCGCCGGCGCCGGCCCCCAGCACGCGCAGCAGCTCGCCCAGCAGAGAACACAGAGCGGCTTCGCCGACGTGGGAACCGCAGCCGGCTGTCTCGTAGAACTGGGGAAAGAAGATGATCGTGGAATTCATTTTCGGACAAATGTTTTATATTGGAGATAATTTATAAGATTGGTGGTGTTGCTTAACAGCCTATACCGTTCCCACTGTTGGGACACAGGCCTCCTCTCGGTGAGATGGAGTGGGCCGTAACCCGGGCCCAGTGCGGATTGGGGATGTCACATGTCTTCGAATTATTGATTCTAGGACATGCCTCAAGGTATTTTCCTTCACCGTTTTGAGAGCTGTGGTGATGAAATAATTTTAATTGCGGCCATCACCATTGGCTAGAATCGATAGACGAATTACATGAAACATCTACAGTTAGTTCATGGATGTATACAACAGTTCATGGACGACGATGATGCATTCCGCTAAAACTTATGTATCATTTTCAGAATTAGTAGTTCATGACCATATTAAAAACTAAACAAGTAACTTACTAAATGAATGTAAATAAGAAACACGCTAATATACTTATGTGCCAAAGGTAGTCCCTTGACACATTACGAGTACCTGCGGCCGTTGACCTTTAAAAAAATTTTTTAATACAGTTGCTCAAAAAGTGGCGTATTGCAGGGACGTATAGCGTTCGGGATGTGGGCTATTACATATTCGTGCTTTTTTTTTACCTTTCCCGAACTCGTGCGTTCTCTTTCCCAACTGTCAAAATAATGTCTATTGAAAAGAAAAACCAACCATGAAGTTTTTACTAAAAAAATTCATACAAGTTTTTATGATTCATGCAAATACGTATTTTTCTAAAAAGAAGCTACTAATTTGTTTCAATATCAGATTTAATGATTTGATTGAATAAGTTAGGTTAGGTATCGTTTCATTTCATCTCATTAAATTTCATTTTCATTTCAATAAAAAAATTCTACTGAAGACTTGGCTGTATGGGCATAGTTCCCTTTGCCTACCAGAATGGGTGAAGAAAAAAAAAATCTCTGCATATATTCTACGGTTGGCGCCATTTTTCAGAAATTTTCTTTGCGAGTTTTAGTTGTTTGTTGCACAAATGAGTAATTTCGACCCTAGTTTTTTTGAATTAACACCACCTTATTTTATTAAATTGCTTCATTTTTTCGCAACTGTATTAAAAATAGTCGTTCAGTACACGTGCGAAACCGTCATTGCAACTTGTTCCGACTGTCAACCCTCGCCTTCGGCTGCACCTCGGCTCGGGTAGACATTTGTCGGAACTCTTTGCAATGACAACCTTTCCGCACTTGCAATGAAATATACTATTCTGGTTATATATATCGACACCCATCACGTTTGCAGAATTTCGCTGAAGTTAAATGTTATCTTACCGTAGTGAGTGCACTAGCTAGATACTTGTAGGCAGGTAACGCGTCCGTGGGCGGCGCGGTGCGTAGCCTTCGCACTTGCGCTGCGATAGCGCTGACCAGGCGAGCCTCGTGCGGCGCCAGCGCGGCACCGCGCCCCGACACCAGCGCGCCTGATATCAGGGACAGGGCGCGGATCGCCGCCTGTAAACAGACACTCGTAAAGTTATAGTCAATCATCATCTGCCTAGCCTTTTGCTAACTATTTTTTGGGGTTGGCTTGCAGACTAATAGGATGCAGCTGAATACCAGTACTGAGAACCAAGCTATCTTGGTCTGTAGTTCTGTACTAGTCTTTTGTGATATCAGACTGCCACTTAAACCAGCCAAATAATCATAACAAAATACTCACATTCAGATCCGGGCTGGCTATAGAATGAATAGTATCAGCTAGTTGCGAGTCGTCCACGTGTGAACTGAGCGAGAGTGGCTGTGACGTGACCAGCGGGTGTGGCGCAGTGTGGCGGGGCGGCGACATTGCTACCATACTGAAAATATAGAACATGGGTTAATTATAGATAATTTATACAACACACCACAAGACTACCTGCAGTATCTAATCCCTATAATAAATCCAATGTCTGTAAAATATCGCTTTTAGCGATAAACCCGCGCATTATGTCACCCCAAGTAACATTTCTACATATAAAAACTGGAGGCAACATAAATATTCCGTAACGTATCGCCATTTAACGAGTCACCTCCCTTTAAAATATATTCTTGAGGGTCGTTTTTGGTCTTCAAGGGAATCATTTGATTTCAAAAAGTTATTCAGTTGTTTACATAATAATAAAATTAATGAAACCTGAAATTGTGGTCTATAAGCATCAATCACCAACCATAGCTTGTGCCTCATCCTATCATACCAAGTGTGCTATATACCAGTACAAAGTCTATCACAGCTAACTATACAATTTATTCTCACCTGGACCTAATAGGCGGCTGTGTGTGCGACATCTGTGGTCTAACCCCACCAGTAGGTATGGGCTCGTCCAGGAACTTCAGGTCTATCTCAGCGACGTCCGGCTGTCTTAGCACGGGCACTGCCGCGTCCAGTTGCGCTATCAGTTCCGGGTCGAGACCGAACGGACCCGTTATAATACGAGGTTCTGGTGGTACGCTGCGGAAGATATTATTATTAGAATACGTATTTAGAGTAAAAAAAAATCGGTTAGGAAAGCATTGTTTAACTCTACAAAGCCGAATTTTTTGGTGAACTATGAGCCATATTTACAGCCGCGAACTATTAGCATTTTTGTAAACATAATATAATTGAAGAAAATTGCTGCTGAATCATTGACAATACTTTCTATAATCCTACATTTAATTTATTTTTAACCAATTTACGAGTGGTAGTTTGATATTTGTGAAAGACAAACTAAAAGTATTTTTACCCAGAGAAACTTTTAATGTGGGATCAATGTGTTTGCAACATGCCTTTTCTTGGTTCCGCACGAGGGGTACCCAATCAGGGGTTTATTCATAAACATTTAAAGTTAAGTGATGTTTAAAAGTAAGAAATGTATGGTTAAACAGTTGCTAATCCATACTTTAAGAAACGTTAATCAATAATGGGGTTTCTATCTATCTATCTATCTAACTAGGCTGCATTGTCTCACTGTAGAGCAAAGACCTCCCTCACCCTTTTCCACACAATTCTGTCTTTTGCGAGTCCCAGCCAGCACCCTAATTGCGTAACACACTATTTATCAGAATCTGAATCAATTTGAAGGATATTGCTAATCCATTGCTTCATATGTTCGAAAATGTTGTCCGCTCAACAACGTAAATAACGCAACGAATGTTGTTGAACTGTCAAAATGAAACCCATTCCTACTGTTAGTGTGTTACGCAATTACCCCGCAGTACTTACGGTAAGAGTCAAACTCCCGTCCCGCCAGAAAAAATGGGTTTATGTACAAAATTTTGCAACAGTACTCACATGGGCATCGGCGCGGCCGGTGGAGGTAATTCCTCCTCCTCTTCCTCCTCGTAGTCAGCCGGGGTCGTGTCCACTGATATCACACGTCTGGGTGGTGGTTCAGGCTCCTATTGGCATGACATAATTATACAGTTTTAGAAATTAAAATTAGATATGAAATACATATTAAATACCTATACAGACAAGTAAACTTATTAGATTAGTGGTAGAATAGACCACTAAAAATGGTACTGGATACTATTAATAACTATCCTCTAAATGAATGAAACTACAACATATATTTTTATCTGGACAATACAAAGAAAATTCGATTGTTTACAGTTAATTTAAAATTGGACAATTGCATTCCAATCTCATCACTAGTAGAGATGTGTGGCAACACATTTAATGAAATGACATTATGAAGTGTCATTTTACTGAAGCTAATTAAAAGTCAGACTATAGTATTATTTTTATTTAAAATTATTTCATTGAGTGATAATAATTACACAAACCTCGTGTTGTATCTGCACAGGCCGGCCGGACGCTGAAAGTGGCACGAGCATAGACCGTCTCGACTCAGCACTGCGTGACTTGCTAGCACGCTTGATACGCTCTTCCAGCAAGGACAGATCCTTGTCCGAAATCTGTTATTGAAGCATTTATATTAAGTTTCAAAAGGTATGTGGAAAAGAGTATCTGTAGAGCGGAAAATTAAAATAAACCTTTTAATCTAACAAAGCTCCTCCATTAATGTAACTAATTTTGAGTCAGCGCTAAGGAAACAGAGGGATCCGTCTTTTTTTCATTGGTTAAAAAAGATGCGATATAATTAAGCGATTGAGATCAAGAAGTGACGTTGAAATGTTAAGCTTAGGTTTAACTTTTTTTAGTGTTCATGTGATAATCCTCATGGATAACCCAGATAAGCAGACGGTTATAATGTCGGATTTCAATTGATCAAACAACACGATGGCTATTCTCATCACATACGCTTATATGATGAGAATGGCCATCGTGTGGTTTAAAACTAAGATTGCCCCGTCGCATTCCCGACGGAATGCAATGGAGCAATCTTAATTCTAACTTACAAAATTGTCCTTCTACTAACTTTTGCCCGCAACTTCGTCCGCGAGAAATTTCGGCCCCCAACACACCGCGTCGCATCGCATAGCCGGCCCGCGCTATTACTTAGTTTTCGCTTGGCGTTTTTTCTGGCTCGGCTCCCAAGGATCGCAGTGTGATGTTAAATAGCCCATAACTTCCATTGGTGAAAAACGCACAAACCGTTCGGTAGTTTTTAAGTTTATCGCGTTTAGACAGACAGACAGACGTGGCCGGTGGGCTATATTTTATAATATGCAGTGATAATGATTATTGTAAGTACCTGTCCAATCATCTTGTACACCTTCTCCCCTTCTAAGAAGTAGGCAGATGCGACGCAGTTGAGCGCAGCGGAACGCACGGCGTTGTCTCGGTCTCCGATGTGTCGCGCTAACTCTTTCAGGGCGCCGCCGCAGCCACTGCCCATTACCGTCGAGCCGTAGGTCTCTAGTAAGTGCCCTATGCACTCTAGACATTCTGTGGGCAAGATTTTATTTGAATTAACCTTTTAACCGCACGACTTCATATCAGTTGTCGTGCCCTCAGCGCCCGGCACAGTGAATCTAAAAATAAATACCTGATAGAACACAGCGCAATTAAATAAAGAAGCAGATTAAACGAGCTGTGGTATAATGGACACGAAAATATTTGTCGAATTAATCCGGCGTAAGCGGTTAAAAGGTTAACCTCTAATGTGGATGTAGGTCTACATGTGTGGATAGTGTTTGAGTAACGTGTTTTCCGACCATTCATTTTTAGTTGTCTAAGTACTACTTAAATACTTGATACAACGTACAGATAAAATCTTCTGATTATCGTCACTATTATAAAGCACTTTAAATGTTTTACAGCACTTTTTTTTGCCCACTCGCACCACACATTATAAAATTCATTTAACACTAAACAATTTTGTCTTCGTTTTCTCCAAACGATTGACAGAAATAAAAAGATGTTTTAAATCTGTGTAGGCCTAAACATTTAAATTGCTTTAAAATTTTGAAGTTCATCAGATACAACTTTATCTGTACTTTGTATCAAATATTTAAGTAGTACTTAGACAACTACAAATAAACTCTAGAGACTTCTAAAGATACTTTTCATAGAGAGAGATATTTACAGAATGTAATTATCAAATCTTACCAGCTCTTTGTCTTGCATTCTTAGATTTCAGCCCTTCCATCAAGTATCCGAACAGCTTGGTTACAGAGTAAACAACACATATTTGTTTGAACAGAGCTTTCACACCATTGCGAACTGTATCCTTAGGATCACCGACCTGTGACCAACACAAAAAATTGCTTAATATACAATGTATAGTGATCTTCCCAACGAAAGTACGAAACACTATTTTGGGTGTGACAGAAATAATATATTCCGAACTTGAGCTCAACAAATACTTGACTAGCATAATCAGTTGATAATCATTACAATTTATGCAAAATATAAACATATCAATGCCAATTCATATCAAAGATTATGAATCAGTATCTAGTGCTATTATCAGATACACTTATCTTTCTAGTCATCGCAAAATACATATATTAATCATGTTACAGTTATGTAGTAAGTCCTAACTGCTATCTAACAAGACCAGCACCCTAGTTGCGTAACACGCTATCAATTGGAATCTGAAACATTTTGAACTATATTGCTAATCCATTGCTACATAAGTTCGAAAAATTTGTCTGCTCAACACGTAAATAACGCAATGAATGTTGTTGAACTGTCAAAATGAAACAGATTCCGATTGATAATGTGTTACGCAATTGCCCCGCTGAGCCGTAACCGACATTCTGCAGAAGAAACAACTGACAGAAATATCAGGCGAGCCAGAATAGATATTCACAACCACTCGTTACGCTTCCGGACAGTATCGAACGTCAATCAATGTTATCGTAGGAGTCCTTTAAACGCTGTTCATGTTCAGAAGTCCAAAACACGAAAATGTTGTCAGTTTCAATCAAATAGACGACCGTTAATCTTCCGACAGTCGTTTGCTACCATGGGCAAAGAAAATCAGGTTATCGAATTGTTTCCTTTTCGATACGATATCTTGTCGGATGGTTGTGACATGTCCACAACTGACTGTAAGTCGCACTCAATAGTTTGTTGTTCTACCTTTACGCAGTACACACACAGGATAATCGTACAACAATTCAACTTACCTTGAGCACCAGATAAGGTATAAAACAGTTAGCTTCATATTCCGGCATAGTATAATCACTGTCCATCAGATGGGTGAACACTATGGACAAATACTCCAGACCCTTGAGGATGACTGAAGGGTTGGTGTCGAAGAACCTCAAGGTCAGCCATTTGAGGACAAGGTCTAAGTTCGCCATTAATGCTTGTCCGTTTTCGTGTAAGTCTTCTGATAATGCTTCTATTGCTTTTAGGTGGTATCTGTGGGAAGAAAGTCAAATAAGTTAAGCTTGGTCTAATATGGAATTTATAGACTAAAACATAAAGACTGCTATGTTCTTCAATAACATTTCCAGTACTGTCAACAATCTGCTTGTCTTTATCTCATCTTGTGATTTCCCTATTTCTATTTTTTCTGGCAGGTTTGTACATTGTCAATAATTATCACTCATTAGTTTTATTTTTACAGCCCGTAAACACTATGTTTGGTAAAGTTAGCCTCCCTGCGTGTTTCCACAGCTACGACGTCGATTAGGAAAAAATTAGGCACAGGTAGTTTGAAAAAACCCAAGACAGAAGACATTCTGACAAATTTATAAAATAAAATCATCATGCCTGAAGTCACTGTGGAACATGTTCCCGATGAGTTGCTTGTTCATTCCGGCGGTCGTCATCTGCTCCTTTAGAAGCTCGAAGAATTCCTCGCGAGGAGTTGTGAAGTTCCATTTCAATACTGAGAAAGATATATTTAATTTTTAAACTTAAACCATTTTCATTATTTTCATCATGCTGTTAAAACTTTGACTGAAGTTCCAAGTGTCAACTTTTACTTCATAGTGGGACCACTTCTAGACCGCGCTGGCCAAAATCTCACATGCATGAACACTGAAAACCAGCTTTTATGTATTAATTATAATTCATATTGTTTGAAGACTTATACCATCTTATTACAAAACGAGTTGTTACTTTAGACCTAGCCTATACCTTCGAGCCAGTTACTGTATTTTGAACTTAATTCCGAGAAACTTAAAATTATTAATACAAAATTAACAATTTAGATTGGAATTTAGCGTCAGTTTTTGTAATAAGAACTTAAACTATCGGAATATAGTTCGAAATTTAAAAATGGGGTCTATGGTTGGACTTTGGTCTAAAGATTAACCTTGTTTTGTAACAAGGCTGATATTGTCATTTCCCTATGTTTTTTCTGTATGTTCATAAATAATAAAATAAATATTTCTGTTTTAATAACTAAATCCGTTCTAATCTACCACTTACACATCAACCACAACCTATAGATACACGACAAACAGTTAAAATTATTAACAGAATACCTTCTTATTAATCTTACAAGTAGTATGTAAGTAAGTTCACCAATCACCAATCCTCGTGACATACGCAGCAAAAACGTATATTTCGATTTGAAGAAAATTAAACCATACATAATGAAGGGGAAATAAAAAGGGGTTATTTTGTTCTAGAAAGAGCTAACCTTTAAGTTTCTGATCGTCAATGATTCGCTGGTTCTTAGCGTTGTTATTTGGTAGGAGTGGGGAGCAATCCTCGTCGTCTTTCTTGCCTCGATTTGATGCTGAGGCGGATTTTACTGGTCCCTATAACAGAGGTGATAATTACATAACAATCTGCTTACCCAAACGGCAAGGTTGAAGATTAAAATGCTTCTGTCAAAATTCAGCGCAGACCAGTAGGCCAATTCTCGTAATTTAAAACGTTCAAAATCTAGTCGCAGTCTCATCTCGGCGACAAACAAATGTCAAAAAACTTGCCAAAATGTAGGGAAATTTTAAGTATTTTTGACAGATTGAGACTGAGATCAGACTGTGAACGTTCTTAAAAATTACGAGAATATTGCCCCTCAGGAGATACACTAGCAGAGTCAAATCGGAGTTCCTGCTATTTCTATTTTATAAAAATCAGCCGAATGTGTATAACGCTAAAGTAGATATTCAATGTTGATATCACTTGTCCTTTGAAGAGGGCAAAGCAATTACAATTTTGATGGTCTGCGCTAAAACTAAGGCCGCAAACACTCAAAGCGATCGTCGCGTGAATACGCGATCGTTGTCATTTTATTTTCGAAAAGCCAGAAAGCGCCCTCTGTCGGGGCGATCACGCGATCAGGTTCACCGAACAAAAAGTAACATATTGACGAGACCTCAACAGAGCGCGTCCCAGCCCGACATAAAAACACACTTGGATTTACAAGTTCAGCGCTGAGCAGTGCGTTGAAAAACCAGTGTGCGAAAAAAAATCCGCCGCGGGACAAACGCGCCCGCGCGTATATGGGCTTAATCAGCCAATCGCGTTTGACAACCGCTTGGTTATTTTTATACCATTCCATACCATTTATTTTTCGAATTTACCTTGCCCTTTACAACAGCGCCTTTCTTCTCAGCCTCCTTCTTCAGAGCGCCGGCTGACTTGACGCCGCGCGGTTCTTCCTTCTTGCTCTTAGATGGCGGTAGTGGTTGCACCGGTAAGTTGGGACGAGCTTTATCTAAAGCTGCTTGTACGACGGTTTTGGAGCCGGGCTGTTCGCAGAAAGGTTGAATCAGTAAAACAAAGGTATTCAGAGACAGAATTTTCAAGTTTAGCATAATATTATGATTATGTTTCTTTATTATTTAATTTTAATGCACGAGTAAAACAAATTGCGTGTGCAGCACCGTACGTGTGATTGAAGTGAAACTTCTTAAAAATAAATAATAAGAGATTTAGTGAGAGATAGAAAGACAGATTTATATCTTTCTTCTATTTTACGAAACAAAATGTGCCTAAATTGGGAACAAATTTTGCTGCTGTGTTAAATCCACATCTTTCGTGTAGGGCAAGTGAATACCTACATACATGAAACCTTCTAATATAGTCGACTAGCATGCCATTTTTTCCCATTGAGACATGATTTTCATGATCTGATACATCCATATGTTCCTTCTAGTACTCAACACAACTTACCTTCAACTTATCAAGCTGTTTGTGCATAGTCTCGTATCCGAGGTGCAACATGAAAGGTAGCACGCAGTCGCCCGTCACTTTACGCACGTCGACCGCGCGGTCCTCTAGGCACGCGTATAGGATTGGCAAGCAAACTGTCAGCTCTTCACGGGGGAAGGATTTTGGAGGCACTGTAAATAAAAACAAGATTAAAGTCACGTGTACCCTCGCACACACATACATTCACACAACACACCACCAATCACTAGTAATTGTACCACGTTGGCAACCTTTAACCTTTTGAACGCCAGAGTTTATACGTATCGCCGTACCCCTGACGCCAGGCCACTTTTTCTGTCAAATGACCTTCATAAAAATAAAAACACACAAAAGTAATGATTAAATTGTTTATTTCATTATGGAGCGATGTGTATTTTGTCATATATTTGTGACGTTGGCGTTCAGGGTAAGATTTCGTTTGTCACATATATGTGACAATGGCGTTCAAAAGGTTAATAGCTAATACGAGCTGGTGTCCGCAACTCCACTTCAATGCGCGTATTTTGTTGGCAACCTTTACTATGTGATATAATGGGGGACCTGGAGTTCTAAAATACAGGCCCAGGCTTAGTTTAGACTCCAGATCTCCCACAAATTACAAAATTTTGTAGAAATACCTGTCAACTTAATATTTATAAGAAAGTAATTTGTGGAGATAAATAAACATTTTTTTTTATACTCTAGTTAGGAGATTTCTCTCGTGTTCTTGTAAAGCAAGCAACCGCATTTTGCAATTTAATACTAACAGCGCCTTTATGCCGTAGCAGTAAGGGCGGCTTTCATAGTACAAGTGTTACTTTTGAAAATTTATTCTCTAAAGGGGTTAAATGGGGGATGAAAGTTTGTATCAAAGTTCGTCACTATTGCCGATGGAAAATGGTCGTAATTTTTGCCCACTGGGCAATTGTCTTGTATCATTATGAGTCTAACATGTATTATCAAGTGATAACTTACCATTAGGCAGGTGTTCAGCCAGCCACTGAAGTAGGGTGGCTCTTAACAGCGGGCTGCCGGATTTAAGCGCGTCGAATAACATCTCTCCTTCTAGCGGTCCTTGCGCACCCGCCTCGCGACACCATGTCTCTACGCAGGAAACGGCTGCTGCACGGATCCATTGCTTGCTGTCGCCGAAAGCTGGCGATAAACACATGATTAATTTTATTATGCAGGGAGTTTGTGGGGAGGAACTTAATTAGAGCAGAATCTTAACTCATAGAATGGCAATCAAACGAGAGCGGCAGGGGTGGCGTGAGTTAGTTTGCCTGTATAATGCAGTTGATAAATTCTTTACATTATATTGAGCCATGATATTATACAGGATAGCAAGGACATCGACGCGCAACCAGAAGTCAAATTCCCGTAATTAAAAACGTTCAAAATCTAGTTGCAATCTCATCTCAGAGACAATGTCAAAAACTTGTCAAAAATTTTGGGAAATGATAGGTATTTTTGACGGTGTGAATGTTCTTAAAATTACTAGAATTGCCCCTCTGTTACCATTGATTCAGAACATGATTTTGAACCTATGTAATGTAAAATTTCAACGCAGGGTTGAAATTTTACATCAGTTATTAAAATAAAATTTTGCTGTTCCATACATTTTGACCGCATAGGTATTGTACTTTTCTAGCAAATCAAAGGTAATGGTTATTCTTCAGTTTCGTGGCTACTTTTAAATGAGTTTACAGAAAAAAAGATAAAAAGGACATTCAAAGGTCCCAGCTAAACAAAATCAATGAAATCCAAGCACAAGAATTTTCGCCAAAAGCCCCATATTTACCTTGGAAGAAAGCCGGGAAGAACGTCCTTACATGCGATTTACTTTTCGTATTCATGGCTGTGGCTAATGCCTCACATATTTGTAGCGCACTCTGCGCCAGTTTCGAGTTAGAGTCAAGTAGGCGCGCTGATAACGCAGCCGGTAACTCTCCTAAGGACGACTTGATTGGTGCTGAGCTGATTATTATAGCTTTCACCTTGTCTAGGGCTTCGTTGCGGACCTGTATACAGAAAAACAATTATACAAATATACAAAGTACACAATTATACAAAGGTTTACGTAAATAAAAAAAATATTTATTATTTTATATTTTTTATTATTAAATATTTTGCAGCCCATGCAATGTGCTGAATCATGTCGACTCGAACAAGTGTGCACCACGCCTCATGTTCTATGTGTACATTTATATTACTATTCAAATTAGTCTCTCTATACTCAAATGGTGAAAACAACATTGTAGCTAAAAGGTTGAAAAGTTGGGCTATTAAGGCCGAAGCGATCTATCCCGCCCGTTTCGCATTTTCCAGTAAATATCCTTTTAAGTCGCTCTGAAAAATTCTCTAGTTAGAGCGAGGAAAAAAGTAGCCACACAATCCGCCCGTCGAAACTGACGAGCGTGAGCGCTTGCAAACAATTTTTCTTGCTCTCCAGTTCCGAGAGAATGCAAATACGGGTAAATAGGTATGATTCAGTCCGTATACCAGCGTTCTTCATGCAGATAAAGTTGTCACACGATAGTATGTCAACACGAGGGCAAAACAGCATACTTGTTTTAATTGTAAACAGTCTTACCTTCCAGTTCTTGTCGTTGATCTCGGCAATAAGAGCGTCAGTGATGAGCGGCGCGAGGTCGGTGCGTGGTCTGTTGTCTTCTACAACCACCGGTTCGTCATCGGCGGCGTCTTCGAATGCTTCCTCTATCTCGTCACCTACTGAAGCTTTACTTGCAGACTGGATAAAACATTCGTTTTAGTTAATGATGAAGAATTAGGCCTTACAATCATCAGATTTCTCACAGATTTTTGTTTGTTATATCAGTCCAGGCTTCGAAAATACCTCTAAACAAAGTTTTGCTTAGTAAGGGCTGATTTCACCAAAGTCTATATCTTTTATCCATGGAATAAAATTGACGTCTGACAGTAATAGTATGGATAAACTGTCAAAAATTCAAATTTTTTCTCATGATAAGACTTATTCTACAAGTATAAAAGTTTGGTGGAATTCGCCCTAAGTGTCTCAAGTCTAAATATACAAATAATTTTAATTTTATCGGTAGCACTGTTAGGCGAGCTTTCTAGTATTTCATCACAGTTGTGTGAGACAGTGGAGCGGTGAGCAAGGAAAAAAACACCAAAATAACTCAATTTTTAAGAAGCAATTCTATTGGTAGATTTCTTCAGTTGAGTCTCAGCTTCCTCCCACAACTGCCATTTGTCGTAGAGAGCAAGCGGATTCAGGATAATTTGAGGTAATCTGATGAGTTCAATATTTGTATCTTTGTCTTACCTTACTAACAGTACCAAGCTGTCTCGTAGGCGTGGGAGGCGAGCTATTAGCATGCTTATCCAATTCCAAGCTGATAAGCTGTCTTGTCGCCGGTTTCTCAGTATCAAAGTGGTTGATAAGCGAGGGTCCGACGTAGAGAGATAGAATGCCTAGGAAGTTCACTGCAGATGTACGGACGTTCGGATTTGTCGCTGTTAGGGCTTTCTTGCAGTGAGCGATTATTGATTTTATGTTCATGCTGGAACAATATTTATAATATTATTATAATTGAATAAAAATACACTGCTTTTCAGCAGACTTTCTGAAATCACTGGGACAGTACTATGACGTATTTCAGCCGTCATTGTTGTGATTGAGATGAAGCTATAAAACATTTTTACAGTAAATATGTCACATCGAGCTTTAGAGAGACTGTCACAGATACAGGAGTGACAGACGACGCTGTACATAGCGTACCTTTATCTAAAATTGATTTACCATATTATTGGATAGTTGGTATGATGCTGTGTGTATTGTATTCCAATTTACTTTATATTTTACTGGACCTTTCAGACCCCACCACTACATAGTGGTCAACGAATGAATTAATGATCTTGATTAATGATCATTAATTCATTCATTCATTCTAACTTCGATTTTTTGTAGTAAACCAGAGTAAAAACTTTTTTATAATTTCAGTTCAAAACACCCCACAGTAATTTGTTTTTTATATCATCCAATATCAACTTACTTGAAACCAAACTCCTTAATCGCGTTGGCCATCCAGTTGAACATCTCAGACTGTACTTTAGGGTTCTTCTGAGAGTCCATAGCGAAGGTAAGTCCTTCATTGAGGACATGTTCGAGCCCACAGACCTCAGCTAAGGACGTTAGGCAGTCGGTACATATAGCTGCGCAAGACGCTTCGCCTAGTTTTGTTACAACGTCTTGGAGAACGAAGTCTGCGGCTGTCCTGTAGAAGAAACGATTTTCATAAGAGTGATAAATTTGATCTGTAGGTTGTATTTACCTATTTGTACATAACATGGCTGCATATTTGACGTAGCTTTTTAAAGAATAAGGACCAATTTCCACCAAAAGGTTATTATATTGCGTTGAAACTGAGTGGGAAATGTGAATGTGGAATTACCAATTCTGTTTTTTTTTGTTTTTCGAGACACATCTCGTCTCTGCTTAGGCTCAACTCACACTGGCGCAGAGTCGAAGCGACACGACGTGTCATATTTTTCCGCATAAAGCATATTCATCTCTATTGTTCTATTATTTAAGTACCACTCGAAAGCGAACCCACTCGACTCCAGCCGAGCGTCGAAGCGCGAATCCGCGCGTCGACGCGCGCTTCCATATTTACATAGCACAAATTTGTACTTAAATAATAATAGAACAATAGAGATGAATATGCTTTAGGCGGAAAAATATGACGCATCGCGTCGCTTCGACTCTGCGCCAGTGTGAGTTGAGCATTAGTGGAAACCAGCCCTGACACTAAGTAAATAAGTTGGAAAACCTTTACTACATTGAAATTTAAAGAATGTACATTGTACAATCCAATTTCATATAATTTCGTCTCGTATCTAAACTACGCGCTAACTATCATTTTCGGATTGACATAGCCCAAACACTATAGTAAAGTGCGATACATAAATAATAAAAAAAAAAACTTACGTAGAAACCGGAAAGTTCTCAGTAATATACTTGCAAGCTTCAAGTCTGGCCTTCAGAACTTGCACATTGGTGTCTTTCAGGCCTGGCTTTCTGTTCAAAGTGCGGTATAACACTTGCGAGGTCGCGTCGCTTGTTGACAGGCCTTGGATCGTCGAGTGGAGGCTCTGGACTGAGGTTAGGCGGTTCTTCCAGTTGCTGTCGCCGAGAGCTGAGGAATGAGAAATAAACGATTGTGAAAAGAAAGAAACAAACATAAGATACAGACATCTTTCCATTGCCCGATGTCTCCGGATCCTGTCCCCACGCATATGTGCAATGCCCTACTAGTTCAAAACCGCTTCACATCATCTTATGCTAAAAAGAGGCAGAATATGTTTACGCAGTCATTTTTCGCTCCACCGCAAGACAATGCGAGGACAAAACACCTTCTCCTACTAATATTATAAATGCATGTTTTTTGTTGGTTTGTAGTTCTTTTACGCAAGAACGGACCAACGGACAGGCCTGATTTTTAGTTTAGTATATAGATAGTTAGAAGGCCAGTGACAAAGGCTACTTTTTATCTCAGAAAGAATCACAGTTCCTGTGGGATAGAGCAAAAAGCTGCGAGTAAAAAAAGCTAGTAATATCATTACCTGTAATAATATCACCAGGGAACAGCATCTCAGCCTTAGCGTCGACTTCCTCTTGCGACAGCTCCAGTTCTCGCGGCGGACTGGGCTGTGCGCGAGACGCCGGCGCTTTCTTAGCCGGGGCCTTTGCTGTAAATTAATTCATAAAGTTGACCTATAGTTTATTGTAAGTTTATGGATTTCCATGTGATCTGTAATAGGTTTTGGTCAGAAATATTTGACTGCTATTTATGCTTGGTGCAGACCAAGGAGCAGCAGAACAGATGGCATTCCATCATAAACCTTCTTATTAGTGACCGCGGAGCAGTTTCGAGGAGATATTTAGTTTAATATATAATTCTCTTTGGTCTGGGCAAAGCTTTATATGTTTGTTTGAGTTTTAACATTGTTCTAAAAGTAATATTGGACGAAGTACCAAACACTTGTAGGTCTTCTGTCAGTATAATCTTTTAACAGGCAGCCTAACCTTAGTGATAATGAGACAAATACGAAGAAGAAAATCTATACTAATATTATAAAGAGGAAATATTTGTATGTATGTTTGTAACGAATTTGCTCAAAAAGCACTGGACCGATTTTCAAAATTCTTTCACCATTTGAATGCTACATTATCACTGATTAATGTAGGCTTTTTTTTTCTACCCGTGCGAAGCTGGGACGGGCCGCTAGTCAAAAATATTATGACAAGATAATTTTCCTTACTAGCATTAGGTCGTCTGACAGTTTTCGGGTTTGATGAGCCGGCTGTAGGCTTAGCATCACCTTTACCAGATGGTGACGCCGCCGCCTTAGATTTTGTCTCTTTCTTAGGAGCTGCGACCTTCACTTGTATTACAGCCTGAAATAGAAGGGTTTTAAAAATGTATAAAGAAGTTTTTATAAACACCCATCTCGTATATTTCTACTTATGTGAAGAATTTTCTTTTATACACCTACAAATTGGTCTTATTACTCGAAAGATCCAATCCGTCTCATGGCAAAGTTTTGTTCCAAGCTTAAACCTTTCAGGCAATTTTTATGGGCATTTTCGTCAAAATGGCTACCAACCCTCTTATGAGATGTCCCATACATACAAGTTGCAAATAACTAACATTTTTATGACATGGAAGTATCGAGTAATTATTGAATAGATCCAAAAGACTACAGTTTTCTTTTTTTACTTAAATTGTTAACAGAAACTTAAAACAAATAACAAAATTAAATCCAGAATTGTGGCATCTTACGTCTTGCAGTACTGTCCCCTTTTAGATATGACTTATGTTAAACTATTTCTTCGCTATTTGCTTCTTATTACATACTCCACATATTTTAGTTTTTGTTACCAATTTGTAGCTTTCAACCATGTTAAACTCTATAATATTATAATACAAGTATTTAATAACATTTTAAAGTTTATATTCTGTCCCCTTGGTATTTGTTAAGTGGACATGTCCTTGCACCGTGACTGTAAATTGAATCCATTTTAGTAGTGATTTTTTCTACTACCCGCCGATTTTTTATTTAAATAACAACACCAAATCAAATATGTTAACACCAGCAGCCTTTTTGAAGGTTTTGATCTGTCTTCACTTCAGTGGACACTCGAGTTCGACCGGTAACGGACTTTTCCGGACTTTTTTATTATTTGGTAACGGTCATGACCAAAACGTATCTAAGTTACTATTTATTTACATATATTATTTGAAATAAGTGCCTTATAATAAAAAAAATACATACATAGCAAAATTTGTAAGATTTATCATTCGACTAAACCAAGAATTAGCTAAAATATCCAAAACAATTTCAGTAAGCTATTTTCAAAAATAGGTAGCAGTTTAAACAAAAATGCCCTTATATGTCGAACCTTATTCAGACTTACATTGTTTTTGTATTTGAAACTTTAGCTGTGTCCGAATAAGGCTCGTAATTAAAAAATGGCGCTTTGATTTTAACCTGGATCTAAACGTGAACACTGTTTTAACATAACACCAAATCCAGTTTTTTTTTATCTGTTCAAATCCTATGGTTACAAATAGATTCATATGTCAGTCAATCCTGCAGCTTGGGAAAGGCTTATGTCCAGCAGTGGACTGACATAGGTTGAGTTGATAATCTCACACATGCAGATTGATTGCACTTGCACCCTGGACAGTCAGACCAGCTACCAACTCGCTAACTGGCTCATTTTTTTACAACAGCATGAGCTATCCTCATTATAGGTCATGTCAATACGAGAGCAGCACAACAGCCAACATGAGATTCCACAGGCAATGTATTGACTAACCAGGGGTAATGACCTTTTCCTTCACCGCAATGAGAGGGGTACTATACTACTCGTCTAGTACTACAACCTCATCATTGCACATTCACTAACCCGCGAGATCCATACCTTGTCCGCAAACTCTTTGATCTTCTGTTCTTTTAAGTTGTCTAGTTTGCCAATGTGTGGGGCTATGTTTTTCTCGCCTACTAGTTTGGTAGCGGTACCTAGGGCTTCGGCTGCGGCGTCTCGTACGGAAGGATCTGTAAGGAGAGTTAATTAATAGTTCCTTAAACTGTTAAATATCAGTTGTCCTAATAGTATTTGTAAGAGCTCTTGTTATCCTAGTACAGGCATCATACTTTGTAATACCTAATATTATTTCTAAGATTTAAGTATTTTGCCTTTTTTTCTGTTCTTTTTGTTTTGTATAAATTGAAAAGAATAAAATCTTATTATAATTTAAGTTATGAAGATTATCTTGTCTACAAACATTCTCAAATACAAAAATCAATCAAAACAATAAATAAAACGAAATAGGACAAAAAACAATACAAGAGAAATATTTTTTAAATTAAATATTTCTCTTTTTTCTTTTTGTTTGATAATCTGATCATAGTTTTATGATATCACATTAAATATTTTCGACTCCAGTGTACCCAGTTAATTAACCAATCATTTTGTAAATAATTACATTCGCACAATTTTTACTCGCCTACGGCAATTTAAATGAGGAGATAATAAAATTCTTCTGAAAATATTCTTAGTGCCCGATTTAAACTTTATGGCAGCTTGGAGCATAACGCGAGTCGCTACGCAGTAACAAATTCACGTGTCAGCGGGGGTGAAAGGCGAGGTAATGCACAGCGAGTAACGCACTTCAGAGCCACCATTAAGTTTGAATCGGGCTGTACTAGTTACCCCAATATCTCATGTCACATATTTTTTATAATAAATACAAGCTTACCAGCACTCTCCAGTAGTTTCAACAACCCAGCGACATAAGCCTTGACAAGTTTCTTGCCAAAGGCAGCGGGTTGCGTATGGCACAGTGCTCTAGCCAAGAACAGGGAGCTCTCCGCTTTTATTGAAGGGTTTTTATTGTCGAATGCAGCTAACATGTCTTCCATTATCGCTTCGAGGTTTGTCTGAAATACACAGAAATAAGCTGACTTTAGTCACTGTGATGTGAAAGAATCTTAGTGCGATAAAAGTAACATTTTCGAACGGAATACTTCTTTTTAAATAAACTATAAGGTGCTAAATAGTCACATTTGCGATTTTTTTACTCATGATCATATTTTGGGTATTTATCTTATTAATTTCGAACTCTTTCGTTTAATTTTCATTTAGCATCACTGTCAAAATGACAACGATCTTTATTTTCGATACAATAATGTTGCTGCCATGCCACTGAAAAGTCTGTCAAAATCAAAGCGATCTTTTTCTTTTTTTCTCGTCGGTATAAGGTTGCTGTTGTCAGAGGTAAAATAACTGTGAAAGGACTGTAGTTATAGCCACCATCAACACAAACATACTCACACAAGGATAAATTGCATCGATAGCTTCTCTTAACGCAGTCACCACATTAGTCTTCTTCTCTTTAAACTTCTCTAGAATAGCTTGCACACACGCGCATGCGTACGGAGAGAATTTGTTTCGAAGACCGGTAGCGATCTGCCCGAGGAGACGACCGCCTAACGCGACCAGCATCACGTTTGTGTCTTTTGATATCACCTGGAATGAGGAAAGTTAATGTTATGTATGTAGGAAATTCATATGGTTAATTATTTATTCTTAGAGGCTGAGATTCAGGACTTTATTGAGGCTAAAAGTAATAAAAAGCAGCTCCAAGTGCCCACCCTGCTCACTAGTGTTCCTAGTATTCAAGCACTTAGAAGTGGCGCAATAAGCCCCCCAGGGAACTCTTTTGAAGGAAATGAAACTGCATAAAATTTACATAATATTTGGCTAAAACAGTATTAATATGTAACGCACAATGGATCCTTAACAACCTCCAAAGACAAATGCTTTTGAGCATGTACGTATCTGAAACACTTTTTTTAGAAGGTTTACCATAGACACAGCAACCACAACAAACAACAATACCTTTTTCAAAGCCCTAACCAAATCTGCATAGTCTCCCGGTTCCAGTCTAGGTGCAGTCTTCAACAAGTTATCTAAGGCATCGAGAGCCTCCTTCCTTTCCTGCCACTTCTTGGCTTCCAGTTTATCGTAGAAATCTTTGGGGATTTTGGATAGGATCTCCACTGGGTCCAGTAGGTCGTAAGGGTCCATTTCGCCTGAATCTCCACCGCCCGTTTCGGCGTCATCGTCTTCTGTTGCGCCTGAAAATATTTATATGAATTAGGACTTCTTAGGAGAAGGATAACTAAATAATGATGTTTCACACTTCTGGTTTCTCTATTCATTTTTTTGTCAATAAATTACTGGTCAAGACTTTATAAGGCTGTCATTTCAGAAATTATTGGTCTCACATAACTGGGGTATGGGACCGAAAATTTGACCCATGATGAGTAAAGGTGAGAATTTGTCTTCTATTTTTGTGACTATAATTAATTGTTATTCATAATCAAAAAATAGTATCAGGTAAAGACCTGAAGGCCAATTCTCGTAATTTAAAACATTCAAAATCTAGTCGCAGTCTCATCTTGGCGACAAACAAATGTCAAAAACTTGTCAAAATGTAGGGAAATTAGAGGTATTTTTGACAGATTGAGACTGAGATTAGACTGAACGTTCTTAAAATTACGAGAATTGCCCCTCTGTTATCTTAAAGTTCCTTGATAAAAAATGGGGGAAGGTTTTTTTTTTTTTCATATCAAACTGGTATCTGAAAAAGTTCTGCAAATTGATAATTACCATCAGCACAGTCAGCAGCCGGTGTATCTCTGACTCTGTTCTGCTGTGACCTGAGGTAGCGTGTCGGTTGGGCGACACCGCCACCAGTACTGAACGCCTCTCTTAGTTCCTGTTGAATTACAGCTTGGAGGGATGCTATGTGAGGCTCTATGGCTGCACCTATCCATCTGTGAAACGATAGTTATCGGATTATTTATAAAGGCCAACATGTTCGGGTTTTCTTTCTGTAAGTAGATGACACAACAAAACTACAAGGTGTTATGGTTATTGCAACTTGTATCAGAAATAATTATAAGAGGGTGAGAAAACCAATTTGTAAATTAAAGAAACTCATCATCTGCCTAGCCTTTTCCCAACTATTTTGGAGTCGGCTTACAGTTTAACTGGATGTCACTTCGGACAAACACTAAACTTGACAGTACATTTAGTGTAATATTTATATATTAATTTTGTTCTTGTTCGAGTAGCTGTGTAATCGCAATACCGAATAAGGTTTTGTTATAAATATTTGCTCTTACATCTTTATAAGATGAACTGGGTCAATCATAAATGGAAATGTGGCACAAAGCTTATATTATTATTGATGCACGTTTTATTAACGCGGCATCGTAAAACATGGCTTTGTATGTAAACGAAATGAGCAGTAGTTTATTATACTTGTTTCCAAATAACTGTAAACTGAGTTCATCAATCTTTGACGATTCTGGCAACATCTTACATTATTTTTTACTATTGGGAATGTTCAGTCAGAAGTTTATTCATTGTTTTGATAATGTTTATAAGCTTTTATAAATGAACTTTAAAACCTAACAATAATAAAATGTGTTTAACAATAATTAACAAATAAACCACACCGGTCGATCAATCAGGTTAAACAACGCTTGCCGTGGTTGGTCCATAGATGGGTGACCATCTATACATACCAAGACCCCTCTGTGCCTCGAAAAGCACGTTAAGCCGTTGGTCCCAGCTGTCTTTCGTAGATCTTTGACAGTCGTTACGTCATCAGAAGACCGAAAGTCTGACAACCAGTTTTACCAAGGGGCGTATTACCCAGTAACTGGGTTGTGGAGGTCAGGTAGGCAGTCGCTCCATGTAAAATACTAGTATTCAGCTGCACCGGTTAGTCTGGAAGCCCAACATAGTCGGGAAAAGGCTGGGCAGATGATGACATAATATCACTGCTGTAATACCAGAAGGGTTAACACAGTGGTTTACCTATACACATACATTTCGCCAGTTATGTAGTTTAGGTCCCATGTATTACGGGGCGAGCCTATTGCCATCAATGCCCGCACAAGACCAGACTATGGGTTGCAACTGAGAAATTCCTGGAATATAGCAATAACACTTTGCCATGCTGGGAATCTAACGCATCGTAAGCGCTACTGCTCATGCTCAGCAATAGCGTTTGCGACCAATAGACCGACAAAGCAACATTTAACAATAATTTAAAATCAAAATTACCTGTGCATCTCAACAACCAGCGCCTTCATCTCATCCCTCACCCCCTTATCTCTGTCAGACAGCAGTATAGGAATCTTCTTCACCATAGGCTTGATAGCTATCACTTTGTTACCAAACTGCTTCAGTGACGTGTGCAAGGCAGATACACAGGCCGCTACAACTTTGGGATTCTTCTGCTCCATGCCTTTGATTAGCTCCTCTTCTACTATCTCGTGTTTCTCTATTTCTATGTACATTAGAGTTATCTGTAAAGAGAATTGAAGGGTTTTTAAGCTTTTAGAAGTAATAATTTTACTCCCTAATCTCATGGATCTTTTCTAGAACTTCGCACTCCCTGGTTGTGCAAGTTCGACTTCGAAGCTTATTAACACTCATATTAATTTTGTAATGAAAATTTTTGCAAAGTTAATGTAATGTAATGTGTGTGTTAATGGTAAATGTTGTACAAGTTCTATAAACTTCCCTTTAGTAGACACACTTGCTGACACATGGACATTTTTATTTCTATAAGCTAAGTTTTAGAACTTGAGGCTGAAGCCCAAAAATGTTGTCAACAAATATCTGACCAACTAGAGCTACCTATTAGCGCCGCACTTCACCAGGCCACTGATCATAACAGATGGAGAGAGGCCGTTGATAATTTGAAATGGAGAAGAGAAGTAAGTTTTTATTATGTTGATGAACTTATACCCTATTCAGTTTGGCTTGAGATGAAGTATAAACAATCATACTGTATCCTTTTCTAGTGAAATACAAAACGAGGTACTTAATGAGAAATTCGAAACACACACAATTTCTTTTTGTTACACAAGAAGATCACACATTTTATTTTTGTTAGAAATTAATGTTTTGATTATATTTTACAGAATATCTTTTATTAAGAGTAGTCAAATGTTTTTTATGCTTTGTCTCAAGCCAAACTGAATAGGCTATAGTAAGTAACGATGGAGTTCATTATTTTACCAAAAACTTTTTTTCCTTCGAAAGCGATTCGTAGTTTACTGAAAGGGCAATGACATGTACTCATTCACTGAAGAATGACCTGGTTAGATTGTCCTGAATAAACCAGGCCAGGCAAACCACAGCGTTAATATAATAATACTAAGTTAAAAGACCAGAGGATTTGAAATTATTAATTTTGAATTGTGGTCAGATTTTGTAGGTACTCTGATTTCCTTCAGTATGCATCATTAACATTCGAAGAAATAATGGTGACACTTTTACTGGAACTTGTGGGTTTTGCATTGTGATATTTTACAGTAATAATTAACCTACAATGCAAAATAACATCAGCCCTAAAATGTTAAAGGCAAAGGAAACTGTCTCATTTTAAATGTAATGTTCAATGAGCGTCCAATGTGAGAGCAGTCAGCAAAAACTAGGTGAAAAACTTCCACCTTGCTGACTGACTAAAATGCTAACCGAGGCATGAGCTAATCTCAAAAAGTTCGTGCTGATACGAGAGCATAAACAATATCACATCTATTTCATGTCTGGTCTACGTGTTACATAACTGACCTGTAGCGCAATGTCCTTGGTTTTGGTCCTGGGCGCGGCGATGCACTTGGCAACAATGCCAGACATCACCTCGCCGGTTGTCTTGCCGGCGTGCCCGCAGTTCTCAACAAACACCAGCGCAGCTTCCAGACCTGTAACATAATTTAAAAGGTTGAGTATTGTATTTATGAGAGTGCATTAACCATTTTATTTCAGAACATAATTGTCAATGCTCCCAAGTCACACGAATGATGCTTGTGAATTGCACCAAAAAAAAGTGTATCAAGAGATTCAATGTGATAAAAGAATCATCATTATATAATTTAGAAATTTTCTACTGTTGAACATGGACCAAGAACAAGGTCTTATATAACAACCTTCAATTGCAGTATGTTAGTTTTAGGACTCAGGAGGCTGTATCTATTCATTCGACAAAATCTAGTCGCCTTTTGCGATACCCAATGTGCCAACCAACCTAAAATTGGCTAAATACAACTTACATGGAGTAAAAAGCGCTTGTAATAGCTGAACGGTTAAACAGGATAACAATAAATGCCGAGGTACAGTCGAGTTCATTAATATATTGGCAGTGACAAAGTTTCAAAATATTATAAGCCTTAAATGATGATCATTATAACGCTTATAATATTTTGAAACTTTAAATGTATGTTAACATTTTATTTATGTCTAAGTTTGTATAGCATTGTAAGAACATTTTAACGCTTATAATATTTTGAAATTTTGGCACTGCCAATATATTAATGAACTCGACTGTACCTTCTCGAGTCGTAATTAGCATAAGACATGACTATAATATATTGCTATGTGATAAAACTGCATGAACCACAAGGCATTCTCTGAATCGGTAATCAGCATTAGTGTGCTTAGCCTGCTTCTAATCGATTAATTAAAGTAGCTTTCCTTTAAAGGGCTTACCAAATCCTACGCAAAAGATTAAGCAGTTAATCCATGTCGTTTAATCTTAGATTATCGTGGAAGTATTACGTGGTACTTAAACGTAACTGGCGAAATGTGGACCCTATATGTACACTTCTGCATAACCCTTCGGGAAACAAGTGTCCGCGTGAAGTTCTGTTATCGTCGAGGTTTCAAAACAAATCAATAAGAAAATAAAGACAACTGATCGGCATCTCAATAATAAGCATTGGTAAAACTTCAGCCCTTTGGAAAAACTTAGTAAGTTCGATAGCGTGACTGCGAAGGGTTTCCGTGAAAATATTTATCGGTCGATGCCCTTTAGCTGTAATGTGTCGACCGGCGACGCACAAAAATTAAAAAAATAAATAAATAAACATCGATCGGCATTTTTCGCGTTTTATTATTCATAACTCCTAAATGTTCTGTTAAGTTAACTTTTTGACAAGGTGTTTATAATTAAAAAAAAACTTGATTTTCTGCTATTTCAGCAGATTCTGTTAAGTCATTGTAATTGAAAACCGTGCCTCTGCGGACAATGAAATAGCTTGCGCTTCGGCTGCTATCATCGTAACTGCACTTCGCACAGTTAATCGCCGGTCATTATAAATGCTCGCTGTACAGTTACTTTTGAATTCTCACTGCATTTTGTGAAAATATTTTAATGTCTATCATCATCGTTCAGTCTGAAAACGTCCAATTCTGGACATAAATGACTCCCACAAGCATCGCATTAACAACCGGAACTACTTTCCGCATCTATCGGATTCCCGCGGCCTTCATCAGATCGTCGTTTCACATTGCAAGGGGTCTACGTACGCCCCGCCTTCCTTCTAGAGTGGCGATCGTGTCCCGGAAATATATAGCTTTACACTCTCTAAGATACATCGCATTCAAGCAACATAAATCCTTGTTATTATGAAACAGTAGTACATTCCCGTGGGATAACTTCCGACCTCCACGCGAGCGAAGCCAAAAGTAGTATAGCATACCAAAATCTCAACAACAATTTTGACGGTCGAGGTCGAACTCGTGAAAGACATCTAAATAACTGGATCACGTATTAAACTCCATTCACCTTATTTACTCGTTTGGACACGTCACGTGCGATGCCATACAATGAGAGCTGGTCAAAGCCATGTGATCTAAGATCTAACACATGTGACTGAAGAAACCTTGCAACCATATTTACTAAAAACGTTCCGAACATTGAGACAGTTCAATTGGATTATAAGTATAACTACTGCGTTTAAAATGAGTCATTCATTTCATTCGTTCGTTCTAGACATCAAGAATTAAATTTGTTGATGACGGTGGTAATAAACATACGCCTTTTTCGGTCAGACAAGTAGAAAGTGGAATCGTACATTTTAGAAGACAAATAAATAAAATCGGAGTGTCTTTTTGTAACGCCAAAATAATAGCTTTTTACTATAACAAAAAAAAAAAACAATTTATAAAATTTTTGTCTGTCTGTTTGTTCCGGCTAATCTCCGAAACGGCTGGACCGATTTTGACGGGACTTTCATTGGCAGATAGCTGTTATTATAAGGAGTAACTAAGGCTTTTTAGAAGAAGAATTGGTAAAGAGACACTTTAGTGTTTTCCGACATCTACGCGAAAAAAGTCGCGGGTATTGCTAGTGTCTTATATTTTAGCAGTGACTTGCGTAAAGTGAAATGTTGGAAGAGGTTTGATTAGAAAGTAGCAATCGGCATTAATTCGACTAGATGACCGATTGGAAATGGCGAATATTTCGATCTTTAAATCCAATTACCGTGTAAGAACTTACGACTGCTTTGTTGGTCTAGCGGTCGTAAGTACAACTGCCGAGGTCATGGATTCGATTCCCAAATCGGGTAGTGTTATAATTATGGCTTATCCATTCCATTAGTATTGCACGACTCATAAATGCGTTAGTGCTTTACGATCGATTATTTTGCCTCCTTTCTGCAACCGTTTTAAATGTTACACTCCTGCTACTAGTACACAGAACCTACTTAATGTATATAACATTGTATACATAATTTAATGGAGATTAATTCTGTACTTTTCAAAAATTTATTTAATGCAACAGAAACGAAAAATACATCAAAATATTTCAAAAAAATATGCCGTCGATCTATTGTGTAACCTGAAAACATTGTACATAGCTGGCGAAAAAAACAATTGAGTATTTTTTTTTTAACAGATTTGTTTCACCCATAGCAGGAATCATATTGAAAATTACTATTTTATTCAAAGTAGTTTAATTATTTAATTATAATTAATAAAAAGTAACTAATATAACATCTACATATATCTATTGTTTTTATAAGATCAAATGAGCATTCTGAGTCGTGCACTTTTGGATTTTCCAATTTTTTTTTCTGTAGCAGCTCTGGATTTGTGCCCAGCTGTCACTATTACATGGAACTTGAACATAATAACATACTGGCGAAATGTGGATGTGCTATAGGAATACCTCTGCCTAACCCTTTGGGAGCCACAGGCGTGATTTTACGTTTGAACAAAGTGGCAAAACGTCGGAGAATTCAATATTTTTGGGATGCATGAAGAAGCCTCTTCGTATAGAGCAGTTTGTTCCGCCAGTTACTCAACTGAACCGAGCGCTCGGCGCTTCCTGGACATTAGGGCTAACGCCCGCCTGTTTTGCGACCACCCTCCCACCGGAGTCCCGCGTCAAGCAGCCTGTTGTGCATCGTCGATGCGTGGGAGTTCCAGTGCCTTAGGTATCTTCTGGGCATGTTCCATCATAGACCTCATCTATCGCTTTCTATCAGGCGTGATTGAGGTTGTCAAGAGCGGGTCTATTCAACAATTTAAAAAAATGATATGTATATAAATTACATCTCTTCAAGAAGGTCTTTGTACCCAACAACAACAGTTGTGAATGGCAACCATTTTGTTATGGTTACGTGTCGCGTGTATCCACACGCTACAGAATGAGAGCACGATTTTAAACGGTATCTATACGAAATGCTACATTGGACGGTGTGAATGAAATCAATACATTCCAAGTAGAGCCATGGTTTTATTTCCACGCAGCCTTGAACTTATTCGTCGTACACATTTCCCTAATGAAAATTTACTTTAAGGCTTAAGCGGAGTAATTGCGTAACTATCAGTAGCAATAGGTTTCATTTTGACAGTTCAACAACATTCATTGCGTTATTTACGTTGTTGAGCGGACACACTTTTCGAACATATGGAGCAATGGATTAGCAATATCCTTCAAAATGATTCGGATTGATAGTGTATTACGCAATTAGAGTGCTGCACTGTTGATGCTTATTTTGATTAAATCAGAGATAAGACTGATTATTTCCATTAACTTCGGATGTATAAAATAATTTTAGTTTTTAGAGTTACGTACCCCCAAAAGCGTGCCAACGGGACCCCTATTACTAAGCCTCCGATGTCCGTCCGTCCGTCTTATTTCATGAACCCTAATACTTAGGTGGACAGTTGAAATTTTCAAACAGTGTATATTTCTATTGCCGCTACAACAAAAAATAAAGTTAGAAATTTAAGGGGGGGGGGGGTGTCTCCATGTAATAAACGTGTTTTTTTCGGCATTTTTTGCCTTATGCAAAATAAAATGCGTGGCTATGAATTACCTCTGACCAGGTATTGTTCAAGGTTGACTTCTAAGTCCAAGATATAGTACTTCAGTTACCACTAACAGCTTCAGGAAGCAATAATTCTTAACCCAGACACCGTCAATTGAGTGTAACTGAGTAATCTATACTAATATTATAAAGAGGAAATTTTTATGTATCTTTGTAATGAATTGGCTCAAAAAGTACTAGACCGATTTTAAAAATTCTTTCACCATTTGAATGCTACATTATCACTGATATATTAATATTATAAAGAGGAACGATTTGTATGTATGTTTGCAACGAATTGGCCCAAAAAGTACTAGATCGATTTTAAAAATTCTTTCACATTTGAATGCTACATTATCACTGATTAATATAGGCTTTTTAAAATAAATCTTTAAAAAATAAATGTCCACCCGTGCGAAGCCGGGACGGGCCGCTAGTTACTTATAAATTATGCAGACTGCTACTATTACAATCATGATTCTTTTCAAATTTTTATGTTGGCTGCAGAGAACTAACTCTCGGTACAGTTGGCCAAGCTATTTTGTAGACAGGTAAAAATATTCATATTTCCACTTCACTACCAATATTCGTTTAAATAGTGTACTTACAGTATTTTTATACAAATAAAGCGCGCGTCGTATTGCTTGTGGCATACGTAACGAGTGATGTAAAAAATTATTGCCCAGCATACCCACAACATAGTTTAAAAGTAGTTGCAATTGCAAGTGTAAACCAAATAGCTTCTTCGACTATGTTGGGGTCGGCTTGCAGTCTTACTATGTTCGACTATACAGTCGTGAGCATTACATATCTTGCACTTACGAAAAATTCAAAAACGATTTTCTCATGAAAAAATGACTGCAACTTTGAGAAAAGACCTATTTGGTAGGTAGGTTAGGTATAATAGGTAGGTTTCGAAAATAGCATGTTCACAACACCGTAAACATTCTGTCAATACTTTATGAGAAAATCGTGACTGTATGTCAAAAGTCACACATGTATTTCTCTTATGTCTATGCTACTACCACGGAATAGAGAAAAACAGTGGAAGTGCCACGCAGCTATCGCGCGTGTGTCACAATTATGCGGAGCTCCGCAACACCGGCTCAGTCGCGATTAGCTACTTGCTGCAATACGACGTCTCGAACGTAACGAAAAATATTACAAACAGGCCTTATTGTGCAATTTTTACATGCAAAAATGATAGCAGGACAAAGAATGTATCTTGCGGAGGTGTATCGTATCACCAGTAACAATAAAACTATGATTTATTTCAATATAATTGTTTTTATTGACAAAAGCATATTTATTACTTTGTTGCGAACTAAAAACTACCTTATGTCCATTGATCAAAGTCTAAATCAACTTGCTCGGTGTCTTGAATATCATCGTATACATTCTAGAAACTTCGACGCTACTCGATTAGGGATGGGACACATTCAAATAGTTCGGTATCGATAAAATGATAAAATGTGTATTTTTAAACTAATTTTACTGTACTTAAATAAATAAAAGTGCGAGAAATGTGTATCAAATTATGCGTAAATGATACGAGGTCCAAAGTCGAATATAGTGAAACCTTATACCTTACCATGACATAATATGTACTCGTTGTCGTTCTTCTCGATTAATTGAAATAAATGGTTCGATTTTGAGTTCGGCTCTAGTTAGCCCGCGAAATCCAAATTTTCTTATTTTCTGTTGCAATTTGCAAGTCAGTATTAGGTTATATGGTGATCAAAATTTGATTCGCGGCCGTAACAAGGATGTATTTACAGAATTATAATCATTAAAGTCATCAATACAACTCTTTAAGAGCAGGTAATCCTAAATACGACAATTTCATGATGTTAGGATTACCTGATCTAAAGAGTTGTATTGATGAATATGATCAAACCTTGATCAACATACCTACATCCTAATACTTACTTGCAAGTTGCAAGAAACGTAAGAATATTTGAATTTCGCGGGCTACCTGAAGCAATTCCCCTAACCATTTTACCTTTCATACTTAACGGACTTTGGTCCACTACGTATGATAAAAGATTTTAATTATTACATTGTACAATTATCGACATTAAATTTTTTATCGATATATTGTCCTCATCCCTTGCTGGGTAGAAAAATAGATAACAGGTGCATACGAATATGACAACTATTTCAATGACATTAGCGTGCTAAATAGAGTAAATTGTTTACAGCGCCCTCTAGCGTTGAGTAGCTGAACTTGTTGTTGATTGCTCGAATTTGATTGTTAGATGGGAAAACGGTCTTCATTGATTTTGACATGTAAAATAAAAACAACCTTCAGGGGTTGTAATAAGACTTAATTTTGAACAACAATAAATAAACTTTTCGCCAAAGTTGCATTTATAATTTGTAACCAATTAAATCACCGTTTTCTGTGTTTTGCAATGTACATTTTAATTTGCAAATGTGTGAGTTTGGCGACACTGGTTCCCGTATTAAGGAAGTCTAAGGGCACTTCCACTGTTTTTTCTATTCCGTGGCTACTACAATCGAATTGGGATTCGAGAATAACCTGGCGAATGACCAAGAATAACACGCAAACTCGTCTGGAAAGGAACAGTTACTTGTTAGTCGTAAAATTCCCCAAAGGAATCCCAGACTTTATGATCCAAAATTAATGCTCATATTAACCTACATTTTAAACGATTTTGTATTGTTGGTGCAGTCGCATGAAATACCGACAGCTCACTTACACATACACAACTAGGAACAATTAATAACTGTCTGCAGTTCTAAAAATAGTTCCTTATACAGGGAATTCAACCTACTTCATCAATTCTTAGTCAGGCGTAAGGATTTCAGTGTACATTATTATGTTAGGTGAATCGATTGTTATCTTTATGTGACCTAGCAAATTTTAGAACAACTAAATAAAGATAAAGTATCTGATAATTAGCAAACAATTAAATAAAAATGACACATTGGCTTTAAAAAGTGTTCTAAGAATAAATTGCTACTTACCTATTGTAACAAAATAAACAACATAGGCGGCGATTCCAAAATGAGACGTTATTTGAGAGTGAAATTTCAAGGACACGTCATGTTTAGGCTCATTTCGTTACATGAAAGAGAAGAAAGATATAACTCTGTCTCACACTAAACGAGATTATTCTTAATTTTTTTAAGCAGTTTTACTTCTATCACGTATAGGTTGATGAATGCGCATTTTTTTTTTTAATCAGAAATATGGTAACAATTGCATTTAAAACAGTGATAATGTTTTGGTAGTTGTTGCCAAAATTAAATGGCTTTTGTTTGCATAGAACGCAATTCATTCTACTTCTCATCAGCTGTATTTATAACCAAAGCCAAAAATCACTATTGTAGTGCATTTAATATTCTTTAATTCATTTCAAATTGTACCAACATTCAATACCTAATTCTGGTTCCTTGTGGATTAGCAGACATCAGCCATTATACAATACCTAATTCTGGTGAGGAAAATATTAAATGATATTTACAAATGTAAATTACCTACATGAAATAGATCGCACCTTCGGTGCAACAAAGTCACGACAGCTCATTTTTAATTTTACAGGAGTGTGATTACTGGATAACTATTTGTAGTAGGTTTGAAATCTTTACAAAATTAATTGTTTATTGCTTTTGCTATAATGCTATAGGTTCAAGTAAAAGGCTTATTTTGAATTATTAAAAAAATCCTAATAAAAGACATAACAAAAAAAGCGTCCTGAATTATGACTTTGTTGCACCGAAGGGGCGAGATATTAAGACAACTATCCGCTAATAAAGATTAATTTACAACAACTTTTCTTAATAATAAAGAATTTTGAAGACCTAATTGTATGACTCACTAACAGAATAATGTTGTTATCATTACATAATTATGTTGATACACAAAATTATCAGGAAAAGGAGTTCAAAACAGTCAGTAGTGATAATACAAAAGTAAATATGTGCGCACTCAACAGCAAGAATGTAGGTATCATTTATTTACATGAAATAGCAAGGTCAGTGACCAATGCAGTTCATGTAACTTATTAAAGTAACAATTACTGCTAAGGGGCTGTAACTAAACATAAACAGCAATACTTATCCATTCATTCAGCATCCCTTCATAGTCAGATTTGGTCAAGAGTTCAGCTCTCATTTAATGACAACAGTATCATTAAGGGCGCATTCTACCAAACTTTTATACCTAGAATAAGTCGAACTTGTATCAATAGTACCTATGTATGATTGGAAATATAACAAGTACAATATATTCTTTGCGTTTTACTTGAAATTTTTGTGGGCGGCAGGCGGACTACATGGCAGTGAGAGTGTTAAACACAGAGAATAAATTTTGAATTTTTGACAGTTTTTCCATACTAGAACTGTCAGACGTCAATTTTATTCCACATATAAAAGGATGTCTTTTCAAGGGATATTGTATAATCCAATAACTGAGTTGTGGAGGACTTAGAGACATTCACTCCATGTAAAGTATTCAGCTGCTTATGTTTAGACCGGACACCAACCTCAACAAAGTTGGAAAAGTATTGGCTGGCTAGGCAGATGATGAGTTTCATGTAACCAGTGAAGGTTTGCATCATAAAACAGATGCTATCCAACATTGATTCCACAATTGACATTCAACATTTTTCTTAGTATTAGGCATGTTCAACATTAGACTTTACCAGGATAAGCATGACGAGTAGTTACAAGGGATCAGATGAACTTTCAGACATAACCTGTCTTCAATCATAATCCTCCATTGGCTTTGCTGTAGTTGGGTAAAAAGTTACATACCTACACATGAAACAAAATAAGTAAACAAACAAATTTTGAACCACATACCTTTCTCCTGAGCCACAGCATTACTGTCAGTGACAAACTTCTTGATCAGTCCCAAGTATTTGCTCCACTCTGGTGACTTCTCATCGTCAATCTGGTTGAATAGCTTGATAGCCTCCTCATAGCCTGCTACCCTAGCCTTCCATAGCTTGTGAACACATTTCTCTTCTGTCGGCAATTTCTTATATTCATTCTCATCCTCCATTTTGGGTTTGTGAACCTAGTCAATTTGATTCTAAACTGGAGAAAAATTATGGATTTAGTTACTAGAAATATTAAGTTGTTTGTAGCTTAAGGTCAGAGTGTTGTCAACTTAGAAATAAAAGAAGAAGGAAAGGACAAATGTTTATTGTGCATTTGTTGTCATTATTTTTTGTTTTAACTTCAATCTGTGTGTTTTCTTTACACAGTCTTGTATTTGAAACACTCATTTACATCTTCAAAGCATAGCTAAATACTTTCTTTAAAAATATTACTTGAATGTGATATTCTTTCAGTATTAGGTATCAAGAAAGTTGATAGATTTCCAAGATCAAACACAATGGGGCCTTAGCTACAGGATAATATTTTTTATTAAATCTGAGCGATACTAACACATTCCATATGCAAACTCTGAACTGTTTAAACCTTTAGGATGTATTTTACTTTTTTTTGAACACAGGATCATGTTTTCTTTTTGATTTGACAATATTTGACTCAAATCTGACTGAATGACGGACCTATTTGTATCGTCTTGAGGGTACAAATAACAAAGACCATATGTGGGTAAGAGACCATTTTAAACTTGTTAAAAGGATTCAAGTTAGCCCTGAATCAATTACATGTACTTGACTTACAATTTGCGTTTGACCTTTTAATGCAAGATTGCAGTTTCCCTAACAAGGTCATGAGTGCATGTTTCCTACTGAATAAGGGTAGAAAGAAGATTGTATGTAAAACTTCAGATAAAATGCTGACTTATCGATGTTCGTAGAACATTAATATGGTAAACAATGCACATGTATCACCTACTGTTGAATTACAATATCCATGAATATTAGCTGACACACAACAGTCATGCAATGTGCAACTGATTAATAAATAATGTTGAACTATTGTGTATCAACTTTCTTAACGCGTAGGCGTACAACTTGCAACAACTATGATCAATTTAACTAATCACAAATGCGTTAATACGTAAGAAATGGTGATTCAACCGATCAAACGACACCTGCTTTCGTATAATAATAATGGCTACCTGGCCAATATTGCGGAACAAATAGTTAATTACGAGCCGGTTCATTTATAGCTGTGCCCGTTTTACACCGAGACGTGAAATTAGATCGCATCTCAGCCGACTGAGAACGCCCGACAAACGGTCACTTTCTCACTTTACAAACAAATCCAATCAAATGTCAGGAAACTTACCGTTATCAAGCTGTTTCTGCTGTGTCCTCTTGATAATACTAAATTTATTAAAACTAAACAACATAAACGACAGTTAGCTCACATTATCCAGCAACAAGCAATATTTTAACCGACAAAAAGAAATGCCTTTTTCTTTTTCGTCGTCGTTTTTTTAAGTTTGCGAAATGAAAATGGACGGAACATTAATGTTGCCAGAAATTAATTTTATGTAAAACGATAACTGTCAAAATTAAAACAAATGTTTGGATAAAAAAAGCACAGAAAAATTTGTTATTCGTGTTTTAATTTATTTAATTCTTGACATGACGTTGCTAAATGAAAAAAAAAAAACACCTTTATTTATTCCAGTGTTTATTATAAAATAGACAAAAGAAAAGCAGAGGCTGTTCATGAGCTATAAAACGATGAATTTAAAATAAAATGATCATATTTAGCAAAATCTGTAAAAAATAAGGATTTCTAAAGTACAGTATTATTTAAAAATAAAAATCTGTTTCATTTAGTGACCATAGACATTATTTGTAACAAAAAAAAAACTATATAATAATTTTAGCTTGGCAACCTGTTACGAAATAGTTCATACCGTTCATTCAACCATTCTATTTTGCCATAATCATTCGTTCCTGTGTTGATTTTCTTCATTCTTGAACACGGAGAATTTTCAACAAAATAAAATAGTTCGTTCTGAGAACGTCAGCGAGCGAGACGTGTGTCGCGTCGTTATCGTGACAACTGTGCGTTTGCAGTTCTTACAGTCGACAAAAATAAATAGTATCTCTGAATGAAATTGTTTTGATTTAATTACAGCTATTTGTGCGTTAGAATGTTGATTATGATAATAAAGTAATTAAATGGAGCGTTAGAGCTTGTTTTAAATAGACTAAATAAACAAGAGTGTTGTGTTTTCGTTCGGCGTTGGGGCGATATCGGAGAGAGAAGGGAATTCAACAGCTGTCTGTGCATAGTATGCTTCATATTGTGAGTATGTTATGCTTTTCTGAACATATACCTATTTAGAAATAATTTACTCTTTAAACGCTATTCTAGCAGTTTCATAGATTACTTTGGCGTTCTTTGTTTTTGAAACGTTGAAGTCAAAATTAGTAAACATTATGAAATGTTAGCAATGCCTAGTATTATACTTAATTGAATTCTAACTGTATGTGTATCGGAGGTTTTTCATTTTGTAAGTTGCTTCAAGCTACGTAGGTATACTTACCTGGATAATTAGCTAGGTTTACAACAAAACAAAACCTAGGACCTCTGTTACATGAATGAACGAACATACGAACATTATTATTTACAAGTTTAATAACTTTTGAGACCACTAACAAGTACATAGGTACTTTTCGGAGAGATCATTAAATAAATCGATCTTAAAAAAAAAAACTTGCTGCGTGCGTAATGCAAATAATGTCTTACCTATATATCGCTTAGTAGGGTCATCCTATTCAGATAACGTCTGTCTACTGGGTAATGTACCTACTTGCTTTCTCTTAACATAACTGATAACGATACATTCACCCCATTTCATAAAAAGACTTGCTTCAAATAAGACAAAAATATCATTTTAGTTGATGCCTACATTCTGCAATAGCAAAACTACACCTTCGTACCTACACTATCCATAAAAAAAAAATTAAGGTATCTGTCCTTTATTTTATAAAATTTCATAATCGTCTTGTAACTATAAAATAATAACTTTCAATAACATTATACTATTCTATTCTTAGTTACCTTATTACAAGACCTACTCTTATTCCATTATTTATTGCAACAAGATACACTATTCCTTATCGCCATTATCATATCGATAGTGACATTGATAAGCGCCACTTATCTTATCAACATCTAACAAGACAAATCAAGATGTACCTTTATACCGTTTTGTAATTCAGTTGAGGACGAAAGATCGGATTTCGACAATGTGTAAGAATTCGTGTCAACTTTAGGCGTCGTACAGACGAGCAGCACTTTGCTGTCGACAGAGCCAACTTCGGTCACCTTCGGGTGTCGAAAAAAAAATACGACTCGAAAGGCAAACGAATTCCATTTTCAAATAGTTAATTCGCATAGCTAAATAATCAAAATTCAAATTGAATACCGGCTACCTATTTTTCGAAGGAAATATTGAAGCTAAATGATAAAATTTGTAAAACTGCAAGTACAAAATTAAACAGGTAAAAATCAGTTTCACAGAAGGCGTCTCTTTTTAAACTTTTTATTGAATAGCGTCATACTCATAAGAATAATACCTAGCTACAGCGTGTAAAAAAAAGTCTTGCACCAAATATCTAGTGATCTAGAAAACGTTGGCCAGAAAAAAAAATAGTGGGCCATATTTTTACACGGTAATCTGCCTTCCCCTGTGGTTCACAAACAAATCGGTAACATGGTGCGTCTATTTACAATTCCGTTTGGTCAACACATGTTAGAGATAAAGTGGATTATCCAGATGTTTTTATGGAGCCCAAATTTTTAACGCAAACATTGATTGCTGACGGGACGCGAGGCGATAAAATAGGACCTTTAAATCCTTGTACTGTTTTGCTGTCAAATATGATTAATCCCCTCGTAATTGGATGACTATAAACGGCTACAAAGTCAAATTCTATCTAGGCTAATAACTGACTAGATAACCCAATTAGTCTATTTTGGAATGTGTTCAATTATTATTATTATTAACCAGCAGCCTTACTAAGAAATATCGTATCACCCAGTAACTGGGTTGTAGAGGTCAGATAGGCAGATAAGTAACAAGAGTGTTATTGATACCAAATAGGCAGTGACCCGGTGAAGTATATTTGAAGGTCCTCAAAAACTGTGTTTGATCCATATAATAAAGAACGAGCGATATATTTATATAGGTATTAACTGAGAAAGAGAAACAAATTAAATATCTTGACTTAGCACACGAGGTTGTTGACATGTGGAATGTGAGCTCGACCGTCATTGTGCCGATTATCGTATCGGCTAATGGCCTGATAGCCAAAAGCCTCGATCAACACCTCTCGAGGCTCTCGTTACGCAGTTGGATCAAGGGTCTGATTCAGAAGGCAGTACTCCTTGATACGGCTCGTATTATGAGGAGGTTCCTGTCTCTGGAGCCCTAACCACCGGTGGCTTGGACCCTGCTCCCGATACCGGTGGACTACTATTTTTTATATTTTCTTAAATATAATTCTTGTTTTTTTATAAAAATATTTTAAAATGTATTTAATAAGTAAGTAAATAATTAATAATTGCATAGTTGATTAGAAACAAAAATTCGAAGGCGTGACATTCATCAACTCGCATGTTGGATTACGGGCCGCTTCCTGTCACAGAGAGGAGACCTGAGTTCTAGGCTGATTTCACTTTATATTCAAACAAATCTCCAAGCTACACTTCCCGTGACCCAATGGCTAGCTTTTACCTTGGCAAGAGGATAAATATTGTCATACCACGTGGCAATGCCGCCAGTCACTGGGGTACAGTCAACAGCAAATGTAGATGATGAAAATCAGAAATTCAATAACCAATAATAAACTATGTATTAACAAACTAAAATATGTCGTCGAAAAATTCCTCCGCATTGCTGTCGACTGGTAATGTACAGTCAACAGCAAAAGTAGATGATGAAAATCAGAAATTCAATACTAATGAACGGAGTTCGCGTCAGAACTGTGTGGCGTCGAAGTAGTAAATGTTTGGTATAATTTACAATCATATACGTTTTTGAATCACTTCGACGCCACTCAGTTCTGACGCGAACTCCGTTCATTAGTATTGAATTTCTGATTTTCATCATCTACTTTTGCTGTTGACTGTACATTACCAGTCGACAGCAATGCGGAGGAATTTTTCGACGACATATTTTAGTTTGTTAATACATAGTTATTGTTAGTTTAGGATATTATATATTTATTTTAATAGTTTGATAGTTTATTTGGCATTAGAAGTCCAGTCAGCGTACATATATATTTTTATCTTCCTAAATAATTATTTCGAGTCTACATTCACCGTAACGTTATTATGTGCTTCAATAACGAAATTAATATCAAACAGTTTATTAATTAATCAATATTTAAACGTTATCTAAACGACAAAGTAATTCTACGACCCATGCAGTCATTACGACCTATGCTTATTAAATACGAGAAGAAGAAAAATAGGTTATCGGCACAGCAACGTAATTGACACTGTTCTTAGGATATGGTAGTACAAAAAACAATAGATTAATGCATGTCATGAACTCATGATTCCTTAACTAAATGATCCATGACTCCATGAGACATTCAATTGTCGACGATAAAATTAATGAAGTTCACATCAGTGCATTTGGTACAATATCCTGCGTTATCATCAAATTGAATTAAATATATGTTAGCTTCATTACTCGATACAGGCTCATAATCGTTTCTATTAGTCGATTCATCATAATCGATTCATTATTTTGTTTTCTTTGAATCTAGTTAGCAGTTAGTTACACCTGTTCTATCATCAAGCGGTAGTTTCCACGGTTCTTCCGCGAACTTTTTCTCAGTCTATTCAATCAAGTTTTTGTCAGTAACTGCGATAATTGAAGTTCGGTTGGTGTAAGGTCGTTAATTAGCGGTATCGATGGGAACTCGCGGATGGTGAGGTTCATCAAATTGTATTAGTTCCGTTGCCCGATTGTCATTAGGGCCCTAGAGATTATGAGCTCGTAAAGCGACTCTTTTGATACATGGCTTTCTTACGCTGAACTAAAGAAGATTATTTATATCCCAAATGAATTAGGCTATGAAGTTCAAAATGTATTTTGTGTTATTTATTATCCTTCATGAGAAATGCACGTTTAGTTCAATACCATCACCAAAATCTCAAACGTTCTTTGTATCATCTATTTCTCGTATCATTGCATTTTCAAGTTAAGGCATAAGTATTTACTTTGCGTTTCGCCAGCTAGATAATTTAAGTTACTGTATTAATTAGTGGTATCGATGGGAACTCCCGGACGATGAGGTGCATCAAATTGAGTTAGTTCCGATGCCTGATTGCTTTAACAGATTTATGGCGAGCAATGGAGCGCAACGCGACACGTGATTCAGTTTCCTCGTCTTTATGTTGACGTTGTTTGAAAGAACGAGTAAGATGAGAATTTTACTCTATTGTGTTGAGAATTGTACCGATATTCTTTGTTTTGGAAGTCTTTTGTATTGATCTTGGCCAAATCTATGTTAAGAAAAGTCATTATGATCGGAAACTTTCGACCTTTAACCGGTTGAATGCCGTAATTACAGAAAGAATTAAAAAGCCATTGTGTCTCGCGTGGATCCACGTTCCAGCGAAGGTTTAATATTGCTTAACCCTCAGGCCATGGGCTCCGAGTGCTCGTGGTCTTTTTAAGGAATTTTCGAAAAGGCTGGTTGACAATTCCCGTGACCCGTGACCCAAGGGCCTGGCTTTTACCTTGGCCAGAGGCTAAGCATTGCCATACAACGTGGTAATGCCGCCAGTCTCTTGAGTATATTACCAGTCGACAGCGATGCGGATGAATTTTTCGACGCTATATTTTAGTTTGTGTAAAGTTTTAAGTAGTTAATTTAGGATTTAATTTTGTTGTTTAATATCAATTAATTACTTAGGTATTAGTTATTATTTGCTTACTTACTATTTTAATGTACAACAGTAAAATTAGTACAGAAATAATAAAAAAAAAGAAAAACATCTATATACATATAATAAAACAGTAAAAAAACTGTGTCTGTACATTGAATATATTAAAAAAAAAATACTTGAGGGGGGTTTAGAAACAGTAATAGAGCACGAATCCAAAAAAAAAATGTGTCTGTTTGTCTGTTTGTCTGTTTGTTTGTACACGCTAATCTTCGGAACTACTGGACGGATTTGAATGATTTTTTTTTGTTGTATATATATTAAATCTGGGCAACATATAGGCTATAATTTATTTTGGAAAATGGAACACCTGATGCAGAACCGCAACAGACCAGCTAAAGTATAAGAGATACAAAAATGGTACCATAGCAAAAATTGTTCCACGTGATGAGCATTTTCTGCTGAGAGAATAAATTTGAAGATCTGGAACACCTGATGTGGAACTCCAAGAGCCCAGCTAAACTATAACATATATAGTAATGACGATTTAGCAAAAGTTGTTCAATCTGATGAGCACTCTCTGTTGACTTATAAAAATCGAAGATCTGGAGCACCTGTTGTGGAACTCCAAGAGCCCAGCTACACCATAACACATATAGGAATGACGTTTTAGCAAAAGTTGTTCAATCTGATGAGAACTCTCTGTTGACTTTTAAAAATCGAAGATATGGAACACCTGATGTGGAACTCCAAGAGCCCAGCTACACCATAACACATATAGGAATGACGTTTTAGCAAAAGTTGTTCAATCTGATGAGCACTCTCTGTTGACTTATAAAAATCGAAGCTCTGGAACACCTGTTGTGGAACTCCAAGAGCCCAGTTACACCAAAACACATATAGGAATGACGTCTTAGCAAAAGTTGTTCGATCTGATGGGCATTTCCTGTTGACTTATAAAAATCGAAGATCAGAAACATCTGATGTGGAAATCAAAGCTATCACTAATTTCACTGTATAATTATAAAATAACATAAGGTGGGAGTACTTCCACGCGGTGAAGGTAGTAACAGTTTAGGACTGATTTTCGGTGACGATGGTATATCATTGAAAAGTTGACTCTACTGGCCAAAACTCCCATTTATTTTTTTATTTTATCAACTAAATATGCCTTCGGGCTTATGTTATTTGAGTGTTTAATTTCCTTTGCCATTTATCTTCGTGACACGGTAGCCTACCCGGTAACGCAGAGGAGCAGTCACTTAGATTTTAATTGATCAGGTATGTTTACAATAAAACTATAACCATGCCTAGAAAGAGGTCAAATCTTTCCCAATGTTCCAAAAGAGCTAAAAGATTGAGGATCATAAGATCCCAAGAATCTACCGAAGAGCGTCAGGAGAGACTTGATGCTGTTCGAGAACATCAGGCTCGCTCCGTGGAAACCTCTTCGGATCGAGAAGCACGCCTGCGTTCTCAGCGTATCTACGCATCGACTTCTAGGTCTCGAGAGACAAGTGGGGACGTTCCCCACTTGCGTGATGCGCGACTGACCTCTGATCGTGAACGTCACGCATTGTCTCGCGAGTCGGAGACGTTCACGGATAGAGAATTGCGCTTGAATTCTCAGCGTATCTACGCATCTGCTTCGAGGTCTCTACAGACAAGTGCGGAACGTGATGCGCAACTGTCCGCTGATTGTGAGCGACATGCGTTGTCTCGCGAATCGGAAACGTTTACCGATACAGAATCACGCTTGAGTTCTCAGCGTATTCGCACATATACTAACAGGTCTTTTGAAACGAGTGATGAACGTGATGCGCGACTAACTGGTGATCGAGATTATCATACATTTTCCCGAACACGCACACAACAAAATATTCATAATCAGTTAGAAAGTGAGAGAGAAAGAATTGCTGGAGTACGGCATGAAGAGATATAAGAAGAAGAGCGCAACGAACGTTTGAATTCTGATCGACTTCGACATTCTCTGAACAGAATGTCGATATCATCTGAAGAATCGGATGTGTCTCAAGATATAGCCGTAGGGCGTGGCGACCTTCCTTGGGTTGATAAGGAACGGAGTGAATTTACGTATACTCCTATGATTGACTACGCCACATATTCCGCCATCGGAGGTATGGTTCAAAATTGTACTTTTTGTGAAGCTGTTAAATGGCAAAAAGAAACAAACGGTATGTGTTGCTCAGGTGGAAAAGTACATATTGAAATATTACAAAATCCTCCAGAAATATTAAGATCACTGCTAATCGGTGACCATCCACAGTCAAAACATTTCTTGGACAACATCCGTTCGTACAATAATGCCTTTTAAATGACATCTTTTCTTGCGAAACAGAGTTCAGAAGGCCCATTTACGCCAACATTCAAAGTGCAAGGCCAAGTTTACCACCTTATTGGTTCATTACTGTCTGAAAATGACCCCAAGTTTCTCCAAATATATTTCGTATCCAATTATCAAGATCAGGCAAATATTAGAAACCAAAACTTTCCGCAATTGAACAAATAGTCTGATTTCACTGCTTCAAAATATGTTGCATGAAGTAAATCCCTACGTACACTGTTTTAAATCTGCCTTAGAATCTATAAAAATATATATAAAAACGGTGCCATAGCAAAAATTAATCCACGTGAAGACCATTTTCTGCTGTGAGAATAAATTTGAAGATCTGGAACACCTGTTGTGGAACTCCAAAGCCCAGCGACACTATAACATATATAGGAACGACGTCTTAGCAAAAGTTGTTTAGTCTGATGGGAATTTTCTGTTGACTTACAAAAATGAAAGATCTGGAACGTCTCGAATCGTCTCGCGCATCCCGTTGTTTTCCGGTCCCCGGGCTCTTCGAATTCAACATCAGACGTTTCAGATCTTCGATTTTGACGACCCCGTTGTCGCTGGCATAAGCAACAGGATCCGCGTACGAAGTCGCGGGCAGAAGCTAGTATTATTATAATTTTACTGTCTCGATAAATAAAAGGAGTGGTTTACCATGTCGCAGAAGGTAGAAAATCGATAGAAATGAGGCACATAACTACGGTGCAGTACCCACTAGAAAGCAATTACGGCTCCATTACCGTCTTTTCAAGTGAAACTACAAAAGGTGGCCTTTACTGCTGCCAATGTCGGTTAAAACTGTATGTCTTTCAAGGCGTAAAGTTACTCATTCTCACTCTTTGGCACGAAGCGTATATAATAATATAATAGTAGTAATATTGGGAAAATACATCGTCTTTATTTTGATTTCAATGATACTGACCTCTCTGAGTCTGTTGCTGAAGTCTACAAAATAAACGACGTAAAAATTCCGACTGAATGAATATAATATGCGGAGACGAAATAACAAGATGATAGAAGATTCGCTTGCAAGAAATAGTATTATTATATCCATTGAGTGCGTTGCCCGACCTAAAAGCATATCGAAAGTATATTTTTATTGGATTAAAAATAGCCGACCACACGCAGATGTTTATTCAAGGATAATTTATTTGAAAATTTCTGTCTTATAGCTAAGTGTGCCAATATTAATCGATCGTTAAAATCCATTGAGCTCGTAAAGCCGCTCTTTTGATGCATGACTTTCTTGCGTTAAAATTTTGACCGGTAGACTATTTATATCCACAAATAAACTTCGCTCTAAAGTCTAAAATGTAGTTTGTATTATCTGAACATGTTCATATTATGTTCAATCCACGTTTGGTTGCATAGCACCAGCATCTAAAAAGTTCTTTGTATCATCTTCTCGTTCCATTATCAAGTCAAGCCATATTTACTTTGCGTTGAGCTAAAGCGTGACCAGTCGCAGTTGTCAGATAGATTATCACATTGAAGCACATGTTCTGTTAAATTGGATTACGGTGGCTGTCTAGCTGATTTAAGCCCAGCTTAGTGTCAAATAGACGAGCATACGCAAACAAATACAGTTATATTTCATTGTATCTTAAAGTTTACGTCACTGCTCAGTCTCCGACCTTCCAAGAAACAGTTCTAGGTATTCATTGATATGCTTGCGTGTGTTAGACTTTCCTAAGATCTAGGGACATTAGCAAGCAAGGTATCGTGATTAAAAACATGTTGCCGGTCACATACACGGCACACCTCCTATCGAATATGGATATTAATGCAATTCCCGCTACCGACGGCCATGTTGCAGCCGCCATATTTGTGAATCATGCGCACGCGCGGATCGCTGGACTCTTTATTATCTAAGGATGCAGTCTTGAAGACAATGCGTTTCGTCGTTAAATATTAATAGAGTAATTAATGCATCCGTTGTTGTAACTACATTGTTATGTGCGTGTGTATTATGTAGATATATTTTTTTATTTTAGTTAGCTGCGTCATCGCCTTCAGTTAACAGCTGAATACTTTCGTGGACTCTTATTTATTGGACTACTTAAAATTCAAATTCGCACTGGAAATTACAGAACCCCGTCATGGCCCGGTTAGAATTCTATTACAATAATTTGCAAAATAATTCAAACTGTCAGTAAGAAGGTTTCATTGACTGAATTATTGTCTATAACAAAAGAATCAGTGTGAGCTCTTTTATTGCCAAAGAAAATCAAAACACATTCTACAACAGTCGTGAGAAAAGCTTTTATATTGTAATGAGATTTATGTATCGTGTGACATGTGAGCATTGCTCAGGATTCCTCATGCTCTGATTTGATTAATGTCATGTACGTGATGCATGCTTTGCAAATCATTGGCCCGCTGATGGAATAACTAAGTAAGGATTTGTATTGGCATTTGAAAAGGCAATTTGTGAAGATGACACACGCAGACTGCTCAAATATTTTCTTCCTTAATTTTGATTTAAAAGATTATCGTCTTTTGACTACCTGCTCATCTGATGGTAAACGATGATGATGTCGACAATGATGCACGCTTTCCTAGAAGCAACTTATACACTACTTGAAGGCTTCCCCGATTATATCTATCGGGAAACATAGACTCTGTCAAATTGTCCTACTTTGTCGTCTGTAAATTAGAATTATCTGTAGTACTTACCAACTGCATCGTGCTTATTACTTGAAACGACTTCTCTTACGTCTTGATCTAAGAATAGAAATAGTGCATTAGCTTTGTCAAGTCAACCCATTACAATTACTTGGATTGAAATATGTCATTCGGTACTTTAGATATTTCTTCTTCTTCGTGTAGTCTACGCTCATTTGTAGTTTAACATCTTACTATTGCAGGGTCAACCGGCTGATTTGTTTGTTTATTCATATTTCTATTGCATTATCAAGTATTGAAGCCACAGTATCTGATTATCTGAGATATTGATATTGTGATCTACTAAATGATTTTTAGAGAACGAATTGCAGTGCAGTGCTTACTCTAACAATAGAAGAAAATGACTCGGAAATTTGCAAATGGCGGCCGTATTTAACTGTTATTTTAGCCCTATAATTATAACGTTCTCGTTCACATCTTTAACTTTAATCATCGTTTATAAATACACCCACGGTTTTTATACTGATCAGGAAATTGTACGCAGGTACGTACAATTTTCTATTGATTCAAGTTATTTGGAAGTCGGCGTCGCTTGTATTGTTAATTAAAATTCAATTTATATTCTGTCAAATATTTCCTTGGTCCAATTCCTGTACAGGGACCCAATGAGAGCTTATCTGAAAGGACCTCTTCACCGAGTTTTCCAATTAATTCTATTAAGATTGGAAACGCTTATTGTGTATCCGATATGATGAGCAATTCGCCTTCCAATCCAAAGTTTTCTGTTTTAATTGGCGAGAATTTGTTATTTCCTAATTATTAGTTTATTACTTTTTAGTTATTGAACTTGAGCTATAATTGCGGTAGGTACGTACCTACTCTACTTCTGAATAAATTTAATTTCTCTTTCTGTAGTTGAGATGTGAAGTTTACTGTCTTCCTGCAATTTTATTACTGACACTGAGACGCCAAAACTCCGTATGTTTTAAATGTTCAATAACCCTGTACTCAGTCTCTTCCATAATGCAACTTTTAAACATTTTTAATTGTGTTTACCGACTTTACCGTAGGTACACCGTTCTGACGCTACCTAGTTTAATAGCCGTTCAATTTCCTGGTGTTTTATTGTCGATAACCGCATGGAAGCTGCGGCAGTTGGTCGATATCCGATAATGTCGCAATAAAACTGGCTCGAGCCCAGTTTTAAGCTTTATCTTATACAGGTCAATGGTTTCAGTGTATCCGATCGGGTTGAACGACACCGCAATGGTCTAAATCGGTTGACCGAAATATGTTCGGTATTCGATACCACCGCAAACATCAACAAATTGTGCGGGAATTACATTTTATTCACGAAATGTATGTAAACATATACAATTTGTAACTGTCTGACCTATTTTCAATTCTAAAAATCTATAATAATTTATAACACATCCGGCCTTATACATTAAATGAATATGATTCATGCTGTGATTCAACTGTGCACTCTTCAGTGAATTTTAAGTGAATGTCTCATTAAAATTTCAACCTTTAATTTCAGTAACAAAATGTTGTGAGAGCGTTTCGAGACTCAGTGTTCAAACAGAATAAAAACATTGCGGGGAAAAATAACCAAGCGCACTCTACTCGCTGAAGCCAATATCATTGAATTTGAATATTTTATGTATTCCTCTTTTGTTTTCAATAAAGTTGCTAATGCAATAGTCTAGAGTTATTTTTTCTTCAATCTATTCAGACATTCAGCATTGAAAACTTCATTGATCAATATTATATTACTAGCCAGTGACATTTGTCACTCGGCTCAGTCAATCAGTCATTTAATTTTATCATTCAGTTTTTATTCGACAACCTACCAAAACAAAAAACAATCGCCTCGAATCCCTCGAATTCAATAATCTACTATCATTCCGCTATTGAGGCTACGTAACCGAAAAAAAAACAAACGATTGTTTGAAAATCGAATGGGCCATTTAAAATCCGACTTTAACAATAGGAAGCGTTGGCAAGTTCCGTTTGGTCGCGCATGGCATAAGATTAAGAAACCGTTTTTGAGTTGACTTCCTGCGATGGAGGACTATTTATAAACTAATATGGCGGCACGGAAGCACCATGACCTCGGTGAAGATACTTAAATGGAATATTGAGTAGTTGCCCGCTATCTGAAATAAATATTGGACTTAAGTGTTTATCATAGGTACTCAAGTGGCATTAAAATCATGCTTGGTGACTCGTCGTAAGTCTTGCGTCACTTCCACCTTGAACTTCTGAGGACAGTCGCACAGGACAGAAAACTGTCCCATTGGAGTAAGCTGATGCTGCTAACACAATGTAGTTTTGAAAAGTCAGAACAACATTGTAAAACCTAGGTGACTTATGCATATTATATAACAAAATGAAGATAAAATAGGTAATTGCTATGAGCTCTATTCCCACAAAGTGGCGGTAGATAGTAGATACTAGATAAGAACACGGGTTAAGTACCTACTTAAGTCTCAACCTTCTTAATTGGCTTTTGATTAATCAAATTTAAACTGGCTCTTTATAATTGTACGTGCTTAAAAACGGTACAAATGCACTAGAAAAGTAATGATTTTTTCCCGTCTTTCATCAAAAGGGAAATACTGTAACAACTTATGAAATGCATATAAAAGGACTATTGTAATTTTATCTCTCTGGTGAAAATGCACAACATATCATCAAGCCTAAGATCCCCGAGGTGTTAGGCAGTGGAGATGCTATAATACTTATACACAGATTTCGCTAATAGTTATGTTTAAGTCCCATGTAATAAGGGGCACTAAGGGGCGATCCTATTGCCATCAACCTGGCTCAAATCCAGACTCCGGGCTGCTAATAAAAAAACCCAATAAAAACCCTGGTGAAAAACTATGTAAAAATGCACCGTCATGTTTGTTATTCAAGACACCGCTCCCAAATTCCGCTAATGATGGTAGAAGGTGAGCGAATTATTCCGAAATGGCACAACCTTGAAAGAAAATAGTCCCAAATGAGACAGACTTACGTATTCGTGGCACATTTCCAAACCAAAATTAAGACCGAATTGCAGAATGACCGCAGACATCTCCAAAATGTTACGAAATTACATATAACCAATGTAATAAAGGGCGAGCCCCGTCAACCTGACACAAACACAGCCTTTATGCTGCTACTGGGAATAAAGGAAAAACCCAACAACACTTTCTCCGACCAAGGGATCGAAGTCCGAATCCTCAGGCACTGCAGTCATGCTTGCGATCACAATACCAACGAGGCAGAGAAACATGACATAATAATATGTCTTATAACTAAAGCGCGCTGTTGGACTTTCAACGCTTGACTTAGGGCCGAAAGTTGAAAATCCAGCAGCGCGCTTTTATTTAAGTGTAATAAAACTGGAAATAGATATACACAAGCAAGTACAAATATGACGAAATTAGAACATTTCAGATACAGGCCAGTACAAAAGCACGTAGACACCGCATGGCTGCCTTCTGCATGGTTCAAATCAAAAGTCCAAATGAACCATTTGGCATGACACACGGCAGTCTCCTGTCAACAGATACGGTACAGAGTTTTCAATCTACATTTTAATTTACATCTATCGTTGCATTCGTGATGCTTCCTCAATCTTCATTGTTGTTGATTGCATTTACAAAACATTTTTGACATGTTGTTTCTTTATTTCTGCACAAATGGGTCGTGATGATGGAGTTATCCGTTTTTGTTTATGGTGTAGGTACTTAAGTGGGATATCAATTTAACAATTTCCAATTCTCGTACCGAATATAAATAAAGAAAGAAAAAAAAAGAAAAAAAGGACAAAATTTGCAACGTCTCCTAAGCCAATAATCGAACTTGCATTCAAAATTCTACAATACGTGAGCCCTTAATGAGCATAGCACTTATTTCTCACTCACACACAGAGTTGGGCCTTGTTTAAAGCGAAATATGAGCATAACAGCATAACGGTCTGCGCTAATGTAATTTTAGGAATGTTAATTACTTCGTCTACTTCTAAACTTCCACAATGCAACTGTTTGATACGATTAAAATTACTGTTTCATTAACTTAATAGGATATTTGGCCACATTTGGCCACACGAGACGCAATTGCTTGGTTCAATGTTTTCATGTACGGAAATGTATATTTGCCAATGTATCAATGTTGAACCTTGTAGCGTAGGCCTGGCCTTGTGTTGTCCCCTTTATAAGGGGTACTGTATTGAGAATCAAAACGAGAGTTGTTTAATACTCTTCTTCCTCTTCGTCATTATCTTTTCGTAAACATCGTTCTTATAAAAGGATACCATCTTGTTTTATTTTCATTACATCGATCAATGAGAAACGAGCAGCTGCTTAAATCTCTTTATGATAAAGATCACTTGTTGCTATAGCAACTTTTTTTTTATCCCTGAATCATGTTCTTTCGTTATTCGTTACTTACAAAAGAATGTTTACTAAAATGTTTCAATATTATTGTCCATGGTCAAACGTAAGGAACATCTTGATTGCCTTTAATCATTCCAAATTCAGCTGATCTATTCTGTAAAAATCTCGCCGTGTAAACTTAGGTCTAGTGAGCTGTCAATAGTTGCAATCTCTAGCATCAAGATAGTGACAGCGAACTTCAAGCTCACTTCACCTAAGTTTTTCACAGAGAGATTTTTACAAAATAGACTAGAGAGGCAATTCCATTGTACTTAATTTTAAGAAACATTCTAATCTCAGTCTCAATCCGTCAAAAACACCCTAACTTCCCTCCACTTTTGACAAGTTTTTGACATTGATTGTTGGATAAGATTTCCACCAGATTTTGAACGTTTTTACATACGGTAATTGACCTTCAGCTGATAGACGCTGACCGCAAATGACCTTTCACCCACGCATAAAAAAGAAAAGTAATTGTCATAATTTTACGACAAGCAGATGACACATCATTGCAAGCCCAGCATGTGGCATTTTTTCAGCTTGTCTCCGGGAGACGCAATAAACGGGGTGTGGTGGTACTAATTCACTTATACCATAAGTACATATGTTTGACAGTCCCTTGATGGTACCAGTTGGCATAAAACGTGTCTGGCTAAATTGGTTCAAGAACAGCCCTAATTTTGTAATTAGAAGCGTAATGCGTGAGTTCATGCTTCACGGCGCTAATTATAATATTTTTTTTATTCTTTTTTTTTTTTTGGGCGTGGCTAAGTAATAATAACAGCTGCACGGGTCGATAGATCAGGTTAAGCTACGCTTGCCGCGGTTGATTCGAGGATAGGTGACCATCTTTACATACCAGGTTCTTGGCACATTAAGCCGTTGGTCCTGGCTGTCATTCGTGGATCTTTGACAGTTTTTACGGGTCGTCAGAAGCCCGAAAGTCTGACAACCTGTCTTACCAAGGGATATCGTGTTACTTAGTAATCCAGCATAGTTGGGAAAATTCCGGGAAGAATGAAGATTTGAGGAACAGAACAGAATATGCAGAACATAGAGTCTATTGAGTAAACGCTATTTTTTGTTGCTACCGGTAGGCGTCGTGGCTTCGATTATTTCATTCACATGTTTCTCTTCTTTGTTACGGAGTTGGTATCTAAATATAAGTAATAGAATTCTAAGCACAAACAATACTAACAGTTTCCAGTTTCCTCAATAATCGTCGCATTCAATACCTACAAAGAAACCTGTATAACAATATTATTTTCCAGTGCCGTTGTCTCTTCTCATTTTGTCCGTAATTGCACAAAGCGATGGCGACGGCGACCGCTGGTTATCAATTTACCTCCTGTAAACGAGTAAAGTCTGGAACGATCTCATCTTCTTGGTATTCCTTTCAATTAACGGTTACTAGATCTTTTGTTTAGTTAGCTAACATACCTAACAACGGACACAGAAAATGTTTCAACCAAGCTTTACGTGTTTTTTTATGAAAACCTCCATTAAAAAAGTTACAAATTAGAATGCTAATAGACAACTTGAAAATTAACCAGGAGCTTTTCAGAATTCCTCCCTGCTATTCTTACCTTGACCAGCAAAGCTATTCACAAACATTCGATATGCTTCAGTACTGGGATTGACGAATCCAAAACCCGAAAATGTTTACAATTTAAACCAAATAGACGAGCGTTATTCTTCGGGGACTAGGTAAATCAGGTACCCGAAATTGTGTAATTTTCTCGTCGGAAGCCTGCCGAATAGTTGTAAATAGCTTTAGCTATGCTGGATGCGTCCATTATACTCTTGCACACAAGCAAATAAATAAATGCATGTAATTGATCAGTTAGTGCCAAGTAATTACATTGAGTAGGTCATTACCTCTCGTCTGCAGTTGAAGCTAATACATTGTGTTGTCAGTCTAGTTATTTCACCGCGAGACCGCGACACTAGAGGCGCCAGCGCATGTTGGCAACACCGACTCGAGTTCAAGTGCCAAACAATGATATTACTTGATATTCTCAGATTACTCTAGAAGGGATATTAACACTGTAATGATATTTACTGTGGTAATGACTAGAACAATATGAGACTACCTGTGAATTGTCAATGTTTTTTAGTCAGATAGTCGCATCGTGTAAAATACTGGTATTCAGTTGTATCCGGTTAGACTGGAAGCCGACCCCAACAAGAAAAGACAGGCAGATGATGAATGGCTAGATACTCGAACACCTGTGAATTGTTAACATCTTCATATCATCATCTTCTTTTAACTTTGGTCATGGTTCATGTTCGGACTGCATTCAAGTCCAACGTATGACGGAATTTATTTGGAAGGCTCGTTTCTATCCTTCATCATATGAACTTGTAAATATCCCATAATTTATTTGCTGTCGGCTTAGTTACTGACCACATGAAATTTGTTAATCATCATTAGCAGACAAAAACACCTGCATATACAGGGTTATTTGTAAAACACCAGCAACCTCTTAAGAGGTCATTGTACTCATCATTATGAACAACTTACTATGGGACCAAACCTGAAATCGCGAAAAAAAATCAGCTGTTCCCTACATTTATCTTCGTCTATCTCGTCAAAATGTAGGGAACAGCTGATTTTTTTTGCTTGTATGAAAATTGGCACACAGATAGTTTATAACCTGGATTAACACATAGGTGTAGTACTTTTAATCCCAGTAGTACGTTCCCGTGGTATATTTTCCAACACCAATACGGACGCAGCCGTGGGAAAAAGCCAGTCCTCCGTATATCATAGATAAAATAGCTTCCAACAATCCTCTAGTTAACTAGGACAACTTTAAACGTATCTCGCAAGCGTATTAGTAAAGATTAAAGGATCGACACGACAGGTAGAAAGCGCGACTTACACAATCCTATGATGGAGAGACTATTAACTGGCTTGTTATATCTTTTCGGTTTGTATTTCGGGGGGAGGGGGGTAAGCAGGACACGTAGTGAGGTCTTGTTGTTATGCGTAGCGTTTCTAAGCCTAGGACTGTTTCGCTTAAAAGAACTGGCCTAGTAGCTGTGCGCTCATTGAGAGCATCCATAAGGTGTCGGGTTTTCATATTTTCACACCTAGTTACCATGCATGCTTTGGTGCATTAACACAAAGGTTCACTTGGCCGTTCCTAACACGGACTTTTACCTTTCTATTCGTGGAGTATATCTATATGTAACTACCCATCGTTATTTATGGCAACGGTCATGCCACAGGCTATTACTGCATTTATTGCTACAGAACTTCGTCGATAAGAAATAGCATGGCAGTTGAGAGTATGTCATGCTCACTAAAATGTCTCACTGATGGTGGCGTGTGTGTTGGATCATTCGATTCCCTACAAAATGGTTGAGCTGGATGGTGCTGATCAACGCGTCATGTTCGGGAATGGGCGCCGTGCCGTCCAGAGCTTATTTTAAAACTTATACTTTGAATTGATTCTTAATTTTTTTTACATTATTCTCACAATATAGAAACAACAAGATTGATGTACCCAGAATTTTGTAATATTTTGATTTAAAAGAGTATCCTTGGTGTTTCTTGCCCGTTCTTCTTCATAGCGTTCTACGTTTTGGAATGGACAACTATTTTCAACTTTCTAACTAACCGACTTTTTGACAGTTTAAAAGTGCCTGTAAATGGTTTCATGATAATGGCGTTCAACGTCGTCTTTCTCTGATATAACCCTTCCATCATCATTTACGACATCTATTTTAAGATGGGCTAACCCAATGATATTATATACAATAAAGAGGTGCTAACCTGCATAATTCGGTAAAGCAACCGTGTAATATTATGCTATTTCTAAATAGACGTGAATGACATAGTATTCTTGATGTTTGTTACAGTAGCCTAGCCTTGTATCTAATAAGATTCCAACAGCATTTAAAGTAGGCATGTCACTTGTCACGTGATATTATCCGATTGGTATGCTCAGGAGATCGTTTCTGATTAGTCTCCTCATTAATTAATTGTGTTGCATTTGTCTGGCTAGTCATCTTTTCTTTAATTACTTTGTTTGGGAAACAGATTCTCTCTCGTAGTATTTCGTTTATTGGTTGCATCAATACTTGTCGCCTGACCATGGCTCGCTGGCCATGAAAACTTGTGACTTCTTGAGTAATGTGCACATACGCAATGTCAATATTATAAAACACCATATTGATTCCACCATACCTATAGATAAACGGATGTAAAAATCTGCAAAATTGCATAGAAAAGTCAACATTATTTCGTCGTATCGTCGTCATCTAGAAGATTTTCGGTCTCTTTAGATGACGGTATGTCCTTAGTCCTTCTCATGCTACTGTGAAGCTCTAGATGAGAGCTACACAATGTAATTTAAACAGCGATAAGATTTGACTTGGATTTATTATATTTATAGGAAGACTTTATATTACGAGGCTATGTCTAGCACTCCCTCAACTACTTAGACAAAAATACCATTAAAATATATGACACTTGCTTGATCGTTCGAATGGAACACGCGCTCAATTATAACCAGCCTGCACTATAAAAGGTGAGGCGACATAGATAGCCTCTACATGAGCTTTGTCTCGTAATCTCGTTTGCTAAACGTCATCTTCTCGTCAATATTACAATAGACAGCTAGGCTGCGTTTCCAGCGATGTCAGCCGATCAGACGGACGCTGCCTGACTACCTAGTTGCGTTTTCTGTTTAATTCGTCAAATTAGCACCTCCGACACGTTTGTTGCATTTGCATGTTAGCCATCTACTTGGTGTAACTACTCTTTCGCTGTTTCTTTGTAGGTATTCTGAATGTATGCATTAACCCCTTTATTCATTAAAGTTTGCTTAAAGTAGTGATTAGTGACTGTTTAAACATACATTTTTGACGTTTAAACGTCACATAACTTTAATCTATATAAATAAAAAGACAAATCCTGACTGACTGACTGACTGATTGACTGACTCATCAACGCCCAGCCCAAACCCCTGGACCTAGAAAGCTGAAATTTTGCACAGAGGTTCCTTTTATAATGTAGACGAGGAATAAGGAAGGAATTTTTGAAATTCAACCCCTAAGAGAGTTAAATGGGGGATGAAAGTTTGTATGGAAAATCTTATTCCTTGAGTTAATAAACTTGAAACTTGGCACTAATACTTACCTAAGTAAATTATGAAAATTGGTCTTTTTTGTTTTTCTGAACTACCTTCTAAAGGGGGATGGGGGGGTGTTAAAATTTGTATGGAAGAATTTTAATGCACGGTCCGATTAACTCAAAACTCAGTATTTATACTTAATACCAAAAATAAAGGCTAACGTGTATCAGGGTTTTTCGAAAAACTACCCCTAACGGGGAGAAAAGGGGTAGTTAATTTTACAGGGCAAATTTTACTGCCTGGCTTAATTAACTCTAAAATTGGTATAAATAATCTGTGAGTCAAGTAATGAACACATTCCAAACGATTTTTCAAAATTCCACCCCTGTGGGGGTGAAAAGTGGGGATACAGCTTATATGAAAAATCTTATTCATTTGGTTAATATACTTGAAACTTGGTATGAATACTAATATCTAAGTAAATTATGAATTTTGGCATTTTTTGCTTTTCTAAACTACCCCCTAAAGGGCGATTAGGGGGTGTCAACATTTGTATGGAAGAATTTTAACGTGCGGTCCGATTAAGTCGAAATTCAGTATTTATACTTAAGACTAAAAGTAAAGAATAACATGTATCAGGGTTTTTCGAAAATCTACCTCTGACGGGGTGAAAAGGAGTAGTTAGTTTTCCATTTTACTGCGTGGCTTGATTAACTCGAAAATTGTTGGACAAAATCTTTGAGTCAAGTTATGAACACATCCCAAACATTTTTTCAAAATTCCTCCTGTGTGGGGTGAAAAGTAGGGTAAAACTTTATACGAAAAATCTTATGCATTTGGTTAATAAACTTGAAACTTGGAAGGAATATTTGCCTAAGTAAGTAATAAGAAATGGGTCTTTCGAAAGTAGACCCCTGACGGGTAAAAAAGTGGTAATTCGATTTTTAAGGCCGGTGTTATAGTGCGTAGCTTGATTTACTCCAATAAAATGGTATGAATAAATTTAAGCTTCAATCTTGGCACAAATACTTATAAATAAATAAATTATAGTTTGTCATTTTATGTTTTTCTGCTCTAAAGGGGGATTGAGGGTGTCAGTTTGTATGGCAGAATTTTATCGCGCGGTCCAATAATATAAACTCGGAACTCAGTATGTATACTTAAGACCAAAATAAATAAAAAGTGTGACTGGGTTTTTCGAAAATCTAACCCTAACGGGGTGGACGGGGGTAGTCCATATCACAGAGGAGTATTTTATTGCGTGGCTTGATTCAATGGGAAATTGGTATAAATAATCTTTGAGTCAAGATATGGAAACGTCCCAAACATGTTTTCAATATTTTGCCTCTATGGGGATAAAAACTGAGAAGGTGAAAAGGTGGTCTTATTTTTTTGGTTAAGAAACTTGAAACTTTTAGTAAATATAGTAAATAATAAAGATTGACACTTTTAGGGGTTTACTACTTACTTACTTAAAATAAAAAAGTATGAGTTTTAGGGTTTTACTTATTCGACTCCTACCGGGGTGGAAAAGGGTAATAAAGTTTAAGGAGTAGAAACTCCAACTTCTATTAACACGAAAATGGGTATAAATAATCTTTATATCATAAAAATGGAAACGAACCAAATGCAAAAACAAGCCCTGTCGTGATTACAAGGGAGGATAGTTTATTTGAAACATCTTAGTTAGTTTAACTAAAATATTGACCCGAATACTTATTTCTTTAAATAAAGTAATTATAAAGATCGTAATCAATAATTTTCGAAATACCTTTCAGGGGGAGGTGGAGAGGGTGTTAAATTTATTTGAGGAAAGTACGAAACCCACGCGGACGAAGTCGCGGGCAAAAGCTAGTCATCGTATATAAATAAACCGCTGTAAACGTAGATCATAACCATTCGACAATATAAACTTTCGAGATTTTAAACTGCAGCCAATAACCGTTCGATATTTTAACTTTCTGCATTTTAAACATAAGAACTATTTTTACTTTCTATATTTAATATTGTCTGTATAAATTATAGTACCTACCTGTTTTATTTCCTGACTATTTATTGTTTATAGATTTTGACTAGATTTCAGCACCTAGACCTAAATAGATCCAGTAATTTTCCAAAACACAAATCACGATGTTAAGTATTCTGCAATACTTAACAATATTTTATTATTAATTCAGTTGCAAATAGACTGAAATACTCATACGAGTTTGATATAATAAAATAGCAACAGTATATTATTTTTATGCTGTAAGAAAGCTTTGAAAACGTAAGTATCCTTAAAAAACTAATGCTGGCATGACTTCTTGAAAAATGACCGAGGGAAATAATTAATTTATGACAGTGAACAGTTATTTTAGATGAAAACTATTTTTCACTTTAATTCTTCCACATGCTGGCAGAAGTATGACCACCTACTGCGTTTAAAAATAAAAGCCCTACTCAACTCCAATATGATCTATGCTTCAATAAGTACATGTACACACAAGAGCTAGTTCATAACCTAATGGGTAGCACTCGAACCGAAATCCTTGAATTAACAACGCTGTTAAGTACTATGTACATACACCAGTTACATAGTAACATGACGTGTGATGCAATACAAATGCGTTCGTTTATTTTAGGTCGATCTTATCTCCTGCCTGATGCCCTATTTTAGACCCAAAGCTGTTTGAACTGGGTTTATAATCGAGTGTACACGAATGTGCTACATTAAATCTTGTGAGTGCATTGCGAATTACATATCGAACTAGGTGGGATTAGATATTAGCTTTTTAACTGTGTTTTTGTAACTGTTTGGAAATCATTAAACTGTTCTAGATACAGTATTTGCTGCGAATTCTACAGAATGTAGGTCGAGAGATAAAGTTTAAAAAACCATTTGTATTTTATCAACATTAGCTGATAGCTCGATGTTGAAAATAAATCTATTACCTAAGTTGGACTTTGAATGCAAGTTTGTCGCAAATATATTTGACTAGCAGCGCCCCGCGGTTTCACCCGCGTTAGTAATTTTTCCCGTTTTTGCAACATTTTTCATTGCTGCGACGCTCCTATTGGTCGTAGCGTGATCTTATATAGCCTATAGCATTCCCCGATAAATGGACTATCTAACACAAATACAATTTCTTAAATCGGTCCAGTAGTTTCGGAGCCTATTCATTACAAACAAACAAATCTTTCCTCTTTATAATACTAGTGTAGATAAGCTAAACGTTATCGACACAAAACTGATAACAGTATTGGTGCATTGCGTAGATATGCATCGAGTACGCGAAATGGGTGCCAAACGAAGTTATAATTTACAAATTGCACGACTGAATATTAGCAAAGTTAATTATATTTTGGGTAATAGAGATACCGACTATCTTTGACGTAATTCATCCACATGTTTTTATCAACACATTGCATGCAGTTTTCTGTAGAATCACTTACTACTCAATTGTTTACATTCTTGCTTTAAGTTTTTGTTTTTTAATTTTTCTATTTCCAATTTCATTTCCAATATTTACATAATAGTCTTAAAATAACAATACCTAATAATATGTAAAATTATATAAAAATAGCAGGGCTCCTTGACCTCCTATTTTTTCATATTATAGGGCATCAGAAAATTAGTCCGCATCGCTGTCAACAGGTAAAGTGCCCAAAAGACTCGCAGCATTTCCACGTCGTATGATAAAATTATAATGGTGCCGATTCTGTTGTTCACTTAGTTCAGTGCATTTTTTTCTATTTCATTAAGAAAAGGACAGAAAAAAAATTATAGTTTAGTCCTGTCAAATTAATCTGCGGCTGATTGACGTAATTTTAGTAGGCAAGTTTTTAATCACGTCTAAATTTGTATGGAGTAGTTCAGGTGCTGAATAAACTGGCATTAACTGTTTTTAACTGTAATATCTGTTAACCTTTTGGTATATTTTAATATATACCTACGATTTACGGAAGCAAATGATTCAGGACATAGGAAACTGTCGTCCGTGTTCTCCCGTGGCATTTAACTATTGATAAAATCTTTTCCTGCTAATATATCATAAAGAAACATTGTCTTGGCACTGCTTTCGATTTACCTCCTTGCGTTGCAAGTCATCTTAACGCCAATCTTCTTCCGCATTGGCGTTAAAGATCAATTTTTGTTGGCATTGGTACTAAAATCGATGTCGAAAGACTGTCTTCATACCTTTACTTGTACTTATATTGGCAATATAAATAAGTGGATTTAAGTTTTCCTTGTTTATGGACTGTCAAAGCACAATGCACCGTGGGCCAGCCTCGACCACGCAGATCACAGGCCAATAAACTATGGATCGTTGATTGAACGCTTGCGCAAACGCATTTGAATCTGTCTATACACATCACAGCCATTGTTTATTATTGTTTGGTCGTAAAAATATCGGCAAAGCGTCTAGAAACATGAGTTTGAGCGTTCTAAAATAGACCTGTCACAAATAATTTAATTCGTTGGCAATCTAGAGTGTTGTTTACTCTGTGGAATAAGTGTTCAAATTAATAGTGTGTAGGTATTCTGTTTGTGTTTGAAAATTTATTGTTTTTACGATGACAGTTGGGAGCCTCTTTGTTGAAACTTTCCATATCAAAAATGAAAAGTAATTTATTCAAATTAGGCTGATAAATCAATGATGTATTTTGATGTGCACTTATTGAACATCAACATAAGACAGTCCCCCAAAAAGCCTGCTCTTCACCACTTCTTGGTGCTTTAGCTGGGAAGAATTTGCGCAACAAACTCCCCAGTACAGTATTATGTTTTAGACAAATAACATCTTCGATCTGTGTGTAATAATTTACACACAGATCGAAGTACAAAGATACAGTTGCATCTAATATAGGAAGGCTCTAATCTTTCTACGACCAACGTCATTCAAATCGTCATCCATCTTAATTAAGGATACAGTGCATGATCATTTAACATTAAGGAAATCAAATATATTTGCTAGCATTCAATAAAACGAAGGCAATAACACTAATAGATTTATTTATAAGTAGACAATGGCGCCGATTCTGTTGTTCACAAACTAAACTAAATTTAAGTTCAGTGCATCTTTTTCTTTCTATTTCATTATGAAAAGGACAAAAGATAAATATTAGTTTAGTCCCGTCAAATTAGATAATCCATAGACAAGTTTAGACGTGATTAAAAAATTGGCTACTAAAAATACGTCAATTTACGTCAGGCGCTGACTAATTTGACAGGACTAAACTAATATATATCTTTTGTCCTTTTCATATTGAAATAGAAAGAAAAAGATGCACTGCACTTAAATTTAGTTTAGTTTGTGAACAACAGAATTGCGGCCATTGACGAATTAAAAACGGCTAGACACCAATCTGCTTCACGTTTTCCGTACTTAGATATGTAAAACAAATACACAAGTTGCGTGCAAAAAAATCGACCCACCCCATGCTCTCTACATTTGCGACACGATATCTCAAAAATCGTAATTAATATAATTTATTATTTTATATTATATGAAGGTAGGTAAGATACAGTTTATTTGAACATACACAATATTTTGTTGAAGGCACTATTCTTGACAAGATCTACTCGATTCTTCAGATGTTCTCATCACTCACTTTTGCTCGGAAAAAGTGCGTGACTTTTTTGTCAATGAAATTAACAAACGTTAAATTGTGTTTATTTCTGATTGTTTAATCAAACTTGAACTTGATTTTGTTAACGAACTTCCAAAAAAGGAGGTTCTTTATCCCACCCATATTTGAAAGTTCGCGATTTTCTCAAAAACTAATGAATTAGTTTTGCTAATTCTTTCACTAATGTAATCTACATACTTTCAGGAAGATTTTAATATACAATATATTAGGTTATTGTTAGTAAACCTTGTTGAATTATATTGTTTCAAATCGAAGAGCATGGGTGCGTCGATTTTTTTGCACGCAAGTGTATAATACTTCTAGCTTCTGGCCGTATTATTAGTAAAGATATAGTTATACTTAGAAATATTTATTTGCTAGTAGTAAGAAGAAATAACTAATACGCCAGGAAACCAACACAGTTGAGGAAGTAATAAAGACAAATGATTATGATGGCCATTGGAGAGTTCTTTGAATCTTTGTATGCGATCTCATCATAGAAAACTCATGTTTACAAAGGAATAGCGAATATTTATCAGCTTTTAAAATAGGTGCTGCTTAACATGGACCTCTTAAAAACTGCTGATTGAAAAGGTGATTGGGGAAATTGCCATTTATATAATTATCATGGTTGGTAGGCCAATTGGTGATCGCGATTGTTATTTGTTTTAATACAAGATGGATTCTTGCTACGTTTCAAAGTCTCTCGGTGAAAAGAGGAATTGGGACTTGCCAAGAATCACAGGGCCTAATATTAAGCATCCTAGGTGAATTATGATCATCATCTGCCTAGCCTTTTCCCAACTTGGGAACTTCTTGGGGTCGGCTTCCAGTCTCACCGGATGTGCTGACCAGTATTTTACAGGGAGCAACTGCCTATCTGACGTCCACAACCCAGTTACTGGGTAATACGATACTCCTTGGTAAGACTGGTTGTCAGACTTCTGACGACCCGCAACGATTGTGGAAGATCCAGGAATGACATTCGTGACCGTCGGCTTTAATATCCATTAGTATCTCCTAGGTATCATCTTCAAGATTCAAATCACTATTTTACTGTAGGGCCAGATGATAATTCTGCCAAGTTAATGATAACGTTTTTCTTAACAGATATTCATGATAAATACTCGTATTTCCTGGTAGCATCTGATGAATAAAATATTGGTTTAGTAATAACTGTTCTGAGTTATGTACCTATTTAGAATACAAGTACCAAGCATACAGTTTCTTTTTCAATGCAGATTTTGTCGATTAGTCATAATAAGGAATCTATACATAAGTGTGTGAAAAACCGGGGCAGCGGGATTGTCCGTAAGGGTTACCACTACCCAGGAACACAAAGGGCTAAGGAAGGAACACGGTTGGGTTTTAGTCAGTAAGAGTCTGACACTCCCTTCTGCTCCACCCAGAGCGGGAGGGGTCATTGGATGATTTCCCAACCACAAAAAAAAAAAAAAAAAGTGTGTGACGATAGTGAAAGATTCATCTCGGAAGTTCATGCTGATTATGTCACGTTGGTCTAGTTGTCGCAAGAGCATGAGCTGAGCATGAAGTCCTGGGTTGGATTCCCAGGTTGAGCGAAGACGCGAGTGCCCGGTTGATGGTAATGGCTCGTCTAAAACTACATAATATGGGACTTAAAAATAACTGGTGAAATGTGGGTGTTCTATAGGTACACCTCTGTCTAACGCTTAGTGGATTACAGACGTGATGTTATGGGTCTTGTTGAGTCATATACTAAATCCTTTCTGAAGTAACATCATTAAGTGTCGTACACTTTACATAATTGGACACCCTTTCTGCAAAGGATCTCATAAATTAATCTCGTTTATTTGCGACACTGTATGTCAGAAATAGCCACACGAAGGGCGACGAATTCATAATACGCCTTTTTTCACGAGGGTTTTGACCCGAGAGGTTATACACGGTGTATTTATATTTATAGGCGTCTGCGTCATACTGTGTGCCAAACATATTAATGACATTGATATCATAATCTTAGCCTTTACCTAACTACGTTGGGATTGGCTTCCAGTCTAACTGGATGCAGCTGAATACCAGTATTTTATTTGGAGCGATTGCCTATCTGTCCACCACAACCCAGTTTTAAAAGATACTTAACTGGTTGTCTTCCTTTGGGGCTTCTGACTACCCGTAACAACTGTCAAAGATCCCCGAATGACAGCCGGGACCAACGGCTTAAAACGTGTTTACCGAGATACGGAGGGGTTCCGGTATCTAAACAGCTGTTATTAAATAAAAATAAAGTCCTCTAGACCGAATTTCGGCAATGGCGACCAGTCTCAGCGGAGACCAGCCTTCAGGGCGAAAGATATTATAGTGCACAAGTGTGTGCGCACCGCAGACACAGGTGCACTCTATCTTCCCTCACGACCCTCACTCTCATTGTCCGATAGGACGGCAATCCGACACGACCGGAGAGAGATCAGGCTGTTATTACTTAGCCACGAGCCCCCCATTCGTGACATTGCTGTATTTATGTATCAATTATCAAACGCTACGTGATTATGCGATCGTGTTACGTTACTTCCTAGTGTTTCACTGAAACGTTACATTACGTAACAATGAACGTATACAGTAGGGTTGTACGGACAATTACTTAACCAGCTTTAATTGACCGTTTAAATGTCCGACTCGAAATTTATACGATTCTATTCAAAACAGACGTTGAAATTGCGTGCTTAGACTATTTGTTTTATCGATTTTTTCTGTAATTGAATTGGGTTTTCGTGGGTAATTGTTTGCCTGAGACATTTGAATAACCTCGTTATAGGCGTAAATACCTTACACACATAGGTAAATGAACTCCAAACCTCACAAATCTTAAGAACACCTTGAAACGACACGAGCGATTATCTTCTCATTGTGTAATTTAAATAATTTAATATATCTATACAACTACATATGTATATGTAAATAAAATTGAAGTGTCTTTTAGTAATGTCAAAATAGAAATTTTACTAAATGCATAATTATGAAAGTATATAAGTTGTCTGTCTGTCTGTTTGTTCCGGCTAATCTCCGGAAACGGCTGGATCGATTTTGATAAATTTGCTTTGAACCCTGGGAAAGGACTGGTACTTACTTTTTAACAACATACCACCATAATAATAATATTATTAAATAAATATTCATTAAAACACAAAAATTACGATTGGACTTTGAACAGCCCTAAACATTACGTTGCGGCTATCAGAGTAGGTAGGTACCTAGTAGGTACGCGTACGTGATTCCGTCCACCTTTGTAATATCGACCTAATACGACCTCGCGTACTCTATTAATTTCTGAACTTGACAGGGAGTGACTTCGAATGCTATGAAGTTATGAAGGCATGTTAAAGGTTTCAACCTCCATGAAGGTTGAACTAACAAAGAGTTTGTAACCTTTATTTACATATCCGGGTTAAAAAAATGTCGTAGTTAGATGTAAATAGATTTTTTCTTCACTTGCATTGCTTCTTTTGATGGTTCACTAGTCAATAGTGATGCTACCGGTTCGATATCTAGAAACATTTCCTTTCTGAACAATCAAATCATGAGAGGAATTTCGCAAAAAAAAAAAAAACTTTGTGAATCAATAGCTATATAAGAAGATTTCAGCAATCACTACATAGTATAAAACAAAGTCGCTTTCTCTGTCCCTATGAACGCTTAGATCTTTAAAACTACGCAACGGATTTTGATGCGGTTTTTTTATTAGATAGAGTGATTCAAGAGGAAGGTTTATATATATAATACATGCATGCATGTGATGTCGTAACACATTTTTGTAAACACATTTTTTTGCGCTTACTTTTCAAACGCTGGCTGAACCCTACGAGATAGGTCAAAATAATGTACTACAGTATTGTACACCTTAAAAAGGTCTACAAAAAAGTCCGCGATGGTATATGTCTATCTCTTAGGGATAACCCACGATAATCATTTTTTATCCTTTACTTTTTACGACAAATAATGGTTTATTTACGAAGCGATTTTAAGCAATACAGCATTAATCCTTATCCAATTAAGTACCTTAAATACATTGTGCATTTAATATAGATAAATATGGCCCTTTACAGCATGTAATTTAAATGAATATTTTCGAAGATATTATAGATTTAAAATGCAGGGACATAACGGTTGCTGCGGTACCGTCCGCGGCGGCGCGTGCTGGCATTCTTGAAATACCTGTACTTAGTATCAGTATTGCACCCGTGCGAAGCCGAGGCGGGTCTATATAATAAGATCTCAGAAACGTCGTAAGTCGTCTTTTATGACCTAGTTTTCAAGCTAAAGCTAAAAGGCCTTGATTCCATCTTTTAACTGTTATTTTTGCGATCCATGTCTGGCTAGATAAGCAATCATCTCAAATTCTACTACAACGAACTAGAATCCATCTAACCCTAAAAAAAACAGTACTGTAACAATTTCCCACCAACTCGATCTTAACACAGTTGTTAGACATAAAAATAGCTACAACTGGATTTCGGTCTAGCTTCTTCAACACAAGTAATAACTCAATGTACTTTATTGATTGAAACACGCTATCTTGTCTCTGGTATTTTCGTTGCTAGAAAATACTGATTTACATTGATCTAGCCAATGATATTATAAGTGTAAAAATCTAGCTAGTATTTTAATCCAATCAAGTGACACTGGATTGATACTTAACCAATCATTATCTTCTTGCACTTCATCATCATCATAAGTCTATATAATTGCACGCCATTCAGCTCGATACTCGGCAACTCTCATCCAGCTGCCACCAGCCACCCTGCGAAGATCGTCGCTCCACCAAGCCTGAGGGCGTGCTACCTTACGTTTGCGGATTCGCGGTCACCGCTCAAGAACTCTTCCATTCTCCCCTGTCAACCGTCACGCTATCATTTACTCCCTTTTCTATCATATCATCCCTCACACAATCCATCCTTCTTTTCTTTCGTCTTCCGCTCCCTCTCCGTCCATCCACTCTTAGTCACATGCGTTTTATCCCTCTTCATCACACGCCCATATACCAAGACAAACAATATTTCGATCAGTGTAAACACTTTTCAATTCAGTCCAGCATCCAATAGCCAGCGGTGAACTGGAATAGAGAATGAAAGAAATTATTTGACCCAGGTAAAGGCACAAAATATACACACACAAAAACAGAAAAAACTTCAGTGGCTAATTATTATGTTATTGTAAACAAGTTTCGAAAGGGATGCGTATGTAAGTACATAGGTATGTATTCGAATAACATTTCCTTCGGCTGTTGAATAATCTCCTTCCTTTTGCTACGGTTTGATTTCAAGCGATTTTAATTGGTGCTACAGTTCAGAGGGGCAATTCTCGTAATTTTTAATAACGTTCACAATCTCAGTCTCAATCTGTCAAAAACTACTTCAAATTTCCCTACATTTTGACAAGTTTTTGACATTTGATTGTCGCCGAGATGAGACTGCAACTAGATTTTGAACGTTTTAAATTAGCAGAATTGGCCTACTGATGTAACTTTAACAATAGCTTTCTAGTTGAATTTACCTAGTCTTTTTTGTATTTACCCATTTTTTTTTTGTGTTGGGTTCGGCTTCCAGTCTAACCGGATGCAGCTGAATACCAGTATTTGACACGTAACACGATACTCCTGAGCAGTACGTAAGACTGGTTGTCAGACTTTCTGGCTTCTGTCTACCCGTGACTTCTGTCAAAGATCTACGATTGACAGCCGGGACCAACGGCTTATTGTGCTTTTCGGAGCTTGGAGGAGTCTCGATATACCACCCCTCCACGGACCGAGCTCGGCGCGTAGCTTAACCTTCGATCGGCTCGAGCAGCTGTTATAATTTAGCCATCATGAGCAATAGCTTTTTAGTTATTAGAAAGATTTCAAGTATCAGCTTCGGCCGCTTTTCTAAGCTGTCTCTATAAGAGTATGCTCTACGGATATCTCGGTTAGTTACCCCACTTGACATTTCCAATTACAAAACTTCAAACATCTTCCCTAATTATTTCGTGGAACGTTACATTTGAATTCTAAATAAGTTCAAGGCAAGGCTTCATTACTCCAGTGTATATTTACTTAATTATCACCAATTTTCGTGCCCGTAAGTGTAAAGTCGACTTTTAAAACGTACTGACACGCATAAAATTTGATTTCGAGAAATTCGCACCCCCCTTTAAAGTTTATTGCTTCCGAAGCACGCACGCTTCGACCTTAAATTTAATTTTAATTAATGTCGCTTCCAGTGGTGAAAGTTCCTATAATTCGGTCAAGGTGGCTTTATGGGTTTTTTTTGTGGTCGCGTTATGGTTATGAATTCTTCTTCATTGGACAACGTTAATGGTATTCTAGCCAAGGGCATAATGCAGATGATGTATCATACCTTACCCACGTATTTGTGAGCTGTTAGCACGCACATTAAAAGAATTTTTATTACATTTTCATGAGCCAACAATTTAATATGTGTAACATTTCGAATGAATGTTCGTTACGTGCGTGTATAATTAAACGTCACACGGAAAACACGAACTAATCTTTTAAAACGTTAAACCTTAGTACAAATTTTATGGCTATTAGGTTCCTACAATTTTTCTCGGGGGGCTCGTGACTACGTAATAACAGCCACAAGGGTTGATCGAAGGTTAAGCTACGCTTGTTCAGTTCCATGGATGTTCAGATCCCTTCGTGTCTCGGTTGGTCGGTTATCATTCGCAAAATCTTTGACAGTCGTTACGGGTAGTCAGAATCCCAGTCTTACCAAAGGGTCTCGTATTACCCAATGGTTGGTTGTGTAGGTCAGAAAGGCAATCGCTCCATGTAATATACTGGTAATCAGCTGCATCCGGTTAGACTGGAAGTCGACCTCCAACATAGTTGGGAAAAGGCTAGGCAGGTGATAGTTTCCTACAATATTTCCTGACACTTAAATAAAATAACATTATCATATCACCTAAGGGCTGATTTTTCAATCGACAGATAATTTTTATTTGTGGAATAAAATTGATGTCTAAAAGATTTTGTGTGGAAGAACTGTCAAAAATTCCAAATTATTCCTTGGATAAAGTTATCTGGCCTTGGAAAAATATTTTATCGATATGAACATCCGTTGGTCGCACTTTGCAGACAAGAGACAAGACCATAAATTGTGATCTTTTACATTTTGTACATCTGTTGCAAAATATGAAGCTAAGCTAAACAAAATGGAAATATTTTTAATAACAGTTTTCTATTTCGACTGTCTGTGAACTCAGTGTGGTTTAAAATCCTTGTAATGAAAAGGTTTTTGACGTAGAGCGATGACGTTAATTACTTTTCATAATGAATAATGTTTTACTTTGACCAGATTAATAGGTTTTGTGGTTATTAAGACTGGCTTTATTTTTTTGAGACTAAGCCCATGTACGTACGGGCACGTTTTCCCCGCGGCGATTTTTTCGTGCACTGGGTTTACAACGCACTGCTTAACGCCGAAAGTTGAAAATCCAACAGTGGTTTTTTTAACGAGCTGGGATGCGCTCTGTTGGATTCCCAATGCTCGGCTCTACACCGAGAGTTGAAAATCCAGTGCGCGATAAAATCCCGCTGCGATATTTGGGCTAAAACGACGCTACGCAGACGCTGCAATCTTTATCAAGACTTATTGCACAAATTCTGTCACGCAAAAACAGCTGAACAGATTTCGATGAAATTTGGCATACAGTTTATACCACGGATTATATACAAAGTTGATACGACAGATGGGCTTTCCTTTAAACTGCCTATACTAGGTATCATTATCAAGCTCTCTACCAAAAATCTATTAAATTGAAACAGTAGTTTAGTCGCAAATGATTTTTTAAGTTTTTGCACCGTTTGAACACGATGTATTTTTCCTAACAGCTGATTATGTCTATAGGCATAGGTCATGCACCTTAAAACGATAAATCTACGATACGTTGTTGCCGCTCTTAGGCAAGTCATAAACCAATACGTAGTACATAAGAGAGTGACAATCCTATTGGCAAAACATCACGTGCGTAAAAGAAATAGAAATAGGTCAGTGTGTTGCTATTGTATCTTAGATCCTTGCGACACAAAATACCGAAAGTACAGAAGTCCACGCTCGGCGGTCGCGCTATGGTTGTAAACTTTGGCTTATGAACGAAAAACTATCGTGGTAGTGGCACTCGCATCTAGTTGTTTGATTTATTGATGAGAAACGAAAAAACCAATAATAACTAAAATATTTTAATTTTAATGTTATTGTTACATTACAAATTTGTCACAAAGTGCTACAAAGTCATGTTCGCTTTTACTTTACGGCGCGGGACCGGGGGCCGGGGCGCTTACCTACCTACCTAACTACTGTGTTACGTTAATACAAACCATCGAAATACAAGCAAATACCTACTTACCTCTCTGAAACAACTGGTAGATTAAAAAACGACAATTCACCGTTTAATGTTGAATTTAAACAACCGTCCACTGAACAATTATATTTTTTTTTTATTGCTCCATTTTTGCACTTCATAGACGCATGTCTCAAGCGGATGGCACTTGCGCTCGCACTAGTCCCAACCAGTCCGAGATATCGTGTCCGTGAGCGGTGTCTATGTGTGCGTTGCTCGAGCGCACTTTGTATGTAGATTGACTTCTGTACTCTCTGTATTTTGTGCTTGCGATCAGTAAGTGGGGCTTCCAAAAAACTTGTTTTTTCAGTGCGCTGACGCTACCCTTCCGGAACGTAGGTACGTACGCGGAAGCTCCTGCGCCCTTATTGTTTAGTCGAACTTGTGGGCTGACAATAATTGTGAATTTGTTTTGTTATTGTGATAGGACACTAAATAAGTTTATGACAGTATTCCTTTTTTTTATTGTGACAGGACACGTAACTTGGGATTATTATTATTTAGTGTTAGTGTTTTTTTTTTTTGTAATTGACTGTTTTTATTGTGATAGTTAAACTTTGGTTGTGTGTGTGTATAATTAAAGTGTTCAAAAATACCTCGTGTAACTGACACGGCGTCAGAATACACTGACATGATTTTAATCTACGGCGAATGCCGTGGAAACGCAACGTTAGCTCTACGAACTTACAGAGAAAGGTATGGTGATAGCCGCAATTGCCCTAGGAATGCCCGCACCATACAGTTGGCAGTACAAAGATTACGGGTCAATAAACGTATAGTGCTGTAACAGGAGGGAGTGCCACCGCGGTAAATGCCCGCTGCTTGGGACGAAAGAATTTTAGACAATATTTCCCGCAGCCCGACGAGTCTCCACAGAGCCGCCCGGCAGTTTAGATGTTGCCATAGAACTATCCACAAGGTTCTAAAACGTAAAAAACGCAAACCTTCTAAATATCAGAAGGTGCAAACTTTTTTATCGAGAGACTTGCCGATCAGCAACAGTTACTGCCAATGGCTACTAAATAAAACATCCGAAGACCGTCATTTCTTAACTAATTTAATATGGACCGATGAGAGTACTTTTACTCGGACCGATCTGAAATCGGCAAAATCTCCGGTACTGCAGTTTGGAAAATCCACAGTGTGTTTCGAGTTACTGCCCGCGCGCGACGTTGGACGTTGCCACTTTGTATAGTTATCCAAGGTCAGTCACCAGGCCCAAGTTTTTATGAAGTTTGGGTTTCTCCTTTATTTACAAAGGGTGGTTGCGTTTTACTCTGATTTGTAAGCTATTTAGTTTGTTTGAAACAAAAAAATTATCATTTATGGTGCTTTTTATTTTTATACCGTATCGAATTAATACTAAACACGTATAGTATACGTAGTGTAATTTAATTCCCCTCTGTCGTATCAACTCTGTATGTACTCCGTGGTTTATACACATATAAAACTCTCTGGACCCAATTCTGAAGTCAACATTGTAGAGATGAAGATTACGTAAGAATCAAAATAAACAATTTAAACTTGGTTTCGACATAACTGAAAATGTCAAGTTAATTCGTTCCGATTGTTTATAAATGTTGTAATTAGGTTTATTTAAATTTCCCGTTTGCTAGTTTTTAGTTTAGGCAAAATGCAGCTAGTTAGAGTTTAAACAACACTATATCTGTTTTTTTTTACCACAGTATATGACGTTCGATTTTGCCGACACGAAAGAAGTTTTGGGTGTAAACAAAAGTCAGTCTACCTAGCCTTTTGCCAACTATGTTGCGGTCGGCTTCCAGTCTAACCCGATGCAGCTGAGTACCAGTATTTTACATGGAGCGACTGCCTATCTGACCTCAACAACCCAGTTACTGGCGATAACAGGATACCCCGATACATACGATATGTCAGACTTTGGGTTTCTGACTAGTTGACTACCCGTGATGTCAAAGATCTACGAACGACAGCTGGGACCAAAGGTTTATCGTGCTTTCCGAGGTACTGAGGGGTCTCGATATGGATGGAGTCACCAATCCACAAACCGACCGCGGCAAACGTAGCTTTAACATTCGTGCGACCCGTACAGCTGTTATTATTTAGCCACGAGCTCTTAGATGTAACACATAGGAGTTATTTATTGTAGTATCGGTGTTTCTCATTACGATTCTGAAAGAGATTTATTACCAAAAGCTTTGCACAGATTTGATGTGGGAATGTAAAGACGTCTAGAACAAATTATTGCGGTGTTTCTGAATGGATCTGAAATGTAAATGTTTTCTAAGGATTGCTGAGAAACATGGTAATAGAAAATTGAATTTCTATACGTATGCACCTATGTTTTGAAATTAGTTAAGAGTAATTTCTTTAATAGAATTTAGCCCGGAGTGTGTTTGAGTTCGGTTAACTGCAAATAGAGTCGCCCCCTTTTATAAATAACACCAGCCTATTATTGTGCCACTGTTGGGCAAACGCCCTAGTCATATAGTAAAGGCAAGTACGAGCATTGACCACCACGTTTCCTCAAGACGAGTTGGCGATTTCAGAGTTATATTAAGAACTAGCAGCGCCCCGCAGTTTCACCCGATCCCGTGGTAATATCGGGATAAAACGTACCATATGTGTTAATCCTGATTATAAACTATATGTGTGCCAAATTTCATACAAATCCATTCAACGGTTTACGCGTGATTGAGTAACAAACATCTACTTTTACATTTATAATATTAGTAGGATTTGCTCAGGTTTCCAGGGCCTCAAGTCTGCTATTACAATAGTGTCAAAATGGTCTATCATTGACTTCATAATTGTTGATATTGATAAGTTTGGTTCTACTAATATAATGGCGTCATTATGACTTTCCAATGGTCAACCACTGACACTCCATTGACAGAAATGTCATAAAATGATAATCTCGTACATAATGACAAATGAATAAATGTAATGTTTATTGCTATTTACGAACTTCTTACTACTTCAGATTGCAAACACTAATACGTAATTATGTAAAAATATATATTAAATGAAATCTAGCATGAAATTTAGTAGTTTTTCTCAGACCATTGACCGACCAATGATCGACCATTACGAATTTAGCAGATTATGAACTTTTAGCAAAATGACAATGGGATCGTGTTGGAATGACGAATTTATAAAAATAGCAGACTTGGGCCCCAGGTTTCCTCACAATGTTTTTCCTTCTGTTAGATCAAAGTAAATGTTGCGGTTGTAAATCCTGAGGTTTTCTTACAAGATTAAAAATAACTTTTCTCCTAACATCCATTATAAAGTTTTGAATCTTTTGATTCTCCCATTCGCTTCGGTCCGGCGTGCAATAGACTATCAAACCGGTCTTGCTTCAGCTTGGCTCTTGCTTTCGATCAAGTGGCTTTAACCTTCGATGGTTTTCAAAACGTTTAGGTACAGACGCCAGCACATCAAGCTACCCGAAACTGTAAAATTTTCCCAATCAACTTTGAACCTTATACTTTAGCCATAAAGTTGAAAAACTATTAAAGAAATTTGACAGATTGTAGTAGCTTGATGTGCTGGCGTTTGTACCTACGTGTTATTGTGAATAGTTTATCATATTATATGTAAATAACTTTAATTGACAAGATGTCGGTTGAGATTTGATAAAATAACTTGTTTTAATTTGTACTAAGTTGGTTCCCATGGTTTATCTCCAAATTAATTACTTTTTTATGCTTTTTGTATTTGCCTCCATTGCGATAAAATCTTTGAGGACTATATTTTTTTTTAATACAAGTCCCCGATATATTTTTAACTATATGTGGAAACTCTAGATGTGCCTAAGTAAAATTAAATATAACTTTTCTTTTCCTATTTAAACGTAACATCCCAATCTCTAAACTAATTATATTATAGCGTAGCGTACCTTTTTCAGAAGAAGTAGTAGAAAAAAGTTTTTTTTTTTAAATTAATTTTATTTATATTAACTAGAAAACCAAGTTTTTGCCTCTCAACCCGTCTGGGCTGAGTTCTAACCATCCAAAAATGTCTGCCAACAAAATTCTCAAGCTAACCACGAGCAATAAACAGCGCAATAAAATGTTCAATGAGTTTACCAAGAAAAAGAGGTTTGGACTAGCTACAAGCTTACGAAAAGCTTTTTACACACGCTTGACCTAATACGAGCGCGTTTTATGGACATACAAAATGCTCTGGTACTTGCAACTGAATGGTTTGTAGAGGGCTTAATGCACGCTTCAACAACCAGTGTTGCACCATCTAAGATGAAATTCCATGCGAGGTATCGAGAAAATTAAAAACCATATTTATAAAGATGTGATTGTGAAGTCTGAGTATTTATACATACTTTTCCGTATATATAATTTGCATATAAACGATCAGTTCTCACATTTGTATCAAGCACCCATATCGGAATTTTATGTCCGTACGCGCTGTAAATAAATTAAACTTACGACAAAACAGGAAAATCGCCTTTAAACCCTAGTGTGTCGACCTGTATTAGCTTGGACGAAAAATATATGAACTTGTGTACAACATGAAGTAGATGCAGAATGTGTCTTTATGTCGAAACCACTTATACTTACTTCCTACTGACCTCAAGGATCTTCCTAGTCGCCTGCAATTATGTACTACACCATAGATATTCATGGGTTCATAACTTCTTAAGTATGTTTAATTGCGTCTATTTTCCGTTGTTTGTTCCGTAAACCGAAGGAAACTACCGAAGTGAAGTCATAGATAGTAATACCTGTAGGTACAGACGCCAAGCACATCAAGCTACTACAATCTGTCAAATTTCTTTAATAGTTTTTCAAGTTTATCGCTATCAGCGTTAGATTCAAGTTTCATTGGGAAAATTTGACAGTTTCGGGTAGCGTGATGTGCTGGCGTCTGTACAACAATGTATTTTAAGACAGCATATTTTCAGTCTATAAATAAATTTTATACACGATGAATCTAATGCCAATACAATATAATCAAATCTATGTTTTAACCCCCGACGCAAAAAGAGGGGTGTTATGTTTTTTTTTATAACACATTTGCTCGTAAAGGGTCTCTTAGTTCACCAATTTCAATATCGTAATGTATGTCATTACGTACTTGTGCGTTATTGTAATGTAAAACGCACGAGTTTCTTTTTAATAAAATAAAACGTACGGTTTATCAAGATGCTCCGTCTAAAACGAACGGTACTTTTTAAAACATTTTATGAATAAAATTAACTTTGGGAGATAAAATATAAAAAATAAACATTTAATTAGTAATACTGGCTGTTTTTGTGCCTTTGCCTTAATAATCAATTTTACAAATTGTTCAAATTTTTCAACTGCTTTAACAAGTGATTAAAGATTTATTCGTTTAAGAAAGTCCGAGTTTTATTTGTTTCCTCACAATTATGTTATAAAACGTCGTATGACATACGTGCGCTTTAATTTATCAAGCAGAGGCTGTAATTTATTACAGCCTCTGCTTTCTAGCAATATCGCCTCGGCTGTAATTTTCAACTTACCACACTTATATCATAATGTACTATTACGACAGCTACTAAAACTATAAATACCTAATTTAGCCGTGCAGTTCGTTGGAAAAACTTCGACGCAAGTTATCGAAACACATCAGGCGAATACTCGCCATCCCTAAGGGTTGAAAAGCTCAAGGGGAGAAGTTTCGCTTTGTGTAAAACCACTTAACATATTACCACTAATGAAGGACTGCTTTTGCTGATAATTAATTAAAAGCCATGTCTTTGTCATTATGAAACTGAAATTATAAAACATGTTAGCGTTGTAGTGGGTTTAAATAAGCTTGCTTCTGTTGTGCAGAGGGTTGAAAACCGGCTAAGTGCGAGTCGGACTCGCACACGAAGGGTTCCGTACCACAAGGCAAAAAACGCCGAAAAAAACACTTTTCTTGTATGGAAATCCCCTTTAATTGTTAACTTTATTTTTTGGAATTGTCAACGAGTCAGAAAGTTGAAGCTAAATTCCTCGTTACAAACTGTAGTTTCCTATGGAAAAGAACAAACAAGACTTCATGATTAAGCTGCTTCGTACTTCGTACTTTTGAAAATTCTGGATATTATGATCGTAGATTTAACTCCACGGAGTAAAATTGCGTCGTATTTTTTCCCCTGCACGAAGGACTTACGTTTTCCTACACGAATCGAACAAAAAGATAACAATACGTTAAAGGTCTCTATCATGAGCATTCCATAGCGACCTTGAATAATTCAAATCAGTTATTCGAATGGTTCGTATAAAAAGTACAATAAAATCTGTTTGTTTGTTGTTAACACGTTATAGTGTTTGATTTATTTTGTTTTCACGTCCGTGTTTTCTTTCCGTGAAGTTATGGGATTTGGAAAACAAAAGAATATTAGATTATCATGACGTAGCATGATGGATGGTTGACTGTTCCTTTTTGGCTAAGAATCAAATCTCGTTTAGTAAGATGATTATGAGTTTTTTCTCCCACTTTTGGTTGATGGTGCTACAGAGTACAGATACAGCCGATCGGTTCTGTAAAAATCTGAGTGTGATAACTTAGGTGAAGTGAGCTATCAATAGGGGCAATGCCTAACATCAGGTGGAATGACAGCTCACTTCACCTTAGTTTTCACGGTGAGATATTTACAGAATAGCACTGCAGTTTATTCTTCTAATGTCTGCTAATTAGCTATCAGTATGTATTTCATTTGGAGTTGTTTTCAGTTCATTACCATTATTTTTATCAGCGTTTTCTACTGTTAGATAGTAGGCCTCCTGTTTACATTCTCTTTGGTCTCCTCCGTGTTAGCTTTTTCGACTTCGACTTCTTTCGTAGCTATTTCTTGTTTTTTTTTTCATTCCATATATTGTTATATGGAATGAAAAAAAAAACCTTGTACTATTATCACATTTGACACTAAATTAATTTGTTATTTGTATTTTATGTTTCACGAACTATGTCGAATCTAACGTTATTCTTTCTTTCTTTCATACATACAATATTGTGTTTAAATCGAGTTTTATTGTAGACTGCTGTATAGGTATATGCAAGGATCCATACATAATATAGTCTCTGATTCACAAACCACGATATATGCAACAGTATGAACAAAAGGGGAAATAAAGCGTACCCACATAATTTTACGGCATATGAGTATATGAGTCACGTCAGTTTTGTTGAACAAAGGCTAAACATATGCTAGTACATTGTTCATATGTTCATCAATTTTAATCATTAGAACAACTGTTACTAGCTGATCGTTTTGTAATTATAGCGGCTGTTGTGATTATGATTGTTTTGTTTGTTCGAATTTGTGTCATTTTGTACTTGATTCCTAAATCTTCTGTTCTTTTTTTTTACTTCGCTTTGCTATACAACGTGTAACGTTAAATGCGCAAAACCTCTTACACCCCAATCAGAGCATTGAGTTAAAAGCATAATATATTTATATCTATAATTATAACGATTAAACTCAAACCTAATATTTTGCATGCCGTTTAGTTTTCTTAATTGCGAAGATTCTGTACCTACGCATTTATTTCTAAGAAATATAAATAAAGAAATTACCAAAATACCAAAGTATTTGAAATGTTGTTCTGTACTGTTCTACTGTGTAAATAGTTTATTTGCAAATAACTAAAGCTTTAGTTTCTAAACTCATCGGAATATTTATAAAAATCGATGTTTTATTTATTGAGGACCAGTGTGAACTAGTATAAATTGTTAATATATTAAAATTATGGATACGCAATTGCAGGGTGACCAGAATATCTTGATATTCCGCGGTGGCGCTGCTTGCTAATTAATACAAACTGTCAAATTCAGTACATTTTCACATTTGATTCTGATTTTCGCCATATTTCAAGATATATTGGACCTTGGGTAGTCCGTTAACTCGTATATAATGACTGTGCATGTATTAATAGTAGTTCATATGTTGATTGGTCGAGAAACTGCTTAATTACTTTGTTTGTATGTTTGTTGAGTCATTACTGCGTTATAATTAGCATTATAAATACATTGATATTTCTTTATTACGTAAAATCGTAAGCCTATGATAAATGTTTTATTATTGCTATAATTAATTATCTTTAATTGTTATTGTTGAGGGTATTAATGTCAGTTTGATAGTTAAGTACGTATATTTTATTGCCTTAATAATTTATTGAAAAAAAAATAATAACGACGCCAATGCGTCTGGAATCATAAAAACTACGTAAGAAACCACGACTAGCGTTTACATAAATCAGAACACTGCAGGGCTGTCACACCGAGAAGAAAGAGAAAGGTTTTTGGTAAACATTTATTTTTTTCATGTAAAACGATCGATTTGAGATTAATTTTAAATGTTTCTGATTAATAATATCAGCCTATTATAGTCCCACAACAGGGCATAGCATAGGCCTCTTCTGATACAGAGAAAGCTCGAGCTTTGATCACCACATTACTTTTTTTTTTTTTGTGGATGGGAAATCATCAAATGACCCCTCCCGCTCTGGGTGGAGCAGAAGGAAGTGTCAGACTCTTACTGACTAAAACCCACCCGTGTTCCTTCCTTAGCCCTTTGTGTTCCGGGGTAGCGGTAACCATTTCGGACAATCCCGCTGCATCACATTGCTCAAGACGAGTTGGTAATAGGTACGTGGGATTAGTAGCAAGAAATATCTTTAATTATCAGATTTCACAATTAACAATACTGAATAAAACCTACGTGAGCGTGAACCCTAGGAGAGGCTAAGGGTTATCACAAAGAGAAATATGTATTTTGTAACCGATACATAAAGTACCCCTTACTCGAGAATGATTTATTGATACAGATGAACTAGGTATGCAAGGCGAGATTAAAATGTCTACTCAACAATGTTTTATAGATTATTGAAAATAATAATGACGCCAATCTGTCTGGTATTTGAAAATAGCTAAGGCAGAAACCTTAACACTCAATCAAATGAACCGGAACTTAAAACATAACCCTGTGTAATACGTCAGTGTCATCACACCAAAAAGTTTTTGGTGATTGTTTTTTTATCTAGAAGAGATTATGATAAAGGATAGTGCTGTATACAAGACAGAGACGACAACAAATTAAACTGCGTATATCTAATGCCGTTCCCAGTAAAAATTTAATCAAATATGTCCAATTGTTACATCACTATAGCTAGTCGAAGATTGGCAAAACCCATTGTTGGCCCATCACTACTGTTTAGTTTGTTTTGAAAAAAATCACCTTTTTTAATTTCGATGCTACGATTTATTTGATCATAGATTCTAAAATACTCTTATGCATCGGTATTGCCAGTGTTTTAATTTATTATCGTATAATATTGTTAACAAGGATTATAGTAACAGGAAAACTCAGTTAACTATTAGGTTTCAGAAAATAAAATCTACGTGAGTGAGTGCAAACCCTAGGACGCATAGGGTATTACAAAGAGAAATTCTTTGTAACCGATACATACCTTAAGTACCTTTTACTCGAGAATGCTTTATCGATACAGATAAAATATGCAAGGAGAGATTAAAAGTGTCTACTCAACATTGAAATGCCTTTGCCCTCGTGAGAACATGTATAATATGCAGGTGCAGTTACGTACATAAATATGCGTGCACTTAGCATAATTTAGCGATTTTCAGATAAGCGATTAAAATAATGAAGATTGTCTTTGAACCCTTACTCCTAGCCAAGGTCGGGCAGTATTAAAAAACCCAAGTTTTTCCATCAGGAATTTCTTAGTAACAGCTAGGGGATTGGGTGTGGTATGAAATAGATTATTTTTTCATAGTATTAACCAAAGTTACCTCACAAGAAAATCGCATTAAAATCAGATAAAAAAAGTATTTCTTTTCTGAGTTCATTTTTGCAAAAGCGTAACAACGTTTATGCTCGTGACTGTATCCATACAGGTTGTTTGGAAGCCGAGTGCAAAACTTTAAGGGAGTGATAGTTGACACTATTTACAGCATTTTGAACCATACATGTCTTAGAAGAAGTATGTATATTTATTTTTTCCCAGTTAAAGTTGGTATGTTATTTTTGACCAAAAGTTTGCAGAATAAAAAAAACGAGTGTGCTTATGACCACACGACTGAAGTGAAACTTCTTTCGCTCCATCTGTATGTATATATATATATATATATGTGTGTACAATATATACATGTATACACATATACATATATTAATTTTCTACAAATATTTAAATTTATTTCATGGTTTCATTGGTAAATTAATATTTTTGCATAGATCTTCTATTGCTTAGATATACGGAACGTATTTGGCTATGAGAGGAAGAGAGAAAGAAAATGTGCGCGCGCACTGCTGTCTCTTGCTTATATCCCCCACTTAACTTCCGTTCGCCTTGCCCGATCACACTTTTCGTAACGCTTACGTCACGCGTTCGCCAGCTTACTCCCCAAGTCAAGCGTGCGTAAAGAAGTTTCACTTCAAAAATTAAAAAACATACTTCGTCTAAGACATGTATCGCTCATAATTTTCTAAATGGTGTCAACTATCACCCCCTTAAGGCTTTGCATCCAGCTTCCAAACACACTATATAATATCGTATTAAGTTACAGTAATGTTTCGCTTAGAAAGCACAGGATTCAGTTTCTTCCATTATGCACATTGTTAAGGACGAAAGGAAATTGTGACGGCAGACAATGGATGTGTCGGATTACAGAGCTTTCCTTACTGTTCATAATTCTCATTTTTACTGTATAAGCTATAGGCTGGTGTGAGGTGTCTGGAATGAAAGATTAAAAGGATAATGTTTTACAAGATCTAACACCCCATATCGTGTATAAGCTTAACCCTGCTTATGGGGGCTCTGTTTGGAATTTGTTTTAACGACACCTACGTTCGTAAACACAGACGTGACAATGAACTAGACAACATGAAATCCAGGGTATGAGGGTACAGCGGTACATTTATCATAGTGTAATAATTTTCCGCCTATTTTCTTGAGGACACGAGCAAGAAGTCCGATTACATTTTTTTTTTTTTTAATTAAAAATCTTAAATCCAGACGTTACAACAATGAACTAGAATAGAATACTCTTTATTATGTACACCATATAAATTACAGACATAAATATAGAAAATTTGCAAAGGGTGACACAATGGGCGGTCTTATCGCTAAAAGCGAACTTTTAATGACAACCTTTGGATGGATTAAAAAGGAGGAGGAGAGACATACTGTAGGTAGTCAGTGGTGTACCATTTACATAATACAATAAATACATAAATAGAGTAGGTATATTATACTAATCTAAATAAATATATATCCTACTTCCTACTAATCCTACTAATATTATAAATGCGAAAGTTTGTGAGGATGGATGTATGTTTGTTACTCTTTCACGCAAAAACTACTAAACTGATTTGGATGAAATTTGGCACACAGATACTTTATAACCAGGATTAACACATAGGATGCTTTTCATACCGATATTCCCACGGGATCGAAAATTAAGCGGGTGAAAACGCGGGGCGCAGCTAGTGTACACATATATATAATAATAAACATAACGGGAGCAAAGAAAATATAATGATGATGTTTAAGGAGAGAGAAAGTGCTTAGTGGCGCTAGTCTACATGAAATCCAGGATACACCTAGTAGGTACACGCTTATTTAGTGCAAGTTTTCAGCGTCGTGTGCTCAAGAGCACACGAGCAAAGAGGTCGATTACATATTTTATTATTATTTAATGTCAACATCCACCAGTACCATTCTTGTTTTTGCGGCGTATTCACAGCACCGTGCTAATATCAAAACAAATAAAAGATACAATATTATGAAGTCGGCTTAGAAACAGTCGCATAACGTACAAAATTCAGATAACTTGTACTGGGGACTTCAATATAATCTGCTATTAGCGGTAAAAAATAGAAATGTTTGTTTTTTTACTTTGTCGAGCGAAAGTTGTGTCGCGCTATCGTTCGTCGATCAAAAGTTCCGCGTTGTCCTGTCGTTTGTCAAGAAAACAATAAGTCGCACTAACTTCGTCGAGCTGATGCACTGTCGTAGCACAGATAGTCGTCATCATCATCATCATCATCAGCCGGAAGACCTCCACTGCTGAACAAAGGCCTCCCCCTTAGACCACCACGCCGAACGACAATCCGCCACTTGCATCCATCGGTTGCCCGCGATTCTCACGATGTCGTCGGTCCACCTAGCGGGAGGCCTGCCTACGCTGCATCTTCCAGTTCGTGATGGTCGTACTTAACTAATATTTACAGAAATCGTTGACTCGACGTAGGGGTAATAGAAGCGAGACAAGGTTCTCGGCTCGACATAATGAACCATCCATTTGTAGCGTATTTGTTTTTCACGAGTATGATGCGGAGTACCTACTATCAAATACTTAGCCACTGGTAAGTACTACCTACTTAGTTTTTAATTGCAACCAATACCAATAAGAGACGTATTGGTTAAAATGTTTTACAATTTATCGTACAACTTTATACATACTTTTGATCTATCAGTAGACAAAGGATCAATTTTATCTGCCGTCGAAAAAAAATCTGACTGACAGTTTTTGTAAATCCTATACAAAGTAGGTACAGACGATGCTTAGTTCGGCTCAACAAGTTAAAGTTATCGTGTTATGTTATTATAACAGCTAAATAAATACAGAAACAGTTACGATTATGAGTTTATGACACACGGTGTATCATCAGTGATAAGATTGGTGATATTATCTACATCCGTATCTTAGTGAGGCGCCAAACAAAATGTTTAACTGGGGCGGTAGGACGGGTACCTACTTGTACTTGTCAGTGTCTTGTTTAGAGGAAACTGGGGTGCGAGTTTGTGATGAATGTTTGACATAGTCGATAAGACACGTGTCACGTTTGTAAATGTTACAATTAAAAACGGTAACATTGGCATCCGTTCAATCTGATTAAGACCAATCAAAGTATATGAATATTCAGCGTCAATCTGGCATAAGTCATAACAGCACCCTAATTGACGTAGATAGAGAATGAACTATAGATTCGCTATCAGCGTTCACCGGATGAGATGGATATAGTCTTGTGACATAAGATTGAGGTTGCCAGCTGAAAAATTTTACCCATATTCGTGGGTAATCGAAATCAACCTTTTACCCATGATCACATAAAACAAAATCTGTACGCATATAGGTGCTGATAAACTTGAGCATTCACTTGTAATGAGCATTTGTGCGAAGGTTACATCTCAGAAAAATACGAGAACATTTTAGCGAGCATTCTATGGAGCGTTCTGGCGATCATTCTAGCGAGCATTGCTTCGAGCTTTTTGCCGAGCCAAGCAACCAAAGCGAGTATAAATGCAGCACACGCGACCGTCAAGTCTGACATCTTCGTGAAGAATATTTTTTGACGAGCATCGACTAGAGCGTTCACTAGAATTCTCATGAAAATGTTCATAGTAATGTTTGGATCTAAGCTTGGCTCGGTTCGTTGTTCAGTTCAACAAATATAAAAACGGCGCATGCTCGATGTTCTGTAACAAGTGAATGCTCAACTGTATCAGCACCTTATTACAAAAAGAAATGCCTTTTTTGCTTAGATGCAGTTGGGTACAAATAAGAGATAGTAGAAAGAAAAAAATGTTTATTCAAAATATACAATCACTGACCCTTGAATAAAACAAATTTGTTGTAAAAATTTTGGACCTTGTTATCCTGTTCAGATATTTTTTTTGTTGCGAAATGAGAATGACATGTAGATGTTACTTACAGGAATGAAAAGTTTTGGAATTGAATCTGGATTCAAGTAAGTCAAATGGTTTTTTCGTTTTGCGAAAGCAAGAAGATTCAAAATGTTTGGAACATATCCGAGCACTTTGGTTTGGCTGCCAATTTTTTCGTCCGGTAAGGAGAATCCACAGATCTCGTATTCTTGGTTTCTTTGGGAAACTGGTAAAAAGAAATAGCGCTATTATAACAAACATTTAATAGGAATTTGAATTTATGGGTAAACTTGCCAAACAGTACACTGGTATCCCTCAAACTCCATCAAAATAAACTACAAGAATAAAATTAAAAAACAAATGCAATAAAAACGTTTCAAACACGTTTAATTTTTCATAACTTCTGATTATTACGTGTTTATAAAATTAATGACTGAGCTTTTTAAATCGTAAATACTACTATTACATTAGAAAAACTAACTTACTTACGGGTGAAAGGTTATGTCTTCATTTTTTTGTTGTGGTCGATTTGTACAACTTAATACAGTACAGCGCCCCATAATATAAATAATATATATTATGTTCTGCAATTACACATTCACACAAATAAAAAGAAAGCGTCGCAAACACAGTTTTCCCAAGAAATTCTAACACGATGACACTGAGAGTTGACAGTTCTTGTTTGTTGGGAGCCAAACTAAACTGGCTCCAAACAGAAAAAAGGTGAGTCGCAAAAAGGGATAAAAAACCCTATATCTGTCTTGCTCACTCATAAGACTGGTTTCATAAATGTGTCTCGCTCTGATTTATTATTGTTATTTTAGTGACCAATCCATAGTTCATTCTCTATCCACGCTAATTGAGTAACACATTATCTATCCCAATCTGAATCATTTTGAAGGATATTGCCATTGATGCTTAATATTATGTTCGAAAAATTTGTGTGCTCAGCAGCGTAAATACCGCAATGAATGTTGTTGAACTGTCAAAATGAAACCCATTCCTGCTGTGTAGTAGTGTGTTACGCAATTACCCCGCTGGAACGTCTAATAATCAAACGGCTAACAGACATGTGACCAAATCCGTAAGATGTCTTATTTTGCCAGGACCGATGCAGTTTATTGACATTTTAAACTACATTAGCTAATAATAATAATAAGTTTATTCATCAAAAAGTAAAAATACAATGTGACTGATTCGGTGAACCACAACCTAAGCATCGCTTGTATCTTGTGGCTGTATTTAACTTCAAAGTCAAAGTCAAAGTCAAATCATTTATTTCAAATAGGCACTTAAAAGGCACTTTTGAACGTCAAAATTAAAAAATAGAATTGATTCTAGTCGCCCATTCCAAAATGTAGTTTTCGTGTGGAGAAGAATGGGCAAGAAACTCCACCGTTACTCTTTTAAAATGTTTTACAAGTTTTTGTATACATTCATTATACAGGGTGCAATTGAAATCATGGGCATTATTTTAACCTAAGGTACTACTTATGATACTAATTGCATTAGGGCTACTATTACGCAAATCAAAAATATTATTAATGCAAGTATGGAAAACCTTAAAATGTAGTAAGTCATACAAAGTATCAAATTAGTTGCGCTTCTCGATAGCAAATGCGTAGGTACACTACGCCCTACGCGCGTCATTGGGCGTGAATTCTTTGACCCCGCCCGACTCACGTGACATTCGTAAGTTGCCAGTGAATTGATTCATAATAAATTCCAATTTTCCCTTCGTACTTTGCCGGCTTAGGACGGTCAAAACTACGTCAACTAACATACATTAAAAAAAAACATTTACGTACCTAGTTTGTGGATTGTTTTGAAAAAACCTTATTTGTCGGTAAAGTGACAGAGGGTAAACGGGTGCTCTTCCACGAGCTTGTGCATGTGCTGGCACGTGAAAAGACGAAAAATCCAACAGGTTCTGAGTGGTTCTGGTGGAATGAGACCCCGTGAAGGAATAGGGTCGTTCGGGTAGCGCCGATGGAACATTTCACGAGTTCATACTAAATTTCTTGTGCGATCGTAAATTACAACCATTTGTGGGTATTGTTGGTTGGTGTACCTAGCCTGCACATTACGCGGTCGAGGCATCGTGTACACAAACACACACACAACACACAACTACTACACTAACACTTAATACACTGCAATCCAAGCACCGTATGACGCGAGCGGCGAGTACGGCGATTACGTCACGGGATCAATAAATCAATTACGCGTCAATGCACCTGCGCAGTCGTTATGACACTGGTTCCGGGTTCGTGACTTCGTGTTGCGGCGGGAAGCATACCCCGCGCGGGGGTGATATTCGTATTTTTGCGAGTGAGGGAGTGGAACGGAGAGAGTTCAGGGAATCCCGCCGGACGGAATGTCTTGTAGCCCATTGTTATTATTACTTGTAAGGAAAAACCCGCGCGCGCGCAGGTGATGTTTGTTTACATTTCGCTTTGCGCTGTACTGCGCTTTAAGATTTTGATATTTCAACAATTATTGGCGTTAACGAAGTATTTTGTTTTAATTACTTTAAGTGTTTATTTGCAATAATAAGCCTTGTGCAATTTGACTTACTACATTTTTAAGGTTTTCCTTACTTGCATTAATAATATTTTTGATTTGCGTATTAATAGCCCTAATGCAATCAGTATCGTGAGTAGTGCCTTAGGTTAAAATAATGCCCATGACTTCGATTCCACCCTGTATAATTATATGTGAAGACGATGCACCTAAAACAAAATTTAATCTACCAAAAATGGTAAAAGAATTAAAAATACAACAGACTGGTAAATCAATTATGTGATAGATACATGGTGCTCACATATTTACAAAGATTGTAAAATTTTACTAGTATTTTAAAAAGTGTGTGAGTTACATTTGTCACAGAATGTAAAAAACAATGTATTTAAAAAAAAAAAATGTGTATGTATAAATTAAATTAGCAACCAGTTTGATGTTGTCTAGACTCTAGATTGTCCTATGGAGCAGGACCAGCATGTTTCCAAACATTGTTATCTTGGATATAATCCTCCAATTTGTAATATCCTTGTTTACAAAGTGTACTTTTAATATGAGTTTTAAATTTTCTTTCATTTAATTGTAAAATATTGAAAGGTATTTTGTTGTAGCATTTAACACAGTACCCCATAAAAGATGTTTGCACTTTAGATAATCTGAAAAAAGGTTGATCTAATTTATCTTTATTTCTAGTATTAAAATTATGTCTATCACTTATTTTATTAAAAAGATGTTGATTTTTTCTTACATACATAATATTTTCATAAATGTATTGGCAAGGTACCGTCATAATATTAACCTTTTTAAATAGTTCCCTAAGAGATTCACGGCGACGTAGATTGTAAATGGCTCTGACAGCTCACTTTTGCAAAATAAAAATGGATTCAATATCAGCAGCCCGACCCCACAGTAAAATGCCATATGACATAATACTGTGGAAGTAACTAAAATAGACCAAACGCTTCAGGGATCTTATAGGTAGGTACAGACAAGGAAGTATCTTCATTTCCTAAATAAGTAATTGAAAATAAACCGGCCAACTTTATGAGTCAAAGTAAAAGTCCTATCTCATTTTTCAAATGTTTTAGCAGATTTGAGTTACGACAACTACATTTTTCTATTCGTGATTCTTTACATTTTTCAGTAACCGTCGCATCTCTATATTATTTGGATCTCAAAATATAACCATTTTGAAAGGCAACAAAATGTAAAACGAATACTAATAGAAAAATAAACAACTACAAAAATATTTATTTGTAATTACAATTTGTTTTATCTTATTTTTTTTTTTAATGTAGGTGTCTAGCTCAAATCAGCTAAAAATGAGAAAGGACTTTTCGTCATGCGAGTGGCGATATTTGTAGTGGTTAAAGAACTTCCTGGTCTAATATTTGATAATACTCCTTCATCTGCTTAGCCTTTTTGCTTCAAGCTGGATAGCGGGTTGGCTGGATGCAACTGAATATTTTACATGGAGCGACTGCCATCTGACCTTGACAATCCAGTTAAGTACTGGGTGCGATACCCCTTGGTAAGACTGGCTGTCAGACTTGGCTTCTGACTACCCGTAAGGACTGTCAAAAATCTAAAAATGACAGCCGGGACAAACGGTTTAACGTGCTTTCCAAGGTACGGATGGGTCTCGATATGTAATGGATAGTCACCCATCCACGGACCGACCTCGGTAACCCATGCGGGCCATGCGGCTGTTATTATTTAACTAAGACTCCCAACATTTGATAATTCGCCTTATTAGTGTTAAAATAATTAGCTTCTTCCTAATGTATTGACTTATCGACGAGATAGATAGATACTAGGTACAGGCCTCTATAGCTCATTGCAAGAATCAAAATGGCCGGTGCAACCTTGCACTTAAAGATATTATTCTTAAACTTGTGATAAACATTATGCAGTGCTGAATATAAATCGGAATACCTTTTGAGTTTCGTATTTTTCACTGCTTACCTCATAAATAACTAAAATATATATTGAATAATAATTTTCAAATGTGACAGTAATGTTAGTAAGACGTTTTTGACAGCAATGAAAATTAGAAGTAAAATAATGTGAAAGGACTTGTATAGTTAATTTTATTAATGATGAAATAAACACTATTTCAGATTTCAAAGATTAGACAAAAGAATCGAGGATCAGTTTGCAAGAGCTGACAGCCCGCGTCATGATAAAAATGAGTCCTTATTTAGCATCTAGGAACAATGAGTACAACAATAACGACATACTCAGCCTGTAATGTTCCCACTGCTGGGACACAGGCCTCCTCTCTGTGAGAGGGAATGGGCCGTAATCCACCACGCAGGCACAGTGCGGGTTGGTAGATGTCACATATCTTTGAATTTTTGGTTCTAGGACGTGCCGGTTTCCTCACAATGTTTTCTTTCACCGTTTTGAGAGCAGTGGTGAAGATATAATTTACACAAAGTAAAGCACCTAATAGGGTTCGAACCTACGACCAAAAACCAGTAATGACTAAGTTAGTATAAAATACGCCTTTCAATCGATAATGCCGGTACGTAAGAAATAAGGGCCCGGACTGTGCCCGAGTGGTGGATTACGGCCCACTCCCTCTCACCGAGAGGAGGCCTGTGACCCAGCGGTGGGAACATTATAGGCTGATTATGCTAATATACCTGAGGGCGCGGAGCTCTTTCATTACCTGCACCCTAATTGCGTAACACACTATTACTCTCAATTTGATTCATTTTGAAGCATATTGCTAATCCATTGCTCCATGTGTACGAAAAATGTGTTTGCTGAACAACGTAAATAACGCAATGAATGTTGTTGAACTGTCAAAATGAAACCCATTGCTACTGATAGTGTGTTACGCAATTACCCTGCTGCTACGATAACACTTCAGTAATACTTCAGTTCATATTTTTACCTTCTCGAATATAAAACCTAATATCTTATTTTTTTAACAGATCCAGTAGCGTGGGAGCTACTACACGTCCATGTGTCGATTTATATAAGCCTTGTATCGACGCAGTAATAGTAGCAATCATCGCAATACGGTCACAATGGGGCAATTATCTCATGAGTTGATAGCTTCTTGAGCCTTGGCTGGTTTTCTTTATAAGCTACTAGCGGCCCGCCCCAGCTTCGCACGAATGCAATGTTTTTTAATGTCTGAAATTATCTAACTTTTTCTTTCTTCTGAAACCTTGTCCTGGCAATACCGAATGACAACAAAAAAAGATTTTTCCAATTTGGTGCAGTCATTCAGAAGCTGTGCGCGTACAGACATTTCGGCGACTTTGTTTTATACTATGTAAGGAAGTATACCGTCAAACGGGGTGACTATGTGCCAGGCAGGTGAGAATGTGCAATGGAGGTAATGGACTATAAAATTAACGATTTCTTTTTCAGCTTTGTCATAAGCCACTTTTTTTTAGGTTAGTCGATTTTATAAACATTTTACCATCTCTAGTTCATCCTAAAAAAAGTGGCTTATGACAAAGCTGAAAAAGAAATCGGTAATTTTATAGTCCATGACTTCTATTGCACATTCTCACCTGCCTGGCACATAGTCACCCCGTTTGACAAGTAAGCCTTCATATAAACGAGTATGACACCTGAGAGATTACTCAACTGACACCTAATGAGATTGTACAACTACATAACAATTGTATCTAACGAGAACGTAGAATATTCAATTAGTGTTTACATGCATAATCATACTGCTCATCATGCTGCTGCATCTTACTGCTGGGACACAGGCTTCTCTCTCATGATGGGGTCAGCTTCCAGTCTAAGTGCAGCTGAGTATTTTACATGCAGCGACTGCCTATCTGACCTCTACAACTCAGAGACTGGGCAACACGGTACCCCTTGGCAAGACTGGTCCAAAATACATAAACGAGTCATAATTAGCGTATCCTTTTCCTAGGCGCGACCACAATATGACCTCTGCAACTCAAATATTAAATAATATTCGAGATTTATTAGATACATAGTATGGCGTCTAATAGAAATCTTCTTTGTAAATATTTCGACTGCCAACAAAATATTGCATAACCATCTAAATATCTAATTAAATCTTCTATCTCCTATAGATGTATCATAAATTGTGACTAATAATTATAACGCAATCGGCGGTGCAATTAAGTAACACATTATCAATGCGAATCGGTTTCATTTTGACAGTTCAACAACATTCATTGCGTTATTTACGTGTTGAGCAAACAAATTTTTCCAACTTATGAAGCAATGGATTAGCAATTTGCTTCAAAATGATTCAGATTCTGATTGATAGTGTATTACGCAATTAGGGTGCTGGTTATAGACTACAGGTCAGTTATGTAATACTGTGTTATGTTTATTTATGTCAGTTTTAAATTATGGTTTACTTTATGTGGTTTTGTGGTAAGAAATAAAATATTTGCTGGGCTTTTTCTACATATTATTATAAAAATCTTATATTTGTTATCTTGTGTTTGTTAAAGGAGACTTATATTTGTTGTTAGTAATGAGACCAATATTAAACCAATAAAGTAGTATCAAAATCTATTTTTTTTTACATTGGTAAGTTTTCAGCTTCACAAATTCTTCACAGAAGGGCTAATTTCTCAATCAACAGATACTTAATTTTTATTCGTGGAATAAAATTGACGTCTTGACAGATTTTGTATGGAAGAACTGTCAAAAATTAAAAATTATTCCTCGGATAAAATTATCTGGCGTTGAAAAAATCAGCTCTAAATGATACATCGTGAATGCAATTTATGTAGCCTCGTATCTCGTTGGCGTACCGCGTAACGTAGCGCACATGCTACAGGGCTACAAACAATATTGTTTGAAGATGCTGGTGCCCTGGTATCCTCTCGAAAAGTGCCTTTATATCTTCGAAGACCGGGTGTCATTATACAGTAGAATGGGACGAGTCTTTGAAGGAATCACTGAAAATTATTTATTTTATTTTATCATTTATGTACACACATATACGAACAGACAAGAAAAAAACAGAACAGAAAAATAGGTACAAAGGTGATGCTTGTTTAATATGCTTATTTAATTAATTGTCAAGCAAATTGAAACCCCATTTGCCGAGTTAGACAATTCAAAGAATGACAGTTGTGGTTTTAATATACGGAAAAATTAAGTTGGTAGTCATGGTTGGATTTGCTAAACTATTAATTTCTCTGACTTTACCAGAGACGTATAGTTTTCAGTTAACACAATTTTTCCCCAATACGACAATAACTACGTTTACCTTTAAGGCATTTTGTTATTAAATATGTATTCGTCAGAACGTCGACAGAAAAACGTCGACAAGCAGTCGTTTAAACAGATGACACAGCAGATGATTTACCTAATTATTATGTATTCAAGCAATTATTGGTTTACAATCGATTTTTTTTTTTTTTTTGATGGCCAGATTAATGATAACAGGAAGCAAAGTTGATAAACATGTTCTGAATTGGTTTGAAATTTTGGTTACTGGTTTATTAAAAACTAAATATGAGTACTTATGAGTTTTTTTTTGCTACGGTGCAGAATGTAAAACCTTTTTGGGATGTGAAATGTTATTTGAGGCTTCCAAGTGTTAAATAATGTTACCGCGACGTTGCGTTACCGCAGACCACGCAACTCGTGCGCGTAGCTGCCATTGTTCAAAGTATTACAATTAATACTTTGAACAATGGCAGCTCATCAGACCAATGTCTGATCCACCGATAGAATCCCACTCTACCAACGTACTACCTACAATTATATTATTTACCTAGATTTTTCTAACAAAGACAATTGCTACCGACAAGAGACCGTAAAAGGAAAAACGCACGTTAATTTATTAATCGTTTGTTTATAGTGTCTGGTTATTACGACATGGGTAGGTACGGTTACGTGATAGAAACACGTTTTTCTTGACATTTGAATTATACATAGATAAGTATTGGTAATGATGAGCTACAGTGCGACTGTGCAGCCACATCGCAAGCGTTGCCTCACCTCTTGTCGAGCTGTCTGTGCAATAACACTTGCATCAATGAAGACATTTGCGAGGCCAATGATAACGCTGTCGAACTGGCCGAATATTGATCCAATTTAAAACAGACAAATGGACTTATCGATACGACGAAGAAGAAAAAGTATTGGTACTTAACTTTCGTATGCAGGAACGCGGATCCACGACACACATAATGCGTCACGTGGATCCGCGTTCCTGTTCGTTTCGTTTCATATTGTTTCTTTACGGCAATCAACCAGTTAAACAGGACAGTCTATATTTTTGAGAATAAACACAATGTTTGTAATTTTGACTGGTTGATGAAAATACCAACAACCAAAGTAGAAAAAAAAATCGCCCTTTTCGTAGCATGAACTTTTGCGTCCTGAAATAATTTGTATGTGGTACAGTCAACAGCAAAAGTAGATGATGAAAATCAGAAATTCAATACTAATGAACGGAGTTCGCGTCAGAACTGTGTGGCGTGTACACAAAGTAAAGCGCCTGTTTGGGTTCGTTAGGACCTTATAACTCATAAGTCGCAGACGTTTCCAAATAAATTAATAACATGAGATTTTAAGCAGATTTTTCATGTTTTAAAAACCCGGTATTTTGAGTTGCTCTAATTGCATTTTGCGTGAGAAACTGAGAAAGAACACGACAGCAACATTAATTCAATTTATTTGTCGTTATAATTCAACTGACTGACTCATCACCACTATGTTTTAATTAAAAAATAGCTCCATTTAAATACAATAAGGCCATTCAACCAACTGAAATTCTTATTCAAATAAATTCGTCAGAAGTTCAGAACACTCTTCTATAACGAAAGAACAGTACCTGTGCTCTACCTATTTAAAAGACGGTACCTACATTTTCAAACAATAGAATTGTTGAGACCGATGGTCGTACCCGTGACCCAGGGAACCCTGACCTATCGGAGACAGCAACTGGTTGGCACACGAGGTCGTTTCTAACTCCTTATAATTCTAATAAAATTACTAGCATTTAACACTTTGATAAAGCAAGAGGCGCTTGCGGTTGCGCAAATGCGCATTCGTTGATAAGGAGAGTAGATGCTCTGTTGCATAAAGGTGCAGTAATAATTGTATTGTCACGCGCTCGGCACTCGTAGGTTGGGCGGGATATATAATTTATAATGTACTTAGATATTGGCCCCGATTCTGTTGTTCACAAACTAAACTAAATTTAAGTTCAGTGCATCTTTTTCTTTCTATTTGATTATAAAAAGGACAGAAGATAAATATTAGTTTAGTCCTGTCAAATTAGTCAGCGCCTGACGTAAATTGACGTATTTTTAGTAGCCATTTTTTATTCACGTCTAAACTAGTCTATGGATTATCTAATTTGACGGGACTAAACTAATATTTATCTTCTGTCCTTTTCATATTGAAATAGAAAGAAAAAGATGCACTGAACTTAAATGTAGTTTAGTTTGTAAACAACAGAATATAGCTGATATTATAAGGAGTACTTTTATTATTTTATAAAAGTAATTACGGTTCCGTGCAAAAAAAAAAACCATGAAATCTAATTTGATTTACTTAAATACGTAGGGTAACAGCAGCCATATGGGAGTGGCGCGAGGAGGCAAAACCGGGGGCGTAACTCCGCTGCCGTGAGAAATCGTGGCACAGCGGACAGAGCTCCGGCGGGATCTCATGGCGACATGAAGAGTGCGACTGTCGCAACCCAGCGCTGGGCACGCCACAATTGCGGCGATAAGTCCCCTCTTTGAGGAGTGGTTGGAGAGGCGCCACGGCGTCCTCACCTTCCGCCTGACGCAGGTCTTCACCGGACACGGCTGTTTCGGGAGGTTCCTGTTCCGGATAAGGCGGGAGGAAACGCCCGGGTGTCACCATTGCGTGGAAAGCCCGGAGGACACGGTGGAGCATACGGTGGTCTGCCCAGCTTGGGCAGAGCACCGCCGCGTCCACACGGCGGCGATCGGCGGCGGCGATCTCTCGCGTCCAGTCCTAGTCCAGGCCATGGTATGGAGCGAGAGTGCATGGGAAGCCGTCACCTCCTTCTGCGAAGCAGTAATGCTCGCAAAGGAGGAGGCGGAGCGCGTGAGGGAGAGGCAATCTCTGCGCCCTCACGCCCCTAGTCGCCGCAGGAGACGCCCTGGGCGTCGGGAATCGACAGCCGATTCCCGGCCACCGTAGGCGCGGGCTTGCGGACGGCGAGCAATGGGCAGCTCGCCGTCCGGTAAGGACCAGGCCCGGGTCGACGGCGCGTTGTGTTCCACGTGCGCCTCAAAGAGATGTCAGCAACAACTGACGGGGTCCGCTAGGGCCGATGCCTGCCAGGGTCGCGGGTTGTTCGAGAGATATCTCTCTCGAACAACCCGCGACCCTGGCCCCTGGCACAGGCAACTGAAGGAACACGGGTGGGTTTTAGTCAGTAAAAGTCTGACACGCCCTCCCGCTCCGCCCAGAGCGGGAGAAGTTATTTGATAATTTCCCACCCTCAAAAAAAAAAAAAAAGGGTAACAGCAACATCATTCTCCTAAAAAATAAGCTAACTACCCTATTTAAAAGTGAATACCTGATAACACAGCCAGGATTTCGAAGTGCCCATGAATAATTTCCTAAATATGACACACACAGGCACATACTTACTTAATATATTTTATTTGCAGTCACAATCCAAAGGTAACTTCAATTCAATTACTTTAGGTACACCTAATTTACATGTATGTAATTAATAAGTAGCAATTGACTCATAAATAAAACGGAAACAAACTACCACCTACTGAAATAGAAGCTGCACCCTTGACAAGTATTAATTTAACGTATCGAACATAGTACATACTAATTCCATGATCGAACATTAAAATATTTAATTTAGTCTATTCCCATCACTATGGCAACGGAGTCACAATATTTTTGTTTTTGCAAATACGGAACTCATTGATGCGTTGCTACTGGCCGGTGCAGAAAAAGTGGTCAATTATGAGTTTTCGCTCCATTTCTCGATGTGATTGGCTGGCGCTGGGGCAAAAAGATGCTATGAGGAAGTGAACTACGGTTGTCGACTGATGGCACAAATTGATGAGAAATTCGATGACCGGTAGCAACCTTCATAGAGACCTGTAGATGGTTTTTAATCAAGAGAATCTTGCAACTGGTGTGGGACCAACTGTCCAAAAGATATAAATTATCCGGAAAATAGCGTGAAAAATACAGTTCCTAATAACAGTAATAACTAATAACCTATGCCCTATTTTACGTTTCTGTATATGAACATTCTATATACGTATACCAGGAAAAATAAACATAATTATGTATTTTTATCTGAAATTGGGAAGTACGAAATAAAACTTGTTATTTGAAATCCAGCTTTATCTCTGGGGCTTTCTTGACTTTTGACTTGTTACTCTCCTACTCTCTACTTCTCATACGCATATTTATTTATGTTTTGAAAACCATTTAGACAATTAAAAGAAAAATACAAATAAATCAGACAAAACGATGAACAAACAGATAATTCCTAAGTAATTTTTAACGATCTAGACCAGGGATCCCCAAACTATTTTGGACAAGTGACCCCTTTTCCAAAATGAACTGTTACCTCAGATCCCCATTGCCAAATTACCTATTTTTAAGATCAACCCCGTCGACCCCCAAAATCAGTTTTCGTTTATGCCGACCCCTAGGAAACCGATATCGACCACTTTGGGAATCCCTGATCTAGACCAAAGATAGAAGAATGTTCACACTTTCCACATTACCCGCGCTATTTACCGGTAAATAAAGTTTTAGTATCAATTTGGCGGTAGCGAAGCCGTCATCTTTTTATTGAGAACATTACACACGAAAATTCTTCGGCTTTCTTTGAATGCTGAATTTTTATGACACATAATTTATGAATAAAATTTTAAATGTTCTCGGCACTTGAAATATTAAAATACCTACTTCATTGCAACTTCATTGTTTTTAATTACTCAAGATTTTAAATGTTTTCTCGTAGGTTTTTTTTTAATATAATAAAAATAAAGAAGTCGTTAGATGTTATTTATAAAAGACGACCTCAATGACGACTGAGTTTTTAATTAATTTAATGCAGGTAAGTACCTACCTCCTGCGGACTGTATTTTAAGTACCAACCATGACTGTGTCACCATTAGTTATTGGTAGCCATAACATTATAACAGGCACTAAACCTAGCTTTCAAGTTCCACCTGCAAAATCTAAAACAGTCGCATGCACCGAACTCATAAAACGTGCAGTGGTAAAAACCGCGACACCTAAACACCCCCTTAATAGCTGGGGCATAAAACTCCCATAGACCATGGCCGTAGGGTGGCCCAGGGTGGCCCAATGTCAACCAGCCCATTAGCCACACAAGTTCAGGGGAACCTTGGTTTGAAGTTCATGATCGAATGGAGTCACGCGATGACACGACCCTTGCTAGAGAGGGGCTCGAATCTATCGACCGGTTTGTTTATAATTTTGTACGATTTTTTCATGTGTAATGGAATGTGATTCGGATTGAAGGTCGTGTCGTGAGGAAAGATTTGAGTATGAATGTGGATGGATTGGGTGATAGATGATATACAAGAAAGGTGGTGAATCCTGAGATAAGAGCTAATAGAGATGTTTAAAAGAAGAAGACATTCTACGCGTATTCCACATAAATTGGGATGAACACAAGAGGATGATGCGTTAGATTCCGTTTTGGAGACGATAATTTTTGAGTTTACTAACTCAAAAATTATCGTCTCCAAAAAACACAAAATAAACACAAGGTCGCGTTACTACGCGACCTTGTGTTTATTTTGAGAACAGACATCGAATCAAGACAAATAATGTACGTGCCAATAAGTTTACTTCCTTAATTAGTTAAGCAGAAACACAAATTGAATTTGAAAGGTTGATTGATTGATTGTTTGTTTGTTGCTTTCTTCACGCGAATAGATCATGCCATGGATACTGAAACTTGCAAACAACTTACAAAGTTAACTTGATAATTTTCTAGGGTGGATCCGTATCTAAAAGTCAATACATTAAAAGGTAAACAATCAAAAGATATCTCCCCATCATAGCACCATTACCCCTGGGCGTCTAACAAGGACAGGGCCGAAGTCACGGCCACCATACAACCTTGTTATATCATGGCATTTATATGAGCTTCCGCGTTCTCTTTCACCCCTATTGCGGACAGCGACAATGTTGGGGTAATTTTGCCATTTTGATAGTGCTGTTTATGAAGCTGTTTGTTGCCCGCGATTTCGTCAGCGTGTATCTTATATTTCATCATTTTTTTGTGCATATATAGGATGAAAAGTAGCCTATGTCCTTCTCCAGGCCACAGAATACCTATCTATCGAATTTCATAACAATCAGTTCAAGGTAATAAGACAGACATACTTACTTTCGCATTTATAATATTACTAGCCACCCGCCCCGGCTTCGCACGGGTGCAATGCTGATACTTAATACACTACATATAAACCTTCCTCTTCAATTACTCTATCTATAAAAAAAAACCGCATCAAAATCCGTTGCGTAGTTTTAAAGATTTAAGCATTCAAAAGAACAGAGAAAGCGACTTTGTTTTATACTATGCAGTGATTAAGCATTTTATGAGGCTAATATTTTCATTTTGATTAATAGGTATTTCTCTTGTCAAGGATCAAATCTTTTTGTTTCGGCTTATTCTCGAAGGCACATATTTATGTTAAGTCAAACTGATGAAAAAGTAAACAATAGTTTCACGCTTCGGCTATTACTAGTATTAGATACTGGGAGAAAGTTTATTTGTCTGTTTGCCAAGTTTTCTCTGCTAATCCACCTAATAGCTTTAGATGATTAGTTACTGGTTAGTGTCGAACTTGTATACAACATGTCCCGGAATTAACGCACACCACCAAACACCCCAATTTGAATAGTTTGTTACAATCAAAAATACATACACTGAATTTCTACTATTATGTATAAAATATTGTTTATATATTAAATTAGTTTTACTTGTTATGTGAGAAAATTATGGTCATATTACAAATCTACGCACGCACTCGTTATATAATATAATATAAGGGTCTAGCTTAATAGGTAGGTACTTCGCCCATTTTGGTTTGTTTTGACTATATAGCGGAAGTATCACTCACTGTAATTTACATAGTTTTAATTGCTTTGGGATTTTATTCGTGTGGCTGGCACGACTGTATTTTAGATCTTGTAAGCCCAAAACTGCCATTTTTACGGCGTCGTCGAGTCGTTTTGTGAGATAAAATGATATGGTATATATGATAATTAGTGAACGATTCTGAAAAAAACTACTTTCATAATGTGCATTAATTCAGTTACACGTTATATACGGTCATCAAGCGCTCCCCATCCAGCACCCTAATTGTGTAACACACTATTACTCTCAATTTGAATCATTTTGAAGGATATTGCTAATCCATTACTTCATATGTTCGAAAAATGTGTCTGCTCAACAACATAAACAACGCAATTTATGTTGTTGAACTCTCAATATGAAACCCATTGCTACTGGTAGTGTGTTACGCAATTAGCCCGCTGGTAAATTTAAAACCATACACGGGCCCAGTTAATAAACAAACCTTGAAGATAGTGTCTATTTTTAGACCTGATAAAGACACCAATACCCCTGAGATTGCTTCCTGAAGGACAGCCGCTTCATGGCCGCCACACAACCTTGTCGAAACACCAGGCTATCCGTCGTTATAAATGTCCAGGGTGAAAATGAAAGCTGTGTTTTGATTTTAACGTCGGCCATTATGGAATGGTCTTCTATTGTCGAAGTTAATTTAAATATTTTAATTGAGAAACTTTTATAATTGTTCTTTGGTTCCAACAGACGTCATGGACGCGCCAAATTCAAAGAAATCTTTTTGGTCCTATGTGTAGATCTAAGGACGACGGCCATGATTTATATTAATTCAACAAAATTGTTTACTCCTTATTCATTCTTTGACAAAAATGATTAAACGTTTTAGCACAGTTTAGTTTGCTTTTCATTCGTAATCATTTAAGTCAAAAGTTTTTTTTAAATATTTAGTGTTTTTCTTAGCGAATTTTCGTATTCATCCATGTATAAAAAGCCCCCGTAATTTCAGCTTTGAAATGAAAAGGGAAAATGGCGGACGCTTTTCCGAGAACTGTTTACCATCTCGTGCGGTGTTATCGACCTTTATTAGGTTTGGTTAAGTTATTATTACAACGGTATCCACACTTGTTTGATATGGACCAGTCGTACTCAGCGCTTCTTCTCCACATTTAATAAGCGCACAGCTAAAGTGTGGAATTCTCTGCCAGCGTCAGTGTTCCCTTCCACATTTAACCCATCTGCCTACACAGCAAGAGTGAACAAGCATCTTCTGGGGACACTCGTTCCATCATAGACCTCATTCATCGCTCTCCATCAGGCGTGATCTAGGTCAAGGCCAGCAGGCCCATTCAGCAATAAAAATATTTTAAAAAATCAATAATCTAGCTGCTAACTACGCAAAGGAAATTCGCAGCCAGGATATAAAAACTTTTTATTCAAGTTTAAACAATTTCTACCTCGAAATTGTTTCATAAGTATCGTAAAAATCTTTGGTTGCGTTTGTTCAGCTGCCGACATTAAAATTCGACGTAGGTGCACGGGTACCTTGTCCAACCATGTGTTAATGTAAACATTAGGTATTCACTACATACAGTTTAGTAAATATTGTATTAATAACAGACGGCGTTTTGATAACAGCCTCTCAGTAACGGAATAATGAATCCATAAAACATCAATATGTAGAAAGAAAACAGTTGCTAGTTGCTACGCGAGCTTAGATATTCAATTGCATTATTATTTATTTATATATACTTGCTTACATGTGCAATAACAGCATTTGCAATTTTTGTAACATAGGTGATGCCTATGTGGTCCTAAGTGCGGACTTCTAACTATATATGCCTCTAGCCTTTTTCCCAACAATGTTGGGGTCGGTTTTCAGTCTAACCAGATGCAGCTGAATACCCAGTATTTTCAGTATTTTACATGGAGCGACTACATATCTGACCACCACAACCCAGTAACTGGGTGATACGATACCCCCTGGTAAGACTGATTATCAGACTTTCGGGCTTCTGACAACCCGTAACGACTGTCAAAGATCCAAGTATGACAGTCGGGACCAACGGCTTAACTTGCTTTCCGAGGCACGGAGGGGTCTCGGTATGTAAAGATCCACCACCAAGACAACACCAAGACCCATCCACGGACCGACTGCCGCAAGCGTAGCTTAACCTGATCGATCGACCCGTGCGACAGTTATTACTTAGACACAAACAATCATTTCTTAAATTCCCTTTTTTATTTGCGATACCCTAGTAGAAGCATATTGATACTCTTTAGTAACAGAGGTAGTGTTTGTTTTACGGTCATATAATGGCACTTATGACTTGCTGAAATCCAACCACATCAAAACCGTTATATTTGTAACATAGCTGTTGCCCGCGACTTTGTCTGCGATCCAGGATGAAAAGCCTCCTTCTTCAGGTCATAATCAATATGCACAAAACGCCCGCCTTTCACCATTTCCTAGTGCTTAATCTGGAAAGAAGAAGCGGCGCAACAAACTCCCTGGCAGAATAGCTCTTATAAATTAAGTTAGAAGCACTTGATTCTACAAAGTGTTAATGAAATAACCCAAAACCTCGGACACCCCAACCGATTTTTATATTAATAAATTGATATGACATATAATTATTTATTTTCAAAAATTATAGTAAAAGATATTTGTAAATGTTGTTGTCGCGCTACTTCTTACAGATTCGTAGCTCTATCGCCGCCGGCGCGCTTCCCGGCCTTCCGCCTTGCCGCCAGCTCTAGCACCCCCTCTCCTCACCCTCGCCCGCGCTGTTTGTTTTCATTGCGTTGGACAGTAGCGTACAGCGTCGTTAAAAATATTAGACACGGCATGACAAATAATTATTTTTTGGAAAAAAATAACCCATTTTAAAAATTATTGTATTCGATTTTGCTGCCGATTCTAAACAAACTAGTTTCAGGTTTTGGGTTATTTCATTAACACATTGTATACTACTACTACAATAGTATGGTGTTAATCTACCTACCTGTCAAATTTCGTAACAACCGGTTCTGTGGTTTAAGCCCACGTCCACGGACGTAAAAATATCGAAAAATATCGCGGCAGGATTTTTTCGCGCACTGGATTTTCATGTCTCGGTGTTGAGCCCACCATTGAAAATCCAGAGGAGCGTAACCCAGCGCGCCAAAAAAATACACTGTTGGATTTCCGACTCTCGGTGCTAAGCAGTGTGTTGAAAATGGAGTGCGCAAAAAAAATGCCGCGGGAAAAACGCGCCTGTGCGAACCTGGGTTAGGCCCGGACTCCACCAAAGCGCAGAGATGTCCGGAGCGGAGCGGAGACGTACAGGAATCGTCCAATCACAAACGAGACGAGTGACGCGATGAGGATTTCAACCATTGTGATTGGTCGATTCCTGCACGTCTCCGCTCCGCTCCGCACATCTCCGCTTTGGTGGAGTCCGGGCCTTAAGCGTTAAAAAGTAACAGACAGACTTATTTTCGTCAAGTTTCAACTTTGCGGTCAACTCATGGCTACCAGACACTGTACCCGCCACCACTGTGTGTATCCTTATCAGACACTGTACCAATTAATCCTTCTGTTCTGATTGTTTTGTGGTAACCAACGACGTAGAGGTATAAATAAGGTCATTCGCACTGGCGCAGAGTCGTTCACCTAATAACAAGATAATAATTAAAACATGCGTGACACACTTTCGGTTTCACTTATAATTTTTTTTATAGCCAGATTAGATAACATTGTCATTAATCATGTTGAATTGAAATTATTAAAAATAGTCCCGTTATAACTAATCTAATGGTTACGCTTATTGGCGGGGCTTACTCACTGAAACAATAACGGTAAGTATAGCAATGTCCAATATCTCAGATAATTTACATTCCATCGCCACTTAATCACTTATCATATAAGTTTTTGGTTGCAATGAAATTTGAACTTTGATATGATTATGACATTCAGTTTGTTGTTCCATAAATTGGATAAAATCTCAAATTCTTAATTTAAATATAGATTAAATACTAGCCCCCTTACTAATGAACGTTGTATAGCGTCTGTATAGTTACACATCGCTTTGTCTTCTTCTTTCGAAAGTCAAATTACTGAAGACTGAAAGAGAGAAATAGGTGTGTTCATTCAACTAATATAAATATAATACGTTTATTAGTAAGGTAGTAAGCCTATATATAGCAAAACAATTGGTCGCGAAAGAAAAATGCGTTTATTGGCATTACAACAAAATAATTTGATTAATTATTATTATTTATTATTACCTTAATTGCGTAAAACACTTTCAATCACAATCTGAATCATTTTGAAAGATATTGCCAATCCATTGTTTCGTATGTTCGAAAAATTTATCTGCTCAACAACGTAAATAACGTAGTGAATGTTGTTGAATTGTCAAAATGAAAGCCATTGCTATTGAAGTTTGTTACGCAATTACCCCGCTGTTCGATGAAATAAGTAGGTACCTAAGTAATTTTATACCTCATTAATTTTAAAAATGTAACTTCTTATCTCGTAAAACATACTTCTTTTATGAAATGAATGCTGCACGCGTAGCATGACGACGTTTTGTCGACTGAAGAATAGACAAAATGACACTTTGCCATGCTTAGACACGTAGAATGCGTACAAATATAGTCTTTCATTTTGTCTATTCTTCCGTCGACAAAACCCGTCTCTACGGCGGTCATGCTACGCGTGCTGATCATATCGGTGCCTATATCGTCGACCGTAGGTTCAATTGAGGTAAGGGACAAAATACGATTTTTCAGGAGAGACCGACAAAGTTTTTTTTCGGACTAAATCGCATATAACTTTTTTTGTTATTAACCTTTTTCGGATCTGATTTCACACATAATCTTGTATTTTAGTGCTCTATCTACCTGTGTAATATTTATTTAAATAAGTTAGCTATTTAAGAAAATAGATGTCCCTTACACCAACGTATTTTGTTAGTAATGTCCCTTACTAACCAAGTAACTTGTAGTCCTGTCCCTTACACTAAATTAACTTCTACGTTGGATCCAATCTATTAATGAATAAATAGTGTAAAGAACTTGTTGAAAAAATGTATGAAAGAAAATACAGTGTAAGGAGATTTTTGATAGAAAATGAAATACACACTTTTGACGTACGGATATCTTAAATTTGAAAATCGTTATAAAAAATCATTTAAGAGACAACATTAACATGTATTAGAACCGTGTGTGTTTTTTTTGTATGTCGCTTACATGCGACGTTTGTACATCGTAATAACCAATTTCTATTAGTTGGAATAAAACAATTTTTATTATAATCAAATTATTAAAAAAATGGTACCAATTTTACCTATAGGTACTTACTTTGAATTCTTACTCAAATAAAAGAGTACTGCAAATAATCATAATAGAGCCTATAATGCATTGTTAATCAAATTAAATAAAACAATTTTACCTCTACTGCATAATCAGCCTTCAATATATAAATATAATAATATAATATATCAATGAAAAAATCATTAAAAAAAAAATTGAGATCAATAAAAGTTTTTTCATCAACATTATCTTCTACGTCCGTTTGATTCAAATTGTCAATCACTTTAGTGTAATATGGTAGCTTCAAATTATCTTGATGAAATCTACTAGGCATAGCATTCATGCACAATTTTTAAAAATCTTTGTGTTTTGCCAACGATATTGGCAGCTTAGTGTTATACAAAGGTCTTAGTTCGTAGGGACGAGGATGAGGACGAGGACGTAGGGACGAGGATTCTTTCTAGCACATTCCATGTAGGACTATGGCCACATGGAATGTGCTAGAAAGGATACTCGTCCCTACATCGTAACCGTTCTGGAGCACATGGATTTCATTGACTGGGACCCCGTTACAGAAAAACTGTTTCCACAAATGACGAAGGACTCAATCAGGCCTTTAAATAATAGAGAATTGGTGTGGTAAACACCAACTATCAGTGAGCCCCACAAAAACCGAATTGGTTCTCTTCACAAAAAAAGAGGAAAATGACGACACTACAAGTACCACGATTATATGGTACAACCCTAAGCCTATCAATTGAAACGAAATACCTGGGCATCTTTTTGGACAAACAGCTGAATTGGGCAAAACACTCCAACTAAATTACTACGAAAGCCAGCATATCCCTGAGGCAAAGCAAGTGAATGCTTGGCAAGAATTGGGGAATTAGCTTCAGGGTTACTTACTGGCTATGCACCACATCCACCAACCAATCATTAAATACGGCTCAGACCTGAGCACAGCCTAAAAAGACCTCGAAAACTGCAGCAGTTCATGTGTGTGGCAATCACTAGCTGCATGAGAAATACACTCACTGCTGCCCTACAGGCTATGCTTGGACTGCCGCCCCTACACCTCATAGTGCGGGAAGAGGCGGCTCTGGCTGCCTTTAGGCTCTCTAAATCAGGAACCCTAAGCACAGACTCTAGGGTCAAACACATAAGTTAAAAAGAAGATGCAATCAAACGGCAGCCAATGATGGTATCACCCTGCGACAAAGCCCCGAAATAATACCGCTTTCAAAAGCATTACAATATAGTGCTTAAAGAGGAGCAGTGCGACTACTCAAGTCCGAAGGAACTGAGAATTTACACTGATGGTTCAAAGACCGACTGCGGAACTGGAGTCGGAGTTTCCTCACACGATCTCAACATAAAAATATCCAGACCGCTCAACACTGTGTACCAAGCGGAGTGTGTGCGGCTTATACCATAGTAGATAGGAGAGTTAACGACGCCCGTATTCGCATACCCTCTGACAGTGCCTCAGTCCTCCAATCACTAGGAAAGGAATGCATCACATCGAACCTAATACTAGAATGTCACAATACGCTTGAACAGGTAACTGTTTTGAACCGCAATATGGTGACGCTACAATGGATAAAAAGACGCAGTGGATCGCTAGGTAACGACGCAGCTGACGAGTTGGCCAGAAGGGCATCCAGTACGTCGGTTTGTGGACGGGAACATGTCGTGCCCATCCCCTTCAACCAACTACGCAAGTGGCTACAGGAGCGCACCCACACACAAGCAGAAAACTGGTGGACGTCGTCACCAGGATGCAGGCAGTCTAAAGAAGCTATGCCATCATTAGATGGCAGGCTAAGCGGGCGTTTATTATGACTGGACAGAAGAGGCCTGCGCCTGGTGACGGGGACCATCACGGGACACTGCTCGCTAAATAAACACTTCCACGCAATAGGCATAACCGACAGTCCCCTGTGCAGGGCTTGCATGGAGGCTGATGAAACTGTTGTGACACAGGCTGATGAAACAGACACCCTCGGGACACCCAGATCGTACACAGATGTTCTCAAAAGACCAGGAGACTTAATCAGCTTCTGCAGGGAGGTGGGCTGGTTGGAATGAACACCGACGGCTGCCATGGCCCACGCAATGGTCCATTTGAAGGACTAAGTGTGGAAACCAAATCCATAACATAGAACGTAGAAGACCTTTGTATAATACCAGGCTGCCAATATTATTGGCAAAATACAAAGATTTAAAAAAATTGAGCGTGAATGCTATGCCTAATAAATTTCATCAAGAAATTATTTGATGCTACCATATTGCGCTAAAGTGATTGTACTAATTTCTGTCTGCGTCGAAGCAACTGATGGTTTTGTTTTCCCATTTGTACCACATTCTTTTTGTCAAAAACCATGCACAATCCCGACCAAACGATAGGTGAATTCGCACTGATAGAGACTTTTTTGATGCCCGCGCGCTGCTTTCGCATTGGTATCATCCTCTCTTTCGCACACAGAAAGACGTTGTGAGATAGAAAAGGATGGTAATAGTTCAAGCACATGCTATCTTGTGTTATAAAGTGTGTGCAAATAAAGGTAACAGGGATAAATATTCATTATTTCTCTCTAGCAAATTGGTGTAACGTTGAGACTGCTTAAAGTATGACAATGCAAATTGGGGTAAGGGACAACTATGTCAAAACTCGTGCAATCCATTTAAAGTATGGAAGATATTTATTTTTTGAGATAACAGTGACATTAGTGTAAGGCCAGTTTTATTATGGTTTCTACAAAAATAAACCATGTAGTGGTAATTCGTCGATTGGGAAGACCCTTACCTTATTTGAATCGGATTGGCGGCGGTAATTACACCATTTTATGTTGCTATATTGCATAATTTTTCAGATACATTGTTATTATGGGGCTAATTCGAAATTTAGACCCAAAATATCAGTAGGGTAAGGGACATTTTTTTTAAGCTAGAATTTTTTCATATACACCATTCGAAAGAGCGAAAAATTCTGAACAAAACTGTATACTCAACTCATTTTGGGTATTTTGTCCCTTACCTCAATTGAACCTACGGTCGACGATATGAACTGCGCATAAGTAAACATAGCAAACTTTGGTAAGTTTTCTCTTCTTAGCCCATTAAATTATAACAAGCAATTGGCTCTTATGTTTGTGTTTCGCCCCTAGATACACAATGTACACAAAAGGCTTGAAATTGTTATCTCAACTTCAGCGGCTTCTTAATTAATTTCATCTGATATTAATTGAACATTTTCAACGGGAGAAGGGCTGTGAACGTCGATTGTTTTATAATTTTCTGCGTAATATCAACAGAGTTTCATAAATTCTTTGTGTTTTGGAGAATAAATCATTTCCACTTAAATGATACTTAAATTATTTGTGGTTTCGTTAAAAACAGTTGATACAAAAGTAGTAATACCTACCTACTTTGGCCTGAGATATTTCATCTATTTAATTTATCAAAACAAAGTGGCCTAAAACGGGTATTATTTATGTACTAGCTTCTGCCAGCGACTTCGTCCGCGTGAAATTTTTTGCTCCCCCGACCCACCGCGTCGCATAGCATCGCCTGCCTGCGCTATTACTTCGTTTTCTGACTTTTTTCTTTTTGCTCAACTCCTAAGGGTTCTAGCGTGATGTTTAAAGCCTTCCTCAAGAATTGGGCTATCAAATGCAAAAAGATTTTTATAAATCTGATCGATACTTCCAGAGATTAGAGCTTTCAAACAAACAAACTCAGCAGCTTTATTATTAGTAAAGGTTTTTCCCATTTTTGCAACATTGTTCAATGATGCTCCGCTACTATTGGTCGTAGCGTGATATTATATAGCCTATAGCATTCCTCGATAAATGAACTATCTAACGCAAAAAGATTTTTTCAATTCGAAGCAGTAGTTCCAGAGATGACCCCCTACATACAAACTTCACTTCCCTTCACTGCTCTGCTCCTATTGATCGTAGCGTGATGAAAAGTATACTATAACCTGCCCAGGAGTATGAAGAACAATTGTACCAAGTTTCGTTGAAATCCGTCGAGTGGTTTTTGTTTCTATAACGAACATACAGACAGACAGACAGACAAAAATTTTACTGATTGCATTTTTGGCGTCAGTATCGATCACTAATCACCCGCTGATAGTTATTTTGGAAATATATTTCATGTACAGAATTGACCTCTCTACAGATTTATTATAAGTATAGATTACGAGTATGTAGTTTCATAATCTAATATATAAAATTCTCGTGTCGCGGTGTTTGTGGTTAAACTCCTCCGAAACGGCTGGACCGATTAGTATGAAATTTTGTGTGCATATCGGGTAGGTCTGAGAATCGGCCAACATCATTTTTTTTTTTGCAAAACGACGTTTGCGGGGTCAGCTAGTAACGTATAATATTGGCTATAGTCCGGTCGTCGAGAGAATGCATTCCTGAAACATGTCAGTGCGACAAGTCCAGTAGCTAATAAAAATCAAATTCGCAAAACACGTATTCGTTTGAATGAAACTGACAAGAACGCATTCACTCATCGGCCGCACTGTAAGTGAAAATAAATATTAGACAAAGTACGACGATCACTTATTTTTTGTATTGATTATGGCTAACATTAAGATGATTGATTTCGTTTAAAGTACATTAAAACTGTAAACCGATCATCCTTTGCGCAAAACCGTTAACCGATTAAACGGATTTCTTCATAAAAAAATCTAATTACTTACCGTTTTATTTATCTTGAGGAAAAAAGACTACCGATTACTTAACCTGAGTTGACTAGAGCTGAGACAAATAAAACAATACGGTAGTCTGAGTGTCTGAGATAAGTATACTAATGAATAATAAAACAATCTACTAGACTTGTTTTTGTTTCTTTTTGTATAAATAAGACACGAAAACTTCCGAATCACCGTACAATATTTTAACAATACATATTAAAAAAAAAAAGTTTCTTTTATGGGGATAGGGACAGCCTTTATTTTTAACTAGTTTATGTTTATTTTTAGTTATAGCGGCCATAGTAGTACAAATCAAGCTATACATTTCCAGTTTTAGCTGACCACGCATTGTATGGATTTTTCGTGCAATCAGAAGTCAGCTTATTCTGGATATGCAGCTTGATGTGTAGCCGTGCGTACACACTCCGTGAAAATTTCGAGTCTCGACCTATTACGATACAAAAGATTCACAGCGTTGTGACAGACGGACGGACAGCGGAGCCTTAGTACTTAATAGGTCCCATTGTGTACGGAACCCTAAAAAGATAAAGTTTCATACAGTCACTTCCACCTAAGCCTCTTTAATCATTGCACGCAACATGACATTATTATAATCTTTTACAAATAATAGAAACGGAGATAAATTAATGTAACACCTTTCGTAATCTTTCACCAGGAAGTTTTACTTTGGCATTGCGAATGTATTAATTTAATATTTTAATTACCAGAAATGTTTTTCGGCTTAAAAGGGGTTAAATTGTATTTGATCAGGATGAACATTTAGTTGACAAAAAATAAGTTTGCTTTTTGATAAGTTATAGCTGCTTGTTGTGAGTAACGTTGCATCCTAGTTCTCTAATCCTTCATGAAGTAAATTACACAAGGACTTGTATCTTTTATGTAAACAATAAATAGTATTCTCCAACTCCAACCAGTCCTTATCAGAACTAATAGGCCAATTGCTTAACTGAGACGTTGTCTGAGGTAGCAGGTGAGGGAGGGGTGTGGTGACGTGATGCGAGAGCTAGTGATTCGTCAACTTGTGACAACTATCACCCCTCCCGCACCGCGCAGCTACCTCAGACGACGTCTCAAGCGGTTGGCCTATAAATAAACTAGCAAATAGAATTTGGAATATAAGGGTGGCAGGAACATCGAAGCTCAATCGGTTACCATTGATTCCCCCTGCGTTGACCCCCTGTCTAAAATCATGTGCTGAATTCATGGATTCAGTCCCTGCCGCCTGCCGCCTTGTGTATTATGTGAATGATCTATATTCGATGCTTGAGCTTAATGAGAAAACTACGATGAAGACTGATTAAGTGATTACATAACAAAAAATAATTAAAGCTACTTTATTTTTCGAACGTACACATAACAGGAAACAGTAAAAAGACGCCATTATTAAAGGCAGGTATACAATGTCAGTTTTATTTTACGACGCTCATATCCCCAATTTCCGTCCGTCACTGACGCGGAGTTTTCGGACATTTATAGCATTTTCACGAGCGATTTGCTTAAGACTATGCCGACCGCACAGTTGCGCCCTCATCGTTTGTTTGGTTATTTCATACAAATTAGAATGAAAATGCAGAAAATAAGCACGTTAAGTTGTGCTTCACAAGATTATACGTTAATATTATTAGAAACGGTAGTTTTACATTGTTTAGTTTTATTATAATCCTTAAAACGGAATATAGTGGCCACTGTTATCCGTTTTAAGGATTATAATAAAACTAAACAATATAACACTACCGCTTCTAATAATATTAACGTATAATCTTGTGAAGCACAACTTAACGTGCTTATTTTATGCATTTTTATTCTAAATTGTATGAAATAACCAAACAAACGATGAGGGCGCCACTGTGCGGTCGGCATAGTCTTAAAAAAACTTTTTGCTTTTTAAGAGGCAAGTTTGCATGCAAAGTGATGATAAGGTTTTATGTGATTTTCATCTAAGGCAAAATATTATAAGAAAATTAATATTAACGTAGGTACAGTCAGTTTAATTGCCGCGGCCGGTTTGTGAATGGGGGACCATCCATTACATATCGAGACCCCTCCGTGCCTCGGAAAGCACGTTAAGCCTTTGGTTCCGGGTGTAATTCGAAGATCGTCGTTACGGGTTAGTTAGAAGGCCAAAAGTCATACAACCAGTTTTACCAAGAAAAGGGTTATTGTGTTACCCAGTAACTGGGTTGTGGAGGTCAGATAGGCAGTGGCTCCATGTAAAATACTGGTATTCAGTTAGACTAAAAGCTGACTCTAATATAGTTGGGAAAAGGTTAGGCAGATTGATTTGAGTCAGCAAAGAAAGTACTTTTTTTGTGACCGGTACTAATCTATACCCAGCAATGGTGACAGTTCTAAATTCCAATGACGTTTCGAATTGATATGTTATCGCACAAATGCGATTCTCTTTGGAACTAAATATCATTCGTATCGGGGTTATTGTCATCAATAATGTGAATGCTCTCATTATTTGTGCTTTATTTTAAGTACACTAGTATATTATGAGAGCGACATCGTATCCATATGTTTCCGAGTAAGATATCAAATTATTTATCAAAACTATAAAAACAAACTTGTTCTTTTTTGTGTTTGTGTTCTTTCTCTGCGTCATATTTCCCGCACATTTTAAATTTTGTATTTTCTTTCTTTCTTTAACGCGTGCAAAATCGAAATTAATTTTTGACATTTCCATTCATAACATGGCATTTGGCACTACTACCATTCACATTTTTTTGTTGACCGTATTTTGTGCCAAACTTTTTGTCAATAGATTACATTCTCTTTCACTACATAGGTATCGAGTTTACTTCTGTAACTCCGGTAAAAATAGAATTCAGACATTCTCATTGACATTGACTTACAAAAGTGAGTTCATTCGCGAGTTTTTACAGAATAAGGCTGTAAACAGATAGATAGATGGAATCACATTGACTTACAAAAGTGAGTTCGTTCGCGAGTTTTTACAGAATAGGGCTGTAGATAGAGATGAAATAGTCTTTATTATGTACAGTGTACACCATAAAAAATCTATATATATATAAAAGGAGAAACTGACTGACTGACTGGCTGACATATCAACGCACAGCCGAAACTGCAAGGACTAGGAACGTGTTATTTTGCATACGGCTTCCTTTTATTATGTAGGGGAGCACTAAGAAGGGGTTTATGGAAATTCGACCTTTAAGGGGGTGAAAAGGGGGGATTTTGTTTGTATGAAAAATCTTATTGCTTGAGTTAATAAACTTGAAATTTGGCACGAATACACGCAGACGAAGTCGCGGGCGAAGTGCTAGTTCAGATATAAATGTAGAAATTTTACATAGGGTGACACAATGGGAGTTCTTATCGCTAAAAGCGATTTTTTACAGACAACCATGGGATGAGGGAGAAAATGTACATTATTTGTACTTACTTTATGTACAGGGTGGCGATTTAGTCACCTGCATCCGTCAAGAGGATGATTTTTGTCATAATCAATTTGCCTCAGAAAATCACAATTAATTTCCGATACGACATACCACCGTTAGACGAAGTGGAATGAACCTGCCCCACCTTCCCACAGGAACAATGTCCTGGCGATAGGCCAATTGCTTGCTATTGGCCTATCGCCAGGACATTATTTTTTATTAGGACAACCTGATTTTTTATTAGGGTTCCGTTACTAAAGCCTGCCAACGGGGGGTCCTATTATTAAGACTCCCTTCGTCCGTTTTTCACAGGACTGTATTTTTTGAACCGTAATAGTTTGAAATTTCAAATTATCAGAGTTCAAATTTTTATTTTTTTATTATTTGTAGTGAAAACGGCCATAGTACACACTATGACCGCTATAACAACAAATAATAAAAATAAAATAAAGTTAAAAATTAAAGGGGGTTCCAAACTAATACACGAAACGTGTTTATTTCGGCCGGGAAAGTATTTAAAAAAAAATGTAATGTTAAATAAAATAAAATACGGTGGTACGGAACCCATCGTGTGTAAATTCTGATTACCCTTATAGACGATGGCAATGAACTTCCATAGTTCTATGTTCCCACTTTCGCAAGTTCAAGAACGATTCGGCGATTCCTTATTACGGAGTCAATGACCCGAATCTAAGAATAAATAGCTTTTCGTAAAATTGGAACAAACATCTCGAGTGACTGAACTTATGTTGACAATTGTATGTATCACTCAGGAGACAAATTCTGAGTAATAAGAAAATAAATGGATTGATTAATCACTTTACACGTAAAAAAAAAAATACGTTAGATGAGGTTGACATTTCCTATCAGACTACCCCTGAGGCCCTGAGAAGAAATGGCGAAACAAACTCAAGAGTCAAAGCCTCTTTAAAAGTCCAGACATAATCTTAGTCAGGCGTAACACACTATCAATAGGAATCTGAATCATTTTGAAAGCAAATTGCTAATCCATTGCTTCATAAGCTCGAAAAATTCGTTTGCTCAACACGTAAATAACGCAACGAATGTTGTTGAACTGTCAAAATGAAAGCGATTCCCATTGATAATGTGTTACGCAATTGCCCCGCAGGATATTTTATTTATTTACGTGAGTACTTTACGACCGCTTAACTGAGACGTTGCGGGAGGGGTGATAGTTGTCACAAGTTGACGAATCACTGAGCTCTCGCAAAACATCACCACACCCCTCCCGCACCGCGCTGCTACCTCAGGCAACGTCTCAGTTAAGCGGTCGGCCTATAGTAAACCTGAGTGCATCCATATTTATAATAACAATGAAAAACAATACAATCTTCAATGATTAATGTATTGTCTATACTTTTAACTTTGCGGTCACGCCGTGTCATCGACCTTAAAACATAAATATGTAGACAGTCGATATCTAGCTAGACTACGCCTTTATCAGCCATACTTACATATCTCGATAAGGGATTTTATATTAGACTGGCTTTTGCCCGCGGCTTCGCCCGCAGGGATGTGGGAAAATATCACACAGGAACTATCTGAGTCCCAAATACTATCCAATAAACATCATACAAAAGAACAAGTAGACGTGGCGGCTACTCGACGTCAAGGGACTAAATCCAAATCCGCACCCTAATTGCGTAACACACGATCAATCATAATCTGAATAATTTTGAAACAGATTGCTAATACATTACTCCATATGTTCGGATATTTGTCTGCTTAACAACGTAAATAACGCAATGAATGTTATTGAATTATCAAAATGAAACAGATTGTGATTGATCGTGTGTTACGCAATTATGGTGCCGTTCAGCCGTTTTTGCGCTAATCCGGAACATACTTCCAGACAAACAGACAAATTCTAATAACTATATTTTCGGCATTAAAAATATCCAATGTACAGTTTTGACTTCGTTACTATTTTACTATATTATACTATGTATGAATATAGAAGTCGTTCCACTGGTTTTACGAATAAATAATATGTCCTTTTGACACACTCTTATCTACAACGGTTTAGTGGTAAATTGAGTTTTATTGTTGGTCTGTGAGGTCTTGAACAAAAAGTTTTTGAATTTCAAGAACAATATTTTGAATGAGGAACGTGAAAGATTTGGAAGGATTGTCTGTGGTGCTTATGTGCAATAAACGTATTAGATCAGTAGGCCAATTCTGCTAATTTAAAACGTTCAAAATCTAGTCGCAGTCTCATCTCGGCGACAAACAAATGTCAAAAACTTGTCAAAATGTAGGGAAATTTGAAGTATTTTTGACAGATTGAGACTGAGATCAGACTGTGAACGTTCTTAAAAATTACGAGAATTGCCCCTGATTAATAGTTTCACACCGATTTCTCTCTTTCAGTCGTCAGTAATTTGACTTTCGAAAGAAGAAGACAAACTGACAAAGCGTTGTGTAACTTATACAGACGCTATTCACGTTATAAAACGTCTATTTATTAAGGGGAATAGGGTCTAGATCAACAAGTGAAGTATTGTTGACATAAATAAAAAAGATAGTTTACTAATATGGAAGTTAAGTACATTTCTGAAGAAGACTTGTTGAAGTGAAACTTCTTTACGCACGCTTGACTTGGGGAGTAAGCTGGCGAACGCGTGACGTAAGCGTTACGAAAAGTGTGATCGGGCAAGGCGAACGGAAGTTAAGTGGGGGATATAAGCAAGAGACAGCAGTGCGCGCGCACATTTTCTTTCTCTCTTCCTCTCATAGCCAAATACGTTCCGTATATCTAAGCACACTGCAGGCTTATTGTCTGTATCACAGTGTAGGAGCAAGAGAGAGCAGTGCGCGCGCACATTTTCTTTCTCTCTTTCTCTTATAGCTAGTAAATGAAATATACATACAGATGGAGCGAAAGAAGTTTCACTTCAGTCGTGTGGTCATAAGCACACTCGTTTTTTTTTTTTATCATTGTTTAGTCTTAACTCTAATTACAAAAAAAGGATTTTATTAATAAACAACGTTTTATCTTCCTAAACATTCCAGAACCAATGAAGAGATAAAGCCCGTTATAATCTTTTTTTAATTTCATCATATAATAATAAGAAATCATAAATCTGCAAAATTAAAATAATAAGCTTATTGATGAATGGCAAACAATACACACCAAATAACGAAAACAATAATAATAAACATCGAAACCTTTTTTAAATCACCGTTTGATTGCAAAAAAAAAGTCTCCACTACTTCCACTAGACTTTCCACATTTACACCGGATGACTGAATTCACTTCGCAAACTGCAAACGTTAATAAAATTGTACACAGTTACACACACAATAATTTAAACACAGTACCGGTTCTTATCATGTGTACGTAGCCTATAAAGGCAAAGTAATTGAAATCACCGCTTATTCTGCCTACGTGACCATATACCGAATTACTATTTTACTATAATTCTGACATCACGTTTCTATTGTTTCAGCTGCCTGCTGCTGTGAAGTTCCTGGCCGGTTATGGGGCAGCAATCGACTTCAACAACAACAATACTGACAACAGCTAACGAAAGATAATGCGGCAGTACTGGCCGAAACTGTCATGACCTTTGCCTGTTAAAAGAAAAAACAGAGTCGACGTTTGAAAGTGGAACGCAACAGAACGGAACTTTAGTTAGTCGCACCAAAGAGTTCCCACAGGAAGCTAGTGTTGTGCTAAAAATTGAGTTCGCGAAGATAACGTTATCGTGTTCTCAACTAGACCGATTGCGTCTGTTTTCGTTAACCGATAGCGGCGCTGATAAAGTCTTGTCGAGTTTTCATTTAGCGTCACACCGCAGACGGTCGCGGATCTACCGAGACGTGTTAAAATAGTGCTGGTGTACGCCTAATATCGTTTCGCTCGCCAATGTTTAAAAACATATCGACCGTTAGCGAAGTGTGTTCGTTTACGGTTCGAGTGAGGGCTACGTTGTGTAGTGGAACATTATTTTAGTGTATGTTGTAAAAATGCGTGGTTTGTGGTCTCGTTTTGCGGCGTTGGGGTGGGTGGTGTCCCTGGTGGGATGCCACACTCCTGGGAGCGAGCTGGAGTCTGTCCGGTACGGGCCCACGGAGGACCGGTTCATCAGTGACACGTACACAGTCTCCAACATCAATATCACGTATAAAAATGAACATGGAGAGGAGTACACAGAGACGTCTGAGGTGAGTGACCTTATTTTTTTTTTATAGTCAAACATTTGTCTCGTGAAAATTATTTTTTTTGTTGCACTGTCGAAAAAGCAAAACCAATTTTTACGGCTGATATAAAATATATAGGTATTTTTTACCCAAGTTATTACTTCATTGGACATACTTATATAATTAGGTTTTTATTTAAATCAGTTCATTAATAATTGGTTTCGAAAATCGTTTCGGTGAAAAATACGGGGAGTAAATAAAAGTTCTTTGTCTGCCCTCAATTAAATAAAGTTAAAACGTTAATAATGCATGATTCATGACAATCATGTCTTCTATCACGTAGTCTTTTATATCTACTAGCAATTCTAGAAAGGGACAACACGCCCCCTTAGTATAATTTATTTCCTAGATAATCTTGTTAGTATGTAAAAATTACGTACCTATTAAACCTATCGTGCTTATTTTACTACGTAAACTGGTTTTCTTTACGAATTTTTTACTCAATACACCATTCATTATAAAAAACACAGTTATTTTATACATACTTATAACACGCTTTTGGTTGTTTTGATTTCCTCAACATACGGTTTCCTTACTTTTGTTAATTCACGTTTGGGTAATTAAAACAAATCAACATCATCTGCCTATCCTTTTCCCAACTATGTTGGGGTCGCCTTCCAGTCTAACTGGATGGAGCTGAATACCAGTATTTTACATGGAGCGACTGCCTATCTGACCTCCCCAACCCAGTTATTGGATATTAAGATACCCCTTGGTAAGACTAGTTGTCAGACTTTCGGGCTTCTGACGACCCGTAACGACTGTCAAAAATTCACGAATGACAGCCGGGACCAACGGCTTAACGTGCTTTTCGAGGCACGGGGGGGGGGGGGGGGGGGTATGTAAAGATGGTCACCCATCCACAGACCAACCGCGGCAAGCTGACGCTTAACCTGATCGACCTGTGCGGCTGTTATTACTTAGACACAGGCCCCTCTGGTAATTAAAACAAGTACTTTTACTTAATTCATCATTCTCCTGCCATTATCCCAATTTATTTAAGGTCGACATGTCTTTTTCTTCCATACATCTCTATTAGTCTGTTATCTCCGTAGTCACCCCCTTTCTGGCCTTATCATCTTATTTCTATACAAATTACCTAATTATATTTTTTGAATACGAAGAGTATTTAATATTTGATAAGATAGGGTGATATCTCTCTCAGGAAACAAGTAATTTATAGAAATAATGAGATAAGATCTTATTATGACATTTTCTTAACGAAAAACTTTAATCATGTATTTTTACGAAATACCTAAACAAATATACCTAATAAGTTGCAGGTAATTACATTATGATACGTTATCTAGTAACTATGAATTAAAATATTGTTGTTACGTCTAAACACCCGCATGGCAGCATCCCACATGAACTATATGATGCACATAAATAAATAGTAGGTAAATACATGCAATTATTTACTAGAATTTTCATACACACAACTTATATATTTTTTGCCAATTTTTCTTAATTTCCATACAATGACATATATTGCTTAATATGAAAAATCTATCTCCAGTAAGTTGGGCTAGATTTTATGGTTGGTGGGTTTTAATAAAAAAAATCTGCTCTACACGTGTACTTAAATATGTTATAGGAACCTCATTCGAATCCCATTTCTCATACATCTACATATGTATGACCAGTGTCTTTTACTTCCCCACTTCGCCAAGATATTTAAGCTGTGTACTCACAGTATGCTTGTCATTTAACATAGGGTTCGATTAGGTTCGTAATCGTTCGATTTTTATCTGACACATCCATTGATTTACATAGACAGGGATAAGTATGGCGCACTTGTCTCATTGGAAAAATGCATACAATTTGCACTGACGTAAAATGATTTACGAAAGCCTATAGGTCTATTGTTTTAATCTCTAATTAATTGATAATAAGCCGGTGACGCATTTGTGTTTGCCTTTCTTTTCCTCATAACGCAGATGGCTTTAATTATAATCGCAATTATTGTAATTAATTAAGTACTTAAATAATTACTTACACAAAGGTAGGCTTGTGACGTAAGTACTTACTTTGTATTAATTCTGTGGTTTATCTCGACCATGTGTTTTTAGTGGCTTATCAGAGTGTTGCGTGAAAATGCGTCGTATTTACATTTGCTAATTTGGTACAATATTAAATCGTTATCATGTGGTACCAATTGCTGAAATAACATTTTTAACGTTCAGTTTTTTTTATTTTCAAAATGGTTTATTTAATTACAAACTAGGCTGAGAATCCGCACGTTCCGAACGTAAAAATTACATAAGACAGTCCCCCAAAATGCCCACACACCCTTCACCATTGCTTAAGCTGGGAAAAAGAAGCGGCGCGACAAACTCCCCATCAACTTGAAGTTTGAAGACAATGCCCCAAAAACCTTTCATGTAAAAAAACATAAGTATAGATACTAAAAAATATAATAGAATCAGAGTAAATATATACTTCAAAACCGATAACCAAACCAGCTAACTGCCAAAGATTAAAAAGTGGCTAATTAACAGTTATTCGCGTTAACACCGCTTGCGAGACTGTTGGTAAAGCGCAGTTCTGACCCACATAACGTTGAACGTAGAATAACAGCAACAGCACATTTATACCAGTAAAGCCGAACGCATCTTACAGTCGCAACGTACCGCAGCGCAACGCATTTTTTATGCAAAAAAACTGCGTTGCGGCCCCGTCTAGAGTAAGCGTTGATCCATAGAAAATATAATAGTCCGCCAGCCTGAATTTCGGCCATGGCAACCAATCTCAGCAGAGAGTAGTCATCTGCGTGGGAGATATTATAGTGCACCAGACGTGTATGCGCAGACACACGTGCACTCCGGGCTGTTACTGAGAAATTCCTAATGGAACTGCTCCGCTGGTCTTGTGGTCGCAAGCGCGGCTACTGAGCGTGGGTTCCTGGGTTCGATTCTCAGGTCGGACATAGAAAATGTACGAAAATCATGAAGGAGGATTTTTGCAATGCGTTGCATTGCGGCCCGCCCCTATCTGCGCTAGCCTTAGCACGTCAATTGTAAAAAAAACTCAGTAGTTTGTGCGCACGACAGTCGACGTGTCCTGAGGAATGCAATCAGTTTTATTTATTGTAAGTGCGAGATGACATGCGATGAGCCGGTAGATGATGCTGCAGGCCAATTAAAAATTATAAGTGGAAAGCAAAATCTGCGTAGGATCGATTAGGAAGGAAAAGGAAGCAAGGTTAAGACGAGAGAAGGTTTCATCTCAAACAAGATGGAAATAAAAAAAAAACCTTGAAGTGGTCGACGAACTACCATGTCCAAAAAAATAATTCATATTAACCAAACAGGATTTGTCATTATCATTAATGACCTGTATTACTTTACCTAATATTTTAATTTGCAAAACCTAAATGAAACAAGTATTTTCCCGGGTGTCATTTGTAGATCTTTGACAGTCGTTGCCGGTAGTCAGAAGCCCGAAAGTCTGACAATCCATCTTACCAAGGGGTATCGTGTTACCCAGTAACTGGGTTGCGGAGGTCAGATAGGCAGTCACTCCATGTAAAATACTGGTATTTAGACTGGAAGTCGACTCCAACATTGTCGGGAAAAGACTCACGAATTTCACACAGGCGTGGCAGGCTGAACCCCTGTAGACTGCCCCCAAGGAAAAAGTTATCACTACATAGTATAAAACAAAGTCGCTTTCCCTGTCCCTTTGAATGCTTAAATCTTTAAAACTACGCAACGGCTTTTGATGCGGTTTTTTTATAGGTAGAGTGATTGAAGAGGAAGGTTTATATGTAGTGTATTTAGTATCAGCATTGCACCCGTGCGAAGCCGGGGCGGGTCGCTAGTTGAGTATAAAACAGAGATACTACATACTTACCTATTTCTTACGTCATCAAGTTTAATGTCCTCTCATACCCACTTAATAAGGTGACATCTGCTCATACGCAGATATAACGTTTATTTTATACTCATCAAATATTAGTAGTAACGTATTACTAATCGAAGTGGTGAAAATGGTAGTATTGTATATTGATCGTATGTACAATGACGGCTAGAGGAAGTTTGTATAATGATGCAATAATATTTTGGTTAGGTAATTTTATTTAGACGTAGATATATAATGTGTCTCCGTGAACCGGTCGATGTGCCGACGCTTGGGAGCTGCAGCTTGTTTAGCAGTGGACGGTCTCGGCTGAAATTGATGATTATGAATTATGATGAATGCGTCTCGTATTTAGGTTTCGTGACACTTAATTACCAGTGTCTGCGTCCATCAACATGATTTTTGTCATTATAATATGACGGAACCATAGAAATATCTATGGACGCAACCGTTCTTCTAGGGAACTTTAGCAACTTTTCACTGCTTATAACCGTCGAAATTGTGATACGACCTCGGCCTTTTTGAATGGAAATGTTTTCTCTAAGGTTTCAAATAACATCCCTATAATTATAGAACGCAAATTAATTTTAATTATGCTTCAAAGGAAAGTTGTACATGTATTATTCACAAAGCGAAGTTTGATCGTCAGTTTTCGCTAAAGGGCACATTTGAGCTGCTTCGTAACTCATTAGTAGGTCATCGCACATTATAAAATCATCCGAAGGGGGAGGAGAACGGGTTTAGCTTTAATCTTTATACGTTTCATAAAGTCCAAAGCTTAGGATCAAGCGTGGATCTACGTTTTCGTTCCACGGGGGCAAATGTATCTTTGAGAGGACGGGGCGAATTTCTCAAGCCGTGAAAGCCTTTTAAAAAACCTTCGGCACCTATTTTCTGTAAACTCAACATTCTGGTACAGGTTATAAAACTACATTTATAACGCAAACCTCTAGTAAACCTATGTCTAACCGCTCCCGCCACACTCCACGCGCTTCTGGCGGAAACGCCTCTCGTTCTCGCCCGGCAAATGAGAGCGAGTCGAAGCTTCTAGAACATTCTAGAAGCTTCCTTTAAAAACATTCGTCGTGCACCTTGTTTTTTGACAAGGGTGAAAGTGTACTATATTTTACAACTTTTTATCTTCGCTCACCCCAAACTCTATTGTTTTATAGGTACATATATCATTGTGTGTATATTAAAATTTTAATTTAGAGTTATAGACTCAATTCAATATCCGCGCCCGCTTAAGATGAACCAGCGATATCTGAATGACGAACCTTTTTACCCGGCTGTGGCGAAGCCAAATGGAAGGGAAGCCGGAGTCACACGTAATCTGTACGATTTATGCCTTACCTAATTACATGACTTAGCAATGACGTATGACTCCGGCTATACGAAAACCGAAAAAAATCGATAATTCTATGTCTTGTAATACCTTTTTGTTGCCGTTTTTGTCGTAGTTATATGTGTGCACTGTGCCGTTCATAAAGAAATAAATATTTTGTTTGATGAAGACGATTACTTGCCACCAGCACCGGTATCTGCGAAAAATTATACAAATATTGCTTTCATATACATGGCAATTTGTAACCACAATAACATAGATATATAGGGTTAAAAAAAAAACTAGTGTAAATATTTTTTTCTAAAAAAGTAATGAAAATTGTGATGAATTTAGATTTCGTACTCCAACCAAAGCGGTGCCCAGAATTAAACTGTCGCCATAGGTTTGACATGCCTGCCCTTATCCGATATCAGACGCTTCACTCGAGTGAAGGTTCATTTTTGTTACATTCAACGGTCACACGCCACCGTGAAAATTACATAGGAAATAATTTCATGTGCTCTTTTCATTAACTTTTCGATAATTCGGTAGGCGAGTGAAAGAGCCCGAGTGCCGAAATCCAACATCGTTGGATCGGTTCAATGACAAATTCATTTTTCACTTTTGATTCAGTTTGTGTTCAGACGTTTCACTTCGACTGAAAGATGCCGAAGAAAAGGCTGTATAATGTACGAAAATTGAGGCGTGATACCGGCTTTACATAAATAGAAAAGTTTGCTTTGTTTCACGCATCGTCCATCAAAAGCTTTTCCGCCATCCTGTTCAAACCTTTTAAGTAGATCTTGGGTCCGTTTACTTCTGGACCTCTCAAGTTTTTTATTATTATTTATGAACGGTTTGTCTTTGTTATACTTGTCTACTTGCGTGCCTTGTGTTATTTTTCAAATTTAGCTTGCACTGAAGACTTGATATCGTCAACTGAGCTATAGTGAAGATATGAAGCATAAGATTTGATTAAGATTATTTGTAGAAGAATTGGATCAAAACATCATGATTGGTGTCTGGCATTTATGCGGGATAATTGCGTAACAAACTATCAGTAGCAATGGTTTTCATTTTGACAGTTCTACAACAGTCATTGCGTTATTTACGTTGTTGAGCAGACAACGTTTTAGAACATGTGAAGCAATGAATTAGCAATGTCTTGTAAAATGATTCAGACTGAGATTGATAGTGTGTTACGAAATTAGGGTGCTGGGTCTACCGGTTACACTTTTTACCACTGTTAACACTTCATATCTGTTACAGATATAATACGGTTACACTTTTGTAAATTTTTTGGGTTAAAACATTAAAAAACACATATAAAAGTGTTACATATTTCATTTTGTTATCAATTCAATATATCACTTATAGTTCTGTAACTATAAGGTGTTTTTAAGTCCCTGCTTATAACGTTGTATCATAAAATTGATAAATTATTCATTTACACGAGTATGTATGTCTTTGCTTACCGTATTGCAATAAGCGTACGTAATGTGAAAAATTACTCTCTAGTACTTATTTACGTATGAATCAAATACGTAAAATCGTAAATACGTAATGTAACTACTAAAGAGTCAATCTCAAAGCATTTATTTCAAATAAATCTATTACAGGCACTTTTGAATTATCAAAGGATCGGTCAGAAAGATGAAGCTAGTTGCCCATTCCAAAGCGTAGTAGGTACTGTAGGTAGACAGGAATAACTCGTAATGAAGAACGGGCAAGAAACTCCACAGACACTCTTTTAAATACATATTGTTTGTTTTCCAAAATAGTGGCGGCGTGATATGAGAACAATGTAGGTAGAAAGACGTGCACGTTAAAAGCGTCCGTTATAAAATAGAAAAAAGTCATTTTACTAACTACTACATGATATCTGTGGTTTAGGTTTAATTGCGTGTTCCATTTAATATGAAAGCCGTCTTCTGGAAATACCAGAATTCGAATATTTATTGCACTTATGAGGTTAATAAATACCTATAATAATAACACACCAGACACGGAACACACTTTGATTTTTTTTTTACTATCTGAAATTTTTATGGTGTACAGAGGCCAGCACATCAAGCTACCTCAATCTGTCAAATTTTCCCAATTGAAATAAGAACCTTATTCGCTTGTTATAAAGTTGAAAATCTATTAAAAAATTTGACAGATTGGGGTTGCTTGATATGCTGGCCTATGTACATTATAAAGAGTATTTTATCTATCTAATAATAATGCGACCAGCTTATTATTGTCTTCTCATACAGAGAACGCATGAGCATTGATCACCACGGTTGCTCAAGACGGATTGGCGATTTCAGACGTTAGCCTACACAACACACTCATACATAGATGGTATAATTTTAATTATTACAATTTCAATACGGGTGCACTACAAGAACCTTTGCGAGTGCTGAGAACTAAGCGTTTGTCCGGAACATGACCCTATTCAGACAGCCACGTTTCCAAACTGCTGACTGGAATTATAGAAAGTAGCTAATTTCGTGGTAAAATTAACCACGAAATCTTAGGTACTTTCTATTGACCACAATTACCACTAAAATCTGCAACCAATGGACCACAAAAAAGCCCTTCCTTTCCCCCCTTTTATTTTTCCTTGGGGAAATCCTCATGCAGAGCAGTGGTGGCCTAGTGGTAACGGCCGCGACTTACGAGTTGTAGGTCGTAGGTTCGAACCCCGTCAGGCGCTTTACTTTGTGTAAACTATTTCATCACCATTGCTCTTAAAACGGTGAAGGAAAACATCGTGAGGAAACCGGCATGTCCTAGAACCAAGAATTCGAAGACATGTGACATCTACCAACCCGCACTGGGCCCGCGTGGTAGATTACGGCCCACTCCCTCTCATAGAGAGGAGGCCTGTGTCCCAGCAGTGGGAAAATTATAGGCTGATTATGTAAATCCTCATGCATCTGGGAAGAACGGAGGCTTATGTCGGACTCCTACCGACTAAAACCCCGCTGTTCCTTCAACACCATGAGTCGGGGGTCCGGGAGACGTTTGTACATTCGCCGCACCCCCGACTGGTATCAGCCCGCCAGGGGAGCTATTCTCTAAGGATACAGCCTTGCGGGCAGCGCTGTCACAGCGCTGAAACTATACAGGCTGTATCCTTAGAGAATAGCATGGCTGGTCTAGCGGGCCCATCACCAAGTGCGGCCAATCCCACGACAACACGTCCTTCATACTGCGTACCACCTCTTTGAGCCGGACTGCTCGAGCGACGATACGACCCTAATTTCGCCGCAGAAAAAAACCCTTACCATCTTTTCAAAACCCCGGAAGGTTTTCCATCGGAAACCAAACTGCTCCTTGCTCAATATAAATAACCTTTTCTACAAACACAAACACACATACATAACTCCACGCTATCTTTCCATGGGGGTAGGCAGAACTGTCTGTAGGAAACTACAGAACGCCACATGTTACGATCCTTACATACTCCTTTCGCTTCGTTTACGTTTCCATTGGAATTTTCTAACCAGTAAACCGTTTCAGTTATCACACATACGAATAGCAGTAATTACAATCATGCACGCGTTTTAACAGTAGCTGTTATGGAGCAACTCATTGTAAAAACTGTATACATATTGTTATGTCCACTAGTTGATTATACCTAAGCCCCTCGCTGCCTCGAACCAGTCCACACCTAGCCTTGTTATGTTATTACATCATACTGTATTCTTTCAACTTGTTACTGGTTGACAACGTAGTGCGTATTGACTAAATGTATTAAGGTCTGGCTTCTGCCCGCGACTCCGTTCACGTGAAGTGGCTCGTTTTAACATAAAACATCCTATGGCACTCACGGATAATGTAGCTTCTTATTAGTGAAATAATTTTCAGAGTCGGATCAGTAGTTCCGAAGATTACACCTACATACGAAATGACAAATTTTTCTTTATGGATTTATGAGATTGTAGGAGGTGTGGTAACTAGTTGAAAGTATCGTTTGATGGGACATAAACCAGCTGCGTGTGATGACGTGTGACGAGTTGACGACTATTGTCTTGAGCAAACTAATCTATACTAATATTATAAAGAGGAAAGGATTGTATGTATGTTTGTAACGAATTGCCTCAAAAAGTACTGAACCGATTTTAAAGATTCTTTCGCCATTTGAATTTTGAATGCTACATTATCACTGATTAATATAGGCTTTTTTAATTGCAAGAAAAAAATAAAATCTTTAAAAAAATAATGTCCACCCGTGCGAAGCCGGGACGGACCGCTAGTTAAGTAATAAACAAACACACATAACAAATGTAGTACGCCGTGAAACTTTAGTAATATTCGCCATACATAACATAATACAGTAAAATATGTTCACACGGAACAAAGGACCAGTGCAGTGAGTGTGTCATCATAACATAACTCATAACCATAAGAACTTAAGAGTTTTATTTGCATCATAATGCATAAGGAAAATTTTGTGTATGTGTGGAAAGTGCGTACTACCTACATAGTTAAAGATTATGACGCAGTAGAAAATGTCACGGTTTACACTGAATTATAATATTATTAATTTAGATAATATTCCTAAGTTAGGTTTTAAACTTAGCCTTGTGTTCACCAACATTTAAATCAATATTTATTCTATATTTAAAATTTCGTTAGGAAATTTTACATAAACAAACTGTTCAAATACCTAACCGGTGGTTTGAATGTTGGTGAACTCAGGCCTTAGAGGAAAATAATACATTCAGAAAATAGGTGTTTATTCATTCATTTTTGACTATAAAATATCATTTTCCTGAATTTGTTTTGTGAAACAGAATTCGTCACTTTTATCATTAATTACCAAATATTTTTCCTTTGTCGAAACTTACTAAATATCATTTCAAACGCTTGCTTTCAACATCATCTGCGTAGCCCTTTCCCAACTATGTTGGGGTCGACTTCCAGTAACTGGATTCAGCGGAATACCAGTATTTTACATGGAGCGACTGCCTATCTGACCTCCACAACCCAGTTACTGGGTAATACGATAACACTTGGTAAGACTGGTTGTCAGACTTTCGGGCTTCTGACTACACGTAACGACTGTCAAAGATCCACGAATGACAGCCGGGACCAACGGCTTAACGTGCTTTCCGAGGCACGGAGGGGTCTCGGTATGTAAAGATGGTCACCCATCCTCAGACCAACCGCGGCAAGCGTAGCTTAACCTGATCGGTCGACCTGTGCGCTTTTATTATTTAGCCACGGGCCCCTCAAACGGTTGCTTTCAACCTATCAATAAATAACATTTTTAAACGATTCTTTGTCACGTGATAGTCAAAATTATACTAAAGGGAATGAGGTTTTATGTTGATCAAAAGATTCGCAACCTTAACCAATATGTATTTACAGAATGATAATTATTAGAATCATCAATTTAACTCTCTAAGACAGTATTGGCCTCAAATGTCATGATTTAATGAAATAGTCATTCAACAGGGTAATTTGAATTTCGGGAGTTGTATTGGTGGTTTTACTGATTATAATTCAGTAAATACATATTTGTTACGATCGCGAATAACTAATATTTTGATTAAAAAAAAACCCAGAATTTCGCGGCCTACCCAGTGTAGGCCGCGAAATTCTGGTTTTTTTTTTTAGGTTAATTTATTTTAGGAATCGGAACATTGATTTTGCGCTACGCCATACAGTACGCGTGTCCCAACAATTCGTTCCGGTCAGGTCCTGTCCGGTGCCGTTCACCGCTCTCTAATCATTGTTCACGATTGTTCATTTACTAAAATTAACTTAGTATAGTAAGTTGCATAACATTGATTTTACGCTGTGTCCTCGCTTTTGTTCTAATTTAGGGTTACCTCGCTGAGTTTGCATTTTTTTATGCGTCATCTCGGAACTGGCCAAAATAGTCCGAATTTTATAATATAACTAGCTGACCCCGCAAAAGTCGTTTTGCAAAAAAAAAATAGATAGTAGCCGATCTCAGACCTACCCAATATGCACAAAATTTCATACAAATCGGTCCAGCCGTTTCGGAGGAGTATGGTAACTAACACTGTGACACGAGAATTTTATAAGTAAGTATATTAGAAAGATTATTATAATTCGGATTATTTTGGCCAATGCTGATAAAAATTTAAATTACAAACATCTAAAATAAAAAACAGTAATTGGACTAAGACTTAGAGCGGTTCCGGGTTTAAACGTAGCATCAATAAAAAAACCGGTCAAGTGCGAGTCGGACTCACGCACCGAGGGTTCCGTACAAAGTATGTATGTAACTACAAATTTACGGTTTTCGGATTTTTTCCTTGTGCTACATGACCTTGCTTCTTGCCAAATATCATCATTCTAAGACAACGGGAAGTACCCTATACAATTGGATTCCCTTGAGAGTGTCGAAATATACGTTTTTTGCGGCATAAACGGCCGTATCTTTTTTTTTACGTTAACTTAAAAGTTTGATTTTTTACAGCTTCAAGGGACCGCAGACCTGAATATACCTATGGTTTTAATTTCAACTCGATACCTCCACGCGTTCCCGAGATAAAGGGTCTTGACAGACAGACGGACGGACAACAAAGTGATGCTATAAAGGTTCCGTTTTTTCCTTTTGAGGTACGGAACCCTAAAAAGATGGTTCTTTTGTCAAACGAGAAAAGAACTATTTACTAAACTTATTTCTGAAACTATGTTTATCGCTTCCTCATATAGCACAATAGGCGCAAGGGTAACTTTAGACTAAGTCTGTAAATAAAGTAGGTATAAACACGTGAGTAGGATCAACCTGATCGAATGACCTGAATAAGGTTCGCAACTCATCGCGTGGGTGTCGTGTCGACTATTGTTAGGATCAATCGAAAGTATAATTTTATAGAATAGCCTTGGGAAATGTGTTATGTAAACACATTTCCTTTGACATCGCCCTTCTTCCCCTGACAATTTTATTTAGGTTATCAATTGGGAATTTGGGGTCCAAAACCGTTCCATTTCAACATCTACTTAATAATAATCTTAAATTCATTCACTGACAAACAACTTTGTCTAGAATCATGGAATGTTGCAAAAGAGTTCCTTAAAATAACGAAAGGGAAGGAAGGGTGTTTTGAACATTCATCTTCTAAGTGGGTTAAATAAAAGTTTGTGGGGAAGTTTTTGTCGATGGGAAATCCCATCAGGCACATGGCTTTTAATACATAATTAAAACATTGTTTATAATCTCATATAATCAGTTATCTACTTCAGTGTATTATATTTTAAGTTGATTTTTGAGTCACCATTTGTAACAAAAACTTCCTAACAAGTTTTTGGTTGCAAATGTTGCCATGGAATTTGAACTTTGTTGAGTATGACATTCAGTTTGTTGATTCATAACTTGAAAATGATATTCGATTAAATAAAACATTATTATGTTAACATTCTGCTTAGTGTATTAAAGTCGTACCTAGCCTTGCATGAAATTATCCATCACTGAAAAACAGTCTTAGATACTACTACTGTCTAGTCATACAAATTAAATCGTTCTGAAAAACTGAAACAATTCTTCGCTAAGTAAAAACACAATGAAAGTCTTCAGTAGATTACACTTAAACACACTAATTAAAATTCATTCGAACCCCGTTTAATCCAATTACATTTATCTTCATTTTGTAAAGTACTTTACACCAATTAAGTTGAATTATAAAGGTCTTGATCTATTTATATTTATATAAGAAACAGTCGCCTGAGAGCCTGAGGGTAATTAAGGTGGCTGAAGGACCAGGATTTTTGACACGAATAAAGAGAGAGCTGTTCGAAACCAGCCAGGCGCTTTACTTTGTAATTGTGATTCAAAAATAATTTTAAAATTGTAATTTGAAGACATGTGACATCCACCTACACGCACAGGGCCCTCGTGGTGGTACACGGGTCCACTGTCTGCGGCCTGTGTCCCAGCAGTGGGAACATTATAGGCTGATTAAGTATGCTGTTGCTGCTAAATGTCTCTGAGTTGATTGATCGTTTCTCTGCTTACCTGCATTTTACTCATTGTTTTTCATAATAATGGCGAGTTTAGCGCCTAACCATAAATAACACCTATTGAACAAAGGCTTTCTGAAAACACCGCTATAACGAACGGTTAGGTTATTTATCATAGTTGGTTATGGTTTTTCCATAAACAGCACGCTTGGCAACGGATTGTTTGCCAAACTAATATGCTGTTAATAACACACGGAAGTCCTTAGAATCGGGATGTCCCTTATCGAGTTCGACGGAAAGTTACAGAAGAAACAGCAGTGCGATTCTGTAACCATCTCACCGTGAAAACTTAGGTGAAGTGAGCGTGGAGTGAGCTGTCAGTGTCATCCTGATACTTAGGGATTGATACTCTTGACAGCTCGCTCTAAGCTCACTTCACCTAACTTTTCACAGTTAGATTTTTACAGAATCGATCGGCAGATTAGGTTACGTAATGCCTAGTTCTTTATTAGTGATCGATGCCTATATGGAATGATATCAAAATAAAACTAAGTATATTGAATTACAAACTACCTTGGAGGGTCTCGGAGGTCTACCTGTGATGGATAAATTATCACACACTCAACGCTTTAATTTGTATTGTTTTTCTTCACAACAATAAACGTATGCGACCGTTCCTTACGAAGCGTCCCTACGTCGCACACGCACTATAACAATCCATGTGATAGGAAACTATGCCTTATAGCTCGGAACTTAGGACCAAAAGTGTGCCCGGTCTTTTTTTAGTGTGTATGCATTATATCAATGTGTGTATGCTTTGAAGTGGTCATTCTGACAGGCATAATAATATTGGGTGTTATTCATGAGTCATGCTGTGATTAACCCTGCAGTACTTATCGTAAGGAATCCTCTTTGTATTGTTAAAAGAATTAACTATTAAAACGATAAATTGAAATTCACGCTTCGTATAAAAAACACAATTTAACGTTCATTTGTTTCTATAATCAGGAACCAGTTTTTAATGATATGGTTCTGATATTTATTGGGAATCTATCTACATAAAACAAAGTCTGATTAGTTACACAATATAATTATACTTAATAAATTAATTACTATTAAAGCATGAGAAAAATTCACGAAAAAAGAAATCTGAGGATATACGAAGTTCGCCTGTTCGTTGACAAGCGCGTCACTTGAGAATGGCTGGAGTTGGACCGATTTGCCTTTTTTTTTTTGTTTAAAAATATTCGTAATAGCCCGAACTTGGTTTTAAGGAAAAAAAAAAAACAATTGGAAAAGTTGCCCCAATAATTCGAAAATTCGAGAAAAACTGAAAGCTCTTTGTGATTTTTGTATGAACTTAAGACCATATTGAATTTTTTACAGGAGAAACATATAGCTAGTAATTAGTAAATAAAAACACATTTTATTACACTACCTTGATAATTACTAGGACTTGACTATGTCATAGTTTTCGAAAAGAACCATTCCAAGGAATGAGCGTCGTCGTCGGTGCGACTGGGAAAATCAATCTGGAAAACTTCATTGCAAAAACAATCAGCAAAAAACCGGTCAAGAGCGAGTTTGACTAGCGCACCGACGATTCCTTACCATCATGTTTTTAAATTTTTATCGGCGAGGCCTATATTCGTCAGAGAATTTTAACACTGCGGTGCAGAATATTTCAGTTTTAGGTCAGCGCCATCTCTTGACCGATAGTGAAACTAATGTAATTTTTGATGATTTCTGAAAAAGTGTGCTATTTAGAGACATCGTTTTGTGTTTCCTGTAATTTTTATATAAACTTCTATCACATAGAATAATTTCAGATTTTTCTCTATGCAAACTTCGGAGCTAAGGGGGGAACAGTATTTTTTTTTTACATTTTTAATCAAATCTCGAAAACTATGCGGCCTAAAGAAAAAAGAAAAATATATTTAAGAACGTGCAAACTGCACTATTTCATATAATACCCTACATGCCCTAATAGACCCACTTTGAATTTTTCAGACCCCCTTTCAGTCCCCGTTGCAAAAATATATATTATATATATTTCTTTCTTATTTGCAAAATAGTTTGGCAAACGTCATCTAAAACTATTCCAAATTTCAAGTTGATAGCATTAGCAGTCTTTGAGATATCCAGCTGTAACAGACGGACAGACAGACTGAGTCTCACCATAAGGGTTCCGTTTTATCATTTTGATAGAGAACCCTAAAAATACAGCTTTTCAATAAACGTTTTCATAGAAACCAACTTTCGTTATTGCGGTATCGGTCTCAACATTTTTTATCGAATATCTTTATCAATCGAGGACATTTTTTCTTGAAATCATTCGCATTTATCACAATTACCCCTGTTTTTTTTGCCAAGGATTAGTTGTTTATATTTTATCCACAAATATCGCAATACTTAAGTGACAGTGGGCACATTGCTCGCAGAACAGATGGCCGAATGGTTCTGGAGTAACGACCGCGAACCGGAAGACGTAGCATTGGAAGGCCTCCTAAAAAGTGGACCGATGACCTGGTGAAGGCTGCAGGAATCCCTTGGAGGCAGAAGCATAGAACCGGTTGAAGTAGCGGTGCTTGGAGGAGGCTTATGTCCAGCAGTGGACGTCTTGCGGCTGTAATGATGATGATGATTGCAATACTGCTTAGCCAATAATATCAGGAGGAAAAACGGCAGCATTTCTTTCCATTTAAACACGAATTGGTGAACCCTTTTTTTTTGTGGGTGGGTAGTTATAACCTCCCCCGCTCTGGGCGGAGCGGGAGGGCGTGTCAGACTTTTACTGACTAAAACCTACCCGTGTTCCTTCAGTTGCCTGTGCCAGGGGCCACAGTATCTCTTTCGAACAACCCGCGACCCTAGCAGGAATTGGTGAATCCTCAATTCTTTATTTTCTTTTTCTTCGTATCGAACTATCGATGGTACGACAGTTAATTTATTCAATTTTGCCCTAGCCAAAGCGACATCTGCGCTGCCACCGATGACACCGTGGGGCTATCTGAAACTTTTGAAATGTGTTTTCGGTGTTCTGAGTCAGGGGCTCTCTAGGCTTCCCTACCAATCCTACCATGATTCTCAGCCTAATTTGAATAAATGATTTTCGATTGATTTTGTCAACAAAATTTAATTAAATTTTATATTAAAGACAATGTAATGAGCGAAGTGCCAGTTTCTTTTAACAATTCGTATCCTAGGAACGAGCAGGGAAAACTTAGTCTAAACTGAAAAGAAACCTTTCCTAACTTAGCTAGCCTAGTTTCAAGTCACGATGCAACCTGTACAACCTTTTAAGTAAACGTTTACAACTTTAAACCTTTGTTTAAACTGGAAGGCTTTAGTTTGTTTATACTGCTCGCACCCAGTAAGGAAGCGGAAATACAGCGTAGCTATTTGACATGGCGATCACGGTGAACGAACGACTCTACAATACGTAATGCACTACGTCAGGGGTGGTCAACATTTTCACTTCATGTGACAAGACTATAATTAAGTTTTTTTTAATATTTTCACATATCATATAGGCTATATTTTCTTGTTACAAATGAAATAGACATCTGTAGCCGAACTAGGCGAAAGCCTGTATTTCGGTTAAATTATTTTATTATATTCTTTTTGCTATAAAAGCCTATACAATGCGAGGTCAGATAAAACTGGAAATGTACAACTTGATATTATGTCGTCGTATATACCATCCGAATTCCACCTTCCGAATAAGGCCTTTACAACCTAAGGTTGTAAAGGCCATTAGGTTGACGATTATGATGACATAAAAGCCTGAAAATATTGAAATAAGCAACAGCTGATATTCTTTTTATATTTGGTTTTTGGACTTCATGAATTTAGCAGCAAAATAGTTCACTGCAATCTTGCTAGACGCTTTTTTTTTTTTTTTTGTGGATGGGAAATCATCCAATGACCCCTCCCGCTCTGGGTGGAGCAGAAGGGAGTGTCAGACTCTTACTGACTAAAACCCACCCGTGTTCCTTCCTTAGCCCTTTGTGTTCCGGGGCAGCGGTAACCCTTTCGGACAATCCCGCTGCCCCGGCAGGCTTCGGCCCTTTCGGGCCCCTTCCTTATGCTGACATCTCTTTGAGGCGCGCGTGGAACACGTACGCGCCGTCCGGCACGGGCCTGGTCCTGATCGGACGGAGAGTTACCCATTACTCTCCGCCCGCAGGCCCGCGCCTACGGTGGCCGGGAGTCGTCTCGCGGCTCCCGACGCCCGGGGCGTCTCCCGCGGCGGCTGGGACGTGAGGCCCTCTCCCTCAGCCGTCCCGCCACCTCCTTCGCTAGCATGACTGCTTCGCAGAAGGAGGTGACTGCCTCCCACTCCCTCTCGCCCCGAACCATGGCTTGAACCAGGGCCGGGCGCGAGAGGTCGCCGCCGCTGCCGATCGCCTCTGCGAGAACACGGCGGTGCTCCGCCCAATTGGGGCATACCGCCACCGTATGCTCCACCATGTCCTCCGGGCGACCCTCGCAGTGGTGACACCCGGGCGTTTCCTCCCGCCCGATGGTGTGCAGGAACGTTCCGAAACACCCGTGTCCGGTGAGGACCTGCGTCAGGCGGTAGGTGAGGGCGCCGTGGCGCCTCTCTAGCCACTCCTCAAAGAGGGGTCTTACCGCCGCTATCGCGGCGTGCCCTATCTTGCTAGACGCTTGTCTAAACTCTGCCTGCCTAGCCTTTTCAGCTTTCAGTCTTCAGGGATGCGGCTATTTTACATGAAGCGATTGTTTATCTGGCCTCCAGAACCCAGTTACTGGGTAACTCGACACGATACCCCTTAGTAAAAACACTTTTCTAAAGTCCGGGGCAAAAATATTTCTTATGTTATATACCTAAGTCCCAAAAATAGTTCTTGTGTTATATACCTAAGTCCCAACTTGCCTTTGGATAATACATTAATACCCTTGTCTATTTAAACAAGAGCATAAAACATATTGACGCATAAGGTTATTCCACATCGATACACTTTCAGGTCGAATTAACTTATCTTGTTAGTACTTAAACCTAATCGCAACAAAGTCACTACACTTTAAGGTTACGATAAAGGTAATTTGTGTTGTGATCATTTGCTTGTATTTAAATTAAAAAGTTGTTTGTTAGCAATGCAGTTAACTGTTAAACTGTCGTTACAAATCAATAAAACATTTTTCCGGTAGAATAAAATAAAAGTAATAGGCTTCCTCCTTTTACGTGGGTTTAAAACAAATCTGTCGAATGATGTGTATATGTTACGGCTAAAGATGGGTGTGAACATAAACTTAAGATTAGCCGGCTAAACTTAAGTCTAACCTAACCTAACCTACTAACCTAACCTAAGTTTAGCGGGCTAATCTTAAGTTTATGTTCACACCCACCTTTAGCCGTAACATCTACAATGCACCTAAGTATAGAGGATGCCTCTGACTACCCTTCGATGGACAAGGTGTTAGGTTTTGTTGAAGACTTCACCTTAATAATGTCCGCTAAACCAGTTTCTGCTTTCAATAGTTTTATTAAGCTGCAATGGGGTTGATCCTGAATTATGCAATGTGTATCTTCTTTGTGTCCAAGAACAGCGAGGGTTGCAACGAAAAGAAAGAAACGAAGACAAATTGCTTTATTTTTCATACAAACACGTGCTTAGAAAAATATCACGGTGCAACGCGATTCTGGTAGAACGATGTCCATGAACTTATCATAATTATAGTTTTACTAGAGTCGTGTCGCGCCTGTTTGCCGTTTTGTTTGGAGCCTTAACTCGAATAATAATAAAGAAAAATAAAACTTAAATTAAACAGTGGAGTTACGTAGTGTCTTTTGTCATTTAATTTAAATCCTCCTGCTCTTTGCCGTTATGGATCAACAACACTTGACCTATGATTCATTGACATTATTCGATTACTCGTTTGACGGCTCCATGTTTAGTAGACAAATGACTATTATCAGAGCGATTGCTGCAACAACCCAGCCGTTGAATAGATGCAACAAAAGTCCTTCATTTAAACTGTCATTGTTATGAACACACATCATCTTTTGATTTCAATAAATATCGTAGGAGATATCATAGTTTTAAAATAAATCCGCAAGGCCGCCGTGTGCCGTTAGCTATGCGAGGCGTAGCTACTATAGTTCCACTCTTACTGATCATAGCGTGATGTACCTACCTAAAATAGCTTCTTAGAGTAATTTACCGACGCCAGCACATCAAGCTACCACAATTTGTCAAAAATTTTTTTTTTTTCAACTTTATTGCTAAAGCATAAGGTTCAAAGTTGATTGGGAAAATTTGACAGTTTCGGGTAGCTTGATGTGCTACACATCAAGCTATATATTTCCAGTTTTAGCTGACCTCGTATGGTATAGGTTTTTCGTACAATCAGAAGTCAGATTATCATCATCTGCCTAGCCTTTTCCCAACTATGTTGGGGTCGGCTTCCAGTCTAACCGGATGCAGCTGATTATCAGTGTTTTACATGGAGCGACTGCCTATCTGACCTCCACAACCCAGTTACCGGGTAATACGATACCACTTGGTAAGACTGGTTGTCAGACATTCGAGCTGCTCACTACCCGTAACGACTGTCAAAGATCCACGAATGACAGCCGGGACCAACGGCTTAACGAGCCTTCCGAGGCACTGAGGGGTCTCGGTATGTAAAGATGGTCACCCATCCACAGACCAACCGCGGCAAGCGTAGCTTAACCTAATCGATCGACCTGTGCGGCTCTATTATTTAGCCACGGGCCCCTCGCTAGCCCCTAGCTTTTACTGGGTAATAGCTTGATGTGTAGTCGTGCGTAGGTACTAAGTAATAATCTTAAAGCAGTGGAATATATTTTAGTAGTCTAAGTAGTAGGTTTCTTCCTCAACTTGACTAGACTGAGAAAGAAATTCCTCAACTTAACGCGGGTGAAACCGCGGGGCAATGCTAGTTCGCAAATAAAGTTACACCACTATATGTCTCGCTGTTTATGTTGGCAACATAGAAATCCTTGAATATATTTTCTATCGAGATGCAACTGTTAACACATCTGTACATACTAAAAAAGGTTTTATAGCAAATAGAACTAAAAAGTGAAAAATAAAATATAGTTTAAAAAAACTAAAAAACACGCTTTAATAGCAAATCGAACTAAAAATCAGAAAATAACTTTTATATTTATGTTTTATTCAACTGTTATAAAAAGTATACTGACTCAATATGATTCAATAATTTTCAAAAATTCTAAAATATAAATAAAGTTATGAAAAGAAAATTAATTTCACTGTAAATTATGTTTTATTCAACTGTTATAAAAAGTATACTAACTCAATATGATTCAATAATTTTCAAAAATTCTAAAATATAAATAAAGTTATGAAAAGAAAATTAATTTCATTGTAAAAAAGCGTGGGGTGCTCGATATTGATTGTTGTAAATATATAATTATAGTAGTTATTTGTAAACATAGAGTTAATATAGAAATATGATATAAAAAGCCGTGCGAAGCCGGGGCGGGTCGCTAGTTAACTTATAATTAATTAATATTATATATTCGAAAGCATTGAGTTATATCAATGTTCGAAAGTAAGTAACTCTGTCTATATGTTACCTTTTCGCGCCCAAACCACTAAACGGATTTCAAGGAGTTTGATGGCATCCTGGGGAAGGAAAGGACATAGGCTAATTTTTGTCCCGGTACCTCGTTCCCGTGGGATAATTTCCGACATTCACGGGAGCCAAGCCGCGGTTAAAGATGAATTTGAAAAGACAGACAAACGTGACATTTGGAAACACGGTTTTTGGGTCTTTTATAGGACGTTTAATTGTTTCTCGTTTCTACTAGGAGTTCACATCTAACTGGGCCATAGTAATGGTGTTTGATATAGGCACCACTTTTATCCCATGGACTTAACATTTGTAAATTCATTTAGTCCCATAGACAAACTTGAAGCCATTTTTAGTCACCGGTCGTTTCGTCTACAAGATTTCAAAGCATGATTGATACTAATTTTCATAAGGTATTCTTGCTTCGTCTTAATTTGTAATTTTAAATTTGGTTATGGCAGCGCGGATGTAGCGGAGTCATGCGCACCTATTGAATAAACATCAGGGTCTAAGGCCTCATCCACAGAGTACAATCTGCCATCTGCATCAGAAACTGAAGTAAACGGAGACGTGTTATTGTCTTTGTTACTGGTGTAGGGCCTGGCCTCCTGATGTTCAGTTAATTGATAGAATATTCATTTTAATCGATAATAATATTATCATCATTCTCTTGCCATTATCTGAATTTATTTAAAGTCCGCGCAACGCGTCTTCTTCCATACTTCTGTATCAGTTGTCATCTCACAATCTATCACATCAAAATTTTCCGTTTTTACAATTTTAATGTTTATACTCGTATTATTTTTTAAATTCATTGACTCTCAAAAAAAACCAAAGAATGTGTACATTTGTACAATATAGATGGGGGTTATGGAACTTTGGAAAAGTGTCTGGACGCTGTGTGAGCATGCGTGATCCATCGCCGCGCCGCCTGTTCGATGTCCACCGCGCACAGGATGGATGATGGAAAGCAGCACATGAAGTGATTTTTTGCTTGGTTGGGGTGATTGCACACAGTTTCCTTGGTCTTCTCCTACTGTTATAGCCACGTATAGTGTTGCCATGTTAAGCCGTTTGTCCCGGCTGTCATTCGTGGATCTTTGACAATCGTTACTGGTCGTCAAAAGCCCGAAAGTCTGACAACCAGTCCTACCAAGGTGTATCGTATTATCCATACTGGTATTCAGCTGCATCCGGTTAGACTGGAAGCCGACCCTTGGGGTCATAATCATCTGCCTAGCCTTTTCCTAACTATGCCAACATAGTTGAATTGGAAATGTATCTAGTTAAATTATAGATTGTAGACGGAATAATTGAGATGGCTTTAATATATGCAGTACTTACTTAAATATTATTTAATAAGTACCTACATAATATTAAATAATTAGTTACTGTTTAGATCTGTTTTTTGTCTACTATAGTGTTTTCTCATAGGAGAATTTGAACATTTCAAAGAAATTTATACATTGTTTACACGGGGCATTCCACAAAGAAATTCTTATTACAAATACTCATTAAATAAATAATTTATTATTCATCAAACGTGTCGGCAATAAGGAATAAGTACCTACCTACTAAAGTATGTAACGCCTGGCTGATTCCACAGTCACAAAGTGAGAAAGAGAATAAATAGTTTAATATAACTACATACATACATAGTGCGTCAACTGATAACTATGTACGATCAAAGTGCAAAGTAATACAGTATAAATAATCATCTCACATACATGTAACGTTATATTGTGTTTTGTGAGTACCTATCACAAATTGTGCACAAATATATCTCATCTTTCTCCGAAATTCTCCTTCCTTCTTGCCTTAAGGTGGATATGGTAGTCAGCAGGGTAATTGCGTAACACACTATCAGTAGCGATCGGTTTCATTTTGACAGTTCAACAACATTCATTGCGTTATTTACGTTGTTGAGCAGACACACTTTTCGAACGTAAATGGAGCAATGGATTAGCAATAAGCTTCAAAATGATTCAAATTGAGAGTAATAGACGAAGTAACTATTTAGTAATCTGTGGTAATAGTGTGTTACGCAATTAGGGTGCAGAAGCCCGAAAGTGACAACCAGTCTTACCAAGAGAAATTGTAAGAAGAGCAGTCGCTCCATGTGTAAAGTACTGATGGGCAATTCTCGTAATTTTTAAGAAAGTTCACAGTCTGATCTCAGTCTCAATCTGTCAAAAATATTTCAAATTTCCCTACATTTTGACAAGTTTTTGACATTTGTTATCGCCGAGATGAGACTGCGACTAGATTACGAGAATTGACCTACTGGTATTCAGCTGCGTGCGGCTTAGACTGGAAGTCGACTCCAACATCGTTGGAAAAAGGTAGGCAGGTAATGGCATATTTACAGACATTATCTAACTCAATTAGAACATCAAATGTCATTTTTAGTATTGGTTGCCACCTTGATGATCTACTTGACAACAGTAGGCCAATTCTCGTAATTTAAAACGTTAATAATCTAGTCAATTACATAACATACATAACGAAAAAACTCACAAAAAATTGACAGCTCTATGAATAACAAAAACCTGTATCAGTTTATACATGTAAGTTAACGCACTTTAATGGATTAGAAAAAAATATGTTTTAGTTTATGCAAAAAGCATGCTGTTTATAAAAACACAATTGACCTGCTTCAAATATTTAAGAAACTGGAAACAGTTCGTACTTTGTTTGACTATGTATGTAACAAAAAAATTTACTTTGATATCGAACATGGAAATAACGGGTTGTTTTTAAAAATGCAAGATCAAAGGGCCAGCGGGGTAATTGCGTAACACACTATCAGTAGCAATGGGTTTCATTTTGACAGTTCAACAACATTCATTGCGTTATTTACGTTGTTGAGTGGACACATTTTCTGAACATATGAAGCAATGGATTATCAATGTCCTTCAAAATGATTCAGATTGAGATTGATAATGTGTTACGCAATTAGGGTGCAGAAAACCTAAGGCGGGTTTATCTGGTTCTTAGATTCTTGCATGTAGGCAGTTCCTTGGTCATGATGGTAGTCAAACCGACCAGGGGCTTGGATCTCTGTGTAAGCTATACCCAGGTCGATAAAGTGGAAGGAGGACCGGGAGCTAACCCTTCATCTTTCACTAGAAAATATCGTCATGGGGAATTGCCCAATTGTTAAAAGAGAAGTTTCTGTGTACTAGGTTATATGTAAAAAACTGACTGGCAAAGATGGCCCTTATCATGACAAACTATTCAAATAATATGCGCATAATTGAAGAACACATAAAAATCATATCAAACGGACGAGGTAGTATCCTTAATTGTTATTTTAATCATGTTTATCAAATTCTTTTTCGTCATTAGTCACGGAGTCGGCAAAAATGCACGTAGTGTGTCATTGCTTGGTGCATCAGCACCGGTCAAAATATGACCAGTAGTGTTTTTATCAGGTTGATAAATTAATTGATTGTTTATTTATCTATTTGATGGCTATAATGAATTATCGATTCTCGCGTCACTCAACATCGTCATCATCATTCTAATTGAAGACTTACAGTAGATTCCTAAACGATCTAGGCTTTAGGAATAGTTTTGAATCATGTATAATCAGATAATATTTCCACTGCTGGGTCACGGGCCTCCTCTCTGTGAGAGGGAGTGGGCCATAATCCACCACGCGGGTCCAGTGCGGGTTGATGGACGCCACCACTGTCTTTGAATTTTTTGGTTTCATCACGATCTTTTCCTTCACCGTTTTGAGAGCGCTGGCGATGAAATTATTTACAAAGTAAAGCGCCTGATTGATTTGCGGAGTTCCGAAGTTTTTAATGGTTTGCGGTCTATCAACTTCCTAGTAAAACATTTTTATAGTGCAAGTGAAATAGTCAAGATTGACAAATTGCCTTTTAATAAAGAAACATCCTTTTTAACTAATTACGAGTACATAATAATTAGGTAGTGATACGACTCAAATCGGCTCTTCACATTTGTTGCGCATATTGAAACTCATTAATGGAACATTACCTATACTCGAGTACCTGATAACAGTTGTTTTTCACCAAACAAGTACAAATTAATCACCCCGATAAATTAAATACACAATCGTCCATTGTAAGTCGAGGAAATATTTTTAAAATCAAACTACCAATTTTAGGATCGTAAGTTTAATCAAATCACAACTATCATTCTTTGACAGTTGTATAAAATGGCTTTATCATGGTAATAGACGTAGTGACTAAATTTTATAATACCTGCGAAGACCAAAGAAACGATGGATGGTGTGAAAGATGGATGATATAGCTAGAAAGGGGGTGACTACCGAGATGACGGACTAAGTGCTCATGACGCACAGCGAAGACTGCAGCCGTCGACTCGTCGACGGTGGACATCGATACGCGTCGATGGTCGCAACGCTCTGCCGTTGACGCGTGCCGCTCGTGCGTATGAGCACTAAATATTTCTAAGTACGAAGGAAAAAAGATATGTTGCACCGACTGTAAATAAATTGGGATAAGGGCGAGATGATGGATCTTACGTACACATCAAGCTATACATAACCAGTATAAGCTGACTTCTGATTGTACGAAAAACCTATACAATACGAAGTCAGCTAAAACTGGAAATGTATAGCTTGACGTGTAGCCGTGTGTACGTAATATTTTAATTCAACAGACTAGTTTAGTGTTATAGCACGAACTTAATAATAATATGATTGACACTAAAACATAGCCTTGATCTGTATTGTTAATCGTGTATTCGATCATAAACCGGTTTTCAATAGGTGCTTATATTAATCGGTATTGAACTGATTTCAACTCTGTCGGCCTTATAATAAGTAGGTTGTCTAGTTAGTGGTTGTGATTTGCTGCATTGTATTAGCAAGTTTTTTTTTTTTAATATTTATTCGCACAGTTTTTACGAGTTGACAGCACTTCGAGATTTATTTACCTATTGTGTTTAACAATGTTTAAGTTTAATAATAATTTATTAAACATATAAGTAAACCTTCCGTAAATGATATTGAAAACCGCACCGAAATCCATTTGCGCGGTTTAAAAGAATAACGCGGCCACATAAATACGGCAGATACGAAACGTGACTATCTATAGATATACAAAGTGTATATTGTGTATATAATGTGTATTTATATAAAGTTAATAATAAGCTGTTTCATGAGTATTGACTATAAACAAAATATATTTAGTCTATTACGTTCTCACTATTTGAACTCAGCCACTCACGCAGTAAGCCTTTACGCAAGCTGTTGGTGGATGATTTTTTTAGTCTAAAACGATTTCTCATGCACCACCACCACCATCTTTATACTTAATCTTTTTAATTCTTGTATTCACTGACAGACAGCACACAGCCTAAACTGCTGGATTTAGAAGCATGAATTTTTACACCCTTTTATAACGAAAGTGAGCACTAGAGAAGGATTTTTGAAAATTAATTCCGTAAAGGGTTCAGGATGGCCTTTTTAGGTAAGTTCGTAATTTTTTAAAGTAAGATACGTGGAAATGTCGTTTACGCTTATCTTTAAATAGTAGATTTTACCAAGGGAGCAAACAACAATTTTGAAGGCGAGGGATTCAAAGTACGTCACTCGAGCTTAAAATACTGTTGCTCCCCAGGTGGACACTGGACACTCTACTTTTTATCACCCTCTATGAAAAATAAGTAAGTGCAACCATTGATCACTAACGAGTGCAACTTATGAATAAGAATAGTACGTTTATTTATTAACATACAATTTTGAGTAAACAAATACGAACGAAGGCAGAATGCTTTTCGCGCGTTTTTTTTATTTTTTTTCCCAAACTCTTTTTTTTTTTTATTCGTGCGCCTTTTTTCTTTATCATATATCCTGTTACTTGTTCATACAATGTTCATTAATTGTGATTGATCTCTTTGGTGATTGAAATGGAAGTTGTATTAACAATATTACAAATTCAATTCACTTTTAGTCCCTAGGTATTAAAGAGCTGTTTTAGTCCCTGTTTACGAAGAATACACTAGCTCTTTTTGAATAAATGTGATAAAAAGTAAATTATTATCCTTTTTTGATAACTTATCCCCTAAGGCTTTTCAAGAAGCGAAGTTTCCGATGGGAAATCCCACAGTGCTCGTTTTGAGATTAAATATACCTGCCCGTAAAACAATGCCAACAGTAAAGTTCCTACTTACCTAATTCGTTTGTTACTTTCCTAGCGAGGGACTTACTTCCTTTGTTTGTTTCCTTTGTAAGTAAAAAACTACGTGTTTTTAGCTCGAAGCAGGAAGTTTCGGAGGCTCCAGGGAACTGGATTCCATTTTCCCTTATCTGTGGCCCTTAAGGACTTTTGAGGTCACGCGATTAAGTACCTAAGTACTTTGTTAATAGGTATAGTTTTGTTAGGAGTTCATTCATTAATCATGTTTCAGCTCATTGCTTGTGTTGAAGTTAGAATTGGCAAGTCCATTATCTTGATTAAAGGAGATAAGTATACTTTTTAGCCCGATAGGTACACTTCTGGGTCTTGCTCCAATCTCCTGCGCTTTTTGCTGTTGTGAAACAATGCATTATTTTAACTTGTCTATGTCACCCTCTTCACCATTCTTGTTGTTGAGAAATCCTCATGGATTCCCCTCTATGTAGAAAGGAGGGTCTTGTGGGACTTCCACCTTCTAAAATCCTACAATGTTACTCTTTATCAGGAGACCTGCAGTAGTCATTAAGCCGTGTACGCACGAAAAAAACATGGTGAACACGAACATCGATCACGGACCATTTGGTTCGTACGTGTGGACGTAAATTAGCAAAGCGAACACGAACACCTTACGAACACAGTTCTACTTGTGTCCGCGCTTAACTCCTCAGTAAACATGGATTCACCGTTGGAAGTGGTCGACAGTGAAATAGCATCAAATTTCTACGAACACCGTCCGCACAGAACAACCAAATTGGATCGCCAAGAACATTTTTGATGAACACAGTGAATGACGTTCGTTAGTGGTAAGCACGTGCGAACGAAGTGTTCGATATTCTTGTTCACCATGTTTTTGTTCGTTCGTGCCTACACGGCTTTAGACAGACAAGGTTCTGCCCGCGACTCCATCCACGCGGAAGCCACTTATGCAGTGTTCCGCAATAGTGTAGCTTTCTATCAGCGAAAGAATGTTTGATATCGGATGAGTAGTTTCGGAGATAACCTCCTACACCCAAACTTACAAGCTTTACCGTTTTATAATATTCGTGTAGATAGTGTTAAGTAATTGTTAATCACCCAAGCCACAATTCAATAGTGATTCATAGATTTCTAATTTCACACTTCCTCTTTGCCGCTCAAGTTACGGTTACGCGCATAATCAGTGGATTATACACTGCATGTATGCGTAGGTACTATTTTCTATTCGCTATTGCAATAATTTTATCGACATAATCGCGAGTATTGGTTACGTCACTAGCGCATCCTGTTTGGCATTAAATGAACTAGAGTTGTACCGGAGTCGATTAACTTAGTATTATTTATAAATAAACAATTTATTTTTGTTTTGAACGTTAAATGAATTCACCGTAGTAAACTTAATAATAAGCGAGACTCATTCCTTTTATATCTCATCCAAATGATTAGCATGTAACTTAACGATAATTAACACCAATTTTCCAAAAAAAACCCACAAAGTGGACGGACGACCTTGTGAAGGTCGCAGGAATCCGTTGGATACGAGAAGCATAGAACCGGCCGAAGTGGAGGTGCTTGGGGGAGGCCTATGTTCAGCCGTGGGCAGCTTTTGGCTAAATTAATGAAATAATCTATTAAGCGCCTACACTACCTCAGCTAAAATTCAGTCTTTATCTCGCTGGCACGATACTGCTCGCGGACCGAGTGAGAGCGAGACAGAGTGCGGTGCTAGGCGGCAGGCAGCGACAATAGTTTAGGTATTTGCTTTTTACGGTGAAAATAATGGTAATTAAAAAAAAGTAAATAACATAAGACCTGCTTTGTAGTTAGTTCAGTTATTACGAGTATACAAAGCTTCATGACCTAATTTGAAGTATTTTTTGAATACCAGCGGTTTATTGTTCGGTTTGGAGGTAACTTTGGAATTTTTTTCTATCGAGAAAATTTTATGAAATCGTTTTCGTCTAACATAAGACCTAGCATTAATCCTCAACTTTACCATATATTTATTTCAAAATTAATGCTGCAGTATTTTCGACATAACGGAGGATCATGCTAAGCCATTTGAGGTAGTATAGTATAGGCCCTTAAGTGTAGGTATATTATTTTTGGATCAAATCTAGTTCAGAATTTGGAGCTGTTTAGAACTTTAGATATTTGGCGATTTAGATCTCCTGGAAAACAGCCAATTAGACATCGTCGTTCGAAGATTTTGTATGTATCATGTGGAGCAGTGGTGCCCCGGTGGTAAACGGCCGCGACTTACGAGTTGTAGGTCGTGGGTTTGAACCCTAGCAGGCGCTTTACTTTGTGTAATTTACTTCATCACCACTGTCCTGAAATCAATGAAGGAAAACATCGTGAGGAAATCGGCATGTCCTAGAACCAAAAATTCGAAGACATGTGACACCCGTCAACCCGCACTGGACCCACGTGGTAAATCTACCACAGCCTACTGCCTCTTAGAGGAGGTCTGTGTCCCAGCAGTGGGAAAATTATAGGCTGATTATGCTGTTCGTCTTTTAGTTTTGACTTTGCTATCTAATTCAAAATTAATTTAAACATCAACGTTACAATTTGTCCTTCCCTTTTGGATAACTACAACTAATTAACAAACAAAACCGCCAATCAAGCTGGGGTTTCTCGCCCACCTTTCGCATAATGAATGTGGTCCAATTGCAGACTTACTCCCACACAACCGCTTGGTCAGCTTTGAAGCGTTATACTGCAACTTGCTATACGAGAAAATACCAGAGAGTGCATATATATATCGGTTTATTTTAATCCATATATAGGATCGCCTATATTCCTATTTCGCCTTTAATGAACAGCAACATCAGCGAGTAAAGCTTTTCATTTTCGTGTGAAAACGGCTTTACATAGTGACTCTTCTCGTATGTCTGTCGAGAGTGGGGGAAGAGAGACTGCACTTGTGTCTGCGCACACACTTTTGCACTACAATATCTCCTCCCGTGCCGAAGGCTGGCGTGCGCCGAGATTGGTCGCTATGGCTGAAATTTAATTATTCTTCGTTCGTCCTGAAGTTGGTCTGGAGGGCTTTTATTTTATATCTGTCAGACTACTAGTCTAACATAACATAACACCAATATTGTACACTTAGTTCGCAACAAGCGTTTTGACTTTGACATTGATAAAACGAGTTTATCTACGCTAAAGCCTGTATGTTACTAACCCGTTTTTATCAAATTATCCACACTTGAATGTCTGGTGTGGATAGTGTTTAAATCTTTAAAGTTGTACTAAAACCTCTGCCTAACTCTTCGCGGATTACAGGCGTGATGTTATTTATCTACAGAAACTCTGTTATCTTGTAAATATTATCCAAACGTAAGACAATAGTGACAGCCAAAACATCGATATTTCTGATAGCTATATTTAATTTTAGTCCGTATTTTATAGAACATGACATTATGATAAAACTATGACGATGCCGCCGTGACGTCACGAATTATTGAACAGCTATCTACGTAGATAGCCTTCAGCCTGAGCATCCTAACTACGTAGTTAGGATGCTCAGGCTGAGGGAAGCATATCAAATGAAATGTTTATTTGATAAGATCAACAGGTACCGGGAGAATCTAATATGGTATTTATGAGGAATCGTAACTTCGTATACATGTCACATTTTTGTAGTCTTAGAGATTTTGTGACGAGAATAATCAGTAGGTTATAGATTGGCTAGTTCTTATTCATTTGGTTGTAATTCCCGTTGCTTACGCTTTTAAATTCCTATTCAGGCTCTGGATTTCCTCCTATAAGTACCCAATTTACGCATCCAAACATATCTGCCTAAGTCAATCGTAGATAAAATTCTACGAATTACAACTTTCCTCTACGTTTACATAGTGCAATGCAATACCATCCTACATTAAAAGACACCCTAATTTGTAAATATGATAATTTCGCCGCAGACGCCATATGGCGACAAAGTAGCTTCAGCTAGAAATAACACACTCTAACCTATGTAGTTACCTCCTAAGGAGTCTAATAGTTGAAAAAGTATGATGGGGTTGGCGTATCCGTATGGAAAAGAAAAAAAGGTGTGTGCTTATGACACGATAGAAGTGATAACTTACGACTGGAGCAGAATATACGCAATTCAGCGCCGTGTATACGCGGTTCAGCGTCACCGACCCGAGCGTGACTGGTCAGTTTCGTTTACTATTCAGAAAGTGCGCAGTGCGCCTAAAGAAGTATTCACTTCAAAAACCAAGTTTTCACTAATAAACTCCTTTACTAATTTAGTTATTCTGTCTTTTCAAGGCGCCCTCATTGTGAAAGGATTCTAACCAGTAATTAAATAGTTTTAATGCCAGCCACTTCATTAGTAAGTACCTATCTAAGCGCGGTGCAGAAGATTTGCATTCAGTAATTGACTTCTGATGTTGATTCCTCTTGCTGTCCTCGTTGATTGACTTGGGTCCAATTTACCATGGATGGTAGGAGGTTAATTATGCGGGGATTTCTCGAAAAAATAAGATAGAGAAGATTCATTTTTATTTTTAAATACATATATTAATATGTTCTTGATATGTAAGTTTATGCTAATAGACTCAAAATAATGACATATGTACATTTATATAAAAAAGAGGAGGGGAAGGAATCATATATTTTATATTAAAGTGGTGACGCTCCGGGCAAAGACGGTCAAAGGTGAATCCATATTTCATTTGCTTAATTATTTTGACATCTAGACACAATAGCCTATCCGATTTCCGATACCGAAAACGTCATATCAATCGGATAAGCTGTTTACTAAAGAATCAGTAGGTAAACAAACACGCCAATTCTTTTTCGTAAAATATTATGAAAAGCAATAATATCGGAGGTCAACGCGAAAAACAAATACATATTTTGATGTCGTCAAATTGAGGATGTTTTGTAAACGAACTAAAGGTATTGATTTCACGGTTAATGGAATGTATGATAAATTATCTTTATCTTGATGTACCTACATATTTTAAATTAGGTACATTTGCACTGAGAGAATATAATCTAAAGTCACGAGATAATACAAAAGTGTTAGAAAATTAATTTAGATATTTTTAGGGATAGGGAAGTTTAGAGGGGCAATTCTCGTAATTTTAAGAATGTTCACAGTGTGATCTGTCTCAATCTGTGAAAAATTCCTCTAATTTTCCTACAACTCTGACAAGTTTTTGACGTTAATTGTTGCTGAGATGAGATTGCGACTAGATTTTGAACGTTTTTATAATTACGGGAATCTGCCTTCTGGACGAGACTCGCACATACCAGGGAAGCATGGCACAACAGGGAGGAGGCCTATATTCAGCAGTGGGTGGAACAAATCTGCCAATAATGATGTTGATGAAGCTGTAGCGTAAACTGAACTTTATTGTGTAGGATTTAAAGTATTTTTTCCATAAACTTCTATTTGTTTACATTTTTGGCAAATAAATCGCGAATGCAGATTACCTACATTTGTACGTAGCTCAATATTTTAGAGATCACTTATCAGAATGACATAAAGTAAGTGATCCATCTCACTCACACCTACACATAAAGATTGATTTGTATCTCGATTCTGTTTATAATGTACTGAAGTGTTTGTATTGACCACGTAGAAACAAAGAAATGGTGTTTTTTTCTGCTTTGACAAAGTTAAATTTTTCTTCACTTGCCTCTGCCTCATAGACATTAAATACTTAATTTAGTGTTATAATTAATTCTTCAATACTTTTAATTCTCCGAAAATAAAATAAAATAGTTATTTCCTTATTTATACCAACCTATTTAATGTAGACCCCAACTTCATAAAAGCAGTAATTATTCTACGTCCCACCCTGTATAGACCAGCTAACAGATAACACAGTAGCAACAACAATCTGAATCAATTTGAAGGATATTGTTAATCTATTGCTTCATACGAGTATGTATAAAAAATTGGTCTGCTCAACTACAATGTAAATAACGCAATGAATATTGTTGTACTGTCAAAATGAAAGCCATTGCTACTGTTAGTGTGTTACGCAATTACAATTCTTAATTCATTACTGTATCCGTACCGACCGGATAACCTAATAACATCACAAACAGTGCAATGTAATGCAAAAACAAACTCCACGTTACGTTCTACATACAAACAAACACAAACTCACGAAACATAAGACCTCGTTAGATCTCATTAGCTAGGTGAGTATAAAGGTAGACTCGCTTGGCATGGAGCCAGCCAGATGGCAGGCTCAAGGCAGCCTAATGTGCTGAGGTTATGTATTAATTAATGGCGGTGAATAACAATTAGGTGTAACGCCATCTTGTGATAGTGATCGTAGTATCGAATCGATTATTGATATGGAATTCTCCTAAAACGAAATGGTCGTAGTCTATTTCATTAGACTGTCGTGAAGAAGTTACTTACAAAATAGGTTTCGTACCCAAAGGGTGCCAACGGGACTCTATTAGTAAGCCTCCGCTGTCCGTCCGTCCGTCCATCCATCCATCGACCCAAATCCATCCATCCATCCATCCATCCATCCATCCATACATCCATCCACAGAACAGATAAAAGATCTGTTCTGTGCATCCATCCATCCGTCCGTCTGTCCGTCTATCTGTCAGCGGGCTATCCCATGAACCGTAATAGGTAGCCAGTTGATTTTTTTTACAGAGTGTATTTCTATTGCCGCTATAGCAACAAAATAATAAAAATAAAATAATTTACGGTTGTCGTACCTTCGTTTGCGAGTCCGGCTCGCACTTGACCGGTTTTGTAAGAAGATTTCTTCTTGGAAGCCTTGGAGACTATAAAGCGTGTTGTGGACCTGTACGATAGTAGGCTATCGACGAAGTTTCTTTGAAATACTTTCAGGAGATTCATCAATCATTATGAACAAGTTTAGGTACAAATACAACTTGAGAGAAAATGAAGATGTCTCGAGAGGAAAACTTAAGCGTAACGTAAACGTTGCAGTTAAGATGATCTCTAATCTGTTTTCGAATTTGATAAATCCATTTTACAAACTCTACCTAAGCTCGATGCTTTAATTATTTATTTGTTAAGGTCAATATTACACGACATCGCGGCAGGCTGTGACGGAGATGGCTGGATGAGATGAACTCTCTTAGCTCTGGGCAGAGAGAGGTGGAAGGAGGGTAGGGGAGGGGCCTTTGTCCAGCAGTGGGACATTAATTTATTAAACCCGTAACTGGGCAAGAGCCTAAAAAAATGTTAGATTATTCTGTCTTAAAACTATGCTCTTTTAACCAGCAACGATGTAAACAACCATTTTTCAGTTCATAAAAATTAAAATGTAATTTTCTTTCTTTCCAGTCCGGTAAATACGGCGAGGGCTACATCGGGTCATCGCGGGGGGTAGCGGTGCACGTGCGGGCGAAAGGCGCGGGGGGAGAGAGGGACCATACTGGCTGCACTTGGCCATTGCTGTCAACATTCGCGCCCAACGACCCTCTGCCCACGGAGCCCTGGGTCGCGGTCATTAGGAGGGGCAACTGCAATTTTGAAATCAAGGTAGGCCAAATATCCGTATGTACTAATATTTTATTAATGCGAAAGTAACTGGGTCCGTCCGTTACCTTTCACGTCTCAACGGCTGAAAGGATTTTTGGCACACAGGAGGAACATACCCTGGGTTAGGGTATAGAATACTTTTTTTCTCGGAAGTACGCTCCCGTGGGATAATTTCCGACCTTTACGCGAGGGAAAAGCTAGTTTTTACATTTGTAATGATGACATACTTAGATGTATTTTCTGCAACATCGGTAATCAAAGAAAAATAAAGCTGCTGTTGATGTCTGTCTTTGGTTTTAGCATCAAGTCAGGTAAAGAGTCCAAGATAGTAGTAGCAGCAGTTCTTCATTTTTTGAAGAAACTGATCCGGGGAAGTACTTTACAGTTTTGAGGGTAACTACGCGTGCCGGTGTGATTACAAGCACACGAGAATCACTTTGTCTCTCTCTGGGCAGACAACTTAGGCAACGTATAGTCGCCGGCACGTAACTTGGCAAGAATCGATAGATGTGTTTTTCCTTTCTTTAACTTTCTTGCAAACAGACATGTATAGAGATAATCTATACCATAGTATAATGACAAACAATAAAAGTGGCCATTTTCTTGTTGCACTAATTGTACTTGCGCTAACTTACTCGCACTACGCCAAAACCTTGCCAAGTTACGTGCCGGCGACTATATCTGAGATGCCTATCGTATTTATTTATCAGTTTGGCACCCAATGACATCCAAAACTGTTCGCTAGACCTGAAATGATGACACGTAGAGACAAGGGTAGGATAAGAACTGCACAATCAAACCTTTTTATTTTACTGCCATGGTAAATTGCCTTTCAGTACCCATATTTAGAATATACATAACAGGTTCATTAAAGTGCATAAAGAACATTGCAATAATCAGTTTTAGTTCTAAGCAGCTAACGATGCCGGTGGCTTCAGTCATGCTAATGCAATTAGATGCGATGCTCGTTAGCAAAGTTCTTGTACCCAAGGCACATGCATAGGCATATAAGGCAGTATTTATATATTGTTCTGAACGCAAGTTAAAAATATCTCTCACAATGATCCAAAGTCGGTAAGGAGGGGTTCGCTAAAGAGTCGAGGAGTCTTCTGCAGGCATACAGAGTTATAAATTGCCCAAGTCTGATGTCACTGGTGAAACTAGTGAAGATCAAAACTACGTCCACGACGCTACTCAAAAGTAATGTTGCTACAAACTCAAATCACCAATGAGTAGAATATCACAGCACTAGTACACGACGCAATCAATCACAAATTATATTAATGCATTTCGCGTCGTGTACCGACTCAGCTGGTCATGCAAATGTGTGCGAAAGGTACGCTCCTACTTAAGACACACACATGAACACTCACTCGTCACTAGCTGCAGTAAAGTCAATAATAGATCAAATATAGATATATACAGCAATCTAGACTAAAGGCAATAAATACCCTTACAAGACAGACATTATAATGAACTTGTCAAAAGCATGTACCGACCCAACTCAACTAAAATAAATTTTAATACTCTATTGAAATGGGGGGCATATACTTTGATCTTACATAGGGCTATGTCGTTACAGTTTTAGTCTTACATAGAATATAATAAGAAAAGAGCTTTTCCTCGCTACTCGAAAATTGGTAATTGCTGTAATCTTCAAAATGTATTTGTAACCGACTTCAAAATAGGAGGAGGTTCTCAGTTCGGATGATTATACATATATTATATTTATTTTTATCATATTAACTTCAATACCTCGTTGGTCAATAGTATCCCATTTATTTCAATAGATCATCTGCCTTTTCCCAACTGTTGGGGTCGGCTTCCAGTCTAACCGGATGCAGCTGAATACCAGTATTTTACATGGAGCGACTGCCTATCTGACCTCTACAACCCAGTTATTAGGTAATACGATACCCCTTTGTAAGACGCATGGTTGTCAGACTGTCGGGCTTCTGACTACCCCCGTAACGACTGTCGACTGAAATGACAGCCGGGACCAACGGCTTAACGTGCTTTTCGAAGCACGGAGGGGTCTCGGTATGTAAAGATGGTCACCCATCCGCAGCAAGGTACAGACCAACCGCGGCAAGCGTAGCTTAACTTGATTGATCGACCTGTGCGGCTGTAATTATTTTGACAAGGGCCCCCCTACATCAGTAATGTTATGGTGTAAATAATGTAGGTAAACTCATAGATAGAATTCGTTTTTCAGACAGACATAATGTTAATGAGGCGATGCAATGTATTGATTCTTACTCTGGAATGAATGGTAAGATACTAGACTAATCCATAATACGCTGCTCACTCTAAGTAATGAAGCTTAATCCCTACATTATAAAATGACTTAATTTTTCATACTAAATCCTTTCAGCCGTTCCAAATGACGAGACAAATAATTTGTGATACAATATTGAGTCTTACTCACAGCCACCTTTTCTTCTCTCGGTCTTATCTTGCTTATGGCTAGGTATATCCTCTACGACTGTCCTACTCGCATTTCTTTTGTCTGCCTCGGTGCAGCATGTGTCTTCTTCCATGCATATCGCTCTGTTACCGTCTCAGTATTCATTCCCATATTTCACACAACACCTCCATCGCTTCTATGGTCATCTCAGCCATCCACGTTCATATTAAAAATATAAACTAAAAATATAACTCGATCTCTTTTGTTATAAAATAAAACTCAACGATTGCTCGGTCTCCTACTTACGATACAGGCGTCTTTAATATTTTCTTGCCCGTACATAGAGTCATAGGTATATTGTTTATAAAATCTGCCAAAGCCCCAAGTTTATACCAGTTTAAAGCCGAAACGTGTGACTGCTCACGCTGATAATGTACTTATAGCTAATCTTAGGGTTGGTAACAACGCTGTGTCTTGCTTGAAGATTAAAGAAAGCAAAAAAATTATAATAACGCAGACTGTTAGCAAACAACCTTGATTGATTACGTAACATAAGCAGTCTTTAGAAAGCATCCTTTCCAAATATTTATGGATTAAAATGATAATGAATCGTAACTTCTAACATAAGTAATGTCATTATGTAATTTTATACAGTGTTGACGCGGAATCTGCTACCATGGATTCAGTACATGATTCTTAATCTCTTTGGTGTTGAAATTTTTCGTCGGTTATTAAAAAAGTATTTGCTGTTCCATACATTTTGACCGCGAAGGTATTTATTATTATTTTTTTTTATTTCACTTGTCATGGAACAGCAGATTTTTTTTTTTTGATAACCGCCGATAAGTTTCTACGCTAGAATCATCATGTGCTGAATTCCTGGTTACAGATTGCCTGTCGATGTCGGGATGCCATCCTGGAAAGGGTCAGTGTGTAGGAAGTCTAATAGTGGTTTTGGTGACTGAAAAGTTGTGTGGAAATCGGTTGTCATGGTATTGGCTTGTGATGCGAAGGAGTGAGGAAAGTTTTGAGTATGAATGCGGATGGCTATAAAAGTAAAGGAAGACCAAAGAGGCTATAGATGGACTGTGTGAATGTTGATATGGCTAGAAAGGGGGTGACTACCGAGATGACCACGAATTGTAACGTATTTTCTTTCTTTTTCTTTAATAAAGAAGTATGGAAGAAAATTACATGTTGCCCCGACACCAAATAAATTATGATAAGGACAAGAGAATGATGATGATCAGTTTTACATTCACCGTATTCGAAAATAAATTATTTTCTCCCCCAAACAATAAAAACAAATGAACTCTTTTATCTTTATCCGAGGATAAATAGCAAGGATAGTTTGTCGCACAAGTGTGTCTGATACCAACGATTGATCACGAGATAACAGCTCAACGGCTGATAGCGAAATAAATAGTACTCGATGATGTGTTGAGTATACAGGGTGACTTTGAATTCATTGACAAAGTACTCATGAATATTAACAACTTTTACTGTGCAAGCAATTCTGAAAAAGCGAAAAGAAAAGCGTCTGTGTCATACAACGATATAAGGAAAGATATTTTTATTTCTAAAACCATCATAGTAATCAGTGTCACTGGTTCAATAAATAAAAAATACATTTCCGTTGGGCGGGTAAGTAAAGCATTTTTGTATGAAATAGCAGATAGATTTTCTATACTCGTGTTGGTCAGCCTGTATAGCCGAAAACTTTCAATATTATGATATCAGGGTTTTCACAGGATTATTTTTGGATAATGTCACTAAAGTAGACCAATAGTTATTATTTCTAGTATTATTAGTTACTATGCAATATTGTTTTCGCTATCAAACATATTACATAGCATGTGGTTGGTATGTGGGTGCCCGTTTCGAGTTCTAGAGAACATTGTAAAAATATATTATTATAAGTGTCCACGGATTTTCTAGCCCGTTCTTCTCCATAGGGACCTACTACGCTTTTGAATGGACACCAAGCTTCATATTTCTGACTGGCTGACTTCTTGACAATTCAAAAGTGCCTGTAAATGGATTAATTGAAATAAATGCTTTGAGTTTGAGTTCTCAATGCAATACTTGCATCAAAGTATCTAAAAGCGTGTAACAACTCACGTATACCATAGTAAACGCCCTGATGCCGCTCATTTCTAAGATTTACTTCTTACTCGTGAGATTTACCGATAGCTTGCGGTAAAAAAGTTAATTAGAAATACAGAGGTGGCTGTGTTGATGGAACTTACAAAGTGCAACGTGATACTGTAGTAACGGAGGGTTAGGCATAAGTGTACCTATACATTTCTACGCCGGGGGAGTCCAAAATCATATACCTACTGAATTTATGGTGACCGGTTGCGCGACGATATACCTTCCAACCTGTATTCTAAGTTTAAAATACAGACAGGGATTTAGAATCTCTTTACCTATGATGTAAATAAAAGAAATTGACTAGTCTATTCAAATTTAGGCATATATCAAATTAATATTATTTCAAGTTAAACAAATATCAACTTTATTGTAATTGCAATTAAGTTGATTTCAGAATGATTAGCACCGTTATAAAAATGTTTGAGGTTGTAGCGTAAACTGAACTTTATTGTTTAGGATTTAAAGTTATTTTTCCACAAACTCATATTTGTTTACATTCTTGGCAAATGAATCGCGAATGCAGATTACATATTACCGAAGTAACTATTCCAACACTATAAACCTGGATATTACATATTATAATTATGCAAGACCGGTCTAGTAGCAATATAATAATATTTATACGTCCCGGTTATCACTAGTGAAGTGAAAGGTTGTAGGAAATGCAAAGTGGTCGGACCAGTGAGCCGCCATGACGCCAAGATGCAACCATATTATACCACATTATACGGTGGATAAATGTCAGGATATTATGTAGTCTTTATTTGTCTTTTTTGCGTACAGTCACAAGATATCCCAAGAGCTGTATAAAATATGGGCTTAGCAAACTATACAGGGTTAATTTTTGAGAAAATAAATTAAATAGTCTATGCAGTTTGATTTAATTGAGCTCATGTTCCTTTGACCACTTTTCTATACCTATTTATCATAGTTTCTGCCTTCACCGTGAATGCCTATCTCAAAAATTACCCCGGTATGAGTAGGTAGGTACTGGGCATACAAAGTAAAATGCAATTTTACTGTGGATAAAAGTTGTATGGGTAAAGAATAGCATAATCAGCGCATACGGCATAAAGTTCCCTCAGCTGGGACACAGGCCTCCTCACTGTGAGAGAGTGGGCCGTTATCCACCACGCGCGCCAAAGAGAATTATATAGTCATTGACGCGCGCACAGTGCGTGTTGGTAGATGTCACATGTCTTCGAATTTTTGGTTCCAATTTGAATGTTGGTGTCGGAATTTGTGGATTTTGGGTAAAGAATAATTGTGTCTAAATGGATCCCCCTTTTTCCTTGTTTTTATGATTATATTTTATTTTTGATTTTGTTTTAAGTACGATATTTTTTTAAACCAATACGAGTATGTAATAAATTTTACAATACCTACAGTATCGACCCGGATATTTCAAATTGTTAAAAAAACTCTCAAGGACTTCACGAGACAGGCTCGACCTAAAGTTAAAAATTTAAAGTTAAAATATTAAAATTGTGTTTCCCTTGTAACAGTAATTTTAGTAGTTTATTTGTTTTTGTAGGTACTACCATATAAGGAAATGTAAGAACACTATTTTGGTTAATAAACGATTTAATATTATTATTATTACTTTTCGTGCTGTATTGGTAAAAATTGCAATAAAACAAAAGTAAATTATTATTTTCGTTCTATTTCAGGTGCAGAATGCACGGCGGGCGAACGCGACCGCGGTGCTGATATACAACGATCGCGATACCACTCTATTGGAGAAGATGAAGTTATCTACTGACAATGGACGTAAGTACAACTCATTGTAATTCAATAAAACCAATAATATAGAACACCGAATTATTACCATTTTCTCGCGTATCAGCACGAACTTTATGAGAATAGTAAGTTAATGTTGTAGCAAAATATTGCCCAGTCAGCAATGTGGTAGCTGTCTATACTATATTATTTAAGTATAGTTTAGGCTATTGTAATACCTTCCTATCTCATTAAAGCGCAAGCTCGTCGACATGTGTATTCCGTCTAACCTAACCTATGGCGCTCAGACTTGCGTCTTTGACCGAGGCTCAGAAGTCCAACCTCAAGATTTGCCAAAGAGCGATGGCGCATTTCATCTTAAAAATTAAACTCATCGACCAAATTCACAACACCACAATACGCTCCAAGGCAGGTTTAGCCGATGTTGGCGATACGTCTGCGAGGCTGAGATCTCGAGGTTTTCCATCTGCGACATTTTTTTTTCTTCTCTTTATTACAATGAATATTTTTGTGATACCATCGCATCAAAATCACCGTCATCAAAGACGATATTAAGACATTCAATGCTTAGCAACTGCAGTGAATGCATTTAACGTCGACAATGGAAATTTTCCAGAAGAGAGATTTATAAGCTTTCAACGATAACTTTGAAGGAGCTCAAGAATGCATAATAAAATTCTTAGCAAACAGTCAGAAATAGACTCGATAAGTATAATGTATTAATTAATAATCCTTGCGTTATCTTGCACAATGCAAATTAAAATGAGTAAGACACACAGTACGACCGATGTAGGCAGGTGGGGAATTCAATAATTTTAGTTAGTTCATTTTGTAGCATGGTCTATAAGACATCATCATTTGCCTAGTTTTTTCCTAACTATGTAAAGCGATTAAAATATACTGGACAATACTGGATACACTATACAGGGTTATTTGTAAAACACCAGCAACCTCTTAAGAGGTCATTGTACTCATCATTATGAACAACTTTTACTATGGGACCAAACCTGAAATCGCGAAAAAAAAATCAGCTGTTCCCTACATTTATGTTCGTGTAACTCGTCAAAATGTAGGGAACAGCTGCTTTTTTTTCGCGATTTCAGGTTTGGTCTCATAGTAAAAGTTGTTCATAATGATGAGTACAATGACCTCTTAAGAGGTTGCTGGTGTTTTACAAATAACCCTGTATATGATAGTCGTTATCGTAACTTTCGTAGGATCAGTACATTTCTCAAGGAGAACGTGGTCGGTACAGGCGAATATCGCCGGCTTATGTTATTTATTGCACAGTACAATGCATGTCATAAATCGGTTATCCTTTTTTCACGTTGCCTTCCTTGTGTGACGACAATGGCATTAAATCTGTTGAGGTTGTCTGCGAAGGTGTTTATGTTGACTTGTGGTACAACGTATTGTAAGTGGTCATGCTCCTCTGAATTAAGCCCAGGTTGCTTTTTCCGCCGCGATTTTTTTTTTGCGCACTGCATTTTCAACGCATTGCTTAGCGCTGAGAGTTGAAAGTCAGACAGTATATTTTTTGACGCGATGGGATGCGCTTTTTTGGACTCTCAATACTCGGCTCAACATAGAGAGTTGAAAATCCAGTGCGCGATATTTTACATCCGTGCGCATGTGGGCTAAAAACAAATATTCCAATCCAGAGTTTGATGGTCTACGTGATATTAGCAAACATGTGGTGACTCTTCCATTAAAACGGGTTGAAATTATTATAGATTTGTATTTTTGTTTAGGCGGTAACCTACTTGTGGTTTTCATCTCCTGTCTTTTATTCTACAGTAGAAAACTCAAGGGATTTCGGCACCTCTTAACGTTGCCCTTTATATTTTCTTTGGCACTAGCGGTAAACCTAAAAGTAAACTACTTTTGCCTTTTGATGTTCCTTCCATCTTCCCACGCATCTTGCAAATGTTTTAACTAAATACGTCTATAGGAGTTCATCATTATCACTTAGCGCAGAATCGGGTAGAAGTAAAACCAATTAATGCCCACTTGATCAACGCCAACGCAAATTGAGAATTTCTTCCCTTTTACTCCATTCTGTCTGCGAGATGCTCTGCGAGGATAAGAGAGAGAAACTACACAATATCTATACCAGTAATATTAATAATACTAATAATAAACGGAAGCGTTTCGTTTGTTTGTTTGAACGCACTATCTTTGGAACCATAAAGGTCTCTGCACACAGCGGAAGTGACGGGACGTGACGGGACGGCGACGTGACGCTGAGCAGTTGTAATGTACTAGATATTACGGACGACGCCACACAGAGCCGTCGCGCTCGACGCGACGGTAACCGTCGTGCCCCGCCACGTCACGTCGGCTGTGTGCAGCGACCATAAAGGTCGCTGCACACAGCGGGCGCGACGCGGCAGGACGGGACGGCGACGCGACGCTGGCGCGACGCCATCGGTCACACTGCGGGCGTGATCACTTCCCGTCCCGCCGCGCCATTCGTACTAACATACGTCGAGCACGAACACCCCCCCGCCCCGCCGCTTCTGAGTTGTATTCACGCTCGGCGCGGCGCGACGGCTCTGTGTGGTGTCGTCCGTAATATCTAGTACATTACAACTGCTCAGCGTCGCGTCGCCGTCCCGTCACGTCGCGTCGCGCCCGCTGTGTGCAGCGACCATAAATCGGATTTGAAAAATTCACGCTAAGACCCTTAGAAGTAGAAAAAAAGTAAGAAAGAACGCTACGCGAAAACGAAGTATGTGCTTATATAAGTAATAAGCGCGGGCAGGCGGTGTGATGCTACGAGGTGCGTGCTAGTGGTCAGTCAGCCATAACACTAAAACTTCTATAATTATCATTCCTGCAGCTGTCGCTCGGTGCAATAACTCGTGCAAATATTGTTCGCCAGACAACAAAACAATTGAGGCCCTCTCGCCCTTTGTGTGGACTTAATTATATCACCACGCGTGGCTTTAATAAGTCACCAACTACTATTGAGTCATTTGATCTATCATTGTATTCTGCAGCGTTATTGCGTAACACAATATCAGTAGCAATGGTTTTCATTTTGACACTTCAACAACATTCAGTCAGGCCTGTTGGTCTAGTGGTTAGTGACCCTGATTGCTATGCCGGAGGTCGTGGGTTCGATTCCCACCCAGGACAAATGTTTGCGTAATGAGCACGATCATTTGTTCTGTGTCTGGGTGTAATTTATCTATAATATTTATGTATTTAGAAATATATAAGTATGTTTATCAGTTGTCTAGTACCCATAACACAAGCTCTGCTTAGCTTGGGACTAGATGGCGTTGTGTGATAGTTGTGGAATATTATTATTATTATTATTCATTGCGTTATTTACGTTGTTGAGCAGACAAATTTTTCGAACTTAGGAAGCAATGGATTAGAAATATCCTTCAAAATGATTCAGATTGATAATGTGTTACGCATTTAGGGTGCTGTTTTGGAAGCAGTTATTTTATTACGTCATAGTTTTAACAGCTCTAAATTCATAAAAAGGCGAGCTAAGGCTAATCTAGTCAACTACAACTACTACCTACAACTTCCAGCTGTTCTAGATTACCAGTTTCACCAGTATAGTGATGAAAACCAGTATCATTTTTAACTTGATCATTTATAATACCTATCAGAAACATTACGAAGACTCAGTCCACCGGCACCTCCTGCTATAGTTATGGCACACAAGGCCGACCGGTCAGTCCCGTCGTATTGTTCACTCGATCGCCTAATAGGACAATGAATTAGAATCATCATTATATTATTTAAATGCCTCTGCTTAAGTACAGATTATAGGAGGTACTGGGAAGGGCTCTAAACTTATGCAATCTTGGGTTCTAGTCTCAGAGCTTGGCTGTTAAGTATTCGTAAAGACTAAGTTTAGTCGAAGCTCAAGGGGGGCAACACGTTCAGTTGCCTAGGCTTCGACCAAACTTAGTCTAAAACTCAAAATTAGATATAAACATAGTTTTATAACCCGTATTTTCATTACTCGCTCGCATTACTAAAAGTAGTATCTCATTTTTATGATTTTTTAACTGATTTAAATTAGGACAACTACATTTCTCTATCACGAATAGAGAAATAATGTGTTTCAGTAACCGTCGTATCTCTATGTTATTTGGTTCTCAAAATATAACCGAATTAGACCAGGGTCGATAATTTTTGAGACCAAAAAAAATTATAGTAGGATGAAACCCATTGGAAGAGGTAGAGAATATAACAAAAACGAAAGGAAAAATAAATTACGGGCGATCTGAGGTCGGGAAAGGGGAGGGGGTGAGTTTTTAAGGATAAAAAACGGTTAATCTCGATTTCCGGTAAAACTGCAAGTCTTATGAAAAAAAGTTAAATGGCAAAGTTGTAGGTAATAAAAAGATCTACAACTTTTGTATCGACACTTTTTTCACATAACCTCAAAATTTATGTGAAAAATTCGGATAACCGAGTTTTTGGTTTTTTATTTTTATCTTTTGCAAAAAAAAAAATTTTTTTTCACGAAATTTGGTGAAACTTACCTTTGTATTTCCCAAAAATAATGTAATTTTTTTGATTTAAAATATTCATTTTTTCACCTTATTTTGACTTAATATCGAAAAAGCACCCTAATTTTCAATCGAAATTCTCACGTCAAAATATCTGCTTTTTTAAAAAAGTTGGTGTGTTTTTTGTTCGTTGAAATCTCTACTTTCTGATGGTATAAAAAAAATATACATTACTATGGTAAATGTTCTCAGAAAATGCAAATAATGACAAAACTCGAATCCGAAAATTTTTTTTTTAATCATTATGTATAATTTAATTTAGAGCTATTTATTAAAATTTACACTTGATTACTAGAAAAACGTAAGATTTCATGTTATATTGATAAAAAAAAAAATTGCTAATCGAAATATACTACTATAATGAACAACCAAATAAGTTAATAAAGTTAATATTTAATAAGACCCTTAAAAACACACCCCCTCCCCTTCCCGACCTCAGATCGCCCGTAATTTATTTTTCCTTTCGTTTTTGTTATATTCTCTACCTTTTCCAATGGGTATCATCCTACTATAATTTTTTTTCACTTTTTACCATTTTAAAAATTATCGACCCTGGTCTAAATATAGAATCACGAATAGAAACATGTATTAGGTCCTTTATGAAATTGGCGTTTTGTACGGGAGGAATATAAAGTATTTTTTTTTTTTGTAAAATATATTTAATTAATCAAAATAAGCACCGTTGTTATCTATGCACTTTTGCCATCTCATAGGTAGTTCATTGATCCCTTTACTAAAAAAACCATGGGGGCGAGAACCAATGAACTCTTTGAAATGAAATTCCGGAAAAAATTGTAATCTGTTGGAGCAAGGTCCGGGGAGTACGGTGGATGTCGCAGACATTCCAGTTGTAGCTCATCTAACTTAGTGGTTGTTTGTTGTGTAGTGCGTGGTCTTGCGTTGTCGTGAAACGGCAGTGGTCTAGAGTGATTGACCAATCTCGGTTGTTTAGCAGCTAGTTCTTCCTTCATGGTGTGCAGTTGCTGACAATAGATATCTGCCGTAATCGTTTGGCCAGATTTTAGAAAGCTGTAGTGAACGACACCGGCGCTAGTCCACCAAACACTCACAAGTAACTTTTTCTGAGTCAATTTTCGTTTAGGGCAGGATTTGGCCGGTTCTCCAGGATTCAGCCTTTGCGACGAGCGCTTCCGATTATCGTACAGTATCCACTTTTCATCACAAGTAATGATTCGATTTAAAATCCCTTCATTATTGTGTCGGTTGAGCAAAGTAACACAGCAGTCGACGCGTGTTTGCAAGTTCGATTCACTCAATTCATGAGATACCCATCGTTCAAGTTTTTTTACTTTCCGATTTGCTTCAAGTGGATTAATACAGTTTTATCACTTACCCCTGCAGCTATCTCTGAAGTGCTTTGTGATGGATCCGCTTCCACAATAGCCTTTAATTCTTCATTTTCCACTTTGGTCTCCGGCCGTCCACGGGGTTAGTTCTGAAGGTCGAAATTTCCAGAACGAAAACGTTGAAACCAAAAACGTACCGTGCTTTCTTTTGCGACACCAGCGCCGTACAGATCATTAATCCTTCGAGCTGTTTCTGCAGCACTGGTGCCACGGTAGAACTCGTACTCGTAAAATACCGATTTCCATTTTGCGGTAATAAGCGACAGCAAAGAAAAATATAATGAGGAAAAAACAAATGAATGACTGTTTTCAAAACTCAAATGTACCAGCTAAATGAATTTATAAATTTGAATTTGGAATTCTTAACCAAAGAGGAGATATTTCAGATCAAAGTGGTCAGTACGACAAAACGCTAATTTCATATGTAAGGACCTAATATTTGTCCTTACTGAAATCAGCGAAAAAATGAGAGAGGACTTTTAGTCATGCGAGCGACGATTAGGCACATCGTAGTCATCCTCGAAACCCTTTTCGAAATCCTCAAAACCCTTTTCGAGGATTTGGATATTAAGGATATTGTTGAGTTTAGGGAAAATAGGCGCCTAAGGTTTTTAAAGGCTTTCACCGTTTGAGAACCCCCCCCCCCCTTCGTCAGACAAAACATTTTCCCCACTCCTTGAGCGAAAACCTAGATTCGCGCCTGGCTATCAAACGCTTCACTCGAGTGAAGGTTCATTTTTGTTTTCATTCCACGTTCATACGACACCGACAAAATGACATAGGAACGAAATGACTGGAACGGTTCACTAATGAATTAATTTTTCACTTGTGATTCATTTTGTGTCCAGACTTGAAGCGTATGATATCGGCTTAAAACAAGAGAAAGCGAGCGAGCCAGTTTTCTCTGAAATTCATGCATAAACTCGTGCCAGTTACTCACGGGGCTGCGATCCTTTTGCTTCGCCCACGTTCATACATTTTTATGTCATAGTTCATACACGCGCGCCGTTCGAGAGTAGGTACCGCCCACCTGACCTTTATGAAGGACTTCAAATGTATTATTAATGTATGTACATATACTTTCAGTGTATTTCCTGGGATATAAGCAAAGTAATTTGTTGATTCGATTCAAAAGAGAATATTGTAATAACACAGAAATATGTAATAAAAAACGTGAATAAGTGTATTTGTTACTCTACAAGGAATTATCAGAAGTTTCGAACGATGAACTTACATTTTAAACATATTATAAAGTTGTTTCAAACTGAGTATCCCATCTCGTTGAAATGCACAATTGCTCTTAGAAACGCGTGTTCTTTATGTAGTGCATCCCAAAACTTCATTCTTTCGTAGAATGGATTCCTCCCCTTTGTGAGTTCTGATCCTATGCTGAGGTAGTTCAGCCTTTCTTTGTTTTCAACAGGATCCCAAGTTATGGGTAGCAATGGGTCATCTTCATCTGGTGTGGGGTTTCTGAAAATAAATTCGAAAATTGTTTTTTTTTTTTTAAGTTAGCACCTGATTCCATGATCTCTCTTGAACTTACCCAGTTTTGGCAAAATTGGTCCACATTTTAATTACTCTTCTTCTTGTTTTTACTGAATCTCGACTACCTTTGAATACTTCTGGCATTTTTAAACGAAACAAGAAAGATAGTTCTGCACCGTGCCCGGTAGAGTTAAAGAAATTCAATTTCTTTGGTACTGCCCATTCTCCAGCGTAGTTGAGAATATAGTAATATACGGGACAGCCAGCCGTACAGAGCAGTCTTACTGTTTTATTGACATAATATGAAAAATAGTAATCACTTATGAGTTGTAAGTATTGTGTCCTTGTATCTGCCCTTAGATGCTCTTCGCCGTCCAAGTAAAATTTCAATAATTGATGACCTATACTTTCTGATGATTTGTCTTTCCTTGCTAACTCTCTTGGCACAAGAAGTCTGACATTTTCGTTGTACTTCTCAAAATTAGAATAAAAATTCTCTACAACATGTTGCAACACAGCTCCCTCTATATTATTGCTGCCAATAATACAAGGCACTTTATTAAAATTACCAGATTTAAGCAACAAAAGTGGACTCCTTGTAAGAAATGCAGCTTGTCCTTCGAGGTCAACTTCAATGCATGGCTTGAAGACAGAATCAATCAAATCCCTGTCGGCTCCTTCACCACTTTCTATCTTAAAGTTTTGAAAAGCTATGGTAATGTCCATCGCAGGAATGGTCCGTAGCTCTTCAACTATTCCTTCTTTACATGTTTTCTCGATGCCGAGTATTTTTGCCAGCTCTATGACGGCTAGTGAAGGATTCTTAGCTAAAGACCAATTATTCAATACACTGGCGCTTTGTATAATCGCTTTCTGAAACAGTCCTGTCGCCATAGGTGATAACATCATGAAATTGACAATAGATCCACCTGATGAACTTCCAAAAATTGTGACATTATTTGGGTCTCCTCCAAAGGCACTTATATTTCTTTTGACCCATTTTAGAGCCATAACTATATCTTTAAGTCCGCAATTTCCTGGTGCTGCATAGTCGTTTATGGAGAGGAAACCAAAAGCTCCCGTTCTGTAGCCGCATCGTACGAATACAATGTTCTGGTCATTGATTAAAGTTGCATCAAATATGTGATCTGGGATGCAAGCGTAGCCGTAACCTCCAATCCAAAACATAACGGGAATGGGTTTATCAGGCTTGATATTTGGTGTGGAAAGTTCTATGTATAGACAATCTTCAGACCCAGATATGACGTCAGACACTGATCGATATATAGGTAGAGGTGCATCTTGCGTACAGTCTATTACTTCTTTCCATGGCTGAATTGGAGATGGTGGCTGAAAAATAAATTACATTTATATTCATTTATTCCAGAAGAAAGATGACTGGCAAATTAAATATTTTTCGACTTTCGTATAGATAAGGATTAATTTGACGATGTGGTTTATATTACAAAACTAGTCGAGATTATATCAGTAAAACAAATAAATAATAAAAAAAAATAAATAAATAAAACATGACGGTTCAATTTTGTGAAATGTTTAAGTTTTATATTTTAAAAAAGTGTTAAAAAATTCCTTTTAACTTACCAAGAATCGTAAGTTGCCTACTGGTGGTTTAGCATACGGTATACTTTTAAACTTGCAACAAGTACCTTCATCAGTTTTTTCTGAATATCCGCAAACGGGACCATCTTTTGTTTCCACTATACATTTTGTATCCTCTGGTATTGCAGCCATTTTTTACTGCCTCCCTGAAAAAAATTATTATGAAATTAATTTAGGGAATATTACTTTTATAAAATTATTCGTTAATAACCCGTAGTTAATTGTGACGTGTAATGTTAATTACTTATGTTTATTCTTTCATTATTATTAAAGCTGTAGCTCTGTACCTATTTCAACTATGTAGCTAGCGGAAAATCAAAATAATTTTAAATGTTCCGTGATAGTGTAATAGGTATTTTGGAATCCGAATTAGTCTATAGATCTACTATAGATGGTAAAATATTCCAAAAGAATTACTTGGCGTTCTATTTTTAAAAGTGTAGGATTAATTCTCATTGGCCTTCCTGTTAGAAGTTTTGAGGACGTACCTTGACTTTTAATATTTTTTTACGTAATAAATAATGAATGATACGTTCTGTATTAATAAATTAATATAATAATTAGTGTTGCACCAAATGTGGGTCCTGCCGAATGTCGAATTCGGCCGAATGTTCGGTTTAAATATGTACCGAAGCTGAAGTTCGGCCGAACTTCGGTTACATTTCGCGCGCTTTTGCTCAATGAACAGGTCAGCACCCTAATTGCGTAACACACTATCAATCGGAATCTGAATCATTTTGAAGCAAATTGTTAATCCATTGCCTCATAAAATCGAAAAATTTGTCTGCTCAACACATAAATAACGCAATGAATGTTGTTGAACTGTGAAAATGAAACCGATTCCGATTGATAGTGTGTTACGCAATAGGGGGCTGATCGTGATCATTCCTCGTCCTCGCTTGTAATTTCACTCACGCGCGCGTCCCGCTCGCCACCCGCGGTCGCCCAGAATGTTATGTTACCCTGCTGATAGATAATAATATTACAATTGATAATTTTAATAAAGTACATTTTTGATACGTGATGTTGTTTCTTTTCTACGGAAATAAAAACAAAAACGAACATCCACGTTACCTATTTACTTACAAATCATCATTTGATCTAGATTTCATTTTAAAATAAATTTCTTTACACTTTTCCATTTCTTATTTAAATTAATTTAAGCTACCGAATTTCGGCCGACATTCGGCAGATCTAACCGAAATTCGACCGGAGACGAAGTTCGGTAAAAGCTGCCGAACTTCGGTAATACCGAATGTGAAACGAATTTCGGTGCATCTCTAATAATAATAATATGATGTATTTTTGGCAAAAGTGGCAAAATTAAGTCGGACGGATAAGGAAAACGAACGTATTTTTTCATAACGGGCGAGGAAATTTTTTTAAGAAATCTTTCTTAAACTTAATTATATCAATGTGTTGTTAACAATACAGGTAGGTATCTATTTTCGTCTCGCTAAGAATAACATCCAAGCAGGAAAATCATTTAACGACGTTGAAGGAAAATAATACACCCAGTCAAGGCAATTGACATAAGCTATACACCATAATTATATTTGTAGAACAAAAAAACTTACGTTAAAACATGAAGTTGACTATTTAGATGCAATATTGATCATGAATTATAACTATTAAGACACACTTTTAAGTAATGAAGTACCAACTAGACGTTAAATATCTGAATCACATCAAAACAATTAAAAACACACTAGTGCGGACGTCAAACCAGTGTGGACACACAAACAAACTGGTTTGGCTAGACCGCTAGACTCAATAGCCTTGATATTGTTAGTAATAAGTAGGTAGTTATATAAAAAGGTCAATGTTGCTAGCGCTTGTTACAACAATTTTTCATACACACAACACAACAATTACTTCATAGATTAGGAAATGCGTTACATTACAAAACAGGTGACCGATTTATCTTTTTATTATTATCATAATGTCAATAAAAAATAAAATAAAATAAATAAATAAGATTTAAAAGATTGGATGATTCGTCTTTGTACATACGCCAGCACATCAAGCTACCCAAAACTGTCAAGTTTTCTCAATCAACTTTGAACCTTATGCTTTAGACATAAAGATGAAAATCTATTAAAGAAATTTGACAGATTGTAGTAGCTTGATGTGCTGGCGTCTGTACATCGAATGTTGTCTGTTATTTGCGGTTCATAACCGCTCCTTGTCTATGGCACCATATTAATGTCAAGTTCAGTACATTTGAATTCAGGATTAATATAAGTATTACATTATTATATCCTTTTTCTTCACCTGCTTATGTATACTGAACACGCTGTATTTAATGTTTTCGACATCGTCCTTGGTAGTTCGCAACTCCTCATCGGTAAAGTAAATAATACTTAGAGATTAGATTTGAGTATACAAGTCTGTATGAATTAAAGTGCGGCTCTGCAGTTTGTATCGGCAAATTTCGTACTGCATAGCAATGATTAATTGAATAGAAAAAAAAATCGATGGCGTCATGACAGTCTCGAGTCGAAGGCGATCGAAAAGGGGATATTATAATTAGAGATGCACCGAAATTCGATTCACATTCGGTATTACCGAAGTTCGGCAGCTTTTACCGAACTTCGTCTCCGGCCGAATTTCGGTTAGATCTGCCGAATGTCGGCCGAAATTCGTTAGCTTAAATTAATTTTAATAAGAAATGGAAAAGTGAAAAGAAATTTATTTTAAAATTAAATCTAGATCAAATGATGATTTGTAAGTAAATAGGTAATGTGGATGTTCGTTTTTGTTTTTAATTCCGTAGAAAAGAAACAAGATCACGTATCAAAAATATGCTTTATTAAAATTATCAATTGTAATATTATTAATGATCTATGAGCAAGGTAACATAACATTCTGGGTACCGCGGGTGGCGAGCGGGACGCGCGCGTTAGTGAAATTACAAACGACGCCGACGACGAGGAACGAACACGATCTGACCTGTCTATCGATTCTGTAAAAATCTCATCGTGATGACATAGGTGAAGTGAGCGTGAAGTGAACTATCAATGGAGGCAATCCCTAACATCAAGTGGAATGACAGCTCACTTCACCTTAGTTTTCACAGTGAGATTTTACAGAACAGCACTGCTGTTCATTGAGCAAAAGCGCGCGAAATGTAACCGAAGTTCGGCCTAACTTCGGCTTCGGTACATATTTAAACCGAACATTCGGCCGAATTCGACATTAGGCAGGACCCACATTCGGTGCAACACTAATTATAATATCCCTCTGTTGATATAACTTTTATTTTTCTGAAGAAATAAAAACACTCTGAATAATTATGAATTTCTACATCAATCTACTTCACTGGGGGCCACTGTAGATTTTCCATTAATTCTTTTCTTTTATATTCTCTTAAGTAACGCATTGAGGGCCACTAAACGCCCTCGAGCGTAATTACTATATAACACTTCTATTGGACCTCGTTAAGAATCCTTCAACCGATTAAATAAAAAAATGACGCGGCGACAACTCTTGGGTCCAACTAGGAAGAAAAAAGAGTTTTATAAATCAATAATAAAATATTTTTCCCGACATTTTGTTGTTTAATATTTTGACGTCATTTCCTGTAGAAGAGGATGTTTAGTCTGATAGTGTTATTGATGGTGTAATTAGCAGGATGTTGTCGCAATTATTCTCTTCAAAGACTTTAATTAAACTCGCTTTGACTTGTTCGACTCCTTATAATGAGGATAATATTACTATTGCGTGTAGTCACGTGCCTTTTTATATAGTTGTTTAAAGCATGTACGGGAGAGCAGCAAACGACATATTCTTATAACTAGCTTTTCCCCGCGACTTCGTCCGCGTGAAATCCTATGGGATTGAATGCAATTATATCTTTGCAAAAAATGGAATACCTGTTTGGAAACTGAATAAGAGCAAGTTATACACTTGGAATTTCTTCTGTATTTTGCGGAAAAGGAACGCAACGTACAGCGCTGCAACTAGGGTTCTCATTTCAAAATTTGAAGTCCTGACAAAACGCGGAGATTGAAAAAAAAAATCGAATAATTACATTTAAATCTTTCTTTTTCACTTTCTACCCATTAGCTCTTTTATAAACATTAACATTAGGTATCACGTCTGTATTCCAAGGGTTAAGCAGAGGTGTAAGTACCAAAAGCCTGTGTAAAAAAGCCCCCTTACTCGAAAATTCCTGACAAATAATGAGGCCGAACAAAGTCCGGACGGGCGCCGGGCGGTGCCAAAAAGTCAGACAAATCCGGACCGATGATGGTAACACTAGCTGCAACCAAAGGCTCATCGAGTACACCGTACCGTCCAAGCTAAAATCATTCACTTAATTTAAAACGCTACTAAGCAATCCCCTACACATTCCGCCATTCAACCCTAACCCGCTTAAAAGTATATTTTTACTGGAGTGTAATTGTATAATGTGCCTTACGTGGCGTCGCCTTGACTGTGAAACCCGACATGGTCACATTAGCGACATTGCACATGTTGTGTGTAGGCGCAGCTTAGCTGGCTGTAGGAACTAGGTACTTGGCTGTGCCGACATAAGTGTCTTAGCTTTATCTGAGACGTAGAATTAGGTACGTACACTTGTAGTGTTACATAAAGAAGGCTGCATTAATTATGCACATAATTATACCTCAGTGTATCGACACAGGTATAAATTAAGTATCATAAAAAACCGGCAAGTGGGGGTCGAACTCGCACATGAAGGGTTCCATACCACAAGCAAAAAACGCAGAATAAAACACGTTTCTTGTATGGATACCCAAAAAACTATCGTTCGTCTTTGTTTGAAGTGTACTGTTAACCATAAGTAAAGCGCGCGTCACTTCTCGAGACAAAAATACAATACAAATCTATGCCACTTTTCCAGAATCATAAATCTGTGGAGTAGCGATGAAAATTTATGTATTTAATCTTTTGGCACAAAAGTGTACAAAGGCGGACTTAATGCCTAAGGGACTAATCACACTTATTCAGATCTGTTCAGCTTTTGTCCATAGAAAACAACAATTTTGTATGGAGTCCGTTCAGCTTTCCGCGGCTGAACGGATGCGTACGCATCTCATACAAAATCGTTGTTTAGTATGGACAAAAGCTGAACAGAGCTGATTAAGTGTGATTAGTCCCTTAGGCATTCTCTACCAGTTATCCAAGGGTGGTGAAGAGATTAGATGGCAGGTGCTTTGGTTGAGCTGATTGCTAAGACATATTTAATCCTACAACAACCTACTTAAATTAAAAGCTAAATGACATCTTTCCTTCCTTCACCAAGTTAAAACTTTTCTTTTATTTATTGGAAATCTTCTAATTAATTAATAGGTGTTTTAATTTATAGGTGGTTACCTATAAATTCTATCAGCCAATACCTAGCAGTCCGCTGGCGGACATAGGCTTTTACAATCGCACATCATTTTGCTGAACCCTCGCTATTCTTATTTAAATGCTACCATCCGCCATGCGCCACCACGCTAGGAAAATAAACTCACACAGTCCCACATTTGTGACATCACATAAAGGCGAAATCAAATAAAATTTTGTTTTGTTCCACGTTTACACGATTCCGACAAAATGATATAGGAATAAACGTTCTCGGCTCATTTTGCTCCTTCATTTTATTTTTCTATCATTCGGTAGGCGGGTGAACATTATTATGATACATTTCTGACAAGACAATCATTTACGTACACGTCGCACGTCGCATGCTATTGAGAAAATCGGACGTTGCACAATGGATTCCAAACAATAGGGTTTTAAGCAGAATTTATGGTGATTATAGTCCGGGGGATTATCTTGGGAAGAGTCACTGTTGCTGTGCAGTAGATAATCTAAGATTACATCAGGCGTGTGATGAAATATCGTCGTATAATGTTCATGAATTAAGCCGACTAAACTCGTAACGGCGTGTTGGGTCCCCACTCTATCTCATTGAGAAACAATAAAAGTAGTAATGTTAGAAGACTTTCACACCTAAAATTTTTGCCTGTTGAAAAGAGGATTTCAAGTGATATCTGAGACTAAAGATTTACTGTAGGTAACATTATAGGCTGATTATGCTTATAGGTATGCTAAGCTCGTTATCTCTCATAATATATCGTACATCGTATCGTACAGAGGCCAACACGCTACCCCAATCTGTCAGATTTTCCCAATTGAATATGAACCTTATTCCTTTGTGCTAAAGTTGAAAATCTATCAAATAAATTTGACAGATTGGGGTAGGTTGACCTGCTGGCGTCTGTACCTTCCTCTCATAGAGGAGGTCTTTGTCCTAGCAGTGGGAATTTTATAGGCTGATAATACTTATATGCTTACCTGTATGTACACGAGACTTACGTGATATGACTTCACTCAAATAGTTTCCACTCTTGACGATACTTAAACGAATAACCGTGAAACCGACGAAGGGCGCATTGAACAATCAACCCTACTACCTCCTTTCTGACTGGCTAATATTTTCTCCATGAGCTTCTGTTATAGTTCGTGTCGATACGAGAGTAAAAAATACTGAACAAGCTCATACAACCCTAAAGGCTGAAGCAGATTTGGGCGGGTTACACCGTAACGCAACGCAATATAATAATCCTCTTTCATCAATTTCGTAAATTTTTGATGAACGCTCACTACAACACACACAGCACTTTGTTCGAAGATGCGTTGCGCTGCGGCCTGTTGCGGCTGTAAAGTGCGTTTGGCTTTAAATTGCATGTGGAATATTGCAACAATTATGCTTGGTCCAAAAGCCCATATATCAGCGATCATAAGTGCTCTGTGTTTTGAATTCCACATATCCTGGGTACTACTAAGCAGTCAGCCCCACTACTCCATTGCCAACCTTGTTGACCTGCATATCTTACCAGAACATAAGCTTTTTCATAAGCCGGCATCGCCAAAAAGGAATTCCCTATGTCCTACTGCTTATCACAAACTAAACACATTTTCTTTCACTTACAGGTAACATAAGTGCAGTGTTCACGTACAAGTGGAAAGGCGAGGAGATAGCGGGTCTGGTGGACAACGGCACGAGGGTCATGATCGGCATCATCAAGGGGAGGACTTTCGCTCACGTCAGCAACAATATTAACAAGTAAGTATCTTAGACATGACCACTCCTGTGTGAAAGATCCGTATATCTCAGCTCAAGTCTCAAATGTAGTCATGTTTGGGCTTCCTCAGGGCTTCGTTGTGAAACCTTAAGACGGACACCATAGTCATTTCGCAGTAATTTTTCCACTGCTTTTGCATCACTGTCAAAATCAAATTGATCTTTATTATCGTTGCAATAAAGTTGCTTCTTGGGTTGCTGCCAGATGTAAAATTAAGCAAGGTGTGATGTAGATTTGAGTCGATATAAGTACGGCATCTACGGAGTCTGTCATTTTCGATATTCGCATCGAGTTCGAGAATCATGCTTGCAAAGTTTTGTTTTTTAGAGTAGCTTTTGATAGCCAATCTTTATACAGTTTCTGGATGAGTCTTGCAAAATATATTCTATATTTAGACTTGAAACTATTTATTTTAAAATACTATACATCCTGTCCTCTATTTTATATGATATATTCAATATTTTTAATACTTAGTTAATTCAACTCCACTGCACGTGGTGAAACCGTTAAAAGGTTGATAAACCTAACCTATAACTCACTGGTCCTATAATAATTAATAATACTTACACTCTATTCTTCAATAAGTAGGTACCCACTATAACTGCAAATAAAACGTCCGTCCATATTAATGTTATAAATGTGAAAGTAACTGTCAGTCAGTCTGTAACCTTTCCACGCCTGAACCACTGTCGACAAATAGGTAGCCTGGGACTTGGAGAAGGACATGGCTACTTTTCATCCTGGATATTATAACATGGCGCCGTAATCCCCGAAGGGTTAAGCATAGTTTCATTCTGAATATTTATATCTATTAAATAAATACGAAATCCTAAAAACGTACGCAGACGAAGTATGGGCAACAGCTAGTATTATTTTATAAAACATTCGTCCCAAATTGATGAGTTTCTCACCCAATATAACATGACATGCGTATAAAAATTCTAAATGCACTGAATTTGACACCATCACATCATCTGCCTAGCCTTTTCCCAACTATGTTGGGGTCGGCTTCCAGTCTAACCGGATGCAGCTGAATACCAGTATTTTACATGGAGCGACTGCCTATCTGACCTCCACAACCCGGTTACTAGGTAATCCGATACCCATTGGTAAGACTGGTTGTCAGACTTTCGGGCTTCTGACTACCCGTAACGACTGTCAAAGATCAACGAATGACAGCCGGGACCAACGGCTTAACGTGCTTTCCGAGGCACGGAGGGGTCTCGGTATGTAAAGATAGTCATCCATCCACAGACCAACCGCGGCAAGCGTAGCTTAACCTCATTGATCGACCTGTGCGGCTGTTATTACTTAGCCACGGGCCCCTCCACACTGAATTTGACACCATTTTGACGTTTTCCGCAACCAACAGCGCCCCACAAAATATCAAGTTATATTGGACAGTTGTAAGCATTTCGTATGCGGAATGCATGTGATGACAGCGGACGGTGCCAATTCCAAAATAAACAAACGTATTTCAGTCTTTATATAAAGCGTAATAATAATAAATTATTGCAAGTACCTAAGTGCCTGCAAATATTTAATTACGTATGACTGTTATTGACTATATCTATGACCTATATATATGCTATGCTCGGAGTCTCTTTGAAGGATAAAATCAGGAATATTATCCTGAAAAGAACCGGAGTTACCGACATAGCTTGCAGACTAAGCAAACTGAAGAGGTAGTGGGCTGGACATGTTTGTCTAAGGACCGATGGCTGGTGGAGCAGACGAGTCCTGGAGTGGAGACCGCGTATCGGCAAGCGTGGTGTGAGACGCCCCTCAGCTAGATGGATGGACGACCAAGAAGGTGGCTGGGACAGACTAGATGCGGAAGGCGGAGGACAGAGTGTTGTAGCGCAGCCTGGGAGAGGCATATGTCCAGCAGTGGACTGCAATAGGCTGAGTTGATTGATCGATTGATGACCTATGCAAGCTGTCTGTTGATGATAATCGTAAAACAAGCTTGCAGTAGACGGAAAACCAGTTGGCATAAAAAGTCACTTAATGATGACGCGACGTGTCATGCAAAAAAAAGACGTAGTACCTACAGTCCGTTCTCAGATAAATTACCTCTGATAGCAGCAACCCAATAGCGACCTTATTGTGACGAGAATAGAGATCACAATGATTTTGACTGACTTATCAATGGCAGCAACCCAACAGCAGTCTTATTTGGATGGAATAAAGATTACTGTGATTTGGACAGTGATGCACAATCAAAGGTAAAATCGCTGTAAAAGGGCTGTACTGTTAGGTACTATTCTTTTTTGTTCTTGGCGTACAAAAATAAACACAGATACTTCTAAAACGGAAATGCAGAGGAGATAACATTTTCTACGGAACTTACTTAGGGAACATGAATTTTACTGGATTATACACATATCTTTAAAGGTAAAGATGGTCATCCATCAACAGACCAACCGCGGCAAGCGTAGCTTAACCTGATCGATCGACCTGGGGAGCTATTCTCTAAGGATACAGCCTTGCGGTCGCAGCCGTGAAACCCACCGCGACAGCGCTGCCCGCAAGGCCGTATCCTTAGAGAATAGCATGGCTGTGCGGCTGTTATTTTTTAGCCACGGGCCCCTCTACCCGTTTCTAATTAATGTAAAAAATATTTTTTCTTTCTATGTAAACTTTAAACTGATCAATTTGTGTAACACTAAGGCCCGTATTATAGAACGTCACTCAATACTCAAGCATTACTTAAAACTAGATTCAAGCCATTTGATTGGTTGAAACTAGTTTTAAATAATGCTTGAGTATTGAGTGACGTTCTGTAATACGGGACTAAGTATAACAAAATAAGGTATTTATCGTGAGTAAAAGACAATAGACCAGTTACTGCAGTTACAATAATATATTTTACTAATCTGTACGGTCCTTATATGGCATGACCAAGATTGTGTCTGGACTCTGGACTTAAAAAAGACTGACCTCTGGGTTTGTTTCGGTCTTTCTTCTCAGAGTAATCTGATAAGGAAACACCGAACTCATCTAGTTTTAAAACATAATGTACCGCCGACCAATTTACAAAATAAATATCATATATAAGTAGGTATTTTAATTATTCAACTTGCATTAGTGTTTATTTTTATTGCAAATTTTGCCGTAATCACCAGAATTTATTATAATAACAGAACATGTTAATAATATGGCCCGTAAAATACAGGATTGAAGTTGACAGTAGGTAACATAAAATCCACTTTTATACCCGACTTCGCGACAGCAAAGACAGAGTTATATTTTTATCTCAATACCCTTCCACAGAAAGATCGTTTTAGGTTTAGACGGGCCGGCGGTGTTTATTTAATTTCTTAAGCTAACTTGGAACTCACAAATGTGTGTGTTATTACAGAACGTCTGTGCTGTTCGTGTCGATATCCTTCATCGTGCTGATGGTGATATCTCTCGCCTGGCTGGTCTTCTACTACATACAACGCTTCAGATACATACACGCCAAAGATAGGCTCTCTGTAAGTATACCAGTTGAACACAAACAGCCCATCACGCCAGTTTGCCTCGTAGAATTAGACAGAGGGAATGTGGGTTACTATAATTGGTGCGCACGTCTACACATCAAGCTATACATAACCAGTATAAGCTGACTTCTGATTGTACGAAAAACCTATACAATGCGAGGTCAGCTAAAACTGGAAATGTATAGCTTGATGTGTAGCCGTGTGTACCAGTAGAATAACAAAAAAAAACCGTTGGTTTTGTAGTCAAAAGTGCGGTTATCGATCATGAGATCCTGGTCTTGATTCGTACGTCGAGCGTAATGTGTTTGGATTTTTCGAATAAGACTATTTTAAGTCAAATAATAAATGGGGCTATCCCAGTAGATAAAACCGTCAGCTTATAAATGGACGCAACGTCAATCCTCTGACAGGAAAACAAGGGTGTTAGGCTCAAGACAGACGGACCGCATTTCAACTGCAATCCAACCGCAAATTGCAGTTCAAGTGCAGTTTGAATGCAGTTGACACGACTGCAAACCGTGTCAACTGCATCCGAACTGCAATTTGCGGTTGGATTGCAGTTGAAATGCGGTCCGTCTGTCTAGAGCCTTACTTGTGTTTTTTATCGACTTCAAAAAAAGGAGGAGGTTCTCAGTTCGGTTGAGTATTTTTTTCGTATAATAAAGTAATAGGTACCTACTTACTGCGTTATATAGGTATCAACTTCAAATGCTTCTAGCAATGAGATAAATAGGAAGGAAATATAAAGAACTTGGCTTTCTAATCTAACATTGACCTGTCATTTGGCGCCAACGCACCAACAACACCTCGAGATTGATCATCTTGTATCCTTACCCTTGAAAAGTCTAGAACAAAGGTACCTACCTCAGTAATTCCTAATCAAAGGATATAACCTCCATATTTATCGTAAAGTAAAATCAAACAATAACAAAGTAACAATCAAATTAGTCGTCTATATCCTGTTGGACTTGCATTCAAGTCTGGTGACGCTAGCGGTCTAGGAAGTCTATAAAAGAACTATGTTCTTGCACCCATGCCTTAAAAGATTTATATTATACTGACGTACGATTTTGTTTATATGAATTGGATTGCTTAGTTTTATATTCGAGTATGAAATAATATTCTTGACATACCTAATTATGGTTAAGACGAAGTTCAAATTGAGTATTATATTGTTTCGATAATCACCGTCAAGAACGATATGGCATATGAATCATCGGGGGAGTCCTCTGAATAACAATAGGATTTGGGGAAGGTTCTGGGCTCGCTCGTTACATCATAGACCTCATGCATCGCTTTCCAACATACGTGAACGAGGCCAAGAGCGGGCCCATTCAGCAATAAAAAATTAAAATATAAAAAAAATATGGGTAAATTCTAGTAATCTACCAAGTTAGTTGTAGAATGTGGTTCTTAAATTACACCCGTGTTTGAAAGGCTAATAATGAAAACAAAAAATAGAGGTATCCGAGGTATCAGACTCAAATAATTGCCATGTGATAGTGTTGATATTCCTCTCAGCCAATTATTATTAACCCATTGAATGCCAACTACGCAATATTACGTAGCTTTTAATAATGGCAGATGCCAACTACGCAATATTACGTAGGATTTCCCTACAGATTATATGGTAACCTGTGTTATTCGGCCTCCTTGAATGGACGTTTATAGACTCTTTGGCATCTCAAATAAAACACTACATAAAAAAGTAGTAACTTTATTAATTCCAAATATCTAAAATCACAAAATTACAAGGGCACTTTTCGGTTAAAAATTATAGTCTAATAATTAGATCAATTTACTTCTTAGTAATTATTTTCAACGAAAACAGTAATACTTTTTACTAAATCAACAATAAAAACGAGTATTTATGTTGGCTGAGGATGAGCGACTCACAACAGAAGCTGGCGATGGTGTTGGTTCAGAAGGTCTTTGTATCAATAGCGATAGTAAGGGCAGAGATGGGCCTGCTTGGGCTTCTTGTGGCTGCACTGGCGGTGTCTGCGATCACGTAGGCGAAGTAATCGATGTGCATTTTGTATGTACACTTCAAAACCGTGTAGTCCAAGCTTCTTGTGCCACCTAAGAGTTTTTCTGAGGCATGAATAATATGAGACCATCTGGTCGCCTCTGTCAACACCAGACACATGCTGTAGTCGGCAACGATGTTAGGCTTCAATGAGATTTTTCCATTATTATTTCTTCCAACTGAAGGTTATGTTTGTTCGAAATTACCAATACGTCACGTTTGTCTTTCCATTTGCAAACAGTGATATCATTGCATACTTTTGCAGCTAATTCTCCACGCTTCAACTTGGCGTTGGTAACATCCACAGGTTCTTGCGGTTCTTCCGAAGTGTACCAAATATGTATGTGGTTCTTTGACTAAGACATCTAGTCAAATCAGGTGAATTATAAAAATTATCAGCGTAGATTACGTGCCCTATTTCTAAATACCCTTCCATGAGGTCTAAAACAACTTCCGTGCTATGCAGAGTTCCAGGCGGAGGTTTTTCACTCTTTCCTTTATATACACAGATTTTCATAACCATTCCAGAGGATTCACAAAGTTCATACAGTTTTATGCCGTATTTATGCTTCTTATTTTTTATGTACTGTCGAAAAATCAGTCTTCCTCTCCATAAAACCATCGACTCATCGATACTTAGGCCAACTTCTGGATAATAAAGATCAGACATAATATTGTTGAACCGATCTAATATAGGTTGGATTTTATGCAATCTTTATGTATCTTGATGCATCGTTCTCGGAGAAATGAAAATGACGTAGCAATAATTGAAAGTAAAAATTTTGGGTATACGCAATATTGCGTAGATAAGCAACCTGGATAAAATAAATGTTATTGGTGCCTACTTACGCAATATTACGTATACGCAATATTACGTACCACGGCATCCTTCTATAAATTGGTATCCGTGATGCCAACTACGTAGAATTACGTAGCAGGCCATTTGTATGGTGGCCACCGATTGTGATTTGACGGTTATCTTCGGCATTCAATGGGTTAATAGATGCTTAGCCAGACTTATGGTTGCCAACTATTTTTGTTGATTTTCCTTCGTATTATTTTTGTAAGTGCTAAATGTTAATTATGTTATTATCTTTAATTTCAGAAACGTCTATGTTGTGCAGCCAAGAAGGCGCTATCTAAAATACCTGTTAAGAGCTTAAAGACTGAAGATAGGGTAAGTAATGATTATTTTACATTTAAAATTTATATAAATCTTAGGTCAAATTAAATTAGCTGGCGAAATTTTGCAGACTCGATGGGTATACAGGGTTATTTGTAAAACACCAGCAACCTCTTAAGAGGTCATTGTACTCATCATTATGAACAACTTTTACTATGGGACCAAACCTGAAATCGCGAAAAAAAAATCAGCTGTTCCCTACATTTTGACGAGTTACACGAACATAAATGTAGGGAACACCTGAAGGCCAATTCTCGTAATTTAAAACGTTCAAAATCTAGTCGCAGTCTCATCTCAGTGACAAACAAATGTCAAAAACTTGTCAAAATGTAGGGAAAATATAGGTATTTTTGACAGATTGAGACTGAGATCAGACTGTGAACGTTCTTAAAAATTACGAGAATTGCCCCTCAGATTTTTTTTCGCGATTTCAGTTTTGGTCCCATAGTAAAAGTTGTTCATAATGATGAGTACAATGACCTCTTAAGAGGTTGCGGGTGTTTTTCAAATAACCCTGTGTATCTAATCACGATAGATTATTTAATTTTACACCGTATTGCACGTTAATAATCGAGAAGTTAGTAGACAGACACACAGATACTTAAATAATACTTAAAAACACACTTAGGTATCTATGTTTTTTATTTGTTCTAAAAATAAGTAAAATATGCCTTTTTATCTGAAAACGCAATGTTTTATGACTTTTTCATGCTCATTTGTATGACGGTAAACACCGTCTACTTCGTAATATGTGGTAATATTCTGTAATAGTATTGTTTTATTGTTCACAGGAAGTTCAAGGCGACGGCGAGTGCTGCGCCATCTGTATAGAACCTTACAAAGTGTCTGAAACACTTAGATCTCTTCCTTGTAGGTCAGTACTTAAATTATTTATTTATTATTGGCCTCTTTGAAGTGGTGAATGGGTATTGCCATAATCACCAAGCTGAATGAACGGATTGGTGATCGTGGTAGGTTGGTTTTAGAGCAAAAGATAACTAACATTATCTTTCAATTTTATAGTTGATCGTCCCTTGTTTTAATGCACGAGTTTTTACTAATTCACCACTGAGAGAAGGCACATAATGTATTCTATAAAAAACCCACACGACATCATTTATCTATGGCATAGATTGGTATTAGCAACTTTTTGTAATAATTTCAATGTATTTCACTCACTAAAAACTGGGTGCACTAAGAAAACCTACTGTGCGTTCTCTATTCTCGTAAAGCTCGTGAAAAAACTTGAAAATATTCAATAATTAACCTAGTCCTTACTACCACAAAACAATATTTATCAGTTGTTTAGGCTAAACACCTTTTAAACACGATATATTTATATGGACTTTGCGTAACACTGACATTAGACACACGTTGAACAAGTGTGTTTTGCTATAATTCTTCAACGTTTCGTTCCAGACACGACTTCCACAAGAACTGCATAGATCCGTGGTTGTTGGAGCACCGCACGTGTCCTATGTGCAAGATGGACATCCTCAAGTACTACGGCTTTGTGGTCAGTTACCAATACCTTGTTTACTTATGAAAGACATTCTTATGTAACATGTAAAATGTGAGCAATGGTGGTCCAGTGGTAACAGCCGCGACTTACGATTTGTAGGTTCGAACTCAGGAAGACACTTTACTTTGTGTACCTAGTTTATATTTTAATCATCATTGCTCTCAAAACGGTGAAGGAAAACGTAAGGAAACTGGCATGTCCTAGAACCAAAAATTCTAAAACGTGAACTACAAACCTGCACTGGGTGCAACCCGCGTGGTGGTTTACCTGTTTCCCAGCAGTGGAAACATTATAGACTGATTAACTATCTAAAGTAGGTTTTAATTTGGAAGTGTTCCTGTTCATGCCGGTACTTCGTATCTTTTGACCGCAATGATCACATTTCGTCAAACCCGTTGGGGTATACACGCGTGATGTTATTGTGTGTTCTGGTCCAAATAATTAATAAATTAATCTTACATTTCCAGTTCACGGGCAGCCAGGAGAGCATTCTGCAGCTGGAGGTGGAGGAGGCGCGGTCCCGCGCGCTGTCGCCCGCGCGCAACCGTCACCCGCTCACACTCGTAAATGTTATACATACTTTGTTATATCTGTTTGTGTGTGCTTGTGATACCTAATCTGCATTCGGGATTTATTTGCCAAAATATAAACAAATATGGGTTTATGGAAAAATAATTTTAATTCCTACACAATAAAGTTCAGTTTACGCTACAACTTCAAAAGTTTTTATAACTTATTCAATAGTAATAGTCATTCTGAAATAACTTAATCATCATTAAAATAAAGTTGATATTCTTTTAACTTGAAATAACATCAATTTGAAACATAAGTTTGAATAGGCTTGTACTATTCTGTAGTCTGTACTAATCTTGCGTGAAAACTTGGGTACAATCTATACAAATAAATAAAATTGAAGTGTCTGTTTGTAATGTTCAAATAATAGTTTTTTACTAATTGCATATCATCATCATTCTCCTGTCCTTAAGGGGCCGGCGAAGCATGCGTATTATTGCGTAGTTCATACAAACGTAATACCAAAATAATTTGTAAATCAAATATATTCTTATGGTACTGTGTATTTATTCCGTTTGGATTACAGAATTTCTAGGTTCCCAAATATATTTTTTAATGGACACTGATTTAAAGACGAGTTATGAGTAAAATAAGTTTTCTATAGAAATTTGAAATTCCGCATTATCTCGCATGCTTCGCCGGCCCCAGCCGGCCCCTTAACTCAATTTATTTGTGTGTTAATAAAGTTGATATTTGTGTAGTAAGATTTTACAGAATAGACCGGTTGGTCTTAACTAACCAAACAAAAAGATATTCATCAATGCTATAGTACAGTACTAGTATTCCTGCTAACCCCTGAGCCTCGTTTACACAAGGAAAGTTTATGCCATTCTCGCCTACGAGATTCCTATTAAAATCCTCGCTTCTGGTTGTTTGAGAAACTCTCGTCGTGTAAACGCATTTTAAATATGCTTGTGTTTATTAAACTGGCTTGAAGAGTAGCCCCGATTAAAATGGTGTGGGTTTATATTGTCCTGCAATAAGTTTGTTCGAATTAAAATGGTGTGGGTTTATATTGTCCTGCAATAAGTTTGTTCGAATTAAAATGGTGTGGGTTTATATTGTCCTGCAATAAGTTTGTTCGAATTGATTTCTTTCTGCTTTGTTACTAGTAAAAGTCCCTTGTTCAGTATATTTTTTCGTGTTATTTTTGCCATTGACACGCTAAAAAGAAGTTCAGTATGCCTTCGCAAAGGAACCTTCTCTTACCTGACAGTGTATTGCATACTTATTATTTAATCTAAGCAATTAATGCATGTATTAAATGACTAAACTAGACATTGTTATATGAACAGTTAACGAGCGACAATTCGTACGAGGAGGCTGGCAGCGAGCGCAGCAGTCGCGCGTCGTCTCCGGACGAGCTGGTGCCCTCGCTAGCGAGGACTTGCGACACGCCCAGACATGTTAGCAGGTAACTTATTATTAATCGTCAACAAACTAGCCAAAACGTAATACTTCCGCTGTATGGGTGTATGGGCCTCTTCAAAGATGTCATGCGGTCGTTATAAGGGTATCTTCGTAAAATACGCGCATTGACGTGAAGTTGCGGACACCAGCCTGTATTACCTATTACCTAAGGGTAAGTACCTTCGGGGAGTGTAGGATTCTTATCTCATAAAATGTTGGTCCTCTTAAGAGACCAGCTCCCAAAAACATGATGTATGACGCAGGCGTTAACCCCCTTTACAGTCTCCTTGAGGAAGTGTCCTGACACATCTTCAAGGAGACTATAAAAGGGGTTTTCCTCAAGCTCGCTGTAGCACGGAGTCGTAGCCAACAGAGCAGACAATTTTAATAATTTGTGGGAAATCCACGAGTACTACTGCTGACAAATGCTTTGTAGTTTGGCAGATGTTATGTTAAAGTAAAGCTCTGTAATAATATGGATTTAATAAATACATAAACAAGACCACTTTGCCACCTTTAATTTATAATTATTGTTTACTTCCAGATCGTGCACATCATCACCTTCGGGCTCACCTCGCGCGGAGACGTCTCGACAAGAAGCCGCGTCGAGCTCAACCGTGCAGGAGTGAGTGAAGTGCCAAACACTAGTGATACAGTGACTGACGTGATGTGTTCATTAATAAATACTCAACAAGAGACAGAGAACCTCCAGTGATGTGACGCTCGTTGAACGGTGGACAAGTGATATTTTTCGTAATTTAGGACGTATAGCGTAGGATATTTGGACTTTTGGATATTCACCGCAACTCCGCCTAGTCAACGAAATAAGTGTTCTTCCTAACGCTTGTGACCTATCAACAGTTTTGTAATTAAAAAATCATTAAAAAACGACCTCTTTTTATTAGATATCAATCAATTGTCGTACTTAATTATTGTTTTTGATTGGTTCGTGATCTCATAAGTTAATCGTATCCTATGTTTCTGCAGTAACTTTCATCGTGTAACTAATTTAAAAATATAGTCGTTGTGGTGGCCCTTCGTTTTGTACTTCTCGGTTATTCCGTTTATCCACTCCAAAAAATCCACTCTGAGGTGGATGCGCGGAAAGTCATGTACGAGAATCCACCCTTAGCCATATTCCGTCATTGAGATTGTCCGAAAGGGTTACCGCTGCCCCGGAACACAAAGGGCTAAGGAAGGAATACGGGTGGGTTTTAGTCAGTAAGAGTCTGTCTCCCTTCTGCTCCACACAGAGCGGGAGGGGTCATTTGATGATTTCCCATCCTCAAAAAAAAAAGCCATATTCCGTTTATTCCTAGGGTGGATTCTCGGACATGCGTTTCCGCGTATCCACCCTAGAGTCGATTTTTTGGTGTGGATAAACAGAATAACCTGCAATTCTAACTAGTGTTTGGGATTAAGGGTATCCGTCCATATGATAATAACTAACACAATAATACAGTTTGTACTGCCTCGTCTGCTGTATTCTGGCACTGTGTCAAGCCATAACATGTATACGCGTAGGTGTTGAAATGCAGCAGACTGTATCCTTTCTACTAAACATCTATCCTTAAGGGCTGCTTTGTAATCGTCATAACTTTATGATTTAGACCTAAGAGTTTTATACATTTGTCAGCCATATGATATGAATGATATTGTAAGCTATAAATGTTTAGTAACTGTTTTTGAAAGACTATAATCATATTGGTGTGTAAAGGGGGCCATATCGCAACCGAATTCGTTTTTAATGTCAACTTAATTGTACAGTTTGTATTTACTAGCTAGAGTTCCTTTGGAACATTATGTACTTGGTGTACCTACCCATTTCCGCATGGTGCAATGTTTGTGAAACTTTAACATAAAACACTAATTTCGTGACTCCGAAAATATGTAGTTAATACAATCTAGTCTGAAGATGTGTCGCTTTTAAATTCAGTTATTTATGATTTAGTAGTTTGATATAATTTAAACATGAAATTGACGTACTTTTGAACCATTTCTATTGTATGTTCGATTCTGAGCTGTTGTTGTTTCTGTTTCGGTTTGAATCTGCAGATGTGTCGCTTTTAAATTCAGTTATTTATGATTTAGTAGTTTGATATAATTTAAATATGAAATTGAGTACTTTTGAACCATGAATTCTATAATTAAATCGAACATACAGTTCGATTCTGAGCATCCAAAACCTTTCATTATAGATGGTAATGCTTTATATTGTTCTGGATTTCGAATCGAACATATGAACATATTCAAGCATGTTTTAAATGTAAAAACCTTGTATCAATAAGAGATAGAACCGATGAAGCGCTTTTTGCGAATATCGCGACTGTCTCGTAATCAAAAGCAATGTGTTCACCCAAACTGTGTTTAAAAGCGACTTAATACGTTCAAACTGTCTTTATCTTAATGAAATAAAAAAATATGTTACTTTAAGGTCTTTAAGGTATTTTAAGTGAGCATTTAAGTTATTATGTTCGAACATAGACAGAGGTACTTAAATCCATTGGATTTTTATATAAAACAAGGAGACTGGTATGTACTTTTTAATAACAGATAATTTGTGTAAAGATGTTTACATTCCCATTCTTGTTCAAGTCGAGTGTTCTGCGTAACTCCACGTGTGAGCATAATGTGTTGAAATAAAAACCAATACAGTATTGTGATTTGTCTTTTATTGTGAACACCCCTTACAAAAATTACACCTTCTACCATGGAGGTAGGGAGAAACTACAGATACAGCATAGACTCGAGCGTAAGCGGGTGGATCACCAATATGCACAAACAGAGCTGTATAGTGAACAACACTACAAAAGGTTTCCTCCCGCCGCTTCTATGGAACCTGGTTATAAACAGCCTATCAAAACGCTCGACGACAAAATGTTACTTCACCGTAGTCGATGACATAACCATATTAATAAATGGCATCCACGAAAATACCCTATGCAACCTCATGCGCCAAGCCTTGAAAATAGTAGAGGACTGGTGCAATAAACCAACTATCAGTAAACCATAGAAAAACCGAACCGATTCTCTTTAAAAAAAAAGAGAAAAAGACGACACTACAACTACCACGATTTCTGGTACTACCCTATATCTATCACCCGACACAATATGGGCATCTTTTTGGAAAAACAGCTGAATTGGGTAAAACATACCAACTAAAAGCCAGCATGTCCCTGTGGCAGTGCAAGCAAATTCTTGGCAGGAATTGGGGGATTAGCCCCAAGGTCACTTATTGGCTATACCATAGAATAGAGAATAGAATATAGTAATAATAATCACAGAGCAGTGGTGGCCCAGTGGTAATGTCCCCGACTTACGAGTTGTAGGTCGTGGGTTCGAACCTAGACAGGCATTTTACTTACTTAGTGTAATTTATTTCATCACCACTGCTCTCAAAACGGTGAAGGAAAACATCGTGAGGAAACCGGCATGTCCTGGAATAAAAAAATCGAAGACACGTGATATTTACCAACCCGCACTGGGCCCGCGTGTTAGATTACAGCCCACTCCCTCTCGAAGAGAGAAGGCCTGTGTCCCAGCAGTAGGAACATCATAGGCTGATTATGATGAATAATAATTAAGAGTCATCCGACTAATTACCACATACGGCTCAGTCCCAGAATAGACCTAAGAACAGCCCAAAGAGATCTCAAAAAACTGCAGCGGTTCGCTTGTGTAGCAATCACTAGCTGTATAAGAACTACATCCATTACTGGCAATGCTTGGAGTGCCACCTCTACATCTCATCATGGGGGAGGTGGCAGCCCTGGCCGCCTTCAGGCTCTATATATCAGGAACCCTGAGCAAAGACTAGAATCGATCAAGCTCATACGGATAAAGGAAGATGAGATCAAACGACAACCAATGATGGCATCACCCTGAGACTAATTCCCGTATTACAGAACGTCACTCAATACTCAAGCATTACTTAAAACTAAATTCAACCAATCAAATGGCTTGAATCTAGAACGTCACTCAATATTCAAGCATCACATGCTTGAATATTGAGTGACGTTCTGTAATACGGGCCTAAGACCCGAAACTAAACTACTTTCAAAAGCGTAACTCACAGAAGAACAGTCTGGCTACTCAGGCCCAAAAGAGCATAGGTATATCGACGAATCAAAGACCGACTCCGGAACCGATAACATAAACATATCCAGCCCGCAAGCCAGGAGAGTTACGCACACCCATATACGTATACTCTCCGAGCGCCTGCAATCCATAGGGAAAAAATATATTACGTCGAGACTAGAATGTCAGAATGCACTTCTACAATTGTAACATTCTAGAAATACTATTCTAGACTAGAACGAGTAATGGTATTTAACCGCAACACAGTGACATTGCAACGTGACACAGCGGATCGGCGGACGAACTTGTTGAAAGAGCATCCAGTACGTCAGTCTGTAGACACCTATGATTCCTAAGTTCACCCACACAGAAGCGGAGCGCTGGTGGACCTTGACACCGGGTTGCAGGCAGTCCAGGGAAGCTATGCCATCCTTAGATGGCAGGCTAACCAGACGTTTATTACGCCTGGGCAGGAACAGACTGCCTGGTGACGAGGGCCATCTCGGGGCACTGCTCGCTATCCGTTGCGCATGTGCTCTTTGAATGCACAGGCGTCACCCAGATTAGGAAAGAAACCCTCGGGGCACCCAGATCTTACGCAGATGTTCTTAACAGACCAGGAGATGTAATCAACTTTTGTAGAGAGGTGGTCTGGTTGAAATAAACACCGATGGCCGCCATGACCCACGCACAAGGGTCCACCTGAAGGACTGTGCCGAAACCAAACCCTCCAAAATAAAATAGCTACGCTTGACTAGGTCGGTCTAAATAAAAACCCTTGGGCTTTAAATGAAAATTAAAATGACAAACACGTTTATAAAGAAAAAACATACTTTATTGACATCTAAACGTGAACCAGAGAAACGTCAATACATTATTTACAAGAAAGTATAAAACAAGATCTTTAATGAAGTAACAAGTCTGTTACAATAAAACATATCGTCTTTTTTCCATAATAATAACTTTAAAAAACCATAAAATCTCAATTTTCTCAATGAACCGACATCATTTTATTTAACCGACTTCAAAAAGGAGGAAGTTATGTTACTATAAAGAGAATCACAAATCTACTTTATTATACCACTACATACACCTTTAACATCAATTTATTTGATAAAACATTTATGTTAAACAGTTATTCCATTACATATTTTATGATATTTTTGATTAAATAACTTTTTTTAGGATTACAATGATAGTATAATCACATAAAAGTATTATACCATTCTGGTATATTAAATTCTTTTAAAACTTATCTAGATAAGTAATGAATTGGGATCTAGAGGAACATGTATAATTTACTAAACGGTACAGTCAGCAACTCCAGTCGATTAACACTTCCTTATCAAGCCTCAGCGAATACAAGTCTTCAATAAGTTACTCCACCTTCGATTATAACAATTTTTTTTTGAAAATTTTGCTGTTTTCTGTTGGAGACTTTTTTGGCTAACAGTATACCCTATGTGCGATTATTTATATACCTAGACAAGTTGAAAAATAAAACTTGCTAACCACAAATAAATCCATATAACCTACAAAACATCACGCCTGTATTCACTGAAGGGTTATGCAGATGTGTAGACCGACATATTCCAACGATCAAAACTTACTAACAACAATATACAATTATACACTCGTTGGAAACAAGAATAGCAATGACTCGCTGTTTCATTAAATAAAAACTTATCAGTCTTATTATATACAAAGCTTTTAAATTACTTCAACCCGATTCAAACTTTATGGCGGCTCGGAACGTGAGGCGAGTCGTTGCGCAGTAACAACTTCACGTGTCAGCGGGGGGTGGGGGGTGAGGTACTGCGCAGTGTAGCGCACTTTAGAACGGTCATAAAGTTTGAATCGGGCTGTACATCTTACTAAGTCATACAATACATCTAGTATCGAAAATTCTACACTCACATTAAGAATGTATTATGAGGACAAATAAGAATCTCAATCAATCATCAATCAATTTCAATTTCATTATAAGAATGACGTATTTTATACTTTATGTATTACACTAGTGCGGAAAATGTATAATTTCCTAGTAATCTAAACACAATACAGTTTTTTTCCGTCCTTATTTTAAGTAACTATCATTTGAGCAAATATAAGAAAACAATATGCATTGTTACGGACAGATACAGTATAATATATTTCATCTTAAGTTTATAGAAATCCCTCACGGGATGAGCAGACCCACACACCGATATTTATCATTTCTTTCCTGCAGCAGCGTCTGACGGTGAATCTTCGTGCTGGGTATCGTAAGATGAGGCTTAGGCACTAATCACACTTATTCAGCTCTGTTCAGCTTTTGTCCATAGAAAACAACGATATTGTATGAGATGCGTACGCATCCGTTCAGCCGCGGAAAGCTGAACAGATTTCATACAAAATCGTTGTTTGTTTTCTATGGACAAAAGCTGAATAAGTGCGGTTAGTCCCTTAGGTAGATAGTTACTTGAACTATGAGTTTAGTAAATCTTTTATTTTTGTTTTATTGTTATTAGATATCGATGCCCAACACGAAAAGTCGCTAGATAGTTTAATTTGACGTTGTATTTAGGTCCTATGGCCTCCAATTTGCATACACTGCTCATCCCTCAGGTCGCCTACTCATGTTGGTCGGTGTCTGATCGCGCGCCGTTGACCTCGAGCGCGAAGAACGCGTCGAAGTTAAACTCAGATCATTTGTCCCAAAGGCCAGCCTCCTTCATCTTAGTGTGGAAGTACTTCTCTAGGGTGTTTGCGCATCTGTTGGAGAAAGACATCGAGATATTTTTTTATTACTAACAAACCGGCCGCCCATTTGAAGGTAAAGTGGTTAGCGCTTATGGAAATCTGTGTTGCCATATCACAGACTATAAAACAAAAAACTATACAATATTTTCTAATTTTACTTATACAGGATTGCATCACATCGACGCTCGAACTGTAACCGTGAATTCGGAACCTCATATGAAACAGCAAATTTTTTTTTAAAATAACCAACAAAATAAATGTCACTACTGGGGCGTTCAGAAACTTGTATTGAATCCATGTTTATAGGTTGCGCGTCGATATCCCGGCCACCCTGTGCTTTTTTTCTTTTGAATATTCATGTTTTACTAGCTGCGCCCCGCAGTTTCGACATCACCCGCATATGTTCCGATCCCGAGGGAATATCTGGATAAAAAGTAGCCTATGTGTTAATCCAGGGTGACAGCTACCTCCATACCAAATTTTAACAAAATTGGTCCAGCGTATTGTGCGTGAAGAAGTAACACAAACTATTGCCTTTATATTATTATAGTATATAAGCGATCCCGACCAAATGGGTTAGGTTAGAACTATGACCAACCTCGCTACTTCAAAGGCTAGGCTGTTAACTAAAAGACTAATTAAACTAGTTGGCTGCGACAGATACAGTTGGAAGTCTCGATTTAAATGTTCTTTGATAGAAACATAATCAAAATTAATTGTCTTTGCCACAATCAAATTGGGAGTATAATGGCAAGAGTATTTCTAATAAAAGGATACAGATTCAAAATGTATATAACAACACACTTACCTGTAGTAATCAGTATCAGGTGAGTTGTAAAGCCGGCAGTTAGTGAAGATCCTGGTCATATCAGCTATGAACAGCCGCTTCGACACGTAGTACCGGCCCTTTAAACGCTCGCCCATAGTGCGTAGATCTGAAAATATTAAACTTTTACTATAGTCTCCAGTAAGCATAATAAGCTTATAACGTTCCCACTGCTGGAGAGAGAGTGGGCCATAATCCACCACGCGGGTCCAGTGCGGGTTGGGTATGTCACATGTCTTCGAATTTTTGTTTCTAGGACATGCCGGTTTCCTCACGATGTTTTCCTTCACCGTTTTGAGAGAAGAGGTGATGAAATAAACTACACAACGTAATGTGCCTGCCTGGGGTCGACCCCTCGACCTACGACACGTAAGCCGGGGCTGTTATTACTGGGCCACCATTGCTCTTATGTGTACCAAATGTGGAATAGTGCATTCATATTCCACATTTTCGATCCAACAAATTATTGTGTCAGTAAAAGGTTGATAGCAAAACACGATGCAGACACTTCATGTGTTAGTTAGTTTTTTAGTGTAATTATAATGGTGTATGTATTTATAGTATTTTTAAATTACACACATCAAAAGTGTCTAGGGATCAAGCATTTTTATGCGGATTTCTTGAGATTGAGATGTGGCTTTGTAATAAATTTATGATTTTATAAATTTATATGGATCCTTTTTGGTGCATTTCATAATTTGAATCAGGAACTGTGAATCAAATTCGAGTAAAAGATGAAAATCAGCTGTCAATATTTTCCCTATAAAAACATACAACGCATTGAAGACATTATTAGTGCTACTGTTTCCCTACTACTGATTAAAACCAACGTTATTATGGAGCGGCGACGTCATTTAAGCAGGGAAGAAATGCTCAGAGCCGTGGGAATGATAGAAGCTGGTTCCCGGCAACGTACTGTGGCTTTAGCTCTGAATACAAGTCAGAGTGTTATCAGTCGACTTTGGACACGTTACCGAAGCACTGGTACCGTGGCTGAGCGCCATGGAGGACGGTATCGCTGCACCACACGGAGACAAGACCGATACATTCAAATCTTAACTCGAAGAGCTCCAACAATAACCGCCATGATGTTAGCCGTGAGGCTTCATCACTCTTCAGGGAACTTAATTAGCGACCAAACAGTCAGAAACCGCTTGCATGAAGTGAACCTTCATTCCCGAAGACCGCCACGGGTACCACCTATAGCAATGCACAATCGTAGGATTCGATATCAATGGGCTCTTGAACACAGAAATTGGGCAGAAGAACAATGGCGTTTCGTGTGCTTTTCTGATGAGTCTCGTTTTGGTATGAGACCGGATACAAGACGTATACGACACTGGAGAACCCCTGGACGCCGACAGCGATTAAAATCCTGCCAGGAAGTCCATCCTTATAGTGGTGGAACCATCATGGTATGGGCGGGTATTTGGATCGGCGGAAGAACTGAGTTGATTTGGATCAGAGGCAACCTCAACGCTCAAATTTATGCTGAGACGATTGTATCAGACGTCATCGTTCCTCTACAAGTGCAAATCGGTCCCTTATTTCAGTTAATGCATGATAATGCACGACCGCACACCGCAAGAGTTGTAAGACAGACTCTCGCCGCAGCTAACATCAATGTCCTGCCCTGGCCTGCTCAGTCGCCAGACTTGAACCCGATTGAGCATGCATGGGATATGCTACAGAGAAGAGCTCTGCCGAATATGGAGGGTATCCAGTCGCAAGAAGACCTTTTTTTGTTGTTGCAACGAACATGGGCGGCCATTCCACAGCGTGATTTGGATGAACTCATTTTGAGTATGCCAAACCGATGTTCTTGTGTTGTTAGTGTTCGCGGTAGAAACACGGATTATTAATTGTTTAAGTTACCCAATAAAATTTTAGAGAAAACTGTTATTTCAGTCTTTTTTTCGAACTTTTGTGTTAGTGGTTCAAATGTCAAAAATCCCTTTATTAGGAAAATGGCAAATTTCTTTATTAATGCAAAGGTGACTTGGTTTATCGTTACTGTGACAAACGAAAACACTTTATTTGATGAATCCTTAAAGAAAATTTTAATTAATATCAATCAGGAGAAAAGTTATTGCAAAAATATATGTTGATCCCTAGACACTTTTGATGTGTGTATATAAGGTCGGGGCAAAAATATTTTCGTATTTTGAATCTATTGTTAGTAATCAAACCTCTTTGGCAGTACTGAATGTAACTGGCTGGTTTTAATACTATTAAATGTTGACATTTTATAGATGCAATAAATTAAAAAAAAAAACTAGTTCCCGCCATTTCTCAATTGTTTTTCAAGCAAGCAACATGAACGTATGTGACGAAGAAATTCGGTACATTTTAAAATTTTATTACAAAAAAGGTAAAAAAGCGACGAACGCCGCGAATAAAATTTGTGCGGTTTACGGACCTAATGCGGTATCAATACGAGTAGCACAAATGTGGTTCAAGCGTTTCAAGTCAGGAAATTTTAGTGTGAAGGATGAAGCTCGCTCTGGACGCCCTGTCACGGATAAAATCAGTGCCATTTTTGAAAAAGTGGAGCAAGATCGACATATTAGTAGTTATGATATTGCTGAAGAACTGGATGTTGATCACAAAACAGTTTTACGGCATTTACAAAAGTCTGGGTACAAGAAAAAACTTGATATTTGGGTACCACATGATCTCACTGAGAGAAACATAATGCAACGTGTTTCCATTTGCGATTCTTTGTTGAAACGTAATAATTCCGACCCATTTCTTAAACGGTTGATTACGGGTGATGAAAAATGGATCACTTACGATAAGAATGTCCGAAAAAGATCGTGGTCGAAGCATGGGCAAGCCCCACAGACCGTGGCAAAGCCCGGCCTGACTCGGAACAAAGTGATGCTGTGTGTTTGGTGGGATTGGAAAGGAATCGTCCACTATGAGCTTTTGCCGCCGGGTAAAACTATCGATTCTGACCTCTACTGTCAACAACTGATGAGGTTAAAAGAAGCTATTGAGAAAAACCGGCCGGAGCTGGTGAATAGGACGGGCGTGGTGTTTCATCACGACAACGCCAGACCGCACTCATCTATAGCCACTCAGCAAAAATTGAGAGAGCTTGGCTGGGATGTGTTGATGCATCCTCCGTATAGCCCTGATCTTGTTCCATCAGATTTTCACCTGTTTTGGTCACTTCAGAACTCTTTAGGAAGCATAAAGTTAACCTCAAAAGAACACTGTGAAAACTACCTGTCAGATTTTTTGGATAAAAAATCTCAAAACTTCTACAGCAATGGGATCATGGCATTGCCCACAAGAAGGCAACAAGTCATCGATCAAAACGGCACATACTTATTATAAATAAATAAAAAATGAAACCTAAAACAATTTTTTTTTTTGTATGAAAAATACGAAAATACTTTTGTCCCGACCTAATATTAATGTGTTTATATGGGCCTTGATGCCTGAAATAAATAGATAAATAAATAAAAAGCTTCGACCAATATCTTGAGAAGTTATTGCTGAACGACTCAGCCAAGAGTCAGAAAGAGAAGGCAGTAGTTCTATCTTACTAATGCAACCTACCCATAGGATATTTGATGTGATCGTAGTAATCTGGCACTTCAGACTTGTCGACTGGCTTCAGGAAAGGCCAAGCTGTTGCGTGGTTCTTAACCTGTAAATAATAAACGGTAATTTATATTAGGTTTCGTGGGAGCGGGCTGGACACGTCGCGCGAATGAACCCGAAGTGATGGACAAAGATCGTCACTCACTGGACACCTGAAGGAGGTCATCGCCGTCAAGGTAGGCCACGGGGAAGGTGGTGTGACGAACTGACGAGGATTGCGGGGCCAACATGGCCAGAGATTGCACAAGACGGAGCTTTGGAAGGAAAAAGGGGAGGCCTTTGCCCAGCAATGGGACACAATATAGGCTAACAAAAAAAGATTTGGTAAATTTTTTTAACTTCACATTTCAGCTCTGTCTCAGATAAGGTTACGTATCTGCGATACTACTAGTAATGCTTTACTCCATAGGCGGCGGTAAACACTTATAGTATTTTTATCTCACGAAGCAACGCGCGCTTCACTTGTGGTTACCAAGTGTGTAACACGCTATGAATGTGTAAGCGCAGGGTCCGAGACAATAGCAAAGCCGGAAGTATGTGTGTTTTATGTGGTCACGCTACTCGTCTCCACTCACACATTCATAGCGTGTTTGTACATTTGGTTAAAACAAGTAAAGCGCGCGTCCCTTCGTGAGATATAAATACTGTAACATCAGGAGGACCATTGGCTTGTTTGCCATTCAATAACTTATAAGAAAGACCACTTGCAACCCCAATAACATCAAAAATATCTGCTTAAAACAGTATAGTTACCCCGTGCAGTATGTTCCTGAGCGCGGCGGGGTCGGGCTCGGGCTCGTGCTCGGCCGCGTGCGGGCGCGCGGTTCCGCGCCAGCCTGTCTCGCGTAGGCCGGGGATGCACTCTGTTGGGATGCTGCGGACCTGTACACAAAACACATAGTGCTGCCGATTCTGTTGTTCACAAACGAAACTAAATTTAAGTTCAGAGCATCTTTTTCTTTCTATTTCATTATGAAAAGGACAGAAGATAAATATTAGTTTAGTCCTGTCAAATTAGTCAGCGCCTGACGTAAGTTGACGTATTTTTAGTAGCCAATTTTTTAATCACGTCTAAACATGTCTATGGATTATCTAATTTGACAGGACTAAACTAACATTTATTTTCTGTCCTTTTCTTCGTGAAATAGAAAGAAAAAGATGCTCTGAACTTAAATTTAGTTTAGTTTGTGAATAACAGAATCGGGACCAATATTGGATAAGTTGTACGGAAACCCTACTAACTAAAAAGTTCAAAACGAGTACACTTTTGAAGCAGCAGTTATTTTAGTTCTTTATCAGATACTCGTACCTAATCTTATTTTGTTTTCTAACTTTAATTCTGTTATATTTTTTTAATTACTAAGTGGTTTATTTTGCTATCCCACATGACATAGTCATAGTAGTGAAAATTTATTTTTATGACATTACTTATGACGTCTTAAGCCCGTCATTTTGATTTTTATAAAAACGAAACCTAGCTTATAATAATCGCGCGACCTAGATGATTCGATAGACACCTTATGTATTATATGTCTATCCACCGTTAGGATACTTCGCTGGTTTAAAGAAACCCACATACAAAGATACATAGATAGTCGTGAAAAACATAACCCTGTCTTTGCTGTCGCGCAGTCGGGTAAAAAGGATTGGTAAGACTATTACAGTCTACTCTGTACGATGTCGTCGGAACCCCAGTCACCCGTCGTGATCATAACTGGAATAGTGGTTTATCCATTGATAACTTTAGAAATAAACTAAAAATGTGCTGAAGTTTCTTCTACTTACGCCTTCTTTGAAGCATGTCATTCCAGGGTGTATTTTTCTGACATCTTTCTGCCGCATATCAATCAACTTTTTCACGATCTGTAAAATAAATCATAAAGATCTGTAAATAAATAATAATTATACAAATCATTTCGTGCATAATATTGTGAGTACACTATTTTTAACCTTTTTATATATATTAATAAACGATTAAGTTATGTTATTATTAACTTCTGGTTAATAACACATTTTTGACGTTTCAACCTCTCTTGAAATAGGAGTGTTAAATCTATAAAGTAAAAGGAGTTCAATTCTTGCACGGTACAAACACGTTAGTATTTAGTGTACTTCAAATGTTTGTACATAGATACCATAATATACATGCTATTATCTGGCGTTAATTTTATCCGAGGAATAATTTTGAATTTTTGACAGTTCTTCCAAAAATACATATAAAATCCTTACATTTTTGATATTGTTTGTCGCTGTGATGACATTGCGAATAGATTTTGAACGTTTTTATTACGAAAATTGGCCTTCAGCCCTAAGTCATATTATTAATTGTGTATTATTTTATGCATATGTAATACTTTTTTGATAATAATTATGTATCTGCCTACCTCCTTTTGCCTGCGGATGATGCTAGTAAACTGCGTATAAACGATGCGCGGGTTTAGTTCGCAGTGCATCAGCGTGGCGCCCTCGTAGTCCTTTATGTAACCCTGGTACATCGCGCGCGGTAGTTTGATGTCCTTGCTGAAGCCTTGTTTCTTGAAGTAGCCTGGGGATGGAAGATGAAGGAATATTAATACAGGCAGTTATTTAGATAGCCATTTATAATATACTAGTTGCGCCCCGCGGTTTCACCCGCGTAAGTTTCGATCCCGTGGGAATATCGGGATAAAAAGTATCCTATGTGTTATTCTGATCTATAAGCTATACTACTGTAAAGTTTCATCAAAATCCGTTCAGTAGTTTTTGCGTGAAAGAGTAACAAACATCCATCCATCCATCCTCACAAACTTTCGCATTTATAATATTAGTAGGATTCTATGCAGGATTCACCATTACTATTTGTTCACACCGTTTAATGCAATAATACAAGATGTTTTCTTTTTACACACAGTCACTGTCCCATATCACATCATCTTTGCGGGTCTTTTCCCAACTATGTTGGGGTCGGCTTTCAGTCTAACCGGATTCAGCTGAATACCAGTATTTTACATGGAGCGAGTGCCTATCTGACCTCCACAATCCAGTTATTGGGTAATACGATACCCCTTGGTCAGACTGGTTGTCAGACTTTCGGGCTTCTGACTACCCGTAACGACTGTCAAAGATCCATGAATGCAAGCCGGGATCAACTGGTTAACGTGCTTTCCGAGGCACGGAGGGGTCTCGGTATGTAAAGATGGTCACCCATCTACAGACCAACTGCGGCAAGCGTAGCTTAACCTGATCGATCGACCTGTGCGGCTGTTATCATTTAGCCACGGGCCCCTCTTTCCCATCACATAAGATCACAATATTTATTAAAACTGAGTCAAAATTTATTTATTTTCAGAAAACTACACAGCTGCATACATCGTTGTGGTAACAGGAAAAACACCGTAGGATTTTAGTTCGTAGGAGTCAACTCGTCGGAATACTCAACTATGTATTACTAGTTATTGAAGATAATACTGACCGATAGCGAACTCGTCAGCGAAGGTAAGGAAGTGCAGTATATTGTTCCTGATGTGGTGATCCTTCAGATGGTTCATGAGGTGTGTGCCGTAGCCCTTCACTTGCTCGTTGGAAGTCACCGCGCAGAATACTATCTCGCTGAAGCCCTGTTAGACATAATAATGATTAAACTATTTATGAGATGTTAACTAAAGAACCTCCTGATATCTGGACAAAATCATTATACTACAATCCGTGTGGCTGATGGGATCTTTCATCGGCAAAAATGAGGAAATTCCAAACAAACTTTCAAGCGTTCGGGCATTGAATTTTCAACAATCCTTAGCCCAGGTTCGCACGGGCGCGTTTACTCCGCGGCAATTTTTTTTCACGCACCAGATTTTGAACGCACTGCTTACCGCCAAGAGTCGAAAATATAACAGTGCGTTTTTTATGCGCTGTGATCCACTCTGTTGGATTCTTAATACTCGGCTCCACACGGAGAGTTGAAAATCCAGTGCGCGATAAAATCCCGCCGCGATATTTTGACATCCGCACAAACGTGGGCTTAGTGCTTACCGTCGTTGTAAAAGGAACTCTTGCTGAAATCTTCGTGCTTCCACACCCAGCGGTTTAGGTTGCATGAATGAATTTAAGATTTTTGTCAAGTAGATTGTGCAGAAACTTCGTACTACCGGAATAGAACCCACAAAATGTTCGACTGTCTACCACATATCATAGCATAATTAGCCTATAATGTTTCCACTCCAGGAACACAGGCGTCCACTATCTATGAGAGGGAATGGGCCGCAATACATCACACGGGCCCAGTGTGAATTTTTGGTTCTAGAACATGCCGGTTTCCTCACGTTGTTTTTCAAGCAAAAAACGGAGGACGAATATTATCAAGAAAGGAGAGAGACAATACTTTAGAAATTATTAATGTACTTGCCTGTGCACTGAATGTCCTGAAGCAAATCCCTCCGATCGGCCTGCCTTCCTTGATAAGGGCTAGTGTTTTGTGTTTGCTGTAAATAAAACGTGACAAACATTGAATAGGTGCCCAATAATTATCCAGACATAAGAATATTAACTCCAATTTTTACCCGACTACGGCAAAGCCAAAAGAGAGTTATGATTTTAACAGACTGTGTATGTATGTAGGGAACAGATGTACAGATGTACATCTATTGCCTCTCCTAAACTGCTATTTACTAACTGGTATTTTAACACGGTTATACGAAAACCGAAATAAAAATTCGACATCGATATCATGTTAACGCCTTTTTAGTTTTTGTCGTAGTCGGGTTTTAGTTTTAAACTTCCTTTTTTTTCGACTGCGAAGGCGGGTCGTATATAATTAAAATAATTAGTTTTCAGTAAAAAAAAAAAAATAACTTACGGATCAAAAACTAATTGCGAAATATACTCCTTAGTCATTTCAGGTAACTGATGTGAGAATACGTTGTGAAGACCTAAAACAAAGCAGTAATAAAAAACAAAAATAAACTTAAATGTGTCCTATAACATTGAAGCTGCACTGGCTGAAAATAAAAAAGAAATTAAGTTAAATATCGTTTTATTTTTTTCTTTCACAAAAAATGTAATGTTTTCTTACCTATAAGCCAAAGCATAGTCTGCTTGTTCACGGGTCCGGTGAGCGAGTTCCCAATTACGTGAAATTCGATGAGCTTGCGTTGTTCCTCTATTTTTGCTGCCTCATCGCGGGGCGCTTGCATTTGAAAAAGAGCCTGGAATAAAAAAATAAATGATAAGTTAGAAGGCAACATTCTATTCAAGATATATTGTCGCAAATGAAAAATGAAAAACAGAACACAAAAATATGTTTATCTTTTAAAATTATCGACATATCTACAAAATTCTATAAACATGTATACCAAGATCAACTCAAGTGTATGGGCTGTTCCAGACACTTTTAATTATTATTGCCCTGACACGGTTGATCCTATCAGTCCGTACTAGGTTCAACGGGCGCTTCGCGAGATCATCATACAATCAAAGCCCTGGGACAGACAGAATAACTACAGAAGTATTAAAATTAGGGCGAAATGATCTCGTACCTCATATCACAGCTTTTTTCAACACTATTTTACACACTGGTCAAATTCCTCCTGAAATGTGCCATTCGAATAAACAAAAAAGGAGACAAAGCTGACATCTCAAACTATCGACCCATAATCCTCATTTAGTTAGCCCATAAGTTTGTATACATGTGTATACAAATTGTCTATAAAAGTAATAGAGAACCGTATCGCTCCGACGCTTGACCTTCACCAGCCTACCCGAACAAGCTGGACTTCGTCCGCATATCTCCACAACCGATCATCTCCATGCCATTAATCAATTAATAGTAAAATACAATGAATTTAACAATCCGCTGTACCTGGCCTTTGTGGACTATGCCAATGCATTCGACAACATAGACCATCAGTATTATATTGACCTTATTGATACCACCTATCGAAGTAGCTCTGCGAGCATTAAGTTACATATTTCTGGTCCAAATTTCAACATAGAAAAAGATGTCAAACAAGGCGATCCACTGTCACCTACGCTGTTTACAACCGTACTGCTGGAGCTGCTTAACGAGTTGCCTGATTCGTGGCAGTTACGAGGCATAAAGGTTAGCGGTCACCAGCTAACAAACCTCCGTTTTGCGGATGATATTGTATTATTCTCCACATCACCATCAGAACTTGAAGAAATGCTTCAAGATCTCAGCACAGCAAGTCTTGAGGTTGGACTTTCAATGAACAGATCCAAAACACAGGTCATGACCAACAGCACGAAACCTAGGGTCGAGGTAGACGGATATGTGTTTCAATATGTCGATAAGTATACACACTTGGTCCAGATAGTGTCTTTAAAGAATAGATAAGACAAGGAAGTCGAAAGACGAGTCTAAAATGCTTGGAAGACCTACTGGTCCCTTAAAGAACATATGAAAGGCAATCTTCCTATTTCACTTAAAAGGAAACTCATGGACATGTGCATCCTGCCCGTCCTAAGCTACGGTGCACAAAGTTGGTCACTTACTGAACAACAGAAGTACAAACTTAAGATTTGCCAACGGGCAATGGAGCGCAGCATAGTAGGTGTCATGCGCACAGACCGAGTTAGAAACACCACGCTACGCTCCATAACTCAAGTAGCGGATGTTGGAGAAAAAACAGCCAGGCTGAAGTGGGAGTGGGCCGGACACGTCGCGCGAATGCAACCGGAGAGATTGGCAACGAACGTCACTCACTGGATGCCTGAGGGGCACATCGCTGTCGAGGTAGACCACGGAGGTGGTGTGACGAACTGACGAGGTTCGCAGGGCCAACATGGCCAGAGATCGCTTGAGACATGGAGGTCTAGAAGGAAAAGGGGAGGCACTTGCCCAACAGTGTGAGACAATATAGGCTAACGAAAAAAAAAAATCTTTTAAAGAATAGCGTCACAAGAAAGCGACAAGAAATGTTATGTTGTCAAAGTTCAGCCAGGGTTTAGTTTGTCAATTTGAGTTTAACACATACAAGTAGAGATCGGAAACAGCTGTATCGATACTTTAGCTTCGATGTCCGAGTAGTATAGATATTTTTATTCCAAGCCTGAGGAAGATGATACGACGATACTTCTCAGGTATCGACCCGAGAAGTATCGAGACTTTTGATTAGATTACTGAGTAGTATCGCAACTTTATATTCTATCGATACTATTCATTCGATACCACTAATTCCCTAAATGTTCATAATACTCATGATCAAAATATTATTTCTTATGTGCATAAATGCAGGAATCCGTTGGATGCGGGAAGCACAGAACCGGTTGAAGTGGCGGTACTTTGGGGAGGCTTAAGTCCAGCAGTGGACGTCTTTCAGCTGAAATGATGATGATAATGTGTATACTCACATCAGGTCCGCACATATAGTTGGGATCAGTGATGGTGGCGACAATATCTGCGACAGTACGTTCGCTGACGTCATCAGCGAGCTCGTCCGCGATGCGCCTGCGCTTGGCCGCGCCGCCACTCGGTGTGTCGCCTGCGCGTTTACCGCCTTCTGTTTTTATTGAACCTGTTAGATTAATTTTTTTTTAATTTGCATATTTTACTCGCATAATGTAGGCGAGCTGACGGAACGTATGTACATATGGACTGTACGTAGTATCTGTGTTTTGACCACTTGTATGCCAGACAGAAACTTTCGAGCATCTCAAGTTCTGAGTCGAGCTACACGATTACTGACAAATGCTTGCACTGACCGGACTGGTTCACTCAAAAGTGTGGTTCTTTCCTCAAAAGACAATTCTAGCATTTACCATCTAGCTTATTCTTTTTTTTTATAATATGACGTTTAAAAGTGATTCCGATATCATATTTACAGAAAAAACCATTTAATATCATACCATTTCAAACTGCCTCATCATTTAGTTAGGACGAGAGGAGCGGAAAAGTGCATAGCTATGAAAACATTAACCAATAGAAATCCGGAAAATTCACGTCTCATGAATGTTTTCGCCTTTAATATCCTCTTTGTTCCAATGCACAACAGTAAGGTCTAATTCATTAAAATTTATTAAAAGAATTACCTGAGGATAGTGTGACAGTTGTGAAGCCATCCTTGCTATCTCCTGAAGCAGTAACACGTTCAAACTCGCCTCGCCTGCCAGCTGTTAAAGTAATTTTTGTTTATGTTTCTGAACAAAACGACATTTCTAATATGCTTCGTCTTTAAACTTCATTGTTCCTATAAAATCAATTGACCATCATTTCAACCTGGATTCACTGACTGCTGGGTATATGCCTCCCCGTTTATCTGCCATACTTCCAGGTTCCGTCCGTCCCATGACTTTGACAATATCATCAATGTAAAATAATAATATCATATAACCCTTATAATAAATTCAATTGTCCAGAAAAAGGGTAGAATAATGTGTCTTTTTGGCTCTACAAATTGATTTTATCTGTGAATGCAGTTGGTAATATATCATAAGTTTTTGACAGTTTTTAAAAACGTTTCCTTTAGAGTCCATTCACAGTTATTTTACCCAGCAACCTTATTGTAACGACAATAAGGATCACAATGACTTTGGACAGACTTGTCAATGGCAACAACCTTATTTAAATGAGAATAAAGATCACTGTGATTAATGTAAGGTTTACTCACGGTTCTTATTATCAAATATGGCCTGCAGGTGGTTGGGTGGGATCTGCTTGAACTCGGGGTCCCAGATCGGAGAGTTGGCGCTGAAGATCTCTTCCTCAAGCAGCGCCAGGAAACGAGGGAAGTGGGTTAGGACAAGCACCTGTAGGAGAAATATACTTTATTATTAGACTAGTAACGCCCCGCGGTTTCACCCGCGTTAGTCTCGATCCCGTGGGAATATCGGGATAAAAAGTATCCTACGTGTTAAAATTTTCCATACGCAAAGTACGCGTATTGACGTGGAGTTGCGGACACCAGCCCGTATTACCTATTACCTATATTTATTATGGAGAAGAACCGTCAAGAAACTCCATCCCGTGGGAATATAGGGATAAAAAGTATCCTATGTGTCATTCCTGATTATAAACTATCTGTGTGCCAAAGGAGACGGGCGAATCTGGACCTAACGTTACACAAATGAAATATTTATCAATATTTTTTTTCAGTTTTTTTGTAGTTAATCATGAAATATTAAGCAGTTTTATCATGGCATAAGAAATTAAATATGTATTGGAAAAAATACTGACTTCTCTTATTTTCACTTTTAAACAATGTTGCCAGATGAAATAGATAAGTTAATCGATATTTAAAAATACAAATAAAAAAAAAATCAATAAAAAGTGATTCAGTGTTTTCTTCTATAGATAAGTTATAAAAAAAAACATTTTTTTTTTTAATATTGGTGGTTTCCCAGTGACACAACAGCGTTTCTAAAAAAGTCGTAAGAATAAATAATTGTAAATTGATTTCACAATAGATCATCATTTGTTTTAATATTCACGCAACACATTGGAACGCATGTCAATGTCACGTCAAACACAAACGTCAACGGTCAAATAAACAATTTGCTTCGTTCGGTTGGCTCACAGGAGTTTGCGGTGGTAGTGGATATTTTATTTTCTGTCGTATTTTCGTGTGCTGTAGTAGATATTATTCGATTAGTATTCATTTGCGACTTTGGCTACGTATAAAGGATTCTGACGGGTATTACTTAGACGAACGACCCGCGCATTTCTTACAACGGACTAAATTATCTTGCCTACTCAGCTTACATCAGCAGGCTCAGACTCATGTACTGGATTTCAAAGAAAAATACAATGAGTGATCAAAATCATCATTTTAACAACTGCGGCATAGCTACTTGGTGGCGTAATCCTTCTATAGGATTATATCAAAGAAGGCGAAGGCATTCTTTTAGTTATACAGTAATGCAATACCGCCTGAACAGTTCCTAAACGATATTTTAATAGTAAATGACGAAGTGGACGATGAATAAACCATTAAAAGAAGTGTTTTCATTCATACTCCCGCTGCTTTTTATAATTTTCTCAAACCTCTAGAATCTTAGTTGGTGGGTCGCAATGTGTGAATTTCCTACGATGAAACCTGTTAAATTCTAGTCTACAATAAAGTCTGATAATTATTTTCTTAAATAATAACGTTAGAGCTCGGTGTAAGAGTAACTTATAAGCAACAATATTGTTTCTGCATAAAACCAAAACCAATAACACCCCATATTTTTTTTCTACCATGGAGAAATTGTAAACATTTTAGTTTTTTCGTAATTGTATTAGTATCTAAATAAAATAATGCAGTAATCGTTACTGTAACGTCAGGCCCAACTTCCTATGAACTTTCGCCCGTCTCCTTTCATCCAAATCTGTACAGCCGTTTGTGCGTGACTGAGTAACAAACATACAAACATCTTCACAAACTTTCACATTTACTTATAATATTAGTAGGATTACTTTAAGATTATTAGGTACTTAGTAAGTACGGCTACACATCAAGCTATACACAACCAGTATAAGCTGTCTAATTGTACGAAAAACCTATACAGCGCGAGGTCAGCTAAAACTGGAAATGTATAGCTTGATATGTGCTTGATGTGAGCCGTGTGTAGAAACGCCAGCACATCCAAGTTACCCGAAACTGTCAAATTTTCCCAATCAACTTTGAACCTTATGTTGTAGCGATAGAGTTGAAAATATATTAAAGACATTTGACAGATTGTAGTAGCTTGATGTGCGGCCTATCGATTCTGTAAAAATCTCACCGTAGGTGAAGTGAGCGTGAAGTAAACTATCGATGGAGACAATCCCTAACATCAGGTGGAATGACAGCTCACTTCACCTTAGTTTTCACGGTGAGATTTTTACTGAATAGCACTGCTGGCGTCTGTACATTACTTTAAGAAGATATATTTTTAGGTACATCACGCTATGATCGGTAAGAGTGAAACTATAGTAAGCCTCGTACAGCTAACGGCGCGCGGCGGAGGGGCCCGTAGCTAATTAATAACAGCCGCACAGGTCGATCGATCAGGTTAAGCTACGCTTTCCGCTGTTTGTCTGTGGATGGGTGGCCATCTTTACATACCGAGATCCCTCCGTGCCTCGGAAAGCACGTTAAGCCGTTGGTCCCGGCTGTCATTCGTAGATCTTTGACAGTCGTTAAGGGTAGTCAAAAGCCCGAAAGTCTGACAACCCGTCTTACCCAGCATCGTATTACCCAGTAACTGGGTTGTGGAGGTGTAAAACACTGATATTCAGCTGCATGCGGTTAGACTGGACGCCGACCCCAACATAGTCGGGAAAAGGCTAGGCAGATGAGCTAACGGCGCGCGGCGGCCGTGCTGATTTATTTTAAAACTATGATATCTCCTAAGATATTCATTGAAATCAAAAGATGTCAAGGGCAATTTTGTTTTGTTTTGTTTTATCATGTTTATAAAAACATCTTCGCAAATAATGCATTATTTTAGAACCAATTTGATTATCATAAAAATGGTTATAGTGAGTCAACCTTAAAAGATAGACATATGCTGTCGCAGACTTTTTTTTAGAACTTTTAAGGAGGAACAATTCCGTCATAAATTATTTTTGCGTAACTTTAACCGTTTACGCAGCGTACGCAGCGGAAGCTCTCTAAAAGGAATATTTTTTCCCGTTTTTGCAACATTTTTCATTGCTGCGACGCTCCTACTGGTCGTAGCGTGATGTTATATAGCCTATAGCATTCCCCGATAAATGGACTATCTAACACAAAAAGATTTGTTTAAATCGGTCCAGTAGATTCGGAGCCTATTCGTTACAAACAAATAAACAAACAAACAAATCTTTCCTCTTTATAATATTAGTGTAGAAGTGTAGACAAGTAGGCAAAATAATGATTCCAGCCTCTTATTGTCCCACTCATGCATGGCTCAGGTCTCTTCTCATACAGAGAAGGTACAAGCATCGATCACCACGCTTGTTCAACATGGGTTGGCGATTTCAGACTCCAAGTACCGCTACCCCGGAACATAAGGGCTAAGGACAGGTGGGTTTTAGTCAGTAAGAGTCTGACACTCCCTTCTGCTCCACCCAGAGCGGTAGGGGTCATTTGATGACTTTTATTATTTAAATTAATAATAATGATACTTATCTATTAGTAAGAGTAAATAAGACAGACATATATTTAGTCTGTTTCCTTTTTTTTTGCATATGCAAAATTATTGTCCGGCACCAGTAGTCCAGTTTAACATATTGTCATTTAAATAAGACACAGTGTAAATAGTACATAGTACGAATACTATTTAGAATATTTAAGATTAAAGAAGTAAGAGCAATACTTCAAGCAGTTAGGCCAGCTTCTCTTTTTTTAATCTTTATGTTATGGAAAAAAAGGTGTGCGTCATCGAATTATTGTGTTGTTCGGCATACAACATTTTGACCCAACTCATTCTAGTAAGCTATTATTTTTGTTTACTTACCCTCTTTTCAGGCGGCATGCGGTCTCTCTCCGAATGGCATTTGTCCATCAGCTGCCGACAGACAGACTTGAATACGGCGCGTAGAAGCGTACGGCCGAATACCAGCGACGTGTCGTAGTGAGGAAGCGAATCGCAGAACGCTGGGACGTGGCAGAATACTAGCCATCTGGAAGATTTAATATTCTTTTGATTTTTAGTTGATTACTTTTTTAGCTCGCAACTATGCGTGCGGTTATGACTAGCTGATATATTCTATAACAGTTTGACCGTGAAAACTTAGGCGAAGTGACATGGACGCCGGGAGCGGGTGCAAGAGGGTACATTTGCACCTTCCTGGCTTCAATATAAAATATATAGGTGTAAAAACATTCAGAACTAAAAACATCCGAATACGCCTAATAGAATAATAGAGAACTCAACCTATTTGAGGCGAAATCCTAAAATTTTCGGTTGTATTCTGCAATCTCTCGATTTTTAAACCTTTTGTGAATTAGTCAACAAAGTACCGAACTCCTATTTCTGAAAATTTAATCTACTTAATTCAACAAAGTGGCTCCTTGTATGTATGGACAAACGATAACCTAACATATCTACTTCATTTATGATGTAGTTACACTAGTCACTACATCATAAATGAAGTGCAAAAATGATCTAGCCTGCTTCGTTGAGCTGAAGATGCACCCCCCTGAAAATAAACTTGCTGCCGGTCCATGCGAAGTGAGCTGTCAGTAGTGTCAATCACTAGCATCAGGTGGAACAACAGCTCACCTAACTTTTCACGATGATATTGTTACAGAATAGACTGGCTGATGTATGAAGGTAAACGGAGCAAAAGGAATATGTAAGGATCGTAGCAGATGGCGTTCTGTATTTTCTGCTTACCCCCATGAGTAAATTGGGAAAAGGCGTCAGTTTATGTATGTATGTGTATGTAATTTTCTTCATTCTAACAAAATCTATAGAAATATCTTGAGTGTGTCTTCTCTCTTCAATCACACACTTTATAGGAATTGGCCATGGTTTTTTTTTTTTTTTTTTGTGGATGGGATATCATAAAATGACCCCTCCCGCTCAGGGTGGAGCAGAAGGGAGTGTCAGACTCTTACTGACTAAAACCCACCCGTGTTCCTTCCTTAGCCCTTTATGTTCCGGGGCAGCGGTAACCCTTTCGGACAATCCCGCAATTGGCCATGCTATGGGTGAAATCTGCAATGCAATCAGCAAGGTAGGTAATGGGGTTGATTTTTTGATGTACATTTAAGTATTGCTACTCCTGGATGCTATTTTAATGCAGTGTTGTACTGTTTTGACCAGCACTATGTATATTAGTATACAAAAATCACGATTAGTCTGTTCGAAAGACCGAGAATCCAAAGAGTACAGTTACAAATGGATGAATAAACTTTTTGTTGGAATCAAGAAAATATTTTGTGTATAAACATACCTTGTATAATTGATTTGGTAAGCAGAAATGTCTTCAGGATTCGACACTTGCTGAAATTAAATATTCATTGTTTACGTTTGAACATTGCGATAATAAAAAAATGCAATAGGATTGGTTGAGGCAGTGATTGTAATTTTTTAGCTTGATATTGCCAATTAACTTCAGTAAGATAATATTAGTACATTATGACACATGTGCTATGTTGATCATTGGAGCCGAGGCGGTATTATTATAAGGAGGCCGAGTGTATAATGATCAAAGCACACGCATTTCATACGACGTGTTTCAACACACTTACGAGGAAAAAAAAAGACTTGTACCTATTGTTATTAACTTTTATCGAAAATGGCGCGAAGTGGTTTTGTTTTTCTGCGCGCCGTGCTAGCAATGCGCGCGCAGGTGTAAGTAAAGGCACTGGCAAAACTGCTAAACAGACCATATAAAAATATAACAAACACAAAATAATGTTTAGACTGATTGTCGTATGTCAAATTGTAGTTTAGTTAGTATGGAATTAGAAACTACTATTGGCATAGAGAAATATACATTGGTTCAGTGAGAATCCGCAATAATAGAACGCCAGTCAGGGTCTTTTCCGTTTGGTTCCGGGAGAGACCACGGAAAATTTAAGGTAAACAAATTTTAGTTCATTTTGGGACTAAGGACAATTCAGACTATTTAAAAAAAAGTGTAATATGGCCCGCGGATTCCTTTTGGCATGAAGTCTCGTTGATGAGATTAAAAAAAGCGCACATCTCCGACTAGTAAATAGTTATCTGTGGCGTTACCAAACTAGTGACATAAAGTAAAAAGTACGCGTGTTTAATACACTGCAATATGGACCTAAAAGCGGTTCATTAAGAGCCACTTTACGAGCCAGTGTGTTGAAAAAGTTATAACACCATCATAAATCAAATAGTCAAAAACTTACCAATTTCCTCACACTGGGCGTCTCAAAATTCCAATGGTTGAAGCAATGTAAAAACATCTTAGCCAGATCATACATGGTTTGCCATTCCCTCTGTGGGAGGCTGTTGAATTTGAAGAGCACAAAGTTTGTGATGGCCTTGGCTATTGAGGGCCTTTCGAATGGTGGCTGGCCGAGTGGACCTTCAATCCGCGGGTGGGAGCGGGTGAGGATGCATTTGCGGAGTATCTGTGGGGAGCAATGAATGGTATAGTAAACAGCATATTGGTAGTAAAACTTGGACTAGGAAAATTGCCTTGACTACTATGAAATAAAGGTGTTGTCACAGTCAAATTGTTATTACTATGGAACATTGATTGTACTTTTACAGTATGGTCAATGTAGGAGTTGGAACAATGTTTTTAACGATGTACGGGCACAGGAGGCATATGAAAGGACTCAAAAGGCTGAATTTATGATGAAGATCCTTTTTTTTAGTATCAAATTGACATAAGTAACAAGTGCTTTATAGGAATATGTAATTATGTAACAAGTGTGCATTTGTAAATAATAATGAATTATAGGACAAACAACAATGGTTGTTCACTGGTTTTTTCTTTCATCCTTGTCTCCTGAGCTGAGGTAGGTACTGGGTTTGTTCTATTGTCAAAAGGATTTGCTAAGTCAAAAAGAAGTTGTCGTAAATAAAAGTTTACAAAGCCTTCTTTTAAAGGGCAGCAAAATAATATTAATTAATATGAGTGCCCAAGGAGTTTCTTGCCTGTTCTTCTCCGTAGATACCTAGTATGCTTTGGCATGAGCAACTAGCTTATCTTTCGAGCTCATCAACCCCTTGATAATTCAAAAAAGTGCCTGTAATTTGTTTAATTGAAATGAATGCTTTGAGTCTGATATCACTTACCTTGAATAAATAATAGTACACCCGCTTAGTGTCATGGTCATCCTCCCTATGCATGGACATGAAGATGTTCTCCACATCTACCACAGCTCCAAGCAGCCGGTTTACTTCAGCCACTGGCAGACCTTGCAGTTGAGTCACATGTTTTTCTGAAAACATGACATTCGTTATGGTGGAGTTCTATAGGCTTCTTGGACATTTATGGCACAATAAAAAACTTTTAAATTAAGAAAAAACTAGGTATTCCATTAATATCCTGCATCATAAGTAAACAATAGACAATTTTTCCGCGTAAAAATTGTCCTCATCGAACGTATGGGAATAGTACACAATAACGTACAGAGGCCAGCATATCAAGGTAAGGTTTGATGTGCTGGCCTCTGTACTTAGAGGGCAAATAGACTGCCGGGATTTTCATACGTTCTATCGTCACTGACAAAGTGTTCATCGTCAAATTTTGTTATTACTCTATAATCGTTTTCATTTTGACAATACAATACGATTTATTGCTTCATATTATTCGCGCTCTTTTATATGAATGTGACGTACTCGCGTGATCGACCAAGTAGCGTTTCTACGTCATAATTCATACAAACGATCGCGTCGATCGTTAGGACACGGGAAATGGTACGAGTATTATTATAGTAGTAGAAATGTGAACAAAGTATTAAGTATGGATTGCAGCGTATGACCTACTGCTATAATTTCTGCTTATTTTCATGGGAAAGAAGCGTGAGTACAATACGGCCGATGAATCACTGCCGGTCCGAAATTTGCGCAAAAGGCTACGCATTAACATTTTTTAGGAACCAAATGCTGACATGAAGCGAGTGTAAGTGAGAGGACATCCGCGAAAGTTCAGAGAGCCTATGTTGAGACCGGCCACGACTGTAGTTCTGTTGTTCCATGGGAAAAGGGCATGAGTATATGACTATACCAATGTAATTACCAACCTAGTACATGATTGCAGTTGCGGCATGGATCATTGAAGTTGGCTGGAGGCTGGTTGTCGGCGCGTGGGTTGCCTTTCACTGTTTGCTGTGGTGCAGGAGTCTTCCACCCGTTACATGAGCAGTCTGGTGTCTGAGATAAAACTTATAAATTAGCCCCAATTCAGTATTACTAACATGAGCTTTTGGGCTAAGACAGAAGGAAGATTCAGTATTACTAACATGAGCTTTTGGGCTAAAACGGAAGGAAGATTCAGTATTACTAACATGAGCTTTTGGGCTAAGAAGGAAGCAGTTACAAACTTACAACACTATAACTTGTTAATTGAGGTATACAGGGTTACTTTCCAATGACCAGCCAAATTTAAGGATGTGGTACAGACCATCAAACTAAACTACTTTCTCCATGGGACAAACATCGTAATCGCAAAAAAATTATCAACTGTCCCATAGAAAACTTCAATACCTACTCGACGTAAATGTATGGGACAGCTGAATTTTTATTAGCGATTATGATGTTGGTCCTATGGAGAAAGTTGTTTAGTTTGATGGTCTGTACCACATCCTTAAATTTGGCTGGTCATTGAAAAGTAACCCTGTATACCTAAGGTTGAGGTGCTTTTGCTTTTAACACTTCATGTGAATGGAGGAATGTGGATCCACGCGAGACAATTGCTTTTTAATTATTTCTGTAATTATGGCAGTCAACTGGTCAAACGACAATGCAAAAATCAATCTGCCTACCTTTCTATTCTATTGCTTTATTATTTCACACTATGTTGGAGTTGGCTTCCAGATTTACTGGATGCAGATGGATACCAGTATTTTCATGGAGCCTGTCTGGCCTCAACTACCCACTTAGTGAGTAATATTTTGGCAAGACTACCCATAATGACCGTCAAAGATCTATAAAAATGATAGCCAGGACCAACTGTTTAACTTGCTTTCCAAGGCACAGAGGGGTCTCAGTTTGTTATGGATGATATCCATCTCAATTGGACAAATCTCAGCAAGTGTTGCATAACCTTGAAGAGCGAACTACTACTACTGTTATTATATAGCCACAATGCATATTTAAAATAAGTTTTGTATTTTATTAATATTAAATATGTACTTATTTATCAATGTTATCATTTAATTGTGTTTTTGTGTGTTGTGTCATTTATTAGATATCTATCTTTCTTTAAGACCACCAAATAATATTAGCATTGTGTAATCACCCTAAGGCGGATGCCTGAACTTCAGGCAAATATATAATTATATTAATACAATAAATGTTGCAGTTCTGTGATATTTGCACATTCTCTAGGTTTCGCAACATATATTGAGGTTTCTAGGGCACAACACATTCACCTGGGTCAAAGAATTGACATTTTGATGCAGTCAAATAGCCATATGTAACTACATCAAATTATTTCCAGTTCTTATCACTGCTTAGGGTTTAAGTCTAGAATATTCCCCAGCTTCAATGGTTCCCTGTGTATCATACAAAAATTGATAAAGTATACCTGGCACTCCGAGTAAATGGCCAGCTTGAGTAGCTTCTTATTATGCGGCCAGTTGTACACTTGTTGTTTTCTCTGCTGTATACGCTGCAGGTTTGACTGCCTGGAGGCCTGGCCCTCACTGCCTGCTGGCGTAGCAGCGTTGCTGGATGATGCATCATCTGCATTTACACTTGATGTTGCTAAAAATATTGATAATTGTGATTATTTTATATTTTGTTATTAGTTGTGAAAGTTGGATGTGGTTTGTTTTTGGATGTATTAGAGCTAAAGTCTATAAAATGAATTTAAGTAAGGCCGAGTACGAGATTATGTAGTGGTTCTATTTGTAATGTTCTAAAACAGTAAGCAGAAGTTATTGTACAAAGAATGCTGTGGACATCTATATTGAACTTAAAATGAAATACAACTAATATGTTTTTACCGGCAACAATTGTACAGTTAACAGAAATTGTTTGTTGTTATTATATAATTGTAAATTGTTTATTTACTTTCGTGTCCGTGTGTTTGTGAAGAATCTGCTTCAGTGCTTGTCATAGCTATGTCCGCAATTTCGTCGTTGATTTGAGAAGACATATTAAATGCTTCGTAGCTTTCGCCCGCTAAGGCATTAACAGTTTTAACTCTATTTACAATAGAAACACGAGCACAAATAGCATTTTATATAAATTTTAATTCACCAAAATGCCTAAAAATTTGACGTTTTTTTATCTGTGAAAGTTTACGGGCGAGGCCAGCCAAACATTCACAGATGATAAATTGCGTGATATTCTCTGCGTTCTTGCCGAGATCATAGAGAAAGCAGATTGAGAAACATCGATTTGTTTGGCGCATGGACGTAAAGGTGGGTTTAGACCAAACGAACAAAGAGCTAGAGCTAGAGTTTATACGAAAGCTCGTTAAAAATCGTTTTCCGCGTTTACACTAATCAAATATCAACGAGCAAGAATGAGAACCAAGAACTAGAATTCTTGCACAAGTGTTTAGATCAGCCGAACGAATGCTCATTGCTCATTCATGTCAATTCTGTGGTTGATAGTGCTCCGCTATGTCCGACTCTGATAGCGATATTAGAGTTGCAAGTGCTGCATTTATTATTTTGTCTCAAACACTTAAGTAAAAGAAAAGAAAGAAGAGACAAAATCAAAATATTTTATTTCACTTAAGCCTGCAAGGGCACTTATGAAACGTCAGAAGCTAGGTGGACGGTTCCAATTGGTCGTTTCCTATGGAGAAGAAGCGGCAAGAAACTCCACGGTTACTCTTTTAAAAGTAATTGGCTTTTACAATGTTTTCTAATTACATCAAGTCTGGAAGGACAGCGTAGGCCTGTCAACAAGTACCTGGTACGTGATAAAATAAAAAATGGTCTACAGATCTAAAATCTACATGGCCTACAAAGTTCTCACATTTACAAAATCAAAATCCCAAAAAAAGATAAATCCTACTTCCTACTAATATTATAAATGCGAAAGTTTGTGAGGATGGATGGATGGATGTTTTTTACTCTTTCACGCAAAAACTACTGAACGGATTTTGATGAAAATTTACAGTAATATAGTTTATACATCAGAATAACACACAGGATACTTTTTATCCCGATATTCCCACGGGATCAAAACCTACGCGGGTGAAACCGCGGGGCGCAGCTAGTAAAATATAAGCGTTGGTGGGTGTGGTCTTTTTTGCTTCTTCAACATTACATTCATGTAGATTTACAATTTCCTGCCAAGCATCTTGTTTGAAATTTGTATTTTTATAATGTTCAAAAGTCGGATCCCACAGACATCTGGCATTTTGGTTGACTTCTATCATTAAAAGACATTTTTCTTGAGTCCAATCCATTTAAACCTTCGATACGTATGTATTCAAATCGCTAGAACACAAGAACACTTTGAAGAGACCGCTCCGGTGAACGAGCGCGTCCGAACATGAAAGAATGTTCTAAGCTCGCGAATGCTCGAATCTGCTTCAGTGCTTGTCATAGCTAGGTATGTCCGCAATTTCGTCGTTGATTTGAGAAGACATATTAAATGCTTCGTAGCTTTCGCCCGCTAAGGCATTAACAGTTTTAACTCTATTTACGATAGAAACACGAGCACAAATAGCATTTTATTTAAGTATATTTTAATTCACCAAAATGCCTAAAAAATTGACTTTTTTTTATCTGTTAAAGTTTACGGGCGAGGCCAGCCAAACATTCACAGATGATAAATTGCGTGATATTCTCTGCGTTCTTGCCGAGATCATAGAGAAAGCAGATTGAGAAACATCGATTTGTTTGGCGCATTCGTATCAAGGTGGGTTTAGAGTTAGACCAAACGAACAAAGAGCTAGAGCTAGAACAAGAACATTCTTTCTTGATCTTTTAGTGTAAACGAAAGCTCGCTAAAACTCGTTTTCAGCGTTTACACTAATCAAACATCAACGAGCAAGAATGAGAACCAAGAACTAGAATTCTTGCACATGTGTTTAGATCAGCCGAACGAATGCTCATTGCTCATTCGTATCAATTCTGTGATTGATAGTGCTCCGCTATGTTCGACTCTGATTATAATTACAAGTGCTGCATTTATTATTTTGTCTGAAACTCTTAAAAAGAAAAGAAGGAAGAGACGGTGGTGGGTGGTGGTCTTTTTTGCTTCTTCGAAATCACATTCAAATAAATTTGCAATTTCCTGCCAAGCATCTTGTTTGAAAGTTGTATTTTTATAATGTTCAAAAGTCGGAACACGCAGACATCTGGCATTTTGGTAGACTTTTATATTACATTGTTCTTGAGTCCAATCCATAATTAAACCTTCGATACGAATGTATTCAAATCGCTAGAACACAAGAAAAGAGACCGCTCCGGCGCGAGCGCGCCCGAACAGGAAATAATGCTCTAAGCTACTGTTCGCGCGCTCTAGTGTCGTTTACATCAAGCGAGCGAGCATTTTTAGAATATTCCCTAGAATCTGTGGGAGCGACGATAGAACAACGAAGGAATGTTCTCTCTCTGTTTACACTAATAGAATTTGACGGAGAGGGGATAGAATGAGCATTCGCTCGTCTGATGTAAATCGGCCTTCATGGAAACGTCAAACATTTTTACCGGGAAAATAGAGCGGCAGATTTTAACGCTTAATTGATAATGTGTATTAAAATATACCTACACTGTCAAGCGAATTTGTAATCTGTTGATTTACTGTAATAATACACGAATATATCACCCAATATTAATAACAATCCTTTGTCGTTATTTTTACCTATGTTAAAATGCTTTATGCTTTTTCGAAGCCCCTTATATGGGCTTCGAAAAAGCATAAAGCATTTTAAAAAAATAAATAAATAAAAAACCGTTTAAAAATGAATTTCAATCTCTAATGTTTTTTTTCTATTACAAAATTTAATTTTGTAATAGAAAATAATAGTAAACTAATTAATGAAACATAGTTGGATCTCAATTAAGATTAAGACGTAAAAATGCCATGTAAAACATGCGGAAAAGATGATCATTCTCGCTCTTCTAGTTCCAAATGTTTAAAATGTAAAAGAAGAGTAAGAGAAACAGAACTTGAAGAAGATCAAGAAGTATCAGTATATTGTATCAAAAAGGGTCTGTATTCTTTCATATGTTCTCTGTCTGAAAATGAATTATTGAAAACTATAAGGTCAGACGTAAAAGAATTGTCTAGATTGAATATAGAATTATCGTACTTGGTTAATTATTTCTTGAAACATTATTATAATCATAAAGATTTTCAACAATTCGTTGGCTCACTATTACAAGGTTATATGTTACAATTTTAGCACTTATTGAGCTATGAATGCTACAAGGTTCTATGTGTCATTAGCCACACTTTTCAAAGAACAAACCACTAGATGGCAGCACTATTTACTACAAAATATCAATTTTTCATAGTCCTATGTTGTATTTTTACTACGCAAAGAAATACCGAAGTTCCATGTTAAACACAGAACCATCCAATTTTGATTTTATTCATTTTTACGATAACACGGTTCTATGTTATGACAGATCGGAATAGATATAGCTGTTTTATGTACAGAGGAATAGATATAGCTGTTTTATGTACAGAGGCCAGCACATCAAGCTACCCCAATCTCTCAGATTTTCCAAATTGAATATGAACCTTATTCCTTTGTACTAAAGTTGAAAATCTATCAAAGAAATTTGACAGATTGGGGTAGGTTGACCTGTTGGCGTCTATATACTTGCCATAGGTTAGAATATTAAGGATATTCCCCGAGTCTCGGGATTTGGTTTTTAAAAGGAATGTACAGACGCCAGCAGGTCAACCTACCCCAATCTGTCAAATTTCTTTGATAGATTTTCAACTTTAGCACAAAGGAATAAGGTTCATATTCAATTGGGAAAATCTGACAGATTGGGGTAGCTTGATGTGCTGGCCTCTGTACTTTGCTAGCCCTTTTTTTTTTTTTTTTTTTTTTTTGTGGATGGGAAATCATCCAATGACCCCTCCCGCTCTGGGTGGAGCAGAAGGGAGTGTCAGACTCTTACTGACTAAAACCCACCCGTGTTCCTTCCTTAGCCCTTTGTGTTCCGGGGTAGCGGTAACCCTTTCGGACAATCCCGCTGCCCCGGCCTTACACATGTGTTTACACGAATCTAAAAACGCACAAAGTGCCGTCTATGGTTAGAGCTATTCTGCAAAAAAATATGTCTAAATTTAAAAATAATTTTGACAAACAAATCGAATTTGACAATTCGATTCCACGTGGTAAGTAGGTACTTTTTTGTTGTTTGGCTTCGCACGGTTTGTGCATTCAGCCAAAAAGTAGGTACTTATTTTAGTAGGTAGGTACTTTTTAACCTACCCCGTGCTTTTTTTTGAGCCGAAGGTGAGCAGTGGGGCAGCCTCGACGACTTATTTATGGAATTGTATACTTTTAAGGAAAATTTGAAAAATTATTACCAACGTGTTGAGTTTTAGGGGTTTACGGGTATTCTAAGGGGGTCGAAAGTTTCATTATTTTTGCGATAGGACACACCGTTTTCGAGATATAAGCAAAAGAAAAGAAAAAAGATACAGTACTGTTTTTGCACCTGAAGTCGAGGTGTTGGTGTGAATTATAGTTCATGCCAACTAATTTTATCCCACACCTTTTTAGTCGCGATTAATAAGTTTCTAAGTAAAAAAAATCAAGAAAATACTGGATTTTTGGAATACATTAATATTAAAAAAGTTTAGTTAACAAGAAAAGGTTTTGCGTTTTGTGCAAATAACACTGTACATACGCCAGCAGGTCAACCTACCCCAATCTGTCAAATTTCTTTGATAGATTTTCAACTTTAGCACAAAGGAATAAGGTTCATATTCAATTGGGAAAATCTGACAGATTGGGGTAGCTTGATGTGCTGGCCTCTGTACCTACTTTACTTATTGTATAAAGATGATTTCTTTCACTTATTTCAGAGGAACAAAGTCCTAAGTTCTGGTTTAAAATAAATAAATAACTATTTTTTCAATCACAAAGTTCTATGTTATTTTAATTTTGTTAATATTTCAGAGTATAAAAGTCGATATCCAATTTTTTGTTCCTAAAAAGCATTATGTAGTCCTAAATTATGATATTAAAATGTCACTTAGGCATTAGGGCTACATGTATACATTTTACAAAAGTCAAAAATTTAAAAGTCAAATTACTCAACTTCATTAAAATTAACTTAGAACCTTGTAATAGTGAGCCAACGAATTGTTTCCCAAGTTTTATCCACTACAGTTTACATTAAATAACTTGACCGTAAATTCGAAGCTTAATTATTTGAGATAGCAACACTGTGATCCCGCTTGTTTCCCTACTCTTTCTACCCTATATATCCGTCTCTTTCGCACATCTCCCCACCCTTCACCTCTCTTTCACCACCTGGTGGGGCTCGTCGCTAACAGCGTTCGAGTCTCTTGCTCATTGGCGTTCTGTTTCCCGCTGCATAGGGTTCGATCACGAACCTATACATATTTCCCTAAAGAATATAACTGAATTCTATTTGAGTTTTAAATACGTATCAGAAAAGCTGTAAACATCATACATGTGAGTGTTTATTCAATTATTATTCCTAGGTAACAGTTATACTGTTCGTTTCTACATTATAATATAATCTAGCAAATGGTCGGCGATCATTGCTAATTTATCTTTTTTATGATTTTATTATAAGGTTTTATTTTTTGTCTACCCTTAGATTTTTATTATATTCCCCAAAAAATTCTCTGATTGCGTGACGAATTATTTCTATAGCGGATTTCTTTCGATTTATTGTGTACTAGGATGAATAACCAGGCTGTGCCTTCTGAAATCAATCCTGCTAAAGCGTCAGTGGCTCCGAGAACGTCTCGCCACAGATCGACTAGCAGTTCATCGAGTAATTCTAGTACCTCATCGAGCTCGAGTAGTACAGGTAACTCGACAAGCCGCAAACGAAGACGTGCGAGGCGCCACCGTCATAGAAAATCCAAACGTTCTCGACGTACGGGTAGTAGGTACGATAAATTATCCAGGGAACTAGGTGAGCTTCGTGATTTACTTGCACATAATAATACTTGTAATCCTACCGGTCCTGTGGATTTTTGTAATGAATCGTGTATAGACTTGAACGAAAGCCGCGAATTATTTTTTGATAATAAAGAAAGTGTGGGTAGTTTTAGTGAAGCTGCAAAAGAATCTTCTTTTGAGTTTGCTATTCAGACTAAATTAAAGGAGCCGTCAGTTCCTGTAGCCCCTAGTGACTTTTTAACTACTTTAAACAGTATTCAGCATTTTGAAAATAGCCACTGGTGTGAAGTTCGTTATGCCGAAACACAAAAAATATGTAATCATTCTCCAGGTTTCGTAGAGTTAGAAATTAACGACGAAATCAAAGCCTATGAGGCATCGCGACAGTTGGCTCAAGTGGATAGGGCCTATGCTGCTCAAACCTTCTGTTTATTGAAATTTAGAGAAGCTCTGCAAGAAACTATCAAAACTTTTTTGACGTGGGCAAAAGAGCAACAAGATTTGAACTTTGAAAATTTACAAGGAAAGATTATTGAGTTATTTTTAAATGGTGATGTACATAAAGTATCATCCGATTTGCTGCAATTATTATGCGGACACAGAGCCGAGATAATTCAGATGAGACGTGACGGCATAACGAAGTTCATACGAGACCCTCTTATAAAAACGACCTTACGTAAAATTCCGCCTTCATGCCAACATCTTTTTAATGCCGACTCCTTCACGGCTGCTCTCGAAAAAATCGGTGGGGTTAAGAAAGCATTTTTTCCACCAAAATCAAACAACTCTGGCCTTGTCTCCCAAGCAAGCCCTAAAGGATCTATACCTAACAACCGCTTTCCGAAGGGAGCGGTGTATTACAAGGAGCCTACACAGGCTAACATACCTGGATGCTGTCATGCGCAAGCTGAACATCCAAGACACAATGCTCCTCCGAGAGGTAGCTATTCTCAATATCCTCAGGGATATCTAGGAAACAACAACACGGGTCGACGGGGGACATCCAATACCAGGGGTTCCTTTCGAACACGAGCTGGACACCAACACCGGTCTGTCAATGGCCATTTCAAAAACACAACAAATCAGAGCGCATCCAACGGTGCCTCAAAAAATGACAATTTTAAAAACCGAAGGTATTGACTCGAGTCACAGGAGCACCGAGTTCAAAGCCGGTCAGCTATCCCGTTTTGTTCATCATTGGGAGAACTTGGGAGCTCCGAAAGTCCTTATAAAAATAATAAAAGGTTATCGAATACCATTTCTTCAAAGACCTCCGCTAATTGTACCGAATTTAAAAAAGAGTACCTTTGCTATTCCCATTTCGACAGAAATGACGGTGCTCGTAAATCAAATGAAAATGCAGGGTGTTCTCGAGATTGCAGATTTATCCCCAAGCTTTCTATCAACAATTTTCTTGGTTCCGAAAAGCGAAGGTTCCTTTCGGCCAATTTTCAACTTGAAAGCCCTAAACAAGTTTGTTCTTACAGATCGTTTCAAACTCATAAACATCTTTCGGATACCGGATTTTCTCCAACCTCGGGATTGGCTTTGCAAAATAGACCTTTCCCAGGCATACTTTCATTTGGCAATTACCAAGTCCCAAAGACGTTTTCTCCGACTTATTTACGACGGAGAGTTACTCCAAATGACATGCCTGCCGTTCGGACTGAGCACAGCTCCAAAGGTTTTCGCATCCTTGACCAATTGGATCGCTCAGACCTTGCGAGAACAAGAAGGCATTCGCGTCGTTGTCTATTTGGACGATTTTTTGATTGCACATCAGAATATGGACATCCTCAGATTGCAAGTTCAGTTGGTAATAAAAAGACTACAGTATCTAGGTTGGCAAGTAAACCTTACAAAATCCGAGCTTACTCCTCAAACGAATCTAGTATATCTAGGTATTCATTGGGACCCTTGGCTCAATCAAAAAAGGCTTCCATTAGAAAAATATCACAGTCTTTTGACCAAGTTGTCACGAATTCTGAAGGACAACAGAGTGGGATTAAAGAAACTCCAAAGCCTAGTGGGCCTGCTAAATTTTGCCAGTTTTACAGTCCCAAAAGGCAGGCTAAATCATCGGAGTTTGCTAGAGTTCCTAAATTCAATTCCAAAATCGTCAAAGGAGCTACATACTGTGCCAGCAGAAGCACAGACAAATCTGAAGTGGTGGCTACAAAATTACCAGGCCTCGTCACCGATTCATATTGCACCACCGAGTCATTTCCTAACAACAGACGCGTCCGATCTAGCCTAGGGCGCATAGTTGGACAATCGGCCTCTGTCAGGATCATGGAACGAGCAGGAAACTCTATTGCATTGCAACCAAAAAGAAATGTTGGCCATCTTAAAAGTCCTACAAGGCCATTGTCAGCTCCTGCGATGCTCTACAGTCTTAGTTCAGTCCGACAACCAAACAGTAGTTGCTTACCTTCGCAACGAGGGGGGGACGATATCAAAGCCTCTGATGAACATTACAAAGGAGATATTCAAAATTCTGGACCAACATTGCATCGTTCTAAAAGTTTTTCATTTACCAGGCAGATTCAATATTCTTGCCGATCGCCTATCTCGGCGTCGAAGCGCTGTCGAATGGCACCTGGTAGCCTGGTACCTCATTGCACAGAAATGATATTCAGGAAATTTGGGACCCCTGTGATAGACCTTTTTGCATCAGAAACAGCACATGTCGTTGCCAACTACACACATCAAAAGTGTCTAGGGATCAAGCATTTTTATGCGGATTTCTTGAGATTGAGATGTGGCTTTGTAATAAATTTATGATTTTATAAATTTATATGGATCCTTTTTGGTGCATTTCATAATTTGAATCAGGAACTGTGAATCAAATTCGAGTAAAAGATGAAAATCAGCTGTCAATATTTTCCCTATAAAAACATACAACGCATTGAAGACATTATTAGTGCTACTGTTTCCCTACTACTGATTAAAACCAACGTTATTATGGAGCGGCGACGTCATTTAAGCAGGGAAGAAATGCTCAGAGCCGTGGGAATGATAGAAGCTGGTTCCCGGCAACGTACTGTGGCTTTAGCTCTGAATACAAGTCAGAGTGTTATCAGTCGACTTTGGACACGTTACCGAAGCACTGGTACCGTGGCTGAGCGCCATGGAGGACGGTATCGCTGCACCACACGGAGACAAGACCGATACATTCAAATCTTAACTCGAAGAGCTCCAACAATAACCGCCATGATGTTAGCCGTGAGGCTTCATCACTCTTCAGGGAACTTAATTAGCGACCAAACAGTCAGAAACCGCTTGCATGAAGTGAACCTTCATTCCCGAAGACCGCTACGGGTACCACCTATAGCAATGCACAATCGTAGGATTCGATATCAATGGGCTCTTGAACACAGAAATTGGGCAGAAGAACAATGGCGTTTCGTGTGCTTTTCTGATGAGTCTCGTTTTGGTATGAGACCGGATACAAGACGTATACGACACTGGAGAACCCCTGGACGCCAACAGCGATTAAAATCCTGCCAGGAAGTCCATCCTTATAGTGGTGGAACCATCATGGTATGCCAAACCGATGTTCTTGTGTTGTTAGTGTTCGCGGTAGAAACACGGATTATTAATTGTTTAAGTTACCCAATAAAATTTTAGAGAAAACTGTTATTTCAGTCTTTTTTTCGAACTTTTGTGTTAGTGGTTCAAATGTCAAAAATCCCTTTATTAGGAAAATGGCAGATTTCTTTATTAATGCAAAGGTGACTTGGTTTATCGTTACTGTGACAAACGAAAACACTTTATTTGATGAATCCTTAAAGAAAATTTTAATTAATATCAATCAGGAGAAAAGTTATTGCAAAAATATATGTTGATCCCTAGACACTTTTGATGTGTGTATGTATCGTTAGATATGAACGACAAACAGGCAATTCATCACGACGCATTTTCAATGGACTGGAATTTCCGACTAGCGTGGATATTCCCACCACCTTGTCTCGTGCCAAGAGTACTAGCGCATCTCAATCGAGCCTCCGGAATTTTCCTCCTGGTAGTTCCTCGATGGGACCGAATGTTTTGGAGGGGAGACCTGAAAGCACGAGCAATAGCAGCTCCGTTCACCATACGGAACCTCAGTCATTACCTAGTGGACACGTCAACGGGGCTTCCACCTCCCAAAGTCCAAGATATAACTCTAGAGGTATGGAAATGTGGGGGTGGGATCAAAATCTATTAGACTGGAATTCTGATCAAATCAGTTTATTACAATCATCCTGGCGGAATTCAACTCGTAAGACCTACAAAGTTGCTTGGTTACGATGGCTTAAATGGGCGGGAGAGCATAAAATTAACCCCGTTAATCCAGAGGGCTCAGTAGTAGCACGGTTTTTGGCAGATTTATTTTTAATTGACAAACTTTCGTTCAAAACTATCCTTTTGTATAAGTCTGTAGTTTCTACATTGTGTAATGCGGATTCAGCCGGTCTTCTAAGTTCTCATACCTTAGTTAAGCATGTTCTTAAGTCGATTGCTCTCAAACAACCAGTAGCAAGCAGACCCTCTATATGGAATATTGATGATCTTGTATCTCATTTAAAAAATAGTTCAATCGATTCAAACAATATTTTTGCAACATGCAGACATACAGCTGCATTATTACTTCTTTGTTCAGGCAGAAGAATACACGACCTGACTCTGCTCAACGTTGATTCAGAACATTTGATTATGTCTACTGATAATATAGTTTTTTGGCCAGTTTTTGGATCCAAGACCGATTCTGCAACTTATAGGCAATCGGGCTGGAAATTAACAAAAAACCCAGATAACAGGAATCTTGACCCTGTATATTGGATAAAACAAACTATTGATATTCTCAAGAATAGACGAAGTATGGCCTCATGCAATAATTTATTTATAAATATTAGAGGTCAAGCAAGGCCAGCCTCGCGAGCAGTAATAGCAGGTTGGATTAGATCTCTTTTATTAGAAGCTAATATAATAGCAACCCCCGGTAGTTTTAGGTCCGCGGTTGCATCCAAAAATTGGTCCGAAAATCTCCCAATCGAAAACATTTTAGCTAGAGGTAACTGGAGAGCTGAAAATACTTTTATGAAATATTACAAACGCCAGGTTATGCCAACCGTCTCTAATTCAGGTACTATTGTTAATCTATTTGATCCTGTTAATTGATTGCAGTGATTAGTTTGAATTGTAATTATTATTATTATTAAAAAGTATAGAAATTTAAATAGTTAATATTTTTCTAAACCATAAAATGTAAGTTCTCAAGGAAGGCCGTTATTTTTGTTTTTACAAGTGCTTGATTTACTCTGTTACATAACTTTATTTCATTGATAATAATTGTGAATTATTATTATTTTTCTGATTTTATGACTAATAATTAAAAAATATTATTATTTTCCAAGATGAATTTTAATTTTAATGATTAATATAACTCCCCTCACCTCTGAATATACTGAATACACTGAATATACACATTTCAAAACTTATATTCCATACACAATAAACTCTATCTATGCATAAATTTGATCATCTTCACATTGGCGTTCTTCACCACCAGGCGATAACAAACACGTCTCAAATAATTAAGCTTCGAATTTACGGTCAAGTTATTTAATAGGAGCGTTTTTCCTGAAATAAAACGCATATTAAATTACTTACCTAAATTCGAAGCTTATGATAATTTCTGCCTGTTGATTTTCAACGCAATGAGCAAGAGACTCGAACGCTGTTAGCAACGAGCCCCACCAGGTGGTGAAAGAGAGGTGAAGGGTGGGGAGATGTGCGAAAGAGACGGATATATATGGTAGAAAGAGTAGGGAAACAAGCGGGATCACAGTGTTGCTATCTCAAATAATTAAGCTTCGAATTTAGGTAAGTAATTTAATATGCGTTTTATTTCAGGAAAAACGCTCCTATATATTCTCAAAGGAAAAAATCACAAATTGCAAGACCCTCTCAATATTATTGAAAAGTATAAAATTTTAAATAAAAATACAACATACAACGGAAATTTGAAAAGTTTTAACTTAATAATAATTGCAAATCATTACAAGACAATTTTAGAGACAAATGTAAATCTTCACGCATTCAAACGTTCAAAGAAGTACATGTATCACAAGTTTTCAGAAAAACTGACAAAATCTCAAATATATGATTCTACATTTAATGCTTTTTATAAAAATACATACTGCGATAATGAAATTGGAAAATGGTTCGAAATCAATAAAATTTCGGAAAAGGAAATGAAACTAAATTGTTGGAAGTATTATACGCCTCTATTTGTAAAAATTCAACCTGAACTGTATGAAGATAATAAAAAAATCTTTCAACGTTTTTCCAATTTTTAATCATGGATTGAAACACATTACCTATGATTCCAGATGCTTACATGAACTTTTACGTAGAGTTGATATAAAAAACACACCATCATCTTGGGTTCAATTTTCAGAAAATGACCCAAAGAAATACTGGTCACGTTATTTTTCCATACCTAAATCTTTTGGTTGGAGTTTTACTACAGACGGTGTTTGTGTATTATTATCTATGAATAGATTGATTACAAAAAGGGATAAATATATAGCTAAACATATAAAGAAAGAGGAAGCTTCAAATGAAAATGAAAATCAATTGTATAAAATGTATAAAAAAATAATTGCAGTTGATCCGGGAGCTAAAACACCAATTGTAACATGCAATAGAAAATCATCTGATGATACTTTTGAATATAAAACCTTGAAAAAGGGAAGAGTTGTTTATGAAACAAAGGAACATCAGAGGGAAAAGAAGCGATTGAAGTTTATAAAAGATGTTGAATTTAAAATTAGAAATGACAGAGAATCTTTAGAAAAAGAATTGGGTTTTGGAATTACTTGTAAAAATTCAAACATAGAAGATTATACTAAATTTCAACTAAAATTGTTTGATGAAAAACAGAAAGTGTACGAGCAGTGTTCGCCTGGTCAAAATGTAGGCACTGAACAGCAGATTTTTTTTTCGCGAATTCAGGTTTGGTCCCATAGTAAAAGTTGTTTGTTATCATGAGTACAATCACGTGTTTAGGTATCGGTCACTAATTACCAGTCACCCTATATAAATGATCAAAAAACAAATAATTAAATTGTGGATGAATATTTTGGAAAAAACCAGATACGCTGGTTGTTTACGGAGCAGGTTTTGATTTTATGAACAAGGGAACTTTCAAAGGTCACCGTGAATTTAAACACAACGACATTTTGAAAATTATAAAGCATTATATGTAATAAATGAAGCTTTTACAACTAAAAATTGCAGCAAATGTTATGCGAAGCAAATACAACAAACGTTGCACGTTTCAAAATCTCCACACCGTTACGTATACTGCAGTGTATGTCGTAAAGGTATTCACAGGGATAAGAATGGTGCAAAAAATATTTTGTTAAAATTTGAATATAAATAAAAAAATTAATCGAGCATTCTTTCCTTTGCTTTTTTGTATACTGATATGAATGTTATGGGTGGAGGAAGCTCATAAGGTTCATTATCGTAACTCTGAAGTTATCTGGTTGATAACTAAAGGGTTAAACGAAAAGGTTTTGCGTTTGGAAAAGTTACTCATTATAATTGTTCAATTGATTTAAATTCGTATAAGTAACTCATTAAAAGTCCCATACACACAGAAACATCTTCGATTGTTTTTATTTTTATTTATCCAAATTAATAAAAAATACGATGTGTTTTATCGAGTTTGTTATGTTTTTATTTATAACTCATAAAACTGCCCTAAACACAGAAACCTTTTCGATTGCTATTTATAATATAATAATTGTAAAGATAGTAGAGATACATAATTAAAAAAACATAATGTTTAATAATTTATCATAACTCCCCAATTACTGTATCATTAACAAACATTATGTCTTCCTAACTCCACATGTTCATTACAGTCGAATAATGTTCTGTAGTCCTCAGTCCTGGAAGTTTCAGTTTCAGCTGTAGGTATCAGTGCGCGCGGGAATTCAGATGAAACGGTCATGTTCTCTGCGGTTTCGGATAATATCAACTTTTCGTAATACCGTTTGGAGTATGCTATATTATTAATTATTTTTTAACTGATCACATTATTAATATTTAGTGAAAGGAATAGACAACCTTTTTTTTATTTTACCTCCGTAAATTTTGTTTTTAAAACTTTTTGTGAAAACATTTAAAAATGGAATCAAAGTTATTCCTTCGAGGAAACGAGACATATGACGATTTTTTTAATCGTTGCAACAATTTATCTCATTTTGACTGTAGTGAGGAAGAAATGCTATGGTGGTTGATGGGATCCAGACGTTTACCATTAAAGGAAATAGTGCCGATTAGTGTAATATTAGTCGTAATATTTCTAACCGGAGTGGTCGGTAATGCGTGCGTTTGTGTAGTTATTGTGAAGCATCCCGGGTTGCATACTGCGACCAACTATTATCTCTTCAGTTTGGCTGTTAGTGATCTGTTGCTACTGATGTTTGGTAAGTATTTATTAGAAGATATATAAGTAAACAAAAATATTGCTTTACATGTATGAAATGAATAGGTGAGTAGTTACTGAGACTGCTTAGCGTCTTTTTGAAATGAAATGTTTGAAATATCTTTTTACTAAGGCACCTACGTTTAGACCTTATCTAGACCTATTTATTTATATAAACTTTATTGTGCACCAGAAAATACATACAAAACATACAAATACCTACCGTAAAACGGGCCTACTTTGCACATATTTCGATAGTTTTTGGGAATTACTTTTTTTTAACAACCAAAATTTATGATTTTTTTATTCCAACAGAACAATGTGTCCTTTAACTATCAATCCCATACCAATATCAAGCCCTACAGGCCCCCCACAATTATTATATATTTTTATTTTTCATGTGTCAAAGTAACCCCGAAGTGAGGTTTCTTTGACAAGGCATTAAAATGCAATCAACGTCAAAGATCTAAAGTGTAAGGATTACTTTGACATCATTTTGATAAAAAAAATATTAATATTTTATGCATTTTAGGGGAAATAGAAATAAAAGAACGAGTTATTGAGATCAATCAGTAATTTTTATGATCACTTAGGTTACAAAAATATAGGCACTTAATCAGTCTTGTAATCTTTAGAATCAACACAAATTGACATTATAACAATCATCTTTCAAAAATCGTAACATTTTTTAGCAACAATAGAAAATCAAAAATAATTATTAATCTGTGTCCTCGAACACCATACATTCATAGGACGGATTGGATGGGCCTTTGTTACACATGCCACAAATCTAATTTTTGCAAGTGATGCAACAAATTAAGTCAGCAGGATGATAATATAACTGGAAATCACATTTATAAATGTAACAGAGGTTGCTGTTCTTATTGCCCTTCTCCTTATTCTTCTGCTTGCCCCTTAATCTCTTTTTACGAGAAAAATCACTCTAAGGAACATCGTCATCAGAAGAAGTCTGGCTTGTCGTAGGCGTTCGTTCGTTCGTCACGTTCAAACTAGTCCGTAAAGTCGTGCGATACCGACGTATTGCACTCTCCCCGCTCCCGCGCTACCAATCAAGGTCACTAGCGTTCGTTTCGCACACGTTTAAATCATTATTTGGCGCGCTGTTAAAGTAGCCCCATAAACTGTCAAAGTTACCCTTACTGTTAAAGTAACCCCGTTTTACCGGTATGTGATGTCCCAAGTTTCCTAAGATACCTATTTTCAGTTACCTATCTTATTCTGGTATCTTAGCAACCATACCAACTTGCGTTTCAAATACTTAAATGAAAAAAATAAAAACTTCTTTCATACATGGTTCTAGAATTTACTTAATATTTTCAGGCGAATCTTTTTTTCTGCTCGGAACAAACTCACCAGTATAACTAGCATAAATAATTTAGAACCAGTCTAAGTTAGGGCAATCAGGGTAATGAATAATAAAACAAGGAACAATAATAGGTAAATTATGGGTCTCTAAAGAGTGCTCGTACAGTCAACAGCAAAAGTAGATGATGAAAATCAGAAATTCAATACTAATTAATGAACGGAGATCGCGTCAGAACTGTGTGGGGTCGAAGTAGTAAATGTTTGGTATAATTTACAATCACATAACGACACTTCGACGCCGCACAGTTCTTACTCGACCTCCGTTCATTATTATTGAATTTCTGATTTCCATCATCTACTTTTGCTGTTGACTGTACCTGTTACTTAATTTTTACTAAGAGAGCACCCTAGAGACCCATAATTTTTGACGAGATTGAATACTTGTAATTAAGAAGAAAACGTGGCAACAGCATCCAGGGGATTACGTGGGATATTTTACACAGTAATTTTTCATCTCATCTCTGGTACTTGAAATTAGACGAGGCTAAATATGAATCTGCTCCTTTGTACGACAGGTACTTTGAATACTTATAAAAAGTCGAGAGGTGGCTTATAACACTCGGTTGTAAAGAACTTCCTTTCTTTGTAAAATAACAGGCACAACGAAAGAAATTAACAACATTTGAGAGTATCAAAGTGAACAAAAAAATTGTGACGATCAATATGTTATCTACAATTTTTTCGGTCTTATAGCTATCATTCGCCAATTGTGCAGAATATAACGAGCGAAAGGAACTTCGTTCCAATAAGCCCCTGTAAAGACTGAAGAATGATAGGTCCATCTTAGCTTTGAGGAATCATAAGAAGCTGTCCTCACTGATGGCAGAAAGTTGGCTTTGCAGAAAATAATTGTTTTGTTCAATGCGTAGAGACAGTAAACAATAACTTCCTGAGTCTTTTCGAGAGGTGTCAGTACTACAAAGGTGGATTAAAGGAATTAATTTGTTTAAAGGACATATACTCGTAACTTGCAAGTTTGATAAAATACACACATCAAAAGTGTCTAGGGATCAACATATATTTTTGCAATAACTTTTCTCCTGATTGATATTAATTAAAATTTTCTTTAAGGATTCATCAAATAAAGTGTTTTCGTTTGTCACAGTAACGATAAACCAAGTCACCTTTGCATTAATAAAGAAATCTGCCATTTTCCTAATAAAGGGATTTTTGACATTTGAACCACTAACACAAAAGTTCGAAAAAAAGACTGAAATAACAGTTTTCTCTAAAATTTTATTGGGTAACTTAAACAATTAATAATCCGTGTTTCTACCGCGAACACTAACAACACAAGAACATCGGTTTGGCATACTCAAAATGAGTTCATCCAAATCACGCTGTGGAATGGCCGCCCATGTTCGTTGCAACAACAAAAAAAGGTCTTCTTGCGACTGGATACCCTCCATATTCGGCAGAGCTCTTCTCTGTAGCATATCCCATGCATGCTCAATCGGGTTCAAGTCTGGCGACTGAGCAGGCCAGGGCAGGACATTGATGTTAGCTGCGGCGAGAGTCTGTCTTACAACTCTTGCGGTGTGCGGTCGTCCATTATCATGCATTAACTGAAATAAGGGACCGATTTGCACTTGTAGAGGAACGATGACGTCTGATACAATCGTCTCAGCATAAATTTGAGCGTTGAGGTTGCCTCTGATCCAAATCAACTCAGTTCTTCCGCCGATCCAAATACCCGCCCATACCATGATGGTTCCACCACTATAAGGATGGACTTCCTGGCAGGATTTTAAACGCTGTTGGCGTCCAGGGGTTCTCCAGTGTCGTACACGTCTTGTATCCGGTCTCATACCAAAACGAGACTCATCAGAAAAGCACACGAAACGCCATTGTTCTTCTGCCCAATTTCTGTGTTCAAGAGCCCATTGATATCGAATCCTACGATTGTGCATTGCTATAGGTGGTACCCGTAGCGGTCTTCGGGAATGAAGGTTCACTTCATGCAAGCGGTTTCTGACTGTTTGGTCGCTAATTAAGTTCCCTGAAGAGTGATGAAGCCTCACGGCTAACATCATGGCGGTTATTGTTGGAGCTCTTCGAGTTAAGATTTGAATATATCGGTCTTGTCTCCGTGTGGTGCAGCGATACCGTCCTCCATGGCGCTCAGCCACGGTACCAGTGCTTCGGTAACGTGTCCAAAGTCGACTGATAACACTCTGACTTGTATTCAGAGCTAAAGCCACAGTACGTTGCCGGGAACCAGCTTCTATCATTCCCACGGCTCTGAGCATTTCTTCCCTGCTTAAATGACGTCGCCGCTCCATAATAACGTTGGTTTTAATCAGTAGTAGGGAAACAGTAGCACTAATAATGTCTTCAATGCGTTGTATGTTTTTATAGGGAAAATATTGACAGCTGATTTTCATCTTTTACTCGAATTTGATTCACAGTTCCTGATTCAAATTATGAAATGCACCAAAAAGGATCCTAAATTTATAAAATCATAAATTTATTACAAAGCCACATCTCAATCTCAAGAAATCCGCATAAAAATGCTTGATCCCTAGACACTTTTGATGTGTGTAACTTGGTAAGTATTTCATATTTGACACCGCGTAATTAACTATGTACAATTCGATTTGATGCGGAATTGTTTCAATATTTGTTCAACCCTCGATGTTCTGCTAGTATGGTTTCGAAAATGCTTTGTTCGTAACACCTTAACATATCTATCCGTATTTATATTTATAAAAGCTCAAAGTCCTGACTGACTAATATTATTAGGTATATCAATGCACAGCCTAAACGGATGGTCCTAGAGACATGGAATTTGGAGGATGTGGTCTTTGTGAAGAGTAGGTATCTACTAAGAAAGGGTTTTTCGAAATTCCACCCTTAGGAGGGTGAATGGGAGAGGATGAAATTTCACGCGGACGAACTCGCGGGCAGAAGCTAGTCAATCAATACTATAAGAGAAAATCGTTTTTGAATGTTGCGTCGTCATCATCTTCCTGAGTTCCTGCCCTTATTATCCCATGTTACTTGAGGTCGGGGCAACACGTTTTCTCCTTCCATTTACCTTGTCAACAGATACGCTATCATTTACTTGCGTAATGTAAGGTGTTTTATATGCTCATTACCTACATAGTTTGCTCTAGTGTTTGCACTTGAAATTCAAGTTATAAGAACTAATTACTTAGGTATATTTCTGTGCCTCCTGTGATAAGTGATAAAAGTCAAAAAACGTCATTTTACAGGACAGCAAAAACAAGATTTTAAAAAATCTAGTTCGTTAATTAAGTGGGCTAGGTAAAATATCAGTGCACTCTTTTGTAGAACAAAACATTTTCTTTCTCTATATAATTTAGATTTTTTGATAGATATTTAATTTTGGAAGTAATTCATGAAAAACCTGCGACTTGTAACTTTTACTTAGTTTTTATGTGCTAAAATAAATCACGAAGCACGAAAAATTGTGTGTTAAGTGACCGGTTTTGGGGTTACATCTTGACAAATATCGATTGTAACGAATTTTTTGCCAAAATCCCTATAGTTGTATCACTTTGCACAAAATTATCTCCGAAACTATAGCAGCTAGAAGAACGTGAGTTAGACCAAAAAAGACGTATTTTTTTTTTTGATAATGCTCATGTTAAAATCACAAAAAGGGTACAACTCGAGTTATATCACTTATCACAGGAGGCACAGATTTTACCATAATAACACTTTAGAGATGTAAACTATCTAGCATTAGTTCCCTGAGTAGTTTTGACGTACCTAAGTCTAGTTTAGTATGCCTATCTTTTTGCACAAGTCTTCGCCCTTGACCGACGTATGCTTCTTTTTTATGTAATTAATCTTTATTTTATAAGTAATTAAATGTATACCATCTGGAATCGTTAAGAAATGTTTAAGGAGAGGTGGAAAATATTGAGAGCCTTTGTGGAAGATATTTCAAAATAATAAAACTGAGAAGAATGACCTAAGAGTTAAAGGAAGTGTATGCACTAAAAAAAAAACAAATGTTTCCTTTTTTTTAATTTATTTAATTCTAGCTGACCCAGCGAACTTCGTACCGCATGAGAATTTTTTTTTGTGGTCGTCATATGTTTTAACTAGCACTTGGTCCGCGACTTCGTCTGCGTGTATTCGTGCCAAATTTCAAGTTTATTGACTCAAGCAATAAGATTTTTCATACAAACAAAATTCCCCCTTTTCACCTCCTTAAAGGTCGAATTTCCAAAAACCCCTTCTTAGTGCTCCCCTACATAATAAAAGGAAGCCGTATGCAAAATTTCATGTTCCTAGTCCTTGCAGTTTCGGCTGTGCGTTGATATGTCAGTCAGTCAGTCAGCCAGTTTCTCCTTTTATTTAAATAGATAGTTATTCTACTATTCGGGGCGGAGGCAAACCGGTCCAGCCATTCTTGAGTTATAAATGGTGTAACTAACCCGACTTTGTTTTCTATACTTCTATACTAATACTATAAAGAGCAAAGATTTGTGTGTAAGTATGTTTGTAACGAATTGGCTCAAAAAGTACTGGACCGATTTTAAAAATTCTTTCACCATTTGAATGCTACATTACCACTGATAGGCTTTTTTAATTGCAAGAGAAAATAAAATGTTTCAAAAATAAATGTCCACCCGTGCGAAGCCGGGACGGGCCGCTAGCATCTAAGTATAGTTATAGATTGAGATCTTTTATTGTCCTGTTGAGCTTGGGGCCCAATCTTTAGTGTCGAAAACAGGACCCCAATTGAAACACATTGGGCAATTGGAGACATTGAAATGCAAAAGCATTTAAATGTCTCAGAAGCAGCTTGGAGTCTGTATTAGTCCGTGTTGAAGGCAATATGCTCGCCCCTTAATTAGGGATAGACAGAAGCGTATACTAGTTAGTATACGCTTCTGTCTATCCCTCGAGGAATACAAGAGAGTGTTGTATTATGGTATTTTTTCTCCTTGATTCTTTATCGGTTGAACGCCACTGAACGAGACACAATACAAGTTTTATTGTTATTGCGTCTAGGGGGCGTTTAGTGTCCCATAAAGAGTTCAGTAACCAACGATAATTTTTGACATAATTACTCGTAGTATCAGTTTCATCTTCGTGTAATATAGGTTTCATGTTACGAATATAATCAAGATATGCCTTAAAGTCGTTAAATTAGTGAATAGCGATTTTGTGTTCGATAAATCTGTATTTCATTTACGAAGCTGTTCTATGCTTTGAAAGAAAACGTGTAAGCTCTTTTGCATTTCTATTTTGATCTAAACTTTTTAGAACTCTTTGCATTAGGCCAATTATTGTAATTTAAAACGTTCAAAATCTAGTCGCAGTCTCATTTCAGCGACAAACAAATGTCAAAAACTTGTCAAAATGTAGGAAAATTTGACGTATTTTTGACAGATTGAGACTGAGATAAAAGTGTGTGTGAACGTTCTTATAAATTACGGGAATTGCCCCTCAGAGATTTTGTCGGTTCTATACAAAATTCGACATCTAACTGGTGGGTATTTTATCATATACTAGCTTTTGACCGCGGTTTCACCCGCGTGGATGTCGGAAAATATCCCACGGGAACGTAATACTATCATTATTTTCATATAACTATTGTTTTGCACGGCGCACGCCAGACCTAAAGCTTCCAGTCGGTATGATTTTTCCGACAACTCAACAATTATTGTCATATTTCAGCCAATTTACACAAAACCTTAATGAGTTATAGTTACACCTAAAAATGAATCACTCGGTCCATTGGTGAAAACCATATGAAAATCGGTACCGGTTTTTGAGTTTATCACGTTCAGACAGACAGACGCGGCGGGGGGGACATTGTTTTATAATATGTAGTGATAATAATAGCTCATAATCATAATCATTTATTCATTTGCGAATATGGGTACAAAAGAAAAGGTCTCATACAAACAATAGCTGTAGCATCCAAGAGTGGTGATGATAGAATATTGAGTAGGTACTTTCAGCCTTTTCTGAACCGTTATCCACATTGCCGACTGATTATTATACAACGGCATTAGCATTTAGTTCGAATTGTAGCAAAATTTGCGAGCCCACTTGTCGTGTTAGGTGTTCGTACTCCTTTCAACTAAATGCTAACCAGAGCTGTTCACAAGTCTTTGTCAATTTACATGTAGTTATCAACACAAAGTAATTTTAGCTTCAATCCCTCACGTCCAATAGGTACCCAAAACGTTACGTGACATGAACACTAGTTGGCTAAGTAAATGGTGTTATGAATAAAAATTAAAGTTCTATCATAGTTTTTCAAATTTCAGAGGATCAATTTCTTTTCTTGTAATCCTGATGCACCAATTACACTCTGCAATAATTTAGTCAAAATCTGTTTTTAATATGTTTGTGGTCAAAATATAAATGAATAAATTGGCTTTCAGAAATCGAGGGTTAAATAATCAAAATAGGCACCTAAGTACCTAAGAATCAAACTAAATCAGATGGCAGCGTATAATGGCACCTGTGACAGCATATAAATTATAATTATTGACGTCTAAAATCCGCATTTTGATTTTATAAAAAACTAGGTCAACGGGAAGTAAAAATATGCGGCATAAACGGAACATAAACGCTCGTATCTTTTGATTGCGTTGACTTAGAAGTTTGATTTTAACAGTGCTTCAAAGGATTGCAGCCCTGAGTATTTGGTATTAATTTCTACTTGATAACTCTACGCGTTCCTGAGAAAAAAGGTTTTGACAGACGGACAGACAGACGGACAACGAAGTGATCTTCTAAGGGTTCCGTTTTGCTTTTGAGGTACGGAACCCTAAAAACAAAGCCTATAACCATCGCGCAAGTCAGACGAGTTGATAAACACCTCCGGTATTAAAAATCCATCCAGACGTTAGGATGCTTAAATATAGAATCCAACATAGAGAGATACATAAATTCAAAGACACATGTTGTGCCGACCCCAAATAAATTGGGATAAGGGCAGGAGAATGATGATGATGACATAGATACGCATAGAATACATAACCCTGCCTTTGCTATCGCGCAGTCGGGTTAAAATACATCTTATCAATTTGATAAATTACAGTTACAGCGGTACGACTTTATTGCGGCCCTTAAGGCATTTTCACAGTATAATAAAGTAAGCAGTATTACATCTTCATACAAAACGGCCGAAACGATACGCTTTGAAATCGTGGTGTAGTGTAACATGACTACTTATGAGCGTTTACGACGTACGGCATTTCATAAAAACTTTCAAGCCCTTGTTTTTCGAAATGAATGAACCGATTTTAATGAAACTTCTTACGCATAAGCAGGATACAAAGGTCTAAAAAGTTAGTTAAGAACATTTTCGAAAAATGGTGAAGCCAAATTATACCGATTTTAGATTTTCCGTAGAAACAGAGATTTCCAGTTATCTTTTTTGATCTTTTTTGGACACTGCTGAGACGTAATACTGCATACTTTATTAAACTATGGCACCTGTTTCCTCAAATGCAGTAGCATAAAAAACAAACGTCACAAGCCATCATACAGTGCCGCCATTGTACTTACTTATGTATTACTATCGGTAATCGGTTATACGCAGAGAACACACGAGCGACCGCGATCAATAGCAATGTTTTGCTTTTTTATGTTCTTCCTGCCAGTCATACGAGTCCATGAATTTAATTGGTTTTCTATAGTGTATGAGTAACTAAGTAGTGCTTTTATTTGCCCGTCATTTTTTTTGTGGTGTTTGGTTATGAATGACGACGTCGATAATAATTTGTTTTAAAGATAAATTCGTTTTTAGCAAACAGACCGCTTATACTTTGGTTTTTTGTACTCGTAATATTGATTTTTCGTTAGAGTAATAATTTATTTAGTAAAGGAAAACCAACGATAGTATATTAAAAATAACAGAAATAACTTAACAATAAACTTAACAAAATATATACAATGTATATTATATTTATATACATTGTATATATTATATACAAATCACACTAATATTATAAAGGCGAAAGTTTGTGAGTGTGTGAGTATGTTTGTCTCTTCTTCACGCTCAAACGGCTGGACCAATTATCATACATTTTGTATGTAGGTAGCTGACACCCTGGATTAACATAATTATAGCCTACTTTTTATCCCTATATTCCCACGGGATCGAAACTTATGCGGGTGGGGGTGGTCTCAGTAGTAACCCCGCAGAGTCTAGACTTGTGATCGGTGGATGACAACAGGCTTGTCCGTTATTACACAGAACTTCAAAATAATAGGCGAAATCTGGGAGTACTATACTTAAATATGTAATGTCGGCCCAACGCTTCGGGGAAAAAATGCGTTGTTATGTTCTGATTCTAGGAATATTCGAGCTGTCCTCTAATCTTTAATAGTTTAGTATTCATGATTCAGGATCGGTCCTAGATTTAGATTGATTGCAACCTAGGATAAAAGGGAATCTGAAATGTGTTCACTGCAAATTCCCTTTAATTTGAGTAAACTTTAAAGCTATCGAATTATTTATGGTCCTATACTCACTGGAATCTCTTATTATAATTTTATAATATAAGTGGAAAACTGGAAAATATGGGGATACATTTTCCCTGCAGTGGGACAACATAGATAAACTAAAAAAAAGACGCAAAAAAATTGTAAATTCCTTTTTTGTCAAAATTCACTTTTGGCTTCTAAGTATTTACTTAGAAGCCAAAAGTGAATAATTAATACCTACCAGACATTTATTTAAATGTCTGGTAGGTATTAATTATTACTGGTTCAGTTTTTATTCTTTAGAAAATGTGCTACTTCCTAGGCTAGGCAACATAGGTGATAAAAAGTATATTATTAGCTATTAAATAATTATCTACCTACTTAAGTACTTACCTAAGGCCCAAAAATAATAAGGGCACGCCGCGATAGCGGCGGTAAGACCCCTCTTTGAGGAGTGGCTAGAGAGGCGCCACGGCGCCCTCACCTACCGCCTGACGCAGGTCCTCACCGGACACGGGTGTTTCGGGAGGTACCTGCACATTATCGGGCGGGAGGATACGCCCGGGTGTCACCACTGCGAGGGTCGCCCGGAGGACACGGTGGAGCATACGGTGGCGGTATGCCCCAATTGGGCGGAGCACCGCCGTGTTCTCGCAGAGGCGATCGGCGGCGGCGGCGACCTCTCGCGCCCGGCCCTGGTTCAAGCCATGGTCCGGGGCGAGAGGGAGTGGGAGGCAGTCACCTCCTTCTGCGAAGCAGTCATGCTAGCGAAGGAGGTGGCGGGACGGCTGAGGGAGAGGGCCTCACGTCCCAGCCGCCGCGGGAGACGCCCCGGGCGTCGGGAGCCGCGAGACGACTCCCGGCCACCGTAGGCGCGGGCCTGCGGGCGGAGAGTAATGGGTAACTCTCCGTCCGATCAGGACCAGGCCCGTGCCGGACGGCGCGTACGTGTTCCACGCGCGCCTCAAAGAGATGTCAGCAGCAAGGAAGGGGCCCGAAAGGGCCGAAGCCTGCCGGGGCAGCGGGATTGTCCGAAAGGGTTACCGCTACCCCGGAACACAAAGGGCTAAGGAAGGAACACGGGTGGGTTTTAGTCAGTAAGAGTCTGACACTCCCTTCTGCTCCACCCAGAGCGGGAGGGGTCATTGGATGATTTCCCATCCACAAAAAAAAAAAAAAAAAAAAAAAAAAAAAAAGGCCCAAAAATAAAGGATCATGTTTAGTTGTCGGAGATCGTTATGGGACATTTTCTTAGTTTGGCGTAAAGAACAAAACTTTGCAGCAACTTTGTTCTTTTGTTTTCGTCCATAATTTCCTGAAGAGCTAAGTTTTTATGTAACCTAGTTGTTGTTGGTTTCGTAAGTGGGTCAGAAATAAAAGTCCCTCAGATTATTTTTTTTTTATTGTAAAGCAATCCGTTCCATCATGTACTACTTACAATTTCTGAGTTCCTGAGAATTACATATGTCAGTATAATAAATTTCTTTGCAAAAAAAAAAAGAAATTGTAAGTACGTCATCTAAAGATTAGTTTTGTGATTTTTTCGTTCATGTAATGGATTTAGATTTTAGGCGGACACGCTAAGTTATTTCAGGCTTGTTTTTGGTAAATCGAGTTTTATCTCTGTTTTTTAAATAGAATTCCGACCGAATTTAATTTAAAAAATCAGATTACGTTTACGTACTCCAATGACTTTATATATTAAATATAATTTCGAATGAAGTTGTTGCGACGGCTGCTGTTAAAAACGACGCTAGATCGAATGAAACCTTCTTGGACGAATTAATGTTATTGCGAATCTCGGTGGAGCGAAATATGTCTTGAGTTCTTCCATTACATCTCGGAATTTGTTGAGGATCGAAATATGGCCGCTTTGTTTAACTTAAAAATGTTTTTTTTTACTGTCGTTATAATAGGTGCCTATTTAAAAAAGAAGAACATATAGGCGCTAATAATCTGTTATACTTGTTTAACATTATAATTAAATCGTAAATTGTTTATCGCTCTTCTGTAAATTGCCTAAAATTATGTTGTGGCAATTAGTAGATCATATTATTATCTAATGAAACGATTTACAGTAGGTTAGGCTTTGAGAACTGTAAAGTCAATTAAATTTTAATTAGAAGTAGAGTATATTTTGTTTTGGCAGCCTCGTGGGACTCGCGGGTTAGTCTATTGGATTTCAATGTCGGGCATATGATAAGGTTTTTCCTACTGGAGTCTGGATCTGTCTCCGATTATGGCATTAAACTTGCCCCCTATTACTTTTATGGGAAATATACACCTCTTCAATCAACTCAGCCTGTCGAAATCGACTGCTCGACATAGGCTTCTCACAGGCTGCGACACAACACCCTGTCCTCCGCCTTCCGCATCCAGTTTATCCCAGGGTCCTCGGTCCATATAAATCTCTTATGTCATATAATATTCTAAAAGTATTTAGTTATCTTATTTTATTACCTGTTTTATTTCACAAAACGTCGTTTCATAGCTTGAATCAAAGTTTTATTTTTGTTCAACGTAATTTCTTTTCCATTTAAGTTTTTAATCTGTTATCTTAACATCGTTTACCGTCGCGTTGACTCGGGTTGTTTTGAACGAAACATGGTTAATTTTATAAGAATTGGATAAAATTTTTTCTGGCTTTAATTTTGTTTTCTAATTTGTTAAGCTTGTTCGTGACGCGATTTTAGATAAGTAATTTAGAGATAGAAACTAGTAAGTAAGTACCTGCCTACTTCATTTATCAGTTTAAGCTGTAATTGTTGAAAGTTTACGGAAAATTCAGTGAAATAAAGGTACGATAGTCTTTATCGCCTAGTAACCACCTCTCTTACCAAGAAGTATCGTGTTATCCAGTCACTGGCTTGTGGAGGTCAGAGAGCAGTTGGTCCATGTAAAATAGTGGTAGTCCTATTCGGCTGCATTCGGTTAAACTGTAAGCCGACCCCAACATAGTTGGAGAAAGGCTAGGTAGATGATTATGATGATGTAAACTATTATAAAAGAAAAGTATCGGAACGGTAGAAGTAGACGTTAAACGTATACATGCGATTTCTACGACCGTCTCACCTATTTCTTTCTGAGGCACGTATTGAATGAAAAATTCATTGCCCCGAATGTACGAATGTAAATGTACTCCTATCAACCTATATGTTGTTTCAAACGATAGCTTAGTGTTCCTTGGTAAAATCAATATTTAAGTAGGGTTCTATAATATTTAACGATGCAGGCTATGTACCTCATACATTTTGCAGCCTTGAGTACCTATTCTGCAATTTTTACAGTCGGGAAAAAAGTTCTTCTAAAACCTGGGCGCGACAACTATTAATATGCTAACTTCGCATAATAATAGCCTCCCCGACCGATTTCGGTCACGGTGGCCAATTTCAACGGAGATTAGCCAGGTACGCAGGAGATATTATAGTGCACAAGAGTGCGCGCAGACACAGGTGCACTCCCTCTTCCCTCACTCTCATAGTCCGATGGGACGGCAATCCGACACGACCGGAGAGAGATCAGGCGCAGGACCAACGGCTTAACGTGCTTTCCGACGCACGGGCGTATTAAACCGCCAACTTCCAAACTCCGGACTGTTACTAAGAAATTCCTAATGGGAAAACTCAATAACACTTTGTCCGACCCGGGAATCGAACCCAGGAACCCACGCTCAGCAGTCGCGCTTGCAACCACGAGACCAACGGGGCAGCATATTGAGTATGTGAAGATTGTATCGCGCGCTACGATTCGAAGAGGCCCTTTTCACGTACCCTCACGTACCACATGGGTAAAACGGGATTAATGTTTTGCTCTGAAAGTCACGGGTTTTAGTTTACATCTAGACAAGCCTGTCACGGTGCCAAACACATCATCATCACCAATCCGTTTGCAAAGCAAAATTAATACTTGACATTGTAGGTATGAAAGTAAATGAAGCAAAATAAGTATTCAAGGACGGTAGCAGGTGGCGATGGCGTTGTATGAAGCCACCGGCACATTACTGTGTCGTGTTGTGTGGTGACTCGGGATACACAAATCATAGTAATCTGTTCAGGATTACGTTAAATCACAAAGAGTTTCGATTGGCTACGGCTGCGTCAGAAGGCGTCACCTAACCCTATGGGAAGAAGGCAAGGTTTTTGTATGTATGAATAAGTACTTGAAAAAAAAATGTCCCTTACACATTTTCGTTGCAGAACGGTTTTCAAAGCACCGTTCGTCAATGGATGCGCGATCTCTTTTCTTAGCTTCAGCCCATCCTCCTTTTTAGAGTTTTTTTAAATGTAACAACAATTTTTATTGATAGTTTATTTGGACTGGAATTTAGCTAGCTGAATGGATAAAGTCTTAAGCCCTGCACACCATCCATGTAGCTACGATATATTCGCGTCGCAAACACCGCGTGCTACAAAGAGTTTTTCCGATTTAGTTTCTATTTATTACGTTTTAGCAGCCGTTCCCAAACGGCACACAAATGGGATACTGAATCTGTACGAACAAAACTGTTTGCAATAGCCATAACGTTAAATATATACCTAAATATTGTAGCTTGTTATGGTACGCCATAACAACATCTGTCGGTAAATGCATCGTTTAACTATGTAATAACCTCGTTATCTGAAATACACTGATTGGGACCTTGAAGTTTTCTTATTGAAGAATAGAACCTTAAAATGTTTTCTTGAAATATGACTTATAAACTGTTTGTTAGGGTTAGGTAAAAGAGTAATTGAGTTATTTTTGGATTCAAATGGTTTGTCCTAGGGTACGATAGATATACCTACGAAGGGCGTTCAATCAAAACAATGAGAATGGGTTACAAACTCTTTGGAAGTAAACAAAAAAATGGCTAGTAAAGCTGGATTAGGTGCTTTTAAACTTAAAAAATAAACCGATTTATTTTTTGTTTTTAAATAATAGAAGTCATTTGTTTGCGGTTGGTGGTAGACTTTTGGCCAAAATGGAAAAAAAATAAGTACGCGCGGTTTAATAACAATAAAACTTCTATTGTGTTACGTTCAGTGTCCCTCAATGAGTTAAGTATCAGTGCTTGAATAGTCTGTCACTTTATACGCAGAACAAATAAAAAAAATGCGCAACTAAATCTGCGAGAAACGGAGATGCAAAGATTGTCTTGTTTCATCAAGACAACGGGAGCGTTGTCTTGATGAACAAGTTCAACGTTGGTTTGGCTGCAATTCAAGACGCTGGCTTTGAAATACTTGAGCATACTCCATATTTACCAGACCTTGCCCTTAGTGATTTCTGTCAATTTCCGTGGTTGAAGGAGTATCTGAGAGGACAGAAATTTGAAGATGACTACAGGAATTTTTAGGTGCTCATGAGGAAGAGTTCTTTAGAAAGGGAATTTTAAGTTTAGAAAAAGGTATTTCAAGTGGATTACACTAAAAGAAGACTATATCGAAAAAAATAAATAAATTAAATACAGGGTGGCCCAAAAGTCGTGGATCAAACGTAACTAGGGGTTAGATGGGGTCACCAGCTGCAAAAATTTATTCTACGGGATGTCCTCTGCAGAGTTATAATTTATTTTGTGTTTTTAGTAGAAAATTGACTTTTTTTTAACTAATTCTTATTAAAATTCGAAAAAATCTACATCCTGTATTTTTTTTTATAATTTTCACTAGATTGGTACTGATGAGTCCTTGCGTTAGACATGCTATTTATGGTTGTTTATTGGGTGTGTTGAAGATAATATTAAGTTTTACGATTTTTTTTTTTCTCAAATCATATCTTTTTATTTACTTCAGACCCCACTGTGAAAAAAAAATACTCTACCGAAAAGTGACCCTGTATTACAAGTTTTGGCGCATTTAATAGGGATTCTAAAAAGGTATTACACAGGGCCATGAGTGGCTCTAATATCTTTCTAGGACGAAAAAACAAAACAACGATTGCGAAATAATTGTTTTATTAAGCAAAACATTTTACAATAAATGATGATTGTGTGTGATGCAAGCTTTGCTGCCCGGTGACTATGAACGTAGAGTGCGGTTTTGCAGAGAGATGCCAAGATACCACAAAGAGGATCCGCAGTTCTTCAACAAGGTTTTATGGATGGATAAGTCAACTTTTAGAAGAATGGGAGTATTCAATATCCACAATCTACATTTTTACTCCAGAGTGAACCCCCATATCATAAGAAATGATCGATTCCAGCATCTGTTTGGTATTAACATGTGGGCTGGTATAATTGGCCAGCAGTTGGTGCTGCATGAAATGCCAGCAAGGCTGAATGGTGCTCAGTATTTAAATTTTTTGCAAAATAATTTAAACCATATTCTTAACAAAGCTGAAGTTCCAGAAGAAAGAATAGCAGAAATGTGGCTGCAACATGATGGCGCCCCGCCTCACTACGCTCGAGCAGTTAGAGATCATTTGAACGAGCGCTTCCCCAACCGGTGGATTGGTCGAGGCGGACATATTGCGTGGCCACCTCGGTCGCCCGATTTAAATCCACTAGATTTTTTTCTTTGGGGCTATTTTTAAGAAATAATTTACCAAGGAGAGAACAATAGCGAACAAGAACTACGACAAAAACTCGAATTTGCTAGGGTACAAGTTATTAACAACAGAGATGCATTCCGTAGGTCACGTATGAATTTTATTAGACGGTACAGATTTTGTATTATGGTCAGAGGCAGGAATTTTGAGCATTTATTGTAAAATGTTTTGCTTAATAAAACAATTATTTCACAATCGTTGTTTTGTTTTTTCGTCCTAGAAAGATATTAGAGCCACTCATGGCCCTGTGTAATACCTTTTTAGAATCCCTATTAAATGCGCCAAAACTTGTAATACAGGGTCACTTTTCGGTAGAGTATTTTTTTTTTCACAGTGGGGTCTGAAGTAAATAAAAAGTTATGATTTGAGAAAAAAAAAAATTGTACAACTTAATATTATCTTCAACACACCCAATAAACAACCATAAATAGCATGTCTAACGCAAGGACTCATCAGTACCAATCTAGTGGAAATTATAAAAAAGATACAGGATGTAGATTTTTTCGAATTTTAATAAGAATTAGTTAAAAAAAGTCAATTTTCTCATAAAAACACAAAATAAATTATAACTCTGCAGGGGTTGACCTTAAGGACTTCCCGTAGAACAACTTTTTGCAGCTGATGATCCCATCTAACCCCTAGTTGCGTTTGATCCACGACTTTTGGGCCACCCTGTATAAAGGTACCTTTAACATACTCATTCTCACTTTTTATTGAACGCCCCTAGTAGTTCATGGGCAACATGAGGTCTGTTTCTACGGCCTTCGAGGATTTTACAGATTCAGTAACATATTTACTAAGTGCGCGTTTTTTATTTCAGGTCTTCCAAACGATCTGTCGGTGTATTGGCACCAGTACCCATACAGCTTGGGTATCGTCTTCTGTAAGCTGAGGGCCCTAATCTCTGAAGCGTAAGTACCTTATACCACAATTTGACCATTGGATGGAGTCGCATCAGTGTGGTAATGTGAATTGGGAAATTACACATCGAGGGAGGTGCAATAGGCTTATCGACTGAAAAAATCTAATTAGTCCGTTAGTTAGATTATCAAAAAAAAAAAATTACCCGTATTTTTTCTTTTGTTACGTAAACCAAAATTGACGAACATACGACGCTTTTAAAATTCTCAATATGTCACACCCTGGTATAATTTTTAGTGCGTTCTGACGTCACGAGCCCCGAGTTTTGATGCGTTTTATCTTTGTCATTTATTCATTGATTTACAAAAACAAAAAATATGTGTCCATTATTTTCCAATACTCTAACTAACGGACTAAATAGATTATCAATTTATTAATAGTGTCGACAAGCCTATTGCTGCCAATATTTGAAGCACTGTACTTAGCTATAGTGGTCTACTACTTAGTCTCAGTTATGAACTTTTCTTTAGATTTTTTTGATGGCGTGTTATAAAGAAGTAAAGGACTTACCTACCCTAGTAACGTATTTGACGAAAAAGTTTAGTGAATGTTACGTTCTGGCTAATGTGTGTAATTATTATATTAGCACATAGTTACGTGCTTACCTATTTATTTGTGCTATTGTAACGTGTACGGAGCTAACTTCAAGTTCATAATGTTCATGTGACGTGGCAGGTTTCTCCAAGTCATCCCTGAAATAAGATGAGATTTCTACGTTAATGTAACTTAGCTCAGGTAAACACCTAATAATAGTACCTAGACAAAACACGCACTTGTGGGAAATTTTCTAAATTATCTGAAGTCAAGTAAAAACTGTATATTTAGGTACAGAACGTTATAAAATATGGTTTGTTGGTGCATATAATATTGAGATGATAAACGCTTCCTTATAAAGATGTCAATTAGCGTCAATTATGTCAATTATGAGGTATTACCAGGCAGTAATAAAAAGCTCGCTTTCTGAAAAATAAGTTTCAAAAAAGCTTCACACTATGTAAGCTGCATAATTAGGTTCACACCAACTAGTGCAATAGGAAGGGAACAAACACTATCTATCAAAAGTCCCTGCCAGAGGCACGTGCGGGAAGTGAATAGAGCTAGCAGCTAAAAACGGGTTGGCAAACAGCGAGTGCACGACGGCGTTGACCAAATACTCACTGGTATGCATATCGACGCTTGAAAGGCAAAATTTACTAAGCGACATGGGTGGGACTAACTTTACAGGAACACAGTTTAACTTTTCATTTTAAAAATCATATAAATTCTGATTCAGATGGCTAAAATAAGATTTCCAAAACAGTAAGAATTATGCCTGTAGGATGATTACAAGAATTTATATGATTTTTTTTTCTGAGAAGTTCGACCCGTCGTTTAGTCAATTTTACCTTTCAAGCGTCGATATGTACCAGGCCTAAATCTCTCAGCCACTGTTCTGATCTCTAAGCAGCGTTGCTGAGCGAGTACTCTCTTTGATAGCTCTTGTCGCTGCGACCAACGAGTACTTGCCAGCAGTGTGAACAGTCAGCGATCAACTATCAATATAAGTATCTCTTCTCTTGTAGTAAGACGGGCCTTATAATCGTTTGATAGCTCGTCGCTTCCTTGGATTCGAACTCAGGACCTCATGCTCAGTAGTCGCGTGATCACTAGACCAATGAGGCAGTCGTGATGATATTCCTTCTTCTTATTTCTCAGTGTGATGACCCGTTATTTCGACCCAGAAATCAGCCAGTTATGACCTAAAATAGTACATTACGATAGTCTATTAAAGAGGAAATGCGGTCGGAGAGATTTTTGAAAAAGCCTAAGTAAAAAGTCATAATTCGAGGTTTGACTCTCGCCTATCTCCTCCTCCAATATTGAGCCAATTTAAAAGGTAGGTATTTCATAAACTAAATAAGAATGTTAAATACTGCGTCCCTATGTTTTTCTTTTTCATTAATTGTCAAATTTGTACACTAAGCCTCTGTTGACAGCGGTTTAAATCGTTTAAATGTTTGAGGGTTCTAGTGCTTATAAGTGAAAATAATGAAAAAATCATCAAAAAGGAAAACATAGAGACATATTTATTACTCTGTAAAAAAGCATTGCTTTATGGTCATTAACCAGAAAGAAAACAGGCGAGAGCATTTCTATGGAGAAACGACCACCCGCATTTCCTCTTAATGCACGGCGTTTAGCACCCTCGCTAAGTTCGGCCGCTAATTTCACGCCGAGGAGTAATGGACTACTTAAATTACACGTATCGTAACGTACTATTTTATAGCTCGTGTGACCTATACCCGCTCTTAAGTCACGCTTTTCCGTGTAAAAATGGAATACTTAAGTCACAGAAAAGCGTGACTTAAGACTATGCCGACCGCACAGCGGCGCCCTCAACGTTTGTTTGGTTATTTCATACAATTTAGAATGAAAATGCAAAAAATAAGCACGTTAAGTTGTGCTTCACAAGATTATACGTTAATATTATTAGAAACGGTAGTTTTATATTGTTTAGTTTTAATATAATCCTTAAAACGGAGTATAGTGGCCACTGTTATCCGTATAATCTTGTGAAGCACAACTTAACGTGCTTATTTTTTGCATTTTCATTCTAAATTGTATGAAATAACCAAACAAACGATGAGGGCGCCACTGTACGGTCGGCATAGTCTTAAGTGTGGGCTTAGGTCACACAGTGCTAAGTATAAACAAAATGTACATTACCAGCAAGTTTACGTATACGTAAATATTCGATATTATAACAGTATGTAAAAGCCTTTCATTAAAACTAAAGAAAAATTGGCTTTTGACATTGGGGAAATCAGAATTGATTTTGAATAATTTGGGGCCGGAGTTTGGTAGATAATTTGGTAGCTTCCATCTGGTACTTTTACCTCGCTTTTCTCGTGCCGGCTCGAAGTATACATGATTAGCTTATAACAGCGGGTCCAAACAACTCAGCCTAATCGTGGTCTACTGGGTAAGTGCGTTACACACATGAAATAACGGATTCTGGGAATTTGGACCAAGGAAATACACAAGTGGTGCGGGAATTTATCAAAATGTAGGTCGTAAAGGTAAAGCTGAGATTAATCATCTAAGCATTAACGAATTTTCATTCTTACAAGAATTCGGAAATGAATGAAAGTAAACCACGTAACTACCTAATCTCCTGATTGTGGGCCCAAAAATTCCAATGGGTACAAAAATTGTTCGCCCGAAATAATAAATGCAACAAATTATATTGGCACGATACCCAAACCGTCTTCACACCTCAGCCGTGTCTCAACCTCAAGCGACAATACTTCAGAATCTTATATTTCTCTTGGGTATGGTATGTTTTTTTCGCAAATTGCTAAACAGCCCCAGAGGAATTTCTTCATGTAGGATATAATAATTTATCATTTATGTATCTTCATAAATGATAAATTATTTTATTCCTATAAGTAGGTTTGTTTCTTAAGCCTAGTTGTAGGAAAAATTAATTTGTGTTTGTTCCTAGTATTTATATTATGGATATCACTGTATTTTTAAACATATTTATATTTTTATGTGCATATAAAATATTTTCATAAATATACTGAGAAGGCACAATCATTATACTAATCTCTTGAAATTTTTCTCTGAGGGATTGTCTGGAACTTAATCTATAAATTTAACGAATTGCCCTTTTTGTAAAACAAATATTATCCGAATATCGGCGGCATTTCCCCACAACAGAATACGGTACGACATCACACTATGAAAATAACTATAGTATACTAAACGTGCTGTCTCTAAATCAGTTAAATCATTAATTTTTCTAACGGCCTAATACGGCGGAGTTAAGCTTTTTTGGGAGCAGTGGTGGCCCAGTGGTAACGGCCGCGACTTACGAGTTGTAGGTCGTAGGTGCGAACCCAGACAGGCTCTTTACTTTGTGTAAATTACTTTATCACCACTGCTCTCAAAACGGTGAAGGAAAACATCGTGAGGAAACCGGCATGTCCTAGAAACAAAAATTCGAAGACATGTGATATCTATACCCGCACTGGGCCCACGTGGTGGATTATGGCCCACTCCCTCTCATAGAGAGGAGGCCTGTGTCCCAGCAGTGGGCACGTTATAGGCTTATTATGTTAAGCTTTTTTGACAATTTATCTATATGGGGGCCCGGGCCCCATTGAAGCTTGGCATCCAACCCTTCATATACACTCGTTTTTACTTGTCTAACATTGTGAGGTATCGAGAACTTAATACATGTAGTTTTTCTCGTTAAGAAGTAGGTAAGTTAATAACATTAAGCCAGTTAACTACGTATGTACTTTATCGAGGGCGCTATTTACATTGCTAGTAACCAGCTGCTGACGTTTGAGTTTAAATAAAAGTGAAGTTTCATCTGCATACAACACTAGCTATACTCGTATCATGATTATATACTTTATGAGGTCGTATAGTCCACACTCGAAATCGCTTTTTCTCACTAAGGTTGAATGTCACTTGCACAGAGTTGCACGTCATAAAACGTCAAGTTCTATTTTTTTGTTTTAAGATGCGACTATAATTTCAACCTTATCTGTTGAAAATTTACTTGAAGTTTTTATCAGAAGTCGTATACCGACGAGACTAAACTAGATATAAGCCTACTATGTGTCAATTCCAAAACATAATTCATCTGGGCAGCTTTCATCAGAATTCGTTGAGCCATAATTGAGTAGTAATACTAAGAGACGGGCTGGTGTTCGCAACTCTTGCGTACGGACTTTGAGTAACACGAACTTTCACGTTATTAAAGCAGGTATAAATAAAAGTCACGAAAAGTGACGAACACTTCATATTTCACAAACTGTCTGTGTCAACCGGTGTCCTGTCATTTGACAAAACATGAATCACAAAATTTCATTTTTAAAATAACTATACTTGATAAAGTTATCACTTTACAAACTATTATTTCTGTAAATACCTAACTCATTTACAAATAAATGAAAGACAATATTTCATTACATCAAAACATCATTTGACAAACTAATAACTATACTTGATAAAGTTATTACTTTACAAAATATTGTTTCTGTAAATAACTCATTTAACAAATAATCGAAAGACAATAAATTTCATTACATCAAAACATCATTTGACAAACTAATCTTTTAGTATTCATGTCAATTGGTAAAACAACGCAAAGCATTTTGACAAAATCCATTGCTTGATAATTACTTACTTAATTTATAGGAATTTTTTTATGTGTCGGTCCAAGAGCGAGCGAAGCAAGCTCGGGACTTGGGGCACCCCGACTCGGACAGGTTAGATTCGAAGGGGATGATGGGGGCTCAAGTGAGCGAGTAAAGCGAGCGAACGAGGAAAGCTTCGCCTCTTTTTTATCCTCTTTCGATAACGCCTACCTGAGGCATTATCAAAAATGGATTGTTGGGAATCGAACCCAACACAATACCGATTTCCAACAGGGATAAAAACGTTAACCCTTATAAGTAGTTAGTACGATGAACTAATGTCGGAAACCAAGAATCGCCTAGCCTTTTGAAATTGGTAGCGTGTCCGCGAAAAGACAAGATCGAATTTCGAGTTTTTTCAAAAAATATTTGGAGAAAATCGTCTGACGAGTCTCGTATTGCAATTATTGTAGGTGAGATTTTGTTTCACGTCACTGTGAACATAACACATTTGTCTCTCTTCATGTAAATGAGCCTTTATAATGGAAGCTTGATAATAAAAAGGCCAACAATTAAGTCTTTCTTTTATATTGTTTTAAATGTTACGTGTATGTACGTGTAGATGACAATCAGAATATAATGGTTCTGTTTCTGATCATAGCTGTCGTACGTTTTATTTAAAATGTAAGCTCCAGTGATTTTACAAGAGATCCTCTATTTATTTGTTACTAGCTGCGCCCCGCGGTTTCACCCGCGTAAGTTTTGATCCCGTGGGAATATCGAGATAAAAAGTATTCTATGTGTTATTCTGATGTATACACTATATTACTGTAAAGTTTCATCAAAATCCGTTTAGTGGTTTTTGCGTGAAAGGGTAACAAACATCCATCCATCCTCACAAACTTTCGCATTTATAATATTAGTAAATCCGTTCAGTAGTTTTTGCGTGAAAGGGTAACAAACATCCATCCATCCTCACAAACTTTCGCATTTATAATATTAGTAGGAAGTAGGATAGTAGGATAGGATTCTGAAAATATTTAGTTATCTGAGATTCTCATGCTTTGACTTATATTCTACAAAATATCTTTTTCGTTTTATTGTTTCTAGAATTACAAGTTGAGTACCTATATTTCTCCCATCCTTTATTCAATACATGTTTTTATACATAAAGAACTACAGAAATTCATATATTTTTCCAGAATTTCAAAAAACTTTAGAAGAATCGAATTAATAGTTAAAAATCGGATTTTTTATTGAAGTGAACTTCAATAAAAAATCAAGTCCCTGGCTATGTCAATGTAATTTGTTCCCCCTGACACTTACCCAGAAACACTTATAGACTATTCTAATATTCAAGTGTATTTTTATCGTAAAAAGCTCCGAAATCAATCTTGTAAAAAGGTCGAGAATGAAAATGGACGTACGTTAACAATTTATTTTTCATTTGTTTCAGTGCTACCTACGTCTCAGTGCTGACGATATCAGCATTCTCTCTAGAGAGATACCTGGCTATATGTCATCCGCTCCATCTCTACACTATGGCCGGACTAACCAGAGCCTCAAGGATTATTCTTATACTGTGGATCATATCCATAGTTTGTGCCTCGCCATTTGCTGTGTACAGTGAAATTAGCTACAGGGATTATCCGCCAAGTAAGTTTATTATTAAGAACTCATAAAACCTTATTTTAATTATCATCATGTCCACATTGAATACGGGCTTCAATTGCCGTGACTGAGGACAGACAGTGGAAGGAAAAGCCATCTTTTGGTACAATCAGGAAAATTAATTGTTCATCAAATTGCCACAGTACGTCAATGTACGGTGTTATAGCCATTTCATCAATCGTCAAAGATGTCGTAATTTGAATAAACGGACAATTTAAGTTGGTATTCGATTTGATACACAGTTAATTTCCCTGATCACAACTTAGAAACTTGAACGGTGTCGTGTCGAGGAGTGATTCCGTAATGAACTACTTTTTATTTAAGCAAATGAGTTTGCTTGATATGATGTGCCGTTAGTTGAATGAGGTTCGATGAGAACTTTACTTCGGTAACAAAGGCTTTAAGCTTCAACAATTTTAATAGGTACTTGTTTGACGACACGCGAAGGGTGGTAAGAGCTGCATGTTTTTTGTGAATTAATAACTGCTGATTTCAGCTGGTTCTTATCCGACTGGGGGCCAGGATAAATACGTTTCTTTATTTAAATAATGTTTTCGGTCAGTGTCCGATTTAGTTACTCTTTTATTCCCCGGACCCGTGTCTTGATGTAGGCGTAAAATGCCAAATTTCATTAACAAACCGGATTTTTTCGGGTAAGCCGGATGTTACTTTTTCCGTAACGTTTCCACAAGCCAAACGTTTTTTGTGCTGGGGAGCTATTCTCTAAGGATACAGCCTTGCGGACAGCGTTGTCGCAACTGTCAAACCCACCGCGACAGCGCTGCGACAGCGCTGCCCGCAAGGCTGTATCCTTAGAGAATAGCATGGCTGTTCTTTTGTTTATTTAACATCGGCCAAACATTATATTTAAGTGGTTCTGTTGTGTACCGTTTGCGTTATGAAATATCGATATACGAATCCTTATGTAATTCTATTCTTTCATTTACTAATCGAATTTGTTATTCAGTGTCAAACTTATAAATTCGAATTTATCGAAAGGTTACAAAGAATGAATACTTATTAAGATACCCTTCGGTCAAAAATAAAAATAATTTCTGGACGTAGACAGAATAAAACAATAGAAAATTCACTGAATAATAATATATTTCTTACATCTCTTTCGTGTATGCAAACTTCTTGTCTGATCCCAGTTGTGAACTAGAACGGCTGCCACGGTTCGATTTCTTTGGAAAATATTACCTGAATATATTAGATAGTGCCAGTTAACAAGTAAATGAATATCGCGATCTCGTAAGGACCCTCGTATACACTGATAGCTAATCTTTATCATACTCTTTCTACGACAACAACCAGTCAGGGTCAGCATCGTCATATACCGGGATGTGTCAGACCTTCAGGGTATCCTGTTGCTTTGAAAGTATTTCGTCCAACTCCAAAGTTCATAAGAAAGGTCAAGTTTATCTCCATTCAGAAACACCAACTAAAAATAATTACCTACATTAATGGGACAATGTTATTTATTAATAAGTGTGTGAATATAATATCATTACAGGTAACACGCCACATTCTAGCCTTAGGCGAAGTTCAAGAGACGCGTTTTAGGTAATACATTTTCAAACTGAATTAAACTCTCGTTAGTACTTACAGCCTGTAATTTGAATATATTCCTCGCTTAATATTCCAGTGTCATAGTTATAATGAAACTATCCTTAAAAATGTTTTAAGTACATTAAAATTAGACTCGTTTTTGTAGCCAAATGAATAGAGACATTAGTTTTTTTGAATATTTTATGGTAGGCGATAATTTTTCAGGCTGAGTCGACGTTTAAATATTCAATGTTTATTATTGAGAGCATTGTGCGAGAAAGTGTGCCTATACAGTAAATGTGTGTCTCATTTCATAGATTTTTTTTGCCCTATTATGTATTTAGGAAAGATTAAGTTCTTACAATAAAAAAATAGATAACTGAAAAAATTAGATAACTGAGAATAATAATAATAACCCCACCGGCCTTATCTCTACGTTGACGTCGTGGTAGGGCTTGCCCGCTCCGAACTCTAGGTCTGTGCTGGAAGAGTTTACTTAGCCGGATCAGGTCTAGGGCGAGGAGCCAGACCAAGAGAGATACAGAAACCCGCAGGGCAGCATGTGGCGAACTGTTGGGCAGTAGCGACCCCACGGACCCTATCTCCCGAGAGAAGTCTTGTTCTTCACCTCTGGCTTGCCTTTATTGACCGGCTGGAGTGAACAATGACGAGGAACAAAGCTCCCACCTCATTCTTGCCTTATTGGCTTGAGTGGAGATTCGCAAGAGTAAACGTGTTCGGAGGAAGGAAGTATTTCAGTAAGATGTTGGTAGGGATCTTGACCGTACTTCCAGGATTGTCCTGATAGCCGCGAAATACCGCTCCATTCCTCGTAAGGACCTCAGGACATGTTGCCGCCTTATCGCTACGTCACTATGTGCTAGCCACAGTTATCGGAGGTCCATTATTGAGTGTGCAAGTAACCCCTGCCATTTTATCTGTGAATATTATATGTATAACATTGGTCAGGCAGGAGACATAGTTCTTCCATAGATCATGGTAACCAATCCATTATAACCACCCAAACCCATCGCCCAATATGTTTTGTTTCCATGTTGTCCATGGGTGCACTTGCATTGTGCATTCAGGGATAATCGTCGGTTGGTGCCTCCTCGTGATTTAAAATAGTCTAAGGGGCCTCTGTGAGTTGGCTTTGGCCCCTCGTATGCCTTATAAAGCTTTGGGACTCGAGAGTCCCGAGATTTGTTACATTTAAAAAAATAAAATAGTAAAGGTTTATTCACAAAAAATACAAAAACACATTTATAATGTACCAATTCATTACAAGTTGCAAAATCTGTACAAAATGTGTATAACCCTAAGGATAAAATAGGTATCTTTTATTTTATTATATATAACTAGCTGACCCCGCAAACGTCGTTTTGCAAAAAAAAAAAAATAGGGGTATGAAAAATAGATGTTGGCCGATTCTCAGACCTACCCCATATGCACACAAAATTTCATGAGAATCGGGAAAGCCGTTTCGGAGGAGTTTAACCACAAACACCGCGACACGAGAATTTTATATATTAGATACTAGCTGAGCCCGCAAACGTTGTTTGGAAAACAAAAAAAAATATAGGGCTATGAAAAATAGATAGTAGCCGATTCTCAGACCTACCCGATATGCACACAAAATTTCATACAAATCGGTCCAGCCGTTTCGGAGGAGTAGTGTAACTAACACTGTGACACGAGAATTTTATATATTAGATTAAAATACAGTAAACTCTCAACCTTGAATATTATGTTACGTACCTAACTAAGGGAAAGTATTATAGAACGTGGAGCATTATTCTAAAGTAAAAAGAGTGAGAATTCTAGAAAAAGAGTTGTTTTCTTTTTGTTCTTTTATTGGTCTATCACTTTTCAATTTAAGCCTTGAAACCAGTCCCCTCTTAGTTTCCTTGGTAAGAAATAGTTAATAAAGGCGGATTTCGGCTGGTTTTGGGGATATTCTTCATTTATTCGGTTATAAAGAATTCCATGTCTTATATCCAGGACATTGACAAGTTGTGCTATGTACCAATCATCATTGAAATCTGTTCGGCCGTTAATGCATGATGAATTAACAAATATCTTCAGAAAGATTGCAGTTAAGTAAGTTCCTACTCAGAATCTATATACATATTACGAAAACAAAGTCCTTATCCTACCTGCCTAGGTGTGTGACTGCGCTGTTCTTCTAATCTGCGCAAGGGATGTTCATACGGTTTTTACCGGAAGACCGAATTCATTCCGGAAGATTTATTTATATGTATTTTATATAATTTAACTTAAGTATAAGAAAAAAATGTCGTTTGTCAAGTCGTAAAAACCGCGCGAAACAGGGGCGGATCGCTAGTAATGTATACAAGCCCTCAAAGAGACCAGAAAAAGGTAGGCTGTCTATTATCCGGTTTTGCGATTACGTAGATTTTCTGCCTAGGTAAATACCGAGGCGTTTGTTCTCTCCAAACCTAATTTCAAGATTTTTGTGTCAGTAGTCCTTTGTAATTTAATTTATCTTACCTGTATTTTCCTTTTATGTAAATAGGCAAACACATTATTATTGTGCATACATTTTTTAATGAAGATTGTAGACGTTTTATACCTACTTGTCCCTAATAAATAATTAAAATACAATACTTCATTTATTTTGTAAAGAGGTTTAAAGTTTGAACAAGCTGTTGTGTTAGAAAGGGCTTATTAATGATAAGCATAAAATATATTTTCATAATTTACATTGGCAAAACGAAATTCTGCATATTGATCACTACGCATTATTATAATAGGCATAAATGATTTGTCATAATGTTTATTGCCATAAATACTGTTAGCATAATAATAATGAAGCATAATTTTATATAGCATATTATAATAAACGCATAATGTTAATTACAAATAATATTCTTATGGTTATAGACATTATTTCGCATTATTGATTATTGCTCCAAAGTAATGCCGAATGTAATGTAATAATAAGACTTAGTCGACGAAGCCCCGCCTCGCGGGCCCCCCATCAGGGTTTAAAGAAACCTAACACGAACACGGGTACACGTTCGCTCGCTTTGCTTGGTCACTTGAGCCCCCGTCATTCCATTCGAAACTAACCTGTCCGAGTCGGGGTGCCCCAAGTCCCGAGCTCGCTTCGCTCGCTCTTGAACCGAAACTTAGAAAATTTCTCAATTAAATCAAGTAGGTAAGTATAATATCAAGCAATGCATTTTGTCAAACGTTAGTTATGGTTTGCGTTGTTTTACCAGTTAACATGATTATAAGAATATTAGTTTGTCAAATGATGTTTTCATGTAATGAAATATTGTCTTTCAATTATTTGTCAAATCAGTTATTTACAGAAAGTTAAATAATTTGTAAAGTGATAAATTTATCAAATATTAATTCATCTACCGATAATTTTAAAATGAAACTTTATGATACGTTTTGTGTCAAATGACAGGATACCCTTTTTATATTTATGGCTCATAATTATTAGACGAATAAATAGTACGTTTTAATAATATATGCAACTCTAAATTATGCCAAAACAAATTAGACCAAATGATAGATATGCTAACCTTTGCATAAAATAAAATAAAAAAGCCTTTTATTTCCTACTAATTACTTTACGTTGGTTTTTGAGTTACTTAACTAATTTAAATTATTTAGGTACTTCACATAACTAGTTTTCCTTTGATTGACTTCCTTTGAATTACGCCAAAGTATTATTATGGTAAGTAATAAAAGTTATGCGAAAACGTTATATCAAACATGCCTTCAAATATGCCAAGAGGGGGATTCCCGTTAGAAAGAAATAACTTTTTGAACAGGTTTGAAAAACTTTTAATCAACTTCAGACCAAATAAAATTTTGAATATACCATATTTTTAACCAGTAATCAAGGGGTATCGAGTAGGGCACGCCGCGATAGCGGCGGTAAGACCCCTCTTTGAGGAGTGGCTAGAGAGGCGCCACGGCGCCCTCACCTACCGCCTGACGCAGGTCCTCACCGGACACGGGTGTTTCGGGAGGTTCCTGCACATTATCGGGCGGGAGGAAACGCCCGGGTGTCACCACTGCGAGGGTCGCCCGGAGGACACGGTGGAGCATACGGTGGCGGTATGCCCCAATTGGGCGGAGCACCGCCGTGTTCTCGCAGAGGCGATCGGCAGCGCCGGCGACCTCTCGCGCCCGGCCCTGGTTCAAGCCATGGTCCGGGGCGAGAGGGAGTGGGAGGCAGTCACCTCCTTCTGCGAAGCAGTCATGCTAGCGAAGGAGGTGGCGGGACGGCTGAGGGAGAGGGCCTCACGTCCCAGCCGCCGCGCGAGACGCCCCGGGCGTCGGGAGCCGCGAGACGACTCCCGGCCACCGTAGGCGCGGGCCTGCGGGCGGAGAGTAATGGGTAACTCTCCGTCCGATCAGGACCAGGCCCGTGCCGGACGGCGCGTACGTGTTCCACGCGCGCCTCAAAGAGATGTCAGCATTAGGAAGGGGCCCGAAAGGGCCGAAGCCTGCCGGGGCAGCGGGATTGTCCGAAAGGGTTACCGCTACCCCGGAACACAAAGGGCTAAGGAAGGAACACGGGTGGGTTTTAGTCAGTAAGAGTCTGACACTCCCTTCTGCTCCACCCAGAGCGGGAGGGGTCATTGGATGATTTCCCATCCACAAAAAAAAAAAAAAAAGGGTATCGAGTTATTCAGTAACTGGGTTGTGGAGGTCAGATAGATAGTTCGCTCCATGTAAAATACTTGTATTCAGCTGTATCCCGTTAGATTTATTAATTATAGGTAATAATAAATTAGAATCCAACCCAAACGTAGTTGAGAAATGGCTAGGCAGATAATTAATAAAAGCAGCAGTTAGCAGTTTGACATTATTTAAGAATTCCATTGTGAAGACATTTCGTTCTTCTTTACAAAGATAAACATGAAAAAACCTTTTACCGCGTAAAGCGCAATTTCCGCTACTTTTGTGATAACGTAGAAACCAGGCAAGTGTCATAATAAGGGCTTGGCTGTAAGACGAGGTGTCGGTTATCTTCGTATTATACCGGCTGCCTTTTTATACCGTCTAGCGTCTGGACAAAAACAGGGTATAAAAGGTGAGTGGGTGAGGTGGGTGGTAATTTAAATTTTGATAATTACGAAAAATAAAATATAACACACGTTTTTACGTAAGCACGAAACACCATGTTTTTCAATTGCTTTCTTAGCTTACTGGTAGCATATAACAATCTGAAAAAAATCATAAATACTGGGCATATAGTATATTAGTAAGCCTACAATTTTTTTTTTAAGTTTAATGAATTAGTGCTAGTAAAAAAATGTTGTACACGCTGAAAAAACTCAATAAAAATATGTGCAAAACCGTTGTCTACGCGTAAGAATTAATTGAAAATAACAATAATGGTTAAATATTTTAAAATTTGAGGTGTCTTTCTACCAAAATCAAATTTTATATTTTGATTTTGACTACTTATTTAACTGTAGTAAAATATCTAAATAATGCCTTATAAACTTAAATTCGTTTATTCGTGTACTAAAATTTAAATTCGTAGACTTACTAGATAAATAGGTGATAGTGTATAAATAGGTGATAAATAACTGTGTATTAAAAAAAAACTAGATAACTTAAGGTTGTAGAGAAATGTGCGCTAAAAACAATTAAATTTTCTGTTTTTACACCGCGAAATTGATAGGGACTCTGCATTACGATAAATATTCTTTAGGTAGGTACAACTCGATTGTGGTCATTTGAATGGTCATCAACCATTCAGATTACATGTCAGCCGGAATACGGCAACATTCAAAGAAATGCTAGGCTGTATTCGTTAATTATTAGTAAGGATAGGAAGATTCCCTTGTGTTAGGTACAGCTATCGCTGCCCAATAATAATCATCAGTATACTCTTAGTAGGTACATACAGCCTATAAGCCAGACATATTACAACATGAATCTTACCAAATCCCAATGCATTGGTAACAAAGGAGTGTTTTGTTAAATTTAATACCACGCGAGCCAGTCTGGCTTGCATCCAGCAATCCATCAACATAGATTTATTACATATTTACCTATTACGATTAAGTAGGATTTCTATTTACAGCAACAGATGGAAAACCGCGAGTAATGGATACAGAACATTCTGAGGTAAACAACTGTGTTAGTTGATAGGCTAAGTTCACATAGATATATTATAATAGGTAATCAAAGGGTGACTGTCAGAGAACGTCTTGTGACATCAATGTCTACCTAATGTATCACCATTGTCCGTACATACCTAAATAGAAGTCGGTGGAGGGGTCCGTGGCTCTTGCCGAGGTTGGTCTGTGGGTGGGTGACCATCTTTACTTATTGAGACCCCTCCGTGCCTCAGAAAGCACATTATTAAGGTAAGTATAATTTGTGACCTAAGTCGGTATCTATTTGCAATTTATCTCTCTTTTGATAATGGGTTTCACTTTTATGTAGCCTGTTATTGGTAATAGGTCGGTTTATTAAAATAGCGTTTTAACCAAACCTGAAAAGTGATATAACCAGCTGTTTTAAATTATTTACTTTTCCCATTTTTCTTTTAATACAAAAGTACCTATAAGCGAACTAGTCGCAAAGCAAATTTACGTCATTTACCTCACTTAATCTTCTGTGTGAACTTTAAACAAGGTTAACGTGTACCAAATAAATAAGGGTAATAAATCGGAGTTTATTAGGTACTCACATTGTTTAAACCTAAATTACTACTGCCTACAATCCTCAGTCTCTAGGTCTACCCCAAAATGGATTGTAGTCTTACAAAAGTATTTGACCTAAATTGATTTAATTGATTGATAGGTATTTTATTGTGAGAGAGTGATACGGGTCCAGACAAACAGAAAAATCGACTAGGTCTTTGAGCAGGTACGTAACCTAATATTGATGAAAAGTAATTAGGAATTTAGAATACCTTATTTTTTGTCGAAGTTTGAAACCCTTTTTACGTAATGAAATTAAATACTTTGACGATTGATTTATCAGAGAATTCCTATTGGAATTTGTTTTATTTCGTTTTTCGATAGCTATGTAAGTTAATGCTTTGTTTTAACAATGAGTGTTCTACAAAGCTTTATATATAAATGTACTTATATGAGTAATGTTATCAATAAATGTATTACGAGTATCTAAGCTGTCGAGTTTTGTTTTGTTAGCTATACGTTTCAAATGCAAATTGAAATACGTTTGACGTACTGCCTTTTCAAAAAACATATCATAAACGCACTCAAAGGTGGCAAACAGCAGGCGACCTACTTGATGGTAAGTGGTCACTGTCGCCTATTGACGTCTGCAGTACCAGAGGAATCACCGATGCGCTGCCATCCAGGAGACACAGTCGACATGTGTCATGTGCTTATAATTACACCGACAACGGCAACCATATAGATAAAAAAACGAGGGTGTCTGCTTATGACCACACGGTAGAAGTGAAAACTTACGACCGGAGCCGAGTATTCGCGATTCAGCGTCATCGACTGACTGGAGCCGAGGTTCAGTTTCGTTCACTGTTCAGAAAGAGCGCAAAGTGCGCCTAAATAAGTTTTCACTTCAAAAACCGGCGGGGTAATTGCGTAGCACACAATGCCGATGTCTTTCATTTTGTCACTTCAACAAGATTAATTGCGTTATTTACGTTGTTGAGCAGACGAATTTTTCAAACCTATGAAGCAATGGATTAGGATTTTTTTACAAAATTCTTCGGATTGAAAGTGTGTTACGTAATTATTGTGCAGAACACAGCAAGGCTGCTTGGCATATCTTACAAATATTTATAACAAGTGCCTATCTACTGTCTTCTTAACCTTTCGTATTATCTTACAGTTGCTATTATCGCCTCACAGAGCAGTGTTAAGAGCAAAGAAATACTGAAGGTTTATTTTGTCACCATTTCCACACTTTCTCACTTTATACAAAATTGCGACAACCTTCGCTGAATTCAGAATAAACTCGTAAAATAGAGTACTTGTATCGATTGTGATCGAATGAATGTTTCTATAGTTGAAATGTTTCGATGTATGCTGTAGTTAAAGTGAACTGAAGGCGGATGAATGACACTGAATGAAGTACGAACGTGATATCCGTTCTATATTGCAGAATCGATGAGAGATATAGCAATGAAAATCTATTGTAAATAATGCATACTGAAATTTCGGATGAGATACCGATCTATACATAAAACATTCATGAGATTGATTTACTGAATTTGCTATTGAAGAATTATTAATATGTTATCAAGTGAGGAGAGTAGTAGTAAGAGGGGCACAATACTACAATAGGTATCTCCTGAAACGAAAGTTACTGGAATACAGTTTGTGTAATAGGTTACAGAATATGTAATTTAAAATTTTTAATTATGCTGATCAATTAATAGCTTAATTTTTTTTCTTTATTTAATTTGAGTAGTATGAAATAGTCACTAGACATTTTTTTTTTTATGTTTAAGCTTTCATTATTAGTTAGCGAAATGTTAAGGTTGGTGAGCCTGATTAATCGCTCCCGAGTGTATTTTTATAATTACTATAGACTTCTAGTGTTTCTGTTTCTGGACATTTTATGCTAATTAGCTGAAAATCTACCAATTTATATCTATTATATACACATTGAAACATAACGAGTGAGTGTAGGCATTGCACATTTGTGATTGATTGACATTTAATTATTTGAAACCAGTTTCTGAACTAAACGATGTTCTTTGAAACATTTATCAAACTATTAATACACATTAAATATACCTAGTATGCAGTTATAGGCCACCGCACTTCATTATATAATTTTAAGACTATGCCGACCGCACAGTGGCGCCCTCATCGTTTGTTTGGTTATTTCATACAATTTAGAATGAAAATGCAGAAAATAAGCACGTTAAGTTGTGCTTCATAAGATTACACGTTAATATTATTAGAAACGGTAGTTTTACATTGTTTAGTTTTATTATAATCCTTAAAGCGGAATGTAGTGGCCACTGTTATCCGTTTTAAGGATTATAATAAAACTGAACAATGTAAAACTACCGTTTCTAATAATATTAACATATAATCTTTTGAAGCACAACTTAACGTGCTTATTTTCTGCATTTTCATTCTAAATTGTATGAAATAACCAAATAAACGATGAGGGCGCCACTGTGCGGTCGGCATAGTCTTAACATTGAAATCGCCCATAATGTTGAAGCATGCAGTAAGAGCGGTTTTCGAGTGAAAGTGTTGCCAGTAGTGATTGAAGATTTAGAACGCTGGAATGTCTGAAAAGGAACGAAATTACCGGTGAAGGAACACGAATGAAAAATATGTAAGAAAATCTATAATTTTTGTAGTAAGTTATGTTATTTAGGTATGCTAGTTTCTTTTTTTTTAATGTTCGTTTTTAGTTTTTCGGTAATGATACCAAAAAACTAAAAACGAACGTAAAGAAAAGAAAAAAAAAATATAATTATCACTCACAAACTTCTCACAAAGTACTAAGTAACATAATATATATATGAAGGCACCAGTTTGTTTTAAAAACAATAGCTTGATGGCAGCCTCAATCATATTTATATAAAAAAATACCTTTCCTATAGCTGTAATTTTACTACTGCTTACTGCGTATTTCTATTTTTAAAAGATTTATGCTGTCACTGGCGTGCTTATGGGCTGATAGTGTCTGTATTTAATTTATTTCGGTTTTCCGTTTTAGTTAATTTATGTTTGCTGAAGACACGGTCTACAGATGCGTTTGAAAAAGGCAGCACCAGCTCCGCTAGGAGTTTGTGTCCTGTGAGCACCAATTAAATTATTTTAAAAATTTTGAAATCTCGGTTCTCCGGTAGCGTTCTTTAATCACAAACAAAGTTGGCTTCTCCGCCAGCCAAAGCTTAATCTGTGGCCAAAGCACTGAAAGCACAGACGTATTTACAATCAATCTTTGGGTTTTAAGTTTATTTTTTGTTTGATCCATCCTTTCTGGATAAGCAAAGGATTCTAAGTGAGCCTAGTCTTCAGTACACATACTTAAAACTCTGTACCATGGTGACGGCGGCGGCGTCATGGCGTCGTCGCTAGATGTGAAGTAGTACTTTTAGTACCAGTTATACAAAAAGGAACGAAGAGAACGCACAACAGATAGGAATGCAAAGAGAACTTATGATCATAGAATAGAACGCAAAATGTTCCAAAAGGAACGATTTGGCAACAGTGATTAAGTGTAATGAGAATTCCTAATACGTAAATGAATAATCATGTACTCACTACATTGAATGAACATGTATTACAGACTACTAATTTTCATTGATAAGTCAGTCGAGCCAGAGAGTTAGAAGCTCGATAGACACACAACTTACGTATCGTTATCTGTTCGATAGTGATATGTCCAACAAAGTTAGAAAATGGCTGATGATGTTCCTTGGGCAAATATATATTTATCTAAGAAACCGCATAATTAATGCCGTATTTGTTTTCATAGTAAGAGATAGTTATCAGTATTATAAAACGCAAACACAAAGAAAACTACTTTTATATTTGAAGTGATTTATCAATCTGAGTCCTTTTATAAACTGCCGTAAAATAACAGCTTATTGTTAAAATTAAATGTGGGTTGGAGAATGATATTAACGATACCATCCATCAGTATTATTGAATTAAATCTACGATGTATAGTGTTTAATAATATTAAACAGAAAAAACATAAATACAAATACAAATTGAGTTCCATTAATGTCCTTGTATGAGATCATTTTATTCGGACGTAATAATAATCAACTCCTCTATTGACGTGCTCTACCCTGTTTAGTCATCACACAAATTCTAGTTATCTCTACTGTGTTCATAAATTCTATGTAACAATAATAAACGTTCTCGTTCTGTTTGTTTTGGACATGCGGAAGTTTAATGTATTTTTTTTAGTTTAAGGTATTAGTCAACATTTGTGGTCAATTCCATTTCTATTTGTGGTTGTAATGTTTATGTACACGTGGCCTATTAAACTTCTACCTTATCCTTTTTTTTTCCCTTTTTTCAAAAAAGCATGAATAGGTATGACAAATCATGCACGGAGGCGTAATCGTGCCCAAAGTTTCCGAAAAGAAGATAATGTCGTTCGTCTGCTTCGAAACATTCCACAGATCAAACGAAGAACCTTCGCATCAAAATTGTTTTCATTGAAATAACCACAATATAAAAATGAGAGTAATCATTTCATCCCTCTCTCATAAAATTCGTTGAGCGATGTTATTCGCGAGTTACACTTACAACTCCACTTCGGAATTGTCCTCATTCATTACAACCGTACAGTTCAGGTTACATTAAAGTGACATTGTCTTTGAGGAGGTTCTTGTTTGAAAGTTTCTGTTGACACACCCACAACAGACTGATGTTTGATGAGGGGTTGGTTTACTAAAGTTCTGTTTAGGAATGTGCTCCCTCTCAAACGTCGAGGCATGGCGTATTTTGACTGACACAATCATAGCTATACGGTCGTATTGTCGTAGTAATTGTACCTAAATGGTTTTCAGCTTTATGCTTGGTGACAGTTTCCGGCAACTTTTTCCAGAGGTAAATGAGACCTGAGTTTTTTGTTTGAATGATAATACCAAGTAGATAAGTAAGTACTTACAAATAAATTCATCACATGTAACTGACGTAACCGCGCCAACCACACATCACGTGTGTCCCGCGCTATAATTGATATTAGCTTTTGTCCGCAGATTCCGCCGCAATCGTAGGTCGTAAATTATCATTCGAGAATGTACTACCGGGATAAAAAGTATCTTATGTCCTAACCTAGGTCCTGGTCTGCCTGTGTGCCTATCATCGAAAGCCCTTCTGCCGATAAGGCGTGAAAGGGTAACAGACAGGCAGAGTTACTTTCGCACTTATAATAATAAGTATGTATTGAATTCAAGGAAGTGTTGAACTTTCTTTTCAATTTATGTAGTTTAAGCAAATAATGAAAGCTTATTTAGATACCTAATGCTCAGATCTGACACTATCAGGCAACTACTAAAAGATACTTAGGTATAGAAATCTAACTAGATTCCAACAGGATTTCAAGACTATAATTATTTGAACCAAAAACTTACGAACAACTTATTGATTGATTTCGGTGACGAAAGCTCTAAGCAAAAAGCTTTTCCGTGTTGTGCTACAAACCTCATTGTCAATTCCAAATTTTCTTGCCCTCTGATCCTCTTAACATATTTTCAGACACGAACAATTAAATTCCTTTACAAGGCAAGGTGAGAAGCGAAATAAAATTGTTCTAGGCAATATTAAATAATTACAAACAGAAGCTAGAAGGTTTAATATTACTCCCTTTGTAATTGAAACTACGAAGTTTCAATTACAGAGGGAGTAATATTAAACCAAGATGTGACAGAATATCAGGGGTGTCAGACGAAGTAGAACAGTCATAAAGTCACAGAGAAGGTGAGGTTCTGTTGATCGATAATCTCATTCTAAGAATGTTTTGGAGGTGGACTATGCTTCTTATAAAACAGTTTTGACTGTCTTACAATCAAATAAGCCTACTGCAATGACGATTGAAAATATGGGATTATTCATGATAGTAAAGACCTCATTCACACCAAGGGTATCCGCGTCCGCTGACTGTGAAATTTATGAAAAACAAAGGACAGTCAGTTGACGGCTGGAGTCGTTTTTTCATACATTTTGTACTGGAGGCTCACTTTGGTGTTACAGTGGCCTTAGTTTTGTATAGGGTGTGTACTGCAGGTGCACTGAGAAATAAATTTTAGAAACTCAACCGTTGATCCCGTGGTTGAGCGAGTCATAAGGAGTTGATGCGAGCAACAGTTTATTTTCGAAACAATGAAGTCATAGTTAAGTGAAGTGATTATGGCAATAACCCTACATAATTATTTTTAATGGTGTTCCATGGCGACCTCTCGTTTTGATATTCTATTGTTTTTGAAACACTCCCAGTTATTAGGTACTTCCCATTTTCACCACAGGTATCAAGACTTTCCAACACACACCTATCTAATAAATAGATAAGGTAAGTAAGTCGCGACCCCTTCCGCAAAGCAAAACATTTCAGATTAAGTAATTACTTAATCTGAAATATTTTGCCATTACTTACGTTTTATTATACGAGTGAAAGATCACAAACTACTGAAACATTGTTAATGGACTATGTTTATGTGAAAAACAAGCAAACCTGCTGGTATGACATATTATATATATTTTTTTAAATATTACGGTTAAAAAATAAAACCCTATGTCAGAGAAACAGGCAGCGGACCCTTAATAATTGGGTTACGTTGGCAACAGCTGTGGGTACGGAACCCTAAACGCAAAAGAACACTTATCATGCGAGACGGTATCCCAAATAGAGGAAGTGTGTCAAGGAAACTTAATGCGATAATGGCTTGAGTACTTTTAGGGTTCTTTGTCCAAATGTTAGCCTTCATTTATTTTGAAGACACATTGTGAGTATAGATGAGAGCTCAGTGAATAGCTTTGAAATTGTACGAATATGTTTGTAGGAAAAATCCTAATTAATACTATACTATAATATACTATTTTAATTAATATTATAAATGCGAAAGTTTGTCTGTCTGTGTTACCTCTTCACGCTTAAACCGCTGAACCGATTTAGATGAAATTTGGTATAAGGGGTAGTTTGAGTCTCGGGAAAGGACATAGTATAGTTTTTATCCCGATATTCCCACGGGATCAACACTTATGTGGGTGACACCGCGGGGTGCTGCTAGTATTATAAATGCGAAAGTAAGTTTTTTTGTTTGTTACGCTTTCAGGATAAAACGGCTAAACGGATTTGGATGAAATTTGGCACGTGGATAGACCATGACCTAGAGAAGGAAGGAAATAGGCTACTTTTCATCCTGGATCGCAGACGAAGTCACGGGCAATAGCTAGTAAAAAATAAAAACGATTCGAAGAGAATTTTCTTTCCTGTTTATGTTGGTCCTAATTTTATACGTAAACGTCAACCGATAATCGGATTGAGGAATTTTGTTTAATTTTTATCAACATTGGGAAGAGTCGTCAGCGAAATTGAGTTTTTTTTCAAAGTACCTAACTTACCAAAAAACCGGTAAAGTGCGAGTCGGACTCGCGCACTGAGGGTTCCGTACAAATTTCTAGGTATGTAAATAGTACATCACGGGATTTTTTTAAATGTAACTTCAACGGCTTTCGGATTTTATCCTTAACTTGTGCTAAGTACATGACTTTGTTTCTTGCCAAATGACCCAGGTCTACCATATACTCAGGTATATGGTTTTAATTTCAACTCGATACCTCCACGCCTTCTCGAGATAAAGGGTCTTGACAGACAGACAGACGGACAGCAAAGTGATCCTATAAGGGTTACGTTTTTTCTTTTGACGTACGGAACCCTAAAAAGAAAAGCCCAATTCGTGCAAATGACATCTTTCACCTTGAAGCGTTCTGAAGTTTCAAATGTTAGCAAAAAAAACAGGTACCTACTTAAATGTATATAATTCTGTAAGATGAGATCTCTCCATGTAATTGAACCTCAGCCCATCTTCATTTATCAGACTTCATTTCAATTACAAAGAATGTTTTAAAAGAAAAATCTAATTACACTTTGCACAACCTTGACCCTACATTTGAATTTAGAATAGGAGATAGTTTGAAGAATCTGTTCGCACCACTTGAATAAATACAGCTACTTGTGTTAACAAGAGTAAAATTTGTACACGCACGTTTTTCTTCTACAATTTATTCTCCTTGTTTAGGCACGGTTCGTCATTGTTGTATGGATCATATGGAAGCTTGTTGGCGGTCACATTTTTTTTATCAAAACTAAATTAATGAAAGCTCAGACCGTGGTAAAAATAATATAAGGAAGTCAGAAAGGTTGTAGCGTGGCGTGGCTAACGGCATAGCTTGCACCTGAAGTACATTTAAGTAGGTATCGCCACTTGACGAGACTGCACTCAACGAGCACTCAACAGGAGGAAATTATGTGCTTTTAAAATTACTAACGACCCGCCCCTGATTCGCATGGTTTTTACGACTTGTCATAACATCTAGATTTATTATTCTTGGTTCTTGTATGTATTTACTATACATACCTATGGTGATATTTGTTTAACTTGAAATAATAGTAGTTAGAATAAAGTTTAAATGGTGGTGAAAACCGCACCAAAAGGAGAATGCCGTCAATATAGGGCGCCCTGTACCAAACGAAAAGTCGGCTGTCACAACCAAACCTAGTGTATTTGGAGGAGAATTAAATGCGTTCTTATATTGCTAACTATTTTTACATGGATTCCCGCAATATGATGGAGGCATAGCTAAGGATTGTCATACAAAGACTACGTTATGGAAAAGCACCTGAGCATTTTCGTTAATAAGGCTTTTAATTATATTTAAATAGTTCAGAGGAAACCAATATTGAAAGTAAAGTCATCCGTTACGGCGTAACAGAACAATAAACGCAATATACGTCACAATAAAACGATTTCTTTTTTTTTTAATCGGTCCTCGTTTCTTTGAATGCTTAAAATATATTCCAAGACTAGCTGTGCCCGCGACTTCGTTCGCGTGGTTGTCGAGAACAAAACAACGTCGTTTAGATAAGAGTATATCACCTTTTTGATGATTTAGATAAGAGTCCTGACTTTGGTATAGTTGATTACGTTAATGCTTCTCTATATACTATGTTAGCGGTGGAATTACCCGGAGCATATACAAAAAGGTTGTTTGGGTTGCTAACACGTGATAGAGAAACATAGAGTTGGCCGTGTGAAAAACAATCAAAAGTAAGGTCTACACCCGCAACGGATAACGTCTGGCCTTGGGCTTTATTAATAGTCATAGCGTAACAGAGGCTTACAGGAAATTGCACACGTTTGAAAGTAAACGGAAAATTATTGGGGATAATGGGTATCCTGGGAATGAAAACAACATCACCGGAGCCGCAACCTGTTAAGATTTCGGCTTCGATGACATTTCGTTGGAGATTTGTTACTCTCAACCGAGTTCCATTGCATAGTTTTGGTGGGCTTAAATTTCTGAGTAGAATGATTGGTACTCCGATTTTTAAATAAATTTTGTGTGCTGGAAGACCTGGTGTATTTAGAGAGTCTAAAAACTCTACTGGATAGTGGGTGGCATCTCCTTCTTCTAAAACCGTGTTAATAGATAAATATTCCCTACTTTCTCCAGAAACATGTACCAATATTTGAGAATTTATTGCTGCTGCTTGGTCGTTGCGAGGTGCCAAAATAGCTCGTTGGCATAGCCAAGCAGCGTCATGGTTCGAGATCTCTGATGGATCTCCGTATACAGAGGAAATGAGTTCCTGCTGTGAGGCAACAGAAGAACACAGGCTTTCGACTAAAGTTACTTTACCTCCTTCTTGAGTCGGGTATGTGCCGTTACCAATTTGAAGTAGTAAATTTGAGAAAACCTGCGCGTTTGCGTCACCTCCCAAATATGCTCGCATATTAAAGCTCAAATTAGTTAATATGACAGTACGCCATAAAATAGAGCTCTTTAAACAGGCACCTATTTCATCGGCCCTCGTTCCTCTGGGTATTATAGGGAGTGTCTGCCTGAAGTCTCCACAGAATAGCACCGTTAAGCCTCCCATCGGTCGGTCATTTTGTCTTATATCTCGCAACGTTCTATCTACAGCTTCCACAGCTTTACGATTTGCCATCGTACACTCGTCCCAAACGATAAGGGCGCAATCGCGTAAAACCCTTGCTTTATTACTATTGCGAGACACGTTGCAAACAGGGTTTTCTGTGCGGTCCAAGTCGATTGGTATTTTAAATGTTGTATGTGCAGTTTTTCCTCCTGGTAATAAAGTGGCAGCTATTCCTGAGGAAGCGACGGCAAGGGCAATTTTGTTTTGGCTCCTTATTTGAGCCAAGATAACTTTAGTGAGGAAAGTTTTACCTGTTCCACCAGGTGCATCTAAAAACAGCATTTCTCCTAATGAATGTTCTACACTACAGCATACTCTATCAAAGATTTGACGTTGTTCTGACGTCAAATTTGAACAGCCATTTCGCAATATTTCTGCTAACTCTTCGGGGTTGTAATTTATTTCAGATGTATACTCCCTATTAATTCGTTCCCCACCAACTGTCGGTGTCGGCAAGCCGTATTGACTGAGGGGGTTCCCTCCTATACTTGTAACTATATCTTGTATAGCCAGCAAAGCCCTATTATGGCAGCTTTCACGTACTTGGTCAGAAGTTTCACTATTTATATTTTGCTGTCTCAAAAAATCTTCGGCAAACGCGTCTTTATATTTTTGCCACAACTGCCCAGCGTCCGATAGGCCACAAAATGTCAACAAAATGGCAAATAAATGGCGCAAACGATGTGGACTATCACTGACGCATGCTTCGGCTAAAGCATCATCCCAATGCTGATCGCCATCTAATAAATGCCGTGCGCGGCAAGCAGCTTGAAATGTGGGATATTCTATATCGTCCACTTTGCGGAGCTCAGCAAAAGAAGTAGGTCCTCGCACTGTGTGAAGAAGAAGGCGTAAATAATAACACTCTGCATTATTTGGGTGCACCGTGTATACTCTTCCAATCACGTGTTCTTTAAAAATGCCGGACTCGCCTTCTACAGCAGTTCCACGTCTCCTGCGATTAAAAACACCTTGCTGCTTGTTATAAGTATAATAATGTGGCACTTCATTGTACAACAGAGACTTAGCGAAATTGTCTCTTTCGCAAAGGCGAAAGAATGCGAGCAAGGTGGTTTGTCTTGGGTTGTTCATTCTTTCTGCCACATTTTCTGGCTGAAAGTAAACTCGCTGCCCGCCTTCCAGGTGCACGTCAAGATGGATGACTGGCGGATACCTTTCATGAATAGGGAAACTCAAAATGCGCCAAACTGCCTCCGAAGAGCTTATGTATCGGCCAGATTGATACCTTGTCACTTCATCAAATTGGTTGTTATTTCTTAGTGCTATCATGGCTTGATCACTACCTTTATTAACATATTTACATATATATTTTATAGATTCGACGCTATTACAAATTTCAACATTAATGTGTGCTTGAAAAGCGTTTGACAAAACTGGAGAATACGGTACCACCCAACTATAATTTAGAATTATTTCTTGTCCACGGAATCTGACAGTAGCTGTGAAACCATCTTGTGACGGTGATCTTCGCCGGTATTGCGGATACCCATTTTCCCCAGCCATAGTTAGTTCTTTCAGTGCTCTGGGGTATTTTTTTGAGCATTGACCATCTTTCATGCACGGTGATTCCCTGTTTAAGAGGCCACATGGCCCGTGAACCATATGTGTTTTTACTATGTCATGCAAAATCGGATCTGCATTATAGTCCGGAAATTCTGCACTTATGACACTGTCTATAGCATCGGGACGAATTTTTTCTTCCAGCCACAGAAGAATGTGCGCGTGGGGTAAACCACGCTTTTGCCACTCGACGCTATACATAAAACAAAGAGTTGAACCGAAAACTTTCTCCTTTGTAAGTAGATTAATCAAGACTTTGAGTTTTAAATGAAAAATCCTAGCAATAATGTCATGTCTGTCGTATGACGCCTGTCCTGTGAGAAGTGCCTGGCAAATCTCCGTCCACTTTGGATTTGTTGTAAATGTTATAAAAAGGTCCGGCCGGCCGTATTTACGGACGTAACAAAAAGCATCTTGCGTTCGTTCGTGCATATACCGCGGACCGCCTGTGAAACTGGATGGCAAAATAACCAATCGACCCAAGTTTTCGACGTTATTATCTGATTGCATGGCGTCCCGCAAGTGCACGTATTCTTCAGCGCGTAACCGTCGCTGGTTAGTGCGAATATACACTAAACTTTCAGTTTCTATTTTTGCGTACATGTCCACAATAAATTGGCTGAACAAACCACGAAATCGTTGCAAATATACGAAACTGTTTTGCCTTATTTGTAAAAGGTAGGAATAGTATTGTTGAGCAGATATTTTTTTTTGATAATTAGTGACTCTCGTAGTAGGGTTCACTTGGTACAGCCCAAAATTGTACCCATCTTCACCATGACAATAAATTAGTGGATATTGCAGGGCGTCGTAAGCTCGGTGGGTTTCCAAAATGCGTTGAAGGCGATCGTCGCGTGTACGCAACACGATATCACGTCTCTCACACTCCTGGTCGACTAAAACAACTGCAACTTCATCTGCGACGGGTGCATTGTGTCTTCCACGGTGTTCACCCACAGGACGTCTATCGGCACTTATAACAATTTTGAAATCATTGCTGCCTTGTGGAATTGACTCCAATGCAGCTTTGAATTCACGAACGTACTGGTTAACGTGATGCAGCAATTCTTGAAGTTGACCCAAAAGCTCAGCATTGAGCTGGGGAAAATTGTGATTTCTAACATTGAGCTGTTGCGTGTAATCGGATACAAAATAAATTTGGAGAAATTTGGGTTCATTTTCTGGCAGCAAAGATCCAATAAGGTGATAAACTTGACCTTGTACTTTGAAGGTTGGCATGAACGGTCCTTCCGTTATTTGTTTTGCCCCAAAGGAAGTCATTTGGAAAGCACTGTTATATAAACGAATATTATCCAAAAAACGGTTCGACTGGGGATGATCGCCATTCAGGAGACTTTTAAGTAAGTGTGGTGGATCTTGGAAATTTGGAAGAACAATTTTTCCATTTGAGCAGCACATTCCATCTGTCTCTTTCCTCCATTTCAAAGCATGACAAAAATTACAAATTTCTCTCATGTCACCCACGAAAGTAAAGCCAGCATAATTAATTCTAGACGAATATGTGAACCCTGATTTTTCCCTATTGTCCCAAGGTAATAAAATATTTGCATCGTCATTTTCCATGGACTCATCAGCTCCGCTATTTGTTTCTCTATTCATATGGTATCGAGCTCGTTCTATTTCTAGGCGAGATTGACGTTGTTCTGCTGTTTCTGCTCGTCTTAGTTCATCTATTCTTTCCCTTTCAGATGCAAGATAACTTTCATTGTTTCTTTGTACACCTACATAGTTATTTCTAGCTATTTGTAATCGTTCTTCTCTTTGGGAGAGAGATTCAGACTCGCGCGAGAGAGCGTGTCGCTCTCGGTCAGATGACAGACGTGCTTGGCGTTCCTCGATACTCTCTTGAGAACGCAAAGTCGCGGTCCGAGTTCTTTGCGAACTTAAGCGCGACTCCCTTTCTGTGAAAGTCTCTGACTCGCGTGAGAGAGACTGGCGCTCCCGATCAGCAGACAGCCGAACTTCGCGTTCCTGGATATTCTCTTGAGAACGCAAAGTCGCGGTCCGAGTTCTTTGCGAACTTAAGCGCGACTCCCTTTCTGTGAAAGTCTCTGACTCGCGTGAGAGAGACTGGCGCTCCCGATCAGCAGACAGCCGAACTTCGCGTTCCTGGATATTCTCTTGAGAACGCAAAGTCGCGGTCCGAGTTCTTTGCGAACTTAAGCGCGACTCCCTTTCTGTGAATGTCTCTGACTCACGTGAGAGAGAGTGGCGCTCCCGATCAGCAGACAGCCGGTCTTCGCGTTCCTGGATACTCTCTTGAGACCGCAAAGTCGCGGTCCGTGTTCTTTGTGAACTTAAACGTGACTCCCTTTCGGTGAACGTTTCCGATTCACGTGAAAGAGCGATGTGCTCTCGGTTAGCAGATAACCGTGCTTCACGATCTTCTTCCGATTCCTGAGACCTACAAAGTCTCATCCTTTTCGCATTTCGGCTACGCAGCGAAAGGTTAGTTTTTTTTCTTTGAGGCATTTTCAAGGAAAATTAAAGCAATAAACAAAACTAACAACACTTATGACTGAATAGCCTACAAACTTAAAAGAACGGTGCGTCGAACAGTCTAGTGTGACAACGTATCGTCTGTTCGTGGTCGTGACTCAACGAATTGGCAACACTAACTTACTGTATAACGATTGGCACTATTGGATTCAAACTACGAAGTAAATCAAATACAATCTTTACTTCGTACTTCAAACCAATGACCAAAGTTGACCAAACGAAACCAATAAGATAAGCAAATACTTTTTTTTCGACCAATTTAGAAAATCGATAAACCAAGCAACCAAAGAACTTTTACGACACACGCAAGAACTTTTAAGACACCTAACGAAACCCAATTTGCCTAGTAAACACGGTGGACGTCATCCTCGCGCGGAAAATCTTAACACCGCGATTCAGAAAATGACGTCATTTGCACAACGCCATCTATCGGATTTAGATTTCAACTATCAACATTAGTTCTATTTTTAGTCTTAAGATGTCGTTGCAAGTACTATACTTAATTGCGTAACGTAATATTTTACTTCTTGAACTCACTAAATTAATCATATCTTTTGATAGAGTGAACCGATTTCGATGAAACAAAAACTAAGTTAAACCTCAAGTTGCGTATAATTTTTGTATATAAACATTGTCAGCATTGAATTCGTAGATTTTACGTGATGTGCGCACAAACAAACAGACAAACAGACAAACAGACAAAAATTTCAAAAATGATGGAAATAGGTTCTGTTACTTATCTTTTCACACGCTGGCTATTTTTTGTTTCAATTTCTTCAATGTACAAAAATGACTTTTCTACAGATTTATTATATGTATAGATAATAATTTCAATCGACGCAACGCGTGACCTAAAGATTATTTGGCACACATAAAATTATACCTAATATTATAGTAAATCGGTGTTTGTAGGTACATACTTTCAAATTATTTTCTTCATTTAAATGTTTGTTGACAGGTAGCTACCTATATTTTTTGCGTAGGTAGTAGCAACATTCGGAAATGAAGTGCAATTGCAGTGACAAAAGTACAAAAGTAAATAAAAATACTTTTATTATTGATGTCCGAAATCCGGGATTTTATCATAACAAAAACGTAAATCTAATTAAAAAAAATATAGGAGTAATTTTATGAACTAGATTTGGTTGTGACCCGCTCCCTCGCAAGTTGGTGCGGTCCCATGGCATTCTCCTTTGCTGAGTAGTTTAAAAGAACAGCGCGGTGACACAGACAGACACGAAAAACAACTTTATTTTATATTATACTAGCGGCCCACCCCAGGTTCGCACGGTTGCATTTTTTATTCAAATTTCTGAAATTTTCATTCATACAAACCTTGTCCTGGCAATATTCGCAATAAAATAATATTGCGATTATAAATTGAGATATAAACTATCCTATCTTTCAAGTTGGATGAAACTACACACAGTGTGCAAAATTTTATTAAAATCGGTTCAGTAGTTTAGGAGTGCATCGCGGACAAACAACATGACACGTAATTTATATATATTAAGATGTATGTATAGCTATAGATGCCCTCAGCAGAGAAGTATGAGCTTTTAAGTTTTAACACGTTATCCATTGTAATAGCATCTTCATCCGTGAGAGAATGCAGCTGCTTATCCTTTAGATAAATTGTCTTTAGATATTTTTTTATTGCGATGGCTTTGTCTTGGGGGAGCGACTGTTTATCGGTAATTGCAGAACAATGTGCTCGCCGCAAAGATATCTACGAGCTCAGATCAGAGAAATATGTGATTAAGGACGTTATTTTCCTTCAGAATGTAAGTACTCAGATTTATAATCGGTCAGAGTCTCAAACGTTTCTTATTCAAAAAACATGTCGTACTTTCTCTAGAACTAAAGTACCTACTGGAATAAATATTTCGTCTAAATATTATGAATGAATAGCTAAGTGAATTCAGAATACAGTCCAAACGCTGGTTTGACATTCCAACTTATAGCCAAATCAATTTCTTGATTGCTTCTTGGATTGGTTTACAAATCGAACCTCGTGAAGCTTCTTTCATCGTTCATATATTTTCTTGAATTAAGTTGAATCTTGACAAATGTACTGTATTATGAGAAAGCAATATCGCAGTATTTTACGAACACGACTAAATCCTTGTCCTGTAGGCATTCGATTTCGATGGATTGCTGTTGTGGCGTAAATTGGAAGAACATTATGTGCGGTTAGCAGAGTTTATTGGTAGAAACAACAAAGCAATTCAAGCCAACAATAGCAAACCCCTAAACAAAAGGGGGCAATCTCAGCTTAACCAGATGAGATTATTAGGAAATTATTAAGACGTTTTGATTAACTTCAAAGTACTTACGTTATTTCGGTTAGGTACTTTGAAGATTTTATGTTAGTGAAAATTTAATTAAGTATTTGTTTTAGCGTCATAACTTTAGTAGTCTACTCTATATGAAGTAAATTAACGATTATTCCAGCAGTGTGACGATATTTAAAAGACTTAACAATTTATAAATACCTACTACTTACTACCATTTTCCAATTCTAGCCAAAGTGCATGCGAAAAATTCGGCTTAGTTTTCCAACAGAGACCTAGATACTCGCACAGTGCAGCTGTAGTGGAAAAATGTTCAACGAAGCGGAGATGCGACGGTACATAATTTCACATATATTAAGTTTGCGATATGCAGAAGCTGGATCAAAGCGAAGTAGACGAAACAGTTTACACTTGCACTAGCCCCTACATACCATTGCATCGACACACATTTTACTCGCTTCGGTACACCCGTTTAGTTCTGGTGGAAAAGGATAAATGATTTCACATTGCAAAAACCGGAATAAATGTTCTAATAATAATTGATAGAGAAAACCACATCAAAATCCGATGTAAAGTTTAGAAGATCTAAGCGGGGTTACACCTGACAGACAGACCCGAAAGGCGGCTTTATTATAATAACAAAACTTTTTTACAAAAATAAGTGGCAAACAATGAAAACGAGAACCCAACGACACCGACTTCCGAAATTAATGTTATTTTTCACTTTTTAGTGTCTTTTTTGGAAGTCGGTTGTTTTTTTTTTGTAAAATAGTTTTTATAATTTTTTTTTTTTTTCACATTTGAGTTAATGATAATAGATAAGTTTATTATAGTAGATTCACTCATCAATTACTTATGCTAACGAATAAAAATGTAGGTGACTATATGAAATTAGAGTACATTGAAATTATTTTAAAGATTCTATGCAGTTGATACACTGCATCTATAAAATAGCACTATTAGAAGCTGGTAATGCGTAGACATTACCTATATCACTTTATTTAGTTGCTTAAGAATAATCACGATGCTGTGTCATATTAACAGCTTAGCTTATTTTACAATACCTATGGTCGCTTGAAAACCATTTACTAGACGCTAAAAATTCGTCGCTGACTTATTAATTCATTAGACTACTAAATATATTTGAAGACGAGAATGACATGTTAAGGAAGCTGCCTTAATTATCACTTGGAAACAATAACAATAGTGAACATACATAAACAGATGTCTTAGGATACCACGTGCTTCGATCTCTACAATTTCCTTTTGCATCTTCCACGTCTAAGAACGTTCACAGTAATAATAATAAACATTTATTTCTCTTCCACAAAGGCGCCTTAAAAATATGAAGACAGTACATCTGATAAATCCTTTGTGGGAGACTGGTATCTGCACTAGGAAAAACCTGTCACACAGATTACCAGGCCCCCCCAAAAAACAATCATTGAGTATTATATCTTAAGAGTAAACTAGTCGCGAGCTCGAACTCGCTGGTGGTCATGGCCAAAAAGAACGCTGTCTCGCCTGGCTTCGTGTCCAACGGTGCTAGTATCAGTGATGAGCAGTTAGACGCTATTCTATACGAACTACGTCTAGTTCTCACGCACAGAAACACCGTTCCGATCTGATAGGCGCGTAATAAGATTCGAAAAGTGCTTCGGAAAATCGAGTTTTATGATAAAACCACTGCATAAATCAATTACAAATAAAGCTTATTGATCTCTTCGATAAATATGCTTTGTCAGTACGGACTTGGTTTTGAAGATTTCACAGTTCTTTTATTACTTATTTACACCCAAAGTTACGTTAAAAATAGCAAGAAAAACGAATCCTTGTTGGCTCATAACTTTTTAATGGCTTTTTATTTTACTATTATGTTTCCGTACTGACACAATTAATAATAAGTCAAAACGATATATCATGTTTAACTTTGGATGCACAATGTCAAACAGTGGAGTAATATTCTCCCGAAAGTATAGAAAAAATACCGAAAAGTGGCACCTTAAGATAAACAAATTATTTTAACCTTTGGTAGAATAGAGTAAATCAAAATAAAGGGGAAAAAAATATACAAAATTTGAATTTTTTATTGAGTACTAGTGAAGTAGTGTGGTGTGATGTGGTGCGGAGTGGTAAGGTATGGTATGGTGTGGTGTGACGTGGTGTGATTGTGGTGTGAGGGTTAGAGTCTGAGGTACAGTCAGAGGGGTAATTCTCGTAATTATAAGAACGTTCACAGTCTGATCTCGGACTCAATCTGTCAAAAATACCTCTAATTTCCCTACATTTTGACATGTTTTTGACATTTGTGTGTCGCCAGATGAAACTGCGACTAGATTTTAACATTTTAAGTTGCGAGAATTGACATTCCCCCTGATGCTAAGGACTGACACTATTGACAGTTTACTTCAAGCATTACAGGTTTTTAATAAAATCATAATTATTTACTACCCCACAGACCTTGTTTCGCAATAGTATGAATTTAATTTAATAATTATGCTATCGTATAATAGAAACACTTTATAGCCCCTAGGCCCTAGTTCTAATCTCTGGTCAAAGCCTGCGATACCCAGATTAGACTAATGCTCGTTTTGTCTCCCGAAAACCGGCGTAAGCTACTAAACTATAAACTACAAGTTATATTATACAAAATATTAAAACTTGGGCAACGCTATAGCCTCCAGCGTTCAGCTGTTGTGTTCTTGGTTATAAATGTGCAAAATACCCTTATTTAGATGAATAGCATTTAAAAATTAGCATTATAAAAAACCGTTTAGTTCCAAAGACATTTAAATATGGAGATTAAAGAAATGATTATGTTTATCTTTATTATTTACTAGCTTCTACCCGCGAGTTCGTCCGCGTGAAATATCGGCCCCCGAGCCATCGTGTCGCATCTCCTCTCACGAAGTGATAGGGTGGGTGGGAAACTCACGCTATGACTTTGTTTTCGCTTAGCGTTCCTTCAGGCTTTTTTCAGTTTGCTCGGCTCCTAAGTGTCGCAGCGTAATGGGAAATAGTCTATAACCTTCCTCGATTATTGGGCTATCAAATGCAAAAGAATCCGACAGGTAGTTTCAAACATTAGTGCGTTCAAACACAAACATACAGAAAAACAAACGGACTCTTCAGCTTTATTATTAGTATTTAGAGTTACAGTTATAGATTCAAATGGAAGAGGTGGAGTCAATTACAATACGAGTACTTCATGACATACATAGGTACTTAAATGATAGCATTATCATACATTCACCACTCTGTAAAACAACGCAAGCTTTCCTTGTTGACTTTTTATAAGCGTAGTCCTACAAATAAAGCGAGTTACACACAGCACAGTTTGTCGTTACCGCCGCACTCTAAGTCAACTGCAGTCCGTGAGAGTTTATTTGCGAGGGGAGGCGCAATATTTGACCTACAATTGCTCACGGTCATAGAGATTCTTTTATTTATCTGTTCTAGGTTTTTACTACAGTATTCGTTTTGTCTCGTATTCTTCTACGGTCATTTCTTTTAGAAAATAAAAAAAAACTTAAATGAATACTGAAAAAAGCAAGATTTAAAAGTAAAATTTCCGGACTTTTTTGCTAATGTCCCGCTTATTGTCAGGACTTTTGTATCGAAATGGTAACCCTACTCGTGTCAATTATCGAGCTGCTGAATTTTGATGTCTGGTAAAATCTTAACTTAATAAAATACCATTCCCTTACCACCTCTTATCCGATCATCCCTCTTGGATGTGAAACAACACGATAGATAGGCTGTCTAGGATCTAGTTCAGAATTTAATTTTAACGAGTTTGAGTGAGGGATACTCTGTGTAAAAATCAATTTAGGTAAAAGCAGGATCTACTTTCGTATTAAGGAAGCTAAAGTTAATAAAATTGTATTTTGTACAAAAGATGAAACAGATCCTTGACGTCACCTTTAAAAACGTGCGTAGCCTAACTAAAAGCCTCTAGCACCTACTTTATTTTAATTTAACTTTATACCCTGAATATGAATAAGAGTAATAAAAGTAAAAAGATGACGTCCCGCAGCAAGCAAACGATGTACTAAAACAAGGGTAAATATTACGTAATATGCTGACACAGCTATTTATATAAAGTTCCTGTATGTATGATGTTACCACGGTATTTTAGTGAGTTTGCAGTTTTTTCTTTTTAGTTTTACCCGAGAACTCGAGTGGCTCTTGTTTAAAATTGCTTTAAAGTTGAAATTGTCATTGTAATAAATACTATCTTGCGTAACACGGTGCGCTCCTAATCACATCGTAATCGTTATGTAGTAGTAACGTACACGGTCGGCATACGTATACCGTATCGTATGCGGTAGGACATGCGAGGTGAGGAGAGGGCGCATCGATGTATCTATCATCGTATTATAACAATTATGGTTCCGAAAGCGTTTAGTGTTAGCGATGGGAACTCAGGCGAAAGTTCAGTTTAAGCACGGTCAAATTAAATTAGCTGGCGAAACTTAACAGATGTGATATAAGTATCGTTATCTAATAACGATAAACAAACTAAATGTATTTTCTAAACTCATAATTTTAAGTAACTGTACCTACAACCAGCGACCGTTGTAATCAACACACACTGTACATATCAAATTTCAGTAACTATACAGCTACTTTAATTTTATATTGTATTTGCAGCCATCTATATTACGTTGCCTTTACATTTAAAAAAGTCTACCACGTGCCAGGTTTTTTTTCGTCTTTCTTTTACTTTTCATAATACGAGGCAACATGCTCGGAACTCTCTCAAGCTTACACACACGAACATTAATGCGTCTCAGATGCGACAAGCACGAGGTTGTTATGAGCGTCACGTAAGGAAATATAATTTACAATCTCAAAGGAAATTTCCGCGTTATTTTGTTGAATATTTTAACTACCTAAACGTGATATCAAGCTGTAGAACTTGTGATTTTATATCGCTTTCTCAAAACACACACTTTGTAGTAAATGTAGGTAAATACTACTAAGACAAAAGTACATCTGAGTACTTGTTTCGAGATCGATAATACTAATTCAAGGAACACGAAATAAACAGCGGAGCTCATTCCATTCAAACGGAACCCATTTGAACGGCTTGTTATTTTTCCTTTAGTTTATTAACGACCCAACGTATAGGAGAAATAATATTTGTAGAGAACAAGGCTACTTTTGCAGCCTTATCCTGAACTAGATCTTGCAATGATAAAAGTTTCAGTTTTTCATGTGAGTTGAAAATAGTTTGACAGACTCCTTCCGGAGCGTAAGACATACAGGGAAATTCATTCTCAAGTTACGAGTACGTAGGTACAGAAGCACAGTTGAGCAAAAGAAAACGTGCAAATGGCAAATAAATGCCGCGTTTATTTTACTACAAAAATTGTAACGGACTACATGAAGACATAGTAAACCCAGCCCACTTCTAAACACACGTACTACCTACCTACATATCGCAGTACAATATGCAGTGTAAACTGCGTTCAATAGCAGTACAATGCAGTGTAAACTGCGTTCAATAACAGTGTCAATATTCAACAAATTGACTCCGAGAGCTCTTGAATGCGTTTAGATGCGCTGATCGCGTTCAGTTTCATCCAAATTCATCGTAAGTAACACACCAACTCCCAATTTGCTTGGGATATCATCCCAAACTGTTACCGAGTTATATCTTTATTTTCTTACATATAACTGTATCAGCAAGCTCGATTGCCAAACTTTTGAAGTCTTTAGAGACATATCTTCGTTCAACTTCAAATATAAAGCGAAACAAAGGAAACTGCTTCCCAATTCGAAATGTAGTACATTTGTTTTACATAATAATTATGACGCTGATAACTAGGAGATTAATTGCCTGATTTAAACGTCACACAAAATTTTAATTATTTTTTTTTTAATTTATACGTTTAGCAAACCGTCTTTTTTCCGTTATCCTGTATTGTTCGACTGCTGGGCAAAATCCTCCCCCATATTCTTCCACCTTTCTTTGAGCTGAGCTTTCTCCGTCCAATCGGTTAGTGTTAACTTCTCGTAGAGAGATTTTCCGTGGATGCAATCAAAGACTTGAAGAGTTTGTACACCAGATATATTAAAATAAAATCACATAGAAAATACATGAGCGCAGCCGTCAGGCGATAACATTGGCGAATACAAAAAGTCACTCTAAATTCAAAAACCTACGACAGTAGCATAGAATAGAGAACTATGAATCAAACAGTGACTGCACAAAGAAGGTCAACATTCAACACTTCCCCTCAATCGCTGTTTGAACTCAGACATCACCGCTGGCTCAACTGGCCTAATAACCTAAGCCCAAGTTCACAACACAGAACTTATGTTTAGGAGCACACAAAGACTTAGTTAATACATCAGCCACCATTTCCTGAGTAGACAAATAATTCAACTTAATCACATTATTATTCACAGCCTCCCTAACATAGTGGTACCTGATGTCTATGTGCTTCGTCCTCCTATGAAACACTGGATTGACACCAAGTTTCTGAGCAGACTGATTGTCATTGAACAAATCTATTATCAACCCAGAACTACCAGTCAATTCAGTCACCAAGTCCCTAAGACAACTTGCCTCCTTAGCAGCCTCGCTAAGAGCAATGTACTCAGCCTCAGTACTTGATAAACTAACACATGTTTGTTTTCTACATTCCCAGGAGATGGTGTTACCCCCATACTTGAAAACAAACCCCGAAAATGATTTTCGGTCACGTACGTCACCGCCCCAGTCCGCGTCTACAAATCCCTCAACCTTAACATGACCCGACCTGCTAAACACAAGGCTAACGTTTTGAGTCCCCTTAAGATACCTCAATACACGTTTCGCAGCCCTCCAGTGTTCCATAGTATGACACGTATTAAACTGGCTTAAGTACGAAACTGCATACGTAATATCCGGCCGTGTAAATACACTCAGATACATAAGAGAACCTATCAATTCCCTATACGAAACAGTACCCTCGCCTAACACACTGGTATCAGTAAACTTAACATTTGGGTCCAAAGGAGTCTGGACTGGTTTGCATTCCGACATACCGAAACTGTCGAGCAAGCGCTCAACATACCGCGCCTGACAAAGCTTAAGAGCAATGTAAACAACCGACTTACCATTTCGTTTGTAGAAGATACATTGTTCAAGTTGGCATTGAACAAAACCTGTCGACAGAAGCACGTCCTTCACCCTCTGATACAAAGCTCGCGAAGCTTGTTTCAGTCCGTAGACTGCCTTCTTCAATCTGTAGGCTTTATTTTCTCCACCAGGTGAAATGAACCCCTCCGGTTGAAACATAAATATCTCCTCATCTAAATTACCGTTGAGGAACGCTGTCTGTACGTCCAGATGGTCTATATCCAGATCCATCTCTACAGCAATCGCCAACAACAGTCGCATAGAACTGTACCGTACTACCGGTGAAAAAGTTTCAAAATAATCTTCACCATACTTTTGGGTGAACCCCTTGGCTACTAACCTAGCTTTATACCGGGCTATCTTCCCCTCGGCGTCACACTTAATTTTGAAGATCCATTTATTCCGAACCACATTTTTGCCCATAGGCTGATCCACCAACTCCCAAGCCTCATGTTGATTGAATGAGTCAATCTCTTCCTGCATAGCTTGCCGCCACAAGTCGCTCTGCCCAGAACCCAGAGCTTCCTTAACAGTGTGCGGTTCAGCTGGGATCGTATCATGTACGTACAAACCCTAGATCTAAAATTGTACCTCGGTTCCGGAGGTTCGACCACCTCCTCAACACTATCTTCAAAAACCAAAGTGTTGTCGCCGCCATCATCACCGCTCGCTGACACAATCGGCTCAACATTCACCGTTACCGACTCTTCAGTGACAGGCTCCCGAGCTGCATCACCAGCCACCTCACTCTCAGGCACGCTTGACTTCCCCTCTCCAGTGGAATCGTCAACTTCTTCCCCTGAAAGAAAGATTTCTATAGTGGCTGATCCGTGTCCAGTTCCTAGCACTTTGGCTGGGAACACACTTTCATTAAATAAGACATCACGGCTTCTCTTTATAGCATGTGTCTCAGAGTCATACAACCTGTAAGATTTGCCATTGTCTTCATAACCGACAAAAATATACCTCTTACTCTTAGGTTGTAACTTATTCCGCTTAACGTCATCAATATGTACATAGGCCTCGCAACCGAAAACACGTAAGTGGTCATACTTTACCCTCATACCCGACCAAACCTCTTCGGGCGTCTTCCCGCCTAATCTACTAGACGGAGACCGATTAATAAGGTACCCGGCAGTATTAGCCGCCTCAGCCCACAGCTTGTGATCCAAACCCGCGTGATACAACATACAACGTACCCGTTCCAAAAGAGTTCTGTTCAACCTCTCCGCCGCACCATTCATTTGGGGCGAATACGGAACAGTGACCTGATGCACAATGCCCTTCTGTCTGAAGAATGCGCTCAGCTCTTTGTTTACGTATTCCGTACCGTTATCACTGCGTATAGCCTTTACCTTGGATTCACATTGATTTTCCACGAGCCTAACAAAGTCTTTGGTGACGCTAGCTACTTCGCTCTTATTCTTCAAGAAGTACAAGAATACTTTCCGCGAGTGATCATCTAGAAATGTTAAAATGTACCGCTTACCTGAGTGGGACGCAACAGGAATCGAACACAAGTCCGTGTGCACCAGATCCAACCGCTTAGTCGCTACATCACGCCCAGATTTCTTGAACGGAAACCTTATTTGTTTTCCAAGAATGCAAACATCGCAATTATTTACAATTTCTGTATTCTGAAAATCAATAACGTGTGACAGTGACTTCAAGCTGTCATAATTTAAATGACCTAATCTATGGTGCCAAGACTCCTTTGAAACCTCTTTATTTACACTACTTAAAGCTATCGCGTTAGTATGCAGTTTGTATACCCCGCCAACAGACCTAACACTAGCTATACAAGATTTATTTCTAAAAATCTTACAAGTAGACTGAATAAATTCCACTCTAAGCCCTTTAACCGCTAAACTATTTACAGAAAGTAAATTTACACTCAGTCCCGGAACGTACATCACTTCTTTAAGAGTCAAAACATAATCTCCGAGTTTTAAACACACATTACCGATACCGACGCATTTCAAAGTCTGTCTGCTCGCCACGTTCACCTCTACACTGCTTGTAGAAAAATCATGTATCCATTCTCGCTGTCCCGTCATGTGACTCGACGCACCCGAGTCTACATACCACGTGTCAGCCAAGAAACGAGTCGCGACCATTGCCGCCCCTTTTTGGGTACATTCCTTCTTTACCTGACCAGACTTTCCACAGTTCCAACACCTCGGCTTCTTCTCTTTACGTCTCTTACCAGACTTATTCTCCGACTTATCAGCAATCAGGCAATCTCCACCTTTGCAATTGTCAGACCACTTCGTATCCTGAAGCAATTTAGCCTTCACGAAGTCACTGGTCAGGTCAGTCACACTACTCTCCAAGGCCATGATCATTGGACCAAACTTAGGAGGTAATCCCTGAAGAATAATCGCCGTCAAGAACTCATCGTCAATCGGTTTATTTACAGCCGCCAACTGTTGCGAAAGCGACAAACATTCGCCAACATATTTGTCCATATCGCCACCAAAGTCGTCCAACTTTACCGAGCACAGCATCCGCAACAGTTTTAATCTCTTGCCTATGCCCTTATCGTCGTACGCCTTCTCCAGGCTCAGCCAGGCATCCTTACTTGTCTTCGCAGACATCACGTGAGACACGCACGAAGCGTCCAGTGACAGGCAGATCTTAGCCAACGCCTTTTCATCCTTACGCCGTTTCAGCTCTGGAGTCGACTTATCGCTCTCCGGATACCCGTCGATAGAACACCACAGGTCGTCATGGATAAGTAGGTTTCTCACATTAAACTTCCAGAGGAGGTAATTCTCTCGCCCCCTCAAACGCTCAATAGAAAGCCCACTCACGCTTCCGCCTTCTGCAGACATGGTTGCTATCTCTCGTCCGCTCACTGTATCTCAGTACAATTCTTGTTCCTTGCGCACTCTGGGCCCATAACCCTTGTTAACTTCTCGTAGAGAGATTTTCCGTGGATGCAATCAAAGACTTGAAGAGTTTGTACACCAGATATATTAAAATAAAATCACATAGAAAATACATGAGCGCAGCCGTCAGGCGATAACATTGGCGAATACAAAAAGTCACTCTAAATTCAAAAACCTACAACAGTAGCATAGAATAGAGAACTATGAATCAAACAGTGACTGCACAAAGAAGGTCAACATTCAACAGTTAGGAACGAGTCCAAATCGTCACCCCAGCGTTTCTTAGGCCTGCCTCGGAGACGACGCCCGTCTTCAGGCACCCACTGTGTGACGACTTTGGCCCATCTGTCTGGATGCATCCTATAGGTGTGACCCGCCCAGTCCCACTTCAGCCTCGCAGATTTATCACCAACATCGGCGATTCCTGACTTGGAGCGTATTGTGATGTTGCGAAATCCAAATCAAACCGTCTATTGATTTTTAATAAAAAAAATTACCCCCGACAAAAACAGAGGGGTGTTGTAGGTTTGACGTGTGTATCTGTATATCTGTGTGTCTGTCTGTGCCATCGTAGCATCCAAACGGCTGAACCGATTATGATTTTTTTAAAAATTTTAATCTTGTTTTCCACGAACAAAATAATCTACTTTACTGTCTACAAAAAACTTTAGTATTCAGACGAGACACAAAATATTACATATCATTACAAAAATTTATTACTCAGCACACGCACAGCGTGGACTAAAAAGTTGCTGTTGTAATCTACTTGTATACCGATCTTTTGACTAAACATCAATTATCTTTTCTAAAATAGTGCTATTTACTCATTTACTTTTTACTTCTTCCTTACTTACTTTTAAGATCTACCAAAATAGGTTTATTTTATTGAAGTTTCTTTTTTCAGATTCCGGTAATATATCGCTGGACTCTGCGTTCTGCGCGCTGATGGCACCGTCTCCACTTCTAGAACTGAGCAGCATATTCTTCTTCTTCGTACCTGCTATTCTTATTCTCTGCTTATATGCGAGGATGGGCTATCATATAAGGTACACATTGTTAGTATTTTCTTCTATTACTTAATAGTTTTAACTAAGCAATACCTTGATCCCTTAGTCCTAATAAACCTGTATCTAAATACCTGAAAATGGCAGGGGTAGGCCAACAAAGCCCCTATCTAGGCTATCCTAATCATAAAATGATTAGGATAGACGTCACTCATGTGTCTGGGATAGTTTGTAAGATATTCAAGTGATTTAGTGTGCTTAGTGTAGTGGTTTGAATTACGGTTAAGTAACTTGAGATTTTGTGATGATTCCTTAACCATGATAAACCCTTCAAGAACGTACGTTTTTCTACGCAGCTTGTGATATAGTCTTATTGGATAGGTTATTGGATATTTATCTATAGATTTCTTCATAGTGCTTTATTATCTTAACAGCCGCTCAGTTCGATCGATCAGGTTAAGCTGCGCTTGCCACGATTGGTCAGTGGATGGGTAACCATCTTTACATACCAAGACCCCTTCGTGTCTGGGAAAGCACGTTAAGAGGTTGGTGCCGGCTGTCATTCGTGGATCTTTGACAGTCGTTACGGGTAAGTTAGAAGTCCGAAAGTCTGACAACCAGTCTTACCAAGGAGCACAAGGAGCATCACGTTACCCTTCACGTCTTAACTTTACCTAAGTTAGAAAAGAAAACAATACGACGGTCATTACTTGTTATCTAAATAATTTCTCGGTCAGCCTGGGTTTGGATAGTAGCGGCGGGCAGCCCTATCTTTTTGCGAAAGAAATCATTCATCTAATGACCTTGGCCATTACGGAACGATATTTTATCATACCGAAAAAAGAAATAACATTGAAATACTATTTCATCACACACACTCTCATTTAAAATAACGACTTTACATTTTTGGAAATTACATTTGTGTGCCTTCACAGATGCCGAAAATTATATTGTCATGAACATTTCTGTTTGTTTGTTCTTAATGTATGTAAATAATTGTTATTCAGTCACGATCGCAGGTAAATACCTACCTTATATTACGCAGGTTTAGCATAATCAGGCTAAAATGTTCCCACTGCTGGGATACAGGCCTCCTCTCGTCTCGGTAAGAGGGCCCTCTCTCCCAGGGTTACGAGACACAAGCATAGTATTTTCGAAACACTATTATGAAATATACACATCAAAAGTGTCTAGGGATCAACATATATTTTTGCAATAACTTTTCTCCTGATTGATATTAATTAAAATTTTCTTTAAGGATTCATCAAATAAAGTGTTTTCGTTTGTCACAGTAACGATAAACCAAGTCACCTTTGCATTAATAAAGAAATTTGCCATTTTCCTAATAAAGGGATTTTTGACATTTGAACCACTAACACAAAAGTTCGAAAAAAAGACTGAAATAACAGTTTTCTCTAAAATTTTATTGGGTAACTTAAACAATTAATAATCCGTGTTTCTACCGCGAACACTAACAACACAAGAACATCGGTTTGGCATACTCAAAATGAGTTCATCCAAATCACGCTGTGGAATGGCCGCCCATGTTCGTTGCAACAACAAAAAAAGGTCTTCTTGCGACTGGATACCCTCCATATTCGGCAGAGCTCTTCTCTGTAGCATATCCCATGCATGCTCAATCGGGTTCAAGTCTGGCGACTGAGCAGGCCAGGGCAGGACATTGATGTTAGCTGCGGCGAGAGTCTGTCTTACAACTCTTGCGGTGTGCGGTCGTGCATTATCATGCATTAACTGAAATAAGGGACCGATTTGCACTTGTAGAGGAACGATGACGTCTGATACAATCGTCTCAGCATAAATTTGAGCGTTGAGGTTGCCTCTGATCCAAATCAACTCAGTTCTTCCGCCGATCCAAATACCCGCCCATACCATGATGGTTCCACCACTATAAGGATGGACTTCCTGGCAGGATTTTAATCGCTGTTGGCGTCCAGGGGTTCTCCAGTGTCGTATACGTCTTGTATCCGGTCTCATACCAAAACGAGACTCATCAGAAAAGCACACGAAACGCCATTGTTCTTCTGCCCAATTTCTGTGTTCAAGAGCCCATTGATATCGAATCCTACGATTGTGCATTGCTATAGGTGGTACCCGTAGCGGTCTTCGGGAATGAAGGTTCACTTCATGCAAGCGGTTTCTGACTGTTTGGTCGCTAATTAAGTTCCCTGAAGAGTGATGAAGCCTCACGGCTAACATCATGGCGGTTATTGTTGGAGCTCTTCGAGTTAAGATTTGAATGTATCGGTCTTGTCTCCGTGTGGTGCAGCGATACCGTCCTCCATGGCGCTCAGCCACGGTACCAGTGCTTCGGTAACGTGTCCAAAGTCGACTGATAACACTCTGACTTGTATTCAGAGCTAAAGCCACAGTACGTTACCGGGAACCAGCTTCTATCATTCCCACGGCTCTGAGCATTTCTTCCCTGCTTAAATGACGTCGCCGCTCCATAATAACGTTGGTTTTAATCAGTAGTAGGGAAACAGTAGCACTAATAATGTCTTCAATGCGTTGTATGTTTTTATAGGGAAAATATTGACAGCTGATTTTCATCTTTTACTCGAATTTGATTCACAGTTCCTGATTCAAATTATGAAATGCACCAAAAAGGATCCATATAAATTTATAAAATCATAAATTTATTACAAAGCCACATCTCAATCTCAAGAAATCCGCATAAAAATGCTTGATCCCTAGACACTTTTGATGTGTGTAGCTCTGTTCTCAAAGTTTAAATCTTTATTTCAAGGGATAAGCGCTTTTGGATTTTCCAAAAAATACCCATTCTCTTGCTACCTGTACTTTTTTCTGTCTAGAAATACAGATTAATAAGATCCATCCCTAAGCCACCCCGTATTTCATGTGTTGTGTATTCATGCACGTGATGAATTAAGGCGGAATTTTGGCGGTGATGAATTCACCTCAAAATATTACATGTGCTGAACTTTAAGATAGGCAGCAATAAAACATGCTGTAATTCTAGAAGATAGTGTTCTTGAAGATATTTCGGGTCAAAGCAATGGTACATTAGACGCAGACATACTGCTAAAAGAAAAATGTGTTAAGTCTCCAGTTACATGTAATGTAGTAGACCCTCAAAACAGCAAATCAGCGCTGTGCTGTGAGTCCCCTATAGCACAGCATCATGCTGAGTGGAAGCCTTCTTGTCACAGTCATGATGTGCAGCCGTCGACTATCTCTGCTTTGTGCTCATGTATAAAGATATATATTTTTTTTGTTTTTATTATACAGGGTGTAATTTATACCCTGTAGTTATCGTTAAGCATTAAACATAACAGCTGGTATAGAGTCACTATACATAGTTTCAACTCAAAATAAAATACTCTAAGAATTGATACCAAATTTTCGGTTTCATTGGTTTCTTAAATTCAAATCATAACAAACGTGTCACCGCACTACATAGGTCAATAACTTTTTAAGTTACTTGCTAATATCACGATAAATCTCTTCCGTAACTCTGCGCGCCTAGTACCGTAGCCTACTGCGCAGGCGCGAGGCGGTGTTCTTTGTCGGCGCCAAGTGACGGAATATTCCGCCGCCGCCGCGCGCGCGCGCAATAAGCCATACGTACTTTACCGTGATGTAAAAATTAATGTGTAATTCTAATTATTGATTTACAGTTTACTCGTTATTAAGCTAGAAATTGCACGTAAAAACTGGAATAACAAAACTTACGTAAACAATCGAAACAAAGTTTAGGTAGGTACCTAGGTTAACTAGTTTCATCCCTTATTATTACTTTATACCGAGTAAACAGTAAAATCTTAAAGCTTTGCTTAATTTAGTAAATTGACTTACATTTTTAAAGATGGGGTTCGATGTGGTGACCTTGGTATTGTATGCACAAGGCCGCTCACTTGTTCATGGACACACATTACGTAGCATGTCTGGTGTTATTGTCCTGAAAGCGGCCTCAATCCGCACTTTAATTTGTATCACACTGCACTGCGTACACTACACACGCACATGGGTGCTGACCGTCGTTGCGCAGCGCTCGCCATAGGTACCTGATTACCTATGGTTAGAGGCACCAAGCCGATGTACCATCCGAGATCAAACTAAAACATGCTGACGAAGGCATCTATCGACGCTCAGCATCTGGTCTACCCTCAACAAAACGGTGACGGTACAGTTCTCGGGCAGCTCGCAAATTACTGATGCGCATAATTATCATAGGGATAAAAACGAATGTACTAGACGCAGGGCAGACGTCGACTGACGGCGACGAGCAAAGCAATAACAATAATGCCCAAAATGAAACTCCTATTCCCTGCTATCCTGGTACCTAAATATTATTTCGTTAAATTTGATACCTATAGGGTAGCTGTCCCTATTAGTGTCCACTACTGTTAAAAATATTATTCAAGATTTCAAGATTATTTTACATACTAATAATAATTTCAACTAAACTCCGTTAAACTTTTAAGTAAATCTAACACAACCGAGCAAACTAATTACGAATTCAAAATTGAAAAATCATTCATTTTTTTTGGGTGGGAAAATCATCAATGACTCAGCTGCCGCCCTGGGTGGGGCGGAAAGCTGAAGGAAGTGTTAGACTCTTACTGACTAAATACCACCCTGTTCCTTCAGTTGCCCTTGCATTCCGGGTTATCTCGTTAGAATATTCCCGCATTCCCGGAAATTCCCAAAACTCAGGAAAATCATTCATTTCAATCCATTAAAGATCATAATATGGGTTCGCGTTATCTCGTTATAAGTCTGAAATAAAAATTGTATTTACCAGGAGTAATTGAAACTACACGGACTGCAATTGGTTCACGTACCTTAAAACCCTAAGTCATTAGGTTTACACACACATCGATGTTACATTGTGTGTGTAGCGACGTAATCAGGGTTCTGTGAGCAAACGATATTCAATTTGGAAATAACAATTCCTGTTACTCATGCGCTTCTAGTACTTTTATTAATTTCTTTCGACAGTTACATGCAATTTTGCGACATTTTTTTATTTGAATTATAATAACAAAGACTAAACGTGCTCAAACTAATAAAACCTATGTACCACTCAAACAGCACCGACAGACCGTGAACTCCGATAATTCTTTCGGTTAGTCCTACACACAAAAATTATGCGTGCGTGGTATTATTTTGTAATAAAAAAAAACGATTAACTTGTTGCTAATAGTTTACGTCTTATTTAGTAAAAAAATAACCTTATTTTAAAAATTATGAACGGAACCCACTGTGATTTTATTTGTACTAGGAGAAGAATAAGTTGCGAAGAGGTGAATTGAAATGATGTTTTGGGTTCAGTTGGACAAAAAAATGGTTTCTAAATCCTTTTTCTATTCTAAGTACTAATGGCAAATAATAATGTTTATTTAAGCAATTAATTCCCGGTAGGATGCACGTAAGGATTCGATTTTTATGATCAATTCAATGGTTGTACAAGCTGTCGATTTTTCGAAAAAATCGTTTTAATGCGATCTTCAAGCAAATCGATTCAATAGTAACGTGAATCGAATCTCTTGGATCGTATGTGTAAATAAAGGCTCTTAATAGTTCAAGTTCATATTTGCCCAAAGCATTGTGCTGACAATCATAAACAGCGAATAGGTAGGTTTATCTATTTCAAACAAGATCAATTACATAAGTATGCCGACACTTTTTAACTTGTCCGAAGATTGAAACATATTAATCATCCATTTGAATTACGCCGGAAAGGTTATCAAATATTATTGACGTACCTACCTGACTGGCAACTGTAAATATGTCACAAAATAGAGGTGTGTTAAATGTTGTTTAAAATTTTTTAATTACGATTTTTGAATGAATTTTTAGAAGATCGATGTAAGAAGAGCACGAGATTCGATCTGTGAATCGAATGAAAAATCGATTTAAAGCAAAAAATCGTTCATCTTTATGGCCACCAAAATAAAAGGTTAGAAATAATGTTAGGAAATTTACAGGAATATTGTTTTTGAATTAGGTATTTACTGTGTTGTAGGTATGATGGAAAGGTGGGTGGCGGGTGGAAGATTACTACGAGGTAGATAATAATTATCTACAAAGTAATCTTCTACAAAAGGACAACTACGTAAAAAACCAACAAGTGTGTAAATGATACGTGACAATTCAAGCAGGTATCTAAATATTTCGTTAACTTTTGATACCTAGACCAATTAATTGTATTGTAGGTAGCTAGTTCACAAACATAATCAAAGTTTAGGAAAAGTCAGTACTTAATAATATTTTGTGAATAAAAAATAAACATGCGGAACCGTTTATTCAGAAATACCAGGAGTAGGAGGTTTGTCTTTACTTACAAATAGGTCGGTGACACCGATCAGCTGTTTTAGTGCTAGTGATGTGTTTATTTCAATTTGAAAAGTTCGGGGTGTCTACTCCGAAGTGACACAATCAAATGATCGGAACCGACCGACACACGGCCGAACCGAATATTGTTGTCCTACTACGAAAAAGGTTTGGATAGGCTCAGTTTGATCGGGACCATAGTCAATGTTCGAAAAGAGTGACGGACCGAACGAAATGTAGTGCTAGAGGTGAAAGTTCTATCGATATGTTTTTATTGGTCAATAATACTCATTTCGATATAATTGAACTATTGAAATACATGGTAAAATTATTTTTTATAGTAGGAAAATAGAACTTTACTTTTAATTCAATATTTATACCTAAGAACATTGTATTATTTCTCGAAAAATCAATATATTTGTAGCTGGCATACAAACTGCTTTACCGATTGTCAAAATAAATAGAATAAAAAGAAAAATTATAAAAGTCAAAGGATGACAAGTAAACAAATAAGGAGAAAGAATAAAATTTTATAATTGCAAAATTTAGACATAATACTTTTAAACTCAAACCAAATCTTGTCTGTCGCTATCGCTATAGCGATAACCGTATTTCGGTTGTTTATCGTCAAGTGCTGGCTGAAGTGTAAAGTGTTAAAGTCAAGTTATGAGATGTATATAAAAAACAAGCTAACTATAATAGAAACTACATAAATTATTCACTTTACGCGTGATAAAGTGTCCCTTGAGTTTATCGTTTTCTCATGTTCGTATTCTGGAAGTTTGGAAATGAATGTAATGAACAAACATTCTGCAAGAACAAGTCACCATGTCCAGACCAACAGCGCCACAAATTGATGCTCTCCTCATCGAGATTTAGCTCAAGCCATCTTGAGGGGCATCGACGGTCGTACGCTGAATCATCGACTGTGGGAAGAAATTTGCACCACGCTGAATGCTATATTATTTTAGTTTTACTTATTACTTTACCTACTTCCTGAAGATTAGTTCTAGTATTGTAAAAAATATATTTTATTAATTATTTTCTAATGATTGCATCAGTCTTTCTCTTTCTCTTTGTACCCTCCTCAAAGCATCTGTGACAAATGTAGCAGGCTGATATGTCACTTGCCGCCTTGCCGGGAGTTATCCAATTTTAAATCATCTTGGGTTAACACCGGAGCACTCACACCGGGCCTTATGTGTGCATAAGGCCCGGTGTGAGTGCTCCGGTGTTAACCCAAGACACATTGAATGATGGACATTTGGGATAGTCAAGAATAATCTTACCCTGATGTGTGAGATTATTCTTGACTATCCCAAATGCGCATCATTCAATGGTGGAGCAGGCTCGCTTGTGCACAGCATTAAACCTGCCTTTTGGGCTGTCTTGCACAAGTCAAAATGAAATATTTTCGCCCCACAGAGCATTGATGAGCTGCCCCGAGCGTAAAAATTCAAGGCAACAAGAATGATTAATTGTTATTATGTTGATAATAATATGCTAGTCTAATATTTTTAGTCTTTATTCATATTAAATAACAATATTTAACATATATGTTTACAATAAAAAAATCTAGAACATAAACCTTAAAAAATATAGGTCGGTACATTTTCCTTACACAAATCTTTTAATATCTTCCGAATGCGTGGTCCGATATAAATCAAACTAATTGGAATATTAGTTTTATGCGTAACTCCATCATTTGAGACTAAATTTATTTAAATATCTACATAAAAAAGAAATCACATTTTCAAGTTACGTAATTATATGACAATCCTTACATATTCCAAAAAATGCCTTACAAACTTACTTTAATTCAGTGTTATTGGATTAAAATATGAAAACTAATAATAAAACTAAGCTAGATAAACTAATCACAAACAGATAGACTTCAAATTAAACAAAATCTCTTTAGATAGTGAGTGGATTGCTGTGGAAAACTTAGATCTTACATCTACGTTTTATGTATCAAAAATGCTTTTGTAGCAGGCTCAATTGCATGGCTATTATACTTTCGGGGTAACAGGGGCACTATATCCTGGCTGACTGAGTCTGTAATTAGCTACAAACTCAAGGTCGGGCACTAAATTGTTAATGAAGGAGTCATGAAGTCTTCTGCGATTCCATCTACGCTCCAAATGCTCTTCTTTGGGAGCCTCTTCCAGTAAACGCATACGTACTGCCATTTTGCTACAATTTCAAGTATAGCACATTCACTTTAACACTTTGAACACATATAAAACTCAATAAAATTGTAATAATTCAAACTTACGATACTCAAAAGATAGCTATTTTGTTGTCGTGTATTTTGACATTAATTTCACGACGTAACTCTTGTCAAACTCAAATTATCGGTCAGTCTTTTCTCGTTCAGAGTAGGGTAACGATACAACTAGTGTCAAAATGAAGTTCAGTCGGATCGGTACCGACCGAACCAAATAGAATGAACTTCGTAGTAGGAAATGACCGAACAATCGGCCGATACGAGGCCGATACGATAAATTTACCACTTCGGAGTAGACCCCCGGTTTCTGGTATCAATGTATTAAAAAATCTCATAACTTCCGAACATGTAGCGATAGGATTAAAAAACCCTTCCTATATCGTTTGATATCATCCAAAGAAGTCGGGCCTTCTCTATATATATACCCTTTTCGTTACACATTGTATATGCTGTCATTAGAATTAATTATCTTTTTGTTTGCACGTGTTTCTGTGACAAATAAACCTATTTTTCTTTCTTTCAAATGGAATTTACAGGCAGCGGTAACTTTCTTCTCGAAGGAACGAAGGTACTAACTTGCACGAAAACTGTTAAAAACAAAAAGTTTTTTTGATGTTCTAAGTTAGACTACAGCAGACATAGACTCCTGAAAACAGGGCGGTAATGAATACTTCTTTATCTATACATCTATATATACATATTACATACAAATAAATAAAATTTAAATGTCTGTTTGTAATATCAAAATAACAGCTTTTTACTAAATTCTTTTTAATCAAAATTTATAAAAAGTATGAAAGTATATACGCTACTTATAACAAAAACACATTTTTTTAATTTTTTCCGTCTGTCTGTTTGTTTGTTCCGGTTAATCTCCGAAACGGCTGGGCCGTTTTTGTCGCAACTTTCATTGGCATGTAGCTGATGTTATGAAGTAACATAAAGGAAACTTCTTTCCCCAAAGCATGTTCCCGTGGAATAATTTCCGTCAACGCGGGCGAAACCGCGGGCAGAAGTTAGTTTGAAAATAAAATATTGGACTTCCATTTAAAAGCACAGAAACAACTTCTATCGGAGGTAGAGTGGCAACACAAATTCAATTTGCCGTTTTTAATGATGCCTACAGTGCTACTTGTACATTTCAGATTCTTCAAGGTCGACTGACTTGGTTTTCAAAAGCATAACTTTTAAGTGACTCCTTTAGGGAAGTTCCGTTAATTATGTAAGGAATGCTAAGGTTTTTGTTGGTGAGAGGAGGAGGCTGTTCATTTATTACGAAAGATGATTTGAGGGGGAAGGGGTTCAAACAACTCTTCTTTTTCCTTACATAGGGGTGGGAGGAGTCTATAGATTTTTCTTACGTAAGATCACAAATGTAAGCAAATATTATAAAAGTAAGTAGGTACTTAAGTAAAAATTAAGATAATGTTTTTATACATTTTCTACTTTTTCTTTCTAATTTTGGTAGATACTGATCTTACTTAAGACTAAAAGGGGGGAGAGGTCGTTCATCCAAGTCTTATTTGTCTTACGTAGGGGGGAGGGGGGGTTATAAAGTGGTTAAAATTGTCTTAAATAATTGTTATTCAGTCACGATCGCAGGTAAATACCTACCTTATATTACGCAGGTTTAGCATAATCAGGCTAAAATGTTCCCACTGCTGGGATACAGGCCTCCTCTCGTCTCGGTAAGAGGGCCCTCTCTCCCAGGGTTACGAGACACAAGCATAGTATTTTCGAAACACTATTATGAAATATACACATCAAAAGTGTCTAGGGATCAACATATATTTTTGCAATAACTTTTCTCCTGATTGATATTAATTAAAATTTTCTTTAAGGATTCATCAAATAAAGTGTTTTCGTTTGTCACAGTAACGATAAACCAAGTCACCTTTGCATTAATAAAGAAATTTGCCATTTTCCTAATAAAGGGATTTTTGACATTTGAACCACTAACACAAAAGTTCGAAAAAAAGACTGAAATAACAGTTTTCTCTAAAATTTTATTGGGTAACTTAAACAATTAATAATCCGTGTTTCTACCGCGAACACTAACAACACAAGAACATCGGTTTGGCATACTCAAAATGAGTTCATCCAAATCACGCTGTGGAATGGCCGCCCATGTTCGTTGCAACAACAAAAAAAGGTCTTCTTGCGACTGGATACCCTCCATATTCGGCAGAGCTCTTCTCTGTAGCATATCCCATGCATGCTCAATCGGGTTCAAGTCTGGCGACTGAGCAGGCCAGGGCAGGACATTGATGTTAGCTGCGGCGAGAGTCTGTCTTACAACTCTTGCGGTGTGCGGTCGTGCATTATCATGCATTAACTGAAATAAGGGACCGATTTGCACTTGTAGAGGAACGATGACGTCTGATACAATCGTCTCAGCATAAATTTGAGCGTTGAGGTTGCCTCTGATCCAAATCTACTCAGTTCTTCCGCCGATCCAAATACCCGCCCATACCATGATGGTTCCACCACTATAAGGATGGACTTCCTGGCAGGATTTTAATCGCTGTTGGCGTCCAGGGGTTCTCCAGTGTCGTATACGTCTTGTATCCGGTCTCATACCAAAACGAGACTCATCAGAAAAGCACACGAAACGCCATTGTTCTTCTGCCCAATTTCTGTGTTCAAGAGCCCATTGATATCGAATCCTACGATTGTGCATTGCTATAGGTGGTACCCGTAGCGGTCTTCGGGAATGAAGGTTCACTTCATGCAAGCGGTTTCTGACTGTTTGGTCGCTAATTAAGTTCCCTGAAGAGTGATGAAGCCTCACGGCTAACATCATGGCGGTTATTGTTGGAGCTCTTCGAGTTAAGATTTGAATGTATCGGTCTTGTCTCCGTGTGGTGCAGCGATACCGTCCTCCATGGCGCTCAGCCACGGTACCAGTGCTTCGGTAACGTGTCCAAAGTCGACTGATAACACTCTGACTTGTATTCAGAGCTAAAGCCACAGTACGTTACCGGGAACCAGCTTCTATCATTCCCACGGCTCTGAGCATTTCTTCCCTGCTTAAATGACGTCGCCGCTCCATAATAACGTTGGTTTTAATCAGTAGTAGGGAAACAGTAGCACTAATAATGTCTTCAATGCGTTGTATGTTTTTATAGGGAAAATATTGACAGCTGATTTTCATCTTTTACTCGAATTTGATTCACAGTTCCTGATTCAAATTATGAAATGCACCAAAAAGGATCCATATAAATTTATAAAATCATAAATTTATTACAAAGCCACATCTCAATCTCAAGAAATCCGCATAAAAATGCTTGATCCCTAGACACTTTTGATGTGTGTAGCTCTGTTCTCAAAGTTTAAATCTTTATTTCAAGGGATAAGCGCTTTTGGATTTTCCAAAAAATACCCATTCTCTTGCTACCTGTACTTTTTTCTGTCTAGAAATACAGATTAATAAGATCCATCCCTAAGCCACCCCGTATTTCATGTGTTGTGTATTCATGCACGTGATGAATTAAGGCGGAATTTTGGCGGTGATGAATTCACCTCAAAATATTACATGTGCTGAACTTTAAGATAGGCAGCAATAAAACATGCTGTAATTCTAGAAGATAGTGTTCTTGAAGATATTTCGGGTCAAAGCAATGGTACATTAGACGCAGACATACTGCTAAAAGAAAAATGTGTTAAGTCTCCAGTTACATGTAATGTAGTAGACCCTCAAAACAGCAAATCAGCGCTGTGCTGTGAGTCCCCTATAGCACAGCATCATGCTGAGTGGAAGCCTTCTTGTCACAGTCATGATGTGCAGCCGTCGACTATCTCTGCTTTGTGCTCATGTATAAAGATATATATTTTTTTTGTTTTTATTATACAGGGTGTAATTTATACCCTGTAGTTATCGTTAAGCATTAAACATAACAGCTGGTATAGAGTCACTATACATAGTTTCAACTCAAAATAAAATACTCTAAGAATTGATACCAAATTTTCGGTTTCATTGGTTTCTTAAATTCAAATCATAACAAACGTGTCACCGCACTACATAGGTCAATAACTTTTTAAGTTACTTGCTAATATCACGATAAATCTCTTCCGTAACTCTGCGCGCCTAGTACCGTAGCCTACTGCGCAGGCGCGAGGCGGTGTTCTTTGTCGGCGCCAAGTGACGGAATATTCCGCCGCCGCCGCGCGCGCGCGCAATAAGCCATACGTACTTTACCGTGATGTAAAAATTAATGTGTAATTCTAATTATTGATTTACAGTTTACTCGTTATTAAGCTAGAAATTGCACGTAAAAACTGGAATAACAAAACTTACGTAAACAATCGAAACAAAGTTTAGGTAGGTACCTAGGTTAACTAGTTTCATCCCTTATTATTACTTTATACCGAGTAAACAGTAAAATCTTAAAGCTTTGCTTAATTTAGTAAATTGACTTACATTTTTAAAGATGGGGTTCGATGTGGTGACCTTGGTATTGTATGCACAAGGCCGCTCACTTGTTCATGGACACACATTACGTAGCATGTCTGGTGTTATTGTCCTGAAAGCGGCCTCAATCCGCACTTTAATTTGTATCACACTGCACTGCGTACACTACACACGCACATGGGTGCTGACCGTCGTTGCGCAGCGCTCGCCATAGGTACCTGATTACCTATGGTTAGAGGCACCAAGCCGATGTACCATCCGAGATCAAACTAAAACATGCTGACGAAGGCATCTATCGACGCTCAGCATCTGGTCTACCCTCAACAAAACGGTGACGGTACAGTTCTCGGGCAGCTCGCAAATTACTGATGCGCATAATTATCATAGGGATAAAAACGAATGTACTAGACGCAGGGCAGACGTCGACTGACGGCGACGAGCAAAGCAATAACAATAATGCCCAAAATGAAACTCCTATTCCCTGCTATCCTGGTACCTAAATATTATTTCGTTAAATTTGATACCTATAGGGTAGCTGTCCCTATTAGTGTCCACTACTGTTAAAAATATTATTCAAGATTTCAAGATTATTTTACATACTAATAATAATTTCAACTAAACTCCGTTAAACTTTTAAGTAAATCTAACACAACCGAGCAAACTAATTACGAATTCAAAATTGAAAAATCATTCATTTTTTTTGGGTGGGAAAATCATCAATGACTCAGCTGCCGCCCTGGGTGGGGCGGAAAGCTGAAGGAAGTGTTAGACTCTTACTGACTAAATACCACCCTGTTCCTTCAGTTGCCCTTGCATTCCGGGTTATCTCGTTAGAATATTCCCGCATTCCCGGAAATTCCCAAAACTCAGGAAAATCATTCATTTCAATCCATTAAAGATCATAATATGGGTTCGCGTTATCTCGTTATAAGTCTGAAATAAAAATTGTATTTACCAGGAGTAATTGAAACTACACGGACTGCAATTGGTTCACGTACCTTAAAACCCTAAGTCATTAGGTTTACACACACATCGATGTTACATTGTGTGTGTAGCGACGTAATCAGGGTTCTGTGAGCAAACGATATTCAATTTGGAAATAACAATTCCTGTTACTCATGCGCTTCTAGTACTTTTATTAATTTCTTTCGACAGTTACATGCAATTTTGCGACATTTTTTTATTTGAATTATAATAACAAAGACTAAACGTGCTCAAACTAATAAAACCTATGTACCACTCAAACAGCACCGACAGACCGTGAACTCCGATAATTCTTTCGGTTAGTCCTACACACAAAAATTATGCGTGCGTGGTATTATTTTGTAATAAAAAAAAACGATTAACTTGTTGCTAATAGTTTACGTCTTATTTAGTAAAAAAATAACCTTATTTTAAAAATTATGAACGGAACCCACTGTGATTTTATTTGTACTAGGAGAAGAATAAGTTGCGAAGAGGTGAATTGAAATGATGTTTTGGGTTCAGTTGGACAAAAAAATGGTTTCTAAATCCTTTTTCTATTCTAAGTACTAATGGCAAATAATAATGTTTATTTAAGCAATTAATTCCCGGTAGGATGCACGTAAGGATTCGATTTTTATGATCAATTCAATGGTTGTACAAGCTGTCGATTTTTCGAAAAAATCGTTTTAATGCGATCTTCAAGCAAATCGATTCAATAGTAACGTGAATCGAATCTCTTGGATCGTATGTGTAAATAAAGGCTCTTAATAGTTCAAGTTCATATTTGCCCAAAGCATTGTGCTGACAATCATAAACAGCGAATAGGTAGGTTTATCTATTTCAAACAAGATCAATTACATAAGTATGCCGACACTTTTTAACTTGTCCGAAGATTGAAACATATTAATCATCCATTTGAATTACGCCGGAAAGGTTATCAAATATTATTGACGTACCTACCTGACTGGCAACTGTAAATATGTCACAAAATAGAGGTGTGTTAAATGTTGTTTAAAATTTTTTAATTACGATTTTTGAATGAATTTTTAGAAGATCGATGTAAGAAGAGCACGAGATTCGATCTGTGAATCGAATGAAAAATCGATTTAAAGCAAAAAATCGTTCATCTTTATGGCCACCAAAATAAAAGGTTAGAAATAATGTTAGGAAATTTACAGGAATATTGTTTTTGAATTAGGTATTTACTGTGTTGTAGGTATGATGGAAAGGTGGGTGGCGGGTGGAAGATTACTACGAGGTAGATAATAATTATCTACAAAGTAATCTTCTACAAAAGGACAACTACGTAAAAAACCAACAAGTGTGTAAATGATACGTGACAATTCAAGCAGGTATCTAAATATTTCGTTAACTTTTGATACCTAGACCAATTAATTGTATTGTAGGTAGCTAGTTCACAAACATAATCAAAGTTTAGGAAAAGTCAGTACTTAATAATATTTTGTGAATAAAAAATAAACATGCGGAACCGTTTATTCAGAAATACCAGGAGTAGGAGGTTTGTCTTTACTTACAAATAGGTCGGTGACACCGATCAGCTGTTTTAGTGCTAGTGATGTGTTTATTTCAATTTGAAAAGTTCGGGGTGTCTACTCCGAAGTGACACAATCAAATGATCGGAACCGACCGACACACGGCCGAACCGAATATTGTTGTCCTACTACGAAAAAGGTTTGGATAGGCTCAGTTTGATCGGGACCATAGTCAATGTTCGAAAAGAGTGACGGACCGAACGAAATGTAGTGCTAGAGGTGAAAGTTCTATCGATATGTTTTTATTGGTCAATAATACTCATTTCGATATAATTGAACTATTGAAATACATGGTAAAATTATTTTTTATAGTAGGAAAATAGAACTTTACTTTTAATTCAATATTTATACCTAAGAACATTGTATTATTTCTCGAAAAATCAATATATTTGTAGCTGGCATACAAACTGCTTTACCGATTGTCAAAATAAATAGAATAAAAAGAAAAATTATAAAAGTCAAAGGATGACAAGTAAACAAATAAGGAGAAAGAATAAAATTTTATAATTGCAAAATTTAGACAAAATACTTTTAAACTCAAACCAAATCTTGTCTGTCGCTATCGCTATAGCGATAACCGTATTTCGGTTGTTTATCGTCAAGTGCTGGCTGAAGTGTAAAGTGTTAAAGTCAAGTTATGAGATGTATATAAAAAACAAGCTAACTATAATAGAAACTACATAAATTATTCACTTTACGCGTGATAAAGTGTCCCTTGAGTTTATCGTTTTCTCATGTTCGTATTCTGGAAGTTTGGAAATGAATGTAATGAACAAACATTCTGCAAGAACAAGTCACCATGTCCAGACCAACAGCGCCACAAATTGATGCTCTCCTCATCGAGATTTAGCTCAAGCCATCTTGAGGGGCATCGACGGTCGTACGCTGAATCATCGACTGTGGGAAGAAATTTGCACCACGCTGAATGCTATATTATTTTAGTTTTACTTATTACTTTACCTACTTCCTGAAGATTAGTTCTAGTATTGTAAAAAATATATTTTATTAATTATTTTCTAATGATTGCATCAGTCTTTCTCTTTCTCTTTGTACCCTCCTCAAAGCATCTGTGACAAATGTAGCAGGCTGATATGTCACTTGCCGCCTTGCCGGGAGTTATCCAATTTTAAATCATCTTGGGTTAACACCGGAGCACTCACACCGGGCCTTATGTGTGCATAAGGCCCGGTGTGAGTGCTCCGGTGTTAACCCAAGACACATTGAATGATGGACATTTGGGATAGTCAAGAATAATCTTACCCTGATGTGTGAGATTATTCTTGACTATCCCAAATGCGCATCATTCAATGGTGGAGCAGGCTCGCTTGTGCACAGCATTAAACCTGCCTTTTGGGCTGTCTTGCACAAGTCAAAATGAAATATTTTCGCCCCACAGAGCATTGATGAGCTGCCCCGAGCGTAAAAATTCAAGGCAACAAGAATGATTAATTGTTATTATGTTGATAATAATATGCTAGTCTAATATTTTTAGTCTTTATTCATATTAAATAACAATATTTAACATATATGTTTACAATAAAAAAATCTAGAACATAAACCTTAAAAAATATAGGTCGGTACATTTTCCTTACACAAATCTTTTAATATCTTCCGAATGCGTGGTCCGATATAAATCAAACTAATTGGAATATTAGTTTTATGCGTAACTCCATCATTTGAGACTAAATTTATTTAAATATCTACATAAAAAAGAAATCACATTTTCAAGTTACGTAATTATATGACAATCCTTACATATTCCAAAAAATGCCTTACAAACTTACTTTAATTCAGTGTTATTGGATTAAAATATGAAAACTAATAATAAAACTAAGCTAGATAAACTAATCACAAACAGATAGACTTCAAATTAAACAAAATCTCTTTAGATAGTGAGTGGATTGCTGTGGAAAACTTAGATCTTACATCTACGTTTTATGTATCAAAAATGCTTTTGTAGCAGGCTCAATTGCATGGCTATTATACTTTCGGGGTAACAGGGGCGCTATATCCTGGCTGACTGAGTCTGTAATTAGCTACAAACTCAAGGTCGGGCACTAAATTGTTAATGAAGGAGTCATGAAGTCTTCTGCGATTCCATCTACGCTCCAAATGCTCTTCTTTGGGAGCCTCTTCCAGTAAACGCATACGTACTGCCATTTTGCTACAATTTCAAGTATAGCACATTCACTTTAACACTTTGAACACATATAAAACTCAATAAAATTGTAATAATTCAAACTTACGATACTCAAAAGATAGCTATTTTGTTGTCGTGTATTTTGACATTAATTTCACGACGTAACTCTTGTCAAACTCAAATTATCGGTCAGTCTTTTCTCGTTCAGAGTAGGGTAACGATACAACTAGTGTCAAAATGAAGTTCAGTCGGATCGGTACCGACCGAACCAAATAGAATGAACTTCGTAGTAGGAAATGACCGAACAATCGGCCGATACGAGGCCGATACGATAAATTTACCACTTCGGAGTAGACCCCCGGTTTCTGGTATCAATGTATTAAAAAATCTCATAACTTCCGAACATGTAGCGATAGGATTAAAAAACCCTTCCTATATCGTTTGATATCATCCAAAGAAGTCGGGCCTTCTCTATATATATACCCTTTTCGTTACACATTGTATATGCTGTCATTAGAATTAATTATCTTTTTGTTTGCACGTGTTTCTGTGACAAATAAACCTATTTTTCTTTCTTTCAAATGGAATTTACAGGCAGCGGTAACTTTCTTCTCGAAGGAACGAAGGTACTAACTTGCACGAAAACTGTTAAAAACAAAAAGTTTTTTTGATGTTCTAAGTTAGACTACAGCAGACATAGACTCCTGAAAACAGGGCGGTAATGAATACTTCTTTATCTATACATCTATATATACATATTACATACAAATAAATAAAATTTAAATGTCTGTTTGTAATATCAAAATAACAGCTTTTTACTAAATTCTTTTTAATCAAAATTTATAAAAAGTATGAAAGTATATACGCTACTTATAACAAAAACACATTTTTTTAATTTTTTCCGTCTGTCTGTTTGTTTGTTCCGGTTAATCTCCGAAACGGCTGGGCCGTTTTTGTCGCAACTTTCATTGGCATGTAGCTGATGTTATGAAGTAACATAAAGGAAACTTCTTTCCCCAAAGCATGTTCCCGTGGAATAATTTCCGTCAACGCGGGCGAAACCGCGGGCAGAAGTTAGTTTGAAAATAAAATATTGGACTTCCATTTAAAAGCACAGAAACAACTTCTATCGGAGGTAGAGTGGCAACACAAATTCAATTTGCCGTTTTTAATGATGCCTACAGTGCTACTTGTACATTTCAGATTCTTCAAGGTCGACTGACTTGGTTTTCAAAAGCATAACTTTTAAGTGACTCCTTTAGGGAAGTTCCGTTAATTATGTAAGGAATGCTAAGGTTTTTGTTGGTGAGAGGAGGAGGCTGTTCATTTATTACGAAAGATGATTTGAGGGGGAAGGGGTTCAAACAACTCTTCTTTTTCCTTACATAGGGGTGGGAGGAGTCTATAGATTTTTCTTACGTAAGATCACAAATGTAAGCAAATATTATAAAAGTAAGTAGGTACTTAAGTAAAAATTAAGATAATGTTTTTATACATTTTCTACTTTTTCTTTCTAATTTTGGTAGATACTGATCTTACTTAAGACTAAAAGGGGGGAGAGGTCGTTCATCCAAGTCTTATTTGTCTTACGTAGGGGGGAGGGGGGGTTATAAAGTGGTTAAAATTGTCTTACGTAATAAATGAATAGCCCATTTTTTATATACGAAAGTACCAGGTGGAACTTTTGCAGCTTCGTAGAATGTTACCTCATAAGGAAGTAAAAGTTACAATACTATTTTACCTTCTTTTTACTTCGTGAGCGTGAACATGAACAATATCAGTATCAGCTCACACTTTGCTGAGCAAGTCAGCAAGGTGGTAGCAGGTTCATTGGCTATTTTCTATAAGTATAGACTTACATAAACGTTCAAAATAAAATCTACCCATTTACTTCTTAGTGTATAAATAAAGACTATTATTGATACACTAAGAACTAAATGGGTAGCTCTATTTGAAGCCCTGATTGCTTAGTTAATATAAACTTTAGTTGTCTTAACCAATTTCCCAATTACCTTTTCAATTGATTAAATTCGCAGTTTGCAGTAACTCTGAACTCTTATAAGCAGTTTCAATTAGCGTACTATGATGCGTCTGGTAAACCACAACGTCAAGTTAAATCAAGTGGTTAACAAAATCCTCTTGAGACATTCTGCAAATATCGTGTTTGTGGAGAGGTCGATGTATTCTTAATCGTGTGTCGGGGGATCAAGTGATTTTCTAATTAATTAAGATTGACATTTTGTAATAGACTCACATTGCGATTGAATGATCTCACTTAGGTATCATTAGCATGCATTTTGATTAATAAATCAAGCTACGATATTCTCGATCGAATAACTACAGTCAGAGGTAATAATTGTTTATCAATTTGACAAACTGCGTTATTTTGCCTTGTTGCAGCCATTTCAGACAACTGTCAAAGAATGTCAGTTGTGATTTAAACATACCATTAATATCCCAGACTTTATCCCAGACTTAGGCATCTTCTGGGCACGCTCGTTCCATCATAGACCTTATCCATCGCTTTCCATCAGGCGTGATCGAGGTTAAGAGCGGGCCCATTCAGCAATAAATAAAAACTTTATTTTCATGTAAATAGGCTATATAGAGATAAAATATTTTATTGTCACAGAAACTCCGGCACAAAAATATATATAAGCATATATTATGTTGTTTATATCGTGCCAGCACGAGCTATGTGAAAAAGCTCATATCCTGCTAAAAAGATTAATTAGCATAGTTGGTAACTCCGTAAGCTTGTTATCGGGGCTGGCTGTCCAGGAAAAGAGCACTGAGTTTGTTTTACAAATACAAAAAGACTATTCAAAGTATAACTTAGTTTATTTCTATTAGTAGGAACTTAACCATGTTTATTACTAATATTAGAAACTTAATAAATGTTAGTTTGTTTGCATAGATATAGTTTGCTCTTCATAAATGGGTTGTCTCGCTCTACCAAGCGTTTGTACGAGGCAGTTAACGTTAAGTGGGTTAGTCATTAGTTACGACAAAGCAGGAAATGATAATGTGGAAACATACCGCAGCTGTGGACAATGTTGACTGGGAGTAGATGATAATTTAAAGTTAAAAGATCAGATAGGTTCGTCTGCGAGTGTCGATATTTTAATGGTTGCTTAATGTATTTTATCTACACCCATGCTATAAATCCTCTATAAAAGTTTCTGAAACAGTTAGCTTGTTGCCAACATTAAAAACAACCAATAATACTTTGTGGTATATTTTTTTCTCACACAAAGCGGTTGTATAGTTGATTTCTGTTAACAATCCAGTGGTTTCCTAAAGTTAGTAGCCTAAACAGTACCAAATCCAATTCGATTTAAATAAACATTGCATAGTGTTAAATGCTCACTGTATCTCGTATCAACCTAAATGCAATGTTGTAATTTTCCCGTGTAACTGAAACGTAGGCGCTACGTCAGGCCTATGTGCAGCAGTGGACGTCTTTCAGCTGAAATGATGATGACGACGTCAGGCTACTTAGGCATTCAGTGAAATCCTATTGCTGTTACTTACCAGTTGTTAATCAAGATGATTGACAACTGTCTCCCCTAAACGCTAATAATACTTACAAAGGAGTTCGCTCATTTGTTTGTCAACTCATCGTGCGTCAGCTAATGAGACAATTAATTATCTAGTACTAGTAGTTCTTTTGAAAATCAGTTCCATATAAAAAAAATGCAATATATACCACATCAAAATATACAAAGCTGTTTTTTAAAAATTATTTTATAGTTTTCTCATAATATAAGTTGTTTATATTTATAAGTGTTTTCTCCTGAAAGATTTCAAATTAAACCTCAAAATCAGCTTGTGCAATAACCGACTCTATGTATAGGGAAACAATACTTGGATAAGAGTACTTACTAAGAAAATATATGAAAACTTAGCACGTCAATGCAATAGGTGCACACGAAAAAGCTCTGACCGTACGTGCAGAGCTTTTAAAGACCAGGTAATTATTGTCTTGTACTCAATACGTACTTACGATTCTTGAAAAATACTGAAATATCGCTGGAGTGACGTTATTGGAAATATTCAACTGGTTAGTAATGTTACGCTACCTTTATTTTGTTCCTTAGTATGAACAGCGACGGCGCGGCGCTTTCCTTTAACACATCAATCATCTTAACGTTACTATTCATAAATACAGAACCTCTTAGGAATGGGGTTTAGGCGTAGGCATTTACTTTTTGTAGGTCAGTATAGTTCTGTCGATCAGGCTGTGTATGGTTCTATTTTTTGTGACGACCTAAATGCCTAAATCTTTATTCTAAAAATAACTATCCTGAATTAGTATTTTCTACGCTTTAATAAGGTATATGTGTTTACAGTCGGTTTAATCGCTTCTGTAAAATGTCGGGTTAACTTATCTGGCCGATATTTTTTATACAAATCGTGTTTTATTTTATATTATTCTGATGTATGGTATCTATCCTGTGAAACAGGTCCTACGATGACAATAAATAATGTAAAAGTCCTGTTGTATAATCGAAATAAATCCATGAATGACCGATGTATAAAGTTAAACTAAAATTCTTGTTCACAGATCGACTCGTGTCATGGAAAAAACGAAGATCGGTCTGTTAAATGGACACGTGCATGGCGAGACACGGCAGGCGAAATCTAGGAAAGCTATCATAAGAATGCTAGGTAAGTTCATCCAAGTGAATCTGGAAAATTACTGTACAATCGTGTTCTTTGCGATTGGATTTTATGCAAGACAAGACTTTTATGCTAATTTCAACTTTAAAGTAAACATTACTGTTTTATAGAATACGATTAAAAGTATAGGCAGAGGTAGGTACACTCGGCTACACATCAAGCTATAAATTTCCAGTTTTAGCTGACCTCGCATTGTATAGGTTTTTTGTACAATCAGAAGTCTGCTTATAATGGTTATGTATAGCTTGATGTATAGCCGAGCGTATTTCTACTATTTTCATATAAGTTTCAATGAATAATCTGTTCGCCACCGTCTATGTTAGGGCAAGCAGTCATTATGTTGAAATACTCTACAGTTAGGTACAATAGGTAGATAGTCTACAGCAGAAATAGTCCGTACGTTGACCGCAGATTTTATACTATATTCTACTAAGCAATAAAACAGAAGCCGCCATTATTTTAAGACCTATAATGTGTGCTTCATATGTACAGGTAGGTAATGTAGTTTTGAACTGTTAAGCTCAACAGCTGCACAGCTGACAGCTGATAGCTGTCTGACTGGATATTTACGTCGTTGTAAAGTAGCATAAACTTGTAACTTGTACACATAATATGTTGTTTCCACTATTAGGTCCAAATAATGAGTGTACCCAAAATGAAAAAGTATTCTCGAGGTATCTTTGACATTTTTATTTGTTCTGTTCACATTTATTATGGAATTTATTGGACACGTAACATAATTGGTACTATCTGGTGTGTAAAGCTAAGCGCACATTACAGCCGCAGTGGACGTTACAGTGTATCGTATTCCACTACAATGTGTGGCACGCCAGTAGTGTGTCTTTGGTCCATGGCTCTTATGTGAAATGTTGGTACTGCCTGTCCAAATCAAAAATCAAAAGTCAAACTAGGTATTCAAACTAGGCTGAGAATCAGCACTTTTTTAACGTAAAAATTACATGACATGGTCCTCCAAAACGGCTGCCCTTCACCACTTCCTAGTGCTTTAAGTTGGGAAGAAGTGGCGCAACAAACTCCCCAGTAGCACAGCTGTCGGCAGTTCATTTACTAAGAACTTTCATTCTATATAAGCAATTAACATTACGAAACACAAAACATAAATTATGGCAAATTGCAATATCTTGTAGCAGGATGACCTTGTGACAGTTGCAGAGGCTTTTGTGCTCAAAAGCCTCTTCATAAAGAGAAGCGCGCATTAGCCACCAAGCATGATTACTGCGTAGGTACACCATTGATTATTTTATATGTAAAACAGTTGAAATTAACACAATAACATGTTGTTATCTGGCTTTATCCTCTATAACACCATTAGCCCTAAGTTTTGCGCTCAAATAAAGTTTATCTGATTTAAAAAGAGGAACGATCCCCTGAATTTAAATTGGTACGTTATAAGAGTTCAGTGACTATTTACGTACTTTTTTGTCGCAGTCACGACCAAACTTTAATTACATGGATGAATTAATTGAAAACCAGTTTCCTTTGACTTCTATTTTCTACCAAAGACTGCACAACGCTGGAAAATAATTGTAAGGAATCAATAAAAGCTTTTTATTTATTTATTATTATTATTTCCTTTGACTCCTTGCTCAAACTTTAGGCCATCCACTTTTAGTATTTTACCTTAAAGGCTTTCGCATATTACTTTTAGAATCCACTTTTAGTAAAAAAATTAATGGCTATGACAAAGCATAAATTCTATACAACGTGCAACGTTAAATGCGCAAAACCTGAAAATAGTTTGTTCATAATTGATACTGAATTGGTTCCAATAATTTTTATTATAGGTTTTTTTTCAAAAATTGTGTATTTTGCCATACTATCCGCCGATTGTGCCAAAGAAGATTAAGTCTTATTTTATGGCAATAAGACTCAATTTTGAATGCATAAAGTAAGCTAGGATTAACACGATTTTTTTAAGTAATATTATAATACCTAGTTAGCTTTAAAAAAAAATAGTTTTGGTTATTGTATTATGCTTTTAACTCAAATTTAACGTTAAACGTTGTATACAGCGTTGTATACAACGTTGTTACACGTTGTCGTGTAACGTTAAAGGCGCAAAACCTCATAACCCCAATTAGAATGCATTTCAGGTTTATTGGGGCATCGGCCTCTTTATTGGCGACCATACAATTTTATTTCTTTTGTTAGGGCATAAAAATGTTGTAATGGTTCAGAGCCCAGGGGTTACCCGCTACTTGAGCACGAGTTTTAAACTTGGAAATTATACATCAATATCACTGTTTCAATTATGGTAAAAATAACATAACTTCACTGCTGTAATCCCCGAAGAGTTGGGTAGAGGTGTACCTATAGTACACCCACATAAATACGGTCGGGGAGGCTTGAAAAAGGCTAAGTAAAAAGTCTTAGTACGAGATTTGGCTCTCGCCTATATTGGATCAATTTCAAAGATATTTCATAAATTGAATAAGAAGGATAAATATACCGTGTTGATGTTTTTCTTTTTTATTAATTGTTGTCAAGTTTGTACACTAGGTCTCTGTTGACAGCGGTTGAAATCGGCATTTTATGAGAGTTCTAGTGCTTATATAAATAATTTATCATGAAAAAAGGAAAACATAGGGACACACAAGTAGTGAATATTTATTATTTTGTAAAAAATCATTGCTTTATGGTCAGTAACCAGAAAGAAAACAGACGAGAGCGTTTCCATGGAGAAAAGACCACCCGCATTTCCTCTCTAATGCCATCAACCGGGCACAAATGCAGACTCCGGGCTGCTACCGAGAAATTCCAGATGGAAAAGCCCAATAATACATTGCCCAACCCGGGAATCGAACCCAGGACCTCATGCTAGGCAGTAGTAATTGCGACCGCTAGACCAACAAGGCAGTCAGTCGACATCAGCATCATCGACAGACAATTATTTTAAATACTAGGACATTCCTCATTCCTTCTCCATAAGAGAATTAAGAGGATCCTGTAGTGGAAAATTTACAGGGGTGTTATAGTATCATTAATATACCTATGAAATACATAGAAATATAACATTCAGACAGGTAGATAATTTATTATCCTACTCGTAGCTTCATAAGAAAGTCCTGCTGTAAGTTTCAACAAGAGGATCAAGTTCTGGACGGCATTTGCAATATACTGCAAAGTTCCAGCAGTTGGAAAGTTCAGGCGATTTATTTGAACAGTGTCGACAGTATTACATTCACCACTGAAGTTTGACGTGTACTAACAGTAGGTACCTACCGAGTGTATGGATGCGTGTTGGCATAATTCATCAAGGGCTTACATAGATTAATAAATACCTATTTATCGATTTTTTTACATAGATTAAGTGAGAGTGATGAGGCTTATTCTGGGTAAGCTCACTCCATCGTCAACTGTACATAAATGAATTGAAGAAATCAGTTTGGTACTTGCCCGGATTTGAACCCACAAACTCGATCATGGGAGGCGAAACTTTAAGTCCATCATGACATTCACAGTGACAATAATATTTTCGATAACATTATGTTTAAAGGTAGGTATTTTCCTTGACTAGTGAGTGCTCAAGTCCAATAGCTACATATTTTGATCAATAGATAATAGGCTACTTTATGTTATAATTATTTCCAGATCAATAATAGACCAACTCATCCAATATTCTTGTTTATTCACATTCTTAACATACCTACAGTGCTATTTAAACACACTGAAACAATTTGTCGTTTGTTGGCGCGAGCTTTCGACAATTGCCAATTTATAGTGTTGTGTATATTCCTATTTGAATCACAAACAGCTGATATTTGTATAGGTCGGAATGTATTCTGGTGTTCGATTCAAATATTGTTAATGTTGTTTTGTATGACTCCTCAATCAGCTGTGTCAATTGTTGGGATTTGGATAATACTATACTAGAAATGTCAGTCTACGTAAAAGTTCTTTGTTTATTTATCATCACAATCACACAGACATAGGCTTCTCCAACTGCACGCCATCGCAGCAACTCTCATCCATCGTCTACATTACCGTTTTTTGTTCATATGCATAAAAAAAAATATGTAAAAATATTTTGAATAAGGCACCTTTATGAAAATAGTAAGTGCTTTTGGTAGTAGATGGATAGCACCAGTTGAAAATATTGGGACAGAATTTGTGTAAAATTATCTGCTAATTAATGAGACGGAGAATTACCTTATCGCTAAAAATGTGTTTAAAAAATTGTTACAGAGGCCAGCACATCAAGCTAGCCTAATCTGATAAGTTTTCCCAATTGAATATGAACCATAATCCTTTGTAGTAGAGTTAAATCTATCAAAGAAATTTGACAGAATATTGGGGTAGGTTGATGTGCTGGCCTCTGTTCCTATTACATACTTACGTCAAGCCTGTCTCGTGGAGGCTGATATGCTGTTAAATATTTTAATTTTGGCTCGGCGATTTAGTAATTATCAAAAAAGCAGTACTAGATCGGTTCTCAATTCGGTTGTTTAAATATTTTCCTCCTCCTTTTTTGAAGTCGGTTAAAAATAGGGTAGTCATGGAGAAGAACCAATAAATTATTATCATTTACATTAGATTCAGTTTTTCAATAACTAGATTTAATTTAATTCGTTGATCTTACTCGTAAATTAAAGTCACCTACGCACAGTTTTCTTGGCGTAAGCTCAACGAACATTATTTATGGATGCAAATTGCATCCTCTTTATATTCCCATGTTTATGGATCCTGCGCCACTCATTATTTCCATATTTATGGATCCTCTGTCGCTCACAACGGTCAAGGTTGTCGAGAAAAGTGCCAGTTTTCTTGTAGTAGCATAAATCAAAAGAATAATCTAATGTAGGTTTCTACAATAGGTTACGATTAGATACTGTCAGCCTCAACAAGGTGTATACATCGAATAGACATAATTTGAATGTCTACAATTTTTGGTTTTTTAATACTGTACCAATCAATGTGACTGAGCATACATATAAGCATTACTAAAATGACTATGCTCTACTGCGCTATCGATGCAAAAATAGGTGTCAGTGTTTTGATAAAAATATGCTATATATTGTTAACAGATAAATTAAAAACGATTGTATTGGACTAGTTTTGTTTTGTTATTGACTTCGAATTGAATCCTAGCATAAGTTAGATATATTAACTTCAGGAAGATTGTTTATGAGAGGTAGGAGTTGATATAAATATATGGAATAATTCCGTTAGCAGGACTACACGAAACATCTAATGGAGAGCAAAATTCCAAACGACTTATTAAAAACCAATCCTCTACCAACAAATTCCTCGACTGGTTATTAAATTACCGACATTAAAACAAGCAAACCGGATTATTACAACAAGCAACAATAATCTCGGTAATCCAATCGAGCAGTTTCGAATTTATTACTCATTTTAAGGTAATATACTGATAATTACTCAACTCGATCCCGAAGGAGAGCTCGTTGAAATAACGATAAAAAGATTCGTATATTAAGCCTGACTAATCCGAAAAATCACTTAGGATACGTAGGATACACGGACCAAAGATGGCTAAAGTTGTAATTGAGTTCCTTTGTTTTCTTTCTGAAATATCTATACTATCAAGTAATTAGTAGAGATAAAGAATAGGTCCCGCTGACTCCAGCTAGATTGTAAAAAAATAAAGGCTTTTAACTAGCTTATAATATCAATAAGGCTTAGATTATTAACTAAGTAGATAAATAAGTATCTTATGTCACGGGCGAGAGATTCAAGCTCATCGATTCATCGATGAGCTTGAATCTCATATACCCGACATACCTGACATACCCGAGTAAAAAAAAAACCACATTTGCTGTTGGAAAATTCACCGTGACGTTTATCGATGTACGGGACCATTTTTTCAACTACAAAGTTAAGTTTGTTGTTGGGACAAATTCATCCCAACCATGGAACATTGTACGTGATCCGACACGCACTTGGCCGGTGTTTTTTTTTATATAAGACAAGCTAGTACTTGTATAATTAAAGCTAACAAAAAGAAGTACATTTATTTATTATATTATAGTATCTAGTAATAATTTTAGGAATTCAGAATGGGATTTATTTAGGATTCAGGATTCAATTAAATACATGTCGTATGTTATTTCAGGTCCACCAGCCTTCAAATCACATACAAATCCGTTTATCTGTCAAATCGTGGTTGAGGAACTACTATCCATGCTCACAAACACCCAACTGTATCTCTAATCAACCGTAAACAACTATACAATCCAATGAATATAACCCTAAAATGGGCTAAAGGATAAATTACATGTGGAAACAACCGGGACGACGACTGAATATCATTAATTAAGTTATCTTTGACTTGAAATTTCAGTTTCCAGAACCTTAGGCGCATAAAATCAGAAAAAAATCAAGTTTCACTCGCGCCTCATTGCCTACCCATCTTATCAAACACGAGGAAAATAAAACACATGCACTTCCCGCCAGTAGAAACTTTTCGCCCGGCGTATATAGGGTGACTGGTAATTAGTGACTGATACCTAAACACGTGATTGTACTCATGATAACAAACAACTTTTACTATGGGACCAAACCTGAATTCGCGAAAAAAAAAATCTGCTGTACAGTACCTACATTTTGACCAGTTAGGCGAACATAAATGACTGAACAGCAGATTTTTTTTTTCACAATTTCATGTTTGGTCCCTTAGTAAAAGTTGTTTGTTATCATGAGTACAAGCACGTGTTTAAGTATCGGACACTAATTATCAGTCACCGTATATGTATGAAAAATTAATTTGAACCTTCTGTAGTAAGTATACGCAAAATAATCAGCTGTTTAACAGTAGGTATACTATTCAATATGATTGTATGTTCGTGAATCTGAATGAACTAAATTCAAGATATGGTAAATTTTCGATTCTGGTTAAAATTAGAAATGAACGATTTTCGTATATTTTCCTGTACCTATTTGTGCTGTGATTAGAGAGTATTTTCCTGTACCTTGCATCTTGCCAAATTTCATGATTCTAAGTCAACGGGAACAATGAAAACCATGTGCGTGTGGATTGAGAGATATTTTCGAAAAACTCTTCCAATCCCAACCAAATTATAAAAGGACTTAGGAAATAATTGTGAAAAGTTCATGGTAAGGTATAAAATTTGTGAAACCTAAACAAAGAAAGTTAGAACTCATTAACTGGATCTCTCAATCTGGACAACTGAAGAAAAAGCCATAACGCGTATCCAAGAATATACTGCCTATGTGTTTATAATTTGCATTTTAATTAATTGTGAAGGATTTGTGAAAGCTGTTAAACAAAATTTCGATTCGTTTCAAAGCCACGTTTAAGATTTATAACGGTTTATATGGATCACTCAGAGTGGACAATTTTCAATTGAGGGATCTTGTAAAACACGACCTAATACTGAAAAAGTATGAATAATTATCATGTTTATTGCAAATTATGCTTCTGGGAAAATTTCTGAAACAAAAATCGTGATTGAAATCTTACTGGTTCAAGAGAAAATGAAAATCTTGTTTTTTGTCGATCGTCCCAACTGAGAGATCATTATTTTGAACTATTTATAATTTTCATATCGGTTTTTCAATTACAATATTTAAACGGAATATGATCATTGGCCAATCCATTTATTTTCAACTAGCTGCGCCCCGCGGTTTCACCCGCGTAAGTTTCGATCCCGTGGGAATATCGGCATGAAAAGCATCCTATGTTTTAATCCTGGTTATAAACTATATGTGTGCCAAACCTCATCCAAATCCGTTCAGTAGTTTTTGCTTGAAAGAGTAACAAACATCCATCCATCCATCCTCACAAACTTTCGCATTTATAATATTAGTAGGATATAGTAGGATTGGTTTTCAGACTTTTTTCTTTACTTGTGCTACATGAAATTGCTTCTTCCCAAATTTCATGATTCTAGGTTAACGGGAAGTACCCGGAACATAAACGCCCGTATCTTTTGATTGCGTTGACTTAGAAGTTTGATTTTCTTACTGCTTCAAGGGATTGCAACCCTGAGTATTTGATATTAATTTCAGTCAATTGCATTCCTGAGAAAAAAGATATTTGACTGACGAACTGACAGACGGACAACGAAATGATCTTATAAGTAAGGGTTCCGTTTTTTCTTTCGAGTTACGGAACCCTAAAAATTCCAAAACAAGAGGGAAATATCCCTAGAAGCCTACACGTATTTTAAACTAGCTTTTGCCAGCGACTTCGTCCGCGTGGAATAATGACTTCCGGAAATTGAGGCACTAACTCTCATAGAGTTTAACCGATGTGCTCTTTCCTCTGCCGATTCTTGAGAACGCGTATTTCTCATTCAACGCGTTTTTCAAGACAATAGCGGGCGGACGCCGGCGTCCGCTTGGGTCTTGAATAACTAAAAATATATAACTACGTCTAATACATAAAATAATATATAATAAAACCTACTTCACTTAAAACTAAATACCTATAACTACTATAATTAATAATACCTATACCTATAATTAATAAAATTACCTACGCTTTTACCTACTTAATATTAAAAAAAAAACTGAACATAAATTAACCAAAACTTACCTACTACTAACTAACTACTACTAACCTATTACTACTTCACCTAAAAAGAAATCCTGTTTTCCCAACATTTCCCTTCACTGCTCTGCTCCTATAGATCGTAGCGTGATGAAAAGTATACTATAACCTGCCCAGGAGTAAGAAGAACAATTGTACCAAGTTTCGTTGAAATCCGTCGAGTGGTTTTTGTTTCTATAACGAACATACAGACAGACAGACAGACAGACAGACAAAAATTTTACTGATTGCATTTTTGGCGTCAGTATCGATCACTAATCACCCGCTGATAGTTATTTTGGAAATATATTTCATGTACAGAATTGACCTCTCTACAGATTTATTATAAGTATAGATAACATTCTTCAGTAGGTACGTAAAAACATCTATTTTGCATATAATTACTATACGCTAAGCTTGAATTCAGAATCTTAGAATGTCATGTCTCATCTTTTGGAACTAGAACCTCAATGTTGACGTGAAAACATTAAAATTCAAATGTAACCAAATTTTATTTAGGACCTTGTATAAGTTGGACGTCACGACATCTTCGTGGAAAACAGTGTTAACCAGGTAAAAAAATTGTAATAGTATATCGTGAATTTTGCTTTGCAGGATCGGTCAATAAATTAGCAACAGTGACACCCAACTAAAAAATAATATTGGTATTTTGGATTTTGTACTGTATTGTGCAAAGTCAAATGGCATGTGTCATGAAAACCTTTCCAGCGAGAAGTGCGAGTAGAAATGAGAACACTATCCGTATGAAATATTTCATGTGCATACTTTTGTATTACCTATTTAATTTCATATTTATTTATTTTGTATAATCCAATAATAATATACCAATAACCTACCTTTATGGCAAATTTCGAGTTTTAGGTTTGTTTAACTTGATTTACGGAATGGTTTGAAAGCCTTTGGTTTTGGAATTTGACAGACGCAGATATTATCAGCAAATTAATGTGTAATCCGATCTAAAGTAAATGGATTTTCCAAAGTAATACCAAAGGTGCTCATATTGATCAACCTTTAAGTCATTTATTTATTAACAAAATACATTGTCTAGAAAGTCATAAATTATAAAATAACTTAAAAATAGATTAATAATGATTAGATAGTGATAATAGAAAATAAAGAGAATAAAAATAACAATAACTAATTTTTTACAATAATAAAATTAATAGTCGTTTAATAAAGAAATATAATATCAAAAGATGAAAATAATAAAATTAATAGCACTTAATTACCCATGGAATAAAATGTAAATGATTTGAAAGCTTGTAACCCTGAGCTTGTGATTGCTTAAATGGCTGAGCATCAAAGCTTGATTTCCACGACGCGATTTAATTGCGTGTGGCATACCATAAGTTGAAGCAACAAAAAAGTTGCGCAGTGCTTAGACGATGCAATGAATAAATATTGCTTCAATTTTACTGTACGAGTATGCCACAGGCAAGAAACTTGAACCGTGTAAATGGGGCTTTAGTTCTACTGCTAATTAAACCTGGAAATATCTCTTGTACCTGTTATTACATCGGCAATCATATGTACCTTTCAAATCGAAACACAGCAACACTGATTGGCGGCAGATGTAGGTGTCGTGGTAGTACTGCCCCGGACGAGTGTCCATGGAGTTTCTTGCCCGTTCTTCTATAAAAAGATCTACGTTTTGGAACCGGCAACTAGCTTTAACTTCCTGACTAAATAGCCGACTCATTGACAGTTCAAAACTGCCTGTAAAGGGTTTAATTGAAATAAATACTTGACTTCGAGCTCGTTCACAAAGAGATCTACTACTACAACTTAACTTTTTTTTTGTGAAAGCAACTCGTTGTTCAACCTATGGGGTTGTCGTCTGCTTAACCAGGCTTGCCTGTGGATGCCTCAGTAAATTAAGGCCTCCAGCCAGGGTTTAAAAACTAAAAATTAAGTGACTACACGCTAAGGGTCATCCCCTGAGGGGTACGGACCTCGGCTTACGGCGTCGCTCGGAAAGGGCAGCAAGGGACAGGCTGGATCGGAATAAAACTACTTAACGCGTTTGCCTAATACGTTTTATAGTTTAGTAGTCACAATTTTTTCAAAATTAGAGAGGGAGTTGGCGTGTCTGTACGCCAACTCCCTCTCTAATTTTGAAATAATTGGGTTTGTCTACGAATTTATGAAGCCACTGTCGGGCTTAAAATGATGTATCAATACAGTCTACTATAACGCGCCGTGCGAATTGGTTGATCAAAACGAATTAGCCGATCCCAAACGAAATGGCCAAGATGTTATATCCGAGGGGCTAATGCTTTAGTAATCGACGACATAATTTAGTTAAATTGATCCCTAACTTGGTCCCACGTACACTTTGTATGTGAACTAAGTTGAGAGAGTGATGAAAGATGAGCAACGCCTGACTTCGGTAATACTAAGTTGTTTAATTATTTCATTACTTTCTTTCATGGATTTGGCTGAAAAATTTTGTTCACGTCTATTGGCACTTAGGTACTAAAAATAACGGTCAATGCGGAAATTATATGTTTAAAGCTCTATTTAAATAATCGGCATCTCATTCAGTGAGACCGCGATAATGGACTCCAAATAGGAGTCTACGTATTAGTCAGTTTCCATCTCTCGTCATATTATTTAATTCGCCAGTTTCGTTGATTAATCAGTTTTATTCAAATCTTTAGCCAAAGTACTGTCGGTAGAAAAGTGCACATATGTCTCTAATTTAAATAAGTTCTAGGTAACATAACATCACGCTTGTTTCCTCAAAGGGTTAGGTAGACGTGTATTTAAAGTACACCCTTATAAACTAACGAGTGAGGGGAAACTGACTAGTAATACGCAGACTACCAAATTGTGGGTTGTAAAAAAGTAGTAACTTGTTTCCTGATGCTTACATTTTCCCTACGTTGTTTCGAGATTTTTCAATTAATTTCGTATTTTTAAATCCCAAACAAAAACTGAAGCTGTAAATAAATGTGTCACGCAAGTTAGAAATATTTATTTTTATTAAACGAATCCTTGAGCAAACAAACACAAGCGACATTATGTTCTGTGGAAATTCGTCAATCATGTCTATTGTCAAGGAAAACGCGCGTTGGTTGTTATGCCGCCACAAACCAGACAAGCGGGGGTTTAATCTAATGAACAGCTCTTACTTGAGGTTTATTTCGGAAACAGTGTCGGTATTCTTTGAGAACTTTATTTGTTTTTTACTTCTTTTGTACTAATATTTTTAGATCTCGTGGCTAGTTTTTACAAGCTTTGACTTTAGTAAATGGAACACTTCTTCTTCTTCGTTCCTAGTCGATGGTAAATTATTAAATGAGTTGAGTCCAGTAGGTGGCCATGCCAATCGCGGTGTCAAGTGCTGTTTTTTACACACTTCGGACATGCCAACACATGGGGCCTGGTTTCGTTAGGAGCACCGCATTTGCACTTGATTTCATGTAACACTTGATAATGATGTTAAATCACGGGTAAAATGGAAATAAAAACTAATTTTCACAAATAAAATTTTTAATACGACTCAGAGTGCAATAATAACTAGCCAAATGGCTAAGTTCCATATTCAGTATAGCAAAACGATACGCGATCTTTTCATTCTTTGTAAACCTTCATTTTAAATTTAAATAAAAAAATAAAAATATAGAATTGTTTAAAATTACAATACTTTGGCGTTTAGGCAGTAGAGGAATTTAAACCAGATTGAGATGTAATGATGATTTTTTATTATTTTTGAATTGTTTTATAAATGGCATCTCGTAGTTGACCTTGAGAGGTCGTAATTACTTAACCGGACTACCCTATGGTTACCTTAAGTAAACTCAAAGCCTCCAACCATGGGTGAATATCTAATAGACTAAGTGACTGCACGCTAATGGCAACCCCTGTGGGGTACGAACCTCGGCTTAGGGCGAAAACATTTCGCCAGCTATGAGTCCCATGTAATATAGGGGGTGAGTAGAAAATATCACGCCATATAAAATAACATTAACTTCATCATAATCAGCCTATATTGTTATTCCTAGTGCTGAGAGACTTAGGCCTCCTCTCTTCGAGATCCCAGTGTGCCGTAATCCACCACACGTGCGTGTGCGGGTTGGTAGAAGTCACATGTTTTCGAATTTTTGGTTCTAGAACATGTTTCTTCACGATGTTTTCGTTCACCGGTTTGAGAGCATGAAATTATTTACACAAAGTAAAGTGTCTGCCTGCTTTCGAACCTCCGACCTACGACTCGTAAGTCGCTGGGCCACCACTGCTCTACCCACGCCAAATTCCAAAACAAAAAAAAACAAATTCAAATCTTATATTCGATATAATAGGCATTGAATGATCATTGGACAAATCAACTTTTATCATAGTATCTTCTTTGATGATTTTATATTTTGAACATTAGGTGTTTGTTTTTAAATAAAAAAAGTTTGTTTTTACTTTTTAAGTATTCCCAATTTTATTTGCATTTGTATTCGTTCTATTTGTTTTATTATCATGCTCAAACGAATTGCAAAGAAAATGTATTGCGTATATTATTTTTGTTTTATAACTAACTAGAGTCGAACTTGGGAAAATCACTATTTTATATTATTAATGCTACAAAATGCAGAAATAAACTCCACCTTTGTACTAATACGGCTGAAATACACATGCTATTAAATAGCATGCTTGTTTGCTAGTAAGTAGCACGTTTATTTGTAGCATGCTCTCCTTGTGTGTAAATTATCATACTTCTTTTGAATCACATTCAAATTGTGTGCTTCTAGGTAGCATATGCTTGAAATTAGCATTGAGCATAGCAGGTGTATTCCTGACTTTAAGGTTCCAATTAAGTACCAAATTATCCTTTGTAAATTATCGATCACTCAAATTAGCTTAGGAATCTGTTTGAGCTTTGTTCCAGCACGATGATATTAGTGAAGAAAAGCGATAAAAAGGATTCCATATGAGCTTCACTTAATCTCTGTCTGCCGTAACAGTGATAAAGTTTTCAGTGAACATGGGCACCTTTGAAAGTTTAAATATGCTTGCCAAAATCTAATGCAGATAAAAATGGCGCTTCGCTTCTCATTTGATCTATAAAATGTCGGATAAAGTTGTCTCAAACATATAGCAATAACTTTAAGTTATGAAAAGCTTTCAAGAAAGGAAATATCTGAAGTTTTAGTAAACTTTGATGAAACCAACGTTTTGGCAAACAGTTTATATGGCCCTTGCTTCTACCTCAGTAATATAATTATTGATACAATTAATCGTAAAAGCCAAAGGTGCAATATTTATAAATTATCCCGGGATCAAACTTGGTAAAACCAAACCCAAAGTTTGTTTAACAGATATAAATAAACTTCCCAACTGTTTTCAAACTCTCATAAATTAGCTATTTTGAAATAAATCGAGTCTTATCTGTTCATTCGAACAAATGAAAGTTACAAGCCGAAAATAATCTGTAGGATTTAGTAGATTAGCACTTACAGTTAGCAATAGCAACATTAGCAGAAAATTACAATAGGTTTAACAATATAAAATTAGACCTATTTCTTCGAGAACGGGATTTACAAATCATTTGTACAGATTCAAAAAAAATTGTATTTGTTTATTTTTAGAATAAAACGAAATAATGGAACTAGATCAGTTTAATAACCAGTTTAATTTAAAGTCTATAAAATAATTTTAATTGAAAATGTTTAATGAACAACTTACTGTCAAATATTATGTAACTAGAATTGTATTATTTTAGGCGCGAGGACAATGATGAATAACTAAAATAATACAACTAGTACCATTGTACTATATACTGAGTATTTGAATATTTCATATTTTCCTAATCAGCACAATTACCAGACTGTCTTGTAATAACTCTGTTCGTCTGCGCCTTTTATATTAATTGACAAAGTCAGAGGGCAAAATTTACATATTTCTAAGAATGTTCGCATTCTTCTGCCATTCTCAATCTATCAAAAAAACCTGTAATTTACGTAAATTTTTTGTCACGTTTTTGACATTGATTGTAGCTGAAACGAGATTGTGACTTGAATCAGAACGTTTTTTAAGTAAGAGCGAGAATTGGCCTTCTGATAGTATTATCTAATATATAAAATTCTCACAGTGTTAGTTACCATACTCCTCCGAAACGGCTGGACCGATTTGTATGAAATTTGTGTGCATATCGGGTCTGAGAATCGGCTACTATCTATTTTTTTTTTGCAAAACGACGTTTGAGGGGTCAGCTAGTATTATCTATTAAATCCTGTATAAATTACTTGTTTTATGAGTTCGTACAATATGAGTTATTGGTACAGAAGCCAAGACGGGTATAGGTCAGTCATAGGTAGATCATAAAATTACTAGTTGATTTCGGGACTAGACTGGACTTCAAAAAGTAATTATATTTTATGTTTCATTCTTCAGATTATATATTATAATTTTTATCCTACTGGCAACTTCGCACTGGTAAAGAGTAATTTCGTTCCTTTTTTTTCTACCTCCGGGTAGGCAATATGTCAGCTTGTCATTATTTTTTCGTGCGTAGCGACAAGCACACTAATCTCCGAAATAAAATCAGTTTTTCAAAGTAATAATAAAATAAAAATGCCCAAACGTAGTGCTGATGAAAGAATACAATATTATAGGGATAAAAAAAAAATAAAATGAAAAAGGCGTAGTCGCATAATAGTGTACTCTTCATCATCTGATTCCTCGGAAATACAAGGTGAGTTTAATTTTTCCATTACAAAGTGAAGTGAAAAAAAAATGTTGTGTGGTAAGTGGAATTTATTTATGCGTTCTACGTCTATAAGCAACCTTTGAGGTTCAACTGCGGGTTATCACGATGGGTTAGCATGACGCTAGAAAATATCAGCCTGGAGATTCAATTGCGGGTTAACTCAAAGGCTTTGATGTTGTAAAAACAACAAGGGCACCATTTGGACCCTGGGGTCAAGGATCCCTATAAATATCTACGGTTAAACATCTTAACATTTTTTGCTAAATCCTAAGTAGAGGAACACATTGATGTCGATGAAACACCACCAGATGTGCTATCAACCTCCAAGTCACCCGACCACTAGCCACCAGCCTCTGAAGAAGTATACACTGAGCCTGAACCCGACCCTATTAGAAGTTTTGGGCGATGCTGTAGTCGGCATTCCAGTTTACGACCCGGACATACACGACATGCTGGCTCAATGTTAGTTACCAATTCTTAAAAAAAGTACACAAAGCGAAGCTAAAGAAACGCTTTTGAAAGGATATACGATTCCTGACAACTGCAAGCTACTTAAAGCACCTACTTTGAACGTAGAAATAGCGCCTGCTGTCACTGATTTAGTAAGAAACAGAGAAAAAAGCTTCAAACCAAACAGGACCGACTCGGCTTGGGCATTTCGGCCATGAACAAGGCAAATGACCCTGCTGCTGACCGGTGATGACAAGATACAAGCTGTAAAAATGTTGTCAGACAGCTTCCGAATACTTACTGATCTCCACGTTACCGAGACACAAGTGAGAACTAAACTCGTGACGCCAGGTTGGGACAAGTCGTTCCAAGCCTTAATACAGGATCAAGACAGAGATGAAACCCTCTTCGGAAGTAAATTATCGGAAAAAATCAAGGACTCAAAAGCGGTCGAGTAACAAGGGTTGCAAATAAAAAATGTAAATTATTCCGAAGCCGTCATCATCAAACATTCCGACGTCGAGTGCTCGTTATCGGAATCAAGGAAACTGGTCGGGGGTAAAAATTATTATTGTTGTTATTATACAATATCTTCGAATGAATCGTACTCATATATCGATCGAACTTTACTTTTGCATTATTCTGTTATACCTATACAAGGTATAACAGAATAAACGAAAGTTCTGAAAGGAGTTTGTTCATAATTGACTGCTAAAACGATTTCAGTAACTTTCATAATAAGTACTTTTTCAAAAATTATGTATTTTGCTGTACTGACACATGCAACACGATTTCCTCACTAATAATACATAATTAGCTTTTTAAAAATTAAGTTTTGGTCATTGTATTATGCTTTTAACTCATTACTTTTATTGGGGTGTATACTGTTACATATTGTATAGACTAGGTTTACAATTATTTTTTTTTTTAAATTTCAAAGCACACCTTACTTCATTTGTGGTTTGAAATATCCAGCTCTCATTTTGAGGTTTCCTCTCCAGAGGATTTTGAAACAAGTTTTCGTTTTGGTTAAATTAATCCCATTAATTTTAGACAGAGTGTAAGCGTTGCGTGTAATGAATCCTTTATAGCTGGTAAACTGGGAAAAGTAATGTTTTTCGGGAGTTAGTAGCCTCATTATGTCCTAGTTGTTTTAAGACGATGTTTAATGAGAAAACTCGTGAGGTAGTTAACCTAAGATTACCAGTTACAACTATGAAGAATATTTATGATTTCGTGGAGACATTTTTCAATAACTTTATCTATTTACAGCATGGTTAGTAGATATTCATTATTAAGTCTTTAATTTGGTTTTGTTTGCATCCAGTATTACATTTAAACAAGTTTGGAAAATTACATGTTATAATAAAAAAAAAATCTACGCGGCAGCTACGGCGTAGCAACGTAGCGATGCCTATATTTTTATTTGGCGTAGCGGTGCGGTGATGTCACTACTACGCCTCCTAAAACGTTAACTATTCAACAGGTTTGAGCACCTAACAACGTAGTTTTACTAAGTAGCTATTTCTAAATGCAAAATCATCTTTAGTTTTGCATAGAAACTTGTCTAAACCACTGTAACTAACACCCGAGGTACAACATATTATGCAAAAAAAAGTTCGCAAGCTGTAAAAAACTTTCTCATAAAATTGATGAAATTTAATTCCATCATTTTGTTCACAGCCGCAGTAGTGATAGCATTCTTCGTCTGCTGGGTTCCCTTCCACGTGCAGCGCCTGTTCTTCATCTACGGGTACAGTCTGCCGCAGTTCCACGTCATCAATGAACACCTGTTTAACGTCGCCGGAGCGCTGTACTACGTGTCTGCGACTGTCAACCCCATACTATACAATGTTATGAGTGGCAGGTGAGAGTCAGTTTGTATTTTATGTTTCTTTCTAAGAAACTGCGCGACTGTAAAGACGGAGTTTTGTATTTCATGCGTATCTATGTGTCGTTTTATTTCAGAAAATTATTTCGCAACAAATGGAACCCCCCATATGTATAGCCGCAATTCAATAGTTTTCGAGATATTTGAAATATTTTTAAAATGAAAATATTGATAAGATGTTATTCTTAAATCGCTCATAATTTTAATTATTATGTTAAATTAAGTACTTTTAATTATAATAATAACTTAATTGAAGTGCCAGCTACAATACCATTTTTTAATGGTACCCATTCAATATGCAGTTTTTTGTTTTTTGGAATTATATCGAAAAACCCTTAAAATTCAAATATCTCGAAAACTATTGAATTTCGCCCATACATATGGGGGGTTAAATTTGTTGCATTTTGGCCACCTTATCAGCCCCTGACGGATATACGTCGAATTACAAGTAATCCTGTATATAAACGTCTACGGGGTAAAATGGCTTCTTTTATGCACTAGTTGTACAATCTATTATTTGTTACTCTCAATAATAACAAATCAAATGTCAATACGGGGTCACCAGACCCTTCCAAATTTAATCAAACATTGAGGACACGAACGGACGGATTCGGTTATTTATCAGGAAAGTTTTCTTCGCCTCACAGAGAGGGACCATTGACACAAGTGACTTCCATTAATTTGATACCCACGTATTGATGGTGTATTTACTCTACCGAGGCCATTGACCTTTATCTAAATGAAAATTATATTTGTACCCACAAAAGCAAAGAAATAAGACAGGCGACTATCTTAACAATGTCTTTAATTTTCAACGAAGATTTCCATTATTAGCTACGGACTTTTAAATTAGATTCACTTTGTAAATACTTCATCTTTTATCTGTTTTCTCCAAACAACTAAAAATCGACATTTATTGCTGCTCCCAACGTCTGCAAATGGCCCCGATTCCCGAAATTTAAAAGTTCAATGCATCTTTTTCTTTCTATTTCATTATGAAAAGGACAGAAGAAATATTAGTTTAGTCCTGTGTGTACATTACGCATTGTTTTCGTACTTACACATTGTGCCTGGCCTACTTGCGACTGTGACGCACAGCTGGTGTAGGGATCGCATCGCACATCCACCTTTATATTTTATTTATTTTTTCTGTGGAATCGTGGCCGAAGACGGTACCGAGCACGGATTGATCTAGATAGATCGCGAAGAATAGGTTTTGCTGTTTTCGTTTTCTTTTTTTTTGTTTCTATTAATGTTATATATAATTAATTTATTTATAAAGGTAAAAAGTATGTATAAGGTATGTTGAAACTGTGTGGGAGAGGGGGGCACTTTAGGACAGGGACAGATTAGGACAACGATGATATTCTCGGTTAGTTTGGCACAATATTTACAGAAAGTGCATTTTTTGGATGGCAGCACTACCAGACAACTGTCATAATTATGTCATCCATGGCAAAGGATTCTGTCAAACTGACTTGTGGGTTGTGCCTGGTTTTAGGCGGTTGTCGTAAATATTTCTAAGAATCTAGGTAAGTGATTTTTCATTAAAAGTAGTGTTCAAATTAATCTTTGGCGTATTTTTATTCAAATTATATGTGTGGTGATGTAATAATAACAATTAAACCGTAAAATGTTAAAATTTATTTGATCATATAACTGTTTACATTTTGTGATTTGGGGTGGGGCAGTTTAGTACAACTTTGTAGGGGCAATTTAGGACGCTGTCCTAAAGTGCCCCAATAAAACTTTCATCGTACGTTGCAATGTTTAGAACATCATTCTTAAATTTGTACTAGATAAAAAATGGTGCGTAACTATAAAAGAAAACGGGAAGGGACTATAAACGAAGAAGATGTGAAGAAAGCAATCGAAAATGTAATTAATAAAACCATGAAACTTCGAGAAGTTGCATCGGTATATGGTGTGAGTAAGAGCACTTTAGGTTATCGAATTAAACTTTTAAAAGATTTAAAAAAATCTAAATGTGAAGAATACTCCAGCAAACATTCTGTAGCTCAAATTTTTACTAATATAGAAGAAGAGATGCTGGTAAAGTATCTTATTAAAAGTTCTAAAATGAACTATGGTCTCACTTACTATCAGTAGTGCTATTCTGTAAAAATCTCACCGTGAAAACTAAGGTGAAGTGAGCTGTCATTCCATCTGATGTTAGGGATTGCCTCCATTGATAGTTCACTTCACGCTCACTTCACCTATGTTATCACGGTGAGATTTTTACAGAATCGATAGGCTGGCTAGAACTTTGGCCTATCAATATGCAGATGCTCTTAATAATTGTCCTGAATAATTGTTCTGAGGGGGCAGAATCACATCGCAGGGATTGAATGGGTAAAGGGTTTTATGCGGAGGCATAAGAACCTTTCTTTGAGAAAGCCTGAAAATACGAGTCTATCAAGGGCTACAAGTTTTAATAGGCATAATGTCACAGAATTTCAAAATAATTTAGAGAGGGCACTACAAAAATCAACGTTTACTCCTGATCGGATATATAACATTGACGAAACTAATATTATGACAGTGGTATAGGCACCTAATGTTAATGTTGCTCAATGTGGTCAAACACAAGTGGGTCAAAGTGTGTCAGCTGAGAGAGGCCAACTTAATAACTATGTGTGCAATAGTTAATGCAGCAGGAAATACAATTCCACCAGTGTTTATTTATCCAAGAGCACGATTTCATGAATACATGCTAACAGGAGGTCCAAACGGTTGCATTGGCTTTGCCAATAGTCCCACTAGTGGTTGGATGACAGGACCACTAGAGCACCTACAAAAAATCACTAGATGTAGTAAAGAGGACATGATCCTTTTATTACTTGACAATCATGAAAGCCACTGCACTCTAGATTGTATTAACTTTTGTCGCGATAGTGGAATTGTCTTGGTAACGTTCCCGCCTCATTGCACGCACAGGCTTCAACCTCTTGATGTTTCTGTTATGGGACCTTTTAAACAAAAACTTTCTGTCTCACAAAATGATTGGCTGTTGAATAACCCAGGTAAAACGATAACAATTCATTCTTTAGCTGGAATAGTAACGCCTGCATATAATGTTTATTTATTTATTTATATTTATTGATACATCAAACACTACAAAATATACAATGGGCGGCCTTATCGCTTTCTGCGATTTCTTCCAGGCAACCTTAGGATGGACAGTGATTTTCCTGGACATAAAATGGGGCTGTCGTTGGTGCAAATATTATGTATACAATACGCTAAAATATATACACAGTAAATACATATCCAAAATTATAGATACATAAATACATACATACTAAATATATAGGCAACGAAAATAAAAGAAGACAGTAGATGATTGCAGTTAAGACAACAATATCACAAAGACAAGTAGTGTTTCTTTACGAGTCTTTTGAACACATGTAACGACTGCGCGCGTTTTATTTCAACTGGCAATGCATTCCACAAACGAGCGGCCTGGACAGTAAAGGATTTATCAAGGAAGCTTGTGGAATGCATAGGCATTTTGAGCTTCAAGTTATCTGATGACCTTGAAAATTTCGTATGGGAGTCACAAAGAAACTGGAAACGCTTCATGAGATAGAGTGGGGTGGAAGAGGAAAAGAGCACATTGTACAAGAGGAAAGAATATGAGCATTCCGACGAAGGCGAATTGGTAACCACTTGAGCTTCACACGAAATTCGGAAACATGGTCATATTTGCGCAGACCGAATATGAACCTTATACAAAAATTTTGAAGCCGCTCAACGTTTTCAAGTTGGTCTTGGGTAAGATCAAGGTAGCTGGCATCAGCATAGTCAAGGATGGGTAGAAGAAGCGAATGTGCAAGCGCAATCTTAGTGGGAGTCGGCAGGAAATTACGCAATCTCTTCAAAGAAGCAGTGGATGCAAATAACTTGCGGCTAACTTCCTGTAGCTGGGCAGTCCAAGAGAATGCCTTATCAATAAATATCCCCAAGTTTTTAACTTTGTCACTAAAGGGAACCACTGAGTTGTCAAAAGAAACTGCCTCATTTACTCCTAACAACATTACTGCAGGATTAAGAAAACCTGGAATATTCCGCTTTTCACGAAATGCATTTAATGATGATGATTTTGAATGTTCAGAAGTTACAAATGGCATTTTGAATATGGGTGATAATGAAGCAAACAGTATGACTGTCCCCACATTAAGCACTGAAATACCACCTATTTCTAATGAAACTGCCAATCTGGAGAAAGATCTTTTACAAAATGTGATGTCGACGCCGGATACTAAATGTTACAAAGACAAAAAAATAATGAGCAACATAGTCCTAGTGTCAAAATGTACAAATTGCCGCTATGATAGAATACATTAAAGCTGTAATGTACAATTGATATATGGTAGAAATGTCATATATGCAGTCACGTGCATACATATATGTATATGCACATCCCGACTGCACTTTGGGGCCTTGTTAATAAGTTAGTATGATTTCATTCAAAATTATACTAGCTTTTTTTTTTTTTGTGGATGGGAAATCATCAAATGACCCCTCCCGCTCTGGGTGGAGCAGAAGGGAGTGTCAGACTCTTACTGACTAAAACCCACCCGTGTTCCTTCCTTAGCCCTTTGTGTTCCAGGGCAGCGGTAACCCTTACGGACAATCCCGCTGCCCAAAATTATACTAGCTGGAGGTAATTTTTTTTTATTTGCCAGGGTTTCATAATGTATTTATTAATGCACGGATTGTCAGAGTGAGCTATCTGCTCGCTCAAAATTTAAAAAATCTTTTGTTTTTATTTTAACGTTAAACAAGACAATACTTCTACTTAATATTAAGTGTTCTTAAATTCCTCCTAGATGTGTAACATATTTAATTCAAGGGCCCATTCTTTTGTATATTTTGACAATCTGACAATTAGCCCCTTATGCATTATATCACAATTATTTTTTGTCATTTGCACATTGTGACTTTTGTACATTTTGACACTAGGACTATGTTGCTCATTGATTTTTTGTCTTTGTAACATTTAGTATCCGGCGTCGTGATGTCTGCATTAGAAGCTTCTGAGACAGCTGTTCCGAGTGAAAATCTACACAATTTAAGCTTGAATGAGGACAATAGAGAAGAGCTACGACCCAATACACCTAATCTAATTTTAACTCCTGAAATGATATGACCTTATCCCCAAGCTCTTCCTCGCAAACAAGGGCTATGGGGAAGGAAGAAAGGTAAATCCTGTATATTAACCGAAACACCGGAGAAAAATTAAATTGGAAAAGCATTTTTAGAACGTCAGAGAAGGATAGAGAAGTCGGGAACTAAAAGATCTCGCATAATGACATCGAAAACCAAAACAAAAAGTAAGAAGAAAAAAATACATAATTGTAGTTCTGACGACACGGAAGACGAATCTCTATATTCCTTTAATAGTGACACTGATTTAGATTTGACAGATGAAGATGATAATATAGTAGTGGCAAAAACTTTAAACATAGGCGACTTAAATCCTGGTGACTTTTGCTTAGTCCAATGTTCCTCTGTAAACAATAATCGATCTTTGGCATTTGTTGCTAAAGTTGAAGAAAACTCTAATAATTCGTCCTTGATCGTGAATTTTCTGAAAAAGAAACCTGGTTTTAAGAAGTTCTTTTTTCCTGAAAAGGAGGACAAATGGCCCGTATCTATTTTAGATGTTCTTGCTAAACTTCCACCACCAACCGATGCCGGAAGCACATCAAGAACTGCCGGGATGATGGTATTCAGATTTGATTTTTCAAATTTTCAACTTGGTTAATTGATTTCTAGTCAAGGAAACTAGATAAGATCTGATTTATTGAGACTGACACTGATTGTTTTTTTTATGTTTTATTGCTTCCAATCGTTGTTGTTTTGTAGAAAACAAGGTTTATTGAGACAGATTGTATATTTTGAGAGTAGTTGATTTATTTTTGTTCAAAGAAAGGGTAAATATTCTATAAAAACCTAAGTCAAAGGTTTGATTCTAGGTATTCAAATCAAATCAAATCAAAATATTTTATTTCACATAAGCCTACAAGGGCACTTATGAAACGTCAGAAGCTAGGTGCACGGTTCCAATTGGTCGTTTCCTATGGAGAAGAACCGGCAAGAAACTCCACGGTTACTCTTTTAAAAATAATTGGCTTTTACAATGTTTTCTAATTACAGTAGGTATGGGAGAACAGCGTAGGCCTGTCAACAAGTGCCAGGTACTTGATAAAATAAAAAATGATCTACAGATCTAAAATCTACAGGGCCTACAAAGTCCTCACATTTACAAAATCAAAAACTCAAAAAAAAGATAAATAAAATATAAAAACCTATTAAAACCAAGTGATCATAATTTCCATTACAACCACTAAAAAGAGTTGGAGGATTACAATTGTCTCTATATAATGGCAAATAGTAAAAAGATTAAATGTCAAAGAAGTATGTAAAAATTAAATAAAAATCGTAATTTGAGAGCAGTTAATAGACATTTATGTAGTTATGCCGTTAATGAGATGCCAGGGAAGCCACATGTGCAGAAGCAATTATTGCCAAACTACCTTGTCTTCAACGTAGTCTTTAATCTTATAATATGCTTTTTTGATAAGGACACGTTTGATGAGGGTTTTGAACTTTCCATCGCTAAGTTCTGTAACCGGCTTTGGCAACTTGTTATAAAAACGGATGCTATTTATATGAAAAGACTTGCTAGTTTTTGTTAATCTAAATTTAGGTATCACAATTTCATTTTTAGTACGGGTATTTATATTATGGAAATCGCTTCTTATTTTGAAAAGTCCTAAGTTTTTGCGAACATACAAAATGCTTTCTAAAATATAAAGAGAAGGCAGAGTTAGTATATCAATTTCTTTAAATTTGTTTCTAAGAGACTCGCGAGGACTCATTTTATAAATTGCGCGGATTGCCCTCTTTTGTAAAATGAAAATTGAATCTACGTCAGCTGCCGATCCCCACAGCAGAACACCATAAGACATAATACTGTGGAAATAAGCAAAGTATACTAACCTAGCTGTGGTTATATCTGTCAACTGCCTTATTTTCCTTACTGCATATGCAGCTGAACTTAATCTACCTGAAAGAGCTCTAATGTGTGCGCCCCATTGTAATTTTGAATCTAAAGTAATTCCTAGAAATACAGTTTCCGTAATAACATCTAGTTTTTTGCCATCAAGCTTTAAATTCAGACCCACTTGAGGTACATTTGGTAATGAGAACTTAAGACATTTCGTTTTGTTCGCATTAAGTAAAAGATTATTAGCTGCAAACCATTTCGAAAGAACAGCCAGACTATCGTTGACATTTAAAACATCCGTATCTTTTCTATCTATTTTAAAAATAAGGGAAGTGTCATCAGCGAATAAAATGATATCCGATAAGTTAGCCATCATGTAAGGAAGGTCATTAATATATACTAGGAATAGAAAAGGCCCAAGAATTGAGCCTTGAGGCACGCCCATCTTAACTAGAGACCCCGATGACGTCGCCCCGTTAACGTTTACTTTTTGCTGCCTCTTTGACAGATATGAAAGAACAAGATCAGCAGCTTGTCCACGAATTCCATAATGGTATAATTTACAGATCAGTGTATTATGGTCAACGCAGTCGAACGCTTTTGAGAGGTCACAGAAAATGCCAATTGCATCCTGGGACTTCTCCCAGGATTCCAAAATGTGACTGATGAGTTTTACTCCCGCGTCCATCGTCGACCTACCTTTCGTGAAACCAAACTGGTGACTATGTAATATGTGTATTGATTGTTAAGAATTTTTATAATACTAAGATTGAGAAGAAAAGATGGTTTAAAGGCAATTTGTCATTTAGTTTTAACAAAACTACTAATTAAACAAATATAGTGTTATTATCTTTGTTTTTCTTATGAAGTCCTAATCTGCCCCGAGCAGTCCAAAACTGCCCCACTAGTGTCCTAAAGTACCCCCCTGGAGGGGCAGTTTTGGATTTGTGAGGCTTCTTTTTAAAGTAAAGAAAAAAGTAATACTGCACTATTTAAATACAGTTTTTTATAATTTTACTTAAAAGTTAGAATCTTTAACTAGCATAAATCATGTTAAAAAATAAAGACCTTTTAAAATTATGAAAATAAGATTTTTTTATTATAAACTGTTCTAGAGTGCCCCCCTCTCCCCTACTCCCCGTCAATTGTCCCCAAAGGTTCATTAGAAAACCAGCGTCAGACAGCATCTGTCTGGCATTAATACTGAAATGAACCTTTTTGGCGCAGCCGTGAGGCACACACAATTGTTGTTTGCAACATTATTTTTATTTAGTTTTTGTGTTTTGTATTTCACGAAATGTGTCCAAATAAACTTTATTTCTTTCTTTCTTTACATACTTGCCCGGATTTGAACTCGCAACCTCATGAGATTGAGGGTTCAAATCCGGGCATGTAACAATGTGGCTTTTACAATTCAATGTACTTTCTAACTTTATAAATAAAACGGACAATCGAATGATCAACTCTTAAATAAGCATTTGGTAATTGTCAATAGATTTAATTGGAGTTCAATATTTTGACTAATCTGCATTCGCGATTTATTTGCCAAAAATATAAACAAATACGAGTTTATAGAAAAATTACTTTAATTCCTACCCATTAAAGTTCAGTTTACGCTACAACTTCAAACATTTCTATAATTTTTTCAATAGTGCTGCTAGTCACTCTGAAATCGACTTAATTGCAATTAAAATAAAATTGATATTTATTTAACTTGAAATAACATCAATTTGAAACATAAGTTTGAATAGACTTTACATAAAATAACGCCTGTATTCCCGAAGGATTAGGTAAAAGTCTACGTATAGTTATATCCTATTCCCTATAATAGGCTAGAATCGTAGTAACTCATTCTTCACTATAATAGGCTGTAGTATCATTATTACCAAAATACGAGTGTTTTCCTTTGGGAAGAAATATAGCCTTGATAGGACTGTGTATGCTGAAAAGCTTCTAATCTAACAGTATGTACTAAAAGTAACCACTGAAATATAACGCTTACCATAGTTCCAGTAAATTGTGTCTATCAAAATTAACAACACGTGTTCCACGAGTTTTCCGTTTATTAACAACATACTCGGAACGTTTGTCGCAATTTATAATAGTTAGCAGCAGAACAACATGCGGTATGGATACCGTTTAAAATAGTTTAGAATGAAATTTAACATAATATTATGTAGTTTCCGGGAAACTACTCTTTGTTTCATATGAAGTACTAACAAAAGGTTAACACAGTGTAGTTCCCAAAAAACGATATAGATAAGCGCTTTTTGTCTGATGATAAATGAAGTGTATGTAATCTGCATTCGCGATTTATTTTCCAAAAATGTAACTTTAAGTCCTATAATAATAAAGTTCAGTTTACGTTACAACTTCAAACATTTTTAATGAAATCAATTTAATTACCATTAAAATAAAGTATTTGTTCAACTTGAAGTAATATTAATTTGAAAAAAGTTTGAATAGACTTTAGAATACTCGGTATATTATCTTTTATGTATTGGAAACACAAAATAAAGAAGAGTTATGGTCGGATTTAGTAATATTTCTGACTGCAGTCTGGGATATACCTCTTTATTTATAAAAGTTTGCCTAAAGTTAAGAGACGTTTAAACGACAAAAATGTATATATAAATGGTCGCTAATCATTACTTAACTTTAAGCAACGTTTATGAATAAACCCCTTAATGTTACAGTTCAAGTTACCAAGTATCAGTTAGGTATAATTTTAAGTCTTAGAAGCTGTGTCTGAACTTGACGGGATGTTATCTAATTGATACTGATGTAGGTATATCGGCGATTCGCTGAAGATTTATGTGAAAAGTTTTGAGTACACCTAGGTAACTTGATTTACGACTATGCGGTTCCTGACTGCATACGTAAATACTTCATAATACCTCCATTATTTTGATCATCGCTTGCCTAGCCTTTCCCCGACTATGTTGGGGTGGGCTTCAAGTCTAACCTAACCTTATGGCTGGACACATGGAGCGGCTTTAGATTTAACGACCTCCACAACCCAGTTCCTTGGTAACGCGAGGCCCATTGTTAAGACTGGTTGTCAGACTTAATCTAGATAATATTGATGTGGGCTAGTTTTGTATACTTAATATATGACGTAGGGATTATTATATAAAACTACGTACAGGCAACCAAGGATATACACCTTACTTACTTTTTTTACTGTCTGGACAAAATCAGGGTTTAAAAGGTGAACGGAGTCACGGTGGGGGCTGTGGTGCAGAAATCTCTTTTTTTCCATCTATAATATCTATTATAAAATTAACCTATCATTATATACTATTACTTAGGTATTTGAAAAAAATTTACATATTAAATCTAAAAAAACAATTAGATCGACACATAATATAAAAAATCAACTTATAGACAAACATACTCAACGCGCGGAAATTATAAAATAATTCGTAGCGACATTCAATCTTTTGATTGAAGTCATCGACCGTCTATAATCAAAGAGTTGATTTTTACTTTATTTAGCGAAGCTTCTTTGATATTACTGGTCTGGGTGTATCTAGTGTTAAATCATGTTTATAGCTTGCATACCAGTTTTATTCACTGCAAAATAAATATCACCCTAAAAAAAATCTCAAATTGTAAAGGCTTTATTTAATCTCCCATGAAATCTAAAATCTCATTTCAAATCATTCGAAGTATATCACTGTGAAAATCCCTAATGCTAAACGACAGATGAGGTCTGGTATTTCATAATATCAACCATAACTGACAATGTAGTTATACCTTAGAGCATTAAACCAACCGGAGACGCCATTGTCAGGCGTTCCCCGCTGCCAAAGGTACGAGACCGCCGGTCATATCAGTCATATAAAACTAGTTGCCGCGCGTTCCACGTCATTCAGCAAATCACACTAGCGCGGAACGAACGTAAGACAAAAATGCCGAATTGCAGTGTTTTTTCGTGTAAAAATAGATCGGAAACATCTAGTAAACAAAAGGATAACCTTACTTTCCATCTATAAGTATTATTTTGTCCTAATAATAACATTAAATGCAATAAAGGAGAATGGGCATTTTGGTACTCGTTCCAATAGCAATCATTGTGGTGTCATTGGATAGGTCTTTTAATCAGGAAAAATATTTACTATGGCGACTTGTCTCAAATCCTTGTCCGAAAACCACGGGAAGCCCCCAAACTTCCAGTTTTAATACGATAATCTTACATGTATCATGATTGAAAATACGAAAAATAACAATGTAAAACAACATTATTTAAAATGAGAAATGTATTGTGTTACTATTCATGCATAATATAACGTGATATTATATGATAATGGTGATGACTTTTGAAAATATGTTTTTTTATATAAAAAGTAGTATTACCCTAAGATTTCTGTTTTTGGTGACTCTATAGACTATAGACTATACGGTGACTACCGTAGTAACAAAAAACAGAAATCCTACCTGCTTCGGGGATAGGGAACCAGCCGCGGGGTAGGGTGGGCGGTGCGCGGTGCCAGTGGACAGCCTTTTGTGCCGCGTTATTTATTAGTCGTTGTATCGTTCTGCGCGTGAGACGACGTTCCGCTGCTGTTTAGTCTACCTAGTACTTTCTTATACCGTTTTCATCACTGACCCCGGCGCCCCTTTTGGACATTGTTACCCGCTATAAACGTTTATCTTGGCTAGTGTTGTGGACTATTTTTGTGCTTATCGATTTGGAACATCGTTATGGAAGAACATCGCAACTGTGTGATGTGTCGGCGAGGCCTACATCGTGCTAGATACCAACAGCATGTTTTAACTGATGATCTTCTAAGAATGCGCCCCGAGTTTGTGGCATATATACAAGAACACGCCGTTTTGGAGGTTAGTACTTCATTAAACTATATCGCATTTCACCAGCTTCAATTTTTCTTTAAAGAAGCAGTTTGTTTATATTATTTTTGTCTGTTATATTTTTATACTTGAGCCCTTACAAACGAGTGAACTGAGCCATAAATCATTTTAATCGGACCTCTTGCTCGCACTTACAGGTCTTATTAAGCTGCACGTTTTTATTTTCTATGTATAGATAGTGCAATCCACGAAGACGCGCCCCACTCTTCTTTCGAATCGTTAGTGTTTATCGCTAGTTAATTCCATTAGTGTTTTAGTTCTTTTGATACACTTTAATTACCCACTAATAATAATTCGTCTGTATTTACAAAACTAAGACACTAGCGGAATATTGCACACTTCTGCTGTAAGCATTTGGAAAAAGAGTGAGGCGCGTCTTCGTGGATTGCACTATCTATAGCGCGGCTAAAGGTGTTCGTTTCATAGAAAAAAAAAACACGTGCAGTCCCAGCTACCTGCGTCCGAGCGGCATCCCTTTATACCAATAATGACTTGTGCAGATTTCTCACAATCCTTTGATCCTTTTGACTCAGTTCGCACGTTTATAGTTCTTATTATTAAAACACTTCTCTGACTGCCTATTGTGCGTTTGCTATTGTTATCTACTCACTAAGCCGTCGCATCGGCTATACATAAGATATTTTTTACTTGCAGCAATGTGAAAACAATACAAGTATGCATGAATTTAGACCTGAACACCTACGGACCGCATTGTTTTAAATGTTTTCATAAAATACAACATAACATCAACAAGATCGTATTTTACCATTTTCAGGTGTAGTTCAACAACACACGACGTGTGTGTCACCGATGTTGGCAGAGAATTGATAACTTTGTAAGAAGACCACCTGTCATACCAGAAGTAGAACAGAATATACGAGAGCTTCAGGTTCCAGACTACACTCGAGCTCCAAACACTCCAGGGCATTGTATCTTTAACACTTGCCAAAACGCAACCCGCCATCGAATACCAGAGACGATCAAGATTCACATTTTGTGTGAACATAAATTATATATTCCTGACGGTGGTAGAGTATGTGGACAACACCTTGAGAGCAATGCTTGGGAAGAGCTGCAATGTCACACATAACTTCAATGCACAACAGTTTAGTGACGTTTGTGACATGTCGAGAATGGCTTTAAATCGTGGACCTAGGCTAGATTTCAACACGAGAGGTGCTTTAAGCAATGAGGATATGCACTTTTGGACAGGGCGCAACTGTGAACAGTTTGATTCTATATTGCAAAAAACACCCTCACTAAGTGAGAGGTGCAAGGAGCCACGAACTGCGTTATGCATATATCAGACGAAACCACGTACCGGAGACTCAAATGAAAGACTAGCGACGTTATTTAATATGTCACGAAGAAAGCTGGAACGTTTATTAACTATTGTGCGCGAATGCCTCATGAATGAATATGTAATATTACACTTGGGAGTGGACCATATAAATAGAAGCGACGTTTTAGAAAATAAACTAGCTATACCAAGAGGGTTATTTGGAAATGAAGAAAACAATAAAGCTATCGTGATATGCGACGGGACTTATATATATATCAATAAAAGCTCGAACTTTTTTTTCCAGCGTCTATCTTATAGCCTGCATAAGTTCCAGAACTTGTTGAAGCCGTTTTTATGTGTGTGTTCCAATGGCTATATAATCGATGTTTTGGGGACATACGCTGCCACTAAGACCGATGCGAACATCATGAGCGACATGACATAATGAATGATGGAGAAAACCCATTACATTGCTTTCTTCAACCTAACGATGTCTTCATATTAGATCGCGGCTTCCGGGATAGCTTAGATGCTATCGAAGCATGTGGATATGAATCCTTCGTTCCACCATCTAAAGATAGATGGGAGACACAGCTAACTACTGAGCAAGGTAATGAAGCTCGATCAGTAACATTATACCGGTGGGTAGTGGAAGTGGTGAACGGGAGCTTCAAGCGAGATTTCAAACTTTTGCGGCAAAAATATTTTAATAAAACACTACCAAAAATGTTCATTGATTTTAAAATCGCCGCAGCTATGTTAAATAACTTCCACATGCCCATCGATCACAACATTCACGCAGAGGCCTTCCTAAACATTATCAGGGAGAAAATAGATTCCCCGAATCTACTTTATGATTATGTAGAAAGAAAACGTTTGAATAGCCGAAGAGCGGATTTTCAAAGAATAGAAAGTCACGGAATACAAAACTTCCCACTACTGACGGAAGAACAGATTATTTTACTTTCTTTGGGCACCTATCAACTAAAGCTAGCCCGGTCCTACTGCAACGAGCATTTATCAAATGGACTATACATTTTAGAAATATAAAGAGAAAGCGCACTCCAAGATTTAAATGAATATGGCATAAACGAAGATGCTTGGCTTTTACGCGGACGCATACAGTCGCGCCACGTACGGTCAAGAACCTATTATTGTTATGTATTGATAAAAAACAATGTTAATGAAAACGAAACCAATATCCATAACATTTTATGCAATTATTACTGCACGTGTTTGACCGGACGACGAACAGTCGGCACTTGTGCTCATATAGTTTCAATCGTGTGGTATCTAGGTTATGCCAGACATGAAGGCTTCACTGCTCCTGCACCGTTCTTCAACGATGTCATTATTGATAATAATGTTTTAAAAATAAATAGCGTTTCTTACTTTTTTCTATTTTTTTTTATTCCTGATTCTTTATTCACTTTAGTACCTATTAATCAACACAAACATGATTCTATATAAGACAACGATATAATATCACCATTATCTTAACATAATCTAACAAAAACATTTAAAAAAAAACACACAAAATAACTCCGTTCCGACAGCAAACGGAGACAAGCGACTTGGTTATCATTAATCCTTGTAAAAAGACCTTTTCAATGATATATATATTATGGCTATTGGGCCGAGTACCAGGCTTCATATATTTTTGCCCATTCTCCTTTGCAAAAAACCAAAAAATATTGTCGGTCAATGAATGTTGCCACTAAATTGTACAAGACCTAATTTAGTGTAATTTTTTAAATTGTAATTTATAAAATATTGATTTCAAACTTCTATTTCGCATTTGTTATTCTTATTACTGTTTACAACTTATTTTGTTACTTTATAAGATTTTTTTAGTAAAGCCTTTAAAAATTGCTATTTATTATCAAATAATTGATTAATGATATCAAACTTATGTTCCACAAATCTCTTACAATTTTCTCATATCGTTATTCTTCATTACTATAAAATATTTACGGGTCAAGTTATCCCGAAAATACGCAATTTTTATATTTAAAAACAGGCCACACTGTAGCAAAATGAGGGCTGTGACAGCATAGAAACAAATATCGATATCGACTTTATGAGTATGTTATTCCAGGGACTGAAAGCGGTTACGGTTAAAGGTTAAGATACCTCAAAAATATAACGGTACCGATTCAAAATAGATGTTGAGCTATACCGGTACCCATATAAATAAAGGTTAGGATAAATTGTTATTTAACCGTTATACGATTTCGGTACCGAAAAACATGGTGACGGCGCGGCGCGGGTGCACGGCGGGTGTCTACAACAACTTGCTGCAACTTGACCTTATGTTTGTTGTACTAGTTGTAGGCAGTTAGCGCGTGAAGGACATGGAGTGATTTAACAATCGCTAACGACAGAAACAGACAGAGTGGCGAGCCGGTGTGTCAAAGAAACCCTTGAATGAATGATAAATGATAAATGATTTTATTTCTGTAAGTAGGTTTGTACAAACACTTTTACACGTCAATCATATTTTTTTAAAACGAGATGAGGTCGGCGTTTCTTAACTGACTACTCTGAGAAGAAAGGCCGAAACAAACTCAGAGGTCACAGTCTCTTTTAAAGTCCAGACATAATCTTGGTCAGATAACCTTATTTAAAATTAAAAAGGTTAAGGTATTGGTACTGATATTATTAAAAAGGTTATGTTACTTCTACTGAAATATACCGGTATGAATTTCGTACCTTAAAATACGGCTACTTTAAAAAATAACGATATCGTTATATTTCGGTTATCGTTATTTAACGGTATGACGTCATACCCAAATTTAAAGGTACCTTTATTTTTGGGTAATTCAGTCTCTGTGTTATTCTATTAATTTTTCAGATTTCCAAAAGATGCAATGACTCGGGATGTTTGGATTTGGGCTTGAGCAAATCATGTTTCGTGGACTCCTAGGTAATACGGGCTGGTGTCCGCAACTCCACGTCAATGCGCGTATTTTGCGTACGGTTCGTGGACTCCTAAACGTACTAGTACAATTTGCTCACAGCATTTTGAAGCTTCATGTTCTAGAATACAATCTAATATCAAGAGACTCCGTGCTGCTACTGAGAAATTCCTAATAAGAAAACCAATAACACTGCCCGACCCGGGTATTGAACTCAGAACGTCGTGTTCAGCATTAATCCTTGCGAACACTAGACCATCGAGGCAGCGATGATATTCTGTGAAAATCTTACCGTGAAAACTCAGGAGAAGTGAGCGTGGAGTGAGCTGTCAATAGTGTCAATTCCTAGATAAAACAAACTCACTTCACCTAAGTTTTCATGGTGAGATTTTTACAGAATCGACCGGCAGTTCTTGTACCGTGGCAATGAATCCTTATAGACTAACTTTAAAATCTAAATCCTATGTTACCTATTTAAAAAGAATTGATCTGCATTGAAGATCAATTTGATAAGTAAATATGAAAAAACAATTAAATAAAGAAGAGCCTTTTTTATCACAACTATTGGCTGAACTCATCGACAGCAAAATATCGATAGTGTCAAGCACTTTCATCGCTTACACAAAAATGACGTCATCCCGTATCCTGACAGGGCGTCTCTGTGTGAGTTAGTACATGTGTGCGTATAGTTTATGCTTATGTTCGATAATTTTTTCGTGTGCGTGAGTAACAACGCGATCGAAAATGCATTAGTGTGTTATCACTATTTGCGTGTGCGTTGCCTCGTCCCCCGCGATGAAAGTGACAGACTTATTCGCATAGATATTAGTGCTTGTTGCGTCTCCGGTTGGTTTAATGCTCTAAGAGTTATACTAATGCCCAGTTGTTGAGGTCTTCAGATAAACTCTCAACAGCTATTGATTTAACAATACAATCTGTTTTTGCAAAGTTCTTTCTTGTTGAGTGTTCAGAAATACAATGTGTTGAAGATATCGAACTTATATACAGCACTGTTGAATAGATTGAGTCCGCACCCTACTTGGTAACACACTATCAATCGGAATCTGAATAATTTTGAAGCAAATTGTGAACCCATTGCTCCATAAGTTCGAAAAATTTGTTTGCTCAACACGTATATAACGCAATGAATGTTGTTGAACTGTCAAAATGAAACCGATGCCCATTGATAATGTGTTTTGCAATTGCCCCGCAGGTTAAGAATTCCTCATTCCTCAATTCTTAGATAGTTTAACAAAAAGAAGCCTAGATGACAATACGAGGCATGCCTTTTAAGTTCTGTCGTTTCCATATTTCCCGGAAATTTTGAATTTGGAACTGTTCTATATTAGAATGTGTTTAAATTTTGAATCTCAAAACAGTTGAAAGTATTAGGATTAATGCTATTGTCACAGCGTCGATTGGAATCTGTCAGGTTACGTACGAAAATGAATCTTTTTATGTAAAATGTTCGTGCAATAATTTTCTACAACTTTAGAAGAGGCCTGACACGCTTCAGTGTTTTGAAGAGCTAACATCTGTGTTCAGTGATGAAGCCCCATGTCTGCGGACTGTCGAACGCTGGTATTTAGAATTCCAGCGTGGACATACTACTGTTAGTGACAAATCTCGCGAAGGACTGCTAAAAAAAGTACTATAGGTAAGGTTCTAGTTGTGTTTTTTTCTTCAAACGACAAAACTTAAAAGGCATGCCTCGTAAATCCATGTCTGAAGACAGCTAGCCTAGCCTATCTTTATACCAAAAACTAGCGTCAATTAAGTTAGCTTATCGTTATATTCTAGAATAATGTTCCTCTCAGGTTGCGCTTTTATATTGCATTGCCAGCCTACCGCATTTCCTGCCGGGGCAGCGGGATTGTCCGAAAGGGTTACCGCTACCCCGGAACGCAAAGGACTAAAGTGGGTTTTAGTCAGTAAGAGTCTGACACTCCCTTCTGTTCCACCCAGAGCGGGAGGGGTCATTTGATGATTTCCCATCCACAAAAAAAAAAAGCCTACCGCATTTCGTCTTCGACTAACTTCATTAGGTAGTACGTGGCTGGAATTGGGTATATCAGCTAAAATCACGTGTGAATAAGGTATAGGTGACAGATATCTCCTTGTTTAGGTATAGTCAAGTCTTTTATATCTACGTCAGTTTTCAAATTCGTTCCTTTATCTAGTCAGGACACTTAATACCTTTGAAGTTATGGCATAGAAAACTATATTTAATAACTTGATAATAAAGACCCAAATAGCATACACCTTTGAACAATGTCAAGTTGACATCATCCTAAAACATTTTGAATGGCCTGGCTAGTTTACGAAAAAAAAAAATTTCATTGTCACATTTTTAATTCGGTCTAGCCGAGTCTCGCACGAGAGAGCCCAGCCCAGCCCAGTAGAAACCCAGTGATAGGTTCGAACGCAGACAGGCGCTTTACTTTTTGACAATTATTTCATCATGACTGCTCTCAAAAACGGTGACGGAACCTCATGAGGAAACCGAGATGTCCTAGAACCAAAAATTCAAAGACATGTGACATCTACCAACCCGCACTGGCCAATGTCCCAGCAGTGGGAACATAATATTATAGGCTGATTATGGGTATGGGCATGCTTTTGGAAACTGAGCTTTTGCCTGTTTTGTAGGTACCATTTGTAAGAGCATTACATTACATGGAAATGCTCGAGAAAATGCTCTAGTGTATACTCGCCTTAACACAAAACCACATAAGTACTTAATTTGCTACTAAAACATTTTAACTCCAAACTTGAAAACATATTCTTCGAATCCCTAGAGCTAAGTTTTAGTTTTAAATTACATCAACACCATTAAAATGCGCTAATAACGCTTGTCTCGACACAAAATGGCGTAGAAAATGAGCCGAGTGGAAGGAAAGTGTTGCGGTTATCAACGTTTCAACAATGAGTGATGCGGTGCCTTTTGACACTCCTAATGAAGCGTAAGTAATGCCTAGATGCTTTCAGCTACGAGTGAATACTTATTACTTAGTGCCCCCCCTCTGTATAGTTGGGCTCATTATACATGGTTGAATTCGTAATGGGTAAGAAAATGTTTAAAATTACCCTCATGAATAATAAACATAGTGCTTTACTGCTAAACGTCAGTCTACAATTTAGCCGAGACACTTGATGGTACCTAATATACTAATGTAGTCTAAGGTATAAATTATCATGTGTTCTATAGGTACCTACAGGATCATTTTCGTGGATAGGATTCTTCCTTGACAATTTACTGGCACTCGCCAGTTCTATATAGTTATTATTATTGTGGTTATTATATTGGAACGCTTTTAATCGTTTTATAGGACTCATCGCGAACATTTAACTGGTAATATCGTGGAATAAAAAGTCGAAAACAAAAGTTATTTTATTACTTTTAGTATTATTTTTTTTTGACGATCGAATGGTTGCTTATCGTTTTCCACCTGTTGCCCATAAATCTACTCTCAGTAACGAACTCAGTCAGTAAATATTTGTTTTAATCCAATGACGAAACGAAATTCACTAAGAAGTCGTCAGCTTAAGACAGGATTTGCTTTTTATTTATTAAAGGTCACTGAGTGATGGAATAGGTAGGTAAATAAAAAAATAAATAATAAATGATATATAAAATTGAATATTAAATTAATTATTTATTAATTATTTTTATTATTTTTTAATTGTATATTAAATTGAATTTTTCTTATGTAACAGAATAGAACTGGACATGACTGGCATAAACAGGGAAAGAATTACGTAAAAGGAAGATCACGACGATTATATTATCATCAAAACGTGCGGCTGTTGGTGAATAAAAGTTAAAAAAAAAGTTTGCGACAGCATATGTCTGTAATATCTTTTGAGGTTGACTCACTATAACCTTTTTTATGATAATCAAATTTCTTTTAAAATAATGCATTATTGGCAAAGGTGTTTTTATAAACATGATAATAATCCTTAAATACGTTAAATACGTTATTCATCACAATTATTTAATTATAAACAAAATTGTCCTGTGTAACATCGTTTGATTTCAATGAATATCTTAGGAGATATCATAGTTTTAAAATAATACTTACTAATAATAAAGAGAGTTTGTTTGAAAGCTCTAATCTCTGGAAGTATCGGTCGGATTTATAAAAATCTTTTTGCATTTGATAGCCCAATTCTTGAGGAAGGCTATAGGCTAAATAAACATCATGCTAGGACCCTTAAGAGTTGGGCAAAAAGAAAAAAGTCAGAAGTTTTCGCTAAGCGAAAACGAAGTAATAGCGCACGCAGGCGATGCGATGCGTCGGGGTGGGTCGGGGAAAAAAAAAATCACGCAGGCAAAGTCCCGAGCAGAAGCTAGTATTCAATAAAGACGAAGAATGGAAGGAATAGATTTCATATTAAAGGACTACAACTAATCTTATCTAATCTTTTAATCAATTAATCCTGTCTACATCAAACCAAGTCTACTAAACAAGACTTACATTTCCAGACTCAAGATTTATTCTGTGATGTTCAAAGAAAATAATTTTTCTTTTTAGTATCGGATTTGCCCCAGTTTCACACAAAAGGAAAGGCTTCAGTGACTTACAACCGATTCTCTTAAAACATATATGCATATTGATATCGACAAACCACGATTATTTGTCGATATCTTGAAAGAAAAATCTTATTCTTATTTGAGCTATAAGAGATTTTCTGTGATGTGTTTTTAGTTCTCGACTGTTAATAATACGACTCCTAGAAGAATTCATGACAGTCGACAATGACTCAACAATAAACCGAAAAGAGAAAATATTGTAATTATTTATATAAGTATTTATTGTAAGTATTTGCAAACTAATCCGTTGCAGCGTTTATACGCTGCAACGGATTAGTTTGCAAATACTTATCTCCTTGTATGCACGTGTCTCTGTGGCAAATAAACCAATCTTTCTTTTTTCTTTTCTTTCAAATAGGAAGACTGGTAGATTGAAAGTAAGACTACATAGAACTAACCTTCAACTTCGTCAGCGTAAAAAGTTTTAAGCGTCTATAGTAGAAACCTACATATAGTTATAAAGGTACTTTTTTTTGGTTAACGATCCAGTATTTTCCCTCAGTTATTTGCTTGCTAACTTACGATAAATTCAACCTTTATCTCTATCATACGTTTTAGCCACTTAAATCAAAAGTTACGTAACTCGTAGGTACCGAATCACAACTTCATCTAAACATTCAAACATCTTTCTCGTTACAATAATTTAAACAAATGATAAAGTATTTAGTAAGATGACAAACTATTAATAAATGTCTCAGTGAGCCTATAGAACTAAGCCGTCCATAGTATCACCATTACTTATAGGAGATTATAATACAATTAATTCTCAGGAATATTTCTGACATTTAGCAAGTTTAACCTCAAGAAGGAAACCAATTGTTTGTAGACTTTCGAGATCATTAAAGGCGATATAATTTACAGTTTTCGGCCATTTGATAGGCCCTTAATTCCTAAGCTTTAGCACATTTAAGAAGTACTATGTTCAGTTATTGCGACGACCTAATTCAAGACTATCTTTTAGACGGATTGAAAAACTCGGTTTCGCGAAAATGTTGCAAGGAAAAAAAAATGTTTTGACGAGATCAACTCTTCAAAAAAAAAGTTATGAATTTGATTTGATTTTTTGAGTACTGAAAGCCTAAACAAATTTTTTTTTAGGCTTTCAGTACCTCAATAAGCATTGCATATCTACTGGTACATTATGTGTCAATCCTTGTCTTACGGTGTGGTTTGCGTAGAAAATCACTTTTTAATTTATGGGCGGTACTTTCAATGAATGTTGTTGAAATAGAATCCGGCACTATGCCAGGAAGTTCTTTACTGAAATGATCCTTGTTCAGTAAGGAAAATAATTGTTTCGCAAAATTAATACTAACTTAGTTTAAACCATTTCATACCTACAATAATACCACAGGTTTTAAAGTTTAACGAGATATAAGCTCCTTTGCATTTAAGTTACCAGCGCGAAGCTTTAATGTTCATTTATCTAGATCTTCAGGTTGACACTATGTAGGTTAGTACTTACGATAGTTAACATGGATAATAATAATATCTCTATGTAAGTGATTGTTTCGTTACATACAAATAAACTTGTTATTATAACTTTGTATTAGACAAGTGTCTATTTGCTAAAGGTCAATGGACTGCCTACTTCCTTGGATACTTTACTACATGAGGATTGGTCCCCTTTGTTGAGGTATTTGTAATTTAATATGCGTGGGTGGAATCCAATTTAATGAAGGCATTCTACTGTTCAAGATAAGTTATGCATTGTGTTCCTTGAATGCCAATCACTTGTCCTGAAACCCTTTACAGTAGATTGAACACAACAATTTTGTACTATCAGACAAATGGGATTCGGAACCGCATAAGTTTAACTTTTCAGACATTCTAATATAATTAGGCCGAATTTTGCTTAAGCATAGTGTTTTTGAGCAATAAACTTGAACAGTGACAGTTAGTGTTCTCAGTTGCACAGTAGATATAAATGAATAATAATCTATATCTATACTTATAATAAATCTGTAGAGAGGTCAATTCTGTACATGAAATATATTTCCAAAATAACTATCAGCGGGTGATTAGTGATCGATACTGACGCCAAAAATGCAATCAGTAAAATTTTTGTCTGTCTGTCTGTCTGTATGTTCGTTATAGAAACAAAAACCACTCGACGGATTTCAACGAAACTTGGTACAATTGTTCTTCATACTCCTAGGCAGGTATACTTTTTATCACGCTACGATCAATAGGAGCAGAGCAGTGAAGGGAAATGTTGGGAAAACAGGATTTCTTTTTAGGTGAAGTAGTAATAGGTTAGTAGTAGTTAGTTAGTAGTAGGTAAGTTTTGGTTAATTTATGTTCAGTTTTTTTTAATATTAAGTAGGTAAAAGCGTAGGTACTTTTATTAATTATAGGTATAGGTAGGTATTATTAATTATAGTAGTTATAGGTATTTAGTTTTAAGTGAAGTAGGTTTTATTATATATTATTTTATATATTAGACGTAGTTATATATTTTTAGTTATTCAAGCCCCAAGCGGACGCCGGCGTCCGCCCGCTATTGTCTTGAAAAACGCGTTGAATGAGAAATACGCGTTCTCAAGAATCGGCAGAAGAAAGAGCACATCGGTTAAACTCTATGAGAGTTAGTGCCTCAATTTCCGGAAGTCATTATTCCACGCGGACGAAGTCGCTGGCAAAAGCTAGTAATAAATATGAATAATTCTATAAAATATTTCTTGGTATGAGCTCTGTTTTGTGTACACGGTCGATTCAAACAAACTGAATATTTATAACGTTTGTCAATGTTTATAAAAAGACGGCCCATTAATGGACAGATAGACTACCCGCAGTACTCAACAAGAGAACGAGTTTCTTCAACTGATATTTATTATTTCTCGTCGCAAAACGATTCTATTTTATCACAATGTAAGACAAATTGTACAAATCTGTCTGGAACTTGTTACTCACCGTAACTGTTATATTGATAACCAACATAAAAATCTTATTGCTTTTGATATATTCCTGGAGATCGTTTACTTTTTTCACAATTTATTTTCTTATTACATGAGGTAAGTTTCCCGACCGTCGAGAGGCAAGAATTTGATTTATAGAGATTGTGATTTATCGTTCACTGTGTTTAAATACCTAAAGACCTAAAAGTAAAACATGTTCTATGAGTTTCTCAATTGCATTTGATCGTTTAGAAGAAATTAGGTCTTGAATTGAGCAGTGACTGTGTTAAACGGTAAACGATTTAAAAGTGTAGCCTGAAAATAGGATTCAGAGTTATATAGTAACTACTTTAGTGGAAGGAACTTATTTCGAATCGACGCTAGAATAATACTCAATCACCCGATTCAGAACAGGTAGATAAGAATAGAATATAATAGAGTAGAATACTCTTTATTATCTACACCATATAAATTACAGACATAAATATATAAATTTATAATGAGATAATAGATTAGGTTATGGTCATCGTACATTCTAACAGTGATTGAAGACAAACTTAACTCTTCAGTGGACTTTCAAGTGACTTAAACAGCACGAAGACCTACAATAATGTGCGTTTTGTGTAAGTTGGTGTAGGTACATTAAAACAATTTTTTTGCCCATAAAAAAGCTACCTCAAAACAGGAATCAAAGTTGGGCACACATACATATACTCTCCACATGTACGACTTCATTACTTTCTCTTTGAATAGACTGAATTTCTTCCTGTTCGTAAACCTGGGCCGGCAACAAACTTAGTTTGAAACAACAACATGTAACGCACAACATGCGCATACTTACTTAGCTACATTACTTTAGTTAGTAATGCAGAAGTTCTAACTGCATTACTAACTTAAGTATATATGATTTAAAACAAACATACAGATCGTAGCATACAGAAAAGTATGCGCTTCGGAAATCATCGTCTATGTTCGGAAATAAGAATGCGTGATGATGAGATCTAATCGTGGATCTAATCTAAAGCTGTTACAGCCACGGAAGTACTTGCCTCTTTTGTATTACCATGATAATCAAATTGTAGACTAACAACTCGCTCTATTTAAACTGTAAAACTCTAGTATGTTATAATAAAATATTTTCGAAGCCACTATAATATAACTAACTTTGTATCCGTCAGATACGATCGCGATGCAATCAACGATTGCGGAATCTTTAGCTTATCAATGTTTTCTAAGTTCCAATCACCTCTAATCAGCTTCTCCATATTTCGTAGAAACAGAAAATATCAGTCTAACGAAGGTGTTTGAACTTGTTTGTTAGTTTTTAAAGTTTAACATTAAATAAATATGACAGGACTTGATTTTAATTTAAAACAGATGATTAGCTCATCATCATACATATATTGCTCCAGTTAGTTAAAAATCATCTTTTTCATCGGTTTCGCGTAGCAGCTACGATATTCGTAGCGCATGCTCGTGCTCGTGCATGCATGGCTACGCGGATTCTACAGTGGGTTTCGTAATGGTCGTTGAGTTACAGAGCAACCTCATAATTTAATTAACAGACTAGTTGAGTCGCCTGCCCGTACTCTAAAGAGCTATGCACAGAAGGGTACTTGTTAAATACTGTTACATTATTGGTAAACAGGCATTGCAATATTGATATTGTTTCAAAACTCACTCTAGCTGAATAGATTCCTCTATGAGCTGATTTTTTTTTCACTAGTGTTTTATGTATTAGATGTGTGTCCTTTATGTCGGTGCAATGTCACACAGTTGGTTAACCCATTTATACTGAAGCCGCGATCAGCGTCGCCTCTTACTGGGCCAAAGTAATCTTAACTAGTAGAATACTGTATCATCGATTCGAAAAGAATAAGGAGAACCCATTTATGGCCAATCACTTTGCTATGAAGCGTTTCCATGTCGAAATGAATCTGGAATGATCTAATATTCACAGGAGTACCAAGGTTACTGATATAGGCCGAAGAATTGCTAGACTTAAGGAGTAGAGGGCAACGAACATATTTTTATTTGGTAAGCTGTCGTTTGAGCATTTGTCACCTGGAAGCTGGTGGTTGTAAGCGATGGTGAGGTCGACAAAGTACACGCTCTACTAGAAGTGACTTACGCACTCTTAACACCATAAAAATGATTTTATATAAACGAAGAGAGCCATTCCCGATTTCACATTATGAATCTACTAAAATTTATCGCAGAAAAATAGTCGGAATCCAATTTTTATCTCAACACCGTTCACATAGTATTTAAAATAAGCAGGTATGAATTTATAAGTTTCAAGGCTGTCTGTAAAAAGAATTACTGGGTCGTACAGTCAACAGCAAAAGTAGATGATGAAAATTAGAAATTCAATACTAATTAATGAACGGAGTTCGCATCAGAACTGTGTGGCGTCGAAGTAGTAAATGTTTGGTATAACTTACAATCACATAACGACACTTCGACGCCACACAGTTCTGACGCGAACTCCGTTCATTAGTATTGAATTTCTGATTTTCATCATCTACTTTTGCTGTTGACTGTACGAGGTATCGAATATAGGATTTTGTTATTTTTTTTTCTTAGTATGAGAATCCATTTTGAAATTAGTTTACATTGACAACAGATGTAAAGCCTGTTTCGAGGGTAAATATTTATATTTTTTGAGAAGACGGTGTTGCGAATTACTTCATATTTGTGTATTGTTTACACATACGTTTTTCACTTAGATAACCCAAGTAACTTTACATTGGAATAAAACGGATTTTGCTAGATACTTTACTTTGGAGAGTGTGTGCAGGAGCCCCACAACCTGATCCCACCGGGATTTCACAACCAGACTACCAGACGTAGGTACTCCAGGGTACCATCCGCACTTGGTTGATATCCCGATCAGTCGAACTCAGCGCTTCTCCTCCACATTTATTATGCGCGCGGTCAAAGTGGGGAACTTTCTGCCAGCGTCTGTTTTCCCTTTCACATATAACTCGTCAACCCATAAAGCAAGGAGTAAACAGGCATCTTCTAGGCACACTCGTTTCATCGTAGATTTCAACCATCGCTTTCTATCAGGCGAATCGAGGTCAAGAGCACTACCTACCCATTTCGCAATAAAAAAGGGTGTCTGTCAATGTCTTTACTAAACATGTTTTAAGTTTGTTTCGGAGTTTTATCCCAAAGTCAGACAGAAAGCACGGGCATCATGCAAGTGTTTTAAAAACAAAATATACATAACTTGTATTTTAATATCTTTAAAACTCAATCACGCAAATATTTATTCACTTCTTTAATTAAGACGGTAATCATGACAAATTTAAAGGCAGATTCTATAAACACATGCACATAAAAGTGACACTATAAAATCATCAAGTTCAGGTAAAGAGGTAACAACACTTTCATAAATCCCTATCACAGTATTTCTGACATGCCGACAAAATCTTCGTATGAATTTGATATTGAAATCTTGTCAAACTCGACTTGACTCAAAAATATTACTTTTGGTGATTTCGTCAATGTTTGCGAAATTTTTTTTGTCGTTTTTTGCGTAAGAGAATTTCAAAGGAAATCACCTTAAGTAATTTTTTAGTGGAGATTAACCAGAGGGGCAATTCTCGTAATTTTAAGAACGTTCACAGTCAGAAGGCCAACTCTCGTAATTTAAAGCGTTCATAATCTAGTCGCATTCTCATTTCAGTGACAAACAAATGTCAAAACTTGTCAAAAATGTAGGGAAATTAAGTATTTTTGACAGATTGAGACTGAGATCACATACAGATGTCCAAGAAATCATTAAGTGCGGCTAGAGTAGGTACGTGGTACTGGGAGTTAGCACGTGCAACGATGCAACATGGAGGCACAGCAAACAGTCTGTGGTTTCTGCCGCGCCAGTAATTGTCTGGGACAAGGACGCGAGGCAGCCTAGCAAGCAGATCAGGCGCGTCAATAGTGCCACGGAGCGTCTTACAGGCTCATGGCTTATGGTGAGCTGGTCTCTTGTTTGCCTTACCTCTAACGACTAGATTTCTACTGGGAGGCCTCAAATATAGTTATAATATTTGAGGCATCCCAGTGGCAATTTAGTCGGATAGAAGTAAGGATAATAGCCATGTTTACGCTTACTTATAGAGAAACCTAAGAAACGCTTTTTGTATCTTCTACAATAAAATCACGTAGGTACTTTTGTGTGGATTTCACAAATTGCTTTGCTACGTGCAAGTGCATTAAATAGTATTTCGAATGTCATTCAGGCTGGCTGGACAAATCTTCAAAATAGCTCGCATTTGACTACGTCAATAGCGCATTTTATGTGACGGCTAAACACCCTTATTTCAGAATTTGTGACGCTACAGAATCTTAGATAATCGATCGAAAACGTGTCCAGCCATCTTGAAAAACCACTTTTCGCTGGTCTCTCAATCTCGGTAACGGAAGTGATTTTGACGACTTTTTGCATATCAACGGGCGTCACATAAATTTGTGACAGGCATCGAGCTAAAAGTTTTGTGATACGAACAGCGGTTTAGTAGAAAAATGCAAAAATCTGTGTCCAGCCATCTTGAATTTACGTATAAAACTTTTGGCTGGCACTTCTGAATCTCAATAACGGGAGCGTTTTCGAATATAGTTCCTTTACTAACATTTAGTGACGCAATTTGTGACAGTAATAAAGTTTGATTTATGGCGTCACATGTAAGGGTTTACGAGAAATCAGTAAAAACTTACATGTCCAAATAACCTGCGTTCAAGCTGGCTGGACACATGTATATCCGCTGACTGATGATCTACGGCCTTCGAAATATATTCAAATTTTTGTGACGGGGACGATAATGATTTACTGAATTTGTGACGGAGAAACTTTGAGTAGTTTCAAAAATATTGATCATCTAAATTTTCCCATACAAACACTGCAGTAGGGTTACCAATATTGTTGGTTTTATGTAGGACTAAGTATATTCTAAGGTGTTTTCTTTAATGGACGAAAATCCGTGTTTTGGTGATAGTAGTTGACAGAATTATAATCATTACAACAATCAGTAATACAACTTGTTAAGTTAGTATAATCCCCAAATGTGAAAATTTCATGAAATAGTCATTCTTGGGGATTACTTTGGTCTTAGAGAGTTGTGTTGATGAATTTGTAGATTATAATTCTGTAAATACATATTTGTTACGGCCGCGAATCATATCTTAATCAACGTACAACTTAATACTGCCAGCAAATTGCAAAAAACGTAAAAAAAATTGAATTTCGCGGGCTACCCTAGCGCTTTCGCCTTAAATCGATAGATGACAAAAGTGTAGAAGTGAGGAAGGGGGGGGGGGAATTTTTTGATGTTATTGATTATTTTCGCGCAGATACCTACTCTTTTTAGTAGGTAGGTATTGGTGTTTTTCATGGTAAGTACATAGGTAGGTATTGGTGCCGATTCTCTTGTCACAAATGCGTCTAAGCTAGACTACAAATCACCAAAATTTAGTTTATTCCTGTCAAGTGATGATTTCCCATTCTGAAATTAACTAAAGTGACACAACTTAACTAAATTTTAGTTTGACAGCACTAAGATTGCACTGAGTTAATAGTTTAGAGAAAATAGCAATTTTGCTATTCTGAATTTGAGGTTTTTCACCAAAAATTTAGATACTCTAACTAAATCTGACTATTTTTAATCGCGACTTAAAAGGTGTGGAATAAAATTTGTTGGCATGAGCTAAAATTCACACCAACACCTCAACTTCGGATGCAAAAACAGTACTGTTTTTGATTTTCTTTTCTTTTGCTTATATCTAGAAAACGGTGTGTCCTAACGCAAAAATAATGAAAATTTGACCCCCTTTTAGAAACCCGCATACCCTTAAAACTCAACACGTTGGTAATAATTTTTCATATTTTCCATACAAAAGTGAAAAATTCCATGAAAAGGAGGTCGAGGTTGCCCCACCATGCCCCTTCGGCTCAAAAAAAACACGGGGAGGGGCCCGTTGCTAAATAATAACAGCCGCACACGTCGATCGATCAGGTTAAGCTACGCTTGCCGCGGTTGGTCTGTGGATGGGTGACCAACTTTACATACTGAGACCCCTCCGTGCTTCGAAAAGCATCCTGGCTGTCATTCGTGGATCTTTGACAGCCGTTACGGGTAGTCAGAAGCCCGAAAGTCTGACAACCAGTCTTACCAAAGGGTATCGTATTACCCAGTAACTGGGTTGTGGAGGTCAGATAGGCAGTCGCTCCATGTAAAACACTGGTATTCAGCTGCATTCGGTTAGACTGGAAGCCGACCTCAATATAGTTGGGAAAAGGCTAGGCAGATGATGATGATGAGGGCAAATAAGTACCTAATTTTTGGCTGAATGCACAAACCGTGCGAAGCCAAACAAACAAAAAAAATACCTACTTACCACGTGGAGTCGCGATTGTCAAATTCGATTTGGTTGTGTCAAAATTATTTTTAAATTTAGAGATATTTTAATGCAGTATAGCTCTAAGATTCTCATAGCCAAAAGTAAGGAATTTTAGTCATAGTTTAGTTCGGTGTACAAGAGAATTGACACCATTGTGTCAGGATAACTAATGCTCGAAGGTATTTAAATGAAAAAGTATATATCGGCATAATTATATAAAATAAGTATCGGCATCACTTTTAAACGTCGGACATAATAAAAATAAAAATAACCAGATGGAATCGACACTTTCTATCTCAATACCATTGAGACTTTATTTATGAAAAAATTATGGTCACCTCACAATATTAATGGATGTTTGTATGGGAAAACTTAAATGATCAATATCTTTGAAACTACTCAAAGTTTCTCCGTCACAAATTCAGTAAATCATTATCGTCCCCGTCACAAAAATTTGAATATATTTCGAAGGCCGTAGATCATCAGTCAGCGGAGATACATGTGTCCAGCCAGCTTAAACGCAGGTAATTTGGACATGTAAGTTTTTACTGATTTCTCGTAAACCCTTACATGTGACGCCATAAATCGAACGTTATTACTGTCACAAATTGCGTCACTAAATGTTAGTAAAGGAACCATATTCGAAAACTCTCCCGTTATTGAGATTCAGAAGTGCCAGCCAAAAGTTTTATACGTAAATTCAAGATGGCTGGACACAGATTTTTGCATTTTTCTACTAAACCGCTGTTAGTATCACAAAACTTTTAGCTCGATGCCTGTCACAAATTTATGTGACGCCCGTTGATATGCAAAAAGTCGTCAAAATCACTTCCGTTACCGAGACTGAGAGACCAGCGAAAAGTGGTTTTTCAAGATGGCTGGACACGTTTTCAATCGATTATCTAAGATTCTGTAGCGTCACAAATTCTGAAATAAGGGTGTTTAGCCGTCACATAAAATGCGCTATTGACCTAGTTAAATGCGAGCTATTTTGAAGATTTGTCCAGCCAGCCTGAATGACATTATTTCGATGGCATACGTGCGAAGCGAAAATCGCTGTAGTTACTTATAACGAAACCCAACCTTTGTTGTTTAGAGTCCTCAGCTACCGTGGCAATATGGTCGTAGAATAAATTAGTCATATATAAATCACACTAATATTATAAAGGCGAATGTTTGTGAGTGTGTGTGTGTTTATATGTTTGTTACTTCTTCACACTCAAACGGCTGGACCAATTTTGATGAATTTTTGTATGAAGGTAGCTGACACCCTGGATTAACATGTAGGCTACTTTTTATCCCGATATTCCCAAGGGATCGATACTTATGCGGGTGAAACCGCGGGACACAGCTAGTTGTTCGTAATAATATACAAGTTTATAAACTTCCTTTGCTGAGCAACGACCTCCTTTCTTCTTCGTCATGTCAATGACACGACAGTGAATCAGATTTTGTTGGTCGAAGGAGAATTATTCACTATAATCTGATTATGTAGGTACCAAGTGATGGGATCAAATCGCTTCAAATGGATGTATCGAAAATAATCATTCTAAATTATAGATAAATCAGTGGGTATAGAAAAACCTTGCATCCACTCAAAAATCAATAAAATATATAAATTATTTGCCAGGATACGGATTTGCCACCATAAACAAGATATCATGTGTTTTATTTCGATTTTAAAACTTTCATAAAATATTATGCATAAAAAACGGTGTGTTTTTATATGTAGTAAACCCCATATTTGTGTATATACAACAACACAATACGGCAAGCGAGTTGAAATTTAATTTTTACTCTTATTTCTGCTATAAAACCTGTAAAATTTCAACTAAAGTAAACAAAGCGGCTAATTTATATTGTTTCGTATTTAATAATAATAAATACAGACATAAAAAATAAAGAAACCGTAAAAAAAGAAAATAAAGTCGTTCCATGTAAAATACTGGTATTCAGCTGCATCCGGTTAGACTGTAAGCCGACCACAAAATAGTTGGGAAAAGGCTAGGCAGGATGATGATGAAATACATAAATCAAACATAAAAAATAAATAAATTGCACCATTTTTCATTCGACAGCAGAAATAGTTAATCGATACTACAAACAAATTAAAGTGTAAATAATCGAAATGTTCCGTTGCTGCAATCACTAGTTCCATCTGTGAAAAACGGTTTACCTAATGGACAGGGTATAAAGGGATTTTCCTTGTGATAGCGTATGAATTTTACAACAGGGTTTGTTACACTTTGAGATTTAGTATAACACATTCATCTGTATTTAGAAGGTGTCAACCACTTTTTCCAACATTATAGTTTGATAACATCTTTAAAATGTGATTGAATACATTTGAATTGTAGTTATACAATAAATCCTTAATTATCAAATGAAAAACATCTATATGGTGTTTCAAAAATTAAAATTATGGGTTTAGGTATGTAGATGGTACAGTCAACAGCAAAAGTAGATGATGAAAATCAGAAATTCAATACTAATGAACGGAGTTCGCGTCAGAACTGTGTGGCGTCGAAGTGTCGTTATGTGATTGTAAATTATACCAAACATTTACTACTTCGACGCCACACAGATCTGACGCGAACTCCGTTCATTAATTAGTATTAAATTTCTGATTTTCATCATCTACTTTTGCTGTTGACTGTACGCAGGTACATGTATGTTCTGCTACCGTCCTGATATATGGGTTATACATAAAATTAACGCAAAACCTCATACACCACAATTAGAGTATTGAGTTAAAAGCATAATACAATGACCAAAATTTTTTTTTTAAAGCTTGCTATTTTTATTAAGAAAATCGTGTTGACACTAGCATTACTTTATGCATTTAAAATTGAGTCTGATTCCCTTGAAATAAGATTTAATTTTATTTGGCTCAGGGTATTCCTATATTAAAAATTATTGAAATCGATTCCTATATTAAAAGTTATTGAAATCGATTCAGTAGTCAATTATGAACAAACTACTTTCAGGACTTGCGTTTATTCTGTTACACTTATAGGTATTTTACCATAATTTTTACCACAGCATGAGCTATGGTCCGAGAAAATGCTTTTTTTTTTACTTGTGTTACTTTATATAAAATTTTCTTCATTTCTTTATAAAGTAGATAATAAAACTAAATGTAACATGAAGGCTCTGAGATAATATTCTTTGTGTAAAGAAAAGCTTTGGAGAAAAAATCACAAAACTCAACTGATAAATTCTATTAAAGTTCCTAACAACTTTGACCCGTTGAAAACGTTAGTACAAAGTTAAAAAGATATCTAGTTATAGGCTCATTTTTCTTTGCACTAGCTTTCAGCAATTTTCTTTAGACAACTCCTGTGACTGTCCTGGCTGTCCTATGAATTTGATACTCATACAGTATTATCTTTAGCTGTGTTCTTTGACGTATCAGTAATAACAGTATTATAAAGATGTGTAAAATTTAATCAAGTTTATTTTTATTGGGCCCTTAGGGTATGCACCTGCGTCTTCAAATAATGAGTTAGTTTTGTAGCAAACCATAGTGCGAAGCGTACATACATAATCAGCCTATGCACACAGGCCTTCTCTCTATGAGAGGAGATTTTAGTCAAAAAATAATGAACCTCACATTTAATTTTGAAATAAAATATAAATAAAAACTCTTAGCAGACAGTTTTTCTCACAGCCACAGAAATAAAGTTACACAAACGAAAAGGTTGTTTGAAAAATCTTTTTATAAAGTATGTATGTACGAGTAGATACCTACTTATATAAAGAGACAGTACTTCAATGGCACCCATTTTCGCAGTTGAATATCAAAAAAATATTAAGCATTTATCATATTAGTATGGATGGCCAGATCATCATAAGCGCTGGGATTCTGTCTCGCATAGAGTCGTAGCAGCTGAGCGATGGCCGTTTTGTGTGGATGTGTCGCATATTTCCCCTAACTAGTTCTTTCTTTGTGTTGTGTTTGTGTTTACCGCAAATAAACGAAAGAAAAATATTCTTTTTTTATCATCCTCTAACCCCGATTTATTTGGGAAAAGGCCCGATAGCCACACAATTAACTAAAAAATCGTATTTCAATTTATTAAGAACATCTATTTGTTTCAGATACCGCATTGCGTTCCAAGAGACGCTCCTCTGCAGGAAAGTCCGTGGTCGCCGAGATTCCCGCATCATCAATTTGGATCACACAATCTGTAGGGATGTGACTACTCTACCAAGCGTCAACACGAACAGCATCAAGCGAGACTCGAGAATATCATTCATTAGTAAAGTTGATTTCGTGAAGGATCCAACCCCATATTGTGTTGGTGACGTCGAAGATAGGGATTGCGAGGAACCGGCTTTCAAAAGTTTTTCGAAAACGTGAACTTATTTTTAAGTTAAGCGCACATCACAGCTGCACCAAGGAGTAGCGCACCGCTTTGCTAAATTGCGTCAAAGCACATTAGGAGTGGTGTCGGGCCGCACCGCAACGCAATAATTGTGTCATTCGGCTCTTGTCATCGAGTGTATCTAGTCCAGTGCAATGGATAGGCTCGCGCACATTTGGACGGGCCTCATGTCCGAATCCTATTTTATTTGGGGTCAGCCCAACATGTATTTTTCTTCTATATTTTTCTAGCCATTGTATTTCACAAGGAACATTTTGTATGTACCATCGCTGAGTACAGGGGCCCAAGTCTGCTATTTTTATAATTTCGTCATTAAAGTTCTTAATCTGCTAAATTCATAATGGTCGATCATTGGTCGGTCAATGGTCTGAAAAAAACTACTACTAATTTCATGCTAGATTTCATTTAATATATATTTTTACATATTACGTATTAGTGTTTGCAATATGAAGTAGTAAGAAGTTCGTAAATAGCAATAAACATTACATTTATTCATTTGTCATTATGTACTAGATTACCATTTTATGCCATTTCTATCAATGGAGTGTCAGTGGTTGACCATTGGAAAGTCATAATGACGCCGATTAGTAGATTGCCAAACTTGTCAAAATCAACAATTATGAAATCAATGACAGACCATCTGACACTATTGTAATAGCAGACTTGAGGCCCAGCACCCTAATTGCGAAACACGCTGTCGATCTCAATTTGAATAATTTTGAAGCATATTGCTAATCCATTGCTTTATATGTTGGAAAAACGTGTCTGCTCAACAATGTAAAAAACGAAATGAGCGTTGTTGATCTGTCAAACTGAAACCCATTGCTACTGATAGTGTGTTACGCAATTACCCCGCAGGTGAGATGCATTGCACCACATAACAGCGGCCAACGAACTGAGAAAACGTCGATTACAATAAATCGCAATAAATAAACTTGCTTTATTCGTTAATTAATCAATAATTTGACAGTACCTACTATTGTTATAGATTATTTTGTATAGTAATAAATGTTTTTGAGTATTGAAAAAAAAATAGTGTGCTTTGGTTCATACAGAATGTTCGTAAGTGATGTAGCAGAAATTATTGTAATGCATTGCGTTTCGGCGAGGTCCGCCATAATCTGCACTAGCCATTGAGGTGTCAAGGTTAATAAGATAATATCAATGTTTGAGGATAGAGGACTACTGGTAGCTGTTTGAAATGAAAATGCCAGATTCAATGTGAAACGATACTACCAGATTTATTGTCGTTATCCACAGGTTTAAATTTAGTATAATTAGTTAATTACATACACTGATATTATAGGCAAGGCAAGCATGGCTTGAGTTAGAGAAAACGTGTCCTTTTACAATACGCGGTTACAACAATTACGAGACTAGAAAAATAATTATAACTCTGTAAATAAATTAAGTATTTATATTTTCAGTAGGTTAAGGTAAGGTTAGATAAATAAATAAGTATTACTAAGAAACTAAATTAATATAGATATTGATAATTATTAATGCTCTTTCTATTTAAAAGCTATTTTAAAAACAATGAAAAGCTCTTCCTTCTAAACTAATTAAGATTATCAATGAAGTAGTAAGTTGAATTTTAATTAAGTAAAATATTTCTTCTAACTTCTGTTATTTATAAACTTTTCAGGAAGATTTTTTTTTTTTCTTTATCTCGTTAATTAGAACTTTTAGTAAGTTGTACTTCATTAAAATTTAATTAAAATGAACTTTTGAGAACTTTTTCGTGGAAAATTAATTAATTAGGTACCTACAGTTTAAAATTAGACACAGATCTATCTGCCCTGCCTATAAAGTTTATGTACTACGGGCAAAAATATAAGTTTAAAGTCAAGGAATTTTGTGAAGTTCACCAATGAAACTGAAACTGATCAGCACACCTGAACCGCATTCAAGAGCTGCCAGTGTCAGTATTATTGATAAGTAGGGTAGTGTATTGGATGTTGTGTGTATTATTATTGTTATTGTCAACATAAGAATTGTTTCTTTGGTAATTAATGTAATTGGTGTTGTGCCGTTTTAATGAACAATAAATAAATAATATTCCTTAAAAACGATGACACTGACAGCTCTTGAACGCGGTTTAGGTGTGCTGATCGCGTTTATTTTATTGGTGAAGTATTAGTGTGTAGGTATTACTCAACTGGGCACTGTTGTTCAGAAAAACAAATGACACAAATATTTCAATAACAGTTGTCATATATGTATCTTGTTTCCTACTTAACCCTATTGCGGGTTTTATTACCTTTACCGAATTTTTCCAATGTACAGAAGCCAGCACATCAAGCTACCCGAAACTGTCAAATTTACCCAATCAACTTTGAACCTTATGCTTTAGCGATACAGTTGAAAATTTATTAAAGAAATTTTACAGATTGTTGTAGCTTGATGTGCTGGTGTCTGTACAAATGCCTACAATAGTTGTAAATGTTTCAACAAGTAAATAAAATATTTGATTAAATAATTAAAATGTATCATTTATCGTAGACTAATATTAGGAGAAATGATGCTAGCCTACCAAACTAAATAATTCTGACGACAGGAATTAATCAATAAAATATGTACAACCTAATGTTGAATTTAGGAGATTAAGAGTGTAAGATCTGGTTTTAAGATTTATTCAACTTAAACTCTTATCTCTTAAGACTGTATTCTTATTAAGTAAAAACTGGCATTTAAGACTTTTTTATCATTATTAATGGTAACGTCTTCTTTTGAGACTTTTTTTTTCTGTATTATTAGAATGTTGGGTTACAAATGTTTGTAGTACGTACGTGTGGTTTTCAGTGTGTACCTAAAGTTTAGAGACCTTTGTTAGTGCAAGATTATATAAAAGATAAAAACAGATCAACAAATTACTCGAATTAATACTAAAATAAGTCGCCTATGATTATCTAGCACCTACATTTCTGTAGTATCTACTGTTTAAGAGTCGATATTAAGATACCTACTAATTTTGATATATATAAATGTAAAATGTTAATAAAATACACTGTTAAATGCCTCCGCTGTTTAATTTCATAACTTTGAACTAGGCTTAACAAATAAAGACATGCGCCAAAACTTATGTCAGGCTCTTCAACTTATGTCAAAACTTATGTCAGGAACTTTAAAACTAAGGCAAAAGGAATTTGAACGGAACTTTTCTTACTCGTACAAGTTAGACGTGCGTACGTTCCGTGAGGATTATCTCTAGAATGTTAAGACAAATAGTAACTAAACAAATATTAATCTCAAGAAGTGAGTAAGCAACAATGGCAAATATCGCGGTTCACAACTTACACTTGCTTCTATAAAGCAATTTATCTCAAGATCCATTTAAAAATTATATAGCCGCGCACTAGAGTATTTCTTTACAACACGTATATGGAGCCATAACATTCAATATGAACCACATAATATGGTGAAAAGATAAGTCACCATCACAACGCTCTACTTTGAAATTGCTAACAAAATGTAAAAAAGGTTATTCAGCAAATTATATTTCCACGACGATAAATACCTACTTTGACCGAATATAATTATTAGTCTGAAGTCTTCGTCTTTATTCAAGCAAATGTGAAGGCATTTGTGGTAAATCATTTCTGTTTTTTATATCGATGAACATAATCAAATTCTTTTAGGATATTATATAACATTTACTTGTTTTTATATTTTTGATAGTACTTCAACATTCGGCTTCGTTTCATGTTTGTTAAGTACGGTTTTTGTGAAACAAGGTAAATGTGGACATGACAGTTTGGAATAATCTATAGACTTTCTAGTTAACATATTATTATATGACAATGACATAAAATATTGCAGTCATCTTAATGACTATGGTGTTGTGTCACTGGGTAAGATCACAGGATCATAAGATCTTCATTAAACTTATCCACAGGCAATCCTGAAATATGCACGTGGATAAAACTGTGAGTAAACAAAAACACGACTTCGCGTATGAAAGTCATTATTCTGTTAAGCCTTGGAAGTTTTTGTACCTAACAGATAAACAAAAATAGGCACAATTTCTGATCGGTTCTCTACTGAAATTTTATTTAAACGATATTCGCAAGAACACATTCAATGAGCAAACATTGTATGTGTCCTTACCAAAATCTTTTAATATCGTTTCTCGTGACTTATCACGAGAAACGATATTAAAAGATTTTGCCATTTATTTAGGCATTTCTCGCAAGATGCTTACATCTTGCGAGAAAATGCCTAAACGAACAACACAAGGACATGTGTATTTAGGCTACAGTGGCTGGGCCACCCCGTTCAAACATTTTAAGAGTGTCTTAAAACATAGCCCAGATGTCTTAAGTTGCTAATAACGAAATAAAGTCCTATTGACTTTTACCGATGCCATTATTTAAATCATTACCATTTTATGGCAGTTCACTAAATATAAGTAATTTCAGGTAAAACTTATCTGTGAACTTTTTGCCTAGACACAAATCTCGTAATCAAAAGGAATAACGTTTCAAAAGATAAATCTTTTGAAAAACCTTTTGAAAGTAAAATAAAAAGACGCTGAAGCCGAAAATTCAAGATCATTTTGCGGTGTATTGATTGTTCAACATTTGTAATGCTACCATGAGCAGTATTATAAGCTTCTACTACTGCCTACCTAGATAAATGTACCTAAACTGTGCTTTGTAAAGATAAGGTTATTTAGGTACGTACCTACTAGTATTTTTGTTTAAATATGTTTGTATATGTATGTGTAAAGTGGGAATTACACACAAAACTGCGGCTTATGTCTACTATAAAATTTTGGTAAACTAAAACCTGTTCCCTCACAGTGTTTTCCTTTACCGTTTTGGGAGCAGTGGAGACGAAATTCTTTAAGTAGGTACACAAAGCAGAGAGCCTGTCCCGGTCCGAATCCACGACCTTACAACTCGTAAGTTGGGACCGTTGACCACTGGGCTACCACTGCTCACTAGCAATAAACAAACCATTACTTACTGTCCTATCTTAAATAAGATTAATAATTAAATAGAATAAATAATAATAATAATCAATATTTTTCAAATATGATTTAGTCTTTTGAGTTGACTCCTAGTCCAGTCATTATATACATTTAAAAGTGAAAATGAACCGAGAAAGCCAAATTTTGGATATCACGTGGGGGGTGGCTAGAAAAGCTTAAGTTCAAATTGTCGACCAAAATAACTTTGTGCAATTTCCGCCATCTTGAAAAAACCCTTAAATTCAGTTTTTTCATCATAACTCGATTCCCCGTTGAGATACGAAATTTTTTATAGAATACTTTTTTGTTGCTCTTCTTGCGATCTACAATTAAGGTCCCAAGCATTTTTCACGTATCGATCGTCGTTTTCGAGATATCGATCAAAAATATCAAAAAAATTTTTTTTTCGCTATTTATTTTTTCTGGTGAAAGATATCAAAAAATGTTTAAAATAAACTTGTAGAGCGTGTCCAGACCTACAAATTCGTTTTTTATTTTTCATTTCCGACAAAAATTACGACCTCTAGCGCGCCACAAAGTCAGTGAAACTGTGCCCGGTTTTCATTTAGCCGCTCGCTCGGTTGTATCCACGCGTCAAAATGGATGGAAAATGGTTCAGGGAATTATTGCGATACAAAAAAAATTCATAAACCAGCCAAATTAGAAATCAAACATTGATGAAATAATTTTTATGCAGCAAACATAATGATTACAAGTGGTAATTTTTTTCACACGTTTTTCGTCGTTTGGATGGTCCTGGCTGTTCAAGTTCCTCCTCCGTAGACTCTTCGAGTCGTGAAACCTCTTCAATCGCAGGAAATGATGTTGTGACGGTCGAAAAATCGTAATCATCGTCATCGTCGTGATCGTCGTTGAATAAAATTTCGACTCTGGGACATTGTCACATGTCTGTCCACTGCAGTGCAGGCAAATAACGGAGCAATGGATTCCTGATTTCCTGCAGCCACAAGCAGCTCCACACTTTCCTTTGCATTTGCACGAAATGAGTTTCAAAAGTTCAGGTGGAGCGGGTGCGGCTGTGGTGCAAATTGGTTCGAGCCCGTTATTTGTTTGTCGCCAACCCCATTCTTGAGGATCTTTAAAAATTCCGAGCCACGTTTGTACTTGTAAAACATTTTTCGATATCTTTCACCAGAAAAAAGTAAATAGCGAAAAAAAAAATTCTCCCCAAATTTTTGATATTTTTGATCGATATCTCGAAAACGACGATCGATACGTGAAAAATGCTTGGGACCTTAATTGTAGATCGCAAGAAGAGCAACAAAAAAGTATTCTATAAAAATTTTCGTATCTCAACGGGGAACCGAGTTATGATGAAAAAACTGAATTTAAGGGTTTTTTCAAGATGGCGGAAATTGCACAAGGTTATTTTGGTCGACAATTTGAACTTAAGCTTTCCTTGCCATCCCCCACGTAATATCCAAAATTTGGCTTTCTCGGTTCATTTTCATTTATTTCCCGATTTTTCCGACGTAATGACTGGACTATCCGATAGGACTAAAATCAAATTATATTACTTTCTTACGTAATCTCAATTTCGGCTCGTTTTGGGAAGAAATTAAATTACTCGCTTCTTGGAGCTTCCTGTGACGACTTTGTCATTTCCACTTTATATTCTTAAAGAATTTCCACATAATAGACTAATCGTAAAGTTACCTTTTAGGTATACGGTGATCGATTATGTAGATAGGTTCATCACATTTTCCTTAACAGTTATGGCACTATCCCACCTGCGTTCACCCACTCACAATAATTTCAAGTTGAAAGCGACAACATTGCAACAAAATTGCTTTATCCTCCAAAGGATACAATATGTTGTTTGTATTACCTACAATGACCTATTTTCAAAGAATCACTTATTGAGCAACATATTGTTCACCCCAGGCTCGTTCTATTTACATGTGTAACTAGTTAAATACGGGCAGATAACAATCACGAAAGTAGGTCAACATTTACCAATCGGTTCTGTGCTTCTCGCACCCAGTAGATTTTTGCAGCTATCACAAGGTCATCGGTCCACCTTGTGGGAGACGAGTACGTGGTCGCCAATCCCAAACCTTTTTATGATTGTTCACAGTCATCTCAGCCTCAATCTGTCAAAAATACCTCTAATTTCCCTCATTTGTGTTAAGTTTATGACACTGATTGCGACTAGATTTTGAACGTTTTTAATTACCTGGAATTGACCTTCTGATCTGCAAACAATGTGCCCTGCCCACTGCTTCTTAAGTTTGGCAATTCTTCGGGCTTTGTCGGTTACCTTGGTTTTCCTACGGATGTCTTCATTTCTAATTCGTTCACGTAAGGAAACTCCACGCAAAACCCTCTCCATTGCCCTTTGGGGGACTGTTAGCCTTCTAATGAGGCCCATTGTGTGCGACCACGTTTCACTCCCAAAGGTCAATACTTTGCTTAATCTCGGAATCGAATTCAGAATCTACCTACCTGTGTTAATATTAAATAACAGTCATTCAATATATTAAGGACATAAGATTCTACACGTGGTAACAGTAAAATATTCTCTTTACTAAATCCTATTGAATATATCGAGGCACTTGTCATAATACGATTAATCTTATATTTTTCGAAGAAGATTATCCGTTTGACGTCAATAAGATATTTTTGTGTTGTTATTAGCAGCTACGGAATTCACAGAATGTGGATCAGATCTAGGGATTATTGGCAAAACCATGCGTCATCTTATTAGCCCGTAGATAAATGTGAAATTCTTAACATTGCTTCCCAAAAATTGCTACATTGAACAGTTAACAGTAACTTGACTGACAGATATTGGCACTTGGAAGTTATTAGCAGACGGGAGGCTGCAGCTGCCTCTTTATCAAACCTGATATTACGACGAGAAAATCACCCTGTCGACTTTTGTGAACATCAATTGATGTAATATGGAGAAACAGATTTTTTTTTCAAGATTTCTGGCTCGATGCCTTTGTAAAAATTGTTGATAAGTAATGATGAGTATAGGTAATAACGTCTCTTCAAGTATTCAGTCATTTCAATTACACCTTATATGTCTATGGTATGGATACACTTTATGAATACCTACCTTTAGGAATATGTGCACTGACTCACACCTCAAAGAATTGAGTAATCAAAATCATTCAAATATACTTTCGTCCTTCAATAATATTAAATAGAAACACATCAACCGATCGGAAATCAATTAAATATGGCTTCCCAGATTTTAAATAAACGTAATACAATTTTTAGAAAACCGATTTGCGAATTCCCAAAAAAGCGAAGTTGTACAATTTATACGTCACCATTGCCAGCTGGTTGGTATTCCACATAAGTAATTAGTATGAGTTAATATTGAGACCGCCCACAAATTATACGAGTATATTAATGTAATTTATTATTATTATAATATGTAATAGTTACGTGGCATGCTCACGTCACGATTCATAATAATAGAGTAGGTAAGTAATGAGCTATATCTAAATGTTAAGATTGTGTTATGTGATTGATGAAGTGTAGTGAAAATCAATTTATACTTATACGAGTTACTAGCGACTCGCGTGCGTTGCAGGGTTTTCGCGAAATGATAAATCATCAAGATTTCTATATTACTCAGTTATGAAATTTTCATATTAATGTATTATACAAACTCTCTTAATAGTGGTGAAAACCGCATTAAAATCTGTTGCGTAGTTTGGAAGAACAACGATGTCACACAGATAGATACAAAAAGCGACTTAAAAAAATAATACGTACACAAGATATACTTACCTGCATAGAGTACATAGAAGGAGTGTCGAGAAAAGAAATGAATTACTACTGAGTAATTTTTCGTTACCGTGGCGTAGCCTGCATCACCAAGTAGTTCTCATCTACGTTATCTTCAACATATAGACAAAGTTAAAATGCCTCATGTACAATTTTTACGAACCTAATTCTTCCGGCAGGCTAATAGTTTTGAATTCATCCATTAAAAATATCTGCGAAGATTGGAATCTTACAAATTAAGTGATCTGTACAATTTGGGAAGGGTTATGATTAATTAATGAACAGAATTAATTAAAATCTGGGGACCACTCCGTAACATTAATAATAAAAGACGTCGGAAATAATTACTTACTCAAGCTTCGGTTAGTCATTATTTCTTAGTTTAGAAATGAACACGAAGTAGCAGAAATTTAATAGGATCGTAGCACATTTCGAGTAGTACATCTGTAGTATCTACTATTGGCGAAGGGTGAATTTATGAAAGAGGTAAGCCGGAGCAAAAAAAAGTCAATAAAACGTTTCATTATATTTCAATGATGAATTGACTATAGAGCGGTTATGTTCTGAATTTTCGAAGGGAAGCCGGCGGGAATCGAGTTGTATGGTACCTTCACCACTGGTATCTACCTACTCCTAGGAGAAAAGCCGTATGTTTATGATATCGTATGCTTTTAGTTGGAAGTAATCCATCAAAAGGTATTGCCACCACACACCCACCACACCACACACTACACCACACTTTCTAGTATTCTACGGTACCGCAGTTACAGGGATTTCAATATGAAAGACGGCATTATGTATTTTATGATGAGTAGGTTTACGCCTTTACATTTGCCGGCTTTACACATACCTACTCACAAAATCACGCCTGTATTCGCCAATTTTTTTATAAGTGAACCCACATTTCACCAGTTATGTAGGTAAAGCATCATGGAGGCGAGCTGCTTCTAAAAAGGTCACCTACCAGTTTTAGTTTAACTTTACTCGTTAAAAAGTGTTTTGGCATGCATTTCGTTCACCATTCCGCAGCCAACACTACAAAATTGTGTAAAATTTTACGTGTAATGTAGGCCAGTTTCATCAAAGCTCCGCCTATAGTTGAGTCCACCAGGGTTTCATAAACGCCACATTGACAACAGTAACTTTGCTCATAACGTGTAGTTTGCTTGTTAGTGTTGTCACCTCAAATAAATACTCACGCATGGTAACACAGGGTCACACAAAGTCAGATGAATTAATATGAGACATGAAACGTGCTGTGTTACATGAGAGCGTCTTTGGGTTGAAGACAACTTCAGCAGTTCCGTGCCTGTTTGACTGATCGACCGACAACGCTCAGCATTACACTCGGTTTCTAAACTGAGAATTTGTTGTTCAAATCTTGTCAAACTCGACTCGACTTTAATACTTTTGGTGATTTCTTCAATGTAGCCTGCGAAATTATTTTTGACGTTTTTTGAACGTTCACAGTCTGATCTCAGTCTCAATCTGTCAAAAATACCTCTAATTTCACTACATTTTGACAAGTTTTTGACATTGTCTCTGAGATGGGATTGCAAATAGATTCTGAAAGTTTTAAATTATGGGAATTTGCCTTCAGTTTTCAACTTCAAATTCTTAATTCAGAAACCCGGTGTATGTCACTGACGATAGAAACTTGGGAATTTGCTCAATTGCTCATGGTATCTAGAGGCTTTTTCGAATCTGTAGGATACTTTTGATTAGATCTTTTGGGAGTTGAAGTTTCTATTTGATCGAAATTGCTACTGAATTGCCTCCAATTTTGATGTTGCTGTTAGATACCAAACGAATTTCATTTATATAAGCACCATAATATTATTAAAAGCTAGCATCAAATCGTGTAGCGTATTTTATCGAATGAGCTTGTAATTACGAAACGTATCTATACTATTGTAGCGGTATCTACAAACGCCACGTGCAATCCTGTATCTCGCAAGCAGAGTTTACCGCGCAACTAACATTTATACAACGGCCCGATATGAATCATTTGGCAGTTGCCCGTCAGACACAATACCCGTCTGGTCCGAGGATTAGAGGATCCTCCCTTTTCCATGGATTATGAGTGAGCTTTCCACCCTGTTCTTTATACCTCTATAGGATCATCGATGGTATGCACCGACAAATTCATATCTATTGTTTTACAATTGCTTTGCATTCTCTATTTCTTCTTTAGAGTTCTTGTCCTCGGGTGAACTGTAAAGTTATACATATACATAGGTACATCGACACACAGCGACCAAGAATGTTCCAAGAATTTGAAACATGTGAATAAAAGTTTAACGCGTAGCGTGTTGTCATGTGCTACGACATCGCAGCACGTTTGTAGCCTCCGCTACAACATGTCGTAGCAACGAATGTGAATTTTTCAATGGATGTTTTTGGTAAACAATCACTGTATGAATATCTCGAGTTTTTACATCAATAATACATTTTAAAAAGTTATTATCAAAATGTACGAATAAATACACATTTTTTTAGGAATCAAGAATTCGTTAAGCTATAATGGTAACCAAGAAAAATATTTCATACATTTTCATTTTCGAACGAAATCTCATTGCTAAGTCAACGTTGGACCATTAAAATGGACTGTTTACGTCGACTTTATTTTATAAAATGTAGTTTACGGCTCCATTCTGTTCTGAAAACTGCGGCCAATGTCTTTTCAATTTTAGCTCCGAACACAAAATCAAAGATGTGCCGACAGCGATTTTATTTTATTTTCAAGCAGTAAACTTCCTTTACGGGATGCGAGGATTTGAGTATAGCAATTTTAATAGTTATTTCTGCAATTGTTATAATGGGTTATATAGTTAATAAGAATCTGGGTTTATCACATGAGTGTTTTAATACCTAACTATGTACAGTTGCATACAATACTTTATCTATGCTTTATCTACACACATGATATGAATCCTTTAAAAAAGATTCTGAAACCATAGGGTTATTGTACAGTGTTGTTGTTGCTCTATATAAATTCATGGAAAGTTTAATTGCTGAGTATCAAAGCATGTATCACTCATTTTTGTAAACAACAAAGTAATAAATTTTGCAATACTAATATCGAACAAAAATGGCGGAATACGTGAATTCGAATATAAGTTTTTTTTTTTAAATTACGACCTATAAGTTTTTTTTTTTAATCACGGCGCTGTGGTAGTGCGCGTGCATGACAATGTTCTTTTTTTGAAATTCATAGATACCACAAATTGAGAAGTGAGCATATTGCTTTTTGATGAGTAAGGAAGGGATCGAAAAAGCAACTGAAGTTACTGAAATTTTGTACCTACCTACAACATTATAATATCATATATCATATATAATTATAATATTATAATATCATATATAATATTATAACACTCTTTTGGTTATGGTTACTATGACATTAGTTGTTTTAAAGTTGGCAATAAGCTGACTGTTTCAGAAAAATTTATAAAGGATTTATAGCATGGGTGTAGATAGAGATGGTTTTCAAATTACATTTGTGATAAAGAAAGACATAAACTATTCAACGGTGATATTATAACTTACTATTATGACTTACTATAACTAACTGAGATAGATGGTTCAAGTTTCGGAATTTTAAAAGTTTTAGTTGGGAGTATATCTCGACCTGAGACGCATTAGGTCTGATATGGAATTTCACAAGTTTAGAGGAGAGCCAAAAGAAAATTCTTGACAAAATCGTGTCAAAACTATTGTTCATTATTGATTAGGCTAACAAAAATAGTATAATGTTTTAGATAAGCCTTGTACCTTTGTATCAGTATAGTAATAAAACTAGCCACAGTATAATAATAACATTTTATTAATAAAAAACTAATTTTTTGGTGCCATCCAACCTTATGCTTGTACAGAGTTATTAAAAGACCAATCCTTTTAATTATATTTACTGCTCCAACTTTATGCCTGCAATTTTTTGGTAAAATCAATGCGTATTTTATGCTTTTATATAACATGTAACATTATGTTTGACTAAAAATAGAAATTTAGTAAAGTCTGATCTTGTAATATATCTATGGATGTAGCATTTAAATTAAATATTATGAAGTACATAAGGTCTGAATTAATAAAATAATCAAAGCAAAAAAACAAAATTTATTTCAAAGTTATTTATTGAAACTAAAAAAGAATAGCACAATACGTCTTATCAAGTAAAAAATTATCAAAACTAATTATTATTAAATTTAATAAACTTCTTTGTTGAATTGTTTGAATGTTTTAAGTTTTTATAATACTCGTATGTATGGAACTACTGTGGAATCCATTGTAAAAGACTCATCAAATCACTGTATTTTGCAGTTGATAGGGGCTTTTCAGTTTGACTTACACTAGATAAATGTTCAGGAAACTGAATTCGCCTAGAAGCATTTCGGATAAAAGATAATTCAGTAAAATCTTCTGCAAATGTATTTTTATAAAATAATATTTCGGGCTGGTCTTGTTTAATCGGAAGCCAAACACATTCTGATATTTTAAAATCAATACCATCTTTATTCTTCTTTCTGGAAACAAAAGGACCATTCTTCTAGTATAAAGACGTAACGTCTTTAAAATTATGAAGTTGCATTTCATAGACGTTAAAAGTTCTCCTTCCTCCACAAGTTCGAATAAACTGAGACCAGTCTCGGGGTATCGCAATCTGCATTGTTTTTAATTGTTTTTTTTTTCTTTTTTTCGATTTGAGAGTGTAGGTATTTGATCGTCTTCCATGTGTGTACCGCTTAAGTTTTTAAAGTATTTTTCCAACAAAAGCTAATTCATTATTACGAATTACATTTAGGTACGAGCGATCTTAAGTGAGCAGACACGTGAGGGCAGACGACGTTGACGGTTGTGTCGATTTTGCGAATTTTTCGGAGTAAATTCTTTTGTTGCAATCTGCGACTACATCTGTTTTTTCTCACTTAGCTTTAATAAAAAAAATATTTGAACTTACATAATGAATATGTGACGATAATAATTATAAAATGTTTAAAATATTATTTGTTACTTTTTAGTTTATTTTTGTGTCGGGGGATTATTCAAATTTTTAATTTTATTTTGTCCTTTTTAAAGTAGGTATAAATATTAGGAAGGTATTTATAGTGATTAGTTAGTTGAGTTAGTAACTTAGTTAGGTACTAGGTATCATACTAGTTTTAATTTACTAGATTAAGTTTTAACTATCTACCTAGTCTAAGGTTAGGTTAAATATTAGGTAGGTATTTGTGATTAGTTGAAGCAATTTAGGTAGGTATTAGTTTCAGGTTAGATAGGTATTATTTTTAATTTGCTAGATTAAGTTTCAACTACTTACTATTACGTTATTTTTTATAATATTATAGATAATATTATAAAAAATAACGTAATAGTAGGTAGTAGATCTACTACCTACTATTACGTTATTTTTTATAATATTGCTGCATAAATAAATAATCCATAGCAATAAAATGGGTCTTGGGCGTAAAGCCAAAAATGCTCGAAACGAAGCCAAAAAGCGCAGATTGACTCAGCCTGAGGAGAACACCCTAGAAAGGGAAGAGTTTTTATTATTACAAGCAACTCGGAAAGCTGAATTACGCAGCCAAGAAAGCTCCCAAGAAGAAAGATGCGGCGTCCAAGGCTTCGCTGACATCAAAGCAACCTTCTGTGAGACGTGCGCGGAATACGAAGTGCACTGCTGAGTCTCGTTTGAATGAGACTCCAGAAAAACGATTATCTAGACTCGCCAGGTCATATTTAAAGTCATGGTTACCTTACTAATACTTTCAATATCATTGAAGTAACACGGTACCAAATTTCGAATCGATAGTACATATGGAAGGTTGTCAGATCCCCTCATCAACTATTAAAGAGCTGATGATCTTCAAACAGCTGATTAGGTCATGGTTACCTTACCACATACTTCCAATATCATTGAAGTAACACGGTACCAAATTTCGAATCGATCGGACATATGGAAGTTAATCAGATCCCCTCATCAACTAGAAAAGAGCTGATAATCTTCAAACGGCTAAACAGATTTTCATGAAATATGGCTAAGAACACTCGGGATAAAATTATCTATTACACAAAAAAAAACTAAACGAAAATCGGTTCATCCTTTTGGGAGCTACGATACCACAGACAGATACACAGACAGACACTTTAAACTTATACCACCCGCTCTTTTTGAGTCGGGGGTTAAAAACAAACGCACGCGGCACGCGCTCGGTGCAGTGCGCTGATAGGTCAACCCACCGTGGCGCCGAAAACAAATATCCTTAGCTTGTAAGCCCTGGCTGGGGGCCTTAAAGTAATTTTCGGCCACCACAGGATAGTCCGGTTAAGCAGTTAGGCAACCTTCAATAAAAAAAAAAGCGGCTAAAACAGTCGAGTTACCGGCGATAATGTCCGATGCCTCTCTATCGCGTCGGTGTGCGGTCACGAAGTTAATGGAATAGTGTTTCTTTTTCACATGTGCATTTCTGTACAACGATAAAGTACCACTTTTTAAAGGCATAAGGACTAATTATGTTTGTAGACCTTAACCAAACAAATATAATTTTTGAGGCATAACAGTATATCTCAAGGCACGACTTCTGATTATTTAATTTCAATAGGCACAAAGTTCTATCTGACAATACGTATTATTTTTACCAACAATCCTTGTAGAATAAAGTCGAATGACAAAATAGTCCCTGCCTTATGCTTAAAACAATTTAAAAGCATAAAACCTGAAGTCAATGTTCGACCTTCTAATTATAGTAAAATTTTAAGCATAAATACTGTAGTTGCTATCAAGCCTTAATCCACGATATAAGTGCAAAAATTCGACAGATCCGACCTTATGAATCTGTATATCTATCAGAACAAAAAGAGATAGAATTATGATTGTTATATGCTTAGAAAGAGCGCGAGATACCGGTTTCAGCTGAGTATTAAAGTTATTCTGCTCCGATCTCGAAATCCGACCTAATGCGTCTCAGGTCGAGATATTGTCCCCAAAAGGTCATAGCACACATATCAACTCGGAAAGGGATCGTTACCGTATCGCCGCGGTTCGTGAGCTTGTCCCGAGGCGAGGCGATTATGTTACGATTCCAATGAGTGTGCGTTGAAGTAGGGAGTTTCATACAAAGAATACTGAATGGCTCGAGTTGACACGATGACGATCCCTTTCTGAGTTGATATGTGTGCTGTGCCCTTTATACGTACACATTTGTGTTGACATTCCATGTTTGTGTGAGTGCATTAAACAAAGAAATTAAAATGAATAGCGATGGATGACTATCGATTTTGCGAATCAGCCGACAAAGCTGTAGAGACTAATTGGATATTATGTATTTAATGGATTTTTTATTTCTAGGCTGGGATTGCTGGGAACCTCATTAGTTAGATACTAGGCGTAAAAACACCCATCACACAGCCGTCAAATACGCATTCTGTTCATCAACATAAGATGCATTGCACAAAAATAAATGCTGGAAAACGACTTTAATTGTTTGTGTTGAAAATCGCTGTTTAAAATTAAATTAATATGTAAATTCAGCAAAGGAGATCAGCAGGGTCGTCGAATATAGTTGAAGTTAAGTAAGAAACCGATTGTTTTTTTTTTAATGAAATTTAATTTGATAAATTAACTGTTTGTTTTCTATTAATTAAATTAAATTTTATTCGAAAATATCAATCGGTTTCTTACTAAACTTCAATTATATTCGACGACCCTGCATACTTATCTCCTTTGCTGACTGTACATTTAAAACTTGTTTTCTTGAGAAAACGTCAGAAATAATTTGAAGTTTGACATTCAATATATCTATAATAAACAAATGTAAGTGGTAATAATAAATAAATAAATAACAGCTCGGCTTTGTTAAAGTACTTTTTAAGTTAACCTCGGAGTTTAATCTATGGTCGTATGAACGTCCCCACCCTGTACCTATAATATTTTTCCATTAAATTTACTGCGACTTAGTGGTTTAGATACGCCGTATCTTAGCTAAGGTTTTAATCAAAGTCTAATAATAATCAATATAATTACAAGCACGTAACAAACAAAAGGATTTGGAAATGGACATGCCAATAGAAGACCTCCTTTGATCGACAAAATATCGGTACCTATTGTATTTATTTAAAGCGGATTACTATAATTAAAGCGAACAGGCCTGACTCCATTGTTCAGTATTAGATAAGGGCTATCCTGAAATTGAATGGATCAAACCCTTCCTGTCTTAGAATACATTTCGGATGGAACGACAATTTATGAGGTTTGTAAGTAATTAAAATGGCAATAAGTCAGTGTAGTCTTCAGAATCCTGCTTTCAATCTTCATGACTGACTCATCTTAAGTACCTCGTGGCGACATGAGAGAAGCAAAATGAGAAAATGGATATTTAACCTTCTAAATTACGTTATTTCCTATAAATATCTTCTGAAGTTCAGTACGACTACGACTATATTTCAGTGGAAAGTTTCGGTTTTAATCTTCTTAAAAATCATTATCTAAGTATGAAAAATAATTGGTCATAGTAGGTACGTGAGTGTAATTCATGGGTATTTAAAAATGTATGTTAAAAATATTTCTTCCTCAATTTTCATGATTGCACCTACCACTGTTTGTCTCTGCATCATCCAAAGGCTGACTGGTAGAAAATGCGTATGGCATTAAGTCCGCCTCTGTACATTTATGTGCTTGAAGTATTAAATAAATAAATCTTCTATACTTATAATAAATCTGTAGAGAGGTCAATTCTGTACATGAAATATATTTCCAAAATAACTATCAGCGGGTGATTAGTGATCGTTACTGACCCCAAAAATGCAATCAGTAAAATTATTGTCTGTCTGTCTGTCTGTCTGTCTGTATGTTCGTTATAGAAACAAAAACCACTCGACGGATTTCAACGAAACTTGGTACAATTGTTCTTCATACTCCTGGGCAGGTTATAGTATACTTTTCATCACGCTACGATCAATAGGAGCAGAGCAGTGACGGGAAATGTTGGGAAAACAGGATTTCTTTTTAGGTGAAGTAGTAATAGGTTAGTAGTTGTTAGTTAGTAGTAGGTAAGTTTTGGTTAATTTATGTTCAGTTTTTTTTAATATTAAGTAGGTAAAAGCGTAGGTACTTTTATTAATTATAGGTATAGGTATTATTAATTATAGTAGTTATAGGTATTTAGTTTTAAGTGAAGTAGGTTTTATTATATATTATTTTATATATTAGACGTAGTTATATATTTTTAGTTATTCAAGCCCCAAGCGGACGCCGGCGTCCGCCCGCTATTGTCTTGAAAAACGCGTTGGATGAGAAATACGCGTTCTCAAGAATCGGCAGAAGAAAGAGCACATCGGTTAAACTCTATGAGAGTTAGTGCCTCAATTTCCGGAAGTCATTATTCCACGCGGACGAAGTCGCTGGCAAAAGCTAGTAAATAAATAAAAACCTTGAATGAATTCCTTAAATAAAACCATCGAACCCACTCATCAATTTATAATCCATGATTTTTAAGGGTAGGACGTGAATTGAGGGATCAGATCAGGGTTAAGGTTTAAGGGGAAGTTTATAGTACTGTATTGTAAACTATTTAAATTACTTTCAAATTCGCTTAGTAGGATCAACTTCACTTTACAAACCTTATGTAAATGACGGTACTTAGCTGTGACGAGGTGGCCTCATATTGAAAATCGTGATATTAAGAATGCCTTTTAATCTAAATCTGGTCGAATATAACATAATATGCAAATACACACATCAAAAGTGTCTAGGGATCAAGCATTTTTATGCGGATTTCTTGAGATTGAGATGTGGCTTTGTAATAAATTTATGATTTTATAAATTTACTAGCTGTGCCCGCGACTTCGTTCGCGTGGTTGTCGAGAACAAAACAACGTCGTTTAGATAAGAGTATATCACCTTTTTGATGATTTAGATAAGAGTCCTGACTTTGGTATAGTTGATTACGTTAATGCTTCTCTATATACTATGTTAGCGGTGGAATTACCCGGAGCATATACAAAAAGGTTGTTTGGGTTGCTAACACGTGATAGAGAAACATAGAGTTGGCCGTGTGAAAAACAATGAAAAGTAAGGTCTACACCCGCAACGGATAACGTCTGGCCTTGGGCTTTATTAATAGTCATAGCGTAACAGAGGCTTACAGGAAATTGCACACGTTTGAAAGTAAACGGAAAATTATTGGGGATAATGGGTATCCTGGGAATGAAAACAACATCACCGGAGCCGCAACCTGTTAAGATTTCGGCTTCGATGACATTTCGTTGGAGATTTGTTACTCTCAACCGAGTTCCATTGCATAGTTTTGGTGGGCTTAAATTTCTGAGTAGAATGATTGGTACTCCGACTTTTAAATAAATTTTGTGTGCTGGAAGACCTGGTGTATTTAGAGAGTCTAAAAACTCTACTGGATAGTGGGTGGCATCTCCTTCTTCTAAAACCGTGTTAATAGATAAATATTCCCTACTTTCTCCAGAAACATGTACCAATATTTGAGAATTTATTGCTGCTGCTTGGTCGTTGCGAGGTGCCAAAATAGCTCGTTGGCATAGCCAAGCAGCGTCATGGTTCGAGATCTCTGATGGATCTCCGTATACAGAGGAAATGAGTTCCTGCTGTGAGGCAACAGAAGAACACAGGCTTTCGACTAAAGTTACTTTACCTCCTTCTTGAGTCGGGTATGTGCCGTTACCAGTAAATTTGAGAAAACCTGCGCGTTTGCGTCACCTCCCAAATATGCTCGCATATTAAAGCTCAAATTAGTTAATATGACACTACGCCATAAAATAGAGCTCTTTAAACAGGCACCTATTTCATCGGCCCTCGTTCCTCTGGGTATTATAGGGAGTGTCTGCCTGAAGTCTCCACAGAATAGCACCGTTAAGCCTCCCATCGGTCGGTCATTTTGTCTTATATCTCGCAACGTTCTATCTACAGCTTCCACAGCTTTACGATTTGCCATCGTACACTCGTCCCAAACGATAAGGGCGCAATCGCGTAAAACCCTTGCTTTATCACTATTGCGAGACACGTTGCAAACAGGGTTTTCTGTGCGGTCCAAGTCGATTGGTATTTTAAATGTTGTATGTGCAGTTTTTCCTCCTGGTAATAAAGTGGCAGCTATTCCTGAGGAAGCGACGGCAAGGGCAATTTTGTTTTGGCTCCTTATTTGAGCCAAGATAACTTTAGTGAGGAAAGTTTTACCTGTTCCACCAGGTGCATCTAAAAACAGCATTTCTCCTAATGAATGTTCTACACTACAGCATACTCTATCAAAGATTTGACGTTGTTCTGACGTCAAATTTGAACAGCCATTTCGCAATATTTCTGCTAACTCTTCGGGGTTGTAATTTATTTCAGATGTATACTCCCTATTAATTCGTTCCCCACCAACTGTCGGTGTCGGCAAGCCGTATTGACTGAGGGGGTTCCCTCCTATACTTGTAACTATATCTTGTATAGCCAGCAAAGCCCTATTATGGCAGCTTTCACGTACTTGGTCAGAAGTTTCACTATTTATATTTTGCTGTCTCAAAAAATCTTCGGCAAACGCGTCTTTATATTTTTGCCACAACTGCCCAGCGTCCGATAGGCCACAAAATGTCAACAAAATGGCAAATAAATGGCGCAAACGATGTGGACTATCACTGACGCATGCTTCGGCTAAAGCATCATCCCAATGCTGATCGCCATCTAATAAATGCCGTGCGCGGCAAGCAGCTTGAAATGTGGGATATTCTATATCGTCCACTTTGCGGAGCTCAGCAAAAGAAGTAGGTCCTCGCACTGTGTGAAGAAGAAGGCGTAAATAATAACACTCTGCATTATTTGGGTGCACCGTGTATACTCTTCCAATCACGTGTTCTTTAAAAATGCCGGACTCGCCTTCAAAAAAACACCTTGCTGCTTGTTATAAGTATAATAATGTGGCACTTCATTGTACAACAGAGACTTAGCGAAATTGTCTCTTTCGCAAAGGCGAAAGAATGCGAGCAAGGTGGTTTGTCTTGGGTTGTTCATTCTTTCTGCCACATTTTCTGGCTGAAAGTAAACTCGCTGCCCGCCTTCCAGGTGCACGTCAAGATGGATGACTGGCGGATACCTTTCATGAATAGGGAAACTCAAAATGCGCCAAACTGCCTCCGAAGAGCTTATGTATCGGCCAGATTGATACCTTGTCACTTCATCAAATTGGTTGTTATTTCTTAGTGCTATCATGGCTTGATCACTACCTTTATTAACATATTTACATATATATTTTATAGATTCGACGCTATTACAAATTTCAACATTAATGTGTGCTTGAAAAGCGTTTGACAAAACTGGAGAATACGGTACCACCCAACTATTATTTAGAATTATTTCTTGTCCACGGAATCTGACAGTAGCTGTGAAACCACCTTGTGACGGTGATCTTCGCCGGTATTGCGGATACCCATTTTCCCCAGCCATAGTTAGTTCTTTCAGTGCTCTGGGGTATTTTTTTGAGCATTGACCATCTTTCATGCACGGTGATTCCCTGTTTAAGAGGCCACATGGCCCGTGAACCATATGTGTTTTTACTATGTCATGCAAAATCGGATCTGCATTATAGTCCGGAAATTCTGCACTTATGACACTGTCTATAGCATCGGGACGAATTTTTTCTTCCAGCCACAGAAGAATGTGCGCGTGGGGTAAACCACGCTTTTGCCACTCGACGCTATACATAAAACAAAGAGTTGAACCGAAAACTTTCTCCTTTGTAAGTAGATTAATCAAGACTTTGAGTTTTAAATGAAAAATCCTAGCAATAATGTCATGTCTGTCGTATGACGCCTGTCCTGTGAGAAGTGCCTGGCAAATCTCCGTCCACTTTGGATTTGTTGTAAATGTTATAAAAAGGTCCGGCCGGCCGTATTTACGGACGTAACAAAAAGCATCTTGCGTTCGTTCGTGCATATACCGCGGACCGCCTGTGAAACTGGATGGCAAAATAACCAATCGACCCAAGTTTTCGACGTTATTATCTGATTGCATGGCGTCCCGCAAGTGCACGTATTCTTCAGCGCGTAACCGTCGCTGGTTAGTGCGAATATACACTAAACGTTCAGTTTCTATTTTTGCGTACATGTCCACAATAAATTGGCTGAACAAACCACGAAATCGTTGCAAATATACGAAACTGTTTTGCCTTATTTGTAAAAGGTAGGAATAGTATTGTTGAGCAGATATTTTTTTTTGATAATTAGTGACTCTCGTAGTAGGGTTCACTTGGTACAGCCCAAAATTGTACCCATCTTCACCATGACAATAAATTAGTGGATATTGCAGGGCGTCGTAAGCTCGGTGGGTTTCCAAAATGCGTTGAAGGCGATCGTCGCGTGTACGCAACACGATATCACGTCTCTCACACTCCTGGTCGACTAAAACAACTGCAACTTCATCTGCGACGGGTGCATTGTGTCTTCCACGGTGTTCACCCACAGGACGTCTATCGGCACTTATAACAATTTTGAAATCATTGCTGCCTTGTGGAATTGACTCCAATGCAGCTTTGAATTCACGAACGTACTGGTTAACGTGATGCAGCAATTCTTGAAGTTGACCCAAAAGCTCAGCATTGAGCTGGGGAAAATTGTGATTTCTAACATTGAGCTGTTGCGTGTAATCGGATACAAAATAAATTTGGAGAAATTTGGGTTCATTTTCTGGCAGCAAAGATCCAATAAGGTTGTTGGCGACGCGTTCTTATAATGTTAAGTTTACTTGTTAAATTTTTTACTTGTGTAATTGTCTTACAATTAGATTTAAAAGTTGGCAATAATTCTATCAGTAAAAGTTGGATAATCTGTGACCAGGATAGAAATTTTTGACAGGTGACAGCTGAGTTTGTACAAAAAATTCCGCCAACGAAAAAAACGATTTTGTGCGCCTGCGCCATTTTTTTTTTTTATGGTAAAATTTGTAAAAATAATAAAACCTGTATCTCAACAAACTTGAATATTCTTGCGATCCTGTACTCCCATAAGCTACAAAGTGGTCATTCGAGCCGAATCACAAACAGTATGATCAGGTCGCCGAAGAGTAGTGTTGTGAGTACAAGGAACGCCAAGAAGAAGGCAGAACTTTCTAGATTAGCGAATAAAGTTCTAGAACAACAAGATGCAGCGAAAAGTGAGCCTCCATGTGATACTGCTTCCTTGCAACAAGATGGCGACAAAATGGAAAAACAGCACGAAGAAAAGCCAGGAATTTTCGAGCACGTGCTCCGATCTAGAACATCTAGATCACAATCTGTCGCCTCTTCAGTGATGGCGAGGAAGAAAAGGCTCGAGCTTGAGGCCGCAGAAGCGAAGACTCGATTACAAATGGATTTAATCGACAAAAAATTAGCCGTAGACTTGGCAGAATTAGAGGAAGAGCAATACAGTCCGCTGATGGAGAAACAAGAAGTACAAACTCAACATGAAGTGGAGAAGTGGCTGGAACGCAGTCAGAACGATATGGACAGTACACGGAACGCTCACGAGCAAGGTCAACAACAATCGGGTGAACCGTGCCAACCTCCGCCACCGGCGGCTATCAACCGCGGAGTCCACGAGACAACGGAGGAAACCCTTCACATGCTGGCTAGCGCAGTGAACAAACTAACTGCTGCTTCAACTCACAATGTGCCCAACTTACTGAGCCGCTTAAGTACACCAAGAGACCTTCCTGTATTTTCTGGTGACCCAATGGAGTGGCTCCAGTTCAAGCAGGCGTTTGAGGAGTCCACAGAGGTATGCGATTTTACTCATAAAGAAAATTTATGGCGATTAAGAAAGTGTCTCCGTGATAAAGCAAAGGATACAGTGTCAGCTCTGCTAATAAGTGCCACCTCAACGGAAACTATTATGGCTACCTTAGAGCTACGATTTGGAAACCCAGATACTATTATATCCAAGATCACACAAGACCTTCAAAAGCTACAACCCATGTCACAAGAATACCACAAAGACATAGTTATGTTTTCTGTTAAAATTAAAAATTATGTGGCTGCAGTAAATGCTGTGGGTCGACAAGAATACCTACAAGGTGTCAGCATTGCATCGCTGATACTATCAAAGCTGCCAACAGTTTTAATATCTAGATGGTCAGATTATAGCTACCCGCTTATCAAAGAAAGTAAGAAATCACGTCTGGAACTCTTATCAGATTTCTTACATGAAGAGGCAGTGAAAGCAAGCACTACAGCAAATATAGGTCTATTTCCCACACGCAGTAATAATGTGCAACATCAACAGAAAAATTCACACAAAGAACATAATAAACATAGTCTACATACTGTTTTGTTGCAATCTCAGGAAAAAGATAAGTGCCTATTTTGTCGCGCCGCGATTCATAAGTTGACAGAATGCAAGCAATTTAAAAAGGCACTGCGTAAGGAACGTTGGCGGCATGTGAAACGTTATGGCGTGTGCTATAGATGCTTAGTTTCGCGACACAACAGAGAAACGTGTTCCGCGCCCGCCTGTGATAAAGATGGCTGTGGCGGTACGCATCATCGGTTACTACATTATGTAGTAAACAAGCCTCGCAATGAGGATGTTACGGAGGACCACAACACCATACAGGAAAATCAAAACACGCAGGAAACATCGGATACCACAGCTATAAGTGAAACTGTGACAAACATTAACGCAAGCGATAATAAAGTGTTGTTAAAAGTGATTTCAGTGAACATTCATGGACCTAACGGAACAATAAGTGCAACCGCTCTGCTCGACGACGGGTCCACTGTATCACTGATAAGCAGTGATCTGGCGTCACGCGCCGGCCTACACGGTCGTCCGGAGTGTTTACGTGTGCGTGGTGCGTGGAAAGGAAATGAACTAGTGTGCGAATCTACTGTAATGAATGTCAGCATATCCGATGTAAATAATGAGCATGCCCATGATATCTCTGTATGTAGTGTAGCTGAATTGAATTTGCCTAAACAAAACTTAGCCATTAATTGCAATAATTATCCACATTTGTTAAAGATAAAAGACAAATTGCAATGCAATATAAATTGTCAGCCTGATATTTTGATAGGACAGGATAACTATCACCTTTTGTTGCCTTTAAAAGTTTTATTAGGGAAACCAAATGAACCGTCCGCTTCACTTACACCCCTGGGCTGGTGCATACATGGGGTGGTGCCGCGCAAACACACTCTTGGGTCCACTTCCACCACCCTGACTACGCTTTTCATCTCGGGAAGCAGTGATGGAGATGCTGAGGCAGACGAGGCTGTTCGCAAACTGAGGGATATCCACGAGGAGGTTCGTCATTACTTTACTATTGATTCTCTAGGTGTGACGGTTAAGAATCGTCAGAATATCCATGATCTTCGAGCACTAGCTCAGTTGGAACAGACAGCAACCTTGGTGAATGGGGAGTGGCATGTAGGATTACCATGGAAAAATGAAAACTGCAAAATGCCCGACAGTTACCCTTCAGCACTGAAAAGGTTAAAGGGAGTTGAAAAGAAGATGTCTTCAAACACTGAATATTCTCAGAGGTATGTAGAACGCTTTGATCATTTATTAGTTAATGGTTTTGCTAGAGTGATAGATGAAGGCAAGCCTTCAGGGAAAGTGTGGTACTTGCCTCATTTTGGGGTGGATAACCCTAACAAAGGTAAGCTGCGTTTGGTTTTTGATGCAGCCGCTAAAGCAGGTGGTATGAGTCTTAATGATTATTTACTTAAGGGTCCTGACCTACTCGCGTCACTGTTTGGCATTATGGTTAGATTTAGAGAGAACAGGATTGCTGTGGTCGGGGACATTAAGGATATGTTCCTTAAAGTAAAAATCAGACCTGAGGATCAGGATGCCCTAAGGTTTTTATGGAGAAGCCACCTTGATCAACAAGTAAAGAAATATGCAATGACTTCATTGATATTTGGTGCAAACTGTTCACCATTCATCGCTCAGTTTGTAAAAAATAAGAATGCACTTAGGTTTGCATCTTCAATGCCGGCAGCTGTCACTGCCATCTGTGAGCAGCACTACATGGATGATTATTTAGACAGTCTTCCAGATGAAGAAACTGCCATCGAAATGGTGAGAAATATTATTGATATCCACAAACAGGGCAATTTCCATATTTGTAACTGGGCGAGCAACAGCGTCGCTGTGCTGGATAGCATACCGAAGGAGGCTCTGGGATCCGCTGCCGCTGTAGGATATAAGTTAGATCAGTGTGCCGATCCCATAGGTCTACAGCAGAACGTCAGTGAACGCACACTCGGTTTGGTGTGGTATCCACGCGACGACACGCTTGGGTTCGATGTTACACTAAAGCGTATCCCGGACGACATAATACAAGGTAAGAGAAAACCTACTAAAAGAATTTTATTGCAAGTAGTTATGTCTATTTTCGACGTGTTTGGGTTTCTAGCCCCTTTCACGGTTCAAGGCAAAATATTACTCCAAGATACATGGCGGGCTAATCTCGACTGGGACGACATCATAACGGACGAGATATTTCGAAAATGGAAATCCTGGATTGATCTGTTAAAGGTAATTAATAAAATAAGAATACCTAGATGTTATCAGCTGTCTATGTGCGCGAGCAATGCTATCGGCTACGAAAGTTCGACGACGGGCGCAAGCGCTACGAAATCGCCGAGCCGGGACACGGCTACGACCGCTACGAGCGCTACGACAGCGACCAGCAGTGCTACGAGAAGGAACGATTATACTAACCTACAGTTACATGTTTATAGCGATGCGTCAGTTAAAGCAATGTGTGCTGTGGCTTACTGGCGTTGGGAATGTAACGGAATTATTCGTGTTGCGTTTATAGCTAGCAAATGCAGAGTAGCGCCGGTGAAACCGACAACAGTACCTCGTTTAGAGCTGCAAGCTGCTTTGCTTGCTGCAAGGTTAGCAGATACACTAGTCCGCGAGTCTAAATTGTCTCCAACTCGTCGATATTTCTGGTGCGACTCGACTACCGTTTTGCACTGGATCGGCGATAATACTCGTTCATATAAAACGTTTGTCGCAAACCGGTTGGGCGAGATCGACGAGTTGACGCGTAGTGACGAATGGCGGTACGTACCATCTAAATTAAATATAGCTGATGTCGCAACCAGAGAAGCTTACGATGATCTTATTTTTCAGACTGAATGGTTGCAGGGGCCTACATTTCTTTGGGGTGACGAGTCTTCTTGGCCGCCACACATACTGGAACTTAAAGGGAATACTAAAACAGAATGTATTAACACAGTAACAAATACTAACAAAAGCTTAAGTGGTAGTAATCGCTTGCCCATTCCCGAACCCGAGAGATTTTCTTCATGGTTGCGGTTGAAGCGTGCGACTGGTGCGGTATTGTGTTTTATTAATAAGTGTAGGAAACAGGCGGGTGAAATCAACTGCGACCTGCTGGATCGGGCCGAGTTGCTGCTGCTGAAGCAGGCGCAGATGGATTCCTTCTCTGAAGAGATTGCTGTACTAGGTAAAGATAAAATAATTGATAAAAGTAGTAAACTACTTACCTTGTCTCCAATCCTGGACGAGAATGGTCTTCTTCGAGTTGGTGGGCGCATAGATGCTGCGTTGAACATCCCATCTGAAACAAAAAGGCCTATTATCCTAGACGGAGGGCACCAGGTTGCTCGCCTGTTAGTGAAGCATTATCACGTTAAGTGTGCACACGGTAACCAGGAAACTGTGGTGAATAACTTGAAAGAAAAATACTGGATTATTAAATTACGACCTACGGTAAAGTATGTTGCTACCAGGTGCATGTTTTGTAGGATTAGGAAGGCTACGCCTAAAATACCGGTAATGGGCGACTTACCTGCAGCTCGGCTGGCGCATCACTACAGGCCGTTTACACATTGCGGCTTAGACTTGTTTGGACCTATAGAGGTTACAGAAGGCAAGCGACGGATGAAGCGGTATGTTGTACTTTTCACTTGTTTGACTGTAAGAGCGATCCACTTAGAGATCGTACACTCTTTAACCTCTGACTCGTTAATCATGGCGCTCAGGCGGATGGCGGCACGACGTGGTTGGCCACAGCAGCTGTACTCCGACAATGGGACTAATCTCCGGGGTGCAGATACTGAACTTAAGAAAGCTATTAAGGACATTGACTACGATAGCCTGAAAAATGAGGCCGTTAATAATGGTACCAAATGGAATTTCATCCCGCCTCGCAGTCCCCATTGGGGTGGAGCTTGGGAGAGGCTAATACGAAGCGTAAAAACTTCGCTTAAGGTGATTTTAAAAGAACGGGCGCCAAAGGACGAAGTTTTGAGAACACTCCTGGCAGAGGTTGAACAAGTGGTCAACAGTCGTCCCTTAACTCACGTCTCTGTGGAGCCAGGTAGTTTATCATCTTTGACACCCAATCACTTCCTCATAGGTACGGCTTCAAACTTACCTGTACCGGGATCCTTCGATGACTCCGATTTGTACGTACGAAAGCAATGGCGTACCGCACAGAGGTTGGCAGATATGTTTTGGCGACGTTGGGTGAAAGAGATTTTGCCTGAACTTCTGCCGAGGAAGAAATGGCATCGAGAGCAGAACCCACTAAAAACAGGTGATCTTGTTGTACTTGTTGATCCTGATTCTCCGCGTAATGTCTGGCCAAAGGGCGTGATACTGCAGACATTTCCGGGAAGGGATGGACGGGTAAGGGTGGTGGAAATTAAAACCATGTCAGGTATTCTGAAGCGGTCCGCGGCACGCGTCGCTCCCGTCCCAATGGTAGATGAGTGCTGAGCCAGCACTGGGGTGGAGAGTGTTGGCGACGCGTTCTTATAATGTTAAGTTTACTTGTTAAATTTTTTACTTGTGTAATTGTCTTACAATTAGATTTAAAAGTTGGCAATAATTCTATCAGTAAAAGTTGGATAATCTGTGACCAGGATAGAAATTTTTGACAGGTGACAGCTGAGTTTGTACAAAAAATTCCGCCAACGAAAAAAACGATTTTGTGCGCCTGCGCCATTTTTTTTTTTTTTTATGGTAAAATTTGTAAAAATAATAAAACCTGTATCTCAACAAACTTGAATATTCTTGCGATCCTGTACTCCCATAAGCTACAAAGGTGATAAACTTGACCTTGTACTTTGAAGGTTGGCATGAACGGTCCTTCCGTTATTTGTTTTGCCCCAAAGGAAGTCATTTGGAAAGCACTGTTATATAAACGAATATTATCCAAAAAACGGTTCGACTGGGGATGATCGCCATTCAGGAGACTTTTAAGTAAGTGTGGTGGATCTTGGAAATTTGGAAGAACAATTTTTCCATTTGAGCAGCACATTCCATCTGTCTCTTTCCTCCATTTCAAAGCATGACAAAAATTACAAATTTCTCTCATGTCACCCACGAAAGTAAAGCCAGCATAATTAATTCTAGACGAATATGTGAACCCATTTTTCCCTATTGTCCCAAGGTAATAAAATATTTGCATCGTCATTTTCCATGGACTCATCAGCTCCGCTATTTGTTTCTCTATTCATATGGTATCGAGCTCGTTCTATTTCTAGGCGAGATTGACGTTGTTCTGCTGTTTCTGCTCGTCTTAGTTCATCTATTCTTTCCCTTTCAGATGCAAGATAACTTTCATTGTTTCTTTGTACACCTACATAGTTATGTCTAGCTATTTGTAATCGTTCTTCTCTTTGGGAGAGAGATTCAGACTCGCGCGAGAGAGCGTGTCGCTCTCGGTCAGATGACAGACGTGCTTGGCGTTCCTCGATACTCTCTTGAGAACGCAAAGTCGCGGTCCGAGTTCTTTGCGAACTTAAGCGCGACTCCCTTTCTGTGAAAGTCTCTGACTCGCGTGAGAGAGACTGGCGCTCCCGATCAGCAGACAGCCGAACTTCGCGTTCCTGGATATTCTCTTGAGAACGCAAAGTCGCGGTCCGAGTTCTTTGCGAACTTAAGCGCGACTCCCTTTCTGTGAAAGTCTCTGACTCGCGTGAGAGAGACTGGCGCTCCCGATCAGCAGACAGCCGAACTTCGCGTTCCTGGATATTCTCTTGAGAACGCAAAGTCGCGGTCCGAGTTCTTTGCGAACTTAAGCGCGACTCCCTTTCTGTGAATGTCTCTGACTCACGTGAGAGAGAGTGGCGCTCCCGATCAGCAGACAGCCGGTCTTCGCGTTCCTGGATACTCTCTTGAGACCGCAAAGTCGCGGTCCGTGTTCTTTGTGAACTTAAACGTGACTCCCTTTCGGTGAACGTTTCCGATTCACGTGAAAGAGCGATGTGCTCTCGGTTAGCAGATAACCGTGCTTCACGATCTTCTTCCGATTCCTGAGACCTACAAAGTCTCATCCTTTTCGCATTTCGGCTACGCAGCGAAAGGTTAGTTTTTTTTCTTTGAGGCATTTTCAAGGAAAATTAAAGCAATAAACAAAACTAACAACACATGACTGAATAGCCTACAAACTTAAAAGAACGGTGCGTCGAACAGTCTAGTGTGACAACGTATCGTCTGTTCGTGGTCGTGACTCAACGAATTGGCAACACTAACTTACTGTATAACGATTGGCACTATTGGATTCAAACTACGAAGTAAATCAAATACAATCTTTACTTCGTACTTCAAACCAATGACCAAAGTTGACCAAACGAAACCAATAAGATAAGCAAATACTTTTTTTTCGACCAATTTAGAAAATCGATAAACCAAGCAACCAAAGAACTTTTACGACACACGCAAGAACTTTTAAGACACCTAACGAAACCCAATTTGCCTAGTAAACACGGTGGACGTCATCCTCGCGCGGAAAATCTTAACACCGCGATTCAGAAAATGACGTCATTTGCACAACGCCATCTATCGGATTTAGATTTCAACTATCAACATTAGTTCTATTTTTAGTCTTAAGATGTCGTTGCAAGTACTATACTTAATTGCGTAACGTAATATTTTACTTCTTGAACTCACTAAATTAATCATATCTTTTGATAGAGTGAACCGATTTCGATGAAACAAAAACTAAGTTAAACCTCAAGTTGCGTATAATTTTTGTATATAAACATTGTCAGCATTGAATTCGTAGATTTTACGTGATGTGCGCACAAACAAACAGACAAACAGACAAACAGACAAACATACAAAAATTTCAAAAATGATGGAAATGGGTTCTGTTACTTATCTTTTCACACGCTGGCTATTTTTTGTTTCAATTTCTTCAATGTACAAAAATGACTTTTCTACAGATTTATTATATGTATAGATATGGATCCTTTTTGGTGCATTTCATAATTTGAATCAGGAACTGTGAATCAAATTCGAGTAAAAGATGAAAATCAGCTGTCAATATTTTCCCTATAAAAACATACAACGCATTGAAGACATTATTAGTGCTACTGTTTCCCTACTACTGATTAAAACCAACGTTATTATGGAGCGGCGACGTCATTTAAGCAGGGAAGAAATGCTCAGAGCCGTGGGAATGATAGAAGCTGGTTCCCGGCAACGTACTGTGGCTTTAGCTCTGAATACAAGTCAGAGTGTTATCAGTCGACTTTGGACACGTTACCGAAGCACTGGTACCGTGGCTGAGCGCCATGGAGGACGGTATCGCTGCACCACACGGAGACAAGACCGATACATTCAAATCTTAACTCGAAGAGCTCCAACAATAACCGCCATGATGTTAGCCGTGAGGCTTCATCACTCTTCAGGGAACTTAATTAGCGACCAAACAGTCAGAAACCGCTTGCATGAAGTGAACCTTCATTCCCGAAGACCGCTACGGGTACCACCTATAGCAATGCACAATCGTAGGATTCGATATCAATGGGCTCTTGAACACAGAAATTGGGCAGAAGAACAATGGCGTTTCGTGTGCTTTTCTGATGAGTCTCGTTTTGGTATGAGACCGGATACAAGACGTATACGACACTGGAGAACCCCTGGACGCCAACAGCGATTAAAATCCTGCCAGGAAGTCCATCCTTATAGTGGTGGAACCATCATGGTATGGGCGGGTATTTGGATCGGCGGAAGAACTGAGTTGATTTGGATCAGAGGCAACCTCAACGCTCAAATTTATGCTGAGACGATTGTATCAGACGTCATCGTTCCTCTACAAGTGCAAATCGGTCCCTTATTTCAGTTAATGCATGATAATGCACGACCGCACACCGCAAGAGTTGTAAGACAGACTCTCGCCGCAGCTAACATCAATGTCCTGCCCTGGCCTGCTCAGTCGCCAGACTTGAACCCGATTGAGCATGCATGGGATATGCTACAGAGAAGAGCTCTGCCGAATATGGAGGGTATCCAGTCGCAAGAAGACCTTTTTTTGTTGTTGCAACGAACATGGGCGGCCATTCCACAGCGTGATTTGGATGAACTCATTTTGAGTATGCCAAACCGATGTTCTTGTGTTGTTAGTGTTCGCGGTAGAAACACGGATTATTAATTGTTTAAGTTACCCAATAAAATTTTAGAGAAAACTGTTATTTCAGTCTTTTTTTCGAACTTTTGTGTTAGTGGTTCAAATGTCAAAAATCCCTTTATTAGGAAAATGGCAAATTTCTTTATTAATGCAAAGGTGACTTGGTTTATCGTTACTGTGACAAACGAAAACACTTTATTTGATGAATCCTTAAAGAAAATTTTAATTAATATCAATCAGGAGAAAAGTTATTGCAAAAATATATGTTGATCCCTAGACACTTTTGATGTGTGTAGTTGAAATATGGCGATGTGCACCTGAAGTGGTTGAACATAGCATAACATCACGCAAGTGTTTTAGGGTTGAGAGCTGTGCCTTTTCCTCTGTACACCCATATCGTCGCTCGCATGATGAACAGTCTTATCTCATTTTTTATGATTACAATTAGGATAACTACATTTTTCTATTCGTGATTCTTTCCATTTTGTTGACTTCCAGAATAGTTATATTTTGAGATCCAAATAACATACTTAGAGATCCGACGGTTAGTAAAAAATGTAAAGAATCACGAATGGTCTAGTCTAGATAGTAACTACTGTTGCTTTAACTCAAATCGATTAAATATGAGAAAAGAGATAGACTGTCAGCCACGCGAGCGACTATATTTCGTCGACCGTAGGTTCAATTGAGGTAAGGGACAAGATATGTCCCTTACCTCAATTGAACGTACGGTCGACGATTTCTCAAGTTATGTTAAAGTCCCATGTAATAGGGGCTCATCTATTGTCATCAACTGTGCATACTTCCAAACTCAGAGCAACTCAGGGCCACAGAGAAATTCCAAACGGAAAAACCTAACAATACAAAGTCAAAGTTAAACGTACGTGTCCCGGCTGCAATACTTTACAAAGGCCCAAGATTGTTGAAATCCTTGCAAAAACAAATTTGGCCCTGAGGGTCGCGTTAGGAATCTCGTCACAACACGAATTAAAATTTCTTTGTGATCAAAGTGCCACTCAAACATTTGCTGAAGTTTGTGAGGACGGTATTCAAGAGGTGAAATGGTCCGCCGATTCCTAAGCTCGGGGACAGCGAGCTACTCATGACGCCGACCATTCGTGTAAACTAATGATTATTATAATATATTGTTTGCGTGCATTATAAGTTTTACATTGAAAAAAAATTAAATACAAACATTTGAAATATTATTTTATTGTTTGAAATGCTTTTGAAACACTGCATGATGTCGGTGGTACAATAATAGCTAATTGATAAGTAGGTATATCATTTATTTTTGGTGACAAAAGAACCTTTATCTTACAGACTCACAAAGAAATTCAGTACTTATAACCCAAGTATAAACCACAAAAACATAATTATTATCACACCTGTTGAAACTTTTAGCTGTCAACATTTTTTCAAATTGATATTCGAACATTTGTGTATTTTTATAATGACTTGTGTCATTCTTTTGAAATAGGTACTTGATTATAAAAATCTTCTCTGTGCAAACAACGTTTTTACTTCCTTATCCTAATTATCTAGTTTATTACATCGAAAACACCGCACTATAATAGAGTTTGGTTATGCTTTACAGTAACATCTACGCACAACTCTTGCCGGGCAAAATTGTGGGCTAGGGACAGCCTTTTGCAGCGCGGGAACCTCGAGGATATAGTACTGCTCGACTTCATTCGCGACAGCTTCAGCAACGAACAACTTCGTCAGTTAACAGTTGCAGCGTAATCGACCTTTGTTGTCCTCAATCAGACCAAAGCCGTCATTGTCCATTTGACTGGTTTAAGAAGTCGACGCCTTCCGCTTTTGCATCGCATATGTCTCATCCATCGTTTTATTCGTTTGTTTTTCCTTCTTGTGGCGACCGCAGCGTCTTCTAAGATATTTATGAACTCGTAACACATTTTGTTAAAAAATATTTATTATTTTCTTCCACAATTATTGAGACAATCATGATTGACATAACAACTGTTTGACGTTCGTAAGCCGGGCGACAGGACGTCATGTACGTATCGGCTGGTTATGACTAATCGTTTCATGTCCCATGTAAACTAAGACATGTCTTTCCTGCGAGAATGCTCGAATCGACATGGCGAGAATAACTCAACTTGATTTTTACGAGGGAAAAGTTCGAATCGAACGCCAACAACGAATGCGAGATGCGTGAGAATTGCCTTCCAGCAATGTTTTCATATTTTGTAAGCATAGTAAAATATTGTTATTGTAATATCTGTTATACCGACCGTAGCAATTAACATTGTCGGATCTACATAATCGCAAAAATGTAGATCCGACAATGTTAATTGCTACGGTCGATACGTTCAAAGTACCTACAGTAGGCCGCACGTCTGTAGTAACAATACCAGTATAAGCTGACCTCGTAAGATAAGATTCTCGTGTTACCACTGACTCGACTAACGGTTTTTCTTCTTTCGTGAGGCAATTTTCTTGCTCCAGTCGCGTCTTTCTATGTATATTTGGAGATAAAACCATAGCCAGAGTGCTAGATAATAATAATGCAAGTCAGGATATCTATCATAAGATCTACGTACGAAAATACAGAAGCCAATCAGCAGACAATCAGAGACTAGAAAAGTGTTATTTTTTTATTTTCACTAACGGGTACGCAATCATTACACGATCCTTCTACCAATGGAGGGGAAATGAATGGGGGGAATGGGGATGGGGTTTTTTAGTGTAATTATAATTTTGTATGTATTTATAGTATTTTTAAGTTATATTGTTATTGTATTGTATGTGTTTATATGGGCCTTGATGCCTGAAATAAATAGATAAATAAATAAAATCAACATCATGTAGGAACTCTGTGTATATTTTCGGCACATGTTCCCACGGTTTTCCTAAACTTAATGAACCGACATGATTTCTCTACGGATTCACGAAAACATATTTTATTCTGGAATCACGTAGTGTTGATAACGGAACATAATTTATATATTGAACGCAATGTCACAAATGGATTGACCAATTCGCTGTTTTACAAAACCGCTTGTGGTTTTATAAAACAGCAGTGCTATTCTATAAAAATCTCACCGTGAAAACTAAGGTGAAGTGAGCTGTCATTCCACCTGATGTTAGGGATTGCCTCCATTGATAGTTCACTTCACACTCATTTCACCTTTGTTAACACGGTGAGATTTTTACAGAATCGATAGACAGCTTTGTTATGTAAAACGATTGAACAACGTTCAGCAGTTTTCCATAATTACTGACCTTGAACACGCGAATTACATAAACGTTTTGCATTTATAAATGCAGTGGGTCAACGATTTTGTAAAACAGCGTAAAATGAAACGTCAGATTGTTCAGTTGACAGACAGTTCTAAATTTTGTTGTTCGTGCACTGTGTGTCGTAACAACAATAATGGCGTCCAAAACAGAAATAAGTAAATAAAACGAGTAAAAATTACCTTCACTCAACTGAAGACAGTGATTTTAAGGACAATTTTAATTAAAAGGTTTCAGAGTTCTATGAAAGACGCTTATTGCGACTGCAGATAAGCCATTCTGCATTACGTCTAAACTTCGGTAGCAGTTTTGTAAAACGTAGCGCAATGACAATCCAGCTAAACGTTGTTCAGTTGTTTTACATACCTAACAACGGAGCTGCAGTGCGATTCTGTAACCATCTCACCGTGAAAACTTAGGTGAAGTGAGCGTGCAGTGAGCTGTCAGTGTCATCTTGATGCTAGGGATTGATATTCTTGACAGCTCACTCTAAGCTCACTTCACCTAATTTTTCACGGTGAGATTTTTATAGAATCGATCGGCTGTTTTGTAAATCAGCGGATTCTACAATCCATTTGTGACATGTATACTGACACAAACAATAATAAATAAACGGAAATATTTAATAACTTAATTACTGTTTAAAAGTTTAGACTTTCTGAGGTCAATAACCCAGAGTCTAAAGTTTAAAGCTAAACTCGGCGTTTCGGGCTATCTCATCCTGTGTAAGACTAAATAAAATAATAAAAAAATAACTTTTGGACTTAGCTTTTATGTCATTCTTCACGTCGACATCGGTGCCGGGATCGACACATTCCCATAATCCTTCATGTTCTAGATATAAACAGTCGATATAAAAAGTCTTTTAAACAACAGTTTTTTTAGACTTAGACTAAATGCTGCCTAGGATGTTCATTTCCAGTACCAATACAAGTTTGCCTTAACTTACCTAACATTTTCATAAAATAAAATTTAAATATGTTTTGGCACAAAACGATAAAGTTTTCTAGTTAATTTTTGGTTAGCTGTTTATTGTTAATAGTCTACTATTTTAGCCAATGTGAAAGCTCTTCACATTTTTCTTATTTTTTTGCTTGTTACATTGTCTAATAATAATTCATATGTGGGTAAAAAAAAACTCATAATCTATGTGACGATATCTACTTACCTTTATATAGGTACTTCAGTTCTTCTTTTTGTGAATAAGTAATATGTAACCTTTCAGGAGGACTTCAGGAATTATGCTAAAATAATAAGATTAACGAAATTTTCTTTTTGGAGAAGAGATTATGTAACGTCCAAATCAAAATATAAAAATTGAGCCCCTTTTTATTAAATAAACCTTTCTCCTTTATTTTATGTAATCCTGGTAAGAAATTATTCTATGAATTTCTTTTTGCGAGCATTCAAGTGTAAAGCAAATCTAGGATCGTACTAAACAGCCAAATTAAATAAAATTCTTCCCAATTTATTTTACGTAAGACTTTTGAAGACACTTTCCTGATCGTATTCTACGAATGTTTCAGATAACTCAAAGCACTTACATAAGTAAGTGCTTTGAGACCTTGGATTTAGATTTATTACTTCTGACAACTAAGACATTACTTGTTAATAATAGCATTCTCTGGTTTGTGGACGTGATCAGTTTTCGATTATGTGCACCTAAAAGCCTAAATTACCTAGTTATGATATAACCCATAGATAAGATTAAAGTATTAAATCTAAAAAAAGATTTTATGCGAAACGTGTCTGTACCGTACTTTTAATTTTTAAATCGTTCGAACTTACGGTACGTTTACTCCGCGAGCTCGTGCAAGACCAACAAAACATTAATCCTGAAACAAAATTATCTTTGAACTGTCCAATTTTGAAGCTATATCTCAATCATTTCGTTGATACCCATCCAGTAGATAAAGACAGTGATTAAGAACTTTTGCCAATAATAAACGATCCAGTCGTTATACCCTTAATAACTGTGCTCACTTTCCACATTTTATTGATAAACTAGCGATCCTTGCACTGTTTTTCTAACTTGGCAAAATATTGAGATTTCTTTATTAAATGTAAATTTATGAATGCATTATGTATAGAAACCTTTTGGAATAAATTCTCTAAGTCATATTGAAACCCGCATCAAAAATTTTTGCGTAGTTTAGAAAACGGTATTATATGTTTAACAGTAACATAACATAACACCAACATTACTTATACTTACTCTTAGTTCGAAAGAAACGTTTTGACTTTGACTTTGAACAACACAAATGTCGCGTTTAACGTAAGTTCGTGTCCTACTGGTCCTACACTACACCCAAACTTGTCTTTAGATACCACAAGGAAACGACAAATATTAGCCAGTAGCATTCTTCTTAGTACATATATCTATTACATATCATAAAAATTAAAATAGTTTTTCGTGACCTATTTCTTCTAAATTACGTAACGGATTTCACCATCACTTAGAGAATTTAAGAGTACATAATAATGTAGATCAATATTAAACTAATAATTCTGAAAAGATGTTTTATCAAGTCGAAAAATCCGTGCGATCCGTGCTACGATCCTTACATACTCCTTTTGCCTCGCTAATATACATTATTTCTACATATAAATACCCGAGAGACCCTCAAGCGGCGCAAATATTGTAACCTCATGTGTAAACTGCAGCTTCGAGCTGTTTGGCGCTCGGGTCATAGGGCCCGAGTACGCGTCTCCTTTTTGAGGAAATTTCTCGCCGGCTGATCGACATTTCTCGTGACCAGAGGGCAGGGTCGTTCTTTGGCTAAAGAATTAGCATTGCAACGTGGCAATGCTGCCAGTCTTCCGGGAACGTTTCCGGATGACAGCGATGCGGACGAGTACATCGACGCCTAAATATCCTTTTGTTTTTATATTTATTTATTTAGTTAGTCTTTAAATAATAAATCAGTAGTTTACGAGATTTTTCGTGTAAGTCTTGGAACATTGTGGTGCGCAATAATTACGTTTAGGTACCAACATTTAGGTAATTAAAATTTAGAGAACTTTGTAATAGACAAAGTTAAATATAACGATAAAACTAGTTCAAGAAAGTATTTTTGTTAATAAAAACCTAAGAGATTTAATACTTATACGCCTCTGTTATATTTTAATCTTAAATCTGTATAAGTACTAATAATAAAGCTGAAGATTTTGTTTGTGTGAACGCTCTAATCTTTAAAACTACCCGTCAGATTTGAAAAAATGTTTTTGATGTTCATAGCCCAATCTTTGAGAAAGGCTGTTTAACATCACGCTAGGACTCTTAGAAGACGAGCAAAAATAAAAAAGTAAGAATGAATGATAAGCAAAAACGAAGTGATAGCGCGACGATGCGATGCGACGAAGTGGGTCAGGGGCACACAAAACGCAGACAAAATTCGCGGGCAGAAGCAAGTAAAACATTGTAACCTAATTGTCAGGCCTGTTGGTCTAGTGGTTAGTGACCCTGACTGCTATGCCGGAGGTCGTGGGTTCGATTCCCACCCAGGACAAATGTTTGTGTAATGAGCACGATCATTTGTTCTGTGTCTGGGTGTAATTTATCTATAATATTTATGTATTTAGAAATATACAAGTATGTTTATCAGTTGTCTAGTACCCATAACACAAGCTCTGCTTAGCTTGGGACTAGATGGCGTTGTGTGATAGTTGTGGAATATTATTATTATTATTATTATTGTATTTAATATAACAGATGTTATTAATCTGTGGGTAATAATCATTTAAGTTAGGAGGTGTAGTTACTTTGAGTTTTAACTATAAAATTAAACTTAAACCTTATCTCATTTATTTAAATTGATCTGAAATTATAATAATTAAATGATGTTTGAAAGTTAGGGGTACCACACATGTTCGGGTCAGCACATTCGAATATTTGTTGAACAACAAAGCCGACCGGGAATTACTTACCTACTATACATATACGGCTTTTATTGCCATGCCAATCGGCATGCTCCGTTTTCCGTTTGGCATTTATCCACGCTAAATCACAATTCAAGCTCAGCCGAGCAGCTTTTTCCCGAACATATATCTACATAACTATTTATACTTACATAAGTATTTAAGAGCCTACACTACCTCAGCTAAAATTCACTCTTTATCTCGCTCGCACGATACTGCTCTCGGACTGAGTGAGAGCGAGACAGAGTGCGGTGCTAGGCGGCAGGCAGCGCTAATAGTTTAGGTATTTGCTTTTAACGGTGAAAATAATGGTAATTAAAAAAAAAGTAAATAACATAAGACTTTATAGTTAGTTCGGTTAGTATAAGTACAAAGTTTAATAATCAAATTTGAAGTATTTTTTGAATACTAGCGGTTTATGGTTCGGTTTGGAGGTAACTTTGGATTTTTTTTCTATCGAGAAAATTTTATGGAATCGTGTTTTCGTCTAACATAAGATCTAACATTAATCCTCAACTTTACCATATATTTATTTCAAAATTAATGCTGCAGTATTTTCGACATAACGGAGGATCATGCTAAGCCATTTGAGGTAGTATAGGCCCTTAAGTATAACAGTATTTTTTATCTCACGAAGCGACGCGCATTTTACTTGTGTGTAGTGATGGGTAATTTTCGGAAATTTTTCAAATCTTGGAAATATTTCCGTTTATTTTTCAGAAAAATAAAAATTTGGAAAAATAATGGAAAAATATTGTTTACTCTAAAATTTTGACAACAGGAAGTAAAATAACACTTGAATTAAAGGGTTTTATTTATATTGAACATATTTTCTGTCTGACTGACTGAATGAATGACTGACTGACTGACTGACTGACTGAATGAATGACTGACTGACTGACTGAATGAATGACTGACTGACTGACTGACATATTATCAACGCACAGCCGAAACTACTGGGTCTAGGAACGTGAAACTTTACACACGGCTTTTTTTTACAATGTGGGGGAGGACTAAGAAGCGGTTTTTGAAAATTGGACCTTAAAGGGGGTGAAAAGGGGGGTTTTTGTTTGTATGAAAAATCTTAGTTCTTGACTTAATAAACTTGAAACTTAGTACGAATACATATTTATATAAATTACGAACTTTGTCATTTTTGTTTTTCTCAACTACCCTCTAAAGGAGAATTGGGGGTGTCAAAGTTTGTATGGAAGAATTTAACGCGCAGTCCGATTAACTCTAAACTCAGTATTTATACGTAAGACCAAAAATAAAGAATACTTGTACCTATAAGGGTTTTTCGGAAAAATCTTACAAGGTGAAAAAGGGTAGTCAATTTTGCAGGGGAGGATTTTACTGCGTCGCTTGAATAACTCGAAATCGATATAAATAATCTTTAAGTCATAAATCTTATTCCTTTTTTCTATAAACATAAAAATTGGCCCGAATACTTATTTATACTTATAGTTGAATGATAAATTTCGTAAATATGAATTTACGAAAACAACATTTCAAAGGGGTTGAAGTCTTTTCGGTTGGAAAAATATTGTTTACTGTACAATTTTGATTATGGGAAGTTAAATAACACATGGTTTAAAGGGTTTTATTTACATTAAAAAAAAAAATTAAAATGAAATTAAAAGACGTAGATTTAGTAAGCATTGGGGCCGATTCTCTTGTACACCGAACTAAACTACAACTATCACTAAAATTCCTTACTTTTGGCTATGAGAATCTTAGAACTATTCTGCTTTAAAATATCTCTAAATTTAAAATTAATTTTGACACAATCAAATCGAATTTGACAATCGCGACTCCGCGTGGTAAGTAGGTACTTTTTTTTTTGTTTGGTTTTGCACGGTTTGTGCATTCAGCCAAAAAGTAGGTATTTTCTAGCCTAGCCTTTTCCAAACTATGTTGGCGCCGGCTTCCAGTCTAACCGGATGCAGCTGAATACTAGTGTTTTACATGGAGCAACTGCCTATCTGACCTCCACAACCCAGTTACTGGGTAATACGATACCCCATGGTAAGACTGGTTGTCAAACTTTCGGGCTTCTGACTACCCGTAACGACTGTCAAAGATCCACGAATGACAGCCGGGACCAACGGCTTAACGTGCTTTCCCAGGCACGGAGGGGTCTCGGTACGGAGGGGTCTCGGTACACGGTATGTAAAGATGGTCACCCATCCACAAACCAACCGCGGCAAGCGTAGCTTAACCTGATCGATCGACCTGTGCGGCTGTTATTATTTAGCCATGGGCCCCTCCCCGTGTTTTTTTTGAGCCGAAGATGCGCAGTGGGGCAACCTCGACCTCATTTGTATGGATTCGCTAGATGGCGCTGCATCTAGCTTAACGTAAAATCAAACGCTGTGTTATAAAATATTTTTATAAAAATACTATTCGTGCATAGAAGTAATTAAAACTAAGTGCACCAGTTAAAACATCGACTAAAAACTGCATGAAAGTGTTATCTACGAGTGCTAGACACAAACTGTGAAGTTTAAACAAACCACCAACAACATTAGTGACAATACGCAAAAAACTAACCACCAATAAACAAAGATAGTGCAAAGAAACCGGCTGCATGTACGTTGCTCATGTGACAATAAACAGTATTAAAATTCAAGTGAGTTAATTAGTTAATAGTGAATCAAAAAAGGAAAAAAAAAAAAAAAAATAATTAGGACGGTTGTTGTACCTACTATTTAAATATCCGAATACCCAACGTGCTCATAGATCCATAAATTATTTAATGAACATCAAGAAAGAGCAACTAATTTTGGCACGTAGTTTATAAGACCAATTGGCCCTATGGTTGTGTGACGTGATTGAGAAATCAGTGACCCAAGTTCGAACCACAGTCGCACACGAAGTCTTTTTGAGATTGTTTCTACAAAGTCTTTCTCAAAATATTATTACTCTAATCACACTACATTTACACAAGGTCTGATCTAAGTTGAACAATACGTAAAATTTCCACGAAAGATTTAAAATAAACGTCTCCAAAAGATGAATTGCGAAGCATGCAAACAGCCAATAGCACGCGGCGAATTACTACGTTGTTTTGCATGCAAACATGTTCACCACTATCGATGCGTAAACATGACGACATCTTTTTATATGGAAAATAAGCAAAAATTAACCATGTCCTGGAGCTGCCCATCATGTGAAAACGCAAAAAAACGGATTAAAAATGATGATACTCCCGCCCGATGCCAGCCGCTACCTTCGCTGAACGACACTACAATGTCCATTGACGATCATACTGAAGATGATCATAATATACTAGGCCATACCATCTCTCCTACGAGCCCAGCAAACTCACAGTTGAGCTCACAAATTAATTCCATTACTTTACTACAAATAAGCCAACTATTAGATGAAAAGTTTGAAATTAACAAAAAAGCAATATTAAATGAAATAAAAGACACAGTACAGAGTGAAATAAATACAGCAATACACAAACTACAGTCAAAAATTACCCAAACCATGGAGGCCTTACACTTGGAACAGACTTCAATAAATACGAAGATAGTTAATGTAAACGAAAAGATCCTGAAGCTAGAAATTGAAAACGACAAACTCAGAAACGAAATAGAAAAGTTACAAAATCAAAGTATACGAAAAGACGATAATACAAAAAGATTTGTTATTTACGGCCTTAATGAGTACTATCGGGAAACTGAGAGAGATCTCGAGGATAGAATAATATACGCATTCCAAGACACGCTGAACATTGACCTAACAGGTTATATTGAGGAACTACACCGTATAGGTAGAAATGGGCTAAAACGCCCAATACAAATAGAGCTCATCAGCAAAAGAATGACAAAGTATATCATAAACCAGGCAAGATTTTTGAAAGGGCAAGGACTTTATATTTCAGAATATCTTAATTCGGACGCACTAAATGAAAGAAGAAAATATAGAGAAGAACGAAATCTGTCGCGAAGAAACAACGAAAATTCATCCAAAAACACATTCATGAGCCACCCCCTGACTGCACCACAAGTCACATCCGCTACAACCACATCCGCTGATCCACAGCGTAGAAATAGCAATCATGATGTAAGTCTTAGAAAACCCGAAGACCATACTTTTCGACTTTAAAATAATGATACAAAACGTGCAAAGCCTCAAAAACAAAACCCATACTCTTGAGAGCCTACTGGATAATGAACCTTATAATGTAGTCTGCCTTACCGAAACGTGGATAAGAAGTCACCAAAAAGAAATCATTACAGTCAGTGGATACGAGTTCAGTTCGGCTTTCTGTCGACAGAACCACCGAGGCGGTGGAGCTGCCATTCTGACACGGACGGGGTTGAACTGCAAAGAGCTACCCGACATTACAAATCTATTATTTTTTCATACTCGTATTATTTCTAATTCAACGATTTTCTCATGCAGTTAGTTAATCAGCATGAGTTTTAATGAGTTTTAAGTTTTAATTTCGTTTGAATATCGATAACTTTTCGGGGTACACTGAATAGTCTTATTTTTTTCTAATCATAGTGAGCTTTTTGATTTGGAAAAATATCGGAAAACTATTGGAAAAATATTTGAAAAATATTGGAAAAAATTTTTTTTTCTTTTCTTTTCCTTCCGAAATTTTTCCATTACCCATCACTACTTGTGTGTAAACGTAGGAGCTCTCAGTACCATCAGAGACAATGGCGAAGTCAGAAGTGTGTGTATGTGTGAGGGTGTGTGTGTTATGACATAATTATTCACAACATGTTTCTAGGTATGGTTACAATACGTAAAGCGCGCGTCGCTTCTTGAGATAAAAAAATACTGTATTCGATTTTGCCGCACAACTGTTCCGCGTCATGCCGACCCAAACACAAGTTGTGGCTGGCTTACAGAAAACGGCCACAAAATAGACCACCCACTCAATACTTGGAAATCAAGTTATTTTTCTTTCACGTTTGGGTAATTTTCAACTCAAAGCAGATAAAACGATATGGATCATTTTCATTCAAGGTATACAGATCGTAGGTAAAAAGCTGTCAGACTTTTCGTAATATTTATTTAGAATAGAATTGAATATAATATATTTATTTGCTTTAAAACATGGTACATTAGGGTCTTATAAATAAAGTTAGATCTTACATGTTTCGCCATGGACTGGCATACAAATATTTAAAAACATCAATGTAACAAATTTTACACATTAATTTGTTAAAATTAAAGTTAAAATAAAAGCCATTTGTGTAGTTTTGATTTAAAGCGTTTTAGAGGGAGTTCCCTTATTTCTTTTGGAATATTATTGAAAATTTTAATTGCTGTGATAAAGCTATTCTTATGACATAATGTGCTTTGATGTGAAGGAATTCTTAGCCGAGTTGGGTCTCGACGGGTATATTTTGAATGTAAGTCGCATGTTATAAAAAATGTAGGGTGCTCTTTAACAAATGCACCAGCTTGCATTATAAGAAGACCTGCTAAGGTTAGAAGTTTAAATTTTTTATAGTGAGGTCTGCAAGATGTTAAAGGACTGATACCGCAGATTGCTCTTAGGCATTTTTTCTGTACTATGAAGGCATCATTAATATTCGTCGAGTTCCCCCAGATTAGCAGACCATATCTGAGTAAAGAGGAAACATACCCATGATAAGCAGTAAGTGCAATAGCTTCACTCGCGGTACGTCTTAAACGTTTAAGAGCAAATACAAATTGATTTAGTTTCTTGCATACATACTCTATATGTAATTTCCAATTACAATGCTGGTCTAGAATAAGTCCAAGAAATTTGTATTCACTAACTTCATTAATTTGTTGTCCTTGATAATTAACTTTATATGATTTTTGTTTAGAATTATAGTTTTTAAAGTTTATGTATTTGGTTTTATTTGAATTTGCACAGAGATAATTGTTTTCGAGCCATTTTAAAACTTGGTTTACTGTTTCATTAAGGAGTTTTTCGTGATTTGTTTCTGATTTACTATCATTTGTTACAATTACCGATATGTCGTCAGCAAAAAGTATGCATTGTTGTTGTAAAGCAGTAGGTAAATCGTTGATGTAAATGAGGAAAAGTAATGGGCCAAGTATGCTTCCTTGGGGTACTCCTGATTTAGTTAGGCTATATTCAGAACTATATGATGTGGACTCGTTATTTTGATTTATTGTGCTTATTTCTACTTTTTGTTGCCGGTTAAATAAATAACTAGTAATCCAATCAATAACTATTCCTCGAATTCCGTATATATTGCATTTTTGTATTAGTAAGTCGTGGTTAACAAAGTCGAAAGCTTTGCTCATGTCAAAGAAGATGACAGATACTGGAATGCGTTTATCTAGATTATCAATTACATTTTTTATCAGTTTAAATGCTGCTAAAGTAGTTGATTTTCCCCTTTGAAAGCCGTTTTGTTCCTCTTTTATGATCTGAAATTTTTCTAAATAATTTGTGAGTCTATGATGCATGATTTTCTCAAAGATTTTTGATAAGTTTGATATAAGTGTTATAGGGCGGTAATTAGATAACTCTTTTATGTCACCTTTTTTAAATAATGGCTTAACAATGGATTGTTTTAGTTTATCTGGAAAAATACCTTGCAAGAATGAGAGATTTATCAAATGTTCAATGATTGGTGATATAATGGTAGCACAGGATTTGAGAATGCGAGTTGTTATACCATCAAATCCAACCGATTTTGAATTGTTGAGGGACATGATAGTATTTTTTACTTCATCTTCATCACATGGATATAAAAACATGGTTTGCGTCATGTTCGGTAAATCAAAATGTTTTTTGGCTGATGAAGTATTATTTTTGTTTTTTTTTAAATAGCTGTAAGTAAATAAGTGTTCTTAGAAAGATATATCGTCGACCGTAGGTTCAATTGAGGTAAGGGACATTGAATATCTTGTCCCTTACCTCAATTGAACCTACGGTCGACGATATGACGGAGAAGCAGCGGCGTAGCGTGGGTGTCGGCCGCCCGGGGCGGAAGACAATTTTGCCGCCCTCTTATTTAGGTATTTCCATTTAATGTATACTATACATTCATACATTAATTCTAGAGAACTTTGCGGCAAGCGCAGTCATTATTATTTTGATTATACAGGTTAGATTTTAAATAAAAAAGTTTATCTAAGTTTTACAATCACGTTTAAGTATTAATACAAACATTATTTTACTTCAACCATTGATACATTGTTATAACAGGTAGGTACAATACCTATCACTTAAGGTTAGGTACAACTTGACGATCGACAAGATTAAATAATTTGCGAATTGAATAAAAATCCCAAAACGTTTTTTTATAAAAACTAGAACTATACGTAATACGTAACGTATACGTATTACGTAATATTTTATTGCAAAATAATAGAAGTACTTCTGAGAATAAAAACCAAACTTCCGTCTTTAATTTAAAATGCATAAGTCTACTTCTTTTAAGAGCAGTCTTTTATTGCACCATCAATGTCTATAGCATCACACACCTCTTGCTCAATAAACCAGTTAGCCAAATTAGTTAGTCTCAAAGTACTCATTGAAGATCTTAAATAATTTTTAATCAACTTCAATTTTGAAAAACTTCTCTCACGGCTGGCATTGCTTATGGTGACTGTGAAAAATATTCATAGCATTATTAAAATATTGGGCAGAGCATCTTCCAGCTTGAAACAATAAATTTAATTATTTCAAGTGAGTCTACATTGATTTATTTATTTTAGTTGCCTGTAGCAGCAACAAAAATCCGCAGTCGAAGTCGTTCCAGCCTGAAATCCTGATCGTCAATTTCGACAAATGCGTAGTCTAGAATATATTTAGTGTCGTCTGCATCTAATCTAATAAATAATATAGCCGGCGTTAGATAAGCAAACTTATCCGTAAAATTCTGTAGCTTCTGAAAACGCTCACGAATTTCTACAATGATTCTATCTAACGAGGAAAACAGCTTTCGTCTCAACTCATTTTCACAAGACAAGTTAGCATCTCTAGTTCCTTCATCAAAAATATGCCTTCTTGTTATGCGCCTCTGAGCTTCTATGGAAAATCCGAGTTTTTCACATATATTTTTGCATAACTTACAGCGCCATCTGCCCTTTCCTCTCGTTTCTCTGTCTATAAAATAGCGCACAATCTTATGTTAAGACCCTTTATTTTTAATATCTTTGTGCATCATTCACTTCATGTAGCACCGGTTGCCAAAGGCACAAGAAACAAAGAAAGGAAAAGCTCCTGCATTTGTCCTGGTGTTTAAGCTTTCACCTGCCTCTTTCAGTTTTTCCAAAGTGACGAGAATGTTTTTGTAATGATGCCATGTCATATTTACGACATCGCCTCTTGTACTCCACCACGTGTCTTAAATCCTTTTGAAGCTTTTGCCTGTAGCTGCTGTCAGAACTTCCCAACGATGTGTAGATGTGGAAAAAAATGAATAGCAACGTTCTAAAGTTCTGAAAAAAGTTACTGAACTCACCTCAACTGAGGCAACGTGTAGTTTATTTATTTATTTATTTAATACTTCAAGCACATACATGTACAGAGGCGGACTTAATGCCATAGGCATTTTCTTCCAGTCAACCTTTGGGTGATGTAGTTGCTGTTAAAAATGAAACGGTTCAAATATTATTATTATTTATTGTGACAATTTGCCGCTCCCTAAAAAGTGCCGCCCGGGGCGGGCCGCCCCTGCCGCCCCCCCTACGCTACGCCACTGCGGAGAAGGTACGTCTCTCTTTAGTTATCATCAGCTATATTTTAACTGCCGTGGACGTAATATGGGTAGTGTTGCTTATTGCGCAATAGAAAAACCGTTTGCAGTTCAAATTAGATTATAATTTACTAGCAATTCACACACTGTAGGCACCTACACGAAACAATGATACGGAACGCGAGACAGTTTCTGAGCACATGTTGTCCGTACGATGTCCGCTGGTCAAGAGCTGCACCACACTGCTCTGCAGGGATCTCGTCCACTCCAACAAACTCATGCTAGACTCTGTCGAGCGCCGCCTGGCGCTGGCGGCCGAACAGGCAAACGACGGACCAACATATTTCCGACATATAAATTAATATAATAACTACTAGCTTATGTCTGTGGCTTCGTCGCCTGCGTGGTGAGTTGAAGGGGCGCATTACTGTGACAAAAGGTCCTGTACCGTATGAAGCAAAATTTCATTGAAATCCATTCAGCCGTTAAGGCGTGAAAAGTTAGCAGACAGAATTAAATACACACTTACTATTAATAATTCTCATATTAGTATAGAAAGCTAGAAACTATTTTTCTAAAAAAAAACATTTTATTTTCTTTAAAAAAAAAATGGAATCGTCTTATTTCCAATGAATTGAATGAAGGTTTGATCCTATTATAAAGAACTCTGTGGTTTGATCACATTTGATGGTTGAGTGCATGTCACTGAAGACAAAGGAATCATTCACCCTTGACTGACAGATTCTGCTTTTGACAGTTGTAATCCTCTTTACGCCCGTATTACAGAACGAACGAATATAATTGAAGGGCTACTTGAAAACAAAACTTTGAGTGAGGTGTTGAAACTATTGAAGTCAATACAGTCACGAAAATTATTTATAGAAATTGACACTACGTCAATGATTAATATCCGCCATTTCATACAACTGCCAAAGAATGACTGTTGTGATTTGATTATACAGGTAGTTAAAGTTTTGCTAACAATTGATTTGACCGGTGTGAGATACATGAAAAGGATATAGGCAGCAACGTCGAGTAGCGTGCTCTTATTTTTCATACGTTCTACCACCCCAGTCAAATTTTCCGCGGACAAATTGAGTGTCTGCTCAGTGCCTTTTTTTTTTTTTTTTTTGTTGATGGGAAATCATCAAATGACCCCTCCCGCTCTGGGTGGAGCAGAAGGGAGTGTCAGACTCTTACTGACTAAAACCCACCCGTGTTCCTTCCTTAGCCCTTTGTGTTCCGGGGTAGCGGTAACCCTTTCGGACAATCCCGCTGCCCCGGCAGGCTTCGGCCCTTTCGGGCCCCTTCCTTGTTGCTGACATCTCTTTGAGGCGCGCGTGGAACACGTACGCGCCGTCCGGCACGTAGCGACTTTTCTATGGTAAATATTCCGAATTGTAAATGAAATGTATGAGTTAATAAGATTGCGCTTGGGTATCCCAAATAATCTCAACACACATGATATTAATTCCTTAGCCGCTAATAACTTCACAAAAATATCTTGTTACCATGTTACGTGCGTACTGAGGTCAAACGAATAATCTTAATCGTAAAGTGTAACTTTACCCGTAATATGATATGAGATTGCCAAATGTCTCGGGGGATACAATAAAGAATATTATATTTTACTATTACCACGTAAAACGGATTTTAAAAGTTAGCAAAGCGGTTAACTATGGTAGGTACCTCAAAGCGTTACAAGCACCCTCAATCGATACTAAATGTGCTAAAGTGTGCTAAACAATGAATTAAAATAAATATTGAATAACAGAGGGGCAATTCTCGTAATTTTAAGAACCTTCACAGTTGGATCACGGTTTCAATCTGTCAAAAATACCTCTAATTTTCTCAAATTTTTGATAATTTTTCGTACCCCAAGGGTAAAACGGGACCTTATTAATAAGACTCCGCTGTCCGTCCGTCTGTCACCAGGCTGTATCTCATGAACCGTGATAGTCAGACAGTTGAAATTTTCACAGATTTATTTATTTATTATTTATTTCTGTTGCCGCTATAACAAAAAATACTAAAAAACAGAATAAAATAAATATTTCAGGGGGCTTCCATACAACAGACATGATTTTTTTGCCGGTTTTTTTATAGATAATGGTACTTACGGAACCATTCATGCGCGGTTCCGACTCGCACTTGGCTGGTTTTTTGATATTTGTTTGTTGCCGAGATAAGACTGGGACTAGATTTTAAACGTTTTAAATTACGAGAATTGGCCTTCTTTTAGTTGATACTAGCTGCGCCACGCGGTTTCACCCGCGTAAGTTTCGATCCCGTGGGAATATCGGGATAAAAAGTATCCTATGTGTTAATCCTGGTTATAAACTATATGTGTTTGGCACACATATAGTTTCTGATGTATAAGCTATATTACTGTAAAGTTTCATCTAAATCCGTTCAGTAGTTTTTGCGTGAAAGAGTAACAAACATCCATCCATCCATCCTCACAAGCTTTCGGATTTATACTATTATTAGTAGGAAGGACTAGCTGCGCCCGAGGTTTCACGCGCGTAAGTTTTGATCCCGTGGGAATATCGGGATAAAAAGTATCCTATGTGTTATTCTGATGTATAAACTATATTACTGTAAAGTTTCATCAAAATCCGCTCAGTAGTTGTTGCGTGAAAGAGTAACAAACATCCATCCACCCATCCTCACAAACTTTCGCATTTATAATATTAGTAGGAAATTAGTAGGATAGTCGGATAGAATTAGTAGGAGCAGGATAGTAGGAAGTAGGATAGTAGGATAGGATAGTAGGATTAGGACAGATAGGTTCTGGGATCGATTCGCAGGTCGGGAAAAGTGTTATTGGGTTTTCCATTAGGAAGTTTTCAATAGCAGCCTAGATTCAGGATTGTTTTTCCCGGTTGATGGCACATAACTGGCGAAATGTGGGTGTACCGCAGTGTGTGTGTAGGTGCACCTCTGTAAACCCTTCGGAGATTAAAGGCGTCATATTATGTTATGTTTTATGTTATTTAATCTAAGATATAAAAACACAAATGAAAAAAAAAATAAAAACACAAACGAGACTATATGATTTCAATAGTGGACTTATTAAACGTATAAAGTTTCAATTGCATAGTCCTTATTGATATCTACCCCGATTACCATATCTACCCCGTCACTGACTCACTGATGGTCATCAAAATTCTTAGGGTACTGCTATACACCTTAGTCAAAATATGTGGCTTGGCCGTTTCACTACCGTCATATGGGTTTAAGGTGAACATTTTATTCACTGTTCATTAATGGTCTCGTCTTGGCAACATTTTACATGACAATTTTTTTTTGGGATAATATTTGTTAGTACCTTTTCTTGTAATGGATCTGGTTCGTAAGATTTGATTTGAAACACACACATATGTATACATGCAAATCTTTTGTAGATTTACCAAACAACTATATAATGTAAATTAAATAATAACAGCCGCAGGGGTTGATTGAAGGTAGCCTTTTCCCAACTATGTTGGGGTCGGCTTCCAGTCTAACCGGATGCAGCTGAATACCAGTATTTTACATGGAGCGACTGCCTACCTGACCTCCACAACCCAGTTACTGGGTAATACGATATCCCTTGGTAATACTGGTTGGCAGAATTCTGACTAACCGTAACGACTGTCAAAGATCCGCGAATAACAGCCGGGACCAACGGCTTAACGCGCTTTCCGAGGCATGGAAGGGTCTCGTTATCCACAGAATAACTGCGGCAAGCGTAGCTTAACCAGTAGGCCAATTCTGCTAATTAAAAACGTTCAAAATCTAGTCGCAGTCTCATCTCGGCGACAAACAAATGTCAAAAACTTGTCAAAATGTAGGGAAATTTGAAGTATTTTTGACAGATTGAGACTTAGATCAGACTGTGAACGTTCTTAAAAATTACGAGAATTGCCCCTCTGATCGATCGGCCTGTTATTATCTAGCCACGGGCCCCTCATTTGCTTTGTGCAAAATTAGGAGAAATAATGTCCTCATTCCAAGATAGCCTTGGCTACGTTGCTACATTCTACAATCTGTCGGAAGTTTACGATAAAAACAAAACCAACAAGATTGATTGATAATGATGTAGCATTGCTTAACTTGTAGCCTTTGGTGATTGTTGGCCTACATACGTGATTGATGTCCGCCCGTGTTTAGCTAGTTACAAATGTAAATAGAACGAGGGTAAGGTAAACAATAATTATGATTGTAAATAAATATTTGTATCTTTTGAGAATAGTAGGATAACGGGTCATTGTAAAACAAAACATTGTTTCCTTTGGCAGATAACAGGATATTTTGTAAAAAGTGGATGATTGCAAAAGTTTAAGAGCCTTATCACACTGGCGATTTGCAAGCGAGTCCAAATTGAGGCGAGCTCACTGCGCGTCCGCGGCGTCTTCGCGGCGAGTTCGCCGCACGCTCGCTGCGAACTCGCGGTGAGCTCGCTGCGTACTCGCCTCGCTGGAAACACGCTCGCCAATCGCTAGTGTGATAAGGTCCTAAATAAGGTAATATTATCATATTTGTACGCCTTCTGGTATAACATAGCGCGCTTGTATTTTTTTATAACGACTATTTATTGACAAATGATTAAATCCTACTTCCTACTATCCTACTTCCTACTATCCTACTAATATTATAAATGCGAAAGTTTGTGAGGATGGATGAATGGATGTTTGTTACTCTTTCACGCAAAAACTACTGAGCGGATTTGGATGAAACTTTACAGTAATATAGCTTATACATCAGAATAACTTCATAGTATACTTTTTATCCCGATATTCCCACGGGATTGAAACTTATGCGGGTGAAACCGGGGGGCGCAGCTAGTCACTTATAATTATGACTTAAAGATGCTGCTGTTGAATCATTAAAAAACAGTTCATTTCGATTCGTGTGGCTTAAGTAGTTCATTATTGCACGGCGCGAATTAGCTACCGCCGTGCATGATTAGTTGATTCTGTGTTATTTCTGAACTGATTTTATTTCTTTTTTAAATTGCTTATTTAAGTTTCCGAACAAAATTAGACGAGAGGAAGAAGAAACAAATTATTTTTTTATTATTTATTGTTTATATCAGATTACAATGATCCATAATGTTAGTAAAACTCACTTATAAACTATATTAGCAAAAATTAAAAATTAAAATATTCCATTACAGTAATCCAAATCAATTCATATTCTAAATAAAACATCAAAATAAAATAATATAAAATAAAATAGATAATAGATGAAATTAGTCCACAAATAAATTAAATTAAGTTAAATTAAATTAAATTCTTTCATAAAATTAATTCATATACCTCTGTCCATTACCCGTGGCACCCAACCCGTAGCTGTGCATACGCGTCCAGTGTCCCAGGAATGGACAGTCTGGCTTGTCCGCAATAACTCTCAAAATACCATTGGAGCTCCCCCGAATCCTGCACATCAGAGATGCCGTTCTTTTCCGCATAATTGCAAAAAAACCATCTGTTTTTGTTTCTGCAAACATGCCCGATGCACTACAGAACGGCGGAAACCCCAACAGCATTCTGAATGCATTATTATACTGGACACGGAGAGCGTTGTAAGCCCTCTGCGTATGCCTAACCCATAGGCTGCACGTGTAAAAAGACTGGCAATACGCCTTAAAAAGAGTGATTTTCACTTCTCTAGTAAAACGTGCAAACCTGCGGGCCAGCATATTACATCGGACTGACAACGCTCTCCGCTCCCTCTCAATATCACAGTCATGATCTAAGTCTTCCTTAACTATATGGCCAAGATACTTAAATTGTGACACCCTCTCTAGGGCTACACCATAAAGGCATACCGGCGGAACCGTCCCGACTGGCTTATTGGTCCCAACTCGAAACACCATAACCTCACTCTTCTTGGCGTTGTAGAGGAGGCCATGGGACATGGTGTACCTCTCAGACAGTGCAAGCAACCTGCGAAGTGCATCAATCGAGGGACTCAGCAGCACCATGTCATCTGCATAACTGATACTATTGATTATCTTCCCATCAATGGAGCATCCGACACCGGTGCTGCTGAGCTCCTCGATCAACTGATTAATGTATAGGCTGAAGAGCATCGGAGAGGTTAAACCTCCCTGTCTCACCCCACACTCCATACTATACTCGCCAGAAAAAGCGCCCAACCATCTGACCTGGTTAATTTGGTGATCATACTAATACTGAAACAGGTTAACTACTTTATTGGGCAGCCCTTGCTTGCGCAATTTTGACCACAATATATCATAATTAACCAAGTCAAATGCCTTGGAGAGGTCCAGGAAGGCGGCGTACACAGGTGTATTTCTGTCAGTGTAGTACCTGACCGTATGCTTGAGCGCTAGAATAGCCGTTTCCGTAGACAGCCCAGCTCTAAAACCAAATTGAGCATCATGTAGTTTGAGCTGTCTGGCCACTCTCCGCTCAAGCACACCGTCAAGAACCTGCGCTGTTATAGTGGCTAACGAGATTGGCCTATAATTATCCCTGTCCGAGACATCCCCTGTTTTACTCTTCACTATGGGTACAACTATCGTCCTCATTAGTTCAGTCGGTAGATAGGAATGCCTCACACAATGAATTCAACGAATTCTTCCATCCTACAACCTCGTAGGATGGAAGAATTTGTTAGATTGGCAGAAATAAACACCTTTTTGTAATGTTATATCAGCTTTTATTCTAGCACACTTTTCACCTTTACAATCGTCTTTTGTTTCTACCGTTTTCTGAGGGGCAATTCTCGTAATTTTTAAGAACGTTCACAGTCTGATCTCAGTCTCAATCTGTCAAAAATACTTCAAATTTCCCTACATTTTGACAAGTTTTTGACATTTGTTTGTCGCCGAGATGAGACTGCGACTAGATTTTGAATGTTTTAAATTAGCAGAATTGCCCTACTGATCTATGTCCGTAGGTACGTTTCGTTCGGAAACTTTAATAACCAGATTAAAAAAAGAAATAATATCCGTTCAGAAATAACACAGAATCAACTAAAAATATTAATTACCTTATATTCAAAGTTAACATTATTAAATAGCCCACATACAAATATTTAAATAGAATAAACTTTATCAGGAGAAATAACTATCAGTAGAGGAGAAAACGAATCCAGCACATATGCGTTGGGATATTTCTGCCAACTTCTTACGTTTAAGTTCACGTGCTTTCACGTGTATATTGCTGATTTAAGAATACATGCACCATATAAAACAGCTCGCTATGCAAGCAGCGCAGTCAACCTACAAATTCTATCTGATTTACATTTTTTTAGACACCTTGTAGGTTTGGTGCGCATATCTTCAAAATAAATTCAGTATTGCAGTAGAAAATAAAGTGTTTTTATTAAAAAAAGGAACCACTGAGCTCCATCAGTACATAGGTATTAGGTAATCACTTATTTGCACTAAACACTGCAACTACTAAAGCCTGCACTACACTACTCGAGAAAACGGAAGGGCACTTTTGTTCGTTTGTCCAACCTCGGCTCGCCTCGGGCGACTTCCGATCGTGGTTGGTTTTTGCGCCGAGTCAAAGGACTCGAAGCGTTCCATAGTATACGTCCCGTAGTCACGTACTTGGTCAATTTTGCCCAGTACTCCGTCGAAGCAGCTTCGCGAGTAGTGTACCTAGTGCAGTGTTTAGGATTCACGTTACAATGGATACACATTTATAAATGACACTTAGATATAACAGTGCTTCAATTCTGATAGTAAATGGGTAAATTACAAACATTTAAAGGATATTATGTAAAATTCTCAGAAGCAAATCATGCCTACTTAATAAAATTATATTTAAAGATAGCATAAGCCTAATATCTATAACCAGCCTATAATGTTTCCACAGCTGGGGCACCTGCCTCCCTTTCGGTGAGAGGGAGTGGGCCGTGATCCACCACGCGGGTCTAGTGCGGGGTGAAAAACATTGTTTTCAGTACTTTCCAATTTACAAACTACGAATCGTCCACTTTATGGTTATCACTTGGACAAATGAATCATAACGAATGTTGAACTGAATTAAATTCTTGGGGATAATAATTGACAAATACTGTAACTGGAAATCTCATATTGAAGATCTATGTAAGAAGATAGATAGATTTGTTTTCGTTCTATATAGACTAACACGTGTGGCTGGTGTTGATGCAGCTCTATGTGCATACCATGGCTACGTCTCGTCTGTTTTGCGCTATGGCCTAATAATATGGGGTAATTCGGTTGAATTATTAAGAATGTTTCGTGCTCAGAAAAAAATGTGTACGCTCAATTTGTGGAGCACACCCACTGGACAGCTGTGTTCCACTATTTAAAAAACTTAAAATACTGCCTCTTCCAGCACTATACATTTTTGAAATTTGTATCTTTGTCCACCAAAGTAGACGTGAATTTGAATTATTTAATGATGTTGTATCTAGACCCCGTCGCAAGGTGCATATGCTTAATGTTCCCAGGCGTAGAATAAAATTGTTTGATAATAATGTGTACTGCATGTCCATTACTGTTTATAATAAATTACCTGATGTCTTTAAAACTCTCAGCCTCAGAAGATTCAGATTTAAATTATTTAACTTTCTTTTAACCAAATGTTACTACTCGACTGAAGATTTTATGAAAGAAAAATTTACCTGAATATTTGACATTATTGCCTACAAAACATATGTATCTCTTTGACTAAATTAATTAATGTTGTTCAATGTATTTAATTTATTTTTAATTCTTACTTAATTTTAATGTAATGATGACCCATATTATTTTGTAAACCTTATTTGTACGCCGGAAACGGCAGAATATTATGATCATAATTATTACACATAACAACCTTGTACAATATTCTAACAAATAAATGAATTCTATTCTATTCTATTCTATTCTAAAACAAACCCACAATATAGAAAAATCTACGAAACTATTAGATTGTCCCTTTGTGCCAGTAGAAAAAGACGTAAATACCTACTGGATGAACAGTAAACATCAGAATCTGAGTAAACATTTTACCGAACGAATACAAAACAAAAACCGTTTTGAACCTTAACGTAAATAACCGTATTTCTCAAATTGTTTTCCAACCTCTCAATCTGAGAGTGAATTCTTTGTAATGGCGTTCCGAGCAGAAATTAAATTGGAATTAAATGTCGCTTTCAAAGTAAAACGATTGTGAGTGAGTAAAGGCAGGTGAGAAAGTGCCTTAACTTTTAACTAAAAGGAATCAAACCTTTCTACCTAGTTCATAACAGTATAATGATATAAAAGTTATCTTTGCGATTAAATGCCGTAAAGATTTAATATAAAATGCACTTTTATCACGCACTAAAAAGTATAAAACAATTAAATTGAATTCTCGAAATCAATTTAATTATTTTATAATTTATAGTGCGGCACAAAAGCGTGTTTTTTTTATTATATATTTTTATTTTTAACTTTTGCGTTCTTCAAGTTAATAAGAATAAACACAACGAATGTATGGGGAAAAGTAAGGGGCTAAGGGCTACTAGCAAACTCGAGGGGCTTACAAGTAGCCTGTAAAGAAGTCGTCTAAACAATAAATCCTTGTCAACAACTGAACTTCTATTTGTGCCGGAAACGGTGACCACATCCTCTACATATGTTAATAGATGAGTCCATCAAAACGGATCATAATTATGACCCCTAACTCGATGGGTAATTACCTATCCTAACCTAACTTAATAATTCCGCTATCTACCTCTTGGCTCCATAGTGCATTTAAATCCAATAACGTGATTGGAAGTTCCAAGAATTGAAAATTATAATTTATTTTTAAAAGATCGGCTCGAGCCCGCGGTTTCTTAGAAAAATTATATTTTTTTTTTTTATAAGATTATTTTTATTTGACTACTACTAATTGATTGATACCGATTTGGTATTTGTTTTTGTAATTTACACATTATGGATGATCAAAATATAAGCCCTAGTGTCCGATTTCTCACGTGGACGTCAAAGCAGACTTAATAGACATTGTAATATTGGCCGATCAACCGTTACCTGGCAAACTTCGTACCGCCTAAATGTAAAAGAAAACGAATAATCTTAATTTTTTTTTTCGTGAATTTTCCCATGTTTTAATATTTATTATCTATTCGGGGTGTAGACAAATCCAACAAACATATCATAAAAAGATTTTTATAAGTATGGTGTAACTAACCCGACTTTGTTTTATGTATTTATGATTTATTATGTATTGTATAACAAAACTTACAGAAGATATTGGCTTGTTATGTTAACTGTTTTCCAGCACCCTTATTGAATAACGCAATTTGAATCACAATCTGAATAATTTTGAGGAATACTTATTGGTTATACCTATTTCGAAGTGCTTCTTATGTTCTAAAAAAATTGCCTTGTTTAACAACTTAAATAACGGAATGAATGTTGTTGTACTATTAAAAAGCATCACCTTTGTACCTATTTTTCTGTTCTGTTTTTTTCTTGTCTGTTATAATCAAATTAAATTAAAATTAAATATAATTTATTACAGGCAGTTATTAAACCCATATCACGCAGACACATTAACTACCATAAGTCATTGGCAATAACATAATAACAACAAAATAACACAGAGAAAATATTAAAATACACAAATACAATAACTAAAATAGTAGATTATACAACAAGTGAAAAAAAGGGAATTTAATTCGAGGGACTACGTTGGATCCCGAGAGCAGCGAAGGATTCTAGAATAGAATCCCGAGCGTAGCGAGGTATTCTAGATTTGAATCCTGAGCGGAGCGAGGGATACAAGGACCGAGATGAATTATTTTTTTCACGAGTTGTGTACTCTACTTTTTACCATTGACTGCGAGAAAATAAATAGTAGTATAGTATTTATCACATTTTACTATAATTGCTGCTTTATTTCGAAATGATTCCGGAGTTAGTGTCGTCACTGGAAGAACTCATTTTATTATAATTTATGTTATTAGATTTTCCAATGACTTAAAACAACGATAACAGATAGAAAAGAACCTAAAATGACGGGTTTTTTTTTATTATGGAATAGCTCCGTATAGCCAGCCAGTACGTACTTTCAGCACGTTTTATTTATTTTTGTATATAATTCGTATATTCGTGCTTGTTCCAAATTCAAAATGTTTTTATTCACTCAGTGACTAAAAGAGAGTTTTATTCACTGTTTTCGATGAATAAAATGCCCTTTTTCGAGTGGCATTGGTAAAAATATATATTAAAAGTCTTTTATGTTTCGTTTTTTTAATATATGTGTGTACATAAATGGTAAAATAAATAAATAAATTTCTATAGGTACTGTGTGTTGTGCAATTTTCCCGCAGGTAGGTAAAGACAACAAAATTAATATCTTAGAAGCAAATAGGTAGTAGAAGCGGTTCCTCCTCACTTCTTCAAGATGAAAACAAAGTCATTTGTTTTAAAGCTGTAGTTTAAGCTCGAGTAGTACTTTAGAACATACAATACTCGGTCAGTGTAGGTAGACGAGTGTTTACTCCATGTTTATAGTTGGTTTTATTTCCTAGTTGGTTTTAGTTCATCTAGGTTTTACAGTTTACTGACCATATGCCGTAGCTCGTGGCTAAGTAATAACAGCAGCACGGGTCGATCGATCAGGTTAAGCTACGCTTGTCGCGGTCAGTCCGAGGATGGGTGACCATCGTTATATACTGATACCCCTCCGTGGTTCGGAAAGCACGTTAGGCCGCTGGTCCCGGCAGACATTCTTGGATCAATGACAGTCCTTACGGGTCGTCAGAAGCCCGTAAGGCTGACAACCAATTCTACCAAGGGATATCGTGTTACCCAGTAACTGGGTTGTGGAGGACAGATAGGTAGTCGGCTAGGAGCCGATAAGAGCCTTTTGGCCTCATATAGGACTTTCTGTTTATTTATCTTTTTGTTACTTTTTTATATAGTTAGTTTAGTTTTTTATTTCTGATTGTGTTTAGTTTAGTTTGTGGTCTTCCTGTACGAGTTGCAATAAATACTTTTTCTTTCTTTTCTCCATGTAAAATACTAGTATTCAGGTGAAAAGACTAGGCAGGTAGAAGTTGTCTGGTGGAATTAGAGTTTTGTATATAAAAGTTTAGAAACCTAGATATTTTAACAAAATGCTTGCGAAGCCTATTTTTTCAATCATAATAATATACTGTTCAGGGCGGTAACAAAAGTATTAAAACAGATATTATATCAAAACACCGGAAAAATATGTTGAAATAATTTCGTTTAATTTTCGTTTTGATTAGACTTTCAAAAAGAATAATGTAACAAAGGATAAAGTGATAAGGTATAAAAAGGATTTTTTAGAAAAGGGAGGAAAGGGAAAGAATTTCATTAAGATTCACAAATAGAATTCACCTGAAATTATAATATTTAAACTAATTTAATAAAGGAAAAATATTAGATTTTTTGTTTGTTAAGCTTTCACGCTAAAATGGATTTGGATGAGATTTGGCACATAGGTTGGCCATGCCCTCAATTAGGACACAGGATACTTTTTATACCGATATTCCTATGAGACCGAGAGATATGCGGGTGAAACCGTGGGACGCAGCTAGTCACTTATATTACAATTTTCGACATTCTTTGCAGTGGTGACTGGTAACAGCTAGATGACATTGACAAGCCTATATTCAGCAGTGAACTGCTATAAACTGGTGATGATTTAAATAATGGCATCGACAAAAGTCAATAGGACTACTTATTACCTACTTCATTATGGGTTCGGGGCGGCCGGTCAAGGGTGTGTTTGGTTAAAAGTCGTTTTCGTCAAAATTGTACTTTTTCAAGAACATTTCAGTCAAAGTTGCGTTTCGTCGAAGTTTATATTGGCTACTGCAGGTGTTGTCGCCAGCTACTGCTAAGGAGTCCTTCAGGCGCCTTGGCTTTGTTTTAAGGAACTGTCGTGATTTCCACAACCCCCATGTTATCAAGCTTGTTTTTGGGGCATTGGTCCGTAGCAAACTTGAGTCTAGTGCGTGCGTATGGAATCCTTTTGGGAAGCAGTATGCGTTAGCTTTAGAAAAAGTTCAAAAAGCACTCCTTAGATACCTTTACAAGCACTTGTACGGGTTCTATCCTGTCTTGTATCCCACTCATTTCATGCTGGGTTGCTTAAGTTTCAATTCTCTAGAAGTAAGACGGTCCCGCGATCAGATGACTGTAATATTTAAAACTCTTAGGGGGATTATTAATTATGATCCTGATCTGCATAATGAAATCTGCAATCTATTTGTCCCAGACAATTACTGTCGTGGCACTAAACACTGCTTACTAGCTGTTCCAACTTGCCATAGGGGTCGCACACTCCAAGTCACCTATTTCTCGGAAATTAGCCGCTATTAACGCACATCTTGATATGTTTGCGAATAAATGGAAGATGATACTGTCAGAATGTTTGAATTTTTGTGAGAAGAACGCATGACTGTATTAAATAAGTTACTTATATGTTTAAATAGTGTAATTGGCTACGGTCGTTCTATTTAAAATAAATAACTAAGTGTTAATATGTGTACAAAAATAAGCATTTGTAGGTATAAGTAATTGCTCGGTAGGTACGGTCAGCATCAAAAGTCGATTAACATTTCAGTTTTTTAATGTCAGTTTTTGACAAAATATTTGTTCAAAATTGCAGCAGTACAGTACAATACAATTTTGAGCAAATATTTTGCTCAATAACTGATATTAATTAAAAAAACGGAAGTGTTAATATTTTGCTCAATAACTGAGATTTAAAAAACTGAAGTGTTAAGCGACTTTTGCTGTTGACTGTACCGCAAAAACGCGCGGAGGACACAGACGCGGCGATGGCAAACTAGCCTCAATCGAGTTATTCCGGTCTGATCCCCATATTCTTTTTATTTTATTCGGGTCGTCTAGTCAGGATTGCGGCTATTTTGGCAACGACGCGTTTACCGGTTATACTTATGAATACTGTTAACACTTTTATAATGTTACACTTTTAAAAGTGTTTTGCGTTAACATATTTAAAAACACATTTAGAAGGGTTACATATTTTATTCTGCTATCAATTCAATATATAAGGTGTTAAAAAATTAACCCTACAAACTTTAAGAGGTGCTTTAGACCATCTAACTGAACAACTTTCACTACGGGACCAACTCTGAAATCACGAAAAAAAAATCTGCTGTTTAATACAAAAGTTCAATACCTACTTGACCAAAATATATGCAACGGCTGATTTTTTTCATGATTTCAGAGTTGGTCCCGTAGTGAAAGTTGTTCAGTTCGATGGTCTAAAGCACCTCTTAAAGTTTGTCGTGGTAATTTTTTAACACTTTGTATAACACTTATAATTCTGTAACCTTTATGAAGGTGTTTTTAGGGTTCCGTAGTCAACAAGGAACCCTTATAGTTTCGCCATGTCCGTTTGTCTGTCTGTCTGTCCGCGGTTTAGCTCATAAAATATTGGTAGTAGAAAGTTGTAATTTGGCATGAGGATATACGTTAATGACACCGAAAAAGTGGTAAAATATATATTTTTTTTTAATCAAACGGAATATAGTGGCCACTGTTATACGTTTTAAGGATTATAATAAAACTAAACAATATAAAACTACCGTTTCTAATAATATTAACGTATAGGTAATCTTGTGAAGCACAACTTAACGTGCTTATTTTCTGCATTTTCATTCTAAATTGTATGAAATAACCGAACAAACGAATAAGGGCGCCACTGTGCGGTCGGCATGTCTTAAATAAACCATTGGTGACTTATGAAGCTTTAAAGTACTAATTTTCGTTAGAGTCAAGTGTCCCCTCCATCTACCAACTAAACGGTTGTAGTTAAAAATTCAAATGTCACGGCAGTAGTACCTGTATATAACGAAGGTTAAAGGAAAATTATCACATTTAAGTGAGCTTTACAAGTTTACGAGTAATAGTCGACCAATTGTATTTGACTCGAAAATTTAGTTTTTTTCGATTTTTTTTATTTTGCTATATAGTATCAAACACAAAGCTCCCCCAGGTATAGTGTAGCTCTGTGTCCTGTATTTAAATTCAAAAGACCGGCTATGACAAGTCTTATCCAAATCTCAAAAAAAAAAAAATTAAAACATTCCGTGCAAAATTGTCGGATCAGGTGAGGATTTGTATAGGAAGTTAAATTAGGTAGGTAGTCATGTTTGGCTTTTAATTAGAGCATGTTACGAAACTATCAGTCAGCGAATACGACCCGCACTTGGCTGTTATAGAAAGAAGTCGGAAGAAGAGTGGGGCGCGTCTTCAAACAAAACAAAAACAAGGAAATTTTACTTAATATCCTAGAAGAATTCAATTATGTTCATCGATATAAGAAATTGGAATTTGGTAGCCGGAATTGCCTTCACATAATTATGCTCGATTAAAGAGGAAGACTTTAGACTAATAAATTCGGTCGATTATCGTGGAAATATACATAATTTGCTGAATAATTTCCCATTCTGGGATTTTTTTTTTCGGCGGCCTTCAATAGTAATTACTTTTACACATTTTTAAAGTACACATATAACTCATTATTTTTTACCAATCCGTCAAAGTCGAGAACAATTAGGATTCGGAGTTATATTATTATATAAGTACTTATATATTTTTTTTTATTGCTATATGGGCCGCTAGTAATTTTTTTATTGCTAAATATTTGGAGGCGGACCGAAAGATAAGATCTTTGCACATCTTTTTTTTCAAATCCATTACAGCGTTGTCGCCATACAAATAAATGTTTCTAGTTTCTACTACTGCGACCATTCAAATAAAATGTAATTAATTCCTGGCCGCAAACTTTTTATTTTTTATCGCAAGTCGCTGAACAAAATGGGTGATCTCCTTTGTAGGCGATTTGATAGAAGAGCGTTGTGATGGTGACTTATTTTTACATAGCGGTTCATTATAATGATAAACGGTTGTAAATAATACTCTTGTACGCTTCTATGAAAATGTAAATGGATCTTGAGATAAATTGCCATATCTCGTACAAGCAAGTGTAGTTTGTAAACCAGGCTATAAATAAGTGGTTGTTTAGCGACTTTTTCGATAAGGGTAGTCAGACTCAGTCTGAAAGTCTGACAACAGTCTTACCACGGCGTATCATGTTACCTAGTTACTGGGTTGTGGAGGTCAGGGGAGCTATTCTCTAAGTATACAGCCTTGCGGGCAGCGCTGTCGCAGCGCTGAAACTATTGTTTTCACCGCTGCGACAGCGCTGGCCGCAAGGCTGTATCCTTAGAGAATAGCATGGCTGGTAGGCAGTCGCTCCATGTAAAATACTGATATTCAGCGCATCCGGTTAGTCTGGAAGCTGACCCCAACATAATTGGCAAAAAGCTAGATCTATGATGATGTTTAACCACTTTTTAACCGACTTCCAAAAAGGAGGAGGTTATATGTTCGACTTTATGTATGTTTTTTTATGTATGTTCACTGATTTCTCCGTCAATTGTGGACTGATTTTCAAAATTCTTTTTTTTATTTTTGAGACAAACATTTGATTACTGTTCATCGCAAATATTCCAAAGATTATCCTTTTTGAATACCAGATTTTCTGAAGGCTATTTACTTAAAATTCTACCATTCACTATTAAACTACCTACGTGTTAATACTTGTAAGAAAATTTTAGTTCAAATACCTTTTGACTTAGTTTTAAAATTTCATAAACCTGACTTAAGTTCTGGCTAATCTTGATGAAGTTAATCTTGAACTAAGCTAAGGGAGTAAGACATGCGTCTTACTCCCTTAGCTTAGTTCAAGATTAATTAATAAACAGCGGATGTACATGTTATAGTGTATTTTGTAGACAGTTTTCATCACAGATATAGATACACATAGATAACGCAAGAGCATCTACTTCGCGTGCCAAAAGTCGCACCAACTTACGTTCAAAAATCGTAAGCCGCCACTTTCGCGCTCAGTCCTGCAGTGCTATTTTGTAAAAATCTCACCGTGAAAACTAAGGTGAAGTGAGCTGTCATTCCACCTGATGTTAGGGATAGCCTCCATTGATAGTTCACTTCACGCTCACTTCACCTATGTTATCACGGTGAGATTTTTGCAGAATCGATAGGCTGTGTACTGCTGGCTGGGTGAGCGTGAGTGAGAAAGAGCGCTTGTGACGTCATAATAGGTAGTAAAAAAAAATGGCACGCTTGGTTTTCAATTTTCATACAGATCGTGGTACTTGCGTTATCTAGGTCTATCTATATCTGTGGTTTACATTTATACCAAAACTAGCTTTTGCCCGCGGCTTGGCTCGCGTTAAATTCGGGGTAACACGGTTAAAAAAAAGTAGCGTATGTCACTCTCCATCCACTTAAAAAATCACGTCAATTCGTCGCTCCGTTTTGCCGTGAAAGACAAACAAACAGACACACACATACACTTTTACATTTATAATATTATTATGGACTAGCTGTGCCCGCGACTTCGTTCGCGTGGTTGTCGAGAACAAAACAACGTCGTTTAGATAAGAGTATATCACCTTTTTGATGATTTAGATAAGAGTCCTGACTTTGGTATAGTTGATTACGTTAATGCTTCTCTATATACTATGTTAGCGGTGGAATTACCCGGAGCATATACAAAAAGGTTGTTTGGGTTGCTAACACGTGATAGAGAAACATAGAGTTGGCCGTGTGAAAAACAATGAAAAGTAAGGTCTACACCCGCAACGGATAACGTCTGGCCTTGGGCTTTATTAATAGTCATAGCGTAACAGAGGCTTACAGGAAATTGCACACGTTTGAAAGTAAACGGAAAATTATTGGGGATAATGGGTATCCTGGGAATGAAAACAACATCACCGGAGCCGCAACCTGTTAAGATTTCGGCTTCGATGACATTTCGTTGGAGATTTGTTACTCTCAACCGAGTTCCATTGCATAGTTTTGGTGGGCTTAAATTTCTGAGTAGAATGATTGGTACTCCGACTTTTAAATAAATTTTGTGTGCTGGAAGACCTGGTGTATTTAGAGAGTCTAAAAACTCTACTGGATAGTGGGTGGCATCTCCTTCTTCTAAAACCGTGTTAATAGATAAATATTCCCTACTTTCTCCAGAGACATGTACCAATATTTGAGAATTTATTGCTGCTGCTTGGTCGTTGCGAGGTGCCAAAATAGCTCGTTGGCATAGCCAAGCAGCGTCATGGTTCGAGATCTCTGATGGATCTCCGTATACAGAGGAAATGAGTTCCTGCTGTGAGGCAACAGAAGAACACAGGCTTTCGACTAAAGTTACTTTACCTCCTTCTTGAGTCGGGTATGTGCTGTTACCAATTTGAAGTAGTAAATTTGAGAAAACCTGCGCGTTTGCGTCACCTCCCAAATATGCTCGCATATTAAAGCTCAAATTAGTTAATATGACACTACGCCATAAAATAGAGCTCTTTAAACAGGCACCTATTTCATCGGCCCTCGTTCCTCTGGGTATTATAGGGAGTGTCTGCCTGAAGTCTCCACAGAATAGCACCGTTAAGCCTCCCATCGGTCGGTCATTTTGTCTTATATCTCGCAACGTTCTATCTACAGCTTCCACAGCTTTACGATTTGCCATCGTACACTCGTCCCAAACGATAAGGGCGCAATCGCGTAAAACCCTTGCTTTATCACTATTGCGAGACACGTTGCAAACAGGGTTTTCTGTGCGGTCCAAGTCGATTGGTATTTTAAATGTTGTATGTGCAGTTTTTCCTCCTGGTAATAAAGTGGCAGCTATTCCTGAGGAAGCGACGGCAAGGGCAATTTTGTTTTGGCTCCTTATTTGAGCCAAGATAACTTTAGTGAGGAAAGTTTTACCTGTTCCACCAGGTGCATCTAAAAACAGCATTTCTCCTAATGAATGTTCTACACTACAGCATACTCTATCAAAGATTTGACGTTGTTCTGACGTCAAATTTGAACAGCCATTTCGCAATATTTCTGCTAACTCTTCGGGGTTGTAATTTATTTCAGATGTATACTCCCTATTAATTCGTTCCCCACCAACTGTCGGTGTCGGCAAGCCGTATTGACTGAGGGGGTTCCCTCCTATACTTGTAACTATATCTTGTATAGCCAGCAAAGCCCTATTATGGCAGCTTTCACGTACTTGGTCAGAAGTTTCACTATTTATATTTTGCTGTCTCAAAAAATCTTCGGCAAACGCGTCTTTATATTTTTGCCACAACTGCCCAGCGTCCGATAGGCCACAAAATGTCAACAAAATGGCAAATAAATGGCGCAAACGATGTGGACTATCACTGACGCATGCTTCGGCTAAAGCATCATCCCAATGCTGATCGCCATCTAATAAATGCCGTGCGCGGCAAGCAGCTTGAAATGTGGGATATTCTATATCGTCCACTTTGCGGAGCTCAGCAAAAGAAGTAGGTCCTCGCACTGTGTGAAGAAGAAGGCGTAAATAATAACACTCTGCATTATTTGGGTGCACCGTGTATACTCTTCCAATCACGTGTTCTTTAAAAATGCCGGACTCGCCTTCTACAGCAGTTCCACGTCTCCTGCGATTAAAAACACCTTGCTGCTTGTTATAAGTATAATAATGTGGCACTTCATTGTACAACAGAGACTTAGCGAAATTGTCTCTTTCGCAAAGGCGAAAGAATGCGAGCAAGGTGGTTTGTCTTGGGTTGTTCATTCTTTCTGCCACATTTTCTGGCTGAAAGTAAACTCGCTGCCCGCCTTCCAGGTGCACGTCAAGATGGATGACTGGCGGATACCTTTCATGAATAGGGAAACTCAAAATGCGCCAAACTGCCTCCGAAGAGCTTATGTATCGGCCAGATTGATACCTTGTCACTTCATCAAATTGGTTGTTATTTCTTAGTGCTATCATGGCTTGATCACTACCTTTATTAACATATTTACATATATATTTTATAGATTCGACGCTATTACAAATTTCAACATTAATGTGTGCTTGAAAAGCGTTTGACAAAACTGGAGAATACGGTACCACCCAACTATTATTTAGAATTATTTCTTGTCCACGGAATCTGACAGTAGCTGTGAAACCACCTTGTGACGGTGATCTTCGCCGGTATTGCGGATACCCATTTTCCCCAGCCATAGTTAGTTCTTTCAGTGCTCTGGGGTATTTTTTTGAGCATTGACCATCTTTCATGCACGGTGATTCCCTGTTTAAGAGGCCACATGGCCCGTGAACCATATGTGTTTTTACTATGTCATGCAAAATCGGATCTGCATTATAGTCCGGAAATTCTGCACTTATGACACTGTCTATAGCATCGGGACGAATTTTTTCTTCCAGCCACAGAAGAATGTGCGCGTGGGGTAAACCACGCTTTTGCCACTCGACGCTATACATAAAACAAAGAGTTGAACCGAAAACTTTCTCCTTTGTAAGTAGATTAATCAAGACTTTGAGTTTTAAATGAAAAATCCTAGCAATAATGTCATGTCTGTCGTATGACGCCTGTCCTGTGAGAAGTGCCTGGCAAATCTCCGTCAACTTTGGATTTGTTGTAAATGTTATAAAAAGGTCCGGCCGGCCGTATTTACGGACGTAACAAAAAGCATCTTGCGTTCGTTCGTGCATATACCGCGGACCGCCTGTGAAACTGGATGGCAAAATAACCAATCGACCCAAGTTTTCGACGTTATTATCTGATTGCATGGCGTCCCGCAAGTGCACGTATTCTTCAGCGCGTAACCGTCGCTGGTTAGTGCGAATATACACTAAACGTTCAGTTTCTATTTTTGCGTACATGTCCACAATAAATTGGCTGAACAAACCACGAAATCGTTGCCTTATTTGTAAAAGGTAGGAATAGTATTGTTGAGCAGATATTTTTTTTTGATAATTAGTGACTCTCGTAGTAGGGTTCACTTGGTACAGCCCAAAATTGTACCCATCTTCACCATGACAATAAATTAGTGGATATTGCAGGGCGTCGTAAGCTCGGTGGGTTTCCAAAATGCGTTGAAGGCGATCGTCGCGTGTACGCAACACGATATCACGTCTCTCACACTCCTGGTCGACTAAAACAACTGCAACTTCATCTGCGACGGGTGCATTGTGTCTTCCACGGTGTTCACCCAGAGGACGTCTATCGGCACTTATAACAATTTTGAAATCATTGCTGCCTTGTGGAATTGACTCCAATGCAGCTTTGAATTCACGAACGTACTGGTTAACGTGATGCAGCAATTCTTGAAGTTGACCCAAAAGCTCAGCATTGAGCTGGGGAAAATTGTGATTTCTAACATTGAGCTGTTGCGTGTAATCGGATACAAAATAAATTTGGAGAAATTTGGGTTCATTTTCTGGCAGCAAAGATCCAATAAGGTGATAAACTTGACCTTGTACTTTGAAGGTTGGCATGAACGGTCCTTCCGTTATTTGTTTTGCCCCAAAGGAAGTCATTTGGAAAGCACTGTTATATAAACGAATATTATCCAAAAAACGGTTCGACTGGGGATGATCGCCATTCAGGAGACTTTTAAGTAAGTGTGGTGGATCTTGGAAATTTGGAAGAACAATTTTTCCATTTGAGCAGCACATTCCATCTGTCTCTTTACTCCATTTCAAAGCATGACAAAAATTACAAATTTCTCTCATGTCACCCACGAAAGTAAAGCCAGCATAATTAATTCTAGACGAATATGTGAACCCTGATTTTTCCCTATTGTCCCAAGGTAATAAAATATTTGCATCGTCATTTTCCATGGACTCATCAGCTCCGCTATTTGTTTCTCTATTCATATGGTATCGAGCTCGTTCTATTTCTAGGCGAGATTGACGTTGTTCTGCTGTTTCTGCTCGTCTTAGTTCATCTATTCTTTCCCTTTCAGATGCAAGATAACTTTCATTGTTTCTTTGTACACCTACATAGTTATGTCTAGCTATTTGTAATCGTTCTTCTCTTTGGGAGAGAGATTCAGACTCGCGCGAGAGAGCGTGTCGCTCTCGGTCAGATGACAGACGTGCTTGGCGTTCCTCGATACTCTCTTGAGAACGCAAAGTCGCGGTCCGAGTTCTTTGCGAACTTAAGCGCGACTCCCTTTCTGTGAAAGTCTCTGACTCGCGTGAGAGAGACTGGCGCTCCCGATCAGCAGACAGCCGAACTTCGCGTTCCTGGATATTCTCTTGAGAACGCAAAGTCGCGGTCCGAGTTCTTTGCGAACTTAAGCGCGACTCCCTTTCTGTGAAAGTCTCTGACTCGCGTGAGAGAGACTGGCGCTCCCGATCAGCAGACAGCCGAACTTCGCGTTCCTGGATATTCTCTTGAGAACGCAAAGTCGCGGTCCGAGTTCTTTGCGAACTTAAGCGCGACTCCCTTTCTGTGAATGTCTCTGACTCACGTGAGAGAGAGTGGCGCTCCCGATCAGCAGACAGCCGGTCTTCGCGTTCCTGGATACTCTCTTGAGACCGCAAAGTCGCGGTCCGTGTTCTTTGTGAACTTAAACGTGACTCCCTTTCGGTGAACGTTTCCGATTCACGTGAAAGAGCGATGTGCTCTCGGTTAGCAGATAACCGTGCTTCACGATCTTCTTCCGATTCCTGAGACCTACAAAGTCTCATCCTTTTCGCATTTCGGCTACGCAGCGAAAGGTTAGTTTTTTTTCTTTGAGGCATTTTCAAGGAAAATTAAAGCAATAAACAAAACTAACAACACATGACTGAATAGCCTACAAACTTAAAAGAACGGTGCGTCGAACAGTCTAGTGTGACAACGTATCGTCTGTTCGTGGTCGTGACTCAACGAATTGGCAACACTAACTTACTGTATAACGATTGGCACTATTGGATTCAAACTACGAAGTAAATCAAATACAATCTTTACTTCGTACTTCAAACCAATGACCAAAGTTGACCAAACGAAACCAATAAGATAAGCAAATACTTTTTTTTCGACCAATTTAGAAAATCGATAAACCAAGCAACCAAAGAACTTTTACGACACACGCAAGAACTTTTAAGACACCTAACGAAACCCAATTTGCCTAGTAAACACGGTGGACGTCATCCTCGCGCGGAAAATCTTAACACCGCGATTCAGAAAATGACGTCATTTGCACAACGCCATCTATCGGATTTAGATTTCAACTATCAACATTAGTTCTATTTTTAGTCTTAAGATGTCGTTGCAAGTACTATACTTAATTGCGTAACGTAATATTTTACTTCTTGAACTCACTAAATTAATCATATCTTTTGATAGAGTGAACCGATTTCGATGAAACAAAAACTAAGTTAAACCTCAAGTTGCGTATAATTTTTGTATATAAACATTGTCAGCATTGAATTCGTAGATTTTACGTGATGTGCGCACAAACAAACAGACAAACAGACAAACAGACAAAAATTTCAAAAATGATGGAAATGGGTTCTGTTACTTATCTTTTCACACGCTGGCTATTTTTTGTTTCAATTTCTTCAATGTACAAAAATGACTTTTCTACAGATTTATTATATGTATAGATTAGTATCTTAAGTAGCTTATATGGACTCTTATACAGTCTTACTGCCCTACTATGTATATTCCTACTAATACGTATTATAAACGCGAAGTTTGTGTGGATGGATGGGTACTTGTTTCTTTTTCAAAAACTTTCTCTTGATAAAAAGTAGGTAGGTACATAGTTATAAAAATATTTTTCAATTAACCATTTCGTTTGTGTAACTTTATTCTGATACTATGAGAAAAACTGTCTGCTACAAATTTGTATAATTTTTATTTCTAAATTTAATATGATATTCGTTGTTTTTGTTATTCTAAACATTTTATAAGATAAATTAGCTTCGTACATTTTCATCAGGATATCAACTTCCTTAAGAGCCTATTATTTTTAGGAGAAAAGCTTTTTATTTTTGTTGGACGTAATTAAAATGGGTGTCGTAAATATATCTCAGTTTTCATATGTAAAAATGAGTAACCTTGTTCATTTTTTTTTTTTTTTGTTTTGTCCATTATAAATTTTAAATTAATTTGCCTCCACACCTACACCGCCGAATCTGGAAGCGTGAAATTTTGCTCATAATTTCCTTTTATAACGAAATGGGCACTAAGGAATGATTTTTGAAAATGCTAACGAGGTCAAAACAGGGATGATTGTTTATGGAATGATTGTTCGAAAGTTTTATCAATGGAAAAAAAAACTTGTATATTATAATGTTTTACAGTTTGTTATAATCAGAAAAATACAGTACCTATATCTACGTATTGAATGGTGATTGAGTGTATCAATATTAGCTCAGTATAGTATTGTGTACTGATGGAACAAGCTATCATAGATAATTATATCCAGCCTATCCAGCTATATATAAGTTCGACCTCTCGCGCCCGGCCCTGGTTCAAGCCATGGTCCGGGGCGAGAGGGAGAGGGAGGCACTTCCTTCTGCGAAGCAGTCATGCTAGCGAAGGAGGTGGCGGGACGGCTGAGGGAAAGAGCCTCACGTCCCAGCCGCCGCGGGAGACGCTCCGGGCGTCGGGAGCCGCGTGACGACTCCCGGCCACCGTAGGCGCGGGCCTGCGGGCGGAGAGTAATGGGTAACTCTCCGTCCGATCAGGACCAGGCCCGTGCCGGACGGCGCGTACGTGTTCCACGCGCGCCTCAAAAAGATGTCAGCATTAAGGAAGGGGCCCGTAATGGCCGAAGCCTGCCAGGGCAGCGGGATTGTCCGAAAGGGTTACCGCTACCCCGGAACATAAAGGGCTAAGGAAAGAACACGGGTGGGTTTTAGTTAGTAAGAGTCTGACACTCCTTTCTGCTCCACCCAGAGCGGGAGGGGTCATTTAATGATTCCCCATCCTCAAAAAAAAAAGCTAGGTATAAGTTATTATAATAACAAGAACAATGTAGAACCTGTAGTAGTAGGTACCAGATAATGAATTAAAATGATTTTGCTTCACAATAAGGTTTGCTACAAGACTAACTCAATATTTGAAGACGTAGAGCCTGATACAAAATACTTGATTGAATTTTACACTTCCTTATAATACCAACTAATATTACTGTTTTCTTAACGTTAATACTTTATAGGAGCATCAAACATAGAACAATCAAATTAAGATTAAGAAAATGTATTACCTAAAGGGCGTGTCTTAAATTTCGCCCAAGCCTAGAATGCAACTATGTCCACACACATACACACTACTACAGGCGTTGCTTGCAATGCCTATTTCAAGCACCAGTCTCTCTCAAATGTAAACTTATCCTTAAGCTAGCTTTAGTTAGCTTACTACTGTACATTTGTGAAGAGAAAATAAATAAACTTATAAACATACTAGCTGACCCCGCAAACGTCGTTTTGCAAAAATAAAAAATAGATAGTAGCCGATTCTCAGACCTACCCGATATGCACACAAAATTTCATACAAATCGGTCCAGCCGTTTTGGAGGAGTATGGTAACTAACACTGTGACACGAGAATTTTATATATTAAGATTATTTAATATTGTCTCTCTAAAGTGTTTCTAAATGAAGATAATCTTGGTCAAGTGTGACCTTTCCCGTGACCTTTGGACGAAATATAGTTTCAAAGCAACAGAATCCTCTGAAGGTCTGACATCCCGATAAATGACTCTAATTGGTTATTGGCGTAAATAGAGTATGGTAAAGATTCGCTGTCAGCGTATACGAGAGTACTTATGAGATCGCGATAGTCTGTAACAGTTACTTGTTAAGTTCTGGTACTATCTAATGTATTCCAGTGCTTAATATTTTCCAAAGAAATCAAACCATGACAGTCATTTTAGTTCACAACTGGGGTCAAACAAGAAGTTTGCATACACGAAGGAGATGTAGGAAATATATCATTATTTGGTGACTTGTCTATCGTTATATTCGGTCTACGTTTAGAAATAATTTTAATTTTTGTCACGTTCTTTATTACAGCTACGTGAGTGGACAACAATCCTGTAGGTCTCTAGGCAACCTTAACTCGGCTATTTAAATAATAAAATACTGTCCCTATAGTATTGTATCGCTAACGAACATTTGTATAAAAGCCAGTAGTCTTTGACCGTAAGGTATCATATTAAGTATTCATTATTTGTAACCTTTCGACAAATTCGAATCTATAAGTTGGAAGCTTGAAATTAACATGAAGTAAGCACCTGCCTATCTACACTGACCAAGTATTGTACCTATGTTAAAAAAAATGCTACTGGAGATTAAAACAACAACTTTAAAACAAATGAAAAAGTAATTTGTTTTAAAGTTGTTGTTTTAATCTCCAGTAGCATTTTTTAGGTCAGTGTAGATAGGCAGGTGCTTACTTCATGTTAATTTTGTTTTTATTTCCTTTCCTTTAGTTTACCTAAATGTTACAGTAGACAATAAAGGGTTAGGTACAGTTCATAAGCCATACGGTAGAACTAGAGTTTTGTGTGTTAAGTCTACTTTTAGTTACATATACATATATTCTACATACCTATATAATATCATCTTTACAATGCATAGTTTATAATAATCATAATAGCTTCGCGGCAGAATTAGCCAGGTACGCAGGACATATTATAGTGCACAAGTGTGTGCGTAAACACAGATGCGCTCTCTGTTCCTTTACTCTCATAGTCGCGAGAGTGCGGTGCGATGCGCGGTCGAGAACGGTCGTGATTGCGCTGCACAGTACGAATATTATATTCGCGAATTGCGCGGCTATAGCCGCTGCCCGTTTTCCACTATGAGTTCCCAAACTCTCATAGCCAACGAAATATTGGCATTCATCAAACATGCCATCGACTACATGAACGAGATCAGCATCTTGCAGATCTGCAAGTCATCGTATAAGGAGGAAGAGATTAGCAGTGCCAAGTTGCTGCTGTTCACAACGGTCGGCAAAGTCAGCCAGATGCCGTCTCGTCGAAGGGACGGTACAGAGAAGAGTCTCCAGGACATCATAACGCTGATGAAGGAGACCGACCCGGACGACGTGCCTGAATTCGTGGCAAAGGATCTGCACAAGCTGCCTCCCGTCACGTTCGACCACGTAGACGTCACCAGGCTGCTGAAGGATATTACATTCCTGAAGCAAAGCCAGGCCGAGATGCAGCATAAGCTGGAGGTGTCCAACAACACCATCAGTGATCTACGGGCAGAAGTAGTGCTCTTGCGCAACGCAGTTTCTGCAAGTAGGTCACCTACCGACACCGCAAACGTGAACACGCGTCGTGGGGCACAAAATGCCTCCATGTGCAGTTTCGAGTCGGCGGGCTCGAATGCGTCACCAACTGCCGAGAATGCATGCGTTGCAACGCGTGCCGTGGCCGTCCCTGCCTCGACACAGGTGGAGACAACGACGTGTGTAGGTTCGTCGACCCCCAAACGAGCCTACGCAGCAATAGTAGCCGCTAACAAGCCTGCTGAGTGCTGAGCTGAGAGAGCAAAACTCGCAGGTAAAACTAGCGGAAAAAATAAAAGGGAGTAATCGGAGCCGGTCGAAACCCAACAAGGTTTTAAAAAGGCAGGGTCCAGAGAAGGACACGTGCGACAAGGATGGCTTCATCAAGGTGGAGAAGAAGAAGAAGAAGAAGCTTCCTTGTCGGAACCAGTGCGGCACCGCGCTGGCAGGACCCAACATGCTGCTGCGTCCGGCAATCCCGACGACGCAGCTGTACGTGTCCAGATTGTACCACTCCACGAAGGTTGAGGAGATCGTGGAGTACATGCATGTTAAGACCAACTGGACTTTGAGGGTCGAGAAGTTGGAGTCGCATCACAACACGAACTTCAAGTCGTTCGTGGTGCGTGTTCCGACACATCATCTCGAGAAGTTCCTCAAGGAAGAGTTCTGGCCGCAGGGTGTTATGTACCGCCGGTTTCGTGGCCGGCTACATGACACCAGTCAGCGAAACACGACGCAGACACTTCGTGTGCGTTAGTTTTTTAGTGTAATTATTATTTGTATGTATTTATAGTATTTTTAAGTTATATTAATATTGTATTGTATGTGTTTATATGGGCCTTGATGCCTGAAATAAATAGATAAATAAATAAAATAAATAGTCCGATGGGACGGCAATCCGACACGACCGGAGAGAGATCGAGCGCATGACCAACGGTTTTACGTGCTTTCCGAGGCACGGGGGTATTAAACCGCCAATTCCCAAACTCCAGACTGTTACTAAGAAATTCCTAATGGAAAATCCAATAACACTTTGTCCGACCCGGGAATCGAACCCCACGTTCAGCAGTCGTGCTTGCAACCACGAGACTAACGGGGCAGGCATAGTTTCTATGTACCTACCTACGTATAGTCCTCCAGACCGTATTTCGGTCATGGCGGCCAATCTAAATGGAGATTAGCCTTCGGCGCGGGATATATTAAAGTGCACAAGTGTGTGCGCCGACACAGGTACACTCTCTCTTCCCTCACTCTCATAGTCCCGTGGGACGGCAATCCGACACGACCGGAGAGAGATCAGCCGATCGATTCTCTAAAAATCTCACCGTGAAAAGTTAGGTGAAGTGAGCTTAGAGTGAGCTGTCAAGAGTATCAATCCCTAGCATCAAGATGACACTGACAGCTCACTCCACGCTCACTTCACCTAAGTTTTCACGGTGAGATAGTTACAGAATCGCACTGCAGGCGTCGGACGAACGGCTTAACGCACTTTCTGATTTGACATTTAAAGATATACATAGAAAGATAAAGATATATTTATTTCTATTGTAAACAAAAAGCCTTCAGTAAGATTAAAAAATATAGAGTACGATTCACCTAAAACATTAATTAAAATTATCGACGATCTTCGTTGAATTGCTGGTAACAGTTTGTTGAGAGTGACGTCTATGATCAGTAGTGAACTGCTATAAGCATGTGATGATTTAAAAAATGGCATCGGTAAAAATTAATAGGACTGTTACTTACATTATGAGCAACTAAAGACATTGAAGGCCAATCTCGTATTTTAAAACGTTCAAAATCTAGTCGCAGTCTCATCTTGGCGACAAACAAATGTCAAAAACTTGTCAAAATGTAGGGAAATTAGAAGTATTTTTGACAGATTGAGACTAAGATCAGACTGTGAATGTTCTTAAAATTACGAGAATTGTCACTCTGGGGTACGTTTAAATAATAGTCTCCCCGACCGATTTCGGTCATGGTGGCCAATCTCAGCGGAGATTAGCCAGGTACGCAGGAGATATTATAGTGCACAAGTATGCGCGCAGACACAGGTGCACTCCCTCTTCCCTCACTCTCATAGTCCGATGGGACGGCAATCCGACACAACCGGAGAGAAATCAGGCGCAGGACCAACGGGTTAACGTGCTTTCCTAGGCACGAGGGTATCACACCACCAACTTCCAAACTCCGGGCTCTATTACTAAGCAATTCCTAATGGAAAAACTTAATAACAATTTGCCAGACCCGGGAATCGAACCCAGGACCCCGCGCTCAGCAGTCGCGCTTGCGACAACGAGACCAACGGGGCAGTTACAAACCCATGTAAAATGTTTGAACAAGGTAACTAGCTACCTGACCCGTATTGCAGAATCTATTGCCCAGCCACTGTAGGGAAGGGCCGTAGCCTGCCGGGGGAGCGGGATTGTCCGAAAGGGTTACCGCTGCCCCGGAACATAAAGGGCAAGGAAGGACACGGGTGGGTTTTAGTTAGTAAGAGTCTGTCACTCCCTTCTGCTCCACCCTGAACGGGAGGGGTCATTTGATGATTTCCCATCCACAAAAAAAAAATAAAAAAGCCACTGTAGCGATCAAGCCTAATTCAATTGGGAAAAGGAAATGAATTACCTAAATACACATATCCTTGTGATGTTTATATAAGGGGCCGGCGGCGGCGTAGCATGCGTACTTTATACAAACGTAATACCAAAATAATTTGTAAATCAAATATATTCATAAGGTAGTGTGTATTTATTCCGATTGGATTACAGAATTTCTAGGTTTCCAAATGTATAATACATTTGGAAACCTAGAAATTCTGGTATATTTTGAAAGGACACTGATATAAAGACGAGATAATTATGAGGAATATTTTTCTATAGAAAACTTATTTTTCTCATAACTCGTCTTTAAATCAGTGTCCATTCAAAATATATATTTTGGTATTACGTTTGTATGATCTATGCATGCTCCGCTTTCTAGCAAGCTGTGACTTGACGTGCCCTTCAACAATATGAGAAACAGCAAACGCGTTAAATGTGTGCTTGCCAATAGCGTATAAATCACGTTATAGTAGCGATATCGATATGTTTATCTGTTCCTTAGACACTTCCACAGAAAGATTTCAAGGTTTTGCAGAATAATGACTTTCATATGCAAAGTCATGTTTTTGTTTACTTACAGTTTTATTCACGTGGATAATTCAGGATTACTCGTTGAGAAATTTATTGAAGTCAACACGAGGGGACATAATATGATGTGACCTTATACACACCACCACCGCCATACCTACTCATTAAAACTAATTCAATATTTTTTACAGACTTTCTTTCATAAAAATACATATAATTGAGCAGGCTTTTCTCATTTACCTTGTTTCACGGAAACCGTGCTTAAAAATAATGAAAGTCAAAGGTTCAAGTACCTACTGTCGTCAAGATTTAAGCATGGGAATGTTAGGTAATATCCTAAAAGAATGCAATTATGTTCGTCGATATAAGAAATTGAAATTGTTCGCCGAAAATGCCTTCACATTTGCTTGAATAAACACGAAAATACGATTTGATTGAATAACCTTTCTTACATTTTGTTGGCAATTTGATAGCAGAGCGTTGTTGTGGTGGCTTATCTTTTCACAGTGTTTCATATTATATGTTATGATTCCATTATAATGATAAAAGTGTTGTAAAGAATACTTTAGTACACACTAAAAATGATAATGAATCTTGAGGTAAATTGCCATATAGAAGCAAGTGTAGTTTGTAAACCAGGATATTTGCTAGTGGGTACTTACTCGCCTCTTTAGATAGATCTTTGATTAGATACTGTTCGTCTTAAACATTCCAGAGATTATCCTCATAGAATTTTCTTTATTCACAATTACACTACACACGTGTTAATACTTACCTCTAAGAAAAGTTTATATTTCTTTTGCCTTAGTTTTAAAGTTTTTTACCATGATATAAGATCTGGCGCATGTCTTATTTGTTGAGTTTAGTTCAAGGATATGCAATTAAACAGCGGAGGCATCTTACAGTGGCAGCGGGATTGTCCGAAAGGTTTACCGCTGCCCCGGAACATAAAGGGCTAAGGAAGGAACACGGGTGGGTTTTAGTCAGTAAGAGTCTGACACTCCCTTCTGCACTACCCTGAGCGGGAGGGGTCATTTGATGATTTCCCATACACAAAAAAAAAGCATCTTACAGTATATTTTATTAACAATTTACATTTAGGTATATCAAAATTACTATCGGTGGATTATAACGACTCTTAAGCAGTATTACAGAAATGTAGGTGTTAAATAATCTTAAGCGACTTATTTTACTATAAATACAAGTGATCTTTAGAAATTTAACATTTTTTAGCAATATTATTTGAATTTGTCGTTAGAAACCTACTGCAGTTGCACTAACAAACGTCTCTAAACTGTACACACTGAAACCCGCAGTACACAAGTTTGTTAGTACTGCAAACGTCTCAAATATCATTAGAAATTGTGGAAAATGAACTTTGATCATTACAATATTTATGTTGAAAGACAGGAATAGAAGAGGATCATAACCTCGATGTCCTCAGCTGACACCAAACAACTTATTAAAAGCTATACAAATAAGCAAAGCTAGCTAAGCTAGCTTAGTGCAACTAAGTGATACTAACATAGTTATTAAGTTTTATTTACTAACAAAGTTGTTACTATATTATTATGTATACTTAGGTTAAGGTATGTATCTATGGGTCTTTGTTACCTGATAATAAATGGTTTATTATTATTTTTTGATTTTATATATCTCGGGACCATGGGGTCCTGGTCCTTTGGAAGGCGTACGAGGGGCCGAAGCCAACTCGCAGAGGCCCCTTAGGAAATTTTAATGAAATGTGGCACCAACCAACGATTATCCCTATATGCACTATGACAGTGCACCCAAGGATAACCCTCGGTTGGTGTAGGACTATTGCAATAGGTATTGTAAAAATAAAAAGTTGTACTATGGGTTTGCGAGGTTAAAGTGGATTGGTTACCAAGAACTATGGAAGAACTATGGCCCCTGCCTGATCAATGTTTTATATATACACGGATAAAATGGCAGGGGGTGACTTGCACACTCAATAATGGGCCCCCGGAAACTGTCGCTAGCACATAGTGACGTAGTGACAAGGGGGCAACATATCCTGAGGTGCTTGAGGAGTGGAGAGTGTCTATTTGAAATAAATGATTTGACTTTGACTTTGACTTTGACTTTGAGAGGTATTCCACGGCTTTCAGAACAATCCCAGAGCCCGGAAGATGGTCAAGAACCCTACGAGCACTCACTGGAATACTTCCTCCTCCCGAGCATGTTTGCTCTTGCGAATCTCCATTCAAGCCGGCCAATAAAGGCAAGAATGAGGTAGGAGCTCTGTTCCTCGTCAGTGTTCACTCCAGCCGGCCAATTAAGGCAAGCCAGAGGTGAGGAACAAGACTACTCCTGGGAGATAGGGTGCGTGGGGTCGCTAATGCCCAACAGCTCGCCACATGCTGCCCTGCGGGTTTCTGTATCTCTCTTGGTCTGGCTCCTCATCCGAGACCTGTTCCGGCAAGGTACAGTCTACCGACACAGGCCCATAGTTTGGAGCGCGCAAGCCCCACCACGACGTCAACGTAGAGATACGGCGGTGGGGTTATTATTATTATAGCTACTGATATAGCTGGAAGGTTCCGTGGCTAAATAATAACAGCCGCACAGGTCGATCGATCAGATTAAGCTACGCTTGTTGCGGTTGGTCTGTGGATGGGTGATGATCTTTACATACTGAGACCCCTCCGTGCCTCGGAAAGCACGTTAAGCCGTTGGTCCTGGCTGTCATCCGTGGAATTTTGACACTAGTTACGGGTAGTCAGAAGCCCGAAAGTCTGACAACCAGTCTTACCGAGGGGTATCGTAGTACCCAGTAACTGGGTTGTGGAGGTCAGTTAGGCAGTCGCTCCATGTAAAATACTGGTATTCAGCTGCATTCGGTTAGACTGGAAGCCGAGCCCAACATAATTGTGAAAATACTAGGCAGATGATGAGTTGAGCCACAGATATAGCTTATTATTTCAAATGCAATCAATATTAGTTGAAATACTTTTTACTTCAACTAAACTCGAAATATACAGAATATGTTTTGAATGAAAAATATTGTAAAAGTACTTAAGGTCATAACGACGCCTCTACTGAATAAAATGGTAACCCCAATATTACTGGAAAAAAGGCTTAAAGGTGAGCTTTTACTTAATAAAAGTAAAGTCTTAATAAGAGTTCAAGCTGAATAAGTCTTAAAACTAGATTACGCTCTAATCTCCTAAACCCGACTTAAATACTTATATTTTACTTTACTTTTATTTATTTTTTATATTTTTGAATACTTATATTTTGTACATTCATTACTGTCGTCAGAATTTATTAGTTTTGTAGGCTAGCATCATTTCTCTTAATTAAAATTGAAATAACATTCATTCTAGACTAAAGTCTAGAATGAATGTTATTTTTAATTATTTAATCAAATATTTAATTTACTTGTTGAAACATTTACAACTATTGTAGTCTTTTGTACATTAACAAAGTTCGATAGTAATCCCTTTGCTGTTTGTAAACTATTATAAAACAAGAGAAAAAGGGTTAAGTGGTAAACAAGGGACATTTAGCACATGACAACCGTCATTGAAATATTTGTGTCATTTGTTTTTATGAACAACAGTGACCAAATGAGTAATACCTACACACAACCCAGTTTGAATTTCACCAATAAAACTGAACGCGATCAGCTCATCTAAAAAAACCCCATTCAAGAGCTGTCAGTATCATCATTGTTAACCCTTTAACCGCCCGACTTTACATCAGTTGCCGTGCCCCCAGCGCCCGGTACAGTGATTCGAATTTTGTTTGTTTTTTGAATAACCTGATAGAATACAGCGTAATTAATAAAAAAAAAAAACAGAGTAAACGAGCTGTGATATCTGGTCGTAAATATACGACCCTGGCGAAATGGGCACGAAAATATTTGTCGGATTAATCCGACGTAGGCGGTTAAAAGGTTAATAAATATTATTTATTTATAGTTCATTACAAAACATTAACTAAAATAGGAACAATTATTTTGTTAAAAATAATAAAACACAATTTACAATACATAAAAATAATATTGACACAGTTCTTAAAAGCGGTTTAGGTGTGCCGGTCACGTTCAGTTTCATTGGTGAAATTCGCCCCTAATTTGCATAAAAAATCAGGCCATATCCTAAATAAATTGGGGTTAGAGTATTATGAAGATCTGGCCATACATACAAATATTATCAATGCGAAGGTAACTTTCTGTTTGTTAATTTTGCACGACTTAACAGCTAAACGGATTAAGATGAAATTTGCTACACGGACAGACCATGACCTGGGTTATTACAAATCATACTTTATATACTTGTAGTACTTTCCCGTGGGATAATTTCTGACCTCCACGTGCGCGAAGCCGCGTGTAAAGGCTAGTCTGCTGTATATTATAACCATGGTATAGTTGCCTAAATTGAATTCCAAGACAGGTCTTTACTCTTGTAATAAAGCCTCGTAGAATCTAATGTTGGTGCGTACAAAGAGCAGGTGTTGATATTCAATTATATTTTAAGCAAAACTTGAGGATAGGCACGATGAGAATAAGATTAATAAAGCTTTATAGTGCTGAATCATCTTTTGATGTTCAACTGCGAAAATACGTGCCATTAAACTACTATCGCTTTTTAACAAGTACCTACATAGCAACATAGTTTATATACTTAGATTTTTCAAACAACCTATTCGTTTTTGTAACTTTAATTCGAACTTTATGAGAAAAACTGTCTGCTACAGGTTTTTATATTTTTTATTTTAATATTAAATGTGAGGCTCATTATTTATGTGAATCTAAACATTTTACAAGGAAGATTTGCTTAATCCATTTATAGGATATTCCTTTCATATAATTTCAGAGCCCATTTTATTTTTCAGAGATAAACCTCTTATTTTTTGGACGTAATTGTAATGGAAGTCGTAAACACAAATCTGAGTATTCACTATTCATTCAATAAAAATGAGTAACTTTGTTTGTTTTAGTTTTTTGGTTTGTATAATAAAAATCTTAAATTCATTTATCTTACCTACTCACTGACAGATGGCACTCTAAAGACAAGATCTGGAAGCGTATTTTGCACATGATTTCCTTTTATAACGAAGGTGAGCATGAAATGGAATGATTTTTGAAAATGCATGAGCAAATAAGGAATGAGTTTTTATGGAAGTTCGTCAGTTTTGTCGATGTTAGTTCTCATCGGGCAGAAGGCTTGTATAAAATAATAATTTTGCTGTTGTGGTTGGCCACAGTATCTGTATCCACGTATCGTATTGAATGATGGTTGGTATTAATATTCGATAAATTCGCTCAGAATCCTATTGTATACTGAGTAAACAAGCTATCATGGATGGATATATATACAGCTATGTATACGTTATTATAATAATTCGTACAATGTAAAATCTGTAGCTCTACCAAACATAACAAAATAAAAACATTTTGCCAATATTTTTTGTTGAAAGGAACTCAATATATGAAAAAGTAGGTGCCTTCTCTTAGGACTCGAAAATGACATTATTGAATCTTACACATCTTTGTATTACTAATGTTATTGTTTTTCTCAACGTTAATACGTCAACATATGCCTTCAAAGAACACAGCTAAAGATAAAACAGTATAAGCATTAAAACTATAGCAATCAAATTAGGTGTTACAGAAGCCGTCCAAAGAAAATTGCTTAAAGTTAGGGCAAAGAAAAATTATCCTTTAACTAGATATCCTTTTAAGTTTGTATTAACATTTTCAACAGATGAAAGTTGTTCGGGACAATAGAATCTACCTTTTAATAAGATTATCCACCTTATATTATACTAAAGGCGAAGGTGTTTGATGTATCTTTACTTGTTGTATTTTTGTGGTGTACAATAAAGTATATATAAATAAATAAATAAAGACTGATTTTTTCAACGTCAGATAATTTTATCCGAGGAAAAATTTTTAATTTCCGACAGTTCTTCCATACAAAATCTGTAAGACGTCAATTTTATTCCACGAATAAAAATTATCTGTCGATTGAGAAATCAGCCCTTAGAACAACAAGATTTATTCTCCAAACATTTTTTTTAAGAAATAATGTCTCAGTGTGTTCCTGTTACGTTATTATCTACTTTATACATAAAAAGGGAAAATGAAAGAGGTGCAAAATAAATCACATTTAATTGTTGTTAAAAAATGTATGGATCGAAACTAAAAAACACGAACACGAAGGAAAATAGCTCATACCGTAATAAATATAAAAACCGCACAATAAGGTGACTGCACAGGGTACATTATTAATTACCGCCATATTATAATCCCCTCAAGTCAATTTTTGTTTAGCTTAGATTATGCCCGTAGCAATATATACCTACTTAATCCCTATTACATGGAATGAAAACATGACTGTCGAAATATAAGTTCTGCCTTTCAACACAGGCGTGATGGCTGTTTTTCTAAAGCTCAAATATTCAAAGAACTGTCCTTGACAGCACAGTTTAAATATGCTACAGAAAGTAACATGCATCAAACAAGTACATAAACCCAACGTATAAGGGATGTTTGCAGTGTCATGACCTTGCCACAGGCATTTGAAGATTCCAGAGAATTCAAAGAGATTCCCAAACCTTTACACTTGAAGCGACTCAAATACATTTGTGTCTCGTGTAGCTTTATCTTTTTCAAATATAACTTTTCGATCCTGTCCCAGAATTTATAAACTAGACCTTTGAACGGCTACCTCACTTCTGTTGATAAAAATGATACGAGACATTTTTTTATATTTTAATGACATTCAAACATCTATTTTGAGATTGGTCTTGTTCAATAAGAAGGACAACAAAAACGTGTGTGGTCAACCAAATCTTAAATATCTAATAAACTTAGGTACATCTGTATATCTGCACACAAACCTCCTTAATCATAAAAGTTGTTTAAAGTTAGGGAATGATTAGCGTCATATACATAAAGGTAATGTTGAGGCAATCTTTGTCTAACCTTTCGAAGGATAACAGGCAGTGATATTGTATCTATTGTGTTCTAAGTAATAATCTGCATCTGCTTATCCATGCATTTGATGTTTAAACATTTCCAAGCATTGATTATAATGCAAGACGTCCTCGTTACATAGGGCCCAGTTGAAAACCAGCGGTAGGCCTTAAAAAAAAAGGCCTTAGTTGTCTGACATTTATACTGAACTGGGCCTATCTGGCGCAGCCGTGAGGCACACAATACAATTTTAAGTTTTTTTCTGTTTTTTTTTTTTTAATTTGTTTTTGTGTGAATATTGTGTGCCTTGCGTAAATAGGCCAAATAAACTTATTTTCTTTCTTTATAAATAAGGGGAAATTCTTAGTGAAAAAGTTTTTTATCTGTTTATACATAGGTCATGTTCGAAAATTCTTGCTAAAACTACTGCACAGGTTTCAGCGAAATTTAGCACATATTTTAAAACGTTTCGAAGAATGACATACATAATTAGAGCCTTATAACTGGATGTAAGAACATTAGGTAGTTTCCTTAGAACTCGAGTGACCTTAGACTCGGGCATGACCTGCTTTCAAATAAACCCTTTATGCTAAGCAGTCTGTCAAAGACAAAACCTGCTTTTGCTCACTCCTAAATTCGAGCTAATACCTACCGCACCCACATATAAACTGACTGACTGGTTGTCATAAGTCTGACAACCAGTCTTACCAAGGGGTATCGTAATTACCCAGTAACTGGGTTGTGGATGTCAGATAGGCAATCGCTCCATGTAAAATACTAGTATTCAGCTGCATCCGGTTAGACTGGAAGCCGACCCCAACATAGTTGGGAAAAGGCTAGGCAGATGATGATAACCTACCGCACCCACATAAATCTAAATTTTTCTGGCTTCGTTAAATCGCGCCAAGTTTGTACAAAAGTTAAATATGTACGGACATGTCACTGATTTTCCAGGTTTTCATTTTAAACCCCTTTTCCATTCTTTCAATTAACTAAGCTACTCTCGGTCCTGTGATGTCGCTTCTGTTAAGTTTATATAGGGTTTTTACTAATTCAGAAACAACGCTTTAAATGTTTTACCTAATTTATTAATTATTTTGTAAGTACATTATATGTGTCCCGAGAGGGGCCCGTGGCTAAATAATAACAGCCGCAAAGATCGATCGATCAGTTTAAGCTACGCTTGCCGCGGTTGGTCTGTGGATGGGTGATCATCTTTACGTACCGAGATCCCCCTGTGCCTCGGAAAGCCGCTGTTATTCGTGGATTTTTGACAGTTGTTACGAATAGTCAGAAGCCCGAAAGTCTGATAACCAGTTTTACCAAGGGGTATGGTATTACACAGTAACTGGGTTGTGTCAGTTAAGCAGTCACTCCGTGTAAAATACTGGTATTCAGCTGCATGCGGTTAGACCGGAAGCCGATTCCAACATAGTTGGGTTGGCAACATGAACATATAAAAACATCACCAACACGTAATTAGTAAGGTACAGATAGTGCAATCCACGAAGACGCGTCCCACTCTTCTTCCGAATCGTTAGTGTTTATCGCTAGTTAATTCCATTAGTGTGTTAGTTCTTTCGATACATACTAATTACCCACTAATATTTACAAAACTAAAACACTAGTGTAATGTTGCACACTTCTGCTGTAAGCATTAGGAAAAAGAGTGGGGCGCGTCTTCGTGGATTGCACTATCTGTAGCATGTTTATCAGATGTTTGTTCTTTCTAGGTATATCTATAATCTATTTGATACTATAATTTAAAATCGCTTTTGTGACCGCTTATTTTTTATTAAGTATATACAAAAGATTTTGTTCAGGTTTTCACAATAATTTAGGGAATTTGTTCCGGAAGGTTTATATGTAAGGCATACCTCAATAATATGTAATTTAGTTAAAGGCAGAAATCTCAATGTCTTTACATGTAGTATATTGTATTCGTGCGAAGCATGAGTGGGTCGCTAGTCTGTATAAAATGGGGTCAATGCCCTGCAGTGGGATAGTTATCGGCTTTTATTATCTACCTGTTTACATTCGAGTCAAATAAAAAAAATGCTTTACTATCAAAGTAAAATATGAATTTTGGTAAAAGCGAGATGAATGAGATTATAACATTAAGATACAGAAAAGCATAAAATATTAAAGTCGAAGCCAATATATCGTCACGAAGAAAATACTAAATTCTAAAAGAAAATAGGTGTTACTACGCCGAAGATTTTTATTCATTTGAAACGTAATTTCGTAATAACTTTTCTTTGAACATGTCTCTTTTTTTGTACATATAATACGAAATATTTGAACAAGTGACATCTTAGTAATATTATACTTTGTATAGCCTCTTGTTAATAGATTAAGTTAGTAGGTTTTCCTTTTCATAAAAATACGATGTCATACTATGGAAATACTTTTAATATTTAACCAGAACCGGTTCGAGAAAAATATTTCTAGAATGTTATGTTCTGATAAGATTTTTTTTACTAGTGTTACCTCAAATTAGTATGTTTATTAAGGGCTCATCTCGCATCTTCTGTATGTATAGTGAGTTTGTTTACAGACACGAATCTTCACAAGTAAAAATAACTGCAACCACTATGTCTACTTAATACTAAACAAACACTGTTGTCTTGTTATTGATGTATTGTCTATAATAGGTACTTAGTTAATAAAATGGCTGTAAGTATCAACAATTGGACTCAGTCCAAAGTACATGAAACCGTTAGCAAATTTCAATATTTTTAATATATACCTATACAAAAAAAAGCTAAATGAAATTGGTTAGCTACTGCCTATCGATTCCGTTAAAAAGCTCACCGTGATAACACAGGTGAAGTGAGCGTGAAGTGAACTAACAATGGAGGCAATCCCTAACATCAGTAGCATCTGCTAACATCTGCTAATTTAAAACGTTCAAAATCTAGTCGCAGTCTCATCTCGGCGACAAACAAACGTCAAAAACTTGTCAAAATGTAGGGAAATTTGAAGTATTTTTGACAGATTGAGACTAAGATCAGACTGTGAACGTTCTTAAAAATTACGAGAATTGACCTCAGGTGGAATGACAGCTCACTTCACCTTAGTTTTCGCGGTGAGATTTTTACACAATAGCACTGCTGGTTGTACTTTTAACCGTCTTAGTGAAAATGTCCATGTATTCGGAAATAACAACCTATACGCCCACATACCAGCTATTTAGGTACTAATACCTGACAACCGAGTGTGGTGTGGTAAATTCTCCTTTGACTGGTCATAGTGGGCTAGGGAGGTCCTTTTGCAGCCGTAGTGACCTCTACGCTGCTGCCGAAGATGGCGAGAAAGTGTGTTGCTTTGGGCCACCAAATTTAATTCACTGTCGATCTCTTTTCTTCTTCGTCGTGACGAAGACGAAGAATGTCTTTGCTCAGCAATGGAAGTTTACAAACTGATATATTATTATGAATGATTTAAAGGACAATACCTGATCCTGCCCCAGCAATTTACAGAAAATGTAAATTAATGGAAATAATTGTAATGAATATAGGACCTTATCATAATAAATAGTTTATCTTTAAGACCTGCGGATTACGAATCAATGTTAAATGGAATTCAACCCCTGAAATTCCTTTTTGCTATTTCCGAAACGGACATTTCAAAAACCGCAAGTTCTACAGGCATTAGGAAAAATGTTTAGTTATCAGTAATAAGGCAAAAGCAATAAGGTGCTGCATATTGCATGGTTGTAAATTAATAATTGTATTGAACGGGGCAACGTTCTATAGAGTTTCTGGCATTGTCCTTTCTGTGATTTAATTTTATAGATATTAAAATACAAATATTTCTTATATTTTGTTTTTAAAACAACAACGACTGTGTTTCCTGTCTGGCTCTGAGACGAAACAAGCATGTAAAGACATTGTAGTACTTTTTTCATGATCTCGATTCGCCTGATGGAAAGCGATGGATGAGGTCTACGATGAAACGAGTATGCCTAGAAGATGCCTGTTCACTCTTCCTTGACTGACGGAGTTATATGTGGAAGCACAGCCTAAACCGCTGGTCTCTACTCTAGGACGGCTTAGGCGGTTTAGGCTGTGCGTTTATATATCAGTCAGTCAGCACTTCGAATTTTATATCTATAGACAATACACAAGTAACACTACAAATATTTATCCTCGAAACAGGCTTTACATCTGTCGTCAAAGTAAACTAACTTCAATATTATTTCTACTAAAGAAATAATAACAAAAGCCTATATTCGAGACCTCGTACGACACAGTAAATCTTTTAACGTTTTTTTGCGTAGACACACACGAATTACTAATTCAAACCTGCTTATTTTGAATACTAAGTGAACAGTGTTCCGAAAAAAGAAAAATGTATTCAGTCTTTTTCTTAAGATAAAGTTCTGTGAAATTATAACGAGAATGGTTTCTCTTTGTTCATTAAACTCATTTTTAGGATGTATTCAGTGAGTAGGTCACTTCTACATAGTTGAGCCTGCACCATTGTCAAACGACACCTTAGCAAATAAATATATGTTTTCGCCTACCTTCACATGTTGCGGGATACTATAAAACGCCCCCACACGTAATAACAATAAAGCTTTTATTGTGTCTGGTTCAGTGTCGTTCAACCAATAAGTCTAGCAATCCTTCGGACTAAGCCAGTTAAAAAAACCTTGGTAAACCTGGGTACTCCTGTGAATATCAGATAATTCCACATTCAGTCTCGCAGGGAAACGCTCCATAGTAAAATGATGTCCATAAATGGGTTCTTCTTATTCTTTTCGAATCGATGATGCAACATTCGCCTAGATAACTAGATTACTTTTGCCCTGTAGGTGGCTCCACAGACCGCGGCTTCAGTATAAACGTGTTAACCAACTGTATAACTTGGTCGCATTGCACCGTTTAGTAAGATGATTGGCCATAATTCAATATGAGGAAGCGTGTACACCACTGAATGGTGAAGGTAAAGAAGACCCAGCCCATATAAAGGACACACATCTAATACATAAACAAACACAAGTGAAAAAAAATCAGCTCTTATAGGAATATATTCAGCTAGAGAGAGTTTTGAGACAAATTCAATATTGCAATGTCAGCTTACCACTGACATAACAGTATTTAACAAGTACCCTTCTGTGCATAGCTCTTTAGTACGGGCAGGCGACTCAACTACTCTATTAATTAAGTTATGAGGTTGCTCTGTAACTAACTCAACGACTGACGACAACGACACTCGATGCCGTCGTGTCGTCGTAATCTGCTACGAAATTGTACTACGAATAGCGTAGCTGCTACGCGAAACCTATGAAAAAGGTGACGAGACAAAATGTAGTAATATTTGTATGTCTAATAAGTTTCATAATAACATTAAGTCCTATCATATTTATATACTTGATGTTAATTTAAAAAACTAACAAAACAAGTTCAAACAACTTCGTTAGATAGTTTCTGTATCTTCGAAATATGTTGAAATATTTTTAGCTTTAGAAAATATATATCTTGATTAGAGACGACTGGAGCTTAGAAAACATTGATTACATTAAAGTTTCTGTGATTGTTGATTGCATCGCGATTGTATCTGACAGATATAAAATTAGTTATGTTACAGTGACTTCGAAAATGTTTTATTGGTACATACCTACTAGCGTTTTACAATTTAAATAGTGTGAGTTATTTATACATATAATAAAATCGTAGGAAAGTCAAAACTGTGCATTTAATATTTATTAAAAAGAATACTTGGGGCGTGATCTACAATCGATATCGAAGCCAAAAATATAGTTTTTAGAATTTTTGTCTGTTTGTCTGTTTGTCTGTATGTATGTCCGGGCTAATCTCATAAAGTACTACATGAATTTTCTTCAAATTTTGCATGAATATTACTAAGAGGTCGGGTAAACATATAGGCTACATATTATCACGCTATCACCTACGGGGGAGGAGCTGTGAATCTTTATTTTTCTTACGCATTCTGTGACAGCGTGTAATCTAACGCATATTAAATGTTGTTTTTAGTAAACCATGCTATTATCTAGCTTTACACTATAATAACTACGCCATTTAAGTAAATTGGGCAGAGAAACATAGTTTAATGTATGTTATTAGTATAAAGAAAATTTTGAAGCAGCGCCATCTATGAGATTTCATAAAAAATCAAATCAAGTTACATGTTAGCACTTTTTGGAAATTAATAATTTAAATTTGATCATGTTGGCGAGGTTTCATAGATGGTAATGTGCATTTTCTTCATAAAAGTTGTATCGTATAGTTCGTTTTGACAAATTCAAGTTCCAACAAAACCCTCAAAACCTTGAGCAGAGTTGAGGAAGACAATTTAAAATAAATGCGGTGTTAAGTAGGTATTACAACAAAGTTATGTTCATTGATGATGATCATTTCTTCATCAATTTCATGTTGTTAGTACAAAATAAACATTGACTGTCAATACTTTTGTTCGGTACCTATTTGTCTGTGTGATTATTGCTTGGTAATTAATATTTTCATGTCGTATACCTAATTATAAACTTAAATGTGATGTACAACTAGCTGGATTTATTTTTACTCACTCACAGCCATTTATTTTATGTGAAAACTAGCTTTTGCCAGAGACTTCGTCCGCGTGGAATAATGACTTCCGGAAATTGAGGCACTAACTCTCATAGAGTTTAACCGATGTGCTCTTTCTTCTGCCGATTCTTGAGAACGCGTATTTCTCATTCAACGCGTTTTTCAAGACAATAGCGGGCGGACGCCGGCGTCCGCTTGGGGCTTGAATAACTAAAAATATATAACTACGTCTAATATATAAAATAATATATAATAAAACCTACTTCACTTAAAACTAAATACCTATGACTACTATAATTAATAATACCTATACCTATAATTAATAAAAGTACCTACGCTTTTACCTACTTAATATTAAAAAAAACTGAACATAAATTAACCAAAACTTACCTACTACTAACTAACTACTACTAACCTATTACTACTTCACCTAAAAAGAAATCCTGTTTTCCCAACATTTCCCTTCACTGCTCTGCTCCTATTGATCGTAGCGTGATGAAAAGTAAAGTATAACCTGCCCAGGAGTATGAAGAACAATTGTACCAAGTTTCGTTGAAATCCGTCGAGTGGTTTTTGTTTCTATAACGAACATACAGACAGACAGACAAAAATTTTACTGATTGCATTTTTGGCGTCAGTAACGATCACTAATCACCCGCTGATAGTTATTTTGGAAATATATTTCATGTACAGAATTGACCTCTCTACAGATTTATTATAAGTATAGATAGATAGTGTAAAGTCATAATAATTTTTCACCATCACCGCATCAAGACCGTGGAAATCGGGAGTATAACGATGAGACAAAATACGATCCGGGCGAAATGACCACCATACGAATTGACCATGTCGCTTTGTTCTCTTCATAGCAAAAACAAATTTATGACACCGTCCTTGAAAGCGTTGGCCAAACCAGGGTAAAATGTTTTTCTTGGATGCTCCTGGTGGAACAGGAAAACCATTTGTTACCACTGGCATACTTGCAGAGGTCAGGAGGCAAGGCGAAATTGCTATTGCTTTAGCGTCGTCGGGAATCGCTGCCACACTGCTTACGAGTGGCAAGACAGCACATGCCATGTTTAAAATTCCCATCGATTTAGAGAACGCCGAAACGCCTGTTTGTGGTGTGTCACGTAACAGCGATAAGGGACACGTGCTCAAGGGTTACTCTCGGATCGTATGGGATGAGTGTACGATGGTCAATAGGAAGGCAGTTGAGGCCGTGGACAGAATCCTGCAGGACATCCGCAGGAACGAACATTTGATGGGTGGTGTCACAGTTCTATTCAATGGCGATTTCCGGCAAACGCTGCCCGTGGTGACGCTGGGATCGAGGGCTGACGAGGTGAATGCTTCGTTAAAACGATCTTCGTTGTGGTCACGAGTTCGTATGCTGCGCTTGACCATTAATATGAGAGCTCGGCTCGGCGGCAATGCACGTGCTCAAGAATTCTCCGATGTCCTTCTAAGTCTTGGCGAAGGCACTCTACCAGAAGAGAGAGGTGGACAGGTGGTGCTTCCAGAGTCTCTCGGTAGTGTGGTATCCAGCTTAGAAGAACTCATTCGCTGTGTGTACGGGGACATCAGTCGTATACTGCACCAGCAGAATTCTTGGGTGTGTGAGCGGGCCATTTTGATACCCAAAAATGATCAGGCTGCAGCAATTAACGAATGTATTCTCTCGGAAATTGAGGGGATTAAAGTGGTCTACACCTCGATAAACACTGTTGTCGAGCAAGATGACGCCACACATTATCCCGTGGAATTTCTGAACTCCTGTCAGCAAGTGGACTTCCAGCGCATACCATCAAGCTGAAGGTTGGTGTCCCGATTATGCTTCTTCGGAACCTATCTCCTCCGAAGTTGTGTAACGGGACCCGCCTTAAAGTCATCTCGCTCCACAGACACACTATTGAGGCGGAAATTCTTACGGGTTGTAGCGTCGGCGAGGCAGTATTTATACCATGCATTCCCCTCATACCTCATAACTTCCCGTTCCAGTTCGAGCGCGTACAGTTCCCCGTGAGTGTTTGCTTCGCGATGACCATCAATAAGTCGCAGGGGCAGACACTGAGGGCAGCGGGTGTCGACCTCAGGACGAGTTGCTTCTTTCACGGGCTACTGTACGTCGCTTGCTCCCGCGTCACCAGTTCTGACTCTCTTTACATTTTGGCTCCTGGCAGCATAACTACCAACGTAGTTTACCTTTGTAGGTACGTATTTTTACTCTTTTGTGTCCTGGAATGTATTCCTGCATTATTTTCTCTATTTCATTCAGTCACATCTTATGACTGAACTCAGCAGGATTCCCATATAACTTTCTTCACTTGCTTCGCTTGCAAAAAAAACTTATATTTTAATGCTATTTTAAAAGTTGTTTACATAAAATGCTATAGTGACACTGGCATCTTAGGTATTTTTGGTGCCTTCACGCAGACGACGTCGCGGGCAGCAGCTAGTACAAAATAGGCAAGCACTTCCATGGTTATAAGAGCTCTGTATTAGATCTCAACATCGCGTGTTTTTATTTCCGAACATAGACGATGATTCCCGAAGCGCAAACTTTTCCTCGGAAATCTGTATGTTTGAATTAAACAATACATAAATGTTAGTAATGTAGCTAGAACTTCTACATTACTAACTAAAGTAATGTAACTATGTTTGTGTTACGTGATAAGTAGCTAAAGTGTTTTTTTTTTATTTTTATCTTTTATTCACCTGTGTGCACAATAGTACACTATATATTATGATATAGTATATACCTAGAGGGGCCCGTGGCTAAATAATAACAGCCGCACAGGTAGATCGATCAGGTTAAGCTACGTTTGCCGCGGTTGGTCTGTGGATGGAGACCCCTCCGTGCCTCGGAAAGCACGTTAAGCCGTTGGTCCCGGCTGTCATTCGTGGATCTTTGACAGTCGTTACGGGTAGTCAGAAGCCCGAAAGTCTGACAACCAGTCTTACCAAGGGGTATCGTATTACCCAGTAACTGGGTTGTGGAGGTCAGATAGGCAGTCGCTCCATGTAAAACACTGGTAATCAGCTGCATCCGGTTAGACTGGAAGCCGACTCCAACATAGCTGGGAAAAGGCTAGGCAGATAATGATGATATTATGATATAGTATTTAACGTCAAAATAGCCTCCACGAGTGGTGATACTGCAAAAACACGATAAAAATGTCATTACCTATGAAAATCTTTTGGCAGAGTTCGGTTTTACTAAGTGTATCGATAAAGTTACACGTAGTGAAATTTTAGTTGATGCATTAGTGGAATCCTGCATTGACCATATTTATATTAGAGCACCTACTTTAAAAATAAACTCCGTGGTGATTCAGCATAAAATATCGGATCATTATATGATATCGGTCGCGGTGGAATGGAAACGCGCTCTGGTAGCCGTGCCTGTGGATGATGACGGCCGGCGGCGCAACGGCGCCGGCGCCTGTGCTCTTGCTTCCACCTCCTCGCGTGTGCATACCTGTCCTGCTCACTCGCCTAACGTAACCTCACAACGACGTTTTAAACTTGACAATCGTGCGATTCGTGAAAAACTCTTATCAGTTAATTTTAAAGAATTAATGCTCTTTACATGCCCCATAAATTTGTACGATGCATTTAGAAATATATTTCAACAGATTTATAATAGTTGTTATGTATTAAAAAGTCAAACTAACTCAAACAGGGATAATACTTCCTGGATAACTAAAGAATTAAAAAATATTATCTTACATAGGGATAGACTGTTTATTATTTGGAGTAATGACCCTAAAAATATGGTAAAACGTTTAAATTACACAAAATATAGGAATAGATGTCATAAATTAATTTTTAAAAATAAAAATAAGTACGATAGGCAATGCATATTAGACTGTAATAATAATATTAAAAAAAACTATGGGACAGAATAAATTATTTATTAGGAAATGAAAAACAATGTTTGGATAAAGCAATAATTAAGTATATGGGAGTTAACGAACCTGTGAAAAATATATGTATTAATTTTGCTCGTACATTTGCTGAAGAAATAGAGAAAACCAAACATACTTGTGGTATTAAGCTGTTAGATAGAATCACCTATGTTAGACAGACGGACAGAAGTATGAGGTGGCAGCCCGTAGATAGTACCTAACTACGTTAAAAGAATAATAACTCAAATGGATAAAAACAAGTCACGGGGTAGCGATCTTGTGCGAATGTCCGATCTTAAAATGCTGGCAGATATAGTTAGCCCTGTTATCTCTAACCTAGTCAATTTGTGTGTGCAAAATGGTGTTTCCTAGTATGTTAAAAGAAGCCATAGTGCGACCAATTTATAAAAAGGGCGAACATAAAAATTATAGTAATTATAGGCCTATATCAATTTTATCCAGTGTAGACAAGATTATTGAGAAATGTATCATTAACCGTTTGAATAATTATTTGCAGAAAAATAATGTAATAAATGAATGTCAACATGGTTTCCAGAAAGGTAAAAGTACAAATACTCTTCTTACACGATATACTGACGAAATTAATACATATTTAAGTGATCAAAAGTTTGTATTTGCGGTATTCTTTGATTATAAAAAAAGCTTTCGATACCCTTGAAACTGAGACCTTATTGAACGCCATGGAGGAGTGTGGAGTGGGAGAGCCGCTGAACAAATGGTTCCGCGACTATCTCACATCACGCTCCTACCGAGTAAAAGTAGGTGATGAGTATAGTGATGAGAGGAAGGTGGGGTGCGGGGTGCCGCAGGGGTCCGGATGCGGACCTGTGTGCTATTTACTGCACGTGAACAGCTTGTGCGGCGTATTGCGCCACTGCTCGGCGCATATGTTCGCGGACGACCTGTGTGCGCTGCGCGCCGGCACCGACCTTGCTAGCACCTGTCGACTTGTACAGCAGGACGTAGGTGCAGTGGTAGTGGTCTCACGACAATGGTATCGTTCTTAATGGTGATAAAACTAAACTGTTGATGATACATTTCCCTTATATATATCTGAATAAAACATGCCCTTCCATTTTTACCCATAGCTATGATTGTATGCATAATAATAATTCAAACTGTAAATGTAAACCAATAGAACAAGTAGAAAGTGTCACATATCTTGCAATGAAAGTCGATAAAAATTTTTCATGGTCTACACATACTGATTACATTTGTAGTAAGCTTAGAATATTGCTAAGTAAATTTTATCACTTAAGCTTTAAAGTTCCCTCCAGCACCTTAAAATGTTTATATATGTCATTAGTTGACTCAATTCTGAGTTATTCTCTTGATTGTTATGGTTTGACTTTTAAAAGTAACATTATGAAACTAGAATCGATTCAAATTAGATTTTTAAAATTATTAGTAAACAAGAAAACTAAAAATTGGTGCAAAGGTGACTATAGTAGGTTATTCAAAATATGTAAAATTGTACCAGCTAGCCTTAAACATAAATACCTACTATTAGTTAATAACCATGGCAGTCGTGATATTTACTCACTAGTTTCTAACAGGTATACTACCAGGTCGATGACAGCAGGTAAATATGATGTACCCAGAGTTACTAATTACTATGGCGATAGAACTTTAATGAAAAGCGTTCCCTATTTATTGAACACTTTGCCTGCTGACATCAGACAAGAGGATAATAAAGTAAAATTCACACGTAAACTTAAAAAATATTTATTAGATTCTATGTAAGTGTAGGTATTAAGTAAAAGGTTATAGATTTTCATGATATTAAAATTACTGTAAGAGAGACTCAATGATCTCACAGTTAAACTGCGTAAGCAGTTTTGTGGGGCAATGTACCTATCTATAAGAATTCTTTAGTGAATAAATCATTAAATCATCATCATAATGCCCTCATGAGCAAGTCACCAGATTCCACTCGTCGCACCCCGAGATAACGTGAGCTATACTATAGATCGTGTCGATATGAGTAGTAGTAATTAGTAGCGGTAATAATACGGGCTGGTGTCCGCAATTCTACGTCCAAACGCGTATTTTGCATACGGGTGTGAAAATCGATCATTCGATGCACCCCAGCTGCTCAAGGAAGGCCAGCAACGAAACGCCTTGGTGTTACTGACAGTCTTATGGAGGGTACCTGGTTTCCGAAATATCTTGTCCTATATGTCTTCCAGTACGAGAGAAGAAAAGGATTACTACACCAATAATGTAAAAAATCATCAAAATGAATCTAAGTCTGCGTCCGTTGTCTATTAATAAAATACTTTATCTATACATACAGGGTGTCCAAGAACCTGGCGTCCAACTGGATTCCCACGATGCCCCAAGTTCTAACAGTACTCAGAAAAATATTTTAAAAAATCCACCCCATGTACTTACAGAATTATACTGATTTCAAAAAAAAAGGGGAAATGAGCACCCTGTGACATACTTTTGAATGCTGTGACTGCTAATGCTGATAATTTCGATATTTCTTGGAGGTTTTGTAATCTAGGGTATTGCTGTGTCTAAATAGAATGTAAAAATAATGTACTTATTGTACCATTTTAAAATAAAATATTATTTTAACTAAAGGTGATATGGAAAACTATTGAATTTCGCAACTTTGACCGACTGTAGTGTAAAAAAAATGTACCAAAATAGTATGGCAAGTGACGTCAAATTTTGACGCGTTTATTCCTCTTTTTAAAAAGGTATAATACTTACACATTAATTTGAAAAAAAAAATTTTTGATAATATTTTTACTCAACAACCCAATTTTTACGATGTCTAACAGAATTCTTAGAAAGAAAAATTTACGACGAATTGAATCTAACCTCTAAAGAATTACTATTGTATGCTCATAAAAATAACAACAGGCCTCTCAAAAAACAGGTTAGACCGTAAGGGACGGTATGTGCATGCATCTCACCATAGTGATTCGTTATTACAACAGGAGGGAGCAAGACAGAAACTATCTTTGCGATTTGCTGGTTCTTCTTTATGGTACCCCATTATTCAGGTAAGAGTGAGGGAGAAAAAGGTTAGAGGTGCGAGTGAGATAGATAGTGACGCTATCTGGGATCGTGCTATTTAGGATAACAGTACGGTCAGTACGCGTCACTGCCTCCTGCCGTTACTACGCACCTCTCTCTTATTGTTACCATTGATCACGTACTACGATTTAAAGCTTTGTTTATTGGACTCGATTACTCTTTGTGCTCTGGACTTTGAAACGAACTCTTTACGACGACCTTTGCCTGTGTTTGGACAGTTTGTGTTTTGTGTGTGCTACCATGGCGACCTACACTCCGCAAGAATACGCAAATATGCACTACATTTATGGAGAATGTAGAGGTAATGGACGAGCTGCAGCGAGACTTTACAGAGAAAGGTATCCGAGGGCTACGCGATATCCCGACCATCGAGTTTTCATTAATGTGCACAGATCACTATGTGACGGGCGGTTCCCCAATCAAGTAGCTGGTGAAGGACGACCCGTAAATGACTTCATACGCGATGAAGTTTTAGAGGCGGTGTCGGCAAATCCAAGCATCTCTGTGCGAGGAATAGAAGCTGATACGGGGATACCGAAGAGCACAGCACACAGTATTCTCCAAAAAGAAGAATATCATCCGTACCACGTACAGCGAGTGCAAAGTCTTTTACCTCGAGACTATCCGAGCCGAGTCGCGTTTTGTGAAACAATCCTGCAAAAACATCGAGAAGACGAAAACTTTATCGACAAAATTTTGTGGTCAGATGAATCAACATTTAAGAAGGATGGCTACATGAACCTACACAACTTGCACGAGTGGCATGTGGAAAATCCGCACTTGATGCGAGAAGATAGATCCCAGTACCGGTTCAAAGTGAACATGTGGACCGGTATTCTCTGTGGGAATATTATTGGTCCATTTGAGATGCCCGAGAATTTGACTGGCGAATCATATTTAAATTTTCTTCAAAATGATTTGCCAAACTTACTAGAAGAGACCCCACCAGATATGTGGTTCCAACACGACGGCTGTCCAGCACATTTTCGCGTATCCGTTAGAGAGTTTTTGGACGAGCAATACCCGAACAGGTGGATTGGGCGATCAGGAACAATCCCGTGGCCAGCCCGCTCACCTGACTTAAATCCGCTGGATTTTTTTTTCTGGGGAACTATGAAGGAGCTCGTTTATGCGAAGCCCATTAATGACATCGCTGACCTTCGTGAGAAGATAACACAAGCAGTGCAGGTGATACGTCAAAAAAGTTACTCGCGAAACATAAAGCGGTCCTTTTTAAGGAGAGTGAGAGCTTGTATTGCCGCGGGTGGTCAACATTTTGAACATTTATTGTAATAAAATATCTTTAAACTAACATTCTTTGCTTTTATTCTACTGGGAACCCATCTACCTGTGTGTATTTCCTTCTTGCTCACTCTTGGAACCGAAGTAAATAATAGTAGTAACATAACAGTTTCTAAGATAAGAAAGGGTCCGACAGTTACCGTTAGTAGGTAGGCACTTCGTAAAAATTGGGTTGTTGAGTAAAAATATTATCAAATTTTTTTTTTCAAATTAATGTGTAAGTATTATACCTTTTTAAAAAGAGGAATAAACGCGTCAAAATTTGACGTCACTTGCCATACTATTTTGGTACATTTTTTTTACACTACAGTCGGTCAAAGTTGCGAAATTCAATAGTTTTCCATATCACCTTTAGTTAAAATAATATTTTATTTTAAAATGGTACAATAAGTACATTATTTTTACATTCTATTTAGACACAGCAATACCCTAGATTACAAAACCTCCAAGAAATATCGAAATTATCAGCATTAGCAGTCACAGCATTCAAAAGTATGTCACAGGGTGCTCATTTCCCCTTTTTTTTTGAAATCAGTATAATTCTGTAAGTACATGGGGTGGATTTTTTAAAATATTTTTCTGAGTACTGTTAGAACTTGGGGCATCGTGGGAATCCAGTTGGACGCCAGGTTCTTGGACACCCTGTATAATAAAATCGTAGGAAAGTCAAAACTGTACATTGAATATTTTTTAAAAAGAATACTTGGGGCGTGATCTACAATCGATATCGAAGCCAAAAATGTAGTTTTTAGAATTTTTGTCTGTTTGTCTGTCCGGGATAAACTCAAAAAGTACTGCATGGATTTACTTCAAATTTTGCATGAATATTACTAAGAGGTCGGGTCAACATATAGGCTACATATTATCACGCTATCACCTACGGGGGAGGAGCTGTGAATCTTTATTTTTCTTACGCATTCTGTGACAGCGTATAATCTAACGACGCATATTTAAATGTTGTTTTTAAGTAAGCCATGCTATTATCTAGTTTTACACTATAAAAACTACGCCATTTAAGTAACTTGGGCAGAGAAATATAGTTTAATGAATGTTAGTAGTAAAAAGGCGATTTTAAAATAGCGCGATCTATGAGATTTCATAAAAATCAAATGAAGTTACATGTTAACATTTTTTGGAAATTAATAATTTAAATTTGATCATGTTGGCGAGTTAGTTATTCTTAAAATTCATAGATGGTGATGTGCATTTTCTTCATAAAAGTTGTATCGTATAGTTCGTTTTGACAAATTCAAGTTCCAATAAAACCCTCAAAATCTTGAGCAGAGTTGAGGAAGACAATTAAAAAAAAATGCGGTGTTAAGATCACAAAAAAGTTATGTTCATTGATGATGATCATTTCATTTCATGACACCCTCGCGGAGGCTAGCGTCAGTGACAGTCCCAGCCGCATGCGTCATCTGTTTGCCGTCATCTTGGTGTTTTGTGGAGTCGCGAACCCGGTAGCTTTGTGGGAGAACTGGGAGAAGTATCGCCATCATCTATCTGAAGATTTTCTACGAGCTTTGAGGCGTGCTACTGGAGACGAAGTCGAAGTAAATGATGAACGCGTGCTGAACACCTGTCTCAGTTAACTTCAAGATGTGGTCATTTCTATCGGCGGCAATCCACTGATCGAATATGGGTTACCAGCTCCCCAATCATCACTGTATCAAGACCGTGGAAATCGGGAGTATAACGCTGAGACAAATTACGATCCGGGCGAAATGACCACCATACGAAATGACCATGTCGCTTTGTTCTCTTCAGAGCAAAATCTTTATGACACCGTCCTTGAAAGCGTTGGGCAAAACCAGGGTAAAATGTTTTCTTGGATGCTCCTGGTGGAACAGCTTACCACTGGCATACTTGCAGAGGTCAGGAGGCAAGGCAAAATTGCTATTGCTGTAGCGTCGTCGGGAATCGCTACCACACTGCTTCCGGGTGGCAAGACAGCACATGCCATGTTTAAAATTCCCATCGATTTAGAGAACGCCGAAACGCCTGTTTGTGGTGTGTCACGTAACAGCGATAAGGGACACGTGCTCAAGGGTTACTCTCGGATCGTATGGGATGAGTGTACGATGGTCAATAGGAAGGCAGTTGAGGCCGTGGACAGAATCCTGCAGGACATCCGCAGGAACGAACATTTGATGGGTGGTGTCACAGTTCTGTTCAGTGGTGATTTTCGGCAAACGCTTCCCGTGGTGACGCGGGGCTCGAGGGCTGACGAGGTGAATGCTTCGTTGAAACGATCTTCGTTGTGGTCACGAGTTCGTACGCTGCGCTTGACCATTAATATGAGAGCTCGGCTCGGCGGCAATGCACGTGCTCAAGAATTCTCCGATGTCCTTCTAAGTCTTGGCGAAGGCACTCTACCAGAAGAGAGAGGTGGACAGGTGGTGCTTCCAGAGTCTCTCGGTAGAGTGGTATCCTCTTAGAAGAACTAATTCACTGTGTGTACGGGGACATCAGTCGTATACCGCACCAGCAGAATTCTTGGGTGTGTGAGCGGGCCGTTTTGATGCCCAAAAATGATCAGGCTGCAGCAATTAACGAATGCATTCTCTCGGAAATTGAGGGGAATAAAGTGGTCTACACCTCGATAAACACTGTTGTCGAGATGACGCCACACATTATCCCGTGGAATTTCTGAGCTCCCTGTCAGCAAGTGGACTTCCAGTGCATACCATCAAGCTGAAGGTCGGTGTTCCGATTATGCTTCTTCGGAACCTATCTCCTCCGAAGTTATGTAACCCGCCTTAAAGTCATCTCGCTCCACAGACACACCATTGAGGCGGAAATTCTTACGGGTTGTGGCGTCGGCGAGGCAGTATTTATACCACGCATTCCCCTCATACCTCATAATTTCCCGTTCCAGTTCAAGCGCGTACAGTTCCCCGTGAGTGTTTGCTTCGCGATGACCATCAATAAGTCGCAGGGGCAGACACTGAGGGCAGCAGGTTTCGACCTCAGGACGAGTTGCTTCTCACACGGGCAACTGTACGTCGCTTGCTCCCGCGTCACCAGTCCTGACTCTCTTTACATTTTGGCTCCTGGCAGTATAACTACCAACGTAGTTTATAGAGAAGTGTTGTAAGGTATGATACCTTTGTACGTATTTTTACTCTTTTGTGTCCTGGAATGTATTCCTGCATTATTTTCTCTATTTCCTTCAGTCACATCTTATGACTGAACTAAGGAGGATTCCCATATAACTCTCTTCACTTGCTTCGCTTGCAAAAAAAACTTATATTTTAATGCTATTTTAAAAGTTGTGTACTTATAATGCTATAGCAACACTGGCATCTTAGGTGTTTTTGGCGCTGTAGAGCCTTCACGCAGACGACGTCGCGGGCAGCAGCTAGTATTAGCTGTAGAGGAAGATCGTTCGTTCGAGAGAGGTTTGATAGCAAATATTGGATTCTCGTGCTCTCAACTGATGTAATCCAATTTATTATCAACCGTTTCAAACTTTGTTAGCGGCCCTTTTCTGTAATTAAGTTCTACGAACAGGAAGACGTTCTGTCTATTCAAAGGAAAAGTAATGAAGCCTTACATGTGGAGTGTACTCGTAATAAGTTTTATGCCCAACTTTAATTCCTGTTTTTATGTGGCTTTTATTTTGGGCGGAGGAAGTGCCCAAAAATGTTGTTTTAGTGTACCTGCTGTAGGTTAATGTCCACAAAGGTAATTTAACAGGCAAATACTCTTACGCACTTTTTCTTTAAGGCTCCGTGGTGTTTATACCAGTTTAAAGTGTACCTACTAAAGAGTTAAAGACTTAGGTGTCGAACGGGGGTAGAAGTCTGGCTTCAATCACTGTAAGAATGTCTTATTCACATAATAAAGTAAAAATCGAGATTACCATTCAACTGTGAGTATGTTACGATGACCATAATAACTCTTAATCGGTTAATTATCTATCTATTCTGAATCGGGTGAGTATGAACTATTCTAGCGTCGATTCGAGATAAGAAGATTAAGTTCCTTCCACTAAAGTAGGTACCATATCTAACCCTCAATCCTATTATCAAGCAAAGCTTGCAAATCGTTTACCATTTAGCAATGTCACTGCTCAATTCAAAACCTATTTTGTTCTAAACGATCAACAGTTATTCAGAATGCAAAGAGTTCTTAATAAACAAAATCGTTCAAAAATTGTATTGGAAAGCCTTCTAAGATGTAGAAGTTGATTCAAATATATAATCTGCAATAAAATAACACTCAATAACTCACCCCACACAAAACTTGAAGGTCCTATTACCGATCCAAAACTTATAATTATACAATCTGTAACGGAAAAGGTATATACATACAAAGGGCACGCCTTCTTTGGATGATATCAAACGATATAGGAAGGGTTTTTTAATCCTATCGCTACATGTTCGGAAGTTATGAGATTTTTTAATACATTGATACCAGAAACCGAACTTTTCAAATTGAAATAAACACATCACTAGCACTAAAACAGCTGATCGGTGTCAACGAACTATTTGTAAGTAAAGATAAACCTCCTACTCCTGGTATTTCTGAATAAACGGTTCCGCATGTTTATTTTTTATTCACAAAATATTATTACTGACTTTTCCAAAACTTTGATTATGTTTGTGAACTAGCTACCTACAATACAATTAATTGGTCTAGGTATCAAAAGTTAACGAAATATTTAGATACCTGCTTGAATTGTCACGTATCATTTACACACTTGTTGGTTTTTTACGTGGTTGTCCTTTTGTAGAAGATTACTTTGTAGATAATTATTATCTACCTCGTAGTAATCTTCCACCCGCTACCCACCTTTCCATCATACCTACAATACAGTAAATACCTAATTCAAAAACAATATTCCTGTAAATTTCCTAACATTATTTCTAACCTTTTATTTTGGTGGCCATAAAGATGAACGATTTTTTGCTTTAATTCGATTTTTCATTCGATTCACAGATCGAATCCCGTGCTCTTCTTACATCGATCTTCTAAAAATTCATTCAAAAATCGTAATTAAAAAATTTTAAACAACATTTAACACACCTCTGTTTTGTGACATATTTACAGTTGCCAGTCAGGTAGGTACGTCAATAATATTTGATAACCTTTCCAGCGTAATTCAATGACTTTAATTCAGATGGATGACTAATATGTTTCAATCTTCGGACAAGTTAAAAAGTGTCGGCATACTTATGTAATTGATCTTGTTTGAAATAGATAAACCTACCTATTCGCTGTTTATGATTGTCAGCACAATGCTTTGGGCAAATATGAACTTGAACTATTAAGAGCCTTTATTTACACATACGATCCAAGAGATTCGATTCACGTTACTATTGAATCGATTTGCTTGAAGATCGCATTAAAACGATTTTTTCGAAAAATCGACAGCTTGTACAACCATTGAATTGATCATAAAAATCGAATCCTTACGTGCATCCTACCGGCAATTAATTGCTTAAATAAACATTATTATTTGCCATTAGTACTTAGAATAGGAAAAGGATTTAGAAACCATTTTTTTGTCCAACTGAACCCAAAACATCATTTCAATTCACCTCTTCGCAACTTATTCTTCTCCTAGTACAAATAAAATCACAGTGGGTTCCGTTCATAATTTTTAAAATAAGGTTATTTTTTTACTAAATAAGACGTAAATTATTAGCAACAAGTTAATCGTTTTTTTTTATTACAAAATAATACCACGCACTCATAATTTTTGTGTGTAGAACTAACCGAAAGAATTATCGGAGTTCACGGTCTGTCGGTGCTGTTTGAGTGGTACATAGGTTTTATTAGTTTGAGCACGTTTAGTCTTTGTTATTATAATTCAAATAAGAAAATGTCGCAAAATTGCATCTAACTGTCGAAAGAAATTAATAAAAGTACTAGAAGCGCATGAGTAACAGGAATTGTTATTTCCGAATTGAATATCGTTTGCTCACAGAACCCTGATTACGTCGTTACACACACAATGTAACATCGATGTGTGTGTAAACCTGGGTTTTAGGGTACGTGAACCAATTGCAGTCCGTGTAGTTTCAATTACTCCTGGTAAATACAATTTTTATTTCAGACTTATAACGAGATAACGCGAACCCATATTATGATCTTTAATGGATTGAAATGAATGATTTTCCTGAGTTTTGGGAATTTCCGGGATTGCGGGAATATTCTAACGAGATAACCCGGAATGCAAGGGCAACTGAAGGAACAGGGTGGTATTTAGTCAGTAAGAGTCTAACACTTCCTTCAGCCTTCCGCCCCACCCAGGGCGGCAGCTGAGTCATTGATGATTTTCCCACCCAAAAAAAAAAATGAATGATTTTTCAATTTTGAATTCGTAATTAGTTTGCTCGGTTGTGTTAGATTTACTTAAAAGTTTAACGGAGTTTAGTTGAAATTATTATTAGTATGTAAAATAATCTTGAATAATATTTTTAACAGTAGTGGACACTAATAGGGACAGCTACCCTATAGGTATCAAATTTAACGAAATAATATTTACGTACCAGGATAGCAGGGAATAGGAGCTTCATTTTTGTTATTGCTTTGCTCGTCGCCGTCAGTCGACATCTGTCCTGCGTCTAGTACACTCGATTTTATCCCTATGATAATTATGCGCATCAGTAATTTGCGAGTTGCCCGAGAACTGTACCGGCGCCGTTTTATTGAGAGTAGACCAGATGCTGAGCGTCGATAGATGCCTTCGTCGGCATGTTTTAGTTTGATCTCGGATGGTACATCGGCTTGGTGCCTCTAACCATAGGTAATCAGGTACCTATGGCGAGTGCTGAGCAACGACGGTCAGCACCCATAGTGCGTGTGTAGTGTACGCAGTGCAGTGTGATACAAATTAAAGTGCGGATTGAGGCCGCTTTCAGGACTATAACATCAGACATGCTACGTAATGTGTGTCCATGAACAAGTGAGCGGCCTTGTGCATACAATACCAAGGTCACCACATCGAACCCCATCTTTAAAAATGTAAGTCAATTTACTAAATTAAGCAAAGCTTTAAGATTTTACTGTTTACTCGGTATAAAGTAATAATAAGGGATGAAACTAGTTAACCTAGGTACCTTCCTAAACTTTGTTACGATTGTATACGTAAGTTTTGTTATTCCAGTTTTTACGTGCAATTTCTGGCTTAATATTAACGAGTAAACTGTAAATCAATAATTAGAATTACACATTAATTTTTACATCACGGTAAAGTACGTATGGCTTATTGCGCGCGCGCGCGGCGGCAGCGGAATATTCCGTCAGTTGGCGCCGACAAACACCGCCTGCGCTGCAGTAGGCTACGGTACTAGGCGCGCAGAGTTACGGAAGAGATTTATCGTGATATTGGCAAGTAACTTAAAAAGTTATTGACCTACGTAGTGCGGTGACACGTTTGTTATGATTTGAATTTAAGAAACCAATGAAACCGAAAATTTGGTATCAATTCTTAGAGTATTTTATTTTGAGTTGAAACTATGTATAGTGACTGTATACCAGCTGTTATATTTAATGCATCAAGATAGCTATAGCCCAAACGATACACGCTGTATATGAGAGTTCCAATAATTACTTTTCAACAATCGGTACAGTGCTAGCAAATAAAATCCCAAAACTTTACCAAAATAATGCAACTGACGCTCTTTCGAGATTGAGTTCAAGTATGCAGGCTGATATTATGTAGAACTTACAGAGTTATCACCAACCACCACTAAAGAGGATTTAAAAATTATTCACGAATTGAAAACTAACACAAGCACAGGAATTGACGGCATCAGTACTAAAATAATTAAATGTATTAAAGATTTACTTTTGGAAGACAACAAAATGCATTAACAAAAGCCTTCAGGAAGGAATATTTCCTGATACATTAAAAATCGCTAAAGTCACACCGATACATAAAGCCGGAAACAATGCAAATGTGAGTAATTATCGTCCAATATCGGTCTTACCGGTTATTTTAAAAAATACGAAAAACAAAATAGGTTGCAAACATATACTTAAATTCTATAAATTTTATTTCTAAAAACCAATATGACTTCCTACAGAAATCAAATACCCTATCCGCGACTAAATTATTACTAACTTACAAACTAACATTGATTATAAATTAACAACTCTTGGGGTCTTCATTCATTCAAAATTGGAAAGTATCGATATTACTGGCTTTGCATTAAATTAAATTCTTATCTTACAAATGGTTACCAAGTAGTCGGTATTGGTGAACATCGAAGTAAACCCCAAACCTCTGTGGAGTACCACAAGGTTCTATAAGGCCCTCTATTATTTCTTATCTACATCAACAATATTACTGAAATCGGTCTTAAGAGTATTTCACTAATGCCGACGGTACTAGTCTTTTTTTTACTCTGGCAGTAATATAGAAGGAATTGTTAAAGAAGCACAAAGTTCCAATGCAATCTGCTTACTATAAATGCTAGTAAAACCAAACACATGATAATTAGTGCTAAAAATAAAAAAAAAACTTCATACACATGATGAATTAAATATAAATGGTCAATCCTTATTAAAAACTAATTCTGAAAAATATTTTGGCCTTAATCTCGATATTAAACTAACAATGAAATCTCACATAAAGAAAGTAAGAAAGAAGATATCATCCTTGACAGGTGCAATTAGAGGAATTGTCCGATGTATCCCACTAGAAGCCAGATATATTTTTTATAATTTGATGGTTATACCACATATCGATTATTTAATAGAAATATGGGGAAGTGCTGCCAAAACTCACCTCAGAAAATTACAAACATCTCAGAACAAAATTATTAAAATCTTATTCAATTATGATTATTTAACATCTTCTCAAACCAAATTATTGACAAGTATGCAAATTTAAAATAAATATACCACTTGCATACTTGTACGTAATCATTATTTAATCTGTGGTCCATGGATCTACATTATATGTATGTTCTGTGGATTGGAAGCATTGCCCTTTTCTTTCTTTCAACAATGGTTGTGCTCTTTTAATAAATAAAAAATAAAACTGTTTATTAGTATTTTATTAACAAGCACCATATTCAGAATAATGCAAGTCTGTACTCTTCTTAATTCTTTTAATCTCTACATAACTTAAATTTAGTTCATAACACAGCGAAACCGTCGTCTATCTTAATTTTTAATGTTTTTCCTCATGGGAGTGAATAATTGTATTCTTTTTGAGTGAAATAAATTATCTTAAGCCGAAAAAAGAGGCATCGTATTTTCATTAAAATGCTCAGTTGCGCAATAAAAGCTGCGTTAGGCAATTTAATTATTTTCCATTATCAAAAGCAATCAAAATAAAGTATGGTACTTCAAACGTCTCCTTGACTATATAACGAAGGAAATGTGTCGTGTTCATGAACATTCCGAAAAACGTTAACTAATCACGAACGTGGTTTGAGAAAGATAATGGAAAGGACCGAGGAATTACCGAGACCAGAAAGCATAATAGGTACGAAATTGTTGTATTTTTGGAGACAGGTGAAAGGTATATAGTTTGAAAAATAATAATATTTTTTTTATCTACTCGTCTCCTCTTACGCGTATTGGAGGTGAAGTTGTGATTGAAGAGCGGAAGTGAAACTCCAAATTACAGTTAGTAATATTATAATTGCCACACACGCAGGGGCGTAGCTACCACCGTATCAGTTGTATCAATTATAGCAAGAATTTATAAAATACTATCGAGAACCTAAAATTCTTATTGATCATTAAGAGGCTTGTAAGTGGATCTATAATTATATAATACAGGTTATCCCAGAAGTTGACGTCAAGCTGGAATCGGGTAATAGGTCAAGGTAAATAGGTCTTAGGTAATAGGTCAAGTCATAATATTTATCAGAAAAATATTTTAAAAAATCTAAATTGGCGAATCTGCCAGTATCTCCCGGGCCCCCGACCCATGGATGGGACAGTGAAGTTTTCGGTAGGAGACCGACAGCAACAACCGTTCTTCTCAGGCGAATTCCAAAAAAAATAGATACCCTGAAAAGGGGCCCCAATAAAAATTTGATATAGGGCCTCTTTAGGACAAGCTACGCCACTGCACACACTTATTATAGTTTAAAGTTAGGTACAGTGCACAGTCATCTAACTAATTAGTCGTCTGACAGATTTTGAATCGAAGAACTGTAAAATCATCCCTAACAGGGACAAAATAAACTAATGACTTAATTAATCTAGTCCGTGTCCCGCGACGGTTGATAGGCAAGAGAGGGAACTCTATAGGTAGCGCCCGGATCGCGGCTTAGTGTTGCCACTTAACAAAGGTCCGTTCCTGACTAACTTATAAATAATTATGTAAATATAATACAGGCGACGACGCGACGCCACGTATTCTACCTAAGGTGCGTTCACAAATGCACAATACGTGAAGTCACATGTTCAATATGCTGTAAAGGGTTTCAGAAGAAAAAAAAGAAAAGAAAAAGTATTCGCACAAAAAGACTACAAACTAAACTAAATACAAAAATAGAAAAATAAAAAGAAATAAAACAAAATTAAGTAAGTATATAAAAAAATGGTCAAGTGCGAGTCGGACTCGCGCACCAAGGACTCCGTACAAATTTGTAGGTATGTAACTAACACTTTTCGGATTTTTCCTCTATTTGTGCTACATGACATTGCTTATTGCCAAATTTCACGATTCTAGGTCAACGGGAAGTACCCTATAGGTTTTGATTCCCTTGCGAATGTCAAAATATGCGACAATTTGCAAAATGTTAGATTATACCTGTAACTTCATTATTTTATAACCTCGTATGAGTAATGGTGAAGCTCTGGAAGAAAACACATCTGGGCCCGCGTGGTGTATTACGGCCCATTCCCTTTCACGCAGACGAAACCTGTGTCCCAGCAGTGGGAACGCTATAGGCTGGTATGTTATGTATCTCATATGTGTGACGTAATAGTAAAGTTTTGAAATCCTAATTTGAAAGTTCAAGAAAATCCTTACAAAGATTGATAGTGCTGATTTTGCGAAAGTTTTTCAAACTATCTACAAATCAATCTGGGTTAATGAAAGTTTTAAGAAAATTAGAATGAAGTCATTCGAATCTAGTTAGTCAATCAGGGGCAACTCCGACGAAACTAGAGGAGCCGATATCATTTTCGTCGAACATCTAAAAAAGGTGATCGAAAGTGTTCTTAGCTATGGTTCAAGATAATCGGTTCAGCCGTTTGAAGATTATCTAGTTGATGAATTGATGTGAGCATTATCCACAGGCCTGATTGAGTGGCAATTTGGCATTTCGTTACTGCAATGATATTAGAAGATCAGAGTAACCTTGAACTGATGCTGCAGCATCACCTGGAATTTGCAGGACCCAACTCCCTTAACTTACTTAGGGCTCCTTGGAATGATCTCAATGAATAGGTTATAGATATATAGTGACCAGGGGCTGATGATGGAGTAGGAAAGAGAAATGGGAGGACCGAAAAAAATGCCGCCGCGGCCAATAACAACCAAATATGTTATTAGATAGGCATTTTAATAAAGAGCAATAACTATCATGACATGACGGTTCTTTTCCAATCTCTGTGTGAAAAAAGTTATGGCGATGTTCCGGATGAACTTGGAAGGTAGATACCGGAATACTTGAATAGTAAATCACTTCTAGTGGTTCTGGTGGTAGTGGTGGTGAGTTTGAATGTTCGGAAATCCATGCATTCCGATGATAACAAAATAATATGGTAACATCGAGCTGGTCAGATGATAGACCTGAACGCTAGATATCTGAACTCTTGAATAACTGCTAGTAAACCCATCGAGTGTGGGCTCATTAGATGTGTCTCAACGAGTCCTGTTCATCTACCTGAAGACTGACTTGGACGGCAGACGTCTGCACAAAGCATATGTGTAGCAAATGCATATATAGCGGGTTGAATGAAAGTTGATTCGTAATTTTATATTATCTCCGAAAGTATATGACTAATTGGCATACTGTAAAGCGCAAATCTTATCTCCATGATGTCCTTGTGATCATACAATAATTTATTTTGTTGAGGACTAATATTAAAAAATATATATATAGGGTGACTGGTAATTAGTGACCGATACCTAAACACGTGATTGTACTCATGATAACAAACAACTTTTACTATGGGACCAAACCTGAAATTGTGAAAAATAAATCTGCTGTTGACTAATTTATGTTCGCCTAACTGGTCAAAATGTAGGTACTGCAGCAGATTTTTTTTCGCGAATTCAGGTTTGGTCCCATAGTAAAAGTTGTTTGTTATCATGAGTACAATCACGTGTTTAGGTATCGGTCACTAATTACCAGTCACCCTATATATCCAAACGTTTGTCGAAAAATACTTTTTTAAAACATAAAACAGATATTAAAAGATAAATGTAAAAGATAGAAATATGGTCTCACCTGGTCGCACGGACTTTTTTGTAGAATTATTTAAGGCGAACCAGGTGACCATTGTGATACGGGTAGCTCAGCTAAAATGCAAGATATGAATAAAATTTATTGCCTATAGCACTCAGGAATAATGAAGCTTGCTACCAGAGATATTTCTTTAGAATTGGATCATTCGCTCCGGAGATTACCCCCTACATACATATAAATAAACAAACAAATACCTCTTTATAATATCAGTATAGACAGTGGCGTGCATTGCATAAAGGCATATGTGCCTACCTAGATAAATTATCATACGTGGATAAGAAAATAATTTGAACATTCAAAATAGATACTTTTGTTTTATGTTTCTGATTAGTGACCGCGTCTGCCTAGACTAGACGCGGCCTAGTGCCTGCCTACCTATTCTGAAAAACAATGCACGCCACTGAGTATAGATTCTCTGTGAAGAACCTAGAAGTTTTTTTTTATATTTGTTTGTTTAAACTTCTCGCACACATAAAAGGTACAAAGGCGGACTTAATGCCTTGAGCATTCTCTATCAGTCAACTAAGGGTGGTGAAGAGATTAGATGCCAGGTGCTTTGGTTGAGAGTCAATAAATACATAAATTGGTTGGTAGATGTTGAGACTTATTGAATATCGCAGCGTTGAATTTATAAACCGTTCAATGAATGAACGGTTTACGTTGAAAGTTGACAATAGTTGCACGTTAACTCGTTGACGAATATAGCTAATTGACGAACATAAATCAACGTTGACGTTACGTTAACGGAAAAACCGTCAACGAACCATCACTAGTGCCAAGCTGAAATGTCTCGTGTGCCTTGAATCGCCGGCACCCATGCCCTTCTAACTGGAACAGAGTGCCGATGCGTGGTGACAACCACAGAACAGTTAAAAGGTGACAACAAGAGTTCTATTGCTACCGACCGCCGCATGTTTTGATTTTATTAATCGATTTCAAAAATGGAGGTTTTGAATTCGAGCCGTATGTATACCATGTATGTATGTATGTTTGAATGTCCACGATTGTATCAAACACTAATGAACCAATTTTGATCATTCTTTCATTAATGTGATCTACATACTTTCAGGAAGGTTTTAGTATATAACACATTAGGTAATTATTCTTATGTACGAAGTTATATGCATGAATGTACCTACTGCATCTCCGGCATTTCTATGCGAATTTTGATGATTCTTCTAGTCGGTGTCTTAAATTCTTCAATGCACATAATTGAATTTGTGTACAACTAAAAAGTGAAAAATAAAAACATTTTTACAAAAAAGAACCGACTTCCAAAAAAACAACAAAGTGAAAAATAACTTTAATTTCGAAACTCGGTGTCAAAAAACGAAAATGCGGAACCAACGACACCGAATTCCAAAATTGAAGTTTTTTTTCACTTTGTTGTGTTTTTTTGGAAGTTGGTTTTTTTTTTGTTTTACCTAACCGTCGTGATCTTACTTTTACGCAATACTTTCCTATTTACGCCAATAATGTACAGATTTATTCTGTTATATATTTATAGCAAAACGCAATTTGATATATACTTAATTACGCTAAAGCAGATCCTGCCTAAGGCTACGTTCAGATGACAAGCGCTCAGCGAGCGTTGAACGCGCGTCGCTTTAATAAAACGCGCGTAAGCATGTGGACGGTTTGAATAAAATGTATGTAGTTGTAGACGCGCGTTATCTAAACGCGCGTCTACAACTACATACATTTTAAAAATTTCGTTCTTTATTGGATGAAAAAAATTGTTTACTGAGTTTCCTTATTGAGAGTAGGTTTACAGGCGCAACAAGCAGGAAAAGCATCAAATATGTATATTACAGATTGATGATAAGGTACCAATTTATTTATATTATGATAATATGATAATAGGACTTGATAGTCTATCTTTGTCCTGAGAATGATCAATCATATCTGTTGCGTTGTTTTCGACTACATTCTCGTTTCTTTTTAAGTATTAATATTTTTTCATCATCTCTTTTTCTGTTAGGTATATCGTCGACCGTAGGTTCAATTGAGGTAAGGGACAAGATACCCAATGTCCCTTACCTCAATTGAACCTACGGTCGACGATATTTAATAATTTCATATAATTATACTCATTGAAACATTATGCAATCTTCTGCACGTCACAAGAAAAAAATATATAGTAATAACTATAAATATACTAAGTAAAAATTGTTTTCAACATTTTAGTCGACGATATTACCAGTGAAATAAATCAAAGTCAAATTCTGTCATGTTCGTGATGACTTAGAGGTCCTATAAAACGTTTTAAATCGTTCCAATATGTAATAACCATAAATAACTTGCGAGCGTCAGTAAAACGTCAAGGAAGAATCCTATCCACGAAAATTATGGTGTACCTGTGGGATACATGATAATTTCGAATTATTCCGATCTGTCACCCTGCTTTGTCCCCTCAGGGGGACAGATCGGAAAGTTTGAACTGTCCCCCTGTTAGCAACGAGGGGACAGTTTGAATGTTATTCACTCCTATCTGTCCCTCTATCAATGATAGGGGGACAAATGAAATTTTTTATTCCTGTTTGTCCCCCATAGAATTTAAAATATTAATTCTTAAAAGTAAATATTATATTATTTCTTACACATTATAAGGAACATTACATTGAATAAAACACTAGTAGTTTGGGTTTATAATGATCTGTATTTAAATAAATGACTTACAAATATATTTTTTGTTTTTCTATCAATCAGCCACAGTCCTATAAATCACAGTAGGTATTGCAGGTATAATAACAATCAGTCTTCTGATTTGACTTCATACAACTTAGTAACAAATACAAAAAAAAAATACTGACATACACAAGACACACACATAGGTACATGAGGAAAATGTTCCTAATAAAAAGAAAATATTACGTGTTTAGATAAAATTGCAGCTTTTATTAGGGTAATTAATCGTGTGATATTCAGGAATGAAGTACCTAAATAAATTCAAGTTTTGACATTTTCATTACTGTTTCAATAATGGAGTGCAAGTAATTCTCAACCATATTTTATAAATCTTTAAGTTGTTCGCAAAATAAGTTTTAATATTAACTATGGTACTGACATACAGAGCACAAACGGAAATTTTATTATGTTTGATAACTCTTACAGGAATGAAAACGTCAAAATTTGAATTTATTTACTTCATTCCTCTCTTTCAGACCCAATTTTAACCAAGTACTAGTACGTACTACTTAATTAAATTGGCCGAGGACTAATTGTTGTAGATTGCGAAACCTGTGAGGGACATTAATCACGGCATCGTGTTAAGCAGACTTGATTGATTGTCGCTGGTTGTTTGATTTGTTTAGAGATAGGCAAAGATGCCTTCGGACTTGGATTTACTGTTTACTACTTATGCTTGTTTTTGTTACTGACGTGTTAAACTATCTAATATGTTTCTGAGGTATTCTTAATCGAATTCAATAGTATCTACTATTAAATAGTACTTTAGAGGTATACAACGAGATATCAGCAATAAGGAAGGGGCCCGTAAGGGCCGTAGCCTGCCGGGGCAGCGGGATTGTTAATCAGTTTTAGTTCTGCCAAACTGCACAGTAGTTTGTTGGCAAATGTTTCTCAGTAACTAGTATAAGTAAGTAAATAGTAAGTTATAAGTTACAGGCTTATAGGTAATGTGTAACGACAAATCCATATTTATCGCTAAACACCACATAAACTTAAACACACATTTTTTACAGCAGCACAAAGGCTGACTATTACGTAATGCTAATAAAATTTTGAATTGCGTAATATCATTTCAATAATTCACTCCGGCGAAGCCACAGGCAAGCTCGCATAACAGATTTAATCTATACATCCCCATGTAAGAGGTTTTGACAAAAGGTGTTAAAAAGAAACTTCCCCATTTTATTTTTGAAAGACATTTTTGTGGTACAGCTACTTTCTAAATCGATTTGTATGTCATTAAAAATTGTTGGGACTAAACATTTTCTACATCTTTGTCCATAATAATGTACCGTCTTGACTTTAAACTCTTCCTTGCAATAATGTTCTAAAGCCAATAATAACACAAACTTTTGATGGACTGGCAACATCTTACATTTTCAGAATAATTCTTCGTAATGAATATTTTTACAACGTTTTTTTGTGTTTTTAACAACCAATAGTTTCATAAATCTGATTTGCAAAATTTTTATTTTATCTAAATATGTTTTAAATGTATTACCATAGCATGCCAGTCCATAGGAAAATAGTGAGTCCACCAACGCGTAGTAGACCGTGTACAGAGTGGCACGCTCCAGTACCTACATAACCAAGGTGGTGGAAGCTTACAAACACCAACCTGAGTATGTTACGATGATTTCCCATCCATAAAAAAAAGATGTATATGTTACGGTAAATCTGATTAATTGAAAATTATTAATATTTTTACAAAATTATTAATAACTAGCTTTTGCCAGCGTCTTCGTCCGCGTGGAATAATGACTTCCGGAAATTGAGGCACTAACTCTCATAGAGTTTAACCGATGTGCTCTTTCTTCTGCCGATTCTTGAGAACGCGTATTTCTCATTCAACGCGTTTTTCAAGACAATAGCGGGCGGACGCCGGCGTCCGCTTGGGGCTTGAATAACTAAAAATATATAACTACGTCTAATATATAAAATAATATTTAATAAAACCTACTTCACTTAAAACTAAATACCTATAACTACTATAATTAATAATACCTATACCTATAATTAAGAAAAGTACCTACGCTTTTACCTACTTAATATTAAAAAAAACTGAACATAAATTAACCAAAACTTACCTACTACTAACTAACTACTACTAACCTATTACTACTTCACCTAAAAAGAAATCCTGTTTTCCCAACATTTCCCTTCACTGCTCTGCTCCTATTGATCGTAGCGTGATGAAAAGTATACTATAACCTGCCCAGGAGTATGAAGAACAATTGTACCAAGTTTCGTTGAAATCCGTCGAGTGGTTTTTGTTTCTATAACGAACATACAGACAGACAGACAGACAGACCGACAGACAGACAGACAGACAGACAGACAGACAGACAATAATTTTACTGATTGCATTTTTGGGGTCAGTAACGATCACTAATCACCCGCTGATAGTTATTTTGGAAATATATTTCATGTACAGAATTGACCTCTCTACAGATTTACTATAAGTATAGATATAGATAACCACATGTTTTGGTAAATGTGAATAAACGATCGAAATTTATTACATTTAGTAGTCATTATTAATAATTCACGACACATATTGGTGAAAGTTATAAAATAAATAAAAACCCATGAAAAGTTAACAACAAATAATAATATGTTAAAATGCCCGACAGCCCGTGGTCCATGTAATAAGTCAGTGTTTGAGATAGCTTGAATTTATCACAAACGACGTCAGGGGCACCCCGAGGTTCGGTTTGGTTAGGTTCCTTTAAACCCTGCAGACAGAAATAGGAGCCCCGCGCAGCGGGGCTCCCTCGACCTGACGTAAAAATCGCTGTACGCTGCGAAAATAAATTGTAGTGTGTTTAGTGATATTTTGAGTTGAATATTGCTGTGCAATCAGTAATTTTGATGGGAATTCGGAATCTTATTGCATAGAAAAAGGATATTTTTTGATTTGCGTTTAAATACTACCCATTTTTAACTGTTTATTTTTTAACTAATATGTTCAATAGTTTATTTTTTGTTAACTTTTCATGGGTTTTTATTTATTTTATAACTTTCACCAATATGTGTCCTGAATTATTAATAATTACTACTAAAAGTAATAAATTTCGAACGTTTATTCACATTTACCAAAACATGTGGTTATTATTAATAATTTTGTAAAAATATTAATAATTTTCAATTAATCAGGTTTACCGTATCATATACAACAAAACAGGGGTAAAGTAATAAGCCTCCATAGAAAAGAGAGGATTCTCCAACCATACGGGTCGTATCTGGTGGGCAATTGCTCGATGATTCATATCGGGCTGTTGTATATACAGGGTGTCCCTGAAAGTATGGATCAAATCGTTTAGGGGCGTGGGCAAGGTCATTTCCAAACTTTTTGATTCTGAGAATGATTGATGATTGAGAATTATTTTAAGTTTCAAAATTGTGACCAATTTTTTTCAATCGTTTCGCATAGTGCTCAAAGAAAAAAAAATATTAAAAAAAACTATCAGGGCTGTCTAAAAAACTTAAATTGACAGTTCCTGGTAGTTTTTTTTAAATGATTTTGTTCGGCGTGGGCAAAGTCATTTCCAAACTTTTTCAAAAACTACCAAACTTATCAAAAAGTTTGGAAATGACTTGGCCCACGCCCCTATTAGATTTGATCCATACTTCCAGGGACAGCCTGTATACAGCGTGTCCCAAAATTAAACGATAAGCGGGCACCAGAGGGTGGACCTGATCATGACTACTCGAGAAAAAAAAATATCACAATTTTTTTGGTAATATGCATGCCCGACGAGGATGTGAGTTCAAATCCGGGTATCTCTGCATCCATTGGAATATAACGACATATTTCGATATTGTGGCCATATCATTTTAAAAACTTATAAATCATGAACAGTTGTTTTTTTCATGTGTTTTGGAAATGATCATGAAGTAAACGTGTTTTATGAGCATAAGTGTTTTGTTGATAATTATTCCAGCTGATAGGCTCATTGCTTTATTGAATATCGTTCGGACAGATACTGCTGAGTTATCCTTGTATAAATTGCATTTAATTTTTACATTCACTATCGGCGTTTCTCGCCGTAACTTGGAAATAATTGACATTTGCAGACGTTGGAAACAGCAGTAAATGTCGAGTTTTTACTTCTTTTGAGAAAATAGATGGAAGATGAAGTGTTTATATAGTGAAGCTAATTTAAAAGTCCGTAGCTGCAATTATCCGATAGATAATACTAGTGAAAAGCTATCTCGTAGTTCAGATTCATTGTTACGAGTACAATAAAAATGGTCACCGGTCTTTATTCTTTGCCTTTGTGGCTACAAACATAATTGCTCGACTTATAATGCGAAGCATAGAGAGTGCTTCACGATCGAAACATTTTTTTTTCCTCCTTTTTGCAACTGTTTCTATTGTTACACTTCTGCTAGTACAAAGAACCTACTTAATTTATATACCATTGTATATATAATTTAACGGAAATTATTTTGTACTTCAAAAATTGATTTAATGCAGTAAAAACGAAAAAAACATCGATATATTTCAAAAAAATTCCCGTCAGTCAAGTGTGAAACCTAAAACATTGTAGCTTGCGAAAAAATCAATTGAGTACTTGTTTTTTTGTTGTTTTTTTTAGGAGATCCTATTCATCCATAGGAGGAAGGGTTATTGAAAATGGCTCTTTTATTCAAATTAGTTTAATTGTAATTACTAAAAAACTAACTAATATAATAGCTATGGTTTAATATACGATCAAATGGAAAAATAAAATTTGGAAAATCCAACAGTGCTCATAATGCTATGAGTCGTGCACTTTTGGGTTTTCCAAATGTTTTTCCTTTTAGCAGAAGGTTGACGCTGGACCATGGCGCCGATAGAGTAATTACACTATCGATATGAGGGCTACTTGTATCGATGATCCCTCTCTATGTGTGGTGAGAAAGGTTATTTGGCCACAGTGTTTTGTTTGTCCGAAAATCATAATCCACAACACGTTTGCTATAAACTTCAATAATCATAATGTTCAAAAATTCGAAATTTTGTTTTACATAATTGTCTTTACTTCTAAAACTTGTCATAATATCAAATATTATAATAATTGAAACTCCTAATTTTGCAAGAAATGAAGTCATATGTCCGTATGTAATGTGTATTATTCCTAATCTTCATACAAAATAAAATTGTTAGTCCTAAAACATTTGCTAAAAATTAGATTTTTGTGACAGAAACGAATCGCTGTAAATCCGACTCCACGTAGTCTTGTCTGGTTCCCATATAGTGTTATTTAGAATCACGTAGGCGCGGAGGGCCGAGGCGGCTCGCGGGCTGAGGAGCAGGAGGCTGGGAGCGAGCCGCCGCAGCTGAGGCTGCCGGCCGAGCCGGCCAGCAAGCCGAAGCTGCGGTGGTGAGCGAAAGCCGTCAGCGACGATTAGCACGCGTGGGACCGCCAAAGACCCGCAGCGCCGGAACCGTGACAGAAACCGTGTCTGCCACATGTTGCATGCTCGCTTGCATACTACATGCTTGCTGCATACTTGCTGCATGATTGCTTGCATGCTGCATGCTTGCTTGCTGCTTGCTTGCATGCAGCATGCTTGCTGCATGCTTGCTGCATGATTTTTTGCATACTGCATACTTGCTGCATGATTGCTTGCATGCTGCATGCTCGCTGCATGCTTACTAGCGAGCTTGCTGCATGCTTGCTTGCATGTTGTTTGCATACTGCATACTTGCTGCATGATTGCTTGCATGCAGCATGCTCGCTGCATGCTTACTAGCGAGCTTGCTGCATGCTTGCTTGCATGTTGTTTGCATGCTGCATGCTTGCTGCATGCCTGCTTACGCCTGAGAGAAGTTCATACTCGTAGCAAAAGCTTTTTAATACAAATTTATTTTAAAAACCATATTAGGATAAGTAAACATTAAATAATTAGAATTTAGGACTTATAACTTTTATTGAAAACGTTTTTAAGCCTTTTGTATATTATTGATTGTAATTTTTATGACAAACAAATTTAGGGCATATTTTATTTAGGGATTTAAATTTTATGGCATGTGATATTATGTAACATTAAGTTCGGGCAAGTTATCATTCGGACAAATGATGATTAGGACAAAAAAAAATTAGGACACCTTAGATCATGGATAAAAAAGTTAGGTAACACAATAGACAACCAGATCAGGCGCAGGACCAACGGCTTAAAGTTCTTTCCGAGGCACGGGGGTATCACACCGCCAACTTCCAAACTCAACAACAACTTCAAAGAACAACATACAAAGTTAGTAACAAAATATATACCGTATTAACGTAGAATAACTTTTGTTTTACATAATATTAGATATCCCGCAGGAAAGTTACAGTGGTTTAGCCAAGCTAGACTTCTAGGTAAAACTGAAGACGTTTTTGCACTTAGAAATGGCTACATAGTAAATCCAAATTGTTAGGTATGTTGTACAAAATATCTGTTGACTATTGAAGGGTTTAAGCGTAGTTGTGACTTCACCGTCACGCTAAAATAAATATGTCGGCATCGCTATGTTGCTACGCACAAAAATATGTCCATTAAATGAAAGCCGCGGGCCCACCGGGGCGCACGGAGAGGCTACGCACGTGTATTAAGCTTCGCTTTGAAAGAAAATGTTTGTGGTTGTGTCCACTGCAACCCACGGAGAGGCTACGCATGAATTGACGTCATTGATACACGCGTGGCTTGCTCGAATAGGCGGTTTCATAGCTCAACGCTGTCGACGTGGGTCTACGTTTCCACTGGACTACACGAATATGACCCAATAGCAATTGACAAAATGGCGCAGGCTTCACTCGCTTCCCCGCCCGTCCCAGCTCCCGCAGTTAAGCCCGTGTCCGTGGATTGCAGTGGCACGTGCATAGCCTCTCCGTGCGCCGTGCCACGCTATACATAGTCGTGGGTCGTCTTCGTGTACTCCAGTGGAAACGTAGACCCACGTTGTCAACCAAATTAATACCTACACGCAGCTAAAATGCGCCGCGTGCCCGGGCACAGCATGCGCCGCGGTGGGCCCGCGCCTTAATGCCTTTTACTAATTTATATCTACCCTTAGTCCATCATGCTGTAAATAAGATGAATTATTGAAAAATGTGTCTATGAAATCGTATACTCTCCATAATTGTAACAGAAAAAGACCTTAGGTTAACGACCTCACAAGTTTTCTCATTTAACAATGTCTTAAACAACTAAGATATTATGAGGTTACTGACACCCGAAAATCATAACTTTTCCAGTTTTCGGCTATAAAGGATTCGTTCTTCTCAGCGACAATCAAAGTTAAAAAGTAATTTAAAAAAAATAAATCGACTTCAAAAAGAAATTAATTCAAAATTATGAAATAACTTTAATTTCGGAAGTCGGTGTCTTGGGATCTGTATTTTAGTTTTAGTTTTTTGCCACCGACTTCCGAAATTAAAGTTATTTCATAATTTTGAGTTAATTTCTTTTTGAAGTCGATTTTTTTAAAATTACCTTTTATTTCCTAATTTTTAGTTTTAAGTAAAAACTGGACAATTTGTTTGTAATATATAGGTAATAATTTTGTTGTAAATATTGTGCACTGGAGTTTGACCAAGGTTTTGAGATGTTTTCTCTTTGACACCACACCAGTAGTAGCTCGTATCAATAAGCCAGGCCGTCACACTTACAAGTATTAGTCCATATCTTGAAAACTACTGAACCCATTTTGATGACACTTGCACTGTTCCCTAAGTTGGAGTAAACGTAAGTCAATAAAAAAATGGTCACAATCCGATTAGGTAATAGTTGCGGAGAAATGCGTGGACAAACATACCTACATACATACTTACATCTATAAAATTTTGTATATTTGTTTGGAAGCCCTAATAGATTGTCATATGTGAATATATTGCAGTTCCAATAATTTAATTACATACATACGTGTCGAATTGATAACCTCCTTTTTTTAAAATCGGTTTTGGAGGTTTCTTTACAGATTGAGACTGACATTAGATTGTAACCCTCTCTACTAACTTACATCTGACCTTGTCGATGACTATAAAGGGCACAGATGAACAGAGTTATTACAAGTCGGTCTGGTAATTGTGCTGATTACAAAAATGTGAAATATTTAAATACTCAGTAGAACATGGTAATAGTTATAATAATCTTAGTTATTCATAATTGTCCTTGCGCCTAACATTACAAAATACCAGTAACATAATATTTGACAATAAGTGGTTGAACGTTTTTAAATTAAAATTATTTTCATAGACTTTAAACTAAACAAAAGCCGCTCTGGGAATTCTAATTTCAATATTTCGTTCTATTCCAAGAAAACCAAAACAAGCCCCCTTTCAAATAAATAGGTTCAATTTTGTATCGTTAGACATTTTGTTATAACATTCTGCTAAAGTTGCTAACTCGCAAGTAGTAAGCTATTAATTACTTTTATATATTCAAGTTACAAACAGGTCAGCCTCGGTTTATTTGAAAATGGCTAAGTTATGAAAGTTTGAACACAGTTGGAAGGTTTATATATCTAAAACAAAGTCTGGATTTAGGTTTTAGCAAGTTTTGTCCCAGGATAATTTATACATATTTCACCTTTGGCGTAATTTTACGATACATTATATAAATTTATAGACAGTAATTTTATTACCGAGGCAAAAGCATGGGCCAGATAATTATTTTGTCAAAACGATAGTTTTATTAAAGTTGACTAAATAGTCAGATTTTTTTTTACCTTGAATGCTTTTTATAACTTGCTTTAGATAACTTTATTGCTATATGCTTGAGATAAATTTATCCAATATTTTATAGATCAACTAAGAAGCGAACTGCCATTTTTCTCTGCATTAGAATTTGTCAAGCTTATCTAAACTTTCAAAGCTCCCCATGTTCACTGATACGGCAGACAGAGACTAAGTGAAGCTTATATGGGAAGCCTTTTTGTCGTTTTTCCTCACTACCGGCAGTACCGGAACAAAGATCGGAAATTGAGACCTTTTAAAGCCTGGAATAAACCTGATATGTGAAAGCACAAAAGCATGCTAATTTCAAGCAGATGCTACCTAGTAGCACACAATTTGCATGTGTTTACGAAAAGAGTATGTAATACACACAAGAAGAGCATGCTATAAATAAACGTGCTACTTACTAGCAAACAAGCATGCTATTTAATAGCATGTGTATAGCCTTATATTACGCCTTGTTTTCCAAAAGAATTGGGCAGAAGTGTACATATAGTGCACTAATAGTAACAAGGTCACAGAATAATTATATAAAGTATTGTAACTCGGCCGTATCTTGGACATAAATGCCTACAGCCGCGCGGTACGTAAACATCCGATAGGGCTACCCGCCTCCAGCATTTGAATTACATTTGCCTACTTTGTGTTTCCATTTAGTTTTGTGACTGTAAATATACTTTATTTTACATAAAAAAATAAAATAAGTACTTTGTGAATTGAATAGGAAGTATTCAATAAAAATGCATGTTGTTTTTTGATTGGTAGATTTAATTAAAAACCATGTTTATGTTTGAAAAACAAATCGGTCTTATAGATTTGCGACCGGAAAATATTTTCGCCTTGACTGAGACGTACGAAACGCTTTATTATTAAATTTTAAAGTATAAAAAATCCGCATTCTAATCTATAGCTTAATTAAAAATTGTTTTGGGAAACATGGACAAGGTGGAGAACTCCAATCTTTACAAACTTCAACACCTACCTACTCAACTACAATGCAAGAAACAGCTGACGAGTAATTTTAATAACTTTTTATCTCAGCTTATTAACGTCTCTATAAATTAGGTACCTACAACTCGCAACAACTCAAAACAAAAATTCTTTGGTCACCAATGCCAAGCTGAACAGCTAGCTACGAATGTTTTAAAATCACAACCCTCTCAAATATCTAAATATTCTGTGAATATCTCATGAGTCTAGCTGTTGTTGTCGTTATTAATACCGAGAAAAAAAAAACGGTTTTTAGTGGTATAATTGTTGTTATAGCAGCAGCAGAAATACTTAATCTGAGAAAATTTCAACTATCTAGTGACAGACAGACGGTCAAATTTATTTTTTCTAGTATTATTCATACACACAGTACAATAAACAACTATTATTAATAAAAAAAAACCACGTCTTTACTTTGAATTATACAAACTAACAAAACAAAACACACATGCCCCGAGGTTTTTAACACAAGCGTAAGTACCTACCGTATCATGATTCATGAACCGCCTATAACTACCTATTTCACTCTTGTCAATCACTTTCCTTTACTCTATTCATTTTATTAATCCAGACATCGTTTTTTTCGGGAGATAAAAGGAAATACTTATCCATTAAAAAGACACATTATGTACCTACCTACTAGTAAGTAAAATTATTTTATAGTCTTACCTTTCAGAGTTTCCAGGTAATCTAAAAAAAGTTATCCCTGGATGCGTTATTGACGAATTCAAGCAACCAAAAACAGCACAATATATCCTACTCGTCATATTAAATATGTACTTGAACTTATTTTTAGTGAAAAAATCGCGCGGTTATTGTTAAAAAAACAACACACCGACCGTTCGTCACTGCGGCACAGTCGCGACTGTCTGCCTGCCGAGCGAATGCCGAGATCGAGGCGCGTAGGCATAGCTCGCGCATCGTCCGTTTGTATGAAGATGGAATACTGTATATAATTATTCTGTGACAAGGTAGAGTTTATTTCTGCGTTTTTTTATTAATAACATTAATAAGAATACAATGATTCACATAGGCAAGTGTCTAGTTAGATAAGAAACAAAAATCTTCTAATATATAAAATTCTCGTGTCAGTGTTAGTTACCATACTCCTCCGAAACGGCTGGACCGATTTGTATGAAATTTTGTGTGCATATCGGGTAGGTCTGAGAGTCGGCTACTATTTTTTTTTTCTTTTTTGCAAAACGACGCTTGCGGGATCAGCTAGTAATATACATACTTACGCATTAAATTTTCTGCGCAATTTATTTGAGCGTGATAATAAAACAAACAGAATGAATTCAAATGCACATAGCATTTGAATACAATACATTTCAATGTGAAAACAAACATTTTAAAAACAAATACCTAACGTTCAAATTATCAAAACATGAAAGAATGGAATATTCATTATATCAAATGGTAATGGAATAGATACTACGACAAACGTAGCTTTATCCAATAATCATTCAATCGAATGCCTTTTATCTATATATATAAAAAGAGAAGTCCTGACTGACTGACTGACTGACTGACTGACTGACTGACTGACTGACTGACTGACTGACTCATCAACGCCCAGCCTAAACCCTTGGACCTAGAAAGCTGAAATTTTGCACAGAGGTTTTCTTTATAATGTAGACGAGGAATAAGGAAGGAATTTTCGAAATTCAACCCCTAAGGGAGTTAAATAGGGGATGAAAGTTTGTATGAAAACTCTTATTCCTTGGGTTAATAAACTTGAAACTTGGCACGAATACTTACCAAAATAAATTATGAAAATTGGTCTTTTCTTTTTTCTAAACTACCTTCTAAAGGGGGATGGGGGGGTGTCAAAATTTGTATGGAAGAATTTTAATGCACGGTCCGATTAACTCAAAACTCAGTATTTATACTTAATACCAAAAATAAAGAATCACGTGTATCATGGTTTTTCGAAAATCTACCCCTAACGGGGAGAAAAGGGGTAGTTAATTTTACAGGGCAAATTTTACTGCCTGGCTTAATTAACTCAAAAATTGGTGTATATAATCTGTGAGTCAAGTAATGAACACATTCCAAACGATTTTTCAAAATTCCACCCCTGTGGGGGTGAAAAGTGGAGATACAGCTTATATGAAAAATCTTATTCATTTGGTTAATATACTTGAAACTTGGCATGAATACTTATCTAAGTAAATTATGAATTTTGGCATTTTTTGCTTTTCTAAACTACCCCCTAAAGGGCGATTAGGGGGTGTCAACATTTGTATGGAAGAATTTTAACGTGCGGTCTCCAATTAAGTCGAAACTCAGTATTTATACTTAAGATCAAAAGTAAAGAATAACATGTATCAGGGTTTTGCGAAAATCTACCTCTGACGGGGTGAAAAGGAGTAGTTAATTTTCCATTTTACTGCGTGGCTTGATTAACTCGAAATTTGTTGGACATAATCTTTGAGTCAAGTTATGAACACATCCCAAACATTTTTCAAAATTCCTCCTGTATGGGGTGAAAAGTGGGGAAAAACTTTATACGAAAAATCTTATTCATTTGGTTAATAAACTTGAAACTTGGAAGGAATATTTGCCTAAGTAAATAATAAGAAATGTGTCTTTCGAAAGTAGACCCCTGACGGGTAAAAAAGTGGTAATTCGATTTTGAAGGCCGGTATTATAGTGCGTAGCTTGGTTTACTCCAAAAAAATGGTATTAATAAATTTAAGCTTCAAACTTGGCACAAATACTTATGTAAGTAAATTATAGTTTGTCATTTTATGTTTTTCTGCTCTAAAGGGAGATTGAGGGAGTCAGTTTGTATGGAAGAATTTTATCGCGCGGTCCAGTAATATAAACTCGGAACTCACTATGTATACTTAAGACCAAAATAAATAAAAAAGTATGACTGGGTTTTTCGAAAATCTAACGCTATCGGGGTGAACGGGGGTAGTCCATGTCACAGAGGAGTATTTTATTGCGTGGCTTGATTCAATGGGAAATTGGTATAAATAATCTTTGAGTCAAGATATGGAAACGTCCCAAACATGTTTTCAATATTTCGCCCCTATGGGGATAAAAACTGTGAAGGTGAAAAGGTGGTCTTATTCCTTTGGTTAAGAAACTTGAAACTTTTCAACATTTGCCTCAGTAAATAATAAAGATTGTCACTTTTAGGGGTTTACTACTTACTTACTTAAAATAAAAAAGTATGAGTTTTAGGGTTTTACTTATTCGACTCCTACCGGGGTGGAAAAGGGTAATAAAGTTTAAGGAGTAGAAACTTCAACTTCCATTAACACGAAAATGGGTATAAATAATCTTTATATCATAAAAATGGAAACGTACCAAATGCAAAAACAAGCCCTGTCGTGATGAAAAGGGAGGATAGTTTATTTGAAACATCTTAGGTAGTTTAACTAAAATATTGGCCCGAATACTTATTTCTTTAAATAAAGTAAGTATAAAGATCGTAATCAATAATATTCGAAATACCTTTCAGGGGGAGGTGGAGAGGGTGTTAAATTTATTTGAGGAAAGTACGAAACCCACGCGGACGAAGTCGCGGGCAAAAGCTAGTATCGAATAAAAGCGCGCGTGTCGCGTTTGATCTTGTGTAATTCAATGTAATGTTATTTTAAGTGGCGAAGGGGATTTTTTTATTTGCCCTCTATTAAATGGGACTTAAACATAACTGGCAAAATGTGGATGTACTACCTATAAGTACAGACGCCAGCACATCAAGCTACTATAATCTGTCAAAATTCTTTAATATATTTTCAACTATATCGTTCAATTATAAGGTACAAGGTTGATTGGGAAAATTTTACGTTTTCGGGTAGCCTAATGTGCTGGCATTTGTCAACCTACTCCTCTGCCTTACCTTGCGAAGAATACAGGCGAGATTTAATATTTTTTATGTTACGATTATATCTTGTGTTATGCGAATTTAATTAACTATGCTTTACAAAGTAATTTCCTTCCAAAGCTGTGATTTCGGAAGCTGTAAATTCCTGAAGCGTATCGTTAGATGTCTACCTTTGTTATTCCTTTGTAGATAAAGCGTAAGTATCTGTCTCGGACAGACATACTGATAATAATATTCGATAATGGTAATCTGCGTGACATTAATGGAGCAAGAAAACACTTCAATTACCCATATTATTATTACAGTGGAAAGAGGAAAATCGTATAGATAGAGGTAATAGAATCTGTTAAGGAAAATCTTTGATTTGACACCTAATCCCTTGACCCAAATCATGGGGACATCTTTGTAATGAAAACTGGGTTGATAAGATAATGACGACAGCTTTTACATCTGATACAAGATTCTGAAAGTAGGGAAGATCTTTTGGACATCTCCCTTAGAGATAATATTATTTATGACGAAGGAGTGAGAAGGGTGAATTCCGACACCATCGTCCTATCATTTGTAACTTTTACTATACGCAGAATAATGCACACAACACAAGAATACACTCAACAAAACAGTTTGATGTGCACGAAAAGAAAAACCAGCTTTGCACAACGTCCACAAACTTTTAAGGCAACCGACCGACTTTAAATTTTTCTTTCCCTAAATAGCTTATTTGGACTATAATGAGGAACATAAAACAAAAAAGAAATCTATCCAGCCGTTCATATGTGATGCGTTTACCAACAAGCAGCGTTTCATTTTTATTTAAGTAGGATTCTGATTAGATACTTACACACATAGTTAATTAGTTAGGTACTGCAAAAATATGCGATGGATAGGAAACAGCCCAAACTAGGCTCTGTCTGTATCTTGGTGACATGGTTTAACAAGTAGTTCCTATCGTAGAATATAGAATATAGTTCAAGTAGTATATACTAGTTGTTGTTTAAATATAAAGTATGGCTGCTATACTCCCTCTGTTGTTGACTGTACACTATTCAGGACGTGTTGACACGTTGAAATATTATTCTGTTAGCATGACGTGAACTCAGTAAGGATATATTATGTTAGTAAGCATTTGAGAACAAGTATTAGTGTATCTCGGAATGTTCCTTACACGTTCGTACCATATCGTGTTCTATCTATACATTAATTATACATTAAAGTCACTTTTCGTGTCTGTCTGTGTGACCCCGCTGTTTTGAGATTTATGTGGTAACATATTAATATTAAAGTAACATATAATCAATTTCGATGTCAGTCAAGTCATAAAAACCCTGCTATGCAGGGGCGACTCGCTAGTACAATATGTATGTATTATTTTTTCATGATGTTGCCATGGGTACATTGTAGAATATTGATTGTTGTTAAAAAATACCTACAAAGGCACCAAGGGTGGTAAAAAGGGCTATTTATCAAGTGAACCTTTATAAAAATTTAATCCTGACAAAAAAAGAGACAAATATAACAATGGCAAAAAAGAGAAAAATATTTCACATTTTTTAAAGGATGATTTACTACCATTGCCAATTCCACGTAAAACCAATTCGTTTAGAGCTTACTCTTTAACAACAAACGATACCACACAGCTGATAGAGCCGAATACGTGTGAATTTTTGCACACAATTTAATTTTCTTTGGCGCTATAAAAGTGATGTAATGATCCCTACATTTTACTTACAGCAAGATAGAAAAGATCCCGAATTTGTTTGGAAAATGTTGCGATCCAGTGATGAAATCTTTTATGCAAAGGGTTTATTATGTTCATAGCTCCATTATAGGTTACCGGAATCTCAAATAGAAATATTTAGACGTGGAAAATATTCGAGACCTAAAATGTATTTGTGGAAAACATATTTTAATGCAAACTTTTAACCTAAGCATCATGAAAGTATATAAGTCAGTGCTTTATTGAAATTGTATTTTATTTCTACACATTTCCATGATTATATTTTTTGCCATCCAAAAATTTTAAAATGAACCATTACAAAGAATAACTCTATACGTTGTTCCAAAACACAAATAACAGACGCTGGCCACACAGCTGCTGGCCTAAAGTTAAACTGAGCTGGCCACATCTGTCGCATGTCGGAGCAGCAATACGCAAAAGCCACCACTCAGTGGATCCCAAATGGCAAGAAACGACCGCGCGGCAGGCCCAGAAAGAGATGGTGGGATGAGCTGAACTCATTAAGGGATTGGCCCACAGTGACAGTAGACCAAGAAAAGTGGAAAGAGGGAAAGGAGGGGAGGCCTTTGCCAGTGGGATGACACAGGCTTATAATAATAAATAAATTACAAAGAATGAAAAGGTCGCGTATCTTTTGCTCTATATTTGTTTAATATTCCTGTATGCACCTTAGCCAGTTGACTAGTTATTATTGCACTTTGAAACGTAGGTTAGAAGTTATAAGTTTCTTTGTAAAAAACTTTTTTACAAAAACACTACCGACTTCGAAGAAAATGCGGAACCAACGACACCGACTTCCGAAATTAAAGTTATTTTTCACTTTGTAGTGTTTTTTGGAAGACGGTAGCTTTTTTGTAAAAAAGTTTTTTATTTTTCACTTTTTAGTGGTCCAGTTTGTAACTTATCTAAGTTACAATAGCCTAATGTCAACTGCTCATTACCTTTTACAAAATATTGCTTTTCCCGATGCAGGGACGTTAATTGTTGAGGAGTTCTCCTTGTAAGAACCTGGAGAACTGGAGCTGATTGAGAAGTCACTATCAGCTCCACTTCACGATACGCACAATGCGTATCGTTAGCAACCACATTAAAGTACCTAATCGAATCGCAAACCGTGAAATATTTATTATTGAGTAGTTCCGATGGCCATCTGTGGTCTTCATCATCAGTTCCACTTCACTGAATGGTGCTTTCTGAGAGCAAATGGACGAGTTACTATAAAAAATACCCAAATCGCTATAGGTGTGCCTACAAAATTTGAGGGTTTTCCTCGATTTCCATGGGATTCCCTCATCAGATTCTGATTTGGTGACAATAGGACTACCTCGGAAGCATACCCTTTCAAACAAAAAAATAATTTTGAAAATCTGTCGACAGTTGGCGGAGTATTCCTTTTTGTGAAGTCAGTAAATACCCGGAATACATAAAAAATAAAAATAAGAATAATATCTTCTTCAATAAATTAAAACAATTTTTGATAATAAAAAGCTACTACACTATTAACGAATATTTTAGCGATAAATTTCAGCAACAAGAAAAATAAGTTTCACAAAATACCCGAATTTAATTTTAAATTTCACTTTAAATATAAATTTATTTTAAAACATTAAAATACTGTTAATTTAGAATTCATATGATAAACAGTGCACAGTTAATAATAATATTCTATAAAATTCAACAAAATTGTTTAAGTATTATAATTTATTGTGCTAATAATGTAAATCGTGCAATATATAAAAATATATAAATATAATTTAAAACCAAATATATAAATACTTACCTATATAAAATATAAATACAAAAACAAAACAAAAAAAATATAATAATAATAATAATAAATAAATGATACCTATTATTTTAATTTAATATTTATTTATTTTTATTTTTTTTCTTAACAAAAAACGCCTTCATCCTCTCTCCTATTAAATTTAATTTTGCTGTGCCCGACAGGGTCCATAATTGATTCGATGTTCTGACATACCAACTGTTATATGTGCACATTATGGAATGCAAAGTATTGAGTATTGAGTATAAAAAAATTGTTTTTATTTCCATCCATGCTATCAAGTGCAAATGAGGTACTCCTGGTCAAACCATGCCCCATTATGTTGGAATGTCCCATGTGTCCATACACTTGCATTTCTGAGGATCTAAAAAACGCCATTGACGCCGCGATTGGCGTGTGGCCACCTACTTGATCAAAGTCATCTAATAATTTACCATCGACTCGGAAACAAGAAGAAGTGTTCTATTTACTAAAGTCAAAGCTTGTAAAAACTAACCAGTGCAAAAGAAAATAAAATCAAATTAATCAGTTCTCAAAGAATACCGACGCTGTTTACGAAATAAACCTCATGGAACACTTGTCGAAGGACCGATGGCCGGCGGAGCAGACGAGTCCTTGAGTGGAGACCGCGTGTCGGCAAGCGTAGTGTAGGACGCCCCCCAGCTGGATGGACAGATGACCTAAAGAAAGTGGCTGGAACGGACTGGATGCGGAAGGCGAAGGACGAGGGTGTTGTGGCGCAGCCTGGGAGAGGCATATGTCCAGCAGTGGACTGCAATGGGGTGAGTTGATTGAAGAGCTGTTTCAGAACCTTTCGGTCCCATCGGCCATTTGTTCTGCAAGCAATGTGCCCTGCCCACTCCCACTTAAGTTTGGCATTTCTTCGGGCTATGACAGTCATCTTGGTTTTCCTGCGGATCGCTTCATTTCTTTCTGATTCGATCACGCAGGCGACCGCGTACTGGAAGATGTAGCGTCGGAATAACCTCCCACAAGGTGGACCGCAGGAACCCGTTGGATGTGAGAAGCACAGAACCGGTCAAAATGGAGGTGCTTGGCGGAGGCCTATGTCCAGCAGTGGACGTCTTTCGGCTGAAATGATGATGATGACGAAGAGCTGGTCAGTAGATTAATCCCCCACTTCTTTGGTTTGTGACGGCACAACAAAAAACACGCGGTTTCCATTGACAAATGATTTACTTATTTCCACAGAAAATATTCTCGCCTGTGTTTGTCTGTTCAAGGATTCGTTTATTAAAAATAAATATTTCTAACTTGCGTGACACACGTTTTTTTGTCACAGCTTTGGTTTTGTTTAAGATTTAAGAATAGGTACGTAATAATTTGGAAAACAATCTTAGGTTCTATGTTCTATGTTCACTCACTCGAGTAAATACGCGAGTAAGTGAGTGAAAGATATTAGTTTTTACAAATTGCAATTCGAAGTCAATTAACGCGTTGTCATCGTTAAGCTATAGCAGTCCCACTCCTAGACCTAGGGCTCTATAATCACACGCTATTTCTCTTTAGCCAAGGCTACTCTCATCCAGATGCTACCAGCCGAAGCAGCGAGAAGAGCGTCGTTTGTCTGAACTGGAAACCGATTATTTAAATAAAGCTTTTAAACATTATTTTCCCAGTGACCTTTATTTTTAGTGACTGCCTGTACCTACCGTTAATAACCTGGATAAATAAAAAAGGTTTCAGTCAAATCTAAGTAGAGCACTAAACCCATTTTTTACTGTGAATTACAAACATTACATATACCTACGCATTTTAAATAGCAGCTGCTGCGTGTTATGATAACATAAAAACTGATGATAATTTATTTCGAGCAATTTCATCGATTCTCGATAGCAGTAAATAAAACGAAAGATATAGCAATTAAAAACATCTTTAGTAAGTTAGATAATTTTATTTCGCGATCCGTAAAACATATACCTAAAGTTACTCATATATATACCGTACAAGTTTAACAACTTAAACATCAATCAAGTTAAATTTTCTTCCCAAATCAGAAAAGGATTTTCACAAGTCTACATTATAGGTACAACTTAAACAAAGTACGAGTAACATTACCTAAATCAGGCGTTGCTCATATTTCATCTAACGCCTAACTTGGTTCTTTACTCACAAATTGTACGTGACCCAAGTTAGGGATCAATTTAACTAAATTATGTCGACGATTATTAAAACATTAGCGAATGTAACATCTTGGCCATTTCATTTGAGGTCGGCTAATTCGTTTTGGGCTACCAATTTCCACTGCGCGTTGAAGTAGATTGTATTGGTATACTAGCTGCTGCCCGCGACGTCGTCGTCGTCTCTACAGCACCAAAAATACCTAAGATGCCAGTGTCGCTATAGCATTATAAGTACACAACTTTTAAAATAGCATTAAAATATAAGTTTTTTTTTTGCAAGCGAAGCAAGTGAAGAGAGTTATATGGGAATCCTGCTGAGTTCAGTCATAAGATGTGACTGAAGGAAATAGTGAAAATAATGCAGGAATACATTCCAGGACACAAAAGAGTAAAAATACGTACAGAGGTATCATACTTTACAACACTTCCCTATAAACTGCGTTGGTAGTTATGCTGCCAGGAGCCAAAATGTAAAGAGAGTCAGGACTGGTGACGCGGGAGCAAGCGACGTTCAGTTGCCCGTGTGAGAAGCAAGTCGTCCTGAAGTCGACACCCGCTGCCCTGCGACTTATTGATGGTCATCGCGAAGCAAACACTCACGGGGAACTGTACGCGCTTGAACTGGAACGGGAAGTTATGAGGTATTAGGGGAATGCGTGGTATAAATACTGCCTCGCCGATGCCACAACCCGTAAGAATTTCCGCCTCAATGGTGTGTCTGTGGAGCGAGATGACTTTAAGGCGGTTAACACAACTTCGGAGGAGATAGGTTCCGAAGAAGCATAATCAGAACACCGACCTTCAGCTTGATGGTATGCGCTGGAAGTCCACTTGCTGACAGGGAGCTCAGAAATTCCACGGGATAATGTGTGGCGTCATCTTGCTCGACAACAGTGTTTATCGAGGTGTAGACCACTTTATTCCCCCCAATTTCCGAGAGAATGCATTCGTTAATTGCTGCAGCCTGATCATTTTCGGGCATCAAAATGACCCGCTCACACACCCAATAATTGACTGATGTCCCCGTATACACAGCGAATTAGTTCTTCTAAGCTGGATACCACTCTACCGAGAGACTCTGGAAGCACCACCTGTCTCTTCTGGTAGAGTGCCTTCGCCATGACTTAGAAGGACATCGGAGAATTCTTGAGCACGTGTATTGCCGCCGAGCCGAGCTCTCATATTAATGGTCAAGCGAAGCGTACAAACTCGTGACCACAACGAAGATCGTTTCAACGAAGCATTCACCTCGTCAGCCCTCGAGCCCCGCGTCACCACGGGAAGCGTTTGCCGAAAATCACCACTGAACAGAACTGTGACACCACCCATCAAATGTTCGTTCCTGCGGATGTCCTGCAGGATTCTGTCCACGGCCTCAACTGCCTTCCTATTGGCCATCGTACACTCATCCCATACGATCAGAGAGCAATCCTTGAGCACGTGTCCCTTATCGCTGTTACGTGACACACCACAAACAGGCGTTTCGGCCCTCTCTAAATCGATGGGAATTTTAAACATGGCATGTGCTGTCTTGCCACTCGGAAGCAGTGTGGTAGCGATTCCCGACGACGCTACAGCAATAGCAATTTCGCCTTGCCTCCTGACCTCTGCAAGTATGCCAGTGGTAACAAATATTTCACCTGTTCCACCAGGAGCATCCAAGATAAACATTTTACCCTGGTTTTGCCCAACGCTTTCAAGGACGGTGTCATAAATTTGCTTTTGCTCTGAAGAGAACAAAGCGACATAGTCATTTCGTATGGTGGTCATTTCGCCTGGATCGTAATTTGTCTCAGCGTTATACTCCCGATTTTCACGGTCTTGATACGGTGATGATTGGGGAGCTGGTAACCCATATTCGATCAGTGGATTGCCGCCGATAGAAATGACCACATCTTGAAGTGAACTGAGACAGGTGTTCAGCACGCGTTCATCAGTTACTTCGACTTCGTCTCCAGTAGCGCGCCTCAAAGCTCGTAGAAAATCTTCAGACAGATGATGGCGATACTTCTCCCACAAAGCTACCGGGTTCGCGACTCCACAAAAGACCAAGATGACGGCAAACAGATGACGCATGCGGCTGGGACTGTCACTGACGCTCGCCTCCGCGAGGGTGTCATAAAATGAAATGAAACGATCATCATCAATGAACATAACTTTTTTGTAATACTTAACACCGATTTTTTTTAAATTGTCTTCCTGAACTTTGCTCGAGATTTTGAGGGTTTTGTTGGAACTTGAATTTTTCAAAACGAACTATACGATACAACTTTTATGAAGAAAATGCACATCACCATCTATGAATTTTAAGAATAACTAACTACTTTTCTCGCCAACATGATCAAATTTAAATTATTAATTTCCAAAAAATGTTAACATGTAACTTGATTTGATTTATATGAAATCTCATAGATGGCGCTGTTTTAAAATTGTCTATAGACCATTAACATTCATTAAACTATATTTCTCTGCCCAAGTACTTAAATGGCGTAGTTTTTATAGTGCAACGCCAGATAATAGCATGGCTTACTTAAAAACAACATTTAGATATGCGTCGTTAGATTACACGCTGTCACAGAATGCGTAAGAAAAATAAAGATTCACAGCTCCTCCCCCGTAGGTGATAGCGTGATAATATGTAGCCTATATGTTGACCCGACCTCTTAGTAATATTCATGCAAAATTTGAAGTAAATCCATGCAGTACTTTTTGAGTTTATCCCGGACAGACAAACAGACAAACAGACAAAAATTCTAAACACTATATTTTTGGCTTCGGTATCGATTGTAGATCACGCCCCAAGTATTCTTTTAAAAAAATATTCAATGTACAGTTTTGACTTTCCTACGATTTTATTATATGTATAGATTATTTTAAGCCACACAGTCGTTTCACAATAAGTTCGTAGACAAACTCAATTATTCCAAAATTGGAGAGTATATTAAGCGTGTCTGTTAAATGATAAATAATTTTATTTCTTTATAAGTAGGTTTGTACAGTCGAGTTCATTAATATATTGGCAGTGACAATTTTTCAAAATATTGTAAGCGTTAAAATAATCATATAATTCCATACAAACTTACATCAATAAAATGTCATCATATAAACTGTTCATAAGGTCTAAGTTTGTATAGAATTATATGATTATTATAACGCCTACAATGTTTTGAAACATTGTCAATGCCAATATATTAATGAACTCGACTGTACAAACACTTTTACACGTCAATCATATTTTTAAACTAGATTAGATCGGCGATTCCTATCTGACTACTCTGAGAAGAAAGGCCCAAACAAACACAGAGGTCACAGTCTCTTTTAAAGTCCAGACATAATCTAGGTCAATACACTCGTGGTGACCATGTAGATTAGTGTCTGAAATGGTCATCAATCATGCAGCTCAACTCAAAACTTAAGGAGCTCAACGATTCGACGAACAATACTAAAGAAAGCACAATATTTGGGTAGGTCGCATAAATTACTCAAACTGCCAGACCATGACTAAAACTATCTGAGAAATATAAAGATAAAAAAAATAACCCACACACACACATTCTTCACATTTACAATCATTAAAATAATGTTGTGACGGCTGAATGATCGTACGTAGTAGGTAAACTTTTTAGGTAGTGGCAGTGGTAGAGCTCTTTGTGAATAAGCTCGAAGTCAAAGTCAAAGCATTTACTTCAATCAGGGTACAAGCTTTCATAAAGGTTGATTCATATTACCACCTGTTGTATTTAATTGGAAAATCCATTTACTTTAGATCAGAATACACATTCCTGCCATTGACGTTACAAAACCAAAAGCTTTAATTGGATTTACGCAGGCATCAGGTACAGAATAGGTGTTAATTAAGGGAACTGGTTTTAGGTATTATTAAAAATCATAAACTATTCTTTATGATTTTAAACAATAATTAAATAAATAATTATTTTAATATTTTTGTTTAACCTTTATCTTATTAGATAACGTTTAAAATTTAACAAAAAGTTCTACCATATGCTACAATGTTCGCGTCGATTTATGTAACTGCAGAACGTAACATTGGCAAGCTAACTGAAACAAACACAATTTCTCCTAAACCAGTACTTCTTTTAGTACATTACCCGGGGAGCTATTCTCTAAGTATACAGCCTTGCGGGCAGCGCTGTCGCAGCGCTGAAACTATTGTTTTCACCGCTGCGACAGCGCTGCCCGCAAGGCTGTATACTTAGAGAATAGCTTGGCCGGGCTAATACTGACGGCCAAAGATTTTAGGACAACCCTTTCAACGGTCTAAAAAGGACGTAAATCATTAATTAAAGAATAAGATAGCGAATACTGCGCTTCATTACTTATTTAGAAAATGTTTATTGATGATGTTCTTCAGAAAGGGCAGGTGTGTATTACACGCAACCTGCGAGCGTGTGTGGTCAGGATGTACGAACGTAAACGAAGCCGCAGGAATATGTAAGGATCATAGAAGATTTATATGTCATCATCTGCCTAGGTTTTTCCCAACTACATATGTAACATAACTTTATTTATTTTGGGTATGGTTGGATATAACGAACTGAGGGTCAGGAGGGATCTCGCACTCACCTCGTACATATTCAAAGTACTTAGAGGAAAGGTACATAATGCGGACATATTAGGGCACATAGGTTTGTGTGTTCCGGACAGGTACGTGTGGCGACGACGACGGCCACGGCTGCTGGCGGAGCCGCACGCTCGGACCAATCTTTTAAGAGAGGCGCCACTGACTCGTGCACTCCGCACTCTCAACCTCATAGCGAGTGACACAGACCTATTCTGTTGTTCACTGAGTGAGTTCACAAAGAATGCATTGTTTGTAATAAGTTACAAAATTTAATTTTGATAATATGTTAATGGTATAAGTTAAAATAAGAGTATAGATAAGTACACTATCGCAATAGGTTTTCCTGTAATGATAGTGTAAGTTGGAAAATAAATAAATAAATAAATATGTTGGGGTCGGCTTACAGTCTAACCGGATGCAGCTGAATACCAGTATTTTACATGGAGCGACTGCCTATCTGACCTCTACAACCCAGTTACTGGGTAATACGATCCCTTTGGTAAGACTGGTTGTCAGATTATCTGGCTTCTGACGACCCGTAACGACTGTCAAAAATCCACGGTTGACAGCCGAGACGAAGGGATAAACGTGCTTTCCGAGGCACGGAAAGGTCTTGATATGTAAGGATGGTCACCCATCCACGGACCAACCGCGGCAAGCGTAGCTTAACCTGATCGATCGACCCGTGCGGCTGTTATTACTTAACTGCAAGCCCCTCAGCAGTTTTATTATATATGTAAAACAATAAGTCTGCGCAGACCAGTCTCACGACCTCTTAAGTCAGCCCTTGAAAACTTGCCACGGTCACTTGTAACAACAGTCTCATCTATACTCATCGAAGTTGTCTCTGATAACATTGTTAAGGCTCTAACAAAACTATTCTGCCTACGATACTGGTCTTGAATCTTGGTTTGGATAAGGGCACTGTCTTATTTCGTTAAACGACATCCTACTTAAACAAAACTATGAATACAATTCCCCTTTTATTTTGTTAATCGAATATTCATGTCTCAGCAATAACATTACTACAAAGTGTTAAAAAATTAACGCAACAAACTTTAAGAGGCGATTTAGACCATCGAACTGAACAACTTTCACTATGGGACCAACTTTGACATCACAAAAAAAATCAGCTGTTTAATACATTTTAGTCAAGTAGGTACAACTTTTGTATTAAACAGCTGATTTTTTTTCGTGATTCAGATTTGGTTCCATGTTTGATGGCCTAAAGCACTTCTTAAAGTTTGGAGGGTTAATTTTTTAACATCTTATATAATACCGGTATCTATTAGATAAAGAACAAAGTGAAGAAGTGAAGAAGGTGTTCCTCACACAAATGAAGTTTTGTTTGCAAACGTTAAAGTCGCGGGAAAACGCTCTCCGTGTGTCGAATTTCAAGTTAAGTTAGTGGTAGATTTCAAGGTTAATTAGATATTCTGTTGTCGTCCCGGCTTAAGATTCACTGGATTTATCTTGTCACTGTTTTACGGTTGAGTTAATTCTGTAGTGAAGTTCACAAAGGCTGAAAGTTTGGAAGTTTGCAAGTTTGGATGTTTGTTACTTAATCACGCTTTAACAGCTTCATACGCGATTTTGGATGAGATTTGGCTCAGTAGTATGGTATGGTTCACTGTGACATGGATTATCAATAGTTTTTTTTTTATCCTGGTATATGTACCTACCAAGTTTTCTGCCTAGGAGGCGAATGAACGGTTAGCTAATAATGAACCATAATGAACATGAAAGCAAGTTATCACTTAAAGGTATTTGCTGTCCCTTTTAATGGGTTCGGGGTGGTCGGTCAAGGGTGTGTTTGGTCAAGTCGTTTTCGTCAAAATTGTACTTCGTCAAGAGCGTTTTCAGTCATATTTGCGTTTCGTCAAAGTTTATATTGCCAAAAGTACAGTTCGTAAAATTATGCAGAAAGTAAAGCTGCCTGCACCTGCTGCCGTTTGGCTGCAGCTACTGCAGGCAGCTCGCTGCGGAATCGTATCTTAACAATCCTCTTTAACACTCTATTATATTTAATCTTTTTAGAGTGTAAGTACTTGGCCGGTTTTTATTTACGTATGTTCCTCGATTAGGTTCTCGAAAACGGCTGGACTGATTTGGAAAATTCTTTTTTTTTTGACAAACAGTCAACATTGACCAATAGACATGTTGACAATACGAGGTTTTGACGTAACGTATATTTTGACGATACGCTCCATTGGCCAAACGTACACTTTGACCAAACACACCCTTGACCGAACGCGCCGAACTCCTTATAGTTACTTACGTGCGTGAAAGATCAGTGACTTCAGAAGCATAACAAAGCAACTTAAGATCCACCCAACACTTCAACCATATTTGATCCGTCTGCACCCTTAATAGATTAGTCAGGCTTAATACACGAATCCTTTTATCGTTATTTCAACGAGCTCTTCTTTGGTATTGGTTTATTACTTTCAATTGAGCAGTAAATTCGAAATTGCTTGATTGGATTACCGAGATTATTGTTGCTTGTTTTAATAGCCCGGTTCGCTTGTTTCTATTTTGGTAATTTAGTGATCAATCGAAATGTTTGTAACTAGAGGGTGGTTTTGAATAAGTTGTTTGGATTTGTGCTAAAGATGTTTTGATTAGTTGCACTAAATAACGGAATTATTTCAAATATTTATGTTGACCCCTTTCTCTCCTTAATATTTCTGAGATAAATATAACTTGTGCTAGAAGTCAGTTCTAAGTCAATAAAGAACAAAATTTGACAAAAAAAGCATAGTACCTATGTATATTTTTATCAAAGTTCTGACTCAATAGCGCAGTATAGCATTGTCGATTATGCAATGCTTGTATGTAGGTACAATCATATTGATAGATACAATGAGTATTATAGAACACAAATTGTAGATAATCAAATGAATTCTGTTCGATATCGAACATAATTCATTTGAATATCTACAATTTAAATTCAATTATATTATTAAATTTAATTAGGTATATAGTAGGTATAGGTTTTTCGTACAGTCAAAAGTCAGCTTGTCCCATCGGACTATAAGAGTGAGGGAAGAGGGCGTGCACATGTATCTGCGCACACACTTGTGCGCTATAATATCTCCCGCGCCGAAGGCAAGTCTCTAGTTGAGATTGGCCACCGTGGCCGAAATACGGTCTGGAGGGCTTTATTATTCTTTAAGTTTACGTTACTACATGGAAACTGACACTTTTCTCGATACTCTTGACCGTTGTGAACGACAGAGGATTTGCAATTTGCATGTATAAATAATGTTCTTTTAGCTTACGTCAAGAACTCTGTGCGTAGGTGGCTTAAATTTACGCGTTCGTAGATATATTTAGACTGAGTTGTTTAAAAATGATAATAATACTTATATGGGTTCTTCTCACTGGCTAAACTGTTCCCGATTCCTGGTTATATAAATAATTATAGCGGTTCCGCAATTGCTTTAAAAATGTCTGATTTTTAAGGCAGGTGCAGAACAGAGGTATTTTAAGCTGATAATTTTATTACTACAGATAATTGTGGCTAACTAATAACAGCTGGCTTAATATAAACGAAACATGTTTTTCTTCTTAACTGCATTCCGGCGATGTGAGAATCCGACTTATTGATAGATAGATAGATAACCCATTTATTTGGCGCACACAAAAGTCAGCATAACACACAAAAGTTCAATATTAGGTAACAAGATAACTTATTACCTACATGTATATAGGGTGACTGGTAATTAGTGACCGATACCTAAACACGTGATTGTACTCATGATAACAAACAACTTTTACTATGGGACCAAACCTGAATTCGCAAAAAAAAAAAATCTGTTGAGTACCTACATTTAGACCAGTAGGCGAACATAAATGACTGAACAGCAGATTTTTTTTTCACAATTTCAGGGTTGGTCCCATAGTAAAAGTTGTTTGTTATCATGAGTACAAGCACGTGTTTAAGTATCGGTCACTAATTATCAGTCACCGTATATATAATACTAGCGGCCCGTCCCGGCTTCGCACGGGTGGAAAAAAAAGCCTATATTAATTAGTGATAATGTAGCATTCAAATGGTGAAAGAATTTTTAAAATCGGTCCAGTCCAGTTTTGAGCCAATTCGTTACAAACATACATACAAATCTTTCCTCTTTATAATATTAGTATAGATAAAAAAACAAGGTGCCAATATAAAAACAAAAGGAAAAAAATGCTTATCGAAATAAAAGTGACACTATGACGAATACTATAACGAAACATACACAGTGCGGTGTGCGTCCCAAGGTTGCACCAAATGGGAGTCCAGCTCAGCATGTATCAGGCAAATCCTGACGCTGATATTCTGCTGGATCCCTGCAGTGACACACGGACGTTGAGCAGACGAGATAAATAAGCACGAATATTATATACTGCGAATCCGACCAAGTGAGAACAAATGTATTAATTTATTACTTACTTACTTACATAAAGTTAGTCATTCATGAAGTATGCCAACACGCGTCCTTACACTCAGTAGGTACCTACTGCTAGTCCATTTCAAACTTCAGTGGTGAATGTAATACTGTCGACACGGGTCAAATGAATCGCCTGAAGTTTACCACTGTTGAAACTTTACAGTGTATTGCAAATGCCGACCAGAACTTGATCCTCTTGTAGAAACTTACAACACAATTCTATTATGGTGCTACGATAAACGATCTACCTATTTGAAAGATATATTTCTATCTATCTCATAGGTATATTAAGAGTAAACTAGTCGCGAGCTCGAAGTCGCTGGTGGTCATGGCCAAAAAACACGCTGTCTCGCCTGGCTTCGTGTCCGACAGTGCTAGTATCAGTGATGAGCAGTTAGACGCTAGTCTACATGAATAACGTCTAGTTCTCATGCACAGAAACACCGTTCCGAACTGATAGGCGCGTAAAAAGATTGGAAAAGTGCTTCGCAAAATCGAGTTTTATGGAAAAACCACTGCATAAATCAATTACAAATAAAGTTCATTGATCTCTTCGATAACTGAGCTTTGTCGGTACGGACTTGGTTTTGAAGATTTTACAGGTATTTTATTACTTATTTACAGCCAAAGTTACGTTAACAACAAAAACGAATCAAGCAAGCAAAACGAATCTTTGTTGGCTCATAAGCTTTTAATGGTTTTTTATTTTACTATTCTGTTTCCGTACACACACAATGCACAATGTCAAACAGTGAAGTAATATTCTCCCAAAATTTTGTATAGAAATAATATCGAAAAGTGGCACCTTAATGATACTATACCAACCTGTAATATTTACGATTAAAGTGGTCTCTTCTCATACGGAGAAGGGATGAAGAGTTTCCAAGCTGATGTCGACTGACTACCTCGTTGGTCTAGTGCTCACAAGCACTATTGCTGAGCATGCGGGGTGGTCGTGGGTTCGATCCCCGGGTCGGGCAACGTGTTATTGAGTTTTTCTATTAGAATTTCACAGAAGTAGCCCAGTGTCAGGATTTGTGCCCGGTTTGTGATATTAGGTTCGCCTCCATGAGTCTTAAACATACCTGGCGAAATGTGGGGATAGGTACTACTTATAGGTGCACCTCTACCCAAACATTTGGGTATTACTTTACTTCGGGTATTACTTTACTTCGGGTATTACTTTTCTTCGAGTATTACTTTACTTCGGGTATTACTTTACTTCGAGTATTACTTTACTTCGGGTATTACTTTACTTCGGGTATTACTTTACTTCTGGTACTACAAACAGTACCCAAACTAAGACCGTTTAATGCGTCTGAACAAAGACACTTGGCAGATACAGACACTAACACATCAAGCTACTACAATATGTGAAATTTCTTTAATAGATTTTCAACTTTATAGCTAAAGTATAAGGTTCAAAGTTGATTGGGAAAATTTCTGTACATCAATAGTTATCTATCCAAATGATTGATGAGATAGCTTCCGTTCATATTGGAGGCTTTCTATAATGAGGCCTTTACAATAACTAAGGTCTTTAGTCAATGCCTAGTTATTTCGAATGCCAAGTGTTGACACTTGAAACTGACGTTTATATTGGTATACAGCAGGCGGATTTTCCTTTTGAAAGTTCCTACAAGTAAGTTATGTGAATTCAAAACGCATGTTTTCATCGACTGACTGTAGATACATGGACTTGGCCAATAGCGTATTTGCGTAATTAGACAAACAGACGCTTTGACCAATATCAAATTTTACGAATCGCCGATTTGACGAATATCAGACTTGACCAATGTCGTTCAACCCACAACGATAATTGACGTCAATCTGATATTATTTTTTAAACTTTTCTTTACTCTGATTTGTATAAAATTCGAAAGATGTCGGAGGAAAATAGCTGCATCCTTGCGTATGTCAAAATCTTAATCAATTTGAAGGAAATAATAGGTCGGGGCAAAAATATTTTCGTATTTTGAATCTATTGTTAGTAATCAAACTTCTTTGGCAGTACTGAATGTAACTGGCTGGTTTTAATACTATTAAATGTTGACATTCTAAAGATGCAATCCTACTAATATTATAAATGCGAAAGTTTGTATGTATGGATGTATGGATGTTTGTTACTCTTTCACGCGAAAACTACTGAACGGATTTTGATGAAACTTTACAGTAATATAGCTTATACATCAGAATAACACATAGGATACTTTTTATCCCGATATTCCCACGGGATCAAAATTTACGCGGGTGAAACCGCGGGGCGCAGCTAGTAAATAATAAAAAAACTAGTTCCCGCCATTTCTCAATTGTTTTTCAAGCAAGCAACATGAACGTATGTGACGAAGAAATTCGGTACATTTTAAAATTTTATTACAAAAAAGGTAAAAATGCGACGAACGCCGCGAATAAAATTTGTGCGATTTACGGACCTAATGCGGTTTCAATACGTGTTTTTTGAAAAATTGGAGCAAGATCGACATATTAGTAGTTATAATATTGCTAAAGAACTGGATGTTGATCACAAAACAGTTTTACGGCATTTACAAAAGTCTGGGTACAAGAAAAAACTTGATATTTGGGTACCACATGATCTCACTGAGAGAAACTTAATCTAACGTGTTTCCATTTGCGATTTTTTGTTGAAACGTAGTAATTCCGACGTATTTCTTAAACGGTTGAGTACGGGTGATGAAAAATGGATCACTTACGATAAGAATGTCCGAAAAAGATCGGGGTCAAAGCATGGTCAAGCCCCACAGACCGTGGCAAAGCCCGGCCTGACTCGGAACAAAGTGATGCTGTGTGTTTGGTGGGATTGGAAAGGATTCGTCCACTATGAGCTTTTGCCGCCGGGTAAAACTATCGATTCTGACCTCTACTGTCAACAACTGATGAGATTAAAAGAAGCTATTGAGAAAAACCGGCCGGAGCTGGTGAATAGGAAGGGCGTGGTGTTTCATCACGACAACGCCAGACCACACTCATCTATAGCCACTCAGCAAAAATTGAGAGAGCTTGGCTGGGATGTGTTGATGCATCCTCCGTATAGCCCTGATCTTGCTCCATCAGATTTCTACCTGTTTCGGTCACTTCAGAACTCTTTAGGAAGCATAAAGTTAACCTCAAAAGAACACTGTGAAATCTACCTGTCAGATTTTTTTGATAAATAATCTCAAAACTTCTACAGCAATGGGATCATGGCATTGCCCACAAGATGGCAACAAGTCATCGATCAAAACGGCACATACATATTATAAATAAATAAAAAATTAAACCTAAAAATTTTTTTTTTTGTATGAAAAATACGAAAATATTTTTGCCCCGACCTAATAGTTAGTTGCTTCATATGTTCAAAAAATTGTCTGCTCAACAACGTAAATAACGCAATGAATTTTGTTGAACTGTCAAAATGAAAGCCATTCCTACTGTTAGTACTTATGTTACGCAAATATCCCGCTGGTCTATATTACATTTTCCCGTACCTTCTTTTGAAGCTTAACCACGAACCGTTAGATTTCTCCTAAATATCTTTTGACATCCAGACAGATTAAAATCAGGGACCGAATACGGATTAATATTCTATCCAACTTTTCGTAATATTATTTTATCATCCTCAGGAAACAAGATTGTTCTGAAAGACCTTTCGAGGCTTTGACCTAGCACTTTGAAACGTGAAATTACTATCAAATGGTCTAGAAAATTATAACGAAAATTTCGGAACAAATAAAGGTTAAGCCTTTTTGTTGGAAACTGACTAGATACTTAAAAGTCTCATATTATTATCAAGGTAACTAGATACTTTTGTTAAACTACTTATTATACAAAACAAAATCCATGGGAATTAAAACATACAAACTTGTGACCTTACCTACCTTTTAAGTACTTCAGTAGGTATGGTCAGTCCATCTCATACCTACGTCTTAAAAATAATCAATTAAAAAAAAAAAAGAATAACCAATCAATACAAGCGGTTAGGTACCTCTACTTAGCTACATTTTCTCATAAACAAACATAATATTAGCCTCCAATACAAGTCCAATCTCCATGTGTTCACTTGTAATTTGTGGCTCGTCGTTATTACCTATTAATATCACTCAGAATTACAGGAAAATATGGGAAATGAAATGCTCCTTAACGTATCCTTCCTGTCCTTCAGGGAATTACAGGACCTGAAGCAATAAAAGTAAGTATATGATCGACTACAGTAAACAAAATCAGAAAAATATATGATATTCTTCTGGATATACGCTAGGTAGATAGTGTGTTGAAAACATAAGACAACTAATTTGATACGATATAAAAAACATGAAGATACCTCTAAAAACTTTGTTTTTACAATAAAAACCATACGATACAATTATTCTGATTTTTTGTCAGATTATTTTACAAGCAACATACTTAAGCACTAGTGTTTTAATTTTTTGGTCCAAATAATGATAATGATAATGATAATGATAATGATAATAAGTTTATTGATTCATAAAACAAGTGTTACAATATTGTGGTGACACTGGATCCCGCACTAGGATACCCTGTGTCGCAGGATCCAGTCTCTTTCGACAGATAATGAATTACTTAAGATATGTTAACAAATGCAACGGTTTTAGTACGTAGATATAATTAATTAATTTAAACTTAGAACTAAAAGGTAACCAAAAGTATGTGTGTGTGATGAGTGTGTCTTTGTAATGAGTGTGAGTGTGTACGTGATGAGTGTAAGTATGCAGTGATGAGTGTTAGCGTGTAGGTATATGATGAAGAATGCTTTATTAGTGGAATGATAAAAGATTTTCCGTTTCAGCATAATTAAGCCCAAGCAGCCAATCTTGAACCTGTTTTTTGCACCCAAGCTTTGTCAACGGGTAGATACCAAGCTTTTTGTTAACTTTCTCATACAGGTCTGGTCCAATACGAGAGAAAGCTTTATTGCCAAATTTAAGTTTGCAGAAAGCTCTTTTCCACTTAGGTTTTCTACGTGTGCGCTGGTCCGTTACCTCTGTGGCAGCTGCTGTTTTATGAAATTTAAGTAGCACTGATAAAATGTACAGTTGGCGCACCGTAAGCACCCTAGTTTCTCGATATAACTTATCAGTGGGGTATCGGATTCCTAATCTATGAGAGACCTTAAGGATAGCCCTTTGTGCACGTTCAGCAGTAATTAGATAACTTTTACCAGCGCAACCCCAAGATATTATGCAGTAACCAAGCACGGACTGACATAAAGCCAGGTAAGTCATCTTGAGTGTATCTTTGTCAGCTATAGATCGAAGTCTTTTAAAAATGTACAATAGTTTCCTTACACGCGAAGTAACCGATTGGATTTGCTTTCCCCATGTCAGGTGTTGGTCTATTGAAATACCAAGATACTTGACACTATTAACATTTTCAAAAACAGGGCAGCTGCAGCTGCCCCCTTGGCTATAACTGCATTGGTGGGATTTGAGTTTAAATTGTTTAGGGGCAGCCGTTTTTATGCTTACAGAAAAGTTTACTACCTTTGTTTTTTGAACATTAAGGGTAAGCAGATTGTGTTGCAGCCAACTGGTAACTTTCTGCATTCCAGCCTCTGCGGCATTGTAGGTTTCCTTCCAAGAGTCGCCGTGGAAAATAATAGCTGTATCATCAGCGTACGCAGATATTTGCGCGTTGTCCAAATTGAGTGAGCAGAGACCATTAACGTATAGGAGAAACAAGGTGGGACCAAGGACACTACCCTGGGGCACTCCATATTCCACTTTCGCAGAGGTACTTTGAAAATCACCCAAGCAAACCTTCTGCTCACGTTCGGAAAGATAGGAGGTGAACCATTCCAATGTAATGCCCCTGATACCCAAGCGTTCCATCTTCTTGATCAAAATGGGCCTTGACACGGTATCAAAGGCCTTGGCGAGATCAAGGAAGACGCCGGCACACTTTTTGCCTTTGTCAAGGTTATCAATGACATGATCCACCAACTTCGTGACTGCGTCCTCCGTTGATCTGCCATTTCGAAACCCGTACTGGTTGACCGATAACAGTTGCTTCTTTTCTAAGTACGCTAATAGTCTCTTGTTCACCAGCTTCTCCAGAATTTTGGACAGAGACGTAAGAAGGGATATAGGTCTGTAGTTGGATGGAACTGATGCGTCTCCAGCTTTGTAGATCGGGCAGATATTCGCTATTTTCAACTCGACTGGAACTACTCCTGTCGACATGCTCAAATTGCATATGTGTGAAATGGGAATGGCTAGAAAATGTTGAGCCAGTTTAAGAACACGATTCGGAATACCATCCCAGCCAGGAGCGGAATCGTTTTTAAGGTTGCCTATGATAGAAACAACTTCTGTTTCGTCAGTTGGAGTCATGAAGAAGGAGTGTGCCGGAGAAGGGTCAGTGTTATCCAGCGTAAGTGCTAAATTTGCTAGTTCCGTTTCTGTTGTTTTGAGTTGAGTCAAGGACTGCTCAGCAAGGTGTAGTCCTACATCAGCAAAAAAAGTATTGGTTATATTCAGTGAGACTACCGGATCAGGATTTGCGTTGAGTAAAGTTAAACTATTCGATTTTTTATTCATAAGGTTACATATTGTTTTGATTGCTGCCCAGGTTTTTTTGCTATCTGTTTTAGAACTGTCCAGGAGGCTTTTGTCATAGGCATTTTTTAAATTTTTTATAATATTATTACAGTGGTTTCTGTATGTTTTATATTTTTGTTGCAGAGCGTAATTGTCTTTGTTTTCGTCTTTTTTTGTTTCAGAGTGAAGTTTGTCTCTTTTACGTACACATTTCAGCAGATTTTTTGTCAACCAGGGTCTTCTAATGCTTTTAGAATTGCGCAAAATTTCTTTTTTGGTGTGTCGATTTATGATGTACCGTAATTTATCAGTAAATATATTCACTGCTGCATTCAAGTCATCAGAGTTTAAAATAGATTCCCAATTTGTATTTTCGATTTCGTTAAGAATGTTAGGGTAGTCCAATTTAAGCTTATATTTAGTTTGCCCAGAGATAGATATTCGACTCGATGGTTCTTTACTTATTCCTATCAGTACTGTATCATGATCAGTGAGAGAAGATTGACATACAACAATTTTTGTAGCTTTTCTTGTCTTTATTAATGCATGGTCAAGGCAAGAATTTTCGCGTGTCAGGTATTGGTGACCGGGATAGAAACCGTAGTAACCGGTAATATCTAGATATTCACTGGCTCGTTTGTCTTCTGTACCGATTTTAATATCAATGTTTATGTCCCCTATAATTGCCATCGTTGATGTATTGTTGGAGCTGAGGATGGTTTCTAAAGATTCGCAAAAACTACTAATGTTGTACACTGAGGGCGATCGGTAGATAGCAAAAATGGTAAATTCTGTACCCACATTAATAACTAAGCAGTTTGCATCATTAAAAGGCGGCTCAAGTATGGTGATATTAAGTTCCGATCTATATAAAATTGCCAAACCATCATTCTGATTTAAATAAAATTGTGAATAATGGCATTCGTAGCCATCTAATTGAACTTTTGGACTGTGTTCATGGAGTCTACATTCGGTCAGTATGATAATGTCAGGTAAAAAACTTAGACGGGACAGAAAAACCGAGAAATTATCAAAGTTTTTCATTATACTCCGAAGAATAATAGATGTTTTGTAAATAGATAATTGCTTTATATTTTGCAATAAATTACCAGCGTTGTGTCATCGCGCTTCTCTTTCTTTCAAATGCAGTCCAACCATAGTAATTATATATATGAGCCTGACAGTGACCGCGCTTTAGGTCATGTAGTAGTAGTACCCTTAACGTATTTTTCTTAATAAATAAATAAATGGTCAATGTACGATTCGCAGACAACACGAAGGTTAATAAACTCAGTGCTCTTTCTCTGGACAGCCAGCTCTATTAACAAGCGTATACGCCCGAACTTAAGATTCTCTAGTATCATCTAAACAGCTACAGTATGAGCCAAGCCATGATAGTACTGTTATCCTAGCTTAAAAATTAACCCGGGCATTAGAAAGAATATAATTAAGTTTATTTGGACACAGTTCGTGAAACACAAACCACAAAATAAAGAAATGAAGGTAATGTTATAACAACAATAGTGTGTGCCTCACAGCTGCGCCAAATAGGTTAATTACATACTAACCCCTTACTAATAAAAGTATTATATCACATGAATAATTACACACCGATTTCTCTCTTTCATTCGTCAGTAATTTGACTTTCGAAAGAAAAAGACAAAGCGTTGTGTAAGTATACAGACGCTATACAACGATCAAGTATTAGTAAGGGTGTAACTTTACTTATTAATCTTCTTAACGAGTTATGAGCTTTTCTCACGTGCTGCAGACATATGCACAATCTATGTGCTTAGTATACAGGGTGGAATCGAAGTCATGGGCATTATTTTAACCTAAGGCACTACTCACGATACTGATTGCATTAGGGCTATTAATACGCAAATCAAAAATATTATTAATGCAAGTAAGGAAAACCTTAAAAATGTAGTAAATCAAATTGCACAAGGCTTATTGCAAATAAACACTTAAAGTAATTAAAACAAAATACTTCGTTAACGCCAATAATTGTTGAAATATCAAAATCTTAAAGCGCAGTACAGCGCAAAGCGAAATTTAAACAAACATCACCTGCGCGCGCGCGGGTTTTTCCTTACAAGTAATAATAACAATGGGCTACAAGACATTCCGTCCGGCGGGATTCCCTGAACTCTCTCCGTCCCACTCCCTCACTCGCAAAAATACGAATATCACCCCCGCGCGGGGTATGCTTCCCGCCGCAACACGAAGTCACGAACCCGGAACCAGTGTCATAACGACTGCGCAGGTGCATTGACGCGTAATTGATTTATTGATCCCGTGACGTAATCGCCGTACTCGCCGCTCGCGTCATACGGTGCTTGGATTGCAGTGTATTAAGTGTTAGTGTAGTAGTTGTGTGTTGTGTGTGTGTTTGTGTACACGATGCCTCGACCGCGTAATGTGCAGGCTAGGTACACCAACCAACAATACCCACAAATGGTTGTAATTTACGATCGCACAAGAAATTTAGTATGAACTTGTGAAATGTTCCATCGGCGCTACCCGAACGACCCTATTCCTTCACGGGGTCTCATTCCACCAGAACCACTCAGAACCTGTTGGATTTTTCGTCTTTTCACGTGCCAGCACATGCACAAGCTCGTGGAAGAGCACCCGTTTACCCTCTGTCACTTTACCGACAAATAAGGTTTTTTCAAAACAATCCACAAGCTAGGTACGTAAATGTTTTTTTTTTAATGTATGTTAGTTGACGTAGTTTTGACCGTCCTAAGCCGGCAAAGTACGAAGGGAAAATTGGAATTTATTATGAATCAATTCATTGGCAACTTACGAATGTCACGTGAGTCGGGCGGGGTCAAAGAATTCACGCCCAAGGACGCGCGTACGGCGTAGTGTACCTACGCATTTGCTATCGAGAAGCGCAACTAATTTGATACTTTGTATGACTTACTACATTTTAAGGTTTTCCATACTTGCATTAATAATATTTTTGATTTGCGTAATAGTAGCCCTAATGCAATTAGTATCATAAGTAGTACCTTAGGTTAAAATAATGCCCATGATTTCAAATGCACCCTGTATAGAAATCAAACTGTTACGAAAATAAAGTTGGGGAAATTAATTCTTTTGAGAGCAGCGGTGGGCCCTTACGTGTTCGAGGCCCTGTATTTTGTGTAATTTATTTCATTACTACTGCACCAAAAAAATTAGAACACATGTGACATCTACCAACCCGCACTGGGCCCGCGTGGTGGATTACGGCCCACTCCCTCTTACAGAGAGGAGGCCTGTGTCCCAGCAGCGGGAACATTATAGGCTGAATATGTATGTAATGTAATTATTTGTTTATCAGGCTAACTACCAACTTAAATTGTCTGTATGTTCAAATCACAACTGTTATTCTTTGACAGTTGTATGAAATGGCTATAACACGGTAAATTCACGTAATAAGATAAACAAAATAAGATAAACAATTAATTTTACCTGACAGTACTTAATCGATCGAGAATATCGTAGCTTAATTCATCAATCAAAATGCATGCAAACGATTTCTATGTGAAATCATTAAACCGAAATGTGCGTCTATTAGAAAATGTCTATTAGTATCAGGCTTAATTAATTGGAATATCACTTTAAATCACCTGACACACGATTAACAAGTCATTCAAAATACCTATCCACAAGCACAATATTTGTGGGGAATATATAAACGCAATTTAAAAATAATGTTTAACACTTTAAAATGTTTAGCTTTAAAATTAATTGAATGAACTATAAAAATAATGGTTTCCACTATAAATATGCATAGCATTACAATTAATTGAATTAACTATAAAAATAATGGATTCTACAAGCGATCTCGGGACTTGGGGCACCCCGACTTAGGTTAAGTTAAGTTCCTTTAAACCCTATAGAAAGAAATAGGAGCCCCACGAAGCGGGGCTTCGTCGACTACGTCTTATTATTATTGCTTGTAAACCAATGTACCCGCCACGTGATCTTCCCCACGGGGGCGGGGTTTAGTGAGCAAGCTTAGTGAGCGAACTCAGACCCCGCCATCCCCTTCGTGGACATTTTATTGTGAGTTCAGAAACTAACTGGTTTCGAAGTTGGTTTTCGACACAGATATAGTGAAAACCATTATTTTTATAGTGATAATATTAGATTATAGATGTATTATTTATTTTAAAGTGCTGATATACAATTTTATAGCTGTTTTAATTAAATGTAAAGTGCTATTAAATACATCCCGATATTTGTTGCAGAATGTCTCAGGAGGATTTTGATATCCACATGAAGAAACTTGATACTGTGATTTACCAGGCGTATCGTAGTACAACCTACGCACATATACTGTTTTTACTTCTTGTTAACCCCCACAAGTTGAGTTACAGCAAGTAGCGAATTATATTTATTTGAAACTTGAAAGGTGGTTAGCAAAAAGGAAAGTTGGTTAGGAAATATTTTCACTTCTCATGCTCTAAAAACTTCGTCTTTATGTTGTGCGACATAAAATCGCTTTTCATGCTCTAGTGCATAAAATATTTTTTTTTCTAAGACTAAGGTAATCAGGCCCAACAGCCACACGCACAATAAAACTTAGCAGATTAAAGTCGTTATTATATTTCATTTGCTTTAATTTATTATCACTTCCGTCTTTTCTATCGTTAATTTAATAAAACCAGTTATAATAGTTGTAATTTATTATTTAAAAACACAAAAAAACTTTTTGTGATTTGGCAGTATCAACTAAACTTAAAAAAAAAACAATTTGAGTCATTCAACTTGGGTAAAGTTGAATGACTCAAATTGTTTTTTTTTTTAAGTTTAGTTGCTGGAATTAGCTATTCTCTTCTTCAATTTTGCAACATTATTGGACAGTGAAAATACTATTAAGTATATTATTATACTTTATGCCTATTTCATTTTCTCGCAATCGAAATGAAAAGCAGAGTGTGTAACTCGGGGATAAACGAGCCATTACCTATACACTCATACCTATCACTCGAGTGTATACTCATTAACTATACACTCGAGCCGTAGGCGAGGGTGGATATAAACGTCTCGGGGTAAAATGACTTCTTTTATGCACTAGTGGTACAATCTACTAATATAATAATATTATATTAGTAGATTGTACCACGTATGATATCAATAATAGTCTAGCTCTATTAGAAGTACTGTTTGCTCAGATATTATCTGAGCAAACAGTACTTCTAATAGAGCTAGACTATTATTGATATCATAAAAACTTAAAGGATATATTTCATTTTAAACGGTTAAGTAAGTCAATACTTATAGAAAATGGCCAGTGAACCCTTTATCACCTCGCTCACTTGGCTTGTTCGAGCTGACGAAGTAAGAAGAAGTTAAAATATGCACCTACGTGACTTCGTTCCTGATGAACAATAGGGTAACAATTCTACAAGGCTGCAAAAGTTCCACCTGTTATTGTACAGACACCAGCGTATCAAATAACTTTAATAGATTTTCAACTTTATCGCTACAGCATTAGGTTCAAAGTTGATTGGGAAAATTTGACAGTTTCAGGTAGCTTGATGTGCTGGCGTCTGTACATAGGAACAGAACTTATTTTTATTTATTTTAACCTCCGGGGAGGGAGGTCGGGGAGTGTGGGATTTTTACCTCACTAAAATCACCCCTGTGATCACCATCAGCACACAGAGGTGGTCCTGGTTTCTCTTAAAAGAATAGGTAATAAACATAGGTATAGAGCCTACCATAACGACTTATCACGTAACATGGCACAACATTTCGTTAAAAAGCTGTCCTTGGAAGGCCAGTTTCAGCATTAGGAGCAGTGCGGTGTCAATCTCAACAACAAAAACCTCACTTAGGATTTTCACCTTACATAATTAATGGCATTTCCCAAATGGGCTGATTTAACAAATTTATGCTTCTGAAAACCAAGTCGACCTTGAAGAACCTGAAAATTTTGCACTTAGAATTATTAATGACGCAAATTCAATTTGTTCCGCAACCCAACCGCCGGTTGAAGCTGTTTCTGTGATTTTAAGGCCTGTTTTTTCATTCAGATAATTTTTACCTGAGGAATAAATTTTGCGGCTTGACAGCTTTGGACCTATAGAAAATATGTCGAACTTTCATAATAATTATAACACTTATGACTATTGAAAAATCAGCCCTTAATGGAACAGGGCCTGTTCAAAGTGTTCAGATTTTTATTAGAATAATCGAGTATATTATTTCAAATAAAGAAGCACTAAACCGGCCTTTCTGCAGGGGTCTGTGTCTACTCTAGTCTAACTGAGAACTTCAGAAATACTTTTTGTTTTAATAGTTGCTTTGCAAGTTAGTATTCTATGCTCTTTCGAGAGTTACCTACTGTTGCCCGTAAATTCCATTTGCTTTTCTGAGGGTCTACATGTAACTGGGGACTTTATACAGTTTTTTAGCTTGCAGATATAGATATGTCTGTGTTTAATGTACCATTTATTTGACACTAAATTTCTTCAAGAACAATCTTTAAGACTCTCAGCCTGTTTTGTTGCTGCCTTTTTTACTTAAAGATCAGCAACTGTAAAATTTCGAGGTAAATTCTTCACTAGCATAAATACACAACTTATATGAATACAGGGTGTTTTTTTCGGGGTATTAAGAGCTCGTACCTTAACCACTGTACCTACAGGAAAACGGTGTTAGGAGCCTTTTTTTGGTGAGATATCAACAAACAACTTCTCCCGCTCTGGGCGGAGGGGGAGGGCATGTCAAACTTTTACTAACTACTCGTAAAACCCACCCGTGTTCCTTCAGTTGTCTCTGCCAGGGGCCACAGTAATTCTTTTCAAACAACCCGTGACTCTGTCAGGTCTTATGAACCGGATCTTGACTTTTTTAGATATTTTGATCTGCATTCATAGGTATAGATAGTAAGCACAGGCGGCGAAAAACTTCTGTGAAAAATTAAAGTTTTCACAGAAACTTGTTCGCAAAATTCAAACGCGATTTTTCCTTTGAAATATCGATTTTAACTTTGAGAAAATAGAGCATCTATTTCATATTAGTATGGTTTCGAAAATATGTTCGTAACCCTGCTTAAATGTAATATGCTCGTGACTGGACGTGCGCAGAAACTTTCAATTATATCTACATTGTATAGGTTTATTTAATATTTTAGTTTTAGACTTCACACATTCATATTTTTCTCTTCTTGTTCTCACACACTATTGTCTAAATTTCTTTTTTTACTTCTGCTTTCGCAGGTCTGCTGGAAGGAACGTTCATGACAATACAGGGTGAAATTTTAATCACCATTTTCCTCTTAAGGGGTCATTGTACTCATTATTATGAACAACTTTTACTATGGGACCAAACCTGAAATCATGTGAAAAAAATCAGCTGTTCCCAAAATTTATGTTCGCATAACTCGTCAAAATGTAGGGAACTTCAGATTTTTTTTTTGCGATTTGATGTTTGGTTCCTTAGTAAACGTTGTTCATAATGATGAGTACAATGACCCCCTAAGAGAAAAACGGTTATTAAAATTTAATCCTGTTTAATCTACCGCATTTCTGAAGTAACACAAATGTAATTTCCAAACTTCTAAAGTCGTTATTAAGACATTTTATTAACATTTAAAAACTAAACAAAAAATTAAAAACCGTTCGATTATGTAAAAATATTGAATATTATGGCCGTTATTGATTACTAAATTACCTATTCACAAGTAATTTGTAAGTACAAGTATATTTAAGATTTATACAAGTCCCTGGAAGTATGGAAACTTTTTGATCCTGAGAATGATGGACGATTGAGAATAATTATTTTCGGTTCAAAAGTTGTGACGCATAGTGCTCAAAGAAAAAAAATCATTAAAAAAACTATCAGGCCTGTCTAGAAAACTTAAATTGACAGTTCCTGGTAGTTTTTTTAAATGATTTTGTTCTTTGAGCACTGCAAAGTGATTGAAAATAACAAAAATTGGTCATAACTTTGAACCGTAAAAAAATGCACCAACATTCTCAGGATCAAAAAGTTTGGAAATGACTTTGCCCACGCCCCTATTTGATTTGATCCATACTTGCAGGGACATCCTGTATTCTGAAACAGTCCTGAGTTCACTAATTTTATTTATAGCTGCTTCCAGCGATAGTTAAATAAAGTAAATCAAATAAAACAATATGTGTCTTATGGTTAGTACGGTTAGTCAAACTACATATGTAAATATACTGTAATGTGTAAGTGAAAAAAAAAACAATTTTTGTTAGTGCTATTTATAAAAAAAATCGTTTAAAATGCAAATTATAACCGAGGGTGGAGGATTTTATGCATGACTATTAATTGTAACAGACTGTGTTAAACACTGGACAGTTGCGATATGAGAGAATTTTTTCATGCAAATGAAATGCTATCATACTATTTTTGTAAAACCAGACGCAGACCAAAACAGATTCAGATTGATTTATTTGATATTTGAAGCACACAGATGTACGAGGTGGACTTAGGGCGTATTCCACCAAATTTTTATACCTAGAATAAGTCTTATCCTGAGAATAATTTATGAATTCATGACAGTTTTTCCATACTAGAAGTGTCAGACGTCAATTTTATTCCACGAATAAAAGTTATCTGACGTTAGTAAAATTAGCCCTTAATGTTATAGAGATTTACTTTACATCTTGTATTCCAACTGATTCCACTCCTTCTTTTGTTTTTACTTAAGTAGGTACTGCATCATTAATTAGCCACAGTTATACTCTTATTTACCTGAAGACGCTAAAAATCAAAAACAGGCATCTTCATTAAGCTAATGTATGTACGAGGTGGGTGCGTCACTACAAAACACACTGGTAGTAACAAAATCCCACATGACGTCAGCTTCAAACCAATCTAATTACATCTTACATTAATCGACTCCCAAATAACATACTCGTTACTTAGTCGTTTCTCTATTGTTCTGGAATTTGCCTAAATAAAAGATCAATGTAACTTAAGCAGATGTGAACAGATTAACTATTTTGAAATCTTGTTGGAATGGCTGACACTGACAAATACGTGTAGGTACTATGTAGGGGACTCATTGTCCAACGAATGTTCACTGAGGCGGGAACGGGACGATTGCCCTTTAGCCACGTAATGGAAAACTGATACTTAGCTCTCGGTGTGTGATGAAATAGTGTTTCAATATATGCCTTAATTCTTTTTTCGGTATGTTTAAATATCGTTCTACGTAATCTCCAAGGTCATTAGGTGAACGGTCACGTCTTTCGCAAAAGGTTGGGACGTTGCTATCCAAACCCAGGCTGACCAAGAAATTGTTTAGATAACATGTAATGACCATAGTGATGTTTTTTTTTTTACTTTTGCGTAAAGATAAAAAAGCAGCGTGAAGAAATCTATAAATAAATATGAAGTACCTAATAAAACTTTTCCAGAAAACTTCGTACGAAAACATACATAAAGGATTTATTATGGTTAAGAAATCAACGCAGAATCTTAAACTACCTACCGTAATTAAAATACCTGCAATATGCGTGTACTCCATATCACTTAAACATCTTACAAACTACTGCTCTGCTACACATGATTGACATGAAAATGATAGGTAAGGATAGTCTAGCTAGGGCCCATGTAGGCCTATCCCTGTAATTTTCAGGTATTGAAATACTAACAATGTGTATCTTAATTATTATACCCCTTTCTCGCGTATAAGCAGAGAATAAGAATAGCAGGCACGAAGAAGAAGAATATTCCGCTCAGTTCTAGAAATGAAGATGCCATCAGTGCGTAGAACGCAGAGTCCAAGGATATGTTACCTGAATCGAAAAAGAAAATCGGTATTTTGATGAAATGAAATGTACGAGTATCTTAGTTCGTAGTGATTAGTTTGGCAAATGCCAATACAATAGAATAGAAAAGAATACTAATTATTATGTACACCATATAAATTACAGACATAAATATAGAAATTTTACAAAGAGCCAATGCTGCTATCTTGGCTCGAACTTGTGTGAGACAGACACAGGAGCCTACAGAGATTGGCACTACAAAAGAGAGATTAGATTATAAATGTTCAGTAAATTGAGGATAAATCAACAAAAGATACTTATTGATATACGGGCCTATAACAACAGCTTGTTCGTGTGATGAGTAGTCAAGTCTTGGAAAGATAATATATTGTGTCTCGTCTGCATATTAAACGTTTTCGTAGACTGTGGCCGGAGAAAATTACACGGTTTCAAGGTTTCATGAAAGTCACAGTAAAAACGAAAAAAAAAAGAAGTGTAAACGTGGCAAAATGTATCTATATCAAGCGGTTCAAAACAGTTAAAGAATTTATATTCGAAGTTAAACGAAGACGTCATTAATGACATCACAAACACAAACCAAACACACACACACAACAGTGAAGTAAAACATCGTGAGGAGAGTTTGGCAACTCGAGACAAACTTGCTGATGAAGAAACATGTGAGAAAAGAAAGAGATAACTCGGTTACAGCTTGGGACGACATGCTACGCAAATTCGGAATTGATATGTGATGTGAATTTTTACCAATGAAACTGAACAGTACATCTAAGCGCGTTCAAGAGCTCTCGGTGTCATCTTAATTGTAGAATATTGACACTGACAGCTCGCAACATGTAGGCAGTATGTTATGTGTATTTAGGTGAGTGCTGGGGTATTATTTCTGTGCCTCCTGTGATAAGTGATATAACTCGAGTTGTACCCTTTTTGTGATTTTCACATGAGCATTATCAAAAAAAAAAAAACGTCTTTTTTGGTCTAACTCACGTTCTTCTAGCTGCTATAGTTTCGGAGATAATTTTGTGCAAAGTGATACAACTATAGGGATTTTGGCAAAAAAATTCGTTACAATCGATATTTGTCAAGATGTAACCCCAAAACCGGTCACTTAACACACAATTTTTCGTGCTTCGTGATTTATTTTAGCACATAAAAACTATGTAAAAGTTACAAGTCGCAGGTTTTTCATGAATTACTTCCAAAATTAAATATCTATCAAAAAATCTAAATTATATAGAGAAAGAAAATGTTTTGTTGTACAAAAGAGTGCACTGATATTTTACCTAGCCCACTTAATTAACGAACTAGATTTTTTAAAATCTTGTTTTTGCTGTCCTGTAAAATGACGTTTTTTGACTTGTATCACTTATCACACAGGAGGCACAGATTTTTTTTGTTTAGTCCGTTATACACTTTTGTAGCGTAATGGTGCTGATTCTCTTGTTCACAAACTAAACTAAATTTAAGTTCAGTTTCTATTTCATTAAGAAAAGGACAGAAGATACATTCTAATTCAGTCCTGTCAAATTGATCACCACCTGACACTACTCTATACAAGTTTAGACAAGATTAAAAACTTGCCTACTATTACGTCAATTTTACATCAGGCGTTGATTAATTTGACAGGACTAAACTAAAAATTATCTTCTGTCCTTTTCTTAGTAAAATATAAAGAAAAAGATGTACTGAACTCAAATTTAGTTTAATTTGTGAACAACAGAATTCGCACCATTATAGACGTGGCATTTATTTGTGATTTGCATCTTTTCTTTTGCAGAAAAGTGCATCTGTACGTTAATTAACTTAGAAATTAATTTCGTTGTCTTTTTTTAGTGCGGAAGGAGTCTGTCTAACGATTTCTGACTCACGTGGAAAACTGAAACCCATTCTTTATAAGGTTATTTCGCGATAATTCGACAAAGTAGCCTTGTTCTTTACATATATTTAGTATGTTTTCTCTACATTGGGTTGTAGGTAAAACTAAAGGAAAAATATAAAGTCCAACTCATATTGAATAGAATGAGCTCCGCGTATTAGGTTCTTAAATCCTATCAATCTTGAAACTAGTACACAGTTTTACACGTGCAGGTATTTAAATTCGTTTCTTTGCAAGTTAGGGTTTTTTCAAATGTACACCAAAGTAACAAGAACATAATACAAAAGCACAATTTCCGCCGGGTATCACGTTTAAGCAGTTACAATATTCAACAAAATAACGTGGAATATTCCAGTGACATTGTGAATCATAATTATTTCCTCACGTGACGCTTTTAACAACTATGTACTTGTTAGTTGTCGCGCTTGAAACACGCATTAATCTTCTTGTATAAAAGCTTGAGAATTACGAGTATGTTGCCTCGTGTTGTGAAAAGTAAAAGAAAGGCGAAGAACGCAGCACGTTTAGACTTGTTAGCTGGCGAGTGGCGTAATGACTTATTTATCTTATGTGATAGAAGCATGTTGCCTGATTTTCTTGACATTGTAATTGTGACTATTCAACTTGAGTTTGAGGCATGCATCAATGCAACCAGGGGCCCAAGTCTGCTATTTTTATAAATTCGTCATTCCAACACGACCCCATTGTCTTTTTGCTAAAAATTCGTAATCTGCTAAATTCATAATGGTCGATCATTGGTCGGTCAATGGTCTGAGAAAAACTACTACTAAATTTCATGCTAGATTTCATTTAATATATATTTTTACATATTACGTATAAGTGTTTGCAATCTGAAGTAGTAAGAAGTTCGTAAATAGCAATAAACATTACATTTATTTATTTGTCATTATGTACGAGATTATTATATTATTACGAGATTATTATTTTGTTATCATTTTATGCCATTTCTTTCAATGAAGTGTCAGTGGTTGACCATTGGAAAGTCATAATGACGCCATTATATTAGTAGATTACCAAACTTGTCAAAATCAACAATTATGAAATCAATGATAGACCATTTTGACACTATTGTAATAGCAGACTTGAGGCCCTGTCAGACAGTTACGTATGCTATGTAATTGCTGATGTTATGACAACAACGACAACGATGCGATTATAGGTATAGATAGAGATTGAAATGCGTTTAGCGCAAGTTTTGCGTACGCGTGTACTACAAAAGAGCTTAGCGATCTTACTAATAAAAAGCGTGTGGTAAATTCTTTAAGACCTTGCGGCCGGTCACCTAATCACTGGTCAGACCAAGTAACCGCCCTCACTGGACTCTCTTTTAAGACCGCCCTGAGAGAATCTGAGAATCGAACGAGACCTTTCAGGGACACTATCTTCAGTATTGAACTACGCGATCAAGACGACTAAATTATACTTTAAATTATTATTCCTAGAATGAAAACAGACAGAGTGGTCGGCCAGAGTTGACTGTGTACCCTGTTTTCATTATGAATAAGCGTTTATCTTTTCAAAGTGGAGGTCGGTTGGCAAAACCATCCAGCCTCTACAGTACTGTATAGGTAGGTGGGGTTATAATGTGATTTTCGAATTTACGAGTATATAACAACATCAAACAATAAAGCCACACGCCTTCTCGGAAAAATCTAAAAAGGCACAAACTTAAACTCGGTGACAACACCGCGGTAATCCATTTCTGTCACGTCATACATCATCGATCATACTTGCAAGAACATTATAAACAGCTGCGTCAGTATATAACATAATATTTACCCTTGTTTTAGTACGTTGAATTGATGTTTACTTTCCGAAAGTCTGACAACCAGTCTTACCAAGGGCTATCGTATTACCCAGTAACTAGGTTATGGAGGTCAGATAGGCAGTCGCTCCATGTAAAACACAGGTATTCAGCTGCATCTGGTTAAACTGGAAGCCGACCCCAACATATTGGGAAAAGGCTAGGCAGATGATGATGATAATGATTGATGTTTACTTTCGGAATACGTCGTTTTGCCTTTAATACTCACCAGAGTTTAAAGTAAAAGAAAAATAAAGTACTGTACCTCTTTATTAGGCTAAGTTTTAAAAGTTGACCAAGCAGAGGTCTTGTTTTGATGTCAATGGCCAAGGGTCTCATAAGTAAAGTCAAATAACTAGTCATATTCATATTAACTTTGGGGTCCCGATATTTAGGTATAATTACAACGAACCCACTTTTAAATAGATTTTGACTGTAATTTGGAATTTTTAGTTCTAGGACATGCCGGTTTCCTCACGATGTTTTTCTTCACCGTTTTCAGAGCAGTGGTGATGAAATTATTTACACAAAGAGCTTGCCTGGGTTCGAACCCACGACCTACAACTCGTAAGCCCGGGCCATTATCACTGGGACACCACTGCTCTCTCATTTTAATATATCCTTGTGTATGCAAAATACCCAACATTACAATAATAATAACTAAACGCTGGAGGCCATTCTGTACAACTTTCAACTGATTTGTATACAGTAGCTTGGTCTTATCGGGTTGGTGCAGGCTTCAACTAAAGACTAAAACTAGGGTCCAAGGGGTATAAGGTGTTTATATTAGACGAAAACATGTTCAATTCAATTCAAACTAGAACAACTTAATCACCATCAGAAACGCAACCTCTGCGAAACAAGGTCCCTGGGGTAGTAAATAATTCTGATATAGGTAACTAGCTTCTGCCCGCGACTTCGTCCGCATAAAATTTCTTGCTCCCCCGACCCACCCCGCCTGCCCTCGCCCTTACTTCGCTTAGCGTTCTTCCTGACTTTTTTTGTTTTTGATCGGCTTCCAGCGTGATGTTAAGGAATTGGGCAATCAAATGCAAAAAAAAAAAACAATTCGACTGATAGTTCCAGAAATTAGCGCGTTCAAACAAACTCTGCAGCTTTTTAGACAACAAAGTTTTAGGAACAAATTAATTCTTACTAACTAATAAGGCTGAAGAGGATAATGACTTAGGAGAGGCCGGGTTAGTGAAAAATTAAAGACAGACTCTTAATTCTGAAGACACCTTTATGTTTTTTTTTTCTGTACGTATGTAACAGTGTAACCTCCTAACTCTCGACTCGAAACATATAGCAGTACAATATTTAAAAACAGTTTAAATATATTTTCCAGTGGAGGAATAAAACTGTTCCCAGAAATTGAAGTTGTCATCATCAATTAAACTTGAGACAGTCAAGTTACCGTTTCCTATGTCCACGTACTGCATAGTCTGGTTGTCAAACACTGGCCATGTTATGTTGAATCCAGAGCTACAAGTAGGGTTGCTGAAATAAAGAAATATTAGGTCATTACCTGTTAATAACTTTGCATATTATTGTATAGAATCAAGTTTATCTAACTGAACAGACAGCTGTGCCGCTGGGGAGTTTGTTGCGCCACTTCCTCCCAGAAGTAGTGAAGGACGGACGTTTTGGGGACCTGTCTTATGTAATTTTGACGTTCGAAAAGCGCTAATTCTCAGCCTGATTTGAATAATTGCCTTTTAATTTTTATTTACTACCTACAGTATAATTTTTAGGACCAATTTCACTTAACTCTGTTAGCTATCATATATCGTACCTGCTTACGTCAAAAACCATATTATAGGTATAAAAATTTGAACGGGACATAACTAACAGAGTTTAAGTATGCTGCAACCGGCCCTTACACCTTGCACCACATTTTAAGTCCGCTTGAAGGAATGTCTTCTACTCCATGAACATTAAAAAAGTGTTAATTTTGTCAATATGTTGACGCAAAAACTTGAGTTGCTAAACAAACCGGATGGCGTTGTTGTGTTGCGCGTTTCAATAAGAAGCAAAACATGACGTAGAAACGCTAGGATATAGCATTATTAGATGCCTATCATATTACATACCCATATTTAGCGAAGTCCGTGAAGAGCGTAGTGACTTGATCTATAAGTTTAAATTCTAAACTGTCTTTTGCCAAAGTCAGATTTTTCTCTTTTGGATCAAACACGTATACCAAGTCGTCTAAATGGGCAGCTCCAAAAATGTCGTATTTTTCTCCTTGTAGACCATACAAATTTCTACTTGACATGGAAGAAAACTGATAAAAATATCTTACAGTATTGCCAATTTTAGGCAGTTTCGAAAAATATCTTGTGATATCATAAATGAATCCAGCATTATTCGCATAGCTTACGAACTCTTTTAAAGAGTCTACATCAATACTTTTATTTCCGAAATAATGTTTTAGAATGATATCGGATAATTTCAAGATTTTATTTGGTTCAAGTTGGTTTAAAAGTTTTCGAGGTACAAAAAGTTCCGGGTACTTGTTATAGTTTTGAATAAAAACAGCCGCGATATAATCAATTATTACAAGAACCTCTTGGCTAGTGTGTCCAAACAAAATATCTACTTTATTAACATGATCAAATTCTTTATAAATATTTTTTGTCAAGAAATTATCTTTTCCATTATATTTTTCAATCACAGGTACAAACTGATACATTTTAAGTAAGTTATATGTATACTCTTCAAATGATAAGATATTAGGACTCGTGTCTACTAATTTGTCTGTAGAGACAGACTGAAAGAATTTGAGTAGTGCTTTGGGGTCTTCAGTTTCATACCCAAGCTTCTTACCAAGAACAAAAGCGCGTCTTTCAGGATGAAAAGCCAAGTTCCAGTCACAAAACGGCGCGCCACTCATCGCGATGGCCCTATGAAATAATCCTTTCGACATCGGAGAAACAATATGTAATGAAACAGAAGCGCTGCCTGCGCTCTGTCCGATGATAGTTACTCTTTTTGGGTCACCTCCGAAACGTTTGATGTTCTTTTGCACCCATTTTAAAGCTTGAACTTGATCCGTCAGCCCTGCGTTTCCAGGAACGTCTTTAGTACCGAGGCTAAGAAAGCCCAATGCATCTAATCTATAGTTAATAGTCACAACGACCATATTCTTTCTGAGTATGAAGTCCGGTCCAAAGGAGTCGACATTGCCGGATCCGCTTTTGTATGCCCCTCCGTGAATGAATACTAAAACTGGTAGAGGAGTGCCAGGTTTCAAGTTTGGCGAATATACATTGAGAAATAAACAGTCTTCATTGCCAGGAACTAATTTGTTTGCAAGAATGTCAAATTGAGGGCACACTGAACCATGCTGTGTTGCTTTTCTAACTCCATTCCACCCAAGAGCAGGCCGAGGCGCCTGAAAATGAATGCCAAAAATATTATCTTGCTTTCTAGTGGACTTTCATAGATATCACAAACAGGTTATTTATTAACGATCCATTAATTTAGGTTGTAATTACAGTACTTAGGTAGTTTTACCTTAAATCTCCAAGTCCCGTTAGGGGGTTGAGCGTACGGAATGCCCTTAAAACTGTTGTACTGTCCGTCTCCAGTAACTAAGTCCAGTATCTCTCCTTCCAACCAGCCCTGCTCCAACTGCATCAGCTAAGATACTTTGTATGAATCTGTGAATACATTCGTTTGAAGTCACAGTTAAGCCTCGAAAAGGAAAATTTTAAAAATTTCAAAGGGAAGGGGAGATATGATTTCATACATGACGTAGAATCAAGGAAAATGTGAGAAATCCTGGAATTGCCAATACATACAGTACCTTCCCAGGTATCAAGAGGTCTTTTGAAAAGGCCTTCTGATGCAAGGGAATTAATATGCTGGCATCTTATGCTGGGGTGGCAGCTACGATTACAATATACAGAGAGCATTTGTGTTACAAAAAGGGGCCATTCGCACCATGGTTTGCATTCGTCAGCAGGAATTTTGTAAGGGGCACTTTGTAAATTTGAATATTCTCACTGTACCTTCCCTTTACGTATTGGTGCTCTAACACATTTTTCTAAATATGTACATCAATATGAGACTGAAGAGGAAAGATAGCTTAGAGAGGGTACGAGAAGAAAAGATTTTAAATCCACTAATATTCCTAAACTTAATATAGTCGAACACGGTACCTGCCACAAATGTCAGTGAAAATCTCCAAACTTCCCATTGATATAAAACGGCCCCGGTGTGGGCGCGTTCACTGCGGCGGCGAGCCGCCCACTATTTGAACGCGCCCCAGAAGGTGGTAGCCGTAAGGCTGATCCGGGGATACCGCACGATTTCGGGCGAGGCAGCAAGCCTCCTTGCCGGACTGCCGCCGTGGGATCTGGAGGCGATAGTCCTCGCGCGCCTGTACGAGGGGCGCGCGGAGGCACCACGCCGGGGGGAAACTCCGCTTCCGCGGCAAATCGCGGCGGAGCGGACCGACCTCCGGCGCGATCTCATGGCGGCATGGAAAGAGCGACTGTCGCAACCCAGCGCAGGGCACGCCGCGATAGCGGCGGTAAGACCCCTCTTTGAGGAGTGGCTAGAGAGGCGCCACGGCGCCCTCACCTACCGCCTGACGCAGGTCCTCACCGGACACGGGTGTTTCGGGAGGTTCCTGCACATCATCGGGCGGGAGGAAACGCCCGGGTGTCACCACTGCGAGGGTCGCCCGGAGGACACGGTGGAGCATACGGTGGCGGTATGCCCCAATTGGGCGGAGCACCGCCGTGTTCTCGCAGAGGCGATCGGCAGCGGCGGCGACCTCTCGCGCCCGGCCCTGGTTCAAGCCATGGTCCGGGGCGAGAGGGAGTGGGAGGCAGTCACCTCCTTCTGCGAAGCAGTCATGCTAGCGAAGGAGGTGGCGGGACGGCTGAGGGAGAGGGCCTCACGTCCCAGCCGCCGCGGGAGACGCCCCGGGCGTCGGGAGCCGCGAGACGACTCCCGGCCACCGTAGGCGCGGGCCTGCGAGCGGAGAGTAATGGGTAACTCTCCGTCCGATCAGGACCTGAAGCGTTACCTACTGGAAGGCTGCTATTGTTCTATTAATGATATATAAATTGTAAAAATACATATTATACTAGAAATTTATCATGATTGTTATTATTTTTAGGTACTATTATCTATTAGTCTAAAAATCTTCTTTTGTTCTTTTACATTCATGACATATAAGAAAGTACCTAATTGACATTGGACAGCTGATATTGACTAAGTATATTTAATTATTTGTAGTATTATTATTGTAGTCATTTAAATTACATTTATTTATTATTTTTATTACTCTTCCTCATAGTAATTTTATTGTTGTTTTATTTTTGTATTTTTAAGTTATAAAATCATTTTTAATATTCGACACAATGTAAATTGTTATAAATAAATTTAAAAAAAAACTATAAATAATGCCTGCAAATGTCTCAGTCTAAATGGCCGGAAATCGCCAGATACAGTTATAGGCAAAAAATATAATATTATCAAAATATCACTTACGTTAGTAATATAATATGTTTAACATATAAAATCTTCATTTTTGTTGAGTCCTTCTGTGTAGGCATGAGCTGTGCAACTTGTGCAAGTGCACATTGAATTACGCTCTATTTAAACAAGTGAACAACTGTCGTGCTCATGAGCGTGACTAATTTTCAGCCAAATATCATTCAGGTATCTACCTGGTATTGTCACGCACCGTACGTAAGTACAGTAGTTCCGTACGTTATGTTTTAAGGTAACTGTTTCTTCACTTCTGGCCGGCCCAGCATTTTACTTTGTCATGGCTTCTTGCGTAGAAGACAACTTGAATAAAAGCATCCATACTAATATTATAAATTAGAAAGTAACTTTGTCGGTATGTTACCTTTTCACACTCCACTGAACGGATTTTATAAAATTTGGCAAGGAGATAGATAATGCTACTTTTTGTCCCGTTAACACGTTCCCGTGGGTTAATTTCCGACATCCCACGTAAACGAAGTCGCGGGAAGAAGCATGTTATTGATATTTTATCCGCAATGGATGCTATTTAGGAAATTTTGAAATTAATAACGCTGGAGAAAATGTACAGGATCTGCTGGACAAAAACACAAACGAAGAAGTCAGAAGCATAATCGAGAAATGCTTTACCTTATAGGAAACCAGAGAGGTAATATGATATATATACATGACGCATTCTTGAAGAATATCATAATAAAGGGGAGGATTGAAGGGGAAATAGCGCCCTAATTGCGTAGGTACTTTAAAAGAGGTCGGGCCAAAAATATTTTCGTATTTTGAATCTATTGTTAGTAGTCAAACCTCTTTGGCAGTACTGAATGTAACTGGCTGGTTTTAATACTATTAAATGTTGACATTCTAAAGATGCAATAAATTAAAAAAAAAACTAGTTTCCGCCATTTCTCAATTGTTTTTCAAGCAAGCAACATGAACGTATGTGACGAAGAAATTCGGTACATTTTAAAATTTTATTACAAAAAAGGTAAAAATGCGACGAACGCCGCGAATAAAATTTGTGCGGTTTACGGACCTAATGCGGTATCAATACGAGTAGCAAAAATGTGGTTCAAGCGTTTCAAGTCAGGAAATTTTATTGTGAAGGATGAAGCTCGCTCTGGACGCCCTGTCACGGATAAAATCAGTGCCATTTTTGAAAAAGTGGAGCAAGATCGACATATTAGTAGTTATGATATTGCTGAAGAACTGGATGTTGATCACAAAACAGTTTTACGGCATTTACAAAAGTCTGGGTACAAGAAAAAACTTGATATTTGGGTACCTCATGATCTCACCGAGAGAAACTTAATGCAACGTGTTTCCATTTGCGATTCTTTGTTGAAACGTAATAATTTCGACCCATTTCTTAAACGGTTGATTACGGGTGATGAAAAATGGATCACTTACGATAAGAATGTCCGAAAAAGATCGTGGTCGAAGCATGGGCAAGCCCCACAGACCGTGGCAAAGCCCGGCCTGACTCGGAACAAAGTGATGCTGTGTGTTTGGTGGGATTGGAAAGGAATCGTCCACTATGAGCTTTTGCCGCCGGGTAAAACTATCGATTCTGACCTCTACTGTCAACAACTGATGAGGTTAAAAGAAGCTTTTGAGAAAAACCGGCCGGAGCTGGTGAATAGGAAGGGCGTGGTGTTTCATCACGACAACGCCAGACCGCACTCATCTATAGCCACTCAGCAAAAATTGAGAGAGCTTGGCTGGGATGTGTTGATGCATCCTCCGTATAGCCCTGATCTTGCTCCATCAGATTTTAGCCTGTTTCGGTCAAAGTTAATTTTAATACAACTGGGGTACCCAATTGATGCAGCCCACTGTACATACAGCGCGCTTAGCACGGCGCGGCGTTTTAAGAGCGTTAGTAGGGCGTCTATACTCGGCTCAGTTCGGAAATGGACGTCGAAGTGATTGCTTGTGTGTGGCTTCTATACCACACATAATCACAATCACTGAAAATGTCAACAATCTCCACCCAATTCCTTTTTTTATATTTTGTTTTTATAATCAGGACTTTCCATGTCCCATATAGCTGGACGCTTTTGGATTTCGTCGATAAATAAGTCTGTATCGAAGTGCTCGGTCTCCATTTTGGTGAATATGCGTCCACTCTACACGAAAGCGCGCGTTCAAATGTACAACAAAATGGCGGCTCATGTATCTCGAAGCGCACGGCTGACGCCCTCCCAACGCGCGTTTGAACGAAAATCTCAAAGCGCGCGTTCGACGCGCGCTTGATCAGAAACGCGCGCTTGCATGTGTACACCTAGATAAGAACTACTGGTTCCCAAAACGCGCGTTACCAAAGCGCGCGCTTCAAAATCAGTACCAGCCAGTACCTGAACCGTTGCTGTATGGTTCACATAGTGGGCAATCGAAGTATGTAATAATAATATCTATGGTCTTTCTAATTGTATGAGTTTTTATTTTATTTTATTTTTGGTTGTGTGTTTTTGTTGTGTATCTATGATCCTATGTCGTCGTATTATACGATTTATTATTTATTAATATTACTATTTAAACGCCTAATGTGTATTCGCTCAGTAACCCTGATATTACAAAGTAGGTTTAATTTGTTAAAAAAAATAATTTGTTAAATTGATATACATATCATAATTGCTATAGTTATGAGGAGGGAAAAAAACATTTATTGTGTTTGTACAGGTGTGATAATCCCTGGCCGCGCAACAGTGGAAAATTAAAAACCACGTTTCTAGATACATTGTATGTACGAGTGTATTGAAAAAAATAGTGTGTTTCTCTGTGGCCGGACCACACTTTAGTACTCAGATGCTATACAGGGTGCATTTGATATCATGGGCATTATTTTAACCTAAGGTACTACTTATGATACTAATTGCATTAGGGCTACTATTACGCAAATCAAAAATATTATTAATGCAAGTATGGAAAACCTTAAAATGTAGTAAGTCATACAAAGTATCAAATTAGTTGCGCTTCTCGATAGCAAATGCGTAGGTACACTACGCCGTACGCGCGTCATTGGGCGTGAATTCTTTGACCCCGCCCGACTCACGTGACATTCGTAAGTTGCCAATGAATTGATTCATAATAAATTCCAATTTTCCCTTCGTACTTTGCCGGCTTAGGACGGTCAAAACTACGTCAACTAACATACATAAAAAAAAAACATTTACGTACCTAGCTTGTGGATTGTTTTGAAAAAACCTTATTTGTCGGTAAAGTGACAGAGGGTAAACGGGTGCTCTTCCACGAGCTTGTGCATGTGCTGGCACGTGAAAAGACGAAAAATCCAACAGGTTCTGAGTGGTTCTGGTGGAATGAGACCCCGTGAAGGAATAGGGTCGTTCGGGTAGCGCCGATGGAACATTTCACGAGTTCATACTAAATTTCTTGCGCGATCGTAAATTACAACCATTTGTGGGTATTGTTGGTTGGTGTACCTAGCCTGCACATTACGCGGTCGAGGCATCGTGTACACAAACACACACACAACACACAACTACTACACTAACACTTAATACACTGCAATCCAAGCACCGTATGCCGCGAGCGGCGAGTACGGCGATTACGTCACGGGATCAATAAATCAATTACGCGTCAATGCACCTGCGCAGTCGTTATGACACTGGTTCCGGGTTCGTGACTTCGTGTTGCGGCGGGAAGCATACCCCGCGCGGGGGTGATATTCGTATTTTTGCGAGTGAGGGAGTGGGACGGAGAGAGTTCAGGGAATCCCGCCGGACGGAATGTCTTGTAGCCCATTGTTATTATTACTTGTAAGGAAAAACCCGCGCGCGCGCAGGTGATGTTTGTTTACATTTCGCTTTGCGCTGTACTGCGCTTTAAGATTTTGATATTTCAACAATTATTGGCGTTAACGAAGTATTTTGTTTTAATTACTTTAAGTGTTTATTTGCAATAATAAGCCTTGTGCAATTTGACTTACTACATTTTTAAGGTTTTCCTTACTTGCATTAATAATATTTTTGATTTGCGTATTAATAGCCCTAATGCAATCAGTATCGTGAGTAGTGCCTTAGGTTAAAATAATGCCCATGACTTCGATTCCACCCTGTAGTTCGAAATAATAGCTACCTAAAGTCTACTTTCATCGGAATATATATAATATATTTTTAATACCTCAAGAGATATCTTTTTAATTAACAACTAGGTGCTGCCCGCGACGTCGTCTGCGTGAAGGCTCTACAGCACCAAAAATACCTAAGATGCCAGTGTCGCTATATCATTATAAGTACACAACTTTTAAAATAGCATTAAAATATAAGTTTTTTTTTGCAAGCGAAGCAAGTGAAGAGAGTTATATGGGAATCCTGCTGAGTTCAGTCATAATATGTGACTGAAGGAATATAGCATCTACCTACTACAGACCTATGTATATACTTACACTTTACATACATTCACATTTATTCATCATGCTCTTTTATCAGGTTTACATTTTATTTTGCGAATCGGCCTAAAACGATTCATTTCCTTATAAAATTACCAAATTAAATATTTCTATAGTTTTCATTGTTATGACATTTACGTCAGGCTGTCAAACTGCTATTACTTTTTTCTGTTAATTTTCTTTCGTAATTTCTTACTGGCTTAGTCCATGAAGGTTGCTTTTGATTTGTATAAGTTTAAATTATTTTTATGTTTATGTTAGCTCAAATATTGTATTTTATAGATAATTGTGACTGTTTATTGAATAACTGTATCCTAATTTAAATTCATAAAAATAATTAACACTCTCTCAGTATTCATCAAAGAGGTTCTTAAACAAATATTTCTGGCCGCTTCAAGCTCATGACAGGAGCATATGTTATGAAGAAAACTTCAATTTTCGAAAGAGCTAAAAGAAATGAAGATGGAAAAACAAATGGGAGACTGATATAAAAGGACCTCTGACATATTATTTGGATTTTTTCTGCTCTGGTTTCACTCAAAGAAACATCTCCGCTACAGACCACGTCCAATTACTAAAGGAAAAGTACAACAGAAGTCAAGCCTTAACTAAACTTAACTAAACTACTATTTTGACTTCATATCTTGACGGAGTGACTACGCTGAAGTCCAGAGGACCATCTTCTCTTCATCTTTTCTCCACTATCTATCACTACTGTGACCTGTGGCTTCGCACTTGAAAAAAGAAAAACGGACTGCGACTACAAAAACCTCTCTTCTTTCTACTGAGTGATATTGGTATCTTTTTTAATCATTTATGTATTTTTTATCTCTAATTATATTGTTCAAATTTACTTCATACCCTTTTATTTTGTTAGGTTAGTAGATTTGTTACAGGAAATAGAGAAAATAATTCAGGAATACATTTCAGGACACAAAAGAGTAAAAATACGTACAAAGGTGACATACCTTACAACACTTCCCTATAAACTACGTTGGAGCTGGATGCTGCCAGGAGCCAAAATGTAAAGAGAGTCAGGACTAGTGACGCGGAAGCAAACGACGTACAGTTGCCCGTGTGAGAAGCAACTCGTCCTGAGGTCGACACCCGCTGCCCTCAGTGTCTGCCCCTGCGACTTATTGATAGTCATCGCGAAGCAAACACTCACGGGGAACTGTACGCGCTTGAACTGGAACGGGAAATTATGAGGTATGAGGGGAATGCGTGGTATAAATACTGCCTCACCGACGCCACAACCCGTAAGAATTTCCGCCTCAATGGTGGGTCTGTAGAGCGAGATGACTTTAAGGCGGGTCCCGTTACACAACTTCGGAGGTTCCGAAGAAGCATAATCGGAACACCGACCTTTAGCTTAATGGTATGCGCTGGAAGTCCACTTGCTGACAGGGAGTTCCGAAATACCACGGGATAATGTGTGGCGTCATTTTGCTCGACAACAGTGTTCATCGAGGTGTAGACCACTTTATTCCCCTCAATTTCCGAGAGAATGCATTCGTTAATTGCTGCAGCCTGATAATTTCAAAATGAAATGATTTTTCAAAATGGCCCGCTCACACACCTAAGAATTCTGCTGGTGCGGTATATGTCCCCGTACACACAGCGAATGAGTTCTTCTAAGCTGGATACCACTCTACCGAGAGAATCTGGAAGCACCACCTGTCCATCTATCTCTTCTGGTAGAGTGCCTTCGCCAAGACTTAGAAGGACATCGGAGAATTCTTGAGCACGTGCATCGCCGCTGAGCCGAGCTCTCATATTAATGGTCAAGCGCAGCGTCGAATTCGTGACCACAACAAAGACCGTTTCGACGAAGCATTCACCTCGTCAGCCCTCGATCCCCGTGTCACCACGGGAAGCGTTTGCCAAAAATCACCACTGAACAGAACTGTGACACCACCCATCAAATGATCGTTTCTGCGGATGTCCTGCAGGGTTCTGTCCACGGCCTCAACTGCCTTCCTATTGGCCATCGTACACTTATCCCATACGATCAGAGAGCAATCCTTAAGCACGTGTCCCTTATCGCTGTTACGTGACACACCACAAACAGGCGTGTCGGCGCTCTCTAAATCGATGGAAATTTTAAACATGGCATGTGCTGTCTTGCCACTCGAAAGCAGTGTGGCAACAATTCCCGACGACGCTACAGCAATAGCAATTTTGCCTTGCCTCCTGACCTCTGCAAGTATGCCAGTGGTAACAAATGTTTTTCCTGTTCCACCAGGAGCGTCCAAGAAAAAGATTTTACCCTGGTTTCGCCCAACGCTTTCAAGGACGGTGTCATAAATTTGTTTTTGCCCTGAAGAGAACAAAGCGACATGGTCATTTCGTATGGTGGTCATTTCGCCCGGATCGTAATTTGTCTCAGCGTTATACTCCCAATTTCCACGGTCTTGATGCGGTGATGATTGGGGAGCTGGTAACCCATATTCGATCAGTGGATTGCCGCCGATAGAAATGACCACATCTTGAAGTGAACTGGGACAGGTGTTCAGCACGCGTTCATCAGTTACTTCGACTTCGTCTCCAGTAGCACGCCTCAAAGCTCGTAGAAAATCTTCAGACAGATGATGGCACTTCTCCCACAAAGCTACCGGGTTCGCGACTCCACAAAACACCAAGATGACGGCAAACAGATGACGCATGCGGTTGGGACTGTCACTGACGCTCACCTCCGCGAGGGTGTCATGAAATGAAATGAAATGATCATCATCAATGAACATAACTTTTTTTTAATACTTAACACCGCATTTTTTTTTTAATTGTCTTCCTCAACTCTGCTCAAGATTTTGAGGGTTTTGTTGGAACTTGAATTTGTCAAAACGAAATACGATACAAATATGAAGAAAATCCACATTACCATCTATGAATTTTAAGAATAACTAACTACTTACCTCGCCAACATGATCGAATTTAAATTATTAATTTCCAAAAAATGTTAACTTGTAACTTGATTTGATTTTTATGAAATCTCATAGGTGGCGCTGCTTCAAAATTGTCTTTATTATACTAATAACATTCATTAAACTATGTTTCTCTGCCCAAGTTACTTAAATGGCGTAGTTTTTATAGTGTAAAGCTAGATAATAGCATGGCATTACTCAAAAACAACATTTAAATATGCGTCGTTAGATTACACGCTGTCACAGAATGCGTAAGAAAAATAAAGATTCACAGCTCCTCCCCCGTAGGTGATAGCGTGATAATATGTAGCCTATATGTTGACCCGACCTCTTAGTAATATTCATGCAAAATTTGAAGTAAATCCATGCAGTACTTTTTGAGTTCATCCCGGACATACATACAGACAAACACAAAAAATTCTAAAAACTATATTTTTGGCTTCGATATCGATTGTAGACTATTTTTTTCTGTTCTGTGATTGTAGATCATGCCCCAAGTATTCTTTTTAAAAAATATTCAATGTACAGTTTTGACTTTCTTACGATTTTATTATCTTTTTAATTAACAATTTATGTAGTCCGGCCGCCAGGCAGTGCTCTCTGGCCGCGCCACCTCAAATTAAATATAATGAACTATTAATAAATCAATATCCCAAAAAAAACTACCTAAAGAGTACCTTGCATACGACAAATATGGTCCAATATACCCCTTTAGTTAAGGAGTTATTGGTCATAGGGTGTGGTCCGGCTGGAAGGTATACTCCGCAGCAAGTCAATTTTGCAAAATTTAATATTAACTATCCATAATTCAATTTATATAATAGTACCATTTCTCTACTCTTCGTTGATACTTTTTTCTCTCAAGAAACTATTGATTTTGATTAATTAATCTATAAAGTATGTGGCGCGGCTAGGGAGGATTACTTTCAGCAAATATAACGAAATATACTTTATTTCTTTATACCAACGAAAACTGCATAATAAGTACCTTTTAGACCTGGACTTCATCTTTAAACTTTTATTTTTATTACCAACAATGATTTTGAAAACGGTGCACTTTTTGGTTTTTGTTTACCTATCTACCTAAGAATAGGTAGTTAATTTGACGAAGTAGGTGAAAATTTTGGTTTAAAATAAATAATAAGTATACGAAAAACAAATATATATTTTCGTAATCAAATATAACAATAAAAAATGATTATTTTTAATAATAATAATTTAGGCCTTGCATTTTAAAGTTGGAAAATAACTTCAAAACTCCTTTATTTGTAATACTGATTGACTATATTTTTAATAAGTAAGTACGTACGTACGTACAGTTTTGGTACACTCTTTTTTCATTGTTATTTCTTGTATATAGGGTTAACTTCTCAATCTATTGACTTAAGTTTGTTATATATAACAGTTTTCCGTCATTTACAATACCTTGTATTAACAATTGTTAATATTTGATTATGATGAAATACTTTTTACAAAAAAAAATTCAAGCGCCTTCCAAAAAAACACTACAAAGTAAAAAATAACTTTAATTTCGGAAGTCGATGTCGTTGGTTCCGCATTTTCTTTTATTGACACCGACTTCCGAAATTAAAGTTATTTTTCACTTTGTAGTGATTTTTTTGGAAGTCGATTGTTTTTTTTTTTGTAAAAAAAAGTTTTTTTCAAAATCATTGTTAGTAATAAAAATAAAAGTTTAAAGATTGAAGTCCAGGTCTTTTTATAAGGTACTTATTATGCAGTTTTCGTTGGCATAAAGAAATAAAGCATATTACCTCTCTGGTTTCCTATAAGGTAAAGCATTTCTCGATTATACTTAGGACTTCTTCGTTTGTGTTTTTGTCCAGCTGATCCTGTACATTTTTCTCCAGCGTTATTAATTTCAAAATTTTCTAAATGGTATCAATTGCGGATAAAATATCAATAACTTGCTACTTCCCCTACGTGGGATATCGGACTTCGCCTACGTTGGATGTCGGAAATTAACCCACGGGAACATGTTACCAGGACAAAAAGTAGCATTATGTCCTTCTCCAGGATGCCATCTATCTCCTTGCCAAATTTTATCGAAATCGGTTTACTTTCGAATTTATAATATTAGTATGGAGGTTTTTATTCAAGTTGTCTTCTACGCAAGAAGCCATAACAAAGTAAAACGTTGGGCTGGCTAGAAGTGAAGAAACCTTTATTGAAGCGCTTACCTTAAAATATGACGTACGGAACTACCGTACTTGGGTACGTACGATGCGTGACAAATTTTCAGCCAAATATCATTCAAGTGGATGAAATTTAGCTGAAAATTTTGATTTTTGGCTGAGCATTTCAGAGGTTGATTAAACTACCTAATAAATGTGGCCACCAAATTAAAAGTAGGTAGGTAGGTACTGGAATTATCTCGGTGGGATGGTTACATAGAATTGCTAGAAATAAGCAACACTACGAATCTATATGCATAACAAGAATAATTATTGACCTTCACATTTTTTGAATGCCTTATTAAAAATAAATAAAAAATTGTATTTAGATTGATTAAATAAAATGTTTTCGTATGTGTATATTGTATATCGACGAAGTGCCCTCTGCTTTTGCATGAACAAAGACTTTTGCGATTTTTGCTTATGCTGGATTTTTACCCGATTACGGCGAAGCAAAAAAAAAAACGGCTGTTCCCTACATTTTGACGAGTTATGTGAACATAAACAGCTGATTTTTTTTTTTGAGATTTCAGGTTTGGTCCCATAGTAAAAGTTGTTCATGAGTTCATGATGAGTACAATGACCTCTTAAGAGGTTGTTAATGTTTTTCCAATAACCCTGTATATTAGTTGTTCCTAACATTAAAATACAAAAAATAAAAAGATAAAAGTTTTGAAAGGCGCTCTTATTGCGTAAAATAAGCATGCAGTTGTCTGTATTTCCGCTGTTAACGCGTATAACACAATCGCAATACTCGATAAGAGTTCATCCAAATCATGTTGCGTAGGTAATGGTTGCTCACGTCTGTTGTAACAGGCGAAAAAGATTTTCTGGTATGCGTACGGCATACATATTTGGCAGAGCTCTTTTTTGAAGCATACCCCATGCGCGCTCAATGGGATCCGTCTCGCGATTGACCAGGGCCTTAAGTCTGCTATTAAAATAGTGTCAGAATGGTCTATCATTGATTTCATAATTGTTGATTTTGACATTTCGTAATCTACTAATATAAGGTCAGGAGGGATCTCGCACTCACCTCGTACATATTCAAAGTACTTAGAGGAAAGGTACATAATGCGGACATATTAGGGCACATAGGTTTGTGTGTTCCGGACAGGTACGTGTGGCGACGACGACGGCCACGGCTGCTGGCGGAGCCGCGCGCTCGGACCAATCTTTTAAGAGAGGCGCCACTGACTCGTGCACTCCGCACTCTCAACCTCATAGCGAGTGACACAGACCTATTCTGTTGTTCACTGAGTGAGTTCACAAAGAATGCATTGTTTGTAATAAGTTACAAAATATAATTTTAATAATATAAGTTAAAATAAGAGTAGGTATAGATAAGTAGACTATCGCAATAGGTTTCCCTGTAATGATAGTGTAAGTTGGAAAATAAATAAATAAATAATGGCGTCATTATGACTTTCCAATCAATGGTCAACCACTGACACTCCATTGATAGAAATGGCATAAAATGGTAATCTCGTACTTAGTGACAAATGAATATGTAATGTTTATTGCTATTTACGAACTTCTTACTACTTTAGATTGCAAACATAATACGTAATATGTAAAAATATATATTCAATGAAATCTAGCATGAAATTTAGTAGTAGTTTTTCTCAGACCATTGACCGACCAATGATCGACCATTATGGATTTAGCAGATTACGAACTTTTAGCAAAATGACAATGGGATCGTGTTGGAATGAAGAATTCATAAAAATAGCAGACTTGGGCCCCTGGACATGGTAGTACGTTGATATTAGCTGCGGCAAGTGTGTTTGCAACGACTCTGGCAATGTATGGAGGTGCATTATATACAGTGTCGTGCACTACATACATGCAAATAAGCTCTGCATACCCTGTAGCCCCATACACACATGCCCCTCTAAATGTTAGATAACTAATTTAAAAAAAAAATCGTGGTAATTTAGCTAACGCGCCATAAATTACATTTTTTGGAACTAACTCGTTGGATCGGCGAACACCCGCCGCCGTGCAGCGCGCAGGCAGCGCTCCCGTGAGCAAAAGCAATACTACCACAGACTACTTATAGATAATATTATGAATACTACGCCTTGCTTATCATCACTACATAGTATAAAACAAAGTCGCTTTCTCTGTCCCTATATCCCCATGTACGCTTAGATCTTTAAAACTACGCAACGGATTTTGATGCGGTTTTTTTAATAGATAGAGTAATTCAAGAAAAAGGTTTATATATATAATACATGCATAATATAGTAGAGAAACACTGATAATTTTAGAGGTTTCTAATGTGATGTTGTAAATAAACACATTTTTTTGAGCTTACTTTTCAAACGCTGGCTGAACCCTACGAGATAAGTCAAAATAATGTACTACAGTATTGTACACCTTAAAAAGGTCTACAAAAAAGTCCGCAATAGTTTATGTCTATCTCTTAGGGATAACCCGCAATAATCATTTTTTATCCTTTACTTTTTACAAGAAATAATGGCTTATTTACGAAGCGATTTTAAGCAATACAGCATTACCTAATCCTTATCCAATTAAGTACCTTAAATACATTGTGCATTTAATATAGATAAATATGGCCCTTTACAGTATGTAATTTAAATGAATATTTTCGAAGATATTACAGATTTAAAATGCAGGGACATAGCGGTTGCTGCGGTACCGGCCGCGGCGGCGCGTGCTGGCATTCTTGAAATACCTGTACTTAGTATCAGTATTGCACCCGTGATCGATCGAAGATATTACAGATTTAAAATGCAGGGACATAGCGGTTGCCTGGGTACCGGCCAGCAGGCGGCCGCGGCCGGGGGGTCGGCGGCGCGTGCTGACATTCTTGAAGTACCTATACTTAGAATCAGCATTGCACCCGTGCGAAGCCGGGGCGGGTCGCTAGTTCTTCATACAACGCATCTCGTGTAGTACACAGTAAATGTGTGAGTGTGTGCGTGAAGATGTGCGCGCGTGTTGGAATTTTAGAAGCATAGCTTACATTGCAAGCCGGCCAAATTGAGAACCCGTATAAGCAATGCTTGATTGTTGTTTGTAGAGGGTCAACTTTTTTTAGTCGAATTGACCAAATGACCCGAGTAATTTCTTAGTTTGTATTAGTTCGTAAGTATCTAAAATTGCAAAGTTTTTTCGCCACATATTGTTTTTGGCGCAAGTGATTGCCTGTCAAGTAATTATTTAGTAACTTTATTGTAAAAAATGGATAATTATACATATTTGATCTCATTCAAAATTTATATTCAAACCATTTGAATTCCATATTTTCTAAAGTTTACAAATTAGGAAAATTAATAGTTACGATTCCAGTCAGCGTATCTACCGAACGATCAGGTACATATATAACAACAAACATATTCGGAATTCATACATATTTACGAAACACACGGGGCCAAAACAGACTCACAGATTTATCTATGATTACAATCGAAAAAGAACTTTTAGTCAGATTGGCGCGTCGATTTGATCTTGTAAAAAGTAATCAGTTCAAATTTAATAAAATTTTAATTAATTTGCGCAAAGAAAACAAAATTAACATCTCCTGTCGAGAATATCACGCCGCGCCGGGCGACCGCGGGCGGGAGCTTCGGTCGCGGAGGGAGCGCTCGACGTGCGGGCGCGGACCGGCCGACTCACCACTGCGTCATCGTACACGCTACTGAGCGATTGCATATTTCTTTTCTCGCCAATTCATATTTGTTTAACGTTTGTTTTTCCTATGTCGAATATTATAATACAGTCCACTATATTCAAGTCACCGGTGTTTTAGTCCTCCTACCACCTGGAGGATATTATCCCGTTCTTCTTCCTTTTTAAAGGCTTCCTTTTTAAAGACCTTTTTAAAGGCTACTTTGGATATCATTTATGTGACCTGTTATGTTAGGTAACATCAATCACTTATTTAGATATTCATGGTGGTCTCAAAAAACATCATGCAAAGCCAATAATGGCGCCTGCGGTATAGGTAGGGTAAAAAAACTTACCAGTTTCAGCTTGATCACTTGTACAACAAGCTGTAACTGGCAAGTTTTTTTTTTTGCGCATACCCTCTCTGAAATCTCTGTGCACGCCACTGATTGTCACCAAGTCGGAATCTGATGAGGGAATCCCATGGAAATCGATGGAAACCCTCAAATTTATAGGCACACCTATAGCGATTTGAGAATTTTTCATAGTAACTCGTGCATTTGCTCTCGAAAAGCACCATTTGGTGAAGTGGAACTGATGATGAAGACCACAGATGGCTATCGGTACTACTCAATAATAAGTATTTCACGAATTGCGATTCGATTAGGTATTTTAATGTGGTTGCTAAGCACAATGCGTATCGTGAAGTGGAGCTGATAGTGACTTTTCAATCAGCTCCAGTTCTCCTGGTTCTTACTAGGAGAACTCCTCAACAATTAACGTCCTTGCATCAGGAAAAGCAATATTTTGTAAAAGGTTATGAGCAGTTGACATTAGAATTACAAACAGAGTACTAAAAAGTGAAAAATAAAAACTTTTTTACGAAAAAAAAACAACCGACTTCCAAAAAAAGCTACAAAGTGAAAAATAACTTTAATTTCGGAAGTCGGTGTCAATAAACGATAATGCGGTACCAACGACACCGACTTCCGAAATTAAAGTTATTTTTCACTTTGTAGTTTTTTTTGGAAGTCGGTTGTTTTTTTTTGTAAAAAAGTTTTTTTGACATTGTAATTGTGACTATTCAACTTGAGTTTGAGACATGCATCAATGCGACCTGTCAGACAGTTACGTATGCTATGCAATTGCTGATGTTATGACAATTTAGTGCAAGTTTTGCGTACGCGTGTACTACAAAAGAGCTTAGCGATCTTGCTAATGAAAAGCGTGCTGTAAATTCTTTATGACCTTGCGGCTGGTCACCTAAAACAAATGGGCAAACAAATGCAAAAAAATTCAAATTCGACTGATAATTCCAGAAATTAGCGCGTTCAAACAAACTCTTCAGTTTTATAATGATAAAGGAACAAATTAATCCTTACTTACTACAAAGTATATGGATTAATTTGTTGGAATAGCTGTGGAGGAGAATGACTTAGGAGAGGCCGGGTTAGTGAAAAATTAAAGCACAGGCACTTATATCTGAAGAAACATTTATGTTTTTTTTTTTCTGTAGGTACGTATGTAACAGTGTAACCTCCTAACTCTCGACTCGAAACATATAGCAATACAATATTTAAAAACAGTTTAAATATATTTTCCAGTGGAGGAATAAAACTGTTCCCAGAAATTGAAGTTGTCATCATCAATTAAACTTGAGACAGTCAAGTTACCGTTTCCTATGTCCACGTACTGCATAGTCTGGTTGTCAAACACTGGCCATGTTATGTTGAATGCAGAGCTAAAAGTGGGGTTGCTGAAAAAAAGAAATATTAGGTCATTACCTGTTAATAACTTTGCATATTATTGTATAGAATCAAGTTTATCTAACTGAACAGACAGCTGTGCTGCTGGGGAGTTTGTTGCCACTTCTTCCCGGAAGTAGTGAAGGACGGGCGTTTTGGGGGCCTGTCTTATGTAATTTTGGTGTTCGAAAAGTGCTAATTCTCAGCCTGATTTGAATAATTGCCCTTTGATTTTTATTTACTACCTACAGTATAACTTTTAGGACCAATTTCACTTAACTCTGTTAGCTATCATATATCGTACCTACTTACGTCAAAAACCATATTATAGGTATAAAAATTTGAACAGGACATAACTAACAGATTGTAGGTATGCTGCAACCGGCCCTTACACCTTGCACCACATTTTAAGTCCGTTTTAAGGAACGTCTTCGACTCCATGACCATTATAATAGTGTTAATTTTGTCTAATAATATGTTGACGCAAAAACTTGAGTTGCTAGACTAACCGGATGATGTTGTTGTGTTGCGCGTTTCAATAAGAAGTAAAACATGACGTAGAACGTAAGTATATAGCATTATTAGATGCCTATCATATTACATACCCATATTTAGCGAAGTCCGAGAAGAGCGTAGTGACTTGATCTATAAGTTTAAATTTTAAACTGTCTTTTGCCAAAGTCAGATTTAATTCTTTTGGATCAAACACGTACAACAAGTCGTCTATATGGGCAGCTCCAAAAATGTCGTATTTTTCTCCTTGTAGACCATACAAATTTCTACTTGACGTGGAGGAAAACTGATAAAAATATCTTACAGTATTGCCAATAGTAGGCAGTTTCGAAAAATATCTTGTGATATCATAAATGAATCCAGCATTATTCGCATAGCTTACGAACTCTTTTAAAGAGTCTATTTCAATGCTTTTATTTCCGAAATAACGTTTTAGAATTATATCGGATAATTCCAAGATTTTATTTGGTTCAAGTTGGTTTAAAAGTTTTCGAGGAACTAAAAGTTCTGGGTACTTGTTATAGTTTTCAATAAAGGTAGTCGCGATATAATCAATTTTTGTAAGAACCTCTTGGTTAGTGTGTCCAAACAAAATATCTACTTTATTAACATGGTCAAATTCTTTGTAAATATTGTATGTCAAGAAATTATCTTTTCCATTATATTTTTCAATCACTGGTACAAACTGATACATTTTAAGTAAGTTATATGTATACTCTTCAAAAGATAAGATATTAGGACTCGTGTCTACTAATTTGTCTGTAGAGACAGACTGAAGAAATTTGAGTAGTGCTTTGGGGTCTTCAGTTGCATAGCCAAGCTTCTTACCAAGAACAAAAGCGCGTCTTTCAGGATGAAAAGCCAAGCTCCAGTCACAAAACGGCGCGCCACTCATTGCGATGGCCCTATGAAATAATCCTTTCGACATCGGAGAAACAATATGTAATGCAACAGAAGCGCTGCCTGCGCTCTGTCCGATGATAGTTACTCTTTTTGGGTCACCTCCGAAACGTTTGATGTTCTTTTGCACCCATTTTAAAGCTAGAACTTGATCCTTCAGCCCTGCGTTCCCAGGAACGTCTTTAGTACCGAGGCTAAGAAAGCCCAATGCATCTAATCTATAGTTAATAGTCACGACGACCATATTCTTTCTGAGTATGAAGTCCGGTCCATAGGAGTCGACATTGCCGGATCCGCTTTTGTATCCCCCTCCGTGAATGAATACTAAAACTGGTAGAGGAGTGCCAGGTGTCAAGTTTGGCGAATATACATTGAGAAATAAACAGTCTTCATTGCCAGGGACGAATTTGTTTGTAAAAACGTCAAATTGAGGGCACACTGAACCATGCTGTGTTGCGTTTCTAACTCCATTCCACCCAAGAGCAGGCCGAGGCGCCTGAAAATTAATGCCAAAAATAGTATCTTGCTTGCAAGATCACAAACAAGCTAAATTATTAACGATCCATTAATTCCTTCCTCCTTCCTCCTTTTGTATCTACCTTTCTCGTAATATATCTGTACTAACATAGTTTGAAAGATAATTTTTTGTAATTAACAATTATGGACTTTTGTCTGAATAAATAAATAAATAAATAATAATAATTTAGGTTGTAATTACAGTACTTAGGTAGTTTTACCTTAAATCTCCGTGTCCCGTTAGGGGGTTGAGCGTACGGAATGCCCTTAAAACTGTTGTACTGTCCGTCTCCAGTAACTAAGTCCAGTATCTCTCCTTCCAACCAGCCCTGCTTCAACTGCACTTTAACTGCATCAGCTAACACATTTTGTATGAATCTGGAAATATATTAGTTTTGAAATCACAGTTAAGCCACAAGAAGGAAAATTTTAAAAATTTCAAACGAAATCAGATGTGATTTCATACATGACGTAGAATTAAGGAAAATGTGAGAAATCCTGGAATTGGCAATACATACAGTACCTTCCCAGGTATCAAGAGGTCTTTTGAAAATGCCTTCTGATGCAAGGGAATTAATAATGCCTACAACTGTCCTAGTCTAAATGGCTGGAAATCGCCAGATACAGTATAGGCAAAAATATAATATTATCAAAATATCACTTACGTTAGTAATATAATATGTTTAACATATAAAATTTTTATTTTTGTTGAGTCAATCAGTGTAGGCAAGAGCTGTGCAACTTGTATAAGTGCTCAATTATTTGAATCACGCTCTATTTAAATGAGTAAACAACTGTCATGCTCGTGAGCGTGACTAATTTTCAGCTAAATTTCATCCGCCTGAATGATATTTGGCTGAAAATTTGTCACGCATCGTACGTAAGTACGGTAGTTCCGTACGTCATGTTTTAAGGTAAGCGCTTCAATAAGCGTTTCTTCACTTCTAGCCAGCACCACGTTTTACTTTGGCTCATGGCTTCTTGGGTAGAAGACAACTTGAATAAAAGCATCCATACTAATATTATAAATTCGAAAGTAACTCTGTGGGTATGTTAACTTTCACGCCTAAACGGATTTCGATAAAATTTGGCAAGGAGATAGATGGCATCCTGGAGAAGGACATAATGCTACAAAAAAGTTCAAGTTCAAAAGTTATGACCAACTTTTCTTATTTTCAGTCACTTTGCATAGTGCTCAAAGAACAAAATCATTTTAAAAAAACTATCAGGAACTGTCAATTTAAGTTTTTTAGACAGCCCTGATAGTTTTTTTAACGTTCTTTTTTTTGAGCACTATGCGAAACGATTGAAAAAAATTGGTCACATCTTTTGAACTGTAAAATAATTCTCAATCATCAATCATTCTCAGTAACTACCTAAAAGTTTGGAAATGACCTTGCCCACGCCCCTATTCGATTTGACCCATATTTCCAGGGAGACCCTGTAATCCTGTATATACTATTTACTGCGATGTTGGTAGTTTAGCGAAAATAAAAAGAATCCACCACTTTAAATATAATACGTATAATTTTTTTAATATGAAATTCAATATAAAATGTATTTAAAAAAACTAGATATACAAGGTGATTGGAAGATGGGTGCAAAGCTTTAAGGCGAAGATAGTACAGACAGTTTAGAACAATTTAAGCCATGGTTGTCTCAGACGAAGTCTTACCATTTTTTTTTAACCTAATTTTTAAGATTTTTTTCGAAAATTGCCAAAATTTTAACTAAACTGGTTATTTATAGCTAAATTGAATGATAAATGAATTCATTTTTATTTTATTTAATTAAAGTAATGTGTAAGCATTCTAGCAAAACATGTTTTAGGCCTCTGTGTCGTTAGACATTTTTTTTACAGACATTTAAAGTTCATATAAATTTTAAAAAATCATAAATCATTTTTGAAAACCTTATTTTAAAAAAAACGAAGGGTGCTTTTTTTTGTTCAAATATTTTTGAAAACATGCGTGATAATCGCTCTTTCCTTTGAGGTATCATTTACGAGGATATTTTACAAATTATTGAAATTAGGATCTACAAACCAATTTGAGGGAGAAATTTTAAATTTTTGGCAGACTAATTAAAACAAAATTTTTGCTTAAAAAACTTACGCTAAGCTTACTTTATGTGTTCGAAATGATAATTACTTCAATTTTAAGAATTTTTTGCACATGCCAATTGAGGGGATTATCTAAACAATGGCCGCCGGGCGCAGTGCGGCACATGAAAGAACCGAATTGAAGGGATTATCTAAACAATGGCAGCAATGCGCGGTGCGACGGCATTTCCAGGTAGAACGCCCAGTGAATAGAAAATAGCGATAAATACGTTGGTTTTTACAGCAAAATGGTATTAGTTACTAAGGCAACAAAATCGTGTTTTTATTTAGTTAGGGTTAGTCAGTCTGTGTTGAAGCGGTCACATCTTTTACTTATTACAATTAGTTGAATTAGTCAAACTACAGCTGCCCATGTGAGAGGACGTTGTCGTGTTGATTCGCAATTTACCGTGTTCAGTTGTAGCCCTTTGCGTTCCTGCACGTGTTGTTTGCGTTAGTTTTGAACATTTTTGTTTCACCGTGTCCAGTCGTAGCCGCAAGCTCCTGCACGTGTTGGTTTTTGAGTTGGGTTGAGTTGACATTTAGTGCGCTCCTACGCCGTTTTTCTTAATTGTTATGTAGCTATGGCTACTTTTTCCAATCAGGAATATGCGGATATCGTATTTATGTATGGCAGAGCAGATGGCAATGGATCCTTGGCGCGACGGATGTATCAAGAACGCTTTCCGAATCGCAGGGTACCGAATGTGCGAGTGTTTTACAACACTTTTCGTCGACTTGCCGAAGTTGGGTTTCACCGCGTGGAACCTGGAGTCAACCCAGGCAGACATGAAACTGACGTCGAAGAAAACATTTTGGCAGCATTTCAAGCAGATCCTACTACCAGTACCAGAGCCGTAGCTCAAAATCTAAACATTTCACATTGGAAGGTGTGGCATACAATGCACCAGAATGACAAATATCCGTTCCATGGTAGGGGTGTGCAAGGTCTGGAAGAGCAAGATCCCCAAAGAAGAATACAGTTCTGCCGTTTCCTCCTCAACAGAGACATCGAAGATGCGTGGTTCCTGAAATCAATCTTGTGGACGGATGAAAGCATTTTTTCTAGGGAGGGCATTACAAACTTTCATAACCTCCATGAATGGGCCGACAGAGACAATAATCCACATTTTAAGAAGCGAGTGTCGTTTCAGGGAAAATTCTCTGTCAATTTATGGGCTGGAGTAATTGGCAGGACATTGATTGGGCCCCACTTCTTACCGGATAATTTAAATGGTGAAAATTATTTGCACTTTCTACAATTCGATTTACCAGTTCTGATCGAGGAAACCGGTGTCCCGATATTCGAAAGAGACCGAACAGTCGTCTTTCAGCAAGACGGCTGTCCAGCGCATTGGACGTTAAATGTAAGGGAACACTTAAATAATTGCTTCCCTGACAGCTGGATCGGCAGAGATGGACCCATCCCTTGGCCCGCTCGCTCACCAGATCTGACCCCGCTCGACTTTTTCGTGTGGGGCCGGGCCAAGGAACTGGTGTATACGAATGTTGAAATAAACACGAGAGAAGAATTGATGGAGAGAATTAATTCAGCGTTTGAAACGATGAAACTGGAGATGATGTTGAAAATAACTACAACAGAAGTGAGAAGACGTAGCCGTGCTTGTATTAGGAATCATGGCAGACATTTTGAACATGAACAATAAATAATTTAGATTCAAATGTTGTTTTAATTACACCGCCTAAAATTTTAAAATTTGTCCCTCAAATTGGTTTGTAGGTCTTAATTTCAATAATTAGTAAAATATCCGCGTAAATGATACCTCAAAGGAAAGAGCGATTATCACGCATGTTTTCAAAAATATTTGAACAAAAAAAGCACCCTTCGTTTTTTTTTAAATAAGGTTTTCAAAAATGATTTATGATTTTTTAAAATTTATATGAACTTTAAATGTCTGTAAAAAAAAGTGTCTAACGACACAGAGGCCTAAAACATGTTTTGCTAGAATGCTTACACATTACTTTAATTAAATAAAATAAAAATGAATTCATTTATCATTCAATTTAGCTATAAATAACCAGTTTAGTTAAAATTTTGGCAATTTTCGAAAAAAATCTTAAAAATTAGGTTAAAAAAAATGGTAAGACTTCGTCTAAGACAACCATGGCTTAAATTGTTCTAAACTGTCTGTACTATCTTGGCCTTAAAGCTTTGCACCCATCTTCCAATCACCTTGTATAATAAGGTGGTACGTTGATTGACAATAGCTGTTGATTATTTTTTTTTTAAATATTAGGAAAAGAAAAAGATTTTAATTACATCTTGATGTTTTTTTTTTAAATCAAATTTTAAAACGAATATCGCGAATCTATTACCTGATTGCTATCGGGTTTTAGACAGATTTTTTGATAGAATTGATTATAAAATACACTAGCTAAGTTGTTGAAAAGAAAAAAAAATGGTATTTGATCGTTGTTTCCTGGACACAGACGAAGGTGGTCACGAAGTTCAGCAGCCAACGCCGCACGAGACCGACCTCAGCACCCTCGAAAACCATGAAAACGACACCTAAGAGAATAAAAAAAAATTGCAGCCACCCTCTTGGATTTTAATTTTGACCTTACTATCGGCTTCAGCACCTTCAAAAACCATGTAACCTATCTCTGTCTCTCTTTCTATTACATAAATGAAAAGTCGCATGGGGTCGCATAACGCTTTTTCGTTACGTGACGATTCTTCCCATTTTACTCCTACCGCAAGCTCCGTAAAAGAAATTCGTTCCAATAAACATTACAATACAAACAGCATTGTAATTAAATTTAAGTGGAGTAACATAAGTACGCGTATATTACTCTAATGAAATAACCGATTAAATTAAGCAATTAACTGACTACTACTTCTTCAATAAAATCAACGAAAATAACTAAAAAACTGTCTGACGGTAACAAGCTACCTAAAATTGTGAAATTGCAAAAGAATTATAGAGGTGAGAGACGGTGTAAAGTTCACTCAACCTCTATTGAAAAGGGAGAATCCTCCGGCCAGACGGGTGTTGTGTCTAGCGGGCAACTGCCCGATGATTCATGCCGGACCGTTGTATGTATGCTAGTTGCGCGGTAAATTCTGCTTGTGAGATGCAGGCCTTTGTGACGTCAGTCTCAGTATGACCCGTTGTACGCATGTCGCGTTGTAGATACCGCTACAGAATCAATCCTAATTATTCTCACAGCTCTATCACATATTCCACATGAAAAAACACAGAATTTAATAAGTAATTAGTGCAACATAAAGATTGTTGACATTTTTAATTACACGTAAAGTATTTTTTTACGACAGCGCACCTATCAGTTGCACATTTAGATTCTCAGTCACATTTCCTGAAGTTTTAGCCATTGCCTAATTGTGCCGGACGGGCGTTATCCACGGACGCGAGGGGTGAGGGGAAATTGTAAGTCTCCCCGTCTCGTGGCGCTGACGTCCTGCACCTATAGGTTCGGAGTATTTCAGGAATTTCTGTAGACTGGATCTCTTGCGAATATGTACTGAAGGCTCGTTGGATTTGCGGCTATCTTCTAGAATTTATGTGTGAAGGATTTCTTGAAATAAAATGTACTATCTTCATAAGTGTTCAGGGAGCTATTTCGGGATTCTTCAGGTTTCTTCAGGAACTATCATGCCGACGAATACAAAATTTCTATGTTTAAGGCTCGAAACTTTACCGTGAGAACCCGAAATTTCGTCGTTTTCAGTTTTATCTAATATATAAAATTCTCTTTGAGAATTTTAAAAGGGTCGTATTTTGGTTTACGTAACAAAAGAAAAAACACGGGTCAAATATTTTTTGATAATCTAACTGACGGAATAATTAGATTTTCAATTTATTGATGGTGGACACTAGCCTATTAGGGTCCAGGAACATTATCTTTTGCTATCAATCTTTCATAAAATTGACATCTTGCTTGAAATTGTCTCAAAATTCTATCATTTCTTTGATGTCTTCAATGGCTATCATAAAGTGGCAAAGTTAAAGAAAAAAATACTTATATTATCTTATTGTTAAAGGAACCCTGATATAACAAAGTAGGTTTAATTTGACATATAATTTGAACATTTTGTGTCAACAAATAGCATTTGTTAAATTGATATACCTACATACTTATACATTGTCATAATTTGTATAGTTATTAGAAGCGAAAAAAAACATTTATTGTATTTGTACAGGTGTGATAATTCCTGGCCGCGCCACAGTCGAAAATTAAAAAACACGTTTCTAGATATGTAAATTGTATGTACCTACATGTACCTAGTGAAAAAATTGTACCTCAACGTATAATGAAATATAATAAAGCGCGCAATATAAGGCGCGGCTGGGATACACCATGATTTTTGTAAACGTACCTGGACATAGTTTACACTAAAGAATTGTAAGTTTACACTAAAGAATTGTACGGAAATTGTTATTTTCCGACGCTGTAGAGATTAGAAATTATAGCCTTGTGTTGGTCGCGCGGCCATGAAGTAGGTATGCTCCCTGGCCGCGCCACCAAGAGCTATTAAGCATACCCGGACATAGTCTATACTAAAGCATTGTGCGCATTATGTACTACCCAAAAACGAAAAAATAGTACGGAAAGCTGTAATATATTAAGAGAAAACATCGAATCAAGCTGAAGCGCATCAGCAGACTTGCTGATCTTTGTATCTACTATATGTGGCCTCCAAATTAGATGTACGTACTGGAATTATCTCGGTGGGATGGTTGCATAGAAGTGCTAGAAATAAACAACACTACGAATCTATACGCATAACAAGAATAATTATTGACCTTCACAACATTAAATGTTTGCATTTTTTTTTTAAATTTATTGCCCTATTGTAAATAAATAAAAATATCTATTTAGATTGATTAAATAAAATGTTTTTGTACCTATATGTAGGTATATCGACGAAGTACTCTCTGCTTTTGCATTAATAAAGGCTTTTTGCGATTTTTACTTATACTGGATTACTTAGTATTCATGGCAAGTTTCAAGATTTTTCATACAAACAAAATCCCCCCTTTTCACCCTCTTAAAGGTTGAATTTCCAAAAACCCCTTCTTAGTGCTTCCCTACATTATAAAAGGAAGCAGTGTGCAAAATTTCATATTCCTAGTCCCAGTAGTGTTGGCTGTGCGGTGATATGTCAGTCAGTCAGTCAGTTTCTCATTTATACAGAATGTGGCGTAAATAAATAATGGATAACCCTAAAACTGTCGACTGGCCAGATTATTTATAAGTACTTTTAAAATATCAAAAATATCAATAATTTGGTCATCCATGATGATAGATGATAATCTGACCAGTCGACAGTTTCAGGGTTATCCATTATTTAAGCCACACCCTGTATACTTTAAGTGACCAAAGCAATACAATTTTCATCATTCACGATTGATAAATAAATGTATTGCTTTGGCGAGTATGAAAGCCAAAACTTCCTTAAAATAATCAATGGGCCAAATGAAGCCCGGCTACTGCAGTCTGTAAAAGATTCAAAGTTGCCGTCCCGGTATTAAAGTCTAGTTCAAATGCTGCTTCACAACGTAGACGATGCCTGCATCTGTCTGAGAAGTGCTCAAAATATATACTTACTGTTAATTTAACATAATACAGGGAAGTTTATTAGTTTCATATTGCTTTTAAATGCCACTAATTTACTCTCGTTCGTTTGTAAATCGTAAAAATTTTGATAAAAACATTCACGTTTGGACAATTTCGTGTTTCAATGAAGTTCGGAAGGTATACTCGCTTCTATTAAAAAGCTTTATAATGGAGGGCTGTTCGCTGTTGTTAACTCTATAAACGATACCGTCATTTAAATTCAAACCATTGTCGGATGTTCGCTTTATTGAAATTCAATTTCGGTTAGACACGTTGCGAGGAGGGAAAATCAATACAATTATAAAAACAAACTTCACAGAACTGAAAATGTACCTACCAAGGACACATACAACAACAACAAGGAAACAACATCAAGAAAGGAACATCATTAAGTTTGGAGAATTTTCAGCGATAAAACCTTTTTTACTTAAGGGGACTACATGACCTAAAGCGCGGTCACAGTCGGACTGCATAGAAAAGAAAGAGATGACACAACGCTGGGGAGCTATTTTCTAAGGATACAGCCTTGCGGGCAGCGCTGTCGCAGTGGTGAAACCCGCCGCGACAGCGCTGCCCGCAAGGCTGATCCTTAGAGAATAGCATGGCTGGTAATTTATTGCAAAATATGAAGCAACTATCTATTTACAAAAATCTATTGTTTGGACTAAAAAATTTAAAACACTAGTGCTTTAGTATATTGCTTGTAGAATAATCTGACAAAAATCAGAATGATTGTATGTACCTATATTAGTATGGTTTTAATTGTGAAAATAAAGTTTTTAGGTGTCTCCATGATTTTTTCTATCATATCAAATTAGTTGTATTATGTTTTCAACACACTATCTAACTAGTATATATCCTGAAGAATATATCATACATTTTCTGATTTTGTTTACTGTAGTCGATCATATACTTTTAGGCATTATGAAAGTGGTGTTTTTTGCGTTTTGATCTGTTAGTCCCCTTAAAATAATTTTAAAAAGGTTTATCAGGACAAGACATGAAACGAATTAAGAAATGTTTTCAATGACAATTGAAATGACATGAAAATCCAAAATCAAAATATATTATTTCTTAAAAGCCTACATGGGCACTTATGAAACGTCAGAAGCTAGGTGCAGGGTTCCAATAGGTCGTTTCCTATGGAGAAGTACCAGCAAGAAACTCCATGGTTACTCTTTTAAAAATAATTGGCTTTTACAATGTTTTCAAATTACAGTAGGTATGGGAGGACAGCGTAGGCCTGTCAACAAGTACCAGGTACTTGATAAAATAACAAATGGTCTACAGATCTAAAGTCTACAAGGCCTACAAAGTCCTCACATTTGCAAAATAAGAATCTATCAAAAGGATAAATAAAATATAAAAACCTATTAACACCAAGTGATGTGATTTCCATTACAACCACTAATAAAGAGTTGAAAATAATTAAAATTGTTTGTATATTTTATGTCAAATAATAAACATCGTAATTTGAGAGCAGTTAATAGATATTTACGTAGTTATGTCGTTAATGAGGTGCCAGGGAAGCCACACATGCAGAAGGAATTATTGCTAAACTACCTTGTCTTCAACGTAGTCTTTAATCTTATAATATGCTTTTTTGATAAGAATCAATATGCTAAATTGAATCATAACTTAAGGTACTGTGCATGCAAAAGCTTTAAGGATTGTTTTAAACGTCAAAACAATTAACTTACTTTAGGATTTATTTGGAAGGACACAGAAACTTGAACAAATTGCTCTTATTACAAGTATATTTAGCGCATAACTGTTAGCTGCAGCCCGCAGGTTGGATTAGTGCTCAGTCAATCGCAATAAACCATTAGAACCTTTAGATTCATGGGACTTCTGGTGAAACATGAATGTAAGAGACACCTGTCTACCTCTTAAAAGAAAACAGGCGTGATTTTATGTTATATAGTGAACTTGAAGCAACAGCTGCCACAATGTGTACCGCTCTCAACGGCAAACCGTCAATATAAGAAACGATGAAAACACTACGCGATAGAGACTGAAGACCGCTAGGGAGTAATACACACATCAAAAGTGTCTAGGGATCAACATATATTTTTGCAATAACTTTTCTCCTGATTGATATTAATTAAAATTTTCTTTAAGGATTCATCAAATAAAGTGTTTTCGTTTGTCACAGTAACGATAAACCAAGTCACCTTTGCATTAATAAAGAAATTTGCCATTTTCCTAATAAAGGGATTTTTGACATTTGAACCACTAACACAAAAGTTCGAAAAAAAGACTGAAATAACAGTTTTCTCTAAAATTTTATTGGGTAACTTAAACAATTAATAATCCGTGTTTCTACCGCGAACACTAACAACACAAGAACATCGGTTTGGCATACTCAAAATGAGTTCATCCAAATCACGCTGTGGAATGGCCGCCCATGTTCGTTGCAACAACAAAAAAAGGTCTTCTTGCGACTGGATACCCTCCATATTCGGCAGAGCTCTTCTCTGTAGCATATCCCATGCATGCTCAATCGGGTTCAAGTCTGGCGACTGAGCAGGCCAGGGCAGGATATTGATGTTAGCTGCGGCGAGAGTCTGTCTTACAACTCTTGCGGTGTGCGGTCGTGCATTATCATGCATTAACTGAAATAAGGGACCGATTTGCACTTGTAGAGGAACGATGACGTCTGATACAATCGTCTCAGCATAAATTTGAGCGTTGAGGTTGCCTCTGATCCAAATCAACTCAGTTCTTCCGCCGATCCAAATACCCGCCCATACCATGATGGTTCCACCACTATAAGGATGGACTTCCTGGCAGGATTTTAATCGCTGTTGGCGTCCAGGGGTTCTCCAGTGTCGTATACGTCTTGTATCCGGTCTCATACCAAAACGAGACTCATCAGAAAAGCACACGAAACGCCATTGTTCTTCTGCCCAATTTCTGTGTTCAATAAGAGCCCATTGATATCGAATCCTACGATTGTGCATTGCTATAGGTGGTACCCGTAGCGGTCTTCGGGAATGAAGGTTCACTTCATGCAAGCGGTTTCTGACTGTTTGGTCGCTAATTAAGTTCCCTGAAGAGTGATGAAGCCTCACGGCTAACATCATGGCGGTTATTGTTGGAGCTGTTCGAGTTAAGATTTGAATGTATCGGTCTTGTCTCCGTGTGGTGCAGCGATACCGTCCTCCATGGCGCTCAGCCACGGTACCAGTGCTTCGGTAACGTGTCCAAAGTCGACTGATAACACTCTGACTTGTATTCAGAGCTAAAGCCACAGTACGTTGCCGGGAACCAGCTTCTATCATTCCCACGGCTCTGAGCATTTCTTCCCTGCTTAAATGACGTCGCCGCTCCATAATAACGTTGGTTTTAATCAGTAGTAGGGAAACAGTAGCACTAATAATGTCTTCAATGCGTTGTATGTTTTTATAGGGAAAATATTGACAGCTGATTTTCATCTTTTACTCGAATTTGATTCACAGTTCCTGATTCAAATTATGAAATGCACCAAAAAGGATCCATATAAATTTATAAAATCATAAATTTATTACAAAGCCACATCTCAATCTCAAGAAATCCGCATAAAAATGCTTGATCCCTAGACACTTTTGATGTGTGTATTTATGTGTGACTAGCTGCACCCCGCGGTTTCACCTGCATAAGTTTCGATCTTGTGGGAATATCGAGATTTAAACTATACATGCCCATTCCCGGGACTCAAACTATCTCTATACCAAATTTCATCTAAATCGGTTCAGCGGTTTAAGCGTGAAGAGGTAACATACAGACAGACAGACAGATACACTTTCGCATTTATAATATTAGTATGGATTGCTCATAACGCTTACTGTTACTGCTGCTGACTCCAATAAATTTACACAGTGAATCTTGTTTGGTTTTTTTTTTGCTTATTATTTATTTTATTTTCTCTCTTTATAGACGTTAATATTTACTTTGTAAAGTATAATATTATTTTAATTGTCGTGAAAGTGAGGACTATGTGGGTCTTTTCTATCTTTTTTGTTATGTTTTCCTTCTTAGTTAGTTTTATTCATGATCTGGCAGTTTGAGTAATTTACGCGGCCTACCTAAATGTCCATTCTTTGGTATTGTTTGTCGAATCGTTGAGCTCCTCAAGTTCTGAGTTGAGCTGCACATTTTTTTTGACAAATGGGAGCACTGACTGGACAGGTCCGCTCAATCTGTGTGGTTCTTTCCTCAAAAGACCATTTCAGACACCAATCTACATGGTCCTCAAAATGATCTAACCAAGACTATTTCTGGATTTTTATATACACATTGACATTGATAAATTTTATATATACATTGACATGGATATTTACTTTGTAAAGTATTATATTATTTTTAATGACTGTGAATGTGAAGACTATGTGGGTTAATTTTAGTTTGCCTTTGTTTTTTTCTCAGATAGTTTTAGTCATGGTCTGGCAGTTTGAGTAATTTATGCGACCTACCCAAATGTCCTTTCTTTGGTATTGTTCGTCGAATCGTTGAGCTCCCTAAGTTTGAGTTGAGCTGCATGATTACTGACAAATGCGTGCACTGACTGGACGGGTCCACTCAATCTGTGTGGTTCTTTCCTCAAAAGACCATTTCAGACACCAATCTACATGGTCTCCACATGATCTGACCAAGATTATGTCTGAACTTTAAAAGAGACTGTGACCTCTGAGTTTGTTTCGGCCTTTCTTCTCAGAGTAGGCAGATAGGAAACGCCGACCTCATCTCGTTTTAAAAAAATATGATTGACGTGTAAAAGTGTTTGTACAAACCTACTTACAGAAATAAAATCATTTATCATTTATCATTTACTGTGTAATCAGTCGTCGATTGTAGTCTAGAAACACTAGACCTTGAAAAATTGAAATTGAGTTCGTACAATATGTATTTAAATTAGTCTGGGATGCTGTGTTTGGTTTTGCTGCAGCTGATAAATTCCTGATAAAAATACTTTGCACGCCCAACTCAAAAGTAGTAGTCGTATGGTTTCCCAGCAATAATTTTAGCTCAATTTTACAAAGTATGGTGCGTGAATGATGGATGGGTCTTTTGAAGTTGTATATATCCCTGTATATTGAAAAAACTAGCAGCACCCCGCGGTTTCACCCGCATAAGTGTAGATCCCGTGGGAATATCGGGGTAAAAATCATTTTGACAGTTTGGGATAGAAAACTTTCTTCTGAAATAGTCTACATAGAAAAAGACCTAGACAAAGATCGTTAGAAACGAAAGACAAAATGACAGATTGTAGAAGGATTTCTACGGTGCGATGTCAAAAATGGAGAAACGAAATGTCACTTTGTATAGAAAGAGCTGTGTCTATTCTTCGTAGAAATAGAAAGCGTCATGCTAAGCCTGCAGGTAGTCTGTGGTGTGATGTGTGATAATACATAATAAGTAAGTAGGATACTAAAGCTAAAAGAAATACTGCTCCAAGCTATTGTCATCTGTTTCAAGCCGGTGCGGAAGAAAACGAACGACATATTAATTACTAGCCGTATTTTTCCAATGATTCGGTTATTTCAATCTATTTACTAGCAAAAGAAGCGTGTAAGATAGCAATAGCTTGCCCGAATAAATATCAATTAAACGAATTCTTCGGAATATAGCTTTTTTTTTTGTCGGCACTTTCATATTTAGCCCAAAAATATATGGACGGCGAATGTTCCCCTTTAGCTAAACACGGGTCCAACATCCGTTATTTAGAAGCTATTGCTAAGTTAATTAAAATGAGAATTGAGACATCAACATCGTTTTGTGGTCATACTTACTTTGTTGGAACTCCTTTTACCCAAAACTTCGTATTAATACAAGTCGATTTTCGTGTCCTTTGTGCGACCGCGTTGCTTTTCTAAACTACGCAACGGATTTTCATGTGGTTTTCAGCAACATTTAGAGAATTTATTCCGAAGGATTTATGTCTATCACACATTCATATTCACCATCTGCCTAGCCTTTTCCCAACTATATTGGGGTCGGCATCCATTCTAACCGGAAGCAGCTGACTACCAGTATGTTATATAGAGCGACTGCCTCTTCATATTAAGGCCAGGATATTCGAGCGCAGTAGGCATTTAGCGTTACCCCCCTCCTCGCGTGGCAAGTCCCGCGAGCGCGCAGTTCAAATGAACTCGCTGACCCCGCTGTGCAAAAATTTTGCGTCACAGTTTAAAATTGTAACAGTAGGAACAGTTAACTTTGTTTTACGGAATTCATGTTAATATTTCGAGTGTTTAGTTTTTAGGGAAATATAAGTATACTTATCAACATAAATCACTTTATTACCTACCAACAATTGTTTCTTTTTTAATTGTTACCTCTTTTCTTTCATGACTGTTACAGTGCTTCCTTACGATCCAGTTTTTAGAATGTTTGTCTGATAATAAACTACTGGAAGGATTTTGACAGGAGTTTATATTCCGTAGCTTTAGTTTTCACCTACCACATAGGGTATGTTTTATAACTAATTTATAATCCACGCGTACGAAGTCGCGGGCATAAGCTAGTTATTTATTATTAGTTACATACTTACTTACTTACTTTGGACTAAATAAATTCTGATAAAACTCATTACAATATAATACACAGGACAATAAATTATTTATTAGAAATAAGAAATACTTTTTAAAATATATAATAATAACTTAATCATTTACTCAAAAAATAATCAAAAATCATAAATATTAATCACGAGCGTGCTTGGACCTGGTTGCTGCAAATCAGCGGGGTAATTGCGTAACACACTATTAGTAGCAATGGGTTTCATTTTGACAGATCAACAACATTCATTGCGCTATTTACGTTGTTGTGCAGACACATTTTTCGAACATATGAAGCAATGGATTAGCAATATGCTTCAAAATTATTCAAATTGAGATCGATAGTGTGTTTCGCAATTAGGGTGCTGGTTGAGGCAGAGAGTGTGTACTGGATGCGCATTTATCTGGTTGCTCATTTTCCTTGTCTTGCCATACACGGTTTATAATTGGCATGCCGCGTTCATTCCTACTTTTTCTTGCAGTTTTCGCAATACAAAATTTATTCTGCGTTCTGAAACGGGTTGAAAGTCATCTTCCTTGTTTTCCACTTCAACAGTAAAATCATATGAATCATGACTGTCACTGAAACAATAAAAAGAAAAAAGTTGCTTTTTATTTGACAAGACAAGATATTACAATTAAAACTAAAACTAACCAAAGTCGTTAAGTCAGTCGGTAAGTCGAGTGGTAAGTCAGGAGGTAACAGATATCTACATACATTCTAGTCACTATTTTGTATAAAAGTACGACAACATCAACAACCTTGCATTATTATTATAATTTGTAGAATAGATACAGTAGGCGCGCGACTTGAGTTGATGCATTAGGTAAGTACATGTCTAACTACTTATTGCGCCTGAGCGAGAAGCAAATACTGAATAAAAAGTCGGTGACGTTGGTTCCGCATTTTCTTTTATTGAGACCAACTTCCGAAATTAAAGTTATTTTTCATTTTGTAGTGTTTTGTTGGAAGTCGGTTGATTTTTGTAAAAAAGTTTTTACTTTTCATTTTTTAGTAGTCCAGTTTGTAACTAATCTAAGTTATAATAGCCTAATGTCAACTGCTCATCACCTTTTACAAAATATTGCTTTTCCCGATGCAGGAACGTTAATTGTTGAGGAGTTCTCCTTATAAGAACTGGAGCTGATTGAGAAGTCACCATCAGCTCCATTGTGCTTAGCAACCACATTAAAGTACCTAATCGAATCGCAACCCGTGAAATATTTACTATCGAGTAGTTCCGATGGCCATCTGTGGTCTTCATCATCAGTTCCACTTCACCGAATGGTGCTTTCTGAGAGCAAATGCACGAGCTACTATAAAAAATACCTACCCAAATCGCTATAGGTGTGCCTACAAAATTTGAGGGTTTCCCTCGATTTCCATAGGATTCCCTCATCAGATTCCGATTTGGTGACAATGGGACCAACTCGGGAGCATACCCTTTCAAATAAAAAAAGAATTTTGAAAATCGGTCCACAGTTGACGGAGAATCAGTGAACAGAACATACATAAAAAAAAACATACATAAAGTCGAACATAATAACCTCCTCCTTTTTGAAAGTCGGGTAAAACATCGAATTGTAGATTAGGTACTTACTATTCGCCTGTGCATTTTTTTTGTAAATACGCCTTTACATCTTGGTATCGATGAACTGCAAAGATAAAAAAAATTTATTAGCAAAAATTATCTTTGTTGTAGTTGTGCTACTGTTTTGTCCATAAAAACTAAAATATCAACTATACTCCATTTACAATAAGACATTTAAACAAACCTTTTTTACCGTCTGTTCAATCGATTTTGACTTCTATTCCGTAGGCATAAGGATGTCATTAAAAGCAGTAAACAGTTATTATTGTAAGCACTTTTTTGCTTTTAATGCCATCCTTATGCCCACGTAGTAGAAGTCAAAATCGTTTGAACAAGCTGTAAAAAAGGTTTGTTTAAATGTGTAATCTTATTGTGAATGAAGTAGTAGTTTATATTTACTTTGATATTAGTATAATTGTAAATTTATGGTACCTAGTTACCTACCTGCAACTGTCTGCTAGTACTGTGACGAAAGCAAGTAGGTAAGTACATAATTACCTATACAACTACAATATTGCTCTGTCGCGTCGTTTTTTAAAAGTAGGTAGGTATAACAACGTAGAAAAATAATAATCAATCTTACCTTTTTTTTTTTAAGCTTCCGCAGTTCAATGCTGGATATTTTTTTCTTTCTTCTGTTTTTATTCCCCATAATTTAATCTTAAATACCACTATATTTTACAACATAAACTAATATCTTGTTTAATTATTAATACTAGAACTTAAAAACAATATTTACAGGCTTATTTTTAAAAATAATATACAAACACGGAAAATAACAATAATATAACGTATATTTCGATCGATTAGCGGAGGAACGCGGCGAGCCAGTAAAAGCGACACAGGTCCTACCTCGGAGACGCCTAGCCGGCTACTAAAGCGAAGCGCGCGGGCCGCTTTGTTATATTATATCTTGTCAAAACAATAAAAACCTGTTTTGAAAAAAAATAGCCGTAGAATATTCTTCTAAACATCATTGCCTATTTTTTGACATATTTTTTTAGAGTAAAACTTAGGTCTACTTCAAGTACGACTTGAAAAACGATAAAAAACTTCTCTATTTTCGATTTGTTTGCGATTTTTTATGATCGAGTGAAGTTGTAAATATCGTGTTTTGAACCATAGAATAATCAAGAATGTTTATTGAACTACAACATATATTTTTATCAGATCAAAACAAAGAATATTTGATTGTTTAATGTTGAATCAAAATAGGTCGATTCTGAGAGTCCTGGCCTTAAACTAACATAACATAAAGTAAACTTGATGTTTTGTCAAGTCATAAAAATCGTCTCAAGCAGGGTTTTTGGAGCTGAAGGTAGGCTTACTTACTAAAGTTTTCAACAAATTAGTAAGCGCTCTGCTAGCGAAACTAAGCTGTGACTATTTTGTTCTGTATTTTATTCTAGTACTAGCTTTTGCCCGCGACTTCGTCCGCGTGGGTTTCGTACTTTGCTCAAATAAATTTAACACCCTCTCCACCTCCCCCTGAAAGGTAGTTACTTTATTTAAAGAAATAAGTATTCGGGCCAATATTTTAGTTAAACTACCTAAGATGTTTCAAATAAACTATCCTCCCTTTTCATCACGACAGGGCTTGTTTTTGCATTTGGTACGTTTCCATTTTTATGATATAAAGATTATTTATACCCATTTTCGTGTTAATGGAAGTTGAAGTTTCTACTCCTTAAACTTTATTACCCTTTTCCACCCCGGTAGGAGTCGAATAAGTAAAACCCTAAAACTCATACTTTTTTATTTTAAGTAAGTAAGTAATAAACCCCTAAAAGTGACAATCTTTATTATTTACTGAGGCAAATGTTGAAAAGTTTCAAGTTTCTTAACCAAAGGAATAAGACCACCTTTTCACCTTCACAGTTTTTATCCCCATAGGGGCGAAATATTGAAAACATGTTTGGGACGTTTCCATATCTTGACTCAAATATTATTTATACCAATTTCCCATTGACTCAAGCCACGCAATAAAATACTCCTCTGTGATATAGAGTACCCCCGTTCACCCCGTTAGGGTTAGATTTTCGAAAAACCCAGTCACACTTTTTTATTTATTTTGGTCTTAAGTATACATACTGAGTTCCGAGTTTATATTATTGGACCGCGCGATAAAATTCTTCCATACAAACTGACACCCTCAATCTCCCTTTAGAGCAGAAAAACATAAAATGACAAACTATAATTTACTTAGATAAGTATTTGTGCCAAGTTTGAAGCTTAAATTTATTCATACCATTTTTTTGGAGTAAATCAAGCTACGCACTATAATACCGGCCTTAAAAATCGAATTACCACTTTTTTACCCGTCAGGGGTCTACTTTCGAAAGACCCATTTCTTATTACTTACTTAGGCAAATATTCCTTCCAAGTTTCAAGTTTATTAACCAAATGAATAAGATTTTTCGCATAAAGTTTTTCCCCACTTTTCACCCCACACAGGAAGAATTTTGAAAAATATTTGGGATGTGTTCATAACTTGACTCAAAGATTATGTGCAACAATTTTTGAGTTAATCAAGCCACGCAGTAAAATGGAAAATTAACTACTCCTTTTCACCCCGTCAGAGGTAGATTTTCGCAAAACCCTGATACATGTTATTCTTTACTTTTGGTTTTAAGTATAAATACTGAGTTTCGACTTAATCGGAGACCGCACGTTAAAATTCTTCCATACAAATGTTGACACCCCCTAATCGCCCTTTAGGGGGTAGTTTAGAAAAGCAAAAAATGCCAAAATTCATAATTTACTTAGATAAGTATTCATGCCAAGTTTCAAGTATATTAACCAAATGAATAAGATTTTTCATATAAGCTGTATCCCCACTTTTCACCCCCACAGGGGTGGAATTTTGAAAAATCGATTCCAAACGATTTTTGTGTTCATTACTTGACTCACAGATTATTTATACCAATTTTCGAGTTAATTAAGCCAGGCAGTAAAATTTGCCCTGTAAAATTAACTGCCCCTTTTCTCCCCGTTAGGGCTAGATTTTCGAAAAACCCTGATACACGTAATTCTTTATTTTTAGTACTAAATATAAATACTGAGTTTTGAGTTAATCGGACTGTGCGTTAAAATTCTTCCACACAAATTTTGACACCCCCCAATCCCCTGTAAGGGGGTAGTTTAGAAAAACAACAAATGCCAAACTTTATAAGTTACTTACATAAGTATTCGTGCCAAGTTTCAAGTTTATTAACCCAAGGAATAAGATTTTTCATATAAGCTGTATCCCCACTTTTCAGCCCCACAGGGGTGGAATTTTGAAAAATCGTTTGGAATGTGTTCATTACTTGACTCACAGATTATTTATACCAATTTTTGAGTTAATTAAGCCAGGCAGTAAAATTGCCCTGTAAAATTAACTACCCCTTTTCTCCCCGTTAGGGGTAGATTTTCGAAAAACCCTGATACACGTAATTCTTTATTTTTAGTACTAAGAATAAATACTGAGTTTTGATTTAATTGGACCATGCATTAAAATTCTTCCATACAAATTTTGACACCCCCTCATCCCCCTTTAGAAGGTAGTTTAGAAAAACAAAAAAGACCAATTTTCATAATTTACTTAGGAAAGTATTCGTGCCAAGTTTCAAGTTTATTAACTCAAGGAATAAGATTTTCCATACAAACTTTCATCCTCCATTTAACTCCCTTAGAGGTTGAATTTCGAAAATTCCTTCCTTATTCCTCGTCTAAATTATAAAAGGAACCTCTGTGCAAAATTTCAGCTTTCTAGGTCCAGGGGTTTGGGCTGGGCGTTGATGAGTCAGTCAATCAGTCAGTCAGTCAGTCAGTCAGTCAGTCAGTCAGGACTTGTCTTTATATATATATAGATTAAACAAGTTTTCATTTTCCACCAGAACTAAGCGGGCGTGACGAAGCGAGTAAAATGTTTGAAGATGCGATGGTGAGTAGGGTCTAGTGCAACTGTTTCGTCTACTTGACTCGGATGCAGCTCCACTATACCGCATAATATGCAAAATAATCTACCACCCGCATTTTTGCTTCGGCTTGGACAAAATAAACCTCGCTTCGTTTTTTGGGATGCATGAAGAAGCCTCCTTGTGTAGCGCAGTTTGTCCCGCCAGTTACTCAACTGACCCGAACGCTCGGTGCATCCTGGACAATCACACCCAACACCTAATTTGACTGACCAATTCTTCTCTTGCGGTGGTAGGGCTATCGCCCGCCTGGTTTGCGACCGACCTCCCACCGGAGTCCGACGTCAAGCAGCCTGTTGTGTTTCGTCGATGCGTGGGAGTTCCAGTACCTTAGGCGCGAATTATACAGAAAGGGCGTAATGTGAAGGCGCGGCGCAGGCATCTTGCCGCTTCAAAACGTTTCAATATAAAATGTAGGTAGGCGATACGATGTGAATTATACTCAAGCGGCGTGGCTCAGGCACGTCGTTTCGTTGCCTGTTCCGCGTCGCTAGCAGTCGCGACTGGAGAGGCGCGCAAGCAGTACTTTTGTTTATACAGTAGGTGCAGAAAAATGCGTGAAATCAAACGAACAAAAGTATATAAGAATGCCAAAGATGTTTTACTTAACCTTAATGATATTAATAATCTTTCTTCAGAACAGACCGGTCTGTCCAATTTGTATGCTTCTTCTGAAGACCGTGTTTTACTTTCGACTATAGAATGTGGAAACATTCTAGTGACATTTTATACACTGTAGGAATGGATTCGCATAATTTTTCCATTATTTTAAAATATCCATGCTCTTATGACATTTTCCACACAGGGTGCACGCAATATCTTCGATGTCTCTGCACATTAATGAGTTGCAGCAAAGCAAGTGCATCTTCGTCATCTGAAGAGGAAGACATGCTATCCACGATAAAGTCAGCCTGTATAATGACTAGTTGCGGCGTCTCTTCGCCTCTTTGATATAATTTAAATCGCGTCCGTGCCTTATCTGTTCCACGCCTGCTCTGCGCCTGCGCCGCATCTTCACCGTACGCCGTTTCTGTATAATTCGCGCCTTATGGCATCTTCTGGACACGCTCGTTCTATCATAGACCTCATCCATTGCTCTTAATCAGACGTGATCGAGGTCAAGAGCAGGGGGCCGATTCTACTAACAAAATTGTTCAAAAATCGCAATGGAACCACAGCTGAATCACGGCTGTTAAGTGTTTTCATATTCTACTAATGAACAACGATTCAACTGCGGTTACGTTTTAGTTTAAGCCAACGATCGATCGAAATAATTTCAAAATATATTCTGCTAACAAAATCGAACATGAGCGTGACGTTTTGGTACATTCTACTGTTATTTTGACACTTGTTAGAATCGAATCAAAACTGAACTTCAGCGGTTCATCTGTCAAAATTCGCGGTTGAACTTAAGTTGATATAGTGCTACTTTTCCTGCTTCGATTTAAGATTGCTTTCGTTCTTCATTAGAAATATGATTTTTTATATGGATTTCGTTGAACTTGCCCATGAGGTTGCCTTTGACATAACCGAAAAGTTTCGTTTCAAAGCTTCGGCCAGCAAGGGCCGTAGAACGAAACGTTCTTCTGAGTTTTTATTACTTAAAAACTTGAAATGTTGTATGTGTAACAAAAAAATATACAGTACAAAAGTATAATTATGGTCTAAATATCATTTTGTATTTGAAAATACTTTCGGTGACATGTATGTAAAATTTAGGTTTAACTTTTTTTTCTTTGTTATTATTAAAATATACTATTTGGCATGTTGGTAACACAGGTTACCCGCTGTTACGTTCCCACTACCATTCAGTTGCGATTCAGCTTAGTTTTAGTTTCCAGTTTGCATATTATAACACAATTGAACGTTTATCGTTGCAAATTAGTAGAATCGCCCCCCAGGACCATTCAGCAATAAAAAAAGAACATTTTTCCTATCTATTGGAAAATGAAGTAGATTGCGCTATGCCTAGATTAGGAAAATAAAAAATAAGATATTAACTCCAAATATCATCTCACTGTTACAATAATCGTTAGGCTTTATTTGTATGGTGACCAGTCTTTCATATTCGTCTCACTGCAGCAATTATCTTTATTTCTAAAAGGGACTACATACAATATAATACATAATTTTGTTAACCAACCAAAACGGAGGAGGTTATATGTTCGACTTTATGTATGTTTTTTTTTATGTATGTTCACCGATTTCTCTGTCAATTGTAGACCGATTTTAAAAATTATTTTTTCGATTGAAAGGGTATGCTCCCGAGGTGGTCCCATTGTCATTGTCACGAAGTCGGAATCTGATGAGGGAATCCCATGGAAATCGAGGGAAACCCTCAAATTTATAGGCACACCTATAGCGATTTGGGAATTTTCATAGTAACTCGTGCATTTGCTCTCGGAAAGCACCATTTGGTGAAGTGGAACTGATGACGAAGACCACAGATGGCTATCGGAACTACTCAATAATAAGTATTTCAAGAGTTGCGATTCGATTAGGTACTTTAATGTGGTTGCTAAGCACAATGCGTATCGTGAAGAGGAGCTGATAGTGATTTTTCAATCAGCTCCAGTTCTCCTGGTTCTTACTAGGAGAACTCCTCAACAATTAACGTCCTTGCATCAGGAAAAGCAATATTTTGTAAAAGGTTATGAGCAGTTGACATTAGGCTATTGTTACTTAGATAAATTACAAACAGAGTACTAAAAAGTGAAAAATAAAAACTTTTTACAAAAAAAAAAACAACCGACTTCCAAAAAAAACTACAAAGTGAAAAATAGCTTTAATTTCGGAAGTCGGTGTCAATAAACGAAAACGCGATACCAACGACACCGACTTCCGAAATTAATGTTATATTTCAATTTGTAGTTTTTTTTTGGAAGTTGGTTGTTTTTTTGTACAAAAGTTTTTTTGACATTGTAATTGTGACTATTCAACTTGAGTTCGAGACATGCATCAATGCGACCTGTCAGACAATTACGTATGCTATGCAATTGCTGATGTTATGACAATCAAATCGCTCGCGTAATACACACATAATAAAAAGTAAAAAAAACCTCTATCATTTTAAAAAAATATTAGAAACAGTGACTTTCCACAACTTTGCGTCTACTTTCGAACTATTTTAGGCTCTCAGTACTCTTTACATAGGAAAAATGTGCGGAGGTTGTGGCTGTTGCGGTGGCTCCAGCAGTGCTTGTTGCTGCCCTTGCATCACGATCTACACATTCTGTACGAAGATTTGTTAGTGGCATAGTTGCGCCACTTCGCGCAGACGAGCCATGGTGTCTACGTCGAAGATGGCGCACCGACGCCTCCGATGTTCGTGTCTTCGAAGTATGCATTTCAGTGCCGTTTTGTGGAAATAAACTACTAATAAATAAATAAATAAATTTAGTGCAAGTTTTGCGTACGCGTGTACTACAAAAGAGCTTAGCAATCTTGCTAATAAAAAGCGTGTTGTAAATTCTTTAAGACCTTGCGGCCGGTCACCTAAAACAAATGGGCAAAAAAATGCAAAAAAAAATCAAATTCGACTGATAATTCCAGAAATTAGCGCGTTCAAACAAACTCTTCAGTTTTATAATGATATAAAGGAAAAAATTAATCCTTACTTACTAAAAAGTATATGGATTAATTTGTTGGAATAGCTGAGGAGGAGAATGACTTAGGAGAGGCCGGGTTAGTGAAAAATTAAAGCACAGGCACTTATATCTGAAGAAACATTTATGTTTTTTTTTTTCTGTAGGTACGTATGTAACAGTGTAACCTCCTAACTCTCGACTCGAAACATATAGCAGTACAATATTTAAAAGCAGTTTAAATATATTTTCCAGTGGAGGAATAAAACTGTTCCCAGAAATTGAAGTTGTCATCATCAATTAAACTTGAGACAGTCAAGTTACCGTTTCCTATGTCCACGTACTGCATAGTCTGGTTGTCAAACACTGGCCATGTTATGTTGAATGCAGAGCTAAAAGTGGGGTTGCTGAAAAAAAGAAATATTAGGTCATTACCCGTTAATAACTTTGCATATTATTGTATAGAATCAAGTTTATCTAACTGAACAGACAGCTGTGCTGCTGGGGACTTTGTTGCGCCACTTCTTCCCGGAAGTAGTGAAGGACGGTCATTTTGGGGGCCTTATGTAATTTTGGTGTTCGAAAAGTGCTAATTCTCAGCCTGATTTGAATAATTGCCCTTTGATTTTTATTTACTACATACAGTATAACTTTTAGGACCAATTTCACTTAGCTCTGTTAGCTATCATATATCGTACCTACTTACGTCAAAAACCATAATATAGATATAAAATGTTGAACGGGACATAACTAACAGAGTGTAGGTATGCTGCAAGCGGCCCTTACACCTTGCACCACATTTTAAGTCCGCTTGAAGGAACGTCTTAGACTCCAAGAACGCAACGCAACGTTGACGCAAAAACTTGAGTTGCTAGACAAACCGGATGATGTTGTTGTGTTGCGCGATTCATTAAGAAGCAAAAAATGACGTGGAACGTAAGTATATAGCATTATTAGATGCCTATCATATTACATACCCATATTTAGCGAAGTCCGTGAAGAGCGTAGTGACTTGATCTATAAGTTTAAATTCTAAACTGTCTTTTGCCAAAGTCAGATTTTTCTCTTTTGGATCAAACACGTATAACAAGTCGTCTATATGGGCAGCTCCAAAAATGTCGTATTTTTCTCCTTGTAGACCATACAAATTTCTACTTGACGTGGAGGAAAATTGATAAAAATATCTTACAGTATTGCCAATATTAGGCAGTTTCGAAAAATATCTTGTGATATCATAAATAAATCCAGCATTATTCACATAGCTTACGAACTCTTTTAAAGAGTCTATTTCAATACTTTTATTTCCGAAATAACGTTTTAGAATTATATCGGATAATTCCAAGATTTTATTTGGTTCAAATTGGTTTAAAAGTTTTCGAGGAACTAAAAGTTCTGGGTACTTGTTATAGTTTTCAATAAAGGTAGTCGCGATATAATCAATTATTGTAAGAATCTCTTGGTTAGTGTGTCCAAACAAAATATCTACTTTATTAACATGGTCAAATTCTTTATAAATATTGTTTGTCAAGAAATTATCTTTTCCATTAATTTTTTCAATCATTGGTACAAACTGATACATTTTAACTAAGTTATATGTATACTCTTCAAAAGATAAGATATTAGGACTCGTGTCTACTAATTTGTCTGTAGAGACAGACTGAAGAAATGTGAGTAGTGCTTTGGGGTCTTCAGTTTCATACCCAAGCTTCTTACCAAGAACAAAAGCGCGTCTTTCAGGATGAAAAGCCAAGCTCCAGTCACAAAACGGCGAGCCACTCATTGCGATGGCCCTATGAAATAATCCTTTCGACATCGGAGAAACAATATGTAATGCAACAGAAGCGCTGCCTGCGCTCTGTCCGATGATAGTTACTCTTTTTGGGTCACCTCCAAAACGTTTGATGTTCTTTTGCACCCATTTTAAAGCTAGAACTTGATCCTTCAGCCCTGCGTTCCCAGGAACGTCTTTAGTACCGAGGCTAAGAAAGCCCAATGCATCTAATCTATAGTTAATAGTCACGACGACCATATTCTTTCTGAGTATGAAGTCCGGTCCATAGGAGTCGACATTGCCGGATCCGCTTTTGTATCCCCCTCCGTGAATGAATACTAAAACTGGTAGAGGAGTGCCAGGTGTCAAGTTTGGCGAATATACATTGAGAAATAAACAGTCCTCATTGCCAGGAACGAATTTGTTTGTAAGAACGTCAAATTGAGGGCACACTGAACCATGCTGTGTTGCGTTTCTAACTCCATTCCACCCAAGAGCAGGCCGAGGCGCCTGAAAATTAATGCCAAAAATATTTTCTTGCTTTCTAGTGTACTTTCATAGAGATCACAAACAAGCAAAATTATTAACGATGCATTAATTTAGGTTGTAATTACAGTACTCAGGTAGTGTTACCTTAAATCTCCGAGTCCCGTTAGGGGGTTGAGCGTACGGAATGCCCTTAAAACTGTTGTATTGTCCGTCTCTAGTAACTAAGTCCAGTATCTCTCCTTCCAACCAGCCCTGCTTCAACTGCACTTTAACTGCATCAGCTAACACACTTTGTATGAGTCTGTAAATATATTAGTTTTGAAATCACAGTTAAGCCACAATAAGGAAAATTTTAAAAATTTCAAACGAAATCAGATGTGACTTCATACATGACGTAGAATTAAGGAAAATGTGAGGTATCCTGGAATTGGCAATACATACAGTATCTTCCCAGGTATCAAGAGGTCTTTTGAAAATGCCTTCTGATGCAAGGGAATTAATAATGCCTACAACTGTCCTAGTCCAAATGGCTGGAAATCGCCAGATACAGTTATAGGCAAAAATATAATATTATCAAAATATCACTTACATTAGTAATATAATATGTTTAATATATAAAATTTTCATTTTTGATGGGTCAATCGATGTAGGCAAGAGCTGTGCAACTTGTACAAGTGCTCAGTTATTTGAATCACACTCTATTTAAACGAGTGAACAACTGTCGTGCTCGTAAGCGTGACTAATTTTCAGCCAAATTGCATCCACCTGAATGATATTTGGCTGAAAATTTGTCACGCATCGTACGTACCCAAGTACGGTAGTTCCGTACGTCATGTTTTAAAGTAAGCGATTCAATAAAGGTTTCTTCACTTCTAGCCAGCCCCACGTTTTACTTTGTTATGGCTTCTTGCGTAGAAGACAACTTGAATAAAAACCTCCATACTAATATTATAAATTCGAAAGTAACCCGATTTCGATAAAATTTGGCAAGGAGATAGATAGCATCCTGGAGAAGGACATAATGCTACTTATTGTCCCGGTAACACGTTCCCGTGGGTTAATTTCCGACATCCAACGTAGGCGAAGTCCGACATCCCACGTAGGGGAAGTAGAAAGTTATTGATATTTTATCCGCAATTGATACCATTTAGGAAATTTTGAAATTAATAACGCTGGAGAAAAATGTACAGGATCAGCTGGACAAAAACACAAACGAAGAAGTCCTTAGCATAATCAAGAAATGCTTTACCTTATAGGAAACCAGAAAGGTAATATGATACATATGACGCATTCTTGAAGAACATCGTAATAAAGGGGAGGATTGAAGGGGAAATAGCGCCCTAATTGCGTAGGTACTATACAGAATGTCCCTGGAAGAACCTGTCCTGATGAACTTTATGATCCTGAGAATGTTGGTGAATTTTTTTACGGTTCAAAAGTTATGACCAACTTTTCTTATTTTCAATCACTTTGCATAGTGCTCAAAGATCAAAATCATTAAAAAAAAAAACTACCAGGAACTGTCAATTTAAGTTTTTTAGACAGCCCTGATAGGTTTTTTTTTAATGTTTTTTTTTTCTTTGAGCACTATGCGAAACGATTGAAAAAAATTGGTCACATCTTTTGAACTGTAAAATAATTCTCAATCATCAATCATTCTCAGTACCAAAAAGTTTGGAAATGACCTTGCCCACGCCCCTATTCGATTTGATCCATACTTCCAGGGACACCCTGTATATACTATTTACTGCGATGTTGGTAGTGTAGCGAAAATAAAAAGAATCCACCACTTTAAATATAATACGTATAATTTATTTAATAAGAAATTCAATTAAAATGTATTAAAAAAAAAACTAGATATATAAAATGGTGGTACGTTGATTGACAATAGCTATTGATTATTTTTTTTTAAATATTAGGAGTAGAAAAAGGAATTAGAAGAGTTTAACTACATCTGGATGTTTTTTTTAATCAAATTTTAAAACGAATATCGCGAAACTATTACCTGCAGGGTAATTGCGTAACACACTATCAGTAGCAATGGGTTTCATTTTGACAGTTCAACAACATTCATTGCGTTATTCACGTTGTTGAGCAGACACACTTTTCGAACATATGGAGCAATGGATTAGCAATATACTTCGAAATGATTCAAATTGAGAGTAATAGTGTGTTACGCAATTAGGGTGCTGATTGCTATCGGATTTTAGGCTCGTTAGAACAGATTTTTAGATAGTGGATAATGGATTATAAAATACATTAGCTAAGTTGTTAAAAAGGAAAAAAAAAGGTATTTGATCGTTATTTCCTGGACACAGACGAAGGTGGTCACGAAGTTCAGCAGCCATTGCCGCACGAGGCCGACCTCAGCACCCTCAAACGATACCAAAGAGCAAAAATTTTAAAAATATTTCAGCCACCCTCTTGAATTTTCTTTTTGACCTTACTATCGGCTTCAGCACCCTCGAAAACCATGTAACCTATCTCTCTCTCTCTCTTTCTATTACATAAATGAAAAGTCGCATGGAGTCGCATAACGCTTTTTTCGTTACGTGATGATTCCTCCCATTTGACTCCTACCGCAAGCTCCATAAAAGAACTTCGTTCCATATACAAACAGTATTGTAATTAAAATTTAAGTGGAGTAACATAGGTACGCGTATATTACTCTAATAAAATAACCGATTAAATTAAGCAATTAACTGACTACTACTTCTTCATTAAAATCTACGAAAATAACTAAAAACTGTCTGGCGGTAACAAGCTACCTAAAGTTATGAAATTGCAAAAGAATTATTGAGCTGACAGACGGTGTAAAGTTCACTCAACCTCTATTGAAAAGAGAGGATCCTCCGACCAGACGGGTGTTGTGTCTGGCGGGCAATTGCCCAATGCTTCATGCCGGACCGCTGTATGTATGCTAGATGGGCGGTAAACTCTGCTTGAGAGATACAGGCCTTTGTGACGTCAGTATGACCCGTTGTTCGCATGTGGCGTTGTAGATACCGCTACAGTAGCAATCCTAATTATTCTCACAGCTCTATCACATATTCCACATGAAAAAACACAGAATTTAATAAGTAATTAGTGCAACATAAAGTTTGGTGACATTTTGAATGTAATAAAAATGTCACCAAAAAATATTTTTTGCGACAGCGCACCTATCAGTTGCACATTTAGATTTACAGTCACATTTCCTGAAGCTTTGGCCATTACCTAATGATTGCTTTGTTGGTATTTGATATAAAGAATTTTCGACATCAGCGGGGTAATTGCATAACACACTATCAGTAGCAAGGACTTTAATTTTGACAGTTCAACAACATTAATTGCGTTATTTACGTTGTTGAGCAGACAAATGTTTCGAACATATGAAGCAATGGATTAGCAACATCCTTCAAAATGATTCAGATTGTGATTGAATTAGGGTCCAGGAAAATTATCTTTTGCTATCAATCTTTCTTGACAAACTTACGCTAAATTGAGATCTTGCTTAAAATTGTCGCAAAAATCTATTATTTCTTTGATATCTTCAATGGCTATCATAATGTGGCAAAGTTATAGAAAAAATCATATTATCTTATTGTTAAAGTAACCCTGATAACCTGATAAATTTTATGTACTCAACGAATAATACGCGCGTATAAGGCACGGCTGGGATACACCATGGTTTTTGTAAACGTACCCGGACTTAGTTTACACTAAAGAATTGCACGGAAATTGTTATTTTCCGAAGATGAAAGAGAAAGAGATTATAAATTATAGCCTTGTGTTGGTCGCGCGGCCGTGAAGTATGCTCCCTGGCCGCGCCACCAAGAGTTATTAAGCATACCCGGACATACTATACACTAAAGAATTGTGCGCATTATGTACTACCCAAAAACGTATAACTATTACGGAAAGCTGTAATATATTAATAGAAAACATTAAATCAAGCTTAAGCGCATCAGCAGACTAGCTGATCTTTTTACATACCTCCTACACTGCTGTAAGGTTTTAAACATAAATAATAAAACGGAAGAAGAAGGTTGGTCACACTGACCGGACGGATGACGTAAGCGGGAATTTGGCATTTTGGCGGAACGGCGGGAAGCGAACGGGGAAAAGAAAAATACGTTTTGTTTCGCAATAAGTTTGGTCTTAAATGCCACAATAAGTTTAGTTATAAAGGCCACGATAAGTTTTGAAATTGGGTGATTATCTCGAAAATAAGTTTGGAAGCTAATAGTTTCGGTACTCTGATTGTTACACTTACAATAAACACATTTTGAATACAATTGGTTTGTGCTTTATTTCTGAGGTTGATTAAACTACCTAATAAATGTGGCCTCCAAATTAAAAGAAAGTACTGGAATTATCTCGGTGGGATGGTTGCATAGAAGTGCTAGAAATAAGCAACACTACGAATCAACACGCATAACAACAATAATTGTAAGTGGAGAACAAATATAAGTGGTAATAATAAATAAATAAATAAATTATTGACCTTCACATTTTTTAAATGCCTTATTAAAAATAAATAAAAATTTCTATTTAGATTGATTAAATAAAATGATTTTGTATGTGTATATTGACGAAGTACTTTCTGCTTTTGCGTGAATAAAGACTTTTGCGATTTTTGCTTATGCTAGATTTTTACCCGACTACGGCGAAAAAAAAAGGAGGGTTATGATTTTGTGACTGGTATACAAGTATGTGTGTATGTTCCCTCATAACTTCAAAACCCCTAGTCATAATTTGACAAATGAGGTATTGTTGGAAGTATCTTGATTGTCATTATCATCATTAGGTATATATATTAGTTATTCCTAACATTAAAATATACTTAATAAAAGTTTTGAAAGGCGTTCTTATTGCGTAAAATAAGCAATTGTATTTCCGCTGTTAAGAGCCTACACTACCTCAGCTAAAATCCACTCTTTATCTCGCTCGAACGATACTGCTCGCGGACTGAGTGAGAGCGAGACAAAGTGCGGTGCTAGGCGGCAGGCAGCGCCAATAGTTTAGGTGTTTGCTTTTTACGGTGAAAATAATGGTAATTAAAAAAAAGTAAATAACATAAGACCTGCTTTATAGTTAGTTCGGTTAGTATACAAAGTTTCATGATCTGATTCGAAGTATTTTTTGAATACCAGCGGTTTATCGTTCGGTTTGGAGGCAACTTTGGAATTTTTTTCTATCGAGAAAATTTTATGAAATCGTATTTTCGTCTAACATAAGACCTAGCATTAATCCTCAACTTTACCATATATTTATTTCAAAATTAATGCTGCAGTATTTTCGACATAACGGAGGGTCATGCTAAGCCATTTGAGATAGTATAGGCCCTTAACGCGTATAACACAATCGCAATACTCGATAAGAGTTCATTTCATCCAAATCATGTTGCGTAGGTAATGGTCGCCCGCGTCTTACAACACTTGTAACAGGCGAAAAAGATTTTCTGGTGTGCGTACGGCATACATAATTATTAGGCAGAGTTCTTTTTTGAAGCATACCATGCGCGCTCAATGGGATCCAATTCTCGCGAATGACCAGCACCCTAATTGCGTAACACACTATTACTCTCAATCATCATCTCATTCATCATTCATTTTATTTCTCATTTCTTCATTTTGAAGCATATTTCTAATCCGTTGCTCCTATGTTCGAAAAATGTGTCTGCTCAACAACGCAAATTACGCAATGAATGTTGTTGAACTGTCAAAATGAAACTCATTGCTACTGATAGTGTGTTACGCAATTACCCTGCGGGTCATGTTAGTACATTGATATTAGCTGCGGCAAGTGTGTTTGCAACAACTCTGGCAGTGTATAAACGTACATTATAATTATAATGCATAAGCTTCTGCTTATTCATTTCTATGAAGCACCAAATTGGGTCCGCAAAGGAATGACAACATCTGTTACAATCGTTTTAACGTAAATCTGTGCATTGAGATTGCCTCTGATCCAAATCAATTCCGCCGATCCATATACTCGCCTATAACATGATTGTTCCACCATTATATGCATGGACTTTCTGGCACGATTTTAAACGTTCTTGGCATCCAAGGATCCTCCAACACCGTGTACGTCTAGTATATGGCCTCATACCAAAGCGAGATACGTCAGAAAAACATACAAAACACCACTTTTCTTCTGCCCAATTTCTGTGTTCACGAGCCCATTGTAAACGGGCTCTAAGATTGCGGGGCTCAATAGGTGGTAAGTATAGTAGCTACCTTCAGGAACGGAGATTGACTTCATGCAAGCGATTTCTTGTGGTTTGATCGCTTATTAACATCTCTGAAGAGCTATGAAGCCTCGCGACCAATATCATCGCGGTCATTGTACGATTTCGTCGCGCAGTAATTTGTGTGTAATGATCTTGTTTGCGTGTGGTGATGAGATCTCGTCCTCCATGTCACTTTGCCACGCTGCCAGTGATGCGGTAACGTGTCAAAAGTCGACTTATAACACTCTGCGTAGTACCCAGAGTGATTGCCACAGCACGTTGGCGAGTACAAGCTTCCAACATTCCCAGGGCTCTGATCATTTCTTATCGGCTCAATGACGTTTTCTCTCCATAATAACGTTCTGTTGTGTTTATTCCACTTAAAATGACAACTAATGGCAACTAAGAATGATAAACTACTTATGACAAGGAAAATGCTATTTTGCTTGTCATAGTAAATCTACTTCTATAAGTACCATAACTGGTAACGTTAAAATAACTGGTGAAAACTAAAAAAAACACATACTTGCTTACATAATATACAGGGTTACTTGTAATTTGACGTATATCCGTCAGGCGTTGATAGGGGAGCCAGAATGCAACAAATTGAACCCCATATATCTGGCCGAAATTCAATAGTTTTCGAGATATTTGAATTTTAAGGGTTTTTCGATATTTACCCAAAATTTTACATTTAATTCCAAATAAAATAAAAACTACATATTGAATAGGTACCATTAAAAAATTATATCGTAGCTGGCACTTTAATTAAGCTATAAACATAATAAAAAGTACTTAATTCAACAAAATAATTAAAATGGTGAGCGATTTAATAATAGTATCTTAAAAATATTTTCATTGTACGCTTCAAAAATGTTGTCTCGTCAAAAAATGACTATGACATTAATCGTACAAATAACTAAAACAACTAGCCTATTTCTTAAGCTTTTCAAAAAGGTATAAAGGTCAATTTAAAGATACGTAATTCATGGCATGGCATCTGTTTGAATCAGCGCGGGGACAGGAATCATCTGTGTTTTTAGTTTAGAATCCTTGCTAAAACAACTGATTTCACTGGCGAAGTTCTTCTGACCCTTTATCTCCCCGCGCCGATTTAATTTAATTTAATACATGCCTCTTTTAAATCGGCGCGGGGAGAGAAAGGGTCATTTGTATTTTTATGAAATAAAATGCATTGAAAAATGTACGTCAAAGTTTATTAAAATTTTTACACATCTTGTTCAAAATGAGTCCCTCCATTACGAATGCAGGTTCGAATCCTCTTCCTAACTTCGGTTTTCGTCACTCTTGATGTGAACGTTGTTCTCATCTGTTGCGCCGCGTTTATTATTCGCTGTCAAAGTTCTTCGACCGAATTTATTGGGGTCACATAAACTAATTCCTTCATATGACCCCAAACGTAAAAATCAAGTGGTGTGTTGTCGGGGCTTCGTGCTGGCCACGGAATTGGCCCTCCCCTCCCAATCCATTGGTTTGGCTATCTCTCATCTAGGCACTGTCGGTCAGTAATCCGGTAATGCGCTGGGCAACCATCATGTTGAAACATGAGGTTGTTTTTTTATTTCATAGGGAACATCGGCCAACAAATCATCTGTTTCTTAAAAACTCCCCGTAATTTTCGCCGTTCAAATTGGGGCAAGAAATGAGGGCCCAGCAAATAGTTATCAACGACACCCATCCATACGTTAAGGGAGCGCAGCAGACGCCGTGTACTCCCCTGCCCGCACACCCCGCCCTATCACGAAGAACTTCGCCAGTGAAATAAGTTGTTTTAGCAAGGATTCTAAACTAAAAACAGATAATTTCTGTCCATGCCATGAATTACGTATCTTAAACTTGACATTTATACCTTTTTGGAAAGCTTACAGAATAGCCAAATTGTTTTAGTTATTTGTATGATTAATGTCATAGTAATTTTTTTGACGAGACAAGATTTTTGAAGCGTAAAATGAAAATATTTGTAAGATATTATTCTTAAATCGCTCATCATTTTAATTATTTTGTTGAATTAAGTACTTTTAATTAAGTATGTTCATAGCTTACTTGAAGTGCCAGCTACGATATAATTTTTAAAGGTACCCATTTAATATGTAGTTTTTATTATATTTGGAACTAGCTTCTGCCCGCGAGTTCGTCCGCGTAAATATTTTATGTTTCCCCGATCCACCCCGTCGCAACGTGTCGGCGGCCTGCGCTATTACTTCGTTTTCGCTTGGCGAAAACTTCAGACTTTTCTTCTTTTTGCTCAACTCCTAAGGGTCCTAGCGTCAAGTTTAATAGAATATAGCCTTCCTCAAGAACTGGGCTATCAAACGCAAAAATATTTTTACATATGCGACCAATACTTCCAGATATTTAGAGCTTTCAAACCGTGTTTCAAACAAACAAACTCTTCAGCTTTATTATTAGTATTATTTTAAAACTATGATATCTCCTAAGATATACATTGAAATCAAATGATGTCAGAGGCAATTTTGTTCAAAATTAAATACATGTGATGAATAACGTATTTATTTGGATAAGGATTAATACCATGTTTATAAAAACACCTTCGCAAATAATGCATTATTTTAGAACAAATTTGGTTTGCATAAAAGAGGTTATAGTGAGCTAACCTTAAAAGATAGACATATGCTGTCGCGAACTTTTTTTAAAGCTTTTAAAGGGGAACAATTCTGTCATATATGATTTTTGCGAAACTTTAACCGTTTACGCAGCGCACGCAGCGGAAGCTCTCAATAGGAAAAAAAACCACCGATTTTGAAACATTCTTCATTGGTGCTCCGCTCCTATTGGTTTTAGCGTAATGATATATAGCCTATAGCCTTCCTCGATGAATGGGCTATCTAACACTGAAAGAGTTTTTCAAATCAGACCAGTAGTTCCTGAGATTAGCGCGTTCAAACAAACAAACAAACAAACAAACAAACTCTTCAGCTTTATAATATTATTAGTATAGATTAAATGTCAAATTTTGGGTAAATGGCGATAAGCCATTAATATTCAAATATCTCGAAAACTATTGAATTTCGGCCATACATATGGCCGTATGTATGGGTTCAATTTGTGGCATTCTGGCCCCCTATCAGGGGGTCTACTCCCTAAGTCCGTCAACGAGGTAACGGGCCCGTCCGACAGTAGTCCGATACGTCGGAATGAACCCTACTCCCTAACGATTTCGGATTCATCAGTTTCAAACGGAATCATAGACAATATTCGTGAACGAAAGATGTATGGCGATAGAGTTGCGCTATTGTACCGGTCGATTACCGGTTTACTTATTTTGTAGTTTTCTAGCTTAGTAAACAAAAATTAATACTTTTGTCGTTAGAAAAAGACAACATTTATAAAAATATACTTTTTATTATGTTTTTAAATATAGAATTGAATTATTTTTGCCATTTTTGTTCGGAAACCGGCATCATCCTGTTGATACCTTTGCCTGTTTACTTTTTGAAGGGAATTTTCAAATGAAATGTCAAATTGTTAGCCGAGAAGTTTTAATGTTTTCAATATTCATATTTATTAGCTATTTTGTTATGTAAAACGGCCCCAACCGCTGCAGCGACACATGGGCAAATTGAGGACCTTCTCGATTTTATGGGTGAGAACCAAGAATTGGCTCGCGGATTAATGAGGGGTGCCGACGACGGGAGAGTTCACTCAAAACGGCTGTGGGAAAACCTGTGCAACTCCCTTAACTCAATGGGAAGTTGCACTAGTCCGTCGAGCAGTGGCAAAGGGTGAGTTTAATACATTACTCGTCAATGTTTGTCATCAGTAAAGTGAATGCAATGATAATCAGTCATCCTCCAAATACTTATCTGTAGGAGTACTTACGAGTATAGTGGTATAAAATTAACCAAATATTCAAATTTTAGGTGTGTTCTGACAAAAAACATCTTGCTAAAAAAGCGGCTGGAGCTGCCAGAAGGTCAGCAAGTGTTACAGGTGGAGGCCCATCGGTAGCACCAACCCTCTCCCAAGTGGAAATGAAGATACTACCGATAATGGGAGAGGGTTTCGGAGAGCCGCAAACCGAATCAAGAGTGCCAGCTTTTCAATTGGTAAGAATTACATTTATAATTTATGATAGTAAGCTTGTTTCAGAGGTAAAGAACTAAAAGCAACATTGTATTTATAATTATGTGTATGGAGTCTTTCCCGTGCCTTTTTTTATTAAATAATATTAAATTACGGATAAGTGCACAATTAAGTATATATTTTTTGTTGTATCCGTCAATGACATTCAGTTTTTGTTGTACTTCCACCTGTAAGAGAGCCAGTCGCCACCTCACCCACCCATGCTGCTACACCTGCTGACCCACTTTCCCAGGAGCAAGCCTCTACATCCACTGAGGAAATGATAATAAAATGAGAATAATTTAAAATATGTAATGTTTTGACTGATAGGTAATTGAAATAAATGATTAAAGATAATTAATTGTTTTATTCCAAAAAAATCCAATATATATCAACCGTTATTGGCAAAACCTAGTATGTACTAAACTCTAATGGTAAAATCCCGAAACATTGTCTCTTTTTACCCGACTGCGCGATCCAAAGGAGGGTAATGTGTTTATCAGCGTATATTTATGTAATTACTAGCTGCTGCCCGCGACGTCGTCTGCGTGAAGGCTCTACAGCACCAAAAATACCTAAGATGCCAGTGTGGCTATAGCATTATAAGTAGGTACACAACTTTTAAAATAGCATTAAAATATAGTTAAGTTTTTTTTGCAAGCGAAGCAAGTGAAGAGAGTTATATGGGAATCCTGCTGAGTTCAGTCATAAGATGTGACTGAAGGAAATAGAGAAAATAATGCAGGAATACATTCCAGGACACAAAAGAGTAAAAATACGTACAAAGGTATCATACCTTACAGCACTTCTCTATAAACTACGTTGGTAGTTATGCTGCCAGGAGCCAAAATGTAAAGAGAGTCAGGACTGGTGACACGGGAGCAGGCGACGTACAGTTGCCCTTGTGAGAAGCAACTCGTCCTGAGGTCGACACCCGCTGCCCTCAGTATCTGCCCCTGCGACTTATTGATGGTCATCGCAAAGCAAACACTCACGGGGAACTGTACGCGCTTGAACTGGAACGGGAAGTTATGAGGTATGAGGGGAATACGTGGTATAAATACTGCCTCGCGAACGCGCGACGCCACAACCCGTAAGAATTTCCGCCTCAATGGTGTGTCTGTGGAGTGAAATGACTTAAAAGCGGGTTACACAACTTAGATAGGTTCCGAAGAAGCATAATCGGAACACCGACCTTCAGCTTGATGGTATGCGCTGGAAGTCCACTTGCTGACAGGGAGCTCAGAAATTCCACGGGATAATGTGTGGCGTCATCTTGCTCGACAACAGTGTTTATCGAGGTGTAGACCACTTTATTCTCCTCAATTTCCGAGAGAATGCATTCGTTAATTGCTGCAGCCTGATCATTTTTGGGCATCAAAATGGCCCGCTCACACACCCAAGAATTCTGCTGGTGCGGTATACGACTGATGTCCCCGTACACACAGCGAATTAGTTCTTCTAAGCTGGATACCACTCTACCGAGAGACTTTGGAAGCACCACCTGTCCACCTATTTCTTCTGGTAGAGTGCCTTCGCCAAGACTTAGAACGACATCGGAGAATTCTTGAGCACGTGCATTGCCGCCGAGCCGAGCTCTCATATTAATGGTCAAGCGCAGCGTACGAACTCGTGACCACAACGAAGATCGTTTCAACGAAGCATTCACCTCGTCAGCCCTCGAGCCCCGCGTCACCACGGGAAGCGTTTGCCGAAAATCACCACGGAAAACTGTGACACCCATCAAATGTTCGTTCCTGCGGATGTCCTGCAGGATTCTGTCCACGGCCTCAACTGCCTTCCTATTGGCCATCGTACACTTATCCCATACGATCAGAGAGCAATCGTTGAGCACGTGTCCCTTATCGCTGTTACGTGACACACCACAAACAGGCGTTTCGGCGTTCTCTAAATCGATGGGAATTTTAAACATGGCATGTGCTGTCTTGCCACTCGGAAGCAGTGTGGTAGCGATTCCCGACGACGCTACAGCAATAGCAATTTTGCCTTGCCTCCTGACCTCTGCAAGTATGCCAATGGTAACAAATGTTTTTCCTGTTGCACCAGGAGCATCCAAGAAAAACATTTTACCCTGGTTTTGCCCAACGCTTTCAAGGACGGTGTCATAAAGTTTTTGCTCTGAAGAGATCAAAGCGACATGGTCATTTCGTATGGTGGTCATTTCGCCCGGATCGTAATTTGTCTCAGCGTTATACTCCCGATTTCCACTATACTATATATAGCGATACTTCTCCCACAAAGCTACCGGGTTCGCGACTCCGTAAAACACCAAGATGACGGCAAACAGATGACGCATGCGGCTAGGACTGTCACTGACGCTAGCCTCCGCGAGGGTGTCATCATCAATGAACATAACTTTTTTGTAATACTTAACACCGCATTTTTTTTTTAATTGTCTTACTCAACTCTGCTCAAGATTTTGAGGGTTTTGTTGGAACTTGAATTTGTCAAAACGAACCATACGATACAACTTTTATAATGAAAATGCACATCACCATCTATGAATTTTAAGAATAACTAACTACTTACCTCGCCAACATGATCAAATCTAAATTATTAATTTCCAAAAAATGTTATCATGTAACTTGATTTGATTTTTATGAAATCTCATAGATGGCGCTGTTTTAAAATTGTCTTTATACTACTAACATTCATTAAACTATATTTCTCTGCCCAAGTTACTTAAATGGCGTAGTTTTTATAGTGTAAAGCTAGATAATAGCATGGCTTACTTAAAAACAACATTTAAATGTGCGTCGTTAGAGTACGCTGTCACAGAATGCGTAAGAAAAATAAAGATTCACAGCTCCTCCCCCGTAGGTGATAGCGTGATAATATGTAGCCTATATGTTGACCCGACCTCTTAGTAATATTCATGCAAAATTTGAAGTAAATCCATGCAGTACTTTTTGAGTTCATCCCGGACAGACAAACAGACAAACAGACAAAAATTCTAAAAACTATATTTTTGGCTTCATTGTAGATCACGCCCCAAGTATTCTTTTTAAAAAATATTCAATGTACAGTTTTGACTTTCCTACGATTTTATTATATGTATAGATGTATGTCTGTTTTCCACCAGTCCCAACACCCATTAAGTCCTGGAAGGAAAATAAAAAAGTTCACAAAATAAATACCCTAATCAATAATATAAATACAAATATTCATTTTATGTTTTATTTGGAAAGTTTTCTTGTGAGACTGCATAAGTTCCTATTTTTTTCCAGCAATTGCACTAATGTCTCTCGCTCTTTGCCTTTGCTGATGAGCTTGAGGAGGGGATATCGCCATAGCTATAGAGGTAGACACATCTCCCTGTCTATTGCGCTCTAATTGCAGGTCTTCCTCGCTGAGGGTAGGTGCTTCTAAGCCCGCCCGATATATTGTGTAAAACACAGCAGGCCTGCCAATTTTACCTGAAAAACAAATCTAAAATTTAGGCGTAAATAATATCACCGTTGCCTAAACTCTTCCTGTAAAGCTTCTTCAATAATTAAACAAGCAGCCATAGTTAGGATCTTATAAACTGGTAACTTTCGTCTACAGCACGAGAACTATTTTGATGTCGTATCAACTGACATAACTATCCGTCGAAACCATTGTCAAGTTCAACTGTTCGGACGGGCAAAAACACATCGGGAGTAGGGACAACTGTCAAATCGGTGTGGCATTCATTCTTCGTTCGGGCCCCGAACGAATCATCCGTCCGTAGGTGATAGGGAGTCCGCCTGACGCAGGTCCTCACCGGACACGGGTGTTTCGGGAGGTACCTGCACATCATCGGGCGGGAGGAAACGCCCGGGTGTCACCACTGCGAGGGTCGCCCGGAGGACACGGTGGAGCATACGGTGGCGGTATGCCCCAATTGGGCGGAGCACCGCCGTGTTCTCGCAGAGGCGATCGGCGGCGGCGGCGACCTCTCGCGTCCGGCCCTGGTTCAGGCCATGGTCCGGGGCGAGAGGGAGTGGGAGGCAGTCACCTCCTTCTGCGAAGCAGTCATGCTAGCGAAGGAGGTGGCGGGACGGTTGAGGGAAAGGGCCTCACGTCCCAGCCGCCGCGGGAGACGCTCCGGGCGTCGGGAGCCGCGAGACGACTCCCGGCCACCGTAGGCGCGGGCCTGCGGGCGGAGAGTAATGGGTAACTCTCCGTCCGATCAGGACCAGGCCCGTGCCGGACGGCGCGTACGTGTTCCACGCGCGCCTCAAAGAGATGTCAGCATAAAGGAAGGGGCCCGAAAGGGCCGAAGCCTGCCGGGGCAGCGGGATTGTCCGAAAGGGTTACCGCTACCCCGGAACACAAAGGGCTAAGGAAGGAACACGGGTGGGTTTTAGTCAGTAAAAGTCTGACACTCCCTTCTGCTCCACCCAGAGCGGGAGGGGTCATTCGATGATTTCCCATCCTGAAAAAAAAAAAAAAAAAAAAAAAAGGTGATAGGGAGTAGGAAACGCCCGTAACGAAGGCCGAAACGACGGACTTCGTGCTTAGGGAGTAGACCCCCAGCTCCTGACGGATATACGTCGAATTACAAATAACCCTGTAGATGTCATGTAAAAGGTTTAATGATCCATAATATATATTGTGTTGTGGAATTCACTACCGCCCGAAATTAGGGACTGCCAAACTGTTGCACTTTTTAAAAGAAGAGTAAAGAACACTATCTTTCCACTTCATCATAGTTGTGTATGTATGTATTTAATATAATTATTAAGATTGTAGTGATATTTATTTTAGAAGTATGTATGTTTATTTGTATGTATGTAAGTATATTCTCATAGTATGTGTTTAGTTCTTATAAGTGAATTGTTTATGTATTATTTTTTGTCTCCTTTATTCTTTCACACGCTGTCTACATCTCTCTATTTATTGTTCTATCGCAGGTATGCTGGAAGAGATTTCTTAAGAAATAAGCATCACCTTTGGTCCTATTTTTCTATTCTGTTTTTTTCTTGTCTGTTTATATATGTGTGTACATAAATGGTAAATGGTAAATATATTTTATTATTCGTTGAAGTACAATTTTTCTTCATTACATGTACCGATAGAACTGTCGCCAGCTCATCAAGCTACCCGAAACTGTAAAATTTTTCCAATCAACTATGAACCATAGGCTATAGAGATAAAGTTGAAAATCTGACAGATTGTAGCAGCTTGATGTGCGGCATCGGTACATAAATGGTAAAATTTATCTAAAAACGTGTTTTTTTTTTTTAAATTTTCCACTGTGGTGCGACCAGACTTTGTACAGTTGTTTGTAAGTACATATTCAAAATAAATAAGCATGTCATGTATCTACCTATTTACAAATAATTCGACATGTTCTTAAACAAACTAGCATGGAGATGGGGGGACAACAAGTGACAACCCTCTTGCTTTTGTTGACCCTTTTTTTTGTCTTTATTTTTTTTGTTTAGGATCAGGTCGGGTAAATATAAGATACCCAACATTCCGTATAAAAAAACAAAATCGGTTCAGCCGTTCGGGAGCTATGATGGTGCAGGCAGACACACAGATACACAAACTTCAGCGATTGGTATAAGATGGCCATCTGAGAAGTCCCACTTGAGACCCTCCTGCAAAGAGTGGAGACACGAAGTTTCTGGTCCGAGTTGATTTTTCCTTCAATACTGCAAACTTCGTTTAGTAAGGCATCAATAGATCCTAACGACTTCTGGATCTCCGGCGTACTGATGACTTCACTCGGCAATTCATTCTCCGCGGGCGCTCTGGTGCATTTGGGTCGCTCGGGGGGTAATGTGTTGGAGGGCGTCGGTGGGGGAATTCTCGGTAGAATCAGACCAAATGAGCTTGATCCTGGGATAGACATACTACCAGAAACACTTTAGATATTTATTGTTTATAAAAATTATTTAGATCATCTTGCACATGAAAACTACAAGTCACATGCGACACACTTTAATTTTATAGTGACGGCATATATTTGTCGTAATTGTTTATTTCATTAAAATCAATACAAAACGCACGTCCGCTTTGTCTCGCGTCACGTAAAGCGAATCCGAGATAGAAGATAGATAGATGATTTTATTCAAAGCCTCATTTGATACAAGTAATTCCGTCTGTCTGTCTGTTATTCTGTTTCCAATCTATCTAATCAGCCCGTACACATTCACAGTTGAACAATTACGATACGGAAACACGAAACTAACTCTCAATAGACATTTCAAAACTGTTTTAAACATTGAGTTAAATAACTAGAGAAGCAAACCTCAATAAAATGTGTCAAAAAAGTGTACCCACTTTTTAAGCGCGACGACGAAGCTTTGAAACCACTAAACATTTAAAAGTAATCATATATCTGTCTCACTTACACACGTCGTAAGAATAATACCGTCGCTTAGATTAGACAAAGACCGCAATATAAACATGCAATGACGGGATGGGGTTGCCTACCCTTGCGAAATTTTACCCATCATTTTAAGCCATCAACAGCGTTATACGTTAAGTTAAATTATTTTTAAAATAAATTTTGAATTATATATTTCTTATTGGATGTGTAACAGAAGTTTATAAATAATGGAAATAACTAAGACATTTTCTTTTTGAATATTTTTTCTTTATTATTAATGAAGTTGAATGATTTAGTAGGTAGCCAGTCAGTCTCTTTTCTCAGCAATCGGATTATTTCCACCCATTTTCCACGGCGTGCTGCATCTTTAGGCACCCTGCTACGTTATTATTAAAAAAAATATTTAAAATAAATTTTTCCATAAATTAAAAACTCCCACAAATGTGGGAAACTAAAACTAAGTTTTTAGTGGTAACACTGAACCTAATTTACAAAATTCTACATTTTATTGCGTTTTTACGTTGATATAAACACAGAGAAAATTAATTTACGTGTGGAAAGTAATTCCGGTTAATTTATTATGTTTTTGTGATCTAGAATCGCACTCTTTCGCGATATTTTTTGTCACATTCACTCGGTTGACTTCGGTTGGCGTCACACAGAGCACTGAACTGACGTTAGCTACGCTGATGGCTGTGGCCATCAGTCTAGTGGCAACGCCTTGGTGCGGTAATTACTAATCTAGTGTAACATATTATATATATCAATGGTTTTAAAATTCTTATATTTTGTTTATTACAATCAACGTAACTTTCATACTGGCCAATCATGTAACTCTGGAGAAGTTTTACGAACACTTCCCATCTGTAAAAGTTCTTTTTACAGAGCTTTTTTTTGTAGTAGGTACTGCGTCCCCCGCGAAAAGTGACAGACTTTCTTTTCAGAATATTGCAATTATGCATTCTCCAGTGATATACAAGGAGTAACAGAATAAACGCAAGTCCTGAAAGTAATTTGTTGACTACTGAATCGATTTCAGAAACTTTTAATACAGGTATTTTTTCAATCATGTAGTTTTTCATACTAACCGCTGATTGAACCAAATAAAATTAAATATTATTTCAAGGTAGTAAGACTCAATTTTAAATGCATAAAGTAATGGTAGTGCTAATATAATTTTCTTAATAAAAATAGCAAGCTTTAAAAAAATAAGTTTTGGTCAATTGTATTATGCGTTTAACTCAATACTCTAATTGGGTGTATGAGGTCTCGCGTTAATTGTTACACCTTGTATACTTTTATGTGACCAATGTATTGCTTTGGCGAGTATGAAAGCCAAAACTTCCTAAAAATAATCAATGGGCCAAATGAAGCCCGGCTACTGCAGCCTGCAAAACAATCAAAGTTCCCGTCTCGGTTAGTTTAAATGCTGCTTCACAACGTAGACAATGCCTACATCTGTCTGAGAACTGCTCAAAATATATACTATTAATTTAACATGAAACAGGGAATTTTATTGGTTTCATACTGCTTTTAAATGCCACTAATTTACTCTCGTTCATTTGTAAATCGTAAAATTTTTGATGAAACATTCGCGACTGAACGATTTCGTAAGTACCCCAATTTTTTGTGTAACACATTCCTATACAATTTCATGTTTCAATGAAGTTCGGTACATATACTCGCTGTTGTAAAAGGCTTTAAAATGAAAGGTTGTTCGCTGTTGTTAACTCTACAAACGATACCGTCATTCAAACGCAAACCATTGTCGGATGTTCGCTTTAATGAAATTCAATTTCCGTTAGACGCGTTGCGAGGAGGGAAAAAGCAATACAATTATAAAAACACACTTCACAGAACTGAAAATGTACCTATTAAGTTTGGAGAATTAAGACCTTTTCAGCGATATACCTACTTTTTTGCTTAAGGGGACTATTATGACCAGCGCAGTCACTGTCGAACTCCATAGAAAAGAAAGAGAAGCGCGATGCGATGACACATCGCTGGTAATTGATTATTATTATTATCGTTTATTGTCATATATTCACCCATAGCAACTATTACATTACATTAAAATACATTGAATTTAAATTAAGTTAAATTGAATCACATTATTAAAATTAAATTAAATAATTAAATTAGCAATACAAAATTACATAAGTTCAGCATATTAGCATCTTAGCAGGTACACACAGCGAAATATTTGTACAAGCGTATAATCGAGTCAGGAAAGATGCCTTGAGTCTCATCAAGAGCCCGTAAAAATCAGTAACTCTGCTCTCAACGAACATGCCAATCGCACTACACAGCCAGGGCAGCTTTATTATTGTATTGTACACGAAGACTGTTATAAGCACTCTTCGTGTACCTGTACCAGAGTTGACTGGTGTAGAACGTCTGACAGTAGGCCTTGAACAGCACCCTAATTGCGTAAGACACGATCAATCACAATCTGTTTCATTTTGACAGTTCAACAACATTCATACGGTCTACGACATTTATTTCTCAAAAGATTACATTAATCACTTACAGAGAAAATACAATAATAAGTAAACAAAATAACCGATTAGCGTTTTTGGTAAGGTAGATGTTAAAAAAAATTATAGTGGATTGTGTGTAGTGCGCGCCTACGGCGGCGCGAACAATGCTTGTCGCACACCTAGATCTAAACTGAGACAACTCAAAAATCGTTAATTTTGAGTTATGTTTGAATTCGAATGCTCGGTGATCATACGGAAATATCAAACATGACAGGTTCAATAAATGCTTATAAAATTAATTGCTAGATGGGGATAACTTTCTTTTGTTGAATCAACGTCTTTCACCGTCTCCCACTTAAACAAGTCTATTGTCAGTTGACCTTCACTAGTCATAAGGAATGCACGTATTAACAAGAACGAAAACGCGGATATTTCGAATCGTAACAGTTTTGACGAAACATATACGTGAGGTTAATTAGAATTGTTACCGTGTTGGTGAATTGTTCCGCCATATTACATAAGGATATTTTGACTTGTTCCAGTTTTGTTTGATAAGGTACGTAAATATTTAGTAACTATTTTGATTTGACTTTGTTTTGATGGATCAACATGTAAAATTCTAGTTATCCTACTATTGTTGAAACAAATTTGTTTTAATGTTTTATCAATACACAGTGTGATATTTTACATGCGTCGCATAAAAATCGTTCACGGTATTATAAATTGACTATTTCCAATACACTGTTTTAATAACACTATTTACTGCTTTGTGTTTAAAGATTTTTTTGAATTAACTCACTATTGCTGGATAGTTATAACTTACAAAAACTGCTTTTTCTATTTCAGATAAAAATGAAGCGAGGGAATGTAAGATATAAAGAGGAGCCATTAACAGCTAATAAAGAAGACTTAACTACAATTGTAAATGTAGAAGTACAAAAAAAAAAGAAAATATTCCAATAAACACTAGTGTGATGACTGATGACTAAACCAGGCCACAGCAGACAAATTGAAAGTGATTTTATTATAAATGAAGAAAGTTTCGTAGATGAGTCAGTTATGTTGTCAATGAAGTTAGTAATGATCAGCCAAATGAAGAAGGAAAAAGAGGAAAGAAGAAGTTAAGAAGAGAATCGGCATGGAAAGCTAATATTTGTAAAGTCCTGAGGAATTCTGGTAAGGCCTACCAATCTTTATCAAAAAACAAGAAAATCGTTTCTGAAAGGAAAGTTCAGAAAGCGAGGCGAGGCGAAAGATGCAGACAACGTTGTAGTTTGAAAATTAACGAAGAAACGAGACAAAACATCTTTGATGATTATTGGGCCCTAGCAGATCTTCAGAGGCAGAAAAACAAAAAAAACATTGTACATTAATGTATAACTTTTAGTGTATGGTTTTTATTAATGCTTCATTATTAATTTATATTGTACCACTCGTTTAGTACACTTTTGTTTGAATAATAATTGTTTACATAATTTTTGTAATATTATAAGTACAGTCGAGTTCATTAATATATTGGCAGTGACAAAGTTTCAAAATATTATTAAGCGTTAAAATGATCATATAGTTTATACAAACTTAGACATAAATAAAATGTTAACATACACATATAGCTTTAAAATATTATAAGCGTTAAAATGATCATCATAATTATTAACGTTTATAATATTTTGAAACTTTGTCACTGCCAATATATTAATGAACTCGACTGTACCTACAACTCAAAATGATTCAATAAAACTGTTTCAAGTCTAAAGTTATTATCGATAAAAAGGATTGAATTTTAGCCCCAGTTTATATTCAGTGACATTTTACAAGCTATTTATTATCTAGAATCAAATTAAATTGTATAACTTCCCTAACAAAAAATGCACCTAAACGTTTTTATCGTCTCCTGAAAAATGACACTTTTTGAGTTGTCTCAGTTTAGATCTAGGTGTGCGGTTTATTAAAAGCTATGACACAGTGCGTTTGAACAAGCGAGAAATTGAACAGTTTTTTTTTAATTGTTTTAGTATTTTTAAAAATAAAATGGTGTCTTACTAGTGAGTAAGGGGGTGTAGGTTATTTAGTTTAAGGTTAGTTTTCCTATAGTTAGTCAAATTATACAAGTTTATCCTTATCGTTCTATCGATGAAAGATCTTTCAAAATGTGGCGTTTTAGTAATTTTTTAAAAACCGATAAGCTTTTAGCCTCTTTTGTGTCTTTAGGTAATCTATATCCTGAGGTGACCGGGGTAGATCTGAGAGTGGCGGTAGATAGGCTGAAGGCCAAAAATACCGCCCCAGGACCTGACGGCTTGCCGGGTAAGGCCTGGGTCCTGGCCTCGACGGCTCTCGGGCCCCGACTAGAGGCGCTCTTGAGCGCATGCATGGAGAGGGGCCAGTTTCCACTCCGCTGGAAGACGGGGAAGCTGGTCCTCATACAGAAGCCAGGGCGCCCTGCGGACTCTCCGTCCGCATTCCGGCCCATCGTGCTGCTCGACGAGGTCGGCAAGCTCTTTGAGAGAGTGATTGCGGGCCGCCTCGTCGGGCACCTGGTGAGGACGGGGCCGGATCTTGCGGACAGCCAGTTCGGCTTCCGCAAGGGGCGCTCGACGGTGGACGCCATCATGCGCGTGAGGGCCCTCACGACGGGGGACGCGGTGTCCCGGGGTGGGGTGGTCGTGGCGGTGTCACTCGACATCGCCAACGCGTTTAACACCCTGCCCTGGAGTTGCATTGGGGAGGCACTCCGGTATCACCGGGTGCCGACCTACCTCCGTCGAGTAGTCGGGGCGTATCTGACGGACAGAGCCGTCATCTACCCCGGTCGCAACGGGGAATGGAACCGGCGAGAGATGTCGTGCGGTGTCCCACAGGGATCGGTTCTGGGGCCGCTCCTGTGGGACATCGGTTACGACTGGGTGCTGCGGGCCGATCTCCCTGATGGAGTCAGCGTGGTTTGCTACGCTGACGACACGCTGGTCCTGGCGCAGGGGAGGTCGCATCAGGCGGCGGCCGACGCGATGACACGCGGGGTTGCGATAGTCGTGGAGAGGATCCGGCAGTTGGGTCTCGAGGTGGCTTTGCACAAGTCCAAGGCCATGTCTTTTCATGGGCCTCGGAACGGGCCGCCTTCGGGATCCCAAATAACGGCAGGAGGGGTTCACATCGGCGTCGAGACAACGATGAGATACCTGGGTCTCGTCCTCGACAGCCGGTGGAACTTCGTCGAGCACTTCCGACGTTTGGCTCCCAAGCTGGAACGGGCCGGGGCCGCCTTCAAGCGGCTCTTGCCCAACCTGAGGGGGCCAAACGCCTCCTGCCGGAGGCTTTACGCGGGGGTCGTGCGGTCCATGGCCCTGTACGGGGCCCCGGTGTGGGCGCGTTCACTGCGGCGGCGAGCCGCCCACTATTTGAACGCGCCCCAGAAGGTGGTAGCCGTAAGGCTGATCCGGGGATACCGCACGATCTCGGGCGAGGCGGCAAGCCTCCTTGCCGGACTGCCGGCGTGGGATCTGGAGGCGATAGTCCTCGCGCGCCTGTACGAGTGGCGCGCGGAGGCACTACGCCGGGGGGAAACTCCGCTTCCGCGGCAAATCGCGGCGGAGCGGACCGACCTCCGGCGCGATCTCATGGCGGCATGGAAAGAGCGACTGTCGCAACCCAGCGCAGGGCACGCCGCGATAGCGGCGGTAAGACCCCTCTTTGAGGAGTGGCTAGAGAGGCGCCACGGCGCCCTCACCTACCGCCTGACGCAGGTCCTCACCGGACACGGGTGTTTCGGGAGGTTCCTGCACATTATCGGGCGGGAGGACACGCCCGGGTGTCACCACTGCGAGGGTCGCCCGGAGGACACGGTGGAGCATACGGTGGCGGTATGCCCCAATTGGGCGGAGCACCGCCGTGTTCTCGCAGAGGCGATCGGCAGCGGCAGCGGCGGCGACCTCTCGCGCCCGGCCCTGGTTCAAGCCATGGTCCGGGGCGAGAGGGAGTGGGAGGCAGTCACCTCCTTCTGCGAAGCAGTCATGCTAGCGAAGGAGGTGGCGGGACGGCTGAGGGAGAGGGCCTCACGTCCCAGCCGCCGCGGGAGACGCCCCGGGCGTCGGGAGCCGCGAGACGACTCCCGGCCACCGTAGGCGCGGGCCTGCGGGCGGAGAGTAATGGGTAACTCTCCGTCCGATCAGGACCAGGCCCGTGCCGGACGGCGCGTACGTGTTCCACGCGCGCCTCAAAGAGATGTCAGCATAAGGAAGGGGCCCGAAAGGGCCGAAGCCTGCCGGGGCAGCGGGATTGTCCGAAAGGGTTACCGCTACCCCGGAACACAAAGGGCTAAGGAAGGAACACGGGTGGGTTTTAGTCAGTAAGAGTCTGACACTCCCTTCTGCTCCACCCAGAGCGGGAGGGGTCATTGGATGATTTCCCATCCACAAAAAAAAAAAAAAAAAAAAAGGTAATCTATATATACATATAATAAAATCGTAGGAAAGTCAAAACTGTACATTGAATATTTTTAAAAAAGAATACTTGGGGCGTGATCTACAATCGATATTGAAGCCAAAAATATAGTTTTTAGATTTTTTGTCTGTTTGTCTGTCCGGGATAAACTCAAAAAGTACTGCATGGATTTACTTCAAATTTTGCATGAATATTACTAAGAGGTCGGGTCAACATATAGGCTACATATTATCACGCTATCACCTACGGGGGAGGAGCTGTGAATCTTTATTTTTCTTAGGCATTCTGTGACAGCGTGTAATCTAACGACGCATATTTAAATGTTGTTTTTGAGTAAGCCATGCTATTATCTAGCTTTAAAACTACGCCATTTAAGTAACTTGGGCAGAGAAATATAGTTTAATGAATGTTAGTAGTATAAAGACAATTTTAAAACAGCGCCATCTATGAGATCTCATAAAAATCAAATCAAGTTACATGTTAACATTTTTTTTTTAATTAATAATTTAAATTTGATCATGTTGGCGAGGTAAGTAGTTAGTTATTCTTAAAATTCATAGATGGTGATATGCATTTTCTTCATAAAAGTTATATCGTATAGTTCGTTTTGACAAATTCAAGTTCCAACAAAACCCTCAAAATCTTGAGCAGAGTTGAGGAAGACAATTAAAAAAAAATGCGGTGTTAAGTATTACAAAAAAATTATGTTCATTAATGATGATCATTTTATTTCATGACACCCTCGCGGAGGCTAGCGTCAGTGACAGTCCCAGCCGCATGCGTCATCTGTTTGCCGTCATCTTGGTGTTTTGTGGAGTCGCGAACCCGGTAGCTTTGTGGAAGAAGTATCGCCATCATCTGTCTGAAGATTTTCTACGAGCTTTGAGGCGTGCTACTGGAGACGAAGTCGAAGTAACTGATGAACGCGTGCTGAACACCTGTCTCAGTTCACTTCAAGATGTGGTCATTTCTATCGGCGGCAATCCACTGATCGAATATGGGTTACCAGCTCCCCAATCTTCACCGTATCAAGACCGTGGAAATCGGGAGTTTATCGCTGAGACAAATTACGATCCGGGCGAAATGACCACCATACGAAATGAAATGACCATGTCGCTTTGTTCTCTTCAGAGCAAAAACTTTATGACACCGTCCTTGAAAGCGTTGGGCAAAACCAGGGTAAAATGTTTTTCTTGGATGCTCCTGGTGGAACAGGAAAAACATTTGTTACCACTGGCATACTTGCAGAGGTCAGGAGGCAAGGCAAAATTGCTATTGCTGTAGCGTCGTCGGGAATCGCTACCACACTGCTTCCGAGTGGCAAGACAGCACATGCCATGTTTAAAATTCCCATCGATTTAGAGAGCGCCGAAACGCCTGTTTGTGGTGTGTCACGTAACAGCGATAAGGGACACGTGCTCAAGGATTGCTCTCTGATCATATGGGATGAGTGTACGATGGCCAATAGGAAGGCAGTTGAGGCCGTGGACAGAATCCTGCAGGACATCCGCAGGAACGAACATTTGATGGGTGGTGTCACAGTTCTGTTCAGTGGTGATTTTCGGCAAACGCTTCCCGTGGTGACGCGGGGCTCGAAGGCTGAGGAGGTGAATGCTTCGTTGAAACGATCTTCGTTGTGGTCACGAGTTCGTACGCTGCGCTTGACCATTAATATGAGAGCTCGGCTCGGCGGCAATGCACGCGCTCAAGAATTGTCCGATGTCCTTCTAAGTCTTGGCGAAGACACTCTACCAGAAGAGATAGGTGGACAGGTGGTGGTTCCAGAGTCTCTCGGTAGAGTGGTATCCAGCTTAGAAGAACTAATTCGCTGTGTGTACGGGGACATCAGTCGTATACCGCACCAGCAGAATTCTTGGGTGTGTGAGCAGGCCATTTTGATGCCCAAAAATGATGAGGCTGCAGCAATTAACGAATGCATTCTCTCGGAAATTGAGGGGAATAAAGTGGTCGACACGTCGATAAACACTGCTGTCGAGCAAGATGACGACATTATCCCGTGGAATTACTGAACTCCCTGTCAGCAAGTGGACTTTCAGCGCATACTATCAAGCTGAAGGTCGGTGTTCCGATTATGCTTCTTCGGAATCTATCTCCTCCGAAGTTGTGTAACGGGACCCGCCTTAAAGTCATCTCGCTTCATAGACACACCATTGAGGCGGAAATTCTTACGGCTTGTGGCGTCGGCGAGGCAGTATTTATACCACGCATTCCCCTCATACCTCATAATTTCCCGTTCCAGTTCAAGCGCGTACAGTTCCCCGTGAGTGTTTGCTTCGCGATGACCATCAATAAGTCGCAGGGGCAGATACTGAGTTTGCTTTGTATTTTTTCGATATGTGGCTTCCATGTAAGTCCACTGTCAAGTAGTAGGCCCAGATATTTCTCTGAGTTTCTTTTGTTTATTATTTCACCGTTAATTGTTAATGGACTTTAGGTACCAATTTTTTTGTTTTTTGATGTGAAAATAATATAATTTGTTTTTGAAGCATTTATGGTCAGCAAATTTGATTGGAGCCAATTGTGTAGGATGTCCAAATCTTGTTGTGCTTCATTCATAACTACATCTATTGAGTCACCAAAATATAACAAGCTAGTATCGTCAGCGTACAAAGTAATTTCTCCCTTGAGCCCAATATCATGTATACTATTTATATAAATTAAAAATAGCAATGGGCCCAAAATTGAGCCTTGGGGCACGCCACAGGTAATAAGTCTAGGTGTGCTTTGATGGTTACCGATTTTAACAATTTGGATCCTATTTGTAATATATGATTTGAAAATATTGTACGCTGTATCTGTAACACCCAAATCTTCCAGTTTTTGTAATAATATTTCATGGCTGACGGTATCAAATGCCTTTTTTAAATCAATGAATATTCTTAGGCCTATTTTTCGATTATTGATGTTGATGTTTATATTTGTCACTAGGTCAACAGTCGCAGAGGTAGTATTGGACTTCGGTCTGAAGCCGTATTGTTTTTTAAATAGTCAGTCACAGTTAGAAATTGGTTTAGACGGTTATATAGAACTTTTTCATAGACTTTAGATAGTACTGGTAGCACGCTTATAGGTCTATAATTACTTGGATCCATTTTGTTTCCCGATTTAAATATGGGACTTACTTTCGCACGTTTAAGAGAATTAGGAAAATATCCTTCGTTTAAGCATTTATTGATGCAATTTGTTAGGTTTTTCGCTATTAAATCTTTAACACATTTTATAGTTTTCGTGTTAATTCCATCTAAACCAGAACTAGTGTTTGTATTTAGCAGATTCAGTATTTTTATTACTTCATTTGTATTAGTTGGATTTAGTTTTGATAATTGATCATGGTTTGTTTTAAGTTTACTAGTTGTTGGAGTCCGCAATGCGTAGTTATTAGAGTTTACTGGTATTTTGTTAGCTAGATCGCTTCCTATGTTGAGAAAAAAGAATTAAAACACTCACAAATTTCTTTGATGTCTGTAGTTTCACCCGAGACAGTATTAATCTTTGATGGCCCACTGCTGATTTCCGTTTTATTTTTTGAGAGTCTGTTAATTAATTGCCACATTTTTAAAGGATCCCTCTTACAGTCTTCGAAAGATTTACTATAGTACCTATTTTTGGCATTTTGGATATTGACGAATGTAGTATTTCTTTTATGAGTAAATTGTTGTTTCAGGAGATTATCATCAGGTGTTTGTTTTAGTTTGTGTCATAAATAGTTTTTTCATTTATTAGTGTGATGAGGTTGCTATTTATCCATTACTTGCATGGTTTATTTAGTATTTTAGTTTTTCGTGTCTTGTTTATAGATATTGCGCCCAGTAGTGTAGTCTCTAGGTCATCATGGTGCAAGATAAGCTTGGTTTCCATAATATCTCCTACGGTTGTGTATAATTTTGAATAGTTTACCGACTCATACTGTACACGTTGTGTGCATTCAGGCTCAATTCTATTTATCTCAAGATATATTTGTTTGTGATCAGAGGCTGAAGAATCAATAACTGACATTTGAAATGTATTGTCTTGTAAGCTGGTAGCCACATGATCTATGATAGTTTTTGTAGAACCTGTTTCACGTGTACAATATTTTTCATTCATTGCGTTATTTACGTTGTTGAGCCAACAAATTTTCCGTACATATGAAGCAATGTATTAGCAATCTGTTTCAAAATGATTCAGATTATGATTGATCGTGCGTTACGCAATTAGGGTGTCAAGTTATTTTAACTTGGTTGGAGCAGTGAGAAAAGCGTCTAGCCAACATATTGCTTGGACATGCGATACTAAGCCTCTGTCGTTCGAGATCAGCATCATCTGCTAAATCATCTGTAATTATGTGACCAAGATATTTACAAAATATGAAGCAATAATCTATTTACAAAAAATCTATTGTTTGGACTAAAAAAAATAAAATACTAGTGCTTTAGTATATTGCTTATAGAAAAAATCAGAATGATTGTATGTATATTAGTATGGTTTTTATTGTGAAAATAAAGTTTTTAGAGGTGTCTTCATGATTTTTTCTAATGCCCGTAAGGATTGAGGAGCCACATCAGATTTTTAAAATCTGATCTCACCATTATTTAGCAGCAATGTAGCTGATTTTGCAGCACGAATTCTAGATTTGGCAGCAAAATCAATAGTTTTATTTAATCCAAAAGTGGTTCCTCAATCTAAACGTCTGAATTGAGGAGCCACCTGGAACTCGTTAAGTAATAGATGAATATTTTTGAAAATTTTTAGCTTCTGTAGCGCTAAAATGATAGAAAGTACAATACTTTTAGTATGGCTCCTCAATGTACACTCAAGAGGTGAATTTCTATTAGATATACGATCAATTAATATATTCGACATAATGATCATTTAGCAGGTGTTGTGTTTGTTTTTGCAGTATAGGAATAAAATAGTAAAACAGAGTAAATTTTGTAGATGAACGCATTTTCTTTGGCTCCTGAATCCTGACGTTCTAATTATATATGTTTGACTGTAGCCACCTGAGATCTCAACGGAATCTAAAGCCAGATATACTAACATTTAGCAGAAATGTCTGCTAAATATATCTGCACAGTTCAGCAATTTATATATTTTGGATTCTGAAAAAACAATACTTAACTATTTTCTTGTAAATTCAGTGTGAAGGGTGACCACATTTTGAGGGTACCTACAAATTAATATTTCACTTACCTTAAATAATGGTGAGATCAGATTCTAAAAATCTGATGTGGCTCCTCAATCCTTACGGATTTTTTATTCTATTGTATCAAATTAGTTGTATTATGTTTTCAATACAGTATCTAATTAGCATATATCATGAAGAATATCATATATTTTTCTGATTTTGTTTACCTACTGTAGTCGATCATATACTTTTAGGCATTATAAACCTTGCGTTTAGGTCCTGTAGTCCCTTAAAATAAATTTAAAAAGGTTTATGAGGACAAGACATGAAACGAATTAAGAAGACAATTGAAATGACATGAAAATTGAATAATTACTTAAGGTACTGTGCATGCAAAAGCTTTAAGGATTGTTTTAAAAGTTAAAACAATTAACTTACTATAGGGATTATTTGGAAGGACACAGAAACTTGAACAAATTGCTCTTATTACAAGTATATTTAGCGCATAACTGTTAGCTGCAGCCCGCAGGTTGGACTAGTGCTTAATCATTCGCAATAAACCATGAGACTTCTGGTGAAACATGAATGTAAGAGACACCTGTCTACCTCTTAAGGCCAGGAGTCTCAGAATCGACCTATTTTGATTCAACATTAAACAATCAAATATTCTTTGTTTTGATCTGATAAAAATATATTTTGTAGTTCAATAAACATTCTTGATTATTCTATGGTTCAAAACACGATATTTACAACTTCACTCGATCATAAAAAATTGCAAACAAATCGAAAATAGGGAAGTTTTTTATCGTTTTTCAAGTCGTACTTGAAGTAGACCAAAGTTTTACTCTAAAAAAATATGTCAAAAAATAGGCAATGATGTTTAGAAGAATATTCTACGGCTATTTTTTTTCAAAATAGATTTTTATTGTTTTGACAAGATATAATATAACAAAGCGGCCCGCGCACTTCGCTTTAGTAGCCGGCTAGGCGTCTCCGAGGCAGGACCTGTGTCGCTTTCACTGGCTCGCTGCGTTCCTCCGCTAATCGATCGAAATATACGTTATATTATTGTTATTTTCCGTGTTTGTATATTAGTTTTAAAAATCAGTCTGTAAATATTTTTTTAAGTTCTAGTATTAATAATTAAACAAGATATTAGTTTATGTTGTAAAATATAGTGGTATTTATGATTAAATGATACCTACTAATATCAAAGTAAATATAAACTACTTATACTCCATTCACAATAAGATTACACATTTAAACAAACCTTTTTTACAGCTTGTTCAACCGATTTTGACTTATATTCCGTAGGCATAAGGATGGCATTAAAAGCAAAAAACTGCTTACAATAACAACTGTTTACTGCTTTTAATGCCATCCTTATGCCTACGGAATAGAAGTCAAAATCGATTGAACAGACGGTAAAAAAGGTTTGTTTAAATGTCTTATCTTATTGTGAATGGAGTATAGTTGATATTTTAGTTTTTAATATTACAGTTTATGGAAAAACAGCAGCACAACTACAACAAAGATAATTTTTGCTAATAAAACTTTTTATCTTTGCAGTTCATCGATACCAAGATGTAAAGGCGTATTTACAAAAAAATGCACAGGCGAACAGTAAGTACCTAATCTACAATTCGATTTTTTAACCGACTTCCAAAAAGGAGGAGGTTATTATGTTCGACTTTTTGTATGTTTTTTTTTTTATGTATGTTCACTGATTTCTCCGTCAATTGTGGACCGATTTTCAAAATTCTTTTTATTTGAAAGGTTATGCTTCCGAGTTGGTCCCATTGTCACCAAATCGGAATCTGATGAGGGAATCCCATGGAAATCGAGGGAAACCCTCAAATTTTGTAGGCACACCTATAGCGATTTGGGTATTTTTTATAGTAACTCGTGCATTTGCTCTCAGAAAGCACCATTCGGTGAAGTGGAACTGATGATGAAGACCACAGATGGCCATCGGAACTACTCAATAATAAATATTTCACGGGTTGCGATTCGATTAGGTACTTTAATGTGGTTGCTAAGCACAATGGAGCTGATGATGACTTCTCAATCAGCTCCAGTTCTTACAAGGAGAACTCCTCAACAATTAACGTTCCTGCATCGGGAAAAGCAATATTTTGTAAAAGGTGATGAGCAGTTGACATTAGGCTATTATAACTTAGATTAGTTACAAACTGGCCCACTAAAAAATGAAAAATAAAAACTTATTTACAAAAAAAAAAACAATCGACTTCCAAAAAAACACTACAAAGTGAAAAATAACTTTAATTTCGGAAGTCGGTCTCAATAAAAGAAAATGCGGAACCAACGACACCGACTTTTTATTCAGTATTTGCTTCTCGCTCAGGCGCAATAGGTAGGTAGACATGTACCTAATGCATCAACTCAAGTCGCGCGACTACTGTATCTATTCTACAAATTATAATAATAATGCAAGGTTGTTGATGTTGTTGTACTTTTATATAAAATAGTGACTAGAGTGTATGTAGATATCTGTTACCTCCTGACTTACCACTCGACTTACCGACTGACTTAACGACTTACTGACTGACTTTCTGTGGGAAATTGAATTACACGGGTAAAACCGCGGAGCAAGCTCGTCTAAAATAATTTCGATGTTTCACATCTGCGAGGCGTCTCACGCCGGCTCAATTTTTATGACTTTTTTATAATAATATACGTTACATAGGTACCTTTAAAACTTAGTAATAGGGATAAGCCGAATCCGGCTAGAGTAGGTTTTTTTTAAACCATTGTTTTATCTTTCAGACACTCTGAAGCAACGGAAAGCACCAGTGGAGATGGAGCTGGAGAACGTGATACTGCTTTTATTACACTGAATCCTGAAGATATGCAAATAACTGGGTCTAATGAGTAAGTTTGGTGTATTATTTGTATTAATAATCATATTTTTTAGAAATTATGAAATGTTAGAAAAATTATTGAATTAGGATTTCAAACCAAAGCTGCAAAGTAGCGAACAAGCGTCACAAAATGTACTTGTTTTAACTGGAGCTCAACCCAATTCTAATGAATTGTAATATCTTGAAAATGTTTATTTGTAAGAATTATTTGCAAAAAAAACATTAAGAAAACATTTGAGGGAAAAACTTATAAAACAGATATCTAGAAACTAAATATAACTAAACTAAATGCTGGCCTCTATTTTTCCCATAGACCAAGCATTGCCATACATCGTACCAATGCTGTCAGCATTTTGGAAACACCAACTGGTAGCGGTTTATTAGACTAGTGTAGCCTTTATTTTTGGTTAGTTTTAGTTTTAATTGTAATATCTTGAGTCAAATATACAGCAACTTTTTTCTTTTTATTGTTTCAGTGACAGTCATGATTCATATGATTTTACTGTTGAAGTGGAAAACAAGGAAGATGACTTTCAACCCGTTTCAGGACGCAGAATTGTCGACATAAATTTTATTTTGCGAAAACTGCAAGAAAAAGTAGGAATGAACGCGGCATGCCAATTAGAAACCATTTATGGCAAGACAAGGAAAATAAGCAACCAGATAAATGCGCATCCAGTACACACTCTCTGCCTCAGCCAGATTTGCAGCAACCAGGACCAAGCACGCTCATGATTAATATTTATGATTTTCGATTATTTTTTGAGTAAATGATTAATTATATCTATTATTATATATTTTAAAAAGTATTTCTTATAAATAATTTATTGTCCTGTGTATTATATTGTAATGAGTTTTATCAGAATTCATTTAGTCCAAAGTATAAAGTATGTAACTTATAATAAATAACTAGCTTATGCCCGCGACTTCGTACGCGTGGATTATAAATTAGTTATAAAACATAGGTACCCTATGTGGTAGGTGAAAACTAAAGCTACGGAATATAAACGCCTCTCAAAATCCTTCCAGTAGTTTATTATCAGACAAATATTCTAAAAATTGGATCGTAAGGAAGCGCTGTAACAGTCATGAAAGAAAAGAGTAGGTAACAATTAAACAATAAACAATTATTGTTAGGTTATACCTAAAGTGATTTATGTTGATAAGTATACTTATATTTCCCTAAAAACTAAACACTCGAAATATTAACATGAATTCCGTAAAACAAAGTTAACTGTTCCTACTGTTACAATTTTATACTGTGACGCAAAATTTTTGCACAGCGGGGTCAGCGAGTTCATTTGTACTGCGCGCTCGCGGGACTTGCCACGCGAGGAGGGGGGTAACGCTAAATGCCTACTGCGCTCGAATATCCTGGCCTTAAAAGAAAAAAGGCGTGATTTTATGTTATTAAGTGAACTTTAAGCTTACCACAACTGCCACAATGTGTACCCGCTCTCAAGGGTGGACCGTCAATATATGAAACGAGGAAAACACTACGCGATAGAGACTGAAGACCGCTAGGGAGTAATTTATGTGTGATTAGCTGCGTCCCGCGGTTTCACCTGCATAAGTTTCGATCTTGTGAGAATATCGGGATCAAAACTATACTATGCCCATTCCCGGGACTCAAACTATCTCTATGCCTAATTTCATCTAAATAGGTTCAGCGGTTTAAGCGTGAAGAGGTAACATACATACAGAAAGACAGATACACTTTCGCATTTATAATATTAGTATGGATTGCTCATAACGCTGACTGTGTAATCAGTCATCGATTGTAGTCTAGAAATACTAGACCTTGAAAAATTTAAATTGAATTCGTACAATATGTATATTTAATAAATTAGTCTGGGATGCTGCGTTTGGTGTTGCTGCAGCTGATAAATTCCTGATAAAAATACTTTGCACGTCTAACTCAAAAGTAGTATGGTTTCCCAGCAATAATTTTAGCTCAATTTTACAAAGTATGGTGCGTGAATGACGGACGGGTTTTTGAAATTGTATATATCCCTGTATATTGAAAAAACTAGCAGCACCCCGCAGTTTCACCCGCATAAGTGTAGATCCCGTGAGAATATCAGGATAAAAGTATCCTTTGTGTTATTCTAAAGTATAAGCAAAAATACAGTAAAGTATCATCAAAATCCGTTCAGAAGTTTTTGCGTGAAAGAATAACAAAATTCTTCCATCCGTCCTCACAAACTTTTGCATTTATAATATTAATAGAATAGAATACAAAATATTCAACCAAATTGAGAACCTCCTCCTTTTTTTTGAAGTTGGTTAAAAAGGAGAAGGAGAGACAAATACTGTATTAATGTATCTGTGGTGTGATGTGTGATAATACTTATTAAGTAAGTAGGATACTAAAGTTAAAAGAAATACTGCTCCAAGCTATTGTCATCTGTTTCAAGCCGGTGCGGAAGAAAACGAACGACGAATTAATTAATAGCCGTACTTTTCCAATGATTCGGTTATTTCAATCTATTTACTAGCAAAAGAAGCGTGTAAGATAGCAATAGCTTGAACGAATGAATATCAATTAAATTCATTAAATGACTCTGTCTATCAACTTGGTATGAAATAGTGAGTTTTCGAACTCATGTATCTTGACGGAGAATGACCCGGACAGTTTTGGCTCCAATAGTAAAAAAAAATTCGGAATATAGCTTTTGTTTGTCGGCACTTTCTTAATTAGCCCAAAAACGTATGGACGGCAAATTCTCCTTTAGCTAAACACAGGTCCAATGTCTTAAATAGGGAACATCCGTTATTTAGAAGCTCTTGATAAGTTAATTAAAATGAGAATTGAGACATTATCATCGTTTTGTGGTCATAACTTTGTTGGAACTCCTTTTACCCAAAACTTCGTATACCAACATATTATTAATACAAGTCGATTTTCGTGTCCTTTTGTGCGACCGCGTTGCTTTTCTAAACTACGCAACGGATTTTCATGTGGTTTTCAGCAACATTTAGAGAATTTATTCCGAAGGATTTATGTTTATGACACATTCATATTCACCATCTGCCTAGCCTTTTCCCAACTATATTGGGGTCGGCATCCATTCTAACCGGAAGCAGCTGACTACCAGTATGTTATATGGAGCGACTGCCTCTTCATATTAAACTAACATAACATAAAGTAAACTTGAAGTTTTGTCAAGTTATAAAAATCGTCTCAAGCAGGGTTTTTAGAGCTGAAGGTAGGCTTACTTACTAAAGTTTCCAACAAAATAGTAAGCTGCGACTATTCTGTATTTTACTCAACTATTAAACTACTTTTCGTTTTCCACCAGAACTAAGCGGGTGTGACGAAGCGAGTAAAATGTTTGAAGATGCGATGGTAAGTAGGGTCTATTGCAAGTGTACCACTGTGCACTGTTTCGTCTACATAACTCGGATGCAGCTCCACTATACCGCATAATATGCAAAATAATCTACCACCCGCATTTTTGCTTCGGCTTGGACAAAATAAACCTCGCTTCGTTTTTTGGGATGCATGAAGAAGCCTCCTCGTGTAGCGCAGTTTGTTCCGCCAGTTACTCAACTGACCCGAACGCTCGGCGAATCCTGGACAGTTACACCCAACACCTAATTTGACTGACCAATTCTTCTCTTGCGGTGGTAGGGTTAACGCCCGCCTGGTTTGCGACCGCCCTCCCACCGGAGTCCGACGTCAAGCAGCCTGTTGTGTTTCGTGGATGCGTGAGAGTTCCAGTACCTTAGGCATCTTCTGGGCACGCTAGTTCCATCATAGACCTCATCCATTGCTCTCCATCATGCGTGATCGAGTTCAAGAGCGGGCCCGTTCCGCAATAAAAAAAAGAACATTTTTCCTATCTATGGGAAAATGAAGGAGATTTTTTGGTCGCGCTTTTGCCTATATTAGTAAAATAAAAAATAAGATGTTAACTCTTATCATTAATATCATCTCACTGCTACAATGATCGTTAGGTTTTATTTGTATGGTGACCAGTCTTTCATATTCGTCTCACTGTTGCAATTATCGTTATTTCCTACAGGGACTTCACATAATTTTGTTAAATAATTAATTTCGAAAAACAACATTGGCCCCGATTCTGTTGTTCACAAACTAAACTAAATTTAAGTTCAGTGCATCTTTTTCTTTCTATTTCATTATGAAAAGGACAGAAGATAAATATTAATTTAGTCCTGTCAAATTAGTCAGCGTCTGACGTATTTTTAGTGGCCAATTTTTTAATCACGTCTAAACTTGTCTATGGATTATCTAATTTGACAGGACTAAACTAATATTTATCTTCTGTCCTTTTTATAATGAGATAGAAAGAAAAAGATGCACTGAACTTAAATTTAATTTAGTTTGTGAACCACAGAATCGGGGCCAATGATTAATAAATAATAATTATAATTAAAACTTAATTTATGTCTAAAACACGTCTCCTCGCAGTTTAATAAAATTACGACGGTGAAACGAACACTTAATTAAATGGTCGCAATCACAAAATCTTCAAAGTAACCGTAAATGACGAAAGAACGTTGAGTTAATCAAAAAGTCTTAATCATTTCCTAATCCTGCCATTCTTGTTTTAAAAGAACTTGTAGAATGAGATTGCTCCCTTTTGTTTAGGGTTTAATTGATCTACTTTTTGATGTTGACTGTTGAGTGACCTTTCCATCAAAGCAACCCCGCTACTCTGTGGTAGGTACGCTATTGTTAGCATGTCCTCATCAAGAACAAACCTTGGTCGCAGTGCCCCTATGAACCGATTTATGGCTAATTATTAACATAATCCACAGTAGCATGCTGTGTCTATCGTATCATATTGTACACTATGCTTGTATATTGCTCATATTTTTAAGGATAAACAGTGTAACAATTGTAGATAGTCCAATAAATAAATAAATAAATAAAATAACAACATTGACGTCATTGCCGACACTTTTTACCAATTCCGTAAAAAACTTATGATACCCAACACTATTCATAACATTTGATCACGTTAATTCCAGTCGTCTCGTCTGAGGTATAATAATCACACCAAAATTAAACTAGCATCTGTTATTTATTAATTAGGTAATTAATAGAGATGCACCGAAATTCGTTTCACATTCGGTATTACCGAAGTTCGGCAGCTTTTACCGAAGTTCGTCTCAGGCCGAATTTTGGTTAGATCTGCCGAATGTCGGCCGAAATTCGGTAGCTTAAAGTAATTTAAGTAAGAAATGGAAAGTGAAAAGAAATTTAATTAGAAATGAAATCTAGATCAATTGATGATTTGTAAGTAAATAGGTAACGTGTATGTTCGTTTTTGTTTTTATTTCCGTAGAAAATAAACAACATCACGTATCAAAAATATGCTTTATTAAAATGAAGTAAGCTGTCGTTCCACCTGATGTTAGGGATTGCCCCTATTGATAGCTCACTTCATGCTCACTTCACCTAAGTTATCACGGTGATACTTTACAGAATCGATCGGCTGTTCATTGAGCAAAACCGCGCGAAAAGTTCGGCCGAACTTCGGCTTCGGTAAATATTTAAACCGAAGATTCGGCCGAATTCGACATTCGGCAGGACCCACATTCGGTGCAACACTAGTAATTAAGTAAAGATGAATACTAAGTTGATTTGTGAATGATGATGATATGGTTAGAAAGGGGGGTGACTACCGAGATAACGACTAATAGAGAAGTATGGAAGGAAAAGATGTTGCGTCGAAACTAAACATTTTTCCTATAATGCCTATAGAACTTGCGGTTTCTGAAATGTTTGTTTCGGAAATAGAAAAAAGGAATTTCAAGGGTTGAATTCCATATAACATTGATTTGTAATCCGCAGGTCCTAAAAATAAACAATTTATTATGATAAGGTCCTATATTCATTACAATAATTTTCATTAATTTACATTTTCTGTAAATTGATGTTGTATTTTCTTTTAAATTGTCTTCATATGGTAAAGTAGCTCATATTTATCATATTATCTTACATTAACAGAAAATAAGTTACACTAGCTTTTGCCCGCGACTCCGTCCGTCCGTGTGGAATAATGACTTCCGGAAAAAAACAATTTATCCCCCTTTTCTCCCCGTTGGGAGGGATTTTCTTAAAATCCTCTCTTAGTGGTAGCCTACTCCTCCCAAAAAACACACATGCCAAATTTCAGCTCTCTACTGCCAGTAGTTTCGGCTGTGCGTTGTCTGTCAGTCACTCAGTAACGGAAGAGTTTTATAAGAAAGAAAGAAAAGAAAAGAAAGAACTGGTAACCCGGGAAAGACCGACGTACAACTGACCATGTGAGAAACAACTGACACTGAGATCTACTCCAGCAACACGAAAAGTCTGCCCTTGAGCCTTATTAATTGTCATTGCATAACACACCGATACTGGGAATTGCGTTCTTTTAAATTGGAATATTGTATGAAGTTCGCGTTTGGATCCCCCGCCCTTTTATACCTCCCGCCGCGAGCCGCGTCGAGCGCGGCGACCGTTACATAAAAATCATCCTTATAGCATGATTCAGTATTCACGCGCGATGGCTTATTAGCGTATTTCATGTATAACTTTGGTGTTTCTGTACCGATTTCTATGATTCTTTTTTTATTAAAGAGGTAATAATGTTAACATTTTTTAATTAGGGATGAGTGAGAGTGTTATAAACGTAAGAGTAGACAAATATAATCAGAAAGCTCCGAACTGCTAAGCTATCGGGGGTTACACGTGTTATTGTGAGTCAACCATAAAAGATAGACATTTGCTGTCGTGGAATATTTTTTATATACACACACTTGAACATTTCTGTCATACATGATTTCTGTATAGCTTTAAACATTAAGGCTGCACATGCGACGGAAGCTTAAAAAATGGAGTAAGTTCTCCTGTTTTCCCAACATTTCCCTTCACTGCTCTGCTCCTATTGATTGTAGCGTGATGAAAAGTATACTATAACCTGCCCAGGAGTATGAAGAACAATTGTACCAAGTTTCGTTGAAATCCGTCGAGTGGTTTTTGTTTCTATAACGAACATACAGACAGACAGACAGACAGACAGACAGACAAAAATTTTACTGATTGCATTTTTGGCGTCAGTATCGATCACTAATCACCCGCTGATAGTTATTTTGGAAATATATTTCATGTACAGAATTGACCTCTCTACAGATTTATTATAAGTATAGATTATTTTAAATCACTTTCAAATAATTCTCTTATTTGTATGTATTTTTTATTTGTCTAAGCTACCATACCAATAGATATTTATAATCTTTTATGTAACATGTTATCAGTGAACAAGTCGTTTGAGTACCTATATATAAGTAAATAAATGTTTTGCTTTGTTACATCAACCAATCATCATCAAGCCGATGTCACGTGTCCCACCACCGAAGATAAGCAAGGAGAGCTAGCGACTAGAAACGAGTTGGCGAGAGACGAACAGTGAATGTGTTGGTTGGCTAGTTTTATCACTGGACTATGAGCGAGTGCGCAAGTGCGACGGAATGTTCTGCCCGCCAAACGAGCGTCGCTGAGCGAGTATTTTCTGCACTACAGATTTTTTTTTTGTTTTAGGCTTCTCGCAATTCAACCTATGAGGTTGTCGACTGCTTAACCGGGCTTGCCTGTGGATGCCTCAATAAATTAAGGCCTCCAGCCAGGGCTTAAAACATTTAAAAATTAAGCCACTATATGCTAAGGGCACTCCCTGTGGGATACGGACCTCAGCTTAGGGCGTCGCTGGGAGAAGGTAGCAAGGGACAGGCTGGATCGGAATTATTTAGGGACGAATTTAAAACTACAAGCACAGCGGACCCTTGTTCACCCGGAACAAGGGTCGGGGCGGAACTACAGAAATAAATGCGACATCTCGTATATTTGTCACAATCAAGTCTTATCCGGTATGCCAGCGCCATCTGGTGGCGCTCGACAATTTCTAGCCTGACGTTCGTGCGAGTGGACGAGAGCCCTGCAGAGCAGCGTGGTGTGGGCTCTTGATCTTCGGAAATCGTACGGACTAAATGTGCTCAGAAACTGCTTCGCGTTCCGTATCCAGTTGTGTCGTGTACCTACAGTGTGTGGTTCGCTAGTAGGAATCATTTGTTCGTAAAATTATAATCTGATTTGAACTGAACACGGTTTTTCTATTGCGCAATAACCAACACTGCCCATATTACGCCCACAATAATTAAAATATGGCTGATAGTAACGAGTCACACGTACCTTCTCTGTTATATTTATGTTTCTGCACGTTTCAAGTAAATTTATTGAAGCGTCACGAGGTTCGATTGGTAAATCAATCGAACAAAGCAATCTAGAAACTGATTTGACTATAAATCAGAAACTCAAACCGGCATTTGGACTGTACCTGATCTATATTCGCATATCCACTAACACTTGATAAAACATTATTGAATGCCTGAATAAAACAAAACACGCTGTTGGATTTTCATCTTTCAACGCTGAGATGAGCGTTTAAACTCCAACAGCGCGCTATTTTTGGTGTCTCGTAGTGTTAGTGAAGACGGAAATAAAACGTGTACATCAGCTTACGTACCAAATAGAGAAAGCTGATTTTCTCATACATTTTTAAGTATATATATTATATACCTATTATAAAATAAAGCCGCTTTCCATGTCTGCCTGTGGGAGCACATTATTCTTCTAACTACGCAATAGATTTTGATACGGTTTTCACAATCATTTAGACTCTTAGAGAATTATTTCGAAAGGTTTGTGTAGACATAATAAACTAACATTTAATAAAGAAATCTCGATGTTTTGACCCTCACATAAGGAGCTCAAACATGATCTCTAACAAAGCGTCAAAAGTCCGCACTTGGAGTCTGCTAATATCTGTCGCATGTCGGAGCAGCAATACGCAAAAGCCACCTGATTGGAAGATCAAAATCATCCAAAATAATGATAAAATCATGATATTGAATCATGAATAATAAATATATAATATACTAGCTGACCCCGCACGTCGTTTTGCAAAAAAAAATGGGGGTATGAAAAATAGATAGTATAGCCGATTCTCAGACCTACCCGATATGCACACAAAATTTCATACAAATCGGTCCAGCCGTTACGGAGGAGTATGGTTACGAACACTGTGACACGAGAATTTTATATATTAGAAGATATTATATATATATATATATATATATAATATTTTGATGATTGAATCATGATTAAAATCATGATCATGATTGAATCATGGATTGATTCTTCTGATTGTCTTCTTGCCTTGTGAGGTTTTTATTATATCTATTGGTTTTACATTATACCCATTATTATAATAATGTAAGTACGTATACATAGCTGTATACAGGGTGTCCCTGGAAGTATGGATCAAATCGAATAGGGGCGTGGGCAAGGTCATTTCCAAACTTTTTAATCCTGAGAATGATTGATGATTGAATTTTAGTTTAGTTTTAGTAGATTTTTTTTCAATCGTTTCGCATTGTGCTCAAAAAAAAAAAACTATCAGGGCTGTCTAAAAAACTTAAATTGACAGTTCCTGGTAGTTTTTTTTTTAAGGATTTTGTTCTTTGAGCACTATGCAAAGTGATTGAAAATAACAAAAGTTGGTCATAACTGTTGAACCGTAAAAAAATTCACCAACATTCTCAGGATCAAAAAGTTCGAAAATGACTTTGCCCACGCCCCTATTTGATTTAATCCATACTTCTAGGGACACCCTGTATATATAGATAAATAGATAATAATAATATAACTGATGTTTTGTCAAGTCGTACAAACCATGCAAAGCAGGATGGGTCGGATCGCTAGTTTGTGTTAAGCACATTTCCTCCTGTTGCATGCTCGTTGAGTGCATAACGTCTACAAGTAGCAATACCTACTTAAATGTACTTCAGTGTGCCTCAAGTACATTTAAGTAGGTATCGGTACCTGTGCTGTCAGCCTTATATAATTTTTTAATGAGCTTTAATTTTAGTTTCGCCGATAAATAAATAAAATAATACCAACAAAAAGAGAAGAGACAGAAGACCTCCCACACACACATACACAACAGGAGACAGACACGCACAGACAGGCCAGCGACAGACACACGGCGGCGACGCGACGGCTGACAGGAGGCCTTGCTTTTGCCCTGGAGTGGGAAAATAATTGTTTATTACAGCAAAGACGTCTTCTTATACAGACAAGGCATGAACATTGACCATCACGCTTGCTCAAGGCGAGTTGGCGATTTCAGTTCTACAACGTGTAACGTTAAATGCGCAAAACCTGAAAATATTTTGTTCATAATTGACTACTGAATCGATTTCAATAACTTTTAATATAGGTTTTTTTATTTAAATAATTATGTATGTTGCCCGATTGAGCCAAAGAAAATTAAGTCTTATTTTAAGGCAATAAGACTCAATTTTGAATGCATAAAGTAATGCTAGGATCAACACGATTTCTTTAATAATAATAGTTAGCTTTAAAAAAAATAGTTTTTGTCATTGTATTATGCTTTTAACCCAATGCTCTAATTGGGGCGTATGAGGTTTTGCGCATTTAACGTTACACGTTGTATATTAATTATTAGTCCAGGTTTTCTCACGATGTTTTCCTTCCCGGATGTCAGTTATGTCCAAGATAAACTTAGTAAGTACACATGAATAAAAAAAGTCAGATTGGTACTTGCCGGATTTGAACCCACAACCTCGTACATCAGATGCAAGGCCTTAACCACTGAGCCATCACGATATAAGGTCTATTCAAATGTATGTTTCCAATTGTTATTTCAAGTTAAACAAATTATATCAACTTTATTCTAGTGATAATTAAGTTGATTTCAGAGTGACTAACACTACTTAGTTATAAAAATGTTTGAAATAGTAGCGTAAACTGAACTTTATTGAGTGGGCATTTAAGTTATTTTTCCGAATACTCATATTTGTTTACATGTTTGAAAAATAAATCGCGAATGCAGATTTGTTGTTTTGGCAGGCTAAAAAAATATCTGTTTGTGTGTATATTTGGATATAGCCTGAAGAATCTGTACGCGTAAGTATACTTGAATAAATTAATACAGGGTAGCATGGACTTCGACGTGCAAACTATAACCATGATGAAATATTTGAACATAAAAAAGTACCAACGAAAAATTTCAACGCCGGGTTCATGTTTCCCCAATTAACTTTGAACCTTATGCTTTACCGATGAAGTTGAAAATCTATTAAAGTTTGGCAGATTTTAGTAGCTTGATGTGCTGGTGTCTATGCTTCGATGTCTATGCCCCTCCTGTATTAATTTATTCAAGTATACTTACTTGAACGCGAACAGATTCTTCACGATAACTCCTATTATAAATTCATAGAGTCTGGTCGTGGTGAGAATAATTAGATTTTTTTCTTTTAGAACTTTGTAATTGAAAGTAAGTCTGACAAATGGAGATGGGCTTAGGTTACATCAACGAAAAACCTCACAGATTTTTATTTATTCAAGTAAGTACATTATACATACTCGTACAGTAGCATTTTAATTTAATAATCATTTCCATGTATTTTGCATTATATTTATTTATTAATATCTTTATTAACTAAATTACCTACTATTTACATAAAATAAGCTAACAATTAAAATAATAATAATGTACATGTATAAAATAAGCAAAAGAATCATAGGGCATCGAAAAATTCAAATTTTCCATTTTAATTATTCATTTAACTAGGTTCAGAACACTTCATACTGGAGGATGACGAGATAATTCGGGAGGTTTGTTTTTTTAAATTATACACTTTCTATGTGTTTTTTTTTTGAAAAATCTCACTTTTGCTAACGTTTCTTGCCACCGTTCTCTTACATTGGGTTTTGGCGATTCGTACGGTTTCAAAATTACGTTTTCTAATGACGCTGAATTGTTTTGCGGGGAGACAAAGCATTGTTGCTAAGTACATCGAGCTTCTGAAAAGCGCTTAAGGCCAGGATATTCGAGCGCAGTAGGCATTTAGCGTTACCCCCCTCCTCGCGTGGCAAGTCCCGCGAACGCGTAGTTCAAATGAACTCGCTGACCCCGCTGTTCAAAAATTTTGCGTCACAGTTTAAAATTGTAACAGTAGGAACAGTTAACTTTGTTTTACGGAATTCATGTTAATATTTCGAGTGTTTAGTTTTTAGGGAAATATAAGTATACTTATCAACATAAATCACTTTATTACCTACCAACAATTGTTTCTTTTTTAATTGTTACCTCTTTTCTTTCATGACTGTTACAGCGCTTCCTTACGATCCAGTTTTTAGAATGTTTGTCTGATAATAAACTACTAGAAGGATTTTGACAGGAGTTTATATTCCGTAGCTTTAGTTTTCACCTACCACATGTATGTTTTATAACTAATTTATAATCCACGCGTACGAAGTCGCGGGCATAAGCTAGTTATTTATTATTAGTTACATACTTACTTACTTACTTTGGATTAAATAAATTCTGATAAAACTCATTACAATATAATACACAGGACAATAAATTATTTATTAGAAACAAGAAATACTTTTTAAAATATATAATAATAACTTAATAATTTACTCAAAAAATAATAAAAAATCATAAATATTAATCGCGAGCGTGCTTGGACCTGGTTGCTGCAAATCAGCGGGGTAATTGCGTAACACACTATTAGTAGCAATGGGTTTCATTTTGACAGATCAACAACGTTCATTGCGTGTTTTACATTGTTGAGCAGACACATTTTTCGAACATATGAAGCAATGGATTAGCAATATGCTTCAAAATTATTCAAATTGAGATCGATAGTGTGTTTCGCAATTAGGGTGCTGGTTGAGGCAGAGAGTGTGTACTGGATGCGCATTTATCTGGTTGCTCATTTTCCTTGTTTTGCTTACTTTTTCTTGCAGTTTTCGCAAAATAAAATTTATGTCGACAATTCTGCGTCCTGAAACGGGTTGAAAGTCATCTTCCTTGTTTTCCACTTCAACAGTAAAATCATATGAATCATGACTGTCACTGAAACAATAAAAAGAAAAAAGTTGCTTTTTATTTGACTCAAGATATTACAATCAAAACTAAAACTAACCAAAGTCGTTAAGTCAGTCGGGAAGTCGAGTGGTAAGTCAGGAGGTAACAGATATCTACATGTACATTCTAGTCACTATTTTGTATAAAAGTACAACAACATAAAAACAACCTTGCATTATTATTATAATTTGTAGAGTAGACTTGAGTTGATGCATTAGGTAAGTACATGTCTACCTACCTATTGCGCCTGAGCGAGAAGCAAATACTGAATAAAAAGTCGGTGACGTTGGTTCCGCATTTTCTTTTATTGAGACCGACTTCCGAAATTAAAGTTATTTTTCATTTTGTAGTGTTTTGTTGGAAGTCGGTTGTTTTTGTAAAAAAGTTTTTATTTTTCATTTTTTAGTAGTCCAGTTTGTAACTAATCTAAGTTATAATAGCCTAATGTCAACTGCTCATCACCTTTTACAAAATATTGCTTTTCCCGATGCAGGAACGTTAATTGTTGAGGAGTTCTCCTTATAAGAACTGGAGCTGATTGAGAAGTCACCATCAGCTCCATTGTGCTTAACAACCACATTAAAGTACCTAATCGAATCGCAACCCGTGAAATATTTACTATCGAGTAGTTCCGATGGCCATCTGTGGTCTTCATCATCAGTTCCACTTCACCTAATGGTGCTTTCTGAAAGCAAATGCACGAGCTACTATAAAAAATACCTACCCAAATCGCCTACAAAATTTGAGGGTTTCCCTCGATTTCCATAGGATTCCCTCATCAGATTCCGATTTGGTGACAATGGGACCAACTCGGGAGCATACTCTTTCAAATAAAAAAAGAATTTTGAAAATCGGTCCACAGTTGACGGAGAATCAGTGAACAGAACATACATAAAAAAAACATACATAAAGTCGAACATAATAACCTCCTCCTTTTTGAAAGTCGGGTAAAAAATCGAATTGTAGATTAGGTACTTACTGTTCGCCTGTGCATTTTTTTTTGTAAATACGCCTTTACATCTTGGTATCGATGAACTGCAAAGATAAAAAGTTTTATTAGCAAAAATTATCTTTGTTGTAGTTGTGCTACTGTTTTGTCCATAAAAACTAAAATATCAACTATACTCCATTTACAATAAGACATTTCAACAAACCTTTTTTACCGTCTGTTCAATCGATTTTGACTTCTATTCCGTAGGCATAAGGATGTCATTAAAAGCAGTAAACAGTTATTATTGTAAGCACTTTTTGCTTTTAATGCCATCCTTATGCCTACTTAATAGAAGTCAAAATCGTTTGAACAAGCTGTAAAAAAAGGTTTGTTTAAATGTGTAATCTTATTGTGAATGGAGTAGTAGTTTACATTTACTTTGATATTAGTATAATTGTAAATTTATGGTACCTAGTTACCTACCTGCTACTGTCTGCTAGTACTGTGACGAAAGCAAGTAGGTAAGTACATAATTACCTATACAACTACAATATTGCTCTGTCGCGTCGTTTTTTAAAAGTAGGTAGGTATAAATACGTAGAAAAATAATAATCAATCTTACCTTTTTTTTTTAAGCTTCCGCAGTTCAATCCTGGATATTTTTTTCTTTCTTCTGTTTTTATTCCCCATAATTTAATCTTAAATACCACTATATTTTACAACATAAACTAACATCTTGTTTAATTATTAATACTAGAACTTAAAAACAATATTTACAGGCTTATTTTTAAAACTAATATACAAACACGGAAAATAACAATAATATAACGTATATTTCGATCGATTAGCGGAGCGGAGGAACGCGGCGAGCCAGTAAAAGCGACACAGGTCCTGCCTCGGAGACGCCTAGCCGGCTACTAAAGCGAAGCGCGCGGGCCGCTTTGTTATATTATATCTTGGCAAAACAATAAAAAACTGTTTTGAAAAAAAATAGCCATAGAATATTCTTCTAAACATCATTGCCTATTTTTTGACATATTTTTTTAGAGTAAAACTTTGGTCTACTTCAAGTACGACTTGAAAAACGATAAAAAACTTCCCTATTTTCGATTTGTTTGCGATTTTTTATGATCGAGTGAAGTTGTAAATATCGTTTTTTGAACCATAGAATAATCAAGAATGTTTATTGAACTACAACATATATTTTTATCAGATCAAAACAAAGAATATTTGATTGTTTAATGTTGAATCAAAATAGGTCGATTCTGAGACTCCTGGCCTTAACGCTGATTGCTAAAGCTAAAATTATGCGGTGTTACAAGCTGAATCGAACATCTGAAAAATTATTAAATAAAAAAAGCTAATTGTAGTTTGTTAAGGCCCTTATTAAAGTTGGAGCTCATGTTTCAATCATCATTTTGAAATTTTGACAGTTATTCGCACACAATCTGGCAAAAGTAATTTTTCTCTGGATGAAAGAAATCTGATTTGTACAATCAGTCTTCATCAAAATATTTGTAACAAATCTAAAATGACGGGACTCAGTAAATAATATAATTTAATTAACACATTGAATGACACTGAACGAGACATAATAGAAGTTTAATTGTTATTACGTCGAGGGGCGTTAAGAGTCCCTTAGCTTCATAAGTTTGAGTTTCGGTTTCGGCCGAAACTAGAAGAGGAGGAGCCGAAGGTATTAAACTAACGTTTTCTTAACTTCATAAGTTACGGTTTTGGTTTTGGCTGAAAATTGAGTTTTGGCCGGACACTAGTTTTTATGTAGTATCTTAATCTATACTAATATTATAAAGCTGAAGAGTTTGTTTGTTTGTTTGTTTGAACGCGCTAATCTCAGGAACTACTGGTCCGATTTGAAAAACTCTTTCAGTGTTAGATAGCCCATTCATCGAGGAAGGCTATAGGCTATATATCATCACGCTAAATCCAATAGGAGCGGAGCACCAATGAAGAATGTTTCAAAATTGGGGGATTTTTTTCCTATTGAGAGCTTCCGCTGCGTGCGCTGCGTAAACGGTTAAAGTTTCGCAAAAATTATATATGACAGAATTGTTCCCCTTTAAAAGCTTTAAAAAAAAGTCCGCAACAGCATATGTCTATCTTTTAAGGTTAGCTCACTATAACCTCTTTTATGCTAACCAAATTTGTTCTAAAATAATACATTATTTGCGAAGGTGTTTTTATAAACATGGTATTAATCCTTATCCAAATAAATACGTTATTCATCACATGTATTTAATTTTGAACAAAATAGCCTCTGACATCATTTGATTTCAATGTATATCTTAGGAGATATCATAGTTTTAAAATAATACTAATAATAAAGCTGAAGAGTTTGTTTGTTTGAAACACGGTTTGAAAGCTCTAAATCTCTGGAAGTATTGGTCGCATATATAAAAATATTTTTGCGTTTGATTGCCCAGTTCTTGAGGAAGGCTATATTCTATTAAACTTGACGCTAGGACCCTTAGGAGTTGAGCAAAAAGAAAAAAAGTCTGAAGTTTTCGAAAACGAAGTAATAGCGCAGGCCGGAGACACGTTGCGACGGGGTGGGTCGGGGAAACAAAAAAAAAATTTACGCGGACGAAGTCGCGGGCAGAAGCTAGTTAATATATATTATAAAATTCTCGTGTCATAGTGTTAGTTACCATACTCCTCCGAAACGGCTGGACCGATTTATATGAAATTTTGTGTGCATATCGGGTAGGTCTGAGAATCGGCAACTATCTATTTTTTTTTCTTTTTTACAAAATGACGTTTGCGGGGTGAGCTAGTAATATTATGTATAAACTTACTTACTAATATTATAAAGCTGAAGAGTTTGTTTGTTTGGTTGAACGCGCTAATCTCAGGAACTACTGGTTCGAATTGAAAAAATATTTTTGTATTGGATAGTCTATTTATCGAGGAAGGCTATAGATTATATAACATCACGCTACGACCGATAGGAGCGGAGCATCAATGAAAAATGTTGCAAAAACGGGAATAATTATTCCTTTCGAGGGTTTCCGGAGCGTACGCTGCGTAAACGGTTAAAGTTACGCAAAAATCGTATATTACGGATTTGTTTCCCTTTAAGCTCTAAAAAAAATCCGCGACAGCATATGTCTATATTTTAAGGTTGACGACTCACTATAACCTTTTTTATGGTAATCTAATTTATTCTAAAATAATGCATTATTTGCAAATGTGTTTTTATAAACGTGATATCCTTATCCAAATAAATACGTTATTTATCACAAGTATTATATCTTGAACAAAATTGCCCTTGTCACCATTTGATTTCAATGAATATCTTAGGAGATATCATAGTTTTAAAATAACTCCGCAAGGCGGCCGGTCATGAGGGTATAAGTAGGTAATCCTAAAGTAATGGAATATATTTTGGTAGGTTTATTCCTCAAATTAACGCGGGTGGAACCGCGAGGCACAACTAGTTATAAAAATACAACATAAACATAACATTTGGACAAAAATCCATAAACTACTCAAACCATTATAGCATTAAGTTTCCTTGACACACTTCCTCTATTGGGATAGCATCTCGCATGATAGGTAAGTGTTCCGCCGTTACTTCCTTTGTTTTTATGTTTTTATGGCCATTACGTTTTACTATACAAGGAAAATGTTCACAAACTGTACTGAAACATTGTTAATGGACATGTTTATATGAAAAACAAGCATTGAGTTCCGTGTTGTGAGAGATTTATGTCATACCAGCAGGTTTGGTTAAGTAATCACTCAATCTGAAATGTTTCGTTGTGTTGTTATTTAAACGATCATTATTTATCTACTTCACGATAAGTGGGTATGTGTTATAAAGCCTTTATACCTGTGCTGTGGTGAAAGAGGTAATAAATGGGAGTGTTTAGGTAACAAAAGAGAGTTTGCCATGGAACGCCATTAAAATAATCCTATGGGGTTATTGCTATACGTAGCTGTTACTTTATTGTTCCGAAAATATTCTGTCGCTCGCATCAACATTCAATACCTTATAAGACCAGGGGCCCAAGTCTGCTATTTTTATAAATTCGTCATTCCAACACGATCCCATTGTCATTTTGCTAAAAGTTCGTAATCTGCTAAATTCATAATGGCCGATCATTGGTCGGACAATGGTTTGAGAAAAACCACTACTTTTCATGCTAGATTTCATTTAATATATATTTTTACATATTACGTATTAGTGTTTGCAATCTGAAGTAGTAAGAAGTTCGTAAATAGCAATAAACATTACCTTTATTAATTTGTCATTATCATTATGTACGAGATTACCATTTTATGCCATTTCTTTCAATGGAGTGTCAGTGGTTGACCATTGGAAAGTCATAATGACGCCATTATATTAGTAGATTACCAAACTTGTCAAAATCAACAATTATGAAATCAATGATAGACCATTCTGACACTATTGTAATAGCAGACTTGAGGCCCAGTTCAATGGTTGTGTTTCTAAGATTCCTTTCCTTAGAGCACCTGCTGTAGGTACCCTATACAAAACTTCTATTACTGCCAACTATCATCCCATAGTTGTATCGTCAGTGCAGAAGGCATCTACTATACAACCCACGACTTTTTTTTCTAATCATTGCCGTAGATTGATGAGGAAAGCGGTGTGATGACTGGTACCTATGGCCTACCGAATTATTTTTTAGCTTTTAGTAATATACATCATTAATCATCATATAATCTACATCATTTTCATTAAAACCGTTTAACTTATAAATATTGTTTTACTTATTTTATTTGTTTTATAAATGGCATCTCGTAGTTCTCGTAACTTCTTAACCGGACTATCCTGTGGTTGCCTTAAGTAAACTCAATTGCCTCCAGCCATGGAAGAATCACTACATAGTATAAAACAAAGTCGCTTTCTCTGTCCCTATGTACGCTTAGATCTTTAAAACTACGCAACGGATTTTGATGTGGTTTTTTTTTAATAGATAGAGTGATTCAAGAGGAAGGTTAATATATATAATACATACATGCATGTATAGTAGAGAAACATTGATAATTTTAGAGGTTTCTAATGTGATGTCGTAAATAAACACATTTTTTTGCGCTTACTTTTCAAACGCTGGCTGAACCCTACGAGATAGGTCAAAATAATGTACTACAGTATTGTACACCTTAAAAAGGTCTACAAAAAATTCCGCGATTGTATATGTCTATCTCTTAGGGATAACCCACAATAACCTTACTTTTTACGAGAAATAATGGCTTATTTACGAAGCGATTTTAAGCAATACAGCATTAATCCTTATCCAATTAAGTACCTTAAATACATTGTGCATTTAATATAGATAAATATGGCCCTTTACAGCATGTAATTTAAATGAATATTTTCGAAGATATTACAGATTCAAAATGCAGGGACATAGCGGTTGCTGCGGTTGCTGCGGTACCGGCCGCGGCCGGGGGCCGGCTGCGGCGGCGCGTGCTGACATTCTTGAAATTCCTATACTTAGTATCAGCATTGCACCCGTGCGAAGCCGGGCCGGGTCGCTAGTATCTAATAAACTAAGCGACTGCACGCTAAGGGCATCTCCTGTGGGGTACAAACCTCAGCTTAGGGCGTCGCTGGGGAGAGGGCAGCAAGTTAATTTCGAGACATGTTGTACCTCCTAAACATCCTTAGAATGAGATCATCTATCAACCAGTTATCAATTATGATAATTCACGAGTCACAACCTCATCTTCTCCGTGACTTTATGACTGTTCTACTTCATCTAACACCCCTGATATTCTGGAAATTGAAACTACGAGGTCGCTTCTGTTTGTAACTAATTAATATTAGCTGGAACGATTTCGCTTGTCGCTTGACCTTATAAAGTAATTTAGTCATTGTTCGTGTCTGGAAAGATAGAGTTTTCGAATAATCAACATATTGTTTGGCAGTTTTGGTCAGAGACAAATTATGGTCTTGTTTTAATCAAATCAGGTCCCGTTTGTAATCTGGTTATATTTCAATTACCAGAGTTATATTATCTTTGGTAAAAATGTAATACTTATATTGTATCTATGGCAGATCAAATTCAATTAAAGCTGTTTTGCTTTTAGATACTTAGTATGCTTCTTTTTATAGAATTTATATTTTGCTTTAATTAAGTAGGCATGTATATGTCGTGTACACCTGTGAGTGGTATTAAAAACGAATACCTTTTTTTTTTGTTTTTTGGGGGAAACCTTCAAAAGGCGCCCGGGCATTGAGGATAAGACCGGGGAGTGTGAGATTTTTACCTCACTAAAACCACCCCGGTGGTCACCATCTGCACATAGAAGGGACACCGTTACCTCTCAAAAGACCGATACACAACCCCCTCTGTGCAACACCTCTTAGGGCACATCTCTGGGGAGAATGTAAAGGAGTCTCCCAGAAACCTAACTGTGCAAGTGTGCAAGGCAGCTAGTGACCACTGTAGGTACCTACGCTGTCTTTCCTGAGGTGAGTGGGCGGACGCGGAGTCCCCACTATGATCGTCCGTGACCCCAAAAACAAATACCTACTAATTCGGTATGTAAAGAAAAAAAATCCTACGCTGATTCCAAAACCATTTCGAGGTTTAAGGTTTATTAACTTAATTTTTCTATTTTTAGCGCTTAAAATTATAAGATGGAGTTTATTTTAACATAAACACTTAATACCACTTGACTTTCATTTGACCTCCAAATGACGTCACAAGTAAGCAGATTGAGAATACTTTCGGTGCCTCCTCTAATCATATGATAAAAAGTTAAAGTCATATAATGTCAACTATAGGGATGACCATAATAATATATGTAATGCAGTCGTGCGAAAATTTCGGCCTTTGAATCGATTCAAATCAAACATTGAAAATCTATTCACACAAAAAATCTAAATCCCGAATTCTGAATTATTGTTAATCGATCATTATAATGATAGCTTAAATAAAATGCATTCCCTTTAAATTATAATATATATATATATAAAATCATTCGAACTATTTTGTAACCACAAAATATGGTGTTGGAAACTTGCAAATATAAGTAGGTACTGTAGCTGCTTGTTATTGGTTTGATTTTGATAGTGACATATTAATAATACCTATTATTTAATTTAATTATATATTATTAGTCATTTCTGTCCCACTGCAGGGCAAAGGCCTCCCTTCCCTCCTTCCACTTATCCCTATACAACATTAATAACTGTATTAAATAAATGTTCAATCGATTATGTCGATCATTCCCACCTCTAAAACTGTCTAGTGTCATGCTTGAAGTTTCTGATGTCAAGCAAAAAACGTCAAATTTAGGATTTTTATTATTGTGTTATACGTGGCATAGATATTGAACTCTTCAGCCTACTTTTGAAGCAGAATTTAGAAAATTTATTTAAAATTAATGACTGCTTAGAAAACCAAAATTTTGAAATTAGTTGCATAAAATAACTAAATCTATAAATTAAAAATATAAAAAAAATACCTGAAAAAAACTTTACATACCCAATTCTTTCCCAATTATGTGTAATGTATATGCTGTTGGCGTACCTAATCTAAATAAAAATAGATCCCAGAGCTTTACATAAGCTTTCACTCTTGGCCCAAACTACATAAACGGAAAAGGAAGTTCCATACTTAGCTCGAATTCAATATTCTATAAATTAATATTGGAATTGACGTAAACGGTCAAGGATATCGTTATCTTAGAACCTTGCTGACTCTTCCTTGCTTGCTGGCTTGCTGACCTTGCTGACTGAACCTTGTTGGCTTGCCTCTGTGCTTGAAACTTGGATAGGAGCTTATTTTTAAAGGAGATACATAATTATGGGAGCAAGGGTAAAGTAAGTTTTTATAGGACGGATTTGAGTCTATGGTTTTTTACTACTATAATTATGCGTTCGGATAACAGTGACAGTGAATTAACAATAATTATCTTATTGATGACTGGGATCCAAACTTAATATTATAAAGTAATTCTGCCTGTCTGTTCTTCGACATGCCTTGTCTGCAGCACGGATTTTGATATTTGGCGCAAAGGTAGACCAGGAGCTGAATAAGGACATAGTATACTTTTAAACCAGTTAGTACCTTCCTGTGGGACAATTTTCGACCTACACGCGGGCGTAACCGCAAGCAAAAGCTAGTATCAAATTAAGCGCGGGACACACTTGATGTGTGATTGGCGCGGTTACGTGTGATGAATTTCAATGTAGGTACCTACCTTCTTGGCGGTCTCATTGAAATAGAAAACGCGGGCCTAATTTTCCATTGAAAAAATATTGCTTGTTCACTACTCGACTCCTGTGAGGCAGCACATTCCTAAACAGAGCTTTAATTAAACCATCCTCCATCAGACATCAGTCTGTTATGTGCCAACAGAAACTTTTCAAAAAGAATTTTGCCTCAAAGCCAATGTCACTTTGACGTAACTTCAACAGTACGACTGTAAGTTCCTTGGCTGTAATTAATGAGGACAATTCCGAAGTATAATTCAAATGAATATTAATAGGATAGCAGGCTAAGGTACAATTTATTGCTGTCAAAACTTTTGTCATCGTTTATTATATTTGATATTATAAACACTGTTCATTGTAGACTTAATTTAATAATACTGATGGCTGCTATCATTTATATCATTCTCCAGACTACGTTTGTAATTTTAAACAATGCGCTGTTATTTTACGCCACATTTTTTTTCATATGCATATTCATAAATTTATTTGCATTCCATAATGTAGTAGAGGTGTTACAATGGCTTAAAGCTAAGGTACAATTATGGACCCTGTAGGGCACAGCAAGAACAATAAAGTATTATATCTAGGACACAAATTAACAATAAGTATTTTTTATTAAAATATGTTATTACCTATAGGTTGTGGTACCTACCTACATAATAATTATTTGGTGAGGTTATTAAACATATGCCTATCATATTATATAATATTTATCTTTGTATGTATGAATGTATCTATATGACTAACTGAAAAGGACCATGATATAAGTAAATGATTTCATAAATATAGATGCACTTATTTTTGAAATAATTTACTTATCGTCTATTACCAAATCGTTTTCATAATGTTTGTGCTTCATAAGGATGATAAATATCTCTGGCTATGAAAAAAAATACGACAAAAATACACAAAGTGGGGTGCCTTAGATGAACATAGATTTTCCCAAAGAAAATCGTCAGACTTTTTCTAAGTTTTTAGGACAAATTACTAACAAATAGATACCGATACTTATTATCAGTTGTGTGACTATCGAGCTTCCAAGTTTCTGGCTCGATTGACATATCTTTCTATGAAACTTAGGAACTGAATATAACTTTATCGTATTAGTAGAGACACGTGTGTAAGACATGTTCATTCAATGTAGTGATCATCCATTTAGGTAGGTACCTATTATATACAGACACCTCATACTTATTACACTTTCACTACGAAAACTCAAAACTCAAAACATTTACTCCAATTAAACTACTTACAGGCACTTTTGAATTGTCAAGAAGTAGGTCAGTCAAAAAATATGAAGCTAGAAAACCGGTCTTACGGGGGGCCCTAATTCACAACGACCACTCAATGATTCCTTACTTCGAAGCCAAGTCAATTCCTTATTCACGTTCATTTCGCATGGTTTCGTTCATTGTGTCTTAAAGAATACGGCCCCTGCACCCTAATTGCGTAACACACTATTACTCTCAATTTGAATCATTTTGAAGCATATTGCTAATCCATTGCTCCATAATTATGTTCGAAAAATGTATTTGAACAACAACGTAGATAACGCAATTAATGTTGCTGAACTGTCAAAATGAAACCCATTGCTACTGATAATGTGTTACGCAATTACCCCGCTGTTTCCACATTTTAAGGCGCTTTCAATGTTAAATTGATACAACTGAGTGCGCTTGACTGTACCTATTATATTATTGTATAATGTCTATTAATACATAGTTTGTTAATAATTGTTTCAAAGAACATCCTTTAGTTTAGAAACTGGTATAAAATTAAATGCCAATCAATCTCAAATGTTTGATCCTACACCCACTCGTTATATTTAAATGTGGATATTAATAGCTGTAGATTTACAGCTAATTTATACTTACTTACTCATTAATAATATGTCCTGAAACAGAACTACTAGAAATAGGTACTATCTAGTAACTATAGTACTCCGGAGCGATTAATCAGGTGTAAAATACAGGTATTCGGCTGCATCTGGTTGGGCTGGAAGCCGACCCCAACATAGTTGTGAAAAGGCTAGGCAGATTGACCTTCCTCAGTCCCCGAAAGTAGATAAATAACTTGTTATACTTAGGTAGGTGTAGGTACATCCATTAGAAAAACCTGTATCTTCGGAATACTAAAGAAGGTAAATGTATTTCATAAAAAAAAACAATCGACTTCCAACAAAGACTTCAAAGTGAAAAAATAAATAAATTTACTTTCGGAAGTCGGTGTCGTTGGGTTCGTATTTTCGTTGATTGCCACCGACTTCTGAAATTCAAATCCATGGTTAAGCATAACGTGAAGATAATCTGCAAAGTTTATTGGCTGTTTTTCTCTATAGGTAGGTAATTACCTACTACGCTGTGGAATGGGCAACTAGCTTCATCTTTCTGAATGATCGACTCCTTACCCATTCAAAAGTCCCTGTGAATGATTTAATTTATATAAATGGTTTGAGTGAAGATTTCTTTTAATAAGCGAATTAAGGTAGAACTAGTCGCGAGCTCGAACTCACTGATGGTCATGACCAAAAAGTACGCTGTCTCACCTGGCTTCGTGTCCGACAGAGATAATATCGGTGATGAGCAGTTAGACGCTAGTCTACACGCAGAACGTCTTGTTCTCACGCACAGAAATATCGTTCCGAACTGAAAGGCGCGTAAAAAAATTCGAAAAATGCTTTGGAAAATCGAGTTTTATGAAAAAATCACTGCATAAATCAATTACAAATAAAGTTTATTGAACTCTTCAATAACTGAGCTTTGTTTTAAGGATTTTATAGTTCTTTTATTAGTTATAATACACCCAAAGTTACGTTAAAAATAGCAAGAAAAACGAATCTTTGTTGACTCATAACTTTTTAATGGCTTTTTATTTTACTATTCCGTTTCCGTAAAGACAAAATTAATAATAAGACAAAACGATATCATGTTTAACTTTGGATGTACAATAACAAACAGTGGATCCCGAGCGGTTTCTCCCGAAATTTGTACCTATGGAAAAAATATCGACTAGTGGCACCTTAAAGGAAGACGTGCTTTGGGGTTTGAATGGGTAAAGAATTACCATAGCATAAGTAACTAAAACTTGTAATAGACCAGCTTTCTGTAGGTCACCGTCATTCTCCTGCCCTTATCCCAATTTATTTGGGGTCGGCGCAACATATCTTTTTAAAGAAAGAAAGAAAGAAAATAAGTCTACTTGACTGAACAATATTCACACAAAAAACAAAAAAAAACTTAAAATACACACATCAAAAGTGTCTAGGGATCAACATATATTTTTGCAATAACTTTTCTCCTGATTGATATTAATTAAAATTTTCTTTAAGGATTCATCAAATAAAGTGTTTTTGTTTGTCACAGTAACGATAAACCAAGTCACCTTTGCATTAATAAAGAAATTTGCCATTTTCCTAATAAAGGGATTTTTGACATTTGAACCACTAACACAAAAGTTCGAAAAAAAGACTGAAATAACAGTTTTCTCTAAAATTTTATTGGGTAACTTAAACAATTAATAATCCGTGTTTCTACCGCGAACACTAACAACACAAGAACATCGGTTTGGCATACTCAAAATGAGTTCATCCAAATCACGCTGTGGAATGGCCGCCCATGTTCGTTGCAACAACAAAAAAAGGTCTTCTTGCGACTGGATACCCTCCATATTCGGCAGAGCTCTTCTCTGTAGCATATCCCATGCATGCTCAATCGGGTTCAAGTCTGGCGACTGAGCAGGCCAGGGCAGGACATTGATGTTAGCTGCGGCGAGAGTCTGTCTTACAACTCTTGCGGTGTGCGGTCGTGCATTATCATGCATTAACTGAAATAAGGGACCGATTTGCACTTGTAGAGGAACGATGACGTCTGATACAATCGTCTCAGCATAAATTTGAGCGTTGAGGTTGCCTCTGATCCAAATCAACTCAGTTCTTCCGCCGATCCAAATACCCGCCCATACCATGATGGTTCCACCACTATAAGGATGGACTTCCTGGCAGGATTTTAATCGCTGTTGGCGTCCAGGGGTTCTCCAGTGTCGTATACGTCTTGTATCTGGTCTCATACCAAAACGAGACTCATCAGAAAAGCACACGAAACGCCATTGTTCTTCTGCCCAATTTCTGTGTTCAAGAGCCCATTGATATCGAATCCTACGATTGTGCATTGCTATAGGTGGTACCCGTAGCGGTCTTCGGGAATGAAGGTTCACTTCATGCAAGCGGTTTCTGACTGTTTGGTCGCTAATTAAGTTCCCTGAAGAGTGATGAAGCCTCACGGCTAACATCATGGCGGTTATTGTTGGAGCTCTTCGAGTTAAGATTTGAATGTATCGGTCTTGTCTCCGTGTGGTGCAGCGATACCGTCCTCCATGGCGCTCAGCCACGGTACCAGTGCTTCGGTAACGTGTCCAAAGTCGACTGATAACACTCTGACTTGTATTCAGAGCTAAAGCCACAGTACGTTGCCGGGAACCAGCTTGTATCATTCCCACGGCTCTGAGCATTTCTTCCCTGCTTAAATGACGTCGCCGCTCCATAATAACGTTGGTTTTAATCAGTAGTAGGGAAACAGTAGCACTAATAATGTCTTCAATGCGTTGTATGTTTTTATAGGGAAAATATTGACAGCTGATTTTCATCTTTTACTCGAATTTGATTCACAGTTCCTGATTCAAATTATGAAATGCACCAAAAAGGATCCATATAAATTTATAAAATCATAAATTTATTACAAAGCCACATCTCAATCTCAAGAAATCCGCATAAAAATGCTTGATCCCTAGACACTTTTGATGTGTGTAGTAGTGTATCTCATGGCTGCGCCAACTTTATCTTCCATACTTCTCTATTGGTCGTCTGTGGGTAATAACAAATATAATCTTCTAATATATAAAATTCTCGCGTGTCACAGTGTTAGTTACCATACTCCTGTGAAACGGCTGGACCGATTTGTATGAAATTTTGTGTGCTTATCGGGTAGGTCTGAGAATCGGCTACTATCTATTTTTTTTTTTTTGCAAAACGACTTGCTCTTAAAACTTAAGCATTACGGATTAGGACTAGGTAAACTTGCGCTCAGTTTAGTAAAATCGTATTTAAATGATAGACAACAAAAAGTGCAAATAAATGGTGTCAATTCACTTGGTCTAAAAGTGTTCCACAAGGCTCGATATTAGGTCCTTTCCTCTTTTTAGTATACATTAATGATTTACCCCATTTATTAAAAAAACAACCACAAATGGTGTTATTTGCTGACGATACTTCATTAATTTTTAAGATAAGTAGACGTGCTCCAAATCTTGACGACGTAAATAACGCCCTACTGCAGGTGCATAATTGGTTCACTGCTAATAATTTAGTATTAAATGGGAAAAAAACTAAATGCATACGATTTTCTTTACCGAATGTTAAAAGTAGTGATTGTGACATAGTATTGAATAAAGAGATACTAGAATTCGTCGATAAAACTGTTTTCCTGGGGATCACGCTCGACTCAAGGCTGCAATGGGGTCCTCATTTAACATCTCTTGCAGGACGGCTTAGTTCAGCAGCATATGCTGTAAGAAAAATCCGTCAATTTACTAATGTAGATACCGCGAGGCTAGTCTATTTCAGTTACTTTCATAGTATCATGTCTTACGGTATTTTATTATGGGGACGGGCTGCAGATATCGAGTCTATTTTTATTCTGCAGAAAAGAGCCATCAGAGCAATATATGGCCTCCGCAGGCGCGATTCTCTAAGGGAACTGTTTAAAGACATTAATATCATGACAGTACCTTGTCAATACATCTATGAAAACATCATGTACGTAAGGAAAAATTTTAATCTTTCCAGTAAAAGAGGTGAAAGACACACCTATGGGACTAGAAATAGGGACCAATTAGTTCAACCAGGTTTCAGATTGGCTAAAGTAGACTCATCCTTCATGGGGTACTGTTTAAAATGTTACAATAAAATACCCCCCCACATACTCCAACTCAATGAAACGAAATTCAAATCTTGCATAAAACGCACACTATGCAGCCAAGCATATTATAAGTTGGGGGATTACATCGCTGACAAAAATGCTTGGCTGAACGCTGGTCCTGCTCCACAAGGGCGCATAAACTAATTAATTAGCATTCGAAATTATAGTTGGAGCTGCTGAAGATTGAAAAACTATCTTTGCATTGTATAAATTCAATCTCTTAGTATTGTATAATTGCATAGCACACGTGTGAGCACTATGTACCTAAACTATAAAGCTACCATTTACTGGGTACGTCTTTAATTGACTTGAATGTGCCCTGGCAGCTGAGAGTATGTCATGCTCACTCAAATGTCTCGCTGATGGTGGCGTGTGTGTTGGATCATTGGGTTCCCTTCAAAATGGTTGAGCTGAATGGTGCTGATCCATACGTTATGTTCGTGAACGGGCGCCGTCAGTAGGGACTGGTCATCTCTTAGCCGCCACGGCTTATTTTAATTTATGAATTGTTCTTTTTAGTACGGACGCCTTTAACGTGCACGTCTTTCTGCATCGTTCTCACATGTATAATTTCAACATGAATGATGTAATCAAGATTTTTGTAACAATTTTATGATTTAAAAGAGTGTCCGTGGAGTTTCTTGCCCGTTCTTCTCCACAGGGATCTACGCTTTGGAATGGGCAACTAGCTTCATCTTTCTGACTGACCGACTCTTGACAATTCAAAAGTGCCTATAATTGGTTTATTTGAAATAAATGCTTTGAGTTTGAGTTTGAACTTTTGCGGGGTCAGCTAGTTATGTATACAATTGTTAAATTATTGAAGAAGACGAAATTTTCATTTTTTTTGACATAATTCGTTTCTTCAAAATTTCAAAAATAGAAGAAAATAAAGAGTCGTACTTTTATCAAATCAAATCATTTTTATAAAATACATGTCATAAGTCTCTTTGGCGTTGGCGAAGAAAATACGATTTCACAACCGCACGTTATACATCTAGCCAACACAATTATTCGACAAATAAAACTGGCAACATTTTCTGTGTAAACCCTTCTCATGAAATATGAAACGTGTTAAACTAACGAGCATTTTATAAAGTTTTCAAGAAAATACCGTTAGATTTATGAGGTTCAAGATAATACTGTGTTATCTACAATAAAGTGCTTGATTTTATTTGTATTACAATCCTTTTTACAAATATGCTTTTGTTATTTGAAAGAAAAGATTATCCGGCGACGATATAACATATAGAATATCTCAGAAATAACCACACACAGTTAATCCTCAAAACTTATTTATTACTTCCACAACTTATTGCTAATATTCAAAACCTATTTCTTTATAATCAATAACCACAGTACCACAGTACCACTACCGCTCGTGTTAACTCCCATCCAAAAAGTGCCCGATCTGTGCCGAGTCCCTGCAACCGTCGCCACCAGTGTGGCCAGTGCAAAACCATTAAATCTCCCAATTTTATTCAAATACGTATTTCCGCCGTCAGTATGACCAGTACAAAAATTTTAAACCGTATATCGATTTGATAAAACCTTACACTCGACCATCCTGACGACGTGTATGTCCTCATACACGTATCTGGTGAAACCTTACACTCGGCAAAAATGGAGCACATTCCGAAAGGATTACAATAATAGTAAGTAAGAAAATTTAAATCAAAATATTAAATAACCTGGTTTAAAATGTCTGATTACGAATACAAATCTATTTCAAAAATGTATTTCTGATAACCCATTATCCTTAGAACAAATTATCCATCGAGCTAATTATCCTTATCCAATTATCCATATAACTAATTATCCTTGTAACCAAGTATCCTTGTAACCAATTATCCTTGTAACCAATTATCCTTGTAACCAATTATCCTTATAACCAATTATCTATCCATTTATCCAATCAGCATTAACCATAAATCTGTAAACCAATCCGTCTCTTAGGATGTTACGGTTTAACAGATCGGCCATGAGTTTTGCTTCTTTCAGGTCAAGACGCAAAACCTTTCCGCGATTTCTTGTGCCTGACCTGAAAAAAGGAAAACAACAATATGTAAATAAACACTATAAGAATTATATCAATATACAATGAACATTTTGAGCTAGCGTTACCACCTACTTAAATATTTCGTCATACATAATCAAATTATCATTCTGACAAATTATTATCCTCATCAATTATATCATTCTCGATATCATTATCAGTGTCATAATCGACTTCCAAAGAGTCAACATGGATCCACGGTCGCATCCGGTCAGCGGCAACGGTAGTCTTTCGCTTTTTCTTCATTCCCTCAAACCCCGCGATTGGTGCCACTTTATACCGATCATTACCTATTATCTTTACGATTCTAAAAGGACCTTCATACGAGGGCATGAGTTTTGTACTCTTGCCATCGTTTTGAAATGCTACTTTAGTTATTTTAACTAAGTCACCGTTTTTGTAAATACGCGCAGGTCGTCTTCCTTGGTCGTAATATCGTTTTTGAGCTGCCTGCGTTTTGTCAATTCTGTTTTTAACTTCATCGCGAATTGATTGTAAGGAGGTGACCTCGCGCGTTGTTTCAGTTATTTCGTTCAATGCTGCGTTAAACTCGCTATTCATTGCAGTCCCAAACATGACTTCAGCGGGTGTCCTACCTGTCGTCTTTTGTACCGTATTATTTGAACCCCATTGAACTCTCCCTAATTTGCTATCCCAGTCTTTTTCATCTGCGCTAAGATTCTGTGCCGTCAACGAATCGAGGACGGTCCTATTATAACGTTCGGCTTGACCGTTGGCCCTTGGGCATGCAACTGCATTTAGTACATGCTTTATTCCGCGGTCAAGACAGAACCTTCTAAAAGCGTGGGAAGTGAAACAGGAACCTCGATCACTAACAATTCGGTCAGGGGCTCTGAAAGTGTCAAAAATGTCCTGCAAGACTTTCATGACATTTTGCGTATTTGTATTCCTGACCGGTTTGATAAATAGAAATTTGGTGAACGAGTCTATGATAGTCAATATGTGTGTATGGCTTCTTTTGGACCTAACAAAGGGTCCAAGGTGATCAATATGCAACGTATGAAAAGGTCTTTCAACCTTTTCAATGGGATGTAATAACCCTTCACGTGTGTTCGTAGCTTTTTTTGGCGTATGCACAGTCGATGCAAGACCCTACATACTTTTTTACGAACCGTTTCATTTTTGCAAACCAATAATGCCTTTTCATTCGGTCTAACGTTTTCTCGAAACCAACGTGACCTATATCGTCGTGGTTTCTCTTGCATAACTGCCACCTTGCACCCTTTGGGACCACCCACCTCACACATTCCTTGTCACCCCCGACACGCCTAAAGAGCTTGTTATCCCTCAAAACGTAATTGTCTTTGATGTACTCTACCCCTTGAGGGTCTAGATCACTAGCAATAATATCACGAATTCTACACAATTCCGGATCCCCTAATTGCAACGTAAGTAGCCAGTCCTCGTCATTTATAGTCATAACCGAGGGATATTGTTCGGGACTCTGGGGTTCCGTAGCAACAATTGGATTTCTGGATAACGCATCAACATGACCCATCTTTGTACCTGCCCTATATTCCACAGAGCAATCAAACTCCTGTAGAGCCAGCCACCATCGAGCAATTCTCGGAATTAGATCGCGCTTTACAAAAGTGGAACGTAGTGCACTACAATCGGTCACAATTTTGAATGACTTTCCTAAAAGATATACCCTAAGCTTTTTAAGGGCGCAAATAACGGCTAAAGTCTCCAACTCATAGGAGTGAAAATTCTTTTCCTCGGGCGTAGTCTGACGACTATAATACGCTACTGGATGAAAAGAACCTCCACTCCCCCGTGCACGTTGCAAGAGAATACCGCCAACACCTATTCTACTAGCGTCCGTATGAAGTTCGGTCTCGGCTAAGGGGTCGTAAATGGCAAGTACGGGTCTATCCACAAGCTTAGCCTTTAGAACTTGGAAAGCTTCTTGTTGATCGTTCGACCATTCCCACACTGCATTCTTTTTAAGCAATTTAGTGATAGGGTGAGCTAGTTGTGCAAATCCTTGTATAAACTTTCTAAAATAGCTAACAAGTCCTAGAAATTGTCGCACCCCGTGTACATTTTCTGGACGGGGAAAATCGACTACACTCTGGATTTTTGCATTTCCTGGCCGCATACCTACTGAACTGATTTCAAAACCTAAGTAATCTATCGTGTTTTGTAAAAAGCTACACTTAGATAAATTTAACTTAAGATTTGCCTTGCGTAATAAAACAAGCACTTCCTCTAACCGATCTAAGCATTCAGTCGGACTCCTACCAAAAATTAATACATCATCGATGTATACAGTAGCCTTGTTAAACCGAGCTGAACCAAGGACATGGTTCATCATACGCTGAAATACAGCAGGCGCGTTTGCCAAGCCGAACGGCATACGATTGTACTCGTATTGTCCGTCCGGTGTGACAAACGCCGTTAAATGCTTGCTATCCTCAGATATGGGCACCTGATAATAACCAGACATCAAATCAAGCGTAACGAAACATGCCTGTCCAGATAACCTTGCTATCTCATCCTCTATGACAGGTATGGGATATCTCTCTTTTACAGTGATTGAATTAAGTAATCGGTAATCCACGCATAAACGAACGCCGCCCTCTTTTTTGCGCACGAGAATAATTGGACTAGCATAGTTGGACACTGATTCCCTAATGATCCCTGCCCGTAACATGTCATCTATCATTCCTCGTACCTTTTCGCGTTCATAATAAGACAGACGGTAGGGTCTATAAACTACTGGACGTTGACTACTTAACTCAATTCTCATTTCAGAAACGTTAGTGCAGCCTAAATCAACTAAATCGTAAGCAAAACACTCCTCGTGACGTCGAAGGAGTTCTATGAGCTTGGCCCTATCACTATCTAATACAGCAACGCCCATGCGTATTTGACTCTCATCAAACCTTTTGGACGAAGACACTCCAGCTTGCTGGTTCGAATCAATAGACTCAGTGTTCTCAAGACTGTTTACTACTTGCACCTTTTCAGCTCGAGCAAACACGAAATTGTCTCGAAGCCAACATGGTACCGAACAGGGCGTCACTGTAACAAACAGTAAACCACGCTTCACCTCGTAAACACCCCCACAAACTAAGAATTGTTTGTTTGGCTTCCCTACAATTCTAGTATCTAACACTACACTACCAGTAAACAACGTCTCTATTTTAGCCCTTATACTCGCAGTACCATAAACGCGACTATAACCTATAACCCTTACCCTTTCTAAGTGTTCTCCAGGCTCATAGAGATCTGGTAACTCGATTCCAATGTGCAAAAACTGTAGTTTGTTCGCGTCTTTATAAACAACAATGTGCGGCTGCTCCGAGTAACTTTGACCAACGAGCATCGGTTTCTCTAGTAATTGATCATCTACAATTCTACACGAGACAGTAGCAGCCACGCCATCGATGATAACTTTCAGATTTGCAGAACCCGTGGATTGCACAAGGCTGTTACCAAAACCCTTCATTGTCGACGGAGTGTGGTCATGACAAAGTCCAAGGTTTGAAAAATCAGATTGTCTTATAAGCGTGACCTCACTGCCTAGGTCAACGAATGCCTCCAGAAGAGAACCATTTACATTCACCACTTTTATTAATTTGCCACTTGGGCAAGAACTGGAGATGCGCATGGTTCTTGCCACTGGGTCAGCCTTTGTTGTCCCTGTATCTTGTTTGTATCTACAGATCTCAGGTTTGTGGCCCACCTTATTGCAATGACTACACTTAACCAAAGGTTTCGGGCACCTAGAATACGGATGCCCTTTCTCCTTACAATTATAACAATATAAGTCCGGATTTATCTTCGAACTCGTCTTATTATTTCGTTTGTCATCTACTGTATTGCTATTCCTATCTTTAAACGGCGGTTGCTGTGTGTAAAGTTCTTTATTGTTGCTTAACAAGAATTTCAGAAGCTGATCCGGTTTCTCACAACGTAGTGCCAGGGCACTCGACCTAATAGTTCTATCACCGATACCGTGAATGATACAATCAACGGCCCGTTTATCTGTTAGTTCACATTGATTTAGTAGCGCCAGCTTTTCATAGTAATATATTTCGATTGATTCGTTAGGCCTACTCTTTCGCTTCAACATGTCTTCTAAAAGTTGGCCGTAATTTTGTTCAGACGGGAAAGCATCCATTAATTTTACCTGCCACTCTTCCCACGTAAACAATATCGTGTTAAGACTTTCATACCAAGTTTTACCTAAGCCAGTCAACTTTTGCATAGCAAAATGAACCACAGTCTTCTCGTCCCAGCCATAAACCTTTGCACATTCGTTGACTTTTTTTAGCCATATATCTATACGTTGATTTTTTTCTGAAGGATTAAACTCGGGAATCATATTTTTATGATCCAAGCTTCTATTATTAGATACAGTGCTCTGGTTTTGAGGCTGCGATGGCAAGACATCTTTGATGGATTGTATTATTTGTATTAAATCTCGAGAAGAAAAGGTTGGACTACATGACCTTTTTGTGGGATGATGGTGATCCGCGCTCGTAGTACGTCGATCTTCTCTGTTGTGACTACCCGGCAGCTCTCTGCGACCGCGCTCGCAGCTTGCCCCAACTTCAGGTGAGCCCCGTCGTTCACTCCGTCGCCGCTGCTCGCTGTCGCGCTCCTTCTGTAGATCGACCTCCATCCGACGAATCCGCTCCTGCTCCCGCAGCAAAGCTTGTTCTCGTTCCAGTAGGCGCCGACTACGGCTGCGGCTATGGGTGCGGCTATGGGTACGGCTTCTCCGGCTGTGCCTAGAGCGCGAACGATCACGCCGAGGAGTATCCAAGCTCCGATGAGCTCCATTTCCTCCGTCCATTTCCTGAAACTCGCCACCAAATAAAGAAATGTTAATATCTTCATATAAAAAATAAATAGCTTATTATCTCGAAAATGGTGCGTCCTAGAGCAAAATTAATGAAAATTTTCACCCCCTTTTAGATACCCCACACTCGCGTGTGGGCATCCAGATAACCCAATAAACCATGAAATTCCATTGGTTTCTTAGTGCTGGTACCCTATTATCTACCATTGTATCGTCTAGCTAAACAACTTAAAAGTTAAACAACACGTGTTCAATAAATTCTCTGTCGTTTTGCAATCTCGTTATACCAACCGTTGGAATTCAAACCAGGCATAAATTTCAATGGTCGCGGTCGTTGAGATTCAAAATCTTATGATGCTTAATACTATTTCCAACGTGGTAAAAATAAAATAAAACTGTAAAAAAAACCGTTGGAATTTAAATCAGGTAAAAGAAAAATAAACTAGGCAATGAAACTTCAAATAAATGATTGATCTGACAAAGGTACTACCGCGTGATTTTTTTTTTAATTATAATTATTATGATGGACGACTAGCAGTTTAACCTAAAGAATAAATTCTACTTATAATAACTAGTACAAAATATATTACATAATAATTTCAAACAAAGTAAATAATATATATAAACAAAAGTACTTGTTATGCAATTGGTTAAAATTTTAAAAGCACGAATAACGAAATACTAAGTTACCAGGATTGTAATAAACGTTGGTAAGTTATAAGAAACAACAGAATATAGGCGTGTACTTACGGATCTTGATCCCACTTCTGAGATATAGAATATCTCAGAAATAACCACACACAGTTAATCCTCAAAACTTATTTATTACTTCCACAACTTATTGCTAATATTCAAAACCTATTTCTTTATAATCAATAACCACAGTACCACAGTACCACTACCGCTCGTGTTAACTCCCATCCAAAAAGTGCCCGATCTGTGCCGAGTCCCTGCAACCGTCGCCACCAGTGTGGCCAGTGCAAAACCATTAAATCTCCCAATTTTATTCAAATACGTATTTCCGCCGTCAGTATGACCAGTACAAAAATTTTAAACCGTATATCGATTTGATAAAACCTTACAAACATAAAATGTTGAAGACCATTCATATGTTATGTACATAAATCATGTAAGCCTGCATTCTAGTATACAACGTGTAACGTTAAATGCGCAAAACCTCATACACCCCAATTAGAAGCATTGAGTTAAAAGCATAATACAATGACCAAAACTATTATAAAGCTATTTTTATGAAGAAAATCGTTTTGATCCTAGCATTAGTTTATACATTCAAAATTGAGTCGTATTGCCTTAAGATAAGACTTAATTTTCTTTGGCTCAATCGGCGGATAGTATGGCAAAATACATAATTTTTGAAAAAAAAACTTATTTTAAAAGTTACTGAAATCGATTCAGTAGTCAATCATGAAGAAACTATTTTCAGGTTTTGCGCATTTAACGTTATACGTTGTAGATTTGTGTTCAGATTAGTGCGAAATCTAACTTTTAAATCTAGTTTGAAAACGAAATCTTTCTTGAAATTGGCCGCAAGGTTTTATATTAAGTTTATTAGCCATTAACTTAAGTTATGTTTGACAAAACGTTATTTCGCTCTGACTAAGGAAGTTGAATTAATCTAAAGAAGTTTCTTTCAAAGCAAATCAATAGGTAATGTTTTTGTATAACTATAGATATTATAAGTGACTCAAGAACGGCTTGACCGATTTTTATGATGTTTGTTTTGTTGGATTTGTCTCCGCCCTGAATAGAAAAACATGGGAAAAATTCACGAAGAAAATAATAAAGTAGATAACTTATTCTCTCTTATATTTAGGCGGTGCGAAGTTCGCCGGGTCAGCTAGTTTTTCATAAAACAGAAAACAAGGAAAGATGAAAAAGAAGGTTGTCCAACAAAATGTCACACGGGTTTGAGGCAAGAATGATGGTTATTTATTGAGAGAAAATATGAGGAAAGTAGCCATTATTATTATTTATCACTAACACAACAAGGACATTGTTTGGGAAAATTGCTATCAATTTCCAAGATAATTTGTTAGTAGTTTCATGATTGCGACTTTTTTCTATTACGAAAGAAGCTGACTTTCAAATAAATAAAAAATATTAATAAAGATAAATTATGAGGGTAGAAAATTATAATCAGGGACCTAATTCACTATGGCCATTTAACGATTCCTTGCTTCGAAACCACGTCAATCCCTTAGAGTTAATCACGACATTATTCTCTATGACACAAGGGCGTGGTTTGAACTGTCAAAATACATGTTGACCGCGTACGGTTGACAATACTCTTTGGGTTGACATTTCGATTCCTTGCCGCTAACAAGACAGTCCTGTGAAACTCCGAACAAATTATTTTTAAATGGAATTTGTAACCTTCTTTTGGCAACATTCAGAAACACATGCAGAATCTCATGACCAACATTACAATACGAAGTGACCACTCACAACGTGACCTCACAAACAAACATGTCTGCCTTCACGTCGCTTTGCTTCGTGTTATGATGATTTTTCTATTTTTTTTTTTCCTTTTTCTGTAAGATTTGGGAATACAACTTATCAGAATAATTTATGTGAATGTGTTATCGTCAAGAAATCATATAAATCAGTGTTTTATTTTACCAATTTTTATAATAAAATAAATTAGTTTTGGAGCCTCACTATTATCTGTGTAGAATGCATTTCATCGATATCGATGAATTCTATATATCGATAAGTTTATTGATTTCTATACGATACGTTGCACATCCCTATCTATGACAGTTCTTCCCGTCGTCATAATTGTCATTGTCAGTGTTACTTAGAATTTTCATGTTGGTAGCTATGTTTTTTTATGTGGTTGGTCATAGAAGGTAAACAATGGCCCCGATTCTGTTGTTCACAAACTAAATTAAATTTAAGTTCAGTGCATCTATTTCTTTCTATTTCATTAGGAAAAGGACAGAAGATAAAATATCAGTTTAGTCCTGTCAAATTAGATAATCCATAGACAATTTAGACGAGATTAAAAAATTGGCTACTAAAAATACGCCAATTTACGTCAGGCGCTTACTAATTTGACAGGACTAAACTAATAATTAGATAATCCAAAAAATTGGCTACTAAAAATACGTCGATTTACGTCAGGCGCTGACTAATTTGACAGGACTAAACTAATATTTATTTTCTGTCCTTTTCTTAATGAAATAGAAAGAAAAAGATGCACTGAACTTAAATTTAATTTAGTTTGTGAACAACAGAATCGGGGCCATTTTCTCACAAACTGAATGTTCTAAGTTCCGTCTCATAAAGAAGTTACATCATGCTCTGTGTTAACAAGACACGATATTGACGTGGTCTGCACGTGGTAAGATTTTGCGGGGAATGATACAGAATTGGGGCCCTGATGAAGCACCTGTCTCATCGCCGCCGGGAAGCGACTACCTATCAATGATGTTTTAACAAGAAACGTAGGAAAGATTATAGGTCTTGTGTAAGTAAAAAAGATGCATGCATTATTAGTTTATTTATTTATTATTCACAAAATCCACAAGCTCTTTAAAACTTTATCTTAAAATATTTATCTACTTAGTCTTACAGCCAAATTACGGATTTTCAATTTAATAGTTCTGCTGCATATATATTTATATGCAGCAGAAAAAAACAGAATGAAGTGAACTGCTAGCACCATCTAAGCATTGCTAAGTGTGCAGTGTGGGTGAGTGTGTAGTGTGCATGAGGAGTTGCGAATGGGTGTGTGAATATGATCGCTGTGTGCAATTGATCGCTGACTGCGACAAATCGAAGAGAGTACTCGCTCAGTGACACTCGCTTGGCGGATAGAAAACTCGGTGCTGTGAGACACTCACGCTTAGTGCATACGCATAACCAGCGAGTAATCGTTCGTCGCCATTGCGCACTCTCTGCGCGTTGCTCACCAACTCATTTTTCGTTGCTAGTTCTACTCTCGCCAGCAGTGTAACAGGTACCTGACACAGATGCTTTGTGAAATAATAAAAGTCTTTAGATTATAAGCGCACAAAATATAACATTTCGAAATTACAACACAGAAAAAAAAACTTAGGTAATCTTCGAAAAATACTTAAGAAAACCGGTACTTATAATTTTATTTCCTACAGAAATATAAGATTCTGAAGCGTTCTCGCTTAAGGTACGGCTTGAAACGGTGCCAAAATAAATTTTGTGCACTTATTATATCGGTCGAACGATTTCTGTACCGTATGTTTGGAATTTTATGGGGAACTACACTAGGTCAATTTTCGCAGTGCGGCTGGTCGCTTACTAAATCGCCTCGCAAGCCGAATCGCTAACCCCATTTACAGAGCTTGTTAAAAAACGCAGGTGACTAGTTTGCTACATTTTGCATAAAAATATCGAACTTCAAGCGGTGGACGATTTCCTGCGACTGAGCATTTTCATTTCACGGTCGATTTTGGTCACCGGCCGAAACCTACAAAAATCAAAACCTACTCTACTTTGAAACCGAACCTGCGACCTAGCCGAATTACCCATTAAGACAGTTGATTTTCGAAAATTTTGCGGCTATTGCCACCTATTTACAGACCGCATTGGCGGCCCGTACACAGTCAATCTCGATCGCGTTCCGCGATCAAAATCAATGATCGCGGATCGCGAAAATATCTAGATATTTTGAAATCAGATGCATCAATCCGTCAATCTAATTCGTACATTATCAATCTGGATCGCGATCATTGATTTTGATCGCGGATCGCGATCGAGATTGACTGTGTACGGGCCGCCATTAGGACCCTCGATCAAGGGATTAGTTTGATGGTTTATTTTCTTTTATTTCCGAACTCGAATGAAATGGAATCCGTTTATTCTTGGGTGATAAAGTATCAGCCTTACCTCTAAGCCTACATTTTGACTACATTCTAATGAATTCCCACACATTTGTGTATTCACTTGTTTTCGCAATTTGTGTATTCAATTCCCATTTGTTTACAAAACCGCTTCATTCGGTTTTAAATGGCAATAAAAAAGGCAAATAAATTCCGGCTCTGTAATTGAAAACTTCGGTGGAATAAACATTTAGACCGCTATCAAACAGGTAGCAAACGATCAATTGACATTTTGAATTCACTCTGGCTATCTATTCAATTCGTCGTCTGAAATTAGTGCTGATGAAAACTAAAGTCAGTTAGCTTTTTTTTATATAATTACTAGCTGCGCCCCGCGGTTTCACCGGCATAAATGTCAATCCTGTCGGAACATCGGAATAAAAATTAGCCTATGTTTTCATCCAGGGTGTCAGCTACCTCCACACAATTTTTTTTCAAAATCGGTCCAGCCGTGTGAGCGTGAAGAAGTAACAAACATATAAACACACACACCCACAATACTTTCACCTATACAATATTAGTGTGATGTGATTTATTTTATTGGTTTACCGCAATTTTGGTCTCAGCAGCCAAAATATTCAGACAGGACTGGTGACGTGGTAGCAAGCGACATACAGCTGTCCGTGGAGAAGCATATACATTACGCTCCAAAACAGCTATCGCCGATGTTGGTGATAAGTCTGCGAGGCTGAAGTGGTACTGGGCGGGTCACACTTATAGGATGCATCCAGACAGATGGGCCAAAGTCGTCACACAGTGGGTGCCTGAAGACGGGCGTCGTCTCCGAAGCGGGCCTAAGAAACGCTGGCGTAACGATTTGGACTCGTTCCTAACCGATTGGACGGAGAAGGCACAGCTCAATGAAAGGTGGAAGAATATGGGGGAGGCCTTTGCCCAGAAGTCGGACAATATAGGTTAACGGAAAAAAATATACATACAAAATGATGATAATTTTAAGAGCCAAAAACCTTTTATTTTTATCGTGGAGAAATCCTCATGCATTCTGCACTACCACGGGGAGATAGTGCAGTTATGTGGGACTCGAACCCACTAAAACTCCACGGTGTCCTGCTCTGCCGCTTACGGCGAGAACAGTAATATTACAATGTTACATAAGTACTCAACGAGCCAGCATCGCGGCGTCGTCGCTTGTATCTTGTGGCTCTGTAAAGCTAAAACGACCTACATGGTGTGAGCCTTTTTGTAAACTACTTTTCCTATAAGCGATCTTTTTTCTTACTGCCTGGTGCCATGCATCATCATTCATCAAAGCTAATTGACGTCTTTATGAGCGAGCGTTTGCCATCTCCTTATACATACATTATATGCATAAACAAACTATATTTTAGAAAATTCTACAGCTAAATATACAGTTTGTAATTAACTTCAGATTATGTAGAAAATTTCTCAACATTTTTGCTTTATAAATACGTGGTTTGTATGGTTACTATTATTAGGTAAATTTATCAAAGCGAAGTTATATTTACGTGGAAATTTCATGTTATTTCAAGGATTTTCTGGAGTAAGCTGCCTCATGAAAGGAAGATTATGAACTTGAAGTTCCGTACACCATACTTGTTATAATAGCATTAAAAATATTGACTAAAAGAAATATGTAAGTACGTACCTACTTAAATATGTGTTTTTATATAATAATTGGGTACATAAGAATAACATTCATTAACCTTTTTCGTAAAGTAAGTTACTAAAACTAAGATTATAAATCCTTTACTTTTTTGAGGGTGTGGCGAACCAAACTAATGGTCTATGGTTCCCACTGTTATCTAAAGACAACACTACGGTGGTCTAGGATGATGACTATGCTGCACATATCTGAGGGGCAATTCTCGTAATTTTTAAGAACGTTCACAGTCTGATCTCAGTCTCAATCTGTCAAAAATACTTCAAATTTCCCTACATTTTGACAAGTTTTTGACATTTGTTTGTCGCCGAGATGAGACTGCGACTAGATTTTGAACGTTTTAAATTAGCAGAATGGGCCTACTGATCTAGTACTTTTAATTGTACTTTTTATCTTTTACTTTTTAATAGCACATAAGATTTGAATCGGAATAAAATTTTGTTATTATTTGTTACTAAACCTTGTGCGAATAAATAACAAGAGTCTAACCTACGTTTATGTAACACACATATTCTTACGCTGCTGCTTATATGTATACTGTACCACAGTGCAAATACACATCTATTACATACAACTGGATTGAGTTTCATCTAAGTAAATGAGCGCCATAACGCGCCCAAAAGCTATTTTATAACATGCCACCAGAAAAAAGCTAGTAGACCACAATAGACACTAGAAATGTTCTAAATACACTAGTTCAAATATTTGCAGAAATTGCACTTCCTTCAAGGCATAATTTCCCAATTCATGTTACCGAGCTGTTACGATTCGATCCAATGATCCAACTGTAGTACCTATATTGTGACCTAGTGATAAGGTACTTACGCTTCAGAGATTAGGGCCCTCAGCTTGCAGAAGACGATACCCAAACTATATAGGCGACAGATCTTCTGAAAGGCCTGAAACGAAAGACACATGTTTCAATTTCAATCAAAAGGAAAGAGACGTCTATTTTGGACAGGAAAATTACAATTCTCCGGTATACCCAAATAGGAATTTACCTGGATATTTTCTCTTTGGCTACCGCTCCCTCATCTCTATTTATTTGCACGCAATGTCAACGTACCCAAATTATCATCGTTACCAAAGAATATTTGAAAAATCATCGATAAATAAACATCTCACAAATAAATATTCATTCATTAATTCATCATCTTTGAACAGGAAAGAAAGCAGAAATTAGGATACGTTTGCAAAACCATTCAGCTATGAATAGACTTTCATAATAGGAACTCCCTTACAAATTGAAAGACTCAAAACGGTAACGAAGTATTTCCTGTTAGAGATCCTTTTATCAACGAACCATGGAATTTGAACACAGTGTTAAGGGTATGGCCACTTTATCATACTTTGGCTGACTGGATGGTAAATTATATTTGGCAAATGCCCTTTGTCAATTTTATGGGTTTCAAAGGCATTTAGACGGAGATTCAAAATTTGATAATAAATTGTTAATGTTATTGCTGTAAATTACTTGCCTTTGTTGGGAGAAGTTAATTTTTTTATACCGTGACTGTCTTAGGGTGGAACTAGTCGCGAGCTCGAACTCACTGATGGTCATGACCAAAAAAACACGCTGTCTCACCTGGCTTCGGGTCCGACAGAGATAGTATCGGTGATGAGCAGTTAGACACTAGTCTACACGCACAACGTCTAGTTCTCATGCACAGAAACACCCTTCCAAACTGAAAGGCGCGTAAAAAAGTTCGAAAAGTGTTTTGGAAAATCGAGTTTTATGAAAAAACCACTGCATAAATCAATTATAAATAAAGTTTATTGAACTCTTCGATAACTGAGCTTTATCGGTACCGACTTTGTTTTAAAGTTATGTTAAAAAAAGCAAGAAAAACGAATCTTTGTTGGCTCATAACTTTTAATGGCTTTTTATTTTACTATTCTGTTTCCGTACAGACAACATTAATAATAAGACAAAACGATATCATGTTTAACTTTGGATGCACAATGTCAAATAGTGAAATGAAATTTGAATGGTAAATATCGACTAGTGGTACCTTAATTGGCACTATATGTATGTATGTGTGATTCTGATTAGCTTTCTTCGCATTTAGTGCAGTTTGATTTTAGTGCAAAATAATGATTATACAGTGGCATCGGCATTGAAAACTGTAACCGTGAAATCCCCGTTACATCTCAAAAAGAGTGATTCTTAGGAAAAAAAAGTGTCAAGACATTTTGTGTCGATAATTGCATGCTCTTAATTTTTTGTCTGATGCATTTTTATGATAAATATTACTGTTCGAAAAAAATGAAAAATGCAAAACCCCCATTTTGGCGAACGATGGCCTTGAATAACTTTTTATGCACATGCGGGATCGATGGTGGCTTTTGACATTTTTTTTTGATGATATCCTACTAATAATAATAAGTAATATAATAATCCTATCCTATCAATATTATAAATGCGAAAGTTTGTGAGGATGGATGTTTGTTACTCTTTCACGCAAAAACTACTGAACGGATTTGGATGAAACTTTACAGTGATATAGCTTATACATCAGAATAACACTTAGGATACTTTTTATCCCGATATTCCCACGGGATCGACACTTATGCGGGTGAAACCGCGGGGCGCTGCTAGTAATATATTATTATAAATGCGAAAGTTCGTGAGGATGGACGTTTGTTACTCTTTCACGCAAAAACTACTGAACGGATTTTGATGAAACTTTACAGTAATATAGTTTATACATCAGAATAACACATAGGATACTTTTTATCCCGATATTCCCACGGGATCAAAACTTACGCGGATGAAACTGCGGGGCGCCGCTAGTAAACAATAAACCAAAATTCAGCTTTGTGCGAAGTAATGTAACCTTGAATGTCTATTTGACCGAACTATTACGTAAGGGACTCACTTTTTTCTATTAGATTTAGACGTTAGGTACGATTCCCTTCCCCAAAAATGTTTTTTTTAGGGAACTATTCTGTAAAGATCATTTTGAGTGAGCTGTCATTCCACCTGATGCTAGGGATTAAAACTATTGACAGCTCACTTCACTTCACTTAAGTTTTTAAGGTGAGATTTTAACAGAATGGACAGGCTGAAATCGGACGGCGATTCTCAGTTTACACTCGTAAGCCCGTATCAAAGAACGTCACTCAATAATCAAGCATTACTTAGGTACATTAGATTCAAGCCATTCGATTGGTTGAAACTAGTTTTAAGTAATGCTTGAGTATTGAATGACGTTCTGACAATACGCTTCGTCATTGCCGCTGGCCTCCTATGTGGCTTAAAATAACATTATCCAGATTCATATAGGTACCTATTCTTAGCACCTACAAGTCGCTCGTATATCACGAGTCTAAGGACAAAAATGTGACAAAGTCACATACAAAAATGTGACACAGTCACAGACAAAAACGATCAACGTTTTCGTAAGGTGATCTAACTGGGATAGTCTACTTACTTCGTTAGGTTTAATTAAATTCTAAGTTATGAAGCCCACTTTTGAAGTTGTTATTAATTAAAACAACTTGGAAGCATAAGGTGTGTTACATAAATAATATTCCAAATTGAATTAAACAAGGGACTGTAATACTGTTTCATAATAATTCAACTTGGATAGTGCTAGGCTGAATGAAATTATTAATTTTGTGAACACTTTTTTATTTATGATTGTAACTTGTAAGTTAATTGTTTATCTACTCTGCAGTAGCAGTTGGTGGTCGATTACTATACCTACCAATTGGACTAAAACTACTAGGTACCTCTACTCCAGGGATCACCAATTAGTTGCGTTGGGGGACTGTTTTTAAAAATAATATGACTGCCGCGTTTGGTAGACGATCAACAGCAATTAAGTTTAAAAAAAAAAATAACTAAAAAAATTAACTAAAAGAAACCTGATTTTTTATTAAGTACTTACTTACCTACATTATTTATACACATACATAAACACAGGCTGTTTTCTGTTTTTATTGTTAAGGAATATAAAAATGTAACGTAAAGGTCAAAAACAACAAAATAGGTAGGTACCTACCTAACTAACTAATATCATTTTGAGAAACATTTTAACTGAACTAGGTATCTGTGTGAAATCTGGAGTAAAGTTGGTGCAACCTAAAATTCGAATAAAAATATTTTATCATTTTTAGATTAAGTTTAAGTTATACCTAAATGGTACTGTTTGATTCAGGTCCGCACTAAATACGGTCCGATTCTGACCGCGGTGTGCCGCGGTCCGCCATTTGCTGACTCCTGACTCTTCAATAGTAATAAAAAGAGCTAAAGCTTTTGTTTTTTTGTTTGTTTGAACGCGCTAATCTTTGGAACCTTCAGTCAGATATGAAAAAATATTTTCGCGTTTGAGAGCCCAATTCTTGAGGAAGGTTAACGGCTCACACTTCACGCTACGACCCCGAGGATTCGAGCAAGAAGAAAAAAGTCAGAAAGACAGCAAAAAAGAAGTAGGGACAGTTGGGGCACAATGGTACGAAAAAAATATTTTTATTTTTAGAAAAATCTGTGTTTATTCTTTATATAATTTTTGCTTACAAACATCAACAATATACACACTCATACTCTCTCACCCACATACACTCACCCACAAATTTACACCCACTCATACACATTTGATTTAAAGTAAAGTAGTCTAAATTTATATAATTTTGGTATAATAATAATACGCTGTGCTTTTTTTTTTGTGTTATACAACTTGTTATGGAAGAGCGGACTCTCCTAACGCAGGCACTATCTGCCTAAAAGGAGAATCCAATCACAAAAAATTGTTTGTAATCTAATTTGTTCTACTAATAAACCATTTTTATTTTTTTTTTATTTTTATACCTTAACTTAATAATTGCACAGCAAAACAGAGATCAATAATCAAACTTAAACCTATTTGTCTTTGATTTTGTGAACCCCTTCCTGTGTTCCACTGTGCCCCAGGTCTGGGGTACAATGAAACAGGGTATGGGGCACATTGGAACACGACCTGTATTCATACCAAAAAATTAACCAATGGTATCAAATCTTTTTTAATAACCTTGTCAGGAAACGTGTAGATGCTTTTTTGACGTTTAGTTTTTCCAGATAAGGACGGGTTTGACAAGACTAGTTCAATATCCTCAGCTGAAACCATTGCCATGTCCGGTTCTAACGGAAAATAGAAACTATTGTCAGCTTCGCTGTGAAGTCCCCTGTTACTTTTTCTGACGCGGTGTCTCACCATTCTGGACTTGTGTAAAATCTGCCAAAAAATTAAGTTAGTGATGTTCAATGGAATAGTGTTCCACTGTGCCCCGTTCCATAGTGCCCCATAGCGTGTACAAAATTTCAATCAAGTCTTCAAAAAAGTTAGGTGATGTTTTGAATTTAACACATAGCGGTCTCAAATAGACAAAATGATTAAAATTTGTGAAAAAAATATATCACTTACCTATTGTTTAAACTTTTTTACTAAAAACGAAAGTACTTTGAAAAGAAATCTCAACTTTTGAACATAACAACCAATATTTTTCTATTCACAGCTCCATTGTTGTCGTGCCGCCATATTTTACTACGTCCTCGTATGGCGCAAGACGCGCTGCGATGGGTCGAAGCGGTAGCGCGCGAATTAGTTTGAAATCAAAATTTTTATCGATTTTGTTCCATAGTGCCCCGTGTTCCACTGTTCCCCAACTGTCCCTAAATGCACGGGCGGGCGATGCGATGCGACGGGATGGGACCCTGGAGCCAGAAATTTCACGCGGCGAAGTCACGAGCAGAAGCCAGTTCTATACAAAATGAGGGTAGGTATGTACTAGTAGGTAGGTATAACTATCTACAAATATAAGTATTAACTTTAACGTCCTGCCGTCCTTCAATGATCACTAAAATTGAATCATACGCATATTGAAACCTGCATCCTAATTGCGTAACACACGATCAATCACAATCTGAATCATTTTGAAGGATATTGCTAATCCATTGCTTCATATGTTCGATATATCTTTCTAATGAACAACGTAAATAAAGGAATGAATGATGTTAAACTGTCAAAATGAAACCCAATGCTACAAATAGTGTATTACGCAATTACCCTTCAGGGCCAAAGTGGACCACTGGGCATTTATTTGTCCAGCTCGTCCCGCCATCTTCTACGGGGTATGCCGCGACACCTTCTAGATTTACTTACTATTAATATTCTATCTGAACACTTTTTGACCGAATGACCGGCAATGTTTTTTTTACTTATAACACTGCCATCTTCCATCGCCATCATCTTTTCAAATCAGTGTCTTAATTCCTCGGGATGCTTGAGGAAAATAAGAAAAATATTCGTAAAACACCTAAGAACTTTAAAAGTAACTCAGTAAGTATGTACTATAGGCAAAAGTTAAGCATGCTCACTTAAGAAAATATTTCTGCGGGAGCGCAGCTAGTGACAAACCACACCCCTTCCTGGTTTCGCCCAATGAGGATCATTACTGCCATTTTTTCACGATCGCATCGTCGACATGCCCATTGAAAGCTATCACTTACATACATTGTATAACCTAACATTCAGTTATTTTTAATTTTCTTGTTATTGCCTCTGTGTGCTGTACCAGGTTTTATTAACCCCGGTGTACATTTATTTCCCAAACTTATACCAAAAAAAAGTGGGAAAAGACTATACGTCGCAAAAAATTATTTTTTTAATTTGTCTTTCAATTCTATAAACTTCCTGGTATAACAAAAAATAACAAACATTAGCCAGAGTGCGGCAGTGCCAATTTGTATTTCGCTAATTGTTGACGCATCCCTTAAATTCCTATCGCCATTTAATTGTACGACCTGTTTATTTATTTATTAAGTTAGGTGGAACCTACCTAACTTCAATTCATGGTGAAGTTAGCTTGAAATGAGCAGCCATTCCACCTGATGCGAGACAGTAGGGGTTGGTACTATTGTTAGCTCACTTCTAACTCACTTGACTTATTATTATTATTTGGTTAGACACACAGCAGCATAAATAGCAGATAAATAGCTGATGCGTGTGTATCGTATAGCTTGGAGATATTTAATCTGTCCAGTCGATTCTTGAAGTAGTTCAGTGTGGGAGCCGTCACAACATTTTCCGGGAGCCTATACCAAGCTGTTACAACTCAGTTAGACAAGAATTGCTTCAAGGGCTTTTTTTTATGAATTTTCCCATAGCTTTAGGGAATGCCCACGCAAATGTGTGTTCGCATTCAGTACTTATGTAAGTATTCACAGTGAGATTTTTACAGAATACATCGGCTGCCGATGTGTTCGAGGTTTTAGAGGTCCTCAGTAAGTCTTCAAGACACTTCGGTAAACAACAGATAGCAGAAACGCTATAGCTGCTTAGTTCCTGGCTGATTAGTTCAAGAGCTCCTCACGCAGCGATATTTCGACGCAAATTCGTCGCTTATACATTTTAATCATGAATGCCTGTCATAAAATCACGTTCTTCAGCATAACCCCTGAATACTCAAACGACAGCTACCTATAAGACGTTTTTGAAAGTTCGCTACAAAACTCCTTAAAGTAAAAGGAGAGCACGAGACTATATAGATAGTCAAAATTGAGTTGAGAATTCAACTGTACCTATGTTTCTTACTTTCTGTACACACATATTAAAATTCTCCGGAAGCAAATAGCTGGCAGAGTTCCATGTTTTCAACATAGATCAACGTCACACATGCTGAATACTTTAAGATTTGTTCGCTTGTAATATACTGTGCAGGAATTTATTACTTACATTGCGGAGTCAGATTTTCAGCAATTTTAGCAGAGAAAGTGTCTACCTTGGTACATCGATATAAATTAGGTAGGCTTACAAGTTTGATATTAGCACAGGTAATATAATACTCTACGTAATATTAGTGATGAAACAAGTTTATTTTTGATAACAACCTATGTACGTAATGTACCATTGAAGAAACTTACATCTGCCCAATTTGAAAACAAAATCCCGTGCACACGATGACGAAATCTGTTAGCAAGCGTTACTGTAGCGGACGAGCGCTGCAAGCAAGAACAGCCTTTACAGTGTATAGATGTAAGTTCCTCGATGGTACGTACATAACGTAGCCTCATCATCACGCCTGTACTCACTGAAAGTTAGGCAGAGTTATGTTTAAGTCCCATGTAATAGGGGGCGAGAATATTGCCATCAACCAGGTAAAAATCCAGACTGGTCTGCTACTGAGAAATTCCAGATGGAAAAACCCAATAACACTTTGCCCGACCCGAGAATCAAACACGGGACCTCATACTCTGCAGTCCAACGAGGCAGTCTGTATCTAATTTACTTAAATCATTACAAATTGGTAAATACTTGGTCAAAGCAAGATAACCTACGATGAGTTTGTAGAAGGTTGGTTGGTTGGTTAGTTAATTGGTTAGTTGGTTGACTGGTTGGTAGTTGGTGGTTGGTTGTTTGTTTGTAAGAGGTAAAAAAAAACCACGAAATAAATTAAACATTAATTTATTTAAAAAAAAAATACCAGCACACGATTTTGTTTTACAAAATAATAACAGACACGTCATACTCCATGGCACAAAAACTTTACATAATTTTATATAAAACAAAACAATTATAAGGTTTGGTTTCATTAACATATGTTTTTATTGATTTATATCGGCTAAGGAGAGCTTTTTCTATATAAAATTATAAATAATATTGTAGCCTATAAGTGGTATTTATAGTAGGTACCTAGTATAGTAGTTAAACAAATTCAAAGGTGTTTTAAACATCGAAAACTTTGAATTTTGCGAAAAGTGTAAGACGATTATAAAATAAATTGTTATGAATTACATTCACATCTGTAATTACTAATCCTTTAGATAGTATCTTACTTAACCTATCAATATTTTTAATTTTAAAATTAATCTTAAAAATAATGTTATTCGTAGGTAATTCATGAATAAAAACAAAAAGGGATGGTTGATTTTTCAAAATGGCGAAGGATATTGTTCTTTGGAACAGATATACAGGGTGTCCCTGGAAGTATGGATCAAATCGAACAGAGGCGTGGGCAAGGTCATTTGCAAACTTTTCAACCCTGAGAATATCGGTAATTTTTTTTTTTAGTTTGGAAATGATCTTGCCCACGCCCCTATTCAATTTGATCCATACATCCAGGGACACCCGGTATAGAACATAACATATTACATAGGTAATGATTAGTGTGTTATGATTATATTCCAACAACTCAAAGATATTCCAACAATTCAAAGAAACACTAAGGAAAATCATCATCAGCCTTAAAAATAATAATAATTTGCTTCGGTAGTAATAGTGATAAGTATCCCCGGCGAGTGGGATATCAAAGTTCGATACCCCTACCGGAAACTTTGAGGGGCTCGTGGCTAAGTAATAGCCACGCGGATCGATAGATCTGCGAGGTTATGGTGGAAGCGCCAGGCGAAGTGCGGGCTACCCTGGCGATTCCTCTTTATGAGCCAGTTTCTCAAACGAAAATTATCCAAGCACGCGTAAACAGCTGCGAGTGGCTGACCATTAATCATTCAGCAGTTTACGCCCGCTTGACAATTTGTCATAATAATTATTTTCGTTCGAAAAACTGGCCCTAAGCTGCTCTTTCCGTAGTCCGCCCATGGCTGGGTGACCACATGGAGAGCCCCTCCGTGCTTCGGTGAGCACGTAGTCGTTGGTGCTGCTCCTCATCCCTCCCCGGTCATATCGGATTGCCATCCCATTGGACTCTGATAGTGCACTTGTTTGTGCACTATCTCCTGTATACATCGCTAGTCAGGTCACCTGACTAGCGACTCAGGTGACCTTGCCTGCCGTGACCGAAATTCGGTCTGGTGATCGTTATTATTAAAGGTAGCTGTTGCACCTAAGGGTCAGCGCAGACAGAGAGGAGCGCAGCGGCGAGGATTTTATTAAGGCACTCGAAAATCTACTTTAAAATTATTGAAATAAAGTGCCTAAATGCTTGAACCTGACAAAAAATGCTCGCGCGTCCTCGAAGATACGCGGGAAGGCTCGCGCGCGCGCGACGTTGAGTCGGCGCCCCGTCAGAAAATGCTCGAGACCGCGCGAGAATTATTCCTCTCTGTCTGCGCTGACCCTTAGTATCTATGAATTTATGTACATTTGCCCCGCACGGCCCCGCTGAATTTGCGATTTAGGTGTGCACCAATGGAATGTACTCGCCTCTAGGAGTATATGTACCGGTTTCTTTTTCAATGTACCTCTGTACTTTTGAAGAAATATGCATAAAAAGGGGGCCGTGCCAGCCAAACGTTTTCAGCACGGCCCCCGTGTAACTTGAAAAATATAAAGCGTATTAAAAAGGTTCCTAATCTCAAGGAATGTACTCTATTAACACGTTATATGTACCGTAACAGATATTGTGAATTCGTAATAACAAATAATATATAGATGTGGAAAGGGGGCCGTGCTGAAAAAAAAACATATAAGAAAATATCTAAAAAAGACAAAACAACCTTAGCCAAAAACTATTAAAATATAATTGATGTTTGGCAAGTAACATATGTACCGCATTGGTTTCTCATACAACTAGCAAAATTTAAAATATAAACCAATTTTAGTTTATTCAGCACGGCCCTCTATAGTTGCCTATATCTTTTTAAATATGACATGTTTGTTTACAAAATTCGACTTCCTAAATTATGTATAGGAGTACATTCGTTCCCAATAAATTGCGATTCTGCTGTATTAGTACTTTAAAAGATAAATTGGATCAAAAATATCATATAATACAACTGACAGGGTGACCATGGTTCCATATATTAGGTACATAATTATATTCTAAGGCCGCCCATTGTATGTTTTGTAGTAATAAGTGTTTTTTTTTGTTATGTGTTTTCTGGTGTACAATAAAGTATATATACTTAAATAAATAAATAATAATAAATAATTAAATTATGTGACTACATTGAAATAAACATTCTTTTTGTACAATTTTTTTTTTCTTGAAAATTAATATTAGCGATGACATCTTATAAGGGAATTAAATCAGTTAAAACTTGTCCTGTGCGGTCGCTATTAGTCCACTGACGCTACCGTGATTTTTGAAGTGGCGCTGGTGTCGCGGTTACTTCATGTTGCGCAGTTGCGCTCGAGTGTTTATTGATCAGTCACATCTTTACGCGCACAATATACCTACAGCAGTAAATGTAAACATTGCTCCATTAATTTCAGTATTCACGTGTTTTCTACGTGTCGTTGAGCAGTGAATTCTATTTCAAGCACGGAAATGGAATGTTAATAAACAGGTAGTTGAAAGTAATCATATAATTTATTTGTACTTAAGAAACGGATTTGATATGTACTAAAATCAATTTACTTAAGTACTAGGTTTATTTATAAAATTTAAAAATATCAAAATGTATGAAGCACCCGCTCACGGCACAGTGAAGTGTAAGCGAGAGTGTGCTAAGTCTTACACCCGTATACAATAGAAGTAATTGCTTGTTGCGTAATCATTTCTTGATTAAGTATAAGGTTAGAATTCTTAAGTCACAAAACCTAACTTTATAGGCGTATACCTACCATAGGTATATTAGACGTTTATAAAATTAGACGTTACTTATGAGTATGACGTTACTTATGGGTATTTGCTTCAGTGTAGCCCGCGAAATACAAATTTTCATACGATTTTTTGCAATTGCAGGTCAGCGTCAGGTTGTATGTTAATCTAAATATGATTCGCGAGTGATCTTTGATGTTTTATAATTATGTAAAAATAATAACAATATTCTAATTATTACAGTTGCTTGAAACACTACTGTGATTACGTAGGTTGAATTAGTTGCCTGTGATTATTCCAAATAATATTAATGTGATTAATGTAAGTAATATTATTGTAATATAGGTACTTCAATCGATGTGAATTGTTGGAAACGTATCTGTGATTTTTCAAAGCCTTTTAAGCTCTGTAGTGTTAGTGACACATAGTTATAGTTTTCTGTGATTATTCTATAGGTAAACGTAACTAATCTGTGAAATGTAATGAATCTGTAATTTTATTGTAATGTACGGTTCAATCCGTGTGATTTATTGGAAATATATCTGTGATTTTTTTAAGCCTTTTGAGCGAAACTTGTTGATTTGCGACCTATTACTTACTACTATAATGCGCATTTTCGTTTAAACTGCTACCTATCTTTGAAAATAGCTTACTGAAATTGTTTTGGATATTTTAGCTAATTCTTGGTTTAGTCGAATGATAAATCTTACAAATTTTGCTATGTATGTATTTTTTTTTATTATAAGGCGTTTATTTCAAATAATATATGTAAATAAATAGTAACTTAGATACGTTTTGGTCATGACCGTTACCAGATAATAAAAAAGTCCGGAAAAAGGCCGTTACCGGTCGAACTCGAGTGTCCACTGAAGACAGATCAAAACTGACACTTCAAAAAGGCTGCTGGTGTTAACATATTTGATTTGGTGTTGTTATTTAAATAAAAAATCGGCGAGTAGTAGAAAAAAATCAGTACTAAAATGGATTCAATTTACGGTCACGGTGCAAGGACATGTCCACTTAACACATACCAAGGGGACAGGACCAAGGGGATATTATAGAGTTTAACATGATTGAAAGCTACAAATTGATAACAGAAACTAAAATATGTGGAGTATGTAATAAGAAGCAAATAGCGAAGAAATAGTTTAACATAGGTCACATCTAAAAGAGGACAGTACTGCAAGACGTAAGATGCCACAATTCTGGATTTAATTTTGTTATTTGTTTTAAGTTTCTGTTAACAATTTAAGTAAAAAAAGAAAACTTTAGTCTTTTGCATCTATTCAATAATTAATCGATACTTCCATGTCATAAAAATGTTAGTTATTTGCAACTTGTATGTATGGGACATCCCATAAGAGGGTTGGTAGCTATTTTGACGAAAATGCCCCTAAAGTTATCGTTAATACAGATTACGATATTTTTGATTTTACTAAAGATTTACTCAAATTATGCAGAAGTTTTTTATCCATTCTCACGTGGAATCACGAATCATAGGAAAACATCGTGAGGAAACCGGCATGTCCTAGAACCAAAAATTCGAAGACATGTGACATCTACCAAACCGCACTGGGCCCGCGTGGTGGATTACGGCTACCTCTCACAGAGAGGAGGCCTGTGTCCCAGCAGTTGGAATTATAGGCTGATTATGTATGTATGTGTACGTGGAATCATGGTCACCCTATCGGTTGTATTATATGATATTTTTGATCCAATTTATCTTTTAAAGTACTAATACAGCAGAATCGCAATTTATTGGGAACGAATGTACTCCTATACATAATTTAGGAAGTCGAATTTTGTAAACAAACATGTCATATTTAAAAAGATATAGGCAACTATAGAGGGCCGTGCTGAATAAACAAAAATTGGTTTATTTTTTAAATTTTGCAAGTTGTATGAGAAACTAATGCGGTACATATGTTACTTGCCAAACATCAATTATATTTTAATAGTTTTTGGCTAAGGTTGTTTTGTCTTTTTTAGATATTTTCTTATATGTTTTTTTTTCAGCACGGCCCCCTTTCCACATCTATATATTATTTGTTATTACGAATTCACAATATCTGTTACGGTACATATAACGTGTTAATAGAGTACATTCCTTGAGTATATGAACCTTTTTAATACGCTTTATATTTTTCAAGTTACACGGGGGCCGTGCTGAAAACGTTTGGCTGGCACGGCCCCCTTTTTATGCATATTTCTTCAAAAGTACAGAGGTACATTGAAAAAGAAACCGGTACATATACTCCTAGAGGCGAGTACATTGCATTGGTGCACACCTAAATCGCAAATTCAGCGGGGCCGTGCGGGGCAAACGTACATATGAATTTAATCTTATTAAAAGGAGGTTTAGTACTTAAGAAATCTTTTTCAAAGCTTTTCTGGGGTATATTCTGTCTTTGTCACACGAAACTAACATTGTACTGAGAGTTGCGGGTGAATGTTCTATGGTGAACACGAAATATGACCTAAGTATTAAAAGCAAGCTGTCTATGGATAATTTTTCGTTTTAAAATATTTAGATTTTGGAATTTTTTGTTCGTTTTATTTCCGCTTTTGTTAATATTTCTCAAACTGTTATATTTTTTTAAATGTTAATTAGTTTATAGAGGGTTCGATCGGTATAACCATGACCCTCATCCCTCATAATATTTTATAATAATAAAATAAAATTAATGACAGTAAATTTCATCCTACCATTTTTTTACAGTAACTTTATTTTGACACTACTTACGCCATCTTACTTGCTGTATTCGGAACTAGACAGTTGTCAAAATCTGAAGAAAAAAGTCACAAATAGGTACAGTAACATTATGCTATCCTAGACTTACATTTACAGCATATTTTTATATGCTTTAACCTAATTATGTTGGAATACACGACTTAGCAGTGAGAATAGTCAATCACGTAAACAGGCAAAAAAAAATCTAAAGCATAACTAACCAAAAATCTTATAAAGTACTTATGTCATATTCTTTGTAAAATGTGCAAAAGATGACAATGTTTTATATTAAACGAGCGATCCGCCTGTGCTTAGCACAGGTCCAATGACGACATGACATAACATGGAGTTTTTGTGTTACTTACATGTCGGTTTAATTTAAATATTTTATACTTACACATAAAACTTCCGAAATAAATGCTCTAAATGATGATGAAAACCTATTGAGTAATTTAGAAGAATTAAGCTGTCACACATACCTACAGTCACAAAAAGCGACTTTCATTTTATAATATGATATAGACTTTGGGTTGCCACCCGTACTATAATATATTTATTTTACTATATTTCAGTCAACTGTACTAATATTATAGAAAAATAATATAATACGAAAAAATACTATATTTTTATCCGCAATTCAACTGTCGCGCTTTTTTATATTAACTGACTGGTCTGGAACGCACCCACAGCGCAGCACGTGGAATTTCAGAACGAACGCATTCGCGGCAACAAAACGTCAACTGTCAAACTGGCAATAATTTGTCGATGAATGTTGTTAAAATAAAAATAAAAACATGGAAAGGGACGATTGTTTTGGCACGCCAGTCACGCCACCCAAAACAAGGCAAAAAAAAAGATAAACAAATATACATGGAAAAATACATAATTATTAAAATGAAATGTGTAGGTGCGTTTTTTTTTCCTGCATTTCCCAAGAGTAGTCTATATTACTGTATCTTTTTTCGGAAGAATACTACATTTTTCAAAAAATAGGTGGCAGCCCTATATAGACGTATTAGATATAGTTTATAAAAGATAAAAATTAAGCAGAGATGTACACAGAAATTTCGCCAGTTATGTTTAAATTAGAATAGAATACTCTTTAGTATGTTCATCATAAATATTATTACAGATATAAATGTAGACATTTTACAAGGGGTGACACAATGGGCGGTCTTGTCGCTAAAAGCGATTTTTCAAAGAGAGACCTTGGATGGATTTAAAGAGAAAGGAGAGACAATACTGCAGCTACTTTTTAAGTTTTATTTAATAGGTTCAACCCTTAATCTGGCGCAATCACGGGCCTGTAAGTATTTCCCTGAAAGGATTGACAGAGGCACCGTCAACATTGGCAAATCTCTTTTTTTTTTGTAAGTTTTTTTTTTACTTTTGTCAGTTAATACTGCCGTGGCTTGATCTTATCAAAATAAATGTATCTAGACTTCGACAGAATTTTATGCTCAGAAATCGTGCTTGTGACTGGGCCAACAAAGCAATGATTTTTTTCAGTTTCTGTTTATACTGGATGCGTTGCCAATGGTGTTGTTAGTATAATAGTTGGTAGATATAATTATACTTCATTCAAAGCCAAAATATTGCATAACGAAGGAATAATTATTGTTTATTTGTCTGACTGCTAATGAAAAGTTATTTTTCGTTACTCTTCTAATCGATTTGATTTAAATAGTCACGTTTTAGAAGTCGAGTATCAGCTGCATTGTGGTTATAGATAACACACTGCTTTCTGCCCACACAAAAACTAAAATTGTATAAAGTCGTTTCTTTTTAACCGAGTTCAAAAAAGGAGGAGGTTCTCACAAAGTTTTAAACAAGTCGGTATTACGTTTAAAACAAAAGATAATCAGTTTTGCTTAGTGCACATTTTACAAAGATATTCAATCATCAATATTTTATTCCTATCTTATTCTAACTATATTATAATGCGTTCATTGATGCGCCTATTACTAAAACACGTAACAGTGTTTCTAACATAATAATCGACTATAAAGTGTCTTATATACCTACTATCTGCGGTTTCCCAGAGAACCTTTAACCCATGTACTTATTTATCTTATAATAATTATATTTTTTTTTATCATTACTTATACAATTTTTTTCTTAAATAACTTATACCATCTATCTTAGCCTTAAACACATAATTTTTATCTTCAATTAGTATGTTACAAATTTTCAGTACCAATTCTGTTATTTCTGCGTCAATTTCATACATATTTACATATTAAAATACTTAAAGTACTAGTGAATTCTATAAAATCTTCCTTTCGCAAAGTAAAAATAAGTATTTATGTTTGAATAGACGTAGTATATATATTGAAAAAGTCTTAAAATGAAGACCACACAGTAGTTTTGAGTAATATTTTTTTTAATTTCAATATAAATCATAATATTTTATGAGTTTTAATAATTTGATGAAGATGCAGAATTTGAGTGTAATTGAGTGAGAAACAAGCATCTTTGTTAATTTACTGCAGGAATAATATAATCAATTGTCGAGGTCGCTAGCTAACCACATTGCAATACACTAATTAAAAAATATATGCATATTATGTCAATAAAATGTGCCGTTTAAATATTTAATAGTAGTAGCCAGTAGCTTTAAAGTTATTCCAATAAATATAAAATATCCCTAGATGATGTTGATGTGTGTTTTCTTTCACTTGTGAAAGATTTTTCACCAGTGTATTCGAATGTTTTGTTAAAAATTCTTTTGACTAAAACTACGCTGACATACATCACACATGTAAGGTACCACACTTATAAGATGTTTCACCAGTTGTTGTCGAATGAGTTGTTAAATTACCATTTTAATGAGAATTGTACAGACATAATATACATGTCACCAGGGGCGGATCTTGAATTTATGGGGCCCTGGGCTAATACTGCTTAGGGGCCCTACCTAATTACTCAACCAATTGCCATTTTGTCAAAAACTGTTTTCCGTGGTGATGTAGGTATATATAATATATGTTAAGTACAGGAAGAAAATAGGACTACAAAATATTTTATTTATTTATTAAAACATTATTGATTGCAAAATAAATTGACAAGTTATGAATGTTTATGTTATATAAATTATAAGTAACCTTTCTGCATGTTTGTGCTGCAAATTCTTTTATTTGGTCATCGCACTGTAAGTCCTTTGTTAAAACGCAATTTATGGAAAGAACTGATAAATGATTTAGTCGATAGTTCGACATTGGCCCCGATTCTATTGTTCATAAACTAAACTTAATTTAAGTTCAGTGCATCCTTTTCTATTTCATATGAAAAGGACAGAAGAAAAATTTTAGTTTAGTAGTGTCAAATTAGTCAGAGCCTGACGTAAATTGACTTATTTTTAGTAGCCAATTTTTTAATCACGTTTAAACTTGTCTATGGGTTATCTCATTTGACAGGACTAAACTAATAATCTTCTGTCCTTTTCTTAGTGAAATAGAGAGAAAAAGATGCACTGAACTTAAATTTAGTTTAGTTTGTGAACAACAGAATCGGGGCCATTGTTGTACTGTATTTGTTTTCTATATACGACATCCTACAATTTCAACAAAACATCAACAAGTTTTCATAAAAATTACCCAAAAAATTTCACTGCAAGAGGTGTAAGACTCTGTCTTAGACTGCATAAAGTAAGATTTTAACTGAATGCACTCATTCACTAATATTCGTCTACGTCATTTGGATAATAATCAATAATATTACACTTTCCAGATCTATATGTTCTTTATTTTTGTCTTGCAAATCCATTAAAATTTTTTGCTATATGTCTCATAGGCTTGGCTTCTATTATTTAAATCCATAATCATCTTATGAACCTTATGATCGGATTTTTTTAAATTCTAGTTAATTTTTATTATTGACAATATCGTCTATTGTTTTCAGTTCAGGTTGGGGGCCCTCTATATCCACGGGGCCCTGGGCTGCAGCCCAAAAAGCCTTTAAGTAGATCCGCCCCTGCATGTCACAATCTAAAAGGGTCATCCCTTTAAGTTTGAGATATACATATGTTATATCAGTGCAGTTTTCGTTAAAATGGTCATTCAATTGGCCATTGAGTATACGAATATGTTTTGTTAAAACATTCTTTTAACTAATCCTTCAGTGACATATCAAATTTGAAAGTTTTTTCACCAGTGTATTCGAATATGTTTTGTTAAAACACTCTTCTAAAACTACAGCGACATATCAAATTTGAAAGGTTTTTCACCAGTGTGTATACGAATATGTTTTTGTTAAAACACTCTTCTAAAATTACAGCGACATATCAAATTTGAAAGGTTATTCACCAGTGTGCATACGAATATGTTTTGTTAAATAACTCTTTTGACTAAAACTATGCTGACATATATCAAATCTGATACAAATACAATCTTTTGAGTCACATTTTTCTTTAGTTTTAGAACTGATTAAGTATGTTTTTTAGTGAGTTTGATTAGTTGATGATAATGAAGAATTTCAGTGTTGTGGCGCAGCCTGGGAGAGACCTATGTCCAGCAGTGAACTGGCGATATGCTGAGTTGAAAGAATGACATTGGCGTATGTCAATGATGTATGTCAACATCAATCCATCAACTCGGCTTATTATAAAGTGTTTCACCAATGAATATACAAATATATTCTGTTAAATCAGACTTTTTACTAAAACTACGCTGACTTTCATCACACTGATAGATTTTCAACAGTTCATATTCGTATACACACTACTTAGTGTGTATACGAATATGAACTGTTAAATTACCCTTTTCACTAAAACTACATTGACACACGTCATATTTTTAAGATGTTTCACCAGTGTGTTGATAAATGAGTTATTAAATTACCATTTTGAGAAAAACTACACTGACATACAGGGTGTCCCTGGAAGTACAGATCAAAACGAATAGGGGCGTGGGCAAGGTCATTTCCAAACTTTTTGATCCTGAGAATGATTGATGATTGAGAATTATTTTACGGTTCAAAAGTTATGACCAATTTTTTTCAATCGTTTCGCAAAGTGCTCAAAAAAAATCATTAAAAAAACTATCAGGGCTGTCTAAAAAACTTAAATTGACAGTTCCTGGTAGTTTTTTTAAATGATTTTGTTCTTTAAGCACTATGCAAAGTGATTGAAAATAACAAAAGTTGGTCATAGCTTTTGAACCGTAAAAAAATTCACCAACATTCTCAGGATCAAAAAGTTTGGAAATGATTTGCCCACGCCCCTATTTGATTTGATCCATACTTCCAGGGACACCCTGTAAATCAAATATGAAAGGTTTTTCACCAGTGTGCATAATGTTTTGTTAAATCACTCTTGACTAAAACTATGCTGACATAATTATGTCAACTATGATACGAATAAAATATTTTTCTCTTTGTAACAACATCTTTCTTTAGTTTCGGAATGAATTATGATTTTTCAATAAGTTTGATTAATTGATGATAATGAAGAACTTCAGTGTTTTGGCGCAGCCTGGGAGTAACCTATGTCCCGCAGTGAACTGCGATAGGCTGAGTTGATAGAATGACGTTGACATATTTCAATGATGCATGTAAACATCAATCCATCAACTCAGCTTATAAAGTGTTTCACCAATGGGTTTACGAATATGTTCTGTTAAGTCGCCCTTTTTACTAAAACTACGTTGACTTAAACATCACACTGATAGGTTTTTCAACAGTCTGTCTATGAATATGATTCGTTAAATCACTCTTTTGACTCAAACTATGCTGACGTATATTTGATACGAATACGATTTTTTTTTTTTTAGTAACAACAACATATTTCTTAAGTTTCGGTATGAAATATGATTTTTAATGAGTTTGATTAGTTGATGATAATCAATAATTTCAGTGTCATTGAGTTGAAAAAAAATATTGTTTCAATTTTATTAATTCCTTGTGGTTTTATAATAAAAATGTGCACGTTCTTTTAGAAATAATACTGGTATTTCAAATTAGTAAGTAGTGTTTTATGATATTGGTTAAAAACGAACATAATTTCACATATTATGTTTTTTTAGTTTAATGTTAAAGGCCAGATAATTCTAAAGTACGTACATAACCTATTTGCTTACAAATTAATTATCAATTTGGCATAAGTATATGCGATCGTCCATTAATTGTGAATAATAATCGCCCAGTTATATTTGGGCCATTACAATCGCAAAGTTAGAGTCATCAATCTATTATATCGGACCTCTCGCTCGCACTTACTATTATGGAGCAGTGTTGTTGTTCGTAACTGTGTTATTGACATAATGATTTATGATTATAAACTTTACGTTTGTAATTGCCGAAGTATAGTTCAAATGCCTATATTTATCTACAAAACAACTTTAGTTTTTTCCATTGTAAAATTATATTTTAATAATAATGTAGATAGGTACTATTCCTCGGTCTAGGCCTATTATTGTATAATGTACATTTTATGTATCTCTTCTTAACCTAATTTAGAAATGTCTGCCCGCTTATGTCAACATATTATTGTTAACGTAATATATTATACGGGGTACCAATATTTCCGCCAAGTAATGCATGTATTGGAAAGTTGAATTTTATTAAACCATTTTTGTTACAAATCAATTACTGTAAAAACTAAATTTTTAGTTGTTACTCTATGTAAGTTAATTTGATGAGATTTAAGAGTTCAGTCAAGAAAGAAGAAATCTGATAGTAATTATTGTTTATCTAGCTTCTGAGCTATCATTCTAACACCTTTATAAAACATGAATAAATATTTATTAATTTTTTTTTGAAAAATTCAAGTTTGACGTGTAGGTAAAATTATAATGATCATCAAAACTTGCCACGTTTTCCATTTGGAATATAAATAATTTATAACGCAAATTGATAACCGAGTACCTACTTTACTTTGATTATATTATATTCATGATTCTGTTATTCAATTTTAAGCTTTATTATCAAAATGTATCCAGTTGAAAAAAGATAAATTAATTATAAAGTTTATTTTGGTTAGTTATAAAGTGATTCGGCGGAAATATATATACCATTACATACTTACTAGAAATTAAGTAAAAATATATTTCGAAGTCACAACGTACAAAAAAACGAAGCGGGGCGGAAACGTTAGAACCACAGATAAAAACAAACAACGAATTTTATGAATCTACGGGTTTGAGTACCGAACCGTTATTATATTGTTTGAATACCATTTACCTTTGTAAATTTTTTTATTACTGAACATATTTCAAGTCCTTTTTATGACTGATGCATTTGAATGAACGACTTCACTCGGTAACGTTATTTTACTGGATTTAAACAGCAACAGGAGGCATTGTATCAACAGACCTGCAAAATGGAGTATGTTAAAATGACCGGTCTCTCCGAAAATCGGAAGAATATTTGAATAATCCTTATTTAGTCGAACGGTTCTGGTATTCAGCTGCATCCAGAGACTGAAAGTCGACCTCAGCATAATTGGGAGGCATCATCTGCCTCCCAATTATGCTGAGAAGCAGAGTTCCGCAAATCGTCAAGCATACAGGGTCTATATGGATTGATGACCTTAAAAAGGTGTTTGGGATAGACTGAATGCAGAAGGTGGACAACCTAATGTTGTCGGCCAATTCGGGAGAAGCTGTCCAGCAGTGAACTGTGATGTTGACTGATTGGAGAGGAACGGTCTTCTCCGATGAAGTTGGGGATATCCCAGTTGTAGTACGTTTTTCCCGGCGTAAATATTTCTAATCGTTACTTTCTCTCTCTGTAATCCAGAAGCTGGGTTGTGGAGGTCAGATAAGCAGTCGCTCCATGTAAAATATTGGTATTCAGCTGGCTTTGGTTAGAAAGTAAGTAAACTTCAATATAGTTGGGAATACGCTAGGCAGATGACCCAACATAGTTTTATTTTTATTTTATTTATTAAGGGATAATAAATAACTACAACATATGAGGAGTAACAGATCAAAGTGTTTTAACTCCATCAATGTAATTTTTTAAGATACAGGCATAATCCATAATACTTTAAAGAGAGCACACAAACAAACAACCTGGATTTAATATTGTTTGAAACGATGTGCACTTTTAGTTCTTTTTTGTAATAAAAAGTAATACAGTTTGATGCGTCATATTTTGACATGAGTAACAAGGTTTGAAATAGATAAAAAAAATCCGTTTGTACTATTTTTATTATGGTGGGTGGAGTTAATACACTTTGATCTGTTGCTCCTCATATATAATACCTAATGCTAACAAAAGTTTAGGAAGTAATGCACCACTGCATTATCCGCAGATAGGACATATTAAAAGATCAGAGGTAGCCACTAGACGAGCATTACCCAAATTAACAAATATTTTGAAACAATTAAGTGAGTTACTATATTAGTTTGTTAGTTGAGGAAAGACCAGGCAGGTAGTGCACAAAGGAATCCGAGCGGAAAAAAAATCAATCTGATATACCTATCTGTTCTGGTGCTATAAATGCCTATTTCTCGGATTCTGAACCAAACACTCAAAAAAACTATATTAATCATTCGTCAGGATCATTAAGTACGTTGGTCAAGAATAAGAGTCTTGGAGAGTTGCGGTCATAATCAGTTTAGCTAGATGCAAACTGCTTGATTGTATTCCAAAATAGCAACAGCTGTGGCTAATTCTACATCGAGTCCAGCACTGGCTCTTCTTCAAGCTCTAAAACAAGTTTCTTACTCTGAATCAACATACAAGCAAGATTTTTAGATGTTAATTGTAATTTCCCGAATAACATTTTCGGCAATAATTGGTTCAAAATCAGAAAAATAGGTATAAGTCTATTGTCTTCTTTTTTTTATGGGCCGTCTTTATCCGTTAGGTGCAATTTCAAATGGTATTTTCTCCGTGTCTGTTTTTCCGTTTACCTTCGTCACTCTGGAATTACGTACCGCAACGATTTAATAATAATAATAATAATAACCCCATCGTCGTATCTCTACGTTGCCGTCGTGGTGGGGCTTGCGCCCCATCGTCGTATCTCTACGTTGCCGTCGTGGGGGGGCTTGCGCGCTCCGAACTCTAGGCCTGTGCCCGAAGAGTTTACTTTGCCGGAACAGGTCTAAGGTGAGGAGCCAGACCAAGAGAGATACAGAAACCCGCAGGGCAGCATGTGGCGAGCTGTTGGGCAGTAGCGACCCCACGGACCCTATCTCCCGGGAGTAGTCTTGTTCCACCTCTGGCTTGCCTTAATTGGCTGGCTGGAGTGAACACTGATGAAGAACAGAGCTCCCACCTCATTCTTGCCTTTATTGGCCGGCTTGAGTGGAGATTCGCAAGAGCAAACGTGCTCGGGGGAAGGAAGTATTCCAGTAAGTGCTCGTAGGGATCTTGACCATCTTCCGGGCTCTGGGATTGTTCTGAAAGCCGTGGAATACCTCTCCACTCCTCAAGCACCTCAAGACATGTTGCCCCCTTGTCACTACGTCACTACGTGCTAGCGACAATTTCCGGGGGCCCATTATTGAGTGTGCTAGTCACCCCCTGCCATTTTGTACGTGTATATATAAAACGTTGATCAGGCAGGGGCCATAGTTCTTCCATAGTTCTTGGTAACCAATCCAATTTAACCTCGAAAACCCATAGTTATAACTTTTTATTTTTCCAATACTGCAATAGTCCTACACCAACCGAGGGTTATCCTTGGGTGCACTTTCATAGTGCATATAGGGATAATCGTCGGTTGGTGCCACATTTCATTAAAATTTTCTAAGGGGCCTCTGCGAGTTGGCTTCGGCCCCTCGTACGCCTTCCAAAGGACCGGGACCCCATGGTCCCGAGATATATAAAATAAAACAAAAATAATAATAATAATAATTTGCAATAAAATTGGCAACACTGATACGTCAACAACGTACAGCTTTTTTCATATCTTATATTTCCTGTTTTTATTCATTTCCCGTCTTTATAGTAATATTTTGGTATCATAAAAAACGTTTTGGAATAAGACATAATAATTATACAAACAATAAACCGACAATACAATGAAGAAACCCTACAAACGTAAAAAAATTAAAATTGACGGCTGTCAAACTTGGCCGCCGAACAAAATAAATCTATGAAGATAATGAAAATATAATGTTGACGAGATCAGCTGCAGCTCGCCGTGCACTTTTAACACCTCCGGACTCGTCGCTCAGCTCCGCCCCGCCGCCGCCGGAACCCAGCCCCATCGAGAGTGCTGTGACACCAGCCGTGGCAGTTGCGTCGAGCTCGAGCGACGAATATTTTTCCCCGCCGACGTCGCCAACACCTGTACGTCGGCAGGGGAGAGGCCGGCCACCGAGGAGCTTGGGACTTAGGGGCCAACCGGCCCCGAGCCGGGTCCCCGCTGCCGGTGGTTGTGTGCAGCGCATGAGATGGACTCAGTCTATGAACGAGAACGTCATGCGCGCATATTACGGGTCTACAGAGGGGGGAACTAACCTCACTGCGTACCGCGATAGGATGCTGTCTCTGTTCCAGGAACTGGAACCAACCGTCAACGTCTCGGCCCAACGACTGTCGGATCAGGTGCGAGTCATTCAACGCAATCACAGGTTGGACGATATCGCGCTTGATAGGCTGCGCTCAGAGGTACTGAGCAACCATATCGTCTCGACTCCGACACAAACCGCGGCACAAGCGTCAAATGTTGATGCCATTCCGTCGCGGTCCAATCGTGTTGAAGAAGAGGATGATGGGGTTGCCACAGTAAGTAGCCAGTACAACGTCCAACTGAGGAGCGCACTGGAGGATGCATTTCGCGAGTATAGATCCACTCCAACCGAACTTAGACCCCGATTACCACGGTTACCTATGCACAAGAAAAATAGGGCGCTGGTGTGTGCCTTGGACTCGCAGCTCAAGAATTTTTTCGAGAGCAGCGAGGATCTTGTTGATACGCACTCGATCCTGTATTGCGCAGCTGTTGCGGCATGTCGTTTAGCTAACGTCAAATTTCCAAGTTATGACGGAGCTACTCGACCAAAACCAATCGTACCAGCTTGGCAGTGCAGGATCGAGGGTCGTATCGATAGGACCAGGGTACTCATTGGCAAACTATACTGCTTCAGGGAGGGCAATACACGACCACGAGTGATGCGCTTTGTGAGACAGGCATTCTCGGGGACTGGAATCAGTCCTCGAGAATACATGTCCTGTGTCACAGAGCGCATCGACTTCCTGAAGCAGAAAGTTTGTGCATGGGCGAGCCGAATTCGGCGGTATAAGCGGCGGGTTGATCGATACACGCAGAATCGCATGTTCCAGAGCGATGAAAGGTGGGTGTATAGAGCTTGGGAGCGACCTGAACAAAATGTCACGGACGTATGCCGTCCGGATGATGCCGCCACGAGTGCATTCTGGCGCAGCATCTGGTCGGTATCCGTCTGTCACACTGAGGCTGGCTGGATACGGGATGTCGAGCGAGTGTGTGAGACTATACCAGAAATGAATGCAGTCCTAATTACGCCATCAGACGTTGCCAGAGCGATCCGTCCGTTACCGAATTGGAAATCACCGGGACCGGACGGACTGCACAATTTCTGGTTGAAATGGCTAATTAGTTCACACACTTGCCTGGCATCTCAGTTCCAGTCATCCTTAGAGTCTGGGTCGCTACCGCAGTTTCTAACAACAGGCGTTACCCACCTGCTCCATAAGTCAGGTAGTCCCGCGGAACCCAAGAATTATAGACCAATCACGTGTTTGTCGACGGTTTATAAACTTCTTACATCCATTTTGAGAGCCAAAATTAATATGCACATTGACAATAACTTGATTATGAGTGCTTCTCAAAATGGATGTAGGAATGGGTCCCGCGGTACTAAGGAGCTACTCCTCATAGACATGGCCATTAGCCAACAGGTTCGTCGATCCCGCAAGGATCTGTCAACATGCTGGATAGATTACAAGAAGGCCTACGACTCGGTGCCACATACATGGCTCATGAGGGTGCTGGAGTTATACAAGGTAGATGCAACTCTACGCACCTTTCTTGAGTCGTGTATGGGGCAGTGGAAGACAGTCCTTCGTTATCCAGGATGTCGACAAATCCAGGGGAATGATGAGCCTGTATGGATTAAACGGGGAATATTTCAGGGCGACAGTTTGAGTCCACTTTGGTTTTGCTTAGCCTTGAATCCTCTAAGCACACTACTGGAGGATTCAGGTCTAGGCTATCGGTTGAGAAGAGGTGGTCAGGTCATATCTCACCTACTCTACATGGATGATTTGAAACTCTTTGCTCCCAACAAATTGCATCTGATGGAGCTACTGAAGGTAACTGAAACTTTCAGTAGCGCCATCAGGATGGAATTTGGTGTAGACAAATGTGCAGTCATGCATGTAAAGCGAGGGGAGATTATGGAATCCGAGGGAATTCAACTCTCGGATTCCATAAGCCTTCGATCCCTCTCCTCATCCGAAAGCTATAAGTATTTGGGTATGTCGGAAGCGTTAGGTATCAACAATGCTGACATGAAGCAATCGTTGAAGGAGCGCTTCTTTTGTCGCCTGAAGAAGGTATTAATTAGTCTTCTTTCGGGCGGAAATAAGGTGCGCGCCTTCAACGGTTGGGTCATGCCGGTTTTGATGTACTCTTTTGGCATACTCAAATGGACTCAAACTGAACTCGACACCCTGGATAGAAGGGTCCGTACACTGCTAACCGCAAACCGGATGCATCACCCACGATCATCGGTGATGAGACTGTATATCCCGCGGAAGTGCGGGGGTCGAGGCTTTTTAAATGCGAAGACCCTCCACAACCGCGAGATGTGCAGTCTCAGGGAATATTTTTTAAAAGCCGAAGTGGGTATGCACCGTGATGTGGTCGCAGTGGACAAGGGGCTCACCCCGCTCTCCATGGCTAAAGAGAACTGGCGCAAACCTGTAGTACTTTCTACCGATGACCGCAAGAAGGTATGGCAGAGCAAGGAGCTTCACGGGCGCTTCTATCGGGCTCTTCATGAGCCCGGTGTAGATTTCTTAGCGTCCGTATCCTGGCTACGTTTTGGTGACCTTTTCGGGGAAACTGAAGGTTTTGTCTGTGCAATTATGGACGAAGTTATCTTGACGAATAACTACCGGAGACATATTATGAAGGACGGGACGGTTGACGTGTGTCGGGCATGCCACCGTCCGGGTGAGTCTATCAGACATATTATCTCTGGTTGTTCTAGTCTGGCTAATGGCGAGTACTTGCACAGACATAACCAAGTAGCCAGGATTATTCATCAGCAACTTGCTCTGAAATATAAACTTGTGGATTCTGAGGTACCGTATTACAAGTATGTGCCCGACCCAGTTCTTGAAAATGACCATGTCACGTTATATTGGGATCGATCTATCATTACTGACAGGTCTATTGTCGCCAATAAGCCTGATATAGTGGTGATAGATCGATTAGCGCGCCGCACAATGATTGTTGATGTTACCATTCCACATGACGGGAACCTCGTGAAAGCTGAGAAAGAGAAACAAATTAAATATCTCGACTTAGCACACGAGGTTGTTGACATGTGGAATGTGAGCTCGGCTGTCATTGTGCCGATTGTCGTATCAGCCAATGGCTTGATGGCCGAAAGCCTCGATCAACATCTATCGAGGCTCTCGTTAGGCGGTTGGATCAAGGGCCTGATTCAGAAGGCAGTACTCCTTGATACGGCTCGCATTGTGAGGAGGTTCCTGTCTCTGGAGCCCTAACCACCGGTAGCTTGGACCCTGTTCCCGATACCGGTGGCCTACTATTTTTTATATTTTTAAATGTTTTTATATTTTTTTATATTCTAATATTTAAAAATATAATTTATATGTATATTTGATGAAATAAAGGGAATAATAATTTATTTATTGTTTACAAGGACCAGATTACAGTACAGATACATTAGGACATGAGAGTAATACACAATCTGGTAAGCGGGTGAAGCGCTGCACTCCTATATAGGCTACTGGGTAGCCTGTGTTTAGGAGAGACAGGACTGATCCCGTTTATACAATATACATATAGGGGTCTCATGACGTAGTACATTTTATAATTAGGTATAATTATCCCGGTAACAATAACAAGCATGCAAAAATAAAGGGAAATGAAAGCAATTGTAAATAGGTAGATTTAGTGTGTAGGTATGTGAGAGTGTGTGTGTGAGTGCGTACGTGGGTGTGTGTGCGTGTGTTTGAAATAGTTTTATACCGGCTAGTTGGTTTTCATTATTGATTTAGGTACTCATGAATTAGGTTTGCGTACCTATTCAATGTTGGTGTTGTAATCTGTCATTGGCTGGATGCGTAAACGCAGGACCGGTCGTTGCGTAAATTTTTGGGGTAGGCCCCCCTATGCTCAACAGTGGACGTCTTTTGCCGGAAATAATGGTGATAATTATGCACCAGTGCAGTAACTTTGTTAATAGATAGATAGTTGCTAAGGGAGGCCTACATTTAGCAGTGGACGTCTTTCGGCTGAATGATAATAATGATGACGATGACATTCAAATTCAAAAGTATTTTTAAACGAGTTTTGTTGTCTTTGCATTGAGTACATTAGTCAAGGATAAGAAAACTTTTCAGAGTTGCGGTTATCATCATTTATTAGCTTGATCTAATGCATGGCAAGCATTGTTACCTGTCTGCGCAAGCGCAACTCTCAACAAGTTTCTTATCCTCAATTAATATACCTACTAGACATTCTAGTTGGTATTTTAAGTCTAGAGTATGGTTTCAGTTTTTTTTTTCAAATAAGTACCTATAAAATAAATATACCAATGTCAACATCAACGGCTGAACGAATTTTGATGAAATTTTACCATTAATTATTATTATTTACTCATAACTTGTTGGTTATGCGTTAACCCACTTTATTGTATACTTAGATTAAGACATAAAATAAACTTAACGCCTATTTTCTCGAAAGAGCTAGACAGAGGTGTACACACGGCTACACATCAAGCTGTACAAAACCAGTTTACGCTGGTCATGCATCGTACGGAAATCCTATACAATGTGAGATCAGCTTATACTGGAAATGTATAGCTTGATGTGTAGCCGTGTGTACCTTATAGTAAAAAATATCCATGTAATAATCCAGTATATGGTATGGTGGTACAAATGTTGTATATGGTATAGAAGTAGTTCCTATATGATGCGAGTGAAGTCAGTCATAAAATATAGTTGAAAATAATAATAATTTTCTGTATCTGGAATTTCGCTTCGTTTAGTTGTAGCTTTTACGTGACTATATTGAAGTAATTTTTATATGTATAATGCATTGATTGCCCATCATAGTTTAACACACTTTTAACCTAGTTTTTTTTTACCATAACCTAACTTAGCTTTAACTTAAACTAAACTACTGCGTTTTTAGCGCCTTTCTTAACTATCACTGGGATTAGAGAACTTATCTTAGAATTAACCTTCAATCTATTAAGACAACGTGTCTTTACCTATTTCAGTTCAATACCAGAAGTAACTTACTTTAAAAGCCTTATACTACCTCAGCTAAAATTCACTCTTTTTCTCGCTCGCACGATACTGCTCGCGGAGTGAGTGTGAGCGAGACAGAGTGCGGTGCTAGACGGCAGGCAGCGCCAATAGTTTAGGTATTTGCTTTTTATGGTGAAAATAATGGTAATTAAAAAAAAATTAAAAAACATAAGACCTGCTTTATAGTTAGTTCGGTTAGTATAGAAAGTTTCATGATCTGATTTGAAGTATTTTTTGAATACCAGCGGTTTATTGTTCGGTTTGGAGGTAACTTTGGATTTTTTTTTCTATAGAGAAAATTTTATGAAATCGTGTTTTCGTCGAACATAAGACCTAACATTAATCCTCAACTTTACCATATATTTATTTCAAAATTAATGCTGCAGTATTTTCGACATAACGAACGATCATGCTAAGCCATTTGAGGTAGTATAGGCCCTTAAGTAACTACTACTACTACTTTAGGTTTTACTTAATAGGTCCTAGTGCGAAGATTGCAAAAAGATAAAACTTTAGTAGAAGTCATTATTTAGAATTAAGTTATTTTATGATACAGCAACTTACAACCCGCAAGAGTTAACTTGAGACCCGAGCGGCTCCTCCCGACCCCCGCGCTGTTAACGCCATCGACACATAAGTACGGTTGCAAAATTACGTAATTTTACCGAAAACGCTGGTAAAATACGGTAATTTTACCGTAATTTACGGTAAAATTACCGGTGGCATAACATTCTAAATTTTAATTTATTTTATATCACGCGCGCGTGGGGTTACAAAATCAAAATACGTCGTTGCTAACAAGTGCGCTCCGTCAAGTTGTACGGCAAAATGCGATAGATTATAGATTTATTTTATTTTTCTGTTTTTTTTTTTTGTATTGTCATTTGTTTAATTTTATTATTTAAATTGTTGATTCTGAGAACTGTAGTTAGTTTAATACTAAATACAAGTCATTTTCCAAAAACTAAAATTTTTATTTTTACTGTCCTTTGCACATAACATACATATATTATTAAATCGATGACGTGGTATAATTCATATATTTAATTTTTTTTTTTTATTATTATTATGTATTCATATTTGAACTGAATAATTCATATTCATATACATAGTGAAAGAGTAAGGTACATACAAACACACTCATTCATTACCGTATTTATGTTTGTAGAACATAAAACTACGATTTTTACCGTTTCTTACCGTTTTTTACCGTAAAATACCGAAATTTAAGGTAAAAAACGTTTTTTACCGTATTTTACCGTGGTAATTTTACTGCTTTACATCCCTACACATAAGAGCCGCGCGCTTACGTCATCCGAGCGAAGTCTTGCGGATTGTATGTTAGAGAAACTGAAATGAGTTTTAAATGTTATGAGAACATGATTTATGAAGAAGGTACGATATGGAGAACATCTGTTATGAATGAAGAACATACCTATGTAATTTTAGTTTAGTGTGGAAGTGATTCCTTTCAAGCCCATAAGTATCTGTTGTGTCTGTACGTCTCGCCTACTTCAATCATTTGTCAAGATCATTAAAAGTTAGTCAAGAATAAGAGACTCTTGGAGAGTTGCGGTCATGCAAATTGCTTGATTGCACGCTGAAATAACAGCTATGGCACGGTATAATTATATACAGTATTGTAACTCGGCCGTATCTTGGACATAAATGCCTACAGCCGCGCGGTACGTAAACATGCGATAGGGCTGCCCGCCTCCAGCATTTGAATTACATTTGCCTACTTTGTGTTTCCATTTAGTTTTGTGATTGTAAATATACTTTATTTTATATAAAAAAATAAAATAAGTACTTTGTGAATTGAATAGGAAGTGTTCAATAAAAATGCATGTTGTTTTTTGATTGGTAGATTTAATTAAAAAACCATGTTTATGTTTGAATAACAAATCGGTCTTATAAATTTGCGACCGAAAAATATTTGCGCCTTGACTGAGACGTACGAAACGCTTTATTATTAAATTTTAAAGTATAAAAAATCTGCATTCTAATATAAAGCTTAGTTAAAAATTGTTTTGGGAAACATGGACAAGGTGGAGAACTCCAATCTTTACAAACTTCAACACCTACCTACTCAACTACAATGCAAGAAACAGCTGACGAGTAATTTTAATAACTTTTTATCTCAGCTTATTAACGTCTCTATAAATTAGGTACCTACAACTCGCAACAACTCAAAACAAAAATTCTTTGGTCACCAATGCCAAGCTGAGCAGCTGGCTACGAATGTTTTAAAATCACAACCCTCTCAAATATCTAAATATTCTGTGAATATCTCATGAGTCTAGCTGTTGTTGTCGTTATTAATACCGAGAAAAAAAAAACGGTTTTTAGTGGTATAATTGTTGTTATAGCAGCAGCAGAAATACTTAATCTGAGAAAATTTCAACTATCTAGTGACAGACAGACGGTCAAATTTATTTTTTTCTTGTATTATTCATACACACAGTACAATAAACAACTATTATTAATAATAAAATACCACGTCTTTACTTTGAATTATACAAACTAACAAAACAAAACACATGCCCCGAGGTTTTTAACACAAGCGTAAGTACCTACCGTATCATGATTCATGAACCGCCTATAACTACCTATTTCACTCTTGTCAATCACTTTACTCTATTCACTTTATTAATCCAGACATCGTTTTTTTCGGGAGATAAAAGGAAATACTTATCCATTAAAAAGACACATTATGTACCTACCTACTAGTAAGTAAAATTATTTTATAGTCTTACCTTTCAGAGTTTCCAGGTAATCTAAAAAAAGTTATCCCTGGATGCGATGAATTCATGTAACCAAAAACAGCACAATATACCCTACTCGTCTTATTAAATATGTAAATTATGTACTTGAACTTATTTTTAGTGAAAAAATCGCGCGGTTATTTGTTAAAAAAACAACACACCGAGCGTTCGTCACTGCGGCACAGTCGCGACTGTCTGCCTGCCGAGCGAATGCCGAGATCAAGGCGCGTAGGCATAGCTCGCGCATCGTCCGTTTCTATGAAGATGGAATACTGTATATAATTATACATTGGCTATGGCTAGTTCTATAATTAGTCCAGCACTGGCTTTTGTTCAAGCGAAACTCTCAAACAAGTTCCTTACTCTGAATCAACATACTAGACTTAAGATGTTGTAATTTCTCGAATAAAGTTCTCGGCAATACTTGAAATGAGTTTTAAATGCTAAGAGAACATGGGTTATGAAATGGCGGACTCGCCAGGGTATATTGGACCTACCTAAGTATAAGTATCTTCACTTGTGGAGGCTCTTTTGAGTGACTTTAATACAATGAAAATATTTCTACAGCCCATTCCTTTATTATTAAAGAAATGGACTGTAGAAAGATTTTCATTGTACTAAAGACACTCACAACATCAAGATCTAATAAACCCACTGAAAAACTGTAGTTTATATCAGAATTTTTCAGTTATTCAAACATTCCAGAATAAGGTACTCAGGAGTATTGTTAATGCGCCCTGGTATTTAAGAAATGACGACCTCCATCGTGACCTAAAAATGGAACCCGTCACTAACATAATTAAAAAATTTGCTGAGGCCCATGAGCACCGACTCCAACGACATGTGAACATCGAGGCAATTCAGCTGTTAGATCAAACAAATATAGTGCGAAGACTAAAACGGACAAAACCTTTTGAGTTAGTGTAGTGTAAAAAGTGTAGAAATAATAGTGCCAATGACACATAATAACACACGAACAAAGTGTTTATATCAGACTCTAAGAAAGTGGAACAGACTTGTGTAAAGTACAATCAACACTATTCAAGTTTTAAAATAAGTATCACGTAAAAAATTAAGTTAGATTAAAATTGCTATTAGTCTTATAGGCTAGATTGTAATTAATTATTAAGAACCTAGTTCTTTTTAATAAAAGATAAAAAAAAGCGTTTTTCAGTGAGTTTATTAAATCTTGGTGACAGTCATACAGAAAGCATTGCTATCAAAGAAGAATTACCACTAGATGACATTATTGCTCCAAAGGATAGATATTCATATAGATATTTTTTATAAAGGCAAGAAGAATATTAGATATGAAAAATATAAGTTATGAAAAGTGTTATTGTCTCAAAAATTCAATTCCGGATTTATAGTCAGCAGGGTATAGATAGTATGATTTAACATTATTTTCTTAATTTATCAGTTATCATTCATTCAATCTGTCATCCTTTTTTTTTAAATTTGTTATTGTAACATAATGTAAGTATGATGTATAATATGATATTTTTACGATGATATTGCGAGCAAGATACAAAATTAACTTAAGGTTTGTTAGTCTATAATAATATCTATTTGAATAAACAATATTTTTATATACTTAGCGCCCCATTGCAGCTTAGGTATTCGTTATTTTTTACCAGACTGAATATACACAAACAGCAGAACCACACATTATTTAATATATCGTAATCGTTTGATTTTTTTTTTTGTGTAATATATTGATGTCAAGAATGATAAAAGTTAATTGTAATTTTAGATGAAGATGATTTCATGACATGATAATGATATTTTTCATTCACACACACCCACAGAACAAAAGACCTATACGTACCGCGCTTATTATAACTAATATACATATTTGATTTCTAATATACACTTAACCTATATTATTAATTGGATTCTGGATATAAACCGTCATATTTTTTCAATGTACACTTTACTAATCAACCTACATTTAAACATTCACTAATTTAAAACGATATACCGCTAAAATAAATGTTCCATACATTTAAGTTACCATTACCCCTGATTCAGGATTATTAAATTGCACCGTAATAACTTCCGAATTAGAAGATAGACGTTAATGTGCATATATATTTAGGTAGGTAAAGCAGTCCTACAAACAAACAACCTCGAATAGATATATAGATAGACGGATAGATTATGCTTTAGGACACGTCCTAACCGAAAGCGACGCGTTCGTTTATATAAGAATTAGCATCGCCCGCGTAGATGTTAGAAATTATCTCACGAAAAAGTGCTACCGGGACAAAAGGTGTTTCTATGTCCATCCCCAAGATGCCATTTATCTTCTTGCCAAATTTTATCGAAATCCGTTCAGTTGTTCATGTGTGGAAAGGTAACGTACAGACAGGAGTTACTTTTGCATTTAAAATATAAGCATGGATGAATCACAAACTCGCGCGATCAATAAAGTAACGTCTGTATTCAAGTCGCTTGACAGTATCTTTCGCTTAGGACGCAGGGTTAATGCACACCAATAACCGACCGATTTTGAATTAAACAAAGAAAATGCGGTCAAAATGAAAAATGGAAAAATATTTTTCCTTCCAAGTATGGAATTCTCAATGCGCAAGTCAGATATTTACAGGTTTTTTAATTGAAATGTTGTTTTTGTTAGTAAAGGACGGCTTTACCACGACCTAAGTGTGCAAAAAAAAGTATCTTATTTTATTAATCTTAAACACTATCTCACTTCCATACTTTCTACACTTACATAATAGAACACTTGACCATAATGTACCTAAGCTACCTACCTACTACTTAATTAAATTACCCTAAATAAACTTAATGTAATTACCCTAGAAATTATATATAAATATTTGTTCCTAATTAACATATTGCCATTCGAAATTTTAAAATTGACGCTTCCCCGTCCGGATTACCCCGCGTCCTGACCAAAGCGATCGGTCGCGTGAATGGGCGATTGTTGCGTTCATATCGCCAGTCATTTGTTCGAAACTAAAAGGCCCTCTGTCGGCGCGACCACGCGTTCGGGTGCTCCGAATAAAATGAACGCAACGGTCGCATGTTCACGCGACGACCGCTTTGGACGCGACCTTACATGGATATGTTATTATCCATATCTAAACTATTCATAATGTAGTACATAGACCCCTAACTTGATTGTTAGTTGGACTACAGTGAAAGGCAGAAGAAATTAATTAAAACAGCAACATCCGTTCAGATATTTTTTTTTTGAGATTTGTCTTTTTTTATTTATTATGAAACTAACTACGCCCGCCCTTTCTTCGCAGTTTTACGACCTGACAAAATTTTGAAATTTCTTTATTCAAAAGTTTCGAATGTATATAATATATACACAAAAACCTTCCGAAATAGTCTAAATTATGATGAAAACTGCATCAAAATCCATTGGATAGGTAAGAAGAACACAGAAACAGACATGAAAAGCGACTTTGTTCTATAGACAGGAAAAGCAAATAATGCTACTCATCGGTTTTTGGCGTTAAAGTGACTTCTAATTCCAATTAACAAAATGTTTCACCAAAGACCTGTTATTGTTCTAGCTTCTATTAGGCCGCATTCCGAATTAGCTATAATCGCTCACAGCACACATCATCTCACATGGATTTAGATATTACGATTATGACAACTGAGAGCTATCAGCAATTCGGAACGCTCGTGAGCGCGCTTACAGTGCTTACTCGATGTGAAAACGATAATAAAGTATTTCTTTGTTGTATATACACCATATTTCTTTTTCTTCTTTGGTTAGGTGGCGACTGTCAGCCAGAAGCACAATATCAAAAATACCACGTTAGTTTTTAAAGGCATGATGCAACTCAAAAACACAACCTAACACAAACACAGCGCATGTCATGACGTCATCTATGACGATTCACGGGACATCTTTATCGCGCTCACGCTAATTCGGTACGGGTTAAACACGCTCACATCGATTACAGCGCAACTCGGAACGCGCCCTTAGAATAGCTAATGCCGTGATAAAAATATCAGCCAGTCAGAAATTGTCGGTGTTATTGCAATCAGTATGTTTTGCCAGACAACCGTTGCCAGCTGACAGAAATCGCAAGCAATCATGTCAGCAAGGGAAGTAAGGGTAGTCAGTAAGGCAGTAACCTTTCCAGAGTACCTACGTACACCGGATGTGCATATAAGTATCGCCAGTCGTGGACTTTTAGGCTATTTTTTCTTATTATTCTGCTGTTATAATGTTTCCTTCGTTTGAGTTTATAGAGGTATGAGGAATAGGGTGTAAAGTTCACTCATCCTCCATAGAAAAGAGAGGATCCTCCGACAAGACGGATGTTGTGTCTGGTGGGCAACTGACCGACGATTGATGTCGCAATGATGTAAATATGCTAGTTGCTCGAGAAACTGCCTACGCTATGCAGGATTTTGCGTTCCGTCATTATGATGCGTAGTTCGCATGTGGCTATATAGATGTCGCCACAAGTTCTTTATTATCTATGGCACAGACTAATGCCTAGACTACAAAAGATGCATGTTCAACAGTGGCCATTTCTTGATAAAAGGACGTTTTTTGAAAGTAAAAGAGCTACGTATTTATAATACTGGTATTTCAGTTGAATCCTATTAGACTGGAGTTGGGAAAAGGCTAGGCAGATGGTGATGTGTCGTGTTTTTGTTTGTAAGATGTTTATAACAGATTCCTATTTCTAGATGTTTGTGTGTAACGTATTCTTTTTCTTCATAGATGCATAGCATATATTGCAGTAGAATAAAATACTAAAGTCCAATATCTGGCGCTGGTGGAAACCTTTATACTTCCAAAGTTATATGGTTCGAAGAAATAGACAGTTTTATACAAAAAAATAATAATTAATTAATTGATTTATTGTTTTTTTAATTTAGTATATCTTGCTTTTTATTGTTTAAATTTTAATTTAAGTAAGTAATTAGTTATAAGTAAGGTGCCTCACTAACGCATTAGGATTTAAGCCCGTAATGTTAGCGATAAGGTGGAGAAATAAATAAATAAATAAATAAAATGAGTCTACCCATTATCTTAATGAAATTCGTTTCTTCTCATTTCCGTCAACTCTTCTAACAGCAGATAAGAACATTTTCTCAACAATTAATGTAACCGTAGTAAAGTCTGATGTTTTCGGGAGTTAATCTTTCCCCGCTGTCTTCAATAACGTGCATACAAGGTGAAGAAATAACCACGACTACTAACTGTATAACAGTGAGTCAGTTCTCGGCGCCAGTACTGGATTCAGTTGGAGTCAGCTACTGACCCTGAGTAAATCTGCCTTATGGTGTTATGCTCTTAAACTTATTTTTCATTCTTTTCTATTGCAGTCTCAGGCAGCAGTATGTACAATATTGGTCATTGTTCATTTATAATATGTTACGTTCTTTAACTTAGGTGTTAAGTGTTATTTTTCTTCTAACGCAATCTATGTACCCTATGTTCAATATTGGTCATTGTTCATCCAGAAGATGCTATCCTATTTCACTTGTTGCTTTTCTTCTATAGCTGTCTATAACCGCTTTATGTTCAATATTAATCGTTGTTCATTTATTCGATGTTATGTCGATCTTAAAACGTTTAATTGTTGAGTGTGTATTTTATGACTTTTCTTTTGTAGGTAATATGCGTTTTTTTGTGCAGAATAAACAATTCTTCTTTTTTCTCTTTAACTTATTTCTTTTTACTATATTGCAGTCAAAGAATCAAAATCAAGAATTTTATTCGCAGAAAATGCAGGGTTTACTATAGGTGCAAAAGTTGTTGCATGCAGCTGTAAGTTCAAACTTGATCATTGTTAGTCCACAGGACCCGGCACAGGTTCAGGTAAGTACGAAATTGATTAAGTATCTACATGTTTATAAGTTGTTTTGGTAGGTACCTACGATCAAATATTGCAGTCTAACGGTGGTGAGTTATGTTCAAACTTGAACATTGTTTATTTATAAGACGTTATATTACAATACAATATTGCAGTCTACAGGATTGTGCTACAAAATTTAAGTCGGTGATAATGATTCATTTGTTAAATGTTACGTATAAGTGGTGTGGAGAAGTTAATTTTGAGAACTGACTAAACTAGACTGTGATTTTTAATTTGCTAGACTAAAATGACAGTAGCGATCGACCTTTTTGTTGGTTCTTTTTTTTATTTGTCTGTGCTTTGTTCGTTACGGATAATATTTAACTTCTGCCCTTCTTGTAGTTCCAATCAAACAATCTTCTATAGATGAATACCGAAGATAATTAATTACAAATTATTTTTGTGAAGATATTGATGTGTGCAATTAAATCAAAAGCAAGCAGTACCTATCTAATGACTTAATCCGTTATCTTAAAACTAAAACATGCCTACTTTTCCACGTTATGCCTATATCTAATATCATATGCCAATTAGCCATTACATTCCCACTCATACATAAACTTTATTTTCTATTTAGTTTCCTCTAAAGCCCACTTGTGTCGTTCGTGCAACGATCTTCAATATACAAACTTATTCTAAATTAAACTTATAATGACGATTACTAGATGGTTATTTTTCAACCACAAAAAATCACTTTGATTGCGTTTGAAAAATTTATGAATTTATGTTTCTACATTTTTGATGAGATCTACAGAGATGGGGTCGCAGGGTCATACTTAATTTGGTATAGGTACTATCTTAGAAACTAACTAACTAAACGTACTATAAAACTTATAACTATCGAGGCCCATACACGAAAAGCTTAATACAGTCTTTAGTAACTTCACAAATTGTTGGAGAGTTTGTTGCGCCATTTTTTCTTACCAGCGAAAGCACAAGGAATTGCTGAAGGAGCGGGCGTTTTGGGGGACAGTCTCATGTAATTTTGATGTTCAAAAAGTGCTGATTCTCAGCCTAATTTGAATAAATCACTTTTAGTTTTGATGTTAAATATTGTATCTTTTTAGAATGATTCTAATTTCTACCATGTTATTTTGATTTCTTAATTCAAACTGATTGTGTCGTAAGATGTTTTTTTTTTAATACTGAATGGCAGGCTCTTGACCTCGAGCACGCCTGATGGAAAGCGATGGATGAAGCACGTTCATTTTTAGCTCCAAATTAAATACCTATGTATGTTAATGGAATGAAACAGCATTTCAGCACCGTGCTGTTTCGTGAATAAACTGTTTATACTGCCGCCTACTCGTTTGAAAAGTTACAAGAAAAATAATAAAATTAAGCATTTAAAAAATACTATATTCGACGTGAAAATATTTGGAAATATAAAAATAAAACACAATATTAAAATCGATGTATATAATATGTGTAACATTATTTTAATAAAAAATAAAATAAAAGTAGTGTTCAATGAAATGAGTTTTAATACATTTAATATTTGATGATAGTGATTGTGAAATGATGTGTTTATACATAAAATATTTGTGATAAGAAATGTTTTCTTTTTATTATTTAAGTTTTAAGAATGATTATGTTTTTGGTTTAATGAGTAGTTTTATCCAAAGTTTTTACTATTTTAAACTTAATATAAACAACGTAATTATAACATAAACAACATAATTATATGAACACTGCTTTCACCGGTGATAGTTCCTATTTTGTCTGTTTAAAAGTACTTTGAGTTAAAAATAATAAAACAATATTTTTTGGTCCGAAGACTGAACTGTGTTGGTTTAAATATCTTAGAATTAAATAATAATTTCCGGCCAATTTGTAGCATTTTTTTTGTGACAGATCTCTCTTTGTCTCCATATAGCGTTTTTCAGCCGAAATTATTATCAGTGTACTCTCAACTATCTAGTATTTCAATACGTTATTTCTTTTAGGAAAGAAGTTTCTTATCGCCCGTTTTATTCTGCACACTTGGCAAATGAGATCTAGACACAAAAATGAGATCTAGACGCAAAAAAGTGTAACATTTTGTCAAGACACTTTTTGTTTTCATTTGGGGCTGACTTCCGAGATGACTAATAGAGAAGTATGGAAGAAAAAGCCATGTTGCGCCGACCACAAACAAATTCGGATAAAGGCAGGAGAATTATGACATTTTTTTATTAAGTTTCTCTCACACTTGATTAATTTATTTCATTATGCCTGAATTAATGACACTTTATATTTTCTTTTATTCCTTTGTAGTAAATTGGACTGTATTACTCGTTTCGTGAATGGGGATACGAGACTTATAATTTAAATAAGCTAGTTGAGGTGGTTTTCCTTTTGGTTGTATGAAGTATTTTCATTATTATTTAGCAAAACACACATTGTGAAACACTGCAATGCAACGATATCGTTATTATTAAAAGTTACGAATAAACAATTTTATCATAATATAACTCGAAAAAAAAAATCATTTCTGCACATCCCTTAATTAAAATGGTGTTACCTTATACTAACATTATGTACCTAATATGTACCTAAAAAAATCGTTTACACGAACTTGATATTTAAAAAAAACTTAAAAGAATACCTGTTGCGTTTTCAATAGTTGTTGAAATTTTAAAAAACTATTTTCTACAATAAAACCTATTTAATAAGAAAAAAAAAACTATTAAAAGACAAACATACTATTAATACACATTTATTAAAACGAGCGCAGATCACGAAAGGAAATAATTAAAATAAGTAATGAAAACTAAAATGAATAACCTAAGGCGGATTGCCGACATATTTGTTGTTGTCAACTAAATTATTTTAATTATCAGGAATGAGATATTATTTTTAATTTTAATTCGGTACTAGAAATAAAAATATGAGTTTTATAAAGTGTTTTTGCTAACGAAACGAGTTACGAGACCTCATTAAAGCTGTATGATTATTTAAGAAATAAAATATAATTTTGAATTAGATATTCGTATGTAAATATTTTATAAAAATGTCGAGATAATGTGAAAATTTTATTAAAAAAAATATATGTTTTAAAATATTTCAAAATAGATATTCATTCCTGACAAAAATAAAGATTATAATGTAATGCGTACTAGTGTAAGACTATTCAGCCACGTCAAAATATATTTATCGAAAACTAAATCAAATTAAAACTAATAATTGAACGGTAAAGAGTGTTTTCTTTTCAAATAAACAAACTTATAAATATTAAAATGGTATTAAATACCTACTATAAATTAAAAGAATGATGTATAGTTTTGATTTTGATGAGTTTCAGTGTAATTTTTGAAGTCGTTTAATTGTAGCCGCCATTATTTAACAGTAATTTGTATTCTTCTGTTATTTTTTATCCATGTCCTCAATATGTCTAATATTTGCAGTTTATTTTTTAATTAATTTTAATTAATTTGACTATATCAATTCTAAATAGTTGTAATCAAAGACTATGAATGAAATGATTAGTAATTAAAAATGCAAACTCAATCTAAAAACTATGTAGCAACTATGTATAAATCTGCATTTTATGTACATATTCGTCGTACACGTAACAATAAGACGCCATATTGAAAATGGCGGGTAAAAGAAAAATTCTATGATTTTATCACTCAGTTGACGAGTAGCCGTTTACGACTTTAAGGATAATGCTTAAATTAATAAAAATATTTAAAGAAATTATCGACTATTCAAAAATCCGTTAAATTATTCGATGCTACGTGCTAATGAAATATGTTACATAATTTGTGCGCGTTCTCTTACAGAAAGAAGATTTATGAAAGAAATGAAACACGTGAAAGATGAAACATGACGATGAAAACAAGATCTGAAATGTCCATGAAATATAGATGTATGAAGAATTTGATTGGTGAAAAATACAATAATTATAAGTACGAAAAATAACAAATTTCACATACAATAGTCTGAAAATAAAATACAACTGATACCACGATAAAGTAAAAAGTCACAACAACAAAAAAAGTTCAATAAACAGTAAAAGCGCGCGCACTGCGTTATTTTACACATCACTGGAACAAGCAATTAGAATACGTTTCAAACACACAGAAACAAAGCCGCAGCAAAATTTCATTCATACTCTCATTTTTATAGTACTTATGTTACTTTCTAAGATTCTTACTTCACGATTTTAGAATACGTTTTAAACACTCACCTACATATCTTCACTCAAAAATCGCTCTTATTTTTATAGTACTTAAGATCGTATTAGACAATTTTAGCGCAGGTTTTTTCGTATATATTTACACATTACAGTTTAATTTAATTTTGTTTATATTCTACCTTTTTTTTTTACTTTCGCCAAATATATGTATACGAGCTCAACCGTGACTAATGAAATGAGACACAATTACTTTTTATATTGTTATAAATCAAATTTTGATTTTCCCACAGTTGAGAGGACACCACTTTTTTTTTAATATACTTACCTACTAACAAAAAAGCCTTTTTTTAGTGCGGGTCTTTTATTTATTTATTACATTTAGGAAAACAAATAGTAGTAAGTATATTAAACATAAACAGTGTTGTCTTAAAAAAAATTAACAAATATACTACCAACAACATTTTCCATTATATAATAAAAACAAGCTGTTTTCATATATATTTACACGTTACGGTTTAAAATATTGTGGTGTACATTATTTTGCGGAAGCAAAAAGGTAGAATTAAACTTATTTTTCTATAATACCTATTTACTAAACAAACCTATTTTTTTCGTACTTATATATCCTACGGCTATATGCCAAATCACAATCATACGTAAAAGTAAAATAATATATTTGTTTAGAAAATTAACGTTCCATGCCCTATTTTAATAAATAAAATAAAACTTTAATAGAACTCCTAAGTTTTTATATGTTTTTAATGACTGAGTTTTTTATCACCCTGAAGGGTGATTAAACTGAAAATTGATGTTTATTTTACGTTTAAGCCCATATTTCCAAAAGATTTTAAAAGAGCGGTTAGACAGCTTGCATTTTTTTTTTCAAAGTTCCCCTGGTTTGTATGATAAAGATAATATTTAAATTATTTAACCAAAGACATGAACTTCTTACACTTAAAGCCGTGAAGAACATAATGAAATAATGGTTTAGTTTCTTAAACCCTTGAAAATACGAAAAATTGTACTCTATAATTGAACGAAAGTCTCACTATAAGATACGATACGACAAAATAAAGAAATTAAAACTAAAACGCGCATCTAATGACAATAAACAATTCCGACATTGCAAAGGATTAATATACACTCCTTAAAAGGACCTCCCCTTAATGTTAATATTTAGGATACAGCCATATAAAAATAGTTACCTTAAAATATTTATCAAAAATAATGATATTCAAAGTTACACTCACGTTTAAAAAAAAACTTTCCTTAGCTCTACCCAAAATATAAATCACAATAAAATAAAACTAACTAAAATGACATTGAATGCCTTATAAATTCGTTATCGAACTTCACGCAATGAATATCGCGGTTATATACAAAATATTAAAATTCTAAACGAACCATAAACTTAAACTCCATTCAATTTTTTTGAATTTTAAAAACAAATAAAATATTATTACTTACCTTATAAAATATTTTGGCCAAACAACATCAATCATTCTGTTTCAGAATTTGATAAAATAATAGAATACCTAATATACCAATATCCTTCGGTTCACACTATTGTTATATTCACAACTGAAATACCTATAACACGTAAATTTTATATATCTGAACTTTTGAATTTTAAACATTTCAATGAACGTTTGCCTAAGTAAACAAGAAGGGGCAAGCGAAAAAGAGACAAAGTAGGGTTGTAATACAGAAAACAGGGGCAGCAGAGCAAAGTTGAGCTAAAATGTCTAGAAATTGGACTTATGTTGAGCGGTACAAAGAAGGGCTGAAACAGTGGCATATAGATGGATATTTCACTGTATTTTTTTAATGTGATCAATATTTCAAAGCGTCCGCTTCAAAGCGTCCGCTTCAAAGCGTCGTGTACAGCTTCAAACAGTGACATGAGTTGGAAGTTACACTATCATAGCTCAACTTAACTCAGCATAAATCGCTTCAACATTTGTATAAAAAACTATCGCCATGACGAGGATCCCTTATTTGTTGAGTGTTATAACAGCTATAATTTTGAAAATGTTAGGTTAGGTTATACATTGAAAGTTCCTGTAACTTTTTTAGGCGATAAAGTACAGATATTTTTGTGACCAGTATGGGTTTTTAATAATTTCTTCGATTTTATGTGGTCGTCAATCTTTACAATGATAATCGGGCTAACAGTACGCCAATAGAGAAGGGTGAAAAGGGGCCAAGAAAGTCAGGGTTGAAGTAAATTAACCAAGAGCAGAACAGAATCTAGCTAAGCAAAGTTAAGCTATCGTGTCTATTAGAATTTAGGCCTGGCGTTGAGCGGTACAAAGAAAAGTTGAAACAGTGGCATACAGGTGATATTAATTTGTATTTTAAAAATTAACAAGATTTCAACGCGTCCTGTGTATCGCTTCAAACAGTAATACAAGTTGGAAATGACACTATCACAGCTCAACCTAACTCTGCAGACAACGCTCCACACCTTTATGGTAAACTTTGCCCCTGGTCCCCATGACGCTTAACCCTATTGGTTAAATGATGAAAACAGCTAGCAAATAAATATACTGTTACGTTTTCGATTTGGAAGTTAAACATACTTCTTAAGGTGGCATTTTCCAGATGCAGTGAGAATTTTTATCATATCAAAGGATTTTAGCGAAAATATACACAAGACGGGACAAAAACAAGACCGGAGAGGGTTACAGCTGAGTAAAGTTGAGCTAAAGTGACTTTTATTATTTTGTCCTAACGTTGAGCGGTACACAGACGGGATGAAACCGTGGCGTACAGGTAATATTAACTTGTACTTTAATCATATGAACAACATCTCAACACGTCCTATGTACCGCTTCAAACAGTAACTTAAGCTGGAAGTGATACTATCATAGCTCAACATAACTCAGCAGACAACGCTCCTCAAAAATATGCCCTTGTTTTCATGACGCCTTGTTTTCCCTTATTGGTCAAAACAGCTAGCATTTTCAGACTGTTATGTTTTCAATTGGAAAGTTCTTTTAACATATTCTGTAGGTGTCAAAGTTTCTTACATTTCTTCAGTTCTAATTTAGATGAAAAACAGGATGAAATTACCTACACTAAAGGGGATGAGCAAAACTGGGGCAAGAAAGGCAGTATAGCAGGTTGTAGTCTTGAAACTAAGAGCAAAGCGAAGTTAAGCTGAGTAAAGTTGAGCCAAAGCGTCTAGAAATTTGCCCTCGCAACGAGCGGTACAAATAAAGGATGAAACAGTGTCATACAGGTGGTATTTTGTACTTTAAATACAAACAAATGAGCGCGATTTCTACGCATTTTGTACCGCTCCAAACAGTAATAAAAGTTAGAAGTGACACTATCATAGCTCAACTTAACTCAGTGGACATCGCTTCACAACTTTATCAAAAAGTATGCAACTTTTCCCTAAAGTGCTCATTCCAGCTAGTATTTTACAAGTATTTAATTTGAATGTCCATCGGAATTTTTGACGGTTGCCTGCAGTTGGAACTTTGTTTATTCTATATTGTTTTCAATCGTTTGTTAATAAATTGTGCACCAAAAGGCAGTTGATATTATATTGTCCCAGAAGATTTTTTTTTGTTTTGTTGAGTCCACAGTTGTTTTTTTTTTTTTTGTTGACGACGAAATTCAGCAAATTTGCATCGTGAACCTTACAATAATGTGAATCCTCAACTCTTCATTCCTTACATGTAAATTACAGTTACGGCGTAATTATAGGAAAACACACAAAAAGGTTATGTTAAAAAGGATTTACTCTCCTCCTGCTTGACGATCCCCATCTCCTGGAGCACGGCTTCGAGACCTTCTGGCATCCTGCCCTGGTCGAGCTCCAAGTTCCACTTGTAATACTGGAATTAAGAGAGAAATGTTTTTAACACCTGATATTTGACGCATATCTTTATGGACCGACGACAGGTCATGGTAGGAAGTTAGAGGGTTTTTTCGCCATCACTTGCATCTTCGTTAAATCTTCGTTTCCACTTAGGACGAGCTTATGTTGACTTGACTACCTACCAGGTTTTTTTATAATCCTCCCAATGAGGGTTACCGTTTTTGTGATCATCAGTTGGCGCCACTGTCGAGTAAGGTCCTGAAGTATAGCTGTGAAAGTATGTTATTACGGGCGTGAAAACAAAGTTGACATATAAATCATATTTAATACCTTAAAACCGTACTGTAAAAATATTAAGTATACCGCAGTGTTTACAGTCCCGTTTTGTTCGGAAAGAGGTAGGACATGTTTCCGAAAGATAAAACTGACTCAAAGCACTGACATTAATTGACCCGTAACCCATATGTCTTTGCCATAATCAATATCAGGTATTGCAAAATATTCACAGCATTATTCTAAATAGAAATAAACCCGCGTAGCCCACCCACAAACGGTGACATTTAACATTTCGACTTCATGCTACACTAGCGCGAGCGCCTATAGTGGCGAATTCAAAGTCAAAGCATTTATTTCAAATAAGCACATAAAAGGCACTTTTGAACGTCAAAAATTACAATAAAATAGAATTGATTCTAGTGGCCCCTTCCAAAAGGTAGTTTTCCTATGGAGAAGAATGGCAAGAAAATCCACCGTTTCGACTTCATACGCGATAGCCCTCATTCAAGCAAGCACTTACCAGTTTCAGGAAAATACCTAATTATATACAAAAAAAAGAGTATTACTATGCAAATTTTCAGCGTTCCGATTTGAAGACGGATGTCGGTGTTGTTACAGGCACATGAGACGTTAAAGCTGTCTCTGGAAAGACAGCACCTGCTCCGAACCAGAGACATGGTTCTGGTATTAATTATGTCCATAGGCAGTGGTGACCACTCATAATCAAGTGGGCCTGCTACTTTCCAGCCAAAACTGTCAAACAAAATTATATAAAGTAATCACGTACAAACCTTATCCAGCTCCTTCCTCAGCGCAATCACAGACCGTTCCCGGTCCGCCACCAGCTCCTCAAGATATTGATAGCGGAGCTTTTTGCGCGCGCGACACTCCCGCGCCGACTGTCTGCTGCGTTCTGCTTGAACACATGAAGAAGGACCAACGTTAGGCTTAAGTCTAAGAAGCCTTGATTAGGGAAAAGAAGTCAAAGGGTCAGACAAAATGACAAGGTTGGTTTAACCCAACCTTGTCAACCTTGTTGTTGAGGTCTATGATGGAACGAAGGTGCCCAGAAGATGCCTGTTCCATTCTAGCTGCATTTGTTTTTTTGTGAAATGGAAGATGCTATTATTGTGATTAAGTAGAGCGAATACCAATACCATAAAATGTGCTGCATTTTTGGAAAACTTTAGTATATGCATTGTAACATTATCATTGTTCTAGGATTGCTTTGCAGATGAAAAAAAACCAGTCAAGTGTTCCGTACAAAGTAGGTATTTAACTACAAAGGGGCATGCCAATATTAGGCCCAGAGACGCACAAGGGATTCGTTTTACTAAAAAAATATGTTAATATTTTTCCCATGTCTTCCACGTATTCACTACTTTGTGCAAGTCGGCACCGTTTATTCAAAAATATTAAATATTATAACGACTAAACTAATGGAATTTGACTAAAACATCATTTTAATATGTTGCCCTTACAAAAAAATGGTGACAGGGTAATTAATCGGAATAATTGGTCATTATATTTATTATTGAACACCGTTCATTTTCTTCCAAGCAAACTATACATAATATTATAAATCACAAAAAAACCCTTTAATAATTATTATTATTTCTATCTCCGATAATTCTAGTGATAAACAAAAAAAAATCTAATATCGATCTATAGATTTTTTGCATTTTTTATGGCAGCACCAAGTGTAACTTGTCAGTTTCTGAAAAACGTAAATGTCAAATGTCAAAAGTGTCAAAACCATTACTTGTCTTGCAACTCCATTGTGGCGATGTTTTAGTGGCATATGATGATGATGAACTAAATGAATAAATATGTAAAACTACAATGTATTATTTGACTCCCAGTTAATTATGCTCCTAAATAAATTAAAATAATGTATTAGGTAAGTGATATTTCACGTATATAACATTGCAGGTATTTAAGATTCTTATATAAACACTATCTTAATTAAGATTCTTATATTCTTATTTAAGATTCTTATTTATACAATAACTTCAAAATGCTGTTTTTCTAAATAATTTTTTTTACTAATTAATTATTGGAGTATAATTATATTTTATATGTGTGCAAAGTGGGCCTAAATTACTATGGCCAGTTGGCATCCCCCTTTACAGTTTTCGGATTTTTTTTTTACTTGTGCTACATGACCTTGCTTCTTGAAAATTTCATGATTCTAGGTCAACGGGAAGTACCCTATACAGTTTGATTTCCTTGAGAGTGTCGAAATATACGTTTTACGCGACATAAACGGCCGTATCTTTTTTTACGTTAACTTAGAAGTTTGATTTTTTCACAGCTTCAAGGGACCGCAGACCTGAGTACCTATATGGTTTGAATTTCAACTCGATACCTCCTCGCGTTCCCGAGATAAAGGGTCTTGACAGACAAATGGACAGCAAAGTGATCGTATAATGGTTCCGTTTTTTCCTTTTGCGGTACGGAACAAAACTGGATTTGAAAAATTATTCTACTACATTGAAGTAAACCTCGACATAAAACGATTACATTAATCCTCATTACTACCTAGGTGCTATCATTGATAGTCTCGCATCAAAACACATACTGAAAATGTATAGACCGAAGATAATAATGCGTGTATTTGTTTCGAATATACCTATGATGTAGTTATCTGCCTATGTTCTCATATCTAAATGACTTTTTTAGGTGGGAAAACCTACAATTAAAATACTGGAGATATAGAAAATCGGACTGGCTTAGAAATCGAAAACTAAGCAGGTACCTAACAATTTGAATTGGCTGTCACAATTATTTATATTATTGTTTGAACGCGATAATTTCTGGAAGGACAAGTCGGATTTTAAAAAATCGTTTTGCGTTTGATGGCTTAATTCTTCAGAAAGGCTATTTATTTCACATTATGCTAGGATCATTAGGAACTGAGCAAAAAGTAAAAAGTCAGCGAAAACGAAGGAATAACGCGGGTAGGCGATGTGATGCAACGGGTTGGGTCAGGGAAACAAGAATTTTCACGCGGACGAAGTCGCGGGCAGAAGCTAGTATGATATATTCTTGGTGTTTCGTTAAGAAATATTTCTCACATTCAACAAAGGCACAACACATACACGCATATGGTGTTCCAATTCAAGCAAGTGTGCATCATTAGTTGACCTTAAATCCTCTATGTCGAAATACCGCACACCACATAATGGTGAAAGGCACGCTATACAAATCTCATATACCACGGTACGTACGGACATTAAAACGAAGGCGTTTTGTTTGCTATTCATTTCCATTACGATCGTTTTTGTGCAGTTCCTTCAAGATTCATAGAAAAAAGTCTTAGGGTCCTACCCACAGATATACATAGACCTAGATAACGCAAGTATCACGATCTGTATGAAAACCAAGCGTGCCATTTTTTTACTACCTACTATGACGTCACAAGCGCTCTTTCTCACTCACGCTCACCCAGCCAGCAGTACACAGGACTGAGCGCGAAAGTGGCCGCTTACGATTTTTTAACGTAAGTTGGTACGATTTTTGGCACGCGAAGTAGTTGTTCTTGAGTTATCTACGTGTATCTATCTGTGGTCCTACCACAAAAACTTAAACACTGGTTTAACGTGCGTTTAATGTCAGTGTTACGTCAAAGTCCTTAAAAATGTGTCGTGTTTAAAAGGTGTTTAGCCTAATAAACTGATAAACACTGTTTTGTGGCAGTAAGGTTAATGTTTCTGGTTATGTTGGACGAAGATTATTTGTCCAACGAGTTTCAGACTCCACCGAAGTCCTTACTTACGAGTCACGAGGCGAACTCACTAACTGATTCGGACCGAAATAAAGTACCTACCAACCAAAGTGCAAACCTAACTTACATGTTTTCCAAAATCTGTAAAAGCAGTTTTAAATAACTCCTAAAATTTGCTAGAACGGTTAAGGATGGCCCTTGATGGCCCATCTCCAATTACCACTATGTACTCCTAATCTTACCAAGGGGTATCGTGTTACCCAATAACTGGATGGTGGAGGCCAGATAGTCGCTTTATGTAAATTACCAGTATTCAGTTGCATCCAGTTAGTCTGGAAGCTGACCCTAACATAGTGGGGAAACCGCTGGGTAGATGATGACTCCGTAACATCAAAGCTGTCTTAAAGGTCCTTACCTAGCTTCGCCTTCATGTCCTGTTTGTCGAGCTGCGCCTTGCGGCCAGGCCTGCGCCCGCGCTTGCCCCCCTCACGCCTTTCCCCTCCCTCCGCACCCGACGCCCCCACCGAGCCGTACACCCCACCACCCAGCGACTCCTGGAAATAAAGTAAAATTGTATGAGGATGGTGTGTTTTAGAAAATTATAGAGGCACAAGCCATGTGGCCGATGGGATTTCGATGGGAATCCTTAGTACTCGTTTTCGTTACATTATAAGGAACTCTTTTGCAAAATTTCATGGTCTAGAACCATGAAATTTTGCTCCCAGACTGTGTGACCGCATTGTTCCTTTAAATTACGCAACGGATTTTGATGCGGGTTTCACTAACATTAGAGAATTTATTCCTGAATGTTATGTGTATAATACATTAATATTATTTTACTAACATAATATTTAAAATAAAGAAATGTCGATGTTTTGTCAAGTCGTAAAACATTTAGAAGCAGGAATGGGTCCCTAGTAATAAAACAAACCATCGGACGACCCATCAATCAATTAAAACGAGTTCAATTCAAATTCAAAATCATTGCTAACAGATCTTAAACTACGCACATGAAAACGTTACAACTTGGCAGTGAAAACAATGAGCTCACGACAGTAAGACGAAACGCAATACGTCTAAATATGTCTCATTCATAAGCTATTAATATCTTTTGTTAAAATTTTCCCTCAAAGCGTAAAGGCTCCCCGCAGATGGGCGTGACGCGATTCTGTTACAACAATTTCCTTGAAGTTTTCATAGACATTGTTCTACTAGAGTCACGTAGCACCTGTCTGCGAGAGCCTTAAGTTTTGGACCGTTAGCTGTAATAGCAGAAATTACCGTGTGAAGACAAGATAATGTGATGATTGATGAACATGTGTTACAGTTTTTGACAAATTCTCAGGTTAGAGACACGGCAAACTACGTCGTAGCCGTTCTGGGCTGGAAATATTTGTCTGTTTTTGCTATCGTACAATACTGTCAAAGTTAGAGAAATCTAAAAATTGCTAAATGCAAGATCATCTGATAATCTTAAGATCAATTAAATGATAAGATCTTTATATGTTCAGCAAATATTTCCTAACATGAAACTGTGATAAGAAAAATAACCGAAGGAAAGTCACAATCATTGCAGACTATACTTAGTTGTCAAGTGATTTTTCTACGTATAATCTTCTTATTCATTATGAACAATATGATCGCAATGGCTCGTCCCCTGCTACATGAGACTTAAAACATAACTGTTGAAATGTGTGTACATAGACTATAGAACACCTCTGTCTAATCCCTCGGGAATGATAAGCTTGATGTTACATTATGTATAATTAAGAATCTAAGGGGTTCATAAGAGAAAGAGACACTACTAAGAGAACATGTAGGTATAATTAATAAATATGATAGTCGAATAAATAAAGAAAAAGTAACAAATAAACCAGCGGCCCTGTTTGACAGCTTACAAACTACATATTAATACAGCTTATCGATTCGATAAATTATAGTTCCAGCGCAGCGGTACCAATGTAGTGTTTACCTATTACGGTTCAAAATATGCAACCCTATGACAGACTGACGGACAACGGAGCCGGGGGTCTACTCTCTAATGGCCAATTTCTTCATCAACAACTAAAGTAATCAGTCAAAGCATTGACTTTTACTTGACCTTTACTGATACTACGGCAAATGTGTTTAATCATTCAAGTAACAGCTAAAGTAGTGAAGAAACTTTAACCGTTACTTTGACTTTTGTGACGTTACTTTGGCTGTTACTATTGTTGAAGAAACTGACTGTAAGTCCGTCAATGAAGATACGGGTCAGTTGAAAAGTAAAAAAAACAAAAAAAAAAAAACAAAAAAAAAAATCCGTAACGGGCGTACGGGCAACTGTCAAATCGTGTTGTCATACATTCTTAGTTCGGATACCGAACTATTCTTAGGTCTGAAGGCAATACGCTGTAGTCATCGCCCGTAACTACGTCCAAAACTACGTACTTGCGGCTTTGGGCTTAGACTCCCTAGTCCCGTTGGCACCCTCTGGGTACGGAATCCTAAAAGTCGCTTTACATCACCATACACACTAATTATTCATAATTTCGGTGTGCAATGTATTCATGTTCCATGAATCGCCTAACAACAACTGGACGGAAGTTTAAATAATATTCTCACGGCTAGATCATTCGTAATTTGCTCGGCGGGTTATTCAAACTAATGGCAGTAATAATCACACCGCGCTTTGTTAGTAAACTTTTGTATGGTAGCGAATCACGGCTACATAACATGATAAGGAATAATGAGCCTATAATTTTCCCACTGCTGGGACACAGGCCTCCTCTCTGTGAGAGGGAGTGGGCCGTAATCCACCGCGCGGGCCCAGTGCGGGTTGGTAGAAGTCACATAATATGTCTTCGAATTTTTGGTTCCAGGACATGCCGGTTTCCTCAAGGTTTCAATCAACAAAATGTTAAGTAACATTTCTCAAGAGTTGGGCTATCAAATTCAAAAAGACTAGTTCCGTCTGATAGGTAGTCCAGAGATTAGTGCGTTCAAACTATTCAGCTTTATTATATTACTATTGAAATAACGACCCCGTACTGGCAGACCTAAAACTAATTACTTACTTACCTAGGTATTTCATTACATTACAACGCATATAAAGCCGGACCAGTATCAAAAGTACATACATGGTACTTGCTTACTACCCACGCAAACCTTGATCATGAATTGCCTAGCCTTTTCCCAAGTACGTTGGGGTGGGCTTCCAGTCTAACCGAGTGCAGCTGAATACCAGTAGTTTACATGGAGCGACTGCCTATCTGTCATACCCAACCCAATAGCTGGGTAACACGATACCCCTTGGTTGTCAGACTTTCGGGCTTCTGAATATCCGTAACAACTGTCACAGCTGATCTATGAATGATAGCCGGAACTAATGGCTTCACGTGATTTCCGAGGCACCGAGAGTCTCGGTATGTATTGGATGGTCACCCTTCAACGAGTCGACCTCGGCAATCGTAGCTTACCTTCGATCGGCCCATGCGGATGTTATTACTTAGCCATGAGCTTCGCAAAGAGAAACAAAGACTTTGATAAAGCCAATTATTTCTTATCGCTTGCTTTTTAATTGCTTACAAAAGAAATACACGGGGAACATACATACATGCACACATAAATAAACTCAGGCCTTTTCCCATGGGGGCAGGCCATTAGAAACTACAGAACGCCACCTGCTACGATCCTTATATATACTCCTTTTGCCTCCTTTACATTCGACCCGTTCAAGTCCGTAGTTTCCAACCGTAATTACGGTCTATTCCTACTAGATAAATTATCAACGGACATAAGATTAGTTCAGGGCCCGAACTAAGAACGAATGACAACACGATTTGATAGCTGTCCCTAATCCCGATATGTTTTTACTATTCCGAAAACGTTAATTTGTCACTTGTTTTGGTGGATCAACTACTCTTGCGGGCCAGTATCTTTGTTAATACGGACTGAGTTATAGACCCTCTGGTCATAAACGCACGCGTATGCAAGTACTACGCACCTCACCTTTCAGAAAAAACATCATCAATAAGGTCACTTTATTTTTCCTCCTAGGGCGTCCCCTGCCGGCGTTTCCACTGACGCGGAATACACGTTGAAGTCAACGCAAAAATGTAAACAATTCTTGATGTAACATACTGCGTAGTATCGATCGAATTCGCATAACATTTGTACACAACACGTAAAAAAACCAAGGCAAACATCTATACACAGTGTCTGCCAGTTCGTTGACATTAAAACCTCATTGGCAACACATAGTTGACTGCACATTAAACATAGCACTTATATTTATGGGATAAGGTTCAGATTTGAACACATGATCAAACAATAACCCTGCTGTTTAGTACCGTGACAGTACTGAATGGGGGTAATTGTTTTAAGCACGTTTCCACTGCGTGTGAGGAGATGCGGTGACATAAACAGAATTGATTTCAGTAAACATGGTTTCTTTGCGTTTCGTGAAGTTGATTTTAATTTGTGAACTAATGTGTGGGTTTTGTGTAAGTGGAAATGGCAGATGGAACGGTGAAATTTTGGGAAGCGGGTAAGGCAGAATTCAGAACAATTTTGGCAAATACGCAATTTCACGCTGTCGCGTGGGATATTTTCCTAGGCTCATTTACAATTAATTGCTTTGCCAGTAGCTAGAACCAAAAATTCTAAGACACGTGACACCCGCACTGGACCTGCGTGGTGGATTATAGCCCACTTCCTCTCACAGAGAGAAGGCCTGTGTCCCAGCATAGGGAATGTTTTAGAATGATTATGCTATGACTTTTTTCAACAAAGCTAGACATTTTAATCAATCTTAATTCAAAGGACAATGTGAAGTATTGCAGAGATGTCTGAAAAGTATGTAGGTACAGTCTTTATTTCAAGGTATTGCTGCACTAAATCAGATCTGAGGTAATTTAAATCCTAATCAAATATCTGTAAGAAAAAATATGATTGAAAACAAAGCCTTCCATAGCATAAGCATAATCAGCTTATAACGTTCCCACAGCTGGGACACAGTCCTCTCTTCGACAACGGCTGTGTTGGGCTGTAATCTACCACGCAGCCCAGTGCGGGTTGGTAGATGTCACAATGTTTTTAAATTTTTGGTTCTAGGACATGCCGATTTCCTCACGGTGTTTTCCATCGCCGTTCTGAGAGCAGCGGTGACGAAATTATTTACACAAAGTAAAGCGCCTGCCTGAGTTCGAACTACGACATACATCTTGTAAGTCGAGGCCGTTAACTCTGGGCCTCCACTGTACTTTTTGCCTTCATTACCAACTGTCTAAAAATTGCCGAATGACAACATTATTTATCAAAAATCTGTAACTGCAATAAACTGTCAGAACCTCAAGTCAATTTTCACACCCAGGACCCATCCACGTGACATTCAGATTAGTCCTTAATCAGGAAGTGCATGCAATTTATGCAGTTGACATTCTAGAAGGGGACTGGGGTGCGCAAGTGGAACCAGCGATGCGTTGAGTAGCGAAGGACAAAATATTACTGACACGCTTGATTTTAAAGAGTGAATCGATGTGAATATGGCGTCGTTTAATTAATATTGAAATACTTCATCAATGCACGGTAAAAAAAAAAATACGTGTAGAAGGAATTTGATGAGGAAGTGCTAAAGTAGCCGAAATTGAGTGATTGAGAGAGTTGTATTGATGACTTTAATTATAATAATTCTATAAATACATTTAGTTATAAAGTCCGGAATCATATTTTGATTAACAGCTGACACTGACCGGCAAATCGCAAAAAACGTCAGAAAAATTGAATTTTGTGGGCTGAATTTTAATAGCGCTTTCGGCCTAATTAAATTCGTTTAGAATTTATTTATTTATTTTATTTATTTTATTTATTTTATTTATTTTATTTATTTTATTTATTTTATTTATTTATAGTTAATTAAAACGGCACAGGTCCAATTACATTAATTAACATAGAATTAAGTATAAAAAATTAGAATAAAATAAGCATTCAAATAAAATACAATACAAAAATTAAATTCAAATTCAAAGATATACAATTCCTGGATTAAATTATTAATAATTATTTGAGTAAATGGTTAAATAAATTAAAATTAAAAATATAAGACCATTAACCATTTAGTGTGTATATTTTTGAAATCGTCTCCTCAAGCCCTTTATTTTAACACCCCACGAAGCACTATGGTACTCACGGCGACATATCAAGCTATACATTTGCAGTATAAGCTGACTTCTCATTGATCTCTTTGATTTTATAGCATATAAATGCTATAAAATCAAAATGGCGTTTCCTGCAATGTAATGAATGAATGGTTATCTATCACGCAACCTAAACAAGTCGATAGACACTTCATTCATCCATCCGAGCCTTTAGGATGCTTCGAGGGTATAAAGAATCATACATACATACAAAGATATGCGTGAAAAATATAACCCTGACATTGTTATCGCGCAGTAGGCTGATTTTTTTAAAATCTTTTTTATTTGTAATGTTCGAAGAAAGGGTTTACTGGTACCTACGTATAAGACTACTAAAATGAAGTCTCCTCTATGAAAAGCGCCCTATTTTTAATATTAGCACTACCTTTCCTCCATGTGGCTTACACGCGATGGCATCCCCTGCATCGCCTAACGACTTTCTCCCATCAGTACCAGGAGCAATACAGGGTCAAATTAAATTAGCTAGCGAAACTCTGCAGACGAAATGGGTATCGATATCTAAACATAATAAAACAAAAAAATAATTAATTTGATTAGGTACTCTTTTGTGGGGTCATCGATCGCAGTTAGTGTGACTTCACTTGAAACATCAGTTTAAAATACTGTTTTGTTTTTTAAGACAACAATTTTTCTCAACTGATAGTCCAAGAAACAATACTCCTAGCAGTCATTAACCTCCAAAAAACATTTTTTTTTTTAATTTTATTGTTTAGATTTGTATACTTACATGTGCAGTGTTTCGCTAGTTAATTTAATTTGATCCTGTATAAACCAAAATACCTTCTGAACACTTAGATGATGATATAACAAAATAATGTTACTTGGCACTCGGCAGATCACGTATGAGCATTGAAGGATTCACGAGAGTAAGCACATTTCATGTTAATGAACATAAAATGTATGGACATAAGAGCAATATTCTACATACACACATCAAAAGTGTCTAGGGATCAAGCATTTTTATGCGGATTTCTTGAGATTGAGATGTGGCTTTGTAATAAATTTATGATTTTATAAATTTATATGGATCCTTTTTGGTGCATTTCATAATTTGAATCAGGAACTGTGAATCAAATTCGAGTAAAAGATGAAAATCAGCTGTCAATATTTTCCCTATAAAAACATACAACGCATTGAAGACATTATTAGTGCTACTGTTTCCCTACTACTGATTAAAACCAACGTTATTATGGAGCGGCGACGTCATTTAAGCAGGGAAGAAATGCTCAGAGCCGTGGGAATGATAGAAGCTGGTTCCCGGCAACGTACTGTGGCTTTAGCTCTGAATACAAGTCAGAGTGTTATCAGTCGACTTTGGACACGTTACCGAAGCACTGGTACCGTGGCTGAGCGCCATGGAGGACGGTATCGCTGCACCACACGGAGACAAGACCGATACATTCAAATCTTAACTCGAAGAGCTCCAACAATTACCGCCATGATGTTAGCCGTGAGGCTTCATCACTCTTCAGGGAACTTAATTAGCGACCAAACAGTCAGAAACCGCTTGCATGAAGTGAACCTTCATTCCCGAAGACCGCTACGGGTACCACCTATAGCAATGCACAATCGTAGGATTCGATATCAATGGGCTCTTGAACACAGAAATTGGGCAGAAGAACAATGGCGTTTCGTGTGCTTTTCTGATGAGTCTCGTTTTGGTATGAGACCGGATACAAGACGTATACGACACTGGAGAACCCCTGGACGCCAACAGCGATTAAAATCCTGCCAGGAAGTCCATCCTTATAGTGGTGGAACCATCATGGTATGGGCGGGTATTTGGATCGGCGGAAGAACTGAGTTGATTTGGATCAGAGGCAACCTCAACGCTCAAATTTATGCTGAGACGATTGTATCAGACGTCATCGTTCCTCTACAAGTGCAAATCGGTCCCTTATTTCAGTTAATGCATGATAATGCACGACTGTACACCGCAAGAGTTGTAAGACAGACTCTCGCCGCAGCTAACATCAATGTCCTGCCCTGGCCTGCTCAGTCGCCAGACTTGAACCCGATTGAGCATGCATGGGATATGCTACAGAGAAGAGCTCTGCCGAATATGGAGGGTATCCAGCCGCAAGAAGACCTTTTTTTGTTGTTGCAACGAACATGGGCGGCCATTCCACAGCGTGATTTGGATGAACTCATTTTGAGTATGCCAAACCGATGTTCTTGTGTTGTTAGTGTTCGCGGTAGAAACACGGATTATTAATTGTTTAAGTTACCCAATAAAATTTTAGAGAAAACTGTTATTTCAGTCTTTTTTTCGAACTTTTGTGTTAGTGGTTCAAATGTCAAAAATCCCTTTATTAGGAAAATGGCAAATTTCTTTATTAATGCAAAGGTGACTTGGTTTATCGTTACTGTGACAAACGAAAACACTTTATTTGATGAATCCTTAAAGAAAATTTTAATTAATATCAATCAGGAGAAAAGTTATTGCAAAAATATATGTTGATCCCTAGACACTTTTGATGTGTGTATATACCTACTATAGTATTAGTAAGTTACTATTAGGGTAATATATTATATAGTTTATTTATTTGGATCCGTAATCTTCCACTTTTCCAACGCAGATTCGAACCTGGGAACATCCACGAGGTTGCCAAAAATCTTGGAGGTACCGGTTATATCGTGATCTTACTAATATCATTTTCCTAAACCCTACACAACAATCTTAAAAAAACAATATAAAAGGCATACCGAATTACCGATATAGTAAGAAACCGAATCATGAAAACCCGGAAAAAAAAGTAAATCAAATCAAAACTCACCTGAAAACCGACGACCACAATTTAAAAAAAAAAACTACAATGAAACACACATCTTGCCAGCACCACACCTCGAATCGAACTAAATAATTTTAATGGGACTGCTCCTGCTGTACGCTATTGTCATCTCCGATTCGTATAGCTACCTAACCCCCTGCAGACATCCGTTGCCGAAAAGCCGAACGAGCTCGCCCGGACCGTGCAACGATCAATACTGCATCCTGAAATGCTATTTCGGACCGGGAGGGGATGGGGCGAAGCTGTGTAAGGCTAGCCGTCTGGGCCATGGCGCAAACCGGTTACCTATACGGGTTTCTACAATGTACTTTATAGGTAGACAGCGGAGGTGGGGTTAGATCGGCAGATGGGGATTATTATTAAATATTTTTGATGTCTAGACAGGGGTGCTTTCGATGGGGGAGATATGAATTGCGCAAACGATTTTAAATGGGAGCGGATAGACTAGATTCGTTTGATGTTCTTTTTTGTTTGGTGGATTTCCAGAGAAACCGTTGAAAACCGTTTGTGATCAATATTTTTATTCATTCCGGAGATGACGACTAATAGAGAGAAGTATGGAAGAAAAATACATTTTGCGCTGACTTCAAATAAATTGGGATAAGGGTAGGAAAATGATGATAAAATCCATGATGCCATGTTTAGGAAAATTAATTATTAAAATTAGAAAATGATAATAATCAACCCTTTATATTCCTACCGCTGGGACAAAAACACAGGCCTCCTCTCTTCGAGAGGGAGTGGCCTATAAATCTACCACGGGGTCCAGTGCGGGTTGGTAGATGTCACATGTCTTCGAATTTTTGTTTCTAGCACATGCCGGTTTCCTCACGATGTTTTCCTTCACCGTTTTAAGAACACAGTGGTGAAAATGATATAAGTACCAAAGAGAAATTGAAGAAGAAAATATTCCCTGTTTTACAAAATTCTTAAACACGTTTCAAAAAACCGTATTTCACACTATGTTTGCGTCAAACAAAACGAAAATATTATCCGAAATAAAAAAATGCAATGAGAATTCACATTTCGAGTTGAATGTGACTTGGGAGAGGTCCTCGGCCAACAGAGGAATGTGATAGGCTTACAATTGATTGCACGCCTTATCAGTTAGTTATTTATCACACAACGCATGTTGCACCTCTATCATGACGAGAGACTTTATGACTAGCGATTATGTTACTTGTAGGCGACAAATTAGCTCTTTCTACTTCTCTAGTCCTAATTCCATCACAAAAAGCCGATAGTCAACCCGACCGTTTTTATTATCTATCTAATATATAAAATTCTCGTGTCACAGTGTTAGTTACCATACTCCTCCGAAACGGCTTGACCGATTTTTATGAAATTTTATATTCATATTCAGTAGGTCTGAGAATCGGCTACTATCTATTTTTTTTTTTTTGCAAAACGACGTTTGCGGGGTCAGCTAGTTTTCAAAAAAAAAATCAAAAAAATCTTATATGCTTAGTTAACCTGAATTTTGCTCGTAAATTGGCGCTATCTCATCTCTAGCTATATATTTTATACAAAAATTAAACGCTTGATGAACGTGTGTTGTGAAAAATTCGGTGACGTCATCGCAATTCAAAATATTGGAACTGCGTAGTCGGCGCGGCGCGGTCTCAATCCCAAGACTTTTACTAACAAACCGTAAAAATTACGACCGCTTCAGCATTTGACTATCCATCGCTTCCTACGCTACAATTATTTACCCAGCTAGCTTTGCAAAACACGCAATGGAAATTGAAACTAAACCACATTTCATGCTGGGTTTTAGTATCTTCGTTAATGTGACTACGCTACGTGTAGCGCTGCATTGGGCTTTTAGGTCGCAAATTACGTTTACTCGCATTCATTATTGAGGACTGAACGTCGCGGCTATTTCTGGTGGAAAATTAAAATCAATACTGTCGTGGGCGCCATACCGGCCATACATCTTTTATGCGTTCAGCCTGGCCTGCACGTAGACTGGCGCCAGACGAAGGAGGTATAATTGGCCTCTTTCTTTAATTACGCACAGGGTTTTACCTGAGTTTTCTTTATAGGTGGATGTTTCAATCGAAACCAGAAACTATATTAGACGGGTGGATTGTAAGGTAATGTGATATTTAAGGCCTGAAGTTTTGTATCGTTATAAGTTTAAAGATTGCAATGCAGATATAGTCTTTATGATAGATTCTAATGAGAAAGTCACGCCAGCCAGATATAAAGGGATGCAACACTGTTTATTTGTTGCCCTTGTAAATATTTCGCTTAATACCAATTAAGATCTTTTGAAAGAAAAATCATAATATAAGTAGGTACCTATTCATTATAATTTACTAATTTTCCAAGCTTCATTAGCCAGAAAAATTCCGTTGGCTACATTTGTAAAGAATGTAGTAAATTCTTTCTTTCAGTCACATTTCTTTCACAACTCCTGATAATAACCTCATGGTAACTTTAACGAAACCAAAATAAATTCATGCTTTCAACATAATAAATATTTTCGTGCAGATTTCAACACTGGCTACCGTGCCTACTGAATCCAAATGTCACCAGCTCCACGTGACCATGAAAGGGTAAAAACTCAAAAGTTTCTATAGAGTTTTGTTAGTATACTTTACAAAATGTTTTCCCCTCGGGCATCAAATACAGGGTGGCTCAAGGGTGATGTCGAAAAACGTTACAAATAGGGCGTTTTAAAGTCCTTTGAATTCAAATGTTGCCATGGGGAGCTTCAACCGTTTTTGCAATGCTTCGTTTGTAACTTTAACGTGTAAAAGTGTTTGTACAAACCTACTTACAGAAAATAAATCATTTAACAAACTAACGACCCGACCCAGCTTTAGAAGCGAAATATTATTACATAAATAAAGACTTTTGAAAAAGCCTAAGTAAAAAGTCATAATTCGAGGTTTAGCTCTCGCCTATTTCCGCCTCTAATATTGGACCAATTTAAATGATCCTACTAATATTATAAATGCGAAAGTTTGTGAGGATGGATGGATGGATGTTTGTTACTCTTTGATGAAACTGTACAGTAATATAGCTTATACATCAGAATAACACATAGGATACTTTTTATCCCGATATTCCCACGGGATCGAAGCTTACGCGGGTGAAACCGCGGGGCGCAGCTAGTATTTCATAAACTGAATTAGAAGGATATACTATCTCCCTATGTTTTTCTTTTTGTATTAATAGTTGTCAAATCTGTACACTAGGCCGCTGTTGAAGGCGGTTTAAATCGGCATTTTTTGAGGGTTCTGGTGCTTATAAAAATAATTTATCATCAAAAAGGAAAACATAGGGACATACAAGTAGTTAATACTTATTATTCTGTAAAAAAATCATTGCTTTATGGTCATTAACCAAAAAGAGAACAGGCTAGAGCGTTTCTATGGAGAAACGACCACCCGCATTTCCTCTTAAGTAACTGTTAGTATCGCATCGAAATCAATCAAGTAGTTTCTGACTATTTGGTTAATTTTTTATTAGTTTATAAAGGATTTGATCAGTATGACCACGTCACCGTCAGGCATTCAGCATTTAGTTGATGTGGTGTAAGTACAAATAGATAATAATTACCTAAACCAAAAAGGAATTAGATATTTGCTCAGAATATATTAGGTCCTTACCTAAGAAATTAGTGTTTTGTCGTACTGACCACTTTGATCTGAGGGGCAATTCTCGTAATTTTTAAGAATGTTCACAGTCTGATCTCAGTCTCAATCTGTCAAAAATACTTCAAATTTCCCTACATTTTGACAAGTTTTTGACATTTGTTTGTCGCCGAGATGAGACTGCGACTAGATTTTGAACGTTTTAAATTAGCAGAATTGGCCTACTGAAATATCTCCTCTTTGGTTAAGAATTCCAAATTCAAATTTATAAATTCATTTAGCTGGTACATTTGAGTTTTGAAAACAGTCATTCATTTGTTTTTCCTCATTATTTTTTTCTTTGGCGTCGCTTATTACCGCACAATGTAAAACATGAAATATCGGTATATTTACGAGTACGAGTTCAACCGTGGCACCAATGCTGCAGAAACAGCTCGAAGGATTAATGATGTGTACGGCGCTGGTGTCGCAAAAGAAAGCACGGTACGTTTTTGGTTTCAACGTTTTCGTTCTGGAAATTTCGACCTTCAGAATCAACCCCGTGGACGGCCGGAGACCAAAGTGGAAAATGAAGAATTAAAGGCTATTGTGGAAGCGGATCCATCACGAAGCACTTCAGAGATAGCTGCAGGCTTCGGGGTAAGTGATACACTTGAGGCAAATCGGGAAAGTCAAAAAAACTAGAACGATGGGTACCTCATGAATTGAGTGAATCGAACTTACAAACACGCGTCGACTGCTGTGTTACTTTGCTCAACCGACACAATAACGAAGAGATTTTAAATCGAATCATTACTTGTGATGAAAAGTGGATACTGTACGATAATCAGAAGCGCTCGTCGCAATGGCTGATCCCTGGAGAACCAGCCCAATCCTGCCCTAAACGAAAATTGACTCAGAAAAAGTTACTTGTGAGCATAGATATATATGTTACACTAGATTAGCAATTACCGCACCAAGGCGTTGCCACTAGGCTGATGGCCACAGCCATCAGCGTAGCTAACGTCAGTTCAGTGCTCTGTGTGACGGCAACCGAAGTCAACCGAGTGACATGCGACAAAAAATATCGCGAAAGAGTGTGATTCAAGATCACAAAAACATAATAAATTAACCGGAATTACTTTCCACACGTAAATTAATTGTCTCTGTGTTTATATCAACGTAAAAACGCAATAAAATGTCGAATTTTGTAAATTAGGTTCAGTGTTACCACTAAAAACTTAGTTTTAGTTTCCCACATTAGTGGGAGTTTTTAATTTATGGAATAAGTGATTTTAAATATTTTTTAATAATAACAACGTAGCAGGGTGCCTAAAGATGCAGCACGCCGTGAAAAATGGGTGGAAATAATCCGATTGCTGAGAAAAGAGACTGACTGGCTACCTACTAAATCATTCAATTTCATTAATAATAAAGAAAACATATTCAAAAAGAAAAATTCGTAGTAATTTTCATTATTTATAAACTTCTATTACACATCCAATAAGAAATACGTAATTCAAATATTTAAAAAATAATTTAACTTAACCTAAAACGCTTTTTATGGCTTAAAATGTTGGGTAAAATTTCGCATGGGTAGGCAAACCCATCCCGTCATTGCATGTTTATATTGCGGTCTTTGTCTAATCTAAGCGACGGTATTATTCTTACAACGTGTGTAAGTGAGACAGATATATATTTACTTTTAAATGTTTAGTGGTTTCAAAGCTACGTCGTCGCGTTTATAAAGTGGCTACACTTTTTTGACACATTTTATTGAGGTTTGCTTCTCTAGTTATATAGCTCAATGCTTGTGAGTGTTTGGTGGACTAGTGCCGGTGTCGTTCACTACAGCTTTCTAAAATCTGGCCAAACGATTACGGCAGATATCTATTGTCAGCAACTGCAAACCATGAAGGAAGAACTAGCTGCTAAACAACCGCGATTGGTCAATCGCTCTAGGCCACTGCTGCTTCACGACAACGCAAGACCACACACTGCACAACAAACAACCACTAAGTTAGATGAGCTGCAATTGGAATGTCTGCGACATCCACCCTACTCCCCGGACCTTGCTCCAACAGATTACCATTTTTTCCGGAATTTGGACAACTTCTTACAAGGAAAAAAAATTCAACTACGATGCGGCAGTCCAAACCACCTTCAAAGAGTTCATTGATTCTCGCCCCCATGGTTTTTTTAGTAAAGGGATCAATGAACTATCTATGAGATGGCAAAAGTGCATAGATAACAACGGTGCATACTTTGATTAATTAATTATATTTTACAAAGAGAAATTGACTTTATATTCCTCTCGTACAAAACGCCAATTTCATATGTAAGGACCTAATATTATGCATAAAAATTATAAGTATGCCACAATGCCCCTGCATAAAATTGGCAATGCAATGCTTATAGCATTTATTTTTTAACTGAATTTCATAAATGATTCATATTTTAATTGTAATTTTATGTTGCGGTAAATGCTAAAACTGGTAATTTCTAAAGTTGTCCAAAACTTTCAAGCAATAAAGGGGATTTTTTTTCATTAACCCATGCTGTTCCACTGCTGGAATAAGGGATGATATTATTTGTTATTTGTGTCCGTTCGATGGCATTGGGCGCGCCCCTATTACATGGGACTCAAACATAATTAGCGAAATGTGGGTGTTAATATACATAGTTACACCTCTGCCTTACCGATCGGGAATTACAAGCCTGTTGTTATGTTCTGTGTTCATAGTTATTTCTTGTATAGTACTCTTTATTATTATTTATTTTAAAATTATGTTTAACTTTGCACGCACAATGGTCCACTTGAAGGACTAAGTGCGGAAACCAAACCCTCTAACATAGACAGATGTTTAACTTTTCCTTAAATGTGTGACATTTTAATGTTAAAACAGTTCCAACAGCTCGTCATTAGTTTATAAATTACTAGCTTCTGCCCGCGACTTCGTCCGCGTAAATTTTTTTTGTTTCCCCGAACCACCCCGTCGCAACGTGTCGCCGGCCTGCGCTATTACTTCGTTTTCGCTTGGCGAAAACTTTAGACTTTTTTTCTTTTTGCTCAACTCCTAAGGGTCCTAGCGTCAAGTTTAATAGAATATAGCCTTTCTCAAGAACTGGGCTATCAAACGCAAAAAAAAGTTTATATATGCGACCAATACTTCCAGATATTTAGAGCTTTCAAACCGTGTTTCAAACAAACAAACTCTTCAGCTTTATTATTAGTATTATTTTAAAACTATAATAATAATAATAATAACCCCATCGTCGTATCTCTACGTTGACGTCGTGGTGGGGCTTGCGCGCTCAGAACTCTAGGCCTGTGCCGGAAGAGTTTACTCTGCCGGAACAGGTCTAAGGTGAGGAGCCAGACCAAGAGAGATACAGAAACCCGCAGGGCAGCATGTGGCGAGCTGTTGGGCAGTAGCGACCCCACGGACCCTATCTCCCGGGAGAAGTCTTGTTCCTCACCTCTGGCTTGCCTTAATTGGCTGGCTGGAGTGAACACTGATGAGGAACAGAGCTCCCACCTTATTCTTGCCTTTATTGGCCGGCTTGAGTGGAGATTCGCAAGAGCAAACGTGCTCGGGGGAAGGAAGTATTCCAGTAAGTGCTCGTAGGGATCTTGACCATCTTCCGGGCTCTGGGATTGTTCTGAAAGCCGTGGAATACCTCTCCACTCCTCAAGCACCTCAGGACATGTTGCCCCCTTGTCACTACGTCACTGTGTGCTAGCGACAGTTTCCGGGGGCCCATTATTGAGTGTGCAAGTCACCCCCTGCCATTTTATCCGTGTATATATAAAACATTGATCAGGCAGGGGCCATAGTTCTTCCATAGTTCTTGGTGACCAATCCACTTTAACCTCGAAAACCCATAGTACAACTTTTTATTTTCCAATACTGCAATAGTCCTACACCAACCGAGGGTTATCCTTGGGTGCACTTTCATAGTGCATATAGGGATAATCGTCGGTTGGTGCCACATTTCAGTAAAATGTTCTAAGGGGCCTCTGCGAGTTGGCTTCGGCCCCTCGTACGCCTTCCAAAGGACCGGGACCCCATGGTCCCGAGATATATAAAATAAAACAAAAATAATAATAATAATATTCCACAACTATCACACAACGCCATCTAGTCCCAAGCTAAGCAGAGCTTGTGTTATGGGTACTAGACAACTGATAAACATACTTATATATTTCTAAATATATAAATATTATAGATAAATTACACCCAGACACAGAACAAATGATCATGCTCATTACACAAACATTTGTCCTGGGTGGGAATCGAACCCACGACCTCCGGCATAGCAGTCAGGGTCACTAACCACTAGACCAACAGGCCTGTCTGGTCTATGATATCTCCTAAGATATACATTGAAATCAAATGATGTCAGAGGCAATTTTGTTCAAAATTAAATACATGTGATGAATAACGTATTTATTTGGATAAGGATTAATACCATGTTTATAAAAACACCTTCGCAAATAATGCATTATTTTAGAACAAATTTGGTTAGCATAAAAGAGGTTATTGTGAGCTAACATTAAAAGATAGACATATGCTGTCGCGGACTTTTTTTTTTAACTTTTAAAGGGGAACAATTCTGTCATATATGATTTTTACGAAACTTTAACCGTTTACGCAGCGCACGCAGCGGAAGCTCTCAATAGGAAAAAAATCCCCCGATTTTGAAACATTCTTCATTGATGCTCCGCTCCTATTGGTTTTAGCGTGATGATATATAGCCTATAGCCTTCCTCGATGAATGGGCTATCTAACACTGAAAGAGTTTTTCAAATCGGACCAGTAGTTCCTGAGATTAGCGCGTTCAAACAAACAAACAAACAAACTCTTCAGCTTTATAATATTAGTATAGATAATATTGAGAGAAGCTCAAATTCAATTAAATGCAGCCACATTAACTTAAAACCATGTTGAAATTAATATAAGTACAAAACATAAAAGGGCAATAGATTACAAGTCTGTCAACGCAAACTGACATGACGACAGATTGTTACTAAGGGCTATAAAACAATAATATTATTATTGTATTTTTCTGTGACCTCTCAACGTCTGCGCAGAATCCCAGTCCAGCTGATACAATCACAGCATTCGCAGATGAGTATTTAAATGACAAAGGAACTAACACCTTGGAAATATACCTACCTAGTTTTATTCATTGTGTAAATGGTAATTGCGATCAAATCGCTTGCTTAGTATTAAAGTGACCGAATTCAAAATCAATCATAAATGAGTTAGATACATTGTCATCTTTAAAACAACGCCATCAACTCTTAAAAAGTTAGAGTCATACAGACTGTATTACTCTAACTTTTTAAGAATTTCTTATAGTTTGTCACATATGGCGTTGTTTTAAAGATGACAATGTATCTAACTCATTTATGATTGATTTTGAATTCGGTCACTTTAATACTAAGCAAGCGAAATGTGAGCTGCTTAACCACTGTCCATTAGAGTGTAAACTGTAATCTATACTAGTAATCTGAACTACAAGCTAATAATAGCATGTTGGATGTACCTATTGCGTTTTAAAAATTAATGTGACCAAACAATTGCCAACACATGTTTCAAGTCTACGTATAAAGAATGGAAGCGTTAGACATACTTTTTTTGGACATCTAATTCGGTTTCAGCAGTTGTTTTGTTATTTTACTATAATATCACTAAAAAGAGCGCTTATAAAAACAATGAACTTAATCTTCCAACTAATGTAATTGTCTAATCTAGGAATTATTTATTTACAGCTGAAAATAATAAATAATTTCTATTTTTTACATATCTTTGAGTGGGGACAGATCAAAGTTGGTCAATGTTACTACTCTACTTGTTTTGTTATCTCATTTACAATGTTGATAAACAAATATATATGATTGCATAAATATTTTGTACTTTATAATACCTAATTACTTATAATTAAACAAACACACCGATAATTTGGAATACTATCATGCTGTGTGTATAGGTAAAATCGTTAACTTTCTATTAGCACGCACCTAAGTGAACGCAGTAGTCCTCTTTATCCATGACCTTACATTAGGGCTTGAAGAGTCACAATTACCTATTAAATAACCATGTAACTAGCTAGCCATGTAACTATGTTGTACATAATAAATAATATTATCATAACAATCAAATACGCAGTAAGTTTTGTTTCTCGGTTAGCAACAAAAGGCCGGCCGATACCAAGCGAACTGCGTCGTTCGTTCGCGTCGAACGATGTTCATTTTATGCGGCGTAGTAGCTGTCAATTCCTAACCTTAATTATTTTGCATACAACCATTCAAAACACTGCATACACACTACTTAAACATACCGGTGTAAATAAAAACATAATCTACATACATTTTCTCACAAGAATCTATAAAGAAATGTATCGCTACTCACGATTTATAGTGATTGTCGGAGTTTCGTGTCCACCCTAGCGACTGCCTCAACGCACACTGGCGTCACTGGCTGCGGCGCGACGCGTTGCGCAGTGGGAACGACCGCGCGCGTACACTCTTCAAGTTTTTAAAAACAACTTTTTAAATCGGCTATGGATCGGTACAGACAGACAGACTACAGCGAGTCGCACAAGCAGCGGACGAGACGTGTCGCAACGGCTCCGGCTTGTATTGTAGCCCTCCCCACCTTGGACAAAGTGACCTTATCGTTTGGCTGCACTCAGTAACAGTGAGTGCAATCTATAGACGTACTTACTACAGCGCTGTGTCGCGACACTAATAGAGATTAATGCATCTTCCAATAATACTGCAGATTGCTGAGCTTGCATTCTGGAAGAACAGCTTTGTCCTCGCCTGACAAGCTGAACAGAATAAAAATAAGTAAAATGGCCAACACTTACCGTTTTTTTTCTAAGCCGTTTTCCTCCAGATCCCCTCATTCAAAAACAACTAGATATTAACCAAATACTCGAGAAAACAACAAAGAAAAAACAACCGGAATTTAGACAACATTTTGAGAAGTAGTTACATCGGTGGTCAAAGGGGAACTGGCCGGGCTAGGTGCACCGAGGCAGGACTCAATAACGCAGCGCACTAATTGGAGACCCATTTCCATCAGACATGCGCTTGAATATCGAACTACTTACTCTATTCTAGATGTTGGAAAGAATACGAAATATTTTATCTCTCGCACACCGATCGTTTAAATAAAAATGTATCGCACACTGGCGTTGAAGGACCCACACCCTTCCGTCAACATTTCGCCGCATGCCCTACCCACCCCGTACCGCAATAATAGCGTTACCATAAATCTATCATTTAACGTGTCAAACTTGACCCACATTTTATTTTGGGCTAAGTATGCGATGCCGGAACCGTGGAATGGACAATCTATTTTTGCATCTAGACATTTCAGAGAAATCCCAAATTCCAACTTTAACCCTGTCATAAGGGTTTATGGTAGTTTGATGCGAATCCGTTGCGGCGTAGTAAGTATTGCGTTTCTTAAAACGTAACTACGTAGAAACTAACCTAGGTCAACCATGAAGGACAATGAATAAAAATGCGTTCCTGCGCAAAATAATTTTATACCTAACTAGCTTCTGCCCGCGACTTCGTCCGCGTAAATTTTTTTTTGTTTCCCCGACCCACCCCGTCGCAACGTGTCGCCGGCCTGCGCTATTATTTCGTTTTCGCTTGGCGAAAACCTCAGACTTTTTTTCTTTTTGCTCAACTCCTAAGGGTCCTAGCGTCAAGTTTAATAGAATATAGCCTTTCTCAAGAACTGGGCTATCAAACGCAAAAATATTTTTATATATGCGACCAATACTTCCAGAGATTTAGAGCTTTCAAACCGTGTTTCAAACAAACAAACTCTTCAGCTTTATTATTAGTATTTTTTTAAAACTATGATATCTCCTAAGATATACACACATCAAAAGTGTCTAGGGATCAAGCATTTTTATGCGGATTTCTTGAGATTGAGATGTGGCTTTGTAATAAATTTATGATTTTATAAATTTATATGGATCCTTTTTGGTGCATTTCATAATTTGAATCAGGAACTGTGAATCAAATTCGAGTAAAAGATGAAAATCAGCTGTCAATATTTTCCCTATAAAAACATACAACGCATTGAAGACATTATTAGTGCTACTGTTTCCCTACTACTGATTAAAACCAACGTTATTATGGAGCGGCGACGTCATTTAAGCAGGGAAGAAATGCTCAGAGCCGTGGGAATGATAGAAGCTGGTTCCCGGCAACGTACTGTGGCTTTAGCTCTGAATACAAGTCAGAGTGTTATCAGTCGACTTTGGACACGTTACCGAAGCACTGGTACCGTGGCTGAGCGCCATGGAGGACGGTATCGCTGCACCACACGGAGACAAGACCGATACATTCAAATCTTAACTCGAACAGCTCCAACAATAACCGCCATGATGTTAGCCGTGAGGCTTCATCACTCTTCAGGGAACTTAATTAGCGACCAAACAGTCAGAAACCGCTTGCATGAAGTGAACCTTCATTCCCGAAGACCGCTACGGGTACCACCTATAGCAATGCACAATCGTAGGATTCGATATCAATGGGCTCTTGAACACAGAAATTGGGCAGAAGAACAATGGCGTTTCGTGTGCTTTTCTGATGAGTCTCGTTTTGGTATGAGACCGGATACAAGACGTATACGACACTGGAGAACCCCTGGACGCCAACAGCGATTAAAATCCTGCCAGGAAGTCCATCCTTATAGTGGTGGAACCATCATGGTATGGGCGGGTATTTGGATCGGCGGAAGAACTGAGTTGATTTGGATCAGAGGCAACCTCAACGCTCAAATTTATGCTGAGACGATTGTATCAGACGTCATCGTTCCTCTACAAGTGCAAATCGGTCCCTTATTTCAGTTAATGCATGATAATGCACGACCGCACACCGCAAGAGTTGTAAGACAGACTCTCGCCGCAGCTAACATCAATGTCCTGCCCTGGCCTGCTCAGTCGCCAGACTTGAACCCGATTGAGCATGCATGGGATATGCTACAGAGAAGAGCTCTGCCGAATATGGAGGGTATCCAGTCGCAAGAAGACCTTTTTTTGTTGTTGCAACGAACATGGGCGGCCATTCCACAGCGTGATTTGGATGAACTCATTTTGAGTATGCCAAACCGATGTTCTTGTGTTGTTAGTGTTCGCGGTAGAAACACGGATTATTAATTGTTTAAGTTACCCAATAAAATTTTAGAGAAAACTGTTATTTCAGTCTTTTTTTCGAACTTTTGTGTTAGTGGTTCAAATGTCAAAAATCCCTTTATTAGAAAAATGGCAAATTTCTTTATTAATGCAAAGGTGACTTGGTTTATCGTTACTGTGACAAACGAAAACACTTTATTTGATGAATCCTTAAAGAAAATTTTAATTAATATCAATCAGGAGAAAAGTTATTGCAAAAATATATGTTGATCCCTAGACACTTTTGATGTGTGTACATTGAAATCAAATGATGTCAGAGGCAATTTTGTTCAAAATTAAATACATGTGATGAATAACGTATTTATTTGGATAAGGATTAATACCATGTTTATAAAAACACCTTCGCAAATAATGCATTATTTTAGAACAAATTTGGTTAGCATAAAAGAGGTTATAGGGAGCTAACCTTAAAAGATAGACATATGCTGTCGCGGAATTTTTTTAAAGCTTTTAAAGGGGAACAATTCTGTCATATATGATTTTTGCGAAACTTTAACCGTTTACGCAGCGCACGCAGCGGAAGCTCTCAATAGGAAAAAAATCCCCCGATTTTGAAACATTCTTCATTGGTGCTCCGCTCCTATTGGTTTTAGCGTGATGATATATAGCCTATAGCCTTCCTCGATGAATGGACTATCTAACACTGAAAGAGTTTTTCAAATCGGACCAGTAGTTCCTGAGATTAGCGCGTTCAAACAAACAAACAAACTCTTCAGCTTTATAATATTAGTATAGATAAGTAATCGAAAGATTAGCTAAAGAATGGTGGTTTAAACCAGCGGGGTAATTAGCTGTCACGAGACCTCTTCTCATTAGTGACGATTCAGCAGGCGTAGCATGAGCACCATTTTGTCGACGGAAGAGTAGACAAAGATGACGTTCCGTGTAGACAGTACGACGGCAGCAAAGTAGAAAGAGTCAACTGCACTTTTTACGAAATACATACTCTTTTACATAATTCGACTCAGAATTCATTGTTTTGTCATAGGATTTTTATTCTTGTTTTTTACTGATAATAAGTCACGTATATAAAGACAACTACAACAATTGTTCTCAGTATCGAAATTTTGGAACAAAAAAATATTGTAGTAATATTGATTTATTCCGGTCTGATCCCCTAAGCCCCCCCTCCATCCCCCCCCTTGCATACCCCGCTAGATCTTCTTCTGTTTTAGACTCGTGTCTTATCCACATTCTTGGCCTTAACCACTTACTTGGTAATGTCCTATTAAGTAAATGATGTAAAATAGGAGAAGATAGCTTTGATCTTCTATTAATTATCACAGTTTAGCGTTCAAAACGCTCTCCTCTAAAATCATGACTTTGTAGATAACCGTATATACTTTGTGGCCATCGTGTAGAAAGTTTAAAATCTGTCAGTCGTCAATGTCATTTTGACAGTGGGGATAGAAAACTTTCTTCTGAAATAGTCTACATAGAAAAAGACTTAGACAAAGATCGTTGGAAATGAAAGACAAAATGACAGATTGTAGAAGGATTTCTACGGTGCGATGTCAAAAATGGAGAAACGAAATGTCTCTTTGTATAGAAAGAGCTGTGTCTATTCTTCGCAGAAATAGAAAGCGTCATGATAAGCCTGCTGGGTGTAGACAGAGAACGTTGAATTTGTCGATGTTGCATCAATGAGGGACTCGGATTTAGAGGACTCTGATGAGAGCGAAGATACTCTCTGTAAGCAGTAGTTATTATGTATAATACCGGATGTTTGCCCCTCGGATTCCCGAACTGCTCGATTTGTATAATGAGACTATAAGTACCTATGTTCTTATAAGCCACCAAAATGAATGACGATGAGTGTAAATCCGATAGTTCTGAAGTTTAGAGGTTGCTCATATCAAATGAATCTTAGAATGCAATTTAGAAAAAAAAAGTATTTAATCAATATCGTCTTTAATTATTCTCATCTTATAAGTCATTAGCAGGCTATCAACTAACGATAGTATAAGTAAATCGATCGGCAACTTCATTTAACCACGTCAAAAATTTTAAAAATCCCATTTCGAAAATTCAACATTTCAAAAATTTGCTACACACAAAGTGGCAGCCAAAGGTGCATGAATTGAATGTCATCTTGATCGCCGGGTATGGTACAATAACTTGTATGAGTACGTCTAGCCCTTCAGACTTTTAGTTCCATTAAATTAAATAAAAAATACTTTTAGTGTTTTCTCCCATACAAAAAAAAAACACAAATCTTTTTATTCTCACGTATACCAGAGACATTACAATTTTTTTTTAAATTCCCGACTTTATGTTTCTTTGAGTATTAATAGAGCTCGATTTTGAGACCACTGTGCGGCGCGTCTAGGTGCACGTTCACCTTTAGTCTGCCTACTTGCGTAGAATTTCATGGCTTCACTATCGAAGTTATTTTGATGTTTATCAGACTAGAGTAGATTACCTGACGAAGGACAACCAAGCTGACGCAGCACTAACAGCAGTCTGCAGTTAGTTCCTATTTCTGCTGCTGTTGATGTAACTTTTGTTGGATTGCCTCCCAAATAAATGTCATCAAGTATCAATTTGTAGGGTTCCATACCTCAAAAGAAAAAAAACGGAACCCTCACTTCGTTTTCGTCCGTCCGTCTGTCTGTCTGTTAAGACCCTTTTTCTCCGGAAAGCCTCCATGCTTTCCACCAAGTTGAAATTAATATCAAATCCATAGGTCTACGGTCCCTTGGCCCTCAAAAAAAAGCTTCTAAGTCAACGCAATAAAAATTACGGCCATATATGCGACATATTTTGATACTCGCAAATAAATCAAAACCTATAGGGTACTTCCCGTTGACCTAGAATCATGAAAAGAAGCAAGGTCTCAGTTTGCAGTACAACTGAAAATCATCTGCTTACAGATAATAAGTACGCACACCTGTGACGCACACTGAAGTTCGGAAGTTATAAGATTAATAAAAATAGAAAACAGAAGAGGAGAAAGTATACCGACTTGAGGAACGCCAGTTCCCAAATCACACCAGCAAGAAGAAGAATTCTCACGAAAACATGAACGGACTGCAGACGTTCCTGAAGGTAAAAGAGCCACTCCAGAGCTTCGTGAGAGACCATAACATATAATAATGATGTTTCACTGCAAAGATACCTCATCATCTGCCTAGCCTTTTCCCAACTATGTTGGGGTCGGCTTCCAGTCTAACCGGATGCAGCTGAATACCAGTATTTTACATGGAGCGACTGCCTATCTGACCTCCACAACCCAGTCACTGGGTAATACGATACCCCTTGGTAAGAATGGTTGTCAGACTTTCGGGCTCCTGACTACCCGTAACGACTGTCAAAGATCAAAGAATGACAGCCGGGACCAACGGCTTAACGTGCTTTCCGAGGCACGGAGGGGTATCGGTATGTAAAGATGGTCACCCATCCACAGACCAACCGCGGCAAGCGTAGCTTAACCTGCTCGATCGACCTGTGCGGCTGTTATTATTTAGCCATGGGCCAAAGATACCTGAGTAAACAAAATGCAGTGATACAGTACGAAGTCTATCTTATCTAGTGGGCCGTTGTCGTTAAGTGGGGATACACAAACATACAAAACAACAAAGTGTAATCAAATAGATAAAATGTTTCGTAGCAAGGCTGGAAGCTGTTTGGTTAGGTGCGTTGGCCCCCAGCTGGGGAAACGGTGAGTCGCGAGTCCTCTATAAGGGGAAATATTTAATTGATCTTAAAAAAACTTATTGACCTTCTACGATGTACGCTTATTTAAATAATTGAGCCTATTTTTACCCGACTACGGCGAAGCAAAAGGGAGGATTATGATTTTGACCGGTATGTAGGTATGTGTTCCCTCATAACTTCTAAACTACTTGTCATAATTTGACAAATGAGGTACTTATCGCTGGAAGCGTCTTGATCGTCCGCTGGTTATGGGCTATGTGACGTCACATTACATTGAATATGGCGCCATCTAACGAACATAGTCATTACCTAAAAAAAATATCATGCCGTGTTGGGTATCAAAGGGCTTAATTAGCTCAATTCAAAAATATATTATAATATTGTCAGCAGTTGCTCACGGTTTTGCTTGCATGCACCCGATAATTAGGAATCATTTCTATAAAATCGTTCTATAAATACGTTATTATTAACCTCAATTGTGTAATGATAAACGTATGGTGGTTTATAATTAGAATTTTGGGTTTAAGTAATTAGGTAAGTACATAATAAAATCAATGCATTAAATCATACTACGTCTGATCGTTTACATTTTCATGAGTTAGTGTTGGAATAGACAATACAAAAAATGGTCAGGCAGAACATTGCCAATCGAGTTCACATTCAAACTGGTTGAAGTTTACCTATATTAATTATTAAGACTGAATAATGTATTGTACTTAGTTATACATAATCTAAAGCATCACCTACGCAGTGACACATAAAAGAGGTGTGTTTTTGATAAGATCCAAAATAAGTATGCCACTATTTTTAACCGATTTCTAAGAAAGAAGGAGGTTCTCTATTCGGATGTTTATACAGGTTGTCCCTGGAAGAATGGATCAAATCGAATAGGGGCGTGGGCAAGGTCATTTCCAAACTTTTTGATCCTGAGAATGATTGAGAATTATTTTACGGTTCAAAAGTTGTGACCAATTTTTTTCAATCGTTTCGCATAGTACTCAAAGAAAAAAAAAATCATTAAAAAAAAACTACCAGGGCTGTCTAAAAAACTTAAATTGACAGTTCCTGGTAGTTTTTTTAAAATGATTTTGTTCTTTGAACACTATGCAAAATGATTGAAAATAACAAAAGTTGATCATAACTTTTGTACCGTAAAAAAATTCACCAACATTCTCAGGATCAAAAAGTTTGGAAATGACTTTGCCCACGCCCCAGTTTCATTTGATCCATACTTCCAGGGCAAGGCCTGTATATATTTTTTTGTTATGTACGTTCGGGCATAACTCCGTCATTTATAGACGGATATGCAAAATTATTTTTTGTTCGAAAGATGTGTATTCCGAAATGGTCCCATTAAAATTTTGTAAAGTTCTGATGATGAGTTTCGGAGACAGACAACGGAATTCTTCAATAAAAGTCAGCAAATCAACTGCTATCGCTCCTATCGCATATGTATGCATTGTTTACGCAATCACACAACATAACATCACGCCTGTAAAGGGGTATGCAGATGTGTTCAGTATACACCCTCATTTCTCTGTAGCAAGAAATGTTAATATGAATTTGTGTGGAGTAGGTACAACTAAAAAGTGAAAAATAAAAACTTTTTTACAAAAAGAAAACAACCGACTTCCAAAAAAAAACACTACAAATTGAAAAATAATTTTAATTACGAAAATGCGGAACCAACGACACCGACTTCCGAAATTAAAGTTATTTTTCACTTTGTAATGTATTTTTTTTGGAAGTCGATTGTTTTTTTTTTTTTTTTTGTAAAAAAAGTTTTTTGAAGTTGGGTAAAATAATTTCAACCTTTAATGAATCAAACTCAAAGCACTTTTGACTATTGAAGGGGTCGTCAGTCTATAGATAAATGAAAGATCTGTTTTTATTTTATATTTCTACGAGACGGTCAGTAAGAAATATGAAAACACATTCCAAAGTGTAGTAGGTTTCTATTGAGAAGAACAGGCAAGAAACTCCACAGACACTCTTTTAAATCAAAATATTGTTTCAAAATATTTAAATTAATAATTAATATTATTCGTGTGGAAATGATTCATGAGTGAATGATGAACAATGTAGAACGACGTGCCGACGTGGCAGCTAAGAGATGACCAGTCCCCATTGACAACGCTCGCTTACGATCAAGACGTATGGATGAACACCAATCTCCATTCAGCCATGATATTCTCTAAGGGCGAGGCCACATAACTGCGTTGCGGCGTCGCATCGTAAAAATATACGACGCTTTGTATTGCAGTGTGACGTTATTTTTGCGATACGACGCCGCAACGCAGTGTTGTGGCCTCGCCCTAAGGATACAGCCTTGTGGTCAGCGCTGCCCGCAAGGCTGTATCCATAAAGAATAGCTCCCCAGCTCAACCATTTTGAAGGGAACTGAAATTGAATGACGGGCGATGGGCCACCGTGTACGTGAACCTCGCCACTTCGATCAATTATCGATCGAAGCTTCGCCACCAAAAATCAGCCAATACTATTTCATTTAGACTACGAATGTGGTAGATTATCAATTATTTGTGACTTCATTAAATCATGAATTTTGATGTCACTCAGGCTGGCTGGACAAATCTTCAAAATAGCTCGCATTTTATGTGACGGCTAAACACCCTTATTTCAGAATTTGTGATGCTGCAGAATCTTAGATAATCGATCGAAAACGTGTACAGCCATCTTGAAAAACCACTTTTCGCTGGTCTCTCAATCTCGGTAACGGAAGTGATTTTGACGACTTTTTGCATATCAACGGGCGTCACATAAATTTGTGACAGGCATCGAGCTAAAAGTTTTGTGATACGTACAGCGGTTTAGTAGAAAAATGCAAAAGTCTGTGTCCAGCCAGCTAGAATTTACGTATAAAACTTTTGGCAGGCACTACCGAATTTCAATAAAGGGAGCGTTTTCGAATATGGTTCCTTTACTAACATTTAGTGACGCAATTTGTGACAGTAATAACGTTTGATGTATGGCATCACATATAAGGGTTTACGAGAAATAAAAAAAAACTTAGTGCCCAGCCAGCCTGAGTTCAAGCTGGCTGGACACATGTATCTCCGCTGAATTTGTGACGTAGAAACTTTGAGTAGTTTCAAAGATATTGATCATTTAAGTTTTCCCATACAAACATCCATTAATATTGTGAGGTGACCATAATTTTTACATAAGTAAAGGATTTTTTTAATCGACTAATCGGCCGGTAGCAGCCACGCCTGCTTTGTATTTGATTTTCATAGATAGCGCTGAGAAAACATCGTTCTTAAGAACAATGTTTCATCGATGTTAACAGTTTCAACATCGATGTTTATGAACGATACATCGATTTATTTAAAAATCGATGTACCGTTTGCATACCTAGCTACAACTTCATAACATTCAATCACTACTAACCCATTTCTATGAATTAGCAGCATGAACGATTTTAGCGCTCATGAGTGCGATTCGGAACGCGGCCATGATAATGAGACTTGCTTTGTGTGTAATCTGTGTGTGACTTGTGTGTAACCACAGAATACCTAATAGTAGTGTAACCAAAGAGTAAAGTAACGTGTGTAACTGACTATACTATGTTTTTATACAACTGTTGTTTTGTATTTTGTTTAAAAACTTTCTTTTTACGTTTTTTGCAATTTGCTAGTCAGTATTGAGTTGTACGTTGATTAAAGGGTGTTTCTCTGCTATTTGGAAACTCGCCCATACAAGACTGTCCTAAGCAATTTTTATTAAATGTTGAGAATCTTTGAAAAGCCCACACATTTTCGTCCTGGTTTTGGAGTTATAGACGATTTTATTCAAAATCGTGACAGGGGACTGTTTGTAAACGCACAGGGGAATGCTTTTATGAATGAAAACAAGCATTTCAGTATGAAAGTAATCAAATTTTGTTTCTTGTTCTTACATATTATTTATTACCTACTTTACTTTATGTTATTAACATTAACAAAATAATATTCTTAACATTTGTGTTTTAAACTTGATAAAATCATTTCATTTTTTATCATTTCACACTAAAGTCAGTCTTTATAATGATTAAAAAATTAGATAAGAACAAAGAAATAGAACTTCTGCTAACTAATTATCACAGTCAACATTCCAAGTAGTTAAAACATACATTTGTACTTTTAAAGTAATTAGCATTAATTTCACAACGTCTTACAGAAAATCAGCCTTAACATTGCAATGTGCACTTCAGGAAAAAATCTTAAAATGAACTTATTTCTCAAAAACAAAAACGGATATTTGAAAATAATAAAATAATCTTCTCCCTTTAAGAGTAAGATCTGGCTGTGGTAAATTCTCCAGTATTTGGTTAAAACTGACATCAGAAATATCATCTTCATCCATTCTGAACGTGTGGCCCTTATTATCACAAATTTTCATAAAAGTTACTGTTAATTCGCCATCCTCATCATATACTTTATTAATAACAGCAGCATGACGATATTCCGTGATTCTGACGTTGAACCTGACTAAAACGTAATCACCATTATTGTATTGCTGTTGGCTGCTTGTACTAGACTCTGCAATATTCTCAAAATTAATCTGGTATACAGTCAGGCTTGACAAAAAATAAAGAAAACAGTCCCCTGCGTTATAAAACAGTCCCCTGTGCTATGAAATGACAGGGTACTGTCATTTTTACATGTAAATGCAATAATACAAAATCATCTAAACTTATCGCATTAACGAGACAAATGTGACTTCATACTTAATCAATTATTTTAAACAAATATTTGTAATTAAAACTCTTAAAATAGGAAAAAAAATGGCTAACCAGTGGACTGTTTTATGTAACGGCCGAGACACAAATTTCAATATTAGACTCAGTGGTAGCACCAGAAAATTGGTAACTGGCCGCCTATCTATACACCCGAATGAACTTCACACTGATTGCGTTCCGTTTCACGATGTTAACGTTTCGCGCCAATACAAAATTTGACTTAAGCGCGGTTTTCAAATTTTATCAGGGGACTGTTTAACCCTTTGACCGCCACGGTCGTGTATAGCCGAGAAATGAAAACGTGCCCAACACACCACCGTCGGCTAATGCCGACAAGAAAACACCATGTTTTACTAAACTAAATTCAGTTTTCTGTGTTTATACTTAAAACATGGTGTTTTCTTGTCGGCATTGGCGTGTTGGGCACGTTTTCATTTTTCGGCTATACACGACCGTGGCGGTGAAAGGGTTAAAAAAATTGAGGACAGCATTCACGTATAGATTTTTTGATTAAATATTTATAGTAAATATATAATTGTGATTTATAAAGATGCTGACTGTATTTTTTAAAGTATTTTAATATTTTTATTCAGTTATCAACGGCAAAAAAATAAATAGACTTGTAATTTGGGAAAAGGGATATACCAGGGGGTTTTGAGGTGTTTTCGGTTGATTTAAATAAATATTACATTATTAAATTGCTAAATAAGCTGTGGCGTGTCAAGAAGACCTAATACTATGTCATTTTCATACAAAAAACAGAAATATTAAAATTTATTATACAAAGTTGATACGACAGAGGGGCTTTCCTTTAAACTGCCTATACTAGGTATCATTATCAAGCTCTCTACCAAAAATAAATTATATTGAAACAGTAGTTTAGTCGCAAATGATTTTTTAAGTTTTTGCACCGTTTGAACACGATGTATTTTTCCTAACAGCTGGTTATGTCTATAGGCATAGGTCATGCACCTTAAAACGATAAATCTACGATACGTTGTTGCCGCTCTTACGCAAGTCATAAACCAATACGTACATAAGAGAGTGACAATCCTATTGGCAAAACATCACGTGCGTAAAAGAAATAGAAATAGGTCAGTGTGTTGCTATTGTATCTTAGATCCTTGCGACACAAAATACCGAGAGTACAGAAATCTACGCTCGGCGGTCGCGCTATGGTTGTCAACTTTGGCTTATGCACAAAAAACTATCGTGGTAGTGGCACTCGCATCTAGTTGTTTGATTTATTGATGAGAAACGAAAAAACCAATAATAACTAAAATATTTTAATTTTAATGTTATTGTTACATTACAAATTTGTCACAAAGTGCTACAAAGTCATGTTCGCTTTTACTTTACGGCGCGGGACCGGGGGCCGGGGCGCTTACCTACCTACCTAACTACTGTGTTACGTTAATACAAACCATCGAAATACAAGCAAATATCTAGTTATCTCTCTGAAACAACTGGTAGATTAAATAAAACTTGAGAGGTGTCAAGGGACACCCGGATGGAACGAAGTTCCTTTCGATTAATTAGTGAAGGAATTGTAATAAAATTTTATTTTTATTAAGTTATAATAATAAATAATGTAATGTATTGAATCTTGTATAAAATAATTATATTAATAATTATATTCAATGCGAAATAGAAATGAAAATATCTGGCTTGCTTTCTATAAGAGAGAGAGAGACAGACAGAGAAACATGCGACGCCGCACAGCTTACAATAGCTTACTATAGCAAAAAGTGTGACAACTTTTCGTAAGAATTTTTTCCGTCTAGCCCCCTTTCACAACGCGCGATAAGGAACTTCGTTCCAAAAACGACAATTCACCGTTTAATGTTGAATTTAAACAACCGTCCACTAAACAGTTATAATTTTTTTTTATTGCTCCATTTTTGCACTTCATAGACGCATGTCTCAAGCGGATGGCACTTGCGCTCGCACTAGTCCCAACCAGTCAGAGATATCGTGTCCGTGAGCGGTGTCGATGTGTGCGTTGCTCGAGCGCACTTTGTATGTAGATTGACTTCTGTACTCTCTGTATTTTGTGCTTGCGATCAGTAAGTGGGGCCTCCAAAAAACTTGTTTTTTCAGTGCGCCGACGCTACCCTTCCGGAACGTAGGTACGTACGCGGAAGCTCCTGCGCCCTTATTGTTTTGTCGAACTTGTGCGCTGACAATAATTGTGAATTTGTTTTGTTATTGTGATAGGACACTAAATAAGTTTAAGACAGTATTCCTTTTTTTTTACTGTGACAGGACACGTAACTTGGGATTATTATTATTTAGTTTTAGTGTTTTTTTTTTTGTAATTGACTGTTTTTATTGTGATAGTTAAACTTTGGTTGTGTGTGTGTATAATTAAAGTCTTCAAAAATACCTCGTGTAACTGACACGGCGTCAGAATACACTGACACTAGCTTCTGTCCGCGACTTCGTCCGCGTAAATTTTTTTGTTTCCCCGACCCACCCCGTCGCAACGTGTCGCCGGCCTGCGCTATTACTTCGTTTCGCTTTTTCTTTTTGCTCAACTCCTAAGGGTCCTAGCGTCAAGTTTAATAGAATATAGCCTTCCTCAAGAACTGGGCTATCAAACGCAAAAATATTTTTATATATGCGACCAATACTTCCAGAGATTTAGAGCTTTCAAACCGTGTTTCAAACAAACAAACTCTTCAGCTTTATTATTAGTATTATTTTAAAACTATGATATCTCCTAAGATATACATTGAAATCAAATAATGTCAGAGGCAATTTTGTTCAAAATTAAATACATGTGATGAATAACGTATTTATTTGGATAAGGATTAATACCATGTTTATAAAAACACCTTCGCAAATAATGCAGAACAAATTTGGTTAGCATAAAAGAGGTTATAGTGAGCTAACCTTAAAAGATAGACATATGCTGTCGCGGACTTTTTTTTAAAGCTTTTAAAGGGGAACAATTCTGTTATACATGATTTTTGCGAAACTTTAACCGTTTACGCAGCGCACGCAGCGGAAGCTCTCAATAGGAAAAAAATCCCCCGATTTTGAAACATTCTTCATTGGTGCTCCACTCCTATTGGATTTAGCGTGATGATATATAGCCTATAGCTTTCCTCGGTGAATGGGCTATCGAACACTGAAAGAGTTTTTGAAATCGGACCAGTAGTTCCTGAGATTAGCGCGTTCAAACAAACAAACAAACAAACTCTTCAGCTTTATAATATTAGTATAGATGATTTTAATCTACGGCGAATGCCGTGGAAACGCAACGTAAGCTCTACGAACTTACAGAGAAAGGTATGGTGATAGCCGCAATTGCCCTAGGAATGCCCGCACCATACAGTTGGCAGTACAAAGATTACGGGTCAATAAACGTATAGTGCTGTAACAGGAGGGAGTGCCACCGCGGCAAATGCCCGCTGTTTGGGACGAAAGAATTTTAGACAATTTTTCCCGCAGCCCGACGAGTCTCCACAGAGCCGCCCGGCAGTTTAGATGTTGCCATAGAACTATCCACAAGGTTCTAAAACGTAAAAAACGCAAACCTTCTATATATCGGAAGGTGCAAACTTTTTCATCGAGAGACTTGCCGATCAGCAACAGTTACTGCCAATGGCTACTAAATAAAACATCCGAAGACCGTCATTTCTTAACTAATTTAATATGGACCGATGAGAGTACTTTTACTCGGACCGATCTGGAATCGGCAAAATCTCCGGTACTGCAGTTTGGAAAATCCACAGTGTGTTTCGAGTTACTGCCCGCGCGCGACGTTGGACGTTGCCACTTTGTATAGTTACCCAAGGTCAGTCACCAGGCCCAAGTTTTTATGAAGTTTGGGTTTCTCCTTTATTTACAAAGGGTGGTTGCGTTTTACTCTGATTTGTAAGCTATTTAGTTTGTTTGAAACAAAAAAAATCTCATTTATGGCGCTTTTTATTTTTATACCGTATCGAATTAATACTAAACACGTATAGCATACGTAGTGTAATTTAATGCCCCTCTGTCGTATCAACTCTGTATAAAATTTGCTTAGGACAACGATTTTCCATTTAGTAGAGAAATGCCCTAAAATATGATTCGCGGCCGTAACAAATATGTATTTACAGAATTATAATCTATAAATTCATCAACACAACTCTCTAAGACCAAGTAATTCCCAAGAATGACTATTTCATGAAATCTTCACATTTGGGGATTATACTAACTTAACAAGTTGTATTACTGATTGTAATGATTATAATTCTGTAAACACATATTTGTTATGACCGCAAATCATATTTTAAGCAACGTACACACGGCTACACATCAAGCTATACATCTCCAGTTTTAACTGACTTCGTACTGTATAAGTTTTTCGTACAATCAGAAGTCAGCTTATACTGGTTATGTATAGCTTGATGTGTAGCCGTGTGTACAACTTAATACTGACCAGCAAATTGCAAAAAACGTAAGAAAATTTGAATTTCGCGGGCTACCTTAGAGCTTCCTCCTTAAATACCTACAGTTATTCGTATTAATATCACCAAAACACGGATTTTCGTCCATTAAAGAAAATACCTTAAAATATACTTAGTCCTACATAAAACCTGCAATACTGGTAACCCTACTGCAGTGTTTGTATGGGAAAATTTAAATGATCAATATCTTTGAAACTACTCAAAGTTTCTACGTCACAAATTCAGCGGAGATACATGTGTCCAGCCAGCTTGAACTCAGGCTGGCTGGGCATTAAGTTTTTTTTTATTTCTCGTAAACCCTTACATGTGATGCCATACATCAAACGTTATTACTGTCACAAATTGCGTCACTAAATGTTAGTAAAGGAACCATATTCGAAAACGCTCCCTTTATTGAAATTCGGTAGTGCCTGCCAAAAGTTTTATACGTAAATTCTAGCTGGCTGGACACAGACTTTTGCATTTTTCTACTAAACCGCTGTACGTATCACAAAACTTTTAGCTCGATGCCTGTCACAAATTTATGTGACGCCCGTTGATATGCAAAAAGTCGTCAAAGTCACTTCCGTTACCGAGATTGAGAGACCAGCGAAAAGTGGTTTTTCAAGATGGCTGTACACGTTTTCGATCGATTATCTAAGATTCTGTAGCATCACAAATTCTGAAATAAGGGTGTTTAGCCGTCATATAAAATGCCCTATTGACCTAGTTAAATGCGAGCTATTTTGAAGATTTGTCCAGCCAGTCTGAGTGACATGAATTTTGATGTAATTAGCTCGTGTCAGGGCGGGAGCAGCAAGTAGGTATTATGTACTGTAAGTAGGTATTAGGTGCTGCTTCATTTTTACGACAAGCTTTATACTGAATAAATTTCCACATACGTACACACGTGTATTGTTTTACCCCTCGATGGCAGAAATAATAAATGGATTTTCATTATCAAATTACACCATGTGTGGACAGTGATGAAGGCAAAGCGAACAGCATTTTTATAAATAGGTAATAGGTACTGATTGATATAAATAAACCAGTACCCCAAATTGCGTAACACATCATCAATCGGAATTTGAATCATATTGAAGCAAATTGCTAATCCATTGCTTCATAAGTTCGAAAAATTAGTCTGCTCCACACGTAAATAACGCAATGAATGTTGTTGAACTGTCATAATGAAACCGATTCCTATAATTAATGTGTTACGCAATTGCCCCGCAGGTCCATGTTACTTATTGTTTTTGTCAAAAACTGATAAGTATACAATCGATATCCTCGATCACTTCTCAATGTGTTAGGTAGACAATAGTTGGAACCAGGAATGAGTAAAAGGTTCTTTGGTAGCACTAAAACACCTTTTACTCATTCCTGGGCCGAACCGGACCACAGAAGGACTCCATTCAGAGGGTTTGGACTCCAAACCGTTGGAGGACGTTTAGGGATAAAGTAATGTAAGTAGGACCCGGGCTGACCAGACAGTACAGTCAACAGCAAAAGTAGATGATGAAAATCAGAAATTCAATACTAATGAACGGAGTTCGCGTCAGACCTGTGTGGCGTCGAAGTGATTCAAAAGTATGTGATTGTAAATTATACCAAAATTTACTACTTCGACGCCACACAGTTCTGACGCAAACTCCGTTCATTAGTATTAAATTTCTGATTTTCATCATCTACTTTTGCTGTTGACTGTACCTGTAAACGGCTAGCGAGCGTGATGTGACGGGAATTGGGCGACGGCGACGCACCATTTGAATGCAAGTTAGTTTGCGACACAGTCAGGCGCGAAACACGGCGGGGCGGGGCAATCTTTTTGACCGCGAAGCAATAAGGACCGCGTCTGACCGTCGATGCCCGCGGCTGCCTTCAGCGCGAACACAAAGCACACGAGGGACGGAGGCAGTTTAGTTCAGGACGTTAAAATTCGGTTAAATTCGACTGAGCTGCCTTTACACTATCGTTCACGGTCAAATTGACCGGCCCGGCCCGCCCCGCCGTGTTTCGCGCATACAGAAGCACATTGAATTCAAGGCTTATTTTATGCAATGTGAGTAACATCGGTCAGGTCAAGGGATAAAGTGAAAACTGAAAACGCCTAATTTCGATTACAACATTTACAACCAGGGACTTGAAACGTTACTCAAAATAACGTTACGCTTAGTTCCGGTGCCGATAATTTGTACCGTTCCACCAGGATCGTTACAAAATTAATTCCTTGACTATAACGATACTGAAAAACGGAACGAAATCCTAAACTGTTCAGTAACAATATTATCAATATATCGATAGTAGTATAGAGATATAATAAGGTTATTCATTTCGACACTCAACATTACTTGCCAGCTTTATGACATACAAGATGACGACAAAGTATAAAAAATAACGGTACAAATTAACCTGTAACATTTCATCTGTAAAGTTATTACAAGCGGATAACCATAATGTTGACAGATAAAGTTACTTAAAATATCGTTCTACGAAAATTATATTCTATAACGTTGTTTTGTAACGTTATTGATATTTTAGGTTTTAGTATCGTTACAAATTTTGGTACGTTATACGATAACATTAGTGGTAACGGAACGAATTTCATTTCGTTTTCAAGTAACTATAGGAAAATTTCGTTTATTGTGTACAGCGCCTTCTACAGCTTTTTAACCGAACCATTTCACCAACACAAACACATCCACCGATTTACAACTAGTGTATTATAATGAAACTAGATGGCGCTACTCGTTGCGTAATTAATCCATTTTGCTTACTTTGCTATCACAAGTTTTTACATAATCAGATAAAGTTATGTAAAAATAGGTCTATTTTTAGTATTTCCTGAATCATTTGTTATTCCATCAACATATTTCTGAGAATTTAGCTTTGTAATTATTATATATTTTGGCAGATTATATACCTTCTACCACCTTCCACCAATATAATATATCTGAAAGAAGTGGTATTTTGTTTGAATATTAATTTTTGCTAGTATCCAGTAGGTAAATGAATATAAATGTTACAAAATTTAATTATTTCTCTAAAGAGCTAGAATATCTTGTAACAAATGGAATTTATAAGGAAATAGTGCAAATTATTTCAGTTGCAAATATAATCTATGTGGGTCAGACATAGAGGTCAAATGCCAAGAGGTACTGTGAAATGTCTATTTTTAAGTATGAAGAAACCTACACTATTTGCTGGAAACACATTTGTTTAATATAAGACATGCTCCTTGTTACTGAAAAAATAACTATTCAGTAGGTATTTCTGTGATTAATCAATCACATATTTTTAAATGTAATAAAATTTACCATAGATGTGTAATATTCACACAGAGGTTTGATTGCCAGTACCTGACCTATTGCTGTATGGTTCACATACTGGGCAATCGAAGTATGTAATAATAATATGTTTATTGATCTAATTGTGTTTTTATTTTATTTTTTTTTATTTGTGTAATTTTTGTGCCTATGATCCTATGTTGGTCGAAATAAACAATTTTTTTTATTATTATTATTAGGTACCAATATGTACTGCAATTTGAATATTAACTAGTGACCTTGGTACTTTTTTAAAAGGCAATCATGCCAAATATGTGGGGGACATGTTGCATGTCGTAATAAACCACTCCACATGTTCATAGTAAACACAGCTGATAAGACCAGATATTAATGTTTTCATCCACCATTTGTTTGTTTTGCACAGCCTTTCCATTCAACCAATAATGGTATCAGCCATTATTAATCATGATCCAGCTTATATGTGACGAAACCCTACATCTTGTTGTGCAATAGAATCTTACTTAAAATAGATTTTATTAAATCCATGTCAATATTTTATTGGAAGTAAATAATTTGTACAATTTTCTGAATAATCAATTCTGGCACATTAATAACTTTGATGTAAGAAAAAACATGAGCTGGGATCATAAAAAGAACATAATAACGTAGTAAACAAGCGTAACAAAGGAAATGAATAGCTACTCACGTTCTGTGATTCCTCCTCCAACACAGCCATGGCTTCAAAATCGATGTTCATTTTACACACCCTAATACAGTAAAAACCCGAATTATGTACTAAACTATGACGTTATGTGAAATAAACAACAAGGAAATTAGATAATTTGTATCAAAAGTTGCTTTTCAAGGTATTGTTTACAAATTGGCAAGGTCATTTGACATATTTTGGTAAATTTATGGGTGCGTTCATTTCGATTATTGCAAAAACAAAAAGCACCTCTAGCGTAGATAGAGAATAACGACGTCTAGTAATAGTAGACTAATCGACTATCATTTTCAAACGTCATTTTGACATAAATAAATAGTTCCCTCTCTTGTCAATGTAGTCGATGTAGCCACGCACAAAAAAACGTCAAACTTTTTCGACCTCGCTACTACTCGCTAGTTTTTCGTTCTGTGATATAAAAAATCGTAGCTTTTATGTTTTTTCATTGAACTTGTGATGTGGCCTTAAAAACTCTAAACCATTTTGTCTGCATATTATTTTAGAATGTGTATAGAGTGCGGTGTTACTGAGGTAGTTTTGTATTTTATGTGCGGTTAATGCATTAGTGTCATTGTGAGATCACGATGCGTATCGGTTTAGTGTTATATTGGTGCGTATTTGCTTTTCATCTGTGTAAAGCGGAAGATGTGGAGAGGACAGAGACTAGGGATAATAAAGATAGTGGCAGAAGGCAGCAGTGGGGTCCAGTGGGGCGGAGCGGGTCGTTTATGAGCGACGCCACGGTCACAGCATCCAATGAACAGAGTAAGTTTTTCATGACCCTGAATACGCTTATTTTTTCTGACTTCACATAACACCTGTTGACGTCCTTCACTCGAGTCATGTCTGAAACAATTCGTAATTACAAGAATACATGCCAATTTATTCATTTTTATACATTAATTTTTGTAGTTACAAAACATTAATCTTGTAGCATTTCGCGGCACAAGTTTTTTGTTGTATTGGGAAATACGAGATGTGTCTGATAATTAAGTTTTCAATACCTATATTATTCCTAAATGCTAATAATTCATTTAAAACTGATATTAAGCAGTGAGAAAATTAAAATAAATTAATACCTTCAAATAAACATAACACTAATAAATAAACTAAAAGGTTTAGTTTATTCAGTTCAGTTTTTCAATTACAAAGACCTCACACCTAGTTGGGATTTTTTTCAATAATACCATATGGAATCCTGAGTCCTTGAAAATGCAACTTTTTACAATCAAATTGATAACATAAAAAAATTATCTCTATAATTTGAACTGCCTCTATGTATCACAACTATTCAACCCATCCTGTAACCATAAATTAATGAATTTAGAATCCTTGTCTTTTTGTTTACATTACCAAAAACAAGACCCAATCTCTTCAGTTACCAATTCCCACCTTATCTCCTTACATTAAAATCTAATTTCCTGTGCCGAATCCCATGAAAACACCAGATGTTTTTCATGGACCACTGGTATGTTACTTTTATTATAGTGCTCACTTAATCTTATACTGTTGTCAGTTATACTGGATGTAAGATTTATGTCTGACTGTCTGACCACATGTTCAAATGTTTTGGTACTTGCTGATGAAATACCTAAATTTATTAAGGAATATTTGCTTCATGTATTTGTTGTCAGACAGTTGCAGATGGGTTTTTTTTCTAGAAATATAATATGCAGTAGGTACTATTGTCTGTTCCAAAAGTATCTGATGAAAATGTAAACAAACCCTGTTCAGGTTATTTTCTTACTATCAGTCACAATTTCACAAAAGGCAATTAGTAACACATTCATTCATTCAAGTTATTTTGGAAGATTTTTACTTTTTATCTCATCAGATACCAGGCAGATGAGGACTTTTTCTAACAATTATTCTTTGAATAACAATATGAAATTGTAATTGAAAAATCATTGATGAACAATCAAAGCACTCAATTTGTAAGTGGTACAACTACAGGGGGTGATCCAAAAGTAATGATAATCGGTTACTTTAGGTTCGCATAAAAATCCAAAAAATTTTTTTGTTTGCTCATTTATACTCACTACTTAAGCCTAAAAAAATCATATAAATAGGTCACAATTTCCGTGAGATACATTCATTTGGGTCTCTATCGGAAAGATATTTTCGCTGAAAGACAATTCACGTTGGATGACATGAAAGAAAGTTACCAAGATAGCCAAAAGACAATTCAGCTACAGGACATAAAAGCAGAGTACCCATACAGCAGAGAGTCAACTCAGCTGGACGACATAAAAGCAGAATGAGCTAGTAGCAAAACGTCTGGTTTTGCGAATAGTCCGTATGATTAGAATACCTTATTAGCTGGAAGTCAAATTAGTTGCATGACAAAAACTGAGAATGAGCTACTAGCGAAAACGTCTGGAAAAGAAAATTGTCTGAATCGTACCTATGTCAACTACCCCTCTCTAACAGAATGACCTTTTCGCTGAAAGTTAATTCACGCTGGGTTATGTCACCCAGCGTGCAAGCAAGGTACCCAGATAAAATAAATAAATAAAATAAATAATAAATTTATTTTCCCAAAAAACTTAGTTCTATGTTACAAAAACGGTTTAGCAGTAGTTAGAAAAACATTTAGCCGAAAGACATTTATTTTTCGCCCATTCAAAGTCAAAGTCAAAGTCAAATCATTTATTTCAAATAGGCACTTAAAAGGCACTTTTGAACGTCAAAATTTAAAATGAAAAAATAGAATTGATTCTAGTCGCCCATTCCAAAATGTAGTTTTCGTGTGGAGAAGAATGGGCAAGAAACTCCACCGTTACTCTTTTAAAATGTTTTACAAGTTTTTGTATACATTGTTTATATAATTATATGTGAAGACGATGCACCTAAAATAAAATTTAGTCTACCAAAAATGGTAAAAGAATTAAAAATATAACAGACTGGTAAATCAGTTATGTGATAGATACATGGTGTCCACATATTTACAAAGATTGAAAAATTTGTACCGTTAACTATGGCATCTTTACCATGGGAATTCATATAGAGACCCGATGGGTTGACTGCCACTCTATTCATAGTCATCCAAGTGTAGATGAAATTATCAGAGTTAAATGAAAGTGTAATGTTTATTTTTCCCTAAAACATTTAATATTTTAAACTACATGTGAACAAAAATACTCGTTATATTAAAAAAAAAACAAAAACATTTTAATGGGTAGTATTTAAACGCAAATCAAAAAATATCCTTTTTCTATGCAATAAGATTCCGAATTCCCATCAAAATTACTGATTGCACAGCAAAATATTCAACTCAAAATATCACTAAACACACTACAATTTATTTTCGCAGCGTACAGCGATTTTTACGTCAGGTCGACGGAGACCCGCTGCGCAGGGCTCCTATTTCTGTCTGCAGGCTTTAAAGGAACCTAACCAAACCGAACCTCGGGGTGCCCCTGACGTCGTCGTTTAGTATTATGCGAATTAAATTGAAATTTGAAATAAAATATGGAAAATTTGCTGTGCAGTCAGTATTTATGCTATGTATGTAGTATTTTTGTACAAAAATAAATTTAACTGTATTGCATTATGAGGAAAAAAGTAATGTCATATTGATGTATAATTTCGAATTATCTGCAGTTTGAGTTTTGTTAAACATTTAGTTTATTTGTAGTGAAATAAGTTATTTGAGGTAAAAAAGAATATAAATGATGAGTATGTATTGATAGGCGATTATTTATTTGATATGCAATTTATAATATCCCCTTTTTAATGACAACAATAACAAAATAGTGACTTAAAAAAATTATTAAATTAATTAAATTAAATTTCATGGTCTTTATAAATTTTATTTGATTAGGAGTTAACTAAGCACAAACAAACAATAAATCCATATCAACAAACTCTGCATCTTATGGGCATTTAGCGTTCATGTCTTAGTAACCCAGACGTTTTGCTGCTAAGGCGTTTAGCGTTCATGTCTATTTAGTAACTACTGCATTTTAAAATCCAGACGTTTTCCTACTAAAGCGTTTAGCGTTCATGACTATTTCGTAATTAAGGCGTTTTATTAACAAGCCGATTTGCTTCTAGAGTATTTTGAATTACGACATTTTAAGATCCAGACGTTTTGCTATTAAGACGTTTAGCGTTAACATCTATTTAGTAACCATGACGTTTTAATTTTAAGATGCTAAGGCGATATGGTCATTTTGCTACTTGGATATTCTGATAGTGACCCATTCATTTGAATACGAACTGTCGAAGTTTCACCAAGACTACGCACGGGCTCACAAAGCCGCAGTTGCAATGGCTGCCATTCAAGAAACAGGATTCGAACTGCTCGAACACCCTCCCTATTCGCCAGATCTGGCTCCTAGTGACTCCTAACTCTTTCCTCGGCTCAAGGAACACCTCCGAGGTAAGAAATTTGAAGACGACAGCAAAGTGATGGCTGCTGTTGAGGCGTTTTGGAAGGGTCAAGAAAAATATTTTTTTTCAAAGGGAATCCTGGGTTAAGAAAAAAGATGGACTAAATGTATTAATTTGTTAGGAGACTTTGTAGAAAATAAATTATTATTTTAACTTTAATTACCGTGTTTTATTTTCATTATCATTACTTTTGGATCACCCCTCGAAATTTAGTTGTACCACAAGTATGTTTTCTGTTCCATTTGCTTACATTTTCATCTATATTTTAACAATATGATTTTTTTTTTAACAATATACTGAACTCAACGGAACTTTAATGAAGAATAAGAGACAATAGAGGTTTTTAGAGAATACACTTTCTGTTCTTCTTTGTGTTGCTGGCACATTCGTATTTCAGTGTTTTGTGTTATAATTTGTAAAGAGAATGAAGGCCTTCCTTGATAAATTGATAAACCAGTAACAATAGTATGTTAAGTCATGTTTTACTGAATATTTCTGTTTTACCAAGCAGAACTAATATGAGTCACAATCCAATCAATTGAATCCAAAGATTAAAGGAACTGAACATACCTTCATTATAATAAATGAAGCTTCTTTATTCCATACTAGCTGTTGCCCGCAATTTTGTCTGCAATCCAGCATGAAAAGTAGCCTATGTCCTTATCCAGATCTTGGTCTATTTGGGTGTCAAATTTCAACCAAATCCATTCAACCATTTTAGCATGAAAGTGTAACAAACAAACTTAATTTCGCATTTATAATATTAGTTCGGATTTTAACTTTATAAATCAAATGTTAGTAATATTTTCTTAATAGTTGGGATAGTCTTGTGATTTCTTCTTAATTAATTAATTCAGTAGAAAGACATCCACTGCTGGACAAAGGCCTCCCCCAAGCACCGCCACTTCAACCGGTTTTATGATACCCGCATTCAACGGATTCTTGCGGCTTTCACAAGGTCATCAGCCCACCTTGTGGGAGGCTTTCCAATGCTAGGTCTTCTAGACTAAGCGCCAATACAGAACCTGTCGGTCCCATCAACATCTGTTCTAGCAATGTCTTGTGATAGTTGTAATTTTTTCCCATATTTTAACCTTTTTTTGAGTAAAAGCCACCTCCATCCTGTGCCATTGTTCCCTTTCTTTGGCAGCCTTCATTCAAAACTGGACCTTCATTATAAGAAAAAATTAAAAGAGGCTTGACATAATATTATCACCTAACTTACCAAGTAATATTCCCATAAATTAATAAGTAGAAACATCATAAAAATATAACACTAACCAATAATATTTCAAATAAAAATGCAAAAATAATAGCTCATAATATTATGAAAATACAATTTGGCACAAATTCAAACATAGACAAAGTAACAATGGAATAATTGTTACTGAAGTAAGTTTGAAATTGCGAACATGTACCTATTGAGCGAACATTCTAATCATTGACATTCTAATAATACAAACTAGGTATTTTAGAATGTAATGGACTAATTATAATTGAATTTTGATTGATTTTTTGGTCTGAAATTGCGAAGATGCGTTAAGCAAATGTTATGATCAATTCTCATGCCTTCTCTGTATGAGAAGAGGACTTTACTCTGCAATCATCATCATTTCAGCCGGAAGACGTCCACTGCTGGACATAGGCCTCCTGCAAGCACCTCCACTCTGACAGGCTCTGTGCTTCTCAAATCCAATGGGTTCCTGCAGCCTTCACAAGTTCTAAGCGGTCGGCAATCATAGTCTGATATTATTATGTCATTTTTATTTACTTCCTTATCTTATACATTTTTTTTAATTTCATTTTTTTTTTTAATGTGATCCGCCAGTGTCTTTAGTAGAATTCAAGGTACCGGTGGTTAGGGCTCTAGAGACAGGAACCTGCTCTCGATGCGAGCCGTCTCGAGAAAGCCTCCAACTATTTAATGAGAGCCTCGAGAGATGTTGAACAAGGCTTTAGGCCATCAGGCCATTGGCCATTACAAAAATCATTATTATTAGGTACCTGCTGGCATTAGGAAAACCCATAACTATTGATTATAGTGTGGGTTTTATCTACATACATAAATGTAGGTATGGTATCAGTGGTTCTTATGTATATTTACTAATGACAAAGGTACACAGAATTTTAAATAGTTGAGTAAAAATAGAATATAATATAGCTTTATCCTCATAATATTAGGTCACATTGTTTATTTTTATACTTAAGACCTACTTAACTAGGTGTCAGCAAGTAGAACTGTTGGATGGAATATGTTTATTTTTTTTTTCTTATTTATTCTATTTGCAATTGGTTGTCGGACCATAAGCAAATTTGTTCCATGACAAATGGCGGTGTGGTGGAGAGGAGCCAGTGCTGCGCCTCCCATTTAGAGAAGGTGGTTCCTCTTCAGCATTTTCACCAGTGCTGTCTGGTTTAACAATTCAGTAACTAGTGGGATTGGATTCAAGGCGAGCCTTGTGTCCAAACCGCCGAGCCTGCATACCTTGTTCAAACAATGGTGGAATATTTCAAAATAATTTCATAGAATAATAAAGGTACAGTCGAGTTCATTAATATATTGGCAGTGACAAAGTTTCAAAATATTATAAGCGTTAAATGATGATCATTATAACGCTTATAACATTTTGAAACCTTAAATGCATGTTAATATTTTATTTATGTCTAAGTTTGTATAGCATTGTAAGAACATTTTAAAGCATACAATATTTTGAAATTTTGTCACTGCCAATATATTAATGAACTCGCCTGTACACTTATAAAGTCATGGTAGGTTAATAGAGGAAAGATTGAAGCCTTAACTTTGTTTGGCATCTGGTGATACAGTGGTCAACCACCACTCACACAGATGTTAAGTCTATAAAACTTTTTTACAAAAAAAAAACAACCGACTTCCAATAAAAACACTACAAAGCGAAAAATAACTTTAATTTCGGAAGTCGGTGTCGCCGGTTCCGCATTTTCGTTTTTTGACACCGACTTCCGAATTAAAGTTATTTTTCACTTTGTAGTGTTCTTTTTGGAAGTAGGTTGTTTTTTTTTTTTGTAAAAAGGTTTTAATTTTTCACTTTTTAGTTGTACCTACCCTACACAAATTCATATAACACTACTTGCTTCAGAGATATGAGGGTGTATAACGCTAGTCTATACTAATATTATAAACACGAAAGATTTGTATGTATGTTTGTAACAAATTGGCTCAAAAAGTACTGGATCGATTTTAAAAATTCTTTCACCATTTGAATGCTACATTATCACTGATTAATATAGGCTTGTTTAATTGCAAGAAAAAATAAAATGTTTAAAAAATAAATGTCCACCCGTGCGAAGCCGGAACAGGCCGCTAGTGTTTACATACTCTGTGAGGGTGTACCATGGTATACTGAAAACATCTGCGTACCCCTTTAGAGGGTACAGGCGTGATATGTTGTGTCATTGCGTAAACAATGCATACATATGCGATAGCAGCAATCGTAGTTGATTTGCTGGCATTTATTGAAGAGTTCCTTTGTCTGTCTCCGAAACTCATCATCAGATCTTTACAAAATTTGAATGGGACCATTTCGGAATACTTACACATCTTTCAAACAAAAAAATAATTTTGCAAATCCGTCTATAAATGACGGAGTAATGCCCGAACCCGTGAAACCGTGAAATACTTATTATGGAGTAGTTCCGATGGCCATTTGTGGTCTTCATCATCAGTTCCACTTCACCAAATGGTGCTTTCCGAGAACAAATGCACGAGTTACTATAAAAAATATCCAAATCGCTATAGGTGTGCCCATAAAATTTGCGGGTTTCCCTCGATTTCCATGGGATTTCCTCATCAGATTCCAACTTGGTGACAATGGGACCACCTCGGGAGCATACCCTATCAAACGATTTTTTTTTTTATAAATCGGTCTACAATTGACGGAGAAATCGGTGAACATATATAAAAAAAAACATAAACATAAAGTCCAATCTAATAACCTCCTTCTTTTTGGAAGTCGGTTAAAGAAAAACAATCATCATCTGCCTAGCCTTTTCCCAACTATGTTGGGGTCGGCTTCCAGTCTAACCGGGTGCAGCTGAGTACCAGTATTTTACACGAAGCGACTGCCTATCTGACCTCCACAACCCAGTGGGTAATACGATACCCCTTGGTAAGAAGAAGTTTAATTATATCCATAAGGACATCTAGAAGCCCAAATTTCATGAAGCTAACTCAAACAATTATAAAGATATTAAGGTCAAAAAGTCGTAAATTTTATCACTGACTGACTGACATATTATATACTAGCGACCCGCCCCGGCTTCGCACGGGTGCAATACTGATACTAAGTACAGGTATTTCAAGAATGCCAGCACGCGCCGCCGCGGCCGGTACCGCAGCAACCGCTATGTCCCTGCATTTTAAATCTGTAATATCTTCGAAAATATTCATTTAAATTACATACTGTATAGGGCCATATTTATCTATATTAAATGCACAATGTATTTAAGGTACTTAATTGGATAAGGATTAATGCTGTATTGCTTAAAATCGCTTCGTAAATAAGCCATTATTTCTCGTAAAAAGTAAAGGATAAAAAATGATTATTGTGGGTTACCCCTAAGGGATAGACATATACCATCGCGGACTTTTCTGTAGACCTTTTTAAGGTGTACAATACTGTAGTACATTATTTTGACCTATCTCGAAGGGTTCAGCCAGCGTTTGAAAAGTAAGCGCAAAAAAATGTGTTTATTTACGACATCACATGCATGCATGTATTATATATATAAACCTTCCTCTTGAATCACTCTATCTATTAAAAAAACCCGCATCAAAATCCGTTGCTTAGTTTTAAAGATCTAAGCGTTCAAAGGGACAGAGAAAGCGACTGTTTTAAATACTATGTAGTGATATAATATAGTACCTAAATCTAACCTACTTCCAGATGACCTAGAAGGATGAAATTTTGAACCCAGCTCGGTAATTGTGTGTAAGCGTAGGAAAAAATCTAAAAATAAAAAAAAGTAAAAAAATAGGGGGGTCACCATACAATTTTTTTTTTATTGTAGCGTTGGAACCGTTACAAGGAGATATTTGAAACTATCCTAATATATGTATGTATTATTATATTCTTTACAAAAAGTAATGATATCCCACCAAAAACATAAATGTAAAAAAGGAGAGCCAAGTTCAATACAAAAATTATGCTTGGCTGTGGGCTTCGCAGTAAAAAGAATGGAGATCTAATTGAGTGCCAATTTCTATGCAAAATCCAAATATGTACAGGGTGTCTCACGGCAGAGTTAGGATTTTAAATTTGAATATTTAAAAAACCGTTGCAAGTAAGTGCGGGGGGAGGAGCGCAGTAGCTTCGTCGTTCGTGCGGATTCGTTAGTCATGATGTCGTAGTGGTCGGGTGAGCACCGCGCGTTCGCTATCGAACCGTTTTTGAAAGGTGGAGAATCGTACGTTGTGGCTCGGAGACAGTTTTGTTCTCACTACAATATCAGACGTTTACGCGATGGACCAAGCGAAAATTTGATTCGTAAATGGATTATCAAGTTTCGAGCTACCGGTTCCGCTATAAATCAACCGCGTCCGGGCCCAAGCAGAACTTCAAGGACGGAAGAAACAATAAACGAAGTGGCAGCTAGCACGCAATACGCAAAAGAGCGGCGGCTTTAAACGTCACCAAATCAACAGTAGAGCGGGTTTTAAAACGTGATTTGAAATTCCATCCCTATAAAATACAGATAGTGCAGGAAATAAATGAAAATGACTACAATTTACGTAAAAGTTTTTGCCAGACAATCATTGAGAGATTTCGCACTTTGAATACTGTGTTTTGGAGTGACGACGCACATTTCCATTTAAATGGATATGTTAACAAACAAAATTGTCGCTTTTGGTCAGTTGTCAATCCCAAACAAAAACATCAAAGACCCCTGCATAGCCCAAAAGTGACAGTGTGGTGTGCTCTTTCGGTCAATGGAATAATCGGGCCATATTTTTTTGAAAATGTGACAGGTGCTAGGATAACTGTTTCTGGTGAGGTGTATCGGCAAATGATATCCAATTATTTTATACCCCAACTTCAAGAGCATCCAGCCTACAGCTCAAGAACGTGGTTTCAGCAGGATGGAGCCACTTGCCACACTGCAAGAGCCACTATGGACCAACTTCGTGAATTTCCTATGGGGGTACCTTAAGAACAAAGTTTACGTTAATACTCCGAGGAATATCGCTGAGCTAAAACAAAATATCCAACGAGAAATACGCGACATCGAGCCGGCTATGCTTAGGCGCGTTATGCAAAATGCGATGAATCGATTCCGTGAGTGCGTGCTACGAAATGGAAGGCATCTGGAAGATGTAATTTAAAAAAAATAAAATCCGCATTATGGTTCAATAATTTTCAATAAAAATGTTTTCACAAAAATATGCAAATTTACTTTTATTTCATTTCAAAATCCTAACTCTGCCGTGAGACACCCTGTATTTAAAGGAACAAAATAACATTATGAACAAGTATTAAACTCTATTTCTTTGCTTTATTGGATACCTATAAGTTGCTGTTATTTAAAAATGTGAGATCTTAAAGTAGGTTAGATTTGACTTGGCCAGTTTTCATTACATCAGTTATTATTTTATAAAGTTATTCAACTTAGATAATTCTGATAAAAACTGGCCAAGTCAAATCTAACCTACAAGCCCTCAGCCAAGCATAATTTTTGTATTGAACTTGGCTCTCCTTTTTACATTTATGTTTTTGGTGGGATTAAAATTTTATGGAATGTAGAAGCATGATGGGTGTCTAATAACTGTAATGAAAGAATTCTTGAAGTAACATAAAATAATATTTTTGTGTGACTAAACTGAAACGTTAATTTTGATTCACACTCACAGCACTGTTTTTAGTTCTCGTTGTCAGCTTTCTTTGTGATGCATTTCAAATGTGATTGAGGGGTTTGTGGCTACGTAATAACAGCCGCACAGGTCGATCGATCAGGTTAAGCTACGCTTGCCGCGATTGGTCCGTGGATGGGTGACCGTCTTTACTTACCAAGACTATCACTCCTTCCGTGCCTCGGAAAGCACCATAAGCCGTTAGTCCCGGCTAGGTCCCGGCTGTCTTTCGTGGATTTTTGACAGTCGTTTCGGGTCATCAAGAGCCCGAAATTCTGACAACCAGTCATACCGTGGGGTATAATATTACCCAGTAACTAGGTTGTGGAGTTCAAACAGGCAGTCGATCCATGTAAAATACTGGTACTCAGCTTCTGTCTGGTAGACTTGGGTTACTGGAAGCTGACCCCAACATAGTTGGGACAAGACTAGGCAGATAAAAAAGAAAAGTCTTTTGGACACACATTAGTAGTTCAAATGGCTGACAAAATGTTATTTTAGTCTGGTATGTTACGTAGGAAAGGGACACATCTGTAACAAAGACCAGCACAAAAACAAAATAGTTACGATTTTTTTTTTAATTTTCCATCTATCAAATCAGCTTAACACAGTCGACTGCCGGACATAGGCCTCTCCTAAGGAGCGCCCCAATATCCGGTTCTCCGCATTCCGGTTTGAGGTCTAACTGTGGGGCGTTCCACGTTACGATTGCCGATTCGTAGTCTCCATTCAAGGACTCGTCCGAAAAGCATGACCGATGGAAGGGCTGATGGCCGTTGAAGCTGATAAAGGACGCGTCAATTTTGTTCATTTTTGCCTTTTATTCTGTGTCTTTCACTCGAAGTGAAACGTCTGAACACGAAATGAATCCAAAGTGAAAAATTAACTCATTAGTGAACCGATCCAACGATGTTGGATTTCGACATCTTTCACTCACCTGCCGAACGATCGAAAAATTAAATGAAAGGAGCTTATGAACGTTCATTCGTCTAAATTTTGTTTGTCGTAGTCGTGTGAACGGCGAATGAAATAATCATGAACATTCACGAGTGAAGCGTCTATATCAGTTTCAGCGATCATAGTCATCGGTCCTTCAAAAATATTTTTTTGTTTTGTTCACATAAAAAAAGTTTTTAAAAAATCCCCTTGAAAGTCGGCTACACTAATAATGATCGAATATACCATAATTTAGCCGGCGAAAATCTATGTTAGCTTATCAGATTACATGCAAGTATCACTATTTGTTGAACCGCATGAACTAAGAGATAAGGAGGAAACATTTTGATATCAGAAGTTTCCTGTGGCCAATTATTTTTTTATTATGACCACAATGGCAAGTGCTCAAGTTCTCAATCAAATAATGATGTGAGTTATATTTTGGCGAATTCTACAATACAAAGAAAATTAGGTTTAAGGGCATCCTCCCTCTTAAACCTAGCCCGCGAAATCCAAATTTTCTTACGTTTTTTTGCAATATGCAATTTTTTGGTCAGTATCAGGTTGTACCTATGCTGATCTATTAATTTATTCTATACAAAGACGTATTTATTTATAGAATTATCATCAATACAACTTTGTAAGTTCATATTACATAATATGATGCTACAGAATTGCGATGCACATTACATCGAAGTCAATTAGTATCGCAGTGAAGTTCTATCGCGGTAACGTGCATCGAAGTCGATTGGCTTCGCAGAGACGCCCTTTCGCAGTAACGCCACAAAATACATAGAGAACGAGTATCGCAATTTTGTAGCATCGTATTAGTATTTATTGATATTTTGTACGTCGAAATTGAGTATTTTACTCCTATTGAATAACTATTTCATGAAATCATAACATTTGAGGCCAATTCTAACTCAAGGAGTTGTATTGCTAATTCCAATTAAGTATTATAATTCTAAAAGTAAAGTCATATTTGTTATGGTCGCGAATAATATTTTAATCAACATACAACCTGCCAAAAAAATATATGAATTTCTCGGGCTAGCCTGACGCTTTATACATATTATATATAAAATATGAAAACACCTGAACAAACCTGAAATCGTGAATTAAAAATCAGCTGTTCCCTACATTTATCTTCGTCTATCTCGTCAAAATGTAGGGAAGAGCTGATTTTTTTTTCGCGATTTCAGGTTTGATCCCATAGTAAAAGGGCTGCTGGGGTTTTTCAAATAACCCTGTATACCCATTCTGCAAAGAATTGAAAGCATTGCTCATTCGCAAAGCAGAACCAAGTTCTCCACAATTGCGCTATTTTACAAAGACATTAGACAACACTGTTTACAAATTATCTTCTTCTTCTTCTAATATGTAAAAATCAATGTTTGTTTGTTTCATTGCGATAAAACTTTGTGAACTTATTTGCTTGCACTTGCGCGAAGGTTATAGGATAGTCAAAAAACTTCACACGGACGAGCGGGGACAAAGTCGAAACAAAGTCGCTTTCTCTGTCCCAATATCCTTATGTATGCTTAAATCTTTAAAACTGCGCAACGGATTTTGATGCGGTTTTTTTTAATAGATAAAGTGATTCAAGAGGAAGGTTTATATGTATAATACATGTATAATATAGTAGAGAAATACTGATAATTTTAGAGGTTTCTAATGTGATGTCATAAATAAACCCTTTTTTTGCGCTTATATTGCAAATGCTGGCTGAACCCTATGAGATACATCAAAATAATGTACTACTAATCCTTATCCAATTAAGTACCTTAAATACATTTTGCATTTAATATAGATCAATATGGCCCTTTACAGCATGTTATTTAAATTAATATTTTCGAAGATATTACGGATGTAAAATGCAGGGACATAGCGGTTGCTGCGGTATCGGCGACAGGGACTGGCGGCAAGTTAAAAAAAAAACATCAAATTAAAATTACTTATTTAATTAAATTGCATTGCGCCCGTACGAAGCCGGGGCGGGTCGCTGGTTTCCAATAAAATATCCACATAATTTGATAAACTATCATATAACTACATTCAACCACTAAATATCACATCAAAAGTAAACTTCCTCTCGTTTATTCCTTAATACTATTTGTTATTGAGCCAAGAACATAAATCTGAGGAGACATCCGAAACTTGACTTGCCTAGCACACTGGCACGTGAGAAACGAGACAGTGTTACTAGCAGACAGTTCATGACTCATCAAAATACGTGATATCAATGGCAGACGAACAAGCGGTCGATGCGTGTTTTCATCTTATTTTAGACTCGGCAACGTGTCGACGTGGTATTGATTGTATGTAGGGTACCTGACTTGCGAAATGATACGTGCTCGTTGCTAGTCCCCAGGTGAAATGATTTGAGCTGACCGAAGTGATCATTTGCTTTAAGTATTTTAAGCCTTTCACGATTGACAGAACTATGCGATCCTGTGACGAGCCCTGGCTAGTCAGCTGCGCTTCTAACCTGCTGACTGGATTTTCTTACAGCACGAGCTACAGTCTCATTTGCTCGGATACCTACAAATAAATAACAACAGGCAGGTAAAGTAAATAAGTCATGCTCGAGCTAAGATTAGCATTTAAGATTAGAAAAATAAAGTGTATAGAGGACATAAAAGTTAAACTGACCACCCGTACAAGGCCAGAACGGGCCCTTATCTCAGCTTATGCTGCGATAAATAAATTAAATACGGTTAAAACTTAAAAGCACTGGTTTTCAGATAATTAAGACAAAATGAATCCTAGAAAAAGTATGTAACTACCAGTGGCGAAGGTACCATACAACTCGATTCCCGCCGGCTTCCCTTCGAAAATTCAGAACACAACCACTATAGTCAATTCATCATTGAAATATAATGACTTGCCTTTTTTTTTTGCTGCGGCTTACCTCCGTGTCATAAATTCACCCTTCGCCACTGGTAACTACGTACTTTTTTTATCAAACAAAGATCACTCTAATTACATCAGACAAACATGACTTGTTAATGAGAATAAAAATCGGCTAAACGACACTTCGCTAATCGGTCAAAATTTTTCCACGACCTTTTTTGTACCTATCAAACCAATTAAATATAAATAATCAGTAATCACATTTATAATTAATTTCCTATCGAAAATTAATCATTGAAATCGGTCAGTAGGTAGGTGTTGGAAAGTATATATAGGTTCAAATTTTAATCACCGTGCACCGTTTTCCTCTTAAGACTGTGCCGACCGCACAGTGGCGCCCTCATCGTTTGTTTGGTTATTTCATACAATTTAGAATGAAAATGCAGAAAATAAGCACGTTAAGTTGTGCTTCACAAGATTATACGTTAATATTATTAGAAGCGGTAGTTTTATATTGTTTTGTTTTATTATAATCCTTAAAACGGATAAAAGTGGCCACTATATTCCGTTTTATGGATTATAATAAAACTAAACAATATAAAACTACCGCTTCTAATAATATTAACGTATAATCTTGTGAAGCACAACTTAACGTGCTTATTTTCTGCATTTTCATTCTAAATTGTATGAAATAACCAAACAAACGATGAGGGCGCCACTTTACGGTCGGCACAGTCTTAAGGGGTCATTAATGTAATTGGGCTTGTTCATATTTTTTCATATGTTGTAATTGGAAAACCATTTCGAGGAATAGCGTTACTGATCTTTACGGACTAATTAATCATGAAAAATATTCATATTTTATTGATATTTATGATAAAATACGATTGACCTTCTTTGCCCTTCAAATTACGTCAGCTTTGGCTGAACAGTTTTGTATCGTTACCTCAGAAAATAAAAAGTAAGTAGCAAGTATTGTCTAGAATCTGTCAAGTGTCAAATTATAAAATAAATGTCAAACCTATAAACATAATTACAATTTAAATTTTTTACAATATATTATTCCTGCGACTTGCCTCATAATCTTGTGAAATCTCACTACACTATGATGCCTTCTAGTAGAAATATACTCTAATATCATAACGATCTCAACTTTAGGCAGGCTTCGGGAATCAGCTTTAACAAAAGTATCGCTCATTGTGGTCATTTGTAGTTCAGGAAAACGAACAATAAATAATGTCGTTGCGTCGATTGTTAGTGACGTAGTCTTACACCTTCAAAAACCATTTTCCGTAAAGGAGGATCGGCACATACGGTTTGTATATTTGTAAATAGTACGATGATAGGATTCGATTATGTATGACGTCTATTGATACTGACAGATTTGACGCTGTGTTGACAGATTTCAATTTTTAATTATGTACTAGTGAAGCAACGGCACTTAATGTTTTGTGCCACTGATGACGTCACCTGCCTTACAAATTTTAAGTATTTAAATATATTTTTATTAAATAACTATTGAGCCAATCATCAAAATATTCAAATTGGTTTCTCAAAATGCTCTACATCTATACTTATAATAAATCTGTAGAGAGGTCAATTCTGTACATGAAATATATTTCCAAAATAACTATCAGCGGGTGATTACTGACGCCAAAAATGCAATCAGTAAAATTTTTGTCTGTCTGTCTGTCTGTCTGTCTGTTTGTTCGTTATAGAAACAAAAACCACCAGACGGATTTCAACGAAACTTGGTACAATTGTTCTTCATACTCCTGGGCAGGTTATAGTATACTTTTCATCACGCTACGACCAACAGGAGCAGAGCAGTGAAGGGAAATGTTGGGAAAACAGGATTTCTTTTTAGGTGAAGTAATAATAGGTTAGTAGTAGTTAGTTAGTAGTAGGTAAGTTTTGGTTAATTTATGTTCAGTTTTTTTTAATATTAAGTAGGTAAAAACGTAGGTACTTTTATTAATTATAGGTATAGGTATTATTAATTATAGTAGTTATAGGTATTTAGTTTTAAGTGAAGTAGGTTTTATTATATATTATTTTATATATTAGACGTAGTTATATTTTTAGTTATTCAAGCCCCAAGCGGACGCCGGCGTCCGCCCGCTATTGTCTTGAAAAACGCGTTGAATGAGAAATACGCGTTCTCAAGAATCGGCAGAAGAAAGAGCACATCGGTTAAACTCTATGAGAGTTAGTGCCTCAATTTCCGGAAGTCATTATTCCACGCGGACGAGGTCGCTGGCAAAAGCTAGTTTTCAAATAATAAAATAAAATATAACGGTTAGAAATTTTAGACAATGCCCAATTATCATTATGAACATCTTTTACTATGGGACCAAACATGAAATCGCGAGAAAAAAAAAAACAGTTGTTCCCTACATTTAGACGAGTTATGCGAATATAAATTTAGGGAACAGCTGATTTTTTTAGCGATTTCAGGGTTGGTCCCATAGTAAAAGTTGTTGTACAATGACCCCCTTAAGAGGAAAACGGTGATTATAAAATTTCACCCTGTGTCTGGGGGCACGGTAGTGCCCCCGCCAAGACGAGCCAAGCGAAGCGCAAGTGCACTACCCACCTTTTCTCGAAACACTTCGTCGTATTTTTAAACCTTCTTAACTTGGGTTTGGATTATACCAGATAAACAAAATTTTCGGGATATGATGTCAGTGGTTGACTTATTAAACCTATAAATTTTCAATTGCATAGCTCTTATACTTTAGATTTTATTGGTATCTATTTCCCCGAATTCGTCACTGATTCACTGACTCACTGACACCTGATGATCATTAATATTCTAAGGTTCTTCCTGAAGTCCTAGAGAGCTGAAATTTGGTATGTAAGCTAGTAATAGTACACAAACAACAAAAAAAAAATCTTAAAACTTGAAACTTTTACCCCCCCCCCCCCCTTAAACTAGGGAGTGAAAGTTTGTATGAGACTTCCGTAAATTTTGATGCTAGAGGTCTGAAAATTTATATAGGGGGTCCTTGTTATAAATAATAAGATATATATTTCGGGATTTTTAGTAAATCATCCCCTACCCTTTAAATTAAGGAATGACTTGTTTCGGTTTTCCCATACAAACTTAATTTCATGCTTGAGATCTGAAAATTATACAAATACATTCTTCTTAAAAATAAAACATAATTTAAAAAATAAAATATCCCTTAAACCCTTGCATTCGGCATAAAAGTGTATCATAAGCAACTTACAAAAAGAAATGAAATCCCACAAAAACATTTCATGTTAAATGTTGCCAAGACGAGACCATGTAGCTCGCACTGTCAAAAAGTAATCAGATCTCATGTAGAGCCAAGCTTCTAATTCTACACGCCCTAACTCTACAAGGCCTAACTTCGCAAACTACATCTTAGTCAAAATATATGGCTTGGCCGTTTCGTTACTACAAAAACCATTGTATAACAGTATGAGAGTTTTTCACCTTACGCTCATGTGAATGTAGCGAAACGGTCAAGCCATATATTTTGACTAAGGTGTAGTTTGCGAAGTTAGGCCTTGTAGAGTTAGGGGGTGTAGAGTTAAAAGCTTGGCTCTACATGAGATCTGATTACTTTTTGACAGTGCGAGCTACATGGTCTCGTCTTGGCAACATTTAACATGAAATGTTTTTGTGGGATATTATTCTTCCTCAAATGTTTTGACTTAACCGGACAACTGTTTGCTCTAGGCAGTCGCACCGGAAACTGTGGTTTACCGCCAATATAAGGTAATAGAGGTCTATAGCATTTTTATTCTGCCGTGGGCTAGGCAATGTTAATGACTTAATCCTAACGTGTATTCCTTTTATAGATTTTGCTCTATATTTCCACAATTTTTCTTTTTGAGAAGATTATGCTGCTTTTTGGGATGTGTCTCAACACTCTCAACATAGAATCTGTGGCATATTCCAGAACGATGTATAGTAACGAATCATCATTTAAAACTAGATTTCAGTAACTATTAGTAGAAAATCTGACAGTTTTAAATGGAGATTAAAGAACAAGGAGTTGATCTAGTTTAATTAATATACACTCTTGTTCTGCGTTCTTAACGCGATGATGACCAATCATCGTTTAATCAATACCAATCAACGGATGTAATCCTAAGTGGCTCTGTATTAATCTTTCTGTCTCCATCTACAGACAACACGCGCATTTATTTGTATTTCTACCCAGCTCATGTGTCAAAATCCTGAACTCTGCATCTTTTTTCTAAACTCCACAACAGACTTAAAAGGTCATACTCATTTGTGTGTTTTTATACCCACCTCGTTGAAAAATCCTAAGCTCTCCTTCTTTTCTTACTCTCCCGAGACTTACTAAAAAGCCTACTCTCATTTTTGTTTCCCTGCCCAGCTCAGTGGAAAATTATGAGATCTGCATCTTTGCCTACACTCCCAAATAATCTTATCAATAGACGATACTCGTTGGTTTGTATTTATACCCGCCTCGTTGGAAAATCCTGAGCCCTCTCATCTTTTCATACTCTCCCAAATAGTCTTACCAATAAGGCCACACTCATTTGTTTCTCTGCCCAGTTCATTAGGAAGCACAAGCGAAAATTAATAATGTTTAAAGGGCGTCCACTAGTATGACATGAACGTAAACATCTGTTGGCACAGAACGGCCGATCACTTGATTAATTCCATGGCTAAATCAGTAACGTACCGTCTGGCCATTGCAACTTACAGCTGTGATGCTAATAGTACTTTTTCTGACGTGGTTTCGGCGCACGAGGGTTTCCTTTATAGATTTTGGCTTGGAGAAATTTTCGTGATCTTTTGGGGATTTTCCACGGCTTTCTTTTGGATCTTTCTCTGTCTGTCTATTTTGAGTGATGAGATAAAACAAAATTCGCAATAAAGTGTTTGAGTTTGCCATTAACTTGTTATGATTTATTTTATTACTTCATTATGAGATAAACATTAAACTATGTTTGCTTACAGTTCCAGAAAACGTAATCAGTACTTTTTACTTAACACGGTATTAATAACTCATGCAATGTACTAATGCTGGCATAAATGATCATTAATTTCGATTTGCTGCGTTTTCTCGAAGTACAATTTTATTGCTTGTCTCTGCATGCTTTTCTGTTGCTACGAAAAAAGGGAAAACATTATGGAGATATGCGCACTGTACCCCAGTGTTTAAAAAGCCCCTGTGATTACAAGGGATCCTTTACGTACGTAAAGGATCCCTTGTAACCACAGGGGCTTTTGAGTTTGTTTTATCATCCAGAGTTCTTCATCATTCTCTTGCCCCTATGCCAATTTATTTGGGGCTGGTGCAACATGTATTTTCCTACTTCTCTATTTGTCATCATCTCGGTAGTCAACCCCTTTCTTACCATATTATCTTTCACATGCTTCGCCCAGAGTTCTTATAAAATCGAATTTATTTAAATTACAGCATGAGTTCTGACGGATAACGGCCCATTCTATTTTTTTTTTTGACAATATTTTTACCCTTAGCATTATTTGTTTTATTCGCCTCAGCATGGGAATTACAGATATAAATGTAAACATTTTACATAAGGTGACACAATGGGCGGTCTTATCGCTAAACGCGATCGTTTAAGGTGATTGCGCAGTGATTACCGCGGAATTCAAATTTTCTTACGTTTTTAGCAATTTGCAGGTCAGTGTCAGGTTGTGTCTTGATCAAAATATGATTCGCGACAATAACAGGTACTTATTTACAGAATTATAGTCATTAGAATCATTAACACATCTTCCTAAGTTAGATTTGATGTATTTGATTTGTTTGATGTATCTTTACTTGTTGTATTTTTGTGGTGTACAATAAAGTATATATAAATAAATAAATAAATAATTTGTACCACAAGAAGAAATCTAGGGAAAAGTGTTTATGGTACAAATCTCACTTATAAAGATGTATGAATGTTTCTAATTATTATAATTCTGTAAATACGTATCTGTTATAGTCGCGAATCAAATTTTGATCAAGATGCAACCTGACACAGACCTGCAAATTGCAAAAAACGTAAGAAAATTTGAATTTCGCGGTCTACCACTTCCCATTCACCTTAAAGACAACCTTTGGATGGATTTAAAGGTAGAGAGACAATATTGCTGGTAGTCATTTTATCGAAGTAAAATAAAATTCATCGGAGTTCGACTGTTTCAGTGGCATAATGCTTCATGAAAAATGCGAGCAATTATTTAATCTAAACAAGTCCAATATTAAACAGTAACAGACCGTTGATAATACATTGATTCATTACTTTATATTCAAGGCCATTTGTTTTAATTCCTCCACATTTCAAACTAGATATTTACTGGGCTGATTTTGTTTATTTTTCGGTTCAGAACTTCACAGTTCAGACTAATCTTGGGTATCATTGTGAAGAGGCTGACGGATGGTTATTTGGAATAACTGTTATTACTTACAGATTGAATAGAACATTCTATTAGGTTTATTCCTTTCCGTGATACTTACAGACTTTTCCTAATATATTTATCTCGTATCTCCATCGCTTTATGCATAAAAAGGTAATAATCATTGACTATTCTTACTCGATTATGTCCTTAAGTTCCAAAAGTCAGAAACACCGGGCGATCTGGTCAAGGTCAGATCAATATGACCTGACCTTGACCAGTTCTGATACGCAGCCATACCTGTTTGTTGACGCACCATTCGTAGGTAATACAGTGAACATCATTGAGTAACTCGATAAGGTAACGAACATAATAACACATAATAATATGTATCCATATTTTTTAATTAATAAATAAACTTGTTCTCCAATCTAAGTTATTGTGTAAAATCTATATCTAATATATAGGGTGACTGGTAATTAGTGACCGATACCTAAACACGTGATTGTACTCATGATAACAAACAACTTTTACTATGGAACCAAATCTGAATTCGCGAAAAAAAATCTACTGTTCAGTACCTACATTTTGACCAGTTAGGCGAACATAAATGACTGAACAGCAGATTTTTTTTCGCGAATTCAGATTTGGTTCCATAGTAAAAGTTGTTTGTTATCATGAGTACAAGCACGTGTTTAAGTATCGGTCACTAATCATCAGTCACCGTATATAAAGTTCTCGCTCGTGTCACAGACCAGTGTTAGTTACCATACTCCTCCGAAACGGCTGGACCGATTTGTATAAAATTTTGTGTACATATCGGGTAGGTCTGAGAATCGGCAACTATCTATTTTTTTTTCTTTTTTGCAAAACGACGTTTGCGGGGTCAGCTAGTATCTATATATAAATAAAACAAAGCCGGGTTAGTTTTTCACCATTTATAACTCCAGAATGCTGGACCGATTTTTATAATCTTTGATTTGTTGGATTTTTCTCCGCCCCAAATAGCAGAATAACCAGTAAAAATAATAAAGATAATTCATTTTCTGATCTGGGGGCACTGGAGTGCCCCCGCCAAGACGAGCCAAGTGAAGCGCAAGGGCACTGCCTACCTTTTCTCGAAGCATTTCGTAGTATTTTTTAACCTTCTTAACTTGGGTTTGGATTATACCAGATAAACAAAATTTTCGGGATATGATGTCAGTGGTTGTTATAAATAATAAGATATGTATTTCAGAATTTTTAGTAAATCATCCCCTACCCTTTAGATTAAGGAACGACTTGTTTCGGTTTTCCCATACAAACTTATTTCATGCTTGAGATCTGAAAATTATACAAGTACATTCTTCTTACAAATTAAAACATAATTTAAAAAAAAAACATCCCTCAAACCCTTGCATTACGGGATAAAAGTGTATATTATGGTTTCAGATTCTATTCTTCACTACATTATTATACTTGTATTACCTATAAGTACTAACGAATAATATTAATAATAAATATGATCTATCGCTTATTGTAAACAGAAGGCCAACAAAGAATAAAGGCAAAGATAGAGAATGGGCTATGAAAAAAGGCACCTCTGATGTAGTACAAGAAATACACCGCAAAAAAAGAAATAAAAAATGAACAACAGAAAAAATACTCGTATAAATATAATAAGCAACTTACAAAAAGAAATGAAATCCCACAAAAACATTTCATGTTAAATGTTGCCAAGACGAGACCATGTAGCTCGCACTTTCAAAAAGTAATCAGATCTCATGTAGAGGCAAGCTTTTAACTCTACACGCCTTAACTCTACAAGGCCTAACTTCGCAAACTACACCTTAGTCAAAACGGCCAAGCCATATATATTTGATTTGATTTATTTTTTGACATTGCGAGCTACATGGTCTCGTGACTCGTCTTGGCAACATTGAACATGAAATGTTTTTGTGGGTGTATTTTGTATGGAACGGATTTCTTTATTGGTTCTGAGACGGTACGAAGTTCGCCGGTCGACTTGTTATTTTATAAACAAATCTTTTCTGGTTATGCGAATCATACATAAGGCTACTAGCCGGTTCCGGTTAGACTGGAGGCCGACCCCAACATAGTTGGGAAACAGCTGGGTGGATGATGTAAATGATATCCTTATACAGGTGTCCCTGGAAGTATGAATGAAATCGAATAGGGGCGTGGGCAAGGTCATTTTCAAACTTTTTAACCCAGAGAATGTCGGTGAATTTTTTTACGGTTCTAAAGTTATTTATTTATTATTTATTTATTTAAACTTTTCGCACAAAAAGGTACAAAGGCGGACTTAATGCCTTAGGCATTCTCTACCAGTCAACCATGACCAGTTTTTGTTTTTTCAATAATTTTGCATAGTGCTCAAAGAAAAAAAATCATTAAAAAAACTATCAGGGGCTATCGATTTAATTTTAATAGATAGCCCTGATAGTATTTTTTTAAAGATTTTTTTGGCATGACATTAGGCTAGCTATTCACAATTTCACATTTTCTGCATGGATCTGAGCATCAATGGATCTGAGTATTTTGCGTTAAAAAAGCGTCATCGAGTGAGGATACTTCAAGTACGACTATTTACAGGTTAATCTTTTCACCATGACATGGTCTAGGTATACGGCTCTTTGTACACGTTTTTCTTGCCGTGAAAAACTACGGTTTATTTGCCGTTTGTAGGCACGGTCGTCAGTGTTGTATGGATCACAATTAATGGAAGCTTGTTGACGTCTGTCAAAAAAACGTGTCTACGTTTTTTCTACGACGCGGTTTAGGTAATTTGCGAGCGTTTTATGGAGTGTCCGAGGTGTGCTTAAGCCGGTCCGCACGGGCGCGATTTACCCGTAGCCATTTTTTTTCACACACTGGATTTTCAACGCACTGCTTGTCGAGAGTTGAAAATCCGCAGAGATCCACTCCGTTGGGTTCTCATTGCTCGGCTCAACACCGAGAGTTGAAAATCCAGTGCGCGATAAAATTCCGCCGCGATATTTTTGCGTCCATGTGAATGTGGTCTGAGATTCGGAATTCCAGAAACCAGATCCGCCATTTCGAACTCCAAAATCTGTAGAGATTCCGCGTACCTAACCATCTCGTGTTTCATTAATAACAACGCATATTGTTTGTATTCACAAGTACACCTAATTGGTTTAACAAGCACATGGCCAGTGTTTTGGACTTGTTAATTGTGGTTCCATTAACTCTCAACTAGAAATGAAAAGCTTCCTTGTTGATTATTTCAGGGTGATAAGTGGCTCTTGGAATTTTATCACAGATGCCAATAATGAGACTTGTAATTGGATGCTGTGGAATGTGATGTTCCACTTACGGTTTGTTCTTGTATTGTGGCTTGTAGGTTTTCTTCAAGATTCATGATGCGGGTATATGGGCATCATATTGTGATCAAAAACATACCAAGCCAAACCATCTTCACAAACCAAGACCGCTCCGTGCCTCGGAAAGCACGTTAAGCCGTTGGTCCCGGCTGTCATTCGTGGATCTTTGACAGTCGTTACGGGTCGTCAGAAGACCGAAAGTCTGACAACTAGTCTTACCAAGAGTATTACCCAGTCAGTTACTGGGTTGGTTGTGGAGGTCAAATAGGCAGTCGCTCCTTGTAAAATACTGGTATTCAGCTGCATCCGGTTAGACTGGAAGCCGACCTCAATATACGAGTGTCGTTCAATGTATTCTGGGTATCGGCATGAAAAAAGACGTAAATTCAATTAAAATAATTTATATTTTTTAATGTAATCCCCCATTGCCCCAATGCATTTATTACATCTCAATATCCTGTAAATAGAAATTAAATCCTGTAAAAGGAAATTAACTTTTCAACATCCTGTAAGAAATAACTTTCCTCTTTCTCTGAAAAATGCGCAGTTATTGCCGTTCTCGCTTTCGTTTATCGCCTTGGAAAAACGCGCCGTGTGTACCGGGGTGTTGTCGTGAAGAAGACCACACAGTGGTCAGTTTACCCGACTTTTTTCTTTAAATTTCATAAAGTGGATGCGTAGGATGCTGCGTTCATGGTTTATTCATTTTTTGTGTACTCAATCAGCAAAATTCCCTTTGAGCCCCAAGACGCTGTGGTCATGATTTTTCCGTCAGAGGGAACGACTTTTAATTTCTTAGGGGGCGGAGTACTCCTCTTGTGCCACTGCATGAACTCTTGATTACTTTCAGGGTCATATTGATGAACCCACGTTTCATTTCCAGTAACAATACGATCAAAAATACTTGATGGAACTTCACCACAGAGCTCTAAAAACTCTCTACAGCACTCGATTCGCACTTGGTTTTGAGGCGCTGGCGCCGTGAGCTTTCGCGGCACCCATCTTGCACAACGGTAAAGAAGGTCATAAAAATAGTGTGCACGGAACCAACAGAGAGGTGGGTCATCTCTGCTATAATTTTGATCTTCATTCGGGCATCCTCCAACCAATATTATTATATTAAGCTTCTAAACTTTTTTCACGTTTTCTTCCGTAGAGGCAGTAACCGGGCCCCCGAGCGAGTTTCGTCTTCAATACTCTCTCTTCCCTTTTAAATTCTCTCGATCACTTTTGAACCGTATAAGATAACGAAGGTAAACAGCCACCATCTCTTCGTGAATAGTTTTTTGACTTTTTCCTTGTTTGATAAGGAATTTAATAACAGCGCGGTGCTCGATTTTCTTCAACATTGTCACGTTAGCCATTCCAGGCCCTCAAGTCTGCTATTACAGTAGTGTCAGAATGGTCGATCATTGATTTCATACATTTTGATTTTTACAAGTTTGGTACTTAATCTACTAATATAATGGCATCATTATGACTTTCCAATGGTGAACCACTGACACTCCATTGAAAGAACAGGCATAAAATGGTAATCTCGTACATAATGACAAATGAATGACTGACAGGCGGTAATCTGCTAAACTTCTTACTACTTCAGATTGCTTATAACACTAACATAATAATGTACAAATATATATAAATGAAATCTGACATGAATAAATGTTCAAATTTAGTAGTAGTTTTTCGAAAATCATTTCTACTAACGGGTTTTATAATAATGGCAATACGACAGTGTCATTATAACACAATCTATTACGAGAGCATTGACCGACCAATGATCGACCATTATGACTTTAGCAGATTACGAACTTTTAGCAAAATGACAATGGGATCGTGTTGGAATGACGAATGTATAAAAATAGCAGAATTGGGCCCCTGTTGTCATTGACTAAGGATAACTAGCAAACTAATTGATCACAACTAATAATGGAATTTTACCTTTATACCCTTAGAGCTTAGACAATGTAATTAATTAGCCACATAATTAGTAAATCACCCTGATACCGTGAATTTTTTGCTGACATTGTTATTATTTAATTTTATTATTATTATTGTTATTATTATTATTTTTTTATTTTTTTTATTTTCTATTATTTTTTTATTGTGATCAGTCCCAGTGTAAGCACTTTAATTATTAGTTTGTTTTAACTGCATGTGTATCTAGTTGCTAGTTATATTCGCACACAATGAAAATTGTTTTTGAATAAATAAATTGAATTGAATTGAATTGAATAAAACATTGAACGTCTAATGCTAGGCAAATGATGAATGATGAATGATGATTGTGATCAAAACCAAACTCAAAATCTAAGCAATTATTTCAATTTAAGTAAACCAATTACATGTACTTTCGAATTGTCACGGAGACGGTCTGTCAGGAAGATGAAGTTGCCAATTCGAAAGCATAGTAGGTACCTATAAGAACGAGCAAGACACGTCTGATCTTAGAATATTTGCCATTTGTTTAGTCAGAGACCTACTTGCTAGACAAGCTAGATTTATTTTATTAGGTACGCTTTCTCTTCTCACGTTAAGGCAGGAAATTGTTTCTAGAAGAATCCCACGATCGTATATGACGCATAGGCGTTGCATAGGTGATAGGATACTACCGTACTAAATATCAATGTACTATGAATGTTCACTACACCTACCTTTATTTACTACCGTCTCCATTGAATCCTAAAACTGCACTCCCAAAGCAATAAATTAGGTTTACAGCTGCTCAAATCTCGAGGAAAACCACATCGTTCGCGAAAATTTCCCAAAATAGATCATAATCTTCCAGAGTACGCGTTATTGAGGCAGTTTGTTGAACTTCTAACCTAAGTCGTTGTGTCTGAAAATCTTGTTTATTTTATGAGCATAGCATCGATCCAGGTGATATGAATTTATAATCAACATCGAAGAAGATGTTTTCTGTTTTCGTTTTGAAAAGTAACTGCACTGATTAAATCTTTGCATACGATCGTTCTAACACACTCCTGGTGGTAAGGGCACCTCCTTCAGAAAGAAACCCTACAAATGGGATCAAGGAAAGGAGGAAGGAGGTAAATGAATTAATATTAACACAGAACCAATCCGTGACTCACTAAATACATTTAACTTTGAATCCTTTCTGAACTAGACACTGGTTTATCAATGTGGTATCAGTGTGGTTTCAGTGTTTACGCGGATGCTGCTGCAAATTCTGCTGATAATTATAACCAAAGCCACTTAATCTGACACCTACGACAAGTTGTGTGACCTAACTGTACCACAACATAACACATACACATATATGCATAATATGTATGTCAACGGTCAATTCTAATCATGACTAAATAAATCGTTACGAAAAGGCAAGTAGTAGATACAGCCAAAACAGAGGATGAAGAATCCCTTAATGTAGTGTCCTTAGTCCCTAAATTTTAAGCATACATTGGCCGATGAGTCACATCCCGACATATCTACAACTGATACTAAATTCAAACACCTAGTGCCTACAGCTTGAAATCCTAATCCTATTTAATCCTGTAAAGGAAACGAGTATTTGATAATAACAATGGCTGAGTATAATCGCTACTCATAAAGCAACTACTTATTCGCACTCTTGCAGTTAATATCAACGATAATATGCGATTGTTACTTGTTAGACTGTATAATATTCAGCTTTATCAAGTGTTACAGCGAGTTATCATGAACTTGAGAGTGCTATTCCACGACGCTTGACTCATGGATTGCATTGAATTCTACGTCTATTCAAAAGTTAGAGTCATCAAAATGAAGATATATGTTTGACAATAACTTATCTTTGCTTTATTGATGGCAGCGGATGCCATAATACTTAACTACCACTGAATACAGCCCCTTGATGGATGAAGAGAGAGAGAAACTACAAAAAATGTTGGATGAAATATGGAAGCAATGCTAATGAATGTAGAGGAAGTGAGTGATAACGTGAAGGTTGATAGAGAAGATAGATAGACGGTTAAATATAATAGGATAGACGATTAAAACATTTTACGCTAAACCCAATGCTGCAATGAAAGTACCATTGGGAAAAGGGCGGGCAGAAGAAGGCCATTAAAGATATAATATATCTTCAAAAAATAATGGCGTTATCATTGAAATTCATATTCATAATGAGCGCATAGGTGAATGACATCAACTTACTAAGGTTACCTTTTAGTCGTCAACGACACTGCAAAGAGACATGAGGTCACCTTTATTGAGACTAAGACCATACCACAAGAAAATAATTATGAATTTTAATTATGTGTAGACAGAATGCAATGTTTACTCAGCAAGCTGAAAGTCAGATATAAAATACACAACACGTCAATACGGAATGATCGTTAATCATCGATAACCGACTTGAAACAAGCAATCTATGAAAATATATAGGTAGCTATTAAATTATTTATGTTTATGGAATTATGAGTGCAATCGATAGAAATTGCCGATGGACAGATTTATGTAAATAATAGACAAAGTATTTCAGCACTTTAATACATTTTAGTTCTCTAAATTTAACGTTGTTTGTTTATACCGCGGAGAATGTAGATCATAGACAATCCGTTGTCGACCTAATTTAGCCCGTCTTTCACCACCCGATCGAATACGTGATACGTCACGTTGGTGTGCCCTGAATAACTATTTAAATTATGTCATACTGAAGCGTGTGAGTTAGAAATGAACAAAAAATTTTATTAGAATTAAACAAACTCACTAGCACTTTCAAAATTAATTTATTTTAGGTCGTAGGTTACAAAATGCCCGTCATAAATTTTTCCGTTCTAAGGAGGTAGGCGCGACAAGTACTGTCCTGGCTATACGCGTAGCTGATTGATGACGCCGGAGACGAGGAGTTGGCCCTGGGTAGTAGGGGACCCGCAGGGTTGATGGAACCGGTGCCAGGTGTCAGCCTTGTGGGTTGACCGCCCGAAGTCGCGGCAGCAAGGCAGCAGTGGGCAATTGAGCCCGGAACTTGAAACCCTGGAATTTATGTCCAGGAACTAAATTGCTGAGCTCTCTGCTAATCCTCTCCTGACGGTGACCACTGTGGCGTAAGCATAAGCGTAAAGCGGATGATGTACTATTGCGCTTAAGGCGAATGTGTGTAAAGGTCACCTTCAGAATCGGAGTTTACAAGGATTTAAAGTAAAGAGTGTAAAGCATTTTTTACATTAATACTAGTACAAATAATGGTGTAAGCTAAGATATGGTTAAATGAAAAAATGAAATTAATAGCAATGGATGACAAAAGGAAAGATGATGAAACACAATTTATGCAAGTCATTCACCACCATGACACATGAGAAAGCAATGCGTAACTTTGCAAACACTTACCCAATACGGGGTTTCACAGTTATATTTTTGTATTATACTATTTTAACTTTAATAGGAAGTATTTAAGTAAGGTTCAGACAAAAATCTGAGCTTTAGAGGTTTAGAGTGAGACTGCACGTATGACGTCACGCACAAGTGTACTAAGCGTGAACGCGCGTCTCAACTGACCGTCCTCGTCCTCGGTCGGGGCTCGCGGCACGCATAGGTGGTGTGGAGTGGGGAGTGAACTAGTTCGAACTTTAACACAATGACTACGATTTGGTTTGCTTGCCTATTTATTAAATGATCGTTTACAACGTTACAATACTTACAGTACATTATCAGGCTAATCTCCTATGAAAGCAGAAACTGCATAAATAAAGCCATCTGCTATCATTACAACTTGCTTCTTCGACATCAATAAGGTACAGGTATGCCCTTCAGATTAAGGCCTGCCATCACTGACATGATCAGTGATCACCTTAATCGTTTTTGGTAATAAATTGGCTTTCATTAATACTTCCCAACATGTAACATGACCACAGCATCAAAGGTGTATTTTTCATTCCTGACTTTTATTCGTACAACTTCTTGATCCGTATCCCTACCATGCATTGCTCAAAATATGAATGGCTTCGTTCTATTTCAAGCATGCATTATACAGGGTGGAATCGAAGTCATGGGCATTATTTTAACCTAAGGCACTACTCACGATACTGATTGCATTAGGGCTATTAATACGCAAATCAAAAATATTATTAATGCAAGTAAGGAAAACCTTAAAAATGTAGTAAGTCAAATTGCACAAGGCTTATTATTGCAAATAAACACTTAAAGTAATTAAAACAAAATACTTCGTTAACGACAATAATTGTTGAAATATCAAAATCTTAAAGCGCAGTACAGCGCAAAGCGAAATGTAAACAAACATCACCTGCGCGCGCGCGGGTTTTTCCTTACAAGTAATAATAACAATGGGCTACAAGACATTCCGTCCGGCGGGATTCCCTGAACTCTCTCCGTCCCACTCCCTCACTCGCAAAAATACGAATTGCGGCGGGAAGCATACCCCGCGCGGGGTATGCTTCCCGCCGCAACACGAAGTCACGAACCCGGAACCAGTGTCATAACGACTGCGCAGGTGCATTGACGCGTAATTGATTTATTGATCCCGTGACGTAATCGCCGTACTCGCCGCTCGCGTCATACGGTGCTTGGATTGCAGTGTATTAAGTGTTAGTGTAGTAGTTGTGTGTTGTGTGTGTGTTTGTGTACACGATGCCTCGACCGCGTAATGTGCAGGCTAGGTACACCAACCAACAATACCCACAAATGGTTGTAATTTACGATCGCACAAGAAATTTAGTATGAACTCGTGAAATGTTCCATCGGCGCTACCCGAACGACCCTATTCCTTCACGGGGTCTCATTCCACCAGAACCACTCAGAACCTGTTGGATTTTTCGTCTATTCACGTGCCAGCACATGCACAAGCTCGTGGAAGAGCACCCGTTTACCCTCTGTCACTTTACCGACAAATAAGGTTTTTTCAAAACAATCCACAAGCTAGGTACGTAAATGTTTTTTTTTTAATGTATGTTAGTTGACGTAGTTTTGACCGTCCTAAGCCGGCAAAGTACGAAGGGAAAATTGGAATTTATTATGAATCAATTCATTGGCAACTTACGAATGTCACGTGAGTCGGGCGGGGTCAAAGAATTCACGCCCAAGGACGCGCGTACGGCGTAGTGTACCTACGCATTTGCTATCGAGAAGCGCAACTAATTTGATACTTTGTATGACTTACTACATTTTAAGGTTTTCCATACTTGCATTAATAATATTTTTGATTTGCGTAATAGTAGCCCTAATGCAATTAGTATCATAAGTAGTACCTTAAGTTAAAATAATGCCCATGATTTCAAATGCACCCTGTATTAATCCTACTAATATTATAAATGCGAAAGTTTGTATGTATGGATGTATGGATGTTTGTTACTCTTTCACGCGAAAACTACTGAACGGATTTTGATGAAACTTTACAGTAATATAGCTTATACATCAGAATAACACATAGGATACTTTTTATCCCGATATTCCCACGGGATCAAAATTTACGCGGGTGAAACCGCGGGGCGTAGCTAGTATTAAATATGCCTTGTTAATATTATATATGCCTTATATTAATTTAAACTTAGCCTGCCAACCATAACTGCAACAGATGCAACCTACATTCTCATTACGGGCGTATTGCAGTTACACGACATGCCCTCAATGTCTCTAAGTAAAATTTTTAAACAGTAAACCGTTCTTAGTATTGTTGGAGCTCCAACTGATACCATAAATATAACCTTTTCATTAAGACTTTTGAAATGCAACTGGCGCCAACGACAACCGAAAAATTGGCCCCGATTTTGTTGTTCACAAACTAAACTAAATTTAAGTTCAGTGCATCTTTTTCTTTAATTAAGAAAAGGACAGAAGATAAATATTAGTTTAGTCCTGTCAAATTAGTAAGCGCCTCACGTAAATTGATGTATTTTTAGTAGCCATTTTTTTGATCACGTCTAAAATTGTCTCTGGATTATCTAATTTGACAGGACTAAACTAATATTTATCTTCTGTCCTTTTCATAATGAAATAGACAGAAAAAGATGCACTGAACTTAAATTTTGTTTAGTTTATGAACAACAGAATCGGGGCCATTACCTACCTACATACTTAAATTATAACCTTAGCTCTTTTTATGTGGCAGCGGGATTGTCCAAAAGGGTTACTGCTGCCCCGGAACATAAAGGGCTAAGGAAGGAACACGGGTGGGTTTTAGTCAGTAAGAGTCTGACACTCCGATCCTGCTCCACCCTGAGCGGGAGGGGTCATTTGACAATTTCCCATGTACAAAAAAAAAAGCTCTTTTTATGTGCTCTTAAACTTCTGTAAACATTTCAATTTGTTTAGTTTGGCTACCGACACCCATGTTTTGTGTAATCATCAAATTTTACAACTGCAAAAGTCCTCAAGGTAGCATAACGATATTTGCATATGTTTACTAATTACACACATGTTTTGTATAACCACGTATATTTGAAATTAGTAGTCTTCGACAGTTCGTTTCTGTTATTAGGCCTAGTAGTTTGCGTCAATAGACCGTGAAGTTATAGCCCAGAAATATTTTCAAGAAACGCACAATTTAGAGCCGACTCGTAGTTTAAAAAAACAACGATTACTTTACCATCTTCCGTCATCTTCCTAGAACATTAAAACAGAAAAACCAAATTCTAAGCATTGAATTTTCCAGAAGTGTAAATTCACTTACAGCATTGGAATTTCCCTTGTCGTGACTACATTTTTAATCCTCTGCTACTGCTTATAATGGAGTGTTTGCACAAGATATGTTTGCGTCACAACATCAATTGATCTTAATAAAAGGGGAGTTAAATGGCTGTATGTGTAGCTTCGTTGGACACGACCAGTAGAATTGATTGTTTCATTCACTGCTTCTATTGTTATGACATCGTAATATAAATTACTTTTGTATTAGGTACTTAGTTGTCTACGCTCTCGAAGTTGTTATAATTTTACTTTTTCCCTCTAGGAGAATATAAAAAACAACAACTATCTCCAATATTGTTTATTTAATAAATACAAAATAATCTTAATTTATAAATAAGTGTAACCTAGGTTAACTCTTATTGCCAGCCAGCTTAAATTCAGTAAGAGCTATGGTCGTGGGGAGTAGGAGAAAAACCCGAGTGCTGCTCTGGTTCTAAACTTTAAATTAAATAAAGTATAAATTTTAATATTACAGAATAGGTATCCTTCCAGTAATTGTTAAGTGTAATTTAATTAGTTAATTAATGGGCGCCAGGGACTAGAGAGTCCCGGATCCTGGAGCCGACGAAGGTGTCCGATAAGCTTCCTCTGAAGAGGATGGATGAAAGTAGAATGTCGAACCCAAGATCCTCAATTTAAATTTTGGTTCAAGACTGGTTTCAATGGAAACCGTATTAAATTAAGAAAAATAAAATTAGGGGTAAAAAAAAACCGTCCCGCCTGCGCTATCGCTAGGCGGACTCCGCCAGCCGTACAGTCGTCTCCTCAGAGGCGTCGAGCAGACTCGGGGAACGGGTCTCGCGTCCCGGCCCCAGACGCTTCTCTAGATCCGGGCGGCGAGACGAATCTCCCGAGTTGCCTCTCGGTTGACTAATGGAGTAAGCACTTGACTGTAAGATCCTCGACTGGCTGGATATCTGCCGGCGTATGCGCAATCTGGAATCCTTTTATAACATGGAAGGGAGTTCGTAGGATCTCCTAAGCGTGTTCAAGGGCAAATGCTCGCCACCTCGGTTCAATAACACTGTCATGGATAACCAACCGGATTTAGACGGAGCATCTAGAAAATCTCCCATATTTCGGGTAAAATGATTATAAGATCACTGAAGATAAATTCTACACTATGATACTTAATTAATTTCTTGAAATTCACTAACAACAATATGACATGACGTTTAAACGCTGAAACAATAAGAATCTTCATGATCCAGACCAACAAACAAATTATTTGTAATTTCCAATACTTAAAATTGTCTTAATTGGGGTAATTATCCCATAATATTAATTAGGCAAATTTAGAACGTACCACCTTACAACACTTTGTCAAAGACAATTCACAGATTAAAAATAGATTAATCGGACACGAAGTTTCTAGAAAAAAGTCTATATTGAAAAAATAGTTTCATTTCCGTTTTCGGTTATTTAGTTTATTATGAATTTTTACCGAAAACTGAAAATTATTAAGGACGACTCCATACGATATTATTTCGATGTTTACCAATTATTAAGTTAAACTATCGATTAAAACTACAACTATGAATCGCCGACCACCAGATGTCGCCTCTTAACTGTCAGAAACTGACGTTCGACTGAATGACATTTGGTATGTAAACATTGGCAACTTAATTACAATATTTGAGATTTTGCTATTGTCTTGGTGAGAATAAGCACGCGAATCTTAACCTAACACTTTATTTTAATAATAAAATCAGTTTGTAGTGTGGTGATTGTCTTGTGTCGTCTGGTTTGGGTATAAGGTTAGTAATTTAAGCTTTTTGGCTCTCATTTCCCAAGGAAATGAGTGCCGAGGAACCCCCTGATGGGGGTGGAGGGATTCCTCCGGATATTATGGAGATTGTGGAGTGTTCTCAAAACACTGATCGCGTAAGACCCGAAGTTAGAAAGCGCCCCGGAGACCCTGAGTCCACTGTTGTTGACGCAAAAAGAAACAAGCCGCCGTCTGACTCAATCCAATCCGTTTTTACTAAGCCAGGTTTTGAGAGCGACTCCAAAATGCTCTATAGTGAGAGTGACAGAGCTCCCTACACTGTATTTGTCTCTAGGGTGGAAACAGACCCTAAGCAAGGCCTAACCTTAAACTCACTCAAGTTTGCTCAATTTATATTTAATAAAGGTTTTAAAGGTGTTGTCCAAGGCAGTGTCAGGTCTTTGGGCCGTAACAGGATGTCTGTTGATTTTATGACAGTAAGTGACGCTAACAACTTTGTCAACAATCCCATCCTGACTGAAAACAAATATTCGGCAGCTATCCCTCGCTTTCACGTAAGTCACATGGGAGTTGTTAGGGATATCCCTACTGACTGGACACTAGAGGAGCTAGTCCTCGGTATAGAAACCCCTCGCAATTGTGGAGAAGTTGTTAGGGCTAGAAGGCTTAATTTTAAAAACAAAAAAGAGGACTCCGTTACTTGGTCCCCATCATCGACTGTGGTGCTTACTTTCTCTGGCCAAATTCTCCCAGAGAAGGTATTTTGTTACAATGTTTCTCTTCCTGTCTCTACTTATCAACTTCCCACTATCCAATGCCGCAACTGCTTACGATTTGGCCATATAAGCATTCAGTGCAGATCTAAGCCCCTTTGTTACCGTTGTGCACAACCTCATCCTGGAGATAGTTGTAATGTTCCCGACTCTCAGGTCTCATGTCTTTTGTGTAATGGTGGTAGCCATAAGGCCACTGATAATAAGTGCCCTGAACACTCAAGACAGAAGGCAATTAAAATGGTAATGTCTGAAGAAAATTTAAGCTACCGTGAGGCTTCAGCAAGGTTTCCCCGTCCTCGTAAATTGCCGTACTCTAATGTGACAGCAGGTCCCTCCCAATCAAAACTACCTCAAACTTATCCTTCTGAACCCATTCTCTTCTCGTCCCCTCTTAACACTCCTACTTCTTCTCCATATGCCTCCCCTGTTAAAACCTCCTATACAAAGACGGTTTATCGTTCTCCAAAACCTAGGCCAGAATTGGGCAAGTCATATGACACTCAAGCCCATAAGTCAATGGTCTATACCCCTAAGTCTTCTCAGCCTAATGGCTGTGCTCTGAATTCCCCTTACACTGAAACCACTCCCCTTCCCACTCCCAATGACAATTTGATAGAGCTCCTGACTTGCTCCCTTATAAACATATTATCTAAATTTAGTGATGCAATACCGGACAATGTCGTTAGATTAGTTCAACAACTCCTCGATACCTGGATTCGCCAAAATGGAAAAAATCCTTCAGTGGAACTGTAGATCCATTCGCAGGAAAAAACATGATATAATCTATCTAATAAATAGATATAAACCCGTTGTCTTTGCCGTGTCGGAGACGTGGCTCAGGCCTGGATCTCTCTTTAGGGTTCCTGGTTTTTCATGCCTTCGGGACGATAGAGATGATGGATGGGCGGGTTGCGCCCTATTGGTTAGCAGATCTATCACTTTTTCTCAGATTCCTCTTCCCCATCATGATCCTGGTCTACATGTTGTGGCTATTAGAGCCATGGACATATCCTATGTATCTGCCTACATTCCCCACCCCAATGCTAATATTTTGTCTGAATTTAACTCTATCCTTTCTTCTATCCCTGGCCCTTTGATTGTGTCAGGTGATTTTAATTGCCGTCACACGCTTTGGGGCTCTCACTGTAATGACCCCTCCTCCAACTTTTTGCTAGACCTTTTAGATGATCGCAACCTTTGTGTTCTTAATGATGGATCTGCTACCCGTCGCGTTTCCCCTAACCAAAATATTAGTGTTCCTGACCTTACTTTTTGTTCCCCTTCCCTGGTAACAACTCTATCCTGGTCTGTTCTCCCTAATACATATGGCAGTGATCATTTTCCTATCCTAATTTCGTTTCCAAGCACTCATCCACGTTTACCCCCCATCCAACCCCTACAAAAATATCGCCTACCCCAAGCTGACTGGTCTAAGTTCTTGTCTAATTTGGATGCAGAACTTCAAAACTTTCCCCAAATAAACCCATCCAACTCCCTAATTCTCTACAGTGATTTTGTTGAGTGTCTGTTGAGAGCGGCCAATTCTTCTATCCCCTTAAAAAATTCTGCCCGTCACCTTATACCTTCTCCACCTTGGTGGGATGCTGAATGCACTGATGGCGTTCGTAAACGTAAAGAAGCAGAAAATACCTTTTCCTCTAGTATTAATATGCCCGACTATTTAAATTTTAAAAAGACTTCTGCAAGTACTTGTAGGTTATTGGCAAGAAGGAAAAGATGTGGCTGGCTCAAGTTTTGCGAGTCGCTATCTCCACGTTCTCCAGTTTCCCTTGTATGGAAGAAAATTAAAATTTACCGCAGAGCTTGCGACAACCACTCTCCCGATGTTTCTACCAATGACCACAGCACCTGGTTGGAAGACTTCATATCCAAATTAGCCCCCCCCTATGTTCCTAGCTCCGATTGCCTTCCCATTATAGATCCTCCTCCTACCACTTCCTCCGATAGATTTGATGACCTTTTCTCTTATTCAGAACTTATTTGTGCCCTAGATCATCTCCGGGATTCTGCTCCAGGGGTCGATGGAATACCCTACTCCTTTATTTCCAAGTCTTCTTCTAACTGTAAACTAATCTTTCTTAACCTAATCAATTCCTTTTTCGTTACTGGCCAAGTTCCAGAGTCTTGAAATCCCAAATAATCATCCCAATTTTGAAACCTGGGAAAGACCCAAAAGATCCTACTTCCTATCGTCCTATAGCCCTCTCTTCGGTCTTGGCTAAAATTATGGAGAATCTCATCAAGAATCGACTTGAATGGATCTTAGAAACTAAAGGCATCTTATCCAGTTCACAGTTCGGTTTTCGAAGAGGTATGGGAACTCTAGATAGCCTAAGTGTCTTCATGTCTGATGTTCGCATTGCCTTTTCCAATAATGAAAGTGTTCTCGGTGTATTCCTAGACATAGCTTCAGCCTATGATAATGTCCAACTTCCAATACTCAGGCAAAAGCTGCTACAGCTGAGTATCCCTGTGAGGATGGTCAACATCATTTGTAGTCTCCTTATGTCCCGTTCTATTTCTGTCCGTCATCAAAACTACCTCTCCCCATCCCGTCTAGTGTGGAAAGGTCTACCCCAGGGGTCGGTCTTAAGCCCCATCCTTTATAATATACAGGGTGCATTTGATATCATGGGCATTATTTTAACCTAAGGTACTACTTATGATACTAATTGCATTAGGGCTACTATTACGCAAATCAAAAATATTATTAATGCAAGTATGGAAAACCTTAAAATGTAGTAAGTCATACAAAGTATCAAATTAGTTGCGCTTCTCGATAGCAAATGCGTAGGTACACTACGACGTACGCGCGTCATTGGGCGTGAATTCTTTGACCCCGCCCGACTCACGTGACATTCGTAAGTTGCCAATGAATTGATTCATAATAAATTCCAATTTTCCCTTCGTACTTTGCCGGCTTAGGACGGTCAAAACTACGTCAACTAACATACATTAAAAAAAAACATTTACGTACCTAGCTTGTGGATTGTTTTGAAAAAACCTTATTTGTCGGTAAAGTGACAGAGGGTAAACGGGTGCTCTTCCACGAGCTTGTGCATGTGCTGGCACGTGAAAAGACGAAAAATCCAACAGGTTCTGAGTGGTTCTGGTGGAATGAGACCCCGTGAAGGAATAGGGTCGTTCGGGTAGCGCCGATGGAACATTTCACGAGTTCATACTAAATTTCTTGCGCGATCGTAAATTACAACCATTTGTGGGTATTGTTGGTTGGTGTACCTAGCCTGCACATTACGCGGTCGAGGCATCGTGTACACAAACACACACACAACACACAACTACTACACTAACACTTAATACACTGCAATCCAAGCACCGTATGCCGCGAGCGGCGAGTACGGCGATTACGTCACGGGATCAATAAATCAATTACGCGTCAATGCACCTGCGCAGTCGTTATGACACTGGTTCCGGGTTCGTGACTTCGTGTTGCGGCGGGAAGCATACCCCGCGCGGGGGTGATATTCGTATTTTTGCGAGTGAGGGAGTGGGACGGAGAGAGTTCAGGGAATCCCGCCGGACGGAATGTCTTGTAGCCCATTGTTATTATTACTTGTAAGGAAAAACCCGCGCGCGCGCAGGTGATGTTTGTTTACATTTCGCTTTGCGCTGTACTGCGCTTTAAGATTTTGATATTTCAACAATTATTGGCGTTAACGAAGTATTTTGTTTTAATTACTTTAAGTGTTTATTTGCAATAATAAGCCTTGTGCAATTTGACTTACTACATTTTTAAGGTTTTCCTTACTTGCATTAATAATATTTTTGATTTGCGTATTAATAGCCCTAATGCAATCAGTATCGTGAGTAGTGCCTTAGGTTAAAATAATGCCCATGACTTCGATTCCACCCTGTATACACACATGATTTGGAGTCTTCAGTGAGTTGTTTCTGCAAAATCCTACAGTATGCCGACGACATTGCTCTTTACTTTAATTCAGCTTCGCTTTCAGATGCCTCATCTCGCTTAAATTCTGCCCTTTACTACTTAAACCAGTGGTTGACAGATCACGGCTTAAGTTTGTCAGTTTCCAAATGTAATGCAGTTGCCTTTTCTCGTAAGCGTAATATTCCCCTTATTAACCTCTATGTTGAAAACGAACCCATTTTGATCTGTGACAAAGTAAAATTTCTTGGACTCATTCTTGACTCAAAATTATCTGGACTCTACCATCTGGATTACATCTCAAAGAAATGCGAAAGAGGTGTTAATGTCTTACGTGCCCTTTCTGGAGTTCGCTGGGGAGCTCACCCAACTTCACAGAAAATTCTTTATAACGCCATAGTTCGTAGTCACTTTGACTATGGAATTTTTCTGTTGGAACCATGCAACAAAATAGCGGATTCGGATAGTGGCCGCCGAAGGGGACAGACGTGTCGTGTCGTGACCCGCCTTTGTTTTTACTTGATGCAATGTGCACAACACGTGGCTGACTCTGAGCTTGAAACTCGAACGGGGTTTCGCTTGCTGTGTTTTTGTGGGTGCAAATTAAAACACCTTAAAACGGTGGTAAAGTGGCATACGTGTGTTCCTGATATACAAGTCTGAGGTCTAGGCCTTCCGGCCGAGAATATCGATGACGTGGATTTGGTGAGATCTTTCCATTATATATTTCAGGGACCTCCGCTAGAGGCTTGGAGGCTGTATAAAACTGCGTTTTGCGTTGTTAATTTGGACTTTTGACGCCACGCGTGAATTTAACATCATTGTAAGCTATAAATAGGCTTTAAGGAAATGTCTTCATATTATATTTAGGAGCGAAGGACAAAATAATACACTCTATTATTTTAACCTGAAATACGGTATCGCTCTAGAATTAGTACTTCACGCTTTTCATAATTTAACATTGTACTAAATTATCAAAACTGCCTTGAACAAGCTACCTATTTCCTAGCTTGTAAAATTTGTATACCGCGCGCAAAATTGTACCCGAAGGTAAAAAAAAGGTTAAGTAACAAAAAATAGCGAAGCTCATAAATTTCAAGCGTTAAGCTCCCCTGTCAGCTATAGTGGTTCACAAACCCAAAGCTACACAACACATGTGTGCAGAGCAGGTCTTGTAATACCATAAAAACAAAAAGTTTCTTCTTTTAAAATGGGCACAATTGTGCGTATGACAAAAGACGGAAACTGCCTATTAAAGGCCATAGCACATCAAATAAATAATGTCATGGGTTTAACTTTCGATCACGTGTCTGTCCGTCAGGATCTTGCTTCATATGTTTTAGAGCATCGAGATGACGAAAGAATTCGCCTAGACCTTCTAAATAATATACAAGAAATTCTTCCTAACAGCATTCTCTCCCAGGAACAAAGAATAACAAAATACATAACAGCAGTTTAACAAGACGTTCTGGGGAGGAGAGGATATCTTAATCGCCGCAGCCGAGTTCTATCTTGTAAATTTGCACGTGCACACGGATACAAGACACAACCTAGTGTATTCACCTACCGGCGATCCAGTACCGGGCAACATACACATCCTCTACAAGGACCATCACTACAATAGCTGGGTCATGACCGACGACAAACACTATAACAGCAACCCGATAGATATAATGCAAAAATCGAACAATGTCACAACAACACTATATAATAAGCCTTTAATTAACCAGTACAACACACGTGAAGAGAAAGGTCAACTCACGAAATCCCAGTCTCAAACGAACAGCCCTCAATTAGCTAGCTCATTAACACAATATGAACAACAAGCACCAATGTGTACACCGTTATCAGAAGTAGTCGCAGATGTCACTGGGTTCACAATACTTAGAAACCAACCGTCTACCTCAATAAAGTACACTTGCCTAGACGTGCGTATTGCAACCTGGAACGTCCGCGTACGTATTGTAACATTGTACTGAATTCCGAAAACTGCCTTGAACAAGGTATCTAATTCGTAGCTAGTATGTCTGCATACCCACGTGCATTAAATTTGCACCAACAGCCCAAAAAAACAAAAAAAAAAAAACACATTACCCGAACTCTCAAGTTTGCATAACAAAAATTTTTTTGGTAAGAAACAAAGACCGAGCCCATAAATTTCAGACGGTACACGGTCCCCTGTCAAGTCTGGTCTATAGTGGTTACCAAACTCAAGTTGCACATGTCGAGAGAGCTCACCACTTGTGACAGCCTACAAACAAAAGAATTCTTAATAATATTCAAGAAATTCTCCCTAACAGTAATCTCTCTCAGGAACAAAGGATAACAAAATACATAACCGCGCATTTTAACGAGACGTTCTGGGGAAGAGAGTATATTCTAATCGCAGCGTTCAAATTCCTTGTATCGTGCACACAGATACCAGAATCACACTAGTGTATTCACCTACCGGCGAACCAATACCCGGCAACATACGCATGCTCTACAAGGATGTTACAAAGAGAAGCACTATGATAGCAGTGTCAGGACCGACGACGAACATTACACAACAGCAACCCGTTAGATCTAACTCAAGAATTAACCAAACCTCAAAACACAACTGAACTTTCACATAGGGGCATTCATGTGATATGATATGAACTCAGGAGCATACAAATAATACGAGTAATGGCCTCCCCGACTGATTTCGGTCACGGTGGCCATTCTCAACGGAGATTGGCCGGCTACGCGGGGGATATTATGGTGCACGAGTGTGTGCGCGGACACAGGTGCACTCTCCGTTCCTGTACTATCATGGTCCGATGGGACGGAGATCCGACACGGCCGGAGAGAGATCAGGCGCAGGACCGACGGCTTTACGTGCTTTCCGAGACACGGGGGTATTAAGCCGCCGACTTCCAAGCTCCGGACTGCTACTAAGAAATTCCCAATAGAAAAACTCAATAACACATTGTCCGACCCTGGAATCGAACCCAGGACCCCACGCTCAGCAGTCGCGCTTGCAACCACGAGACCAACGGGGCAGTTAAACTATACACACCACGAATGGGGCGGCTCTCTGGACCCGCAGGTAAAGCATACAGGGGACTTGCAATTTTAATCAGAAAGGATGTCCAAATGGAATTAGTCAACAGCAATCTTAATGGAATAAGCATACCAACATGTGATGAAATTAAATACCTACGTACAACATACATAGCATCTACATTACGCAGAAAAATCACTATTAAAAATAGTTGCGAACAGGCCATGAGAAACCCCAAATCGTTTACTACCATAAAAAAAACCACTCTAGGAATAAACCAAGATAAAAGAAAATGCATGAAATCTTAGACGGAAAAACAATAACCAAACGTATCAAGAATGACAGGATGTGATACATCGCGCATGTTAAAAGGCCCAAAACCCGCAAAACAACCCTAGTGCATACAGTAACGTAGTACAAGGCCAAATCCAAGAAGGTCGGCCGACCTATCTACACATGGAACGACAACTTAAAACAGGACATGAAGTACTTTGACAAGAGAATCAATTTTTTAATGTATACGCCGGAAAACAGAAATAAGATCAAGATTGCTGCTTGTGAGATTTACAAAAACCGGAAACGAATAGTAGCGAGACCTCCGACGATCACATTGAAAACAGCAACATCTAACACAATATAACACAGCAGAGCTATTACATACAAAAGGACCAAGAAAACAGTAGAACCCCGCTAAAAGAATCACCGATGAAGTTCGACCTGAACCAACCTGGAGAAATAAGATCAAGATTGCTGCTTGTGAGCTTTACAAAAACCGGAAACGGATAGTAGCGAGACCTCCGACGACCACATTGAAAACAGCAACATCTAACACAACTTATCACAGCAGAGCAATGACACACAAAAGAACCGAGAAAGCAGTAGAACACCGCTAAAAGTCTCACCGATGAAGCTCGACCTGAACCAACCTGGAGGCAAGGTCGTTAAAAGATGCCCATCCATAGATAATAATTACCCATCTCTCCACTAGTCCAATGCTTGCTCTAGGATGCATATCCGGTAGGCTCTTAAATCCTTCCCTATCCTACGGGCACGTCCTCCCTACCAATTACCGCGCCCCCCGGTCTATTCCTTGATATGCAATGGTCGCTGTAGCACCATGAACATGAGGCTACAGGAGCTAGTGCGAATCTTGGGGTTCATTCGATTAATCGAGTCTGGTTTAACCACGCTGGGATCGGTGCAATTCATTCATTCATTCATTCATGGAACCATGCAACAAAATAGCCCTGGCCAAACTGGAAAGAATTCAATCCAAATGCTTACGAATTATCACGGGTGCTATGAAATGCTCACCTATTAATGCCTTCCAGGTAGAATGTTTAGAGCCTCCCCTTCACTTACGTAGACAATACCTATGTGACAGATTTTTTTATAAAGTCATACAGAATAAATGTCATCCTCTTCTCCCTCTTCTTCGTTCACTTTGTCAGTTAATCCCAACATCTCGCTATTGGTCTCATAAAAATCCCCCACTTCTCGTTAACAGCTTCAATAAATTAAATAATTTGCACATTTCCTTAGTCCAGTTAGATAAAAATCCCTTATTTGAAGTAAATTTTGATTCCTTGCTCTTCCAGCCAAAAGTTATTTTTAACTTGGGTATATCCAACCATGACCCTGCTGCTAATGTCAAATTCAATAGGATTCTGGCAGAGGACTGGCACGATTGGCTGACGTTATTTACAGATGCTTCTAAGTTGTCCGATGATAGTAATGTCGGATCAGCTGTGTGGATCCCAAAATACAAAATTATCCTTAATTTTCGTAGTCCTGCTTTTGGCACTATATTTACAGGGGAAGCAATAGCTCTTTTGGAAGCAGTCTCCTACATTGAATCACATGGACTCAACAAAAGCCTTATTCTCTCGGATTCTCTTAGCTGTCTACAGGATTTAATAAAATCGCCTTTTCGCTCTCGTCACAATTTTCCCCTTATTCTAAAGATAAAACAACTCCTGTATAGATGCCACTGCTTAGGCATAGAGATTGCACTGGCTTGGATCCCCAGTCACTCTGGAATTATTATAATGAGAATGCGGATTCTATTGCTAAGCTGGCTACTCGGAATGGGATCGAATCTCATCCGTCTTGTTATCCCCGAGATCTGCACTGTCTTGTTAAACCCGAGATGATGAAGAATTGGAATGAGCATTGGCAGAAAACTCGAATACTGAAGGGAAGATTTTATGGCTCTATCCAACCATTCATTCCATCTAAATGTTGGTTCAGCAAACTAAAATTTTCTAGTAAAATAGCCACCTCTGTCATAATTAGACTCCGACTTGGGTTCGTTTGCACTCCAGTTTTTTTGGCCAAAATCCGCGTGAGGGACTCTTCTTTGTGTGAATGTGGCCTGGAGGAGGGTACTCTGGAACACTTGTTTTTTTCCTGTCCTCGTTTAACCACTTCCCTTTACGACATACTCCCTTCTGATGTTCCCCGCCCAATTAACATTCCTTTTCTTTTATCTTTAGCCCATACTCCTGCAGTTAGAATCCTTTATAAATTCATTAGCATCAATAAAATCCAGCTATAGTTGATATTTCTATTTACTTATTATATACTGAATGTTCTAACATTTATTTTGTGACGTTTTACATCTACTAATCAAAAATGTTTTGTCCTTTTTTAGCATGGGGATCCATGGATGCCACAGCTACAAACACTGATCAATAGTTGTGTAAAGTTTACGATCATTATTTTCTCATACCTTGACATTGGCAAAATCATCGAATGTTACCGATGGAGCCAGAACCTTAAAAAAATAGAATAGAATACAATATTTGATCTAATTTATTAAGCAAACCTATTTAATAGGGTTTAGAAAAGTGATTTATTGTTAGAAAGTGTTAACTAAAGAGTCCAGTGACGAAATACAGTAGAAGGAATGAATCCTTCTATTAAGTTCAGGCTAAAGGCAATTGTACAAACTACAATGGAATATGTTACTAGTAAACCTCGTATGTTTTCAGGTAAATGCTACTTTAATTAATAGTATCGCAGCTGTGTAATACCAACCAGTGGTAGGTACTAAAAAAAACAACATAACAAAGTCTTCAAGTCTGTCTCTATTGCTTATAGTATCATCCTCAAATCTCCTCAGCTCTCTTTAAAGGGACTTCAGAACGGCCAATTGTCTCTTGAAAGAAAAGAAAATACACGATTATCAGAATCTGCTGCAACTATACTTACAGCGATTTGTCCAAAGCCTTTGATGTTTTCGTTGTTAAAGAAACTGGCATTGTTTTTGTTATAAAATTGTGCCTGAGCACCATGTTTATAATACATGTATAATGGATTTGAATTATAGTTTTAACACTTCACATATACTGGCACTTCCCAAACTGTAATTCATCTTTGATAACGTGATAAAGTAATAAAGATGATATTCGCAAAACATTTGCTGGATTTTTTTGGCATTTTCCTGGTCTTCACCGAATTTTCGTGACTAGAATTTCAAACCTAAATTGGCCTTTGTTATATTTCAAGGATTTGTTTAGGATTTAGGGTCAACTTAGTTTCAAGGATTTGACAAAGCAATTGGTTTTTTGTGTCATGAACACTATTTCAAAGTTCATAACCTTCACGTTAGAGCTTGGGAGTATTGTGATAAAATTTAACTCCAGGTAGCACTGACAACTTTCTTTTTACAAAGAGTCATTCTTCTCCATTAATCTCTGCAGATTACAGTCAGATTAAAATGATCCTTTGGTTTTACTACTCCATCAAAAATGCTCTTAGTAAGAGTAACGTCTGTTTGTTTTGCTATAGCAGTCATTTCAGCTATAAAGTCATCATTATCTGTTTTACAGATTTGTAGCAGCTCCTGGTGTTCCAACAATGTGTTTATGGTATATTTAACGGCCGGTCATGTACTTCATGTATCCAAAGTGTTAGCTAAACGTGCATGACGTGACGTCATAAAAATAGGTACTTACCTTACCTACTAACAATATATATGCTTAACGCCTTTTTTATGTGCATACTCGAGACGGATTTTTGTTCATATTTAATTAGTATGATTTAATTTTCTAGGTGTTTTGAAAATAAATTTTCAGTGTCTAATCGTGATTATCGATCTATACCAGAAAAAAAAATGGTGGATATGTGACGAATTAATAAATTGTCGGCGGTCCATAACAAAATGCTAACAATAGAATTTGAATTTCCGGAAATTAAACTGTGAAAAGGAAAATAGGTGGAAAATTAATGTTTTTCTATATCCTGACTGATCTTCCAGAGTTCAATGAACCCGTTATAAAATAAGTACTTCACCGAGGTAAGGTTGCCGAAAATGTATCGAATATTTTAAACGATTTTTAAAAGCCTGTCTTGTAATGAACTTAAAAACCCTGCAGTATCCACTTCCGCAATGTAGACTCCACTATTGAAGAAAAACCACGTCACCTATTTCGCTTAGATGGTTTCCCGGCCGACTAGCACAGTCCACTTTACGTTAGCAACTCATAATCCCATTAATGGCTGTTTCGACACTCGTTATAGGAAGCGGGGTGAACTATTCTTAGCCAAAAACCACGTGGTCCTATCAAATGGTTGATTGATGTCGATAATAATGATGATGACGTGAACCACCTGATGTAAATCGCTTCCATTGATGTTGCCGGAAACATTTACTAGTATTTTATTAACAACTCGTATAGCGATTTAAATACTATTAAAATGTTTTGCGGTTGTGGATTTAATTCGGCTTAATTGATGGAACTGCGCGCTTTAACCTAATATTCTCGTTGTTTTTGTGACCACTTGGCCTTCTGTCCACATCTGTTAACGAAGATATGGACCGTCCGGTCGAAAGTAGTTCGGAGTGCACCCTACTCCCGATTAATTAACTTATTTCAATTGACAACTCAAGGGCCCGTGGCTAAATAATAACAGCCGCACAGGTCGATCGATCAAGTTAAGCTACATTTGCCGCGGTTGGTCTGTGGATGGGTGACCATCTTTACATACCGAGACCCCTCTGTGCCTAGGAAAGCACGTTAAGCGGTTGGTCCCGGCTGTCATTCGTGAATCTTTGACAGTTGTTACGGGTAGTCAGAAGCCCGAAAGTCTGACAACCAGTGTTACCAAGGGTTATCGTATTACGCACTAACTGGGTTATGGAGGTCAGATAGGCAGTCGCTCCATGTAAAATACTGGTATTCAGCTGCATCCGTTAGACTGGAAGCCGACCCCAACATAGTTAGTTGGGAAAAGACTAGGCAGATGAAGATGATGAACTGTCAATGTCAAATCGTCATGTTACTCTTAGGTCGGGCCCCTAACTAATCTTATGTCAGTAACTATAGGCGTCCGTAACCTCGGCGGAAATCTTATATTTCGTGCTTAGGCAGTAGACCTGAGCTTTGGCTCAAATATATATTTAATAATAATATATGTTTTTATATTAATTTTTATTTTTTACATATATATTTTTTTATTTAATATATATTTTGGTATTTATCTATGGGATGGGTCTTTGTAACCTTAAATTAAATGGTTTATTATTATTAAATACAACTGTATCGAATGTGTTGTTTCATTGTTTGATGTATGTATGTTTAATACTAGCTGATATACCTTTATTTGGTGATAGCCCAAGAGCAATTCTATTGAATTTCGGGAATATTTTTCTGGTACTCAAAAATTCTACATACTCAAGGGTTAGAGAATTCTCTAAAAAAGATGTTTGGCCGGATGATCTTCGCTACTTCTCCGGCTTTTTTTAATGGAACACGGACTCCCAAAGCACAGGTATAATTTAAGAAACCACTTCTGTATTTTGCAAGAGAAAGTCTGAAAGTGGCACCGGTAACTGATAATTTGTGCGGAAATCGGATGTTCATGGTATGGGCATGTGATACAGAGGAATGAGGAAAATGTCGTGAGGAGAGTTTCGGGTATGAATGTCGATGGCTATAAAAGTAGAGGAAGACCAAAAAAAACGATGGATGGACTGTGTGAATGGTGATATTGTTAGAAAGGGGGTGACTACCGAGATGACGACTAATGGAGAAATCTGGAAGAAAAAGACATGTTGCGCTGACCACAAATAAATTGGGATAAGGGCAGGAGAATGATGACTTCTGTATTTTGTAAATGTAAGTAATGTCTGTAACAGCGTTCACTTAATTTTTTAATAAAGTTAAAAATATGATTCAGAGATGACCTGTAGGCCAATTCTGCTAATTTAAAACGTTCAAAATCTACTCTCATCTCGGCGACAAACAAATGTCAAAAACTTATCAAAATGTAGGGAAATTTGAAGTATTTTTGACAGATTGAGACTGAGATCAGACTGTGAACGTTCTTAAAAATTACGAGAATTGCCCCTCTGGACGCGTACCGCGAAGGCTAGTTCGAGGTGGCGCAGGAAAGTCTACGATTCTAGAATAAAACTAATTAAACTATTATTTACATCAGCCGCTATACTTGTTTCGATCAATGCATTTCGAAATTTAAATAGAACACATAGTTCGTGTTTTATCGCGTTTACGGTTTGTGACCATAGCAGGCTTTTGCTCTAGAATCTAGATAATTGAATAAACATAACCTCCGCTTTGACTCATAAAACGGCTTCGTATAAACACATTTAGCATTTAGTTTTATTTTATTGCCACCTACATATTAATAACGATAGTTTTACTGTTTTTTAGCTGACTTCATTCATAAATCGGCTTTTGCTTTTGTTACTTATATAAAGTGAATAAAATTTGTATTCTTTTGGATGGTCATCATCAATATGTTCAACTCGTATCCTCCTCCTTCTAAGTTTTATTCCTTTCTTTTGTGGCAATCCTCTCTAATCAAATATTACCGTGTCTAGGTTTTTCGTTGCCAATGTTGCCATTACTTCTATGTTCGTCAACCCGCCTGGTGACTGGTCCACCAACCAAAGTATGTTTTGCCCAGCTGGGTATCCCCTTTTTCAGAGCTGTATTCTCTTGCTACGGCTAGTTATAATTTTTTCTGTCTAGCGCTGGATGAGTTTAATGATCCACTTTCTACTATAGTATTATTATCTCACGAAGCGACGCGCTCTTTACTTGTAGTTACCAAGTGTACAAACATGCTGTGAAGGTGTGTGTAAGCTCAGGACAGGAGCTCTTCTTCCGAGACAATGGCGTCGTCAAAAGTATGTGTGTGTGTTATTATATGCTAACGCTACTCATCTTGACGCACACATTCACTGTGTTTGTTACACTTGGTTACCTCAAGCAAAGCGCGCGTCGCTTCGTAAGATAAAAATAGTGTAGTATACTTTACTTTGTTTTATGGCAATTTAGTAGCCTTCATTTCTGAATAATTTCCACGTGATGACGATTTCTGCTAATGTCATGGATTTGGGCTGTGTCGCACGAGTGCCTCAAGTTATTCACACTGTACTGATTATGTTGTGTCGACGTTATCGCCGCTACTTTGTTACCCAAGCCCTAACGGTACATTGCAGTAGTACTAAGTGTGTTTTAACGATAATCTAAAAACATCACTTTAATAGTTTGACTGTGCGAGTAAAGTAAATTGCTCTGTAGTTACAGTGAACTTCTAGAGTTTACATGTTTTAGTATTTTTTTGTAAGCCATCATCATAATCATCACCATCATAGTTAAAACAGACTGATATAGTTCAGGAAGTGGAAGATACAAACAAAAGAAGAAAAATCTAATATATAAAATTCTCGTGTCACAGTGGTAGTTACCATACTCCTCCGAAACAGCTGGACCGATTTGTATGAAATTTTGTGTGCATATCGGGTAGGACTGAGAATCGGCTACTATTTTTCATACCCCTATTTTTTTTTTTGCAAAACGACGTTTGCGGGGTCAGCTAGTTTATTACTACTATTTCCAAGCTTTGTGCTCGCACTTCGGTGCAGCTACATCTTGTTTGTCTACCTCACCGCTTTTCTAGCTACCTTATGTCCCCAGCGGGGTAATTCCGTAACACACTATCAGTAGCAATGGCTTTCAGTTTGACAGTTCAACAACATTAATTTCGTTATTTACGTTGTTAAGCAGTCGAACTTTTCTATCGTATGAAGCAATGAATTAGCAATGTCCTTCAGAATGATTCAGCACCCTAATTGCGAAACACACTATCGATCTCAATTTGAATCATTTTGAAGCATATTGCTAATCCATTGCTTCATATGTTGGAAAAATATGTCTGCTCAACAATGTAAAAAACGCAATGAACGTTGTTGAACTGTCAAAATGAAACCCATTGCTACTAATAGTGTGTTACGCAATTACACCGCAGATTGTGCTTGAAGTGAGTAAGGGTGCCGATATGACTCGTGTCATCAATCCTGTTAATTCCCGTCTACTGTTTAATGGACGTAGGAAACTGGGCCATGGCCGTAAAACTCGGGTCCTTGCTTCTACCTTTTTTTTTGTTTGGATGGCATCTCGCAGTTCAACCTAGGAGGTTTTCGCCTGCTTAACCGGTCTTGCCAATGTGCCCTTAAAAAAACGGAAAAATGAGCGACTACATGCCCAGGGCAACCCCTGAGTGGTACGGACCTCGAATTAGGGTGTCGCTGAGGGAGGAGAGCAAGGGACAGGCTGAATCGAATTATTCTCCTACCATTCTCAAGTCTGCTTTTATTTGTTCCTCCCGTTAATGGTCATCATCAATAATCGCTCACGTGCATGTTTATCTTTGACTTTTAACCGATATATATTAGATAGCTAAGTATATCGATATTTCCTTTGTCTTATATGACAATAAATAATGACAAGCCTATTAATGAATGGACTTTTACATTAACCTAGATTCTATTACCTACCTTTTAATGATCAAATTCGTTTGTTTGAATTATATAATAATACTAGCTGCCCCGCAAACGTCGTTTTGCAAAAAAAAAAAATAGATAGTAGCCGATTGTCAGACCTACCCGATATGCACACAAAAATTCATACAAATCGGTCCAGCCGTTTCGGAGGAGTATGGTAACTAACACTGTCACACGAGAATTTTATATATTAGAGATAATATACAATACGTTTAAATGTTACGGGATCGACGTCTTCTACGCTGATCTGCAGGGTAATTGCGTAACACACTATCAGTAGCGATCGGTTTCATTTTGAGAGTTCAACAACATTCATTTCGTTATTTACGTTGTTGAGCATACACACTTTTCGAACGTAAATGGAGCAATGGATTAGCAATAAGCTTCAAAATGATTCAAATTGAGAGTAAGTGTGTTACGCAATTAGGGTGCTGTTGTTGTTGAAAAAGTTGAAATTAAAACACTTATCATTTGTGAGCAATGGTGGCCCAATGGTAACGGCCCCCACTTACGAGTTGTAGGTCGTGGGTAGGGTTGCCACCCGTACTTTATAATAAAGTATTGTACGTTATTTAGGGCAATTGTACTATATACTTTATGAAAATCATAAAGTACACGAAAATACTTTATTTTGCATAATTTTATTTTTTTAGAAAAGTTTAATCTCAATAGTTTTTCAAAAATTATCTATTGGTGCTGATTCGATATTGCCACTCACCGGTGCCACATCACAGCACTTATATTTAACGATTTCTGAACGCAACCTAACCTCAAATGTCAACAATGTCATGTCACTGTCGATCAGTGAGTCAGTCAGTCTAGTCCAGTATTTGTCAGTTTGTCACAAATTGTTTTTGTCCAAAGCGGTTTGAAGGCTTCGAATTCCGATGTAAAGTTTTGTTTATGCTATTAAATCATGGACAAACTGCAAAAAGCAATAAAAAATATGTTTTTAAACTTAATAGTAAAGGAAAATAAATTGTACTTTATTTTGATACTCTGTACTTTTTTTTTCTTACCTAAAATAACCAATATACTTTAACTGCAAAAAAAAAAGGTGGCAACCCTAGTCGTGGGTGCGAACTCAGCCAGGGGCTTTACTTTGTGTAAATAATTTCACCACTACTGCTCTCAAAACGGTGAAGGAAAACATCGTGAGGAAACCCGCATGTCCTAGAATCAAAAATTCGAAGACATTTATGACATGTACCAACCCGCACTGGGCCCGCGTGGTATATTACAACAGCCCACTCCCTCTTGAAGAGAGGAGGCCTGAGTTCTAGCAGTGAGACCCTTATGATATAGGCAGATTATGCTATCATTTGTGATAGGTACGCTGATTTGATGATATGATGTGACTGGAATCGTTCGAAAGGCGTTGCAATTTTTTTGGGCCAATACTTATTAATATTTTGTTTGTAATTCTTGCATGTGGATTTTATATTATAACACGTCACCTATTTATATCACTGCAGTACCAATTCACATACAGCGGTACAATATACCTACATGCTGTCGAATTCCTTTATCTGTTCTTTATTTACCTTTACACCTATTCGTTGTAAGTGCAAACTCTGCCAGAATATTCGGTGATCGCCAAACGTTGAAATTCCTCGCAGATGCATCTTTGGTAGTATTTTATAGTCTTCTAGTCGAGGTCATTGGCTTAGACAGAGTGGTGAATGAACAAGAAGTAAGATAAGGAATAGAAATATTGAGCTTGAGTATTTAAAATTTATGATATAACATAATTATGATTTATGGTGTTATGCAATTATTCGTTGTTTTTAAAATGGTCTCTATGTATAATAGCAAAATATCGTGAGGAAACCGGCATGTCCTAGCACCAAGAATTGATATGTGACAACTACCAACGTGCACTGGGCCCGCGTCCGCGGGCCGCTTGCGTTCCAGTAGTAAGAACGTTATAGGCTGGTTGTGCTGTGTTTACGCAAGTACCAAAAAATGATGAACGGTTTAGGCATTCCAATGCAAACAAATAAAAAACCTAAAACCTAAGTTCTAGTATTAGTGTTGCAGAGTCAAGTGAGAGAGATAGGTAATAGGTACCTACTAAATCCTGAGAAATTTGTTTGGAACGCTATGGTCGACTTTATAATACAAAATGTCGAACAAAAGACTCCCAATGAACATCATAATATACCTTTTTTGTTGCTATTTGTTTTGCAGTTATGTTTTTATCAGAACTTGGCATTGTATTTTACTTACTTGGGTCTGGGTAAAATCCCCAAGCCCCTAAACACAAGATGATGATGATGAAACCGTTAAGAATAGATTACGTGATGTTTCCGTTTAGCGTTATGTAAAACCCATTTTCATTTCTGTGACAATCTTTAGCCTTTTGTCTATTAGGCATTTTATTTAATGAGTCACTTCATCGCTTCAGCTGCTAGCTTCTTCCTGGTAGAAATATTTTAGTGACTTCACTCTTCATTTTCTATGAGGGAAATCCTAACTGGAAAGAACGGACAGTTATGTCGGACTCCTACTGATTCAACCCGCCGATTTTCCTCCTGATGTTCTGATACTATTAAGCGCTAGCGCAGGATCGTCCTCGGACATCCCTAAGATCACTAGGGTGCTTTCAAATCAAGAACTCACTTCTTTTCCACACTTATACTTCTACGAAATTCGACATCAAATTCAGCTGATCTATTTTATCATAATCTCGCCGGGAAAACTTAGGTGAAGTGTGCTGTCATTCCACAAAACTTTATAATTATTACAAGTTACAATGGACATCATTCAATTCGTACCCAAAAAAGTGCCGGCCAGAAAAGAAACCTACTGTTTTCCTATGGGAAATAACACTATTTATTTTTAAAATTGTTTATTTTCACCGAAAGTCTAAATACTTCTTACCAACATGGAATCTCTCACCGTCTACTAGATCATTCGATATTCCTAACGTCCACTGTCTTTCGTTTCCAGTTCTGTTCGAGGCGTGCCAAAATGAGCCCACTTGCCTTCAGGATCGCGCTGGTCTGGAAGCCATCACAGCGCTGCATCATCAGCTCGATGACGACGCCAACGGAAACGTCGACCTCAGCGAGAGTGATGATGTGAGTTCACGACTTTGACTTCATGCTGTTGTCTTTTCTTAATACTTGATTGAAATCGAGAATCATGCTTGAGCCTCTACTTAATAGATAGATATAGAGATAAATTATTCCGTCGAAATTTCTGTTCACCCACCAAGAGGCCCCAGGGAAGACGGTGGCACAGTGGTCACGTACTGCCGTGCATAGCGAGGCTCAGGGGAGGCCCGTTTAGTCTCCCCAAGAGGAACCGGGACCACCTCTATGTGCTGATGGTGATCACCGGGGTGGTTTTAGTGAGGTAAAAATCCCACACCATACTCCCCGGAGATCGCGGGTGCCTTTTGAAGGATTCACCTAGAAAACAAAAAAGAAAGGCTTGTTTCTTAGAATTACCTATAGTATAGGTAGTACACCCACATTTCGCTAGTTATATTCTATTTAGTGATAATGTCTTATATTTTTTTTGTTTTATATTGAGTTAAATTTATGTTTGGGTCAGTTGTAGAACTGTGCACATCACTATGTGCCTGACCATTTTATTGCATTTAAGAACAACTTTGCAAAGGGCAACGATCGCTTGAGCGATAGACCGAACCTTGGTCATAAAACCTATATTAAAACCGGACAGTCTAGTAACTAGTTGAAGACAGTACTTAAAGTAAACTTTGAATGAGTAAGCAAATTGCAAATAATAACGATTAGAAAGCATAACAAACCATCGAGTACAACAACCAAAAATAAGTTCTGACATCGAAAAAAGCACCTTAATAATTCAATTGCAAAAAAAGAGGTGGCGCGGGAAAAGAGATCTTTAACAGGATTTGTGGGAGGTCTTTACTATAGGCATTTTTTTTTTTCTAAATCACATTTTAAGTTATTTTATTTTATTATATTCGGGAAACTTACAGCTAATTTATACAGTGTTCTTAAATAATACACAATTGAAGGCAGTTGCAAGGAAGTTTCCACTTATAACACAAAAAAAATACAACAAAAAACGTCGGTACAAAATACCTTAACTTAACATAAATTAGGAAATAACAGTACACGATCGACTAATACAAATTAAAAGTCTTTTAGACGCAATTAGTTCAAGTCTTACTTATCCTACTGCTTACTTATTTTCCTCTCAAAACTAAATCCATAACCTGCCTCTAGATATCAAGTTTGCATGCTAATAAAATTCTTACTGCATAGAATACTGATAATAGTCAATTTGATAGAGAGAACTTCCTCAAAATTTGTTTAAAGTACCTATCACCAGGTACCAGCTAGGTGGGTAGGTATACCCGTTTCCTTCCAAAACTAAACTTGTTATCGAAATAAAACACGACAATAAGGAAAACTAATCACAATTATTTTGCTATGTTTATGTCCCTTGGGCCAAGGTTTTGTCCTTGTTTATATCTAAACCTAAGGCCTCGTGGCCTAACTTTAATTGTTTGACCGTGAATAAATCTTTCATGTGATTCGTGGCATAAATTGGCTACCTATTTTCCGAATCTCGTTGACAAATAGGCGATCATTTGGGTTATAAAAGTTTAGCAATCTCAATTTTTTTTTCTTTTTTGTCATGGTCACAATTTCGAGACTGAGTTTGTAAACCGTCATCATAATGTTTACAGGTAGTAAATTACCACAATGTCTGCTGCAACCACAAACCGGTTAAGATATTTATAATCTGAATCTGGATTTCCCGGGAGAGGCAAATGACACTTAATACTTAAATTACTGGTCCTGACACGGGTCCGCTTTGGATTAACGCCGTAGGAGACCTCCTTGTTAATAAAATTATCTTTTGTATAGTATCTAAGTAAATGGTCTTTGAGAAAGGTAAATACTACCATACTACTAATCATTTCCCATGTCTGCCGCCAAGTTGTTGCAATCCGTTTTAAATCGGGTATGGCTGCCAGTGTTTTACAAAGATATGAGACGTCTCATCTCTTACGTCGTCGAAACGCATACAATGTTGCGAGAGAAAAAGCTGAAACAGCCCATAGCAACGCCTTTGCGATGCCTCTGGAATTGTAGTCCATAGGCGTGGACTTGGTTTGTTTACTACCCATTAACCTAAAAATCTTTGTTTATACTCCTGTTTCCAGTTCCTTCGCGAAGAGCTGCAGTACGACAGCGGGTATGAGAAGCGGCAGCGGGCGTTCCATCACAACGATGACATGCACATCTCCGTCAAGGAGCTGTGGGAGGCGTGGCTCAGATCTGAGGTAAGTACTCGATAGTTTTGGAAAATCTAAAGTACTAATATTTTTTAGAGAAACATTAACAATTATTCATATAAGTCTGGTTGAATCATAATCAGCACAGAAATTTCCTACTGCTGGGGCACAGACCTCCTCTGTAAGAGAGGAAGTGAACCACGCGGGCTCAGTGCGGGTTATCACAATGTGAATTGTTATATGAATAAATAAAAATTAATGTTGATAGCAGGCTAAGGTCACAGAGCAAGTTCATTAATAAATAGTTTAAAAAAACAGCACAAACAACATCATCATATCAAATTGATTTGTTAGATATTCTTCAAAATATTTTTTTTTAAATGTGAATAATGTTTTGATTGATTTTGTAATCTATAATATACTAATGATACAAACTTCTATTGCAGGTGCATAACTGGACGGTGGAGCAGACGGTAGAATGGCTATCGCAGTCAGTGGATCTGCCGCAATACAAGACCCTGTTCCTTCAACACAAGGTCACTGGCGCTACTCTGCCCAGGTAACCAATATTTCCATTAAAACTAATGTTACTAAGTAGACCGATGACCTGAAGGCCAATTCCCATATTTAAAAACGTCAAAAATGTGTGCAGATTTAATAAGAGAGGTTCTAGGGGGTCTAGAATCATGTGCTGAATTCATGGTTGGAGTTTCTAGTCGATGTCCATGCCACCCGGTATACATAGCTACTGATTAAAGCACAGACCACCCCTCTACCTGTCAGCATCATTTTAATATCAGTTCTCCTAGACCTTTCAATGTGAGTATCATTTTAATATCAGTTCTCCTAGACCTTCCAATGTCAGCATCAATTTAATATCAGTTCTCCTAGACCTTCCAATGTCAGCATCATTTTAATATCAGTTCTCCTAGACCTTTCAATGTCATTATCATTTTAATATCAGTCCTCCTAGACCTTCCAATGTCAGCATCATTTTAATATCAGTTCTCCTAGACCTTCGAATGTCAGTATCATTTTAATATCAGTTTTCCTAGACCTTCCAATGGTTGCTATAATAATGATCATTATACAACTAAAGACATTGTCCAGCATCATCGTTTGAATAAGAAATATTACTTTTATTCCAGTACTAGCTTCTGCTCGCGACTTCGTCCGCGTAAATTTTTTTTGTTTCCCCGACCCACCCCGTCGCAACGTGTCGCCGGCCTGCGCTATTACTTCGTTTTCGCTTGGCGAAAACTTCAGACTTTTTTTCTTTTTACTCAACTCCTAAGGGTCCTAGCGTCAAGTTTAATAGAATATAGCTTTCCTCAAGAACTGGGCTATCAAACGCAAAAATATTTTTATATATGCGACCAATACTTCCAGAGATTTACAGCTTTCAAACCGTGTTTCAAACAAACAAACTCTTCAGCTTTAATATTAGTATTATTTTAAAACTATGATATCTCCTAAGATATACATTGAAATCAAATGATGTCACAGGCAATTTTGTTCAAAATTAAATACATGTGATGAATAACGTATTTATTTGGATAAGGATTAATACCATGTTTATAAAAAACACCTTCGCAAATAATGCATTATTTTAGAACAAATTTGGTTAGCATAAAAGAGGTTATAGTGAGCTAACCTTAAAAGATAGACATATGCTGTTGCGGACTTTTTTAAAGCTTTTAAAGGGGAACAATTATGTCATATATGATTTTTGCGAAACTTTAACCGTTTACGCAGCGCACGCAGCGGAAGCTCTCAATAGGAAAAAAATCCCCCGATTTTGAAACATTCTTCATTGGCGCTCCGCTTCTATTGGTTTTAGCGTGATGATATATAGCCTATAGCCTTCCTCGATGAATGGGCTATCTAATACTGAAAGAGTTTTTCAAATCGGACCAGTAGTTCCTGAGATTAGCGCGTTCAAACAAACAAACAAACAAACAAACTCTTCAGCTTTATAATATTAGTATAGATTTACAGTAGTTCATATATTTGTTTTGGTAACGAAAATTATGACTCTTGTATAGTTAGTCCCATACATGTAACAGGGGACAAACCTAATTACTATCAACCACACAACGCCACAAATCCTAGAAATTCGTAATTAGAAAATCCAATATTAAACTGGCCGACCTGCGAATCGATCATAGGACCCCAAACCCTTTAGTCGTGTTTGCGGCCACTATACCCACGAACTAATCCGTTTGCCAACATTATGAAATGTCAAATGATAAACTTTCGGGGACTGATTTATTAAAATAATCATATTTTGTCTTATATCCACTTGAAAATCATCACTGTTCTATGAAAAATGATAAATTATATTTCCATGTAGGTTTGTACAAACACTTTACACGTCAATCATATTTTAAAAACTAGGCGAGGTCTGCGTACTCTGAGAAGAAAGGTCGAAACAAACTCTTTTAAAGTCCAGACATCATCGTGGTCAGATTATGTGAAGACCATGTAGATTTATGTAAATAAATCTTTTTATTTCCCAACAGATTGGCAGTAAACAACATGCAGTACCTGAGCAACGTGTTGGGCATCAAGGACCCCATACACAAACAGAAGCTTGCGCTCAAAGCGATGGACGTCGTGCTCTTCGGACCCCCTAAAGGTACCGTGCATTTCTTGGTCATACATAAATCTACTTAATAAAAATCTTGAATTCACTCATTGACAGACAACGCTTAGCCTAAATCGCTGGGTCTAGAAATTAGAAACGTGGAAATTGGCGTTTACGCTTCTGTTTAAAACTAGCTACCCGTCCCGGCTTCGCACGTTTTTTTACGACTTGTCAAAACATCAAGATTTCCGTTGCATAGTTTAGAAGAACAATTTTATTGAGTCTCACAGACACGAAAAGCTTCAACTGATCCTCAAAAAAGTTATTGATCTTCTAATGATGGACACTTTCGAGGGCAGCGGCCGGCGAGTACATCCAAGTTGGCCGCAGTTAGTTAGCTATTTAGTACTTTTAGGACGCCAAAATAGGACTTATTAGTGGTTCACAAAAAGAGCCGCAATCATTATGCCAGAGCTATGACGGCATCTACATCGCCACATGCAAACTACGCATCCCACTGACGTCACACAAAAATCCTGCATCGCGCAAGCATAGTTTACCACGCAACTACCTTAATATACATGTCCCGTAATCAATCGTCGGGCAGTAGCCCACTAAACACAACCCGTATGGTCGGAGGATTCTCCCTTTTCTATGGAGTATGAGTGAACATACACCTTGTTCCGCATGCCTCTATAACTTGTAACGTTAAATGCGCAAAACCTGAAAATATTTTGTTCATAATTGACTACTGAATCGATTTCAGTAATTATTTTAATATAGGTTTTTTTTTTCTAAAATTATGAATTTTGCCATCCTATCCGCCGATTAAGCCAAAGCAAATTAATTTTTGAATGCATAAACTAATGGTAGGAACAACACGATTTTCTTAATAAAAATAGTTAGCTTTAAAAAAAATAGTTTTGGTCATTGTATTATGCTTTTAACTCAATGCGCAAAACCTCATACACCCCAATTAGAATTGGGGTGTATGAGGTTTTGCGCATTTAACGTTACAAGTTGTATATTGAAGGTATACCTGAAGCACACCCCGGACACTCCGTACAACGCGCGCAAAATAATTACCTACTACTACTACATAGCCAAATGACGTTGGTACACGTGCAAATGTGTGCGTAAACTCTAGTAGGGTTGGTTGTCGTGCGGAGCGTAAAAAAATGGCGGGAACGACGACGACGCGACTAGAAAGGACTAGTTTGATTGTTTATCTAATTAGTTCGTAATGAAATAAAAATAATATTATAATAGTTAAGTAATAAATGTAAAACTTTTTAACTATAACTTTAATTTCGGAAGTCGGTGTCTTTGGATCTGTATTTTAGTTTATTGCCACCGACTTACGAAATTAAAGTTATTTTTCACTTTGTACTTCCAATTAGTGTTTTTTTGGAAGTCGGTTTTTTTTTTCTAAAAAGTTTTTATTTCTCGCTTTTTAGTGGGTCTGTTTATAAAGTATCTAAGTTACAATAGCCTAATGTCAACTTGCTCATCGCCTTGTACAAAATATTGCTTTTCCCGATGCAGGGACGTTAATTGTTTAGGAGTTCTCTTGGTACTCCATTTCACCATTCGCATTGTGACGAGCATAAATTGTGCTTAGCAAACAATAAAGTAATCGAATCGCAACCTGTGAAATACTTATTATTGAGTAGTCCCGGTGGCCATCTGTGGTCTTCATCATCAGTTCCACTTCACTAAATGTTGCTATCCCAGAGCAAATACCCATGCAAATAAGGTACTTAGCTAAATATTGCTTACATAAAATATTTTCGTTTAAATGACCTACTTAACTATAAATAATCGGTTATTATATCGCATGGTATTAAAATAGGTACGATATCTTACAAACATTTATGTAAATACAAATTCGGAAAAGCATCACAATATCGAACCATCGTGATTAAAACTTTTAAATCGCAAAATTGTGTGTTCGTGTCAGCAGTACAGTGCTGCGGTTCTTTGTGAGCGCCCGAGCTAATGAACCGCCGATAATGTCGCGGGTGTGCGGGGTGAGGTGCGGTATCTGATGTCAGCGCGGGGTAGGGAGTGGCCATTCTGTACGAAGTACTATTAGGTATTCTGTGCCTGAAGGCTAATTCCCGTAATAAAAAAACGTTCAAAATCTAATCTCAGCAGTTGTGAACTGAAGTTTATCACCATAGGGCCTCTACGTTAATTGCTGGTTAATCGCTTTAAAGATATTTTGCGTAGATTATTCTATTTAATTGGGATAAATATGTTTATTTAATAAGTGGCACAATAAATGTTTGAAAAACTTGTTTTTAATTTTTATAATAAATGCTATTTTATCATAAAAATCACAAATGATCATAGATAGAGATGCACCGAAATTCGTTTCACATTCGGTATTACCGAATTTCGGCAGCTTTTACCGAACTTCGTCTCCGGCCGAATTTCGGTTAGATCTTCCGAATGTCGGCCGAAATTCAGTAGCTTAAATTAATTTAAATAAGAAATGGAAAAGTGAAAAGAAATTTATTTTAAAATGAAATCTAGATCAAATAATGATTTGTAAGTAAATAGGTAACGTGGATGTTCGTTTTTGTTTTTATTTCCGTAGAAAAGAAACAACATCACGTATCAAAAATATGCTCTAATAAAATTATCAATTGTAATATTATTATCTATCAGCAAGGTAACATAACATTCTGGGTGACCGCGGGTGGCGAGCGGGACGCGCGCGTGAGTGAAATTACAAGTGACGACGAGGAACGAACACGATCTGACGTGCAGTGCGATTCTGTAACCATCTCACCGTGAAAACTTAGGTAAAGTGAGCGTGGAGTGAGCTGTCAGTGTCATCCTGATTCTAGGGATTGATACTCTTGACAGCTCACTCTAAGCTCACTTCACCTAACTTTTCACGGTGAGAGTTTTACAGAATCGATCAGCTGTTCATTGAGCAAAAGCGCGCGAAATGTAACTGAAGTGCGGCCGAAATTCGGCTTCGGTACATATTTAAACCGAACATTCGGCCGAATTCGACATTCGGCAGGACCCACATTCAGTGCATCACTAATCATAGAATCGATGCTAAAGGCGACAAAAAGACACAGTTTTGTAAGATAACATGTGACGGAACAAAACATGATAATTCCACTTTTTGTAAAAAAAAGTTGAGCAATGACATTCGACAGAATACCATAAATTACGGCGCCCGTTAAGCTGGTGTGGTTCAAATCGTGCTTATTCCTGCAGTAAATTGTTATACAATATCCGGAAAAGTTCACCAAGACGTGTATTTGTGTCGTCTTATTAGTGCATTTGAACCCCAGCGTAGAGGCAAAGGTACACCACGTCCTTCTGGTAAAACGAAACTTCGAAAGTTCATTCTTCCTATATGGGAATAGTTTGGTACAAATCATGATATTTTCGTCTGGTCTGATCAGAACATGATATTTCCATTTTTTACATAAGAATAGATACACAATTTGAAATAAAAAAAAATAAAAAACCCATGCTTAATAAGTTTTTACAGTTATTTATTAATTAGAACCCATATTTTCTTTAATTGTACAAAGGCAAAGTAGTTGCCGGTTTTTGACCTTTTTGTGAAAAGTTAGACATCATGGAATTATCATGTTTTGTTCTGTCACTCCTCATGTATATAATAGATTTTACATCCTAGACCTTATTACACAATGATTTTTAAATCTGTTTAAAATACGCGAGTGAGTCACGTCACATCCGTAAATACTTATAACTCAATCATATCATAATAGGTGCTACACACAAGTTCGGGTCGGCACGTTCGAACCCGCAGTATTTGTTGGACAACAAAGTCGGCCCAAACCAATTACTACACATACTATGCTTTCATTCGGTTCGTGCCGATTGGCAAACTTCGTTCGGTAATCATGCTTAGTAATCATGTTCGAGTCATCTTGGCACTTTTCGAGCATAACCTAACATAAAATAATATATCTACATGTTATATTCGATTTTGCCTCTCGGCTGTGCCGAATCACGGCACCCGAATAAGGGTGAGGTTTTTGCGCTTCAAGTTGGGATACAAGGAATGCTGCATAAACTATCGTCTAAGGAACTTCTATGATTCCAGTAATAAATCATTCAAACGCAAATACCGAAATAAAACATCAATCTTGAAAACCACACCTATGTATTTATATTATAACCGGTTTCACATTATCTAATGGCGACGACTCAAGATCAAGAAACCGGTCCCTCATCTAAGATAAAAACCGGTTAAGAGCGAGTAAGACTTGCGCACCGAGTGTTCCGTACCATCATGTTTTAAAATTTTCGTCGGCGAGGCCTATATTCGTCAGAGAATTTTAACACTGCGGTGTAGAATATTTCAGTTTTAGGTCAGTGCCATCTCGTGACCGACAGTGAAGCCAATGTAATTTTTGATGATTTCTGAAAAAGTGTGCTAATTAGAGACATCGTTTTATTTTTGTCTGCAATATTTACATAAACTTCTATGACATAGAATAATTTCACATTTTTCTCTATACAAAGTTCTGAGATAAAGGGGGAGGAACGGTATTTTTTTTTACATTTTTATCAAAAATTGAAACTATGCGGCCTAAAGAAAAAATGTTTGAGAATGTGCAAACTGCGCTCTTTCATATGATACTCCACATGCCCTAGTAGCCCCACTTCGAATTTTTTAGACACAGTTTAAAAAAAAAATAATAATAATAATAATATTGACGTGTAAAAGTGTTTGTACAAACCTACTTACAGAAATAAATCATTTATCATTTTATCATTTATCACCGTTTAGCCCCAGTTGCAAAAAAAAAATGTCTTTCTCATTTGCAAAATAGTTGGGCAAACGTCATCTAAGACTATTCCAAATTTCAAGTTGATAGCATTAGTAGTTCTTGAGATATCCAGCTGTGACAGACTGAGTCTCACCATAAGGGTTCCGTTTTAACGTTTTGGTACGGAACCCTAATAATAACATTTGTACTAAACCCGTTCGGCCAAACTGAAAATGCGTCGTGTTATGTATTTATGATAAAATTAGCTATTAGGTATGTATGTCACCCAGCCACTTAAGACTGTCATACTGAACTTTGAAGTTTAAAATATCGATCTCCTGTATTCATAAACTTTAAGGGCTCTCCCCCACAGGCGCAGGGGGAGAGCCATAAAAGTACGAATGACGTGCGTTAAAAGGTACGTTATGACGACTTATTTAATTGAGAATGGTCATTATTGCGATGTACGGAACGAAAGCTTGCTATGACGAATTAATTAAGAATGTTCATCATTGCTATGTACGTTGGGAAAGGCGTACTCTGGAGTTGAGGCCGCGAATTGGCAAAAGTAAGGTGTGCTGCCCACTTGTTCGGGTCGGCATTAATCGGCACAGCCGGGACGGTAAAAACGAATATAATATGTAGATATGTTACATATATAGAAACCGATGGATGTTTTCGAATTACATTTAATTTGACAGATGAACTGTTTGTTTTTTATTCATTAAAAAAATTTTTTTTCAAAAACATCCACCGGATTCTTAATAAACTTCATCTATATCCGACGACTCTGTATTACTTATCTCCTTTGGTGACCGTACCTATGTCATTTGATGTTTTTGCCAAGCATCACAAAAATTATTATTATAGTATTCATTCGTTCTTAAGTAACCGTCATGCATAATTAAAGGTAAATAAGCAAAAGATGTAGGTACTCAGCTTTTTATTTAGTTTGCTAAACTATAATTACTTTAAAAACCGTGTATGTTGTAAGTACGCTAACGTCATATTTACTTACTCCATACAATTCTTGTAACATGGACCTCATAAAAACAAAATTAATATTTTGCCAATGTTTGTACATACTGTTTTGCCTCTTGATGTTTAATATTTTTTACTGGCGATGATTCAGCGTAATGGCAATTTAATGGCGAAATAACCAAAGGATTATGGTTACATGACTTACATGTAATAGCTAGTTTGACAAGTTTTATTTGAAAAGGAATTATCTTGGCTACTTCGTTGGTCCAGTGGTCGCAAGCGCTACTGCTGAGCACGAGGTCCTGGGTTCGATGCCAGGGTCGGGCAAAGTGTTGTTGGGTTTTCCATCAGAATTTTTTCAGTAACAATTCGGAATCTGGATTTGTGCCCGATTGATAGCAATAGGCTCGCCCCATATTAAATGGGACTTAAGTAGCACATACTCCCAATATCTGGCAAAATGTGGGTGTACTATAATTATGTGCACCCCTGCCTAACACTTCGGGCAAAACGGGCGTCATGATATGATGGTGAGAATTATCTTGCTAGTTTTGTGCTCAATGGTCTTCACATGATCTGACCAAGATTATATCTGGACTAAAAGAGACTGTGACCTGTGGGTATGTTTTGGCCTTTCTTCTCAGAGTAGTCAGATAGGAAACGCCGACTGACATTCAAGTGTTTGTGCACCCCTACTTACTGAAATAAAAGCAAATTTATGAAACGGTAATCGGTATTGAATACAGGCTTTGTATTTAGATTAGACACTATTCAATTCTTGAGTTCTATAATATGAAATCGACATGAGTTATTTCAAAAACAAAATTCACAATAAAAGAATCATTTCAAAGAATTGTCAAGGCCGACTCCATCCATTATCTTGGTGAGACTGACAGATTTAACCAAAAGTTCTCTGAATACCTCGAAACTTCGACCACTATTGTAACCTCTTTTCAGGGATTCTCTTTTCAACTTTCAGTACCTATGGTCAGTTCAGTACCAACTCTTGAAGGGTGCTACCACAGATATAGATAGACCTAGATAACGCAAGTATCACGCGTGCCATTTTTTGACTACCTACTATGACGACACAAGCATTCTTTCTCACTCACGCTCACCCAGCCAGCAGTACACAGGACTGACCGCGAAAGTGGCGGCTTACGATTTTTGTACGTAAGTTTGTGCGTTTGGCACGCGAAATAGTTGCTATTGCGTTATCCAGGTGAATCTATATCTGTGAGTGCTACACACATTTTCGGATCGGCACACAGGCAACAAACCTGACTCAAAGCAATTACTACACATATTCGGCTTTCTTTCGGCTCGTGCCGATCGACAAACTCCGCTCCGCATTTACTCTCGCTGAATCATGTTCGGGTCGGCATTGCGTAATTCGAGCGGCTTTTCCCATTCTACATAATACTTATAGTCGATTTTGCCGCCCGGCTGTGCCATGCCAAACCGAACAAGTGTGTAGCACAAATTCAAATTCAGCTAGTTTTTCAAAACGTACTATCGTTCTGGAAAACCCAATTATATGGCCAATGTCACAAAACACAACTCACAATACCCATCAATAAACAAACATCAATAGAGCCAACATAAAAATAAATTGGATATCACCAACACCATGGTACGTTGAAGGTCAGGCATAGTGCAAAAAACGTTTCATTATGTGCTTGATAATAGATCTAAGGCCATTGTTGTATGCTGATAAGGTTTTATTCATACGTGTCGATGGATCGCGACATGCGACTGCTGTAGTCGGTGTAGCAATGTTTTATGTGTCTGGTGGACTATTTATATACCTAGTTACCTAAATTAATGAGTGTATACAAGGTGTAACATAATTAACGCAAGACCTCATACACCCCAATTAGAGTATTGAGTCAAAAGCATAATACAATGACCAAAACTTATTTAAAGCTTGCTATTTTTATAAAGAAAATCTGTTGACACTAGCATTACTTTAAACATTTAAAATTAAGTCTTATTGCCTTGAGATAAGGTTTAATTTTATTTGGCTTAATCGGCGGTTAGTATGAAAAAATTGATAATTTTTGAAAAAATACCTAAATTAAAAGTTACTGAAATCTATTCAGTAGTCAATGTTTTATGTGTCTGGTGGACTATTTTTATACCTAGTTATCTAAATTAATGAGTGTATACAAGGTGTAACATAATTAACGCAAGACCTTATACACCCCAATTAGAGTATTGAGTCAAAAGCATAATACAATGACCAAAACTTATTTTATTTAAAGCTTGCTATTTTTATAAAGAAAATCTGTTGACTCTAGCATTACTTTAAACATTTAAAATTAAGTCTTATTGCCTTGAGATAAGGTTTAATTTTATTTGGCTTAATCGGCGGTTAACTTAGTATGAAAAAATAGATAATTTTTGAAAAAATACCTATATTAAAAGTTACTGAACTCTATTCAGTAGTCAATCATGAACAAACTACTTTCAGGACTTGCGTTTATTCTGTTACACCTTGCATTTAAAGTAGCTTATGCCCGCGACTTAATTCGCGTAAAAGTTCTTGTTCCCCCGACCTACCCTGTCTCTTTCGCTTAGCGTACTTTCTGCCCAGCTAATATTTTTTCAAATCCGACTGGTAGATCCAGAGATTAGCGCGTTCAAAACAAACTCTTCAGCTTTATTATTAGTATTAGTATAGATAGATACTCGTAACTGCCTCGTTGGTCTAGCGATCGCAAGCGCTGCTGTTGCGCATGAGGTTTTGGATTTGATTCCCGGGTCGGGCAGGTGTTACTGGGTTTTTTTCATCTGGAATTTCTTAATAGTAGTCTGCATTTGTGCGCGGTAGATGGCAGTAGGCTCGCCCCCTGTTATATGGATTTAAACATGGCGAAATGTGGTTGCACTATAGGTTCACTTCTGTTTCATCTTGTTTCTCCAAAGGGTTGGGCCCTTTGGAGAAACAAGATGTGATGTTATACAGGGTGTCCCTGGAAGTATGGATCAAATCGAATAGGGGCGTGGGCAAGGTCATTTCCAAACTTTTTGATCCTGAGAATGATTGATGATTGAGAATTATTTTACGGTTCAAAAGTTGTGAAAGACCAATTTCAAGAAAAAAATCATTAAAAAAACTATCAGGGCTGTCTAAAAAACTTAAATTGACAGTTCCTGGTAGTTTTTTTTAAATGATTTTGTTCTTTGAGCACTGTGCAAAGTGATTGAAAATAACAAAAGTTGGTCATAAGCATAACTTTTGAACGGTAAAAAAATTCACCAACATTCGCAGGATCAAAAAGTTTGGAAATTACTTTGCCCACGCCCCTATTTGATTTGATCCATACTTCCAGGGACACCCTGTATATTATTACGTTCGTATATTTTACATTAAATGAAATTTCATTGACCAGGAAAGATGATTTAGCTTCTACAGTATCCATATCGACACCATTTCTATGACTGTAGCCAATTAATCTCAATTATGTATTTTTCATGATTTCCCGCCTATTGTCTCGTCAAAAAACTTCAAAAATGATTGATCGTCCATTCCGTTGCCATTGTTACAGTAATAACGTTTTGTTCGAGCGTGACGAAAAAAAAACGTGTTTTTTCCCTTTACGACTTTATTTGCATTAAGTGATCACTGATCACCGTTTATACATTAAACATCTCATACGTAATTAAATCAGCTGTTCAACGTGTATCTAAGTTGTAGGCTTAGAGTATATAATTACAGTAGGTTGTAGGATTTTGTTATTTATTCATTCATGAATCAATAATTTATCAATGACCCTTTTTGCTATGCAAACCTTTACCTGAGAACAAAATATTTGTTAGATTACACTACATCTTTTATTAATCCATCAATATAAATAAAAGTATTTTTTTAAATACTATTAATATGTTATTAGCTTTATTAACGGCAGTCTTGTCTAAAAGAAAATAATATAACTGCAAAAGCAAGAGAAACATTTGTATAATCCTAAAATGCCTCCCTAGCCTTTTCTTAACTCTGTTGGGGTCGGCTTCCAGTTTACCGGATGCAGCTGAATACCAGTATTTTACATGGAGCGACTGCCTGTCAGACCTCCACAATCCAGCAGTGCTATTCTGTAAAAATCTCACCGTGAAAACTAAGGTGAAGTGAGCTGTCATTCCACCTGATGTTAGGGATTGCCTCCATTGATAGCTCACTTCACCTAAGTTATCACGGTGAGATTTTTACAGAATCGATGGGCTGTTTCTGGTTAACGTGATACCCCTTAGTAAGACTGGTTGCCATACATTTCTAAGCAGATTTTCAAGATAAATAAAGTTGTAACCAAAGCAAATTTATATACAGAGTACAGCACATCAAGCTATCCCAATTTGTCAAATTTTCCCGATTTATTATGAACCTTATTCCCTTGCAATAAAGTTGAAAATCTATCAAAGAAAGACAGATTGGGGTAGCTTTATGTGCTGGCCTCTGTACCTTGGCACCTTTCTCCGTGTAACTATTGAAAAACAATGATTTTGTCCTAGTATCGTGGTTTACATTATCCTTCCTACCGATTGTCTCCTGTATCATCATTACGTGTGAAAATTAGGCCTCTTGTCACCAAAGAGAAGTGTGAGAAGAGGTGTCCGCAACTCCACGTCCAAGCGCGCATTTTACGTAAGGGTGGTATAACCGAGCATTCGATCGACCCAGCTCCTCAAGAAGGGCAGTACAGTACCTGGGTTTCCGAAGTACTTTGCCCTGTATGTGGCAACCACCGGGCAGTTAGAAGCACATGAGCTCTGTGACTCCTATGAAAAAAGAGATGTTTTTTATAATTTATGACCCGTAACCAGTTAGGGTTTCCAAAGGGAAGTAATAGGGAGAACTAGTTTAGCCTGGAAACTACGGGAATTCTGAGAGAGACGAGTTTTTTTTCATCGTCTCCTATTCACCTAAATATAGCATTAACAGGACCCGTAGGTCACCAAAGACAGATAAACATCAAAATCTCACATTTTATTTGGTTACGGTACCCGGAAAAACATACAAATACCTACACATACATATAGTTCCAACGAATTCACTACTGTAATGACTCGTTTAGCTATCAAATTATAACATGTATGAAGGCATAAAGTGTTGTCTGATTGTGTGTGCACGTTGGGTATTGTTCTTTAAGCCTCTTTTTGTTGGTTTCTTATAAATTTTCCAAAGTGTTACCGGCATTGGTTGGCGCTAGACGAAAGATTTTTACGTTTTCCTTCAGTTAATTGAGAAAATAAGTCAGTTTTGCTGTGCTCAGTGATATATTTTGGTGGATTCTAAGTGTTTAGGGTGGGACATTTGTTTTGTATTCTGAGAATATGATTGGATATGCGTGTGAGAAAATATTTATCTTGCCTTTATAAGAGTTGGTGTTAGAAAAACATTTGAGAATTTAATTGAATATCTACTTAAGGTCTATTCAAATTTATGTTGGCAATGGTTGTTCTTTCAAGTTAAACAAATACCAGCTTTATTTTAATGTTATTTAAGTTGATTTCAGAGTGACTAGCACTATTGAAAAAGTTATAAAAATGTTTGAAGTTCTAGAAACTTAATTTTCCATTAATTCATATTTGTTTAAATTTTTGGCAAATAAATCGCGAATGCAGATTAGAAAATTAAGACAAAAATTATAAAATGGTGGCAGGTACAGACGCCAGTACATCAAGCTACCCGAAACTGTCATATTTTCCGAAACAACTTTGAACTTTAAGCTTTAAAGCAATAAAGTTGAAAATCTATTGAAGAAATTTGACATATTGTAGTAGCTCGATGTGCTGGCGTCCGTACCAGTCAAAACGTACCAAAATGGATGAAGAACCTACGCCAGCCCCATAAACTTCTGCGACTGTGTGCAATTGTGCATGTGGAGATTTGTAATGTTGGTCACATTACAAATTTTCTCCCACGATTAGAATAGCAAATTTAATTTTAAAAAAAAAACAATGTTTTATACATAGTAATAAAAATTCAGTGAACGTAGGTATTATGTAACATTATATTCTGTGGTGTTATTCTGTGGTGTGGTGGTGTAGTGTAGGTTAAGTTAATTCCGGGACATGTTGTATATGTTAGTTTTCAATAAACTGTTTTTGTATGTAGGCACCTAATTTATTATCAACTGTAGTTATTCATTCAATTAATAGGAGTAAATGGCCAAAACTTGATTTACTTAGATTTAGATTTGACCATGAAGTTGTATAGGTCCAAGTAGGCTTCCTTAGAATAGTCCGCTCAGTCAGTGTGGTTACTATGCAAATACGCTAGTAACTAACTACTGGTATAGGTATAATAAAGTTTTGTTTAGTCTATTCAAATTATTGTTGATATTATACTATAGCTGTCTGTTGCAAATCTACTGGATTCGAATAGGATTTTTATGTACAGACGCCAGCACATCAAGCTACCCGAAACTGTCAAATTTTCCCAATCAACTTTGAACCTTATAATTTAGCTAGAAAGTTGAAAATCAATTAAAGAAATTTGACAGATTGTAGTATCTTGATGTGCTGGCGTCTGTACGTTTCAGTGGTATAATACTACTGATTAAAAAGATAATTTCATCAATAACGTTTTGATATTGGCAAAACGGACATTTATCAACAAAATTGACACTTAGCACTATAGTAATACATCCCACAAAAGTTAACAATGTTAAATAACAATAAACGTTACACTTTTGCTACTCAATCCACAATAAAACTAGATTAAACAATATCCTATGGTTTGTGTCGCTACTCGCTAGAATGCATGGAACTTAATGTCAAACCGCAAATTATTACTAATTGTAAACGTGTTATTACTAGAGTCACCACTTATGAGCGTTTACCAGGGACTGTCCCACAAAATTATCGGCCTAAATTATATTGAGCTTTGCCCTCCTTACTCCTTATTACTCATTATTGGCGAGTGGGTAGCAATCAAGGATATTGCTACTCACTCGCCAATAATGAGTTGTGTATGTTTAATAAGATATTTGCGCGTAGTATATATTTTTAACCGACTTCAAAAAAGAAGGATGTTATCAATTCGGTGTTTATAAATATATATTTTGTATGTATAACTGTATATTCGGGCATAACTCTGTCATATACAAGGTGTAACAGAATAAACGCAAGTCCTGAATGTAGTTGTTCATACTTGACTACTGAATCGATTTCAGCAACTTTTAATAAGTATAGGTATTTTTTTTTTTTCACAATAATGTATTTTTTCATACTAACCGCCTATTGAGCCAAATTAAATTAAATCTTATTTCAAGGCAATAATACTCAATTTTAAATGCATAAAGTAATGCTAGTGTCAACACGATTTTCTTAATAATAAAAAAATAGCAAGCTTTAAAATAATAAGTTTTGTTCATTGTATTATGCTTTTAACTCAATGCTCTAATTGGGGCGTATGAAGTCTTGCGTTAATTATGTTACACCTTGTATAGACGGATTTCCAAAATTATTTTTTTGTGCGAAAGAGGTTTATTCCGAAAGGATGCAATTTAAATATTGTAAAGATCTGATGATGAGTTCCGGAGACTGATAACGAAACTCTTCAATAAAAGCCAGCAAATCAACCGGTGTCAAAAACGAAACTGCGGAACCAACGACACCGACTTCCGATATTAAAGTTATATTTAAAGTGTTTTTACCTGGCAACAGACTATTCAAAGCGATTATAAGAAAAAACTTAGCAAGTTACATCATAATAAATTCATAGAAAATAAGTTAGGAAGTTAAAAATAAATCTTAGTAAGTTTAGAGTGTTGCTTTGATTTGGAATCATATGTGAAGTACGTGTATTTAAGCGGGTTTCGGCAGTTTAATAACAGTTTTATGAAACAAGTGCCTAGAAGTTTCTAAATTAGAGAACGTTTCAGGTTTGTGAAAATTTCAACATTATAAATGCGCGTGATTACTTAAGCCCGTAATACTCACAACTCTTAAGCCCGTAATACTCATACTTGCAGCTTGTAGAAAACTATGCAAGTAGCTTGCATGCCAGTGCGACATTGACCAATCAGAAGCTATTAAGCCCGGAATACACATGCCTGTAACTTAAAAAAAAAGTATGCAAGTAGTCATGCCATTATGGTATTCACCAATCAGAACTTGTTGCACACGGCATGCAAACTACTTACACACTTTTGTGCAAGATACAGGCGTATATATTCCAGGCTTTATGGTACATTGGTATGCAAACTAGTTGCATAGTTTTGTACAAGCTACGCGCATGTGTATTATGGGCTGTACAAGTACACAACTGCGTCAAATGCAAGTAATTTGTACGTAAGCACTAACGTACTCGAAGAATTTTATTTCACCTTATTAACATATTAAACTTCAACAAATCTTCGTCTCATTAACATTTATATAACACAGCGTTTGTTTTAAAACCTAGAATATGTGGGAAGTGTGAAAATTAAATATTTCATGCTGACTTTATGTATTTAGTCGCACGAGTTTCAATGATATCATGTTTGACAAACTGTACGACAATCGTGACGAATTAACGCAAAAATTACAGTTTTTTTTTTATTTCTTGCGTGTTTTATTTGGTAAACAAACACTATGAAATTCATGAAGTTTCGCATCAATAACACAGTCAAGTTGGTTATGAAAATCTTGTTCTTTGTTAGACACACTTAAGATATAAATAACATAAAAAATGGTTTTAAATTAACCCTTGTAACGCATTAATTCTTCAAAAATAAAGTTGTCTTTCATAGTTGCTTAACGAAATAAGACACTCAAAGTAAAACACACGTTACATGTGTGATTGAAATTAGTAGCACGAAGGGAAAAACAGAATTGCTTATAAGTTTGTGTACAATATTTGGGTTTTTTTTGCCCAAGCAACAGGTATGTCTCACGCTAAATTAAAATGATGGTGTCGCTAGCGTTACATCACAACTTACGAGAGCGATTTAGCTTCATTCAAACTTGACTTTAGTGATCGGTAGCTGTGACAGGGAAACAGTTTTATAAATACGCGCAAAAATTACTCATATTTCGAAGTGATATTTATAGAAGTATAGTGATTATTGATGTAGGAATAGTGCATAATTTTCTATAATAACACTATCAATAGTGATGACTCATTTTAGATACAACGTGAAGTAATTGCTACTAGTATGTGATAATAAATGTTTGAGACCTGGATTGCAGTGTGTGCTTCGTATGGTGTGTACCTGGCTTTTAATGGGCGTTATGTGGAATTAAATGATGATGGTAAAAATGTACATACCTTTAGTACATAAGGTCCTTTTTTCGTAACTCTATAGCATATCGCTGTATGATGCCTGGGCCCCAACTCTGCTATTACAATAGTGTCAGAATGGTCTATCATTGATTTCATAATTGTTGATTTTGACAAGTTCGGTAATCTACTAATATAATGGCGTCTACTAATATATGACTTTCCAATGGTCAACCACTGACACTCCAGTGAAAGAAATGGCATAAAATGGTAATCTCGTACATAATGACAAATGAATAAATGTAATGTTTAGGTATTGCTATTTACGAACTTCCTACTACTTCAGACTGCAAACACTAATACGTAATATGTAAAAAAAAACATATTAAATGAAATCTAGCATGAAATTTAGTAGTAGTTTTTCTTAGACCATTGACCGACCAATGATCGACCATTATGAATTTAGCAGATTACGAACTTTTAGCAAAATGACAATGGGATCGTGTGGGCCCCTGGTTGAATGTATCTTAACCGCTTTATCTATTCCATAATGCTATTGGTTTGATATTCTATTATATTTCTGAACAATTCATAAAGAACTTTGCTTGTGTTAACTTTGTCAAATTAATAACTATAAAGAGGTTTATGTATAAACGATGATTAAAGTTAAGTGACGTTTAAACGTCCAAAATGTATGGTAATCACTAGGTTCTTAACTTTAAGCGACGTTTGTGAATAAAGGGGTGAGAGTATATCTGAGTGCGCTCGGTGACATATCAAGCTATACATTTCCAGTATAAGCTGACTTCTCATTGTACGAAAAGTCTATACAGGGTTACTTTTCAATGACCAGCCAAATTTAAGGATGTGGTACAGACCATCAAACTAAACAACTTTCTCCATGGGACCAACATCGTAATCGCGAATAAAAATTCAGCCGTCCCATACGTTTAGGTCGAGTAGGTATTGAAGTTTTCTATGGGACAGTTGATAAATTTTTCGCGATTACGATATTGGTCCCATGGAGAAAGTTGTTTAGTTTGATAGTCTGTACCACATCCTTAAATTTAGCTGGTCATTAAAAAGTAACCCTGTATAATGCAAGGTCAGCCAACTGAAAATGTATAGCTTGATGTGTCGTCGTGTGTACCTCAGACAGGGATAAGTGTGAAAAACGTCGATAATGACTAGGATTCAGTTTCATGTTTGGGTACACTAAGGTTAGGGACAGGGACACGAAGTCAGCGGGCGCGGGGCGACGGCGGCGGCGGCGCGGGGACCGGCGCGTTTCAATGCATAGATTTTTAACCCTTTGACCGCCACGGTCGTGTATAGACGACAAATGAAAACGTGACCAAAACGCCACCGTCGGCTAATGCCGACAAGAAAACACCATATTTTAAGTATAAACACAGAAAACTGAATTTAAATTATTTATTTTGTACTTAAAACATGGTGTTTTCTTGTCGGCATTAGCCGAGAGTGGCGTTTTGGGCACGTTTTCATTTGTCGTCTATACACGACCGTGGCGGTCAAAAGGTTAAGGAACTGGCCTCGACGGCAGCGGCGCGGGGAGCGGCGTACGAACGATGCGCACGTCGTACCAGTCTAGCGGTGCCCGCGCGTCTCATTGACGTAGTGTTGTGCATTTTATTTTTTGCTTTTAATGACCGACCGATTCAAAATGTTGTATCAAAAAGATGTTGATGTGACGTTGTCTTCGCTGTTTAGACATTTCGTTCGCGAACAAAGACACTAATTTCCCATAATACAACACTACGCCGCTCTAGCGCCGCGCGATCTGCCCGCTGGCTTCGAGACCAGTGCGTTGCCGCGCCGCTCCCCGCGCCGCCGCCGCCCCGTATTCGCTGACTTCGAGACCGAGGCCTAACAGGTTTTGAAAAACCTTGTAACAAAACATCAGGTTTGACGAATTTTGTTGCGTATTGGACGTCCACGCGAGAGTCGAGACACAATAGCTTTATTTTTTTGGCTTTAATTATTTCTGCAATTACGGCATTCAACCGGTTAAGCCGGGAGCCAGCCTAAACTTTTGTAATTTGTAATTAATAAACTTGATTACTATTATTGGCTGTTTAAACTGGTTACTGTGAATAAGCGTTTAAATTAGCTTAATTCAATTATAAATTATTTGTCTAATATACGGCGTAACTAAGGCCTGAGTTCACCAACATTCAAACTACCGGCTAGGTGTTTAAACAATTGGCTTACGTCAAATTTCCTAAGGAAATTTTAATTAAAGAACTGTTAACTATTTAATCAATTGATTTAAATGTTGGTGAACACAAGGCTTAGCCTCCCATTACATAAATCCACAATTAGAATACTTATAAAGGCTATTTACAATTGTGATAGCTTTTCCTTATACATTCGGCCTTTATTCAAAGCAATTATGGTGATCTATCTTCACAAACTGTTCTATAATTTATGTTACTTTTAATAGACAGAAAACGTAAACTCGATATAAAGGACATTTCATGTGACGAGGAAAATTATTATACTCTAACTGCCGCACTCAGTGACATTTTCTATTTAAATATCAGAAATAATCTTTCATAGCTAGCTATCGCTAATAATCAGTGTTCAATATCACCCAAGGCCAACAGGGCAATGCCTTACATGACCATGGATGGTATTCAATAACTTTTTTTTTTGTTTAAGTATAATATTTCTATAGATGAAGATGACCGAATAGTCTCTTTGGCACAGTGTTTTGTACCAAATATTACGAAAAGTGGCTAAGTAATAACAGCCGCAAGGGTCGATCGATCAGGTTAAGCTACGCTTGCCGCGGTTGATCCGAGGATGAGTGTCTGTCTTTACATACCAAGACCACTCCGTGCCTCGGAAAGTACGTTAAACTGTTGGTCCCGGCTGTCATTCGTTGACCTTTGACAGTCGTTACGGGTTGTCAGAAGCCCTAAAATTTGACAACCAGTCTTACCAAGGGCGCCTTTCACATTAGGCGTGCGCCGAGTGCGCGCTGTGACTGCGCTGTGCACACACGCGCGCTGGCAGAGCGAGACGTGCGCGCCGTGCGGACGCGGCGCTCACGTCGGTCGGTCGCACGCTCGAGCAACGCGCGCGCCCAATGTGGGGGGGCCTTATGTCATAGCAGCAACGGAGCTTGTTCTGTATTTAAGTGTACAAAAACGTAACCTTCAAATCGGGATTCCTCGTGGACTAACAAAGCGTGAAGCACTTATAGTGCTATTAATGTTTTTAAACTGTTGCTATTTCACCTTTTTGAATACCTTCGTACACAATTACGAGCATTTTATATAATACCTACGAGCCTATTATTGCCCCACTGAAAGGCAAAGGTCTCTTGTCATACAGAGGAGGGCATGCATGGTGATCAAGTTTCGTCAACGATCATCATGTATCCCCAAAACGGGTTGGCGATTTCAGACATTAACTGCTAGCGTCTGCTCTCGACATCGACCTCGTGAAATGTCTTGTGTTAAATATGACACTCGGCAATAGATACTGTAGCTTCCCATTTGTGAAAGAATTTTCTGAATCGGATCAGTAGAACTGAAGATTACTCCCTACATACAAAACCCACAAATGTCTCTCACAAACTCTTTATGAAATTTTATAAATAGACTAGCTTCTACCCGCGACTTCGTCCGCGTGAATGGCCCCCGACGCATTGAGGTAATATGTACTACGTTAGTACATATTACCTCAATGCCCCGACGACCAATCGATTACCCCTACATACAAACTTACAAGCAAACAAATACCTATATATTAATATTGATAAATCTAGGTTTCAGAGCACGATATGTTACGATGTAATGTGTGTAATGACAAGTAATTTACCTTATTTTAATCATTTTCACAGTTTAGCTAATAGGAAAATATGTCGACTTACGACTATTTTATGGTCTGATCTCACATTTAGATTAGCTGGTGACCTCCGGGCTGTAATGTAGCATTGATAGCATAAGTATCTGTTGAAAGTGTCATTACTAATTAACATTACCTTTGTAATCCATACTAATATTATAACTGCGACTGTGTTTGTCTGTCTGTTACCTCTTCACGCTTAAACGGCTGTACCGATTTAGATGAAATTTGGTATAGAGATAGTTTGAGTCCCGGGAAAGGACATAGGATAGTTTTTATCTCGATATTCCCACGGGATTGACACTCATGCGGGTGAATATCATAAATCAGACAATTTTAAAGCAAATCCTAATAGTGTGCATCTAAAATTCTAAGTATTTTGTTTATTTATAATAATCACAGTAAAAAAAAACTACAAAAAGAAGTTTTTGCCTAAACATTACGATTATTCAAATGTTCCTGTTCGAAGTTAGGATTTTTCAAATGTTCCTGTTGTTAAATAAATAGGTTAGAATTGTGATAACTTCATGAGAGAGGTAATAATTTTAGCTTTATTGGCGTAATACCAGCCTATGCTTGTCCCACGGTAGAGCAAAAACCTCTTCTTTAAAGAGGTGCAACGAGAAACAGAGGGACGGAGGAGGTAAAGGCACGAGTGTTGATCACCACACTTGCTAAGGACGGATTGGCAATTTCAAACTTATGTTAACTTAGTCCAGGTTTTCTCACGATGTTTTCGTTTACAGCTATGTCAGTAATGTCCAAGATAAACTTTTAAAGATTATATGAATTAATGACATATAAATCCTTTTTTATAAGCTAGATCTTCCAAGACAATTTATATCATCGATCATGGACTAAATATTTATTAAACTAGAACTACACTAACGTAATCTAGGTGGTCGCTTCTAGTAATTACTCAAGATTTCTAAGCAAGATATCAAGTGTTAAAATGTCACATGTCGTCACCAATCGCGTTGATTAATTTGTAGCTTGCCTCATCGACGCTTTTAGTAGGTTGACACATAAAGTGATAACACGAGACCACACCGAGTCAGTCCAGTTTTATGGTACCTTATTGATCGATTGAATTATTGTTGAATAAACCGTGCCCCCGATGGGATTTCTGATCAGCAACAAATCCTTCCTTAGTGCCCACTTTCGTTACAAAAGGAACACTTGTGCAAAATTTCATGCTTCTAGCTAGACCCAGCTGTTTGGGCTGTGTCTTGCCTGTCAGTGAATGAAAGAATTTACGATTTTTATTAGGTAATGGGGATTGGCTAAGACACCCCGAAATTACGCTTTTTGCAATTTGCAGATCAGTGTCAGGTTGTACGTTGATTCAAATATGATTTGCGATCGTAACAAATATGACATTACAATTTTTTTTATTTAGCCTACAGTGTCTCACTGCTGAGCAAAGGCACCCCCAAATCCATCCAAGCATTCCTTTCTAGAGCCACCTCAATCCAACCCTGGCGTAAAAAATTATAATTAATCATTAAAATCATTAATACAACCCTCTAAGTTCTTATAATTCAATTCATTGTTATTTCAATAGTCATTCAATAGGATTTCGCGGGCTACGCTGGCGCTTCCCCGTTATGTAATTAAAATAATGAGAAACACATCGGAACATAGGTTTTCCAAAAGGTCGCGGGTGAACTCAATGGTTGAGAAATAAATGGGAAATTACTTCTTCCATACTAGAAGAACGAAGACTAAACTATGCACCAGATTATGCTGTCCTTTGCCATGCCATCCATTTTCTGTAGTAACTTTTAGAACTTCTGGTTAAAAAGAATTTATTTCTAAAGAAAGGGGATTGAAGATTTTTAGATGGAGCCTAGCATACCTACCTATCCGCCATTTTGATTGTATTGATGTCAGCTATCGATTTAATAGGTACATGGAAGTGGCCACCATTTAAAAAAAAAGAAAAAATTGGCGGACAGGTAGGTATGCCATGGATCTTCAAAGCCCGTTACATTTCACTTTAAAATATGAAAACAATATTTAAATACTTTAGTAAACTAATCACTGTACTTCGACATTCAACGACTTCTAGGTACAATTAATTTGGCCAGCTTTTGATAATCGTGTTTCCTATATTAAGTTGCCCACAGACATTTGCAAACTGAAAAAGTACTTCAATTTGCGCCGACACTAAACCTAGATTGTACTAGATCAAGAATTAACAATTTAATTCAATTAGTAGTCTTAATAATATAAGGTTACCTGATATCAGTTACATTTGTCTACAACTTCAGACGTATCCGGTCTGATCCGTCAAGTTTTATTACGAGCAACTGTCTGTAGGTTTTTGGATGCATGAAGAAGCCTCCTCGTGTAGCGCAGTTTGTTCCGCCAGTTACTCAAATGGACCAAGCGCTCGGCGCATCCTGGTCAGTCACAACCAACACCTTATTTGACTGGCCAATTCTTCCCTTGCGGTGTTAGGGCTAATGCCCGCCTGGTTTGCGACCACCCACCCATCGGAGACCGGCGTCAAGCAGCCTGCTGTGTTTCGTCGATGCGTGGGAGTTTAGTGCCTTAAGCATCTTCTGGGCACGCTCGTTCCATCATAGACCTCATCCATCGCTTTCCATCAGGGGTTATCGAGGTCAAGAGCGAGCCCATTCAGCAATAAAAAAGGTAGTAGGAGAAGCACTTATTAATTAACAGGTACCCTGGACTACGAATTAAAGCACAATCAGAAATAACTCTCAACAAATTATTTTACTTGGAGGTCACATATGCAAAAAAAGTCGTTTAAAGCAATATAAACTCTATAGTGACTCTATAGTATTATGTACTTAATCTATATAAATAAAACAAAGTCGGGTTAGTTAAACCATTTGTAACTCAAGAACGGCTAGACCGATTTTTATGATCATTGATTTGTTGGATTTGTCTCCGCCCAGAATAACTATAAAAAAATGAAGATACTTCGTTTTGTCATCCATTTTTTATGGAACGGATTATTGATTCGGTACGAAGTTCGCGGTCGGCTAGTTATATTGTAGATAGTCAATGAAAAAAAAATTAAATCAGCATCCTATATGGACTTTACACAGGTGCCTTAAAGTCTAACGATTTTCGCCGCATGGCGAAAATTGACTGTCTAAATGGCAATTCGGCAAGGCCGCAGGTGACTAAAATCACAAGCTCTAAAGTGGATTAGGTTTCGACTTTTGTCATGCGGCGACAGTTCGCGTGCGGCGGGTGAAAAAATCGACCGGGAAAATGCTCAATGCAGACGATCGCCCGTCGCATGAAGGTCGACATTATGGTGCAAAAGTATTTATTTATTTCCTTTTTATTTATTGTCACCTGCGTTTTTATTGACCTGTGTAAATAAAGTGACAAATTGACAATTCGGCTTGTGAGGCGATTTGGTAAACGACTAGCCGCTAGGCCGACGTAGCCCATAAAAAATAATCCCTTATTAGACTTATTTAACCGCTACAACCAGATGCCTTCCCAAAGTTAAAACAAGTTGGTCCATCACCGTCATACTGATGCCGAAAAATGACCACTTTTGGACGTAAGCATCGCCATCACACCAGTACTGCTTTGCTCGAATCTCTCCTAGTTCCACAACTTTGCACTGCCTTCTCCATATTCTAAACCTCATGCTTGTTTGTCCAGAAGGCAGTAGATGGAAGGACTGGCTCCTCGCGTCTCTGTTGTTGGGCGCCGTGGTGGGCGGATGGGCGGCGCTGCGGGCAGGACGCGCCAGCCGTTACCAGGTCCAGCGCATGCTGCGCGACATGGAACAGCTCCGGAAGGCGGAGATTGCGCTGAACGATATGCAGAAGGAACTGGAGAAAGCGCGTTTGGAACAGGTCAGCTGGTAACCTTAGTTTATATGGCTGAGCTAAGACTAATGTCGAGATGAAAAGGTAGTTCATCTTTGTAGAAATAAAGTAGGTACGTAGATATTGAAAATGCTTGCACATTATTTTAAACCTAGACTACTAAACCCACCTTATTTTTTCCTAGCGATGATTTTGTTCATCAATAATAACCCTTTCAATAAATAAAAGCGCACCGCGAGGGCTAGTTCGAGGTGGTGCGGGAAAATTGTTCCTGGAAGAACTTGGGGAGGCCTTAGCCCAGCTGTGGGACAGTATACTTAGGCTAATAAAAAAAATAAAAAACGATTCGTTCAGTCAGCCAGTATAATGAAAGTCTATACTGTCTATGTAAAACAGAATTATTTAGACCTATTCTCCTGCTGTCAAAAAAATTTAACCAAAGGAGACAGTATTTGTGTTTGATCTAGTTAGTGCTTTTGACAGTTATCGTAGTTCTACCAGATCAAAGAATAATTATTCTACCAAGTCGCGTCGCGCCGTCGCTTCGCGCTTGTCTATGGAAGCCTGAATGTGTCTAGTTCTGGACCTAGCGCATAAGGCTCAGTCGTTTGCTCCAGTCAGAGCAATTGAGGCACTTGGCGCTTCACCACGACATGATAACGAAATGCTGTTAACTAAAGATCTATTTACTATACCTTATTTGCGACTCATTAACTGCAAAATTTTAGTGCTTCATTGACGAAACCTTTATGGCTAAGTTGATGAATTCTTAAAAAAAAATCTTATTTAAAGTTCTATGTGCGAAGGATGATGTAATATTTAATAAAACTACATTGTTTTCTTAAAATTCAAAACAAAACAGAATTACGAATAAATTATGTAATTTTGTTGTAATTGTCTGCCTCCGCTAGAGCTGTCGGTTTTTATATTGTACATAATCTTTTGTCGTAGCTTTTGCAGTCGTTTTCTATAAAAATAATACAAGTTTTTAATCTACAATCACAAAATCATTTAAAAACAGTATTACTGGATTCAGGCTTTCTCTCCGTGAGAAAGAGCGAACCGTAATCCAGCACGGGGGCCTATTGTGGTTTGGTGGATTAGTTCAGTTTAATTAAATCTTTAATATTGTCCTCTTATTATTTCCAGGAAAACGTGGCAACAGAAAAGAAGAATTTGGAGAAGAAACTAAGAGAAGCAGGTGACACTCCGCTACTGAACTCTGCGTCATCAGACCTTGAGGTCACGCAGCTAAAGGCGGAGATTGAGGTAGGTTAACCATACTTACTAATATGCCATTGGTTCTTGTTCTTACTTCGAATCAGCGTGAATTATTGACTAGCTGATGCCTGATGCGGTAAACATGACAGACAGTCAGCTATAGGCCGAGCGCTTAACTGAGACGTTGCCTGAGGTAGTTGCGCGGTGCGGGAGGGGTGATCGTTGTCACAAGTTTACGAAATACTGTGCTCTCGAATAACGTCACCACACCCCTCCCGCACCGCGCGCTCGGCCTATTATAGGAGGTAGCGAGTCTGACTGCTCATGATGAACCGAATGTACCATTGCAACTCATAGAAACTATTTTAATGCTTCCCATATTGAAGTTGGGAGAAAAAAAAAACTACATTTACATTATGCAAGTTTGTTACCTGGGGCATTGAATACAACGTGTAACGTTAAATGTGCAAAACCTGAAAATAGTTTGTTCATAATTGACTACTGAATCGATTTCAGTAACTTTTAATATATAATATATTTTTGCCATACTATCCGCCGATTGAGCCAAAGAAAATTAAGTCTTATTTTAAGGCAATAAGACTCATTATCATTACTCGTTTATTCTTTTAACTCAATGCTCTAATTGGGGTGTATGAGGTTTTGCGCATTTAACGTTACACGTTGTATAATTGAAGCAAAAAAATGTTTTGCATAATCTTAACACTGTTTACTACATTTATTGTTGCATTGCATCAACATATAATTATGGTATGCCAGAATATGGCAGGTATCGTACGTTATCACTATCTGGGGGGCAATTCTCGTAATTTTAAGAACGTTCACGGTCTGATCTCAGTCTGAATCTGTCAAAAATACCTCTAATGTCCCTACATTTTTGACATTGATTGTCGCTGAGATGAGATTCAGACTTACATTCTTGAGTTAGATTGCGACTAGATTCTGAAAGTTTCCTATTGGCCTTAAAGACATCAAGCCAAAGGCCCAGATTAAGGCGAGGATGACCGGAGCGCCGTAGGTATTGAACGTTTACCTCAGCCCCCGCCATGAGTAGCGATACGTAAAAAATTACGATGCCCGGAAACGCGCGCGCCGAGCGCACCGCTCAGAGTTCATGAACTCGAGTAGGTACTAAGTTGCGTCACCAAATAGAGCAATGCAGAAGATCAACTTGAATGAATTAGTGTAAGTTTATTTTGTTTTATTTTTATAGTATTTTTTAAGGTTATATATAGGTTAAGTACGTCTATACTAGTACAAATCTATACTAATATTATAAAGAGGAAAGATTTGTATGTATGTTTGTAACTAAGTGGCTCAAAAAGTACTGGGCCGATTTTAAAAATTCTTTCACCATTTGAATGCTACATTATCACTGATTAATATAGGCTTTTTTTTTTCCACCCGTGCGAAGCCGGGACGAGCCGCTAGTATATTATAAAGAGGTAAAGTTTGTAAGTTTGTATATGGGTTATCTCTGGAACTGATAGTTCGAATTGAAATATTGTTTTTGTGTTAGATAGTCCATTTAACGAGGAATGCTATGCTAATGCTAAACCTTCATACTGCAGTTTAAAAAAATCAAGCAGTAGGTAGGCACACTTACTTTAGAATTGTGTTACAATTCTTGAATTACAATATCGACATTTTGTTCAAGAAAGCTTACAGGTATAAATGGTTATTTTGTGAAAAACATAATGTGAAGCTTAAGTTGTTAAAAAATAATAGAAATATTATTATTTTTTAATCAAAAAGTTTTTCTAATAAAGGAAACACTTTTTGGAAATAAAAATCATTTATTTGCTAATATAATAATAAGTAAAAATATATATAATAAGAGTATAAGTATAAGTCTTATAATATTACTTATTTACTACTGTGCACATTCTGCGTTAAACCCCTTATACCTATGTCGGTTTTCATTGTTACTCCTAAAATAATGCCTAAATAAAGGGTGTCTCAGTAAGAGTGCACTTTTTAAAATTGGAATATTTTTTTTTTCATGCAAGTGGCAACTCTGAAATTTGACAGCTGTCACCTCTGTTTATTCCGATTATTAGAAATGCAGCGCTTTTCGAAAGAACAACGCGTTCTAATTATGAAAACTCATTACAAAAATGGGGAAAGTTGCAGTGACTGTGAACGGCATTCGTTACAGGAATATGATAACGGACTTCTTGTGGCCTCAACTGGACGGCATGAATCTGGACAACATGTGGTTTCAGCAGGACGGCGCAACCTGCCACACCGCGCATGAAACAATCGACTTATTGCAGCATCGATTTCCAGAACACATTATCTCACGAAATTCTGATGTCAACTGGCCACCAAGATTGTGCGATTTAACACCGTGCGTTTTTTTTCTTTTTGGTTTTGTGAAATCTCGGGTTTATGCGAATAAACCCGAAACAATTCCTGAGCTCAAATCGGAAATCCAACGTGTCATCGGTAAGATACAGCCACATCTCTGTGCAAAAGTCATGGAAAATTTAATGAAAAGAGTAATGGCCTGTCATCGAAGCAGGGGGGTCATTTGCCGGATATTTTATTCCATACTTAATCGGAACATGTCTTCTTTACAATACAATAAAAATATCACAACTCTGTCATAAAATACTTGTTTTTATTTTAAAATGAAAAAGTGCACTCTTACTGAGACACCCTTTAAAAGCGCGAATTTTGAATGGGCTTACTGTGAGACTCTCATATACAGAAAATAGTTCTATTTATTATTTATACATATAGATTACAGGAAAACCTATAAGAAGTCTAGTTAATATTTTGCTAGTCTCAATATTGTGCGTACAAACTTACATTTGCAGTTGGAATGTATGGGAGTACATGTTTTTCAACTACAATTTTAAGTTTGTTCTTGTGATAAATTCATCCCAACTACAATTGTGTGTGGTCCGACACGCACTTGGGCGGTTTTTTATTATTCGCGCGGAGTGAATTTTCAGTGGGCAGGCCGTTAGACCGGTTTGGAGACAATAATATGTACCCAATGAAATGTAAGCAGTTGCAAGAATAAAATAGCAGGGACCGAAAGGTTAACCCGTATGAGGGTTTTAACCGGGTTAATTTTTAGGATTAGGTTACACAACCCACCGACCCACAATAAAGCCAACCCACAATAAAGGTTAACCCGTACTATAGGGTTAATCAGCCTATAAGAACCGGTTTCGACGTAAGGTGCATTTTAGCACATAAAACATCTGCAAGAAAGTGACTGAAGATCACCAAAATTTAGTTTATTCCTGTCAAACGACGATTTCCCATTCCGGAATTAACTAAAGTGACACAACTTAACTAAATTTTAGTTTGACAGCACTAAGATTGCACTGAGATATTAGTTTAGTGAAAATAGTAACTTTGCTATTCTGAATTCGACGTTTATCATCTAAAATTTAGATTTTCTAACTAAATCTGAGTATTGTTAATCGCGACTAAAAAGGTGTGGAATAAAATTAGTTGGCATGAATTAAAATTCACAACAACACCTTGACTTCAGATGCAAAAACAGTACTGTTTTTTGATTTTCTTTTCTTTTGCTTATATCTCGAAAACGGTGTGTCCTATCACAAAAATAATGAAAATTTTGACCCCCTTTTAGGAACCCGTAAACCCCTAAAACTCAACACGTTGGTAATATTTTTTCATATTTTCCATACAAAAGTGAAAAATTCCATAAAAAAATGAGGTCGAAGTTGCCCCGCTGCGCACCTTCGGCTCAAAAATCGGTTTTCAGAAATCAGAAAAAATTTCATATTAGGTAATGTTAGTAAACATTTTATAACAGCAGTATGGGAGCACAAAAATGAGAAAAAACAAACAACTATTAATACCATAATATATTGTTCGGAGTGATTTTTCTGTACACTAGTATAGTATACTCCATTTACAATAAGATTAGAAATTTAAACAAACTTTTTTACAGCTTGTTCAACCGATTTTGACTTCTATTCCATAGGCATAAGGATGGCATTAAAAGCAAAAAAAGTGCTTATAAACTGTTTACTGCTTTTAATGCCATCCTTATGCCTACGAATTAGAAGTCCAAATCGATTGAACAGACGGTAAAAAAGGTTTGTTTAAATGTCTAATATTATTCTAAATGGAGTATAGGTACTTTCGACTAAGTATTCTAGTTCTTCTCTGCTGTTTTTACGAACAAATAAGCCTTTCTTATTTCGATTCATTTTTGAACTGAAACAATAAGTTATGGTATTAAAAAAGATTGAGGATAACTTTACCTAAGCGTAAATACAGACGCCAGCACATCAAGCTACTACAATCTGTCAAATTTATTTAATAGATTTTCAACTTTAATGCTATCAGAATTAGGTTCAAAGTTGATTGGGAAAATTTGACAGTTTCGGGTAGCTTCATAAGCCATCTGTACACGGGCGGCGCGGGCGGTGTCGCCCGACATCAAAGGCGTTTCACTAATACTGTAGAGAAATAATACATTTGTAATACTGGGACTGTGGTCAATAGGAATAAATTAAATATAGCTTACCATATTTCTTTCGCAATTTTATTTGCCTTCAACCGTGATTTAGTCCTAATTTTATTTCTTTTATTTGCCATTTTCACAAAACAATCATAAATATATTGTCTTAAAAGTTGCATACAAGATATTTACACGATGAGAAATAATCACTTAAGCAAAACCTTAACTGTGGTCTATATAAGTACAGTACTTATTTTATTTCCTATTAATATTATTTACGAAGCAGAAGAGAAGCGCGCGCGCAAAAATTTGTCATAGGTCTCACCTCGGTAACGTCCCGCGGGACACTGGCAGCCGACGCGCGGATCGAAAATCACTTAGAGCCTGTCCAGAAAGCGCGATTTACGCGCGAGTCCACTCGCGCGTTTTGATTTGTATTGCGTCCAGATGCGGCGAAATCACGCGCGTATGTGATGAGACGGATTTGGTCAGTTATAAAAATGGACTCGGATACAGCGGTTGTGTTGTGGCTTGCATACTGTCGATGGAGACGTCGTAAACGAAGACAAAGTCGACGATTTAACGTGCATCTACGTGACAGAATGACGCATAGTATGTTTATAACTTTACTAGAATAATAGAATTATCAGATGATTATATTATTACTTATAACTCTATTAGAATAATCAGATGATTCCATATCCCATATAGCTACCCTTTTCTCAATTTCATCAATAAAAAGTTCCGTGTCAAAGTTTTCACGCTCCATTTTTAAACGAATACGTCCACTCGCCACGGACACGCGCGTAGTACTGGACGCTGCAACGGCGCCGGAGTATCTCGACTCGCGCGGCGCTCGCGCGTAAAACGAGCGAGTCGAGAGTCCCGCTCATTGCAAGCGTTTTACGCGCGAGTGAGGTAACGCGCGAGAGCATCTGGACGGAATGTATGCAGCTCTAGTAACTCGAGAACGCGCGAGTGCCTATGCGCGAGTGGACTCGCGCGTAAATCGCGCTTTCTGGACAGGCTCTTAAGAGTCCCTATCAATTTCGGCGCGCTATTAGATTAGGTAGTTATAGGAGTGCAGTGTGTATGTGTGCGTTCGAACTATAACTGATATCGTAGTGTGCGTTGAAGCGTACGGTGAAGCGGGAACAAATGATCTTGGTCCGTAACCGCTATTATTAGTACTCCATAGTTTTTACTTACTAGATTCCGTAATACTGGATGGATTTATAACATGATAAGTTTAGGTCCCATAAAAAAATATCGTAACCTAGTACGGCATTCACTATAGTAAAAGCAAATTATAAAGTGTGACCAGCTTATACAAAGTACGTCTGAAACGAATTACACGTGTTATTGTTTACCTAATACAGAATGACAGCGAGGTCTGTAGTATTTCCCTCGCTATAAGACCGCAGACCATGAGAGTATAGTGTAGCGTTGGTGCTCTGTGGTCACCTGTCAGGTCGAAAAAAAATGTCAGTTGGTTTTTCATGTCAATGAAAAATACATTTTCCTTATAATCATTTTAACATATAAATATTCCTTGTACAGACTTTCACCTTCCATTATTAATCATATAAGTGTTTTTATGTATGTGGACTTGGTCATTATACCCAATTATCTAATATCTATATCTATCATATTTATCCCATACTTTTTACCACTTCAATAGTATAGCGAGCCATTTTATCATATTAAAAAGCTAATCAATTTATTTGTATACAAAGTAGAAAAAACTGGCGGGACATGGAGGAAAAGTACTTTATTATTGAAGATAACTTTTATTCAAACGAAACATTGTTTTGTTTTTAGCCCACACTGATCTAATTCAAATTTATAATATCCTATAATTACTTACGTTGTTTATTTCAGATGTAGCAACAGCGTGAAAATAAATACAAAATACTTTTTAGTTTTTTTGATAAATGATTTTATTTCTGTAAGTAGGTTTGCACAAACACTTTTATACATCAATCATATTTTAAAAACTAGATGATTTTTTTTTTCGTGGTTTTAGGTTGGGTACCATAGTAAAAGTTATTCATAATGATGAGTATTCAGTACAATGACCCCTTAAGAGGATAACGGTGATTAAATTACACCCTGTAGTAGTACAGTAGATAATAGTGTGTTGAGAAATAAATGTCAAACTTTTTGTTCTAATTTTTAGCATGTAAGTACATACTTTATCCAACTCCAGGACTAAATCTTCTAAAGAATCATCGAGAGAATCAAAGTTCGTTAGGAGAGGCGTTTCTTGAATTAAATCCATGTTCTGAAATTATATTAATCTGACATTAATATTTTGAATGCAAAATCTTAGATGTTTGTTACTTTATCACGACGACAAGATTAAAAGTATTTACATGGAACTTGGTACAGACATAGATCATAATCCTGGTTACTGGGTACCCTATAAAAATATCATGTCCTTTTGTCACACCCATAGCTAAGACACATTATAGTACCCCATTTGCCAGTTAGTAGATGAATATGTTTTAAATAGACATACTACTTAATATACTTTACTTACTTCCGTAGTTTTGTTATTTTTTGTAAGTGACCATGTTCCTGAACTCCCTGGTGACATGTTCTCCTTTTCATTCATATAGAGTATAAAAATAATATTTATTAATTTATTACAAAGAATACAGTTTTTACACAAAAATCAATCACTGAAAAATACCTTGTTTCCCCCTTTTCACCTACTGATAACGAGCCTGGTGAATTGTTAGTGTTACTGAAAATAATGAATAATACATTAATTATAAAACTAGCTAGCGAAAAGGAGCTTGAAGAGCCACTACATAGATAGTCCCTACAGTACCACCTCAGAACCAATAATTTATGTGGTTCAATCCGTTCTCGAGATATCATAAAAAAGCCATTCATGCAAAATGTATGAGAAAATGAATTATCTTCATTAATATTTAAAAATTACCTTGTGTTCCCATCCTTTTCGCTCATTGATGATGTTCCAGGTAATATTTGATTTTTGGTTGATTTCCGCCTATGTAATTCTCTACAAATACAATTAAAATATTTTTAGGTTATATAAATAATAGTAAATTATAACAATATTCTTAATTAAGGTGATGGCAACAATTATTATTTACCTAAGAACTGCATGTCCTTTCGTATTTTTTCAACTTTTTTCTTTTTAATTTTTATTATTCCATGGTAATAAATTTCACTTTTTCGACTCATTTTCTAAAAACATATTCACCATTTTACTAATAGTACAATACAAAACATTAATATGTATGAATAACATTAACAACTCTCAAAGTGTCACACTATTAAAATAAAAAAAATATATAGTTACAGTCTCAAAATTGGTTTGGCGTAGTATAAAATCACGCACGATTCGCGAGTTACGTCGGGAGCGGCGAACGTCACAGGCGACACAAGTCCGTCGTCGAGAAGCCCTTGGGCGCGACTGAATGCAACGAGCGAGCGCATCGGTTTATAAGGCATTATTTAGATATTTTATTACAATTAAATAAGTAGTCAAATTTAAAATATAAAAACTGAGTTTGGTAGTTAAACATCTCAAATTTTAAAATATTTAATACTTATTGTTATTTTCAATAAATTCTTACGCGTAGACGATGGTTTTGCACACGATATTATTGGGTTTTTTCAGCGCAGTCAACATTTTTTTAGTAGTACTAATTCATTAAACTTCAAAAAAATAAATTGTACACTTACTAATATACTATATGCACAGTAATTAGGATTTTTTTTCAGATTGTTATTTGCTACCAGTAAGCTAAGAAAGCAATTGAAAAACATGGTGTTTCGTGCTTATGTAAAAACGTGTGTTATGTTTTTATTTTTCGTAATTTATATTAAAAAGTTATCAAAATTTAAATTTGTAGACTTACTAGATAAATAGATGATAAATAACTGTGTGTTAAAAAAATATATATATAACTTAAGGATACTGAGAAATTAGCGCTGGAAAAAACTGAATTTTCTGTTTTTAGACCGCGAAATTGATAGGGACTCTTAAATTTGAATGATCAATAATTTTTTGTAAGGAAAAACAAAAACAATCGGATAGAATCGATTCCAAAATGAATTACCTATATTTTCATATTAATTATAGAAAAAAAGGAGTACTAGTACTTGATTAAAATGAAATTTTGGTTGTAAAAAAACTGCAAATCGAAGTTAGTTCGGTATTTTTTTCTATCGAGAAAATTGTACTGTATCGTGTATTGAACGGGTACATGGTAAGGAGAAAGAATGTATCTAAAATATATATTTATTTCAGATTCTAAATATTATAATTTGCCTATCAAAAATGAATTTTAAAACAAGCAAAAACAGGAACACCTGGCCTTAATGTTAATTTTTTTTTTTATTCGTCCTCGTTTTCACTCACGTAATAGAACCGAGTACTGTGTGCGTGTGACGTCCAAAGAATACGAAAACATACCATGTACCACATGATTAAGCCATCTAGGACATGGGGTATCTATGTGATATGTTTCATCCAAATCTACACAATCGTTAATGCGTGATTGCTTATCCAAAAATCTTTGACAATACCCACTATCATTTATTCAACTTATAAAATGCAAATTGGTATGTTTGTTCTGGAAGTAAAACTATTATCTGTCATTTCAATACAAAAAGGTGTAAAATAATGGTGGTGCTGCCACCATAATTATACACCGTTTTGTGCTAATGTGATGACTTGAAGATTTTATTTTGTTGCGCTGTAATTTGGTACGCAAACGCGACGTTTAATGTCACATCACGTTTAGAATATTTATTTTTATCAAGCCAAAACGAGTATAATTATGTATCAGTACATTTTAAATTTCCAAACAAATCTGAGTAAAGGTAAAGAGAAATATCGTATGTTCGGCTACATCCATACTAATATTATAAACACAGAAGTAACTGTGTGTATGTTACCTTTTCACGCCTAAACTGCTGAACGGATTTCAATAAAATTTGGCAAGAAGATAGATAGCATCCTGAAATTAATATCAAATACTCAGGACTGCAATCCCTTGTAGCAGTGAAAAAAATCAAACTTTTAACGCAATCAAAAGATACAAGCGTTTATGTTCCGTTTAGGCCGCATATTTTGGCACTTGCAAGGGAATCAAAACGTATAGGGTACTTCCCGTTGACCTAGAATCATGAAATTTGGCAAGAAGCAATGTCATGCTAATGTAGCACAAGTCAAGGAAAAAATCCGAAAACCGTATATTTGTAGTTGTACGGAATTAGTGCGCGAGTCCGAATCGCACTTGACCGGTTTTTTTTTTTTGCTATAGTTTAAATGTGTTTTTTGTTTCCGCCACTCTATTTAAAGCCAAACTTTAAAACTAAAAATAAATACCCCTATAATTTAATTCCAGATGCTACGCGCCGAACTCCGTCGCGCGGAAGGCGAGTTAGAAGATAGATGCTGGGCGCCACCTCCCGGGCTACAACAATGGCTACAATTAACTCACGAGGTCGAAAACAGGTCGTATCTAAGGAAAAAACAACAGGCTGATCTGCAGCTGCAGCAGGCTAGAGATGCTGTGAGTACATGTAAACTAATACCACAAAATAGATAAGTACAAAAGCTGGGCCCACAACAATGGACAGATACGCCAGTTCATCCAGGTAAACCATGCTTCCGAGTTTGCAACAGTGGATGTGTTGGACAGTATACCTAGGGAATCGTAAGCAAAAACCTCAATAACTGTTTGGGTCTTAGCCATCTTGAACAAACTTAAATGTGCGCCCGAGAGCGGTATCTCTAAAATAACTATTATACAAGAATTATCAAAATCGGACTATTAAGTAAAAAGTTATGCGAGGTCATATATTTAAGAAAAAAATATTGTGTCAAATTAGCATATTTGAGGACTTCCGGCGGAAAATGTTTTTTACATTAGAATATAGCATATATTTGTTGATATTTTTGCTTAGTTTGTACCTTATACATAAATAAGCTGAAGTTCAGGATCTGAAGGTCAAAAGGACACAGGTATGGCTCGTACTCAGGATGTCTTCCTAACCAATTTTTTTCTTCTTCCAGTGCGAGAAACTACGCAAAAAGCGGTCCAGTTTAGTGGGCGCGTTCGTATCGACGCACGGCAAGTCTATCGACGATGTCGACCGCTCCATTGTGGAAGCTCGCACGGCACTCAACGAAGTCACGCAGGAGTTACAGGTAAATGCAATTCAAGTCTTCAGCATACATGTTCGGTGTCTATATGTAATAATGAGGTCATCATCTGCCTAGCCTTTTCCCAACTATGTTGGGGTCGGCTTCCAGTCTAACCGGATGCAGCTGAAACCAGTTTTTTACATGGAGCGACTGCCTATCTGACCTCCAACAACCCAGTTACTGAGTAATACGATAGCTTTTGGTAAGACTGGTTGTCAGACTTTCGGGCTTCTGACTACCCATAACGACGACTGTTAAAGATCCACGAATCACTGCAGCCGAGTATTAGCGATTCAACGTCACCGACCGACTAAAGCCGAGTATACACGATTCAGCGTCATTGATCCGAGCGTGACGGTTCAGTTTTGTTCACTGTTCAGAAAGAGCGCAAAGTGCGCCTAATGAAGTTTTCTCTTCAAAATTTAGGTACGTATCTTTCAATAAGGTATGACGGCAAAGAAATTGCCAAGCAGTAAACACGCTATGTCAATAGTACATCGTTCACTGAAGGGAGATAGTGTCCGATTAACGAGGGTTGAGCAATCTGTGGTTGAGTCTCGGGTCTTAATACACATGAGTTGGGAAACGCACTTTCTTCCGAGGAAAATAAAATATATTTTTAAGTGACTTTTATATTAAAATTGTTACAGTTATTAAAACAGTAAAACTCAATGTAATACTTTTGCCAGGGAGATTAATATTGGTTTACAAATACATGATCAGCGAAAGTATGTGGCCAGTATGATTTTGCGCTTTGGTGATAAAAACTTTTTTCTTTTAGTATTATACAATTACGTTAGCTGAATTGCCCTATATTAAAAAAAAAATTAAAAATGGATTTTCACACACTTTTGTAATTTTTCAAATTTTTACAACGGTAATGACGTACTTTCTCCCTCATTAAAAAAAAAGTAATAAGTTACATTCCGAGCAGGTATAAGTAGTATAAAATAATATAGCTGTGAGACATGAACAGTAAAAATTGGCAAGTTTAATATGGAGGTTTAACATTTCGTACGTACTTCGAACGTGGATTCACGCGAGACATTGCCTTTTAAATTGTTTCTATAATTACGGCATTCAACCGCTTAATAAGGTCTAAATGTTACAATTCTAATTAAAATAACATGTTTCCAGGAACGCATGCACAGGTGGAAACAGATCGAGCGTATGTGCGGGTTCAACATCATAAATAACAGTGGGCTGCAGCACCTCGAGACCGCCCTCTACAGGAGCGCTAACGGACGGCCTACAGGACGAGGTAAACTTTATACTGCAACACTACAGCCATCGCACATGTGTTACTATAACAGAAACAAAGCTGAAATATCCCATGTACGGTTTGAAACAGCAAACACAGTGACGATGCTTAGCAAAAGAATTTTGGCCTACTTAAACCTACCATAGACTCCTGTTTTTTATTTCTCAGATTCTAGTCTACATGATACAGTATTTTTATCTCACGAAGCGACGCGCGCTTTACTTGTGTTGACCAAGTGTACAAACGCTGTGAATGTGTGTGTAAGCGCAGGAGCTCTCGGTACCGCCCGAGACAATGGCGAAGTTGGAAGTGTGTGTGTTATGTGCTGAGGCTAGTCTTCTTCACCCACACATTCACCTAGTAGCAAAAGTACTATAAGTACCTAACACAAATTCTTATGGCATCATTTGGTAAATTTCTCAACCCAATCAAAAAAAAAAAATATTTCACATAAGCCTACAAGGGCACTCGTCAGAAGCTAGGTGCACGGTTCCAATTGGTCGTTTCCTATTGAGAAGAACCGGCAAGAAACTCGACGGTTACTCTTTTAAGATACCTGTGAACTCCACCAACATATCTTCGACCCCCTATTCTCCTTCCAGGTCGCATCAGCAGTTCTCAAGACGACCTAAGTGTCGGTGACGACGCGTCCATATGCGGCTCAGGTAAGAATTACGAAGAGATGTCCCTCTTCCATGAACACGTTGAATAACCTCCCCAACGGCACTGAACGTGGGTGCATTCATATTGTTAGATTTATAGTAATGACTAGCGATATCCATAAAATTTGCACCCAGACGCAGGGAACCCTAGTGGATTATAGGATTATTTTAAAGATAACTTCCAAAAACAAATTTTACTTCAATTAATTATTAATTAACTTTGGGAAGTCTGGAACAATTACTTATTTGCGCCGAATATTTTTTTATATTCGGTATTCGGCAGAATTTTGAGGTATTCGTATTCGGCCGAATCATTCGGTTGAAATGCCGAATGTATTCGGTTTAATTGATCATTGTAAATCAGCCTTTATGGCAAAATAAATTAAAGGAATCCCATATTATAACAATCATATTTATTTGAAATCGTTTATTGTAAGTTACTCAAACAAGATATAATTAAACACCCTAATCAAATACAACCGAGCATTAATAAAATCAAGTATCTTAAAATAACAGTAATTTTCAATTGCAATAATCCCACTAGCAAAAATTACAATTATATTGGCAGCGTGTAGCGGGAGGCGAGCTACCACTCGCTCCGTTCGCGCGCGGCGCTTTGGAAAGAACAATGGCAGGCTTTCATACATAAAATTATTTGATAAGAAATGGTAGCGTCTATAGGTCAAAAATATCTTAAAATGTTAAGCGTGAATCTTTAGGTAACTTTGTCAAAGAATTTTGTCCCAAGAGAGCTTACAAAAAAGATATTTAGATTTGAACTTTTCTAAGTTATGTCTTATGTCACTTGGAAAAGGACATGCGTCCTGTGGTTATTTGTTGTTACTTTAGTAAATTCTCAAAATATTATATGTACCTACCTCTATAATTGATATTTTTAGATTATTGTATCTATACTATTTATTTATAATTGGGCTTTAATTGTAAGCCAGTCCACATACAGATACCTATTGAGTAATATGAAAATATTTATACGTACACCGCTGGGGATACTATTTTTAATGCTCAAAAGTACGCCTGTAAGGTTTCTCTAACAGTCAATGGTTGCCTTATAGTTTGATGAATGTGGATAAAGCGGAAGGTGTTGGCCAGGATTGTAGCAAGAGAAAGGATATTTTCTCTGCCTAAGTCAAATAGAAATAAGAAACAAAAACAACACGAACACAGCCGACACAAAAAGCACAGGAGCATCAGTGACAACAAACACAACAGAACAAACTGACAGCTGACAGACCGCTTTCGAGTCGTAGTGTTGCCATAACAATAAATGGAATTGTTACAAAGTATTGTGATTATGGTATTGAATAGTTGCAGGAAGTTCTTCATAACTTATTTTGAACCCTATCACTTTTATTTTTTATTGTTACTTATGGTGTAGTTATTAGTAATAATAACTTCCTAAAAAATGTTTTTAACCAACATGCGGTCTTACAATTATACACCAAAATAGTATGAATTTAGTAAATGGCAGCACTTGAATATTGTGAAATCAATAAAGTCATTCGATATTCCCAAAAATGTATGTTTTTTTTTTCTGTGGTCCTAAATAAAATGCATTTTTATTTGAAAAATGATAGAAAAATAATTAAAATCATTTTATGTAACAGACATTACTAGACGCTAAAATTTTTGTCAAATATTATTCTGCCATTGTTCTATAGCGTGTATAAACTTGTTTGCGCGGCAAAACTATGGAACCGAATATTATTCGCTATTCGGTTATTTGGTGAAACCACTATTCGGCGCATCTCTAATGACTTTGTATACTTACAACGTGTAACGTTAAATGCGCAATACCTCATACACCCCCCAATTAGAGCATTGAGTTAAAAGCATAATACAATTACCAAAACTATTTTTTTAAAGCTAACTATTATTATTAAGAAAATCGTGTTGATCCTAGCATTACTTTATGCATTCAAAATTGAGTCTTATTGCCTTAACATAAGACTTAATTTTCTTTGGCTCAACAGGCGGATAGTATGGCAAAATACTAGTGATGCAACGAATACTACTTTTACGAATACAAATACGAATATCAAACCTAATATTTGGCGAATACGAATACGAATATCTCGCCATGGTAATAAAATACTAATTTATTTGATGAATTTCTATTCTTACAATCTTAATTTTTATTCTTAAAAACATAAAATTTGTAGATTTTCTGGTTTTAGGCGATTTCTTTTTTCAGTCTGGATGTTCCCAGCCGTTGAAAAAAGTTTTTCCGAGGCGACTGTACATGGCTTCAGTGAAAACTATTTTTGGGCGAGTTATTCAGACTTGGAAAATGGACATCTTCTCGCCAAAAGGCCAGTGGATCAGCAGTCGGCGATAAATTTGGGAGCTTTAGATAAGCATCTATCTCGTTTTTAGTTTGCGAAGTCACTCTTATATTTCTATTCAACTTCAACTTCTTTCACTTCGCAGCAACCTCAGAAAATAAATAAAACAATACTCTCTTGCTTGACTTGTGCTATCGACTGACAAATGAAATGAAAGGAATGAATGAATCAATCAATCCATGGTTCGTAATGATAGGGAAACTCCCGGGCCGCGGCACTGTATAAACTATGGCCGAGGAGTCCCCCATCGCGTCGTCGTTGCGGTTAAGGCCCTTGCACACGTCGTATTTTTACGTGCCGACGAAGCGCGTTTTCCAAGTCTGCCAGTAATTAGATTTGCGTACAAACATATTAATTTTTAAATATTCGTATTAGTATTCGCCGAATACGAATATTCGGTAAATGTCTACTATTCGGCGAATACGAATATTCGTATTCGTATTCGTTGCATCACTACAAAATACATACTTAATTTTCGAAAAAAAAATCCTATATTAAAAGTTATTGAAATCGATTCAGTAGTCAATTATAAACAATTTTCAGGTTTTGTGGATTTAACATTACACGTTGTATATTTTAAGTTGGGCGTTGATAATTTGATAGCTGCGCCACAGTATTTTACTTTTGTGGCTATCATCGTTTACCTCTATAAAAAAAAGTTTATTTGGAACAACTTGTTCCAAATAAACTTTTTTTTAAACCAAATATAACATCACGCCTTGTTTCCTCCAAAGGGTTGGGCAGAGGTGTACCCATAGTACACCCACTACTAAGTATCAAATCAAGATAAATCTTTGAAATTTAGAAATATCTAACACTATGAATGCATCTACTTCATTGATTTGGTTCTGTGCAATCGTTAGACTTCCAAAGTAAGTATAAAATCATCGATTTCACATAATTATAATTAAAACCCTGTAAATAATCGATATCGAATGAAATGTATCGATATCGAGTCTTAGTTGAAATCCTTAATTAGTTCTCGATCTAAAGAAAATCGATCGTCAGTACTCGAAAGTTGAACGATTGCGTCGAACCATCACTTGTAAACTAAGTACACTTTATTTATAGTTGCCAAAAGACATATTTCGCTAGAAATTTTTGTTTTGCATTTAGTTTAGCAAACGTATTTTCGAAATATTGCTATGGTGTTTTTTTTTTTTTTAATTTTATACCACATTCATTGAGCAATATTTGACAATAGTTTTCAATTGAATCTCAATAGGGTTTCATGTGTGTAAAACAACAAACACTTCATAATAAGTCTTGTAAGCAGTAGCGGCCTTTGAACGAAAGCGGTAAGCGTGCAGACACACGAGCGACACGCGTCGACGACAGAGGCAATCGTAACCGTCGACGGCTGCGGCCGACAACATGACGCTCGTGTATTTGAGCACCGTATGTGCTCGTGTATACACCACCGAGAGGCCATTCAAGTATTACGTCAGCACTACAAGGGGGAGCGGGGGAGTCTTTGCTTTGCTTATTTTTGATGATATGGGGGATGAGGGGCTCTGGATGGTGATTACGTCAGCAGTATTTATTTTTTTAGTCTTTCGTATTTTCTACAAAATTCAGTCGATTTTGGTTTGAACAAGTATGGGAATCATACTTATCTATGCTTGAAAATTCGAAACGCATGTAACTGCTGCTCATGAATCAATAAATAAACCAGAACACATTGAAAAGCGCATGTACCAATACCAGTTTACGTAAGCATGGGGCTTTGCTTGGGCTTACAAAAGTAAGCAAAGCAAGTAAGGGGAGGGGGCGTTAATAATTGCAAAAATCTGCTTGCGTAATACTTGAACGGCCCCCGACACGTCGCCTGTCGTCGACGCGTGTCGCTCGTGTGTATGCACACTAATGCAATACGGCCAATGTGATAATGGTTGGTCCGAACTTAGCGCAAGAGGCTGTGCAAAACAGTTTTTAGGGACCATAAGGTGACATGAGATGAGTGTGAGTCAGAGAGCATGCGCTAAAGTTTGGAGAGCCTTTGTTCAGACGGCCATGTTTCATCGGCCCTAATGTACGTACCATCGAGGAAACTACCCAATTTGAAAACAAAATTGAAAACTGTTAGCAAGCGTTACTATAGCGGACGAGCGCTTCAAGCAAGAATAGCCCTTACGGTGTATAGATGTAAGTTTCCTCGGTATGGCTTTCTTACAAGGACCTAATATAACAATGTCTTACCCCTGGTTCTGAAGGTTAGTTCGATTTTCAATATGTGGTCAAAACTCATTGGGTAATTTTATTGGCTGTTGCTTTTTTTTATTTTCTTTTTTTTTTTGCTAATTCTAACATAATAGGGCCGGTTTTTTGATCCGTAGTTAACCAATTGTTAAAAATAGTAACTAATGGTTAAATATTGGCAAAATGTGTTTTTGATAATTTTTTTGTCTTTGAATTGTCAAATAATTAAGTATTAGTTGACCCAGTTAACCATTAGTTACTATTTTTAACAATTGGTCAAATTAACCACGGATCAAAAAACCGGCCCTTAGAGAGTAGGATCTAATGATTAAAATTATGTAGATACGTATTTGTTACGGCCGCGAATCATATTTTGATCTACATAAAATGTGACACTGACTTTTAAATTGCAAAAAGGTAAGAAATTTTAATTTCGCGGACTACCTTATGCGCCCCCTTAATGGAAGTTGAAGCTAATGTGACATTTTACATTAGATTGATCAGAGACTTGACCACAGATATAAATACACCTAGATAACGCAAGAGCAAATACTTGGCGTGTCAAAAATCGCACCAACTTACGTTCAAAAATCGTCGCCATTTTCGGGCTCAGTCCTTTGTACCGCTGGCTGGGTGAGCATGAGTTAGAAAGAACGCTTGTGACTTCATAGTAGGTAGCCAAAAAAAAAATGGCACGCTTGGTTTTCATACAGATCGTGATACTTGCTTTATCTATGTCTATCTATATCTAAGGACTTGACCCTCAGAAACCAAAAGTTGGTAATTTAAAGGACCCGAGTGAATGATTTTTTTTACAAGTCTTATTCGTTCTCTATCGTAGAATAATATGCAATAAAAACCTCAATAAGTGAGATCTGTCGGTGTCCACTTCAAAAGCGGCTATTACTTCTAAGAATGTTTGAAAGTATTAGAATAGTTAATTAAATATTTATTCAAAGCCTTTGAATCAAAGGCTTTGGCGGCAGCAAAGGAGGTCAACAAAACCCCAAACAAGTTTGCCCAAACATGTACTTGGAGGTACACTTGTACCAAATCTTAGCGAAAAAATAGAGTAATTCAAAAATACATAATTGTATATTTATCCTTACTTAATTTAAAACAACATAATAAATTATGTTTTATCATTTTAACTACCTGTACCTGTTTCGGGGTACGAGTTATTATTGAATTCAGATTGAATTATTTATAAATATTCGAAACGAAACAAATGTGAATCAACAGTGGTTGTAGCCAACAGCAGACAGCTGTCAACTCAACTTGACAGTTTTTTTTTTTTTTTTTTAATAAATAATGTAGGCAGTTTTACTCATGAAATGGTGCCAAAATAGCGTGCTTTTTGTTAAGTTATAAGTTATTTTATTCTCGTCCACGGGTATCCATAAGAAAAAGTATTAATGCAATATTATTCTGTGTAATCTAGTTTATTTTATGACACGTGTACCACGGTACTTCGTTTGGGCAGATTTTGGTGACATCCTTGATCTTATTTTGGGTTATTGCGTTGGTCCACCCCAAAAAATACGCAGAAACGCATGCCTATAAATTCCGTTTATCCAACTGATTCTAGGGTCGATTGTCGGAAATGCGTTTCCGCGTATCAACCTTCAGCCATGCTATTCTCTAAGGATACAGCGCTGCCCGCAAGGCTGTATCCTTAGAGAATAGCTCCCCAGGTGGATAAACCAAATAACCGCTTATTTTGCCTGGTTTTCTTTTATTTAAAATACCAATACTTCCAGCAATTTTTATAAAAATACAAAAAAAGTATAAACTTATATTTTGCATGATCATGTTTTGAATCCTAATTCAAATGTACAGAATCATGTTGTTTTCATTTTATTTGGAGTTAACAAATATTAATTTCACTTACAAATTAATGTTCTCAAGTCTCGAGCTTCTGCAAACTGAATTATTTAAAAAAAAATTTTTTGAAGCATTGTGATAATATTAACTAGTAAAAAAGAAGTAACAAGGAGATTGCTTGTGAAGTGATAACTTAAAAAGTTACCAGTTAACATTGAAGTAGATAAAACTGTGCTCAAATTATGTAACAAATAAGCAGAAATTGTTAGTTTTGTACTTAAACGAAATGATTAATGTATCGATATAGATATTTTAGTCGATTTTGAAATGTCATAAAGAAATAGTTTTATAATTTTAACTTAAATTATTTATAATTATTATACAAAAATAACTTATTATGAGCATATATTTTCCCATCGAATTGTTTTGTTGCAGACCGTAGACAGTTTGATTAGTTTACAATATATTTTATCATAATAAAGGTTCTATTTAATCATAATATCTAGTTCATCTTCCATCGATTTGCTTAAACAATTAATTGTTAGTTGAGTTCCTGATGTAGATCTTAATGTTTCATAACGGTGACATTAATAATAAGTTTGAAAAACATTGTTATTTATTATTATTAGTTTCTAAGTAACAGCTATATGTATGTATTTGATTAAATAAATCATATTTTTGAAAATTGTTCCGTCACAATCGGTAGGAAGCTTTCAGGCTGAGAAATTGAAAAAAATCTGAGGTTTCCCAGATAAGTGAAGCATGTATGAAGTAATAAATGTTATTGTTGTATATAATATCTCCTATCGGTGTGGGTCGTTCTTTCACTTTTCTATCCCTGTGCATGTTTGTTAACTAATACCACATACAGAGTACTCTCATTTAGTTATAAGCTTGAAGCAACTTTTCTTCGCATGCAAGTAAAAATTTTACTAAATAATTTTAACGAAATTGTTAAAATGCATAATTATAAAGGCTATCCATAACGTTCTCAATAGCATATTGATGTCAAAACATTAAAAATTAGCTTGAAAATAATACCGCTTGTAATAATATACCCCAGCTTGACATGTTTAGTAGATTAGTTAGTCGATTTTCAACAAATGACTTGAAACTATGCACGTTTGAAAGCTTTTGACGATTGTGATTTTGTTTTATTTAGCCGCCATACCCTTCCCGGCTTCCATCAGTGTTGCAAGGATTTTCCAGTACATAGACTATCTATAGTTATGCTTTATCAGTGTTTTTATGGCAACATTTTTATTCTTTGGCACTTTACAGGTAAGAGATTGTCATGTATCAATATTTTATGCTTTTTATTGTAGAATATATTACTTCAATATTATTTCATACATGCTTTCATCGGAATTAAACGCCATTTTATCTAAAAAGATTGTAAAATGGTAAAACAATGGCGACTGGGGGATTATTTGCTTGTTTTTATGAGGTTCGTTGGGAACTATTACATGTTTTGTGATAATTACAGTGGCTGATAACTTCCTGTGGCGCGAGGACTCGTCTGGAAGCGAAGCAGACGCCCCACACTATCCTTTAGATCTGAGACTTGCGGAGGCCAGGTGAGTTGTTTACCTTGGACTGATAAAGCTGAAACAGAATTTATGATTTTTCGAATGTTTTGCGTACTCATTAAGTTGACAAAGTTCAAAGTATCACAGTTATCGCAGTTTTATTTAATTTGTTAGTTTTTATAACTTGCCATTATGACAGAGCATACTGAAGCTTCAGTTTTGGACTAAAGACTTTCCCTAGTCCACTTTTTTTTTTGTTTGTAGTCCAGGAAAAACTAAATTCGTGCCTATGATCCATCAATCTCAGGCTCAAAAAAAAAATATTATTCCGCAGATTACAGCTCGAAGAACGCTTAGCTCAAGAAGCTCGCGAGCGACGTCAAGATGAGCGTATTGAGCGCCGTCAAGATGAGCGTATTGAGCGCCGTCAAGATGAGCGTATCGAGCGCCGTCAAGATGAGCGTATCGAGCGCCGAGCGGAGGATAAGCGAGCCGCTTTAGAAGAGTACCGAGCGAGAGCATCGTACAACGATCTGCGCAAGAGTCCCACTGACGAACGGAACAAAGACCAAGTGCAGTTCATACTAGGAGGTGATAAGTAAGTTACAATTACTTTCTTATTGCTAAGTACTATAACAGTTTCATTTCATTTCATTTATTCATAAAACAATTTATATTGTGTTGAATATATTAGACACATGCAATTTAAATACATATATATGAATGATCAATTAACAATCCAAGTGAAATTCAAAAGTGCCAACCTGTTGAATAAATAAATAATGTCAAACAGTTTTAAATTAGTATAATGCCAAATAGAGTATAAGAGTGTACCATAGGTTGGTTCATCGCCTATACATTTGTCAGAATTTGGGAAATGTAAAAATGTATGACATTTATTAAGTAGGTACCAAACGGCAGTGAGGAAGTTTGGGGAAAAAGCTGCGCGCTGCATTCCACTCATGCTTTGTGTTCTACGAAAACGCTTTCATGAGGTTACTGTAAGGAGTTGAAAAAAGTAGTAAGACTTATGAAAGTTACAATGTCAGTTTTGCTTAAGATGCTGGGGGGCGATTCTACTAATTTGCAACGTTACACGTTCAATTGTGTTTTAATAACAGTTCGATTTCGATCGCCGTTCGATAGTTACCTAAAAAGTCATTCTACTATTTCCTATGCAAACTGGAAACTAAACCTATGCTGAATCGCAACTGAATGGTAGCGGGAACGTAACAGCGGGTAAACTGTGTTACCCAAACACCAAATAGTATGTTTAATAATACCACAGAAAAAAAAGTTGAACCTAAAAATGTAACATACATGTCACCGAAAGTATTTTCGAATACAAAATTATATTTAGACCATTCGATTCTAACAAGTGTCAAAATAACAGTAGAATGTGACTAAATGTCACGCTCAAGTCCGATTTTGTTAGCAGAATATATTTTGAAATTATTTCGATTGATCGTTGGCTTAAACTAAAACGTAACCGCAGTTGAATCGTTGTTCAGCAGAACGCTTAACAGCCGTGATTCAGCTATGGTTCCATTGCGATTTTTGAACAATTTTGTTAGTAGAATCGGCCCCCCGGTTCGAACGAGCGCTATTGTTCCCTATAAAATAAAGATTTTGTACCTATACGCTTACAAATTCCACAGTAGTTTTAGTATCACGTTATATCTAATGAAACAACTTTTTTCTGTCCAGCGTAAATTGGTCAAACGAAGGCGAGCTCTCCCGCGCGGTGGAGCTGTCCCGCGCGGTGACGTCACAGTCGCAGCCGCAGCTGCGGGCGTCGCTGCGGGGCGCGCCCCTGCCGCCGCCGCGCCGGCCGCTGGGCACGCCCATCGTGCGCTCGCGCAGCACTGACGTAGTGGCGCTGGCCGGAGATGACCCGAGACCGCCGCCTAGGAATGCTTTTACAAAACAGAAGCCCTTAACTGAAGGTTAGTGAAGATTTTTTTTGTATCTTTTTTTTATACAGGGTTATTTGAAAAACACCAGCAACCTCTTAAGAGGTCACTGTACTCATCATTATGAACAACTTTTACTATGGGACCAAACCTGAAATCGCGAAATAAAAATCAGCTGTTCCCTACATTTATCTTCGTCTATTTCGTCAAAATGTAGGGAACAGCTGATTTTTTTTTCGCGATTTTTGGTTTGGTACCATAGTAAAAGTTGTTCATAATGATGCTCTTAAGAGGTTGCTGGTGTTTTTCAAATAACCCTGTATACAGTGTTGCAGGGACATGCCAATTTATGGCTACAGTTTGCGCGTTGATGTCTCTGGCGCACTCTATTTATTTGGTATTGCAGATATCCATAGAAGGTAGGCATCAAGCGAATCGCCTACTTGTTTGCCAGCCAGTAACTTCTTTTATTATGTACCTAATTACTGATATTTTTTTATAAACTTGGGTTTAAAACGATTCTGATTTTATTTTAATAAAATTGGTTGTTTGTGAAATCAGCTTACGTGATTAACGTCTTATAGAAACATTGATGAATAAATGTGTCACAAGCCAACGCTTGGGTCGATCGTGCCTCTCTATCGCTTGTTCCGCGCTCTCGCTTGCACGCTCAGGCTCAGGCGGAACGTAACACTTTTTCGTGCGTGCAGCCGGTGTTCATCGATTTATAAGACGTTATCAAGTCAAAAAATATATCAAACTATACAGGGTTACTTTTCAATGACCAGCCACATTTAAGGGTGTGGTACATACCATCAAACTGAACAACTTTCTCCATGGGACCAACATCGTAATCGCGAATAAAAATTCAGGCGTCCCATACGTTTAGGTCGAGTAGGTATGAAGTTTTCTATGGGACAGTTGATAAATTTTTCGCAATTACGATATTGGTTCCATTGAGAAAGTTGTTCAGTTTGATGGTATGTACCACACGCTTAAATTTGGCTGGTCATTGAAAAGTAACCCTGTATATCACACTAATATACACCATTCACACCTTCAAGACGCCCCAACACCCTCAAGCAACACGCCACCCGAAGAGGAATCAACAGACTCCTCCCTAATGGATGACGAAGGATTACCGAAGCCACGCAAACGTCGCATACACCTACCTTTCGGTAAGAAGACCAAAACGCCTGCGTGACGTCAATTGGACACGTCGCGGTAGCATTCGATGAGGCACAGCTGAACGAAGCGTGTATGGTAAGAGTTCTGATGAAAGTTTTTTGGTACAAAGTAGAAAGGTATGGGTAGGAATTTTTGGTGAGAAACTCAGGAAGTAATGTGGTCTCTACGAGTGATGATACTTTAATATACGTCCATCAAATTCATCGGAGATCATTCTGTAAAGTATTGCTGTCCTTTATTTTATGAGCATTAAGAAAAAGATTGTATAAAATCGGAGCTGTCAAAGAAAAAAAAAACTTTTTTGTCATGCTTAAGTTATAAAGTAAGATCTTATTCGACTGCTAGAAAGACACTATTTTATTACCAACTGACTGAGCCCAAAAGGAGAGCAATGTTTCCTTATTTTTTATTACGTATTTTTCTCTTGTTTTTAGTGAATGGCAACATTATTTTTATAGAAAATCTCTCAAAAACCCACCAATACTAAAGTTCCAAGTTAAGTATGAACTGTACCTTCCTATTTTGTACTATAAAAAAACATAACTATCAAAATGTTAACTATTTTGTAATTAAATATCTCCGTTTCCATATTTTAAGTTGAGCTTCCTAAAATAAATTCTTGTAGAGTAATAGAAATTAATAAATTGTTCGGCCTAATAAAGAAATGTTTTCGTTTCTTAGTTTAAAAGTCAATTGTAGAGGCCAAAAACATGGTAAAGGCCAATAAAGATAACCGTTAGTATTAATAATTACAGCGTATTCTTTCTTGCTTTTCTTAGTTGGTAAACAAATATGATCATTGTAAAAAAACAGTATCTATATAAACTAAATCGAAAATTATTCTGAACTCGTTGACCCGAAAGACATGGTCCTGCCTATAGAAAATAGCACTTTTAGTTTTTCCGAATTTCCAGGCAATATTTCCTTTTTTCCCCTTAATAAACTTGTTCGGACTTGGACATACGAACATTTTATTTTTTTTAAATAGCCAGGTCGGTCCAGCCGTTCACAAATGATGCGCTTACCAACTAACATCATTTCATTTTTATTTGTATAGATAGATTAACCTTATAAATAAGCTCATAAATTTTCTTCAAAATCGTAATCTCAATACGCCATTTTGTTTACGAAATAAGTCCTGTAGAAAAAATACGCTTTAACCTCATAATGTCAATTTTGGTGAACATATTATTAGTTAAATGTATGTCAGCGTCAGGATGGCTGGACCAAACGAGATATGTCCTTGAGACCATGTGCACTATTTAATACTTATTTGCTACTATTTACTACCTATACTTAAATATTTGCTACCTTTTCGTTAAGAAATTTATCAAAGAAATAAAGTGGTCAGCCAACCTGACGTCAGGTTGGCTGACCACTATCAAGTTCTCATAGTTTTAGCGTTGTATTAACCGCGCTGTTAATGTATATATTTACTACCTGATTACTATCTTAACATATATGTTTTCCACAACTCTAAGAAGCTCCTATAAAAAGTTATTAATAAAAACCATTTCAATTATTGACATGTTTTTTTCTCAGAACAATTGCTAACAAAGTTTTTGTAGGCGCTTAGTGGCTTATGAACAACTTGTTTCTGGATAATTTTATAATTATGAAGCATTTATGTTATAAGTGTGTATGTATATTATTATGTGTGTGTATGTATATTTATTTTGAAACATGTATTAATTAACGTAATTACATAATTTCGAATATCTTGTTCTTTTTCTATTTTTGACAGCCTTCCAAATACACAGGACAGTGACTAAAAATTTTAGTCTCAGTAGTTTCATGATTTGTGCCCGGTTGATGGCAATAGGCTCGCCCCTTTTACATGGGACTTAAACATATCTGGCGAAATGTGGGTGTACCTACTATCTCTACCTCTGCCTAACCCTTTGGGGCAACAAGGCGTGAAGTTTTGTTATGTAGTTTCATTTATAAGGTGGAAGGTGGGTAGAAGGGTGGAGACATTTTACATGTCCGTGTACATACACACGGAAAGTTATTAATTAAAGAGTAAAGACAATCAAACGCCTGCATATAAATTAATAACGCCAAGTCTTATTTTCGTAATATGCTAATAATGGTTTTGCAGGCACTTTCTAAATTTAACGTTAATTTATAGGAGCTTTCATAACTTTTTATAGGGGCATCTTAAAGTTGTATTAAAAATATATGTTAAGGTAGCAATCAGGTAGTAAATATATACATTAACAGCGCGGTTAATACAACGCTAAAACTATGAGAACTTGATAGTGGTCAGCCAACCTGACGTCAGGTTGGCTGACCACTTTATTTATTTGATAAATTTCTTAACGAAAAGGTAGCAAATATTTAAGTATAGGTAGTAAATAGTAGCAAATATGTATTAAATAGTGCACATGGTCTCAAGGACATATTATCTCGTTTGGTCCAGCCATCCTGACGTTGACTAAATGTATGTCACTATAACAGCGCGCTTCGTCACAGCTGTGTTTTAAACTCGGTTCAAATTTGACTGAGCGTCATTTTTTTTTCAGTGTTTGATTTTCCCCCTAAAATCATGATTTCTTGCACGTTTGTCACAGTTTGGCTACACATTTAGTTTTGATTCATACAAGAATGTTGTTATTACTATTTATGTACTTAAATTCCCTTTTTCAACCCGTTTGAATGATATTTATTTCTAAGATGTGTCTGGCTATGTGAAATGTCACATAAGCCTGTATAACATGGCCTAATAAAATGTGTTTGGATGGAATATAATTATGATTGTAAAGTATATTTATTTAAAGTTTGTTTCAATCGTAACCACATGAATTAAACACACTTCATAGATCCGAAAATATAAGGAGACATTAAATCGAATACAGCACACACTATTGAAAGTCCTTCAACCAATAAAAAATGGTTAATAGATTGGGAAAGTCATATCAATATTAGACACCTGTCCCATTGCCGACGATTAATGAAAATCGAGTAGAACTAGTAACGAGTTGGCGACCAACGAGCAGGGAGTGTGTAGTTCAGGTAGTTTGGTCGCTGGGCTATGGGCGTACGAGAAGAATGATTGCCTAGTCAGACTGGTCAATCAATGCGGATGTACTACTAAGCGAGCGTCGCTGAGCGAGTATTTCCTTTTAATAGTTCTTGACGCTGCGACAAACTAGAGGAGAAAGAATCGTCAGTGTGAACGTGTCGGAAATCAACTGTTACTATTATTATTATCTATCTCTTCCACTGACACAGCTTACAAACGTTTATACGTTTCCCGAGCGAGAAGATACTCGATAGCTAGTAGCTTTATCATCGGCGGAGCGGGCGACAGGACAGATGCCTTATGTAATTTGTTTAGCTTTTGTTATTTCAATCAGCCAATCACAACTGTCGTCAAAACTTTAGTAGTTGGTTAGTAAATTATTGTTTTTCTAGCTACTAAAATGTTATATTTTATTTTGCAAAATTTTATTTTGATAACGGGCTTAATTCGTGTAACGCTAGCCTATGTTGTGTGTTTACTGTATGTAGAAGCAAAATTATACAAGAGAATGAAAGACATTTATTTTGTATATTTAGATTTTACTATCGACTTTGCCTGTCTAGAAATTAGACCAGGAATTTGTTTAATTTTTTATTTTTATTGTGAGTAAAGACATTTTATATGTTTTGTCCGTTTTTGGAATGTTGTCTTGTGCAATCCAGTTGTCCCTTTTGTAAACTCCAGTCCTCTTTTTTTTTACTATGTTTCTTCGAGGTTGTAAAATAATAACGAATATTTTATTTTTTATCTTTTATGGGCTGATTTTTCAATCGACAGATAATTTTTATTCGTGGAATAAAATTGACGCTGACAGATGTTGTTTGGAAGAACTGTCAAAAATTCAAAATTATTCCCCGGATAAAATTATCTGTCGTTGGAAAAATCAGCCCTAAGAATGGTCAACCCTTATTTTGTGCAAACGTATTTTAGTGTCTTAATTATTTTTTTTTTATTATATTCTAAATTATTTATATTTTGTAACTGGTGACTGCCCATTAGGCAGTCATCAGTTACAAAAGTTTTAATTTGCTTTTTAATCCTGTGACTATATTCAATTGTAAATTGAACATTTTACAAAGTTAACATTTTACAAAATTGTTTCTTTCCAATTTTCTTGACATTGGTTATTGTATTTGTTTCGTGTATACTACATAATTTACTTGTAAACGCTAAGGTTACGTACGCATTGACAGGTGACTTGCTTAGCCTTTTTTTGGTGTGCGGTGGAAATTGTCATGGACTTCCTCCATCGTGGGAATGACAGAGGCTCTTACCGGCTAAAACCACCGCGGTGTCGTCTAGTCTAAAGTCCACGTCACGAGAAGCTATAAATTTTGTAAATACTACTAAGTTACGTAGCGACAATTCAATCAACAATAAATAATCCCAAATTCAATCAACTCAAAGTTACATACGTGTAATACGAAACTAACGAGCAATTTCACTTGGTCGGGTTATATTTTAGCGATATAAAGCGCTGTCATCTAATCTTTTGTGGTACCTACGGGAACGCGTCTGACTCATGGAACGTAAACATTTGGGCCGCCATTTTGAACTAAGTTGTTCACGCTGACGCTGTCAAAGCTGCTGCAGAATGCAGAATACTCGGAATCGTCTGACGACAGTAATTAGATGTGTTTGTTAACATAATTATATCTACATAAAAATAAAAATTACAAAGCTGATTTTTTTATTTGATCCAAAAGTTGCGAACCCCTAAATATGTGTTTACAAAATTTATAGCTTCTTGTGACGGGTACTTAGTTACTTAACATCCTTAAATACACTTTATGCGACTAGTGAAGGCGCCAAGCGCGAAGTGCGGCCAGTTACGAAGATTCTAGAGCGTTCGTTTTACTTCGTTACTCGCAAGGTCACGCGCTAAGCTATATGCCCTAAGCAAGCCACGTCTCAATGCGTACGTAGCCTATGTCCCATAACATTTGTTTTGTTTTCAAATTCAGTTGTACTGTCGTCCAGAAAGATTAGCGCTCAGTTATGTTGTGATTATTGTAGTGTTTACGGCGTTTCGGGAAATGTCTAGTGTTACTATTTATCATCGTGTATATATTTTACGAAAACTTGCAAATGATTAATTGCATATCGAACTTACCGTTTACATGTAGTTCGATTTTTATGGCGGCCATCAACGAAAGATACTGGCCTCGATTCTGTTTTTCACCAACTAAACTAAATTTAAGTTCAGTGCATCTTTTTCTTTATCTCTTCTTTCTTTCTTTCTCTTTTTCTTTCAGCGCCAATGGCGCTGCCTGCCGAGCACAGCACACTGTCTCGCTCTCAATCAGTTCGCGAGCAGTATCGTGCGAGCGAGATAGAGTGAATTTTAGCTGAGGTAGTATAAGGCTCTTATAGCATCGACGGTCAGCGAGCGCGAGTCCATATAAATCGATACGCCTAAATAATAACTTTGTTTACGACTGATATTTTCTGAAACGCCGCTTTTGTAAATCATTTGCTAGTATAATAAACTAATCGCAGTTTAAGTTACGATTAACACGAGTTTACCATATCGCATCATTCCCTTTTTTTGCGTAGTTATGATAGCGATATTATCGACCTTTTAGCTGTACGTATAGAATTATTTGTAAGGCAACATGGTGCTAAACGAACGTTCTCAGACTGAACACCGCGCATGGCTCAAATTTTTGTATGAATTTTAAATACATTCTGTTCGTTTCGATGTGGTTGTTGTACTAAAATGTAACGTGATTGAGTAAATAAATCTTTGGCGTTAATGAAAATTGATCTTTAATGAGCCTGACATAAGTTCCATCTTCTATTGTACTGTTGTTTATAAAATCATTTCGAGTTAGTTCAAGGCTCCAGTTTTGTTACGCCAATATCAGTCAACAAATCAGTATCATAGACAATAGTTCAAGTTAATAAACGAAGGCTATACGAAAATATTGTAGTCACCGATCGAACCACGATTTTCAGCCGAAACCAAAACTGTGGCCGAAGCCTGATTATTTGGCCTAAGCAGGCCGAAACCTAAGCTTCGATCGGACACTAAGGGACTAACCACACTTATTCAGATCTGTTCAGCTTTTGTCCATAGAAAACTTTCTTTGAGATGCGTACGCATACGTTCAGCCGCGGAAAACTGAACGGACTTCATACAAAATCGCTGTTTTCTATGGACAAAAGCTGAACAGAGCTGAATAAGTGTGGTTAGTCCCCAAGTGAGATATCCCAATTGTGTCTACAATCGTGAAATATTAAGAAATTTGTACTTAATTAAAATAATAGTATAATGCAGATGCTGCGTACAAAAATTGGTTTTAACGAGTGGTAACCAGAAACGCCTACATGGTACACTTGTTGTCAATATTGTTAACTATTAACATGAATTTTAGACATATTTTAATTAGTACATTTTTTAGATTTATTTTATGGCATCATACCGTGTGATGAAGCAATAATTCGATAGAATTGTCTTAATTATAATGCTGTAAGATAACTATTACACAGGGCGGCTAAAATCTGCCTCGTGTAGGTTTAACTAGCCTTAATTTAGTTTGATGCCATAAAATAGAAGGACTTTTTCACGAAATGTATATTTTGTAGACCCCCAGATCTGATCGCGTTGTAAAGACAAATCGTGATAAATAATACAATAATTGTTACAATCATTAAAAGTTAATAAATTGATATTACAAAATTTTGTTTTATTACTAGCTAACCCAGCTAGGTTAGGTTCTTCATTAGTTTTTTTTCTGAAATTTGCCCATTTTTAAGGTTCCGTCCCAAAATAGTAAAACGGAACCCGATTATGGTGAGACAGTCTGTCTGTTTGTCTGACCGTCTGTTACAGCTGGATATCTCAAGAACTACTAATGCTATCAAATTGAAATTTGGAATAGTTTTAGATGTTTGCCCAACTATTTTGCAAATAAGATTTTTTTTTTTTTTGCAACGGACTGAAAGGGTGTCGGAAAAATTAGAAGTAGGTAATTTTACAATTAATTAGATTTTAATGACAAGTAATATACTTACTATTTATAAATATAGTAACTATTCCTTATATTGTATTTTGAATAATTGAATAATTACTATGATTAAATTATAATTTAAAATTTAAGGAGTCTTTTTTTCTAGCAAAGTAAAATTATTTTTATTTAAAAAGTAGATATTATTATTAAATAATAATGAATGAATGAATGAATTGCACCGATCCCAGCGTGGTTAAACCAGACTCGATTAATCGAATGAACCCCAAGATTCGCACTAGCTCCTGTAGCCTCATGTTCATGGTGCTACAGCGACCATTGCATATCAAGGAATAGACCGGGGGGCGCGGTAATTGGTAGGGAGGACGTGCCCGTAGGATAGGGAAGGATTTAAGAGCCTACCGGATATGCATCCTAGAGCAAGCATTGGACTAGTGGAGAGATGGGTAATTATTATCTATGGATGGGCATCTTTTAACGACCTTGCCTCCAGGTTGGTTCAGGTCGAGCTTCATCGGTGAGACTTTTAGCGGTGTTCTACTGCTTTCTCGGTTCTTTTGTATGTCATTGCTCTGCTGTGATAAATTGTGCTAGATGTTGCTGTTTTCAATGTGGTCGTCGGAGGTCTCGCTACTATCCGTTTCCGGTTTTTGTAAATCTCACAAGCAGCAATCTTGATCTTATTTCTGTTTTCCGGCGTATTCATTCAAAAATTGATTCTCTTGTCAAAGTACTTCATGTCCTGTTTTAAGTTGTCGTTCCATGTGTAGATAGGTCGGCCGACCTTCTTGGATTTGGCCTTGTACTGCGTTACTGTATGCACTAGGGTTGTTTTGCGGTGCTTGTAAACATGCGCGATGTAACACATCCTGTCATTCTTGATGCGTTTGGTTACTGTTTTTCCGTCTAAGATTTCATACATTTTCTTTTATCTTGGTTTATTCCTAGAGTGGTTTTTTTTTTGTGGTAGTAAACGATTTGGGGTTTCTCATGGCCTGTTCGCAACGATTTTTAATAGTGATTTTTCTGCGTAATGTAGATGCTATGTATGTTGTACGTAGGTATTTAATTTCATCACATGTTGGTATGCTTATTCCATTAAGATGCTGTTGACTAATTCCATTTGGACATCCTTTCTGATTAAAATTGCAAGTCCAAGATATTATTATTAAATAATAAGTTTATTTAATTGTAAGAATAATTAAATAAATGAAAAAAAAAGTAAGTTGAACGCAGGATTAGAACCCCGAGCGCCCAAGCGGTAAGCAGAGACGTAACCGACTAGGCTATTTAGCCGCTGGGCAGCGAAGAACCTTACTGGTATACAAGCTGAGTTTGAATTAGTAAACGTATTTTTGTCCAAATCGATTGAGCGTTGCGCGTTACTACTAGGGGTGAATACCCTAAGTGTTCGAACAGAGTGGAGGCGGGCGCGGTTGCTAGCACGGGCGCGTGTAATTCAAAATGTATGCAGACGCCAGTTGCGTTCACAGTGCTCCCGCGAGCCGCGCGTCTTCATGAGGCGAGCGCGGGCGCGGGTGTTTCTAATGGCTCAGTCCGCCCGTATCGTTCAGATTGACATAGCGTCTGTTAGGTGACTATGCTTGTGGTTCTAAACCATTTTGATTCACCCACCGAAGCGTCGTCACTGTGAATACGCATTACGCAGACGCCAAGACCCGAGCGCCCGCGCCCGCCCCCGCACCCGCTAGTGGCCTGATTGACCACTAAAGGAGTACAATTACACGAAGCATCCCAAAATAAAATCCCAAGGTCGTGCCAATCCCAAATCAATGCAAATTCATAGGGTTTTTAGTCGTTTATATAGTAGACTCAGGCGGAATGGACCCGAAAATTTTTGTCGGAGATTTATCCGACTTGGGCGGTTAAATTCCGTGTATTCAACTAGGCCTACGGTAGACGGACATTCCACCTTAGGGTAGATTTAACGGAATAACTCAACTTGGTCCCGCGGCCCAGTCGCTAGTAGTCGTTTATAAGTATTCTATTGTAGGACGAACGACGGGAGTTTTCCCAAAATTTAAATTTACAGGATAGGTTACTTACTCATTTTAACGAACACCTATCATAGGTCGTATTAGGTCCATCATATCACGTAACATGAGCAAAATAATCATACTTACCAATAACCAAGGGTTGAAGCAAGCTATTGTAAATAAGTTTTTGTTTGTACGGGCCGTACCGTGCTTTGTTAGCAGTCGTCACCACTGGTGATTTAGGGATAGAGAAATAAATACAACAGACATTTCATTACGAAATTTATTTAAAAATGTTATGTGTACAAATACCCTATAGCTGTGGCGTACGCGATGCGAGCTTATCGCTATACCGTACATCATAAAAAAGAACCACTGGTCACTCAAATAGCCATGGAATCACATCGAAATTAAATTGTAACAACATGACAATAAAATTACGGCTAAACATAATAATTTGCATTGTGAAGACCTGTTACCACCAAAAGATGCATAATGTTATAGCGACACCGCAGTTCGGCACATTTTACAAATACAAAATAACATTATTTTAATATTAATTACTGTCTCAAAGACCGTTAATTCCAAGTTATTAACAGGCAGTGTTAAACTACATCACATCTCAAACTAGCCTAGCTATCGTGCCTGAAGCACCGACCGATTTAGATTACTAGAACAATGGACAAATAATTATTATAAAACGACATTGAACAACTGAAGGCGGATTATTAAAACGGGCTCAAGCTTCGGAGCGGGGGCGACAACGGCGGAACTTAAATTCATTGATTGAGCGCTCTAAATACATTATACGGCGCTCACATGCAGTCTGGAAGTAAAATTGTTCAACGAAAGCATAAAACGAAGTCATCGTCACCGTTTCGAAGGCTGCCTTGGTACATTCCTTTACTTTTGATGTGTTTTGACACGAAATTAGGAATGTGAAGGAAAAGACGGCTTGCGAGGTTACTCAGTCCAACTCTTTCTTGTGTTCCTTTACTAAAAAGCATCCTATACTAGATATCAGTCACTGCATTATAATTTAGTGCATTTGTGTATGGCGAGGTCGCTGGCGACTTTATCTTTGCGTATGTTCACGGCAGATCTTCGGAGACAAAAGCAGTACATCACAAATATCGATATAATAATTCCTTTAATTAAACGACAACTTTAAAGATGTTGCTTGAAAACCCGGTTGCCTCGAACGAAGAGTCGAACACGTATACGAAATTGATTATGAAGGTCTATAAATACAATTTACCTTATAAGAACTGATTAAGGAACTCTGCCGCTCACTACAAAAGACCCAACACATCTTAAAAAAAGAAACAATTTATTGTGGGTTACATTACCTAATTAAAACCTTGGATGTTCTCGTGAGAACCAAGTTAAGTATAAATAGCTACAGGTGGTCGAATGTAGTGAAGGGTAAGTAGATATTCAGCACCAAACATACTTCTCGTATGCACAGACCTCGACAGTTAGATAGAGTAGCGCAGTGCGCGCGGACCTTACTGTTGCTTGCACTCGGCGGGGTTGTCTTGCGGCCCGCCCTTGATTGGCTTCTTGCCTCGTCTCCGCGGCGCTGGCTCCTCATCCTCGCTCTCTTCAGTCGAACATTCCTCCTCCTCCTGACAACGCCAACACAACGTCAACACATTACTAAACACCAACCTCGACTCTCCCGTTACCATAAGATTGAACGTGAATTCTGCAACCATCTGCATTCTCGACAAACTCGCACAATTGCATGCAAATAATAAGGATAAGATAAATAAAACACACTCGAGTAAAAAGCATACAATTTTAATGTCATCATGACATCATGCCAAAAACATAAAGCCATTACCGATATATAAAAACTACCTGTGGAGCTGCTATACATTGACATTATTATGCTAACTTCAATAGAAGGTTACATAAATAAAAAATATACATCTATTATCCGACCTAACTATTGTCAAATCAGTATTCATTATTAAAATACATATTATATCGGATAGATCACAGTTGGCGATGTTCAAGTGATGTTGTAAAAAATGCATTTTGGCACTAAAGAGATTCAGCGAATTCAATTCCTGGTCAGACTGCCGTTACGCACGGTGCGAAGGATCTACTAGCGTCTCAATGGAATGACAGTACTTTAATTTTCATTCTATAGGAAACATTAAATATAGCCTTAGAGAATAGTAATATCACATGAAATTTCAAAGTACTCAAACGAATATGTAAAATTCGTAAACAAAAATACTATAATTACTGTATAATAAATAAAAACGAGTAAAATATAACTAAACTAGAAATGCAAAATAGTTGTCGTAACAGACATCTAACAAGTTAACATGCATTATACATCGATAATGAAGGCACCTCACTCTTCTCGCATCAAAACTACGCGAGCCCCTCAGGAGCTCGCTACTAAATCTACTCTAAAACATATTTATCTAGCCAGAGGGATAAACCATGCATAGAACGGACGACTAAATGAGCGAGAAGTTTATTGTTCAAAAATATTCTAGCGTACAAATACTACCGATTTAGGACAATAACCCGACGCGTCTCAGGAGTATTGGTTATCACGTTTCGCTTGGCGAACCGATTTTTGGTACAATTTAAAAGAGATATGGGTTGATATGGTCGCGATAAGAGTAAAGCGCGCAGAGCTCGTGAGCCGAGCCGCTAGGGGCCCAGGTCGAGTGACGTGGGCACGTAGCGAGCTGCCGAGTGACGGATTATATAACGCTAGGGCGGTCGGACAACGTCTTGCATCAATCCTCCGCGTCGGACACTTCTTCCGTCCCAGAGTCTTCGTCAAAGTACGAATCCTCCTGAAACCAAATATACCGCTTTTGTTTGTGCAGCCACCGCCAACACCCACCAAACGTAGATACTGTATACTCTTACCCGTGGAAGATTTATGCAGACGCACTTATAATACACTATAATATAGGGGAGCGGGGTTTAGAATACATACTGTACCTTCGTCTGATATGCGGGGAGTGGGGGGAGGCAAAAATCAATATTAACACATCCGTGTGCTAAACTAGCTAAGCAAGCAATAAAAATGTTCTACCATGCAAGTAGTTCAAACTAACACCTCGTGGAAATGCTAGATGGCTGTAGAATTCACTGTTCCTGAAGTTATGCAGATAAGCGTTGATCTTAGATGAGTTTATTGATTTATCGTCATGATTGTTATGACGAAAGTTCAATCAGAAATATCTTTGAATTCTGTAACCTATTCAGATTGTTGCACTTAAAAGCAATGGTTAGTTCGTTAATTTAGTATTCACTTTATAGTACTATTAGTAAATTACTGCATACTTCTGATTGAACGATTTGACACTGTCTACAGTTTTGGAAACAAAATAATCAGCATTTATTATGAGATTCAAGTCACTACTATTAAGCTACCTGCCATTTTGAAGCACATTTCACTGACATTGAAATACAATAAGGTCAATCAGGGAAGCACTATGCGAGAATACCTGAGCACACTATACCACATTACAACCCCCAAAAACAAAATATATGAAAATTAATACAACCTATACATAGTTATGAAATTATTTAGAGATGGTCTGTAAATGCAGAACTATTACAAAATGGTTGCATGTAAACGACGATAAATGAGGATATTTGTTAAACAGTCGTGAACCTAAAACAATAAAAATATATTAATTAATTTTTACATTGAACAATGTCAGTTATGTTTTAAGTCACTGGTAAAATCACTTTCGTCGTATAAATTAATTTCGCGAGCCTCCAAACCACTAATTTTCCGACCGTTTTTAAGTCCTTTAGTGCAGAAATTTAAAGTAAATTAGAATTGTAAGTAATATGCAAATACAAAGCATTATTCGTCACTATATCCCCGTAATTATATGGTACTAGGTAAATTCACCCAGTTAAATATGACATTTAAAAAATTTGGTGATATTTCTTATGACCCCATGGTATATTAGTTACTTCCACTCAGTTCTCTCAGCTTTCTAGCATAGTACTTCCTTCACAGACCTATTCACGTGTTGTCACGTGTGCAAGCGTGTTGTACTGACCTCCTCCTCATAGTCGTCGTCATCATCATCGTCCAGCCCCTCGCCGGTGTACAGCAACACTGCGCGGGACACCACGCGCTCGCGGATGTAGTGGCCGATCTCGAAGTCAGCTGTGAGCAGCGCCTGGAAGTTACGTATATGTACGTGTTAAAAAAGTTAGGAGGAATAGGACACCGAACAAGTAATTTTTTTTTATTAAATTTCTCGAATCGAAAGAAAAAGAGATTAGTCACAGTAAAAATAAATTGTTTAAATATCTCAAAAAAATTTACAAATGTAAATACTTCTAAGGAGTGTCTCAAGGCAAACTGTTACATAGTGTTCAAAGAAAGATGTCAAGGGGATTGGCTATCAATATGACCCACACCTACATTGACTGCAAAGTTTAATCAATACTCGAAAGAAAGTATCTAATTTCATATTTACCTGGATATCAGAGGCGAGAGTCGAGTTAGGGTCATCAGGCATGGTGGGGGGCGAGAAGAAGTTGAAGAACGAGTCAGCCTGCACGGACTTGGTGACTGTGCGCACCGAACCGCGGGACTTGTGCTTTTGCTTCTTCTTTATCGTTTTCACTGTCACGTTCTTGCCTTTCTTCCAGTTGATCTCGCAGCCCTGTTAATGTAAATGTGTGATACAGATATAATAACTACCAAACATGAAACAGGAATTGGGGGCTGACAAGTAAAACTGTTCATTGTTCCCTATTCTGTTGCACTGTCGTCCCCATGTAGTTTCTTGCCCGTTCTTCTCCATAGGAACCTACTAAGCTTTGGAATGGGCAACTAGCTTCATCTTTGTCTGACTGGCTGTTTTGACAATTCAATAGTGCCTTTATATGGTTAATTGAAATAAAAGCTTTTGAGTTTATCGACGTGAATCAAAGACGAATGTTGTTAGGATGTTAAACAAGAATACATAATAATGCCCAAACCATATTGCTATAATTTTTTTATAATTAGATGGATGAGCCATATCTGGGAATGAACAGTAAATCTTAGCAATAGTTTTTGAGTCCCTTATTGAAGAGTCTTTTTACTACAGTAAAGGGGATACAAATGATGGGCAAACAAATGATGGGATACAATGGGCGTTATTAGAAGGTTAAAAGTCACCCAAAGGGCAATGGAGATGGCTATGCTTGGAGTTTTCCTGCGTGATCGAATCAGAAATGAAGAGATCCGCAGGAGAACCAAGGTAGTCGACATAATTATCTCGAAGAATTGCCAAACTAAAGTGGCAGTTCATATTGCTCGCAGAACAGATGGCCGATGGAAGCACAAAACTGGTCGAAGTGGAGGTGCTTAAGGGAAGCCTATGTCCAGCAGTGGACGTCTTTCGGCTGAATTATGAATCGTTTTTGACTCCCTTATTGGAAGTCTTTTTACCACAGTAAAGACGATACCGCTCTGGTTACTTTAGGCACCACAATCATGTATCGTCGAACGTCGGATACCTTAATGATCATAGTCCTTCATGGGTCTGGTTCATAATATCGACATTCACTACATCGACGGTCGCTGTATCGAAAACGTTCCATCTCCACAAGCGAGAGAATCGCAGCGATATTATCGTCGTGCCACGTATTTCTATACACTTTCTTAGTGTATAGAATACGTGTCTACACACGGCGATGTTATCTCGGCGATGCGACGAGTGGCAGAGTGCGAGTGAAACGTCATCGTATCGCCGCGCGCTCGCCGCGGAACGTGGCGTTCTCGCAGCGAGAGCGCTGTAAACACAGTATTATGATACTACTTATTTCACTCTCGTCAACTGAACTCTTTCAACAAAACTATTGCACAACACCTCGTCGTGGAAACGCGGCGATTCCGTTACGAGTCATCGCAGACACGTGGCGATTCCGTTGCGAGTCGCGATGACACGCTGGCGGAATAATCGCTCGTTCGTGGAGATTACCCGACGACAGAAGCGCGGATCCGTCGCGATTCTATCGCTCGTGGAGACGGCGCCTTAATGAATCGACAGTACCCCAAATCGATGGTACGCTACATCGACAGTACACCAAATTAATGGTAACAGTTTGCACGCCAATGTCCCTTACAAGCGTATGTTGTATTTGAAATGCTGAATAGTTGTTGTGGAAAATCTTCGTTGCTGAATATCTAGCATGACTTTTAACTAGCATGATATTGTGCCAATCGTGTGCATACCTGCGTATAGACGAGCATGCGACGCCGGCGCTGTCGGTACTGATCCAGCGCGAATTGTGAGCAGCGGGACAAAGCGGTATCTATTTAGCTGTTAAGCAATACCCCTGGCACGAACTAAAGGGTATACCTAATATTAGCGATGGCTAGCTTTCGTAACACTACTGTGAAATCAGTCCACCAGCTCGCATTACACCCTCAAGGTGGGTTAAGACCCACTCCCTCTTAAGAGGAATCTCAACAGTGGCAACCTTATCTTATACAAAAAAAAAGTTGCTCAAAAATTAAAATATGTTTGGCCCAAAATTCAGCTACGGGGACTTTGCGTTCAGCCTCAAGTACACAGGCAGATCAAACCCGATGACTCGATAAGATGTTGTTCCCTATGTATTAGGAGTTCGAAATTGTGTCGATGGTAATACGATAACAGTGACTAGGTACACTATTTAGCAAGTTCGTGCTAGGGGTAGTGTTGATACTCTATTTCATGTAAAATGTGTCCTGGGATTTTTCGATATCATAATTCCATTTGAAGACAAAAACGAAAAACTAATCCAGGACATATCCCATGTGAAACCAAGTAAATGATAATGGGGTATAACAGAAAATCTTGACCTTAGACCTAATGTTTCAAACATACTTACCGTGCCAAGTAAAATTTTTCAAGGGAACTAATCAAGCTTTTATACATGTTGAATTTATTGTAAAAAAAATTGTTTTATTATGAAAGTATCTCACCTTGCAAGAGTAGATTTCGGGGCCTTCGAACTCAAGTGGGTTCTCATCATCAGGCTTGCACTTCATTGAATACTCCTTAGTCAGGACGGTGTTTGTGAAATAATCGTTAGCCGCGAAGTGGAATTCCAGGGTGAAACCAATAGGGTCCTCGTGCATTTGCACTGAAAATGTTGATATATGTTAATATCGGCTAGAATGATGTTTGTTGGTGATGTTGCAAGGAGTTCCTCAGTTGGTGATGCATGTTAAACAAATCAATCATGATTTCTTCAGTTATTGGGTGTTGGATTGTCATCATTAAAATGTAGCTATGTTTATGCCCAATTGGATTTAGTTCTTGTTTCCTCACCTCTAGATAAGTCCAAGTGAATGATTCTTTGTTTTTTTTTTTTTTAATCTGGAGGACTCTCTTTGAAGTTGGTTAAACATGACCTAATTCTGCTAATTTTGATAGACTATTTTCTCTCTCTATAATTCGACAATCTTACCTTTAATGTCCTGCAATGTCTTAAGGATAGGCTCATCATGTTCCTGCATCATTTCACATAGCATTGAAACATTCTTGAATATGGTGTACCAGAAGTCTGGGATGCCCTTAACATTGGGGTCCATTGGTGGTCTGAAAAGTTGTCCATATTTAGAAGATTGTATGGATATGATGTGTGGGATTTTGTTTGGGTTAAGCCTCAGTTGGTGATGCATGTTAACAAATCTGATCATGATTCTTTCAGTAAAAGGTGTTTGGTATGTCATCATGTAAAAGTTGTATAAAGTTGCCCCTTGAAATTATCTAGTTAACTTTAAAATTTAATGCTAACTATACTATTAGTTATTCAGCCACAGTACTAACTTTGTTTACAGACAAATCTTATTGCCAGCTACTGATTGTTGTAATGAACTAATCATCTTAATTTATGCAAAATGTAATCGAAATTTCTTTCAACCTGTAGATGTTTAATGGTGAGGAAGATAAACACCTACTTCAATAATCACAAATATAGTTTATTTTGCAGAAAATAGCAGGAGAAATCACAGTAGCAGCAAGACCATTTTTATGACATAGATTTTAGAAGAAACAATACTAGAAAATACACTATCAAAAAGTTTGCATACGAACCTAGTCACATACTACCGGGTGTCATCCGGCGATGCTTGTGATTTATTTTAATGTGAGTTTTTACATGGTTTTGTGAAGCGGATGAATGTAAGTGTGTTTTGTATGAGTAATGTATGTCTGTGTGTTAAACAATATATAAATAAAAGATAATTAAATTAATAAATACAATAAGTTGCCTACATCACTCCCCTCCAGAGGCCGTGTCTACGGACGATAATAATCTGGGAAATGTACTCGCCTCCCTGATCGTGTCGTTTGTGTGGCTGGACAGTCTGGTAACTGAGGCTGAGTTGGTTGAGGAGTTTGAGGAGTTTGTGGTGGATATGTAACACTTTGTGGTGGTCTTAGGTCATCTGACAATATATAGGCTGGTTTCAAGCGGTCTATGCTTACTGTCGAGTCTTTACCCTTGACACGAAAGGTTGAAGTAAAAGTAAATGTAGTTATGCAAGTTGCCTACAAACCTATTACATTACTGTGTCATAGTCATAGCTCATAACTTTGATTCTCGTATAGTTCTTTTCTACACAAGAAGATACTGTCATATTCTGCATGATAATAATTAACATTGTCAGGCCTGTTGGTCTAGTGGTTAGTGACCCTGACTGTTATGCCGGAGGTCGTGGGTTCGATTCCCACCCAGGACAAATGTTTGTGTAATGAGCACGATCATTTGTTCTGTGTCTGGGTGTAATTTATCTATAATATTTATGTATTTAGAAATATATAAGTATGTTTATCAGTTGTTTAGTACCCATAACACAAGCTCTGCTTAGCTTGGGACTAGATGGCGTTGTGTGATAGTTGTGGAATATTATATTATTGCTGATTTTAGGAACTTGATCCTTAACATACTGGCCCTCCGTTATAATTACAGTAAGTAAAAAAAAAAGTTGTGGGAAATCATACTTTTGTTTCAAGATTTTAAAATTGGTGTATCTTGATGATTATAGCAGATAGATAAAATGATAAATGATTTTATTTCTGTAAGTAGGTTTGTACAAACACTTTTACATGTCAATCATATTTTTTAAAACGAGATGAGGTCGGCGTTTCCTAACTGACTACTCTGAGAAGAAAGGCCGAAACAAACTCAGAGGTCACAGTCTCTTTTAAAGTCCAGACATAATCTTGGTCAGATCATGTGGAGACCATGTAGATTAGTGTCTGAAATGGTCTTTTGAGGAAAGAACCACACCGATTGAGTGGACCTGTCCAGTCAGTGCACGCATTTGTCAGTAATTATGCAGCTCAACTCAAACTTAAGGAGCTCAACGATTCGACGAACAATATCAAAGAAAGGACATTTGGGTGGGTCGCATAAATTACTCAAACTGCCAGACCATGACTAAAACTATCTGAGAAAATAAAAAAAAAGAAGAAAAGGAAGAAAAGGCAAAAAAAAAAATAATAACCCACATAGTCTTCACATTCACAGTCATTAAAATAATATAATACTTTACAAAGTAAATATTCATGTCACTGTATATGTAAAATTTATCAATGTCAATGTGTATATAAAAATCCAGAAATAGTCTTGGTCAGATCATTTTGAGGACCATGTAGATTGGTGTCTGAAATGGTCTTTTGAGGAAAGAACCACACAAATTTGAGTGGACCTGTCCAGTCAGTGCACGCATTTGTCAGTAATCATGCTGCTCAACTCAAACTTAGGGAGCTCAACGATTCGACGAACAATACCAAAGAAAGGACATTTGGGTAGGCCGCATAAATTACTCAAACCGCCAGACCATGATTAAAACGGAAACAATGACCCACATAGTCCTCACATTCACAATAAATAAAATAATATAATACTTTACACAGTAAATAGTAAATGTTCAGGTCATTGTTTATGTAAATAGATATTAAGAAAAAAAAAAAAAGAAGTGTAAAATCGCAAAATAAAATAAAACAACATTCCCAGTCTAAACTTATTGGAGCAGCTCAATCCCAAGCCTTTTTGTCCTCAATAAAGTCATTTTCAGTATAATAGGCTTTTTGGCATAGTTTACGCTTTATAAAAGATTTGAATTTATTTAGGCTTAGATATTTAGATACATTTGTGTAGTTTAATCCTGAATATTATTTATTGATCATGATTTAAGGACCACAATACTGTAAAAAAAAAGTCATAACACCAGTAACACGTGTTGCTGTAATTATAACATTGGGGGCAGCACGCAGCCGTGTCTCAAAAACGGCTAAGAGAAGTTATCGCCCTAATCATCCCCAATTCCTATACTTCGGAAAGTCAAATAACAATACTAACTCGGCAGGTTTCTCCTCAGGCTTCTTCTCCTCAGTGCCGTCGGTGATGGCAGCGCTCTGAACCGCGCGGGCCAGCTCCTCTTCCTCATTCTCATCGCGCCACGGGTTCAGGCACTCCTCATCATTGGGCTCGTAACCGCCGTTCACGACCAAGGCGCGCTGCGAGCAAAAGATATTTGTTTGGTTATATAATAGCTATGAATAATAAAAGTCAAGAAATGTAACCCGAGCTCAAAAATGGCACCACGCAAATGTTTACCGCGGTGGGTGTTGCCGAAAAGGCCACCGCGCACCAGAACCAATCACGGTGCATGCCGAAATACAACGCTTTACGCGAGCGCAGCTGACTGGCTAATGCGTGTGTACTTTCGTTCGAATAGTCGAGGTATTTTGTCAATGTATTGTGTAAGTTTGGAGCCGAATTTCTCGTTGATTTTGTTCATAGTTACGCTTCGTGACTTTTTATTATTCGTAGAATAATAGTGGTGAATAGATACGAATGTTGATGGAGAGGGAGAGGAAGATCTAAGAACATATAGATGGATTTTGTGTGTAAGGAATGATTATGAAAGTGACATGAGTGAAAGGGGAGAGTGAAACAATGTGTTGTGGTGCACCAACAACAAGTAACATGGACCAGGGCAGGAAGATGATAAAGGCTAAATTTGAACTCAGATTACGCAAAAGTTTAAACTTTCGTTATAGACTAAGTGGTCAATGTTCGATTCCCAGTTTGGGCAGGGGGTTGTTGGGTTTTACTAGAAGGAATTACTAAGTCAGAGTGTGGTCAGAGCCTAGTCTGGATTTATCAAACAAGCTTGAGCTTCATTACATTAGCCTAAAGATAACAGATGAAATGTGGGTAAATTTTATACCTCTGCCTGTTTCGGGAAATATAAACGTCATGGATGGGAAATCGTGCAATTATTTCAGAAATCATTCTCGAATGCGCAAATTGGATTTGTACTATAACAAAAGACAGCAGCAATAGCCGAGCCGTCTGTCGCTGTATTGATTTTGATTCGTGGGAATTCTAATAGAACTATTTTCATTATTTTCTATCCTTATCAGCACTCATAGAAACTATACCATCCATATTGCGTGCTTTATAATATTAGCGGCATATTATATTCTATACTTATTTACTACTAACAAACACGCTTGCTTTGATAACAGATTATATTAATCAGAAGAGGCGTCAAACCGACTACGGCCGCTGGAGCAGATAATTATGTTCTTGCGTTGAGAACGTAAATTGGCAAACGTGTACTACCATCTTCAACATTCAAACGTGGCGCCACCATCTTCCCGGGTTGTCAGGTAATGGATGGCTCAAAGTGGCCGAAGATCGAGTACCGTGTACTTGGAGATTTCATGGACTCCTAAAAGCTGATGATGACCTGGACGGCTTTTCAAAACCGATAGAACGATACTTGCGGATGAATGGGCGAAGATTTTATTGGCATATCAGAAAGTACTGTGAGAGGGACAACAAGTGTTGTTAATTTTTTTTTTAATGTTTTACCACAACTATAAGATTTTCTATTTACCGACTTCACAAAAAGGAGGAGGTACTATGTTCGGATCTTTGTATGTTTTTTTTTTTTTTTTTTTTTATGTTTCGCACGGTTAATAATAAACCGGAATATGTCAAAAATTAAGGATTCCCACTTTTGTTAATAAAACGAACTTACTCCGATTGAAGAATCTATAGGTACAATGCCACCATGCGAAACAAACCAAAATGGCCGATTGTTAGATCATCCCTCTCTTTTCTACAAAAGCGCGCGACAATGTATTCAACTTTGACCGTGATTTCCCAAAAAAGTGAAGTTTTGTCTTATTCCGGTTTATTATTAAGCGTGCGGTTTGTTCATCGAATACTCCGCCAATTGTCGACGGATTTTCAAAATTCTTTTTTTGTTCGAATGTAGATAGTTCTGAGGTAGTCCCATTGTCACCAAGTTAGGATCTGATGATGGGATCTTAGAGAAATCGAGGGCAACCCTCAAATTTTATAGGCTCACTTATTGTTTTTCGCATATTTTATGAAGTAACTTGTGTATTTGCGTATGGTTCTTACCATCTCAGGTAGCTGAACTGATGATGGAAGGTACAACTCCTTAACAGTAAGAAGTTATTCGAACAGACAAGGACAGTTTTAGTAAATTGTTTTAATGTTTGATAGGACATTTGCCACATTTGGTCTCATGATCATCAAGTCATGACCTGATGCTGCAGTCAGGATAGTCTGCAGAGTACCTAACTCCTCGACAACTAACAGCAGATATATCGTGTTTAGGCTCATTGAAATGTGCTTGATGTGTGGATAAACGTACTGTTAATGAGAAACACCGAAGTACATAGAGACTTGATGCTGAAACCAGGAACATCAGAAAAAGTACAAACCTTGAAATTACAGCACCGTAGTCGTGTTTGGGCTCATTTTAAACAGGACTAAATTTTAAGTTCAATGCAATGTTGACATAAGTCTGGCCTGATGTTGCCAGGATTATCAGTGGGATCCTGGAGAAATCGAAGGAACTCTTCAAATATTATAGGCACACCTATAGCGATTCGGGTATTATTTATAGTAACTCGTGCATTTGCTTTCGGAAAGCAAAATTTAGTGAAGTATAACTGATGATGAAGACCACAGATGGCCACCGGGACTACTCAATAATAAGTATTTCACAGGTTGCGATTCGATTACTTTAATATGGTTGCTAAGCAATTTATGCTCGTCACAATGCGAATGGTGAAATGGAGCTGATGGTGGAGTACCAGGAGAACTCCTCAACAATTAACGTCCCTGTATCGGGAAAAGTAATATTTTGTAAAAGGCGATGAGCTTGATGCATTATAAACAGACCCACTAAAAAGCGAGAAATAAAAACTTTTTAACAAAAAAAAAACCGACTTCCATAAAAAACACTACAAAGTGAAAAATAACTTTAATTTCGGAAGTCGGTGGCAATAAACTAAAATACAGATCCAAAGACACCGACTTCCGAAATTAAAGTTATTTTTCACTTTGTAGTGTTTTTTTATGGAAGTCGGTTTTTTTTTGTTAATTTACGTCTATTTTTACAGTTTACGTTTACGGCCACAGGAATCCGATGGTCATAGTACTGGTCGAAGGGGCGGTTAATGGGGAGGCCTTTTGGATAAAAAGATGATTTTCTTACCTTTTCAAACAGAGGTTTGTACAGTTTCTCGTACTTGCACTCAAGAGCATGCACTTCGCTGTAGAACTTGGCTTCGATGTCTACGAACTCCTTCTGAAGTGTGCGCAGAGCACGAATGCGCCTACGCACGTTCGGTGGCAGCGACGCCATTGCTTCAACATGGATGCGGTTGGTGATGGCTGCCAACATCTCGTTACGGGTGATGCCGCTGTTAACAAGAGACAAAATTTTTAAATATTTGTTTTGAAAGAGGTTTGTTTGTGTAGAAGAAGTGAATCCTCAGTTGGTGATGCATGTTAACAAATCTTATCACGATTGTTTCAGTAAAAGGTGTTGGTATGTCATCATGTAAAAGTAGAATTTGCTTCTGCAATCAGCTAGTTCACTCTGTCACAGCCAGGACTCAGCAGGGTTCTAAGATTTTTTTATCACGTTTCCTGTGACAGACCTTTAAAGTATGAGATCCATGTGTGTTAGTAATGTTACCAGCCGCATGTAAATATCGCGTCTAGTCCCACACATCTCGGATTTATCGAATAATTTACGGACTAGATACGGTTGCATGTTATTCTCAGAAGGTGTAATAAACTTGATCCAGTTAAAATACATAACCGATTCCAATAAACATCGTAAATCCTTGAGCTAGCTTTGTTTCGTGGAAAGTGAATAGTGAATAGTCATGAAAGAATCAAAGGTGCTTTAAGAGTCCTGTCGATTTTAGGGCCTGTGCACACCACGTTTTTTAAACGCGCCGTTGACGCGCGTTTTAGAAACGTGCGTCGACGGCGCGCTTTTATCCTACAGAATGTCTACAGGCTGCGTCTGACTCGCGTGCGTATCGCGTCTGTATCGCTACAAACGCGCGTCAACGGCGCGTTTAAAAAACGTGGTGTGTACAGGCCCTTAGTTACCCATGTATTAAAGTAACAATAGCATTGATTTAAAAATCATTGTTGCCATGTGAGAAATTCTCAAAATACGCGAGTTTCTTTTCACAAAGCAAGCTGGTTAAACATTACGTACATAACCTAATTTACGTTCTACGACATAAAAACACCAGACTTTTCATCCCGGTGCGCAGTAGATTTACAGTGGTGCCCGATTTCCCTGAAATAGCCCCGTTGCGCAACAAAATAAACAGGTTATAAACATCAGTAAACTGTAAACCTATCCGTGATGTAGACTATTACGGTGTTACCTCTTCAAGTGTTTTTAGTTTATACGAGAGGAACGACCTTCGCTTGTTACAACCAAGTACCAGCGCTTTATTGCGAACTAAAGATACATAGATACTCTGTAAAGTACCTATGTCATCCTTTTGCGCATATTATCTAGCCAAGTCTACGTTTGTTGCCAATTCTGCGACCCTCGTTAACTCGTGTTTAATTGAAAATAAAACACGAAATCATTTCGCTCCACTAGTGCCTGTTTTCTGTAATGCAAAATATTGTTTTAAGCGATTCAGAAACCAAACCAAAACGAACGAACCAAAACGAGTACCTACGTCATTTCATTCGAATGCTGAAGTTATTTGATCGAATTTTACTTGATTCGGAATAAAATGAAGCCTCACTTGTAGGGCAAGTGCTGTGATTTAGTTTTATGAAAGGTAAAACCGGTTGGGAGCATCCAAGAAAGTCGATATAGTCTGTATATTTTCATTAGACGCCTCGGGAGGTCTTTTACGAATGTTTGGGGTTACTCATAGGTATTGTGAATTCAGATAAACTGTCTTTATCAAACTAAACGAGTCTGGTCTATGAAAGTATTAATTTTATTGATTTGCATAGTCACACCCTTGTTGCCGGATTGCATTGCTGTAAACTCCACAAAAGGTACAACACTATAACGGCTCAATACAAACTACACACATTCCTCAATCTAATTGCCTCGGAAATCAATACGTAGCGCGGCTAGGAATCTATAAAGTTTTTATTAAAGCTTTTCGATGCGCAGACCGACTTTTGCTACGGTTACCATTTGTATGGCCGATATTTTTTACATAGCAAGCCATGATTGCGTTTTTGTTGGTGTAAAAACGGACATATTTTGCAGTAGGATTTGATTTTATCTTGCGAAGTTCGTGTAGTGATTGCTTCATGTGAGCGTAAAAAGAAATTAATTAGACATCAAGATTGGTAGATAAAACACCTTCTTACTATATTATACTGTGATGGTATAATTGGTTTAATTCTATTAAACCAATTTTAAACGTGTAACGTCTTGTCTTTTTAACCGACTTCAAAAAGGAGGAGGTTATCGGAGGAGGGTGTCGGTTGTATTTTTTTTTTTAATTTTTGTTACCTCAGTACACCGTCATTTATGAACCGATTTGGAATTTTTTTTTTTTATTTGAAAGGATATGCTTACAGATTGGTCCCATTTTTGTCAAAATCCAGTTCTGATGATGGGATCCATGAGGAATTGGGGGAACTCCTCAAATATTATAGGCATACATATAGAAATTTTGGTATTTTCATCAACATGTCAAGCATTTGCATTCAAAAAGTATAATTTGGTGAAGTGGAACTGATGAAGGAGACCACAGATAGCCACAGGAACTCTTCAATGATAATAAGTATTTCACGGGTGGCGATAAGATATCTCGATTAAGATAGTTAAGCGACTATGACGAAGCAAATTTAAATAAATGGTTCTGACGAAAATGGTACCATCAAACCGATCTGATGATGAACCATGTATTCTAGCCGTGTTTGGGCTTATTGGAATTGTCATGAGATGCACTCTGACTATAAAAAGTTAAAAATAAAAACTTTTTAACAAAAAAAAAAACAACCGACTTCAAAAAAAAACACTACAAAGTGTAAAATAACTTTAATTTTAATTTTGGAAGTCGGTGACAAAAACGTAAATACAAAACCAAAGACACCCGACTTCCGAAATTAAAATTAAAGTTATTTTACACTTTGTAGTGTTTTTTTTTTTAAGTCGGTTGTTTTTTTTTTTGTTAAAAAGTTTTTAATTGTATGAAAATGTTGAAAAATGAAAATGTTTACTCCACGAAAATTTAAACTAAAAAGTTGATGATGCAAATAATCGAAGAAACGTAAACGGAAGTTAAGCAAGAGGTAGTTTTGAGTTTTTTTTTAATATATTTTTTTACTGCGTCGCGTCGGTGTGAAGGACCGGAGGGAGAGCAAGAAAGAACCGGCTTTTTTACATATTCATGTACACTTATGTATCGGCTTCCTGCGTACTGCGTACGTCGTTACATTCGACGTAAGATGGGTAATACTTCCGTCGTCAATCCGAAATCAGCTCAAGGATACATCGCCGGGGAGGTCGCATCAGGCGGCGGCCGACGCGATGACACGCGGGGTTGCGATAGTCGTGGAGAGGATCCGGCAGTTATCTCGAGGTGGCATTGCACAAGTCCGAGGCCATGTCTTTTCATGGGCCTCGGAACGGGCCGCCTTCGGGATCCCAACTAACGGTAGAAGGGGTTCACATCGGCGTCGAGACAACGATGAGATACCTGGGTCTTGTCCTCGAAAGCCGGTGGAACTTCGTCGAGCACTTCCGACGTTTGGCTCCCAAGCTGGAACGGGCCGGGGCCGCCTTCAAGCGGCTCTTGCCCAAACTGAGGGGGCCAAACGCCTCCTGCCGGAGGCTTTAGGGACTAATCACACTTATTCAGCTTTGTTCAGCGTCCGTTCTGCTTTCCGCGGCTGTACGGACGCGTACGCATCTCATACAAAATCGTTGTTTTCTATGGAAACGCAGAACAGAGCTGAATAAGAGTGATTAGTCCCTTACGCGGGGGTCGTGCGGTCCATGGCCCTGTATTTGGCCCCGATGTGGGCGCGTTCACTGCGGCGGCGAGCCGCCCACTATTTGAACGCGCCCCAGAAGGTGGTAGCCGTAAGGCTGATCCGGCAAGTCAAGGCTGAGCGGCAGTCCGGCAAGCCTCCTTGCCGGACTGCCGCTGGGATCTGGAGGCGATAGTCCTCGCGCGCCTGTACGAGTGGCGCGCGGAGGCACTAGCCGGGGGGAAACTCCGCTTCCGCGGCAAATCGCGGCGGAGCGGACCGACCTCCGGCGCGATCTCATGACGGCATGGAAAGAGTGACTGTCGCAACCCAGCGCAGGGCACGCCACTATCGTGGCGACCCCTCTTTGAGGAGTGGCTAGAGAGGCGCCACGGCGCCCTCACCTACCGCCTGACGCAGGTCCTCACCGGACACGGATGTTTCGGGTGGTTCCTGCACACCATCGGGCGGGAGGAAACGCCCGGGTGTCACCACTGCGAGGATCGCCCAGAGGACACGGTGGAGGTCTGCCCCGCTTGGGCGGAGCACCGCCGTTTTATCGTAGAGGCGATCGGCAGCGGCGGCGACCTCTCGCGCCCGGCCCTGGTTCAAGCCATGGTCCGGGGCGAGAGGGAGTGGGAGGCAGTCACCTCCTTCTGCGAAGCAGTCATGCTAGCGAAGGAGGTGGCGGGACGGCTGAGGAAAAGAGCCTCACGTCCCAGCCGCCGCGGGAGACGCTCCAGGCGTCGGGAGCCGCGTGACGACTCCCGGCCACCGTAGGCGCGGGCCTGCGGACGGAGAGTAATGGGAACCTCTCCGTCCGATCAGGACCAGGCCCGTGCCGCCTCAAAGAGATGTCAGCATCAGAAGGAAGGGGCCCGCAAGGGCCGCAGCCTGCCGGGGCAGCGGGATTGTCCGAAAGGGTTACCGCTGCCCCGGAACATAAAGGGCTAAGGAAAGAATACGGGTGGGTTTTAGTCAGTAAGAGTCTGACACTCCATCCTGAGCGGGAGGGGTCATTTGATGATTTCCCATCCACAAAAAAAATAAATAAATAAATAAAAAAAAAGCTCAAGGATACATTTCGCATGTGCGAAGATCTTGCTAAGTTTAGCGTAGTTCATTGTTAATTCAATACATGTCACAAGTGTACTTCGATATAACGTTTCGGTTAAAAAATTGACTTGCTGATGCGAAATGAAATCCTCAACCTTCCTTCGAAATCTTTCAAGATTTTAAAAGATAATTCAGTTAAAATTACTTTAATTGCGCCCAATTGGATGCTGCAGAGAAAATAAAAGAAATAACAAGTATTAGCTGCCCCACATCCTGAGTCAACGCAAAATGTTAACGCAACGTATTCGCTCCCATCCTGAGTCATTGCCATGAAAAGGCGAGATCGTGAAGCACCTTGGTTACTTAGGTAGGTACTTTACCTTGCAGCTCGCCCTTCGGAAAAAGGTCGTCTCTAATAATGCAAAAAGGGTGCGAAATTGGCAAGCTAATAACTTTATTAAGGCCAAGCAAGAAGTCTTTGTACTTACAATATGCCTTTGAATTCTCAAAAAAGTAACAATAGCTTTTTTTTAATGCTAAGGAACTATCCATTTTACTTTTTATAAAAGAACGCCCAGTACGGATAATCGATTTTAAAATTGTGCGCATATTGAATGAAGACTGCTTCAATTGCATCCGGCATACAAAAAGTAAAAAATTGTAATAGTAATCCACTTTTGCTTCAAAATGTTATTTTTTTGTGAAATTATCAGAGCATGAAATGTATTAACGGTCGTATCATTGTAATTTTCATTTCGTATAAAACTTGGATCATAATAATCTCGTAACCGGTCGTTAGCAGAAGGTTAACTACGAATTAAATAATAGTTTTATCAATAACTGAAAGATAAGCTACTGGCATGAAAGAAACGAGTATTTCGTCATGAAATGAGTAAAGACCAACGTTTGAGATACTACTGTTTAAAAAAAAAAGACTTGAGTCATTTCTAAAAATGACGAACGAAAGAATCCGCGATCAAAATCAATGATCGCGGATCGCGAAAATATCTAGATGTTTTGAAATCAGATGCATCTATCCGTCAATCTAATTCGTACATTATCAATCTAGATCGCGATCATTGATTTTGATCGCGGATCGCGATTATGATATTGACCGGTATGTATGTACATAATATGATCATCTGTTCCCTCATAACTTCTAATCCATTTGTCATAATTTGACAAATGAGGTATTGTTGGAAGCGTCTTGATCGTCCGCTGGTTATACAGGCTATGTGCCGTCACATTTTAGTTTTATTTTTTAATAACTTGGTAAACTATCTCTCGCTATTTCGATCATGGGAAATAGATAATTCCCTACATATCAAACCGCAAGTCATTAAAAATATAGGACATCTTGTACACCCAAGTGGTAAAATTAAAGTTTGTCGTTTTTAATTACATTTCGTATTGGTAGGAAAAGAGTACGGTAGTAATCTCAAACTCAAAGCATTTATTTCAATTAAACCCTTTATAGGCACTTGAATTGTCACAATTAACTAGTCGGTCACTTCGGTCAGTTAGTCAGAAAGTTGAAGCTAGTTGCCCATTTTCAAAACGTAGATCTCTTGGAGAAGAACGGGCAAGAAACTCCAAGGACACTTTTAAATCAAGATATTACAAAATCCTGGGTACATTATTCTTGTTGCTTCTATATGTGAGAACAATGTTATGAAGAAACAATTCAAAATAGGTATAAGATTAAAAAGAAGCCCTGGCAGCTAAGAGATGACCAGTCTCAACCGACAGCGCCCGTTCACGAACATGACCGTGGATCACCACCATCCAGCTCCAACCATTTTGAAGGGAACCGAATGATCCAACACACGCGCCACCATCAATCAGTGAGACATTTAAGTGAGCATGACACATTTTCAACTGCCATGCTCTTTCAAGTCAATATAAAGAAATTATAATAAACGGGATACATTGAAATTTCTACCGTATTTACTTATTTATTCAAACTTTTCGCACAGGTACAAAGGCGGACTAACAATGCGCATTTCAATTTCCTATCTCTTCAATAATGCGTTTGCTTGAAGTCAGTGCATTTTAGTAGTTAACAAAGATTTTATGCTCGGTTAAACCTAACCGCGCGGTGCATAAAAATTCCGTCAGTTAGTCCGAGCATTTATTGATCAAGTAGAGCGTAAAATGACTCATTAGTTCAATGACCAGTAATCTCATCTCGCGCCTTTTTGTCCATGCTCCTTAACAAGTAGATCTGAGTCAAAGTAATCATAATGTCTGTGGCCAGAAGGAATTCAAAATAGGTTTTTATAAGTTTTTTTTTTTTTTTCGTTTTATAGAACTTTGTATATGTTACAGGTTGGTGCACAATATGATTTATTCATGTCAAATACTTTTTTAAAAAAATACTTGAGATATCAATAAGAATAAAACAGAAAGGAAAGTTTTTTTTTTTTACTCTGTTCTGTACTGTAGAATTTTTTTTTATTTTGAGGCTGTTTTTTATTATTAATTTAATCCTTGCATAATTCTGATGATAAAAACGTCAGCTTTTGAAAATAAAAAATATTTTGTGGATTTTATTGGAAATATTATGTAGGACATATTGCACTGACATAGCTATAAACTACCAACATTGTCACAACTAAAATTGCATTTATGATAAAATTGGATTGGTATACATAACTGTTGAAGTTTAAAATAGCTTGAATGAAGCCGATGAGCTGTTTCAACATTTCATGAATGTGCTAACCAGGAAATGTGATTCACTTTACATGAATGGGACCTACTATGTGATGTAATCATTTTTAATGGGAATTAAACTCTGTTGGAATGTTGAATCTCTAATAAATATGGGAACATTGTCGTGCAACATTCAGTTGCTCCATGTAAAATGTTGGTATTAGCTGCATCTGGTTAGACTGGAGGCGGACCCCAACATAGTAAGCTAGGCAGATTGATTTTTTTGTCATGAAACTTTGAAGTTTGAATTCAATCTTGACTAAAATTTAAAACCATTTCACAAGACGTATTGTGAAAATTATTGGGACACATTTCAGTGGCCTGTGTTGTTTTTCTACAAAGCTAAACTTGTTTTTTACATAACTATCCCCTTACTATAAACGTGTTATATCAAATGAATAGTTACACACCAATTTCTCTCTTTCAGTCATCAGTAATTTGACTTTTGAAAGAAGAAGACAAAGCATTGTGTAACTATACAGGCATTAGACAATGTTTATTAATAAGGAAGGGGGTTAGTAAATAATATATTACACTGCTAAGGTGACCATGACCTTGTCAGGGTGTAAGATATTAAACTAGAAAAAAAAATCCTGAAAATGCATGAGAACTATCTATCAAAATATAGTGACAGCTAAGATATGACAAGTGCTAAAACTAAAGTAAATAAAATGTTTTCAATTACTTACTACTAATTTTTTATTTAAATTTATAAAATTCTTAACTGGTACTGAGTTAGCATAGCTTTTGGTTATTTTATGAAGAAAGCAAGGAGTTTTTATGTCAAGCCAACGCATGTGGCTGACAACGACAAGGCTGAAGACAGGGCTAACCTATACAAAGACAGTCTTACCTTTTCATCAGATGCTGAGCCAGCTCACCACCCCCAACAATTTCCTCCTCCTCTCCTGACTCCAACTCTGAAGTGTGGTCATCACCAGCGCGCTCCACTGTACCCATGTTTAAATCTAAAAGAAGAGCACCTCGTTAGAACAACGGCGTTCGCGCCACGTTGGTTACCATACCGGCTTCCGACAAATACTTTTACAATCAATATCCTAATACAACACTACCGCACCAACTAACTTAGAACTATCCAAATAACCTATCTAACCAGCATACTTCATGATTTTCCATGCAAAACATAATGCGTAGTACGTTGAAAAACCATTTTGGCCGACCACATGGCCGACTTTGTTCTTGCACAATTTAGAAAACTATTACCACTTACGGATTATAAACGGACTTGCAAAACAAATGAAGTAGCGATTGGACAATTTTTTTTATCACAATTTCGATTTATTTAGCGAATTATACCTTTTCAATAACGTACCTTACTGCCGACAAAAGTTGTGAAAAGAAAGATGGCGACGGCGGAATACGGCGAATGAGTGAACACAGGCACAGTGACTTGAAATTGAAAATGACGGCGAATGAAATGAAGCAAATGAACGAAACACGGAAACAATGAAACTGGCAAGTTTATGAACTTTACCATAATTTCCGGATCTTTTTTTCAGGCGTCGAATAAAATTTTCGAATACACGGGAGAAAAATGATTGTGGCATCAAACTTTGTGGTGTCCAAATCGGCCCAAACTGGTGGTTTCTTTAATGTATTACTGTAACTAGCTGCGCCCCGCGGTTTCACCCGCATAAGTTTCGATCCCGTGGAAATATTGGGATAAAAAGTATCCTATGTGTTGATCTTGGTTATAAAGTATCTGTGTGCCAAATTTCATCCAAATCCGTTTAGTATTTTTTGCGTGAAAGAGTAACAAACATCCATCCATCCTAACAAACTTTCACATTTATAATATTAGTAGGATAGTAGAATTAGTAGGATAGTAGGAAGTAGGATAGTAGGATATTAGTAGGAAGTAGGATAGGATAGTAGGAAAAAGAAACAAGAGTTTCAGTGTGGCCTGTGGGGAGTAGCGCGGGCCCATTTAACCGTAATCTGTACAATACCCTAATTCACAACCATACGACAAGCTATTGTATCGGTATCCTGTCATTAGAATTATCTTTTATAATTCTAATGACAGGATAAATTATCTTTTTGTTTGCACGTGTTTCTGTGACAAAGAAACCTATTTTTCTTTTTTTCTTTATTTTCTTTCTAAGGACACATTTCATTATCCTGATTTGCCTTGCCCGGTGCCCCCGACAGCTAACAGCTGTCGGAAGAATAATGGCTATTTGATATATTAGTCTATGTATTTGATTTAAACTGACAACATTTTCGGGTTTTGGACTTGTGAACAGCGTATATAGGACTCCTACGTGTTCGATACGGTACGGAAGCGTATCGGGTGCTTGTGAATAGCTATGCAGGTCATACAATACAAAATATGAATGGTCAAAATAAAATCTTGTTACAATAGATTTAATTTTTTACTCTGAGACGGAGAGCAAAAATTTGAGTCCGCGTATCACTGGTTTCCCTCAGTCGTCACTTTATTTAATTCGCCAATTTCGTTGATTAGTCAGTTTCACTGATTCGTCAGTTTTGCCGATTAGACAGTTGCGTTACCTCGACAGTTTCCAGTATTTGCCAGTTTTCGTCGATTCGTCAGTTTTGTATGTACAGACGCCAGCAGGTCAACCTACCCCAATCTGTCAAATTTCTTTGAAAGATTTTCAACTTTAGCACAAAGGAATAAGGTTCATATTCAATTGGGAAAATCTGACAGATTGGGGTAGCTTGATGTGCTGGCCTCTATACACTCAAGGGAAAATTTTTTACGTGTTGAAAAACACTTAATGTGGATAATATTCAAGTGTTAATGATATAACCCAAAACCTCGGACACCCTAACCGATTTTTATATTAACAAATTGATATGACGTATAATTATTTATTTTCATAAATTATAGTAAAAGATTTGTAAATGTTGTTGTCGCGCTACTTCTTACAGATTCGTAGTTCTATCGCCGCGCCGCGCCGCTGTCAATTTGTCAAACGTTCGTCGACACGGGAGCACTATCGTTTGAGGTTAATCCCCGGTCCTTCTGTTATTGAATAATGCGTATGTTTTGCTTTGGAATAGAAAAGTGACTAAAATTTTTCCGTCACTTTTTCCAGGCTTTGGACTGGCTACATGTAATATGGTAAACAAAACTTGGCCTTTTTAAAAGATTTAAATCACCATATTTACAATAATTATTTCAAATAAATCAACCTACCTATTTATAACAATAATATAGTTAAGCACTTACTGAAACTTCGTTCATTGTTTGTCACAGCAATACCTCGAAATGTCTATTATCTACGCACAAAGCACGTTTTCGTAAATTACTTTTCAAAGAACTTAACACTATAGTATCACTTCTTCCTCACTACTTCAAATGCCCAAACTATTTTATTTCTTAGGTCACTAATGTTTGTTGGTCCATTCCCATCGTCTTAGACTATAGCTTTTACACGGCCCCACAAAAAAAGTTTAATCGAGTTAGGTCCGGTGACCTAACAGGCCACTGAACAGGCCCACCACGACCGATCCATCGCTGCCCATACTGCTCATCCAAATATCTCTTTACATTCCATTGGAAATGAGCTGGAGCGCCCGTCGTGCTGATAAAACATCCTACTGACGGTGTTAGGTATGTCATCGTCTACGAGCCACTGCAGTAACAAGCCCGGCAATGTCTTGGTAAGGAATTGTAGGTACGCGTCACTGGTTAGCGTTATCATCACATCGCACTAACATTCGCACCGTTTCACAATATTGTACATTTGTGAAGCGAAACGCCATTTTTCCGCCGGGAGACGTAGACCGCACGCGCTCGTCCTACCCCGTGTTGACACGTGGCGCACGCGCCACTGCGCTAGGGAGATGGAGGGTAGCCGGGTGGCGCGGGCGCCGCCAGCGCGTCTCCCGGCCTTGGCGCTAGGCGCCAGCTCTAGCACCTCTCTCCTCACCCTCGTCCGCGCTGTTTGTATACATCGCGTTGGACAGTAGTCTACAGCGTCGTTAAAAATATTAGACACCGCATGACAAATAATTATTTTTTGGAAAAAAAATAACCCGTATAAAAAATTATTGTATTCGATTTTGCTGCCAATTTTAAACAAACTAGTTTCAGCTTTTGGGTTTATTCATTAACACGTTGTATAAGGCTGTAAGGAATACCTAACCTTATTAATTCCAACTCTTTTGCTTTCCGCAGTGGGTATTGTCGGTAGTGAACAAAACCATCCCACAACGAGAGTTGAAGGAAATACAGCCTTCAATGCATGTATTACTCCCAATTCATAATCAGCATGTTTTTTTCGGGTGTTAATGTATAAGGTACAGAGGCCAGCACATCAAGCTACCCCAATCTGTCAGATTTCCCCAATTGAATATGAACCTTATTCCTTTGTGCTAAAGTTGAAAATCTATCAAAGAAATTTGACAGATTGGGGTAGGTTGACCTGCTGGCGTCTGTACTTCGACCATAAGTAGGTACCGGTATTTATGATCGATGCTAAGGTGTCGTAAAAATTAAAAATAATGTCATCTGAGGTAAAAATTATCAAATAGATTTCAATATCTATTAAATTATCAGACGTGTGTGCAGTTTTCAACCGACTGTACTTTAGCTGACGAATTGAATAAAACTGAAGAATCGACGAAAACTGGCGAACACTCGAAACTGTCGAGTTAACGCAACTGTTTTATCAGCAAAACTCACGAATCAGTGAAACTGACTAATCAACGAAACTGGCAAATTAAATAAACTGACGACTGAGGGAAACTGACCAGAGATAAGTCGACTGCGTGGTCAATAGCGACCAGAAAGGGGGCCACTTATGGCAACGGTGGCACTTTGCTATGTGATTAATTTAAAAAAAAAAGTTCCTTAAGAATCCTACTTTCCTACTTCCTATTCTACTTCCTATCCTATCCTACTAATATTATAAACGCGAAAGTTTGTGAGGATGGATGGATGTTTGTTACTCTTTCACGCAAAAACAACTGAACGGATTTTGATGAAACTTTACAGCAATAAAGCTTATACAACAGAATAACACATAGGATACTTTTTATCCCGATATTCCCGCGGGATCGAAACTTACGCGGGTGAAACCGCGGGGCGCAGCTAGTATGTAATAAATTATGTATCTATCTGAGGGAAACGCGAAGGGAGACAATTTGAATTTGAAAAAACTACAACCAGAGTTTAAAAAAAAACATTCCAGTGAGATGGGTGACGGGGTTCTTTTTGTAACAGAGCGACAACATATAAGCTGAGCAACAGTGGGATTGGGTAGCTCTAACTTGAAGGACATCTATTCACATCATGACTGCCAACATGACAAAAATAGAGAAGTAGGTATGGGAAAAAAGACAAATGTTGCGCCGACCCCAAATAAATTGAAACAAGGGCAAGAGGATGATGATGATTAGTGTCCAATATATGGCGGATGAGCCAGGTTTGTCACAATTTCGTCACGCAGTGAACACCTTTGCTCTGATTACAGGCGTTTTCATTGAAGCAGGCTCTGGAGATTCACTTTTGATGGATTGGCGAGAGAAGGCAGCAGAGAGAGTAGGGAGAGATGTAAGTCTATGGGGGCAATTACATTGAGCTATATAACTAGAGAAGCAAACCTCAATAAAATGTGTGAAAAAAGTGTAGCCACTTTATAAACGCGACGACGTAGCTTTGAAACCACTAAACATTTAAAAGTAAACATATATCTGTCTCACTTACACGCGTCGTAAGAATACTACCGTCGCTTAGATTAGACAAAGACCACAATATAAACATGCAATGACGGGATGGGGTTGCCTACCCATGCGAAATTTTACCCAACATTTTAAGCCATAAAAGCGTTTTAGGTGAAGTTAAATTATTTTTAAAATATTTGAATTATGTATTTCATACTGGATGTGTAATAGAAGTTTATAAATAATGAAAATAACTAAGACATTTTCTTTTTGAATATTTTTTCTTTATTATTAATGAAATTTAATGATTTAGTCAGTCTCTTTTCTCAGCAATAGGATTATTTCCACCCATTTTTCACGGCGTGCTGCATCTTTAGGCACCCTGCTACGTTGGTACTATTAAAAAATATTTAAAATCACTTATTCCATAAATTAAAAACTCCCACTAATGTGGGAAACTAAAACTAAGTTTTTAGTGGTAACACTGAACCCAATTTACAAAATTCTACATTTTATTGCGTTTATACGTTGATATAAACACAGAGACAATTAATTTACGTGTGGAAAGTAATTCCGGTTAATTTATTATGTTTTTGTGATCTTGAATCGCACTCTTTCGCGATATTTTTTGTCGCTCAGATAAAGGAATTTTTGTCGCATGTCACTCGGTTGGCGTCACACAGAGCACTGAACTGACATTAGCTACGCTGATGGCTGTAGCCATCAGCCTAGTGGCAACGCCTTGGTGCAGTAATTGCTAATCTAGTGTAACATATAACATATACAGGGTGTCCCATAAATAATGGTCCAACCGTAATTCCTAGTTAGGTCACTTGATTGCCTACAACTAATTTGAACCGTTTTTAAAAATTACTTAGGGTTTCCAAAAAAATAATTTTTAGTCATCCAAATGAAATGCCATAAAATGTTCAATTACTTCAAAGTTTCTGAAAGAACTACGATGGCATTATGCAAAAATGATATAAGAGTTTATAGGTAATTTATCTAGCTAAATTTTAACGAAAAAAAAATTAAAAAACATTGATATTTGCACCGATGGCATAAAAAAACCCAATTAGAAACAGAAAAATATGAAAATAAAATAAAAAAATATTTTTTGGAAACCCTAAGTAATTTTTAAAAACGGTTCAAATTAGTTGTAGGCAATCAAGTGACCTAACTAGGAATTACGGTTGGACCATTATTTATGGGACACCCTGTATATCAATGGGCAATTATAATTATTATAAGTAAATCGAGTAACTAACTGAAGGAGGATAGGGAGAAACCTCCTTGGCCCAGCTGTAGGACCAAAGATCATACTATGTGTGTAGGACGTGTGACGGTAAAAGGTTCTTTCAAATCACATTCAAGTTCAACCTAGTGCGTTCAACTGAACTAAACTCACCGCCATTCTTGCCAGTAGTGAAAACCCAATAACAGCGACAGGAATCCTACAAAAAGGCCTGAATAAAATTACAATGTGGCTACAAAAGTGGCGCATAAAAGCAAGTGCATCCAAATCTGTTCAAGTTACATTTACGCTGCGAAAAGGCAATTGTCCACCAGTCCAACTAGAGAATTCTACCTTGCCCCACCAAAATAGCGTGCGATACCTAGGCCTATATCTAGACCGGCGCCTGACCTGGCATGATCACATAAAGAAAAAAAGGGGCCAACTAAACATAAAATTCAAGGGCCTGCTGTGGCTGCTGCGTCGAAACAGCAAATTGTCAATAGACAATAAATTGCTTATCTACAAAATAGTACTCAAGCCCATGTGGATGTACGGTATCCAGCTCTGGGGGAGTGCCTGCAATTCCAGCATAACATGCCTCCAAAGGATGCAAAACTCAATCCTACGAACCATATGCAATGCACCATGGTTTACTACTGTCGCGGAACTCCATGAGCATGCTGAGATTGCAACGGTGAAGGAGGAAGTCCAGAATGTAACTACAAGATATAGGGACAGACTAAAGAGTCACCCCAATGCATTGGCAACGCAGCTGACAATGCGTAGCTACGTGAAGCGCCTCAAGAGGAAAGATATTATCTTGTAAAACAATGAGGGGCTGCTCTTACTGAGGAGCACACTCTACACGCCAATACATCACTCAAAACATCCGCTCATAGTGAAACCCACTGATTGCAGATACAAAAAGAAACGAAAAAAAAAACTGAACTAAACGAACGATCGCAGCGAACGATACTCTTCCAAGATTGGTGTTGTTAGCAACAAATAATGTTATGTTGTCAAAATCAATTCATCAAGTGACAACTGTCATAACGGGAAAATAGACAAGTCGTCGCGTTGTTTGTTGTAATTTTGATTTGATTTTGATATTAATTTTTGATTCAATGTGTCGGAAGTGTTATAGCAAATAAGTGAATAATTAGGTCGTGAAAATGCCACCTACCGTTCAAACAAATGAGCTGGAAAGAGACAAACGTCCACAACGGTCGGGCGAAAGGAGGTTCGTACGTTTTCATAACTTCTTACTGTTAACCAAAAGAGGATGTACAGACGCCAGCAGGTCAACCTACCCCAATCTGTCAAATTTCTTTGATAGATTTTCAACTTTAGTGCAAAGGAATAAGGTTCATATTCAATTGGGAAAATCTGACAGATTGGGGTAGCTTGATGTGCTGGCCTCTGTACATCGAAATATTATTGAACTAAATTCTTATTTTTTTTTAGATCGGAGCTTGTGACGCGTGTGAAGTACTGCAACACGCTTCCAGACATACCGTTTGACTTAAAATTTATTACTTATCCGTTTCCCTCGACGAGATTCATTCAGTATAATCCGACCTCTTTGGAAAAGAATTATCGATATGAAGTGCTTACGGAGCACGATTTGGGAGTTCACATAGATCTTATAAACCGGGATATATATCAGGGCGATGGCAATGCGGTATTAGACCCGGCTGACGAGAAGTTGCTTGAGGATGACATCCTCACTCCTCAAGACTCAAAGAGGTCCCGACATCATGCCAAGAACGTGTCGTGGTTGCGTCGCTCCGAGTATATCTCTACTGAACAGACAAGGTTCCAGCCTCAGTCTATGGAGAAGGTTTGTTTCCACCATCCTAATTTTAAAATAAACAGTATCATCTTACTAACTAAGTGGTTCAACTTCATCTTGTGCACTATTATTGTAGCCTAAGTTTTATGTTACAAGTGTAAGTATGTAACCAATTCTTCATGGTATATGCATCGGTTACAGTACTAATTTATTGAATATCATCATTTTCATCTGCCATTATATTTGAATTAAGAATTTGAGATAATTTTAAAGTTATGGAACAACGAAGTAAATGAATGTCATACTTAAAAAAGTTCAAATTCCATTGCAACCTAAAAGCTATCAGGCCCCTTTTGTTAGAATGGTCACTCAAAAATCAACTTAGAATACATTTTACTAAAGTATATAATTTATTAATTGGCGATGGAATGTAAATTATCTGAGATTATGAACACTCCTATAAGCAAAAATATGCTAAAATAATAATAAACATTTCAGGTTGAAGCGAAAGTTGGTTACAATGTCAAAAAGATCTTTAGCGAAGAGACACTTTACATGGACCGTGAGAGTCAAATCAAGGCTATTGAAAAGACATTTGAGGACAACAAGAAACCTATAGAGAAACATTACAGCAAACCAGGAGTTACGCCCGTGGAGGTTATGGAAGTATTCCCTGACTTTGAAATGTGGAAATACCCATGTGCTCAGGTCATATTTGACTCAGATCCTGCACCTGTGGATAAGAATATTGCTGGGCAGATTGAAGCCATGTCTCAGGCTATGATTCGGTGGGTATTCGGACTGCTTCGGTTCTTTATTTTTTGTTCTGTTTACTGTTTGTGAACTATTTGGTAGTTTTTGGTTTTATGTACACCCCTTTTGATAATAGGTTTCAGCAAAAAAAGAGAGCTGAATGAATGCATTTTTTTTCATAACAGACTATGATGAATTTAATCACTTCACAATGCAGCCCGGTCTTGTGATTGTGGGCTATGAAGTTTCGAAAAATAGGCCAAACTTCTGTAACCTTTTTGGAAATACTACCAACAATCATCATTCTCTTGCCCATATCTCAATTTATTTGAGGTTAAAGCAAACATGTCTCCTTCCAAATTTTTTTTATCTATCTAATCTAACTAGTCTGTATTGTCTCACCGCAGGGCAATGGCTTCCCTCCCTCTTTTCCATACAGTTCTGTCTTTTGCAGTCCTTTAATGGAAGTTAAGCTTGTCCCGCCATCTTCAGCCATGTCTACCATATGTCAGATGACAAATGGGTCAAGAGAGCCACCAATTAGGTCCCACTAAATATACAAACAAATAAAACGCAGAACGCAGTGGTTACTTAAATTAAAAAAAAAAAAATGCTAACTCTTATAGTATCACTTTTATCTTTTATATTTTTATACTGTATAATTGTAAACTTACCTTCTTTGCATGCCATAACTACAATGATTTTTTTTTTGTCTATTGAGCTTATATATCATGTTCTCTGTAAATTGAGAGGTCTGGCTCTTGTGATACAGGACCTCCTAGTACAAGAGCCAGGGTTACACTGATGTTTGTGTTTTTGAAGTGAAAATAAATAAAAATAAAAAAAAAGATAATTAAATATAAAAAATATTAAGAACTTACCTATCAACAATTTCATCAACTCTTTTTTCTTTTGTTTTCCAGAGGTGTGATGGACGAAAGCGGAGAACAGTTTGTGGCGTACTGTCTGCCAACTGAAGACACAATACAGAAACGTCGTCGCGACATTGCGGAGAGTATATTATACATGGACGGTGACACATATGAGTATAAGATGGCTAGGGAGTACAACTGGAACGTCAAGAGTAAGGCTTCTAAGGGTTACGAGGAGAACTATTTCTTGGTGAGTGTGGAGATGCAACTTTTATATTTTGTGTGTTTTATATTTTAGACAGTGGCAAGTAATATGCTTGACTGTTGAAATTATTTCAAAGTAGTGAAATACCCACTTGGTGCTGCCCTGCTCTATGATTTTATGGATTATGCTGTTGCAATTCTAGAATATGTTTTAAGTGATGAATATGTGTTTTTTAGTCAAGCTGGCCATAATTTTGTTCTAGCATTTTTGCATATTGCCAATTACAAAATATACTTATAAGTCTGATGTTAATAAAGTAGATACATTCCTGCTATTTGCATTAGCGAAAGTACAATGGGTCGTAAAAACTACCTTTTTCTTCTTTACAAACAATTCCCCTAAGTTTCATACTTAACAAAATTTTTTTCACCAAAATATAATTTCTAATCTGTCAAACAGGTGGTCCGCAACCACTGCGTCTACTACAACGAGTTGGAGACGCGCGTACGACTATCAAAACGCCGTGCGCGCGCCGGAGTCGCAGCACAGGCGTTGACGCGACTAGTCGTCACGCACAGACCGCTCAGTGCGGCTGAACATCGCATGTTAAGGCTGAGAGAGAAGCAGCTTGAACCACCACAGGTGAGCATTATTTAGGCACAGATTTGAGTAGTCGCAGCTCAGGCGTTGACGCGAGTAGTCGTCACGCACAGACCGGTCAGTGCTGCTAAGCATCGCATTTAAAGGCTGAGAGAGAAGCAGCTTGAACCGCCACAGCATTTATTAACAATAGAACATTAACCACCACCCTTGATTGACTGATTTTGCCTTTTTGCCTTTTATATTGTAATATGTTAAATTAATTCACAATTATCAAAAGAGGATGGACATAAAATAGTTGGCAATCCAATCCCACCATCAATAACAACCAGACTTAAATGTCGTGTCGTTTTTCGCTGGAGGGACATATTGTCAACCTTTGATCTTAATTGAAAATAGGTATGTGAGAAAATATGATTAATTTAATAAAGGGAAATATTTAACTAATCGTGGGTTGTAGGATTAATTAAACTACTCCCTGAAGGCATAAAAAATAGACATCTAAATATATACATTTATACAAGGAGAAACTGACTGACTGACTGACATACCAACGCACAGCCGAAACTGCAAGGACTACGAACGTGAAATTTTGCATATGGCTTCCTTTTATTATGTAGGGGAGCACTAAGAAGGGGTTTTTGAAAATTCGACCTTTAAGGGGGTGAAACTAGCAATAAGATTTTTCATACAAACAAAATCCCCCCTATTTTGTTTGTATGAAAAATCTTATTGCTAGAGTTGATAAACTTGAAATTTGGCATGAATATACGCAGACGAAGTCGCGGGCGAAGTGCTAGTAGTTCATAATGCTACAGTTTTTTTTTTTTGGGTACTGTGCCCATACAGATTTACCCATTGTCCTTTAGATAGATGAGTTATAATTTAGTGTTTAAAAAAAATCTTGTTTTGCCTTATTTAGGAGGAAGATGAAGAAGAAGAGGAAGACGATGATGACGATGACGAAGATAAACCAGGACAGAATGGAGATAAAGACAGGTACTTACGTGTTCTTTATTTATACACACTGGGCTACACAGGCGTCACTCACATGAGACCACTTTAATTTGCTTGCTTAATTTTTAGGGTACATAATGAATTGAAACTCTACTTTTTGGGACAAAATCTTCTAGAAAAGAAATAAAAATTGATTATTCTGCGTAAACAAAAAGTAGATTACAAAAAAAAAAACTAGTAAAGTAGCCTAAAACCTCGTAATCAAGCAATAAAAGATTGTCAATTTTATCTATTGCTTGATATCAGGGTCAGGGACCAAAGACAAAATCTTCTGTCTTATTATTTGGCAGATAAACCCAGAAACTACAGAATGTATATTATCAAAGAAATCTAGCATTTATGTTCATTATCATATACTTTCAGATCGCGCTCTCGTTCAAAATCTGGCTCGAAATCTCCCCAAGGCTCAGAGCGGTCAAAGTCCAAGTCCAGATCAAGATCTGGATCGCGCGATCGGTCCAGGTCTAAATCCAAGTCAAAATCCAAATCCAGAAGTAGGTCTCGTTCTGGATCCGGGTCCAGAAAATCCAGATCACGCTCTGGGTCCGCACGGTCGGGTTCTGCGAGGTAAGTAGTCGAGTTTTTCTCATTGGAGTAGGTTTTGTAATAAATGTAACTTATTTTGTAATATACAACGTGTAATGTTAAATGCGCAAAACCTCATACACCTCAATTAGAGCATTGAGTTCAAAGCATAATACAATAAACAAAACTATTTTTTTTAAACCTAACTCTTATTATTAAGAGCCTACACTACCTCAGCTAAAATTCACTCTTTAACTAGCTCGCACGATACTGCTCGCGGACTGAGTGAGAGCGAGACAGAGTGCGGTGCTAGGCGGCAGGCAGCACCAATAGTTTAGGTATTTGCTTTTTACGGTGAAAATAATGGCAATTAAAAAAAAGTAAATAACATAAGACCTGCTTTATAGTTAGTTCGGTTAGTATACAAAGTTTCATGTTCTAATTTGAAGTATTTTTTGAATACCAGCGGATTATCGTTCGGTTTAGAGGTAACTTTGGAATTTTTTTCTATCGAGAAAATTTTATGAAATCGTGTTTTCGTCTAACATAAGACCTAACATTAATCCTCAAGTTTACCATATATTTATTTCAAAATTAATGCTGCAGTATTTTCGACATAACGGAGGATCATGCTAAGCCATTTGAGGTAGTATAGGCCCTTAAGAAAATCGTGTTGATCCTAGCATTACTCAAACTCAAACTCAAACTCAAAGCATTTATTTCAATTAAACCATTTCCAGGCACTTTTGAATTGTCAAAATTAACTAGTCGGTCAGTTAGTCAGAAAGTTGAAGCTAGTTGCCCATTCCAAAACGTAGATCTCTTGGAGAAGAACGGGCAAGAAACTCCAAGGACACTCTTTTAAATTAAGATATTACAAAATCCTGAGTACAGTATTCTTGTTGTATTGTTGTTACTTTATGCATTCAAAATTGAGTCTCAATAAGACTCAATTTTGAATGCATAAAGTAATGCTAGGATCAACACGTTAAAATAAGACTTAATTTTCTTTGGCTCAATAGGCGGATAGTATGGCAAAATACATAATATTTAAAAAAAAAAACCTATATTAAAATTTACTGAAACCGATTCCGAACCGATTGAAAGTAGGGATCAAATCGAATATAGGCGTGGGCAAGGTCATTCTCAAACTTTTTAATCCTGAGAATGTTAGTGAATTTTTTACAGTTCAAAGGTTATGACTTATGAACAATTTTTGTTTTTTTTTCAATCACTTCACATAGCGGTCAAAGAAAAAAAAAAACTATCAGGGCTGTCAATTTTATTTTTTTATATAGCCCTGATAGTTCTATTATGATTTTTTTTCTTTGAGCACTAGGAGAAGTGATTGAAAAAAACACAAATTCACCGACATTCTCAGAATTGCTCACGCCGCTATTCGATTTGATCCATACTCCAGGGACACCCTGTATATCAGCGGGATTGTCCAAAAGGGTTACCGCTACCCCGGAAAATAAAGAGCTAAGGAAGGAACACTGGTGGGTTTTAGTCAGTAAGAGTCTGACACTCCCTTCTGCTCCACCCAGAGCGGGATTTATTTTAAAAGGGATACCTGTATATGGAAGAGCAAATTTTATTCTTCATAACCAACGAGAAATTTCAAAGATGGTGTTGCAATGTGTTGAGAATCATACTACTGTTAATCATACTGCTGGTACTAAATCCATGGTAACAGGTTCTACGTTGATGTCGGCACGCCAGTAAAGCTCCCGGCTGGCATGATTTTTTCCCACATCTGCAACAATCACCGTCATATTTCACCCAATTTGTACAAAACCCCTTCCTCATGAATTGGTGAAAAGCGTATGAAAATTGCTCGATAATTTTTGAGTTTATCATTTTCAGACATGCAGATAGACGCGGGGGACGATTTTGTTTTATTATAATATGTACTGATACTTCCTATTTTTAACCGACTTAAAAAAGGAAGGTTCTGTATTCGAACCGTAGGTATGTATGTTTGTATGTCCGCGATTTTCTCAAAAACTAATGATTCATTCACAGGTCCGGTTCTGGTCGCTCTCGGTCCCGATCTCGTTCAAAGTCCCGTGGCTCATCGAGAGCGTCTTCCCGCGCAAGTTCCAGGAGTGCGAAGGGTTCGCGAGCCAGCTCTGCCAGTGGACGAGGGTCTAGAGCCAGTTCTAAGGCTAGCGGTAAGGTATGTATTGACTTGAGCCGTAAAGTTGTTTGATGTATTCATTGACTGGCGTAATATTATATACCAGCTTCTGCCCGCGACTTTGTTATCGTGAAATTTCTTGGTCCCTCGACCGACCCCGTCACATTGCATCGCGCGCCCGCGCTATTAGTGCGTTTTCACTTAGTGTTAATTCTGTTTTTTTTTTTCTTTTTGCTTGGCTACTAAGAGACCTGGGAAACGTAATGTTAATATAACCCATAGCCTTCCTCAAAATTTGGGCTAAGAAATGCAAAAATAATTTTTCAAATCCTACAGTTGTTCCAGAGATTATTATTTATTACTTCATTTCGGCAGAAATCTAGAATCGAAATTCGGGCAGACTCAGTATTGACCTGAGGCCGAACTATGCCGTTTTGGAGGCATAATTATTTCGTGTGTGACAGATACACGGCAAGTAGCACTATCCACCACAATCAACGGAACAGTGATATTTTTTTGGATCTAAGTTATTTGTAAATTCATGAGAAAAGTTGAATTACTAACATTATGCGCGAGTTTTTGACAGACAGATGCTGGATTATCGCTCTTAATTCTCTAGTTTCGTTTTGACTCATTTAGGTAACTGCGTTTTTAGAACAGCAAACATACACGGGGCGGATTTTTGAGGTGGTGGTAAGGAGATTGTTCTTAATTTTTTGAGAGGTTTAAATCTGCATTCACTGATTTTGAAAAAAAAAATTACAGTCAACAAGAAAATGAGCAGTTTTCACAAAAACTTTTTTGATGCCAATCGATCCTGTTTCTAATAAAAAACTATTGGACCAACTGAGGTTTAAGTACAAGAAAAGTTAGAAATCGCAAAAAGCTTTTCCATACTGACCTTACTTCTTCTCAAAAATCCACTCCATATTAATCACAAGGAAAAACTAAGTATAACTAAATGCTGGATTATGGTGTGAGTATGACCTATTTGCAGTTCCACACTTCAACAACCTATAATAAAGAATGCACAGGGCCGCACCAATAGAAAATGGCGCCTATGGCACGCATCATATTTGCCCCTTAGTAATTTATCATAATATAAAAAAATAGATACACTCAAACTCAAACTCAAACTCAAAGCATTTATTTCAATTAAACCATTTACAGGCACTTTTGAATTGTCAAGAAGTCGGTCAGTCAGGAAAAAATGAAGCTAGTTGCCCATTCCAAAGCGTAGTAGGTACCTATGGAGAAGAACGGGCAAGAAACTCCATGGACACTCTTTTTAAATAATATTTTTACAAAATTATTAGTTACATCATATGTTGAATTTATAATATGTGAGAACGATGTAAAAAATAAATAAAAATCAAGTACGCGTTAAAAGTGTCCAGAGTACAGCAAATAGTAACAAAATAACAATCCAAAAATAAAGTAATTAAAAATAAGCCGTGGCAGCTAAAAGATGACCAGCCCCAACTGACGGCGCCCGTTCACGAACATGACGCATGGATCAGCACAATCCAGCTCAACCATTTTGTAGGGAACCGAATGATCCAACACACACGCCACCGTCAGCGAGACACTTGAGCGAGCATGACATACTATCAGCCGCCAGGGCACATTCTAGTCAATGAAAAACATATTACCCGGTAAATGGTAGCTCAATAGTACATAGAACTCACATCTGTGCTATGCAGTTATACAATACAAAGGAAATTGAGTTTATACAATGCAAAGATAGTCTTACAATCTTCAGCAGCTCCAACAGTATTTTCAGGTGTTAATCAATTACTTGTGGTTGTGGAGCAGGACCAGCATTGAGATTGAGCCAGGCATTTTTATCAGCGATGTAATCTCCTAACTTATAATATGCCTGCCTACATAGTGTGCGTTTTATACATGACTTGAATTTTGTCTCATTCAGTTGAAGAATGTGGGGAGGTATTTTATTATAACATTTTAAACCCACTGAATAAAACAGTCATAAATCTTACTTACAAAATATTAAATACTAGCTTTTATGAATGAAAATGCACATTACCATCTATGAATTTTAAGAATAACTAACTACTTACCTCGCCAACATGATCAAATTTAAATTATTAATTTCCAAAAAATGTCAACATGTAACTTGATTTGATTTTTATGAAATCTCATAGATGGCGCTGTTTCAAAATTGTCTTTATACTACTAACATTCATGAAACTATATTTCTCTGGCCAAGTTACTTAACTGGCGTAGTTTTTATAGTGTAAAGCTAGATAATAAGCATGGCTTACTCAAAAACAACATTTAAATATGCGTCGTTAGATTACACGCTGTCACAGAATGCGTAAGAAAAATAAAGATTCACAGCTCCTCCCTCGTAGGTGATAGCGTGATAATATGTAGCCTATATGTTGACCCGAGCTCTTAGTAATATTGATGCAAAATTTGAAGTAAATCCATGCAGTACTTTTTGAGATTATCCCGGACATACATACAGACAAACAAAAATTCTAAAAACTATATTTTTGGCTTCGATATCGATTGTAGATCACGCCCCAAGTATTCTTTTTAAAAAATATTCAACGTACAGTTTTGACTTTCCTACGATTTTATTATATGTATAGATTTATTTTCTTTTTTTTATAACGAAAGTAAGTCCTTAAAACCACCACCACCACCATTTAGAACTGAACCTTCCTGTCCATCTGCGACGGAAACACATCGATGATGTTTTCGAAATTAATTTTATCCGTCCCTTTTGACCCTAAACTGAGCAAAGCTAGGTCGACATTGCAATCGTAAGCAGAATTTGTGGCTAATCAGGGTCATGAAGTAAATATAAAAAAAAAGTTTATTGCATAAACATAAAATGCTTTACACACATGAGTTGGAGATCACCTTTTAAGCAAGGAGAGATGCTTGTGTTAGGTGACTCCGCTCTTCCACTTAACATGATGGGTATGCAATTGAAAAACAAAAACAATAATCAAAATAAAATAAAACAAAAAAATAAAGCAAAAACATAATACAAAAAGGAGTGCAATATAGATCACCCGGAGTCCTGCCAGCAGAACTTTTAAGTACTTCCGAAAGAACGCAACTTTTTTCGGTTACAGTACCGTAATGGTAACTAGCACAAAGTTCAAATTTTCACGAAAATTTTATTCTGTTTCACATTCTACAAGGAACGGTTGCCAAGCACAACTGACCTTCAATCGGCAAGCGATGGCTCATGAGCATACACGGGGCAGCGCGTTCCGGAAAAGCTTCCAGCAGGACAAGTCATCGGGTGATCTATCATTATTTCCAAGTATTAACTCAATTCCATTATATTCTCCAGGGGTCAAAAGCAAGTTCCAGGGCAAGTTCTCGCGCCTCATCGCGAGCAAGCAAGCGTTCCTCGAGAGCGTCATCCAGAGCCTCACGTGCCTCATCTAAGTCCAAAGCTTCAGGCTCTAAGGCGTCTTCTAGAGCCAGTTCTAGGAAAAACTCGGCGTCAGGAAGTGGATCTGATAGGTCCAGGAGTAGATCTGGAAGTGGGTCTAGGAAGGTGAGTTTGAATATCCAATGTGTCATTAGATTGATCTTCTTAACTTTTTATTTAGAATGACAGACAGATCATTATCAAGTTTTGGAATTACAAACTCAATGTGGTACACAACAAGTTTCAAATTACATTGCATTCAAAACGTATTTAGGACCTTATTATTATAAATGGGCATAGAACTAATTGCCACTTCCTATTTTCTATTTATACTTGTAAGTATATAATTTGTTATGGACTTTTTGGTGGAGGTTGTCAATTCGGCTGAATGTTTTTGTATATATGTTCAGCGATTGTTTGTTTTTTGTCTGTAAATATAAATTGAGGAACTATCTACTTTAGTGTAGGGTAATCTAAGTAAATTTTATTATTATTTCGGAATTCAAGTTTCAAATTGTAACAACAGTTTAAATTTATTATTTTTGTTTCCAGGGCTCTCGTAGCCGCAGTGGTTCGGCTTCCAGCGCGTCATCGGCTCACAGCGGTTCTGACTAAACCGAAAAAACCTCAGACTATGTTGTGTTCATCAGTTGTTGAATATCTTCTTTGATTTAGTTTAACGTGTAAAGTGTAATTTCAATAAAGCATTAAGTATAATTTTGTGTATTTTTTCGGCATAGTGTTCTTTAGCATAGTAATTGACTTTACGCTTGAATGTCATGTTGGACTCAATGGCAGAAAAACTGCATACCCTATTCAGTAGGTTAACTGTTTTTTGACAGCAGCCCTAGAACTTCTTAACTATTCCAGATTACGTAAAAGTTAACTTTAAAATGCGTAATAAAATAAATATATAAACTGCCTTATCTTGTTGAATTATTTTATTTATGACTTCTTAGAGACATTATATTACGGTAAGTACGTATAAGACTGACAAAAATAAAAAAAATGTGTGTTTTATGTTAGATTACAATCTATCCTTCTAAGTGCTGGGATCGAATGTAATCGCTACAAATGAATATATCGAAAATAATCATTTTATAATATAGGTAATTCAGTATATAAAAACCTTCCAACCACTCAAAAATCAATAAAATATTATAAATTATTTGCCAGGATACGGATTTGCCACCATAAACAAGATGTTAATGTTTTATTTCAATTTCAAAAGTCATAAAATGTTATGCATAAAAAACGGTGTGTATTAAGTAGTAAACCACAAAGGAGATGTTTCAAAATGGGCCAGGTCTATGTACAGTATCTGAAAAAAAAGAAAAATCCGTAGAATTCGGGTAAAATACAGATAATTCAATAAAATTTGTACTGTTGTGGTAGTGAACTAATATTTATCAATTAATTTTATCGACTTTCAACATGGCGTCTTACAGATTTAATTACTCTATTGTTAAAAGAGAACTGTAAGTTGTCATAACAGTGTCACTTCTGTCACTTTCGTCTAGCGGCGAAATAAACAAAAACATGTCAAACGTCATTAATCAATCAAAATGACAGCTTACCGCCATGACGGATTGTTTTTTGTGTGTTGCAATTTCAAGTGTAATTTCTTCTGTTTACCAGAAAACCAAGCTATTTTAAAGCAATTGGGCAGTTGAGAACTGTTTAAATGAATTTCCCTATTTTTAAGTATAGTGTACAAGGACCTGGCCCAGGCTCCATACATTTTGGAACATCTCCTTTATGTGTATACACTACAACACCATTAATACGGCAAACCAGTGGATGTTTTATTTTTACGCTTATTTCTGCTATAAAACCTGCAAAATTTAAACTAAAGTAAACAATCTAGCTGCTAATTTATATTGTTTCGTATTTATTTTATTAAATACAGACATAATAAAAAAAAATAAAGAAACCGCACCATTTTTTATTCGACAGCATAAATAGATAATCGATACCTACTCGATACAAATTAAAGTGTAAATAATCGAAGTGTACCGTTGCGGCAATCACTAGTTCCATCTGTCAAAAAACGGTTTACATAGTGATGACCCTAGGATACTCCCTAGGATGACGTAAGTTCGTCTTTAAACCTAGATACTAATTTGACAGGTGTAATGTCAAACTTCTATAATATAAAAACCACAGATATAGATAGACATATAACGCAAGTATCACGATCTGTATGAAAACCAAGCGTGCCTTTTTTTGACTACCTACTATGACGTCACAAGCACTCTTTCTCACTCACGCTCACCCAGCCAGCAATATACAGCAGTGCTATTCTGTAAAAATCTCACCGTGAAAACTAAGGTGAAGTGAGCTGTCATTCCACCTGATGTTAGGGATTGCCTCCATTGATAGTTCACTTCACGCTCACTTCACCTATGTTATCATATTGAGATTTTTACAGAATCGATAGACAGGACTGAGCGCGAAAGTGGCGGCTTACGATTTTTGAACTTATGTTGGTGCGATTTTTGGCACGCGAAGTAGTTGCTGTTGCGTTATCTAGGTGTATCTATATCTGTGATAAAAACTCAAACACAAAGGCTTAAATGTCAGATTAGTATCTGGGATTAAAAAACGAACTTTCGGTAGGTAATAGGTAATACGGGCTGGTGTCCGCAACTCCACGTCAATGCGCATATTTTGCGTACCTACTAATGATGACCTAATGGACTGGGTATAGTTCAACCTTATACAACGGTATGATCCCTAGAACTTACTAGTACATGGATATTTTGGGCACGTGGCCAAAATCGAAACTAACATGTTTTTTTTTTATACAATTTTGTGTCAATTTCGCAAATGTTTACCAACAACGCCCCCTGTCAACGTCGTCGTTCAGAAGCCAAAAGATACTTGTGGCTCTCTACAATCTTTTCACAGTTATTTTACGATTTTGGATCACTGTCCAAATTATTTATTTAAATATACTTTATTCTACACCAGAAAATACTTAACAAAAAAAAAAACAATTGTTACTACAAACATACAATGGGCGGCCTTATCGCTTTCTGCGATCTCTTCCAGGCAACCTTGGAATGGACAGTGATTACGTGGATATCAAATCAGTGATCATTAGTCCCCATTCTTATAAAGTTTCTGTTGGGTTGCTGCCAAATCTGACAAGTCATTGTGATCTTCATTCTCGTTACAATAAGGTTGCTGCGGTTAGAGGCAAAATAACTGAACGGACTGTAGTTAGAGAAACACAAATTGAAACTTTTTTGAGAATTTTGGAGCTACAAGCTGGAGAGCTAATAGCTCCAAAGTTTGGGCAGATTGAAAAAACAAACCGTCTCTTTTGCGCATACCTACATTCTGTAGCCCTTTCACAGTTATTTTAACTCTGAACTTCCATCAGTAAAAATCACAGTGATCTTTGTTCTCATTGCAATAAGGTTGCTATTTTCGAAAGTACTATGTTATTGCGTGATGTCATGCGAGACGTCTAATATAACTATGGTCTAGACAGTAACTAATCAGAAAAATGTAGGTTTTATCAGCGTGTAAGGACAAAAAATCAAACCAAATCTTGTAATATCAATACTTTTATTAGTGCAACATCACTTGATTACATAAAAATACATTGAACGAATATATCGGAACGACAACGTCAAATAAAACTAATTTGTTCCCTTTTATTTTGACGCAACACGACTCATGGAATCATAATATTAATAAAATGGATACACAATTTTTGGAATTGTATTTAGTCTCAACTTGAGTATTTATCATTCAGGAATAAATTATTTAAGTATCAGGAAAATGTTCTGCAAAAAATACGTAGTTTTATTCACAGATAGATGGTATAAAAATGGATTGTTTATAACAAAATAATTACAATGTCAGCATGCATGTTACAGCAAGTAATAATAACTACAATAATATTAGTGAAACAATTGTAAATAAATTAACCTATAGCGAAAATCTCACTCGAGCAAAAAGCTAAAAATATTACACATAATATGGATTAAGTATTTAAGTTATCCTAAAATTTTACTGCATTAAAAATTTTGACAAAATACAATTTATTATTTAAAGGAAATCTCAAAATTAGATAATCAGGCATAATCTGTATTCTCTATTTTGTTTCCAAACATGTAAATAAATAGGTACGTGTTTCTGGAAAAATAACTTTAATAAGTACCTACCTACAGTTAAAGTTTAGTTTCCACAATTAGTTCAAATTTTGTAAACTATACTTTTTACGACTTTTTCAGTACTAAATAATTCTGAAATCAATTTAATTGACACGAGAATAAAGTTGATATTTGTTTATGTCGATATAACACCAATTGGAAGCATGAATTTCAATATGGAATAGCTGTTAGCGCTTTTGTTCTGCGGTTTGCGGTGTCGTCAGGGGTCCAACATACCCTCCACCCTTCCCAGTTATAACCAAGAGGTTTTCTTAAGGTGCGTACGGATAGCGCGTACATTGGTAGGTACGTGTAGTCAGTTTACACGTGCCCGGAACGTCATGTCCATACTTGCAGCTACGCGTTCACTCTTGGGGAACGCGTACCGCGCGAGCTAGCTCGCAGCGCGAGCCGCCGTCAGTCAGTCGGTTTTGGTCGCGTGTCAAAGAGGACGCACACGACCGGCACCCTAATTGCGTAACAATCAATTGCCTCTCAATTTGAATCATTTTGAAGCATATTGCTAATCCATTGCTCCATATGTTCGAAAAGTGTCTGGTCAACAACGTAAATAACGCAATGAATGTTGTTGAACTGTCAAAATGAAACCCATTGCTACTGATAGTGTGTTACGCAATTACCCTGCGGGTACGCTAGGACGGCAGAATGAATAGACAGGCGTGTTCTTCGAGTTTCAATAATGAAAATATTATCAGATTGATTCAACTTTATGAATTTCACCGGGTCTTGTGGTATAGCACACTAACTGATTATCGAAATAACGATTTACGCCAAGATGCATGGAAGGCCATTTCAAATGAACTGAAAATTCCAATAGGTGAATTAAAAAAAAAAGATGACAACTTTATTAGCACTAATAGAAAAGAAAGGAGCAAAATCAAAAAAAAATAATGACCGTTTGTTTGTTCTCTTAAATGTGTTGAATAATGAGTAATGCTGCAGCAGTGGTGGTGCACGCAACCGTTAAGTTTGTCGGAGTCATGGCGAATGACTGGGCTCGCGGAGCGCTCTGGATCGATTGACCTCGCGTACAGCCGATCGATTCTGTAAAAATCTGTGTAAAGTTAGGTGAAGTGAGCTTAGAGTGAGCTGTCAAGATTATCAATCCCTAGCATCAGGATGACACTGACAGCTAACTCCACGCTCACTTCACCTAAGTTTTCACAGTGAGATGGTTACAGAATCGCACTTCAGGTCCGCGGCCGGTCCGTACAGGAGCTGTACGCGTATCCAATGTACGCGTGGACAGTGTTTCTCAACTACGCGTAACACAGGAACGCGCTATCCGTCCGCACCTTTACACCAATTTAGTTGTTTGTTTCCTAAATCACTGGTAGCTACAGAATTGCCTATGGTCATTGATCAGTGATGTGATCAGGCAGCCGCATAGCCTGATTGCTTATCGATAATTGCCTTTTTAATGTTACATTTAACGAATTTTAATATAATTTTAACGTCATAATAATTATAGTAGGTATAACAACTCATTAGTTTAATGAGTGCACAGCCCATAAAACAAAAATATGTTTAGGCACTACATTATCAAACCGATTAATAAGTTTATTAGTTACTTCATGAATACACTATTACCAGCTAAACAACTAGGTATGTAAAAATCTAGAATGGACAACTTCAAGCCTTTGTTATATGGGGCTAGGCAGAAGTGCCAGTAGTCATTTTACCTCTGATTTTGTACTGCCAAATTCAAAGTGATCTTTGTTCTCATTATGATAAAGTTGCTTTTGGGTTGCTGTCACTGACAAGTCTGTAGAGTAGTCTGTAAGTCTGCCAGAGGTAAAATAACTTTGAATGGACTGTAGGCAAATTTGTTTCAGCGAGTGTTACATTTCGTATAAATAAGTCGGTAAACCACTCTATTCAATTACATTTAGATTACGAATAAGGATTAAACTCTTGATAATATTGCTATAGTTCATTACACGATATCGTATTCAAAAACATTTCAATTTAAATATTTTACAGGCAAATTTTAAGCACCTTTACATTGACTAGGCAATAATTTACTTATCATTCATGAATCTGATATTAATTTTCATCGTATTAAGTGATTTAGGCGGAAACCAGTCATATTTTATTTATTGAATAGTTCTAATGGTACTCAGGTTAACAAGTAAACTTTACATATTTCTGTATACAGGGTTAAATTGAATTAGCTAGCGAAACTCCGCAGAGGTGACGGGTATCGATATCTAAAATTATTAAAATAAAAAAAAAAAATTTGGGGCCATTAACCGCAGTTAGTGTAGTTACTTGAAATATCAGTTTAAAAACGGTTTTATTTGTATAAACTTCACAGACGTGTTGGGTATCGATATTAAGAGCCTATACTACCTCAGCTAAAATTAACTATTTATCTCGCTCGAACGATACTGCGCGCGGACTGAGTGAGAGCGAGACAGAGTGCGGTGCTAGGCGGCAGGCAGCGCCAATAGTTTAGGTATTTGCTTTTTACGGTGAAAATAATGTTAATTAAAAAAAATAATAATAACATAAGACCTGCTTTATAGTTAGTTCGGTTAGTATACAAAGTTTCATGATCTAATTTGAAGTATATTTTGAATACCAGCGGTTTATTGTTCGGTTTGGAGGTAACTTTGGATTTCTATCGAGAAAATTTTATGGAATCGTGTTTTCGTCTAACATAAGACCTAACATTAATCCTCAACTTTACCATATATTTATTTCAAAATTAATGCTGCAGTATTTTCGACATAACGGAGAATCATGCTAATCCATTTGAGGTAGTATAGGCCCTTAACACAATAAAACAAAACAAACAGATTTTCTCAACCCATACTTCAAGTAACAAAACTACCAGCGGTCGTTGACTCAAAAGAATAATCATAATTTTTTTTTTCGTATTTTGTTATCAATACCCATAATGTCTGCGGAGTTCCGCTAGCTAATTTAATTTGGCCCTGTATATTTAAAGAATAAAAATGTAGGGAATTGATAATCGTCATTGCAAAGTAGGTTTATACATTCATCAAGCGTGTTGTTTGTAAGGTGTGTACAGATGCTATAGTCAACCTCATAATTTCTTTATCACTCTAAGGTTGAATGTCTCTTTAACGTCTTATAGCGACAAGGTCTGTTTGTCTTTGTAACAGATATATATTTTCAACTTTAGTGAAGTTTCAATTTACTGGGAATTGTTGCCAAAAGTGGGAATGCAATTACAAGGTCGACTATACAGACTACAGTAGTGCTGTTCTGTAAAAATCTCACCGTGATAACTTTGGTGAAGTGAGCTTAAAGTGAACTGTCATTACTGTCAATCAACAGAACAACAGATGGAATGCCAGCTCACTTCATATAACTTCTCGGTGAGATTCTAACAGAATCGACCGTCAGATCTTCATAAAAGTTTTCTAAAGGTAGTTTTAACATTTATATTCGGGCCAAAAACCATGCATAAAACAAGTGACACTGTTTCCGTCACTCGGGAAATAGGTGTACAATGTTTTTTTTTTCTGGGACAGAATGAGGAAAACCGAATCACTAAGAGATTCATGAAAAAAAAAAAATATAAGAATCTTTTTTACCAACTTCTGCCGTGCAGATTTTCGGTCCTACGACAGTTTCCCCCGTACTGTCAAAGTTATAACAAAACACTTTCTATAATGATAAACTACTATAATTTATCGACAACAGCACTGCGCTTCACTATTCGGCGCCATCTAGATTTAAAATATAGGCCAAATATTACATTACATTTGAGGTTTTGGCCCGAATTTAACTATTAGCTACATTGTACGAATGTATCAAGGGCAGTATTATTTCAGGAATTCTATCAATAGTTATACGAAAATATTTGAATATTATTAAAATATACAAATATTAGCTTCAACTATATTGTATTTACTACAAAATACTGTTAAATAGTACCTATAGTTATGTTATCCCGTACAAATATTAGGAAGCACATAAATGGTTAATTAAAATGCTTTAAAGTCCTTTATAACGAGAGAGAGAGAGAGAAGATTGCAACTGTTGAATTCAGAATCTTATATAAATTGCCGCTTAGTCAACTATCTACTTTAACATTATGTAGTCTAAGTTGATTTTTGACTGATCATTTGTAATAAAAACTTCTGTTTATTTAGAGTTGCAATGGAATTTGAACTTTGTTACGTTGACTTTGAGTTTGTAGTTCCAAAACTTGAAAACGATCTATGATTCTGAATTCAAGTTCAATTGTTAAACTTTTAAGGCCTGAGTTCACCAATATCCTAACCAACGGTTAGGTATATAAACAGTTGGTTTCGAATTTCCTAAGGAAATTTGAAATATAGAACTGTTTAAATATTTAATCAGTTGATTTAAATGTTGTTGAACACAAGGCTTAGCTTTTTTCATTTTTTCACATCCTTTAAAAGAAAGGCTGATTTTACCAATACCAGCAGTGCCATTCTGTAAAAATCTCACCGTGAAAACTAAGGTGAAGTGAGCTGTCATTCCACCTGATGTTAGGGATTGCCTCCATTGATAGTTCACTTCATGCTCACTTCACACTATGTTATCACGATGAGATTTTTACAGGATCGATAGGCTGATATCTATGTATGAAGAATAATTTTGAATGTTTGACTGCTTTTCCATACAAAAACTCTCAGTCTCACATCGTATTTCACAGATACCTGAACTAGAGTAATATAGCTTAACTTCTACTCAGCTCTTCTTCCACGATGTCCATGTAATGTGATGTGAACACCGCCTTATTGTGCATGACGTAACGGAGTAATGTACCGGACACTGACGTCAGTTCCTTAGATAGGGCTGATAGACCGACCGGGATCTGACGGGAACCTCCTCCGCATACTAGGATCGTTTTGAGGAATTCGAGGACTCGTTGGCCTGGGGAGAAAAATGTTGCCAGTGTACATTTGTGAGGGAGAGGTGAAATGTTGAGCGTGGTTTGGAATTTGTAAGCGTTGACCTTTTTGGGTTACAGCCGGAGAATTAAAAGGTTTATTATCCTACGGATTAGTACTGTCATCTCCTCTCGGTGAGAGGGAGTGGGCCGCAATCCAAGACGTGGGCACAGTCGATAGATATCACATGTCTTGGAATTTTGGTTCTAGGAAATGCCGATTTCCTCACGATGATTTCTTCGCCGTTTTGAGAGCAGTGGTGATGAAATATTTACACAAAGTAAAGCGCCTGTCTGGGTTCGAACCTACGACCTATAACTCTGTAAGTCGCAGCCGTTACCCACTGGGCCATCACTCTCGATGAGCCATATAATCGGACGTATTGCCCTTGTAAATACTTACGAACAATCTCCCGGACCCTATGTTCGGGGTCTCCGAGCGACAAGATCTGTGTTCTGATGATCTCCTTAGTTTCGGCAGTGAGAGGCGGCTGGTTGAGGTTCTCTAGGAATTGTTCCGTCACCAGGATTATTTCCTCAGCCAACGATGGGAGGACTTCCTTCAGTTCGCTGTAAGAACCGTACATTATACAGGGTCAACGCGACTAGCATAACAACGTTTCATCAATCGTCTGGCAGTAGCCAGCCAGACACAACACCAGTCTGGTCGGAAGATCCTCCCTTTTATACAGGTTGAAATTTTAATCACCGTTTTCCTCTTAAGGGGTCATGGTACACATCATTATGAACAACTTTTACTATGGGGCCAACCCAGAAATCGTGAAAAAAAAACAGCTGTTCCCTGCATTTTGACGAGTTATGCGAACATACATGTAGGGAACAGCTGATTTTTTTTTCATGATTTCAGGTTGGTACCATAGTAAAAGTTGTTCATAATGATGAGTACGATGATCCTTTAAGAGGAAAACGGTGATTAAAATTTCACCCTGTATAACAGATGAGGAACTTCACACCCTGTTTCTCATATCTGTACAAAATACATCAGTGTCAACGCTTGGCTAAATTAGGTCCTTTTTTCAGAAAACTAAATGTAAAATGGGATAAGGCTAGGCAGATGATGCATATGAAGCGATAGACTTGCATTACAAAACATTACATATAAACCAGAAAAGGTTTGCGCTTCTGTAATCTTCGTGTTTCCGAGTTAGCACGAATTTCTCGCCACAGACTGACCCATACAGAAGCAAAGTTTCTATCTTTTGTCCTGCCGCGATTTGTAGTACTGTACAGTCAGCAAAGGAGTTGCAAGGTCGTAGTAATACAAAATAGGTAAGTACTTCCATGGTTCCAATAGCTCTATATTAGATTAGAACTCATCATCGCGTGTTTGTATTTCGGAATATAGGCGATGATTCCCGAAGCGAATACTTTTGCCTTGGAGGTCTCTACTTACATATCATTCCCAGTGTTATCAATGAGGATGAGTATCTTCTCCTTCAAGGCGTGTTTATGCTTAGCGACAGTGTCTGGGTCGCTACCACAAGCCGGGCTGGATAACATTATCGATGTGGCGCATATGAGGCGGTAGACTTGCGAGCCGAGTTCGACGAAGCGGGGCGCGTCGAGAGATACAGTCTAGAATGTAAAAAAAAGCTGTTAGAGAAGGCCTACTTCAGATACTTTTCGATGACTTAATTTTATCAGGGCACATTGCTCGCAGAACAGATGGCCGATGGAGCCGAAAGATTCTGGAGTGGCGACCGCGTATCGGAAGACGTCGCGTTGGAGGGTCCCACAAGGTGGACCGATGACCTTGTGTAGGCCGCTGGAATTGCTGGATGCGAGAAGCACCGAACCGGTCGAAGTGCTCCCCCAAACACCGCCACTTCGACTGGTTGTCCTATGTCCAACAGTGGACGTATTACGGTTGAAATTATGAAAAACTTCATCATCATGATGATGTTTTTCAAGAATTGGCTTAATCACAGTAGACCTTGAAAGTGGGTAGGGTTTTTGATCTGCAGAGGGATAGCACAGGCTTGTAATTATTACAGGCCAATTTCTCGTAATTTAAAACGTTCAAAATCTAGTCGCAATCTCATCTCAGCGACAAACAAATGTCAAAAACTTGTCAAAATGTAGGGAAATTTGAGGTATTTTTGACAGATTGAGACTGAGATCAGACTGAACGTTCTCAAAAATTACGAGAATTGCCCCTCTGATCAGGTGTCTGATCGGTAAATCTGCTGTCGACTACCTTATAGCTTTAATGATTAGTTGATTAAAATTTATATTATTAAGCTAATATTAGTTCTGAGAATAGATTAAAAACGGGAATAATCTAAATTGTTACATCGCTGCCATGAGCATATTTTTTCTTCAAAATCCACTGATAAGATGTGATGAGATAAATAAATACTATAAGAAAAGTTTAAGAGATATATTATTACAGTATTGACATTACCTCAGGATAGTTCTTAGATGGATTCCACTCCAGTAGTTCCAGGTAGGCTTTAGCTAAAGTCTGTGCAGTCACGTTTCGGATGATATTCTTATCTGTGACTGGGAGAGTGAGCCCTTCCAAGTCTATGTGACGTTTCAGCCATTCTCGAGTGTGTTGGAGGCCATCTGTTAAAGTAAAAAAACTTATATTAAGTACTGCTTTCACACTAATATTATAAAGGCGAAAGTTTGTGTGTGTTTGTATGTTTGTTACTTCTTCACGCACAAACGGCTGAACAGATTTGGATGAAATTTTGCACACAGATAGTTTATAACCAGGATTAACACATATGATACTTTTTATCCCGAAATTCCTGTGGGATCGACACTGATGCGGATGAAACCGCCGGGCGCAGCTACCAGCTAGTCTTCTTCATAAATGAAAAACGACATCTCAGTAGCAACATTCGCGACCTGAGGCTCTAGATTCTGATGTAAACGTAACGTATATACGAACGATTTTTTAGTCGAAAATGCTACAAATACTTACAGATACTAATCTTATAGCATTTTTGCGACAAGCTCAATAAGTAAAGTACCATCTATAGAAAAAAAAAGTTTTAAAACTAAGTAAATCTAGCGTGTGAAATGAGTATTCTAACATTTTAAAATCGTTCGAGTTGGTTTAGCCCGTGCTTTCTTGGTAGGCATACTGGAGTTTCAAACAAAGGCCGCTAAAACCACGCCATCTTTAGATATGTACTTTTTACGGTGAAACACCAATTGGTTTTTGCCAATACCTTCGAAGTAAAAAGCGTGGTATCAGATTCAAACTTTATGGCGGTTCTAAAGTGCGCTACACTCTGCGCAGTACCTTACCCCCCACCCCCCGCTGACACGTGAAGTTGTTACTGCGCAGCGACTCGCCTCATATTCCGAGCCGCCATAAAGTTTGAATCGAGCTGTCTACTTAATAAAATAAAATACTTCAATTCACTGACAGACAACGCACAGCCTAAATCGCTGGGTCTAGCTAGAGGCGTGAAACTTTGTACAGACCCAGCACTTCAACCTACTACAATCTGTCAAATTTCTTTAATAGATTTTCAACTTTATTGCTAAAGTATAAGGTTCAAAGTTGATTGGGAAAATTTGACAGTTTCGAGTAGCTTGATGTGCTGGCGTAAGGATTTTTGAATCATACCATGAACGGGTTCATTATAGGATGTGAAAGATTGTATTCATACCATGAACGGATTCATTATAGGATGGAAGTTCGTCGTTTTTGCCAATGGGAAATTCCATCACCCGTTGGGATTTCGGCTTTCCCCAAACTATAAAATTACTGACCTTCAGAAACCTTGAGTATCTCATCGAACTTGGCCCGCTCGTACTGAACGCTCTCCTGTTGAACGTGAGGTCTGATCATCGCGATCAGAGTGTTTGCCAGGTCCAGCTTTAATATCTCTAGCGTTTCTAATATTGCACGGAATACATCCACCTGGAAAGAAGGGGTTTCATTGATATCTAAAGAACATTTTGGTGTACCATTCAGTGGTCATTTAGGGAAGTGTAGTGTAGTGCGGGAAAGAGATAAAGCTTTACAGGACCATTAAAGCTCTTTTTCGCATATGGCGTGGTGTGATAATTTGGTTTGGGGAAGCGCCGATTGAAATAAGTTACCTAACGCACCATGCTGTAGAATGAGACACAGATACAGTATTTTTATCTCACGAAGCGTCGCGCGTTTTACTTGTGGTAACCAAGTGTACAAACACGTTGTGAATGTGTGCGTGAAGACGAGTAGCGTCGGCACATAACCACAGTACACACACTTCCGATTTCTCCATTGTCTCGTACGGTACCGACCATCACTTACACCCACATTCACAGCGTGTTTGTAAAGTGCGCGTCACTTCGTGAGATAAAAATTCCATAGAATATATACATAAACTACAATGTGTAACACAATTAACGCAAAACCTCATACACCACAATTAGAGTATTAAGTTAAAAGCATAATACAATTAAATTTTTTTATAGCTAACTATTATTACAAGAAAATCGTGTCGATCCTAGCATTACTTTATGCATTCAAAATTGAGTCTTAAAATAAGGCTTAATTTTTGGCTCGTATGGCAAATTACATATTAAAAAAAAACAATACCTAGGTATATTGAAAGTTACTGAAATCGATTCAGTAGTCAATTACGAACAAACTATTTTCAGGTTTTGCGCATTTAACGTTACACGTTGTATATACAGATACTATAAAACATAATACAGAGACGACACTACAAAGTCGATCTTAGTCTAATAGTCTATGAGCCATATCCACAGCCGGGCACTGTACTTACGGTATCTGTAAGTGTAGTAATATTCTGTATGATCTCGTCCCGCGCCGGCGCGGCAAGCTTTGCCATCAGGTCGATGACGAAGCTAGCATACTTGTGGAAGTCTAGGCTATTGTTCTCAGCCTGTTGTTTGATGAACTCCGAGTCTAGAACCTCTTCGATCATCTCACGAATGCGGGTGTGGCGGGGGAGGAGGATTGCGAAGAGACCCTGGAAATTTAAACTTTGGTTAGGTTAGGGAGGTAAGGTTTAGATTTGTGTACGCTTCGGTTTGGGTAGTGACCGTTTGAATCTTTATCATCAAAATACTCAAGTTTTTCGGTTCCTTTAGAAAAATAAAATAAAAAATGGCGGCACAGTTTTCTTCTCGAAATATACAGTTTGTTTCTATGCACAAAATAGACTAATTATCAGGATGTGGAGTAGTGATTGAAGAGTTCGATCCCCACCAGTTATTGAGATAATCCAACTCGTAAAGTATCCGCCACGAGAAGCTATAAATTTTGTAAATAAAAAACTGCTACTAAGTTACGTCGCGACAATTCAATCAACAAAAAATCATCCCAAATTCAATCAACTCAAAGTAACATACGTGTAATACGAAACTAACGAGCAATTTCACTTGGTCGGGTTATATTTTAAAGATATAAAGCGCTGTCATCTGTTTTGTGGTACTGGAATGGAACGCGTCTGTCTCATGGATAGAACGTAAACATTTGGGCCGCCATTTTGAAGTAATTTCACGCTGCAGAATGCAGATGCAGAATACTCGGAATCGTCTGACGACAGTAATTAGATGTGTGTGTTAACATAATTATATCCCTATATAAAAATAAAAATCATTACAAAACAGTTTTTTTTAATTTGATCCGAAGGTCGCGAACCTGAATGTGTGTTACAAAAGTTATAGCTTCTCGTGACGGATACTTTAGTAACATCATTTAATCTGCCTCCTATTCCTATTATGAGGTCATTATAAAATAATATAAATATGAAACCTACTTTGTTAGTATTACTTTGTTCTGGATCTCGATTCCAAGAATGCCAAGGAAACGAGTTCATATAAGTTCATTAATGTTACAAAATTAACAATTATAAATAACTGTTATGCATTGGATGTGTGCCAACTATTACATAAGACAGTCGCTGGATTTCAGAGCATGAAATAATTAAGAAAACAGTAACCCCACGGTTACGTAATAATATTGTGATGAAGCCATCTTGGCTTGTTCTGATCTACCTTGTATTGGTGATTAGTAAAGATGCGTCTATGCTTCACGTATTTTCCGGTAAAAATTAATACGAGTATCGAAGGCTTTCAATAACCATGACATTAGTGTCAAAATATTACCATAATCATCATCATCATCAGAGCAGTGGTAACGGCCCCTAATTACGAGTTGTAGGACTTGTAGGTCGTGGGTTCGAACCCAGACAGGAATTTTACTTTGTGTAAATAATTTCATGGCTACTGCTTTCAAAACGGTGAAGGAAAGCATCGTGAGGAATCCGGCATGTCCTAGAACCAAAAATTCTAAGACATGTGACATCTACCAACCCGCACTGCCCCCACGTGGTAGATTACAGCCCACTCCCTCTCGAAGAGAAGAGGCCCTGTGTCTCAGCAGTGGGAATGATATAGGGTGATTATGCTATGTTATGCATCATTATTAGCCTATAGCACTCGTGGACAAAGCCATAAAGGCCTGCCTGTACAATATCCACTGCATTTGATATATTTTGACTATTCGCATCCATCCATTGTCAGTCTATCCAGTTACACTGTAATGTAATAATAGCCTCCCGACCGATTTCGGTCACGGTGTCCAATCTCAACGGCGATTAGCCAAGTACGCAGGAGATATTATAGTGCACAAGTATGTGCGTAAACACAGGTGCACCCTCTGTTCCTTTACTCTCGTAGTCCGATGGGACGGCAGTCCGACACGACCGGAGAGAGATCAGGCGCAGGATCAACGGCTTAACGTGCTTTCCGAGGTTCCAAATTCGGGATTGTTACTAAGAAATCACCAATGGAAAACCCAATAACACTTTTGCCGACCTGGAAATCGATTCCAGGACCCCATGCTCAGCTCTCGCGCTTGCAACCACGAGACCAATGGGCAGTCAAACACTAATGTATTACTTCTACATATAACTATACAATAAACATACCTGTTTGACATCTTCTAATAGTACAAGAGCCTGCTTGTATTCTGGTGGGTCAGAGTTGAGCTGCTCTCTTAGTATATCGAAATACGCTTTGTGCAACGTCTCTTTGACTAGTTTCTGATAGCTGTAATGTAAAAATAGGAAATAAGAGTGAGATGAGAATATTCTATGTGTAATTCTGTCTAAACTAATATTATAAACAGAAAATATTTGATTTTTCTGTGTTGTTTGTAACACTTTGACGCTAAAATGGCTAAATGGATTTGGATGAAATTTTGCATATGGGTAGACCATGACCTGGATTATTTTTATTTCCATATTCTCAGGGGATCGAGACTTATACGGGTGAAACCGCGCGGCGTAGCTAGTATTGTATAAACAAAATTATTATGAGGAAGTGATAACCTTCTAGTTCCTTTTATTAGATGACTTCCTTATAAATATAAAGTATGTATTAGGAAGGAAACAAGATGCAAGTATTGCAATGCAGGAAGCTAAATTTTGTTGTATGCTTAACCTTTTAACAGCTTATGTCGGATTAATCCGAAAAATATTTTCGTGTCCATTTTGGCAGGGTCGTATATTTACGACCAAATACCACAGCTCATTTACTCTGTTTTTTTATTAATTACGCTGTATTCTATCAGGTTATTCGAATAATAAATATTTTTCGAATCACTGTGCCGGCCGCTGGGGGCACGACAAATGTTAAGAAGTCGGGCGGTTTAAAAAAGTTTAAAGCTATGTTTATTTACGGAATGTTGCCATCCCATAGTTTTCACAGGATAAAACTGTAATATAAAAAAAAAAAATTGTTTCACTTTTTAAGAACATACTACACAATATTTTAAATTCAAAAGCTGACAATACTGTTATTATATCTTTAATGTATTATGGAACTATTAGGATGGAGTATTATGGAACTCAAATGGCACGACCCCTGACCAGGCGCGGTAATGACAAGTAGAGTAAGGCTGTGACAGAGTGGCGTCCGACAAGATGTCTGTTGTCCGGCGGCGAGATGGGCGGATGAAATTGCTGCCATCGCGGGTAAAACCTGGATGAGGCTGGCACTTTGCCCATCTATTAAAACTATTCATTATTGCTACTACTTACAAATTGCTTACCTATTATCTGGTGGTTCAAAAGGTTCCAGCTTGAAGTCCTGATCCACAGCAATCTCATGGGCTAAGGCCATATTTTGCATGCCATGAGCGGCCTTCATAATGTCCTCAAGAGTCACAAAGTTGGGTGGAGAGGCTCCAGTAATTGTGGATCCTCTCACTCTGAACTGTATTGGTTCGCTGGCATAGTAACTGTGGGGAAGAAATACATTTACAAACACAGACATAGACAAAGATACATAGATAAAGTAATGCCTTTTGGCATGGGGTAGTCATAGATAAGAAGTATTGATTAAATACTCCATGGATATTACCCGTCGTACTTAACCACAGTAGAGCTCGAAGAGGGTAATGTTTTAGCAAACTTCTATTTAAAAAAACTCCTTAAAACATAGAAATTGCTAAGGTTTGTTTGGTTTACATTGTTAGAACTCTCTTTATAGTCTAGCAACCACTATAAATAGCGACACAATACATAATTATTTAGACCCTAAGCCACTTAAAGATAGATAAATTGTTAGTAACATGTTGGCACTTAAAACACAATTAAACTAAAGACGAATTAATGAGAAGAATACCCTTCAAATAGAAACAACGAGAAATGGAAACTAGGAAATAAGTCTTCTCACACATTGCCCTATTATGGTGGAGGAAGTGACTGCCTCCACAGGCTTCAGAATGCTATTGTGACGGCCTCTTATTCCACTCAGGAGTGAGGCCGTTATTGGGGATGATGGCATAAAATCCATCAGTATTTTATTAAGCTACTGTAAAATTAAGGAAGTTAATTAAAATAACATTAACTGTGTTTTAATAATAAGGTTTAACTGAACAAGGAACATGAATAAATAGATATCAAGGTTGGTTCTAGTAGTTCCAGAACAATGTATTGTTTAGATCAGGGATTCCCAAAGTTGTCGATATTGACCCCTTGGGTCGGTCGATCGATTTCCTAGGGGTCGACATAAACAAAAACTGGTTTTGGGAGTCGACGGGTTGATCTTAAAAGTAGGTAATTTAAAAGTAGGCCATGGGTGTCTGAGGTAACAGTTCATTTTGGAAAAGGGGTCACTTGTCCAAAATAGTTTGGGGATCCCTGGTTTAGATCTTTATTGAAACCTGACAGATTTCATACTAATCTCATTTCAGTCTAGTTTGAAATTGAGATTTTTTTACAAAACGTTGTGAGGAAACCAACATGTAATACAACAAAAAAAAAAAAAAAACAAAGAAGTGACATCTACCAACCCGCACTAAGCTCGCTGGTTACAATACTGCCCACTCCCTCTATGAGAGCAGCACCCTAATTGCGTAACACATTATTACTCTCATTGTCTCACTCACTATTACATCCATTGCTCCATTTACGTTCGAAAAGTGTGTCTCCTCAACAACATAAATAACGCAATGAATGTTGTTGAACTGTCAAAATGAAACCCATTGCTACTGATAGTGTGTTACGCAATTACCCCGCAGGTCTGTGTCCCAGCAGTGGGAATGTTATAGGCTGATTATATTATTATTCTAGAATACAACTTTATTATTTGCTTTTGTAAAATTTATCAAACATAGTAACAAAGGAAATATTAATTAGGTCTAAAAAATAATTGCTTTGTCCATTAGGATTATTTTTAAATTTGGCTTCAAATTTCTTACACCACACATTACACTTTTTATTTAATTTCTATTGTTTTATCTGCTGTATATTGTGTGTCTTTTAGTCTGTGCTAATTATATGTATTTTCTTTCTATCTTTCCAATATTACAGTTTTTGTTAACTTCGTATTCTTTAATTAAATAGGTGAGGCAGAGATAGTGATCTCAGTACAATAATTTTAATACTTAAGACTTGAAAAACTTTGTTAAGCAAGTAAACAATGACAACTCTAGGTAATATTCATAACTCTATTTGTGATTATGATATGACATCTATTTTGATTTGTGAGTCATAGGATTAAATAGATATAATAATACTGTATCATTTACAATAACAAAATATTAAAATAGTAGGTACCTAACTGTTCAATTTTTTTTTGTTTGAAATTGTTCCAAGCTGTGGTTATCCCATATTAAAATACCAGAGTCTAGAAGATATTGCATCAAATACTGTTTCTGTACATTACATTTCTGACTAAGAATACATATTGACCTAATCAGCATGTTAAATTGTTATATGAACCTCTCAGTTAATAAAATCTAAACTTTAAAGGAATTTTCCAGATACTAAAACAAAACAAAGAAGCCACAAACCTTGAAGCAGCAGCTGGCATTGGCTGTGATGCACTACGAGTATTCTTGTCTCCTTTCTCGGACCCCTGAGACCCCGAACCACTAGCATTCTCGCGGTCGCCCATTGCAAAGACTTAACACAAACTGATTGAGCTGAGGTAAAAGCAGTAATCTCTGTAACCCATATAAGGCGGGCTACTCAACGGCACAGCATGAAAACGGTCAAATCATTGAACACAATCACCTTGAGTCATAACAACACATAACCTAACTTTTACAACAAAGCAACGTTACTTTTTCTATTCTTTACGCAAATATTTTAAACATTAACAACACATCAGGTTTTTTATTGTAGTTGTGATTATTTTGTACGACTTTTTATGATGTTTTCGTTTATTTTTAACAAAATTCAACAGATGTTTTCATTTACTTGTCAATTTGTTTGGGTGGTTTTTTGGTTGTCAATGTCAAAGTCGATAGGATGACGTTTTTATTTCGTCACTCGCATAAAATGTTACGTTTTATACAGCCAATGCAACCTGGAAAAAAATGCGGTGGTTTACTTCAATAACGTCATTATCATCATCAGAATGTTCAATAACGTCATTATCATCATCAGAATGTTCTTTGTAACCAATCATTAAGTTTTTAATTAATTTTATACAAACCATTAGTTTTTCTTTTTCGACTCACAACTGGCTACTAGGTAGAAGATGTACTGAGAAGCAGTGACTGTCCGCAGTTTAATAAGTACTAGCAGCGCTCCGCGGTTTTACACGCGTTAGTTTCGATCCCGTGGGAATATCGGGATAAAAAGTATCCTATGTGTTAAAATTCTCCGTACGCAAAATACGCGCATTGACGTGGAGTTGCGGACACCAGCCCGTATTACCTATTACCTATCCTATGTGTTATTTCTGATTATAAACTATCTGTGTGCCAAATTTCATCCAAATCTGTTCAGCCGTTTGTGCGTGATTGAGTAACAAACATCCAAACACCTTCACAAACTTTCACATTTATAATATTAGTAGGATTATTTTATGATTATTGAGGACTGGAGATGGAGGGGGAAAAATAATGGTTTGGGCCGGTATTTGGTTCGGTGGAAGAACCGATCTCGTTTGGATCAGGGGCAACCTCCGTGCTCAGATTTATGCGGAGAGGAATGTTTCAGACGTTATCATTATCATCCCTTTGCGAAGCCGGTTGGGTGATTCGTTTCACACGATAATGCATGTGCACACACGACTAGAGTCCTTCCTAGAGTCGTAACACGCACTCTTGCCGATGCTGACATCAACGTTCTGCCGTGGCCTGCTCAATCGCCAGACCTCAACCCAATTGAGCACGCATAGGATATGCTCCAAAGAAGAGCTCTGCCGAGTATGGATGCTGTGCATGCCCCACAAATTTTTGACTTGAGTCTAGACTTGAGTGATTTTGATGAACTAATTTTAAGCCTGCCAAATCGCTGTGATCCTGTGATTCGTGTCAATGGTGGAAATACGGCGTATTTTGTTTTATCTTTAAGTACAATAAAAATTTAAAATATCCTCATTCTTGGCTTTTTGCCATATATGTAATTGACGACATTAACTTAGGTTAATTTCCCACAATTGCAATTTTTCTTAATTTTTACAAAATATACAGGGTTATTTGTAAAACACCAGCAACCTCTTAAGAGGTCATTGTACTCATCATTATGAACAACTTTTACTATGGGACCAAACATGAAATCGCGAAAAAAAAATCAGCTGTTCCCTACATTTTGACGAGTTACACGAACATAAATGTAGGGAACAGCTGATTTTTTTTTCGCGAGTGTGTGTCTAATAACTTCTCTTTCTTCTTATTTCAATGATCATTGATGATTGAAAAAAAAAACAACCGATAAATAACTTTCATTTCGGAAGTCGGTGACGTTGGTTCCGCGTTTTCTTTTATTGACACCGACTTCCGAAATTAAAGTTATTTTTCACTTTGTGGTGTTTTTTTGGAAGTCGGTTGTTTTTTTTGTAAAAAAGTTTTTTATTTTTCAGTTTTTAGTGGGCCAGTTTGTAACTTATCTAAGTTACAATAGCCTAATGTCAACTGCTCATCACCTTTTACAAAATATTGCTTTTCCCGATGCAGGGACGTTAATTTTCGAGGAGTTCTCCTTGTAAGAACCAGGAGAACTGGAGCTGATTGAGAAGTCATCATCAGTTCCACTTCACGATACACATTGTGTTTAGCAACCACATTAAAGTACCTAACCGAATTGCAACCCGTGAAATATTTATTATTGACTAGTTCCGATGGCCATCTGTGGTCTTCATCATCAGTTCCACTTCACCGAATGGTGCTTTCTGAGAGCAAATTCACAAGTTACTATAAAAAATACCCGAAACGCTATAGGTGTGCCTACAAAATTTGAGGGTTTCCCTCGATTTCCATGGGTTTCCCTCATCAGATTCCAATTTGGTGACAATGGGACCATCTCGGTAGCATTCCCTTTCAAATAAAAAAATAATTTTGAAAATCCGTCGACAATTGGCGGAGTATTCGATGAACAAACATACAAAAAAAAAACACAATGATACGAACATAGTTCCTCCTCCTTTTTGTGAAGTCGGTAAAAAGGAGACTTGACAAGCTAGAAACACATAACGTTCGTTTCTGTTTCAAAGAATGGATTTTAATCATCATCATCATCTCAGCAGAAAGACAACCGCCAGATCTCAGACCGCAGATCGCCAGAACGACCAGTGACTTTCTCACGACATTCACAACCGTCAGGTGAGCAATTGTGCAAGCTGTGTTGTCAGTGTATGTCATCGATTGATATATTTACTTTTAATTGAATGAGCTCATTCACGATTTGTGTCTGCTATAAGTTGTTGAGGAGTTGGTTGGGTATTCCGCGGAATTTTCTAGCAGCAGCATCAGATTAAGGTTACATACAATTGCAGCGTTAACAAAGTATTATAATACTTTAAATACAAAATTTCAAGTCGAGTTATAGTGAAATAAATTACTGTTGTGTGGCTGAGCCAATCAGAAACACCAGGATTATCTTCAAAATACCAGAAAAGATTTTCATGACGAATAGCTAAGACCCCTATTAAACCAGTCTTATAATTAAAAAAAAACGCATTGAAATCGGGAACCACCCATTCGGGAGCTACGATGCCATAGACAGACATACGCCAGGGCCTCAAGTCTGCTATTACAATCATAATACAATAATACAATAGTGTCAGAATGGTCTATAATTGATTTCATAATTGTTGATTTTGACAAGTTTGGTAATCTACTAATATAATGACGCCATTTATTACGGGATTACCATTCTATGCCATTTCTTTCAATGGAGTGTCAGTACACTCCATTGAAAGAAATGGCATATAATGGTAATCTCGTAATAATGACAAATGAATAAATGTAATGTTTATTGCTGTTTACAAACTTCTTACTACTTCAAATTGCAAACACTAATACGTAATATGTAAAAGTATAATATATTAAATGAAATCTAGCATGAAATTTAGTAGTACCTGGGTAGGTACAGAAGCCAGCACATCAAGCTACCCCAATCTGTCAAAATTTCCCAATTGACTTTATACCTTATTCCTTTGTGATAAAGTTGAAAATCTATCAAAGAAATTTGACAGATTGGGGTAGCTTGATGTGCTGGCCTCTGTACCTAGTTTTTCTCAGACCATTGACCGACCATTATGAATTACGAACTTTTAGCAAAATGACAATGGGATCGTGTTGGAATGACGAATTTATAAAAATAGCAGTGTTGGGCCCCAGATCCCAGAACGACAGAGCCGTCATATTTATAAAACCCCTCATACGTCGGGCCTTTTTTTGCCTTTTCTGTCCCTCTTCTGGGCAAAGGCCTCCACTCCTTCTAGTTTTGTCGGAATCTGACCAGTTCATCCAGCCATCTCCTACATGGCCTTTTTTTCCCTCCGGGGTGGAAATTAATCACGGATGTCCTCCCTGGTTATGTTCTATCGTGTCGTATCGGTATCTAATCGTATCACACTAGGAATGGCTTTTATTTTGCGTTATTTACGTTGTTGAGCAGACAATTTTTTCGAAAATATAAAGTACCTAATGGATTGGCAATATTCTTCAAAATTATTCAGATTGTGATTGATATTTTGTCACGCTATTCCGGCATGCGTCACACATGTCCTGTCCAGTCCCATTTACGTTTTTCTAGTCATAGGGGGATAAAAAATATCAAATCTAACTTTCTCCACCCCTCATTTTCTATTTAAAACAAACGAAATAAACAAAGCAAAAAAAGTGAACTAAATCAATCCTATTATATATAACGTTGAAGATAAAGCAAGCAGCGGAATGAAGGTAAATTTTCTCAAGTTTAAAATGAAATAGTTGTGAAAAAGCAATCCGCTTCGCCAAAGGCAAGGCACTACGTTTGCCTAGGTAAATTAGTTGCTAGTTCTGTCTGTGAGCAAGTTAGATTGCCTCCTTGACTCTGCACGGCTCTTTAATTTTTCTCTGAAATATACTTAGTTAGTAGTTGGATGGAAAGTTTAAAATCGGTTCTGGCTTAACAGAAATAAGAGATGATGTATGGGATCCGCAGCTCAGTTATTGGGTAATACGATACGCCCGGTAAGACTGGTTCTCAGACTTTCGGGTTTCTGACGATCCGTAACAACTGTCAAAGATCAACGAATGACAGCCGGGACCAACGGCTTAACGTGCTTTCCGAGGCTCGGAGAGGTCTTATATGTAAAGATGGTCACCTATCCACGGAAAACAGCGGCAAGTGCTGCTTAACCTGATCGATCGACTCGTGCGGCTGTTATTACTTAGCCACAAGGATAGTAATCTAAAGACTGTACTAATTACATGAGACCAAAATAATCTTAGATGTATCTAAATGGCTTACATGTACGTCTTTTTTATTATTTTCTTTTTGTGGATGGGAAATCATCAAATGACCCCTCCCGCTCTGGGTGGAGCAGAAGGGAGTGTCAGACTCCTACTGACTAAAACCCACCCGTGTTCCTTCCTTAGCCCTTTATGTTCCGGGGTAGCGGTAACCCTTTCGGACAATCCTGCTGCCCGCCGCGGCAGGCTTCGGCCCTTACGGGCCCCTTCCCTAAAGCTGACATCTCTTTGAGGCGCGCGTGGAACATATACGCGCCGTCCGGCACGGGCCTGGTCCTGATCGGACGGTGAGTTACCCATTACTCTCCGTCCGCAGACCCGCGCCTACGGTGGCCGAGAGTCGTCATGCGGCTCCCGACGCCCGGTGCGTCTCCTGCGGTAAATGTACGTCTAACGATTAAGTTTTATTTTGCGCCTCTGTTCTGACAGAATCCTTAATGACATAGCAGTTGTTAAGTGGATTGGCTTCTCTGGTTTCTCTCTCAACTTTTGATAAAATTGGCAAGTAGGGTAGTGTCAAGATGTTTCCGAACTTATCATTTTGATCATAAGTCTCGACCTCATAAAAAAACATATAAAACGTAATTCAGATCGTCCAAGACTCTGCTTCATTTACTCTCATTCACAATCATTTTGTTTGAACTCCTTACAAAATTACCTTATTATTCTGAATCAAAATCAATAGAAACTCACACACGAACAGTTTAATTGTTAACCACAATATTTAACTAATAGAGTGTCGAACTGCAGACTTATGATCGCCGCTTGTTCCAATCCGCTTCAGTTGAATTACCTCGGTTGAATTTACTTATCGTTCGAGTGTTGGGTTAACTAGAGAGCTTAGTGCATTTGTTGGCAAGTTAAACAGCTTTGCAATTGCAGTGTGATAAGTGGAAAGCTATGTAGATTTTTGGATGGTAAATAATGGGCCAATCCGGCCATTGTGTGTTTGAGTTCGGGTGTTAGAAATAGTGAAGCGTGGTCAAGCATGGATGCCCATACTGTGTTTTAGTTTTAACACTAATTATTATTAGTGGGTAATTAGTGTGTATCGAAAGTACTAAAACTCTAATGGAATTAACTAGCGACACTGACCTCTATTATTACCACTGGACAGGCTGTTCCAAGCGTTTGACAGCAATTTTTTTGTGTCTTTTTGAAGCGCCACTAGCGAGTGTCCAGAGAACTAATTTTGACGTATATTGCAAATGGCTGCAAGAGAAGTGTTTGTTTACTGTAAAGTAATTTAGCATTTTGAATTAATTTGGTTCGAATTTAATGTTATTCTTGATAATGCATTATACAAAAGTTATCAAGAATGATAACTATATTTAAATACAACAAGTACAAGTTTCGACATCACTTAGTTTTAGTACCACAGACACTCGCTACGTCCGACAGCGCCAAAATGGCGATTATCAAATAGGCACAAAAGCACTTTGATAGCCGCCAGTCCAGTGGTATTAGTAGAGGTCAGTGACTAGCGATAACCACTAACGATTCGGAAGAAGAGTGGGGCGCGTCTTCGTGGATTGCACTATCTATAGTATTAAGAAGTAAGTAAAAGTGCAAGACAGTCGGGGTCTTACCACAAATACTTGTTCAACGCGTGTCTACTGTAAATCTAACGTCAAAACTCCACATTAATCTCCTGTTGAATAGTTGTTTACCACATAGCATAATCAACCTATAATCTTCCCACTGCTGGGACACAAATGCTTTCTCTCTGTGAGATTGAGTGGTCTATAATCCACAACGCGGGCAGAGTGCAGGTTGGTGGGTATTACATGTCTCCGAATTTTTGGTTCTAGGACATGCCCGTTTCCTCACTATATTTTACTTCACCGTTTTGAGGCCAGTGGTGATAAAATAATTTACGCAAAATTGTTAAGCCTAAACGGTTGAAAATACGGTTCTGTGGTAAAAATTTCAATATTTTAAAATAAGGCATGGCTCATTTATCTCGGTGCGAAGGTCCTTGTTGTCGATTCGAGAAAAATGTAGGTATCACAATGAGAATGATGTCACCGAATTTGGAATAGAGATGTTTCTTTGTTCTGAGGGCTTTGTTCTCCTGTAGATACCTCGAGTCGATGTGTCATGAACTTGTCTACAAGTAAAGTTAAATTTGAAAGAAGAAAAAGACTAATGGAATTACAAAAGTTGTAGTAACAGAATTTGGATAGTCCTCCCGTAAAGCCGATAAAGCAAGCCTACCAAAAAGTGATGACATACATAAAAAAAAATAATTAAAGTAATGTTAATTTATGGAATTCATTATATTGATAGAAGATCGGTTTATACCTAAGTAGCATCAAACACACTCGCTTAAATCTTTTCTCTAAAAAATTATTTCTTTTGGAGCAAAGGAGCATGCTGTCTTTGTTCATATAGCAAGCAAATACCGCATCCAGTGAACTTACTGCACCAGCGGACCTCCCTGTTTCTTGAAGGACCCTCATCTCGTTTTGAAAAATGAATTCCACGAAATAAATAAAGTCTTGGTTAAACGACGCTGTGGGTGCAAATCCGGGCAAGTACTAATGTGACTTTTTCAATTCACATGTCCATACTTTCTTAGTTTATCTTGGTCATTACTGACATCGGTGAAGAAAACATCGTGAGGAAACCTGGACTTGTACAGAAGTTCTAAATCATCAACCCCTCATGAACAAGCGTGATGATCAATCCTCCTATCTTCTCTTTATGAGAACGGACCTTTGCCCTGTATCATCGGCTTAGCATTTTCCCGACTATGCTGGGGTCGCCTTCCAGTCTAACCAGATGCAGCTGAATACCAGTATTTTACATGGAGCGACTGCCTATCTGACCTCTACAACCCAGTGACTGGGTAATACGATACACTTTGTTAAGACTGGTTGTCAGACTTTCGGGCTTCTAACGACCCGTAACGACTGTCAAAGATCCATGAATGACAGCTGGGACCAACGGCTTAACGTGCTTTCCGAAGCACGGAGGGGTCTTGGTATGCAAAGATGGTTACCCATATACGGACCAACCGCGGCAAGCGTAGCTTAACTTGATCGATTGAACCGTGCGGATGTTATTTCTTAGCCACAAGACCCCCTTTGCCCTGTAATGGGACAATAATACTGTTGTATTAAAAAAGCTGCTCTCAGAACGGTGAAGAAGAGAAGATGCCTGTGCATCAGCAGTAACATTATATGCTGATAATTATGTATTAAGAAACCATAATCTTATTTCTACAAGCACGAAATTATTAAAGCCAATTGAATCACGACAAAAACAACATTATGAGGTACAGGCTTACTTATCTGCATCTTACGAGCGTCTTAACCGCTATAATACGCTCTATAGTTGAATTTATTAGCACTTCGGATGTGCACTGTGATTAGAAATGTAGATTTTGGGGACAAAAACTACGCTCTGTAGACCGAGGAAGCGTTTAGCATAGTAATTAAGTGTTTTGGATGTGCCGGAATTAATAATGTGGATACGTTCGCTTTATTATCTTGCTGGGTGGGATGAGATTTGGCTCATATTGATTTCAGGCCTTCGAGGAAGAAATTAGAGTTTACGGCTTGTATTATGTGCTCGGAAGTTTTCTTTTTAGCATTTCACTTTTTAACTGACTTCAAAAAGGAGGAGGTTCTCAATTCGACTGTATGTTGTTTTTTTTTTATTTTTGTATATTTGTTACGTGATGTCTCCGGCAATTGTAAATCGATTTCAAAAATCCTTTTTTTAATGGATAAGGTATGCCTCAGAGTTGGTCCCATATCAATTTTATTAATTTTGCTTGGGTAGTTTTTGAGTTAGCTTCAATAATACGTATTTTTGCCACTTAGTTTATATTGATGATTTTATAATGACTTCCAGTCACTGATATTTACACAGTAAGTAGTGTTATACGAATTCGTGAGAGGTAAGTACAATTTAAAAGTGAAAAATAAAAACCTTTTTACAAAAAAAAAAAAAAAACAACCGACTTCCTAAAATGACACTAGGTACAAAGTGAAAAATAACTTTAATTTCGGAAGTAGGTGGCAAACAACGAAAATTCAAACCTAACAACACCGACCACTTGATAATATTATGTTTAAAAAATTCGTCTCCTCAACAACGTAAATAACGCAATGTGTGTTGTTGAACTGTCGAAATAAAAGGCATAGTCAATATAGTCATTGATAGCGCGTTATGCATTTACCCTGCAGATTTGTCCCATTCCTAAGCAAAGGCCTCTCCGATTCCGTTTACTTACGAAGAACGAATCTGGTTTCGCTGCCTCACAGGCTGTCGGATGTGACAACGCTTTCGGGAGGTATGTCCAACAGTGGACGTCTATTGGCTGAGATGATAATGATAATATCTAAGAATTTCTTAGTACCCCCGTGTCTCGGAAAGCTCCTTAAGCTATGCGCCTGATCTCTCCTCGGTCGTGCCGAATTGCCGTCCCATCGGGCTATTAGAGTGAGGGAAGAGTAAGTGCACCTGTGTCTGCGCACACACTTGTGCACTGTAATATCTCCCGCGCCGAATGATAGTCTCCTTTGAGATAGGCCGCCAATGTCCGAAATACGTTCTGAAGGACTATAATGATAATAGGTACTTATTCTGGTTTTCTTAGCAATCAATGACGTGTAATCAGGAGAGAGGGGTTGGTCAACGCTCTTCATGATCAACTTGGTATCTACTTCGCAGATTGCAGTGATCGTAAAACGGTAAAAGTAGGTACGTAAGTATCAGTCCATTGTCGTTTTTAGACCCTTGAATCGTAAAAGTGGACTGCGAAAAGGGTTTCTTTGATACTAGATAATAAAGACGATGGCCGACGGGCCCGCAAACTGTAACTCTCTGATGTTCCATGCATTTTACAGCCACCATTGTTTGCAGAAATTCGATCACTACTATTCATAAAATAGAATATTCTAGTTTGTAAATAAATTTTAACCTTATTTAATACTAGCTGTTGCCCGAAACTTCGTCTGCGTTCCAGGTTATAAGTATTATATGCCTTTCCCCAGGTCATGGTCTTCTTATGTGCCAAATTTCATCCAAATCCGTTCAGCCGTTTTAGCGTGAAAGCGTAACAAACTTACCTTCGCAGTTATAATATTAATTAGGAAGTTTGGATTAGGATAGGCCCAATATTAAACATGCGTAATGGATCACTGCATCCGGTTAGACTGGAAGCCGACCCCAACATAGTTGGGAAAAGGCTAGGCAGACTGATAGCAAATACGAATTCCATCGAATAACAATTGTATCTCTTTGTACCGTATATATGTAAATCCGAATCACAATGTCCCAACAATAAAATTAAACAGACAAATCTGGACCTTATTGACAAATAAAATCAGACTGTTATTAACACCTTTTTTTTATTTATAAAAGAAGGTGTTAATAACAGTCTGGTTTGGCTTTTAAGCCTGAAATTATCACCGGCAATAACGGCATCGACAACCGACCGACCAAATTCACATACACAAACAAGGATTAAAGAGTTTAAATTATTTTAAGAGATTAAAACGCATGATAAAACAGTGTATCCGTTGTCGACACTCCGGTCCAATGTTAATTTAACTTTAAATCCTGTTTTTAAGCAGATTGCTCTGGCGGCCATATTGTATTTATTGTTCTTAACACATTAAGCAGGATCAGAGTTTCGTACGTAAATTGTGTTTTGGACATCTGTGTGTTTGTTTTAGTGGATTAAGTAGTTAGGGGTTCGTGATTGGGTTTTCATTTTATTTGTGAGGCGAAATTGTAATTATGTATATCTACTGTAGTAGGTTTTTAAAGTCAGTGTATTTGGACAAGTAAGTATTACATTATTTATATAAGGTGTTAGGGACATCGACGGGACTCTGAAACCTCAATTCAGCACATGATTCAAGACCCCTATCGTATAAATTTTACGTTATCAAAACAATCTGCTGTTTTATAGAAAAAAGCAACAACTACGCGGTAAAAATTTTTTTAGACTATTTTATTTAAAAATTCACTTGACCGCGTAGGTTCTTTTCACGCTCTTTTCTCTGTAGATGTGTGTCTAGGTAATTTTGTCTTACGTTACTTTGGACACTTAAATCCGTGCCCATACGTTGGCGTACTCATTGCTTTGGCTACACAAGCATTCTTCCTTTTCCAACACCTCAGTAGGTACCTAGCCTAAGTAGCAAATAATGCGTCGACTAATTTTTATTGCCACACCAAACTTCATCTCCTCACTCCTCAAAACGATTTCCACCAGAAAATAACATCAAACTACTAGAAACAAACCTGTAAATAACTAAAAGGAATCCAAAGCCGTCAGCTGACTTTATATTAAGTCTATAAGTCAGGAAAGTTGCTAGTTTGGCGGGGGCACCCGATGTTAAGCCGCTGGCGGGATTACCACCACATTTTTAATGAACCGTCCAACTCTTCGGCACTAAGAAATTGTTTCCTGAACGCTTCTGAAGTACTTTCTGTATTGTGTTGCTGTGATTTAAAAAGTAAAAGTTGCTGGAGGAGTCAATCTTGGGTTTTATGGATTAGATGGTTGGAGTTCTTGTGGAGAATAGAAAATTTAAGGTTTTCAGGTGATGTGATAGGATTTTTACGAATTTGCATTTATTTTAAAGTACAGAAAAAAGGATCCCAGCGTGCAGAAGTGATAAGAGTAAAATATAATATTTATAAAACATGTACTTTTTTCCTAACTTCATTGGATAAAATTCAAAACATTAAACAATATATATTATATTCAAGCGACTTAAGAAGCCCTGCTTTTTTTGAAGTTGGTTAAAAATGTGACAATTCGTGCGAGTCGCCTATAGAAAAATGACGAAAAGTGATGATTCCCACTTTTCGGGCAAGTAAATTCGTGCGAATCGACTAAAAAGCCGAAATTTCGGAACCTGACCCATCGCCGCATCGCATAGCTCGCCGGCGCTGTTCGCGTTCTTCTTCTTTCTGATTAATTTTCTCTTTTCTTCTAAGTGTCATAGTGTAATGTTGAATAGCCTTCTTAATGAATTGGGCTTAAGAAATGCAAAAATATTTTTTCCAATCCGTCTGGTAGTCCAGAGATTAGCGCGTTCAAACAAACAAACTCTTCAGCTTTATTGTATTTAGAGATTAATTAAGAACCTGTTTATTTTTAATAAACTTTAATGACACGTTCTTCAATTTATGTAACTACCAATAATTATTTTGTGAAACCGCAGTTGTATTTATAAAATGGATTCTACCATTTTCTGAATGTCTTATAAGTGCAGTTATGCGTCAGCCAGCTTTCATTGTTCAGTAATTGACACAGAGTGGATGCGTTTAAAACTTTAGCCTTCTCTAGAGCATAGTGGTTTCTCCACTTAAAGAATTCGTAGTACTTCGTTTTATTTTGAATTGCTTCGTACAGTCAACAGCAAAAGTAGATGATGAAAATCAGAAATCCAATACTAATGAACGGAGTTCGCGGCAGAACTGTGTGGCGTCGAAGTGTCGTTATGTGATTGTAAATTATACCAAACATTTACTACTTCGACGCCACACAGTTCTGACGCGAACTCCGTTCATTAATTAGTATTGAATTTCTGATTTTCATCATCAACTTTTGCTGTTGACTGTACATCAGTTTGGCTGTCATCTCTTCACCCAGCTTTGAGCCCTCTAAGTATGAGTGTGGGGGTAAATGTCTGTGAAAAAAAAAAACAAAGAAATGTAAAAAAAAATATTGCGGAGGAATATGAAGTTGGTATTAGAAGATTCTGATCCATAGATAGACTGTTGGTAGAAATTGCATTGAATGAAGTTTAACTCAATCAGTCAACAGCCTTTCGCATGTCCACTGCTGGATGTAGGCCTAGGCTGCGCCACAACAGCCTATCAGCATCCAGTCTGTCTCAGCCACTTTCTTAGGCTGGGTTTCCACCAGAGATGAGCGAAGATGCGTAGCGAGGAATGTGTGTAAAACTAATAAGAACGCTACTTAGTTCAAGCCATGAAAATAATAATAATAATCTTTATTGATGAATATGAGACAACCATACAGAGTAACTTAATATAAACCCAAAAAAAAAGAAAAAGAAAAAAAATTAATGGATGTTATTGGTTTGTTTCACACACATATCTCGCTACGCATCCTCGCACATCTCTGGTGGAAACGCAGCCTAAAGGTCGTCGGTACATCTAACTGGGGGGCGTCCCGTGCTACGCTTGCCGATACTTAACTGACCTTACTAAATCTATTTAAGTGATTAATTACGAGATTTCAGTATCAGTGTAAGAAAGTCTGCATGAAGAAAGAATCACTCGGTTGCAACGAAGTTCCTTTCGCTGTATATTATTTATTAAATAAATTAACAACGTTTGAAAGTAACTAAATACAAGTCTATACTAGAGATTACTCTAGTAGCTTTGTATAAGCGTATGTCTATTAAGACATACGCTTATATAAATATAAATACTCATATTAGAGCAAAAGTTTCATGACGGTCAAAATGTTATACTTTCTTTGGTCTCAATCGCCAAGTGAACAGAGTACCTTATAACGTGCGAAAAGGACCATAGTTCCAAAAAAAAAGCATAAAATGATAAACATAACATAATACCATACATAACATCACGCCTGTAATTCCGAAGGGTTAGGCAGAGGTAGAAACGTTTCGACAGTAATTTTTATGACCTATGTGTTACGGGGTGAGCGTTTTCAGTCCCCAACTGGGCAGTGGGCACTAGACCATACCGGTTTGCTGAAAGGATAAAGTTGCGAAGAAATAATTAAATAACTGTTATAGTTAGCACCACCAAGCACAACCGGAACAGCATGGTTGTGATAACTAAACAACACGGTACGATACGGTGAAGTCATCCGCTAACGAATCCTCAAAGGCTAGATAGAAGTAGTAAGTCGTCCTGAATCTGTAAAACATAAACAGCCTATAATGTTCCCACTGCTGGGACACAGGCCTCCTCTATGAGAGGGAGTGGGCTGTAATCTGTAAAAGCATGGCTTTAAAGAGGTCCTGCCACATTTTCTGGTGCCACAGGGACCAAAGACATCAACGGTGAGATTATATTTTGCTAGATGTATCTGTAAGTTTTTAAGGAAGTAGTCTCTTTTGCTGGAGCTGGTGCACTTGTTGAGATATATAGCGGCAGCCTGGGTCTTCGATGAGAGAGAACTTTTAAATTGATGGGTGATTGGCTTCATATCGTACTTCCAGTGCAGATCTGCACCGAGCTCTTGGTTATTGGTGTTGTATACGGTAACAAATTTATACAATACCGTATAAATTTAGAACACAGTGGGTCGACGAATTTGTGGAGTTGAAGCAGTAGTGCTGACTGATAGATATGTTGTGTAAAAAGGTGTTCATTGTTCTGACGCAAAACATGTGGAAGAAAGATTGTGATACAAAGATTTCTAGTGAACACTTTTCTTAGTTGTTTACATTTTTACTTGTTTTGACTATATCGCGTGTTTCCAGAATACGACTGGAAGATTGTGAAAGATGTGCATAGTTAAGATGCATTGCATAACTTTATAGCTCAGTAAGTTATGTTAGTTTAGCAATATTTTCAAATTTTCTAATACTGAATTATTTTATGCAGCGTGTTTGCTATCATACTGAAAAAAATATTTGAACGAAAGATATAGTTATATAAGAAATATTAAAATACAGTACAGGAGCCCGAAGCCAAAAAATAAATTCATTTGATTTCTCACAATACGTTTTGGCGCGCTTTTTTCCAACATGGCGACAAAGCTTCGCGCGCTTATTGTGCACATGATGTGGGTTCGGACGGACAGCGAACAAAATTGTCCGAGTTTTTTGAATGGCTTGTCCGATTAATGTTGTTACAAGGAAATCATTTTGATGGACGCTTTATAAAATACTTTTTGTGCTTCAAATGTGATGTATGAATGTGTTAGGGGAAAAGAAAAAAAAAACATCTAAAGGTACATACATACATATATACACAATGGGAATACATGCTAGGTAAATCTCCTTGACAAACGTACTAAAATATTGGAAAAATGAAAGGGAATTTACATGAATTTTCTGAATAGACTGAATGGGAATGAATGTGTCCGTATATTCAGGTATTTCTGTTCGCGTTCAAATCAAAACATATTCTAGGAATTTGAATTGAAAGTGGTTTTTAGCATTCAAATTCTCATTGTAAATATGAATAGTCCTCAAGATTAAATTTTGGCCATGGCAGTCAATCTCAATGGAGACTAGCCATCTCATCGTCATCATAAACAGCCACATTTCATTCAGCATTTTATCAGCCACTGCTTGGCATAGGCCTCTCTTTTCTTATGCCAATCCCCACACTCCTGTGTCATCCAGGTTTCGCTCGCGATAGCAACAATGTCGTCTGCCCATGTCTCCACAGACGACCGACACTTCGTCCACTCTGTCACGCCCTTACCCCACTTGTTATCACTGCACCTTGCCAGGTGCCCTTCCCGACTCCATTTGTGTTCCATAATACGCTTTCCGATATCTTCTTCGTATCTGGACGTTTGGAACTAGCTACACGGGAGATATTATAGTGCACAAGTGTGTGCGCAGCCACTGGTGCACTCACTCTTCCCTCACTCTCATAGTCCGATCGGACTGCCAGCCGGCACGACCGGAGCGAAATCAGGCGCAGGACCAACGGCTTAGCGTGCTTTCCGAGACACGTGGGTACTAAGAAATTCCTAATGGAAAAACCCAATAACACTTTGCCCGACCTGGAGATCGAATCCAGGACTCCACGCTCAGCAGTCACGATTGCGAACACGAGACCAAAAGTGCAGTTGTAATTATTAATAACTAGCTGAGACGACAGACGATGTCCTGTCCAATTAGCTTAGAAAAATTAGTTTCCAGTTTTTCCCGAATTTTTCAATTTTCCGAGCAAATTTCTTTTTCCTAGTATTCGAAGTATTACGAAGGTTCTGAAATAAAAAAAAATAGCCAAATCAGTCCAGCCGTTCTCTAGTAATGCGCTTACCAACAAACTGCATTTCATTAGGCATAATAATATTATGTGTAGGCATTGAAATTTGTTTTTAATTTTTTTATTGTGTGTAATATGGGTTTTGCCTGAATTAAATGAATTTTATTATTATTTTTTTTTTTATATTACTCGACTACGGCGAAGCAAAAAGGAGGGTTATTTTATTTATTGCGACATATTATACGAGTACATGCTGTCCTCAAGATACAATATTGATTGACTGTATAGGTACAGCATGATCTGTGGGTACAGCAAGTACTATTTCACTGGAACAGCATTTAATACAGAACACTATCCTAGATTGAGCACTAAAAGCGAATTCAAAGAAATTGAGATTCAGCTGGAAAAGCGTACCTATAAATTAAACCATTCAATAAATACGTATATTTCGTATATAGAATACTAGCAAATCGGCTTCGCACGGTCTTTACAATTTAACTAAACATAGCCAATTATATGGAAGACTAGCAGCGCCCCGCGGTTTCACCCGCGTGAGTTTCGATCCCGTGGGAATATTGGGATAAAAAGTATCCTATGTGTTATTCTGATGTATAAGCTATATTACTCTACAGTTTCATCAAAATCCGTTTAGTAGTTTTTGCGTGAAAGAGTAACAAACATCCATCCATCCATCCCCACAAACTTTCGCATTTATAATACTAGCTGCGCCCCGCGGTTTCACCCGCGTAAGTTTTGATCCCGTGGGAATATCGGGATAAAAAGTATCCTATGTGTTATTCTGATGTATAAGCTATATTACTGTAAAGTTTCATCAAAATCCGTTCAGTAGTTTTCGCGTGAAAGAGTAACAAACATCCATACATCCATACATACAAACTTTCGCATTTATAATATTAGTAGGATTAGTAGGAATAGGATAGGATAGGATTAATATTCGTTTAATTAATTGCCTCGTCGGTTTAGTGGTTGCAAACGCTACTACTGAGCGTGTTGAGGTCCTGAGTTCAATTCCCGGGACGGTTTTTTTTTGCGCTATGGAAATCCTCATATGGACTTCCTCCATCGAGGGGTTGACAGAGGGGCATGCCAGGCTCTTACCGGCCAAAACCACCGCGGTGTTCCACCTCTACCTATGCCACCTGCGGGATTCGCATAGGCATTCACGGAGCCTGAAATAGATTCGTCCGCAGTGGCCCGCACCCTGTTACATGGGACTTAAATAATATAACTGGTGAAATGTGGGTCAACTATAGGTGCACCTCTGCCCAACCCTTCGGGGAATAGGCGTGATGTTATGTATGTAATATTAATGTATGTACCATATGTAATGTAAGCCTTCCGAGGGGCTCGTGGCTAAATAATAACAGCCACACAGGTTGATCAATCAGTTTAAACTACGCTTGTCGCGGTTGGTCTGTGGGTGGGTGACCATCTTTACATACCGAGACCCCTCCGTACCTCGGAAAGCACGTTAAGCCGTTGGTCCCGGCTGTCATTCGTGGATCTTTGACAGTCGTTATATCGTGAGAAGCTCGAAAGTCTGATAACCAGCCTTGCCAAGGGGTATCGTATTACCCAGTAACTGGGTTGTGGAGGTCAGAGAGGCAGTCGATTCATGTAAAATACTGGTATTAAGCTGCATCCGGTTAGATTGGAATCCAACCCAACATAGTTGGGAAAAGGCTAGGCAGATGATGATAACATGTAAACCTTCTGGAATAAACTCTCTAAACCATGGGTTCACAACCAGTGGGACGTGCCCCACTGGGGGACGTAATATGACGCTAGGGGGAGCGCGGCAGCTCAGAAAATTAATTGTACATACATTTATTGAATTATGTTCCTGGTATTAGAAAAGGCTAAATTCCAAAACCTAAACGCATCATAATACTTAGGTAATGTAAAAAAAAACTAACACACAAGAAAATATGAAGTATTCGACAGGGTACTCGACTAATTAACTTCTAATTTCAACTAGCTCGGAGTCGCTTCGATTTTAAAAGAAAGTTTGAGGAGACGCGATGTGTGTGAAACCATAATATCACAATCCATTGTGAAGTTTAGAAGAACAACGCGGTCAAACAGACAGACACGAAAAGCGACTTTAATTTGTATTATATACATATGTAGATATGTTCTTATAAAGACTATGCAATATTCATACAGCATAGCGAATACAATCCCAGTCGATATGAGCAGTATGTCAGTGGTATATGAGATTTAATACAGAGATTCGCAGATATTGTCGTGCCGGTTTAGTATTCAGAGGGTGGGAGTGATTTTCCAATGAGCGGGCTGGTACGAATGCAAAGACGCGATGTCTTCAGTGTGCCGCGGACAACGAAGCCGTATTCCGGAAAATAATTCGATTATTTTGAATATTTTCGGTGTATTGATAGAGACTTAATTCGGAACAGTTGGTGAACTTGAAAAAATATAAAAACATACTGTAATTACAAAATAAACAGAAAGATAAAACCAAGTAAATGATGGCGGGAGCAGCGGGACATAATCAACAAGCAATGGTCCGCATTGGCTCGACCCCATAGTGGAATGATGGAGGATGGAGGCTGGTTGCAACTGGTAGCAGAACATTATGAATCGCATATTGTGTAGATTTCAGACATCAGTCTGTATGGTCTTCACATGATCCGACCAAGATTATGTCTGGACTTTAAATGAGACTGTGACCTCTGAGTTTGTTTTAGCCTTTCTTCTCAGAGTAGTCAGGGCCCCAATTATTAAGGTTGCATAACATGCTTACAATGTGCGACCTCTTCGATAAAAAACAAATGTTACTGACATGTGTCGTGTTGTTTGAATAATGGATATATAAAGTGTCTTTGTGTAAAACAACTAATCAGTTTTATTTTTAGTTAAATTGTAATAGCTGTAACAGGTTATGGGCCCAGATATCCAGAATGGAGTTGTCAAAGATTCAGATTGCTAAACTTGAGGGTACAAATTGGATACAATGGAAGTACCGGATGTCTGCTTTGTTAAGAGGCATTGATGGCCTAATAGACATTGTAGAGGGCAAGATAAAGAGACCGGTTAAACCTGCATGTGGGGCTGGCGCTACAGCTGCAGCAGATTTGGCTCTTTATAATGACAATTTAATAAAATACAACAGGCTGGATAATACGGCTTTGTTACTTATAACAAACAATATTTCTGATGACTCGTTAGATAAGGTTATAAGATTCTCAACGTCCAGAGAAGTATGGGATGAACTACATAGACTATATGAAGGCGTGAGTGAAGATCGCTTATATGATTTATGTTTGCAGTTCTTCAGTTACAAAAAAGATACTGTTGATGATATTGCGACGCATATCTCGAAGCTGAAAAATGTCTGGTACAGGTTAAGGCAAGAATTAATGAAAGAAGAAGACTGTAAGGAACTTCCAGATATTTTATTAATTTGCAAAATCTTGGACACATTACCAGAAAATTATTTTTCGTTTAAATCGAGCTGGTTGCTGATGTCTAAAAAGGATCGGAGCATTGAGAATATAACAAGTCAGTTGTGTGCACATGAAAAGGCACTCTGCAACAACGGTAAAGACTGTGAGTCTAGTTGTGATGACCTTGCTGTTAATACATGGAAGAAATGTATTAAAAAGGTTGATGAGGAAACTCCAGGGACAAGTAAGAAGAAAATAAAGAAAGTAAGATGTTACAACTGCAAAGAAGTTGGTCACCTTAAGAAAGACTGCCATAAGAGGAATGTATCTCGTCAAGTTGTGGATGACAACAAAGGAGTTAACATGGTATTACTGTCTGTGAATTCAGCTGAATCTGATACTGATCGTGACAAATGGTATGTGGATAACGGTGCTACAAATCATGTTACGATGCGGTTAGATTTGTATCAAGATTTTAAATTGTTTGATGTTGATCACACTGTAACAACAGCTGATGGAAATGTGATTAAGGCTATTGGGCAAGGATCGCTAAGCATTGAAGCTGAGGTTAACAAGAAGGTTGTCAAGGCAACATTGAGGGATGTTTGGTATGTTCCCCAGATTAGCAGAAATTTATTTTCGGTGCTGTCGACACAAGATAAAAATCCAGGGAGTTTGTTTGAGTCGCGCGTCACTTCTTGTTCAATGAAGATTGATGGACAAATTGCTATTACAGGACAAAGAGAAAGGTACGGCGGTCTGTACAGGCTTAACTGTAGGATTGTACCACCATCTAAAGTAATTGTCAATTTGGTACAAAAAGTTGATATGCTGCAACTCTACCATGAACGGATGGCTCATCAGAATAAAAGGCATGTGAGAAATCTAATCGAGAGGGAACTCGGTATTAAAACCAAGGAAACTGGAGAGTTATGCGAAGGCTGTATATTTGGAAAGTCCCACAGACAGAAGTTTGGTGTACGGGAAAAGGCCACTCAGCCTGGAGAACGCATACACACTGATGTGTGTGGTCCATTCCCTCTGTCCATATCCAAGTATCGCTACTTTGTATTGTTCAAAGATGAATTCACGCGTTACAGATTTGTGTACTTTCTTCGAGAGAAGTCGGAGGTACATGAAAAGCTGAAAGAGATGTTGGCATCTGCCAAAGTATCTGGTCATACTGTTAAAGAAGTATTGAGTGATAATGGCGGAGAGTTTCACAATCAGAAAATACTAAAAGTATTGATGGATAAAGGCATAAAGCAACGTTTTGTTATGCCATACACGCCAGAACAAAACGGCTGTAGTGAAAGGGACAATCGCACGATTGTTGAGGCAGCGAGGTCTATGATGCATGCGCATGAGGAATTGCCTCAGATATTGTGGGCTGAGTTGGTGAATACTGCCGTCTATATCTTAAACAGGACAGGTCCAACAACAGTAGAAAACAAATCTCCATTTGAGCTTTGGGTTGGTAAGAAGCCTCAAATTAAGCACTTGAGGATTATCGGATCACCTTGTTATGTGCATGTGCCAAAGCAAACCAGGAAAAAGCTGCACAAGAAAGCAGTGAAATGTATCTTAGTGGGATATGATAATGACGATGGGTATAGGCTCTGGAACAAACAGAATAATTCGCTGGTGAGATCAAGGGATGTCTCCTTCGATGAAAAGCCCTTGGGTGCAGAAGCTCCAGTGAAAGCTTCTACAGAAGCTGAATTTGAAATACCTTTAGAATTGCCACAGTTGCATGGTAATGAGAATAATGCATTGAATCCAGTGAGTCAACGACAAGTTACTCAGAATGCAGAAAATTCAGACAGTGATAGAACTATCAACAATAATGATAATGTCAATGAAGGTGTTGGTACTGAAATTGGGGACACTGAGTTCATTGGTAGAGAAGATGTTCTAGTTGAAAATTTGGATGATTTTGATGACGCTAGGAGTTATGTTTCTGAACAAAGTTTTGAGTTAGGGGGAGAGATAAGGGAAGTAAATGAAGATGAGACAGAAATTCATACCAGAGATGTAATGCCTGAACAGGAAATCATGGAACATGGTGGAAGGATTCTCAGAGATAGATCATTACTTCGTCCACCTATTAAACTCAAAGACTATGTTTTAAACATGGCTAGCTGTCTCCAAGAACCTAGTTGTTATAGAGAAGCTATTCAAAGCTCTGAACGGAATCTTTGGGAAAAAGCAATGGACTGCGAGATGAATTCTTTGAAGGAGAATAAGACTTGGGTCCTTGTGTCTCTTCCTAATAACAGGAAGGTTATACCATGCAAATGGGTATACAAAGTGAAATTGAATGCTGATGGTTCGGTAGACAAGTATAAAGCTAGACTTGTTGTGAAGGGGTTTAGTCAAAAGAAAGGGGTTGATTATGATCAAACTTTCAGTCCCGTGGCTAAAATGGCAACAGTCAGGAGTGTATTGGCTGTAGCAGCCAATGAGAACATGTTAATGATACAATTCGACGTTTCAACAGTTTTTCTTTATGGGTCACTTGATGAAGAAATTTTCATGAAACAGCCCGAAGGCTATGACGACGGCTCTGGTCGCATCTGTTTGTTAAAGAAAAGCCTTTATGGTTTAAAACAGGCACCAAGGTGTTGGAATAAGCGGATTTTGGACTATTTCAAAGAGATTGAATTTGAAGTTAGTGACTCAGATCCTTGTTTATTCATAAGGAAGACGCCGTCTGGAGGTAAACTGATAGTTGTTCTATATGTTGATGATGGTTTGGTGGCTGCAACGAGCCAGGACCTAATAAACGAGTTCATAGTACAGATGAAAACTAAGTTTAAAATAACGACGAAGGCAGCAACATATTTCCTTGGAATTGAAATAGAGAAGACTGATGATGGAATCAAAATATCTCAGGGATCTTACGCAAAGAGAGTGCTTAAAAGATTTGGCATGGAACATTGCAGACCGGTAATGACACCAGTTGTAAAAGAGGATCAATGTCAGGGTCAAGACTCATGCGATGTGAGCAATTTTTTGAATAACTATAGACAAGTGGTTGGTGCATTGGCATATTTAATGATTGGAACTAGGCCAGATATTGCATATGCAGTCAGCGTCGTTTCGAGGACCCTCGAAAATCCTAAAAAACCGGATTGTGTCAAACTGAAGAGAATACTACGGTATTTGCAGTATGCTCCTGAAAAAGGGATACTCTACAAAAGAGATTTCAAGACAGGTATTCTTGAGAGCTACAGTGATGCAGATCATGGCGGTGACTTGAACACAGGACGTTCAACCACTGGTGTTTTGTGCATGTATGCTGGAGGTGCCGTGTCATGGATAAGCCAACGCCAGACAAGCGTGGCTATATCTACAACTGAAGCAGAGGTCGTAGCTGCCAGTGAAGGCGCTCGGGAATCAATTTGGCTGTCCAGAGTCATTGGAGATATGACAAAACTGAAGGGTGTGCCTATCCTGAGAGTAGATAATGAAGCTGCGATCAAGCTAGCTGAAAATCCGGAGTACCACAAACGTACTAAGCATATCCGGATTAGACACTTCTTTGTCAGGGAGATGGTAACAAGTGGAGAGCTAAAAGTAAGCAAGATCACAACAGAAAATCAACTTGCAGATACTTTTACAAAAGCATTAGCTAGACCAAGGCTATTGAAGCTTTTGAAATTAATAGGTCTTCATTGAGAGAAGATATTAAGGTTGCATAACATGCTTACAATGTGCGACCTCTTCGATAAAAAACAAATGTTACTGACATGTGTCGTGTTGTTTGAATAATGGATATATAAAGTGTCTTTGTGTAAAACAACTAATCAGTTTTATTTTTAGTTAAATTGTAATAGCTGTAACACCAATTCTGAAACATTTTTGCGAAATCTTATCACGTGCAGTCCACGTCAATAATTATTGTGTCTTGTTAACGGCAAGGAATCGACATTTTGACAGTTCAAAGCAAGAAATTGTGTCATAGGGAATATGTTAATAACAGATGTCGAATTGACGGTGGTCATAGTGAATAAGGGGTAGATAGGAAACTTCAACCTCACCTAGCTTATTTAAAAATAAAATAATATGACGTTAAAATGATTCCGATATCCTATTTACGGAATAAACAATTTAATTTCATTTCATTTCTTAAACAACCTATTGCCGTTTATTAGGTAAAGTGGATCTTTTGGTGCTCGAATTTTATTGACAGGGCACCGTTGGTAAACATTATGGCTTTTTTATGAAACGTACTTGTTGAAAAAACAAGATGGTGGCGTTAGTTCCGTGACTCGCCCATAGATCGACCTTGTATAACTATACCATTATAAGAAAGTGGTGTTACAGTAAAGTGTCAAAATTCTAACCTTTTTGATCAAACAAAACAATGAAATGATATCCAAAGTCGCTTATCTAGAATACTCCCGTGCCAAGGTAGCGTGGTCCCGTCTGCTAATGAGATTCTTTGGGTCGCGGTTTGCATTTCAGATCAGGCTGTCTCGACGTCGACTCTGTCTGCCTTGTTCCACTGAACTCATGCTCTAGTAATGTGCCACTACCATTGCAGTTCGGGAGTTTACTTTGTGCAGGTTTTTAAATATGGTAGTTGAAATAAAACTAGGTATATTGTGGTATTGCAAATAAAGAGATTTGAAATTAGGGCTTAATAATAAGCATAATCAGCCTACAATGTGCCCACTGCTGGGACACACGCCTCCTCTCTGTGAAAGGGTGTGGGCTGTAATCCACCACGCATTATAGACGTAAAACCAACCAAGAAATGTGGCTTTATTTAACTAAAAGAATTATACTAACTAGACATTGAATAGCTTACAATAATATGACAAAGATGGTAGCGCTGTGACAAACGTCACGTAAAGTCACTGTTACCATAAATACTACATTCAAGGAGGTTGCCCACGTTGCATATCACCTCATTCTTCCCCGGTTGAGTTTTCACTCCCTTCTCGATGTACCACAAAGTCGCTCAGGTAAGAGGGTGGCTTTCTGGTCCTGTTTGATCTCCGAGGGAGAGCTTCGGTCTGGAGTATCGGAGAAGGCGACGAGCTACGTAGATCCTGTGAATGTCGCGGCGATGATAGCGATGGGGTGATAGTTACGGGTGGAGCTGTAGTGCTATCTTCCATCTCTTCAGAAGCTGATTCAAAGCTATCATCTCCACTGTAGTCAACAGTATTTGGGAACGGTGCCAATTGACGGTTCGATACTGTTGATGTTTCCCCATTGTCACGTCGAATAAGAGAATAGTGAGGATTAGTTTCAAGGAGTTCAGCTTCTTCGACTAGAGGGTCTGTTTTAGATTGTCGGACATTCTTCTTTACCAATATGGGGCCTGGTGTCAGCCAGGACGGCAGTGAGTCTCCATTCGGGGATCTTCTAGGGTATGTAAAAAGTTTTTCATGTGGGGTGGCGTTAGTAGCTGTACATAAAAGAGAACGTACACAGTGCAATGCATCCTTCAGTACCACTTCCCAGTTTTCCACAGATAGTCCCTTTGACCGGAGACTGAGTTGGATAGTTCGCCAGAGAGTCCCGTTTAGACGTTCCACTTGACCATTACCCTGAGGGTTATAAGGTGTCGTTCTTGATGAGGCTATGTTTGCTTTTCTTAGGAATGACTTGAATTCTTCGGACATAAACGATGAGCCTCTATCACTATGAACATAGAGAGGCTGGCCAAAAGTAAGGAAGAGATCTTTCAAGCAGTTGATGACAGTGGCAGATGTCATATCTTTACATGGATATGCAAATGGAAATCTGCTGTACTCGTCAATTATCGTCAATATGTACTTGTTAGAGGTGTTAGACGGCAGTGGCCCCTTGAAGTCTATGTTGATACGTTCAAGAGGGGCCGTAGCTTTGATCAAGTGACCCTTTACTTTGAGGAACCTTGGTTTTATTTCAGCGCAGGTCGGGCACGAGGCTGTTATCTCCTTAACGTCGTTTGCTGAATAGGGCAAGTTTTTGGATCTCACCCAGTGATACATTCTTGTCACGCCCGGGTGACAGAGTGCGTTATGGAGCTCTTTCAGCTTGCTGATATTCATATAGGCACATACGCGGGATAGAGCGTCCGCAGCTGCATTTTCGGAGCCTGGTCTATAAATAATATCATATTTGAAACAAGACAACTCTAATCGCCAACGTAAGATTTTCTCGTTCTTGATTTTACTGTTATGATTCTGATTAAACATGAAGGCTACCGATTGTTGATCCGTAAATAAAAGAAAATGTTTGCCAATTAGGTAGTGTCTCCATTTCTTTAAACTTTCCACTATAGCGCAAGCTTCTTTCTCGATTGTAGATTGTTTGCATTCAGAGTTTGACAAAGTTCGCGAAAAGAATGCTACTGGTCGTCCTCGTTGAGTAAGTGTAGCTGCTAGAGCGAATTCTGAAGCGTCAGTCTCAACTGTGAAAATATCATCATCATTAATCGCTACTAGAGCCGCCGCCTTGATGTCCTGTTTGAGTTGTTCGAAACACTTGAGAGCCTCGTGTGATAACGGGAAGCTAGTGACGCAGGTGAGTGGTTTTATCTTTTCTGAGAAACGCTCTATCCATTTTGCATAGTGCGCGAACATTCCTAGGACTCGTTTCAGTTCACTTGCTTTAGTTGGTGCGGGGAGGTCTAGCAGAGGCTTTAACCTTTCAGAATCAGGTCGGACAGTATGATTTTCCACGGTAAAGCCAAGCAGATTGATTTTAGTTTTATTGAAAACGCTTTTTTGTTTATTGAGAGTTAAATTAAACTTCTTAGCGGCGTCCATATCCGGCGTCTTACTGTCCAGCCCTCGGACAGTAAGACGGACCCGACAACGACACAGACAGTGACACAGACGGACGACACCGACATTGCCCAACTCGAGGAGGTCATGGCCCGCGCGGCGATGGCTGACGACGTAGCCAGCATACCACCCGCATCTCCCGGCTGGAACGAGCAGCTACTAGTATCGTCGCCGGTTGAACAACACGACGACCAGTACAGAGAGGAGGCGGTGGAGGTTTTATCCGATGGATCCACCACCGACTAACCGCCCCGCTTCATCACCGTCACCACCACTCTCCATTATACAAACTAACCTCCAACACAGCCAAACTGCCACGGCTAGCTTACGCAGGGCACTGGAGGTTAACCCCAGAACAATCGCACTGATCCAAGAGCCGTGGATCAGGAACAACAGAATATGCGGCCTCGGTAACATCGGAGGTAAGCTAATCCTCAATACACACAGCTCAGACAAACCTAGATCCTGTGCCTACATACCCAAAGACATCCCTACCACGCTACTCACTCAATTCTGTTCCAGAGATCTGACAGCTGTCAGGCTCCACACCGAAGGTGAATTCCCAGATGTTGTACTAGCTTCGGTGTACATGCCGGGTGAGGAAACAGACTGCCCTCCGAAAGAAATGGCCGATCTGGTACAGCACTGCGAGCGCACCAATTTGGACCTGATAATCTGCACCGACTCGAACGCCCACCACCCGCTCTGGGGCAGCGAGGCATCGAACTCCAGAGGAGAGGTACTATCCACCTATTTATTCTCTACTAACCTTAACATCGTTAACCGAGGCTCTGAGCCCACTTGGGTCACAGTCCGAGGACAAACGATCATAGACTTAACTCTTGCTACAGAAAACGCGACAAATCTTATCACAAATTGGCACGTATCAAACGAACCTTCTTGCTCAGACCATAGAAGGATCCGTTTCACACTAACTACTAATACAAGGAAACCTGAACCGCGACGTAATCCGCGGCGCACCGATGTGCCCGGGTACAAGCGCCTCCTAGCCGCAATGCTAGCTAGGCACCTAACACAAACAAACATAAGAGAATCCGGACAACTCGAATACACTGTAACAAAGCTATCGGAATACCTAACCGAAGCATACCATGCATGCTGCAAGCTGAGGGCACCACGAACCAACAGTGAGAGAAATCCCTGGTGGAACGCCGAACTTGGTAAACTCAGAAATACACTACGGAAGCAATTCAACAGAGCCAAAAACACCAGACTCCCGGAAGACTGGGAGCTATACAAAGAGACTCAATACACATACAAAAAGCAAATCAGAACTGCCAGAAGGACAGCATGGCGGAAATTCTGTGAATCCATCGAGACCAATAATGAAGCCGCAAGAGTAAGGAAAATCCTATCAACAGATCAGGACCGAACTCTTGGCGCGCTGAAAAAATCTGACAACACATACACACTAACGGACCATGAAACCAGCAAGGTACTACTCGAGACACACTTCCCAGACTGCAAACTCCTAGAGGACAGGACCTGGGAAGCTGTGCCCGATTGGATCCCAACGGAGCGGGACTGGTCCAGTGCCCACAGTCTAGTAACAGAAGACCGAGTAAAGTGGGCTATCAACACCTTCCAGCCTTATAAGTCCGCAGGACTAGATGGCATTTTCCCAGCCCTGCTACAATGGGGGGTTGACCATATAACACCATGCCTGGTAGAAATCTATCGGGCCTGCATAGCACTTAGATACATACCCCAAGCCTGGCGCGAAGTGAAAGTTATCTTTATACCAAAACCGGGTAAAGCCGACTACACACAACCCAAGGCGTACAGACCCATAAGCCTCACATCCTTTCTACTAAAGACCCTAGAGAGGCTCTGTGATCGACACATCCGAGACGGGCCTCTACGGGCAAAGCCACTCCACAAACAACAGCACGCGTACTCCACAGGCAAATCAACGGAATCCGCACTGCACAGCGTGGTATCCAAAATTGAATGTGCGGTGGATCACAAATGCTCAGCACTGGCCGCCTTCATTGACATTGAGGGCGCCTTTGATAAAACCACCTTCAAAAGCATAAGCACGGCCCTACACAGACACAATATAGACCCACCCCTGAGCGGCTGGATCACCAACATGCTCAAACAGAGGGCGGTACAAGTAACCGTAAACGACACCACAAGGGCCATCGTGGCGAAGGGCTGCCCGCAAGGGGGTGTCCTTTCGCCGCTTCTATGGAACCTGGTCGTAGACAGTCTGATAAAAGAACTGAACGACAAAGGTTACTTTACCGTAGGCTACGCCGACGACATAACCATAATAATAAATGGCACCCACGAAAACACCCTGTGCAACCTAATGCACCAGGCCCTGAAAATAATAGAGAATTGGTGTGGAAAACACCAACTATCAGTGAACCCCACAAAAACCGATTTAGTTCTCTTCACAAAAAAGAGGAAATTGACAACACTAAAACTGCCAAGTTTCTTTGGTACAACCCTAAGCCTATCAACTGAAACCAAATACCTGGGCATATTCTTGGACAAACAGCTGAATTGGGCAAAACATACCAACTACATTACTACGAAAGCCAGCATATCCCTGTGGCAATGCAAGCGTATGCTTGGCAAGAATTGGGGGATAAGCCCCAAGGTCACTCACTGGCTATACACCACAGTCATCCGACCAATCATTACATACGGCTCATTAGTCTGGTGGCCCAGAACAGACCTGAGCACAGCACAGAGAGATCTCGAAAAACTGCAGCGGTTCGCGTGTGTGGCAATCACTAGCTGCATGAGAACTACACCCACTGCTGCCCTACAGGCTATGCTTGGGCTGCCGCCCCTACACCTCATAGTGCGGGAACAGGCGGCCCTGGCTGCCTTTAGGCTCCATATATCAGGTACCCTAAGCAGAGATTCTAGGGTCAAACACACACGTCTAAAAGAAGATGCGATCAAATGGCAGCCAATGATGGCATCACCCTGCGACAAGGCCCCGAAACAATACTGCTCTCAAAAGCATTACAATATAGTGCTTAAAGAGGAGCAGTGCGACTACTCAGGCCCGAAGGAACTGAGAATTTACACTGATGGTTCAAAGACCGACTGCGGAACTGGAGTCGGAGTCTTCTCACACGACCTCAATATAAAAATATCCAGACCGCTGGGTATGCTCAACACTGTCTACCAAGCGGAGTGTGTGGGCATAATACAAGCGGCTCATTCCATAGTAGCCAGGAGAGTTACGGATGCTCGTATTCGCATACTCTCTGACAGCGCCTCAGTCCTTCAATCCCTAGGGAAGGAATGCATCACATCGAATCTAATACTAGAATGTCACAATGCGCTTGAACAGGTAACTGTTCTGAACCGCAATGTAGTGACGCTACAATGGATAAAAGGACACAGCGGATCGCTAGGTAACGACGCAGCTGACGAACTGGCCAGAAGAGGTTCCAGTACGTCAGTTTGTGGACCGGAACCTATCGTGCCCATCCCCTTCAACCAACTACGCAGGTGGCTACAGGAGCACACCCATACACAAGCAGAAAGTTGGTGGACGTCGTCACCAGGCTGCAGGCAGTCCAAGGAAGCTATGCCATCATTAGATGGCAGGCTAACCAGGCGCTTATTGCGACTGGACAGGAAAGGCTTGCGCCTGGTGACGGGGACCATCACGGGACACTGCTCGCTAAATAAACACTTCCACACCATAGGAATAACGGACAGTCCCCTGTGCAGAGCATGCATGGAGGCTGATGAAACTGTTGCGCATGTGCTCTTTGAGTGCACAGGTGTCACCCAGATTAGATCAGAAACCCTCGGGACACCCAGATCGTACACAGATGTTCTAAACAAACCAGGAGACCTAATCAGCTTCTGGAGGGAGGTGGGCTGGTTGGAATAACCACCGACGGCCGCCATGGCCCACGCACAATGGTCCAACTGAAGGACTAAGTGCGGAAACCAAACCCATAACATAGAACATAGAACATAGCGGCGTCCATAAATCGTTTTAGATTGCGCTCGTGATCCTTATCATCCTTGCCGCAAACGGTTACGTCATCTAAGTATGCGTACGTTCCATCTAATTTTTCTTCTGATATTATAAAGTCCAGAGTCCGCTGGAAGGCAGCTACGCCGTTAGTCAATCCAAACGGGATGCGTGTGAATTGATAAAGCTTGCCGATTGCTTCAAACGCTGTATATATCTTCTCATTTTCCAGGATTGGGACCTGATGATATGCAGATTTCAAATCTATCTGACTGAAGACTTTAAATTTTGATACGTTGTTTACAACCGTTTCGATATTTGGCAAGGGGAAGGCATCTAGATCAGTAAATTTATTGATAGTCCTTGAATAATCGATCACGAGCCGTTTACGATGGGTCCCTCCTCCCGCTACGAGGACTTGGGCTCTCCAAGGGGAAATGCTCTTTTCAATTACCCCATCTTCGAGCAACTTTGATACTTCTTCTTGTATGAAGTCAACGTCTGCTTTAGTGTAGCGCCTGCTTCTGACAGCAATCGGTTGGATGTTTGGCGAAAGATTGGTAAATACAGAGGCCGGTGGAACTGAGGCTTGCAGAACATTACAGATTTGTAAGGGCTCGCCGGGACCTCCCAGATTGAAGTGGATGCTTGAATGTTGCTTGAGTAAGTCGTGACCCACAATAACGTCTGCGCAGAGGTTGTCAACTACTAAAAGCGGCGTTTGCTTGTAGGTATGTTGATTCATTTTAATAGTTACGAAACATACCCCTTCAACGAACGAGACTTGGTTAAGAGAGGCGAGATTTACAGTTTGTTTGCACGGTTTCTTGGGCAACTTCATGATGCGAGCCACTTTACTGTTTATAAAACTGACTGAACTACCAGTGTCGACGAGAGCGTCAGCTTTGTATTCGTTTATTGTGATAGGGATTGTCGCACTCCTAAGGCTTGAAGGAGAAGCAGCAGAAATAGCCCCGCTGTAAAAGTGGTCATTGCTCGAGTTGGCAAGTTCTTCAGTCCACACAGAGTTTATGTTATGCCCGGATCTGCAAACGTTAGCAAAATGGCCTTTCTTCGAACACTTTTTACAAGTAGCTTTGCTAGCTGGGCACCTTATTCTAGGATGGACATTTCCGCCGCAGAAGAAACAGCGCTTGGCTGATTGTTGTGTTGTGGAGGATGGTGCGACCGAAGCAGTCAGAGGTATTCGAGACGATGAAGTTACAGCCAGATTGTCCGATCCCTTGTCTCGGGAGATTTCAGATACAGCATTTAGATGCGGAGAATTAGTACTGATCGTCTGTGCATCTTTCTCAGCAGTTTCCAAGGTAATGGCTTTATTAAGAGCATCTGTAAGAGCAAGCGTAGAGTTCTCTAGAAGTCGTTCACGAATTTTTTGTGAGAGGAGTCCGGAAATAAGAGCACCACGAATTGCCTGTTCTTCATGTTCTGTCGCGGTGACAGCTTCAAATTTGCAATCTTTAGCAATCAGTCGAAGAGCTCTAGCATATTCGGAAATAGTCTCGTCCGCTCTTTGCTTTCGATTGAACAGAACATGTCGAGCTAGTATCGTGTTTTTTGGTTTGACATAGATGTCTTCTAGAACTTTCATTGATGCATTATAAGTCGTGCAAAACTTGATATGTTTGTAGATCGATGCGGATAAATGGTTGACTAACAGCTTACACTTGATAGAATCTGATATATCTTCAGTTATCTCTTCAGCGAGAAAGCTTTCGAAGGTCGATTTCCAATGCAGCCATTTTTCGTCGGCATCCGCGACATCAGGTTCGACGTCAAACTTGTCGGGTCGGAGATACCTTGACAGTGATGATTTGTCTAGTTTTTCGTCAGGCATTTTTAGTTAAATAAATTGTAGCATTATAGACGTAAAACCAACCAAGAAATGTGGCTTTATTTAACTAAAAGAATTATACTAACTAGACATTGAATAGCTTACAATAATATGACAAAGATGGTAGCGCTGTGACAAACGTCACGTAAAGTCACTGTTACCATAAATACTACATTCAAGGAGGTTGCCCACGTTGCATATCACCTCAGTGCCACTACCATTGCAGTTCGGGAGTTTACTTTGTGCAGGTTTTTAAATATGGTAGTTGAAATAAAACTAGGTATATTGTGGTATTGCAAATAAAGAGATTTGAAATTAGGGCTTAATAATAAGCATAATCAGCCTACAATGTGCCCACTGCTGGGACACACGCCTCCTCTCTGTGAAAGGGTGTGGGCTGTAATCCACCACGCGGGCTCAGTCAGTGTGGGTTGAGAGATGTCACACGTCTTCGAATTTTTGAGTTTGAACAGTAGCATTATTATGCCTATTTTGCTAATTTGCCGGCAGAATTAGCAACCTGATGTTGCAGTAGGCCGACCATGTTTGTGGAAGGACCGATAGCCGTTGGAGCAGACGAGTCCTCTAGTTGAAAGCGCGTATCGGTAAGCCTAGCGTGGGATAAACTACGAATAGATGGAGCGACCATCTTACACAGGCGTCTGGAATAGACTGAATGCAGAACTTTCACATTCAGTCAATTCCATCAGCTGTACGTTTCGTGGCACAGCTTGGGAGAGACCAACATATATCCTGCAGTGTAAAGTAGTTATATATCCACTACTAGCTGTGCCCCGCTGTTTCACCCGTATAAGTTTCGATCCCGTGGGAATATCGGGATAAAAAGTATCCTATGTCCTTTCCCGGGGCTCAAACTATCTCTATCCAAATTTAAACTAAATCGGTTCAGCGGAGGTAACAGACAGACACACTTTCGCATTTATAATATTAGTATGGATGCAATCGGCATTTTGGTTTTGTTTTGATAGTTGTCATTAGCCAGTGTCGCGTGTCTTTAGTCCCTGGCCTTGATAATCAGAGATGGATAAAATTTTCAACCTTGTATTGCTGAAGTATGAGGCTTTTGGTTATTTTGTATTGTGTATATTTTAAGTTTTTGTTTTGTAACGTGCGTTTTGTTTTTGAAGAATAAACAATTTTTATTTTTTTCAGCGGACTGCGCCTGAAGTTAATTATATTGTTGACTACCTTCTAACCGCGACTTCGTCCGCGTGAAATTTCACCCTCCCTGCATTCACCCTCTTAGGAGTGGAATTTCGAAAAACTCTTTCTTAATGGATATCTACTCTTCACAAAGAACACACCCTCCAAATTTCATGTCTCTAGGACCAGCGGTTTAGGCTATGCGTTGATATATCAATTAGGAGTTTGAATTTTCAATATACATATAAGGTGTTAAAAAATTTACCCAACAAACTTTAAGAGATGCTTTAGACCATCGAACTGAACAACTTTCACTATGGGAACAACTCTGAAATCACGAAAACAAAATCTGCTGTTTAATACAAAACTTCAATACCTACTTGACCAAAATGTATTAAACAGCAGATTTTTTTTCGTTATTTCAGTGTTGGTCCCATAGTGAAAGTTGTTCAGTTCGATGGTCTAAAGCACTTCTTAAAGTTTTACGGGTTAATTTTTTAACAGCAATTAATTTTAATTTGATTTTATTTTTTTTTGCAGTTTGGAAGTTTAGCTTAGGCAGATTTTTTGATATAGTTGCTTGTCGGATGTGGTGTGGATAGGAATCGAAATGGAGATTAAAATATGCTGTAAACTGACTTTTTGTGAGTTATTAATTGTTATTTTTGACGGTCGTAAAGTATGATATTTCACACATTTTGTTGGTTTTTTGTTATTTTTAATATAAATTATTATTGTTTTAATCCGTCTCTTTAATTTGACTTTCCCGATGATTATCCTACGTCACTTTTCCTTTCACAGATTGTGGATTCGTAACGCTAAATTCCCTTTGATTCTTTAGAAACGTGTATAGTTTAGTGGTCGGATTAAATCTTCCTCTCAACACACAAAGGACCAGGTAGATTGAAAAAATAATAGATCGTCTTGGTTGGTTGAACTCTTGCTAAGTGAACGCAATTTTCTTATTAAAATCCTAAAAGGCTGTCTAAATAGACAGCCAGTGTGTGTGGCAGTCCACAAGTTATTTCAGACTAAAATAGTCTGTTATGATATATAATGACTTGCCTGCGGCTTCGCCCGCATGGTGGTCGGAAAATATACCACAAGAACGTAGGTGTTGGCGCCGCGGAACGCCAATTTGAAGCTGTCAATGTCAACAACGTCAAGTGTCATCGAGCTGTCAAAACGACCGAGTGTGCCGGCCGGCGCACTTCGCGCCACTCCGAAAAAGAAATGATGACATGCGTTTCTGTGTCAGATATTTTTCTTAATTTTTCTTACTCATTGTAAAGTCGTTGATTATATTGAAACCATCAAAACACAAGGAGTTCGTTATTTCGCTCCCAAACAAAACTCATTGTCAAACTGCCAAAAATTCTAAAAATTAGGTATATTTTCGGCATCAGACTCGTCGACACCTCGTAGCAATTACTTTAAAAAATATATTAAACATACAATAAGCAAATAAATAAAATTGAAGTGTCTCTTTGTAATACCAAAATAACGGATGTAATATATGCATATGAAAGTATAGTTTACAGTAAGTATTTACAACAAAAACATTTTTTTTACATGTTGTCTGTCTGTTTGTTCCGGCTAATCTCCGACACGGCTAGACCGATTTTGACGGGTTCACTGGGAGATAGTGGATGTTATAAGGAGGCTACTTTTATTTTAGACAAAAAAAGTAATTGATAAAGAGAACCTTATTGTTTTCCGACATCCACGCGAACGAAGTCGCGGGAACAGCTAGTTTTATTTTTATTTATTCAGAAAAATATCAATAGGTATTTGTTAATTACAAAAATTATCTTATATACAATGTTAGTACAGACAGAAAGTAGGTACAAAAAAAAGTTGTTTAGTCATGAAAAATCTACACTATTACGGTATTATTATGTATATAGACAATGATTTTCTTTTACAGCAATAATATTATTATATATAATGGAAAACGGATAGTTATTTCAACCTACGAATAGCCTTACAAGGGTTCGTAAGTCCGTCTATAAAAGCTCGCACAATGTTCAATTCATTCCATGAATATGTCATTTAAAATATGATTTGTGTAAAAAAGGAATAAATTTAGCGTAGAAATGTAACAATATCGTCGTGAGTGTATGAGGGACACACAAAAAATTCTTTTATTGAAACTAGCTGGGCCCTTTATCCATTATGTATTAGGTACTTGGGGGCACATCTCCGTTGTCAAGGTATTATAGAGTTTCCTGTATTTTATGTTGTAGACCTGCGACGTAATTGCGTAACAGTACACTGATAAAAATTGCAATGTTGTTAATTTCGACAATATTCATTGCGTTACTTAGGGTACATTCTCGAGCAAACAATTTTTTCAAAATCCTTTGGATTGTGAAAGAAAGTATGATGACATTGCTACAATCACCTCGTTTGCATAAGGATTGTTGGTTCAACTATTTTATTGCACTTTGTCAATGAATGATCAGACCTTTCTTTAGTGACAAACCCCTGGTGGGCTTGTGACACTTTTCATGATACCTACGTGAAGAGCGACAAAACTTTTCTCCCTTTTTACGTAGATCAGACAAAAGGTTTTATAAAAAAAAAAATATACCTACATACACGGATCCAAAACCTTTCGCAAATATGTTCAGTTGCATGAAGCATTTCCCGATCGTTTCTGGAAAAATCTCACCGTGAAAAGTTAGGTGAAGTGAGCTTAGACTGAGCTGTCAAGAGTATCGATCCCTAGCATCAGGATGTCACTGACAGCTCACTTCACGCTCACTTCACCTAAGTTTTCACGGTGAGATGGTTACAGAATCGCACTGGATCTCGTCATTTCAAGACATGAAACCTATTCACACTTTATACCTACAAGAAAACTATGGAATAACAAAAATAATTCACAGTTTACTACACAAATCCCTTTGATTTGATTGCTTTTTACTTCAATAAAGTATAAAAATCTTGCTGGCTTTGGTTTCCTAAGAAAGAGATTGTTTGGATACAGAGCGTTTTATGACACCTTAATGTCAAATATTGGTGAAAATTACAGATTTTAGTGATGGCCGTTATGATGGAACTGCTTTCCTAGTAAACTGTAGCGGAACTGACACCGCTACATGCGATTACGCATCATACTGATATCACGCCAAATCCTGCAGTGCTATTCTGTAAAAATCTCACCGTGAAATCTAAGGTGAAGTGAACTGTCATTCCACCTGATGTTAGGAATTGCCTCCATTGATAGTTTACTTCACGCTCACTTCACCTATGTTATCACGGTGAGATTTCTACAGAATCGATAGGCTGCATCTCGCAAGCAGAGTTTACTGCGCAACTAGCATATCGCACCTTTAGAATTATAGAGAGCTCTTAAGATCGGAAGAGAAATCTTAAGATATCTTAAAATTTCAAATTAGGTCGCTTATAATTCAGAATTATAGAGACCTAATTTTAAATTATTATTATCTTAAAATTTCTTTAAATGATCCGTTAAAATTTCTTATAATTCAGAATAATTATAGAGACTTAATTTGAAATATTAAGATACCTCACTTAAAATTTCAAATTAGGTCTGTATATTTCTACAGCTGCGATATATACAACGTACGATATCAATCGTCGGGCAGTAGCACAACAGACACATCACCTCACCATCTGGTCGGAGGATCCTCCCTTTTCTATGGAGGATGAGTGATCTTTACACCGTTCTTCATATCTCTATAAAACCTTAGCTTTAATACCAATACCAAAAACAGCTGCTAATAACTTCCATATCCTCGTCCGACAATTCTGCACCCAAAATCTCCCGTATCGTCTCTTCCAACGGTCATGCGCAGCAATAATGCGAACATATCTGCAACATTCAGTTTTTGCCTCTACCTTGTCTCTTGGGGGCCACTGTCTATGACATATGCGAAGGACTGCCTCTAAAATGGGCCCCTTGAATATATTTGCTCATTCGATATGAGAAGTCGCCTTTTGTCACCATATGTGTGACACGGATAGTTTTTCGCACATCATACATATTTTGGCCGCCATTTTTTTTGTAACTGTAGCGATGGAGTTTATTGGAATATTTTATGCATTTTTTTGTGTTAGTATTTGGAATTTCGTTTTGTTTTTCAGCAATATTATATGCGGTTCTATTTTACGAATTCAACTGTCCATTACTTTTGCTGTATTTGATAGATCGATATCTCTTTTGAAAAAGCAGTGTTTTGCTGTTGTTAAAATTAAAAAAAATCCTATTGATGACAGACCAATAAATGATAATTTCCCAACATAAAAGGTTTTTTGGTTTAATTGGATTTTAAAATAACGAAGCTTCTTTAAAATAACTTTTTAAAACCGTGGTCATAGTGATGTGGTAATCCACGGAAAGTTTAGTAACAAAGCCGTTTGATAGTAAAGGGTTAGCTTCCGAAAAAGACGCCATTCAATAATAGGTACAGTCGAGTTCATTAATATATTGGCAGTGACAAAGTTTCAATACATTATTAAGCTTTAAAATGATCATATAGTTATATACAAACTTAGACATAAATAAAATGTTAACATACATTTAAAGTTTCAAAATATTTTCAGCGTTAAAATGATGATCATTTTAACGTTTATAATATTTTGAAACTTTCTCACTGCCAATATATTAATGAACTCGACTGTACATAATCCTTTATTTACGATTCGGCCTTCTGATTGAAGGCCGAATCGTAATTAAAAACGCTCAAAATCTAGTCACAATTTCATCTCACTGACAATTAATGTTAAATACTTGTCAAACATGTAGGGAAATTAGAGGTTTTTAATATATAATAAAATTGAAAATAATAATAAAATTATAAAAATAAAATATTTTTGACAGATCGAGACTATGATGTCAAAAGGGGCAATTCTCGTAATTTTAAGAACGTTCGGACTGTGAACGTTTTTAATATTATGAGAATTGCTCCTCTGATGTTAAGTATTATTGGGAACTTATTGGTTTATTCTGTTTTGAACTCCTGTGAGGTATTATTTATCAATTGATTGATTTTTTCGTTACAGAATTATAAGATTAAGACGATTATATCAATTTTTAATTGCCTTTTAGAACCGCAAAGAGTCAGAATAGAATATAATAGAACACTCTTTGTAATGTACACCATATGAATTACAGATATAAAGGTACAAAAAGTCAGAACATACATATATAGGTGCACTGTACGATTTATCACTTCCCATGAAGACGGAAAGCAACACCATGCTACATCATAATAATATAGGAGTTGCATGGATAGAAACGTTTTTTTTTAGAAAATTATCTTTTCAATAAGAGCCCATCTATTCTGTAAAAAAAAGTCACTGAACACTAGAGTGAAGTGATCTTGAAGTGAGTTGTCATTCTACTTGCTAGGGATGACACTATTGACACCTCAATTCATCTAACTTTTCATGGTGAGATTTTTAGAGAGCAAATCGGCTGGTTTGGAGTGACAAAATACACAAAAAACCGGTCAAGTGCGAGTCGAACCAGCACATCGAGGGTTCCGTACAAAGTAGGTATATAACTATAAATTTACGGTTTTCAGATTTTTTCCTTTACTTGTGCTACATGACCTTGCTTCTTGCCAAATTTCATGATTCTAGGTCAAAGGGAAGTATCCTATACATTTTGATTCCCTTGAGAGTGTCGAAATACACGTTTTTTTGCGACATAAACGGCCGTATATTTTTTTAAACATTTTTTAACATTAACGTAGAAGTTTGATTTTCTCACAGCTTCAAGGGACCGCAGACGAGTATATGGTTTTAATTTCAACTCGTTCCGGTTTTTCCTTTTGAGATACGGAACCCTAAAAACTGACCATATTTGACACCACTTATCCGGCCTTTGACTGTAATCAATTTTTCCATGAAACATAATTATTGTAAACAAAACATAATTATATTATTGTTTCATATGTTAAAATTCTATCTCGGTCCGCTGGTTATAACCAAATATAACTTACTTCAGTTAGGCCCGAACTATAAAATTAAATCACGCCTCAAAGAGATCGTGTTTCGAATAATTCTATTGGAATCAGCTTATGTTCTAAATATGTGTAAATGATAATTGAATATCTAACCCTGAAGAATGTTGATGAAGGATATTGTGGATTGTACAAAGAAATTTTGACGTGACTCTAGTGCAGATATTAACCCATAAGGATTTTTAGTCTATTTTTATTTTTGAAAAAAAAAGTATTATTAAAACCACCATCCATGCGAATGAAGTCGCAGACACAGCTAGTTTTATTATATGTATATTTTCTTATACGGCAACATAGATATGGAAATACAGCACCTACACCACCATCAATAAACCTGGCTAGACCACACAATCGATAGTCTTGAAAAACTTATATTCAGAATTCCTGAAATCGATACTAATATTAATAATAATAATATATCGAACAACGAATCAAAGTACTAGGCAAACATGAGAGCGAAGACATCGATCACTGTAGGAACTACGACTAACTGCGCGCGGACAGGGTGACCACGCGTCTCGTCCGCGATCTATCTTAATCTGAGCACTGAGTTGTGTGGCACGGTGTCCATTATACCAACCTCACTCGCGTTATTTCTATATATATAACGAATTTGTAAAAGAAATAATGTAATTTTATACCTCAAAAAGGTAACAGTAAGCTCAAAGAAGATTTGACTGCCTTATCATCAGAGATATGCCAAGATGCGTAGCGATGGATGTGTATGATATCAAGAAGTCAAATCGTTTTATTTTCATAGCGCAGCTTGGCTTAGCTCTGGTGGAAAAAGAGTTCAATAAAGCTAAGTTTTTTACATACGCGTAAAGGGCATTTTCGTCTTATCGGCACCGCTACACCACATATCTTTGGCAGAAATAGATACATAAGTTTTGTTGCTCGAAAGTTTGACAACCGGCAGTCGCACCATTTAAAATTAGACTGGAAGCAGACCCCAACATAGTTGGGAAAAGGCTAGGCAAATGATGATGAAGTTTCGTAACTTAGCTTCACCGTTCAGTTACCTAGCACATCTTTGTTGTAAAGGCAGCCTTAATGTGTTCATTAGAAAACTATTCTCCTTTTGTTGGGTTAAGCCGTACCCAGTGATAAAATGAGCCAGTCAGCAATGTTAGCAAAACTTACTTTAATTTTTATTTCTGGTGTTTTGACGCGTCATTACAGAAACTCTAACAAAGATTGCGTGTTCATCAACACATACCAAATCCTGAAGAAATATCGACTTGGCTCAATATTCTCTCCAATTCCGTGCCGTGAGACAATGGACTCCCTCCCCAGATTGACTGATAGTCCCATGTAATGGGGGCATTGAGTGATCACGCTCCAATCTGACAAGTTAGTTCTACTCTTTCGGGTCTGATCGATGGACGAAACACATCGTTCAGTTGAGAAGATGGATACGTTATTGATTGACTTTTTTGAGTTACACAGATTGGGATAAATTGGCTGATTGAATGTTTTTTTTACATCGAGAAATGGAAGCTGAGGAATTATCATCGGGGAGTTGTTGTGCCACTTCTTCTTCCTAGTTAAAGCACTGGGAAGTGGTGAAGGGCGGGCGTTTTGGGGGACTGTCTTTTGTAATTTTGACGTTCAAAAAGTGCTGATTCTCAGCCTAATTTGAATAAATGGTTTTTTGATTTTGATTGTTCAGCATGAAAGGATGGAACGACCACTTTTAGAATTTAGTCCTAGTTCTGAAAAAACTGGCGCAAAGCGGCTGTGCTTACACATCTGCCCTTACCTACGTTTAATACAGGCGTAATGTAATGTTATGAATACGTTTAAGATTCTTTCTCGAATAACCGTTTCTTGGTTTCCATTAACACACGACATTTCCATCGATACCGACCGCGCAGTGGCGCCCTCATCGTTTGTTTGGTTATTTATTTTATTTTAGAATGAAAATTAGCATATTATGTTGTGCTTCACAAGATTATAGACCGTACGTTATTATTACTACAAATGGTAGTTTTACATTGCTAAGTTTTATTATAATCCTTAAAACGGAAAATAGTAGCCACTGTTACAATGAAGGCGCCACTGGCGGTCGGTTTCGTCTAAACTTACACAAAGCACTGAAAAAAATATACAATACAAATAAATTTTTACAAAGCATGAGGTAGATTATTTCTGAATATTTTGTCTCGTAGACAACAGTCAGAATTTATATTATTTTCTTGATCATCATAAGAGAGGATTATAAGACCTGACATTTTTTAACGGAGAGAATAAATGCTACACCACAAATTTCTCTACCAAAACTTTACACACGCCTAATTAAACGAGAACCCAGTAAATAGTATTATCTAACGCAGATATCAACGCACATAGACCGTACTAGGCAATGTTGCGGGGAAATATGCAATATCGTCAGCACATACCACATCGTAATACTGATGCAGAAATACCAGTCACCTAAATAAAGGCAGACAAAATGTTGGAATTTTCGATACGTGACTTTTAGACATGGCGCACATATGCGACATGCGACTACGACAGCTCAAGAACTAGACGAAACGACTGGTTGCGGCCGACAATTTTCATATACAGGGTTGCAACCCAGGGTGCCAGGGTTCCAAATGGATTTAGAACACGATTCTGAACCCTGCCTGCGTTGAACTGTTTCATCTGTATTTTGTTTAAACCTCCGCGCATTTGGCAAAGACAGGTTTAACGACTGGCACGCTCTCGCTTCTTGTCGCAGCGACTTGGCACAAGGCGCTTGCACACACTCGACGATAGTCGGATGCTCTACGCTTTCGCATGATAAGCATCATGGCAAGTGCAACTAGAAGCTCCATATTCAATTACAAGATGGACAACACGGCCGTCTCTCTCAAATACTAAAAGAAAATGATTGCTTCCTGAATAACGTCTGCCGTAACGACTAGTCGCAGACGCAAACGACAGCTCTGCGTCTAGTCGCAACGACAAGATATATGTAGATGCGAACGTCTACTCTGCGTCTTGTTGCAGCGATTAGATGCAGCGATAAGACGCACAGTTTGTGCTGGCATCATTTTTTGGGAGAATTCGACAAATGAGACTAATGATGACCAAAGACAACAAAGAGGTTGGTTGGTTGCACATAAATAAATATTTTTTTTATTTTAATAGTACGGCACAAACTTCTAAACGAACGAGTTTTGAGCCTGGTAGCCTATTGCTTGTCTAATTGTATGTTTCTTTCAAAATTAGCGCAACAGAAACCGATGGATGGTTTCGAACACCATTTAATAAAAAAAAAAAAAAATAATAAATAAATATTAATATAAATAAAAACAGTTCAAAATAAATTTCATTCGCAAAACATCCATCGATTTCTTAATTCAATTCAACGAAGGAATATGCAGAAGCAATTACTGAAATATGCAGAAGATAGGATCAGCCCAGTATCAGAACAAAGACTGTTTACATCGATTGCCTTGCCAGGTCGAAAGGTAAATCTGAAATACAACATGCAGATGTATTGTTGTATATTTTTAAATACTGGCCACATTGTCGCAGTCTTGAACATGGTTGCTACACCTTCTGCTCTTCATTTTTGCAGTGTTCCCCTTTCCAACGCTCGGCCGGAGTATCCTCGTTATTTCAGAGTTATATTCAGTTATTGCCCTGATATAATTTCCCCACATAGTTCCAGGCAATATTGTCAACTATTTAACATTGCTTTTCGTAATTGATTTACGAAACGTAGGCGCTAGGGACGGAAGCTAAGTTTGTATGGAAATAGGGCTTTCATACTTTGAATTATTTTGCTTACATTTTTAATTATATTTGTTTTGCTTGAGTATCTATAGTTTTAATCATTGTATTTGTTGGTATATTGGCGTGGCTAGCTGAAACTAAGGCAAATAATTTTAATTTAATGTTCTGTGTCTCGTAATGTCAATTACTATGTATACTTACTATTGTATAGAATCAAGTTTTTCTAACTGAACAGACAGCTGTGCTGCTGGGGAGTTTGTTGCAACACTTCTTCTTCCCAGTTAAAGCACTTAAGAAGTGGTGATGGGCGCGCGTTTTGGGTAATTTCGTCTGTCTGATGTAATTTTGACGTTCAAAACGTGCTGGTTCTCAGCTTAATTTGAATAAATCACTGTTGATTTTGCTTGCCCCGTTTTTACCTATAGTTTTTAACTATAGCTGGCTACCTAAAAAATAATTAATATCCAGATAGCGATCCGAAAACCGACTGATATTCGAAGTTGTTAAGGATATTAAAAGTTGTACAGGTTAAAAAGGCTCTGAAATAAGCTCAAGCATGAAAACGAATGAAAGCATCTTCTTCCAATAAATTCTCCTATAAATTCCGCGCAGTGCGTGCATCACTATCTTCGTTAAATATTATAAATATTTTATCAGACATGGCTGCTTCTATTGAGTCTTGCTCCTATAAGGGCTCAGGCTCTATAGAACGCGGGTTGAAATCGGTAAAAGAGCCAGTTGTGTATCCGTGATTAGCGGCAGTAAGGTGTAACTGTGGTCTAATGCTGCCTTGGTACTCATTCACTCAGTCGTTGATCCTCGTTCAATCAGTCGCTCAATGTAACTATGGTAGGTACTTGTGTGACTCAGTCTCACCAAAAACAAGCGATCCGCCTCTACTTCACATGGTCTATACGGTTTGACAAAACATCGAGATTTCTTTATAATAAGTTAAGTTTTTAATATAAATCTGTTAAACACATAAATCTTTCGGAATAAATTCTCTAAATAATGTTGTAAACGGGAACACAATCTTTTGCGTAGTTCAGAAGAACAACGCGGTCACACATATCTACAGGCTTTCATTTTGATTTTTATTATTGTTGTTGTGTAATTAGTTCCTCGCGTCCTCCACGCTCCCGATTTGTTTCTTTGGCTATATTCTTCTTCCTCGTTCCATATTAAACATAATTTCCTTCATTCAGTTCTGTCCGAGGTGCACCTAAAATTATATGCTGCCAGCATGGTTTCTGCTCTTTCGGCCGCAATGCTGACAATCGCTCCGCCTCATTCTCGCTAGCTGTATTGCCACGACTTTAATTAGATGCATCGTGCACGCGCGGCCGCTGAATATTTCACGTGTTTCAACTATTACTGGGACTACGCACACATAGAATGAGTAATTTGTGGGGTATTTAAATGGCGGAGAAATTACGTGCTAATGTTGGTCGTGGATTTTAATATTAATCGGTTTTCGTTTACTGTTCAACAAATAAAAACATTTGAATTTTAATGTTTGACTTATTATAATGATATTGAAGTCAATAACATGTCTTTATCAGTAATCGTATCGTTGTTTAATAAGGCTACTTTATACTCTACTAATCCATACTAATAATAAAACTGAAGAGTTTGTTTGTTTGAACGTGCTAATCTCTGAAACTACGAGTTAGATTTGAAAAATTATTTTTGTATTTGGTAGTACGATTCTTGAGGAAGGCTTTTAACATCACGCTAGAATCCTTAGGAGCCAAGCAAAAAGAAAAAAAGAAAGAACGCTAAAAAGTAAAAGTGCGGACGAGCGATGCGATGCGACGGGGTTGGTCGGGCTAACAATAAATTTTATACGGATGAAGTCGTGGGCAGAAGCTAGTATTAAATAAACTGTAGTCATGTTAAAATAACAAGATTTTTTCTACTTTTTAATTTATTTTTACATACACAGCTACATATCAAGACCCCTGCGTGCCTCGGAAATAACGTTAAGCCGTTGGTCCCGGTGTCACTCTTGGATCTTTGACAGTCGTTACGAGTCGTCAGAAGCCCGAAATTCTCACATCCAGTTTTACCAAGGGGTATCATATTACCCTGGATACTGGATACTGGTATCCGGTTAGACTGGAAATCGACCCCAACATAGTGTGTGTGGGTGTACATCAGCCTTCATCTTCCGGGAATTCAAGCATGAATGATGCTATGTTTATTTCTACGCCACGGATACTTTTTCTACACACAAGATCTCAAAGGAACAATAATATGAGAAGATTTGCAGTGCCCACTTGTAATAATTATTATGGTCGTAGGTGTAGAAATTTTTTAGTCCCAACTATTTTTAATAACCTTCCAGTAGACATGGATAGTAGTATCACAAAAACCGTCTTTAAAAATAAATTACAGAAGTACCTCCTTAATATTTTTTGTCAGTCGCTTATATAAAGAATATTAAAAAAAAAATTGTATGTCTGTTTTTGTTTTTAAATTTAAGTATAGAAATAGTTTTATTTTTGTGAAAAAGTGTCATTATATTTAAAAATATACATATATGTTTATATTATAGAAAAGGGAGCTACGTCTGCCAACAAACTGCTTTGCAGTTTGGCAGAGGTAATTATATCTTGTAAAAATTATTTCTGTGAATAAACTTTTTTTTTTTTTTACTCCTACTTCCCTTACTAAAGTTGGCGGGAGGAGCGGGCTGTTCGTCTGCGTTCGCCCAAAGACAAACTCCTTTATTTAGTGTTAATCTGTAAAAATAACATGTCACATAACATAACATGTCACTTATCATAACATAATATGTCACTTATCATAAACATGAAATATCAATTATCATAACATAACATGTCACATTACACAAGATAACGTGTCACATAATATAAAATGTCACTTATCATAACATGACATATCACTTATCATAACATAACCTATCACATAACATAACATCAAGCTTGTATTCCCCAATGGGTTAGGCAGAGGTGTGTATATAGTGCACTCATATTTGGCCAGCGAGCTTCAAATGTGTGAGTGTGTGTGGGTGAGATGTTTACGGCGGGGGTCTGTAAAAATCTTACCGAAAACTTAGGTGACGTGAGTTGAAAGTGAGCAGTCAGGGATTGACACAATTGACAGTTAACTTCAGTTTTCACGTAAAAATATTATTATTTTTGCAGTATAGACGGCCTGAACAAAATCTCTTCTCATTTCTTACCTCATATCTTTCACTTCCCTAACTAGTGTAACATCTAGATCCTAGAACTCTAGACAAATTGGGTTGTATTTTTCAAAAGGCTGTAGTGTAAAGGCCCCAGTTATTAGGTATGCTGTCGGCGGCCGCGAGGGTCCGCCATTTTTCCTCATAAAATATAAATTCTTCTTATAAGTTTGAGTGATCTTCCTGTGGTTATACGCAATTTTACGACGAAAGTTTTGTTAGGGCCGTGTTCTGACTTGGCTATTTTTTGTTCTGAAGAGGTTTTGTTAGTATGTTGGTGGGGTTTGTGGAAACGGAAGATTTCTTCTTATGTAGGTAGTGCCTATTACCTTGGATTATTTTTTTGGATGTAGACACCAAGCTAGCCGAAACTATCATCAAGCTACCCGAAACTATCAAATTTTCCCAATCAACCTTCAACTTTATGCTGTAGCGATAAAGTTGAAAATATGTTAAAGAAATTTGACAGATTGTAGTAGCTTGATGTACTGGCGTCTGTACCTAGTCCACTAAAATCCAGAAAATCATTTTGATGGAACTTTTAATTTTGTTTGTAGCTTTGGATAATTATGAGAAGCAGTATAATTAAACTATTGTTTTACTCGTATAGACTGTCATTTTAATATTGTTTACCCTTTTTTTTGTTTCAAAATTACTAACCGTTACTATTATATTGATGGTTTTGTTTGTAATAATTATCTTGCTGCACTCTGTATAATTACCACGAAGATAATGAGTTTTCCATCGTTATTCTTTAAAACTCTATCGGTTTGAAGGTTTTTTTTTATTAATAGTGTATGTAAGGTCGGTAAGAAGTCTCTTAGATGTAGTTTCTTTTTTTCGAGTATGTTTTCATTTAATCTGTATGTTTCATTTTTAATCTTACGTTGGTCACAAGGTACGGAGTGTTAAAGGAGGTTTTTCTTATAATCTTTTCTTTTATAATACTTTATTGTTTATGTCTGTCACTCTTGTCTTGTCAAATGAATAAGAATATTATTCAATACGTGTTATCATTATAAATCCACAAAATACCTCTCAACATGGTAGCAGAGCGTTTCAGCATGGTAGCAAACGATTGACTAATGATTCAAGTAAGGCTTTAATAATAATTAATTAATAATTTGCAAAAATACATTTTTCAAATAAATTCTAACGGAGGCCTGTCAAAATGTCGACTTCATCAACGAGTTGCAAAATTGATATTGGTCATTTAGAAGGCAAAGAAAACTGGTCAACATGGCGCTGCAAAGTATTGTTGCTTTTAAGGGGCACTCCTGGCGGGTTGGATGCTATAAATGGAAAACTTATAGAACCTGAACAACCAGCTACTACTGCAACTGCAGACGTTAAAGCAAATTATGAAAGGTCTTTAGAAACATATCATAAGATAGATAGTACGGCGATGCTTATTTTGATGGCTAACATGTCGGATGCCACTTTACAAAAGGTCATGAGATTCTCAAACGCCAAACAGGTTTGGGATGAATTGCACACTTTGTTCAATGGAACATCAGAAGACAAAAGCTATTCACTATGCTACAGTTTCTTTGGCTATAAAAAAGATCCCTCACATGACATGTCGATGCATATATCCAAACTGAAAAATATATGGCATGAATTGAAAGTGGAACTTCAAAAAGGTGAAACGACATATGACCTTCCAGAAATATTACTAATCTGTAAGATCTTGGAAACTTTACCTGACGAGTGTTACTTCTCTTTCAAGTCCAGTTGGATGTTGATGTCAAGAAAAGATCGAAATATAGACAATCTAACAGCACAAGTATGTGCTTACGAACGTTCACTTTTGACCAAAGAAGGTATTGAAGGTAATACTGAAACACAAGCTCTAGTTGTGCAAAATAAGTCTATGAACAAGAAAAAGTGTGGATATTGCGGACTATACGGACACAAAGTTAAAAGATGTCGCAAGTGGATATGAGATGGGAAACCACCTAAAACACCTGGACCATCGACAAGTCAAGCTAACAATACTAATCTGACCCTGTCATTAATGGAAGTTGATACAAATGAGGTTGTAAATATTATTGAAGAAGATCTTGACAGTTGGTTTGTTGACAATGGTGCTACAAGTCATGTCACTTGTCGAAACGACATATTTTCCAGCTTTCAACATTTTAGCAATAATCAAACAGTAACAACTGCAAATGGCTCAACAATTCAAGCTATTGGTAAGGGTACAGTTGATTTGATAGCTGACGTTCGAGGTCAGACACAAAACATTAGACTGTGTGATGTATGGTATGTTCCAGCAATAAAGAAGAACTTATTTTCCGTACTTGCAGCACAAGATAAACTAGAGAAAAGTGTCTTCACATCTGAAAGAGAATTTTGTCAATTGATAGTTGATGGAAAAATAAATTTAATTGGCACAAGAGTCAAGAATGGAGGACTCTATAAATTAAATGTAAAGACAATTATAAATTCATCCCCTGAATTGAACTCACTGTCAACAGAAAATATTTTACAACTCTATCACGAAAGATTTGCTCATCAGAATAAAAGACACGTGAAACAATTGATTGAAAAGGAATTTGGTATAAAAGTAAAACTCGATTCTGAATTATGTACAGGATGTGTATATGGTAAAACACATAGATATAAATTTGGAACAAGAGAGCGAGCTAAAGCACCAGGAGAGATCATTCACACAGATGTATGTGTTCCATTTCCCAATTCTTTCAAAAAGTTTTGTTATTTTGTATTATTCAAAGATGATTTCAGTAAGTATCGTCATGTTTACTTCATCAAGCACAAGTCTGAAGTGAAGGATAAACTTGTAGAAATGATAAACGAGACAAAGACTACTGGACATATTATAAAGACAATTCTCAGCGATAATGGAGGAGAATTCCAAAATGAAGCTGTGAAGAAGATCTTGACTGATCATGGCATTCAACACCGTTTGACAATGCCTTATACGCCGGAACAAAACGGGTGTAGTGAGAGAGAAAACAGAACTTTGGTAGAAGCTGCTCGTACTATGATGCACGCTCACGAAGAACTTCCACTCTCCTGTTGGTCTGAGCTTGTCAACACAGCTGCATATGTTCTGAACAGAACTGGACCGACTTCTATAGAAGGAAAATCACCATTTGAGTTATGGTTTACAAAGAAGCCCTCAATCAAACATTTGAGAATCATTGGCACTGAATGTTATTCTCATGTTCCAAAGGAAAAGAGAACGAAAATGTCCAGAAAAGCTCAAAAATGTATTCTCATTGGTTATGATGGTGACGACGGTTATCGGTTACTGAGCTTAGACAACAAATCGAATCCGACATTGATACGGTCAAGAGACGTAATATTTAACGAGTCAGTCATCAAATCTATTTGGATTGGAATGAGATGTCTCTGAAACAAAAAGTCCAATGGTTGAGATGGAGGTTCATTTTCCTAAAACTAGAGAAAATCATCCAATGTTAGATGCAAGGGAGGATATTTTACAAGACGCAACTATTTCAGATGTGCCTCAAACATTGAATGATGCTGCGAGTTTTGAAGAAACGATTCCCAATTTGCCTACAATGTCGGATGTACCTAGTGGAAATGAAGAAGAATCTAATGAGTCCTATATTACGCCTGAATCATCAGAGGTTCATTCAGATGATGATGATGACGAAAATGAAAATTCTGTGACACGGATACTAAGAGATAGATCGACATTGCGACCACCACAACGATTTGATGATTTTATTATGTCTACTATTGTTAGTGATTTTGATGAACCCAAATCATACAAAGAAGCAATAAAAAGTCCTCAGAAAGCGGAATGGTTAAAAGCAATGGAAAGCGAACTTAAATCTCTACAAGAAAATAAAACTTGGATTTTGGTGGATAAACCAAAAGACAGAAAACTGATTTCTTGTAAGTGGGTGTTCAAAGTTAAAACCAATGCTGATGGAACCCTTGACAAATATAAGGCTAGATTAGTAGCTAGAGGTTACACACAAAAGAAAGGTGTTGATTATAGTGACACATTTAGTCCTGTTGCTAGAATGGCCACAATTAGATCGATTCTTAGCATCGCTGCAAGTGAAGGATTATCCCTCAGACAGTTTGATGTAGCAACTGCATTTTTGAATGTTTCATTAGATGAGGATATCTACATGAATCAGCCAGAAGGATATAGTGATAATACGACTAAAGTATGTAAGTTGAAGAGAAGTTTATATGGTCTCATACAAGCTCCAAGATGTTGGAATAAATGTATTGTTGATTATTTGAAAGTTCTAGGATTCAAACAATGTGACACAGATGCATGTTTGTTCATTAGAAACCGACTAAACAACAAGATAATTCTTGGACTCTATGTTGATGACGGTCTAATAGCTTCAACGAACCCAAAGGAATCTGAGAAGTTTTTGGCAGAATTGAAACGGAAGTTTAAGATAACCACAAAACCAGCCTCTTATTTTCTGGGTTTGGAAATCTTCAACAACCATGATGGTTCCATCAAAGTCTCTCAAAAACATTATGCTAAAAGGTTACTGGAACGCTTTGGAATGAGTGAGTGTAAAGTCGTTAGTACTCCAATCATCAAAGAAGCACAACCAAGCTCAGTAAAGGAGGATGAGATTAAATTTCCTTATCGAGAAGCCGTCGGTGCGCTAGCTTATTTAATGACAGGTACTAGACCGGACATTTCATACGCTATTAGTGTCATATCCAGAAACCTTACAAATCCCTCTTTAGAAGATGTTAACAAGGTTAAACGCATACTTCGTTACATTCAGGGAACACTAGATACAGCAATTGTATACAAAAAAAGATACAAAATTGGAATCTTAGAATGCTTTAGTGATTCTGATCATGGTGGAGATTTAGATACAGGACGCTCTACTTCTGGAATCTTATGCATGTATGCAGGAGGCGTAATCTCTTGGGCAAGTCGTAAACAGACCTCTGTAGCTATCTCAAGTACTGAAGCAGAACTTGTTGCGGCTAGTGAAGCGGCTCGTGAGATAGTTTGGCTGAAGAGACTTTTCAATGAAATTACTACTTTGATAGAAGTCCCTACATTACAAGTTGACAACGAGGCTGCTATAAAGCTTTCACAAAACCCAGAGTTACATCGTCGAACAAAGCACATTGCCATTAGACATTTTTATGTAAGAGAATTAGTCAGTGGAAAAGAACTTCAAGTGAAGTATGTTCCTACAGAATACCAGTGTGCTGATATTTTGACTAAGCCTGTACATAAACCTAGACTGGAACTAATTTCAGGAATGGTGGGACTTATACGATAAAGATTATCGAAAAAGGGAGGATGTTAAAGGAGGTTTTTCTTATAATCTTTTCTTTTATAATACTTTATTGTTTATGTCTGTCACTCTTGTCTTGTCAAATGAATAAGAATATTATTCAATACGTGTTATCATTATAAATCCACAAAATACCTCTCAACACGGAGTACCGAATAGGTTGCGTCCCTAGGTAGGCCGCTGCAAATTCAAGTAGCCAAAATAGGGTATTATAGACCGACACCTAATTTAAATGCGGTTTTGTACATAAAATGACTTAACTGCTGGTATGATGTCCCAAGTGTAAACACACATGCACCTTTGAGGATCTAATGAACGCCACTGACGTTGCTATTAAGGTGCCACCAGTCAATATTTTTTCCATACAAATTTCGGGAGAGTATTACTCCACTGTTTGACATTGTGAAACATGATATCATTAAACATTAAACATGATATCGTTTTGCCTTATTATTAATTTTGTCTGTACGGAAACAGAATAGTAAAATAAAAAGTCATTAAAAAGTTATGTATGAGCTAACAAAGATTCGTTTATCTTGGTATTTTTAACGTAACTTTGGGTGTAAATAAGTAATAAAATAACTGTAAAATCTTCAAAACAAAGTCAGTACCGACAAAGCTCAGTTATAGAAGAGTTCAATAGAGTTTATTTGTAATTGATTTATGTAATGGTTTTTTCATTAAACTCGATTTTCCAAAACATATTTCGATTTTTTTAAGTGCCTATCATTTCGGAACGGTGTTTCTGTGCGTGAGAACTAGACGTTGTGCGTGTAGACTAGCGTCTAACTGCTCATCACTGATACGCATAAAAAGCACGATGTCTCACCTGGCTTCATCACATTGTGCTTTTAGCCATGACAACCAGTGAGTTCGAGTTCGCGACTAGTTCCACCTTAAGTGCTCATATAAATAACTGCAGCCGTCAAGACACGTCTTGGCGGCTGCAGTGTCTCTGCTGTTGACGCGTGTTGCTTGTGTGTAAGCACACTAACGTGGTCACTCATTGGGCCCAACCAATCTAAAAAGTACTATTAATTCAAAAGGAAGAAGTTATGAACTGTTTTAAATATCTCAGCCTCTCACCCCCCATTCTGAACAGCCCCTAAGCCGACTACAGTACGCTAATATAGCATACTTGCTAGGGTACCGATGGGTTACTTCATAACTCGTGATTTGGCTCGTTTAATGGGCTTAGTTCAATGTGTTTCCGTGATGTACGCGCATCGCGCGTCAGGGAGGCTGAGTGACTCCGACGTTGTCTAATTCCGTGGTATAGTGTGTTTAACTTCGTATTTAATCGGTTGATTTGGTAGGAATTTGGGTTATTGTTTTGAAGTAATTTTAAAAGGCATTCTGCCACATTGATACATTTGGGGCAGTTATTGTGACTATTGGTTATCACACAGACTAGATTATGTTCTCTAGAAAAGTCTCAAACGTATTTTTAAAAGTTCTTACTTGAGTCAGCGAGTTACACTAGGATGAGGTAAAAGTTTGTTTTTGCAAAATAAATCAGGGAAAACTGCTACTAATCTGTTAATAGAAAGACTACGTAATGTAGGTACGTGAATTGCGCGTTATGGAGCTGAGTGAGATGCCGGCGTAGTCTAATACCGTGGTATAGTGTGTTTAACTTTATATTTCATCGGTGATTTTGCAGGAGTTTGAGGTATTGTTTTGAAGTACTTTTGAAAGGCATCCTACCACTGACACACTAAACAGCTGAAGGTTATGTTTACTAAAGTCCAGCTGTCGAGAGAATCCATTCCTGACACGTCAGTGCGATAATTCTAGTAGTTAATAAAGATCAAATTCGTAAAACACGTATTTGTTCGTATGAAAGTGGCAGTTGTCAAGAACGCATTCCTCGTCGGCCGCACTATAGATGAGGTATAGTATCAAACGGATTTCTTGAAACTTCTTTCTTGAGAGAGTCAACGACTGGACTAGGGTGAGTTTGAAGTTTGTTTGCAAAATAAATCAGAGGCAACTGCTACTAATCTGTTAATAGAAATACTGCAAATTTTCTATATTATACATCTATATACAACTATACGTAAATATACATAAATAAATAATAATAAATAGTCAAAATAAAAGTATTTTTCAAATTAAAAAAAAAACGAAACGTTTTTTGCTACAAAAAGTTACCTACTTGTAACAAAAAACAATTTTTAAAATGTTTGTCTGTCTTTCTGTTTGTTCCGGCTAATCTCCGAAACGGCTGCACCGATTATGGCAAGACTTTCATTGGTAGCTGATGTTACTTTTATTTTAGTAAAGGGCATTATTTTACGGCAGAAGCTAGTCACTACTACCATAAAAATGTAGGCATAAAAGTTATATTGTTTAGTGACACCGGGTGAACTACATGTGGTAAAACATTGTGGATGGCGCAGAAAACTGAAGGCTAGCTATAAATGCACGAGCTCAGCTATAATAAACGAACCGAACATTGGATCAATGACAAGAATACATTTTGTATTTTGACATTTGTGTCTAAATAAATATGACGATCACCGCAAATATGTCTCGAATTAAAATTTAAGATAATGCAACTGAGGCACCCAAGATACAGGCACTGTCTATTTTGGGAACCACTGTTCAAATAACTATGTTAAATATTCTAGTAAGCATACGAAATTATTATTTTTGAAATTTATTTTGTAACAGTGGACCAATGAATTATTCTTATGCTTATTTCCGGAAGCTAATCCCAACTTCTTCCGAAACACCATCCATAATAATCAAAAGTCAAAATTAATTAAACAACATCCGAATTACTTTCGTAAATACTTGGATCGATGGCAACCCGAGAACAACAGACGGTTCATTGTAGACGCATCTCAATAAGCCGAAAGCCGATTATTCAGTAATTTGCATCGGAGCGGGCACAACCCTATTACCATGTCAAAAACCCGCGAACTCAAAGACAGACTGTTTGGCACCATGTTAGGCACCGGATAATGGCGGGAAATATTATCTATGGTGCTGTGTATCTGTGGTTTTATTTTTTTTATTCGACTATTCTGCCAATGTCAAAAGTGAATTGGAAAAGCAAGTGTGCATTATTATAAATAAATTAAAAGTTAAAACGATAAAAATCTAAGATGCTACAATTGACCTTAATGTAGAACTTTTATTCGCATTTGTAAAAGGAGTATCACCATACAACTGACAGATGATCTCTCAAGATGACAGTAGTACAATGTTACAATGTGTAAAATTTAACTAAAATTTTGCAACTTCCAACACTGCCTAACCCTTTGGGGAAAGTAGGCGTGATGTTAAGTTATGAGGGATTTTTCTTACCCATTATGCTGGCAGTCTGTCACTAAAATCTTATAACTGTGGTTATTGCACGACTAAGCACTATGTGAAGCATTAGAGAGTGCTTTACGACCGAAAACATTTTTTTGCCTCCTTTCTGAAATGTTTCTTATTATATTTCTGCTAGTACTTTAATTTAATTTAATCTGTTGTTTAATTCATTGTAATCAACTAAGCTATCAATTTATTTTTATTATTATTTTTCAAACTAAGTATATATTATTACTGTTTTAATTAATTAATTGTGTTATTATCTGCACATAATGTAGTGCATGCTGTGCTTTTCTGTAAGTGATGAGGCGCTTAGACTTAAGTTTGCAATGTACAAATTATAAAGTAACAGTGTACTCATTGTTGAAAAGCCTAATACATAAATATATATCTATGGTTTTTTATACGATCAAATGAGCATTATGAATCGTGTACTTTTGATTTTCCACCTTTTTTAATGTAGGTAAGTGTACAGTCAACAGCAAAAGTAGATGATGAAAATCAGAAATTCAATACTAATTCACGAACGGAGTTCGCGTCAAAACTGTGTGGCGTCGAAGTAGTAAATGTTTGGTGTAATTTACAATCACATAACGACACTTCGACGCCACACAGTTCTGACGCGAACTCCGTTCATTAGTTTTGAATTTCTAATTTTCATCATCTACTTTTGCTGTTGACTGTACCTATTACAACTTGCGGTACAACAAATATGTAGGTACAATCCAAGACGCCTAAAAGGTTGTAGGTACTTACATACCCTTTTTTGTATTCCAAGTGCCAATGTCTAGACGCATAAATAAGTGAGCGTCGTATGTAGAAAACTTTGTATCAAACATTTATATTACTTCATCCAAGCACATGCATTTGTCATACTAAGTTTTTTATGCGATTGATGACATCCATGTCTGTGTCGAAACGAAAAGCAAAGGGCATAACGATAGAAAAAAAAAGATATAACTGTCTTTTATAAAATACAGATAATAGGAAGAAGTGTTTTGGGAAAACCAACGGGATAATTGCGTAACACACTAACAATTCCAATGTATTTCATTTTGATAATTCGACAACATTCATTGCGTTATTTCCGTTGTCGAGCAGACGAATTTTTCAAACATATGAAGCGGATTGTTATAAAGTGTGTTACACAATTTAATTGGGGTGCTGCTTTACTTTTTCAGTAACTCACTAATCTGATCAACTTCTCCAGCTACTTAATACTGAAATTTAGCCAAAAAGATCTATCTAGAGTCGTCCGATCCATGATTTTATATTGGAGTAGTTCCCAAATGACCCTATTGAATGGGGTAATTTTAAGATGCTAAAAAAGTGAATCTAACTTTAATACGATATTTATATTCCATCAATAGCTGTGGATGTCACAGCCTAACGTCTAACAGTCTAACAACCTAACTGAAAGCCTGCCAAATCCCTGTCACATTAACTTTCCAACGGTGCGATTAAAAAAATAAAAATGTTTAAAAAATTCTCAAAGTTTCGCGTCGAGGATTCCAAGTTGATGCCTAACTTCGTCTGGGGGAGCTTACAGAGGTAACTTTGGGAGCGTTTCGAAAACTCGACTTTATTCAATAGCATACTTTTTGGACTATTAGATATTTATAGGCTGGGGTTCATAGGGACGTGTTGTATACATAGTAAATGGTGTAGTACAAAAAAAAAAAACAAAAATATAAGGCACGTCTGCTCCTGTCATGTTTTCTTAGAGATCTTTAAAATGATAGTAATGGTACGAGCTTGGGGTTCGTGACAATTAATTGCCGATATAAATTACACTAATTAAACAACACTAATGACAACTCAACACACTAATTATAGAACACAATTGCAATCACTTTAAGTTGCGCTCGAATATCGCTTCTGATGTATTCGCTTGTATCGCTTATTCATTACTGCGCGGGTCGCGGCCCATATCGGCCCTGATTGATGTCAATAGTTCTAGAAAGTTCTAGCGTCGAAATCTTTAGAAGAATCTTTACCACAGACTCTATTAATAATAATAATAGCCTCCCCTACCGATTTCGGCCACGGTGGCCAATCTCAACGGAGATTAGCCAGGTGCGCAGGAGATATTATAGTGCACAAGAGTGCGCGCAGACACAGGTGCACTCCCTCTTCCCTCACTCTCTTAGTCCGATGGGACGGCAATCTGACACGACCGGAGAGAGATCAGGCGCAGGACCAACGGCTTTACGTACTTTCCGAGGCACGGGGGTATTAAACCGCCAACTTCCAAACTCCGGACTGCTACTAAGAAATTCCTAATATAAAAACTCAATAACACTTTGCCCGACCCGGGAATCGAACCCAGGACCCCACGCTCAGCAGTCGCGCTTGCAACTACGAGACCAACGGGGCAGTCAACAAACAGACAGACAGACTATTAGTTCTGCTACTTGATACTAGATGGCGCTAGTGGTAACTAATATGACCATGTACCAGACATTAAGTGTGGCGCGTAAGAGATTGTTACGGTGGTCTATTGGTCGCAAGCGCTACTGCTGGGCATGGGGTCCTTGTTTGATTTGATTTCCAGGTCTGGCAAAGCGTTATTGGGTTTTAGAGATTAGATTATTAGATTATTATTTTATTTTTTTTAGATTTTTTTAGAGATTTCTCTTTAGAAACACGGAGTGTGGATTTGTGCCCGGGTGATGGCAAAAGGCTCACAGTGTATTAAATGGGACTTAAACACAGTTGGCGAGATGTGGGTATACTATAGGTACCATCACTTCTGCCTAACTCTACTAAGATTACGGGCATGATGTTATGTTATGTAATGTTGACAGTAAGATATCTTATAGGAAATGCGGGTGGTATTTTCCCCATAGAAAGTCTTTCGCCTGTTTTCTTTCTGGTTAGTGACCATAAAGCACTGTTTTTTTACAGATTAATAAATATTAACTACTTGTATGTCCCTAAGCTTTCGTTTTTGATGATACATTATTTTTATAAGCACTAGAACCATCAAAAAATGCTGATTTAAACCGCTGTTAACAGAGGTTTAGTTGTACAGATAACTATTAATGGACAAAGAAAAACATAGGCACACAGTATAAATCCTTCTTATTCAGTTTACGAAATATATTTTAAATTGTTCCAATATTGGTGGAGGAAATAGGTGAGAGCCAAACTTCGAATTATGACTTTTTACTTAGGCTTTTTCAGTCTCTCCGACCGCTTAGTTCACATTTAGATTGCCATCGACAAGCTAAAAAGAGGAACTACTTTTTCTATACCGGCTCTAACGTCACTGGAAAAAGGTTAGATAGATAATAATATTGTTTTTTTTACACTGTGTTTTTAATTTTAGAGGCCTCTATCGACTTTGTTTCAGTCATGTTTTGACTAGAATTTAGAGCATTCTTTTTCTTCAGTCTGTTTTAATTGAGAATGTAAACAATTGCTAAGGAATAGGTATTTTTATTCTTTTTTATGTTTTTAGCCATTAATGTCCCACTGCTGGGCATAAGCCTCCCTACTCTCTTAACACCTCTCTCTGTCCAGTGCTGCCAAGGACCAATCTCTAATAAAGGAGTCCAGCCCATCCCGCCATCTCCGTCTGGGCCTGCCGCGATGTCGTTTGCCTTTAAGTTAGACCCACCCACTGGGTCGTAAGTTTGGCCCATTATTTTTATTCAGTTCATAAAAATCAAGATACCATAACGACTTACTCCATCAAACATTTGAAGCCTACCAAAGCCAAAAGTCAATACATTTACGAATACCAGTACAAACAAACAGCTTTCCACCATTTTGTTTATTTTCCCCGTATTCCTCGTCAGTTTTCACGTATTTTTTCGTCGGCGCTTAGTATCGTGGGCCTGACAGTTGCTATCTCTGCCTGTTCCACCATATTGGCGCGGCAGTGTTGCCAACTTGTCATTTTTTAAAGGTGAAACGAACCGACGGTAGTTTACATCGAGTTCTGTTTGTGTTGAGCAATTTATTGGCTTGTTTGTGTTGTCTTGGCATCGTTTTAAATCGTCGGCGCACACGTGAAAACTTTCGGGTTTTTTTATAAAGCAAGCTACTTTTTTAAAAATCGTTTTAAATTGTCGACGACGAATTAGTATTATTCTGTAGGTACATTGATGTTGGCAAAAACATTTGTGACATTATGTGTGTACTTATGGTGTAGTCTTAGATTAAGGCTGCTAAAACAAAATGAATCTAGTAGTCTCATTGGGAGTGAGATGAAAATGGAGGGCCCTAACCGTAGTTGTCGTCTAGGAGAGCACAAGATCACCCGTTTCCTGCAAAGCCTATATTGAATTTAATCTAAGGATGCTTTATTTTTCTAGAATCAAATTCCTGACGCTAAGTACATCTACAAGGTGGCGCAAAAGTTGTCACCCGATGTTCTTTGGCTATACGTATTTTTTATGAATGAAAAACTTTGGTTAACCTGGTTTGGTTAAATGTTTTAAAATAAATTTTACGTGTGTACAGGGTGGCCAGGGACATCGAAGCACAACATATTACGATTCAATACACGATTCTGAACCCCCTGCGGTGAAATTGAAAATTATTTTAAACGTCCTGTAATAGATAAGTAAAGTCTATTAAAACTTATATTTCAAATTAATATTATTTCAAGTTAAACAAATATCAACTTTATTTTAATGGGAAATTAAGTTGATTTCAGAGTGACTAGCACTATTGAAAAAAACATAAAAATGTTTGAAGTTGTAGCGTAAACTGAACTTTATTGCGTAGAATTTAAAGTTATTTTTCCATGAATTCATATTTGTTTACAGTTTTGGCAAATAAATCGCGAATGCAGATTAGGTACTTTTTCTGTCTGTGTTCGAATCCTTGATCTAGCTTGCTAGTAAGTCTTTTAGGTAAACAATTTACTAAATTAAAACAGTGCCAACGGCCCAATAGATCTACAGGCCATGACTATCAACTAACAGTGTTTGCGTGTCGATAGTAGCAATTACAATAATTCAAACGACAGGGCCTGACCTATCTCTGCGACTACATTAGCTAATACTGGTTATGTTAATGTTATCCGTCTGTGTGACGGATGTGGGGATCGTAGCGGTTCGGGACTGTGGGCCATTGTGTGATAGGTAATGGAATAACATGGGCAATATCTACGGCGGAATGGATATAGATAAAGTGTGGCCTGGTACAGACAAAAAGTTAGTAATATTTAAAAAAATAATTGATAATATCTTTCGTTACTTGGCAAAAATATGCAGAAAATATTTCAATTTAAAAGATTATTATATTGATGCCAATCTCTCGGTAGAGAGTAGTATATTCCTTGATGCCAATATTTGGGGAGATTTTTACGAAACTTTATGTTGCCAGTTTTGGAAATAAGATGGTAATTGGAACATGCTTTTTGTAACAATGAATTTATGATTTCACGGGTATCTTTAGAAAATATTAAAACTGTCCCCGATTCTGTTGTTCACAAACTAAACTGAATTTAAGCTCAGTGCATCTTTATCTTTCTACTTTGAAAAGGACAGAAGATAAATATTAGTTTAGTACTGTCAAATTAGTCAGCGCCTGACGTAAATTGACGTATTTTTAGTAGCCAATTTTATAATCACGTTTAAACTTGTCTATGGATTATCTAATTTGACGGGACTAAACTAATATTTATCTTCTGTCCTTAACATATTGAAATAGAAAGAAAAAAATGCACTGAACTTAAATTTAGTTTAGTTTGTGAACAACAGAATCGGGGCCATTGAGTCATTTATTGAGAGCAGTGATAGCCCAGTGGTAACGGCCCCAGCTTACGAGTTGTAGGTCGTAGATTCGAATCCATTCAGGCGCTTTGTGTAAATTATTATTTCATCACCACTGCTCTCAAAACGGTGAAGGAAAACATCGTGAGGAACCGGCATGTCCTAGAACCAAAAATTGAAAGACATGTGACATCTACAAACCCGACCTGGGCTCGCGTGGTAGATTATAGCAGTAGGAACAATATAGGCTGATTATGATGATTCATTTTTTAAATGTTGTTTTTAAATCGCATCCTTATTTATTCAACCATTTATGTACAGACACATACAAACAGACAAGAAGAAAAGAACAGAAAAATAGATGAAAAATTATTTCTAAAGAAATCCTTTCAGGATAGAGTAGTATATAAAGAGATGTAGACAGCGTCTGTAAAGAGGAAAAGAGAAAATAAAATACATAAAATTAAAAACAATTCTCGTAATAAAATAAAACAAATAATATGAGAATATCATACATACAAATATATGTATATACATATTTCTTTTTGTTTTTGAGAACTGGAACAATTTTTTTGTTGAAAGACCTTTCTACACTTCTATGGAGATTAGTCGCGAAAGCACGTACTACAATTTGTGTACATTACTATGAATTGTAAATTATACCGTGTTCTAAGCAAGGTGTACATTTCCCAGATATCGGTAAATGCAAATATTGATTTAAATTGTAAACCGGTGGTGAATGCATATTCATTTGACCGTGCAACTGCTAGCTGTAATAATGCAGCTTTTTAATTTAGCAAGTTTTGGTAAGCAACTACCAATATCTGAATCAGATATTCATATTTGTAAAACGGCCAAGTGCGTGTCGGTTCACGGTCAATGAAGGGATCCTTAGTTAGGATGAATTTGTCCCAAGAACAAACTCTTGCTTTAAGAGAACATTTTTTCAACTACAAATAGTTGAAAAAATGTTCTCTTAAACATCGATACCTATATGTCACGGTCAATTCTCCAATTGCAAATGTAAGTTTAATTGTATAATTTAAGTAAAACTACAGCTTTACCGATTTTAGGACTTTTCCTTTACTTGTGCTGTAAGACCTCGCTTCTTGCCTTTCGTGATTCTTGTAACAGAGCATGAGATCATCATAGCGGCGTCATTATTTCCGATGAAAGAAGATAACTTCCGAATCGCATACTTTTCTATGGAAAGCTGTATTCATAATTATCATCTGCCGAGCCTTTTTCCAACTGTGTCGGGGTCTGCTTCCAGTCTAACCACACCACTAAATTTTACATGGAGAGACTGCCTATTTGACCTCCACAACCCAATTACTGGATAATACTGTACCCCTCAATAAGACTGGTTGTCACACTTTCGGGCTTCATACGACCCGTAACGACTGTCAAAGGTCCACGAATTACAGTCGGGACCAATGGCTTAACGTGCTTTCCGAGGCACGGAGGGGTCTAAATAGGATTGATATATAAAGATCACCCATCCACGGACTGACTGATCGATCAATCCGTGTGGCTGTTATTATTTAGCCACCTGCCCCTCGAAAGCTGTATTCATAAAAAGCTTGTAAAACGAATGCCTCTCAATATGCTCAATATGCTGCATTTCTATAGTTCACGCGTGCTGAAGTTGTGAAAGTTTAGAAACTGTTAAATAACAGAGGGGCAATTCTCGTAATTTTAAGAACGTTCACAGTCTGAAGGCTAATTCTCGTAATTTAAAACGTTCACAATCTAGTCGCAATCTCATCTCGGCGACAAACAAATGTCAAAAACTTGAAAAAATGTAGGGAAATTAGAAGTATTTTTTGACAGATTGAGACTGAGATCAGACTGTGAACGTTCTTAAAATTACGAAAATTGCCCCTCTGACCTCAGTCTCAATATGTCAAAAAATATTTCTAATTTCTCCACATTTTGACAAGTTTTTGACATTTGTTTGTCGCCGAGATGAGACTGTGACTAGATTTTGAACGTTTTAAATTACGAGAATTGGTCTTCTGATCCGTTCGTATACCACCAACTACCAAAAAACCTTCCTCTTTCATCGAAGTCCAAAAAAACCCACTACATTTGACGGAAACATAATATATTGCCGCAGTGATTCAACAAATCTTTATGTTACGAGGGAAATCACTTAGCTCATGACAAATAGCGGTGGAGTGACGTCACTGCTTTGATACATAATCATATGGCTCTAGTGGGACTGTGGGTGTCGCGGTTAAATAATGATCGGTGGGTAGTTCGGGTTATGCTTATGTTGTCGTGTTTTTGGGAGATTCGTATATATTTTATGATTAAGTGTATTTTGTCGTGTTGGCCCAGAGGGTAAGGCCTCGCCTTTCATGTACGAGGTAGTGGGTTCAAATCCGGGCAAGTACCTACCAATATGACTTCTTGGACATTACTGACATCAGTTAAGGAAAATACATCGTGAGGGAACCTTTTCTTATTTTGGTGCGCGGTGGAAATCCTTCTAGACTTCCTCCAACGTGGGCATGGCATGCCGGACTCTTACCGGTTAAAACCACCGCGGTGTTCCACCTCTGACTATGGCTGGGGGTACAGGATTCGCGTAAGCATTCACCGCTCCATCGTGAGGAAACCTGGAGTTATAGTTAATGTAAGTCTGAAGTCGCTAACCCATCTTGACCAAGCGTGATCTATGTTCGTGCTTTCTATAATAATAATAATAATAATAATATTTATTCAAAATTATAAGGCATGAGAATTAGTACAGTTTTGCTTAAATGTAAATTATATTCTAGACTTACGTGCCTGAACTAGGTAATCCTGTGTTTCAGGCGAGAAGAGCTAAAATATTCTTTTAAAATTAATAAATAATCAAAAATTTACAGTAGACAAACAATGAGTAGCTTACGAGTAACTCTTAGTTTCTAAATTTGATAAATATATAACGTAGGTGCAATTTGTATACCTACATATATTTACTTTAACACAATTAATAAATTCTCTGTTTCTTCGTAAGACATACTTTGGAGAGCATCCTTGAGGATTTTCTTACAATTTGTGTAGTTCAGAGAATAAATGCTTGCTTTCAAGTTAAGTCTATTATATAGGAGAGGTCCAAGGTACAGGTAAAATTTGGATATAAAAGCATGTTTTGTAGAGTTTTGTGGACAAACTATATCTTTACGCCTTTTATTAGTATATCCAGCGCTGTAGGGAAGAGCTTTATGTTGTTTTAATACAATGCCCATAATGAATAGCTGTCGAACTGTTAATACTTCACAAGATTTATACAGGATGTTAGTAGGAAAAAGGAAAGGTCGGAAAGTAGACACTTTGAGAATCGCTCTCTGAGCTCTCTCGATGGTTAGTAACATTGTTTTACCCGCTCCACCCCATGTGGTAATACAGTAAGTTAAAATCGATTGACATAGAGCAAAGTAAACTTGTTTAACTATTTTTGGGTCAGCAATACAGCGTAGCTTTTTAAAAACAAATATTAACTTGCGAATTCTATTATTTAAAGCTTCTATATGTTGTTTGAACGAAAGTGTTTCATCGATTATAACACCAAGGTATTTTGTTGTATTTGCCATTTTAATTTTAGGACAAACACATTGGTTATTTGTGGGAATTGTGCAATAATGAGCATACAATGCTGAGGTAGTGCCAATTGTAGTTTGCTTGCGCATTGAAAACTTTATATAATTAGTCTTGTCTGCATTTAGTGTTAGTGAATTAAGTTGAAGCCATTTATTAACAATATTGAATCCGTGTTGCGCCGCCTTGTAGACATTTTTTTCTGAGTCAGCCGAAAATAGAAGGGCAGTGTCATCAGCATAAGAAATAATTTGGCCATGATCTAGACTTAGATTACAAAGATCGTTTATGTATATCAAAAATAGTGTAGGCCCTAAAATACTTCCTTGGGGAACCCCGAAGGATGTGTTTTTTTTATCCTCGCTGAGAACATCACCAATCCTTACACATTGGCTACGATCTTCTAGATAGCTTTTAAATAGTTTCAGCTGGGTGCCTCTGATACCTATGGTTTCAAGCTTGTGCAACAGAATAGGAATAGAAACCGTGTCAAAAGCTTTCGCGAGGTCCAGGAATATTCCTACTGTGTGGTTACCATTATCAAGTTCATGTGCTAGATAGTCAGTGAGATGGTGTACGGCATCGTCTGTTGACATTTTAGGCCTAAATCCAAACTGCTGCTGAGACAAAACTAATTTATCCTCCAAGTATTTGTAAAGCCTTTTATTTATAATTTTTTCTAATATTTTAGAGATAGAAGGCAGTAACGAAATAGGCCTATAATTTGTGACTTGATCTTTACTGCCTGATTTATAAACAGGGACAACAACAGCTTTTTTTAGGCACTCAGGAAAAACACCTGCAGATAAACATTTTTGGAAAATATAAGTTAGTGGCGGTACCAAAATGTGCCTGAACTGTTTAATAATTTTATTTGATATGTTATCCCAGCCAACTGCACAGTCGTCTTTCAAACTCATAATTATCGTTTCTACCTCAGTCTCATCAGTGTCTAGCAATGCAAAGGATGATAAAATAGTGCTACACGTAAATGGTGTGTTTGTTAAATATTGTGATTGGCCTTGAACTTTTTCCGCCAAACATTTTCCCACATTAACAAAGAAATCATTTGCATTGTTCACAGATGTTAACTGTGATGCGTGTGCTTGTAATAAACCTGAAGATGACTGATTTTGTTTCGAGTTATACGTAACACCCTTAATAAAATTCCAGATTTTTTTACTATTCGTACCAGCCTTTTCTAGTGCAGTTTTATCGTAGTTGTTTTTTACTTTTTTTAGAAGATCATTACAAAAGTTACGATATCGCTTATACGACAGTTCCAAAATTAAATTATCTGGATTGGATTTAGCTTTGATATGCAGTTTATCTCTATTTTTCATACAGAGAATGAGTCCTGTTGTAATCCACGGCTTTATGTTGTAGTTTTTGTTTTTTAGTCGAGATATGACAGTGTTCTTCTGAATTGCATATTGTACATTTTTGATTAAGTATGTCATACAAAACTGCGGATCAGCGGAATCGTAGACTGGGTCAAATTCGATATTGCGTAAGTCTTCTTCAAGTTTATTTACATTTAAACGCGAAGTTGTGCGAGCGATTACTTTTGGTAATTTACAATTTAAAATAAGTAGGTTAGCACTGTGATCGGTTATTGCTGAATTAGTTACAAGGGCAAGTGCGGGAAAATTCGACTTGAGTATTATATGGTCCAAACAATGTATGAAAAGAAGCTTTTGCTTTGCTGTGGGGCAATTATGAGAGCAGTGGTGGTCCAGTGGTGACGGCCCCGACTTACGTGTGGTAGGTCGTGAGTTCAAAACCTGGCTGGCGGTTTACTTCGTGTAAATTATTTCATCACCACTGCTCTCAAAACGATGAAGGAAAACATCGTGAGGAAACCGGCTTGTTCTAAAACCAAAGATTCGAAGACGTGTGACATCTAACAACCCGCACTGGGCCCACGTGGTTGACTACGGCCCACTCCCTCTCACCAAGAAGCAAGAGGCCTGTGACCCAGCAGCGGGAACATTATACGCTGATTATGCTATGTGGATAGCCTGACGATATTAAAAAGGCGGATACTGGAATCGTTTTTCGAAAAAGTACGTTGAGTGGTTTCAAATAAACTTTAATATAGTTTTAAAAATAAATATATAACATTATCTGAGTGATCCTCAGAAGCAAGGTATGAGTAATTTTCTTAAACAAGTTGACAATCTACGGATTGTCAACTTGTTTAAGAAAATTACTCATACCTTGCTTGCTTGTTGCATGAGACATCTACCAACCGCTCAATCGTTTTTTGGAATGCATGAAGAAGCCTCATCGTGTAGCGCAGTTTGTTCCACCAGTTACTCAACCGTATCCTGGACATTCACACCCAAAATCTTATTTGAATGGCCAATTCCTCCCTAGCGGTGGTAGGTCTAACGCCAGCCTGGTTTGCGACCACCCTCTCACCGGAGTCCAAGCAGCCAGCTATGTTTCGTCGATGCATGGGAGCTCCAGTGCCTTGGGCATCTTCTGGGCATGCTCATTCCATCATAGACCTCACCCGTCGCTTTCCATCAGGCGTGATCGAGCTCAAGGGCGGGCCCTTTCAGCAATAAAAAAAAACCCGCACTGGGCCGGCGTGGTAGATTAGACTCGAAGAGAGGAGTAATATGTCCCATCAGTGATAATATTATATGCAAATAGATAGATAATAAACAAAGGCCTATAGTGTCCAACGAATAGACTCACACTACAAATACTCCGGAAATCATCACCGTATAGATATCTGTGTCAGTTTGCGTCAATTCAAACCTGTTTTTAATGCGCCTATCTGTATTCTGACGTGATTACTCGCTGTGCTCGGCTTAAATATGGCCGGGTTGTCGGTGGCTATGCGGCTATGATGCTGGCTATTTAGAAAGACGTGCGTTATGCAAATGTATAGTTGTGTAGTGGCAATATTCTCTGGCGACCAATTTAAGTTTAGCTTAGTGGTAATTTAGGTCTGTGTGTTAACGTGACTTGTAAGTGTAATAATAATGAAGAGAGGAGACAAGAGGTCCTGAGGTCCTGTGTTCGATTTCCGGGTCAGGCAAAGTGCCCATCACGAATTTCTCAGTAGCAGCCAGGAGTTTGAATTTGTGCTCAGTCGACGGCATTAGACTCGCCTCCTATTACATGTGACTAACATATAACTGTTGGGATCTAATCCACAACGAAGTGATCCGGCAGAGAACCAAAGTTGTCGACATAGCTCACAGAATAAGCAAGCTGAATTGTCAATGGGCCGGCCATATTAGCCGTAGAACCGATGACCGTTGGGGTAGACGTGTTCTTGAGTGGAGACCGCGAATCGGTAAACGTAAGGTGGGACACCCTCAGGCTAGATGGAGCGACGATCTTCGCAGGATGGCTGGTAGCAGCTGGATGAGAGTTGCCGAAAATCGAGTTGAATGGCGTGCAATAGGAGAGGCCTATGTCCAGCAGTGGACTGCTATAGGCTGATCATGATGATGAACATATATACCTAACTGGCGAAATGTGGGTGTACTAAAAGTACACCTCTGCCTTATTTTTTGAAGTACTGGCGTGAGGTTTTGTTTATAATATATATGTGTTATAAGACAAGAGTTTTAGTAAGAGTGAACTGGTACGCTCGTTCTGGCGTAGACCTTATCCATTGCTTTTCAACAGACGACTTCGAGGTAAAGGGTCCATTTATAAATAACAAAACAGAAAGAAACAGTCAATTAGTATTTCGGTCAGTATTAGTATTTTAGTCAGTAAGTATTTCATTAATTAAAAAAAAAATTGTCATGTTAAAAAAATGTGTATATGCAAAAAAAAAAAAACTTTATACCTATTCGTAATAAGTGAAAAGGTTATACATAAATATCAATCTCTGAGTGCGAAAGTTATGGAAACTATAAAGGAAGGTTGATAACCTCCCCACACCGGTTCACTTGAAACAAATTATATTAACAGTGACAATGTTACACTAACATAATGCATAAATAATTAGTTTAAATGGTATGCCTACGCGGTTACGGCGTAGCACCGAGGTCTGTATCGTAGCCACCGTAGACCGTTCGTAGAGGCTCGTAGACAATGTTTACGATACTGCTTCTACGTTTGCTACGCGATTCCATATGCATTGAAATTGACCTCTATTGGATAGTCATTGTGTTTTGTATTGAATAAATACATATATTTTCAGTAGTGTACTGCATAATTATTCTGTATCTAATCAAGGCTAGGAGTGTGGGCAAATAATAAGATAGAATACATTGGAATCTTCAATGTTCAAAAGATGACCTTTTTTTACAACAAGTGGTTTATATTCACTTATATTAATGTGCATAACATTAAAAAATTCCAACTTTTAATTGAATTTAACATCCGGAACATGCTTTAACTGAAAACTTGTAAAATATGAGTTTTGACATTTTCAATCTAAAATATCAGCCGGGGGTTAATGGTAGACTTTCGTTGTTATAGTAAAAAATGCTCAAAAAGTCATTTCCTATGACAGCTACTTTTTTTCTAACCAGCACTTAAATTTTTGGGTACGAAATGAATGATTCATTTCGTACCCAAAAATTTAAGTGCCGGTTAATGTTTAAAAAAATCTCGACAGTGCGTTCTGCAATTTCTTTACCATGGAGTCCAATAAACTAAAGTCGGTGAAATAGGCAGTAAGGCTCTCTGTTACAGTGCCAGTGAGTCAACATCTAAATTGGGGACATCTAAAAAGCTTTTCCGATACTATAAGTTCTAACTTCGTTGACAGATTCATACGATTTTTTTTCACGACATGGATGATGAGATGAGTCAAGATGTAAAAAAGCTCGCTTACAATTTAAATAAAAATAAATTGAACTCCACTTTCAATATAAGTCGCTTAGCAGGAATCCATTATTGATCCCCACTGTATCCCGCGCTATCACGCTAGAATCGAACCCAAAACAAACGGAGAGACGGCCGGATCAGAGGTGATCGATCGACTTAGCTCGCCCGACAAGGGAACCTCATTCATTCACTCTACTACACTTCAACCTGTATTGTTTGTTTCAAAAGTATCTGACGAAAATGTAAACAAATGTATTAGAAACGTACTTGTGTATACCAATTTGTAGTGCTACTTACAATTTACAAATTGAGTGCTTTATTTTGATTATTTGAATACTTAAACCCGAAATACTTATTCTAAATCTTCTTAAAGACGTTTTTCTATTTAAAAATTGTGGTTAATTTTATAACCTCAAAATTTCCTTGTAGTTTTTTTAAATTACAATTTAATAATGTTATTCAAACAAAACTTACAGCTGTTGGGCAGTGGTGGCCCAGTGGTGTCGGCCAGGACTAACGAGTTGTGGGTCGTGAGTTCTAATCCAAGCAGGTACTTTACTTTGTGTTTTTAATTTCATCACCGCTGCTCTCAAAACGCTGAAGGAAAACATCGTGAGGAAACCAGCATGTCCTATAAGCAAAAATAGGAAGACATGTGACATCTACCAACCCATACTGGGCCCGCGTGGTGGATTATGGCCCACTCCCTCTCACACAGTGGACATCTGTGTCCCAGCAGTCGGAACATTATGAGGCAGTTTATGCTAAGTAATTTTTTTCGTAAAAGTCGTGATATATGAAGTTGGAACCTTCTAAATAGAGATGAATTTGTTAATAATTTACTTTAGTGAGTGACTTTACCCGAACAGGTTTATTTCCAGTTTCATCCGATGCTTTTGGAACAGGCATTAGTGCGTTGTGCCATTCTCTAAACATCACTTCGGAACTCGAAAAGTGAATCCATGATGATTTACTATAGCATGAACATTCTAGAACGATGTTCAGTTATTCAACGATATAAAGAATGACGATGAGTTCAAACTTTAATAATATTATATAATTTTAACTTAAAGTGCCACTTCCATTTGAATTATCTAAGTTAGGTATCCCATACTGTTTTCTTGTTTTTATTGCATGATGTGGTCTCCTATAATTGAGGGAGCACATAGATTTTTGTTCTTGTCCATTACATTAAAGCATGTAAGGTGTATTCTTTGTTGGAGATCCTAATAAAAATATAAATAAATGCTTGTATTGTAATGTAATTGACGGAATTGGCTCAGACCATAAAAAAAGTAATCTATACCTAAATTGATACTCGAACTCCTAGTTCCCAATAAAAAAACAATTGTAGGTATATTCGCTATATTGACAACACTGTTTAGAGTAGCAGGCACATCGCCGCGCAAACTTTAAAACCTTTTAAGTACATTTTAATTCTTACCTTTGCTTTTCGTCAGTTATAAAAAAAATCTGCTATTATATAGAAAAGTGAAATATATACCTACATTTATAATACCTACAGCCTATCCTGTATAATTTAATATTTAATATTTAATTTATTATATAATTTAATATTGTATAATTTAATGTTTAATTTATTATAATTTAATAATTAATTGTTTTTTTCCTTATAATTTTAAAACAGTATTTTAAAATTATAAGGGGTAGATTAAAAAACCACTCAAGTGCGGGTCGGACTCGCGCACCGAGGGTTCCGTACAAATTTTTAGGTATGTTACAAATTAAAGGTTTTCAGATTTTTTCCTTTACTTGTGTAACATGACATTGCTTCTTGCCAAATTTCATGATTCTAGCTCGACGGAAAGTACCCTATAATTTTTGATTCCCTTGAGAGTGTCGAAATATATATTTTTTTTGCAGCATAAAAGGCCGTATCTTTTTTTAGGTTAAGTTAGAAGTTTGATTTTTTCACAGCTTCGAGGGACTGTAGACTTGAGTTTATGGTTTTATTTTCAACTCGATACCTCCACGCGTTCCTGAGATAAAGGGTCTTGACAGACAGACGGACGACAAAGTGATCCTATTAAGGGTTCTGTTTTTTCCCTTTGAGGTACGAAAATCTTTATTTGCATACCGTATGTTTAAAGTTCTTACAAGGGCTTACAGCCAAGATACAATTACAGACCCTGTAGCATAATCAGCGTATAATGTTCCGGCTGATGGGAAACAGGCCTCCTCTCTTCGAGAGGGAATGGGCTGTAATCTACCACGCAAGCCCGATGAGGGTTGGTAGATGTCACATGTCTTCGAATTTTTGGTTTTAGGACATGCCGGTTTCCCCTCACGATGTTTTTCTTAACCGTTTTTAGAGTAGTGGTGATTAAATTATACGACTTACAACTCGTGGCCGATAGCACCGGGCAACAACTGACTGCTGGGACAGACTCTGTAGGGCGCCGCAAAAAATATAAAATGTATGCTCAAAATAGAAATAAAATTTGAGTTTACATTTGAATTCTGAGTGGTCACTTGGTGAGGTTCTATTTGAACTTTACAGAATCTACAGATGACGGGTACCATTTCAAAAACAAACAAAAGAGCATCCATCCAATAACCTTCACTTAATCCGTACCCACATCCCGACAATCAAAGGAAAGTTTAACACAAAAGAAAGTAAACAGGAGTTCTCATTGGAAGTTAGCTAGTTAGCGCCGAAATAGGGGATCGCTGGCCAGCCAATATAACAAAGTTCCGCCAAACTTGTTATTTATCTAATCCTTGGCGGTCTGTGGACAGCGTTGTTGGTATCACTTTTACAAAATGTGGGCCTGGAAGCGAGAGAGTTGGTTTTTGTAAAGTTGTTAATGGAAAATTGTTTTTTAAATGTATCTGTTTCGTCGGTTATCGTTGACCACATCATTTTTATACTCAATAGACACTCTTGAGGTATTCAATATTATAAGAATTTATTGGATGCCAAACTGTGGACTTACAGTGGCCTCAAAAGTTAGTTGATTTTTTTTTCACTTCAGCTGTGACACGCCACATTAAGATTTATAATTCTAGTGATGCAAATATTTGCTGCAACGTTTTATTGACTAATTTCACTACCTTTGACTTAACATAAAAACAATCAAGAAATTCCTTAGTAGTACCTGATTATTTTTTTATTTGAAATCATAAAGTGGCATCACAGTTGAAGTGAAAAAAATTTAACTAACGTTTGGAGGTCACTGTAGGTCGTAGGTTTTACAAATACATAATTTTTGTGGATCCTGTCGGGCGCAGCAAAATAGGAGAGAGTGAAGAGTGCTTTAATTTGACATCTTAGTCAAAAAGAAAGAATGAACACCACGTTTGCTAAATAAATGTATTTTGTAATGTGTGTGTGTGTAAGGGTGTTTTGTGTGTTTTTTTTAATGACTAAAGTCATTAAAAGTAGGCGAGATGGAGGTCAAAAGCAAGGCATTTTTAGTTTGTCTGTTAAGGCTATTGGCTTGTTTGATAACCTATTGCATTGAGCTATATAACTAGAGAAGCAAACCTCAATAAAATGTGTCAAAAAAGTGTAGCCACTTTATAAACGCGACGACGTAGCTTTGAAACCACTAAACATTTAAAAGTAAACATATATCTGTCTCACTTACACACGTCGTAAGAATAATACCGTCGCTTAGATTAGACAAAGACCGCATTATAAACATGCAATGACGGGATGGGGTTGCCTACCCATGCGAAATACCCAACATTTTAAGCCATAAAAAGCTTTTTAGGTTAAGTTAAATTATTTTTTAAATATTTGAATTATGTATTTCTTATTGGATGTGTAATAGAAGTTTATAAATAATGAAAATAACTAAGACATTTTCTTTTTGAATATTTTTTCTTTATTATTAATGAAATTAAATGATTTAGTAGGTAGCCAGTCAGTCTCTTTTCTCAGCAATCGGATTATTTCCACCCATTTTTCACGGCGTGCTGCATCTTTAGGCACCCTGCTACGTTGTTATAATTAAAAAATATTTAAAATCACTTATTCCATAAATCAAAAACTCCCACTAATGTGGGAAACTAAAACTAAGTTTTTAGTGGTAACACTGAACCTAATTTACAAAATTCTACATTTTATTGCGTTTTTACGTTGATATAAACACAGACAATTCATTTACGTGTGGAAAGTAATTCCGGTTAATTTATTATGTTTTTGTGATCTTGAATCGCACTCTCTCGCGATATTTTTTGTCGCATGTCACTCGGTTCGCTTCGGTTGGCGTCACACAGAGCACTGAACTGACGTTAGCTACGCTGATGGCTGTGGCCATCAGCCTAGTGGCAACGCCTTGGTGCGGTAATTCGGTATGTAAAGAAAAAAAATCCTCCGCTGATTCCCAAACCATTTCGAGATTTAAGGTTTCTTAAGTTAATTTTTCTATTTTTAGTGCTTAAAATTATAAGATGAAGTTTATTTTAACATAAACACTTAATACCACTTGACTTTCATTTGACCTCCAAATGACGTCACAAGTAAGCAGATTGAGAATACTTTCAGTGCCTCCTCTCATCATATGTTAAAAAGTTAAAGTCATATAATGTCAACTATAGGGATGACCATATTAATATAGGTATGTAATGCAGTCGTGCGAAAATTTCGGCCTTTGAATCGATTCAAATCAAACATTGAAAATCTATTCACACATAAAATCTAAATCCCGAATTCTGAATTATCGTTAATCAATCATTATAATGATAGCTTAAATAAAATGTATTCCCTTTAAATAATAATATATTAAGTATAAAATCATTGGAACTATTTTGTAACCACAAATGGTGTTGCAAACTTGCAAATATAACTAGGTACTGTAGCTACTTGTTATTGGTTTGATTTTGATAGTGACATACATATTAATAATAGCTATTATTTAATTTAATTATTAATTATCAGTCATTTCTGTCCCACTGCAGGGCGAAGGCCTCCCTTCCCTCCGTCCACTTATCCCTATACAGAATTAATAACTGTATTAAGTAAATGTTCAATCGATTATGTCGATCATTCCCACCTCTAAAACTGTCTAGTGTCATGCTTGAAGTTTCTGATGTCAAGCAAAAAACGTCAAATTTAGAATTTTTATTACTGTGTTATACGTGGCATAGATATTGAACTCTTCAGCCTACTTTTGAAGCAGAATTTAGAAAATTTATTTAAAATTAATGGCTGCTTAGAAAAACAAAATTTTGAAATTAGTTGCTTAAAATAACTAAATCTATAAATTAAAAATATAAAAAAAATACCTGAAAAAAACTTTACATACCCAATTGCTAATCTAGTGTAACATATATATCAATGACCTATTGTAAAAAAAATAGGACCTCTTCTGTACTATCGAACCCAGGACCCAAAGAAAAGTGAAAGAAAGAAAATACGTTTATTTGCGGTATGACGCATAAAAAGAACACAAACACAAAAAAAAGACATAACAAGTTGGGAAAAAAAATATGCGTCACATCACATCCACGCAAAACGGTCATCGCTCAGCATAATGCTAAGACTCTATACGAGGCAGAGCCCCGGCGCTGGTTTCCAGCGACAGCGTTGACGTGATGTCTTTAACCAGTGCAGCATACGATTAGATATAAATAAAAATCAACAAGTGTTATATATATCTAAACTCAATCTGAATCATTTTCAAGGATATTTCTAATCCGTTGCTCCGTATGTTCGAAAACTTTGTCTGCTGTACAGTCAACAGCAAAAGTAGATGATGAAAATCAGAAATTCAATACTAATGAACGGAGTTCGCGTCAGAACTGTGTGGCGTCGAAGTGATTCAAAAGTTTGTGATTGTAAATTATATCAAACATCTATTACTTCGACGCCACACAGTTCTGACGCGAACTCCGTTCATTAATATTGAATTTCTGATTTTCATCATCTACTTTTACTGTTGACTGTACCACGTAAATAAAATAAGTTTTGTTGAACTGTTAAAATGAAATCCTTGCTACTGATAGCGTCTTATACAACTTCCCCATTGACCTCAGGGCGACCTTGAAACATAAGTAGTTAGTAGTTTACCATACCTTACTTTATTGCCACTTCACAAAGGACAGTTTATGCACTCATTAGCACATTTTGTCTTGCCATTTGATGTGGTAAATTTCCCTGAAAAGGAAGAAAGGTAAACAAACTCTTTTGGGTGCGTATCCCGGGAAAGTTGCTACAGTTGACCAAAGTATTTTGTTGGAAATGAGCACAATGTTGATCTACTTAGGTTCTTTTTTATAGTTGATATAATTAGGGCGGGTTGTTTCATGTCCACTTGACGGACGCGTATACGTAAAAAATGGCGCTAATTATCGTCGGCCCAAAAAAGGCGTTATTTCACAAAATTATGGCATAGTCAAATAATACCATTACGTAATCTTTAACCAACCATTTGGAACAATCAGCACTATCTATAGTAATCAAGCAATATCTCTAGAACTATATACTGTTAAATTACATTATATTTTGTTTCGTTCAAATGTCTCTTATAAGCAACGTTTATAAATAAGAGAGATTTTCAATACCCGTTTTCAACAGAGACGAGAGTGATATGAGGCGAATGTGAGTTTCGGTATAAAAATACTGACTGTATGTATATTTTTAAAATAATAAAAAAGTCATCCACGCTCGTATAGAAATACCAAAAAATTTAAAGTACTAACTGTATATTTAATTGGAAATGTATTCTAAAAATACAGTTTTGTATATGTTATAAAAACGAATTCTGTTTTAAAACTTCATACCTTTATACATTAATTTCAATATCTCCGTACGTAAAAAGAGAATAATTAAAAACGGAGTAGAATGACAAAAAAAAAAGAAAAAAATTTTTTAATGAAAATGAAAATTATTTAGTAACATAAAATCACGCTTTGTATCCTCGAAAGGTTAGTCAGAGGTGTACTTACGTATAGTACACCCAAATTTTACCTGTTACGTTTAAGTCTTATGTAACTGCAGTGCGATTCTGCCGATCGATTCCGTAAAAATCTCACCGTGATAACTTAGGTGAAGTGAGCTATCAATAGGGGCGATCCCAACATCAGGTGTAATGACAGCTCACTTCACCTTAGTTTTCACTGTGAGATTTTTACAGAATAGCACTGTAGTAACCATCTCACCGTGAGAACTTAGGTAAAGTGAGCGTGGAGTGAGCTGTCAGTGTCATCCTGAGGGGCAATTCTCGTAATTTTAAAGAACGTTCACAGTCTGATCTCAATCTCAAACTGTCAAAAATACCTCAAATTTCTCTACATTTTGACAAATTTTTGACATTTGTTTGTCGCCGAGATGAGACTGCGACTAGATTTTGAACGTTTTAAATTACGAGAATTGGCCTTTTGATGTTAGGGATTGATACTCTTGACAGCTCACTCTAAGCTCACTTCACCTAACTTTTCACGGTGAGATTTTTACAGAATCGATCGGCTGGGGGAGAGTCTGTTGCCATCTAGCAGGCATTAATACAGACGAGAAATTCTCAGATGGAAGAAACCCGACCACCTCGTATAGATAGACCTAGATAACGCAAGTATCACGATCTGTATGTAAACCAAGCGTGCCTTTTTTTGACTACCTACTATGACGTCACAAGCGCTCTTTCTCATTCACGTTCACCCAGCCAGCAGTACACAGGACTGAACGCGAAAGTGGCAGCTTACGATTTTTGAATGTAAGTTGGTGCGATTTTTGGCACGCGAAGTAGTTGCTCTTGCGTTATCTTGGTGTATCCGTATCTGTGAACCCGACACACTTAGCCCGACCTGGGAGTCGAACCCCCCATGCTCAGCATACCGCTTGCGACATCTAAACCAACGGTTCAGTCAAAAACTATTTAAAGATAGTTACCTATATCTTATCTATATAAATGAAACAAAAGTCGGGTTAGTTGTACCATAATTATAAAACTCAAGAACGGCTGGCCAGATTTTTATGATCTTTGATTTGTTGAATTTGTCTTCGCCCCGAATAGCAGAATACCTATTAAAAAACGGGAAAAATTCACAAAAAAAAAAAATTATATTCATACTTAATTCATTTTCTCATAAATTTTATATGGAACAGCTTTTTGATGATATCTCGAGATCGGATTAACTGATTTCGCAAAACATTTTTTTTTTCTTATGTTTTAGTTAGTACAAAATTTATTGATTCTTAGGCGGTACGAAGTTCGCCGGGTCAGCTAGTTACATCATAAATCCTGTCCCGTAACTAATCCGTCATTATAATCATCACAGAATTATACCCGATATGATTTGTGAAAGGGTTTTGCCAACTAATTTATTTAGGAGGAACCCTAATCCGGGTAAGTCGTGGTCACATGTGATAATAATCCTTAGGCTAGTTATTCATAGCTATGATATGTGGCACGAGTATTGTACTATGTGAGTAGTATGCTCCAATTTTCATAATCAGCCTATAATGTTCCCACTGGTAAGACCCCTATCCTGGCCTCCTCTCTGTGAGAGGGAGTGGGCCATGTCGAACACGCGGGCTTAGTGTGGGTTGGTGGACAGTGGCGTGCATTGGTTTTCAGAATAGGTAAGCAGGCACTAGGCCGGGTCTATAGGCAGACGCGGTCGCTAATCAGAAACATAATAGTACATTATGATATAAGTGCGGTAAGTTGAAAATTACAGCCGAGGCGACAGAGGCTGTAATAATCAAAGCGCACGTATGTCATACGACGTTTTATAACATATTTGCGAGGAAATAAATAAAACTCGGACTTTCTTAAACGAATTATATATCTTTAATTTAATCACTTGCTAAAGCAGTTAGAAAAATTTTAACGATTTGTAAAATTGATTATTAAGGCAAAGGCACAAAAACAGCCAGTATTACTAATAAGTAAATGAATATTTTTTTGTTTTTGTTATAGATTGTAATTTATTGACAAAATTAATTAAATTAAAGAATTAAATGTTTATTTTTTATATTTTATCTCCCAAAGCTAATTTTATTTTAAAATTTTGACCACTTTTCTGACATAAAATCTCTTTGCTAAGATTTAAAAAAGTACCGTTCGTTTTAGACGGAGCACAAATCGTACGTTTTACTTTATTAAAAATAAACTCGTGCGTTTTACATTACAATAATGCACAAGTACGTAATGACATACATTACAATTTTGAAATTGGTGAAATAAGAGACCCTTTACGAGCAAATGTGTTATAAAAGTATATTATACAAAGTGCGAATAGTACGGGAGCCGAGTAGGCCGTCAGGTTTGTATGAAGATTTTGTTTTTTGTACGAATGATAATTTAGTGACTAAAATGTATTTGACATGGCTTATGATGATTTATCGAGGTAGGCACTGCTTATGTGCCTTTATGCAATGCACGCCACTGTTGGTGGATCTCACGTGTTTTCGAGTTTTTGGTTCTGGGCCATGCCGGTTTCCTCACGATGTTTTCCTTCACCGTTTTGAGAACAGTGGTGATGAAATTATTTATACAAAAAAATTATATTTATATAAAGCGGATGCCTAGGTTCCAATCCACGACCTAGAACTCGTAAGTCGGGGCCCCTACCACTGGGCCACCATTGCTCTCCAATTTTAAAAAGCTGAAATTGACAGACCGTTTTGATAGACGGTTTGGTATTAATTTGTTTACTGAAAAGCTAAACGTGGTAGAGTGCTACTGTCCGTTCAGTTATTTTACCTCTGACAGCGGCAACCGAATAGCAACCTTATTGCAACAAAGATAAAGATTATTGTTATTTTGGCAGACTTGGCAATGGCAGCAACCCAATAGCAACCATATTTGAATGAGAATAAAGAGCACTGTGATTTGGACAGTGATTTAAAAACAGAGGTAAATATCTGTGAACGAACTGTACACGGATATTTTGGCGCCTGAATGACACAAAAAATAAATTAGTGGGCACGCGTGGTGGATTACGGTCCACTTCCTCTCACAGATATGAGGCCTGTGTCTCAGCACTGAGACCATTATAGGCTGATTATGCTGTTCAACCTTTCGCCTTCTTGCCTCATAATATAGCACAGCTAATGAAACATTTTGAGAAAAATAAACCCATATAAAGACACGAAACTGAAATTCCTAGAATTTAATCATATCCAAACGCACATTGCCCAGTAATACCATTCACACTATCTTTTAAAGATCAAACAGCAAATATATACTGAGCTAAGTACCGTACAGCGTCCATTTCCCCTTAATGCTTCCTTTATATTAACAGTATTAGTCTATCTCAACAATTTCAAAGAGTAGTTTGCTTTTAACTAATTAAAGTCGGTCCGGCAAAATAAGCTGCATCGCGTCATCAGACGAAAGCTTTTCTGTCCGGCTCGTCCGGGTGTCCGGCCGTCCGCTTTGATAAAAAATACATGCTTTAAGAATGTTCCAGTATTTTGTTATGTTTTCTTGACTTGCTCTTGCTGCATGTGTTGGTGTTCACTTTGGGTGTTTAATTAGTTCTTCTGCGGTGTTTTGTGTCGGTATATTTTTCTGTGAAAATTATTTAATTATGGTATGGATGTTTTTAGCTGATAAAGCGTCATTCGTGTATTAGATACACGTACACAATGATTCTGTGCTAAGTTAGAGAAATTATTTGTTAAGCAAATTGATTACCAACTTTCCCAACTTAAATAGTTCGAATACTCAATTAGCTGTTATTTTGATATTACAAACAGACACTTCAAATGTATTTATTTGTATAGATTACATGCTTATTGATAGTGAAACTGGAAATTAGTGTATGAACTAAGTCCTATATAGCCGTGGCTATATACAGAGTTGATACGACAGAGGGGCATTAAATTACACTACGTATACTATACGTGTTTAGTATTAATTCGATAAGGTATAAAAATAAAAAGCTCCAAAATTGAGAATTTTTTTTTTTCAAACAAACTAAATAGCTTACAAATCAGAGTAAAACGCAACCACCCTTTGTAAATAAAGGAAAAACCCAAATTTAATAGAAACTTGGACCTGGCGACTGACCTTACAAAGTGGCAACGTCGTCGCACGCGCGCCGGGGCGCGGCATGTGTTTCGTGTCGAAGCGGGCGGCCGGCGGTGGCGCGGGCGGCGGCTTAGGCCTCCGCTCGCGCTGGCTGTTATGTTAGATAGTTTTGAAGTACGCCGACAACAAAAACACTAAATTTTTAAATTCTCTATGTGTCCTCCATTCACATTAATGCACAAATTATACCGACGGAGAATATTGTTATTTAGTTTTCTAATTAAATCACTGTCCGTCGCTAAGCACTTTAATTTGTGAAATGCTAAAATAATCCTGTTTTTTAGTTCAACAATTGTATTTACCTCGGAGGCATACACTTCACCCTTAATGTATCCCCACAAAAAGAAATCCATGGGAGTGAGGTCCGGAGATCGTGGTGGCCACCGAACAGGTCCGAATCGACCGATCCATTGCTGCCCAAACATTTCTGTGAGCCGCTCCCTGGAAGCCATCACAGAATGTGGAGGCGCACCGTCCAGCTGGTACCACAACTTGCGATGAACGGCTAAAGGTAGTTGGTCAGTGTACTCGGCCACAGGACCACTTAATAAATCTAAAAATTTCGCCGCTGTAAGGGTGCCGTCAATAAAAACAGGGCCGATAATATTATTATTATGGATACCAGCCCACACATTGAGAGAAAATCTGTACTGGTGTTCAGATTCTCGAAACACGTGTGGATTTCCCAAACTCCAGTACCGGAGGTTTTGCCGATTCCAGATGCCGTTCCGAGTAAAAGTACACTCATCGGTCCATATTACATTTGTTAAGAAATGGCGGTCTTCGGATGTTTTATTTAATAGCCATTGGCAGTAACTGTTCCTGATCGGTAAGTCTCTCGATAACAAAGCTTGCACCTTCCGATATTTATAAGGTTTGCGTTTGTTACGTTTTAGAACCTTGTGGATGGTTCTATGGCAACATCTAAACTGCCGGGCGGCTCTGTGCAGACTCGTTGTCGGGTTGCGGGAAAAATGATCTAATATTCGTTCGTCCCATGCAGCGGGTATTTGCCGCGGTGGCACTCCCTCCTGTTGCGGCACTACACGTTTATTGTCCCGTAATCTTTGTACTGCCAACTGTATGTTGCGGGCGTTCCTAGGGCAATTCCGGCTGTCACCATATCTTTCTCTGTATGTTCGCAGAGCTAATGCTGCGTTTCCACGGCATTCACCGTAAATTAAAATCATGTCAGTGTATTCTGACGCCGTGAAAGTTAGACGAGGCATTGTTGAACACTTTAATTAGGTATACACACACACACAACCAAAGTTTAATTACGTGTCCTATCACAATAAAAAACAGTAAATCAAAAAAAAAAAACACTAACACTAAATAATTATAATAGCAAGTTACGTGTCTTGTCACTATAAAAAAAAAAGAAAGAAGTGTCCTATTCACAATAACAAAACAAAATCACAATTGTCAGCGCACGAGTTCGACAAAACAATAGCGGCACAGGACTTCCGTGTTACGTAACGTACGTCCCGGAAGGATAGCGTTGGCGCACTGAAAAACCAAGTTTTTTAGTTTTTAGAGGCCCCCCTCGCAAGGACCAAAGATGCAATAGCAACACACTGACCTATTTCTATTTCTTTTACGCGCGTGATGTTTTGCTAATGGGATTGTCACTTTCTTTTGTAGGACGTATTTGCTTATGACTTGCGTAAGAGCGGCAACAACGTATCGTAGATTTATCGTTTTAAGGTGCATGACCTATGCCTATAGACATAATCAGCTGTTAAGAAAAATACATCATGTTCAAACGGGCCAAAAACTTAAAAAGTCATTTGCGACTAAACTACTGTTTCAATTTAAATGATATTTGGTACAGAGCTTGAAAATGGTACCTAGTATAAGCAGTTTAAAGGAAAGCCTTTCTGTCGTATCAACTTTGTATACAATGCAATTAGTAAAGGGCTCTGAAAAAGGCTATCTATATATAACACGGAAAATTTACAGGTGTCAATTTGCTTAACAAATAATTTTCCTGATTGAGCGTAATCTCAGGAGCGTCCAGTATTGGCTGAGTCGCCTTCAAAAGAAAAAAAATGTAAAGTAATTAAAATTATAGTTGAATCTACAATTTCACAAGACTTGTTTTATTTTCCAACTAGCTGTGCCCGCGACCTCGTTCGCGTGTATATTGGGAAACAATTCACGGATTTTTTTTTTATCCTTTATCATCAGCCTACCCTTACCCTTTATCATCAGTTATCTGCCAGTGAAAATCACGTCACAACCGGTCCAGCCGTTTCGGAGAGAAACCCGAACAAACAGACAGACAAAAATGTTATTTTTTTTATAATAATTACTGTATATACTTTCCTAAGCATTTAGTAAAAAGCTGTTATTTTGACATTACAAACAGACACTTCTATTTTTAAAATTTATTTGTATGTAAGTAGATACTATGTACAGCGCCGCCAAGCCTGGGCAAGGAAGAGTTGGCCAGACGATCTAGACGCGTACCGCAAGGGTTGGATCAAGGTGGCGGTAGAAAAGGATGCATGGAAAGATTTGGGAGAGGCCTTTTCTCAAGCAGTGGGACAGTGTCGACTAAATAAAATAAAAAAAACCGGGCAACTGCGAGTCGGACTCGCGCACCGAGGGTTCCGTACAAAGTAGGCGTGTAACTACAAGTTTACGGTTTTCGGATTTTTCTTTCTTGCCAAATTTCATGATTATAAGTCACCGGAAAGTACTCTATACATTTTGGTTCCCTTGAGAGTGTCGAATATAGATTTTTTTGCGGCATAAACGGCCGTATCTTTTTTACGTTAACTTAGAAGTTTGATTTTTTCACAGCTTCAAGGGACCGCAGACCTGAATATATGGTTTTTATTTCAACTCGATACCTCCACTTTTCCGAGATAAAGGGTCTTGACAGACGGACAGACGGCCGGACAATAAAGTGATCCTATAAGGGTTCCGTTTTTTCCTTTTGAGGTACGGAACCCTAAAAATAGTATGTATCGATTAATAGGTTGGTGTTTTACTGATTTGGTCTAACAAAGCAATTCTCATTGATCTTTGTATCTGACTCCGACTGCTTAACTGATCTCCACAACCCAGTCACTGGGCCTCTCACAAAAACCTCTCACAAAAGCAACTATGAAGACATTTTATTTTTAAAATCCGCCTCTAACTGGAACTTCAGATTATTCCATAAGTCAACTTAACGAAATCTCAATCCCACTTACTCAATTTTATGAGCCACTTCTAAACATTATTACCAAGTGCCCTCAATATTCTCATTTCGTACATTTCAGTTGTAATATCTGGCTCTGCGTTATTGGAACTGCATTTGCAAGATGATTTTGCAGTATTTAAGCGTTGGCAGCTTTCCAAGAGATAGCAACGGTACAATTTCAAATGTTTAGACAATATCTATAGTATTAGATGTTCGGTTAATACGGATAAGATGAGTTTTCGTTGGAATTTGAAATAAGCAAGTAATCTAGGTTTTGCTGTATTAATTTGTAGATAATGTCAAAGCTGTTTTAGGGTCTAAACAGACGGACTGCATTTGAACTGCATGCCAGCTGCAACATCGCAGTTTGGATGCAGTTGATATAACTAGCTTTTGAAACAGTTCAGTCAATGTCCTGCAAACTGCGATGTTGCAGCTGAAATGTAATCCGTATGCTTAGACCCTTAGATAGTAAACTCGCTTTGTGGTAATCGTGGGATTTCAAGTTAGTTTTGTTAAAAATAAATGTACCGTGCATTCGCGATTTATTTGCCAAATATGTAAACAAATATGAATTAATGGAAAAATAACTTTTACTCCTACTCAATAAAGTTCAGTTTACGCTACAACTTTAAACATTTTTATAACTTTGTCAATAGTTCTAGTCCCTCTGAAATCAACTTAATTTTTATTGAAATAAAGTTGATATTTGTTTAACTTATAATAGGGTAGGGGTTTGCAGCACTGCGCACTTTTACTTTACCTATTCTGCCTCGTTGGTCTTATGGTCGTAAGCGTTACTGATGAGCATGACGTCCTGGATTTGAATCCCAGGTCGGGCAAAGTGTTATTGGGTTTTTTTTAGGAATTTTTAGTAGCAGCCCGGGGTTTGGATTCGTGCCCGTTTGATGGCTATAGACTCGCCCCCTATTACATGGGACTTGAAAATAACTGCCGAAATGTGGGTGTACTATTAAATATACGTACAGTCGCACACCTCAACTCAACCCTTCGGAGAAACAAAGGGGCTCGTGGCTAAATAATAACAGCCACACAAGGCGATCGATTAGGTTAAGCTACGCTTGCCGCCGTTGGTCTGTGGATGGGTGACCATCTTTACATACCAAGACACCCCTCCGTGCCTCGAAAACCACGATAAGGCGGATCACACACTGCAACGTGCCACGCGACGGGGCGCGGGAAGCGGAGCCATTCCCCGTACGGAAGAGCGTTTTTATTAAATTTGTATGTAAAATATCACATACGGGGCCACGTTACATGCGTACCGTTGCGTGACGCGTTGTAGTGTGTGATCCGAGCCGTTGGTCCCGGCTGTCATTCGTGGATCTTTGTCAGTCGTTACGGTAGTCAGAAGCTCGAAAATCTGACAACCAGTCTTACCTATGGGTATCGTATTACCCAGTAACTGTGTTGTGGAGGTCAGATATTCAGTCGCTCTATGTAAAATACTGGTATTCAGCTGCATCCGGTTAGTCTGGAAGTCTATCTATCTACTTCGCTGACTGTACATGTATTTTCATCTGTATTTTCTGTAATATCCAGATACGTTTATACAACACACAACAATCGCCTTTGATAGTAAATGTTAGGTTTCTTGTATGCCTTTGAGAGTTCCTACTTTGTACAGTGAGCCTTCAGATAACACACATGTATACGTAATACTAGCTTTCGCTCGCGCGGAGGTCCGAATTCATCCTAGGGGAACATACCACTGGGATCACAGGTCTTGGTCTATCTCTGTGCCTTTCATTCAGATCCGTTCAGACGTTAAAGCGTGAAAATGTAACAGGCAGACGAACAGATAGAGTTTCTTTCATATTTGTAATTATCGTATGGATGAATAGATGCAGTATACGGAGTCAACAATCAAGTCAGGCTTTTGCAGTCCCCTGCTGGACATAGGCCTCTCCCAGGCTGCGCCACAACACCCTGTTCTCCGCCCTCTACATCCAGTCCGTCCCAGCCACTTTCTTTAGGTCGTCCGTCCATATAGCGGGGGGGGGGGGGGCGTCCTACACTACGCTTGCCGATACGCGGTGTCTACTCTAAGACTCGTCTGCTCCACCGGCCATAGGTCCTTCGACAAACATGGCCAGCTCATTGCCACTTCAGAGTTTGCTGACACTGCACTTAGACTTAGACTTTCGGGCTTCTGACTACCCGTAACGACTGTCAAAGATCCACGAATGACAGCAGGGACCAACGGCTTAACGTGCTTTCCGAGGCACGGAGGGGTCTTGGTATATGAAGATGGTCACCCATCCACGGACCAACCACCATTAAGTATTTCCCTATTATATAATCATGTCTCTAATCTTCTCACTGCTCTCGGACTCAGGCTTATAGCCTTCTGTTGGTGAGAGAGAGTGGGCCGTTATCCACCACGCGGGCCCAGTGCGGGTTCGAATTTTTGGTTCTAGGACATGCCGGTTTCCTCATGTTGTTTTCCTTCACCGTTTTGAGAGCAATGGTGATGAAATAAATTACACAAAGTAAAGCGCCTGTCTGGTGTCGAACCTACGACTCGTAAGTCGCGGCCGTTACAACTCCACTGCTCAATAATCAATAGAAGATACAAGCAGTAAACCTAAGCTAATATTAGCTTCAATAATATAATGGGAAAGCTGTTAGTATATTAGATGCCTTTGATACATACAAGCTTGAATGCAAGGCTGAATAGTGTAGGATGTAGGTATCTGTGGTTGTATACCTGGCTGAGGTGAACTTTGTTTAGAATTCGGAGAGTCCATCCAGATTTCTAGATACTACGTGTTTGAAGAGAAATTGGACATAATTGTGGGGCTGTATTTTTGGTGAAAATTCAGTGAATTTATAAAATTTTTTTCATGGTGTTGTGTTGTAACTTGGACAATTGGACATCCTATTTTTAAATTATGATGTACGTACAAAACGTTCCTATTTAGGTATTTTAATTATTTTTTAAACATGCTACTATTCATATTTTTTTTTATTAAATTGCTTTGCCCGACAGAATATCACGACGACAGATTATTAATAACTTTGTAATTGTTATTAAGATCTGTGGGGTAATTGCGTAACAAACTAACAGTAGTAATGGCTTCCAAATGAAAAGAAAAATATTGTATTGACTTTGCCAGATTCCTATAATTATTGTTTTAAAGTAGTTAACCGTTTCACTATAACGTATCTATCTAACACAACCGTAGCGAAGCAGATTCTTTCATCATATTCACAACCGTATTATTATTATGAAAAAAAAAAACATTATTAAATTAAACTACTGTTGATAATATAACGATTCATTTAATCTTCGAACCGACGCTGTTACAACAAATGCTACTAATAAATAACCACACATATGAATCAAATAGATAAATACTTTGTAAACAGAAATCGAACAACGTCGTTAGCTTTCAGATTCAATTTAAGGCATGCACTTTCACGTACATTTTCTATCGCGCTGGATACTTGACATCATAACCTTTGCTCTAGGGCAGGGTTGTCAAACCTTTTATTTTTATCGTCTCGGCTATACAAACAAGGATCTCCTGACACGTGGTCAAAATCGTGACTAACACCCGCCATCTTGATTTTTCAATACATTTCTTAAAAAACAATTTCAAAATTGTTTACCAACAGCGTCCCCATGTCAATCTCATTCGGGCGCCAAAAAACCTTGTATCACTGTAAATGTGTATGCGGTATGGTTTTACTTGTTCCATTTGTTTACTGTAATTTTTGCATGCGGCTAAGACCGAGAATTTTAATTTGTAAATCGTGAACTTATCGTAGAGGTTTTTGTCTAGAGAAGTACTATGGCTGTACCCACTTATCTGCTGCAGCCGTCGCCTGACCTGTTTCTCAATCTGTCACATAATAATATGTTCTAGTCCACTCTCGTATCAGTAAAAAATACATAGCATAATGGCCAGTGACCCATATCGACCTCTGCGCTGCCACTGACGATGCCGTAGAAGTGGCGAAGTTTCGGGCCAAGAAAATTTTATCCACGATCGACATGACGAAGAAGATACGAGTAGCATGGTGGCCAGTTGGTGATTAAATTATTGTCATATTAAATTATTGCCACCCATCTACTTTTCAAACAGATCAATCTGAAGGCCAGTTCCCATAATTGAAAACGTTCAAAATCTAGTCGCAATCTCATCTCAGAGGCAATCAATATCAAAAACTTGTCCAAAATTTAGAGGTATTTTTGACAGAGTGAGACTGAGATCAGAGTTTTAACGTTCTTAAAATTACGAGATTGGCCCTCTGTTTTGCTGCAATTCCTACAACTTTAGGCAAGCGTCCCTACGTTTACCAGCCCTGTCCAATGTGATCGTGCAGCGAGATGTTCGCACTTGCTTCAAAATGGCGGCCGAGATAAGATAGGAGGAGTGTTAAGTGAAAATATTCGTTCACCACCATGTACACTTTATGATATTTATTAACGTTTTATGGTGTTTCAAGCCGTTTTGGGATAACTGTGGTGATTTGATAAAAAAATCGATGGTTAAAGACTATTGCGTTTTTTTCTAGTTGCATCTTTATGTATCTATTATATGAGGGGCCCGTGGCTATATAATAACAGCCGCACAGGTCGATCGATCAGGTTAAGCTATGCTTGCCGCGGTTGGTCTGTGGATGGGTGATTATCTTTACATACCGAGTCTCCTCCGTGCCTCGGAAAGCACGTTAAGCCGTTGGTGATGAGTTCTTAATGTTTTAACTTTCGTAAAACATATTCATGGTTTGATTTGTTACGGTTCTACTCACAAGCAGGTTTCAGCATAGTCCGTTTTCTTGTGTCGGACTCAAACGGGGCCTTTATCGTGATCTAATCAGGAACTAATCGGGCCCGACAGAATATCACGACGGCAGATTATTATTAACTTCGTAATTGTTGTTAAGATCTGTGGGGTAATTGCGTAACACACTAAGAGTAGTAATGGCTTTAAAAAAAAAATATTGAATTGAATTTGCCAGATTCCTATAATTATTGTTATAAAGTAGTTAACCGTTTCACTATAACGTATCTATCTAACACAACCGTAGCGAAGCAACACAAGCAGGTTTTCAGCATAGTCCGTCTTGTTTCGAACTTAAACGGGGCCTTTATCGTGATCTAATCAGCCGATCGATTCTGTAAAAATATCACCGTGATAACTTAGGTGAAGTGAGCGTGAAGTGAGCTATCAATAGAGACAATCCCTAACATCAGGTGGAATGACAGCTCACTTCGCCTTAGTTTTCACGGTGAGATTTTTACAGAATAGCACTGCAGGAACTAATCGGGAGAAGCCTACGCCGTAAAAGTCCATAACTTAATCTGCCTATAATGTTCCCACGGCTGGGACCCAGGCCTCCTCTATGTGAGAGGGAGTGGGCTGTAGTCCACCACGCAGGCCAGTGCGGGTTGGTAGATGTCACATGTCTTCGAATTTTTGGTTTTTCCGTAAAAGTAAAGAAAGAAAATACATATTTATTGAATTCATTTATTTGTAATATGTAACACATTAAGAATATAAAAAAATACCCTCAGACATTATAAGAAAAAAAAAAACATAAGAAGGAACGGTCATAAACGGTTATATTTTTGATAATGTTAATCTATACTTATAATAAATCTGTAGAGAGGTCAATTCTGTACATCCTACTAATATTATAAATGCGAAAGTTTGTATGTATGGATGTATGGATGTTTGTTACTCTTTCACGCGAAAACTACTGAACGGATTTTGATGAAACTTTACAGTAATATAGCTTATACATCAGAATAACACATAGGATACTTTTTATCCCGATATTCCCACGGGATCGAAATTTACGCGGGTGAAACCGCGGGGCGCAGCTAGTGAAATATATTTCCAAAATAACTATCAGCGGGTGATTAGTGATCGTTACTGACGCCAAAAATGCAATCAGTAAAATTTTTGTCTGTCTGTCTGTCTGTCTGTATGTATGTTATAGAAACAAAAACCACTCGACGGATTTCAACGAAACTTGGTAAAATTGTTCTTCATACTCCTGGGCAGGTTATAGTATACTTTTCATTACGCTACGATCAATAGGAGCAGAGCAGTGAAGGGAAATGTTGGGAAAACAGGATTTCTTTTTAGGTGAAATAGTAATAGGTTAGTAGTAGTTAGTTAGTAGTAGGTAAGTTTTGGTTAATTTATGTTCAGTTTTTTTTAATATTAAGTAGGTAAAAGCGTAGGTACTTTTATTAATTATAGGTATAGGTATTATTAATTATAGTAGTTATAGGTATTTAGTTTTAAGTGAAGTAGGTTTTATTCGGTTTTATTCCCTCTCGCAGAGAGGAGGTCTGTGTCCCAGCAGTGGGAACATTATAGGCTAATTGTGAGGTTTTATTATATATTATTTTATATATTAGACGTAGTTATATATTTTTAGTTATTCAAGCCCCAAGCGGACGCCGGCGTCCGCCCGCTATTGTCTTGAAAAACGCGTTGAATGAGAAATACGCGTTCTCAAGAATCGGCAGAAGAAAAAGCACATCGGTTAAACTCTATGAGAGTTAGTGCCTCAATTTCCGGAAGTCATTATTCCACGCGGACGAAGTCGCTGGTAAAAGCTAGTAATTAAATAACACTAATAATATGAAGCAGGCCCAAGCAACGTTTTATAATATAACATCCAAATTATCTTAATACTTGTTGTACTGAGACAATTTAAAGATAATTCTAGAGAGTATATTTCGATAATTGCACAAAATAATGATGCTATTAAGGGCCATGTTTCGTGTAATTAAGGTCCTAATTCTTGGGTATTATCGTATAAAGCTGTTACATACATTACTCTTGAATATGAACGTGTGCGTATATAACATCTATATAAGTACATAAAATAAAGTTGCTTCCGTTCCTTTCTGTGTGACCGCCATGTTCTTCTAAACTACTCAACGAATTTTGGTGCGATTCTCACCATCTTATAGAGAATTTATTCCGGAAGGTTTATTATATTTGTTAAACTTCTGTATTAATCATTTAATCTATTAATATTAAACGTTCATTTAATAAAGTACTTTGACGCCCAAGTGTCCTTTTGTTTTTGTATTTATTTGAATAGGAAGTTGGTTATTTAGGCTTTTAATTTGGTACCTAGTGTAAATAGTTAGCTGTGTCATATATTTTTTCACTAGCACTTTGCTGGCGACTTCGTCCGTTTGTATTTCGTACTTTAATCTAAAAATTTTGAAAATCTATGTTTACGATCTTTATTATTTTCATTTTAGTTTACTTATAGATCAAATGAATAAGATTGTTCAAATAAACTTTGTCGTCCCTTTTCACCATGGCAGAATTTGTTTGAAAAAAAAAAAAGCGTTATGTTTCCATTGTATGACTTAAAGATAAGAATTCTAATGTATGTAAGTATTAAGGACATTAATATATTGTATATAGGAATTCTAATGTATAAAGAAGTCTCGATGTTTTGTCAAGTCGTAAAAACCGTGCAAAGCAGGGGCGGATCGCTAGTATTGTTTAATTTAGTTAATTGAATGAAGATTGAGACTTAGTGTATTCATAAAGCGGTAAAGTTATGTAACTTTGACGCTTTATGAATATACTAAGTTTACACCCACGCGGAAAATACTGTACTTAATACGTATTAAGTACGATATTTTCCGCGCGGGTGTAGGCAGAAGAGTTACAATACACGGTACGGTACGGTATATTTCGTCAGGAATGTGTTCCAACCAAGTAGATAGACTGACGATATAAAGAAGGTGGATATAGGAGGTATATTGGGAGTTGGGACAGTGTTTTACAAAAAATACCGTGGTTTGAAATGGATTTTAGTTATAGTTCTTAAAATAAATTGGGAACTTTTTTCGAGTGAACTGGCTGTGTTTATCTGAGGTCTTTAGAAACAAGTTGACACGGAATAAGAAAAAGAAAAAAAAAACGTTTATTTGTGGTAAAACATGACGCATAAAAAGAACACAAAGAAAAATTAATCATGTGGGGGAAAACATGCCATCGCTCAGCATAATGCTAAGACCCTATACGAGACAGAGACCCAGCGCTGGTTTTCAGCGACAGCCGGCGTTGACGTGATGACGTCAACCAGTACAACATACCTACGATTGGAATGGTTGCGAACCAATCCGTGTCAGTTTTCACTTTTTAATTATGAATGTGCGTCCTTTAATTTAAAGCTAAGGGTTCTTAAAAGAGCGATGGACGCCACTTAACGGCTGCAGTGACGGTTGTCACGAAAATGATGACAGCGGGGTTTGACTTTACGTTATCAGAAAACCACACCAACTTACTTTCATAAATAACGTTTATAGCACTGTGTGACCTAAGCCCGCACTTAAGCCACGCTTTTCTGTGACTTAAGACTTAAGTCACAGCAAAGCGTGACTCGTGAGGTGAGAAGCGTGAGTCACGCTTTTCTGTGTATAAATTGACTACGTAGTAGTACTAAGTAGTCAATTTTTAAACAAAAAAGCGTGACTTAAGAGCGGGTTTGGGTCACACGAGCTGTAAAATAGTATACGATACGTGTGAATTAAATGGTCTAGTAGGCACGGCGTGTAATAATCGTATCGTAATGTACTATTCAGTGACGCTATGTGGCGGGCACCGCTCTTCTAAGAAACTGTAGGTTAAGGACCTTTTAAAATTAATAATCATTTTTAAAATAAACTTGTGGCAGAAGTCCTTATAAAGTTGAAGGTGCCACCTGCAAGATCTTTTGCAGTATCTATGCTTTTGGAAACGGCTTCTCCGATCTTCGCACCAGCAGCTGCAATAATAAAAACATAGTGAAGCTAAGTTTATTAATCATTATTTAAAACTAGCTGACCCGACAGACTTTATCCTGTCCAAATTTCAATTTGTATGCGATCGTTTTGACCACATAGAAAAAGGACTTTTATATTTTCCAGAATTTGAACATTTTCTGGAAAACTATTCCAATTTTCCTTTCCATAAAAACCTAAATCGATATATTTATTACGAACGTATTAAAACAAAAAATAGCCAAATCGGTCCAGCCGTTCCTCAAGTGATGCGCTTACCAACGATCAGCATTTCACTTTTATAGATGTACAGGAATAATGAATTTACAAATGATGACAGAATGACAGATAAACTGATTAATCTCTATCCAAAGAAGATTACAAATACCATTAAAACGTAACCAGCCTATAATGTTCCCACTGCTGAGACTCAAACCTCCCTGTGAGAGGGAGTGGGTCCACTACCTGAGTTCAGTGCAGGACGTTTTAAGTCTTCTATCTTCTTCATAATCTTCAAGTATTTTTGTTTATCATTATTTTTTGGAAAATTAAGGCAAGAACTTACCAATAACTGGCTTAAAAATATGTTTGGGAAACTCAAAAAGAACTTTTGTATGTTCAACAGGAGCTCCTTTTAACACGTCCGGTAAAAACATATCACCAGTCTTCTCAGTAACGTCATCTTTCTTAGATTCGTTGGCTTTCGCTTCTTTTTCTTCTGTTTGTTTATTGTCTTTCTTTAGTGGAGCATCACTGGCTTTTTCAACTTTTGGTTCTGTTTTAGACGATACCCCGCTTTTTTCTTCAGCTTCTACTTTCGATAGAACCTCACTCTCTTTATCTGGTTCAACGTCTGTTGGTTTTGTAGTTGTTAGTTCATCATTCGCTTGTGAAAATGTTATAATACAAGTCTGCAAAATCTGAAAATCACCAAATTATTTTTTATCCAACGGGAACGTACTACAGACATAAAAATGTGTTAATCCAGGTTATCTTTTTTTTTTTGAGGATGGGAAATCATCAAATGACCCTTCCCGCTCTGGGTGGAGCAGAAGGGAGTGTCAGACTCTTACTGACTACAACCCACCCGTGTTCCTTCCTTAGCCCTTTATGTTCCGGGGTAGCGGTAACCCTTTCGGACAATCCGTTGCCCCCGGCAGGCTACGGCTTTTACGGGCCTTTTCCTTATTGCTGACATCTCTTTGAGGCGCGCGTGGAACACGTACGCGCTGTCCGGCACAGGCCTGGTCCTCATTGGACGGAGAGTTACCCATTAGTCTCCGCCCGCAGGCCCACGCTTACGGTGGCCGGGAGTCGTCACGCGGCTCCCGACGCCCGTCTTCCGCGGCGGCAGAGACGTGAGGTTCTCTCCCTCAACCGTCCCGCCACCTCCTTCGCTAGCATGACTGCTTCGCAGAAGGAGGTGACTGCCTCCCACTCCCTCTCGCCCCGGACCATGGCCTGAACGAGAACACGGCGGTGCTCCGCCCAAGCGGGGCTCTACCGTATGCTCCACCATGTCCTCTGGGCGATAATCCAGGTTATCTGTGCCAAATTTCATCCAAATTCATTCAGCCGTTTCTGCGTGATTAAGTATAAACATCCTAATATACAAACTTTCACATTATAGTAGGATTGTAATAAAAAGATCGGAGAATATTATGGGAGGCCCCTAAGGTACGCCTAGGATGGCTTTCGCAGGAATTGGCGAGAGGAAGCAACACATCTACATAGATTAATGGAAGGAATGGAGGGTTAGTCTTTGCCTAAAAGTGGGACAGAAAACGATATAATACAAAAAAACAAACACCGTTTTGACTATATTTGGTTGGATCTAATGATATAGCTTTCGAAAGATTATTAAAAACAAGGTACTAATCAATTTACAAAGTTAATATTTTAAAGACCGAGGTGTAAAATCAATATTTTACACTTCATAATAAATAGGAAAAACAATTTGTAGTTGAGTTTAATAGCCAATATAAACAATTGGATTTCACGGATGAATATTAATAAAGTCGTGAAAAATTATTAGATACAGCTTCATTTGAATAACCATTAGGAAGTTCTTGATTGAATCTTCTTGTTTTTAATGGCCTAATTGAAATACATAATTTGTCCCATTATTTTTTATTTGTTTTTCTTCCATTCTGTCCTGTTAGGTATCCGCAATATCATTCACTCATTGTTGCGGACGCCGAACTAAAAGATCGGCGGAGCCGCACGCATGAGCAGGTTCCGACGAGTCGAAACCTGTCGAGAGTCCGCTCCGTCGATACACGATCACAGTGGGCCAAATTGGCGGGGGGTATGGCGCGCGGGACGGGGTGCCGCCGGCCCGAGCGCTTAGCGCGAATGGTTATAAATAGAGGACGCTCGTAGTGCGCGGCGTCAGTCGATTAAAACTCTCAACTTGTTAAGTATGTTAACAACTAGAAAATAAAGCTACGTGAACCAAGCAAAGTCTTTCAATTAATACAGTCCACTTGAACAATAATCAGCCTGAAGGGTTACTATAACCACTACAGTTCCCTGGTCCTACGAGCCGAATAACCAAGTCCTCTACAGTTTTCTGGTCCTACGAGCCGAATAACCAAGTCCACTACAGTTCTTGGTCCATACGAGCCGGATAACCAAGTCCACTACAGTTTCTTGGTCCATACGAGCCGGATAACCAAGTCCACTACAGTTCTTGGTCCATACGAGCTGGATAACCAAGTCCAGCATAGTTTCCGGTCCTCCGCGCTCCGAATGAAGAATACGTGCCACGATAATTCTGGTACGTATAAGTGCGGGCGGATGAAGAAAACACCTGCAACCTGCGAATGAACGAGAGAGTCGACTGTCCACTACGAGGATCTGGAATAACGACGGCCAGAATTGAAGTAGTGTCGCCGTCCAGAACCTCGCGAGTGCCTATGCCTAGTGAAAAAGTGCGTGTGCTAACTATTTAGGCGGGAAAACGCCGAGCCTGAACGTGTGCCGGTCCCCGTCTATCTAGGCTAAAGAAAAGTGCATGTCCGAACTATTTTACGCGGGAAAACGCCGAGCCTGAACGTGTGCCGGTCCCCGTCTATCTAGGCTAAAGAAAAGTGCGTGTCCGAACTTTTTAGGCGGGAAAACGCCGAGCCTGAACGTGTGCCGGTCCCCGTTTATCTAGGATAAAGAAAAGTGCATGTCCGAACTATTTAGGCGGGAAAACACCGAGCCTGAACGTGTGCCGGTCCCCGTCTATCTACTAGGCTGAATAAACATTGCGTGCGAACGAACTATTTTACGCGGGAAAACGTCGAGCCTGAACGTGTGCCGATCCGTGTAACTAGTTAAATAAATATAGTGCGTACTTGTGTTTACAAATGTAGACGGAACAATATAGTGCGTACCTACCTATGTTTACAACTGTAGATGGAACCTGTGTTTACAACTGTAAACGGAACATAAAAGTGCGTGCTCGTGCCTGCTACCTAGGCGGAACTTTATAGACAGAACAATATAGTGCGTAACTGTGTCTGCTACTCAGCCTACGGTTATAGACAGAACAATATAGTGCGTAACTGTGTCTGCTACTCAGGCAGAACCTTCAGAACGAGTGCCTAGTTACTTAGGCAGAATCAACGCCGAGCAAGAGTCGACGTGTACCTGTGCCTGCTATCCAGGCAGAATCAACGAGTGACGGCGCCTGCCTACCTGAGTCTGACATCGTCTGTACCAACCGTATAAGTACCGACCATGGTCGTCACAAGGAGCCAGTCAGACTTGGCTGAATTGGAAGAACAGAGGCGCAGCCAAGAAGCCGCACGCCGCCAAGAGGAAGGAAGAATAGAGAGGGAGCGACTTCAGCGGGTGTCCTTAGATCCGCCGCCCTCACCCTTCTCAAGGCTGGCGGAGACAAGCACAGCTGGACCCTCCGGGGTCAGAACTACGATGACCGCGCAACAACAAGCCAGGTCACCTGCAAGGTCGCTACGGTCGCACCGATCAACCACAAGTGTCACAACGCGACTGCGACTAGCAGAACTGAACGCAGCAGAGAGACTGGCAGCTCTACAAAGGAAGCAGCTGGACATGGAAATGGACCTGGTCAAGAAGAGATTAGCTGCAGAGGTGTCTGCCATCAACGACGAGGAGAGCGTCAACGACGAGCCAATAAATGAAGAACCTCATACCAAGGTCGACGAGTGGCTACGAACAAACCCACTCGACTCACGGGGGGAGGAGGCAGCCAAGAGTACCAGGGAGGAGCCAAGACAACTGAGGTTCGAGGTACCTAGGGTACGATCGCCCACTCCCACCAGAACGAGGAACAGCATCGAGCAATTGGCCACCACGCTTGAGAAGATGGCCAGACCCCGTCCGCGATATACAGACCTGCCAACATTCACTGGAGCTGCTAGCGAATGGCTGCCCTTCAAAGCAGCCGTTCGAGACTCAACACAGATGTACCAGATTCCAGAAGCAGAGAACATTCACAGACTGAGGAGCTGCCTAAAGGGAGATGCCCGGGATGCTGTGGCCGCACTACTACACACGGCCACAGACTCGAACATCATAATGAAGACCTTAGAACAATGCTTCGGGCGTCCTGAAATTATTATTGATCGGGCGCTCGATGACTTGAAGAAACTCCCAAGACCTGGAGCATCAGCAGCCGACCTCAATAGCTTCGCTGTGAAACTACAGAACATCGTCTGCGTGTTGAAGACCATCGACCGAAGGGGTTACCTCTTCAATCCCCTGCTGACGAGGGAGGTGTTGGACAAACTCAGTCCCCATCTCCGCTCGCGCTGGTGCGACTACGCATACGAAAACGAAGGGACGACCGATCCAGAAATCGTCGTGATCTCCCGATTTTTAATGAGGGAGGCGGACAGGGCACTACGTTACACTTATGCCCCATCTACGTGCACCGCCGCGAGCCAGAAGAAAGAAACACGACCCGCAGTGACCCAAAAGAAGAAAGCGACTGTCTACAACACCGTTGCCGCAGCGGAAGAGAAGATGCCGTGCCCTGGGTGCGAACAAGCACACACTCTACCACAATGCCCTAAATACAAGGCATTCACGATCGAGCAACGATGGGAGTTTCTCAAAGAAAAGAAAATATGCTTCAAGTGCGCCCAACGACGACACCGACGCATCGGATGCAAAGCAAGACCCTGCGGTGTGGATCAATGTCGCCGACCACATCACGCGACCCTACACCAAACACCACCGCAAACAGAGGCGGCCAAGCCAGCAGAGACACCGAAGCAAGAAGCAGTCCTATCCGTCACGCCGCAACCAGCTATGGGACAACGATCAGTATTATTGAAGATGTGTCCCATCATCGTGTCCGGACCAAAAGGGGAGGTGCAGACCTACGCGCTCCTAGACGAAGGAGCTACGATAACCCTAGTAGACAAGGAGTTAGCTTCCAGCATCGGGGCAGAGGGGCCATCACTACCGCTACACCTAAACGGCGTCAACATGAGCCAACAAGAGACGAAGAGCCAGCTCATCACTATTGATATCAGAGGGATAAATGAAACTGAGAAGTACAAGGTCAGAGCAAGGACCATCAAAAACCTGCAGCTGCACCAGCAGGCCATACCCGAAACCCTTCTTCAGCACGAGCACCTGAGGGACCTTCCCAGGGACGAGGTGTGCTACGAACGAGCACGCCCCGGGCTCTTAGTGGGAACTGACCACTGGGAGTGCATCGTTTCCAGGGAGCTCAGGACCGGCGCTCCGAACGAGCCGGCCGCATCGAGGACAAAGCTGGGATGGGTGGTGCATGGAACCGCACCACGCAGCGCCCTTCTACAGGAAGGCAGGGTGCTGCACGTATACGAGCCCGACCGAGAATCGAACGTGAGCAACCAACAGCTCCACCACTTTGTCGAGGCTCATTTCAAAATAGAAGCTCTCTGCATAGAAGGAAAGCCGCGAGTACGAGAAGCAGATCAGCGAGCCATGAAGATCGTCGAGGCAACCACCAAGAAGACCGACACAGGGTACGAGGTGGGGCTGCCGTGGCGAAGAGATGACACCGCCATGCCACCTAGTTACAGCCAAGCACTCCGTCGCCTCACGACCATCGAGAAGAAAATGGACGCCGACCCTGAATTCGCCAGAGAGTACTCCAACCAGATACAGAACCTGCTGCAGAAAGGATACGCCACACCGTGCGACGGCTCGGAACGTACGAGCCCGGTGTGCTGGTACCTGCCACACTTTGCCGTGCAGAACCCAAACAAGCCCGGCAAGTGTAGGCTGGTATTTGACGCAGCCGCGAGAAGCCACGGAATATGCCTCAATGATGAACTTCTGGAGGGACCGGACCTGCTACTGTCGCTGCCAGGAATCCTGTTCCGATTCAGGGAAAAGGCGGTGGCAGTAACAGCGGACATACAAGAAATGTTCCTACGTATAAAGATCAGACCAGAAGATCAACCAGCTCAGCAATTCCTGTGGCGAGGCGATGAACGAGACACGCCTCCACTCAAATTCAAGATGAAGAGCATGATCTTCGGCGCCGCGAGCTCCCCGTACATGGCTCATTATGTCCGTAATCACAACGCGGACATGCATGGGCAGGAGTTCCCGCGAGCGCTAGCGGCTATAAAAGAAAGCCACTACATGGACGATCTAGTGGCGAGCTATGACGACCCGATGGAAGCCTGGAGAGCGGTGGAAGAAACGAGAACGGTGCACGCCAACGCCGGCTTCACGCTGCGGGGATGGAACGCTAGCGATCAGTCAGTGCTGCGCGACATACCCCCTGAGCTGTACGCCACTGCACCCACACAACTGGGGGGAGAACAGCCGGAAAGCAAGATACTCGGCCTGTTCTGGAACGCCGAACGAGATGAACTTGGGTTCAATACATCCATGAACCGAGTGCCAGCGGAGGTACGAGATCGGGCTCGAGCGCCGACCAAGCGCGAAGCCCTAAGCGCCGTGATGTCAATCTACGACCCACTTGGACTGCTGAGCCACTACACCATCCGCTCTAAGACCATCTTACAGAGCTTATGGCGCCTCCAGACGACGTGGGACGAAGAGATACCAGCAGAAGAGAACGAGCTCTTCGCATCGTGGTTGGCACACCTGAACGAGATAACCAAACTCCGACTGCCACGCTGCTACACGACGAAGAAGTACGACCACATCGACCTCCACGTGCTTTGTGACGCCAGCGAACAGGCCTATGCGACCGTGGCCTACTGGAGGATCACAGGCAGCGACGGGAGTGTCGCCGTAGTATTGGTGGCGGCCAAAGCCAAGGTAGCGCCAAGACAGGCGCAGACCATACCTCGGCTCGAATTACAAGCAGCTGTCATCGGGGCAAGACTCGCCGACACGATAAGAAGGGAACACCGCTTGAAGATTGGTCGGACAACCTACTGGACCGACTCATCCACCGTGATCCATTGGATCCACAACGACATGCGACGCTACACACCGTTCGTCGCACACAGACTGGGTGAGATCGCTGAACTCACTAACAAAGGAGAATGGCGATGGCTGCCAACGGAACATAACGTGGCGGACGACGCAACGAGGCTCAGCGACACTCCACTGAGCACAACGGATCGATGGTTCCAGGGGCCTGCCTTCCTATACCAACCGGAAGAACGATGGTCCAAGATGTCAACGCGAGAAGAAGAAGACGACGAGGTCCTGCACACCAGGGAAGAACCGGGACGAGACAGCTGGCTACCCGACCCTGCCCGCTTCTCGAAATATGAAATCCTGGTAAGGGCCACTGCACGAGCGCTTGCCTTCACTGACATCTGCCGACGTAAGGCGACCAGCATGGAGCATCGACACATCCAGCGCGCCGAGAGGGAACTAATCCGGCACGCGCAAGAAGACAGCTTTAACGAAGAACTAAAAAGGATCAAGTCTGCTCACCCCTTAACAAAGTCGAGCAGGCTGTATCGACTAGATCCTATATTGGAGGATGGACTCCTGAAGGTGCGAGGACGGATCGAGGCTTCCTCAGCGCCCACTAAGACGAAGCGGCCCATCATCATAGATGGCCGACATCCACTGGCCAAGCTCATCGTGCAACGGGAACACTGCGCTGCGGGGCATGCCAACAGGGAGCGTGTAACGAACGACCTACGGCAGCGCTACTGGGTCATTCACCTACGACCCACCGTGCGCACGATTGAAAGGAAATGCGCCTTCTGCAAGAGACTGAGGGGAACGCCCAAGACACCGGCCACGAGAGTACCTGCCGACGTTGGTGGACGAGCCCGAGAACGACGTCCGACCCCTGCAGGCTGGAGACGTGGTCCTAGTAGTCGACCACACGCTGCCCCGGAACACCTGGCCGATGGGAGTCGTCGAGCGAACGCATCCTGGAGCAGACGGCAGCATTCGAGTCGTAGAGGTGCGAACCAGAACCGGCATCTTCCGACGCCCGGTGAGCAAGCTCGTCGTCCTGATGAAGAAGGAAGAGGCTACGCAGGCTGCGCCGGGGGGAGAACTGTTGCGGATGCCGAACTAAAAGATCGGCGGAGCCGCACGCATGAGCAGGTTCCGACGAGTCGAAACCTGTCGAGAGTCCGCTCCGTCGATACACGATCACAGTGGGCCAAATTGGCGGGGGGTATGGCGCGCGGGACGGGGTGCCGCCGGCCCGAGCGCTTAGCGCGAATGGTTATAAATAGAGGACGCTCGTAGTGCGCGGCGTCAGTCGATTAAAACTCTCAACTTGTTATGTATGTTAACAACTAGAAAATAAAGCTACGTGAACTAAGCAAAGTCTTTCAATTAATACAGTCCACTTGAACAATAATCAGCCTGAAGGGTTACTATAACCTCTACACTCATCATTCATTCATATCATCTCTCATGCAATCCATTCATCTATTCTTTTGTTTCCTACTTCATCCATCTATTACCTTACATTTATTTCTCACGTGTGACTGTGAATGACTTTAAAAGTAGAGGAAGATCAAAGACATTTTGGGTGTGTAAAACGAATAGAAAAGCTAAGAAGACTGAGATAACGGTTGAGCGAGATGACAGAAAGAAAACATGCTGCGCCACTCCCAAATTAATTGGGATAAGGGCAGGATCATGTTTGGATAAAAACCGTTATGTAATGATGTAGTCAGTCGGGAAACGCGGTCTTAATATTGAAAAATTCATCGATCTCTAGGACATTATTGATTTAAGAGGAAACCCCTCATTCTTATTTGTTTTCTTTTTAATGCTCATAGGCCTATTCTTGACCGCGATCACACCTGATGGAAAGCGATGGATGAGGTCTTTAACTTAAATATGAAATCAAAGACAAAGGCTGGTGATCGAGATTATCATACATTGTCCCGAACACGCGCACAACAAAATATTCATAATCAGTTAGAAAGTGAGAGAGAAAGAATTGTTGGAGTACGGCATGAATGAGACAGAAAAATAGCGCAACGAACGTTTGAATTCTGATCGACTTCAACATTCTCTGAACAGAATGTCGATATCATCTGAAATAATGCTGATGCGAAATTTAACTCCGCCAAAACTGTGCAAAGGAACCCGTCTTATTGTCAACGCTTTACAACGTAATATAATTGTTGCTACAATCCTCACTGGGTGTGGTGCCGGTGAGACTGTGTTCATACCGCACATACCACTCATTCCCAACAATTTCCCCTTTCAATTTAAGCGCACACAGTTCCCTGTGACTACATGCTTTGCCATGACAATTATAGACAAGTCACAAGGGCAGACGCTTAAAGCCGCTGGTGTTCACCTGACAACCGGCTGTTTTTCTCATGGACAACTTTATGTTGCTTTTTCAAGGGTCAGCAACGCTTCCGGTCTTTATATATTAGCTCCTGAAGGAAAAACCCCAAATATAGTATATATGTAGTATATGTGTGTGTGTGTGTGGTGTACAATAAAGTATATATAAATAAATAAATAAATAATAGTTTATAAAGAAATTTTTTTAAAGTTATTTGCAATATTATTGTTATTTCAGTGTACCTTTGGGATCCGCTGCCGAACTACGGGAAAAATAGTTTTTTTGTTGTATAGGTATTAAGTCTGGGCAACATATAGGCTATAATTTATTTTGGGAAATGGAACACCTGATGCAGAACCGCAACAGACTTGTGCAGACTTTGATTTTCCCTATAATCGACTATGGTGACGTGTGCTACTTTGACTTGAATGCGGTTTTGCTGGATAAGCTCGATAGATTGCTCAACAATGGTATCCGGTTCATATTCAACCTCAGAAAATATGACCATGTGTCGAGCTATAGATCAGAGCTCAAATGGATGCCCATTCGCCAAAGAAGTTTGCGCGCTTTAACGACGCTTTTCTCCCTTCTCAACTCTTCCACTCCTTCTTATCTCGTGCCTCATTTCCAATATCTATGTTCTTCTCACGCTAAGAATTTGCGTTCTTCTAACAATCTTCTCCTACTCTGTCCTTCTCATACTTCTGACTTTGTTCATTCTTCCTTTCATATCCAGTCCATTCTTCTTTGGAATGCGCTTCCTCTTGATATCAGGACGGCCACCAGTCGGTATGCATTTAAGCGGAAATTGCAAAGTTATTTTCAACACAAGTAGAGTAGTGTCATCTCAACATCTCTCTCCCTTGAATTTGTATATATATATATATTTATATATATATCATTAGTACATATTTATAAATTTAGTATAGTATGTATGTGTATATAACCTATTTATGTATTTGTGTATCTAGTTTTAACAGGTTTTTTTTTTTCTTCATTGTTCCTCTCAACTTAAGCACCTGCCATCTAATCTCTTCACCACCCTTGGTTGACTGGTAGAGAATGCCTAAGGCATTAAGTCCGCCTTTGTACCTTTTTGTGCGAAAAGTTTAAATAAATAAATAAATAAATAAACAGACCAGCTAAAGTATAAGAGATATTTTTTGCAAAACGACGTTTGCGGGGTCAGCTAGTAGAGATATATATTCTCTAAATGTAGAATATGAATCAATATACATATCATACAACATCACAGAAATACCGATGTCAGAGACAATTAATGTAAATAAAATACACACATCAAAAGTGTCTAGGGATCAAGCATTTTTATGCGGATTTCTTGAGATTGAGATGTGGCTTTGTAATAAATTTATGATTTTATAAATTTATATGGATCCTTTTTGGTGCATTTCATAATTTGAATCAGGAACTGTGAATCAAATTCGAGTAAAAGATGAAAATCAGCTGTCAATATTTTCCCTATAAAAACATACAACGCATTGAAGACATTATTAGTGCTACTGTTTCCCTACTACTGATTAAAACCAACGTTATTATGGAGCGGCGACGTCATTTAAGCAGGGAAGAAATGCTCAGAGCCGTGGGAATGATAGAAGCTGGTTCCCGGCAACGTACTGTGGCTTTAGCTCTGAATACAAGTCAGAGTGTTATCAGTCGACTTTGGACACGTTACCGAAGCACTGGTACCGTGGCTGAGCGCCATGGAGGACGGTATCGCTGCACCACACGGAGACAAGACCGATACATTCAAATCTTAACTCGAAGAGCTCCAACAATAACCGCCATGATGTTAGCCGTGAGGCTTCATCACTCTTCAGGGAATTTAATTAGCGACCAAACAGTCAGAAACCGCTTGCATGAAGTGAACCTTCATTCCCGAAGACCGCTACGGGTACCACCTATAGCAATGCACAATCGTAGGATTCGATATCAATGGGCTCTTGAACACAGAAATTGGGCAGAAGAACAATGGCGTTTCGTGTGCTTTTCTGATGAGTCTCGTTTTGGTATGAGACCGGATACAAGACGTATACGACACTGGAGAACCCCTGGACGCCAACAGCGATTAAAATCCTGCCAGGAAGTCCATCCTTATAGTGGTGGAACCATCATGGTATGGGCGGGTATTTGGATCGGCGGAAGAACTGAGTTGATTTGGATCAGAGGCAACCTCAACGCTCAAATTTATGCTGAGACGATTGTATCAGACGTCATCGTTCCTCTACAAGTGCAAATCGGTCCCTTATTTCAGTTAATGCATGATAATGCACGACCGCACACCGCAAGAGTTGTAAGACAGACTCTCGCCGCAGCTAACATCAATGTCCTGCCCTGGCCTGCTCAGTCGCCAGACTTGAACCCGATTGAGCATGCATGGGATATGCTACAGAGAAGAGCTCTGCCGAATATGGAGGGTATCCAGTCGCAAGAAGACCTTTTTTTGTTGTTGCAACGAACATGGGCGGCCATTCCACAGCGTGATTTGGATGAACTCATTTTGAGTATGACTCACTACTCTAATTGGGGTGTATGAGGTCTTGCGTTAATTATGTTATATGTATACAATACCTTGTATACAAAAAATACTTACTGCAATAAAAAATAAACACACTGCTATGCGAGACATAATAGAATTATCTTTCGAATGTAACTGTATGAGGTGCTAACGTATTCAGGTTTGTTTCAATACTAATATCATACGTTGTACGTTGATGTGCAATTTGGTCACAGTTGTTTGGAATTTAATAATGCGTTTTCCTTTCGTTTCTAATCGATATTATGTATGTTAGTGGTGACTGATTACCTACATGAGTAGGTGCTAATAAATGTGGGTATTTAGTATTTACACTGTAATACCGCGAGATAATTGCGTAACACATTTTTTTTTATAATTCACACATTTTATAGCAATGGTGGCAGTGCAACGCCCCGACTTGCGAGTCTTAGGTCGTGGGTTCGAACCCAGACAAGCGATTAACTTTGTGTGAATAATTTCCTCACCACTGCTCTCAAAACGGTGAATGAAAACATCGTGAGGAAACCGGCATGTCCTAGAACTAAAAAATCGAAAATATGTGACATCTCCAACTATAAGTATAATTTTTATTTCAATCCAATAGATTTTTAACTAACAGACTTAAAATAATAATAATATGTACAAGTATATAAAAAGAAGGGGAAATAATCAAAGGGCATCAAAAAATTCGTCCGCATCGCTGTCAACAGGAAACGTGCCCAAAAGGCTGGCAGCATTGCCACGTTGTATGGCAATGCTGATTCTTTGGCCAAAAAATAGGCCAGCCCTCTGGTCACGTGAAGAGTCGACCAACCGCTTCGCGATGTAATATGTAGTACATCTCCAACTTAAGTTGTACCTAGTCGGAAAATCCCCCCTTTTCGATGGAGGATGAGTCAACTTTACACCCTGTTCCTCATACCTTTATAACCTAATTATGCTAAGTAAACAAACTATAATAAATATACAGTCGAGATAAAAATTCTTACACAAGATCTCAAATCCAATTTCTCGTATCAGAAATTGGGTAACTCTTTATGGTCCAGTGGTAGCTACGAGTTTGTAGGCTCGTGTTGGACAGGGGCCCAGCAGGCATTTATATCATATTCTGTGTAAATTATTTCATCATCACTGCTCTCAAAACGGTGTAGAAAAGACAAACCAAGACGAAAATGAAGAGACGAACTTGACTCCTACAGTAAGGACTAGTCCGCAATGGCAGTGGACAGACATCTATAGAAATTAGAAAGATTGATCCTTATTAGAACTACACCCGTTCTAACCTAGAAATCACACGCAAATAACCCTATTTACAATGCCTTAATTCTTCCGCACAACGAACGAAAAAGACAAAAGAAATAGCGCCACATAGCGCGCTATCAATATAATAACACAATGGCTATACGTTAGTCCTTTATGTGGCGGTGGCGAAAGGCGCGAATTGGGAGTCGAACCCATCGATTCCCAACTAATATTTTACACATTCATGTTGAAACAAAAACGTATAGAGCGTAGGATTCTGCTGTGGTGTGCTCGAACTTGGTAAGTGAATTTTTTTGTAATATTTTTGAGAATAATAATAGTTTCGTATTACCCAGTTCAATGGTGGCCCAGTGGTAACGGCCGCGACTTACGAGTTGTAGGTCGTAGGTTCGAACCCCGTCAGGCGCTTTACTTTGTGTAAAGTATTTCATCACCAATGCTCTTAAAACGGTGAAGGAAAACATCGTGAGGAAACCGGCATGTCCTAGAACCAAAAATTCGAAGACATGTGACATCTACCAACCCGCACTGGGCTCGCGGTGTAGATTACGGCCCACTCCCTCTCATAGAGAGGAGGCCTGTGTCCCAGCAGTGGGAACATTATAGGCTGATTATGTATTACCCAGTTACTGGGTTATTGCGATTGCCTATCTGAGGCAATTCAGATTCTTATTAGGCAGATCAGATGAACAAAAAAAACTTAAGGTGAATGAAGATGGTATAAAATTCTCGCTTATTTTTCGGATAAGACAAAATATTGTAATTTAGATTTAAGAAAATATATGCAGTTACATTGATACAGTTCACCACCAGAACCACTTTATCTTCTACAACCCTAGTTCCATAACTTTGTATTCACCGTACTGGTACAAAACATAGTTTACAATTAATTTAAACAAAACAAACTAACATTTTGTCCCAAAACTATAAACCGTTTGACCAAATCAATGTACTCAGTGATACTTCCAGAACAAAATAGACAAGACTGACAACATCATATGACTTAAATTTGATTTTTGTCCTCTTCATTTCATGCATGTCATCACTAATGTGTCATTTGTTTTTAGGTTTTTGATTTGAAATACAATATATATCGAGATAGGCAGAAACTACAGAACGCCTCTTGCTACGGTTACCCAAAACAAAAAAAAAAAAATGCAATTTATTCGATGACGAATTTTGTCGGTAACCGCGTTCTACTCGCTAGGAACGACTGCACAGCGCCACTGCGGCCGCTCAAATGTAAATTAAAATAATGATGAATAGATACGCGCACGAATGCGCTTTGCTGTGTACCCGCAAAAAAATAACAACCAACCATTAATTCGAGATGTGACTGTTGTTTACTCGGTTTTTCGGAGTACGCTTGCTTATATATTTCGTTTTTTGTTTGATATAGTTTTGTTTATTATTTATGTTTACGCCATTTGCTGTTATGGAGTAAATATATACAAACACATATAAATAAACTCACGCCCCCTTCACATGCAGGCAAATACTACCACAATACTGATACGGTCCTTCCATATTCCTTGTGAAAGAAAAGAAAGAAAGAAAAATAGGTTTATTTGTCACAGAAACACGTGCAAACAAAAAGATAATTAATTCTAATGACAGCTTATAATAAAAACAAAAAAATATCTTTATACATGAGCACAAAGCAGAGATAGTCGACGGCTGCACGTCATGACTGTGACAAGAAGGCTTTTTTTTTCTTTTATTTTCCTTTTCTTTTTTGCTCCGTTTACGTTCATACATCTGCGAGGTAATTGCGTAACACATTAACAGTAGCAATAACTTTCATTTTAACAGTTCAACAAAATTCACCATTTAACGTTATTGATCAGATTTTTTTTCTAACATAATGAATCAATGGATTAGCAATCTCCTTCAAGATGTTACAATTTGCGATTGATAGTGTGTTACGCAATTAGCCCCCAGATGTAGTAAGTCTCGCAGGTTGGGAGTAACTGTACCTGACCTTTTTGAAGATCATCACCAATAAAGTCACTATAATTATGTCCTTCTAGGGCATCCCATCCCGGCGTTTCCACTTACATCTGCCTAGTAAATACCTTTTGTTAGTCGCCTTTCATTTATCTCAACATAACCAAACCACGGTTATTATCTATACTGTATTCTATCTTCATACAAACGGTCGGAACGCGAGTCATACCTAAGCAAGCGCCACGAGTTCGGTTTACACTCGGTAAACAAACAGTCTCGAATGCTCCGCCAGCAGTGACGAACGGACGGCCGGATGGTGAGAAGGTTTTGTAAGCAGTAAGCGTGCGATTTGTGACAAATATTAATTGAAATAAGTACAAGTACTTATTTAACATGGCAAAGAGCAATTATAAACTATATTGAGCTGTTTTTGGTTGGTTGAATTCGTCAATAAGTTTTTTTTATTAAATCTACTAATCAAAAATGTATTTTTTTATTGAACTCTTCCTATTTCATTCAGAACGAATTTCATTTTTTAAATAAAAAATATAATAGGTATTTACTTTACAATCACATAACTGGTAAGAAACTCCAGTAGGTTGATGAAATTAAAATACGTGGCATTAATAATTAATATCACGTGTTTACGTACCGCGCGGCTGTTGGTATTTATTTCTAGAACAGGGCCTAGTCACAGTACTGTATAGATAATGTTACCGTGACCAAACCATCTAACTCATTTAAATTTTTGTCGCTACATCTTCTTTCAAACCCCAACGTTAACCCTATCATTCATAGTAGGAGGGTAAACATGCGTATAAATAAAATCATTAAGAGCAAAGTTGACTTGCGTTAAATTACATTAATGTAAAAACCGGCGCGAACAATGAATGAACTTAATAATTTTGTAGAGGCATGAGAGCCTTCTTTTGTTTTCAATTCAAAAATAAATATGAATCAGTATATTTTTGACGAATTATATTTTTGCCATTGTTTTTCGTTTTCATTAATTCATTCGATATGCTGCTGCCAGTATTTTTTTATTATTACTCTATAAGGTGGAGACGATTATATACGTAGGTATGTCTAATGCCATTCGCAGTCTGCATACGAAAATTCAATCAAATATATCGATTAATTTAGTCACTGTAACTAGTCAAAGTTTTGTAAAACCTACAGTCGCCTTATCATTACTATCGTTATTTAGTTTGTTTGAAATAAATACTTTTTTAATATAAATGCTAAAATTTATTTGATAGTTCCAAAATATTCTTTTGCATTATTATTGCTAGTGTTTTCATTTATTGTAGTCTCCACATTGTATCCCACTGCTTCGCAAACGCGTCCCCTTTTTACGAGTATATTTAATGAGAAGTATGGATGGAAAAAGGGAAGGGGATGGAAGAAGGGCCCGTGGCTAAATAAAAACAGACGCACAGGTCGAGCGATCAGGTTAAGCTACGCTTGCCGCGGTTGGTCTGTGGATGGGTGACCATCTTTACATAACGAGACCCGTCCGTGCCTCGGAAAGCACGTTAAGCCGTTGGTCCTGGCTGTCATTCGTGGATCTTTGACAGTCGTTACGGGTAGTCAGAAGCCCGAAAATCTGCAATCAAAAATCATTTGCTGAAATCGTATTACCCAGTTTCTGGGTTGTGGAGGTCAGATAAGCAGTCGCTCCATGTAAAATACTGGTATTCAGCTGCATCCGGTTAGACTGGAAGCCGACCCTAACATAGTTGGGAAAAGGCTAGGCAGATGATGATGACTTCTCTATTTTATGCAGTGTCTGGGCATTTTGGCCATGAATGTTTTCTCTATCAATCTAAGTAAACCAGCCGTACCACACATACCTAATAAAACAACAAAATACAACTACATACCCGTTTTAAATGATATATTAGTACGATTTTAATAACGTTGCTGACGGTACCCGCACCCATATCAACAAATACGTCAAACGCGCGTAATCCAAGGTTTACGTGTATTTATTGTGCACCTGGTTTTGTAACGCTGGATTTTTTTGCTGTCCTTATGCCTATTGTGCGTCCGTGTTTATCGTGTTTTTTAGTGCATTTGAAAACATCTTTTGCTCTGTAGTTTTGTACTCTTGGAAATGCCTTATTTTTAATATGACGTCATTGTATGGTCGCGGTTTACAAATAGTTTTCTACCTTCGGCTTCTGTTTTTTTTTTATTTATTACACCATTCATCAGTAAATCTGCTGTAACCTTGAGTTTGAGTTGTCGACGAAAAAGATGCAATGAACTTGTTTTTTTTTTAGTTTGTGAACAACAGAATCGCCACCAACATGATTAAAAAGAAACAATTCCCCCGTTGCAGGCGAGTAAGTTCGTGCGAATCGACTAATAAGCCATCTTTTCATCTTTAATTGCAATATAGACTTGCCTAACAGTAGCTCAAAAATCTTATAGTAATTTTGGAATTGCACTTTCTGAAAAGTACCATTCATCGTGAACAAATGCCCTCACATAAGCATCCACATTTAGTTTTTCCACAACCCAGTCTCATCAACTTATGGATTGGAAAAGTCCTTCCCTCCGCATGTGACATGGAAGGGGCGTTACCACGGAACCGATGAGTCAGTGGGTTCGAATCCGCACTGTCTAATAAAATAGATACGCTTGGAAAGCACTTTAAACAAGAACGAACGAAATGTATTGCTTTACGTGGGTTGAGTTTTCGATTGTCGAAGATTTGGTGGATTTGCGAAGTAATTTTGAAGTGAGGTGCTTATCATTAAGTCTGTTGTCCATACTAATAATAAAGCTGAAGAGTTTGTTTGTTTGAACGTGCTAATCTCTGCAACTACCATTTTTTTTTACATTTTATAGCCCAACTTCTAAGGAAGGCTATTTATTATCATTCTACGACTCTTAAGAACCAAGCAAAAAGAGAAAAAGTCAGAAAAAAAAATAAGTAAAGAGCGAAATTTCACGCAGATGAAGTCGCAGACAGAAGCTAGTCACGTATTATGTTTGCGTTTTCTAAGTTTTCCAAACCAGCATCCTAATTGCGTAACACAGTTTCAATAACAATCTGAATCATTTTAAAGGATATTGCAAATCCATTGCTTCATATGGTCGAAAAATTTGTCTGCTCAACCATGTAAATAACGAAATGAATATTGTTGAAATGTCAAAATAAAAACCATTGCTACTGGGGTCCAAGTCTGCTATTTTTATAATTCCAACACGATCCCATTGTCATTTAGCTAAAAGTTCGTAATCTGCTAAATTCATAATGGCCGATCATTGGTCGGTCAATGGTCTGAGAAAAACTACTACTTTTCATGCTAGATTTCATATTAGTGTTTGCAATCTGAAGTAGTAAGAAGTTCGTAAATAGCAATAAATATTACATTTATTCATTTGTCATTATGTACGAGATTAGGTACCATTTTATGCCATTTCTTTCAATGGAGTGTCAGTGGTTGACCATTGGAAAGTCATAATGACGCCATTATATTAGTAGATTACCAAACTTGTCAAAATCAACAATTATTTTATGAAATCAATGATAGACCATTCTGACACTATTGTAATAGCAGACTTGAGGCCCTGGTAGTGTGTTACGCAATTACCCCGCAGGTCCCGTCAATCATATCGTTTGAAAATAGTTTCAGCAGCAGATCAGCAAGACATATTGCTTTCAGTAAGACATATTGTACCCACCTAGTGTTAAAAATCTAATTTGTCATTTGTCATGAAGAAACCATAGTCATTAATGTAAAATTTCAAAGGTTTGATGTCAAGCTGGATAGATGGCGTTGATGTCGAAATATATAGGTATCGCTATGGTTTCATTACAACGATTTGGTTAGGGTCTCGCAATTTTAATTTTTAATTAAATATAATCAGCAGTGCTATTATGTAAAAATCTCACGGTGAAAATTAAGGTGAATTGAGCTGTCATTCCACCTGATGTTAGGGGATTGCCTCCATTGATAGTTCACTTCACGCTCACTTCACCTAAGTTATCACGGGGAGATTTTTACAGAATCGACCGGCAGAGCTTAGATCAGGACCCAATTGTGGTTTTATTTTCAACCCTATCGGTGTTACCATAATTTAATTAGTCCAAATCATTACCAGCTCTGTAATAAACGTAAACAATGGCAAATAAGTAGTTCAGCATCTTTAATTAAAATAAATAAAACAAATACCCTACATTTAATTTTATTTTCAAAATGGGTATATCTGAAAATTGCGTCTAAGCGGAAACGACACACAAGATTCACTTTGAAGTGTCTCCGATACTGAATTCAGCATGTATACGTAGCCTGGTATATTAAACAAGTAGGGTTGTGCATTCATATCGTTGATTCTTACTCTGTTGATCACTTGTTACAAGACATGCAAATTGGTCTGGTTGGTAGTTGTATGTTCTACATAATTATGAAACTTCTAGCAAGGTTACCTAAAATTTTAAAGAATAACTGTTTATTCTCGCTAACAATGTGAATGGTGTACTATAACTTCCAAAAGAAATGACTGAAATAAAATGATTCTAAGCCAAAAAACTGTGACTTCATATGTGTACCAAATGTCAACTCAATCGGTCCTGTAGATTTGTAGCAAATTGGCTATTGGCAATTGGCGCAAATTGGCAAAACAGACGAATTGACAGACAGACAGACATACGAATGCTCTTATCAGGGTTCCGTTTTTCAGTTGCACGTACGGAACCCTAAAAATAGCAGCCAATAGAGTTAGCACCAGTCCGATTAGGTAACGTGTTTAATAATATCAGTACGTATTTTGTTGCTATAACTTTTACAAGCTTTTTTGTGGAAGCCCTTGCACCGGGCAAGGGCTTCCACAAAGACTCAGAAGAAAGAGTATTGATGTCGTGGCCAGATCTTAGAATTGATAATTTCAGGAAGTGTTCGACCTTTTTAATAAGAGGTTTGTATTTCATGAAATAGAACATCGACCGCTGGTCACATCATGATGTGTTCTGGCCAGATCATTGAATACTCAACATTTGACGATATGTACAGTTAAATGCACTACTACTTCATGATGTAGTCAAACATTCGTGATCAGATCATATCGTAAGATAGTTAGATTATCCACCGGTAGAGGCGTTGATGTCGCTTTGTTTTTGTTGTGTATCATGGCGGCGGACAATAATTCGATTGGAAAAGCAATTATAGATATACCAATTGAGGGTAAAAGTGCTGTGAAGTATCTTTATTATACTAATTAACGCGAACAACTCTTATTTAAACTTTAAGCGATGTAACCATTACACCTACTTAGACTAAATTAAAAGTGTATTTTTTAAAATATTTAGGTATTTAAAATAATACTTTTATAAGATTTTTTATTTTATTTTTATGCTATTGTTTGTACCTACCAAGAGCTCTTACAAAAGTTCCTTTTTTATTTAGAACTTTAACTAAACCTTAAAACATGGATACCCTACATTAATGATATGGCCCAACGTCGTGTCGACTTAACATACGTTGACATTTAAACGATATGGTAAATTTTAGCTAGTCATTTCATGAAACACAACCATTTCATGAACGAACACTTCATGAATTGATCAATTCCACGATATCGATACATTTCTAAACACCAGCCCATCACTGTTCTACTCGTACAGAGAACGCTTAGTATTAGACGAAGCTTATTTGACGAGGTTACACACTTAGACTTAGCGCAGAAAGCTTTGACAATAACTGAGGAAACTGGTGAAGAACTAACTACCGATGCTAACAACTGCTTTGTTACAATGCAGGCGCCTAAATCATATATAGTTTGATATATTTCAAAGGCAAACAATAAATGGAAGATAATTTTGTTAATAGGAGGTGTAATAATAGCCTCCCCGACCGTTTTCGGCCACGGTGGTCAATCTCAACGGAGATTAGCCAGGTACGCAGGAGATATTATAGTGCACAAGTGTGCGCGCAGACACAGGTGCACTCCCTCTTCCCTCACTCACATAATCCGATGGGACGGCAATCCTACACGACCGGAGAGAGATCAGGCGCAGGACCAACGGCTTATCGTGCTTTCCGAGGCACGGGGGTATCACACCGCCAACTTCCAAACTCCGGACTGTTACTAAGAAATTCCTAATGGAAAAACTCAATAACACTTTGCCCGACCCGGGAATCGAATCCAGGACCCCACGCTCAGCAGTCGCGCTTGCGACCACGAGACCAAGGGGGCAATAGGAGCTATACTTGTGACTCAAAATGGGTCTTATCTTCTTTCAAATCCATAGTTATATTTGGTTTGATTTAACAGAATAGAATATAAAATATCCTATTTTGCATTGTCATAAACGAGATAAATAACCAGGGTCGTCTGACTTAGTTGAAGTCTAGTAAGAAACCGATGGATGATATCGAATGAAATTTAATTTGATAAATTAATTGTTTGTTTTCTATTAATTAAATTCAATTTTATTCATAACATAATAATTCTGTCTCTAACTGAGTTGGTGACATTCAATTTGTTGTATGTGGTGGTCCCCAAACTAGGCGGTGATATGGCATGGCATAGTTATGTTTTGTTACAGCCTATCGATTCTGTAAAAATCTCACCGTGATAATATAGGTGAATTGAGCGTGAAGTAAACTATCAATGGAGGCAATCCCTAACATCAGGTGGAATGATAGCTCACTTCACCTTAGTTTTCACGGTGAGATTTTACAGAATAGCACTGCTGGTGCTGTTATGGAAATGGGTAAGTTACACAACAAATATTCGAAAACATCAAACGGTTTATTATTAAACTTTTACTATATCCGACGACCCTGGTTATCTGCTTTGGTGACCGTACATAAGAGGTCATAAATATATCATAAGTATTGTGCCGACAACGACCATCATATGATCGACGTCGCTCGGTGGTATTCAAGCTCTTTCAAGATTGGACAAACATTGTAATTATTTAAGCAGAGTTAAAACAAAGACAATGGCCCCGATTCTGTTGTTCACAAACTAAACTAAAGGAGATGTCCAATTTCTGCCCTCTGGTAATTCTGGTATCGATAAATGTTCATGATTTAAGATTTTACAATAAGATTTAAAAATTTAGATTTAAATGACTATGGATTTATTAATTCAGTAATACTTGCGTAACATAATTTTCAAAAAAACAGTACTCAATCGTGGCTTCCGCTTTGCCCTTTTTAACGGGAAGTACTAAAATGTCTTTGACGTTCCATTTTATCCCGTAATTACTTACCTTATAGAATGTGAACAATAACTATAAGCCTCTTATTTTAGACCAAAGGAATATATTAACGTACACACATCAAAAGTGTCTAGGGATCAAGCATTTTTATGCGGATTTCTTGAGATTGAGATGTGGCTTTGTAATAAATTTATGATTTTATAAATTTATATGGATCCTTTTTGGTGCATTTCATAATTTGAATCAGGAACTGTGAATCAAATTCGAGTAAAAGATGAAAATCAGCTGTCAATATTTTCCCTATAAAAACATACAACGCATTGAAGAAATTATTAGTGCTACTGTTTCCCTACTACTGATTAAAACCAACGTTATTATGGAGCGGCGACGTCATTTAAGCAGGGAAGAAATGCTCAGAGCCGTGGGAATGATAGAAGCTGGTTCCCGGCAACGTACTGTGGCTTTAGCTCTGAATACAAGTCAGAGTGTTATCAGTCGACTTTGGACACGTTACCGAAGCACTGGTACCGTGGCTGAGCGCCATGGAGGACGGTATCGCTGCACCACACGGAGACAAGACCGATACATTCAAATCTTAACTCGAAGAGCTCCAACAATAACCGCCATGATGTTAGCCGTGAGGCTTCATCACTCTTCAGGGAACTTAATTAGCGACCAAACAGTCAGAAACCGCTTGCATGAAGTGAACCTTCATTCCCGAAGACCGCTACGGGTACCACCTATAGCAATGCACAATCGTAGGATTCGATATCAATGGGCTCTTGAACACAGAAATTGGGCAGAAGAACAATGGCGTTTCGTGTGCTTTTCTGATGAGTCTCGTTTTGGTATGAGACCGGATACAAGACGTATTCGACACTGGAGAACCCCTGGATGCCAACAGCGATTAAAATCCTGCCAGGAAGTCCATCCTTATAGTGGTGGAACCATCATGGTATGGGTGGGTATTTGGATCGGCGGAAGAACTGAGTTGATTTGGATCAGAGGCAACCTCAACGCTCAAATTTATGCTGAGACGATTGTATCAGACGTCATCGTTCCTCTACAAGTGCAAATCGGTCCCTTATTTCAGTTAATGCATGATAATGCACGACCGCACACCGCAAGAGTTGTAAGACAGACTCTCGCCGCAGCTAACATCAATGTCCTGCCCTGGCCTGCTTAGTCGCCAGACTTGAACCCGATTGAGCATGCATGGGATATGCTACAGAGAAGAGCTCTGCCGAATATGGAGGGTATCCAGTCGCAAGAAGACCTTTTTTTGTTGTTGCAACGAACATGGGCGGCCATTCCACAGCGTGATTTGGATGAACTCATTTTGAGTATGCCAAACCGATGTTCTTGTGTTGTTAGTGTTCGCGGTAGAAACACGGATTATTAATTGTTTAAGTTACCCAATAAAATTTTAGAGAAAACTGTTATTTCAGTCTTTTTTTCGAACTTTTGTGTTAGTGGTTCAAATGTCAAAAATCCCTTTATTAGGAAAATGGCAAATTTCTTTATTAATGCAAAGGTGACTTGGTTTATCGTTACTGTGACAAACGAAAACACTTTATTTGATGAATCCTTAAAGAAAATTTTAATTAATATCAATCAGGAGAAAAGTTATTGCAAAAATATATGTTGATCCCTAGACACTTTTGATGTGTGTATTTGCGTATAAAATACGACAATATTACTAAAATATTCTTCTGTACACATCAACTTTGAATACCCACTTCCTAACATGAAGGTAACTATTTATCAATTTTTTGACATGACATTGACATATTACCAGTTATTTTTTGCTTGCTTTGCTTGCATTGCAGTTCCAAGTTATAAGCACAGAGTACATTGAATATACTGAGGTTATAAGCTTGCATGCGTTCCTTGCTTACTGTGCAATTATTTTATGTTCTTGATATTTTCTTTTACCGACCGCTACCGCTATTCTACACGGACTGACATCATCTAGACACGATTACTGTTACTATTCCTATAGGATTCTGCTTTTCCTTTCGATTTGGTGCTGAGGTGCATCAATTATGGCATCGCTGTGCTGCGGAGTCGCAGACATATCGTGTCAAAGCTGGCGTTACCCCTGCAAGTGAGACTTGCTCGATGGCTAGCAAATCAGGTACGCCTTTAAACTACGGCAATCGCGTAAGCCATGCAGTAAAGTCAGTACATTAAGCAGTTGTGCTTCGATCTGATCGAAGCAGTTGTGTTATAATTTGAAAAATACAATGACATTTTTTATTGTTCCAGATCCCATTAGATGGATACGCTTGTCACGATTGTTATAATTTATAAATACCGAAGCTACTGACAATGAGAGATTACTAGGTCATACAATGGTCTGCCGTGGTTGTGGTATCTCAGTCGGACTCAGAAATCCAAGACGCAGACGTTTCTATACCGTTGCAGTGGACAACCATATAGTACCCCTTATTTCCAATGATATTAATTATCAGGTAAATTATTTTTATTTATTTTATAAATAGGAAAGATGTTTGAAAGAAAATGGTAAAATCAAGTGGACAGATCTGTCAAAACTGGAAAGACGAGCAATGGAAACGACTATCAAGAAAAGGATTTGGGGGGTGAACCAGTAGTACACCCCACATTTCGCCAGTTATATCATGTCATGTAATAAAATGTAATAATATTTTCAGGATATGGCAACAATTTATGCATGTTAAGCCTGTTGGGTTCGAGCGAATCGACGCCTGATTCATGACTCTTCAAGAGACTTACAAGAGGATATTGTTCCATCCGTGGAACATGGATCACTTACTCCGCCACCACCACAGTCTCTTCCACCAACACCGCCACTACCACTGGCCGTCCCAGTCTCACCAACACCGCCACCGCTACCACTACCACCTCCATTATCACCAGTAGCAACAGCGACATTTTTGGACAATGTTTTGGTGTCTCTAGAAGATCCTTAATGTTTTTTTATCATTTTATTTATGTATGTATCTACAATAAAATAATTGTTTTACAATAAATACATACATAGTTTTATTTATTATAATCCCAATTCAGTACCTATTAACAAGTAGCTAAAAATAAAATAATATTAGGTAAGGGTATTGAAGATAGAAACCAAAATACGGAATTTAAAGATGATACCAATACCATATTATGCGCATTTATGTGTACAATAAAGAATAAGAATGCTTTGTGATGAAATGAAAAAAAAAGTTAGCACTGAGTACTTAATAGATAAATAGTAGGTGTTTTACATTTTTGTTACAGAAATAGAAATATTAAAAAAAACTGAAGAATATGATCTCAGACCAACAAAATATTAAATGTTTCATTAAAAAGGCATACCACCAATTAGTACCTATATTCGTTCACAGATGGCGTTATACTAAAAAACTAAGAAAATGCCCAGCGTGTAAACCTTATTTTGACCAGTTTTCGCAAGATCCTGATTCCTGAAACTTATTAATTGATAAACTATAAAATACGACGATTATATTAATATAAGAATCATTACTGAACATTTTCTTTGACTACCTAGACAATCGCCCATTGCTCCACTAGACATGTCCTTTAAGTTCAGTGCATCTTTTTCTTTCTATTTCATTAAGAAAAGGACAGAAGATAAATATTAGTTTAGTCCTGTCAAATTGTATAATCCATAGACAAGTTTAGACGTGATTAAAAAATTGGCTACTAAAAATACGTCAATTTACGTCAGGCGCTGACTAATTTATTTATTTTACCATTTATGTACACACATATGTAAACAGACAAGAAAAAACAGAACAGAAAAATAGGTACAAATGTGATGCTTATTTCTTAAGAAATCTCTTCCAGCAGACCTGCGATAGGACAATAAATAGAGAGATGTAGACAGCGTGTAAAAGTTTTTTTGTCTCCTTTATTAGGAGACAAAAAAAATACATAAAATCATAAACTAACTAACTAAAACTAAACACATACTATGAGAATATACTTACATACAAATAAACATACATACAGTAAGTATGTATGTTTATTTGTATGTAAGTAAGTTTAAAATAAATATCACTACAATCTTAATAATTATACTAAATACACATACACAACTATGATGAAGTGGAAAGATAGCTAATTTCAAATTTTCCCAATCAACGTTGAACCTTATGCTTTAGCGATAAAGTTGAAAACCTATTAAAGAAATTTGACAGATTGTAGTAACATGTGCTGGCGTCTGTACATTAACCTCTAACTTTAAGTTACACCTGCATTGCGTTTTAACCAATTTCAAAAACTTCACAACTACTGATGGCACTTGAGTAAGTCACGTTAAACAAAACGTGAAAACACTCTCTATTAATCATGTGCTAACTATCCTCGGAAAGTTAACAAACATTTCGTTGTAGCTCTTCATTGGAACACGTTCAGCGATACATCAGCTTATCTTATCCAGTCATCGCAACTCATCGCCGAGTCGTTTGGCTTTAGTTTGTGAGTGTACAGTGATGGTGGCTTTGATGGTTGCAGAAATAAATGATATTTGTTTTCTCTTTCTTTCAGAATAACATAGACAAGAAAAATAAGGACTGGGATTTGGGGAAGCCTATGTCCAGCAATGGACATCTTTCTGCTGAAATAATAATGATGATGATGATGAACGTGGAACAGGCTGAGGATTGAGCCTATTAGCAGGCCACCGCTGGACTGGTATCTTTAGTAGAACCCTTTTTACAAGATCCTTGGCCACCCTCAGACAGGTTTGTGAAGAATTACTTAGGTATGTGGACACTGAATCAAAGACTTAAGGTTGGCTCACAACCGTGTCGGTACAATCTAACCTAACAGAACAGATAAATAGCATAATCAGCCTATAATGTTCGCACTGCTGGGCCTCAGGCCTCCTCTCTTCGAGAGAGTTGGCTGTAATCTACGCGGGCCCAGTGCGGGTCGGTAGATGTCACATGTTTTCGATTTTTTGGTTCTAGGACATGCCGCTTTCCTCATGATGTTGTCTTTCACCGTTTTGAGTGCAGTGGTGATGAAATGAATTATACAAAGTAAAGTGCCTACCTGGGTTCGAACCCACGAAGTCGGGGCCGTCATCATTGGGCCACTATTGCTCTCTACTAACAGGTGAATAAAAATATGAAACTACTAGCAGCGCCCCGCGGTTTCACCCGCATAAGTGTCAATCCCGTAGGAATATCGGGATAAAAAGTATCCTATGTGTTATTCTGATGTATAAGCTATATTACTGTAAAGTTTCATCAAAATCCGTATAGTAGTTTTTGCGTGAAAGAGTAACAAACATCTATCCATTCATCCTCACAAACTTTCGCATTTATAATATTACTAGCAGCGCCCCGCGGTTTCACCCACATAAGTGTCGATCCCGGGGGAATATCGGGATAAAAAGTATCCTATGTGTTATTCTGATGTATAAGCTATATTACTGTAAAGTTTCAACCAAATCCGTTCAGTAGTTTTTGCGTGAAAGAGTAACAAACATCCATCCATCCATCCTCACAAACTTTCGCATTTATAATATTAGTAGGAAATAGGATAGTAGGAAGTAGGAAGTAGGATTATAGTAGAAAGTAGGATAGGATATTTGTATGAAATTTTCTAATAGATATATTAACCAGAAGTTATTCGTAATGATGGTGAAATCGTTAAAATTATTCAGCAACCCATTCACTAACAAGCAAAATAAATTAGGTTACTCCAGCATCTTCTGTATTGTTCAAGAACAAATCTTCTCAGGTAGGTCTTTTCTTAGCCATTTTTATGGGCTACTAGTCTATAAAACGTTGATGACACAAACAATACTCGTAATCCGTACTCACAGAAAATAGTGGCTGTGAAACTAATTAACAAGTTCTACCCGACATCGCTTCCTGGAGATTTCGTTCGGCGAACAGCTATTTTTGTACAAAACTTTGCTTTTCCCTCAGTTGGTAGTACTTACGCACTTTATTTTGTTAGGGAAGGAGCTAATGACTATCTGTGGTTAGCGAGGAATCTATTTTGGGTAACGTTATGTTATTAATAGTTGGGTTAAGGCAGTAGTGGATCCCAGTGGTAACCGGAAACGATATCCATGACGAAAAATTGGAAAACTTTTCGCGTCCGCCATCTTGTATTTTAATTTTGACCTATTTTAATAATGTACATATATTTTTGTTGCTGACGATCCTTGAGGAATAAAAACAAAAGAGAAAGGGGATCAGATCGGAATGAAAAAGCTTATAGTGGATAAGACACGAATCTAAAACAGAAGAAGATCTAGCGGGGTATCCAAGGAGGGGGGGATGGAGGGGGGGCTCAGGGGATCAGACCGGAATAAATCGTGGTAACGGCCCCCGAGTTACGACTTGTAGGTCGTGGATTCGATCCCAGGCAGGTGCTTTACTTTGTGTACATATTCATCACCACTGCCCACAAAACGGTGAATGCAAACATCGTAAGGTAACCGACATTTCCTAGAACAAAAAAATCGAAGATATCTCAGCCCGCACTGGGCCCGCATGACATATACTTTTTTTTAATTATGTGTATCAAGAATTATAAAAAAAACACTAATTTTGGTCCAAATACACACACCTCATTACCGTTAACATCTAAGCAAATAAATTGTGCTGCATTATTTAAGATGAACTCACAAAGTTAGAGTCAACTTGCAATTTTATTTAAACAAGTTGCTGCTCAAAGTGTGTTTAACTTATGATTGCGATCCGTACCTCATATAAGGTGCAGTTGGAAAGAATATTATGGATCAGGCAACAATATTTTTGTAGGATTTCAAGATTTTATGACGGTAAAATGGATACTAAATGACGCAGGGAATCCATAATACATTCAACGAACTGCAGTCTGTTTGTTTACTTGTTTGAGCGCGCTTATCTGTGGAACTACCAGCCGGATTTGAATTTTTTTTTGCATGTGATTGCCATTTTCCTGAGGATGGCTCGGGACGGCCTTCATTGCTTTTCCTTATCAAATTTTCTAAAACATCAAACAGTTTAAAGTTAAATAAGTTTATTAACAATTTCAAAAATCATCTATATACAGACGCCAGCACATCAAGCTACCCGAAACTGTAAAATTTTCCCAATCAACTTTGAACCTTATGCTTTAGCGATAAAGTTGAAAATCTATTAAAGAAATTTGACAGATTTTAGTAGCTTGATGTGCTGGCGTACGTGCACTGTAGTTTAAAAACGACGCGAACTAAGCGGCAAGTGATCCCCTATTCACCAGCGACATTCCCACGTGTAAAAAGGCACAGTTGGCTCTATTCGCCGACGACACTGCCATTTATCACACGGGTCGCTGTCAGGACTCCATCGCTCGTACTCTCCAGACTTCCGCAAACGTCCTAGGCGCTTGGTTCCGGAAATGGAGAATCGAGGTCAATCCTGACAAGAGTCAGGCGGTTTTCTTCTCGAAACATAGTCAATTCGCCCCCCCCCCTCCCCAGTCCCATCACTATGTACGGCAAGCGAAGTACCTAGGAGTTATCCTCGACCGTCACCTCACTTTCAGAGAGCACATAAAGACGGCTCGTTCGCGCGCCGCTTTCGCTCTCAGTAGGCTCCACTTCCTTCTCACTGCCCGAAGCAAATTCACTCAAGTGCAAATTGCGCCTCTACACCGCGGTCATCCGCCCTATCATGACTTATGCTTGCGTAGTCTTCGCACACGCCAAGCCTCGTCACCTGCATAAAATGCAGACCCTCCAAAACCGTTTCCTTAGAAAGGTCACGGGAGCCCCCTTCTATGTCCGGAATATCAACCTCCATCTCGACCTTAGAATCCCCACCGTCCAGCAGTTCATGAAACGCCTCTCCAAGCGCTTCTTTGATTCTGCCATTAAGCACCCCAATCCCCTGATTGCGGCAGCCTCCCGATACACTCCTTCCCGCATAAGTAGGATTCGCCGACCGAGGCATACTCTCACCCTCCCTGACGACGCTACGACCCTCCTACAGGAGAGTAGCAAGAAAACAAGTACTCTAAACAAGTACAAGCCCAGACAGCCGTCCTATCGTCCTCGCCGTCGAGGCCCGTCGCGACGCCCAGTACCTAGTCCACCCCGACCCTTGCTCGAGCCAGCCCGCGCCGCTGAGCCTGTAGTTTTAAATTCGTCCCTAAATAATTCCGATCCAGCCTGTCCCTTGCTGCCCTATTCCAGCGACGCCCTAAGCCGAGGTCCGAACCCCACGGGGGGTGCCCTTAGCGTGAGTCGCTTAGTTAGTTTTTAAGCCCTGGCTGGAGGCCTTAACTAAGGCATCCACAGGAAAGTCCGGTTAAGCAGTCGACAACCTCCTACAGGTTGAACTGCGAGATGCCATTTCCAAAAAAAAAAAGCGGCAAGTGATCAGTGAACAACGCGTCGAGAGTGAGTTACACTAACCACTCAAAAGTGGCATCTCAACTTGTAACCTAAACGAATCGACCTGGCAACCTAATGAAGGACGGAGTACTGGGTGGTAAGAAGGTAGTGGGATGAAGTTAATCAGTTAACTATGTGGATTGAAAATCACTCAATTAATAAATATTTCAACAATTTGCAAATTCTACCTTTGCTAGCATTAAGTACCAACTGTTTCAACGGTACCCCTAAGTTTTTTGTAAACTTTTTTATCCTGCTAAATAACTGAATGAATATAATTCCCATAATTTGTACGCTTAATGCCATAGTAAAATTTTGAGATAACTGGTGTCAAAATTGATGAAGGTGGGTGATTTTTGAAAATGGTTAGTAAACCTTCTTTCTTTAGCTTTAAACTGTTTGATGTTTTAGAAAATTTGGTTACATCGAAAGGTCTGTTAAAGAATTAAGTACCCAATAGCATAGCAACGAAGGCCGTTCAATTTGAGAGTTTAGAGAAAAGTGATATTTAGTTACGAATTCTGGAAAGTTTTCAAAAATACATGAAAATTGAATTTTCTCGAATTCCATTAATTTTTGCCTAGGCTTTATGGGGTGTAAATTACTGCAAATAGGTCACCTGGAAGGAATATGTCAAATTACAAGTCACCCTGTATAATAATTAGTGCAATGACCTGTTTAAGTTTTCAGTTGTTTAGACTTTGTTAAAAAGGCATTATATTATACAGTCCTACTGCCAATCTCGCTGACTAAACATCCTCTTTCTGATATTTACGATATAAAAAAATAAGTTTATGCCTGTGGCATTAAGTATACCTCTGTAATTGTGTGCCTAAAGTATTAAATAAATAAATAATAAAAACGATAATATTTTTATGTTGTCCAAACTACAGTCAATTGAAAATAAAGAGCTACAAGGAATTTTTGGCGCTTGATGTCATTGAAAGGGAAGCGTTATTGGTAAACATTTGTGTGTTTTTGTGAAATTGTATTGAAAAACAAGATGGCGGCGTTAGTTCCGATTTTGGCCACACGCCAAAAGATTCTTGTACAGCTCATCATCATCTGCCTAGCCTTTTCCCAACTATGATGGGTCGGCTTTCAGTCTAACCGGATGCAGCTGAATACCAGTATTTTACATGGAGCGATTGCCTATCTGACTTCCACAACCCAGTTACTGGGTAATACGATACCCCTTGGCAAGACTGGTTGTCAGATTTTCGGGCTTCTGACGACCCGTAACGACTGTCAAAGATCCACAAATGACAGCCGGACCTACGGCTTAACGTGCTTTCCGAGGCATGCAGGGGTTCTGGTATGTAAAGATGGTCACCAATCCACAGACCAACCGCGGCAAGCGTAGCTTAATCTGATCGATCGACCCGTCCGGCTGTTATTACTTAGCCACAAGCCCCTCCGATTTTTGATTCTGAGATTCTAGTACTGCTATACCAAGGAATTCTAATAATGAAGGAAAGCTAGAACAATATCGTCATCTGCCTAGTCTTTTCCTATGTTGGGGTCAGCTTCCAGCCTTACCGGGTGCAGCTAAAACCAGTACTTTACATGAAGCGACTGCCTAACCGACCTGCACAACCCAGTTACTGGGTTATAATACGATACCCTTGGTAAGTCTGGTTGTCAGACTTAAAAGGATTTGATTGTTGAAAGCCAGAACAATTTATTTATTTATTTATCTATTTATTTCAGGCATCAAGGCCCATATAAACACATACAATACAATATAATACAACACAACAATAGTACGTCTGCATGGAATGTCCACACTACCAAGTCCCACCATATTCATCTCAGTTGCATTCGTTTTAGACTCGTCTAAAGTTAAAGTTAAATAAACTCAAGATGCATGTGTTTGTCGCATAGACTAATGATGTGTGACGTCATGCCCAAGTTACAACTTAAATTTTAAACACGCCCGCTACACCAAGTTAAAATTAAGTTTAAGTTAAGTTTTGATGAAGTTTCATAAGCTTAGTGCGAATACTTTTGGGTTACGTGTTAAGTAAGCACAAGTTGGGGTTAAGTTTTACGACTTCATTTTTGAGTGTTAATATTTAATTCATGGTGTTTTAATTAAGTTCGAATAATTATAATACAGAGAAAAAAGTCAAATAAATAATTTATATTTAGAAACAAAATATTATATATAACAGGATTTACTAGATTTTTTGTGGTTCTTGACCAATTTGACCATATCCTTATTTCAACTCTTTACTAGTGGTTCATATGATATCAATCATATCATTTGGTCTTGATAAGCTTTAATATTTTGTTTATCTTTTTGATAGATTATTTTATATTTTGCGAATGTGAGAACGTTGTAGGCCTTGTAGATTGTTTTGTAGACCTTTTTTATTTGATTACTAGCTGCCACAAACGTCGTTTTGCAAAAAAAAAAAAAAAATAGATAGTAGCCGATTCTCAGACCTACCCGATATGCACACAAAACTTCATACAAATCGGTCCAGCCGTTTCGGAGGAGTATGGTAACTAACATTGTGACACGAGAATTTTATATATTAGACTAGCTGACCCCGTAAACGTCGTTTTGCAAAAAAAAATAGATAGTAGCCGATTTTCAGTCCTACCCGATATGCACACAAAATTTCATACAAATCGGTCCAGCCGTTTCGGAGGAGTATGGTAACTAAGTCCCGTATTACAGAACGTCACTCAATACTCAAGCATTACTTAAAACTAGTTTCAACCAATCAAATGGTTTGAATCTAGTTTTAAGTAATGCTTGAGTACTGAGTGACGTTCTGTAATACGGGCCTAACACTGTGACACGAGAATTTTATATATTAGATGTACCTGGTACTTGTTGACAGGCCTGCGCTGTCCACCCATACCTATTAAACCAGCTATTTTAAAACATTATAAACGCCAATTATTTTAAAAGTGTAACCATGGAGTTTCTTGCCGGCCCTTCTCCATAGGAAATGACCAATTGGAACCGTGCACCTAGCTTCTGACGTTTCATAAGTATCCATGCAGTTCTATAACTTGCATTCATACATAAGTCTAGTTTACATAACCATTCAAAATTTTATCTTGCTATTCAAAAATTGCTTCGATACAAATGTATTAAAAAAAAAAAAAAAAAAACATTTTAATTCCACGATCTTTTTTCGCGTAGACCCATCCAAAATAAAGTGCTAAATAGGAACAGATCTAGCCTTCAGTCTCCAATCCACCACCAACTCTTCAATTTCTCAAACGACGTAACAAACTTATCAAAATATGCAGACGCAGAAAAAGCCCAAATTAAAAAAAAAAGGTTATTTTTCACCAAATTTAATGCTGGTGGCTTTTAGTCATCAAAATTTAATAGCTTTAATCTTCGCAAGGTGTCAGCGGAAATTTTAATTATGTCACTCGAAAAAATGCCGATGGCGATGGTGACTGCGAAGCCAAACGACAAGGAAGGAACAGAAGAATACCTTGAGAGAATATTTTTTTACAAGCTGTGCGCCTTCCTTATTTTTCCCATTTAGGTGGTGAATTTTCAAAAAAATCTTCCGTAATTTTCGTTAATAGTCATTTATGGAACATTTGTGGCATGCCAGCGGTTTAGGCTGTGCGTTGTATTTATTAGTAAATGAATGAATAAATTAAAGATTTTTAATAAAAAAATGTCATTTAGATAAATTAATTCATTATGATTTTTCCGTCGCCACATAACTTTTATTCGAGGAATAAAATTGACGTTTGACAGTTTTTATATGAAAAAACTGTCAAAATTTCAAAATTATTGAAAAATCAGCCCAAAGTTGATTATTTGACAGCAAAAAGACGGATTAGTTTTTGCTTGATAACTTGCAAATGTTTAGATTTAGGCTAAAGTAATTTTGAGAAAGCATGTGTGATTAATTAGGGGTAAAAATGGTAGGGACATCGTCGCGGAAACTGGAACCATGGATTCAGCACACGATTTAGACAAATTACAACGCAGGGAGCGTTGGAATAGTTTGTCGATTTTGAAAAAAAAAAATAATTAGCTGTTCCATACATTCTGACCGCGGCGTAGGTATTACACTTTTCTATGAACAAACACAGATCTTGATATTTGCGAATTAATGGAAGATGATACTGTCAGAATGTTTGAATTTTTGTGAGAAGAATGCATGACTGTGTAAAATAAATTACTTGTATGTTTAAGGACTTTTTCCAACGCCAGATAACTTTATCGGAGGAATAATTTTGAATTGTTGACAGTTCTTCCACACAATATCTGTTAGACGACAATTCTATTCCACGAATAAAAATTATCTGTTGATTGGAAAATCAGCGCTCAATAGTGTAATTGGTTTCGGAAGTTCTATAAAAAAAAAATGTGTGGTTCCCAAGATACAGGCTTGCCTAATTTGGGGCCAATTTTAAATCTCTGTAAATTAATGAGCAATAAAGTTTTTACTATATTATTATGTCTATCAATAATTTCCTTTTCAAGAACTTAAGAAAACGTTCCCAAACGAGTCCCTTATTACAGTAGAACTTCTGTTCTTTTCTGACCAATGGCAGCCTAATTGGAATTATCTCGGCGAAAATTTGAGGCTTTGAATAATGAGTCCCTGTAACGAGCGAACTAAGAGGATTGCCTTTCCACTGTCCCTTTAATTGTTTTTGTACAATTGTAAGCTTCATAGTTGGTAGTTTGACTACTGTTTTTACCTACCAACTAGTGGATAATGTTTTAGTAGTCAAGTTTTAGAGGCTCGTGGTTATAATGGCCGCACGGGCCTATCTGCCGCGGTCGGTTCGTCGATGACTGACCATCCATAACATATCGAGATCCCTTCGAGCTTCGGAAAGCACATTAAGATGTTGGTCCCGGCTTTTATTTGTAGATCTTTGACAACCGTCTTACAATGAGTCTTACCAAGAGGTTTCGTATTACCCAGTGACTGGGTGGTTGTGTACAATGGAAACCACATATATGCAATAAATTATACCATAAGTATACTTGTTCTCGCCTTTTCGGACGATATACAAAAAAAATAACGAAATCGGCCGCGTAAAAAATCAGCTGTTAATTTTTTGTGTGTCGTCAGAAAAGGCGATAACAAGTATTTGGTATAATTTATTGCATATAATATGTATGTGGTTTCCATACTGTATAAACTCTCTGTCAACTCTCTCTCTCTAACTGTCTTATATTTCAGTCGAGACAACTAAGTAATAATACAATTTTATTTTTATAAATTAATATAATATTTATACCTTATTTTCTAGAACCTGCCTAACCTACTTAGAATACAAAAAATACACACTGGCCCCGATTCTGTTGTTCACAAACAAAACTAAATTTAAGTTCAGTGCATCTTTTTCTTTATATTTCATTATGAAAATGACAGAAGATAAATATTAGTTTAGTCCTGTCAAATTAGATAATCCATAGACAAGTTTAGACGTGATTAAAAAATTGGCTACTAAAAATACGTCAATTTACGTCAGGCACTGACTAATTTGACAGGACTAAACTAATATTTATCTTCTGTCCTTTTCATAATGAAATAGAAAGAAAAAGACGCACTGAACTTAAATTTAATTTAGTTTGTGAACAACAGAATCGGGGCCAATATCCTTGTTTTCTTAATGTTAAAACATCACGACTTGTTTTCTCGAAGGGTTGGGCAGAGGTGCACCTATAGTGCACCCAAATGCCAGTTATGTTCAACTTGTTCAAGTCCCGTATTACATATCTCCTTGTATATTTTTCCTAATTTCTAATACTCCTTTGAAATCGTCATTCTTGACAAGAAACCTGCCCTCTCCGTTGCTGCAGAGCGTAGGGTAATCCTAGTATTGCCTGAATTCTCGTTAAGATTCTGACAGAGTTGACAGATATCTGGATTATCAGGTGGGTTCTTTACGTAACTGTAGTAGTTATGCCACCTGAAAAAAGAAAACGGTAAATCCATAATATCTATTCACATTATAAATTAAGGTCACTTTCAAACTACGCAACGGGTTTTTGAAGCGGTTCTCACTATCATAATAGCACAATCAGTATCTAGGGATACGTAATTTTCGTTTTTACGAAATAGATGCGATAAATGCGAAATTTACTGAATAGGTGCAATCAATCAATCAACTCAGCCTATCGCAGTCCACTGCTGGACATAGGCCTCTCCCAGGCTGCGCTACAACACCCTATCATCCAGTCCATTCCAGCCACTTTCTTTAGGTCGTCCGTCCATCTAGCTGGGGAACGTCCCACACTACGCTTGCCGACACGCGGTCTCCACTCAAGGACTCGTCTGCTCCACCGGCCATCGGTCCTTCGACCAACATTGGCCAGCCCACTAGGAATAGGTTCGATACATGCAAAATCTACCAGTTAGTGCGAAGTGTTGTGTTTTCTATACTTTGCCACGAGTTTCGATGAAAACATTTTTTTAACGCAACATTCCCGTGACGTATGTAGGTAACTAACTAAAAGGCCCAGTCGACATGGTAGTCGCTGAAAGATATTTTAATATATATCTACAATATTGTCAAAAATGACCGAAGGCAAAAACTTAAGCAGGAAAACATAGAAACTGTTGTGGATTGTCTATGTTTAATTATGATTAAAGCAGTTGTCATCCAGACTTATATTTCATTACACTACAGAAACAACCTTATCCATATCAATCGGAATCGGTTTCATTTTGACAGTTCAACAACATACATTGCGTTATTTACGTGTGGAGCAGACAAATTTTTCGAACTTATGAAGCAATGGATTAGCAATTTGCTTCAAAATTATTCAGATTCCAATTGATAGTGTGTTACGCAATTAGGGTGCAGATTCACTATCATTTAGAGAATGGATTTCGGAATTTGCACTTTTTCGTGTATGAATTTGTTCCGAAAACTTGATAATTATTTGAGATCATACCTACCTGCGTGAAAAAGTCGTGAGTATAGGTATTAACAGAAATAATAGGTACCTGAAGTAATTCTTTTAGACATTAGACTCATCAACTACTTGTGTGGCATTCAGTTCCAGAGCGTTGATGTAGGATCCAGGAGGAAGGAACCTAGAACAAAAAGACAATAATACTCCTTTTTTTGGGCAGTCGTGTAAAAATAGTTTTTTTTCAGTTTCACCCCAACGGGTGGGGCGTGTTTCAAATCGCTCAGGCGTTCCCGCCAAAATTGGTTTATCTATTAGTCCTATTAAAATAAAACTACTTTTCTTTTTTGATTGAGAATGATTTTCTTTATCTGATTTTTTAAACGCAGGGGGCGTTTAAAAAATAACGTTGGTTTTAAAATGAACTTTAAAACGCTTTAGACACCAGTATAGAAATATGAGAAGCCAAACCACATTTTTATTATAAATGTTTTTCAGTAGGAAAGTGATAAACGCTTATTAAAATTTTATACGAATTAACGAACGCATGATGTACCTAAGTTTACTTTCGTTGTCTTTATACTAAAAAAATATCACAAAACGAACTTAAATAAAAGAGAGAAGTGAAAACTTATATGATTTTTCAAATAAAAAAAGAAAGAATCATAACTAGCTTTTGTCCACGGTTTCGCCCGCGTGGAGGACTGAAATTATCCCACGGGAACGTACGCGTGGATGTCGATGATTATTTAGTATGAATAAAACTTAATTTTTGAAACGATACCTTCCTTGCGAGACAGTATAATTGGCTGATGACAGCTGATGACGACTGGAGCCGAGTATACGCGATTCACCATCACTGACCGACCGGAGCCGATTCAGAATCACCGGCCAGAGAGTGATGGTGGTCGATTCAGTTTCATTCACTGTTCAGAAAGAGCGTAAAGTGCACCTGAAGAAGTTTTCACTTCAAAAAAAACATTAAATCTTACCTAGAATAATCTGCTCCACCATACACTGTTGGGACGGCATAGTTGTTTAATGGATACAAAACTTTCTCAGTCACATAATCGGGGCATATCGAATTCTCAAAAGATAGGTAGAAATAGTATTCAGATTTTAGCAAGTACAAACACTCCTCAATCCTGTCTTTGGGACACTTTAGTTTTCAACAATAACCGTAAACGTCCACTGTCAAATTATATTTCTTTAATGCCTTTTGTCTTTGCCAATGCCTTTAATCTCTTTGGTTACAATTTGTTTCGCACCTCCTCCATTACAATTGGACACAAACCGCCGCTGCCTTTGTTTTACCTCTAAGTTCTTTTTTAACTTTAGCAGGATTTGGCTTCATTGGATCTATCCAACTCATTGATTTTTGGACCAACGCGTTTACCGTTTTTATCAAGAATGGTAAAGTAACCCCAAGGGATATCGGAATCCAGTCTATACGTCCACGACAAATTGTAAAAATCATCATAAAATGCATCGCATAGTGGAAATCTTACTGCTGATTCAGATGCCATCAATATAAATTTTTGATAGGGTTCTCTCATCACGATTGGCCCATCCCAGGTATTTTCCACGTCAAACAGTATAGCATCGTAATCAAGGAAATCAGTGAGCAAATTTCTCTGAGTCGTCAAATAGCAGTTGTACTCGTAGTAAGTGCAGTTGTTATCAATGAAAGGCTTTTGACCGTTCCCATACAACGCTGACGCATAGTGCAAGAATGCATTTGTGTATTTCAGTACGAATTTGAGATCTGTAATTAAATCTCTCAGGTCTTCTGAACGATTTTAAATAAGTAGTGAAGTTATGATATTTTTTAGACATGATTAATTTTTGCTTCTTTGACATATGTTCTTTTGTAGTAAAAATATATTCGATATCGATTTCTGTTTTCACTGGCTTCAATGATATTCTTAAATATTGAAGTAGGAGGAAAGCGTAACCGCAAATTATTAATATCTTCACTGCTTTAGACATGGTTGTGGTGGAGTAAGTAGAAAACGATAATACTTAAAGGACTGAAATGTTTACAGACGAACACAACATTTGTAAACAATGGAAAATTACGAGGAAGAATGTTTAATTGACGTCAGTTAAGAGAGGTATCTCTTTATGATGTTTAAACAAAAATTTACTACGCGTTTTGAAATCTACGTACTAAAAACGTTGGTTTGAAACGAAATATGTAGGCAATTATATTAAATAGAAAATTAAATATGAAAATGTCTTTGTTCGCGCGAGCGGCGCGTATGGTGGTCTCGACGTCCGGTATGCAAATGATTATAAATAGACGAGTGGCGCCCCCACTTGTGGTGGCCGTGCGGAGATTTATTTTAGCTGTGAAATGTGATACGTACGTACGACTTTCGGCAAGAGAATAAAATTAAAAAAATATTCTCGGTTCGTGTTGAAGCGTTGTTAGACTAAACAGTAGGTAAACTTCCAGTTTGTTATGAAAATATTTGGCTCACTTTTATTTTAACTAAGTTGATCTTACTTTTTAAATAATCCGGGCAATTCCAGTATTTTTTGAATGATTGGATTTTAATGTCAGTCTCAATCTGTCTAAAATAATTATATTTTACTTAACAAATTTTTAACAAGTGTTTGACTTTAATTTTCGCTGACAGGTATAAGATTGCGACTAGATTTTGTACGTTTTTAAATACGGAAATTGACCTTCGTATTTCAGTTAGTTTTCTATGTCCAAATATAAATGTTAAGGCTGCTTTTACGAGCCAATTTTCGTTATTTTTGTATAAAAATAAGTAGAAACACCGACTTATACAAATATCTATTCAAGTGATCTTAGACGCTTTGATGTCGACAACGTCAACCGACTATGATCCCGGTTCGCGTGACAAGTTGTCCCGGGATTTGCATAACATTGTCCGGTCCCGGGACTGCTTAACATTACAATATGCTCTTCCTTAGTTGTTGTATTGTTTGAAGTAATTTGTTATTTGATTTTTGGGATATGATAGTACAAAATATAAGAATCGTTGCTAGTTAGAACAGTGTGAACTTGGGTAAAGAATTCTCGCAGTGATTAAAAAAAAACATAGTAATCTGTTACCTCGTTGGTTTAGTGGTCGCAAGCGGTACTGCTGAGCATGAGGTCCTGGGTTCGATTCCCAGGTCGTGCAAAGTGTTATTGGGTTTTTTGATCAGGATTTTCTCAGTAACAGCTTGGAGTCTGGATTTGTATCCAATTGGTGGCGATAGACTCACCCCCTATTACATGGGACTTGAACATCAGTGGCGAAATTTGAGTCTATCTAATTTATTCATATTCATAAATTTATTTGCATTCCATAATGTAGTGGAGGTGTTACAATGGCTTAAAGCTAAGGTACAATTATGGACCCTGTAGGGCACAGCAAGAACTAAAAAATATTATAATCTAAGACACAAATTAACAATAAAATTTAAAATACGTTATTAACATTAAAATAACTAAATAACATTTTGTTTTATTGAGATCAGCCTGATAAAGGTTGTGGTACCTACATAATAATTATTTGGTGAGGTTATTAAACATAATTATGCCTATCATATTTTTCGGCTAGAGAGAAGCCTGACTGGATAATTGGTGAAGGAGATCGACTTCTTACGGTGTCCATGTTGTTCTGAGGGTTATCATTAGCCATTGTTCAAAAGAAAATCAATATTAAACACAAATGATTTAATTACAAACGTAAGTTAATACTAATACCAAAACCCGAATTTATTTCTAAATTAATCTTATAATCAAATTAATTGAATTACAAATAAAAATCAAATCAGTTAACATGAATGAATTCTTAATTAAGATTTAATCAATTTTAAAAGAACATTCATACAAAATAATTTTAATACGAATTTTAAAGTAATAAAATAATAACAGTAAAAATATAATACTAATAATAATATGATTCAGGCGTGATCCGTGTCACAATTGGAGATGTGGACGGGGCGCTCGCTAGAATCGGAGTGTCCGCATCGCTTGGCGCTCCGTCTTATAAGGGCCAACCCCTTCCACAACTCGCCTGATTCATTGAGTGGTACGATGATGTCACAGCTTTGCGTTTCGTTATAATTTGCTCACGCCGACACGGCCATTCTGCAACAAGGTCGTCACTGACCTTATAACCCTGTAACACGAGAATACACCGGGTCAATCACTTAGTAGATCCTTGTCTACAAGTAACACATTATTAAGAGTAAGGAGGCCCCTGTCCTCAACAAACTCGTAATAATAACATTAGAAATTTGGAGGCCCCTGTCCTCAACAAATTTTATCTCATAAAATGTTTGGAGGCCCCTGTCCTCAACAAACTCGTAATAATAACATTAGAAATTTGGAGGCCCCTGTCCTCAACAAATTTTATCAGTCTCATAGTTAGGAGGCCCCTGTCCTCAACAAACTATATCTCATAAAATGTTTGGAGGCCCCTGTCCTCAACAAACTATCTGTCATAAAATGTTTTGGAGGCCCCTGTCCTCAAAAAACACATATAAACCATTATCATTATGCAAGTAGTGTAAACGTAACTTGAATACCTCTACTGAAGTGCATTCATCCCTGCATCGGAACATTGGCCCATGCCCATGTCTTGGTTTGGTTCTGGATCGATATTTGTGTAACATTCCTGTGGCAAGGAGGGTTCATCTTCCGACGTTATAGACTCATCTTCCGCCGACACGGTATCCTGGTCAATGCATTCTCCAGGTTTTGGTGCTAAGCGTAGCTGTTCATGAGCCACTTTCTTGGGTCTTCCTCTGCCTGTAATCTTTTTAAGTTGGTAGCGATCGTTAGGTAAAACTTTCCAAACTTCATATGCATTTGGGAATTTTAAATCGAGTCCAATTTGACTTCTGGGGTTAGTTTTAAAAAGAACAATTTCTCCTTTTTGAAATCTTTTGACTTTAGCTTTCCCTTTATCAAATCTTTCTTTGTCATTCTTTCCTCTTGTTTCAATTTTCTTTTGTAAGTAGTTGTCAAGCTGATTTCGATCTACTGTTCCTTCGTCTTCATTAATCAAAGATAGCAATTCGGCAGGTACAGCACATTGCCTTCCAGTAAGTGCTTTAATTGGACTTACGTTTGTGGTCTTGTTCTTGGTACAATTTATTGCCAATTGTAGGGCATCCAAACCCTTTTTCCAGTCTTTTGTTTCATAATTACGGATGATAGTCAAACCATTTTTTACAACAGCCATTATGCGTTCGACTTGTCCGTTGGTGCGACTTACCCCGGGTGCAATGAAATGTTGATGAATACTATACTGTTTACAGAATTCTTCAAATTCAGCTTTAAATGCGGTATCTTGATCGCTTATGATTTGTTTAGGGGCTCCAAAGAAAGCTACGACATGTTTGAGAGCGTTAAGCATAGAACTTGCAGTTTTGTTTGTCGCATAAGTTAAAGTCACAAACTTTGTATAAGCGTCAATAATAACGACGACATATTCGTGCTTATTGTTTCGTTTCGTAAGGTGACCAGTCATATCAATATGGATGGTATCAAAAGGAACTGGTTTCTTCTCTATAGGATACATTTGTATCTGTTTAGCACCTGAGGTTCCCTTACTTGTTTTGCAAATGACGCAGTAGTCGATGAATCGCCTCACTGTTGTGCTCATTTCAGGAAACCAGTAAGTTTCACGAATTTTGGAGAGTGTTTTCTCCCACCCGAAGTGTTTAAGAGCAGTGTGGTAGGCGTTAATAATGCTCCATTGATAGGATTTTGGAATTACCTTTTTCCACTTTTTGCATCCGGGCTCATCCTCTTGGTATTGACGTTCTAGAACAAGGTCATAAAGGCGATAATCATTCAATTCCTCACCGTGCTCCAACCTTTTTATCAGATCGGCCAAGTCCTTGTCACGTCTCTGTTCAATTTTGAGCCAGACATCTATATTCTGGGTTAGATTAATACATGCCACAGGGTTGCGGCTAAAGTAATCTGCATGCTTCATACGGTTTCCTTGACGATACTCAATTTTAAAGTTGTAGTGTTGCAAGAATGACCACCATCTATGAATCCTGGGTAAAAGTTCATGTTTGTGAGACGATGACTTTATGGCGTTGCAGTCGGTGACAATAGTAAATGTTCTGCCATAAAGATATTGCCTAAAATGTTTAATGGCTCGGACTATAGCAAGTGTCTCTAGCTCGTAGCTGTGATAGTGACTTTCGGGTTCTGTAGTCCTCATGCTCATGTACGCTACAACGTGTTGCCGGTCTTCTTTTATTAGAATGAGAACAGCTCCAAACCCCGAGCTACTTGCATCAGTATGGAGCTCGATTGCCAACCCTTCTTGGAATATGGTAAGGACTGGTGCTGATGTAAGTCTGCGAATGATATCAAGCCTAACGTTTTCACATTCTGGTGTCCATGTAAACTTAACGTCCTTTTTGGTCAGGTTATACAAAGGAATCATGCGCTCTGAAAAGGATGGTATGAAGCGCCTGAAGTAGCCAGCTAGTCCACAGAATTGCCGGACTTGTTTTACGTTCGTAGGTACTGGCGCTTTCTCAAGAGCTTCTACCTTTCTTGGACTTGGACGAACAGTGCCATTTGAGATCAGGTTCCCAAGATATTCAATTGAAGTTTTGAAGAAAGAGCACTTCTTAGCGTTCAATGTAAATCCAGCTTTGGTTAATGCATCCAAAACCTTGTCCAGTATCTGTAATCCTTCAGAGAACTTTTCACATTTAATAAGGACGTCATCCATATAAATTAAAATGTCCTCAAGCAAAGGTCGTAATGCTGTCATTATAGCGCGTTGAAATACTGCTGGAGCATTCATTAATCCAAACGGCATTCTGACATATTCATACAGGCCATCGGGAGTTATAAAAGCCGTCTTTGATATTGAAGCCTCATGAATAGGAATTTGATAGAAGCCCTGAGCCATGTCGAGGCTAATAAAATAAGTAGCTCCCGATAGTCTATCAATTTGGTCTGAAATAATGGGTAGTGGGAACTTGATTGGAATAGTGTTTTTGTTTAGTTCCCAGTAGTCAGTACACATTCTGTCTTCTCCGTTTTTCTTCTTTACTAGGATAACTGGGCTCGCATAATCTGAAGTACTTTCTCGTACGATCCCGTTAGCAATGAATTCATCAATAATGGCCTTGACCTTTTGTCTCTCTATTGGTGCCATTCTGTAGGGCCTTCTTGACACTATTTTAGATGGATCTTTAAGTTGAATTTCCAAATGTCCAGTTGTAACTTTAGTTTTAGGAATCCCGGTAACAAAAGAAGCATTACATTTTAGTAATAAATATTTCAACTCACGTATTTCCTCTTCATTGGTCAAATCAGTGTCCAGATTGCTTAAGGTATCCTCAGTAGCTTGAATGGTTGAAATAGGCGAGTTCCTCATTACTTTGGCGCTTTGTTCAGTAACCAGGACATTCAAGCCAGTGCCTTTTACGATTTCAGCTCCAATCATAAGATCGCACGGTGTTTCGTGATCTTCTACAATGTGAAACGTAATTTCAACGAAAACACTGTTTATGTTGCAAGTCGTGTTGATTAGTTGGCAGGATAAGATTGGCACGCTTTTGCTTCCAATGCCCCTCAGCATTAAATAACAATCTTCACGTTTACCTGGTAAGGTACAGCTTACCGATCGTCTTATCAAGGAACGAGCAGCCCCGCTATCATACAATGCTGTAAAAGTACGGTTACCAATACAAACAGCCATTGGGGTAAGTATTTCTTCGTCATTTTCTTGTGCTAGATTGACTTTTTCAGTTTCATCGTTCATCTTTCTAAAAGATTTATCTTCAACGTGGCCAGTTTTGTTGCAATAATTGCATTTGAGCTTTGGGCCTTCCGTTCGAATCGCAGACTCTTTACTGATGCTTTCGCTCAGTAATGGCTTTGGGTCATTTACTTTATTATTTGCTTTGTTGCAATTTGCTTGAATATGCCCAGTCTTGCCACACTTGAAGCATACTATCGAGTCTTCTCGATTGTTCCTAAGCCTGGGCCGTTTGGCAGGCGGCTCGCCTTGACGTGATTCTCGTGGCCTGATTGTAGCTGCAACAGAAATCTATTCGGGGACAGTTGTGCACTTGCTAGACAATAATCGTAAGCGAAGATACTCACTATCCATGCAGCCAATTACGGCTTCCACAGCGTCAGTATCTTTATTGCCGTTTACTACACGTTTCCATATATGCCAGGCTTTGGTTATTGATTCTGCTGGATTCGACATATCAAATTTGAAGTTGCGCAACTTAAGAATGTCATTGGAGTAACGTGCTTCAGGTTCGAACGTTTGTATTAATGCTTCTCGCATCTCACTCCATACAGGTGATTTTACAAGCCAGGCATCACCAACAGTCTTGGCTCGACCTTGCAATAGACTAGCTATCTTAGTGCAAATTTCGTAGTCAGCCAACTCCCAGTGTGTTTTAGCTTGATCAACGTGCTCGCACCAGTCTCGAATCGGAACATCACCATCTGGATTGTAGGGTGCAATATAGATGTCGCATAATCTTGGTCTTCGCGTTGGAGTTACAGTCTTATTTATCAACCCTGCAAGAAACTCGTGATTAGTTTGCATAGTAGCTTGCTGCTGTCGTGTCAGGCTTTCCAGAATATTGGCTAAAGTGGACAGCATCCGATTTGGGCTAGAGCCATCTGTTCCTTCATCATTGAGGGCGGATGGGACCGAAGATATGCCTCGGTCGATCCCACTTCTGATTTCGGCTAGAGAGAAGCCTGACTGGATAATTGGTGAAGGAGATCGACTTCTTACGGTGTCCATGTTGTTCTGAGGGTTATCATTAGCCATTGTTCAAAAGAAAATCAATATTAAACACAAATGATTTAATTACAAACGTAAGTTAATACTAATACCAAAACCCGAATTTATTTCTAAATTAATCTTATAATCAAATTAATTGAATTACAAATAAAAATCAAATCAGTTAACATGAATGAATTCTTAATTAAGATTTAATCAATTTTAAAAGAACATTCATACAAAATAATTTTAATACGAATTTTAAAGTAATAAAATAATAACAGTAAAAATATAATACTAATAATAATATGATTCAGGCGTGATCCGTGTCACAATTGGAGATGTGGACGGGGCGCTCGCTAGAATCGGAGTGTCCGCATCGCTTGGCGCTCCGTCTTATAAGGGCCAACCCCTTCCACAACTCGCCTGATTCATTGAGTGGTACGATGATGTCACAGCTTTGCGTTTCGTTATAATTTGCTCACGCCGACATATTATATAATATTTATCTGTGTATTTATGAATGTCTCTATATGACTAACTGTGTGTGGTGTCTGCTTGTGTTCAACAGATTATTTTGTCATGTATGTATTCGTTTATCGTGTAGTATGCTTTTTAATTAATATTTGCTTGAGCTTATTTATAAATATCGTATCGCTGATTTCATTCTTTATTGCATCTGGTAGTTTATTAAATATTTTTATGGACATTATATTGGAATGCAGTTTCATGCGCTATGAGGGTAACATTAACATATTTTTATATCTGACAGATCGGTCTTAGATTTAGGTAAAACTCTGCCCAAAACTTCAGGGAAAACAAGCGTGATGTCATATTAATCTAATTTCTAATCTTATCTTCTAATCATATCTTTATTCTAGTCACCTCGGACTCAAATTGAGGGAAGATATCGAGATTAAACTCAGACTTATAAAATATACAGTATGGTAACAACAGCATAGCTATATTTTTGCCATCGACACGCTAAAAAGAAGAAGATTGAGTGAGAATGGTAATTGAAGAGGGCTTTGCAATACAGTGGGAAAATTTGTCAGTGAAAAAATCAAACTTCTAAGTCAACGCAATCAATAGATATTGGTGTTTATGTTCCGTTTATGCCGCATAAACTTTGACACTCGCAAGGGAATCAAAACCTATAGGGTGCTTCCCGTCGACCTAGAACCATCAAATTTTACAAGAAGCAGTGTCATGTAGCACAAGTAAAAGAAAAAATCCGAAAAAAAAAAAAAAGTCCCGTGGTAAACTATTAACATACCTACGAATTTATTTGTACGGTGCGCGAGTCAGACTCGTACTTGACCGGCTTTTAAATTGTATTTTACCCAACCTGCTTGTGTATGTATGTGTGTTAGTTTTTAGTTTGTAAATTAAAGAAAGGAAAAAGAGAGAAATGGGCAATTCATCTTTGTGATTGTCCGACCCTTCGACAATTCAAAATGCTTGTAATTGATTTAATTGAAATAAATGGCTTGAGTTTGAGTTTACCGTAAAGTAGTACAATTTCGGTGTCGTGTTTAACGGCAGCGGATTATAGACCGGGATTGCGTGACATCTTGTCCCGAAATTTGCATAACAGAGTGTCCTCCGTCCCGGGACCCGGGACGTTCTTCAACAACACAAGCTGATTGTTTGAGGTTTGAGGGTTAATTTTATTTACGTTTTGCTTTCATTGTCATCATACTTAAATCTTCTGTCTGTTTGAGGGTTCCTTTATTTTTCAGCTTTATCTATACAACATATCTAATCTAATATATAACATTCTCGTGTCACAGTGTTAGTTACCATACTCCTCCGAAACGGCTGGACCGATTTGTATGAAATTTTGTGTGCATATCGGGTAGGTCTGAGAATCGGCTACTATCTATTTTTTTTTTTTGCAAAACGAAGTTTGCGGGGTCAGTTGGTCTAATATATAAAATTCTCGTGTCACAGTGTTAGTTACCATACTCCTCCGAAACGGCTTGACCGATTTTTATGAAATTTTGTATGCATATTCAGTAGGTCTGAGAATCGGCTACTATCTATTTTTCACACCCCTATTTTTTTTTTGTTTTTTGCAAGACGACGTTTGCGGGGTCAGCTAGTATACTTATAATAATGAAGCTGAAGAGTTTGTTTGATGGTTTGTTTGAACGCGCTAAACTCTGGTATGTACTACCAGTCGGATTTGAAAAATTCTTTATGCTTTTGATAGCTCAATTCTTGAGGAAAGTTATTGGTTAACATCACGCTAGCACCGTTAGGAGTCGAGCAAAAAGAAAAAAGTCAGAACGAAAGCGAAAACGGTGTAATAGCGCGGCCAGGCGATGCGACGGGGTGGATCGTTGGAAAAATAAATTATACACGTACGAAGTCGCGGGCAGAAGCTAGTATTAATATAATAAAGCTTTAGAGTTTCTATGATTTTTTTACTGGAACTACCAATCGGATTTGATTTTTTTTGTTGTATTTCTCAGTACGGAGGGTATTTATCATCACGCTACGACCCTTATGAGCTGAGTAAAAGAAAAAATCTTAGAGTACGCTAATTGAAAACGAAGTCGGAACTGGTCGGGGCCAAGGGAGCTTTGTATCCCACGAATTCCACGCGAACAAAGTCGCGGGCAGAATCTAGTATCAATATTTATAACGACAGATATTTTATAATCGTGATTTTACTTAATACATTTTTATTTGATATATTACCTAAACATGCTCAAACCAACATCTGTAGCATTGGGTGAGACTTATATTTATATTGTTTAATAGAAACTACTATCAGGAAATGCGTGTTATTTCGATAAAATTGCGAATTAGTTACACCAATTTTTCGGCCAAATATTTCACCGCGATTTTTTCCTAACCCATCCACACCCTGTATAATTTTAGCCGTAACAGCACCTATCTTCGCGAAAAAAATCGAAGTCCCAAAACTTTTGCCCTCAAAAGCCGAAAGCCGCTAGATATTAGCAAAAAGTCATTAAAAGTAAGGGCGGTGTTCATCATGCCGGCTTCAAAGTAAGTATTAAACGGTAAGTTGGGACCTTAAGTTAAAAAGTTCATTCATTTAACGGTTGTATGCGTCCGCGGGGCCGCTCGCTGAATTTCAAATTTGAACACGTATAAATAAATGTTGTGGGCTTGTCTTTATGGGTTGAAGTGTACGTTTTGTAGGTGTTTTCTTTAAGCAAATAATGAAGGAATGGTCGAAGTGAAGTGGGATAAGTATAATATTTTAAGGAAATAAATGGGATAGTACTGTTAAATAATGAATGCAATATTGTCCTTAATTGGTTTTATTGGCAACATTCTCATGTAATATGTCAATGTCAAATGTAGTGTGTCAACTGTCAAATCTCTTCTCTCTTTTTTGCCGCGTAATATTCTATTCGTTACAATTTTTCACTCCGTTGTTTTATGAATATTACAACCTAACAAAACTATTTATTACTGTCTTCATTTATTATTTTTGTCGTAATATGTTACAATATGACCTAGATGGCACTAAAACGTCGTCGCTCACAATGGGCCGCATTAGGAGGCTGAAAGTCACTTAAAGGGCAATGAAGAGGACTACGCTTAGAGTTTCTGCGTGATCGAATCACAAATAAAGAGATCTGCAAGAAAACGAAGGTAACCGACATAGTCCGAAGAATTGCCAAACTTAGCTCTCAAGACAGATGGCCGATGGGGCCGAAAGGTTCTGGAGTGGCGAACGCGTACCGAAAGGCGTAGCGTTGGAAGGACTCCTACAACTTGTGGGCTATAAGGTGGACCGATGAGCTTGTGAATGCCGCAGGAATCAGCGGGATGCGTGAAGCACACGACTGGTCGATGTAGAGATTTTGTATTGTTACACCAAAATTGTGTGTACAGGTAATACGGTAAGTACAAAGAGTTGTGTGTCAAGATAATTTGCTTTTCTTATTTGAGGAAAAACACGACAGCGGAAGAGCTTATCGGCGGAGGGCCAACTTTATTGCTTAATTAAAAAGAAAAGTGCTTTGAAGTCCTAGGTATTTATATGCTATGGTTATGGTAACATGGGATTCTTAATTTACCTTTTTAAGCCAGAGGGGCAATTCCCACTCTAATCTCAGTCGCAATCTGTCACTTCCCTACATTTTAGACAAATTTTTGATATTGATTATCGCTGAGATAAAATTGCGGCTAGATTTTGAACGTTTTTTTAGTACGAGAACTGATCATCTGATAGTTTAACAACAGACTGCAAACCCAGTTGATGAACTTGCCTGCTCGATTAAAACCCACCAGTTTTTACCACTAAAGGCAATAATTAAAATAAAACAAATGAAAACGATCATCCCCAATTTCCCAATAAAATTTAAACAGGCAATCTTAAAAGTTACTTAAAAGCATACAATGGGAGAGTTTTCCAAAAGCCCAGGAACTCTTTAATTCCTTAAACTCTAAACTTGGTTTCCGCACCATCGGCTTATCCTATTACTGATTATTAAATCTAACTTTTGATTTGTATTCAGCGGTTTAAATTTCATTTTAGGCTAAACTTTGCTAATGTTTCGACCCCCGTCGGTATTATTTTGGTGTAATTAACATTTTAGGTGAGTTTTGCGGCGATTCGAGGATTAAGTAATACTTTTTGTTAGATTCACTGTCTGTTGTTCTAGAATCTAGTGGTTGCAAGCTCTACTGTTGAGCATGAGGTCCTGTATTCGATTACCAAGTCGGGCACATTTTTTTTTATTGCTGAATGGTCTAGCTCTTGACCTCGATCACGCCTGATGGAAAGCGATGGGTGAGGTCTATGATTGAACGAATGTGCCCAGAAGATGCCTGTTCACCCTTGCTTTGAAGGCAGACGCGTTAAATGAGGGAGGGAACACAGATGCCAGCAGAGAGTTCCACACTTTGGCTGTGTGCATAATAAACGTGGAGGAGAGAAATTATAGGTTTTTTTATCTGGATTTTCTTAGTAGCAGCTCGGAGACTGGATTTGTACTCGGATATTATCGCCGGAGGCTCGCCCCCTGCTACACGGCATTTAAACATAACTGACGAAATGTGGGTGCATCTCTGCCTAACCCCTTACGGAATTCAGGCGTGACGATATGTTATAATGATATACCTTTATATTTTTTTTTTTTCTTTTTTTTTTTATACCTTTCAAACTGTTTTCTAGACATTCTACAGATCTACGCATCTCATACAAATTCGTTGTTTTCTTATGGACAAACGCTGAACAGAGCTGAATAAGTGTGATTAGTCCCTTTAGCGCTATAATAATATAGCTAGCTATAGACTAGTTAGTTTGGATACAAATTCTAGATGGCGTCACTGCGCTGGATTGCATAAAAATGACGTAAGAGGGCACTCTTTACCCGGTATCTTTATAGTACTCTTTGCTGTGGGCTATCGCTCCCAGGGGGTGTCGACTCTATACGTCGAAACAAGGACATACCTTCAAGGGATATCTCAAGTGTGGCTAGAGTTAAAAAAAAATTGGGACCTAATACGCGAGACTAAAAAATTATGTTATATGAGGTTTTAGGTCCATAATCATACCACTAATGTCACTATTGACATCAATGAAGTCACATCTAGGTTATTTTTAACAGACTTAAAAAAGGCGGAGGTTATCAATTCGACTGTTTTTTTTTGTATGTTTGTTGAAGGGTGCCGACAATTGTAAATAGATTTCAAAAATCCTTTAGTCCCATATAAATTTTATTAACTTTGCTTGGGTAGTTTTTGAGTTAGCTTCGATAATACGTATTTTTGCGTAGTTTATATTGATGATGTTATAATGACATCCTGTCTCTGATATTTACATAGCAAGTAGTTTATACGAATTTGTGTGGGGTAAATACAACATAAAAGTGAAAAATAAAAAGTTATTTACAAAAAAAAAAAAAAAAAAACAACCAACTTCCAGGGAGTCGGTGGCAAGCAACGAAAATGCAAACCTAACGAGTCAACGACACCGACTTCCGAAATTAAAGTTATTTTTCACTTTGTAGTGTCCCTTTTGGAAGTCGGTTTTTTTTTTTTGTAATTTTAAAAAAAAATTTTAGTGATTTTTTTATTTCTAACGGTTTGATGAATAAATCCTGGTTAAAGGCTAACGCAGATTGGGTTTGACCGTACAGTAGCTAACGCAATTTGGAGCAAACGCAACGCATAACAACACCACATTTTATCACTTTCGTATATTTTCCACTAGCTGCGCCCCGAGGTATCACCCGCATAAGTCTCGATCCCGTGGGGACATCGAAATAAAAAGTATCCTTTGTGCTAATACAGATCATGGTCTACCCATGTGCCACTTTTTATCCAAATCCACCGTTTTAGCGTGAAAGGGTAACAAACAAAACTAAAAATCAAATCTTTTCTCTTTATAATATTACTCTAAATTAATGAACACACACTACAAGCGCGCCGCAACGCACTTTTTTGTTTGAAAATGCGTTGCGCTGCGGCCCGGTGCGGCTGTAATGTGCCGTTTCCTTTTAACTACAACAAAGTAAGAGCGAATTTCACAAATTAAACTGAACATGTTCGGCACATCTACCTAAGCCAGGTTCAATATTCTCCAATAATGATGACACCGACAGTTCAGTACGTGGGTTGGATGTGCAGATGGCGTTCAAGTTCATTAGTGAAATAAGCTCTTAATCACACCTTAATCCTACTAATATTTTAGATGTGAACGTTGGGAAGATGTTTGGACGTTTGTTACTCAATCACGCGTAAATCGTTGAACGGATTTCGATGAAATTTGGCACACAAATAGTTTATAACCAGAATTAACACAAAGGGTACTTTTTAGCCCGATATTCCTACGGGATCGAAACTAACGCGGGTGAAACCGCGGGGCGCTGCTAGTAGGAAATAATATTATGGTAAAGTAGAGCAGTGGTGGCCCAGTGGTAACGGCCATCGCTTACGAGTTGTTGGTCGTAGGTTCGTACCCAGACTGGCGCTTTCCTTTGAGTAAATTATTTCATCACCACTGCTCTCAAAACGGTTAAGGAAAACATCCCAACCAAAAATTCGGAAACATATGTGTTGGGTATTGCCCCTCGGATTCCCGTACTGCTCGCTTTTTTGTATACTGGTTTAATTATAGAATTTAAGTAACGTTACATCTTTACAAATCTTGGTTCTGGCGTTTTTTAGCCGATGCGAATACACTCCCCCGCTCCGCCGCCCGCGCACGGTGATTGGTCGTTGATGTGTTCATTGTTTCATTCCTTAGAGCATGTTCATTCGCGACAGGATGATCGGTCTCAACCTTTTGCCTTGAGATGGCGTTGTACGTCAAACATGCCGGCCGCCTTGGAAGAACCAGCTTCTTCCAACTGCTGCAGAGAGATAGTACGATTCAGTTGGAGTCTTCAGGAAGAGGGCATATCTTCGAGCATGCACGTCGTATGATGCCTGATGCAGTGCGAATTTCGGCTACACGTGATATTCCATCCTTTCCTGGGAACAATCGAAGTATTCTTCCCATTTTCCAGTTAAGCGGCGGAAGGTTATCTTCCTTTATTAATACAAGAGTATTGGGGGCGATGTCGTCTTTGCTGGCCACCCACTTGGTGCGACGTTGTAGCTCCGACACGTATTCTTTCGACCAGCGCTCCCAAAAATGTTGCCGTAATTGCTCCAGACGCTTGTAGCGATCCAAACGCGTTGTTGTCGCCAGGTTGAGGTCTTCACAGGCAGGTGCAGTCAACGGCCGGCCAATGAGGAAATGAGCTGGTGTAAGCGGGAGGTAGTCGTTGGGATCAGTGGACAAAGGAGACATAGGTCGGGAGTTCAGGACAGCTTCGATTTGTGTTAATACGGTGGTGAACTCCTCAAACGATAATTTAGCATCGCCTACGACACGACGTAAATGGTATTTGCACGACTTGATGCCCGCCTCCCACAAACCACCAAAATGAGGAGCGTAAGGCGGGATAAAATTAAAATTAATATTATGCCTACTAGCAAAGTCTAAAACATCTTTGCTGTTCTGAAATATAACTGAAAGCTCTCTTTCCGCGCCAACAAAATTCTTGCCGTTGTCGGAAAATATTTGATGAGGTTTACCGCGACGCGATATAAAACGTTTGAGTGCCAACAGATAGTCCCGTGTAGACAATGAACTGACCAATTCCAAATGCACGGCTCGGGTAGTGAAGCACACAAATAAACAAATGTATGCCTTAATTAGACGGGAACCTCTGCCCTTACGGTTTAAAATGAGTATGGGTCCGGCATAATCCACACCACATTTCATGAAAGGATAAGTGGGTTCTAAACGTTCTGACGGCAGGTTACCCATAAGTGGGGTTAGCGTCTTCCCCTTAATACGTGTGCACGTGACGCACCGATGTACTACTTGCTTAGCTAAACTTCGTGCTCCTAACACCCACCAGGTGTCACGCATATTGGACACTAGGAGTTGAGGTCCAGCGTGGAGTAACCTTTTATGCTCGTAGGTACACAACAGTCGTGTGAAACGATGTTTGTGACATAATAAGATGGGGTGCCTTTTATCGTAGCTAAACTGTGAATTGGACAATCTGCCGCCTACCCGAATTATTTTATTTGTATCTAAAAATATATTTAATCCTAATATTTTATTAAAACGTTTACCAGATTTTTCTTTAACAGGTAAGTTATGTATAAGGTTATGATATTCATTATAAAACGATTGCTGTTGAACTAAACGTATTAACATTTGTAATGATTTGTTTATCTCATCGACTGCCAATAAACCGGTTTTGCGTGGCTGCCCGCTGCGCGATACACGAGCATTATGCACAAAACGCAAAACATACGCACCGGTTCGTTGTAGACGATTAAAGCACGAAAACCTATCAAAATCAATAACAACATTCAAATCTGTACTTAATAAATTTATCGTTTTTTGTTTTACATCCGGTAATTGGAGATCAGATTCAAAATTTGTACAAGTTAGCCAACTTGACGTTGGTTCGCGAAGAAAACTCGGCCCGTGCCACCAAAGACAAATATTATCTTCTTTCAACGAATCAAAATAAACACCTCTAGATAATAAATCAGCAGGGTTTTCTTTACCCTTAACGTGACGCCAAATAGTATTACTAGTCAATTCATTTATCTGTACAACTCTATTTTGCACAAACGTTTTTAATTGATATGGAGCCATCCTAAGCCAGCCTTGAACAATTGTAGAATCGGTCCAGAAAAATATCTTATCAAAAGTTAACCGAAGAGAATTTATAATTTTCTTATATAATTGTGCACCAGCTAACGCACCACACAGTTCAAGGCGTGGGATACTAATAGTTTTAATAGGTGCCACTTTGCCTTTGGCACATAATAATCGAACAGCTATCGCAGAGTTATCTGTGTTATATGAACGTATATAAGCACACGCGCCGTACGCGACCTGTGATGCATCGGTGAATATATGAAGTTCCTTATGCTGCATGTTTACTATGGCACAACGAGGAACCTTTATTTCAGGTAAGTACTTAACGCTATTCATAAATAGTTGCCACTCAGCAGCGATGTTACTAGGTACCTTGTCGTCCCAGTCCAGTTTACTTAACCATAACTGCTGTAATAATATCTTAGCAAGAGGATCGTAAATTTGTGAAATTACGGACATAATTAAACGTTTTGTGATGACAACATCATTATTTTGTGGTTCTAAATTAGAAGTAAAATACAGCTTATCACTTTTATTAGACCATCCTATACCTAATGTTTTAGATTGGCAGTGCTCGCCTATACTTAAGTCCCGACAAGCTTCTGGTGTCACATCGTGATTGAACGTCCACTTTCGTAAAGGAAAACATACGCTCTGTAACATTTTCGATGTTTTATTACAAATATCTAGTAAAACATTTAACTCGTCATGGCCCGTTATCAAGTCATCGACGTAAAAATCGTCATTGATGACGCGCGCGATGACGTCATCGTCACATTCCTGAGCCAGCTGTTTTATACACCGTATACTCAGGTAAGGTGCCGACGTCGTACCATACGTAACTGTGTTTAACCTATAAACTTGAAGCGGCTTATCAATATTCGTTCGCCATAAAATGAGCTGTAAATTACGTTGATCATCTTGAATGAGAACCTGCCGGTACATCTTTTCTACATCTGCGCACGCAACGTATTGATATTGTCTAAAGCGCAGTAATATTGAGAAGATGTCATTTTGAATCGCAGGGCCTACGTACTGAAGGTCATTCAATGATTTATTACTCGTGGTAGTCGCACTCGCGTCAAAGACGACGCGCAGTTTAGTTGTCAAGCTATTTTGACGGTAAATACCATGATGAGGCATAATATAATACGGTTTAGTTAACGTTTGTATGTCTGATAACAAAGTCATGTGACCTAATTTTTCATATTCATCTAAAAAATCACAATACATTGTTTTATATTCAGGTAAACGCTCCAACTTTCGTTCTAATAGTTAGGGAGGCGAGGTAGCTAAATGGCGTAATTCAACGGCGCCGTCGAGACCTATCAAAACCGAAAGATAAAATGATTTCGAAAAGAAAAGCTCGTATGGTAAAAACCATTTTAGCGGTGGGTTTGGCGTGTACGGTTTTTCAAAAATGTTAAAAAAAACAGTTACTTGGGCATTCTCGAGCGCGTCAGATATTCATACTACGTTCGCCCCAAGTGCCTCTGATAACAACGGTATACTAATCTGCCGGTTTGCGTGGTGGGGGTAGGCATATAAAGTAGTCAAAAATGCAAAAAAAAAAAAATTACTCGAGCGCGTCAGATTTTCGGAAGGGGTGTTAAGTAGGCCCCAAGGAAGCTCATTTTAAAAAAAACTGACGATTTCGGCGTGACGATAAGTTGCGATGAATTTTTGAAAATGCAAAAAAAAAAGTTTTTTTTGAAATACTCGAGCGCGTCAGATTTTCATAGGGGAGGTTTATCTCGGTATCCTGAAAGCATATTTCCTTAATCTGACAAAAATGTTGGTGGGTTCTCTTAATCTGATCGAAAAAGGTTTTTTAAAACGGGGAATTTAAGAATGACAATAAAGCGATAGATACAACCAACGTAAATGTAGATGAAATGTAGTACGAATTGTATTATTTATTGTATAAAAAAAAAATGAAATGAAATACAAATTGTATTATAATTGTATTGTTATGTATGACCTTTACATTTTTGCTCAATACAATTCATCAAAGTTTCCAGCACATTCGAGAAATATACCGTCGGGTCTTTTCTCTCTCTTCAATCGTCGTTATACTGAGGGCACATAGGTCTACGGTAGGGGACCATAAACATATATATATATATTAGGGTGTACCGAAAATTCCCTTCTACCGCTTCTTTCCCCACCATCAATGTTGCGAAATAAAGGAAAACTGTTACTGGTAGGACGGCATATTTCCGCGAAGCGCTCAGTCTGTATTACATGTTTATGGCAAATTCCTCTTTTTTGCTTCAATTCTTCACTTCGTTTTGCTTACGGTACGTCCAAAAAACAATTTGAGGATCAACAGGCTAATTAATAATATATATGAAACTGTACATGTTAATAATACTTTTGTATACAGATATGCGTAGCTTTTTCCGAGTCCACGAAAATTGTCGAGAAGCTTTAGAAAAAAAAAAAAATTGTGAGATATAATAAAAGTCACATAATTTAATCATCGTTATTTCATAGTATCAATTTTTTTAACACCCTCAATTTTCGAGATATACTCAAAAAACCGGGAGTTTGAGTTTTTATGATGCTTCAAGTCAAAAAGTTTTAACTTTGGAAAAAAATGTAAAGAGACCTTTTTTGTGTAAAATAAAATTACCTTTTTTGTTTATTTAAACTTTTTTTTTGTAAGATTAATCGTTCGCGACTTATATGCCGCAACGCGTTTTTCGGAAGACGAAATGGCTCCTCCACACTTCTGGTCATGCGGAAACCGGCAGATTTTGTATTTTTAGTGAGTTTTAGATTATATTCTTCAAAATAAAAAAATAAAAAATCGCGCTCGAGAATGCCGGATTAACGTTTTTTTTTTACAAGTTCGCGACCCTATAACTCGGCGGCGTCAAGGACTTATCGTCAGATTCGTTAAATTTAGTCTTAAAACACTAAAATCAACCCCCAATATCTTAATCTGACGCGCTCGAGTATTTCAGACTATCGATTTTTTTAAACTAATCTGATCGTCTATCCTAGGCGCGCGTCACTACATATAGAGCTAAATACTTTACAAGGTTGTTCTATTAGGTCTAAGGTATCTCTCATATCTCAAACTGCCACGCTCGAGTATTACCGAAAATTCCCCTATTCGCCTCCCTAACTATAATGCATAAAAACGTTTCTCTGCAGAAGTATAAGAATCTCCTAAAACGTCAGGAGAACACTTCAGTGGCATTCTTACTTGAAATCTACCGTCGTTATTACGTGTTGTTGTCTCAATAAATAAATTCTCACATAAGCTTTCCTCTTCAGACATCATACGCGCGACATTAATTTCCTCAATTTCCCAAAATTTGCGTAATTGGGTGTCAACTGAATCAATCTGAGTAAAATTGCACTGAACTGTATTAATGTTTGATTTTTGTAACCGTCTGTTACTAACCGGACCGGATATTATCCAACCTAAACTAGTGCCTTGTAGGTATGGTCCGGACTCGAGTCTTATAATTTTATTGTTGTCTAGTAATGACCAAAACATATCCGCGCCTATTAGTATGTCAATTTTAGACGGTACATTGAACGACGGATCAGCGAGTTGAACGTGATTAGGTATACGTATGGTATTACAATTAATATTTACAGTCGGTAAATAAGAAGTAATACTAGGTAAGACAAGACAATGTAAATCAGTATTAAATTCAAATAATTTTGAGCGCATCTTGATTTTACATGTATGACTTGACTGCGTGTGTGCTTCACCCACACCGCAGACACGTATTGTGGACTGTAAAATAGGGATACTTAAACGTTTGCATAAAGTTTCAGTAATGAACGAATTTTGACTGCCATTGTCGAGAAGCGCACGCACTGTGTGATAATTGTTATCTATGTCAGCTACTTCAATTAACGCCGTAGACAATAAAACAGGTTGCAACACTTTCGCAATAGTAGTGAACGCACCGCGCCCCGAGTCAATAATATTACAGTCAGCTGTTTGGCTAACGCAAGGCGAAACAGATGACTGCGGCAACGTATTATTATTAACAGTTGATCGTGGCGCTGTATTTACACTAACGTCGTTATCAGTGTGTAATAACGTATTGTGTTTCTGTTGACACAACTTACACGGGCCGAAAACACAATCCTTAATCGTATGACTATTTGTTCTTATACAATTATAACAAAGATTTTTTGATGTAACTATGTTCGACCTATCGTTTACGGACATATTTAAAAAGTTTGCACAAGAGTATAAAGAATGGTTACCATTACATAATGGGCATGTAACATTAAAACTACGCTTATTCTGACTTCCCGAAGAACCTTTGCCCTTATTCGTATTTGCAACGTAACTATGCGTATTTTGTGCGTTTAAATTTCTTTTATCGTTCGACGACTTTGACTCATTTTTAGTGTGTTGAGAATGTGAATTATTATTCTTGCTGCTACTTGAGGTTATCATGTCTAACATGTCCGCCCTATTTCTTAGAAAAGTAAGCAAGTCGTCTAACTTTAAACTAGTAGAATCTTTACGTGAATCCGAAATTAACGTGCCTTTATAGTTTTCCCATTCACGCTCTGTTGCCGTGTCAAGTTTCGTAACTATTAGATAAATTATTAATGTGTCCCACGAGTCAGTGGGTTCCTTCAATGAATTAAGTGCACGTAAATTACGTAACACGGTATCAATTAATTTTCGGATTTGCGATGCGGACTCTTTATTAATAGATGACGCTGTAAACAAAGACTTAACGTGGTTGTGTACCAATAACCGATTATTATGAAACCTATTTTCAAGTAGCTCCCACGCGTGATCATAATTATAGGCAGTAAATTCCAACGCACTGATTACAGTTAACGCCGTTCCACTGAGTGCCGATTTCAAGTAATGAAATTTCTGGATGGAGTCCAGATCCTGGCGATCATGGATCATAGTCACATACGAATTTTTAAACTCTAACCACTTATCATAAGAGCCGTCAAACGCAGGTAGCTGTATTTGAGGCAATTTAACGTTTATAGACCTACCTACCGTGCACGTGAAATTGTTCGACTCAATTTGTTGTTCATCGTTAATTATGCATTTAGCCGTTGATACAATCGAATAATATTGACACTCAAACGTTTCTCTATATTCTAATTGCACTAATAATTCTTTTTCATCCACATTGTTTTCGATTTTGGATTGAATATTATTAAAGTCAGCAAAGAAAATGGTTGCCGCTTGTATTCGCAATTGAACTTGCGTTTTCGTTACGGAATCTAAACATGAAGTGTCTAATTTATTTATAAAATTAACAAAAAGTGTTAATCTGCCTTTGATAACACCCCTTTGTTTCTTGAGATCGGCAATATTAACTTCAGAACTATCGGATTTACACTCATCGTCATTCATTTTGGTGGCTTATAAGAAAACAAAGGTACTTACAGTTGTGCAAACACGGAAAGTCGAGCGCGGCAGAACTCGCGAAGTCACGATACTCACTATCACAAGACCGCTGCACGAACTTCTAGAAACGTATAGAACGATATTAACACAACACGAACTGGGTAAGATGGAAGGAAGGGCGAAGGATAACCTGACCGTTGCTGGCTGATGCTTCTTGAACGCAGGTGTGGAACGCTTACTCCGCCTTTTCTTCTTTTCTTCCTCTTATTCTTTGAAGTTGCGAACAGTTTGAACGCCTGGGTTTCCGATTCAGGGCTGATTCTCTCGAATAGGTACTTATCCGGCTCGAAGGACCATATGTTGGGTATTGCCCCTCGGATTCCCGTACTGCTCGCTTTTTTGTATACTGGTTTAATTATAGAATTTAAGTAACGTTACATCTTTACAAATCTTGGTTCTGGCGTTTTTTAACCGATGCGAATACACTCCCCCGCTCCGCCGCCCGCGCACGGTGATTGGTCGTTGATGTGTTCATTGTTTCATTCCTTAGAGCATGTTCATTCGCGACAGGATGATCGGTCTCAACCTTTTGCCTTGAGATGGCGTTGTACGTCAAACAATATGACATCTACCAACCCGCACTGGGCCCGCGTGGTGGATTACGGCCCACTCCCTCTCACCGAGAAGAGACCTGTGTCCCAGCAGTGGGAACATTATAGGTTGATTATGTATTGTGGTAAAGACTATAATGTGCACGAGGTTGTAAGTTCATATCCGGGCAAGTACCAATGTGCGTTTTTCAATTCATATGTAGGTACAGACGCGACGCCAGCACATCAAGATAGCCGAAACTGTAAAATTTTTCCAATCAACCTTGAACCTTATGCTGTGGCGATAAAGTTGAAAATCTATTAAAGAAATTTGACAGATTGTAGTAGCTTGATGTGTTGGCCTTTGTACTTTCTGAGTTTATCTTGGACATTACTGAGATCGGTGAAGTATTCATTAATTTATTTATTTATCCTCCCACTGGAACGCCATACAGTAATTACACCAACAGAGCAAAAAATTACTTCATCTACAAAAAATACTTTCCATCCATCCTATGCGCGGTGAACATCGAACAGGCGGCGATGGATCACACACGCTCTCGCAGACGCGAATTTTGAGACACAATGAATTGTGAAGGAAAACTTCGTGAGGAAACCAGCAGGGTAATTGCGTAACACACTATCTGTAGCAATGGGTTTCATTTTGACAGTTCAACAACATTCATTGCGTTATTTGCGTTGTTGAGCAGACACATTTTTTCGAACATATGGAGCAATGGATAAGCAATGTGTTTCAAAATGATTCAAATTGAGAGTAATAGTGTATTAAGAATTATTAACAATTAGGGTGCTGGACTTATGGTTAATATTAGTCTGAAATCGCCAACCGATCGTGGTGATTATTGCTCGTGCCTTCTCTGTATAAGAAGAGTCCATTGCCCTGCAGTGGGTTAGCAGAAGTTTGGTATTATTGTGGTAAATAAGCAGTTTCAAATAAGCAAATAGGTAAATAAATCAATGCAAATATAAACTCATTGTGGTGTGCTACGCCCGCATGTTCTTTGTTTGGCGTCCATTGTTCATTCTCGCTTAGTTGTCACTACTCGTTTTCATTTATTGACATCTTATTATCAATATTTGGTGTGTAACTGCCCCGTTGGTGTCGCGGTCGCAAGCATGACTGCTGAGCGTGGGATCTTGGGTTCGATTAACGGGTCGGGCAAAGTGTTGTTGGGTTTTTTCCATTAGGAATGTCTCAGTAACAGCTGGGAGTTTTGAAGTTGGATGTGTGTGCCTCGGATAGCACGTAAAGCCGTTGGTCCTGCGCCTGGGGGTCTACTCCCTAAGCACGAAGTCCGTCGTTTCGGCCTTCGTTACGGGCGTTTCCTACTCCCTATCACCTACGGACGGATGATTTGTTCGGGGCCCGAACGAAGAATGAATGCCACACCGATTTGACAGTTGTCCCTACTCCCGATGTGTTTTTGCCCGTCCGAACAGTTGAACTTGACAATGGTTTCGACGGATAGTTATGTCAGTTGATACGACATCAAAATAGTTCTCGTGCTGTAGACGAAAGCTACCAGTTTATAAGATCCTAACTATGGCTGCTTGTTTAATTATTGAAGAAGCTTTACAGGAAGAGTTTAGGCAACGTCGATATTATTTACGCCTAAATTTTAGATTGTTTTTCAGGTAAAATTGTCATTGCCTGCTGTGTTTTACACAATATATCGGGCGGGCTTAGAAGCACCTACCCTCAGCGAGTAAGACCTGCAATTAGAGCGCAATAGACAGGGAGATGTGTCTACCTCTATAGCTATGGCGATATCCTCTCCTCAAGCTCATCAGCAAAGGCAAAGAGCGAGAGACATTAGTGCAATTGCTGGAAAAAAATAGGAACTTATGCAGTCTCACAAGAAAACTTTCCAAATAAAACATAAAATGCATAGGATATTTGTATTTATATTATTGATTAGGGTATTTATTTTGTGAACTTTTTTATTTTCCTTACAGGACTTAATGGGTGTTGGGACTGGTGGAAAACAGACATACATAAGTACATAAATATACGCTGATAAACACATTACCCTCCTTTGCATCGCGCAGTCGGTAAAAAGAGAATGTTTCGGGATTTTACCATTAGAGTTTAGTACATACTAGGTTTTGCCCATAATGGTTGATATATATTGGATTTTTTTGGAATAAAACAATTAATTATCTTTAATCATTTATTTCAATTACCTATCAGTCAAAACATTACATATTTTAAATTATTCTCATTTTATTATCATTTCCTCAGTGGATGTAGAGGCTTGCTCCTGGGAAAGTGGGTCAGCAGGTGTAGCAGCATGGGTGGGTGAGGTGGCGACTGGCTCTCTTACAGGTGGAAGCTGTACAACAAAAACTGAATGTCATTGACGGATACAACAAAAAATATATACTTAATTGTGCACTTATCCGTAATTTAATATTATTTAATAAAAAAAAAGGCACGGGAAAGACTCCATACACATAATTATAAATACAATGTTGCTTTTAGTTCTTTACCTCTGAAACAAGCTTACTATCATAAATTATAAATGTAATTCTTACCAATTGAAAAGCTGGCACTCTTGATTCGGTTTGCGGCTCTCCGAAACCCTCTCCCATTATCGGTAGTATCTTCAATTCCACTTGGGAGAGGGTTGGTGCTACCGATGGGCCTCCACCTGTAACACTTGCTGACCTTCTGGCAGCTCCAGCCGCTTTTTTAGCAAGACGTTTTTTGTCAGACCACACCTAAAATTTGAATATTTGGCTAATTTTATAAAGCAATATAAAAACCACTATACTCGTAAGTACTCCTACAGATAAGTATTTGGAGGATGACTGATTATCATTGTATTCACTTTACTGATGACAAATATTGACGAGTAATGTATTAAACTCACCCTTTGCCACTGCTCGACGGACTAGTGCAACTTCCCATTGAGTTAAGGGAGTTGCACAGGTTTTCCCACAGCCGTTTTGAGTGAACTCTCCCGTCGTCGGCACCCCTCAATAATCCGCGAGCCAATTCTTGGTTCTCACACATAAAATCGAGAAGGGCCTCAATTTGCCCATGTGTCGCTGCAGCGGTTGGGCCGTTTTACACAACAAAAAAGCTAATAAATATGAATATTGAAAATGTTAAAACTTCTCGGCTAACAATTTGACATTTCATTTGAAAATTCCCTTCAAAAAGTAAACAGGCAAAGGTATCAACAGGATGATGCCGATTTCCGGACAGAAATGGCAAAAATAATTCAATTCTATATTTAAAAACATAATAAAAAGTATATTTTTATAAATGTGGTCTTTTTCTAACGACAAAAGTATTAATTTTTGTTTACTAAGCTAGAAAACTACAAAATAAGTAAACCGGTAATCGACCGGTAAAATAGCGCAACTCTATCGCCATACGTCTTTCGTTCACGAATATTGTCTATGATTCCGTTTGAAACTGATGAATCCGAAATCGTTAGGGAGTAGGGTTCATTCCGACGTATCGGACTACTGTCGGACGGGCCCGTTACCTCGTTGACGGACTTAGGGAGTAGACCCCCTGATCTCTCCACCGTATCGGATTGCAGTCCTATCGGACTAAGAGAGTAAAGGAACAGAAAGTGCACCTGTGTTTACGCACACACTTGTGCACTATAATATCTCCTGCGTACCTGGCTAATCTCCGTTGAGATTATCCACCGTGACCAAAATCGGTCGGGAGGATATTTGGTTTCAGTTACATTTCAAATTAATTGAATAACTTTTATAACATATCTACATATCGATCGTTTGGAATAAAAGGGTTCCAACTAAAATTTTTATAAAAATTGATGTTTTAACGTAAAAAGGTGTTATGGTCAAATGAAACCTTTTTACGTTAAAACCACAGATATAGATACACCTAGATAACGCAAGAGCAACTACTAAGTGCCAAAAATCGCACCAACTTACGTTCAAAAATCTTAAGCCGCCACTTTCGCGCTCAGTCCTGTGTACTGCTGGCTGGGTGAGTGTAAGTGAGAAAGAGCAATTGTGACGTTATAGTAGGTAGTCAATAAAAAGGCACGCTTGGTTTTCATACAGATCATGATACTTGCGTTATCTAGGTCTATCTGTATCTGTGGTTAAAACATAAATTTTATAAAAAAAATTTAGTTGGAACCATTTTATTCCAAACGGTCAATTTATCTATACTAATAATAAAGCTGAAGAGTTTGTTTGATTGCTTGTTTGTTTGACCACGTTTATCTCTGGAACAACCGGTTGGATTTGAATTTTTTTTTTTTGCATTTGATGAAGTCCAATTCTTGAGGAAGGTTATAGGCTATTTAATATCATGCTATGATACTTAGGAGCCGAGCAAAAAGAAAAAATAAGTCAGAAAGAACAGTAAGCAAAAACGAAGTGATGCGACAGGGCGGGACGGGGGAGCAATTTTATAAGGGTAGCGTAGCTTAGTAGATGTTAAACGTACAGACCGAGTTAGAAACACCACTTTGCGCTCCATAACTCTAGTCTTCTCAATTCAGCTTGGCTGTTTTTTCTCTAACATCCGCATGTTGGACAAAAAACAGCCAGACTGAAGTGGGAGTGGGCCGGACACGCCGTACAAATACACCCGGAGAATTAGGCAAAGATCGTCACTCACTGGATGCCTGAGAGAGTACATCGCCGATCTGATAAGGTTTGTAGGGCCAACATGGTCAGAGATTGCATAAGAAAGGGAGATGTGGATGGAAAAGGGTAGGTCTTTGCCCAGCAGTGAGACACAGTATAGAAAAAACATCAGGCACTGTATGCGGTCGACAGAAAATGCGGGTGGTCGTTTCTTCATAGAAACGCTCCCGCCTGTTTTCTTACTGGTTAAAACCATAAAGCAATGTATTTTCAGTGAATAATAAATATTAAGAGAACTACTTGTATGTTCCTATGTATTCCTTTTTTAATGATACATTATTTTTATAAGCACTAGAACCCTAAAAAAAATTCAAAATTGCCGATTTAAACCGCTGTCAACAGAGGCCTAGTGCACCTACAAAAACAACTATTACTGAAAAAAAAAAACATAGGTACATCTTAATATATATAAATTACATGTCACGTTGTTTGTCCGCAATGGACTCCGAAACTACTGAACCGATTTTAATAAAACTTTGCACACTGTGTGCAGTTTCATCCAATTTGAAAGACAGGATAGTTTATATCTCAATTTATAATCAATAATTAATTAATTTATAATAAAGTAAACCTTAGCCACAGCAACGCGTGGCCGGGTCTGCTAGTAGTATATAAATCCTTCTTATTCAGTTTATGAAATATCTTTGAGGAAATAGGCGAGAGCCAAACCTCGAATTATGAATCGGAGAGACTTTTGAAAACCCTAAGTAAAAACTTAGACTTTTCAAAAGTCTCTCCGATTGCGTTTCCTCTTAATTATTTTCAAAATCAACAAGTTTGAGTTTTGAAAAATTCGATATGTCCAACCACCACCAATCGAATAACTAATGTAACAATACCTTTAACGAAGCCGAGAGTCACTTGTACTTCTCACTATATTTTTTTAATGTACCATAACTGGGAACCACTTCAAAAATTAAAGTCTTTTCCTAGCAATTATTTTTGCACAAAGTTACTTAGTTTGATTTACAAAATGGGTAGATGACGGCTTCGTGATGGGTCTTTTTACACCCAGTAGATGAACTCCGGTTAAGAGTTTTCCAAAAACCGTCAAACTCCACATAATAACGTTAAAAATATCTCAGAAAATGAGCATTAATAAGTCACAAAAAAGCACTTAATTAAACAAAAATTCAACCACTCCACCCGTGAAATAATATTAGATAACTTCTTTACCTTATTACTGGGACATTGTAACCATAATTTTGACTTGAAAGTCCGTCTGTCAGCACCCCTCGGATAAATCGTGAATATAAAATTATCACCTCGCGACCTGAGTCGGCGCGTTTGCTTCATTTTAATAAAAAAAAAAAGAAAAAAGTGCGAGTAAATGCTGAACGCCATTTTTTTTTGTCCGCCATTGCAAATCTTCGTAAACTCAATTGATTCTTGTTATTAAGTTTAAAGGTTGATTTTGTATAAATTTGATTATTATTCAGCTGACTGTAGCTATTATTTTTGTGAAATTGATTTTTGGTGGCGCTGAATTTGTTTAAAATAGATTTTTGTTTTCAATGAATTTTTAGGGTTGAGAAAATTTTGAATTGTATTTAGTTCATTGATCATACCTAAAATTGCGAAAAGTGATAACTAAATGATATCAGTAACTAACACATAATTTATTTATAAACTGCACTGATTGCTCTTCGTAGCGGGTGGACTTTTTCCCACGGCGGTACGCATTTCTGGCTACCCCCGTGGCAAAAGGTATGAGTTTATGCATGTACAATGACCTTCAAAAGTAAGTTTACTTTCCTCTTTAGCTGTGATGCTACATTATGAATAAAAATAAAAATATAATCAGATAGGTACTCATAAGGAATTAGATACTTGATTACCTATTTTTTATGATAAGTCAAAGGTAGTTGAATTAGTAAATAAAATATAGCAGCTCTAACATTTGGATCTCTATAGATTCATATCATAATGTGATGTGCCACAGCTTAGGTGGAAAAATGTCAAGTAACTCTTTTCTTACTAGCTTCGATTTAGATATTTAGTTACATAAATCGAAGTTATCAACAACCCAAGCTAACACTATCCTTTAAATGTTTAATTAAACCATTTCACACCAAATTAATTACACCCACAACTGCTAGCATCGCAAGTTAACACTAAAACTTATCTCCGCTAAGAAATGGCCTCCTTACCGTTAACATTTGGCGTTAATCCAAAAAATTAATTGGAGACAAGCGTTCGCTCAACAGTGCTTTGAGCGCTTAAAAGCGCTCAAGGCTCAAGTGCAAGCGTGTCGAGAGTAATTAGTGCAATCAGTATGAATCACGTTTTAGTCAAGTGCCGCTGTTGTGCCGAGTAGTTACGTCCTTACTATAGGCGCATGGCGGTGTTTTGAGTGAATTTAGTGCGAGTGTCCTGATAAATAAGAACGCAAAGAAGTAGAATCGGGTAAAAATAAAGGATTTTTTTTAAATTCTATACCTTCAAAGCTTCTGCAATTGTTGAATGTTGTTCCGTTGATAAAGATGGCTTCCAATATTTTTTAGTGTTTGGTAAAAATAATAACGATGATTTGGGATTAATTAAAATGAATATGGGATAAATATCGTCATCTGCCTAGCCTTTTCCCAACTATGTTGGGATCGGCTTCCAGTCTAACCGGATGCAGCTGAATACCAGTGTTTTGCATAATGATTTTCAGTATATGGGATAAATACTTACTTAAAATTGTTCTGATTCAATAAAAACAAATATTATATAAATTAGTAAAACAATATGGAACTTCCACCGTTTGTATGAAAAGGTTAACACAAAGACTATGGATCCCAGTGTACTGTAATGATTCGAAGCAAACGCGACTTTTTTCATAAACCAACATAGAACATTTTAAGGTCCTCTAAATGTTTGGCTTTGGATAATTTATACCATCTATCACACATGGACTCCTGGTAGCAGAAACACTCGACATTTCACGAACTCCATTCATTGGAGAGGCTTTTACTGCGCTTTTTACTAGCACTTCAGTAACACCGCTTCAATAATATAATGACAACCACATTATGAGAGTTATTTACTTCGAATTTGTGAATGTATTTAAGCCTTATATTCACTAGCTGTTGCCCGCGACTTCGTCTACGATCCAGGGTGAAAAGTAGCCTTTGTCCTTACCCAGGTAATGGTCTATCTGTGTGCCAAATTTCATCCACATTCGTCAGCCGTTTTAGCCGTAAAAGCGTAACAAACAAACAAACTCACTTTCGCATTAGGATTATGACGTACTAGCTTCTGCCTGAGACTTTGGCCGCGTGGAATGTGTTGTTCCCCCAACCCACCCCGTCACATCGCATTGCGCTATGACTTCGTTTTCGCTTAGCGTCCATTGTGACTTTTCTTCTTTTTGCTCGGTTCCTAAGGGTTCTAGCGTGATGTTAAATAGCTTACAACCTTCCTCAAGAATTGGACTATCAAATGCAAAAAGAATTTTTCAAATCCAACAGGTAGTTCTATAGATTACCGCGTTTAATCAAATAAACTCCTCAGCTTTAGTATGAGTATTAGGGTACGGTCTAAAATCAAAATTTGAAGACATGTGTCATCTACTAACCCGCACTGGCCCACGTTATGGATTACGGCCCGTTCCCTCTTTCAGAGAGAGACGGCACTCATAGCATATGAGGTCTCCCGTATATGCTATGAGTACCGTTAGGCTTTGCATTGATCGAAAGAGTATTTAGTTTTTCTTATGGCCGCAAGCGTGACCGCTTAGCTCCTGGTATTGACCACCTAGTAGAGCAAAGTATAATTTGGTATTTTCGTTAGAAACTCGTGGCAGCCTGCAGTTTGGATTTATCTGCTAATAGAAATAACTTGGCTCTCTATTACATCAATTGTCATCCAGTCTGTCCCAGCCACCTTTTTGAGGTCAACGGTCTCTCTAGTTGCGGGGCGTCCCACACAACGTTTGCCGCTATCTATGTTACATGGGACTACACAATAATAACGATAAGAAACCACCAGAACAATTTCTACATTTTATTCAACTGTAGACGATAACATGAAAACCAAAGTATACAAACAAACAAAAAATCAATGATTACCGGAAAGTATGAGACATGATACGTCTAAACGTATCGAACACGGCTTTAAAGGTCCTGACTCTCGTAGCAGGGAAGAGAAGATTCAGTAATCTTCTTTGATAATCCTCCTTCTTTATAGGAATAACTTCTACACTAACCTCTTCCGGTTCTTCTGTTGTCATTGAAGTGGTCGATGTCATCTTGTTCTCCGAATCAGTCTTAATGTACGAAGAGTTCAGTAAGAACATTGGCGGTGGGGGCGTTACTGGCGAGATGGTCTGCATCTTCGGATGGAACTCAACGGAATTTGTGTTGATGTTGTTCAAGTGGAACGATTTATCGTCCTTCACTGTAGTGAGGGAAGCATCTTCCTCTTTCACAGTTGTGCCGACTGGGTCTCCAGCCAACAGAGCCAGGCAGTTGCTGTATATATCTTGGAAGTTCACAGTAGATGGAACGTTATAGTAGGTATTGTAACCTTGCTGTTCTTCTGTCGACTCTCCATTGTGGAGTGGCTGTTGGAGAGACAAACCGGTGAATTTCTACGCCATTGTTTTTTTTTTTCGAAAATCTTGTAAGGTTTTATGAAGTTACAGATGTTTCAACTCACGAAGGCAGATTGGTCTTAATAATGTACAGCTGTGTGCGTAAGCCCAGCATTGCTTATGACTGAACTCAGCAGGATTCCCATATAACTCTCTTCACTTGCTTCGTTTGCAAAAAAACTTATATTTTAATGCTATTTTAAAAGTTGTGTACTTATAATGCTATTATTTAGGTATTTTTGGTGCTGTAGAGCCTTCACGCAGACGACGTCGCGGGCAGCAGCTAGTAGTAAATACTTTACATATCTTATCTAAGGTTGGTTACACCATTTATAACTCAAGAACGAACGGCTGGACCGATTTTAATGATCTTTGATTTGTTGAATTTGTCTCCGCCCCGAATAGCAGAATACCTATTTAAAACATGGTTAAAATTCATGAAAAAAATAATAATGAAGATAATTCGTTTTCTCATACATTTTGTATGGCTTTTTTGGTGATATCTCGAGAACGGATTGACTAATTTCAATGGCGGTACGAAGTTCGTCGGGTCAGCTAGTTTGAAATAAATGATTTGTCTTTATGACTCAACCACCTCGGATATCCGGAACGGATTTCGAGTTTCAACTTGATAGGGAATGATCAAAAACCTACTTCATCATTTAACCAAATCAATGAAGAAGTTGGCAATCTTCGGATATTTGGTTCTAGGGCATGGCGGCTTCGAGAACTTGGTTCCTATCAAGGTATTTCGAGCGATAAAGCTTGTAGTGAATAAAAGTCACAACACATCACAACACATTAGATATAATATTAACGCGTGTGTGTCTAGAGGCCCTTATCTCAGTCACCCGGACGTGTCCACTGCGGCAACATGATACTCGTCATAGTTTCGTATTTGATTAAACTAGTACTCATATTCTATCTACTTCTTCTTATAATTTTTTCTTCGGTAACAACATACGTGAAACTGAAAATTGAACCCGTTCGAAGAGTCTGTACATCTAATGTGAGACTTGATGGAAAGATCGCACTCGTGACGGGCGGGAACCAAGGCATCGGGCTGGAGACTGCCCGGGACCTCGCGTCCAGAGGAGCGCACGTGATCATCGCCTGCCGGGACGCCGCAAAAGCTGCAGAAGCTATCAACGATATAGCAGCTACAACAGGAAACAAAAATGTTGAATATAAACCCTTAGATCTATCAAAATTCAGCAGTGTACGGAAATTCGCTGAAGACTTCAACAAATCCTATGACCGCCTCAATATTTTTGTAAACAACGCTGGCTGCGGCATCGAACCGAAGCTTACTGAAGATGGAAATGATGTAGTGATGCAAGTGAACTACTTCGGGCCCTTCCTCCTCACAAACCTGTTGCTTGACAAACTGATCGCCTCCACTCCCAGCAGGATCATCATAGTATCATCTTACCTACACAACTTCGTTTTCGCATTACGCGTTAATAACCTACATCGACCTGGATTTACAGGGGCACTAGGGAAGTTCATGTCTTACACAAATAGCAAATTATGTCATATTCTCTGGATGAAGGCATTAGTGAAGAGATTACCTGAAGGGGTGACTGTTAATACTTTACACCCTGGAGTGATTAAAACTGATATATTTAACACGTTGCCTTTTTTTATGAGGTCGATGTTTCACTTGACGTGTGGTGCTTTGATATATAGAACAGCTAAAGAAGGTGCTCAGACGACGTTACATCTGTGCGTTGCTGAGGAAGTGGAGAATGTGCGGGGGAAGTACTTCATGGAGTGTATGGAAGGAGAATACAGCAAGATGGCGGATGACGATGAGTTGGTGGAGCAAGTGTGGGACAAGAGTCTAAAGGTGACGAGTTTAACTTAGCTTGGACGAATCTTTGTAGTAGGTGTTGTATATTCTTGAAGGGTCTATATTGTAACTAATAATAAGTGATAAACTCACTCACAGTTTATCACAAACAGAGATAGGATAGTTAAAGGTCAAAGTATAGTCATAAATAGAGCCAGTTAGCAGTTAATGTTATTTATCTAACTGTTTTTGCTAGATAAATGTCATCGTGTGAATGTCAATAATAAACAGTAGATTTTTTAAGTGTCATGTAATTTAAATTACCTGAATCTATGCAAATGTATAATGCTGAAATGCCTTTTGGCCTCGAATGTACGGGACTTCTGTTTTTTTTTTACTTTCTTTTTATATAATTTTATTTGATTGTATTTAGTTTAGTTTGGGATCTTCCTGTACGAGTCACAATACATACTTTTTCTTCTTTCTTTCTTTCAAATAAATAAAATTGAAGTGTCTGTTCGTAATGTTTAAAAAACAGCTTTTTATGTATTATGAACCCTTTATACGGTACTTATAAGGATAGATCAAATTTGATTTTTTTTTCTGGTTGTCTGCTCCGGCTAATCTCCGAAACGGCTGGACCAATTTTGACGGGACTTTCACTGGCTCTCAGAATACAGAACAAACCAGAAACCGCCAACGCGCTTCAGACTGAAGCAACTAAAACCACTCTTAACTAGAGTGGTATGACGTTCCTGCGATTAGTCGCTCTTTTGCGCGTGGCGTGTCGTGACATATTGAGGAGTATCAATTTTAATTTTATAATGCCGTCTTGTGTTGTTCCTACGTGTAAAAATGCGGCTGGAATTACAAAGAAACAGGATGGGATCACATTTCATCTGTAAATAGTGACTTTAAAAGTATATTTATTTAATTATTGAATTTGTTCTAATAATGTGATCGACTTAGAAAATGACGCGTCCATTTTGTGAGTGTTGCCATTTATGCCGAAAATTTTACCCACTTTTTTATTTATTGCGGGTACTATTTTCGTCCATTATAGAACCTTTGTCATTTTAATTTCCCTGCTGACGAACAGAGAAAATCGGACTGGATGAAAATTATACAAAGAGCACGGTTAGATGAAACGGATAAAACTGTTCAAATCAGTTCAGTCTAAAAGACAGTATCATAAAAAGCTAAACCAGTAAAAGGGAACGTAATAAAACCTTTACTTACCTTATTGAACCTGTGCTTTATTTATAGTGCATAGTAAGTGTAATTCAAACTCAAAACTCAAAGCATTTATTTCAATTAAACCATTTCCAGGCACTTTTGAATTGTCAAAATTAACTAGTCGGTCAGTTAGTCAGAAAGTTGAAGCTAGTTGCCCATTCCAAAACGTAACTAACATTGAATACCTCTTTAGTCATCAGATTATATAGTAACTGCATGAAATGTGTGAATAATAGTTGCTTAGTTATGTATAACGCTAGTTTACTACCCTATTCCCATATACCCGTAAGAATAAGAATAAGAATAATTTATTTGTAAAACATAGGTGTTTCATACATGGATATATATTTTTTAGCAAATACCTTTTCTCTACTGTTATAAGATTACCCCAAAAACAAGGAAATTGCTCTAGGGCTAGCAACATTACGCGGGTGGGAAGTGGGGCTGGCGGGGGACAGACGTAATGTTTTTGGACACAATACGGGATATGCAACTATCATTGAATGCGGTTTCAGGTTTGTTCTGTATTCTGAGCACTGGCTGATAGCTGATGTTATGAGAAGTTAGGTACTTAGGCTTTTATTTTAGAAATTGAATTAGAGTTTCGCGCAAAAAAATTGAAACCCATAAAAAAATATGTTTTCCGAGATACACACGAACGCAGTCGCGGGTCCAACAAGTAAATAAATTTACGATAAACAAGAAGGGGTACGGTCCATACAAAATTAACCCACGTCCTACAGCAAAGAGAAGTATCTCAAAATAATGATGAAATTGAGTTTATAGAAATGATATACTTTCGAACGCCAACCATAAAGATTAACATATAAAAAAATTGCTCTGAAAATTCGTTCAGGGTTAGTGATATGTACTATGAATATAACTAAAATATTGAGATATACTTGGCTATCTTGACTTGACTTTAATTATTGAGTTCCATCATCGAACAGGTTTTTTTCACTTGTTTGACCACAGAACATCGAACATTAATATTTGCGAATTGCAGTTGGATGGAAATATAAATCTCATTTTAAAACAATGTACAATCAACAAGAATAGTTTTTTGAATGGAAGTTATGATTGAATGTTTTGAACTATTCATAATGTGTTTTCATGTATTCTTAAATTCTTCAATTGGGATAACAAACGCAGATTTGAACAAAGGTGGGAATTTTAAGGAGACATTTACATCTCAATTAGTGTTAATTATTTGTTTTATTACTGCGTGCGTCTGCTCTACACCTCGATCACGACTGGTGAAATGAGATGAACAAGGTTTATGTTGGAACAAGCGTGCCTAGAAGATGTCAGTTCACTCGTACTTTGAAGGTAGACGGGGTAAATGTGGAAGGGAACACAGACGCTGGCAGAGAGTTCCACACATTAGCTGTGCACATAATAAATGTGGTGGAAAAGCGCTGAATAAGACTGGTTGGGTTATCAACCAAGTGTGGACGATACACTGCAGTAAGTCCTGGTAGTATAGTAGCAAAAAGTTTGGATTAGCCCAAATAAGTCCAAACAAGGATAATTTAAATTTTCACTCAGGATCGGACAATTCGTATCAATTTTTGACTCTATTGCATTACCGACATTATACCGCACGATTGAAAAAAACAATCATAACTGGTTTTCACTGAGAAGCGGTGCAGAAAGAGTCCACATTTTGAATCAATACAATTATGTTGATTTGGATATACTACACTAGTAAACTTTTGTTTTTAACCGACAAAAAGAGAGGAGATTATATTTTTACAGAGTAGTCCGATTTGCACGATTCTTTTTTTTATTAGAAAGTGTCGACCTCGAAGTTCCATTGAAAATTGAAATACAAAATTCACACCAAAGGGTAGAAAAAAAGGGGTTGATTGATTTTTCACTAACTGTTAACAATCGATAAAAGACAATTACAATTCAAAAGTAAACACTAGGCCTTATTACAATATCAGGTTTATCTTTAGACCCAGGCTTAAATCATCGAGCCATTTTTAAATTTCGAACTCTACAATCCGACAAAATTCAAGTTCTTATTACAGAATCTGACGTTAAATCCGAGTCTAAGTAGTCAATTTTGCATTAAGAACTTTATGTTTTTCGGAATACAGTTCAAAATACAGTAACTGGCTCGAAGATTTAGAAAACTGTAACAAATCTACTTACCTAATAAAATAAAAAAAGGGTAGGAAGTAAATCTGAACAATATAATTTAGAGTTAAAAAATACAATAAGGATTTAAAAAAAATACCATATAACACTCTCAGTAGAAAGAAGAATAGAGGTTTTTTAGATGGATCCGTTTTTCAGTTTTTAAGTGCGAAGCCACAGGTCACAGTGTTGATAGATAGCGGAGAATAATCATTATAGGTGAAGATAAGATGATCCTCTGGACTTCAGCGTAGTCACCGTCAAGATATGAAGTCAAAATAGTTCCTTGGTCAAGTTTATTATTTTTTTTTTTTAAAGTGGAACTTGTTTTGTAATAAGACGGACTAGGATTAAATCCTTATTAAAAAATTGAACGATGTTAATTTAGATCAGTAAAAATAATAACATACAGCTAACATATTTATGTAAAAAGCATTCGAAGGATGCTCATGATGAATTAGATGACCTTAAATTTCCCCCGTGGACACGTCCCCCTGAGAACTCAGTCTAATTGTTTGTCACCGTACAATGAGCTGTTTATCAAAATATAGATTAAATAGTAATGTCATTGTGCTTAGTTACAACTAGTTTCAGGCCTCTTCTATTGTTGTCGGCTACAGTTGTTTTAATATTCCACTAACTGACCCGATAGTCCTGTCCAAAATTTCAAACAAAATCCCATAGAAAATCAAAATCGAAAATTATTTATTCAAACTAGGCTGAGAATCAGCACTTTTCAAACGTCAAAATTACAAAAGACAGTCCCCCCAAAACGCCCGCCCTTCACCACTTCCTAGTGTTTTCGCTGGGGAGAAGAAGTGGCGCAACAAACTCCCCAGCAGTACAGCTGTCTGTTCAGTTAGAAAATACTTGATTGTATACAATACTAGGTATGTAGAAAAGACGTCCAGTTTTTTCCTGAATTTGACCATTTTCCGGGAAATGTTCAAAATTTTTCTTTCTATAAAAACCTAATTCGGAGTATTATGAACAACTCTCATTCTTCATCGTGTCGCTGGCATGACGGTTACTTAAATTTTGTTGCTCCATTGCTTCGCCAATTCCACGGCGTTATCGATAGCAGCGCAGAGGTCACTTTGGTTGCATGTTTTTGGGGCACAAATGGCAGGATAGGAGATGAAGCATAGTTTCGCCTGTCATTCGTGGATCTTTGACAGTCGTTACGGGTCGTCAGAAGCCCGAAAGTCTGACAACCAGTCTTACCAAGGGGTATCGTATTACCCAGTAACTGGGCTGTAGAGTCAGATAGGCAGTCGCTTCATTTTGGCTACTACTATTCAGCTGCATCCGGTAAGACTGGAAGCCACCCCAACATAGTTGGGAAAAGTATATAGTGTGTAGTTGTATTGTATGTGTTTGTATGGGCCTTGATGCCTGAAATAAATAAATACATAAAAGGCTAGGCAGATGATGATAGTTTTTTTAATACCCTCAATACTACACTATAAAATACAGTTCAATGCGCACTACGAATGTCTATTTGGAATTTGATATTGTGAAACAGATTTGAATGGAATGGCCGGTATGCGGATATTTTGTTCCTGAAGCATTTGGTAATTGATATTATGCGATGGTATATATTTCTGAAATAATTAACTTTGAAAAAGGAATGTTATTATGTTGAGCATATATGCAGATATCAGACGCTTTTCATTTGTTTATTTTTGTCTTTCGTTCAACATTTTTAAGTGAAACGTCTGAACACAAAAAACACTACAAAGTGAAAAATAACTTTAATTTCGAAAGTCGGTGTCTTTATTTTAGTTTATTGCCACCATCTTCCGAAATTAAAGTTATTTTTCACTTTGTAGGAATTTTTTTTGAAAGTTCGTTTTTTTTTTATGAAAAGTTTTTATTTTTCGCTTTTTAGTGGGTCTGTTTATTATATGTGAAAAATTAATTCACTAGTGTACCAAAGATGTTGGATTTCTGCCATCGTCTACCGAATGATTTAAAAATGAAATGAAAGTAGGTAGCAGATGAACGTTCATTATTATACTTGTATAATTTTGACGGTATCATGTTAACGTCGAATTAAACAAGAATCTGAAGGCCGATTCTCGTAATTAAAAACGTTCAAAATATTGTGGCAATCTTATCTCAGCAACAATCAATGTCACAAACTTGTCAAAAATGTAGGGAATTTTGAGGTATTTTTGACAGATTGAGACAGATCAGACCAGTGAACGTTTTTAAAATTACGGGAATTGCCCCCCTGATATCGGCTATAACGTTAATTTCTAAGAAAAACAAATGAGAAAAGATTCTGCCTGGTTGGCAAGTCAATGTATTTACTCCGGAAAGTGCCGTAGGAAGTTTCATACTGAGCGTTACGGTAAGCATTCTGCCATGTCTGTGATTTCGGAGCCCTCTAGCTAAATGTGCTAAGGAAGACCACCCTTTGGTTCTAGACAGTAGAATCCCGAAGTAAGCCCTTAATAACACCGGGATTCATGAAGATTTCCATTAGAAACGAAAAGTTTGATTGAATTTTGCCTGTTTCATTCTTTACTCTATCTCCATCAAATATTTAAGTCGAACTATACCTCATTTAAATACCGGGGACTGGATTAAAAGCTGGCCTATTCAAAGATTGAAATCGTTAGATCCGCTATACCACGTCAAAAATTGATCACGTTTCTTTTTCGTAGACTTGCGAGTAGATTGGTCCCTCTCGCTCACTCATATTGAAAATCATACCTATCGTTCCATGTTGGCTATGTGAGCTCACTCTTCTCAGTGTAAACACTTATTCGGGCGACCTAAGTACGGTGAGAGTATATCAATCAATCAATCAACTCAGCCTGTCGCAGTCCACTGCTGGACAGAAGCCTCTCCCAGGCTGCGCCATAACACCTTGTCCTCCGCTTTTCCACTTCCAATCTGTTCTAGCCACCTTTTTGAGGTCGTCTGTCCATCTAGCTTTGGTCGTTCTACACCACGCTTGCCGATACGCGGTGTCCACCCCAGTACTCGTGTAGTCCATCGGCAATCGGTGTGGGTACTGTTGAATGTTGTTGTTGTTGTTGTTTGTTGTGTGTTGTGTGTGTGTTGTTATAAATGGTTTATCTATGTATCTTAAGACTATGCCGACCGCACAGTGGCGCCCTCATCGTTTATTTGGTTATTTCATACAATTTAGAATGAAAATGCAGAAAATAAGCACGTTAAGTTGTGCTTCACAAGATTATACGTTATTATTATTAGAAACGGTAGTTTTATATTGTTTAGTTTTATTATAATCCTTAAAACGAATAACAGTGGCCACTATATTCCGTTTTAAGGATTATAATAAAACTAAACAATATAAAACTACCGCTTCTATTAATAACAACGTATAATCTTGTGAAGCACAACTTAACGTGCTTATTTTCTGCATTTTCATTCTAAATTGTATGAAATAACCAAACAAACGATGAGGGCGCCACTGTGCGGTCGGCATAGTCTTAAATCTTTGGGCCTATTGCCAAACATTTTTAAATTATTATCCGACACTAACCATTTCAATTAACAAAACACCTATTTTAAATTACACCATAACACAACATCAAAAGTTAATATTATAATCTCAACATTTTAATGACGTCGAACATCAAAAAGTTGGCATAATATTCATAACAGTGCATGTAGTGGGGAGGCAAGCGAGATAAAATCGCATTTGGCCGCAAATAAAAGGCAGCCAGCACGTACGACCCCGCTGCGCGCACGCCGCGAGGGCGCGGATCCATTGCTTCAGACGTTACTAGAAAAACAAAACAGACGTAGTAGGTAATTCAGTTTATTAAAAAGGTTGTTTAAATGCCTAGTTGGTCTACTAGAAAGAAAGAAAAAGTATTTATTGCGACTCGTGCAGGAAGATCACAAACTAAACTAAACACAGTCTAAAATAAAAAAAAAACAAATTATATAAAAAGAAAGAAAAAAAACAAAAACGAAACAGAAAGTCCTATACGAGGCCAAAAGGCTCCTATCTCAGTATGAAGCACTGGTCGCAAGTGCTACTACTAAGCATGACATTCGAGAAAAAGCAGACAAAGTGTTATTGGGTTGGGTTGGTTTCTATTAGGAATTTCTCAATACCAGCCAAGATGTTGATGGCAATAGGCTCGCCACATGTGGGACTTTACCATAACTGGCGAAATGCGGGTGTACAGAGGCCAGCACATCAAGCTACCGCAATTGTTAAATTTTCCCAATTGAACATGAACCTTAAGCCTTTGTAGTAAAGTTGAAAATCAAAGAAATTTGACAGATTCTCAGACAGACAGATTCTCATTTGACAGACTCTGTACATGCTAAGGTACACTTCTGCCTAACGGAGAATTACAGGCGCTTTTTTATGTGGAGTTTATCTTAGTATAAAAAACTGTTGGTCTTAAACTTGGCCGTAGCGGGGACTGTCCAAAGAGGTGGCAAACTACCCTTACATAAGCATTCAAGCAACAATAATTGTACGTATTTCTCTTGCTGGCAACAAGTGGGATTGAAAAACTTGCTTGTAAGTTAGTATGACTAAAGCATGATTGCTCGTTTGTCCAAAATACAAATTAATTTAGATAATTCCCAAACGACAATAATAGTTTTAATCTTTCTTTGAATATTATCGGGGAGCTCGGAGGGTTTTTTAAGCAAGCATATGCAGGGCAAAAAGTTGATAGCTGAGTAGATGCGGCATGATAAGAGAACACCGAAAATATGTTTGAAAAGTTTCAGCGGGCCACCAACTGCCACGGCCGACATGGAAGTCTCTTCGACTAAGAAGCCAGGTGGGCAGCTGCAGGTACAACTTACTCAGAGGGGGTACTCTGATAAGGTGAACTAGTGCTCTCTGTAAAGACCTTTGCGAGGCCAACAATAACGCTGTCGAAGTGGTCGGATTTTGGTAGAAGCTTATTTAAAACATATAAATGGAATCATTGATACAACGAAGAAGATAAAGAAAACTCGTTAGAAATACGACATGCTTCCCGTACCGTGTGACATTGGACCCTTGCTCCGCCTCGGTGCGCTCGTAAGGATGCTTATGATGCGGTGTTGCAGTTTATTTAATTTCCTCAAAGGCATTACGTGGAAAAAGCATGTTTTCAAGTGCCCCCCTAGCTCGCAGTACGTTCTGCTCCTTTTTGTGGAGCCCTTTCATGTTGGAGATATATATTTTGACAAGGAGTTTCTTTTAATGAGAAAGTGGAGGAAGATGGTACTGAGAGGTGTGTCGTGTGTAGTGTTGAAGATTTTGTATGGAATGTGTTTTTGTTTGATTATACTACTTCAAGATAAAAGATTTGTTGTTTCTCTTGATTAAAATTCTCAGAGTCATTAATTCGTAATAATTAGTTAATGGGTTGTCTTGATCTTCTTGTCCTCTAATTTTAATGGACTAGATTCTTGCTTAATTCTTATCTTCTTCTTGATTTTTTTTGTCTCCAGGTTTTATAAGTCTTTATGTCTCATAGCATCCGACCTCTGTAGGATGTTACCTACTGCTTAGCCAAAATATGGTTCATGATCAAACGCACAGTCTACACTGCTTTCATTCAGTACTCTTGGCATTTAGCGCTTACTGTCTTATCTTCCAACCCATGAGGATTCTTGTATAGCGACAAAAGCAAAGAAGAAGTCCACAAAAAATGCAAACATGTCTAAACACAACATTATTTCCTAACTCAATACATCACTTAGAGGAAAATCTAGACGCTAAAGCTAGTACAACCCTTTAAGAACAACTCTATAAACGTCACAGTGCTTTCACTCGGGTTCTTCATACTGACACGTATTCGTCTCTGACGCAGAGCTAGAAAATAAGGTAGATGTGTCGAGGGAATAATTATGGGATTTGTCGCCGTGGTATGAACAAAATGTGCATGTTGTGGAATGTGCTTGAATGTTGCGTAGGGCTTTTGAAAATATAAAAGTGTTTATGGATCGCATTATCCCAACTCCATGGATTAAAGATCTGATGGTTGCTGGCGTAAAAAGGGTACGAAAGGCAAATAATAAAATATTGCCGAGTAGGTAACCTCGAAGAGGCCTTACTTGAGCAGTTAATTATGAATAGACTATCCAATTAAGCAATTACCTTCATACGTTATGATATACGTCATACATAAGCTGGGAGACCAATATTCTAAAGAATTTCACTATATAACCCTTTATCCAGCTTTGGGCATTATTAGTCTGGCATTTATGCATAACTTGTTTATTGCTGCTTTTTTCTGTATATTGTGGATCAAATGAAATTAATTTCTTATTTTCTACTAGCTGCGCCCCGCGGTTTCACCTGCGTAAGTTTTGATCCCGTGGGTATCGGGATAAAAGTATCCTATGTGTTATTCTGATGTATAAACTATATTACAGCAAAGTTTCATCAAAATCCGTTCAGTAGTTTTTGCGTGAAAGAGTAACAAACATCCATCCATCCATCCTCACAAACTTTCGCATTTATAATATTAGTAGGAAGAGTAGACAAATATAATCAGAAAGCTCCGAACTGCTAAGCTATTGGGAGTTACACGTGTTATTGTGAGTCAACCATAAAAGATAGACATTTGCTGTCGTAGAATATTTTTTATATAATTTTAAGGAGAACATTTCTGTCTTACATGATTTCTGTATAGCTTTAACCATTAAGGCTGCACACGCGACGGAAGCTTAAAAAATTGAGTAAGTTCTCCTGTTTTCCCAACATTTCCCTTCACTGCTCTGCTCCTATTGATCGTAGCGTGATGAAAAGTATACTATAACCTGCCCAGGAGTATGAAGAACAATTGTACCAAGTTTCGTTGGAATCCGTCGAGTGGTTTTTGTTTCTATAACGAACATACAGACAGACAGACAGACAAAAATTTTACTGATTGCATTTTTGGCGTCAGTATCGATCAGTAATCACCCGCTGATAGTTATTTTTGAAATATATTTCATGTACAGAATTGACCTCTCTACAGATTTATTATAAGTACAGATAAAATTTGGAGAAACACTAATGAGATAATTTAAATAGTGCCACCTCTCCCATTTCTATGATCCCAGACCCCACCATAGGGATTCGCTCCACGGCTGCGTTACTTGAATTTATTCCTGAACCTTTTGTGAATGATTACGTTGACAAATTGTGTAAGCGAGTGCGATTTGTCTGTCTCACGGTCCCCTTATGGGCACAGATTTTGATGCTAATACGATGTTGATACTCTTTGAGGAGTAGTTGAAAGTAGAACGGGTTTTCAGAGGGTCCTTAGGGGTTATGAAGATATGTGTTGAGTAAGAGATATACAATTTACATAGTGATTTAGAAGGTGATGTTAGGATTTAGGTTGGGGGACCGTTGACTGCCTCGTTGGTCTAATGATAGAAAGCGTTACCGCTAAGCATGATGTCTTGGGTACGATTCGAAAGTGTTTTAGGGTTTCCCATCTGAAATTTCTCAGTAGCAGCCTGAATTTTTGCCTGGTTGATGTGTAGCGTAATCTACAACGCCACATGCGAACTACGCGTCATACTGACGTCACGCAAAAACCTGCATCTCGCAAGCAGAGTTTACCGCGCAACTAGCATACTCGTACGTATATACAACGGCCCGACATGAATCATCGGGCAGTTGTCCGCCAGACACAACACCCGTTTGGTCGGAGGATCCTTCCTTTTCTATGTAGGTTGAGTGAACTCTAAATCCTGTTCCTCACACCTCTATAATGGCAATAGACTCGCCCTCTATGACATGGGACTTAAACATAATTGGCTAAATGCACACAACCCTTCGGGGACTGCAGGCGTCATATTATGTTATTTAGAAGGTGACTTGAGGATATAGTTAGGAGGAATCCTAATTTGTGCTCATACTTTGATCACCAATCACGAGTCCTAGCGAATTTATTATGCTTACAACTATACATAGGGTGCTTGAATAATAATCAGCCTATAATGTGCAGAGGTCCTTAAAAACACAATATAATATCAAAAAGCATGTTCTTAAATATCAATACATAAATAATAATAAATTACGAAAATAGAAATGTACCTATGTGATTTGAAATATCTGAATGTTAATAATTTGTTGAAATGCAATGAAAAGTTAAATTATAATAGGAACAAATAATAATTAATGTATTACTTTAACTAATGCATGGTATTAATCCTTTTATGATTTACTAGCTTCTGCCCGCGACTTCGTCCGCGTAAATTTTTTTCGTTTCCCCGATCCACCCAGTCGCAACGTGTCGCCGGCCTGCGCTATTACTTCGTTTTCGCTTGGCGAAAACTTCAGACTTTTTTTCTTTTTGCTCAACTCCTAAGGGTCCTAGCGTCAAGTTTAATAGAATATAGCCTTCCTCATGAACTGGGCTATCAAACGCAAAAATATTTTTATATATGTGACCAATACTTCCAGAGATTTAGAGCTTTCAAACCGTGTTTCAAACAAACAAACTCTTCAGCTTTAATAATAGTATTATTTTAAAACTATGATATCTCCTAAGATATACATTGAAATCAAATGATGTCACAGGCAATTTTGTTCAAAATTAAATACATGTGATGAATAACGTATTTATTTGGATAAGAATTAATACCATGTTCATAAAAACACCTTCGCAAATAATGCATTATTTTAGAACAAATTTGGTTAGCATAAAAGAGGTTATAGTGAGCTAACCTTAAAAGATAGACATATGCTTGAAAACCTTATTAATTTAATGCTGAATATTGGCTCTGCTGTTAAGTGCAATATACAACAAAATGATATAATATCTATTCATCGAGTCCCACACGCGCACCAGCATGATAATAAGTCTAAAAATATTATAGTGAAATTTGCTTCGAGAATATTGCGCGACAACATTCTGAGCGCTCATCGACTTTGCAAGGGGCTTACAACGGAGCAACTAGGAGTGTCGGGTACCTCTCTGCCTATATACATGCACGAACACCTAACCTTAAGAAATAAACAATTGTTTCGCGAATGCCGGGATGCTGCCAAAAAGTATGATTATAAGTTTATCTGGGTTAAGCATGGAACCATACTTGTCCGTGAAAAAGAAGGCACTAAGGCCATTGCAATTCGGACCACACAAGACGTCGCTAAAATCAAGCCTTGCTCTGCTGAAAAATAAGAAGCATACTTGCTGTAATTGTGTTTCTCACAGTAAATGCCTCTATGTTGTTTCTTTAGTTGTACTGTATTTAACAATTGCATGCATTTCTATCATAGATTCCCCTGATATTATAATAGTTCTAGTTTTGGAGGGAGAGACATTTTCTGTATTCTTATTTGATTTTGAGGGTTTAACCTTTTTATTAAGATGTACTGCCTGTATAAAAATTAAAGCAAAAAATGTTTTTGATGCGATTGCTATGTGCTTTTTGTTAGGCGTAGGTGTAATATCACATTATATTTATCTGGACTGTGAAATAGGATCCTCACTGTTCTTAAACTACAATATAACATTGCGACATCTGTTTTTTAGGTATTTTGTACATTTATATTACTTTGTATTGATGTTGAACGGGTCAACTTTTGGAATTGAATTAATTAATTTTGTGGTAAATAATCTGATGTATGTGATTGCAATGTGTTTTTCGTTAGGCGTTGGTGGAATATCAAATTATATTTATGAACTTGCATTGTACCATGGGCTTATCATGTTTCATAAGAAGTTATATTATTTTGTATTGATATTAAAGGAGTATCTTATGACTACAATACTATTATTGATTTTAATATTCACGATGGAAAATGCTGGCACTATTTTATTCTGGATAGCTCAATGTTACAATGACAGATAACTTAATAATATATTACCAAAATTGCCGGGGGCTCCGTACGAAATTGCACGTACTATATATGAATATCCTTGCTAATTCTTATGACGTAATAATCTTGACCGAGACTTGGTTAACGCCCGATATAACCGACAGTGAGTTCATCGACGAACGTTATACTGTGCACCGATGTGACAGAGATCGCGCTGCCACCAAAAGGAAAGACGGAGGTGGCGTACTCGTAGCTGTGCTAAAAGGACTGCGCTCACTAAGATTACTTCCATGTGCCTCCTTACATACGCATATTGAGCACATACTAATACAGTTGCCGTGCTCGGGTCGAGGTGGAAATATAATTATTGCTGCTGTCTATATGCCTCCCAAAACGCCCGAAAGTATATATGTTGAATATTTAGATTTATTACAATCCCTACTTGAGCGTAATAATCCTGAGAACTTTTATCTGTTAGGAGACTATAATTTACCCGAAATTGACTGGGTCACGTGCACCGCGGGTACCTCACAAACTGCTCAGACTTGTAGAGGTAATTCTCCTATATGTACTCACTTAGGTCAGTTCATGTCCTTTCTAGACGCTCATCAATTTAATAATGCAAGGAATCTGAATGGGAGAGTATTGGATTTGGTCATTAGTAATGATGACTGCGCCACATACTCGCCCGCGGATTATTTACTGCAATTAGATTACCATCATCCCCCATTTTGTGTGTTGATATCTGTTTCATTACCCAATAATTCAATGGTTCGTAAGACAATTAAAAAATATAACTATTTTAAAGCAAATTACGACAAGATTAACCTAGATTTGAAAGAAATAAATTGGGAAGATACGTTTTTAAATGATCAAACACCTGATGAGTATTTAGGCACGTTTTATAACATTATTTTTGGCATAATAAGAAAACATGTACCTTTGGTTAGTGGTAGGTCTCTAAGGTTTCCTGTGTGGTTCACAAAATCTCTTATACATATATATAAAAACAAAGCCAAAGCGTGGGTTAGATGGAAAATGTACAAGAACTTATCTGACTACGAGCAATTTTCACTATTCCGCACGAGATTTCAGGCCGAGTGCAAAGAATCGTATAGAAGGTATATTAATTCTGTAGAGGATGGTATTCGAGACAACATCAAACACTTCTGGACATACATTTCTAAGCAAAAATCTACTGCTGGAATTCCTTCCACTATGAAATACAAAAATCAGCCATCTAATAACCCAGAAGACATTTGCAATATTTTTTCTGACTTCTTTCATTCTGTTTATGAACCGTCCACCTTAACAAGTGTACCGTCCTCGCATAACGATTGCTCCCCTAACTGCTCGCTGATAAGTGACATTCAATTTTCAGTAGATGATGTATTGAGTGGGCTCAAGTCATTAGACCCTTCTAAAGGACCTGGACCGGATGGTCTGCCAGTAATCTTTATTAAGGAGACTGCCACTAATCTTTGTATACCATTGCATACCATATTTAATTTATCTATTTCACAGGGGATATTTCCACAAGCTTGGAAACTTGCAAATATAACCCCAGTCTACAAGTCAGGACCTAGGCATGACGTCGAGAACTATCGACCAATATCAATATTGTCAACTTTGTCAAAGGTTTTCGAGAGATTAGTACACGATAAAGTGTATCCTCTACTTCACAACGTTTTACTACCACAGCAACATGGTTTTGTCAAAAGGAGATCAACCGTGACGAACCTGGTGACTTTTGCAGATTACTTGTTTAACAGCATGGACGCTCGTGTTCAAATTGATACCATATATACTGATTTCAAGAAGGCCTTTGACAAAGTTGACCATGAACTGCTTTTGCAGAAAATTGCGTTTAATGGGATACGTGGGGACCTCTTAAGATGGTTCTATTCATATGTTTGCAATAGAACACAGAGAGTTGTTATAAATGGTTTTTGCTCTGCCACTGTAGATGTTACTTCCGGAGTACCGCAAGGTTCCATTTTGGGACCTCTCTTATTCATTTTATTCATCAACGACGTCGATACATGTTTTAAAAATTCAAAATTATTGTTGTACGCTGACGACATTAAAATATTTAGGTCTATTAAAAGTCATCGTGATTGCTCTCTCTTACATGAAGATTTAGATGCATTCTCGGCATACTGTACACGTAATAAACTTCAACTTAGTGTATCCAAGTGTCATGTCATTAGTTTTACCAAAAATAAAAGCATTATACTATATCCCTACACTTTAAAAAATGAAAACCTAAAAAGAAAATCCCTGGTCCGTGACCTTGGAATTCTGTTGGATGACAAACTCCATTTAGATTCCCATATCACCAAAATTGTTAATAATGCCTTCCGTATGTTTGGTTTTATTATGAGAACAGCTACAGTATTTACCCGATCTTTAACCTATTTGTATCTATATAAATCGTTGGTTTGCTCGCAGCTGGAGTATGCTGTTTCGGTATGGAGTCCCCACTATGGTAAATATTCTGATATGATCGAAAAAGTACAAAGAAAATTTTTAAAGGCCATGCACTTTCGTTGCTATCGTACTTATGCGTCCTACAATGACCTTTTGAAGAAATATAATTTGCAAAGTTTAAGGTCTAGGCGAACTATGTTGGACGCGATGTTCTTATTTGATCTGTGTAATACTTATGATTGTATCGATATTCGCAACAAAATTAGCTATGTAGTACCCAGAACAACGATATGCCGTGGTGTGCGCGCAAGACCCTTATTCGCAATAAGTTCTTGTCGTACAAACGCAGGCTTGCGAGCACCCCTACGCCGCCTTACCAATCAATACAACAAGATCTTTGAAGACATCGACTTTTTTTCTGTGTCTGCTCACAAATTTAGAAATCTTATCCGCAAAATGATTTAGATTTTAATCATTAGATTTTAATGGTTGGCTTAGTTTAATATTAACTCATTCTCTCTCCCTCTCTCTTCTTCTGTTGTTTGCATGCCTGTCGATGTTTAAGCTCGTTACTAACTATTTTTCTGTTATAACAGCTTAGAATAGCACACTGTTATATATTACTTTTAATATGTTGTGGAAAATGTTGTAGGTTATACATTTATAATTTTTGTGTATTTATAACTTAGTATAAGATTTAATGTATAACTGTTTATTTTCCCGAATAAATAAAATAAAATAAAATAAAATATGCTGTCGCGGACTTTTTTTTAAAGCTTTTAAAGGGGAACAATTCTGTCATATATGATTTTTGCGAAACTTTAACCGTTTACGCAGCGCACGCAGCGGAAGCTCTCAATAGGAAAAAAATCCCCCGATTTTGAAACATTCTTCATTGGTGCTCCGCTCCTATTGGTTTTAGCGTGATGATATATAGCCTATAGCCTTCCTCGATGAATGGGCTATCTAACACTGAAAGAGTTTTTCAAATCGAACCAGTAGTTCCTGAGATTAGCGTGTTCAAACAAACAAACAAACAAACTCTTCAGCTTTATAATATTAGTATAGATTTAATGTTTATTTACATTGCATTAATACGAACTATTAATGCAATGTAATTCATTTCATTTCATTTATTCATTAACAATTTACATTGTGTCTGAATGTTTTACAAATAATTAAAATAATAACAAGTTAAGCAAAGAATTTAAATTAATCCAACACAATCTCATTACCTACCTATATTAAAGTATGATTTACATTCATAAAGGTTCAAAACTTAATGTCAACAAGAAGAGAATAAATAAAATACATGTCACTAATACCTACCTAATAATTACATATAATTTCTAATTGTTTATTTTATGGAAATAAAAAAGGCTAGAATAATTATAATAATAATGTGCCCACTGCTGTGTAACAAGCCTATCTGTGAGAGCGAGTGGGCTGTATCCTACGCGGGATCAGTGCGGGCTGCTGGAATATCACACACCTCTGGTTTTTTTTATTCTAGGATATGCCACTTTCCTCACAATATTGTCCTTCACCATTTTGAGAGCATAATCAGCCTATAATGTTCCCACTGTAGGGCACAAGCCTCCTCTTTTCGAGAGGGAGTGGGCTGTAAATCTATTACGCGGGCCCAATGCGGGTTGGTAGTAGTTATTTTAATTTAATTGTAGAATAGAATAGAATATTTATTTATTTGCTCAGAATATAGGTATTTACAATAAGGTGGTTACAATAATATTAAAGAATCCTTGTACATTCTACCATTTTGGCCATTTTGTGTCGGCTCCGTACAAGCGCAGTCCTAAACTCATTCTGACACGACGTCGAAGTGTCGTTCCAATTTGCGTCACTGTGGCTGATCCGCCTAATCCTATCTTAATTATCTTCGTATATCAATTACAATGGACGTCGATCTTAGACCGCAATCTACATGCACCCTCCACCTTAACATAATGGCAAAATAAATTAACCAGTGAAATTTCGTAGACGTGATGGGTACAGACGGACGCCAGCACATCAAGATACCCGAAACTGTCAAACTTTCCCAGTCAACTTTAAACCTTAAGCTTTAGCGATAAAGATGAAAATCTATTAAAGAAATTTGACAGATTGTAGTAGCTTGTTGTACATGACAAAAGATATACATACATGATAAGATATATATACATACATGTCTGTATAATGATAATAAAAGAAAAACTAAGATTTTCTAAACTCATGATCTAAAGTATATTAATTACACTTGATTACGGGTAGAATGACCGTTGGGAAACCGGACGCCCAGGTGTGGGATGTATTACAGAAGATCACGGGGACGACCTGGATGAGACTCGCGCAGACCAGGGAAGCATAGCACAAAAGGGAGAAGGCCTATACTCAGCAATAGGAATAAGAATGCCAATGATGATGACGATGTTCCACTAGTTATTTTAATTTTAACTTGAATATGAATCAAATGACGATCCAATGGTCCCTCTTAATGGCAAGCGACATCGTGACAGGCCCAGACGGAGACGGCGGGATGAGCTGGACTTCTTCAACAAGAACTGGTCCTTAGCAGCTTTGAACAGAGAGAAGTTAAAAGAGAGTAGGGAGGCCTTTGCCTTGTAGTGGGACATCACAGGCTAATAAATAATAATGAATAAATAAATAATAATATTCATTAGGTCAGGACCTATGTTTTAAAAAATAACCCAGAACTAAACGGTGCAAGGTAGACTGCGACAATTTATTTAGAATTTTAGCTCTGATAGAAGCATTCAGGGCGAAAGGTCAAGCTTTTACAGTGTGACTACGTTTCTCGTAGTTGTTAAAACTGCAAATTTCTACATCCAGTGCTGACATCTGATGCAGATTCTTGTACTAGGTATTAACTTGATGTTTTTTAAGTAATCAATCCAAAATCTATTGAGCGATCGTGGGGGTTTTTCCTAAAAGTTTTTAAGACTATTCGTTTGTAAATTATGTATATTTCGCAGTAATAACAACATTTAAGTGAAGAGAAAAGAAAATGAAAAACTAACTTTACGTAAGTCTGTTTTAGTAATGAAAAAAAAAACTTGTGCCAATATAAATTATACCCAAATTATTTTTATTTTTTGAAAGCCTGCAATTAATCGATTGAGAGATTCATCTCTTAGATTTTAAAATTACTTTAGATTTTAAAACGATTTATTATACAAACTTAAGTCGATTTTTTTTTATCAAAACACTAGCTGCTGCCCGCGACGTCGTCTGCGTGCATGCTCTAGAGCACCAAAAATACCCAAGATGCCAGTGTCGCTATAGCATATAAGTACACAACTTTTAAAATAGCATTAAAATATAAGTTTTTTTTTGCAAGCAAAGCAAGTGAAGAGAGTTATATGGGAGTCCTGCTGAGTTCAGTCATAACATGTGACTGAAGGAAATAGAGAAAATAATGCAGGAATACATTCCAGGACACAAAAGAGTAAAAATACGTACAAAGGTATCATACTTTACAACACTTCCCTATAAACTACGTTGGTAGTTATGCTGCCAGGAGCCAAAATGTAAAGAGAGTCAGGACTGGTGACGCGGGAGCAAGCGACGTACAGTTGCCCGTGTGAGAAGCAACTCGTCCTGAGGTCGACACCCGCTGCCCTGCGACTTATTGATGGTCATCGCGAAGCAAACACTCACGGGGAACTGTACGCGCTTGAACTGGAACAGGAAGTTATGAGGTATTAGGGGAATGCGTGGTATAAATACTGCCTCGCCGACGCCACAACCCGTAAGAATTTCCGCCTCAATGGTGTGTCTGTGGAGGGAGATGACTTTAACGGCCCATTCACGACATTGCCGCGGTGAGCGGCGGCTAAGCGCGGGGCGGCGAGCGGTAAGAACAAAAGTATGAAAATGTTTGAAGCACGCCACGAGTCGCCGCTCACAGCGAAAACGCGCGCGGTTTTGTCGGAGCGAATCGTTGCAGCGGCGCGCGGTGCGGGGAGCGGCGAGATCAAAAGTACTGGCGAATGAGTGCGACGCGACGCCACGAAACACAGCGGCCCGGATAGCGGCGTAGATGTGACGGACTCGGCGGCGAACTTATAAACAAAAAATTTTAGACGATTTTGTGGCGGTAATGGATATAGAGTATAAGTATAGAATATAATCAAATGTTTCCACACTCATTCTTGTGTACTCATAAAACTTATCCGGATATTTTCTGTAATCTTCGTATAGGTCACGAAATTTGCGATTTAAATATCGATCTTTATTCAGTTCGTGCACTCCTTCTGTCATACTTGTTTTAAAAATATACTGCTTTCTAAACACAAAAGAGATAATTTTGATAACGCCATAATTTTGAGCACGTTCTAACTACCTAAATACGTCCACCTCGACCGCTGCTGAGGGTACGTGGCGTGTAAAACGCACGCCGCGCCGCGCGCCGCTTAGACCGAAGTCGTGAATGGGCCGTAAGGCGGTTAACACAACTTCGGAGGAGATAGGTTCCGAAGAAGCATAATCGGAACACCGACCTTCAGCTTGATGGTATGCGCTGGAAGTCTACTTGCTGACAGGGAGCTCAGAAATTCCACGGGATAATGTGTGGCGTCATCTTGCTCGACAACAGTGTTTATCGAGGTGTAGACCACTTTATTCCCCTCAATTTCCGAGAGAATGCATTCGTTAATTACTGCAGCCTGATCATTTTTGGGCATCAAAACGGCCCGCTCACACACCCAAGAATTCTGCTGGTGCGGTATACGACTGATGTCCCCGTATACACAGTGAATGAGTTCTTCTAAGCTGGATACCACTCTACCGAGAGACTCTGGAAGCATCACCTGTCTCTTCTGGTAGAGTGCCTTCGCCAAGACTTAGAAGGACATCGGAGAATTCTTGAGCACGTGCATTACCGCCGAGCCGAGCTCTCATATTAATGGTCAAGCGCAGCGTACGAACTCGTGACCACAACGAAGATCGTTTCAACGAAGCATTCACCTCGTCAGCCCTCAAGCCCCGCGTCACCACTGGAAGCGTTTGCCGAAAATCACCACTGAACAGAACTGTGACACCACCCATCAAACGTTCGTTCCTGCAGATGTCCTGCAGGATTCTGTCCACGGCCTCAACGGCCTTCCTATTGGCCATCGTACACTCATCCCATACGATCAGAGAGCAATCCTTGAGCACGTGTCCCTTATCGCTGTTACGTGACACACCACAAACAGGCGTTTCGGCGCTCTCTAAATCGATGGGAATTTTAAACATGGCATGTGCTGTCTTGCCACTCGGAAGCAGTGTGGTAGCGATTCCCGACGACGCTACAGCAATAGCAATTTTGCCTTGCCTCCTGACCTTGCAAGTATGCCAGTGGTAACAAATATTTTTCCTGTTCCACCAGGAGCATCCAAGAAAAACATTTTACCCTGGTTTTGCCCAACGCTTTCAAGGACGGTGTCATAAATTTGCTTTTGCTCTGAAGAGAACAAAGCGACATGGTCATTTCGTATGGTGGTCATTTCGCGTTATACTCCCGATTTTCACGGTCTTGATACGGTGATGATTGGTGAGCTGGTAACCCATATTCGATCAGTGGATTGCCGCCGATAGAAAGTACCACATATTGAAGTGAACTGAGACAGGTGTTCAGCACGCGTTCATCAGTTACTTCGACTTCGTCTCCAGTAGCGCGCCTCAAAGCTCGTCGAAAATCTTCAGACAGATGATGGGGATACTTCTCTCACAAAGCTACCGGGTTCGCGACTCCACAAAACACCAAGATGACGGCAAACAGATGACGCATGCGGCTGGGACTGTCACTGACGCTCGCCTCCGCGAGGGTGTCATGAAATGAAATGATCATCATCAATGAACATAACTTTTTTGTAATACTTAACACCGCATTTTTTTTAAATTGTCTTCCTCAACTCTGCTCAAGATTTTGAGGGTTTTGTTGGAACTTGAATTTGTCAAAACGAACTATACGATACAACTTTTATGAAGAAAATGCACATCACCATCTATGAATTTTAAGAATAACTAACTACTTACCTCGCCAACATGATCAAATTTAAATTATTAATTTCCAAAAAAATGTTAACATGTAGGTAACTTGATTTGATTTTTATGAAATCTCATAGATGGCGCTGTTTTAAAATTGTCTTTATACTACTAACATTCATTAAACTATATTTCTCTGCCCAAGTTACTTAAATGGCGTAGTTTTTATAGTGTAACGTCAGATAATAGCATGGCTTACTCAAAAACAACATTTAGATATGCGTCGTTAGATTACACGCTGTCACAGAATGCGTAAGAAAAATAAAGATTCACAGCTCCTCCCCCGTAGGTGATAGCGTGATAATATGTAGCCTATATGTTGACCCGACCTCTTAGTAATATTCATGCAAAATTTGAAGTAAATCCATGCAGTACTTTTTGAGTTTATCCCGGACAGACAAACAGACAAACAGACAAACAGACAAACAGACAAAAATTCTAAAAACTATATTTTTGGCTTCGGTATCGATTGTAGATCACGCCCCAAGTATTATTTTTAAAAAATATTCAATGTACAGTTTTGACTTTCCTACGATTTTATTATATGTATAGATATAAACTTCAGTCACTAAAAACACCATAAGTAAATCTTGTGGAAGGTAATAAGTTATTGATAAACACAAAATTGAACATCTGTAAACACGATGAATTTTTTAAACCAACCACAAAATGAAAAAGAACATTCTATATCAAACATAATCCTTTTACCATCTTTATTCTATAGTTTGTGTAGCAACATCTCTATACTCTATAGTCTATGAATGTCACGCTTTCACGGCGTGTCTATGGTCTCCCTCACGTTCGCGGCTACACGTCTTTGAATCGAGTCTACCATCGGGGACTCCATTCGTGTTACTTGAATTTTATTTTGTACCCTTTTGTGAGATTGCTTTGATAAATTATATAAGCTATGATTTGTGACTTGTAAGGCCTTTTGTTGATATTTTGTTGGTTTACTTAGAAATTATTTTAGCGAGGTGTTATGGTGAAGGCTTCAAATATTATTTTATAAACTCTGTGGGCATTTTAGCATGACTTTTACAAATTTTTATTTTAAAATGATTAGTACGGCCTCATTAATTCCGGTGCTGGATACTTTTTTGTATTTTTCAATTTTCTTTGCGTCATGTTTTCCGCAAATAAACATATTATTTTCTTTCCTTTTCTTTTTTTATGTGGCCTCCTGTATAAAGTGCAAACAAAATACGACACATTATTACACAACAACAATCTTGAACCACTAAATCACTACATAGTATAAAACAAAGTCGCTTTCTCTGTCCCTATGAATGCTTAAATCTTTAAAACTACGCAACGGATTTTGATGCGGTTTTTTTTAATAGATAGAGTGATGGTTTATATGTATAATTTGGTGTAAGTATTTAGTATCAGCATTGCACCCGTGCGAAGCCGGGGCGGGTCGCTAGTAATATATAATTCTAAAGCCATAAATTCCTGTGACAGACAGAAGCATATCTAAATAACCTATTCGAGCCAAAGCAGTAGAGCTCCTTAACACTTGAATAATTCAGTTGTCAATAGACAGATTGATATGCTCACTACAGCCCCCCTCTGAGGCGGTTCCCCTCCGAGCTGAACATACGGGGAGGTGGGATAATGAATATGCTGTTCAACTTAACATAATATCACGCTTGTATTTCTCGGAAGGTTGGGCAGCAGTGAACTCGTAGAAACACCCACGTTTCGCTTGTAATTGACGTCATATTATTGTTACTAAATGCCCGTTTTCACTTATAGTTGAGTGAATGCCATAATAAAAGTGCAGTATTGGATTTTCAAGCAATTTTTACCGACTTAAAAAAAATGAGGTTATCAATTTGACACGTATACAGCATGTAATATTATTTTAGCTGCAATATATTCACTTATGACAATCTATTAGGGCTTCCAAACAAATATACAAAATTGTATAGATTTGTATGTATGTTTGTCCACGCTTTTCTCCGCAGCTGTTAATCGGATTGTGACAATTTTTTTATGGGCCGTTTACTTCAACTTAGGGAACAGTGCAAGTTTCATCAAAATCGGCTCAGTAGTTTCCAAGACATGGACTAATACTTGTAAGTGTGACGGCCTGGCTGCTCAAAACCTTGGTCAAATTTTAGTGCAATATTTATAACAAAATTATTACCTATTTATTACAAACAAATATTCCAGTTTTTACTTTAAACTAAATATTACGACACAAAAAGTAATTTAAAACAAAAAAAAACGACCTCAGAAAGAAATTACCTAAAAATTATGAAATAACTTTAATTTCGGAAGTCGGTGGCAAAAACTAAATCTAAAATACAGGTCCCAAGACACCGACTTCCGAAATTAAAATTATTTCATAATTTTGAGTTCATTTATTTTTGAAGTCGATTTTTTAAATTTCTTTTTTTTTAATATGTTATTAACATTAAATAAGTAAATATAACATTTTATTTTATTGAGATCTATTATAGATTGTGGTACTTATTTAATTATTTGGTAAGGTCAATTAAACATATATCTATCATCTATACATATAATAAAACAGTAAAAAAACTGTGTCTGTACATTGAATATATTAAAAAAAAAATACTTGAGGGGGGTTTAGAAACAGTAATAGAGCACGAATCCAAAAAAAAAAATTTGTCTGTTTGTCTGTTTGTCTGTTTGTTTGTACACGCTAATCTTCGGAACTACTGGACGGATTTGAATGATTTTTTTTTGTTGTATAGGTATTAAGTCTGGGCAACATATAGGCTATAACTTATTTTGGAAAATGGAACACCTGATGCAGAACCGCAACAGACCAGCTAAAGTATAAGAGATACAATAATGGTACCATAGCAAAAATTGTTCCACATGATGTGCATTTTCTGTTGAGAGAATAAATTTGAAGATCTGGAACACCTGATGTGGAACTCCAAGAGCCCAGCTACACCATAACATATATAGGAATGACGTTTTAGCAAAAGTTGTTCAATCTGATGAGCACTCTCTGTTGACTTATAAAAATCGAAGATCTGGAACACCTGTTGTGGAACTCCAAGAGCCCAGCTGCACCATAACACATATAGGAATGACGTTTTAGCAAAAGTTGTTCAATCTGATGAGAACTCTCTGTTGACTTATAAAAATCGAAGATCTGGAACACCTGTTGTGGAACTCCAAGAGCCCAGCTACACCATAACACATATAGGAATGACGTTTTAGCAAAAGTTGTTCAATCTGATGAGAACTCTCTGTTGACTTATAAAAATCGAAGATCTGGAACACCTGTTGTGGAACTCCAAGAGCCCAGCTACACCATAACACATTTATAGGAATGACGTTTTGGCAAAAGTTGTTCAATCTGATGAGAACTCTCTGTTGACTTATAAAAATCGAAGATCTGGAACACCTGATGTGGAACTCCAAGAGCCCAGCTACACTATAACATATATAGGAATGACGTTTTAGCAAAAGTTGTTCAATCTGATGAGCACTCTCTGTTGACTTATAAAAATCGAAGATCTGGAACACCTGTTGTGGAACTCCGAGAGCCCAGCTACACCAAAACACATATAGGAATGACGTCTTAGCAAAAGTTGTTCGATCTGATGGGCATTTCCTGTTGACTTATAAAAATCGAAGATCAGAAACATCTGATGTGGAAATCAAAGCTATCACTAATTTCACTGTATAATTATAAAATAACATAAGCTGGGAGTACCTCCACGCAGTGAAGGCGGTAACAGTTTAGGACTGATTTTCGGTGACGATGGTATATCATTGAAAAGTTGACTCTACTGGTCAAAACTCCCATTTATTTTTTTACTTTATCAATAAATATGCCTTCGGGCTTATGTTATTTGAGTGTTTAATTTCCTTTGCCATTTATCTTCGTGACACGGTAGCCTACCCGGTAACGCAGGGGAGCAGTCACTTAGATTTTAATTGATCAGGTATATTCACAATAAAACTTTAACCATGCCTAGAAAGAGGTCAAATCTTTCCCAATGTTCCAAAGGAGCTGAAAGATTGAGGATCATAAGATCCCAAGAATCTACCGAAGAGCGTCAGGAGAGACTTGATGCTGTTCGAAAACATCAGGCTGCAACTCGCTCCGTGGAAACCTCTTCGGATCGCGAAGCACGCCTGCGTTCTCAGCGTATTCGCACATCTACTAACAGGTCTTTTGAAACGAGTGATGAACGTGATGCGCGAGTAACTGGTGATCGAGATTATCATACATTGTCCCGAACACGCACACAACAAAATATTCATAATCAGTTAGAAAGTGAGAAGAAAGAATTGCTGGAGTACGGCATGAAGAGACAGAAGAAGAGCGCAACGAACGTTTGAATTCTGATCGACTTCGACATTCTCTGAACAGAATTTCGATATCATCTGAAGAATCGGATGTGTCTCAAAACAGAGACACATCCGATCCGACAGAGATATAGCCGTAAGACGTAGCAACCTTCCTTGGGTTGATAAGGAACGGAGTGCATTTACGTATACTCTTATGAATGACTTGATTGACTACGCCACGTATTCCGCCATCGGAGGTATGGTTCAAAATTGTACTTTTTGTGAAGCTGTTAAATGGCAAAAAGAAACAAACGGTATGTGTTGCTCAGGTGGAAAAGTACATATTGAAATATTACAAAATCCTCCAGAAATATTAAGATCACTGCTAATTGGTGACCATCCACAGTCAAAACATTTATTGGACAACATCTGTATACAATGACTTTCAAATGACATCTTTTGGTGCGAAACAGATTTCAAGAGGCCCATTTATGCCAACATTCAAAGTGCAAGGCCAAGTTTACCACCTTATTGGTTCCTTATTGTCTGAAAATGACCCCAAGTTTCTCCAAATATATTTCGTATCCAATTATCAAGATCAGGCAAATATTAGAAACCAAAACTTTCCGCACTTGAACAAATAGTCTGATTTCACTGCTACAAAATATGTTGCATGAAGTAAATCCCTACGTACACAGTTTTAAATCTGCCTTAGAATCTATAAATATATATATAAAAATGGTGCCATAGCAAAAATTACTCCACGTGAAGAGCATTTTCTGCTGTGAGAATAAATCTGAAGATCTGGAACACCTGTTGTGGAACTCCAAAGCCCAGCGACACTACAACATATATAGGAATGACGTCTTAGCAAAAGTTGTTAAGTCTGATGGGAATTTTCTGTTGACTTACAAAAATGAAAGATCTGGAACGTCTCGAATCGTCTCGCGCATCCCGTTGTTTTCCCGTCCCCGGGCTCTTAGAATTCGACATCAACGTTTCAGATCTTCGATTTTGTCGCTGGCATAATCAACAGGATCCGCGTACGAAGTCGCGGGCAGAAGCTAGTATTATAATATTTATCTATGTACCTATGTTTAAATGTATCTATACGACTAACTGTGTGATGTCTGCTTGTGTTCAATGGATTTTGTTGACATGTAAGTATTCGTTTATCGTGTAGTATGCTTATAAGTATTAGGTAGGTTTCAGCTTTATATCTCACCACTTCTTCTAATCATTATTGTTTGAATACTTAACATTATTAAATTTAATTGTAATTGAAAAATCATCGACGATGTAGGATGTAGGTTAATAAACTAACCTCAATTGTCAAATACAAAAAAAAAAACATCTTTGATGTGAAAAGTAATCAAATAATCAAATCAAAGCACTACAAATTTGCATGCACAGGACGTCTTCTGATCTAAGTTCAAGAAGTTTCATGAGATACTGTTGGAACAGACAATTCTCATCTGCCTTTTTCCATGTTAGGGTTGGCTTCCAGTCTAGCCGGATGCAGCTGAATACCAGTATTTTACATGGTGCGACTGCCTATCTGACCTCCACAACCCAAACTGGGTAATACGATACCCCTTGGCAAGACTGGTTGTAAGACTTTCGGGCTTCTGACGATACGTAACGACTGTCAAAGATTCAAGAATGATAACCGGGACTAACGGCATTACGTACTTTCCGAGGCACGGAGAGGTCTTAGTATGTGAAGATGGTCACCCATCCACGGACCAACCGCGGCAAGAGTAGCTTAAACTGATCGATCGACCCGTGTGGCTGTTATATATTACTTAGCTACAAGCCCCACAAACAACACAACAATGTATTGTTGGGTCATTATTGTTGGAACAGATAATACATAACAAAATGTTGATCCATGAACAAGTTCGTATGTCCCAAGACGGACGGCCATAGACAATCGCGGTAGGTTCTGCTGCGTATAATCTATGCCAGTAAGACACCTTTGTTCCATGCGCTGCCACGCCGATTCACGAGCAATACAATGGATGCAATGCATCAACCTGATAGCTTGTGGCCTAATCCTTGCTCTCCGATATATTACATATGCTATTGGAATACGGATGTTGGGAAGTGTGTAGGTGACTTACAGAAGGGCTATAGGCTGACCATAGGAGTCTGCTTCCCGAAGCATAACATCAGGTCAGTTTTGTTTGAGAGTTGGGCACCTCTAGTCATTTTCATCATCATCAATTCAGCCGAAAGGCGTCCACTGCTGGACATGCAGGCCTCTTCCAAACGCCTCCGCTTCGACCAATTTTGTGTTATCCGCATCCAGCGGATTCCTGCGGCCTGAAAAAGGTCATCGGTCCACCTTGAGGGAGATCTTCCTACGTCTTGCGGGACTTGGTCGCCACTCCAGAACCTTTCAGCCCTATCGGCCGTCTGTTCTGCGAGCAGTGTGCCCTGCCCACCTCTACCTCTAGTACACATAAATTTCTTGCTTGAAAGTTATCATGTCTTTAATCAGTGCTACTTCCAATTCAAAGTTTTTCACTACTTACAAATAAATACGGACTATAATATTGAGCATCTTGAGGTTTAGTTTTTTTTTCAAAAAAGTACCATTTCTATAGACTTTTGCCACGATACCTTAACAACACCCTCATGGATCGGGCAAAGTTATTGTTACATGTTGTATAAGCGTCAAACAGACTTAGTCTTCTGTCTCTCTTACACAGACACGTCAGTATCGTTCGACGTAATCAATCAGGTCGAGCGTAGCCCCACTGTCTCAAAGGATTGAAGCAAAACACCATACATGCATGTGTAGCATAGATTCAATATACTTATAGGTAGTATGTGAAGATCAGTTTCTTATTATTCATACCTTCTTTTCATGAGGGTTAGGTAGAAACTACAGAACCCTATGGGCTTCGATCCTTACATACTCCTTTACTTCGTTTACGTTCATTATCCTGCAAAAATCTCACTGTGAATACTTAGGTATTCATTTTTGCAGGATAATGAAGAATGAAGTGAGCGTGAAGTGCTAATGCTAGGGATTAACACTATTGATTGCTCACTTCACCTATGATTTCACGGAGAGATTTTTACAGAATCGACCGGCTGTCCTTTTGTTAGTCGCCTGTATACCTTCGTCTGTAGACGTAGAGTTAGTTGCCTTTCACTCATTATCTTAATTAAACCAAACCATCACTTTCTTTAACATGCTTTTTTTTTCTCTGTTAATCTTAATGATGGTCTGGCAGTTTGAGTACTTTGTGCGGCCTACCCAAATGTCCTTTTTTTGTATTGTTCGTTGAGTAGTTGAGAACCATTTAGTAAAACTTTGATTAGTATAGAAATGTACATAAAATGCGTACTTAAGTACCCGTAAAACATTATAAAAAATAATAATCCTCCAGAACAATCCAATCGGAGGAAAGCGTGTGCGCAGATACAGGTGCATTCTCTCTTCCCTCACTCTCGTAGTCGGATGAGACGTCAATTCGACACGACCTGAAAGAAGTCAGGCGCAGGGCCGACGGCTAAACGTGCATTCCGAGGCATGGGGGTAACACCGCCAACTTCCAAACTCCGAGCTGTTACCAAGAAAATCCTAATGCCCTACCTGGGAATCGAACGCAGAACCCCAGGCACAGCAGTTGCGCTTGTGACTACGAGACCAACGGGACTAAGAAGTACCTAGTAGACCGCCTCATGAAAATATTCGTCATTCGTACCTTTAACGGTTTTGAGGACCTTGTTTTTAGGTAACTAAATAAACATTTGGTAAAACTTTGATTACGTAATAATATATAGATAAATATACACATAATGCGTACTGGAGTACGCATATAACATCATTATTACAGTAATAAATCCAAGTTTTTCGGAGTAATATTTGTGGAACCATAAATTCTTAAAGTGAACGCGAAGATTCCATTTCTCAGTAAAATGGTTACTCCATAATGTACCTTATTATTAGGCCAAGAAAAGATACAGACAGCTTCAATGAAAGCTAAGTTGCATACCTACATAATTATGTATCATCCATTTTTCAGAGATCTTTAAATCATATTAATTACTGCAAAAGTAATTAACGCTTTCATAGCATTCGTTAAAAACTAGTCTCGCCGCCAACCCAACAGTTAGAACGGTTTTATGCGCTAGTAACAAGTAATATTATCAGAGAACTTTTGTTGAGGTAAATGAAGTGTGCAGATTTCATATCTATCTATCTATACTATATATACGTATACTAATAATGCAGCTGAAGAGTTTGTTTGTTTGAACGCGCTAATCTCTGAAACTAACACTCAGATTTGAAAAATTCTTTGCGCATTTGATAGCCCACATTTTGAGGAAGGCTATAGGATATTTAACATCACGCTACGATCTTTAAGTGCCGAGCCTTAGGAAAAAATGTCAGAAAGATAAGCGAAAATGAAGTAACAATGTGACGGGCGATGGGGTGTGATGTGGTGGACGAAGTCGCAGACAGAAGCTATAATGGATAAAGTTTCAGTATAAAATAAGGTTCCTGTAATTGTAGACCATAATCAAAACGTTTTTAGAATATTTTAGAGTTCATGTACTAAAAACAACATTAAAATCACGCCTCTATAAAAGGGAATAGGCACAGGTCTACCTATAGTACCAAAATTCGAATTCTTCAATGTAATCTAACATCACACCTGCATACCCCTGAATAGTTCGACATACCTTAAAGTACGTACACCCACAATTCGTCACATTTTATGTTATTTCTGTAGCATCAAGTCGAATGACATCTCACTTCAAACTCACTCTACCTAAGTTTTCACGATGAGACTTTTGCAGAATAGGCCGCTTTTAAGTTCTGTTTTATTACAAACTATTCAATATAGCATTACCTATTTATTAATTCAGTACCTCTTCTGCGTCTCCTAATTCCGTATCACATAACTCTGTCCCGCGAGTGTTGCGCGGCACCATCTTGTACTAATTGGTCCGCGACGCGAAGATGTTCCGACGATTTATAGCGCACCTACCACGCTGCGCATTTAATACTTTATACGCAATTTTTATATTAAAATCGTGTGTTATTGTGTTATGTTTCTGTTTGAGAGGAAGTCAAGGTTTCATAGGTTTAGTCGAGGGACTTCATAATTGAGTAGAATGGGCCACTACGCCAATTTACAGAATTATAGCCGTTTCATACGACTGACAAAGAATGACAATTCGATAAGTATGCCATATTTAAACGGAGTTCAGACTTTTCGGGATAAAACGTTACAGTTAGTTCCGTAAATATACAGGGTCAAATTGAATTAGCTAGCTAAACTCCGCAGACGTGATGGGTATCGATATCTAAACGTGATAAAAGAAAAATGAAATTGATTTGATGAGATTTTTCTGGGGTCATCAACCGCAGGCAGTGTAGTCAACTGAAAAATCAGTAAAAAAAAAATTGTGTAAACTTTACACTTAACAGACGTGTTACGCGCACCACTATAAAGGAAAGCGCTGACACCTTGGCACGAGGTAGCGCGTGCGCATTGACGTCATCGCCGCTGTTGCAACCGAGCGCAGCGGGGGAAACTGTTGACACAGACCATGAGGCCTGATGACACCGTCTACGTGACGCACACTTCGGGTTGGATCCGAAGTCTCGATCGAGTCAATTTATTTGTCTTTCTTATCATTGTAACTTTTATTTCAATTAAATTAGTTTGTAAAATAAATCGTTTTTTTTTTTAGTATCCCGGCAGTAGCCTACGTAATTGACGTGATGGGTTTCGATATTTAAAAACCACAAAATAAAAAAAAAAACTGATTTTCTCAACTCATACTTCAGTTCTACGAGAGGACGTTGACCCAAAAATAAAACAGTATCAAATCTTTTTATTTTTATTTTATCATGTTTTAATATCGATACCCATCACGTCTGCGGAGTTTCGCTAGCTAATTTAATTTGACCCTGTATAGTTGGATGCAATTGGAACATCTCGATATTATTAAACAAAAGAATGTTATAAGATAATTGGTTTTATAAAATATAGGAATAATATAAGTACGACGAAAGAATAATAAAATAGGTACATTGTTTACCGGCTGTCGTAAGTCATGAGAGTTGACATCTAGAGCTTGGTTACTGCTATGCATTAAATTTTACAGGAGGTAGTCGTAAATATGGTTCATAGAGTATTTTATTTTATTAAGGTATGACTTTTCAATAGTCAGATAACTTGTATCTGAAGAATAAATCTGACAGGTTGACATACTTTCTATACAAAAGCTGACAAACCGCAATATTTATTCCTCAGATAAAAATTGTCCGCCTATATCAAAATCAGATCTTAAGAGAATAAAAATATACACTGGCAAATTTCTTAAGGCTCCTGCAAACAGACGCGACACGCGACGCGAATCGCACGCGACACAAAGGCACTGCTCGCGATTCGCGTCGCGTGTCAAACCCCGCTGCCCAAAGAATTAAATCGTTAGATTTACCCTCAATGTACAGAACCCAGTACATCAAACTACTACAATCTGTCAAATTTCGTTAATAGAATTTCAACTTTATCGCTATAGCATAAGGTTTAAAGTTGATTGGGAAAATTTGACAGTTTCGGGTAGCTTGATGTGCTGGCGTCTGTACTTAGATGTTATTTAGTCACGCGAAAAAGTATCCATACTGAGAAGAGTGAGCTCACACGTTAATAAATAGCGTGGGGTCATTTGATGACTTCCCATCCTAAAAAAAAAAAAAACAGAAATTACGGTACGGTATTTTCTGTAAACTAATACACACATCAGCATCATCACGCCTGTAACCTTGTTCCATTCACTGCTGATTATCCCTTCTAAGCCATGCTTCCCGAGTCTCATCAAGGTCTTCTCCGCGATCTTCTGTAGGTCATCCGATGACCTTTCTTATGCTTTATCTACGGTACACAATGAAAATTTGACTTTCTCGCTTCAAACCTTCCTATCTTGAGCGATCTCCGTCCATGTTGGCCCTACAAACATCGTCAGATTGTCACATTACCTTCGCCGTGGTCTACCTCGACGGCGATGTCCTCCTTCAGGCGTCGAGTACGGCGCGTACGTGTTCCACGCGTGCCTCAAAGAGATGTCAGCAATATAAGGAAGGGGCTCGTAAGGGCCGTAGCTTGCCGGGGCAGTGGGATTGTCCGAAAGGGTTACCGCTGCCCTGGAACATAAAGGGCTAAGGAAGGAACACGGGTGGGTTTTAGTCAGTAAAAGCCTGACACTCCCTTCTGCTCCACCCTGAGTGGGAGGGGTCATTTGATGATTTCCCATCCACAAAAAAAAAGGCGTCGAGTGAGTAACGATCTTTGTATTTAAGTATGTTTATAGCTGCTGGTTACCCACCCAGCTATAAACGTACGTAAATAAATGTACCAATAAAATATATTACTAAACAGCCACATACGGTACCAAGAAATTCAAATCAGTAGGTACAAAGTCTATTTTTATTTGCCTCAGCGACAGAACATCACACGCAAAGGAACGTTAATATTATAAAAAAATATATATTAGATGCAATTCTACGGTACATTTTCTTTTTCTTTGAAAGTTATGATTGGGAGAAAATCTTACTACTAAGATGGCCAACTTTGCCTTATTATAGCATAGCCTGATGTTGCGAGCTACCTGTGCGCGAGGTTAACGTGGATATATGCCTTACCATTTTTAATTTAGATTGTTGCATTTTGGCAGTGAAAGTTGCAATGAGAAGTGAATCAGTGCTCATCTTTGTGTTTTTATTGGATTTCGCTCTATGCAGAGTGATCTTTCTTTCTCCGTAAGTCTATGTAGGTACGTTTTGATCAACCTTAGCATAACATAATTATGCTATGCTAAGGTTGATCAAAACGTACCTAGTGGGAATGGGAGTGGGAATATTCTAGGCTTATTAGCCTAGAATATTCCCACTGCTGTGACACAGGCTTCCTCTCTTTCAATATGTCAAGTGTCTTCGAATTTTTGGTTCTACGAGGTGCCGTTTTCCTCAGGATGTTTTCCTTCCCCGTTTTGAGATCAATGCTGATGAAATTACCATGACCAATAACTCGTAAGTCGAGGCCGTTAGCACTAAACCACCAGTGCTCTTTTAAATCAACCTTACTTAAATATTAATCTTCATCTCAGAGTTCACCATCTTTCTAGCCAGATCGTCTTTATTTGACACAAGTCACACATTCATCTTTTCTTTGGTCTGCCACATTCACTTAACACTTTTCTTGTCAAATTTATTCATTTATAAAGTCTTACCCAACGACACGCCACAGAAGACGAGTAAATAAGAAATCAGCCCGCTTTACTTGTAATAGAGCCAACAATAATACTTTTTTCATGTTTTCATTTATTTCTCAACTTTGCCAGCGTGATTTACGTATAGGTATGTATCATGCAAAATTACAGCATTTTACTATCAAGGGTGTTTGAGTTAAACCGTGGTCAGACAGAGAGATAAACGGACTTGGCGAGAGTATAAGGATTCTTTGTCTACGGAACCCTACACAATGAAAATTTGACTTTCTCTCTTCAGACCTTCCTGTCTTGAGCGATCTCTAGCCATGTTGGCCCTGCAAACCTCATTAGATTGTCACATTATCTTCGCCATGGTCTACCTTGATGGCGAGGTCAGGCTTCAGGCGTCCAGTGAATGATGATCTGTGTCCATCTCTCCGGTTGCATTCGCGCAACAAAAATCAAAAAAAGTAAAAAAAAATTATAATAAAATATCCAAATCCACACTATTCCTTCGTTCGCCGCTACCGTGGCCTCCTGTACTCCAGTCGCGTATGAAGGAAAATTAGACTTTTTAAACTTGCCTCCAGAACTTCGATTTTACCTCATTCCTCCCAAGTTTGGAGTTCCTCCCCTCAGGTGGGTTGCATGCTTATTACCCAGTTTTTTTAAAGTCGCAGCCGACATGCACTGGGTAAATCTTTGGTTTATTTGAACGCGGGATAACTTGGATGATGCTGTGTGTGCACGTTAGGTAGTTTTTATAGTGACCTTTGTTAAGCATTTTTATCGGTTTTTCTGTTTTATATGTGAAGATAATCATGTTTTGCTAAAATATAATTTGTAAGTAGTAATTTAACTATACTTGTCGCGTTTTAGTATGGCAATAACGGTCATTGCCCTTTCCGTAATATCTCTCCGTAGGAAACCAAAGAATACACAATGTATGGTTTTTCATTTTTGGAACATGTTCATGATCACGATAGATATTGATTCAGATATTTTTTTTATGTTTCGTAGTTATTTTGTAATTAAATATTGAAACCGCCAACACCCTTCCCACCCTGTATATTGATTTTATCTAATTTTACCAAAACTGTATCTAATATATCTAGATATAATTTACAATGTACGATTATTTGTTTTCCCAAATAAAATAAAATTCAGGACGTTAACGGACTTCAGTTCAGTTTTTGAATAAAAAATGCTAGAAAATGTAGGGGGGTCAGTGACCGCTATTGCCATGCTAAAATGCGACAGCTATAGTCCCATCCATTCAGTGGTTGTTCTTCAATATAACTATAAGAAATAGAAGCTCGTAATTAGCTGAGCAGTCGTGGCTAAGTGGTAACGACCGCGAATTACGAGTTGTAGGTTCGAACCCAGACAGGCGCCTTACTTTGTGTAAATTATTTCATCACCACTGCCCTCGAAACGGTGAAGGAAAACATAGGGAGGAAACCAACATGTCCTAGAACTAAAAAATTCGAAGCCATGTGACATCTACCAACCCGCAGTTGGCCCGCGTGGTGGAGTACGTCCCACTCCCTCTAACCAAGAGGAGGCTTGAGTCCCAGCAGTGGGAACATTATGCTAATTAGCTAAGGACAACGAATTAATTCAAGCAGAACATTAAGGCATCAAAATAACTACACAAAACCTGTAAACAGAAAAGGAAACGACAATACCAATGATCGTAAATCTCTCAAAATATATATATACAACAACAACGATAGCAACCCGTTGATAAACCAATTCACAATTTATATCGGAACAGAATAAAAAGCAAGGGGTATATGTGCGAGCATCCGAAACGTCATTTATAACACATCCTATCGTTTGTTTCCGAAACAATGTTCCCGAATGACAAACGACGCGGCGGTCTCGAATACAGTGAGCGTTTTATGGTTCGGACGCTCCGCTGTGAAGTTTGTCTCTTTAATAGTTACCTTAGTGTAATCCGCCTATAACGCTCCCACTGCCACTGCCACTGACACATGGCTCTTAGTGAGAGGGAGTGGGCCGTAATCCACCACGCGGGCCCTGTGCGGGTTGGTAGATGTCAGATGTCTTCGAATTTTTGGTTAGACTAGGACATACAGGTTTCCTCACGATGTTTTCCTTCGAACTGACGTCCTACATGCAACTGGTAAGATGGGGCCGATATCACTGGGCCACCACTGACTGCTCTCACTGTGGTCTTATTGGGGACGTGAAATTAGTCTCTTGTATCCAAATCACGTTCCCATCTGTTAATTGGTTCATATCTTTGGCGACAATCTACTCAAATCTAGTTTTTGATAGTGATCTTTCCTGCTTCGTGTGATGTCTGCATTACCAGCGTTGCCACATCGAGCTCATTACTGGCGAGACCATCCACCGACCATCGCCGTCCTTGGCGTCTGCAACGTGGCGCACCCTCTGCGGTCTTCGCCATACCAAGCTGATCCTGCGTACTGTGGTACTCTCAAGGATGTTACACACGGTCACATAAGAAAAGTTTATTATTTTTTTCTACTAATACTACTACTCGTCGTCTTCTTTTCGTTTTGTGTAATATACTTTTCATAAGTGGACGTATATATGGTACTATTTATCTGAATCACATAAACCTCATTCGTCACATTGGCATTCCTCATCAAACAGCAAGTTTTGGTTTCTAGAAAAGTCAAACTATTTTAAATTATTACGCTCGTCCTGATTTGTATACAAGTACGGAAGCTGTAGTACACAGTACACACTGAAATATTATCAAAAAGTAAGTAATGGATATCTTCAGTTTCTCAACTGATTTTCTCAACTCATAGTTCAAAAAAAAAATCATCATCAAATTGTTGTCTTTTTGTTTTATTATGTTTGTTTAGTAGATAATCGATACCCATCTCATCTGCGGAGTGTCGCTAGCTAATTTAATTTGAAGTTATATTTAAGGGATGAGGGTTGCTGAATATTTAGTACGTTTTTATCTTAATAAGCTTCCAGAAGACTTGCAAACGTTATACAAAACGAGTTCGAAAAGTTATAAGTACAAATCAAAGCGTTTCCTTACAAAAAATTCTCCTAATGTATGTATGTTTATTGTACTTATTAACATTGTTTATAAAATTGATATGAACAACTCGCCAACAAGCGGATAAACCCTAAGAGGCTTTCGTTGTGTGGTTAAAACTAAATGTGAATTAGATTAAGTGTTTTAGAAATAAAGTAAATAAATATAAGCCTGCTGAAAAGAACTCAAAGTATCAAGCAATAAAATCGATAACAGTTCCAAATACTAGTTCCAAAAAAAGAACAGTTCCTCTAAATATTCGTCCAGCAAGTCTTCAAAGGCATACGAGAACGTTATTTGTCCTATTTCTTTATGCCAAACATAAAATGTTCCACTGAGACGTTTCAAAGAGATCCGTCTGTCTGTCTGTTCGCAGCCAAAAAGCTCTCGAGAAAATTTTTCTATCAGTCGATGTCTCCCTCTATTTGCTAAGACCTGTTTCGTTAGAGGCTGTGTCTGTTTCCATTGTCTTAAAGATGTTTGGACGATTTTTGTTTCATTTACCCGACTACGGCAGTGAGAATTGGTTATGATTTTGTTTGATGGTGTTAACCGTCGATGTTATAATTTTGTGTAATACAGGGTGTCCCTGGAATTATGGATCAAATCAAATAGGGGCGTGGGCAAAGTCATTTCCAAACTTTTTGATCCTGAGAATGTTGGTGCATTTTTTTACGGTTCAAAAGTTATGACCAACTTTTGTTATTTTCAATCAATTTGCATAGTGCTCAAGAACAAAATCATTAAAAAAAAAAACTACTAGGAACTGTCAATTTAAGTTTTTTAGACAGCCCTGATAGTTTTTTTTTTCTTTGAGCACTATGCGAAACGATTGAAAAAAAAATTGGTCACATCTTTTGAACCGTAAAATAATTCTCAATCATCAATCAATCTCAGGATCAAAAAGTTTGGAAATGATCTTGCCCACGCACGTATTCAATTTGATCCATACTTCCAGGGACACCCTGTATATTTTTGGTAAGAAAGGGGGTATCGTATTACCCAGTGATTGGGTTGTGAAGGTCAGATAGGCAGTCGCTCCATGTAAAATACTGGTACTCAGCTGCATCCGGTTGGACTGGAAGCCAAGGAAGCCTAGTCTTTTCCTAATCATTTTGGGGTCGGCTCGGCCCATCTTCTCGGCCGTCGCTTTTGGTAGACGGGCGTCGTCGCCGAGGGAGATCGAGGAAACGTTGGCGTGATGAATTAGAGGCGTTTATGGGAGTTAGTCCGGAATAGGCAACACACAGGGAAGAATGGAAAGCAGTGGGGAGACTTTTGGCCAGCAGTGAAACACACAGACAATACAAGTTAAAAAAAAAAAAACTTAATCTGGACCTTTAAAAGTATGTCATCATTACATTAAGTATCGTAGTAACAACGATTGGTCATATTAGGTATTACAAACATACATAAGCTCGCGTCATATGGACTTAATGGCACCAACAGTTTAATGAAGGCGTATCATAAGCGATTTAGTTTGGTTACTAAACTGCCATTTTCAGTATTAAGCTTAGTAAACGCCAAAGTACATGTGCACCACTGTTAGTGTTCATTTCAGGACGTTTTAGATGGTTTACTTGTGTGTTAAATACTCAGTAGAGGGTGAAACATGGCTTTCAGAGATGTTGAATGCGAACCACTAAAATAGTACAAAAATATGTTTTTCTTCCACCTTGTCTCCTACTCGAATCTCGTGCCGTATCACACATTGTAAACAGCCCAGTCTCTTTGCATGTAGGACGTCGAGTCTTCGGCAAATATGGACACCGCGTATGAAGTCAAACAAAATTACGTATTCCATAAAAATATACCCCTTTTGCGCACGTGACAAGCGAAGACTTGTCAATATAACTGTAGCTAGTTTCATATAAATGTATGTTCTAAATTCAGTTACAGATGCCTGAGGGGCAATTCTCGTAATTTTTAAGAACGTTCACAGTCTGAAGGCCAATTCTCGTAATTTAAAACGTTCATAATCTAGTCGCAGTCTCATCTCGGCGACAAACAAATGTCAAAAACTTGTCAAAATGTAGGGAAATTAGAAGTATTTTTGACAGTTTGAGACTGAGATCAGACTGTGAACGTTCTTAAAATTACGAGAATTGCCCCTCTGATCTCAGTCTCAATATGTCAAAAATACCCCTAATTTCTCTACATTTTGACAAGTTTTTGACATTTGTTTGTCGCCGAGATGAGACTGCGACTAGATTTTGAACGTTTTAAATTAGCAGAATTGGCCTACTGATATTAACGTGTACAGTTATATCTATACAATAGCTTCTGCCCGCGACTTCATCCGCGTGAAATTCCTTGCTCCCCTGACCCACCCCGTCGCACCGCTTCGCCTGCACGCGCTATGACTTCGTTTTCGCTGAGCGTTCTTTATTATTTATTTAATACTTCAAGCACCTAAATGCACAGAGGCGGACTTAATGCCATAGGCATTTTCTACCAGTCAACCTTTCTTTTTTTTTCTTTCTGACTTTTTTGTTTTTGCTTGGCTCCTTAGGCTGCTAGCGTGAAGTTAAAAAAAAAATAATAATAAAAAAATCAAATCCAACTGGTAGTTCCAGAGAACTAGCACGTTCAAACAAACAAACAAACTCTTCAGTGTTATTATTCGAATAGATAGATATATAACATAATTAGCTTATAATGTTGCAGGGACACAGGCCTCCTCTGTTCGAGAGGGAGTGAACTGTAATCCACCACGCGAGCTCAGTGCGGGTTGGTAGATGTCAAGTGTCTTCGAATTTTTGGTTTTACGAGATGCCGTTCACCGTTTTGAGAGCAGTGGTGGTGAAATAATTTGCACAAAGTAGCCAAAGCCTGTCTGGGTTCGAACCTACGAGCGTAAGTCGAGGCCGTTACCATTGGGCCACCATTGCTTTGACTATATCTATAACGGTTTAAAATTTGTCCTAATGCAGGCTTAAGATGTCTGTCTTATAGGTATAATGTTTGAACAGTTAATTAAGAATGAAAAAGTATTAATTGGAAGAGGCACAGAGGAATACAAACTAAATTAAACAACAAAAGAGTGCGAATCGGACTCGCACACGAAGTTCGTTTCCGTACAATGAGTCAAAAAACGTTGAAAAAGGCTTTTCTTGTGTGGAGACCTCCATACAAGAAACGTGTTTTTTCGAGGTTTTTTTTTTAAGCCAGCCAGATGCAAATCGGACGTGAAGGGTTCCGTACCACTGTATAATATTTAACGCTATATCACCTGCCTAGTCTTTTCCCATCTGTGTTGGGGTTGGCATCCAGTATAACCGGATGCAGCTGAATACCAGTATTTTACGTGAAGCGACTGCCTATCTGACCTCCACAACCCGGTTTCTGGGTAATACGATACCCCTTGGTAAGACTGGTTGTCAGACTTTCGGGCTTCTGACTACCCGTAACGACTGTCAAAGATCTATGAATAACGGCTGGGACCAACCGCTTAACGTGCTTTCCGAAGCACGCAGGGGTCTTGGTATGTAAAGATGGTCACCCATCCACAGAACAACCGCGGCAATCATAGTTTAACCTGATCGATCGACCTATACGGCTGTTATTATTTAGCCACGGGCCCTGTTTTAACACTATAAATACCTATAACAAAAGCGTTTTAATCTTTAACTTTATTTTATTTTTATTTTTGTTGATATAGCAGCAATAAAAATACACTCTGTGAAAATTTCAACTGACTATCTATTAAGGTTCATACAGCGCAGTAACAGATAGACGGATGGATGGATGGATGGACGGACGGACCAACAGTGGAGGCATACATACAGGACTAACATAGTCCCGTTGGTATCCTTTGGGCACAGAACCATAAAAAGTGCTAGTTAGTAACACTGCCCGAGCTGGGAATCGAACTCAGGACCTCATGCTCAGCAGTAGCGCTTGCAACCACTAGACCAACGAGGCAGCTACAATAAAAACAATTACACATACAAAGCTAATTACATATAGTGATTGCAAAATCGAAATATGCTTGTATTCGAAGGTTGGTTGTTATCCATCTTATATCACATTCTAACCATCGATTTTGTGGACACAAAATACTTCAAAGGTAATTAATTGACACGTTATTATGATGAATATTTGAAGACAGTAGCCACAAGGATTCTGAGCGATCGTTATCCGCGGAATTCGACGGAGAATGTCTGCATTCCAATGGTTGACGGTGAGCGTAACCTTATTGGCTACCTAGCTGTAACAATGGAGGTAGACGATGTTTTGTTTTGTTTAAAGTGAAATATATCTACAAACTCAAACCATTTATTTCAAGCAAACCGATTACACACATTTTTGAATTGTCAAAGAGTCGATCAGTCAGAAAGATGAAGCTAGTTACCAATTCCAAAGCGTAGTAGGTACTTTTGGAGAATAACGGGCAAAAAACTCCTTGGGCACTCTTAAATATATCAAATATTGTTACAAAATAATATGACTTATATCATTCAAGCTGAAATAATACATTTGAAAACGATGTAGAAATACGTGCAAGTTAAAAGCGCCCATAGTAAACAATAAAAAAAAAAATATAATTAATAAGCCATGGCAGCTAAGAGATGGCCAGTCTCAAAAGATGGCGCCCGGCCAGGAACATAACGCATGGATCAGCATCATTTAGCTCAACCATTTTGAAGGGAATCGAATGCGTGTACAGACGCCAGCACATCAAGCTGCTAGAATCTGTCAAATTTCTAATAGATTTTCAACTTTATTGCTAAAGTATAAGGTTCAAAGTTGATTGGGAAATTTGACAGTTTCGGGCAGCTTGATGTGATGGCGTCTGTACAAGGATCTTTTGGTGTTAGAATGATGTTTACAGGGCGCCTCCTGTAAACAATATTTTTTGCGAAATGTCATGTATACAAAAGAGAAGATGGTGGCGTTAGTTCTGATTTTGGCCACGCTAAAATATCCTTGTAGCGCTATACTAATCTACTAGTCAATTGTAATTGTGAAAGTAAAGTGTGTAGAAGCTCTTGAGCGATAAACTTAGCATGAGTTCGCCTTTCGGAGCTGTAAGTATATCTATCTATAAGTATTCACAAATTAATTACAGTATATCTAATTTTCATCATGTGTTTAACTGTTTGATACATACGCACTGTTGTATTTTCTTGTCATTAATCAATAAGTTTTACTCGGAAATCTTCAAAGGTGTCTAGTTCCACTGACAGTACCTACCTCCCAACACAACCTGAAGTAGCTTTATACCGTGTACAAGCTCCATAACAGCAATTCAATGTTTAAATAATCTGCTCACCGAGGCAGTTATGTACACATCACTGATTCGCTTTGTTTATTTGCTATCAAAAGAATTTTTTGTTTACCACCGTCATCTAATGAGACAGCGGATGCATTCTTCTTTATTTATCGAGATGAAGCCGACGTTTCTTTCCATTGTTCACGAGACACGGCGCGAACCATCCGAGAAAAAATGTATTTCGTCTCCCGAACTGAAACTTTTGCGAAATTATTTTTCATAGTCAGCTTTACCGGGCTTTTCATGTACGTCGCACTGGCGTTTTATTCATTCCACACAGCGTAAACCACCGTGTCTCAGACGGTAAAATATCCAGAACGGTTCAATAAACTCCGAGGTTACGACGCTGACGAAAGGTTCGAGAACGATCTTAAGTATATCCTAGTGTGGTCGGCAGCGGTTGGTAGAACAAACGAGAAGCTGTTGCCGTACGAAGGACAAACTGCATTCATCGAAAACAACTGTCCAGAAATCAATTGTTACATAACAACAAACAAAACGATCCTAAACAATGATTACAAGAACTTCGACGCCATCGTTTTTAACATGACTCTTTTGGGGATATTAGGAGGCTATGAAGACCTCCCGAAAAATAGATCGAAACGTCAGAAATACGTATTTTATGGAATGCAGGCAGCCGACGACCATCCTATATGCAACATTCACGTAGACAACTTTTTCAACTGGACGTGGACTTACAAATTTTATTCAGATATATTCAGTCCTTATATTGAAGTAAAGGACATGAATGGCAACGTTGTAGCTCCCAGTAGAAAAGTGATATGGACCACGCACTTAAAGCCGACGACGAAAAGTGATATTAGTAAAAGAGTGAATACAAAGACAAAGGCAATAGCGTTGGTAACAGACGATTGCGGTTTTGTAAAGAAAAGGAAGTTGGTTCTCCCGAAGCTAAGCCGAGCATTGGCACTATTTAATTTGTCTATTGATGTATATGGTTGTGGTTTTAAGAATTTTCCTAGAGAAGGATGTCTAAGGGCTATTTAAAGGGATTATTATTTTTATTTGGCGTTTGAAGGGGGTATGTCAGAGGATTATGTTACGGCAGAAGTGTTGAAGGGGTACCATCATGATGCAGTACCAGTGGTGGTTGGAGGTGCCGATTATACCAAGTGAGATCTTATAGTTTAAAAAATTAAGATAATTAGTGTTTATGACACCCGTCACACGGTCGATTTCGGTCGCGATCCGTAGTTAAAATCCATGAGCGATCCATCTAAGTATTCTATAATTTTTTTTTTGTGTCCACGAAAATGTGAACTTATTTGGTCGATATCATAATGATTTCTTCTTCTTGCTTTCTAAAAACTAAATGTTTTATTTGTGTAGAAATTCTCATTGGTTAAGCCGGTAAGAAACTCCACGGTTACTATTTTAAAAATAATTGGCTTTTACAATGTTTTCAAATTACAGTAGGTATGAAAGCACAGCGTAGGCCTGTTAACAAGTACCAGTTACTTGATCAAATAAAAAATGGTCTACAGAACTAAAAGGCCTCAAGTCTAAGGCCCGTATTACAGAACGTCACTCAATACTCAAGCATTACTTAAAACTAGATTCCAGCCATTTGATTGGTTGAAACTAGTTTTAAGTAATGCTTGAGTACTGAGTGACGTTCTGTAATACGGAACTAAGTCTACAAGGCCTACAAAGTCGTCACATTTACGAAATATAAAATAATCTATCAGAAGGTTAAATAAAAAATAAAATATATAAACCTATTAAAACCAAGTGATATGGTTGCCATTACAACCACTAAAGAGTTGAACAAATAAAATTGTCTATAAGTATAATGTCAAATAATAAAAAGATTATGTCAAAGAAGTATGTAAAAAATAAACATCGTAATTCATTTACGTAGTTATGCCGTTAATGAGGTGCCAAAGTATCAATATACTTTGAGCACATCAGTACCTAATCATTTCCTGACGCAAGATAACCACATAGATCGAGCAAATACGTAATTATCTTTGGAAACCTTATATATTCAGCAGTTATTTGTGATATCTCATCATACCTTATAAATCCAGTGTTTCACGACTCTTCTTTCTCCCCAGATTCCTGCCGGAAAACTCCTATATAGATTTCAATTTCTACACAGAAGACAGGCTTGCAGCTCTTTTAGATTATACGATAAGGAATCCAACAATCTACCACCAATATTTCAACTGGAAGAACTACTACACAATAGAAAAGGTAGACGAATTCAGAGGATACTGTGAGCTCTGCAAAATGTTGAATGATAAGAAAAAGTACCAGGCCTTCAATACATACAGGAATTTTAGGACCTGGTGGTACTATGGTCCAGTGAGGGAGAAATGTCTTCCAAAAGGCGCGGAGCTGTTATCAGAAATTAGGGGGTATATGAAAGATCCTGTGAGGGGCTAGTTTTTGCGGTGAATTTTCTGTTGGATATTGGTATACATAAACTTACACTAACCAAATTAAGTTAATTGTGTTACTGCAGAAATCTTCTTCTCAAAAAGGAAAAAGTACCCTGGTAGCTCTCTGTGTGTGTGCAATATAAGACTTTAAGAGGAATGCGGGTAGTCTTTTCTCCATAGAAACGCTCTCGCCTGTTTTCCGAATAATATTAACTACTTTTACCAAATAATATTATAGTTTTTAGAAGCACTAGAACCCTCAAAAAATGCCCATTTAAGCCGCTGTTAACAGAGGCCTAGTGTACAAATTTGACAACTATTAATGAAAAAAAAAAAAAACATCAACAGGGACACAACATTTTTATTCAGTTTATGAAATATTTTTTAAATTGGTCCCAATATTAGAGGCGGAAATAAGCGAGAGTCAAACCTCGAATTATGACTTTTTACTTAGGCTTTTTCAAAAGTCTCTCCGACCGCGTTTCCTCTTAATGAGTCCTAGAATAACTTCGAAAAAAAAAAATAGCTTATCTTATCTTAAAACATCATATTTTTTAAGCCTACTACTTTGTGCTCAAAGCGATTGAGTCTAGCTTGTGTATTAGGTAAATGGATTATGGGACTTCAACATATCTGGTGAAATGTGTTTGTGTTTGTCACCTCTGCCGAACCCTTCGCGGAATCCAGGCATGATGTGTTATGTTAAATTAAATATAGGCTACCAATTCAGTTTCACGCCAAAGTTTAATTGAAAAGGAAGCTTGGTCTAAAGGTTTAAAGTTAAAGCCCAATATTTTTTGGTATTTTTTATCCTTTACTCTGTCTTTCTTGCTTGTAATAATGCGAGTAAAAGACAGCAACATTTTTAGCCCAATTTAGTTTAGTCGGTCGGGAGAATATGTGATAAATACCTGAGATTATTTTGTAAATAATATTAGTATTTATAATAAATACTGGTATTCAGCTGCATTCGGTTAGACTGGAAGCCGACCCCAACATAGTTGGGAAAAGGCTAGGCAGATGATGATGATGATTTATAATAAAGAGATAGAAATCTATGTTATATACTAACCACCTTCCACCTTGCGCTGCATGTCACATAGGGTTGCCAACCCTAATATATAATATAGTATCTTGCTCTATGAGAGGCCTTACAACTATATTTAATAAATATTGTAGGTGAAACTACTATTTTCAGTTCAATACAAAATGGCGAAGTGAGCGCAATATGGCGATCTCATAAACATAAAAGCTGTATTTTGTAACTTTAAATTTAGAGTCTAATAATGGTTATAATTAGAGACATCAAAAAAAGGTTCAACGAAGCAAAAAATATGTATTTAAAAAATTTTATATTTTTTAAAACATTTCTAGTATTTTTTTTCTACTACTACTATATTTTTACAGGCAATGGCTTCGAAAATACTATAGATGTAAAAAAGTTGGCAAATCTAATGTCACCTGTGCACTAGATGACTTTAAGTTCGTCAGTGAGCGGAGTTCGTGTCCTTCAAGGATCTTTTGGTCCTCACGAATTTCCGAAATTTTCTTTCATACAAACCTTGTACTGGCAATTTACTAAGTAACTATACACATCAAATCAAATAAAAACTTAACCTAACTAAACCTACAACCAACTTAAATATGGCAACGAGAAATTCCTTCACATGCTTGAATTACTATCGCGTCAACTCGTGAGCAGTCGTGAGGTATGAAGTAGTATGAACTCAAGACCTGTGGCTCACCAATCCGTCGTCCTAATGACAGGGATAATGCCTTTTTTGATGCTCCTATACAGGTTGTCCCTGGAAGTATGGATCAAATCGAATAGGGGCGTGGGCAAGGTCATTTCCAAACACTTGATCCTGACAATGATTGATGATTGAGAATTATTTTACGGTTCAAAAGTTGTGACCATTTTTTTTCAATCGTTTCGCATAGTGCTCAAAGAAAAAAAAAATCATTAAAAAAAACTATCAGGGCTGTCTAAAAAACTTAAATACAAACTAACTAAACTTCCTGGTAGTTTTTTTTTAATGATTTTGTTCTTTGAGCACTATGCAAAGTGATTGAAAATAACAAAAGTTGGTCATAACTGTTGAACCGTAAAAAATTCAACAACATTCTCAGGATCAAAAAGTTTGGAAATTACTTTGCCCACGCCCCTATTTGATTTGATCCCTACTTCCAGGGACACCCTGTATATGTTCAATAAAATCAATCTGCCTAGCCTTTTCCCAACTATGTTGGGGTCGGCTTTCAGTTTAACTGACTGCAGCTGAATACCAGTATTTTAAATAGAGCGACTGCCTATCAGTCTAACCTTCACAACCCAGTTCTTGGGTAACATGATACTGGCCAGACTGGTTGTCATGATTTTCGGACTTTTGACTACCCGTAACGACTGTCAAAGATCAGCAAATGACAGCCGGGACTACGCCAGCACATCAAGCTACCCGAAACTGTCAAATTTACCCAATCAACTTTGAACCTTATGGTTTAGTGATAAAGTTGAAAGTCTATTAAAGAAATTTGGCAGATTGTAGTAGCTTGATGTGCTAGTGTCTGTACTTTCCGAGGTACGGAGGGGTCTCGATAATGGATGGTCACCCATCCAGGGACCAATTTCGGCAAGTGTTGCTTAATCTCAAAGATAGATCCATGTGGCTGTTTGTTTTTTGGCCAAGAGCCCCTCTGACTCTCCTTTGTTTGTTATTACCTATAGCTTATTATTGTTTTTCATTCAATAAAGCGTACAATATGCCCCCCTCCTGAACTATTTAAACGCCCGACTGGTTCAATATTTAGGAAGACAAAGGTTTTTCTATTAAAGGTTACTCTTTTGTCACCTATTGTGTCTTTGTTGAAAAAGAATTTACCGGTGGCATTTTTACTTTGTAAAAAAACATGGTCCTACCGGTGTTAGATAAAGTCCTCCAGACCGTATTTCGGCCACGGCGGCTAATCTCAACGGAGACTAGCCTTCGACGCGGGAGATATTAGAATGCACAAGTGTGCGCGCAGACACAGGTGCACTCCCTCATCCCTCACTTTCATAGTTAGATGGAACGGCAATCCAACACGATCGGAGAGAGATCAGGTCAATAGCTTAACGTGCTTTCCGAGGCACGGGAGTATCACACCGCCGACTTCGAAACTCCGGGCTGTTACTAAGAAATTCCTAATGGGAAAAACTCAATGTCAGATACTACTCGCTGTTAGATACCGCGTACCGGAAGACGTAGCGTTGGATGGCCTTCCACAAGGTGAACCGACGGCCTTGTGAAAACCGCAGGAAATTGTTGGATGTGAGAAGCACAGAATCAGTTGAAGTGGAGGTGCTTGTGTGAGGCTTATGTCTACCAGTGGACGTCTTTCTTTCGGCTGAAATGATGACTGCTGTTAGATACATAATATCAACCTTAAAATAGGCTAATACTTTGTATGTAACATTTTACTTGTAGTTACACCAACACTTTGCTGTGTTGCAGCAAGTAGTCTTTTTTTAAACCGGCCCCTGCCATTGGCTAAATAATAACAGCTGCACAGGCCGATCGACCAGGTTAAGCCACGCTTGCCGCGGTTGGTCTCTGGATGGATGACCATCTTTACATATCGAGACCCTTCCCTCGGAAAGCACAATAAGCAGTCGGTCTCTGCTGTAATTTTTGGATCTTTGACAGTCATTACGGGTAGTCAGAAGCTCGAAAGTCTGACAAGCAGTCTTACTAAGGGGTATCGTATTATCCAGTAACTGGATTGCGGAGGCAGTCGCTCCATGTAAAATACTGGTATTCAGCTGCATCCGGTTAGACTGGAGGCCGACCCCAACATAGTTGGGAAAAGGCTAGGTAGATGATGATCTACTAAGTATAGAAACCTTACAAAACTCTAACCCTTCGATCACACGGGTGATTTTTTAACGCGATGATTTTACGCATTCAGAATCCAACAGAACGCATTCCAGCGATTTGCAACACTTTGCGCTAAGCAGTGCGTTGAAATAAACAGTGCACGTTATAAAATCATTTGTGCGTACGCAGGCTAACACTGCTTAACGATGGAATTGAACGTACGCGTGGTATCCTATGTACGGACGCCAGCACATCAAGGTACCCGAAACTGTCAAATTTTCCCAATCAACTTTGAACCTTATGCTTCAGCGATAAAGTTGAAAATCTATTAAAGAAATTTGACAGATTGTAGTAGCTTGATGTGCTGGCGAGTGGCGTCTGTACCTACTTTACATCAAAGTCTACACACATACACAGTGACACAGTGTCATCATTAAAACATCTTCCCAAAATATATTCTTCTTAGCGAGAGCTACAAAATCAAACTGAATCAAAAACAAACAGTGACGTCACTCATTACCATACCGTAGTACGTAAGTAGGGTCAGCAACAAAGAGCTGTTGAATATTCGAGCAGGCGATCTCTGCGATATGCTAACCATGCCGAGCACTTGACTTGCCGACGGTACTGACGAAATGTATGAATTTTTCAGTATTTACTACTTGGGCAAAGAAGGAGCTTTGTTTCATCAGCTTTGAGTGTGGACTAATTGTTTTGTTCTAGTTAATTCTGTGTTTGTGTATCTTGGTTTATTAAAGCAGGTTTTTCTTTAATATTCTTAAAACTGTAGTAACTTTGGAAGTCTACATCGAACCTTGAAGAGACCACACACAGTTCAATATCTAATTCATTCTCAAACTTCGGCACCGTTTGAATTTCAATGTGATGTTTAACATCGGTAAAATTTTACAAGAATCTTTTGGCGCGTGGCAGAAATAGGAGCTAACACCGCCATCCTTAATTTTTCCAAAAAATTTTGAAATTTGCAGCGGTAACTGAAAAGTTGCGTAGAAATCGGTTATTATGGTAACCGATTTCTACGCAACTTACAATTACTTGCAATTTACTTTTCGGTTTTCTTTTCAAATTTGGAAAAATGAGGAAAATGTCGTGAGGAGAGTTTTGAGTATGGATGTCGATGGCTGTAAGAGTAGGGGAAGACCAAAGAAACGATGGATGGACTGTGTGAATGATGATATGGTTAGAAAGGGGATGACTACCGAGATGATGACTGATAGAGAAGTACCTATGGAAGAAAAAGTCATGTTGCGTCGATCCCAAATAAATTGGGAAAAGGTCAGGAGAAAGATAAAAATTTTTAAATAAAAAAAATAAAAAAAACAGTGTTCCATGGTGAATGTCACTCAAGGCCTATATGATCCTATCCTATCTCTACTGGGAACTCATAAAACTGTCTTTGAGTCAACAATATCTATATATATAAAAATGAATTGCTGTTCGTTAGTCTCGCTAAAACTCGAGAACGGCTGAACGGATTTATCTTATCTTGGTCTTGAAATGTTCGTGGAGGTCTAGGGAAGGTTTAAAAGGTGAGAAAAATCGAATAATTCCCAGGAAAATCCTTAAAACAGCCCTTTTCTATTTCCCATACAAACGTGTTCTAAATAAAATGTAGAGTCAATTGTCTTTTATTTATCGATTGAGGCAGTACGAAGTCTGCGGGTCAGCTAGTCTTTAATAAAAAAATTAAGAAGCAGCGACAATCATTTATTTTATCTATGTCAGCATTATATTATCTAGATGTCAAACATCGTAGCACCCGACTTTCAGTTGTATCATCTACCCTTATGGGAAAAGGCTTAAGTTTATATATGTACAGACGCCAGTACATCAAGCTACTACAATCTGTCTTTTTTTTTTATTTCAACAAAAGAACATTTACATAGTATTACACAAATCTTCTGCCAAATTGCAGGACAGTTTGTCGGCAGTGTTGTCGTGGACACAGCTCTTTTTCTTAACATTATTAATTTATTAGTTAAGTAATTCTAAAGGTAACGGAACACAGACATACGCATCACACCACGCCTAACTGCACACATACTCAAACCCCCCCCCCCCCCCCCCGGTGGGAGACGAGCAGCGTTGGATTTTGTACTTTAATTATAGTATTTATACTATAATTTCGCCCTTTGTACTATATACTATCCACATTTAAGGATAGTACGCTAAAATACTATAATTTAAAGCTTGCTCCCGAATGCTTAATTTATTTAATAGATTTTCAACTATAACGCTAAAGCGGTTCAGTTGATTGGGAAAATTTTATAGTTTCGGGTAGCTTGATATGCTGGCGTCTGTACTAGCTTCTGCTCGCAACTTCGTCTGCGTAAAATTTGTTGTCCCCGCTGCCCCCCACCCACTCTAGCCACATTGGATCACCTGCCCGCGCTAGTAAATCTTTTTCGCTTAGCGTTCATTCTGATTTTTTTTTCTTTTTGCTCGGCTTCTTAGGGTCCAACCAATAACCTTTATCAAGAGTTGGACTATCAAAGCCAAAAATTATTTTTCAAATCCGACTGGCAGTTCCGGAGATTACCCCTCTACATACAAATAAATCTTCTAATATATAAAATTCTCGTGTCGCGATGATTGTTACTTAACTCCTCCGAAACGGCTGGACCGATTTGTATGAAATCTTGTGTGCATATTGGGTAGGTCTGAGAATCGGCCAACATCTATTTTTCATACTTACCCCTATTTTTTTTTTTTTTGCAAAACTCCTCCGAAACAGCTGGATCGATTTGTATGAAATTTTGTGTGCATATCGGGTAGGTCTGAGAATCGGCTACTATCCATTTTTTTTTGCAAAACGACCATTGCGGGGTTAGCTAGTAGGTATATATATTATATGTACCTAGTATAGATCCTATAGATGTATCTCAAAGTACTAGAACGTTGCACTTGCCAAGTCGTTAACCACATAACAACGATACTTATGAAGTAATCAAGTCAGCCTGATGAATATTCGAGAAGGCTCGACGACACTTCTCGCGGCGAGAGGGCGCCACTGAGCTAGCGATTTGAATTATGCCTGGTCAGGTCCTTGAGTAGCTGGCGTGGTGATAATTAAAATATAAGGTCGGGATTGTACAAAGATGGATGTAGATTAAAAGTTAAGATCAAGTTAAAATAGGGTGATACTTTACCAATCTTTGACGTCTAAACTGACAATTATGTCAGATTGACAGTTATACGTCACAAAATGGTTGCGTTGAGTTATGATTGGTATCTATGTAGCATGGAAATAATACGTTATAATATAAAGAAAATAAAAGAAAAAAAAAATAATTAAAGAGAATTCTATTCTATTCTATAATATTGTTTCTACTACTAACTTCCATGCTATGTGTTGAATCATCAAAAGAAAAGTAGAACTCTAATTTTGACTGAAAGCAAGGTCAGGGTGACAAAAACTTATTTACAAAAAGAAAACAACCGACTTCCAAAAAAAAAAACACTACAAAAGTCGATGTCTTTGGATTTGTATTTTAGTTTTGCCGTTGACTTCCGAAATTAATGTAATTTTTCACTTTGTAGTGTTTTTTTTGGAAGTCGGTGTTCCCGTTTCTGTAGTGTCTGTTGTGGGTTGTTGTGTGACGCGAATGTGAGGATAGAGGTTTACGTGGTGGAGATTAAAAAAAACCACGTAAATTGTCAACGTAAAAGTATATTTTAAAAAAGAAAAGAAAGAAAGTAGTAGGTTTGTGGTCACAAAGGTTTCCTTAAATTCCCTTGGGAGTAGCCCTCATGCTGGTGTGACGATGCAGACGCCAAGGAAGGTGACGTCGGTGGATGGTTTCGCCAGACCTGGGCCCTAATTCACTATGACCACTTTAACGATTACTTACTCGAAACCATGTCAATTCCTTAGCTAATCCCGCCAATCTCGCGTTCATTTCGCGCAGTTTCGTTAATTGTATCATAGAGAATAAGGCCCCTGTAGTGAGCTCGACGTGACCACGTGGGTAAAATTGTCCGATGTTACTTGAGGACGGCGCAACACGTTTTCTTCTTCCATTCTCCCTTGTCAACCGTCACGCTATTATTAACTCCATTTTCTTTAATTTCACACAATCCATCAATCTTTCCTTTGGCTTTCCTCTCTGTCTCCCAAATACTAGTGTCTACTTTTAAAGCGTTTACACAACTAAGCACATTGTGTAATTGAATCGCAATGCGATACCGATGAGATTCGGCGATACATCGACGAATAGGTGTTAACTAACTAACACGCACCTGGGCCCGATGCAGTAATACCCCTACTAGTGGTTCTCGAAAGTAATTTAGCATAATAAAACATTACGCCTCCGACTGCCCTAGGTTCGTTTCCTGGGTCGGGCAAAGTGTTATTAGGTATTTCCGTCTAAACGGGCTTTGAAGATCCATCCAACTGTCACCAACTGTCGCGCCATTTTGTAAATGGCGGCCATGTATGAGGCCTTTAAAAATCGGTAGCTAACATCAATGCAAACAGAAAACATGTTAAGATCAAACCCGTGAAGTGTCACGTTTCCGAGATATTAACGTTCAAAGTTGATGATTGAGTCGCGTGATCTTTGAACGTTAGTGTCTTAATATAAAAATCTTAAAACCCTTTCTCAGTAGCAGCTTGGAGTCTGGATTTGTGGTCGGTTGATGACAATAGGCTCGCCCCCTGTTACATTGGACTTAAACAAATAAACATACCTGGCGAAATGTGGTAGGTGTACCTCTGCCTCAGCCTTCGGGGAATTCATGCGTGATGTTATGTGATTTAAGACATTACGTATTTTGTATTTTCTAACTGAACAGACAGCTCTGCTGCTGGCGTATTTGTTGCGCCACTTCTTCTCTCCAGCGAAAGCACTAGGAAGTGGTGAAGGACGGGCGTTTTTGGGGACTGTCTTTTATAACTTTGACGTTCGAAAAGTGCTGATTCTCAGCCTAGTTTGAATACCTAAATGACTTTTGATTTTGAACTAAGGGTATTAGTTGTATCATCATCGTCTCTATGACAGTCTACTGCTAGACAGTAACAGGCGTCTTCAATCGCAACCCATTCAACGCGATCCTTTGCTGCTTTCATTCAGCTGCTGCTACCAACCATCCTGCGAAGATCGTCGTTCCACGGTAACTTACGTTGAATTATATCACACCATATATTGCCAGTTATTAAATGTATAATAAGTAAATGGAGAACCAAGATAACCAAGATAGCCCGAAGAATTGCCAAACTTAAGTGGCAGTGGGCAGGGCACATTGCTCGCAGAACAGATGGCCGATGGGTAGGGCCGAAAGGTTCTGGAGTGGCGACCGCGTACCGGAAGACGTAGCGTTAGTTGGCCTCCCACAAGGTGGACCGACGATTTTGTGAAAGCTGCAGGAACCCGTTGGATGCTTGAAGCACAAAGCCGGTCGAAGTGGAGGTGCTTGGGTGAGGCCTATGTCCAGCAGTGGACGTCTTTCGGCTGAAATGATGATGATGGTGAAAAGTAAATGGTATTTATTTCTGTAACATGATTTTAACAAACACTTTTTACGCGTCAGTAGCATAACCTAATATTTTAAATCTAGATGACATCGGTTTTTAGATTATGTTTAGGAATTATTTCCAATGTAGGTAATTAGGGCAGACCATAAGTTACCCAGTTCATTGTCATTCTCCTGCCCTTATCCCAGTTTATTTAATTTAACATATCTTTTTCTTCCATACTTTATTAGTAGTTATAAGTTACCCAGTATAAACCCAGAAGCATTAACTCTAAAATAAAGTTTGCATATACATTTCCTGGCTCACACTTGGCCCCATAGTAGTGCCCTGCCGCATTTAGCTAGTTCTATTAGCCGTGCGTTGTTCGCATACGAATAAACACCTGTGCCCACCGAGTTGCTTCGATTAAACTTTTAGTATTACTATTTAACTTAGTTTTGAAAGCAATGAAAGCTACTAAAACAATTCTCACTGGTGCAGTGAGAATTGTTTTAGTAGCTTTCATTGGGACTTATTAAATAAAACTTTATTTTTTGTAAAGATTTCGAAATCAAGAGGGGCCCATGGCTAAATAATAATAGCCGCATAGTTCGATCAATCAGGTTAAGCTACGCTTGCCGTGGTTAGTCTGTGAATGGGTGACCATCTTTACATACCGAGACCCCTGCCTGCCTCGGAAAGCACGTAAAGCCGTTGGTCCCGGCTGTCATTCGTGGATCTTTGACAGTCGTTACGGGTTGTCTGAAGCCCGAAAGTCATCAGGGTGTATCGTATTACCCAGTAACTGGGGTGTGGAGGTCAGATAGGCAGTCGCTCCATGTAAAATACTGGTATTCAGCTGCATCCGGTTAGACTGGAAGCCGACCTCAACATAGTTGGGAAAAGACTAGGTAGATGATGATGATGATGATTTCGTAATCAACAACAATTTTTTTTTTGTTCGTTTGTATAGGGTGAGATGAAACTCTTTCTGGATTATAAAGAAAAATTAAGTAAATAGGTGGTCTTTTCTCCATAGAAACGTTCTCGCCTGTTTTCTTCCTGGCTAATGACCATAAAGCAATTACTTTTTATAGAATAATAAATAGTAACTACTTGTATGTCCATAGGTTTTCCTTTTTGGTGATACATTATTTTTATAAGCACGAGAACCCTCAAAAAAGCCAATTTAAATCGCTGTCAACAGCCAGTGTACAAATTTGACAACTGTTAATGAAAAAAGAAAAACATAGGGACACAGCATATACCCTTCTTATTCAGTTTATGAAATATCTAATTGGTCTAATATTGGAGGAGGAAATAGGCGAGAGGCAAACCTCGAATCATGACTTCTTACTTAGGCTTGCAGATCATTACTAAATAGTGCCATAATAAACCCCCTTTTTAAACGCTTTTTATAAAGTTAGAAAGAAAGAAAGAGAAAGAAAGAAAGAAAGAAAGAAGAAAGAAAAGAAATTTCTTTCTTTCTTTGCTTTTTATAAAGTTATGACAAGCTTACTCTTAAAAAGTGTTTAGTTACACTGACCACAGATATATTAATAATATTGCCAGCCTATTATTGTCCAACTGCAGAACAAAGGACTCTTCTGATACGTAGAAGACATGAGCGTTGATCATCACGCTTGCTCAAGACGAGTTGGCGATTTCAGGCTTCTATCTATACTAATAATAAAGCTGAAGCGAGTTTGTTTGAACGCTAATCCCTGAAGTGACCGATCGTATTTGAATTAGATGACTAATTTTTGAGAAAACGCTATGGGTTTTAGGAGTCAGAAAGAACGCTAGCCAAAAACAAAGTGATCTGACGGGGTGGGTCCTCACATCACTTCGTTTTCGGTTAACGTTCTTTCTGGTTTTTTTCATTTTTGGTTGGGCAGAAGCTAGTTAACTATAGTCCAAGTTTTCTCATGATGTTTTCACCGATATCAGTTATGTGCAAGATAAACTCAAAAAGTAGTATATCAGTGCCAGATTTGAACTCACAACCTCGTGCATGGGAAGTGGGAGGACAATAAGCCATCAAGACAAACACTGACCTTATTCAGGTCAAAATTTTACACAGCGATTAACTTTTTAAGTTAGTAATTTTCTTTATCGTTTCCTATTTTTAACCGACTTAAAAAAAGGAGGTTCTGTATTCGACCCGTATGTATTGTGTGTTTTTTTGTATATCCGCAATTTTCTCAAAAACTAATGAACCAATTTTGATAAATCTTTCATTAATGTGATTTGCATATTTTCAGAAAAGTTTTTGTATATAATATATTAGGTAATTATTCTTATGTACGAAGTTATATGCATAAATCTACTGCATCTTCGGCATTTCTATGCGAATTTTGATGAATCTTCTAGTCGGTGTCTTCAATTCTTCAATGCACTAGTGTTAATTGAATTTGTGTGGGGTATGTAGGTACAACTAAAAGTGAAAAATAAAAAAAAAATTACAAAAAAACAACCGACTTCCAAAAAAACACAACAAAGTGAAGCGGAACCAACGACTCTGAATTCCGAAATTAAAGTTATTTTTCACTTCGTTGTGTTTTTTTGGGAGTCGGTTGTTTTTTTTTATGTTCACAACTCACAGACGCTAATAAGCAGCAAATTCAGATACAATAAGTAAGTTATCTTTGACAGCAATGATAAAAGCCTCCCTCAGTGTCACCCCTCAAACCTCACCCTCTGTATGAGCTGAAACTGCGGATAGCGTTAAATAACTGATTGCTTCCCCAGCGACCGATTGGGTACAAACTTGCTGCTCCTGATATTACCCCGTAAGGGTGGCGGTGATTTGACGATGTTTGAGGACATAATATTGACGGTTTATTTGTAACAAGTAGAAGTTCTTGCAAATTTAGAAATGCCGGACCTTATACAAACTCCTTCGCAAAAAGTTATAGCACTGAATCCATTTCTGCCACTCTGGGGTGTTGCTGAGTGCCAGGTCTAAAGTGTATCGTTACTTTATAGTAACGGTGTAATTTCAAGGATGTGAGACATTGCAGCTTCATCCTGCGATGCCATGAATAGGCTATTAGCTATGCACCTTATTGACTCGAATAATAAATGAGAATGGACACCGAACAATGAGTTTCTGCCCTGAAGTCCAAGATATATAAGCAATAAGGTCTATTGCATATTGTATATTTTGTAGTGTTCGATCAATTTTTTGTATATATTTTTGTGGTGTATTAGCTCTGCAAGCAATATGCAACCTTTGCTTCTAACACGACTTTTGCCAATAGTTGGTCAGTTGGGAGTTAATGATCTAAATATAGGTAACAACTTTGAGCACCGAAGTTAAGGATTTCTTCATGCCCAATAGCCATACGATGTACACCTCCAGTGTCATCTGTCTCAGTAAGTCACCGATATGTTAAAGATTAACTGAATTAGGTGAACCCTAAACTAAATATGAATCTGCATTCACCTGAGATGTGCGGCGCTAGACCCTTGTCAGTTACAATTCAAACAATAAATTCCTCTATCCTCGATGTATTCATGCACATCCTTAACTTATAATTCATCAGGGCAATCCGTTTAATTACAGATGACGTGGTTTCCCTGTAATGTGGTATTTATTTGCGGCTGTAATGGATGAGGCGCTCGCTTGCAATTTGTTATAAAGGCCCCAATGTTAAAATTGAGATTAAATAATATTTGTGTACAGCTATTGCTTGTATTGTGATCTTTTATGGAGGTATTTGCGCAGGTATATCTATGCAATACCTAAGCAAGCTGGCGTGAAAATGGGACGTGAATGACGCGATGATCGCTGAGGTGGACGTGTTCTTGAATGGAGACCGCGAATCGGGACGTAAGGTAGGACGCCCTCCGGGGCGAGAGGGAGTAGGAGGCAGACGCCTCCTTCTGCGAAGCAGTCATGCTAGCGAAGGAGGTGGCGGGACGGCTGAGGGAGACAGCCTCACGTCCCAGCCGCCGCGGGAGACGCTCCGGGCGTCGGGAGCCGCGTGACGACTCCCGGCCACCGTAGGCGCGGGCCTGCGGGCGGAGAGTAATGGGTAACCCTCCGTCCGATCAGGACCAGGCCCGTGCTGGACGGCGCGTACGTGATCCAGGTGCGCCTCAAAGAGATGTCAGCAATAAGGAAGGGCCCCGTAAGGGCCGTAGCCTGCCGGGGCAGCGGGATTTTCCGAAAGGGCTACCGCTGCCCCGGAACATAAAGGGCTAAGGAAGGAACACGGGTGGGTTTTAGTCAGTAAGAGTCTGACACTCCCTTCTGCTCCACCCAGAGCGAGATGGGTCATTTGATGATTTCCCACCCGCAAAAAAAAAAAGGTAGGACGCCCTCAGGCTAGGTGGAGCGACGATCTTCGCAGGGTGGCTGGTAGCAGCTGGAAGAGGATTGCCGACAATCCAGTTGAATGGCGTGCAATATGAGAGGCTTATGTCCAGCAGTGGATTGTTGTATGATGATATCGATATAGTTTATGCATTTTTTGTCACCAATAATAAATCGGTGAGAATTTAAGCTGTTTTTCCCGAGTTTCTGAGGTTTCTGAACCGTTTACCTATTTGATAGTGCTTTATCAGTTAGATATCTTGTTTCTGAACACTCACTTTAGATTGATAACTTTGTCGAATAAATATCTCACTGATGAGAGTTTATCGAGGACCTCAGAAACTGTTGACTGCTGAGACTGCTGCTGTTGACTGTTGAGATAAAGAAAATAATAAAGGCACAGATTATGAATACCATAAATATTTATAGTCTGTGCCTTTATTATTTTTATTCTTGGACAAAACAGGATACTGATAAATGCAAACAATACCTAACTATTTTAATAAACACCATCATTATTATTATTTTGCCGGGTTGGCGGAAAAGTCTTCTTCTTCCATACTTCTCTATGAGTTACACATTTACACCACATAAAAAAAACTCGCAGAATTTATAGGTAGTCTTTCCCTTTAGTGAAGTCCGTTAAAAATGTTTAAGGCATTATACATAATATCACGCCTATATTCCCTACACCACACCACATCTACGTATAGGTAAATGGAAAATAGTTTATTTTTCACTAGCATAGCAACAAGGATTAAATATTAAAAGTACTTAATACTAGGTAAGTATACTAATATCATACTAGTATACAATAATAATCTCACAGTATTAGTCGTGGTAAAGAGGGGTTTACTCAGGGTATTGACTGTATCTTCTGAACTAGGCGAGGCCTGTGTCTCAGAAGATAGCACTCGGCTGACAATTTCGTTATTTTATAACCTAAAAACATTGTGTGCTACTGTTTTAATTTATTAATAAAGAATGGAAGTAGTGAATAAAAGTGTGTGTTTATTTAAATTTTTGTGATAACACAAGATATTCAGTATATAAGTAGTCTAATTGTAAGTAATAACCATTTTTTCATTGAGATCTTACCATCATGTATGCTGGTTTTTATATTTTATTTATCCTTTTGATCTTTATTATCTAGGTATAAGAGTAAAATTTAATTAATAAAAATAACAAATTAAATCCTATCTTAACTAAAACAAAAAACAAACTAAAATATAGCGTTGAAAAATTCATCCGCATCGCTGTCGACTGGTAATGTACCCAAGAGACTGGCGGCGGAGAAATTCCAGATAAACCCAATAACTCTATTTCCGACCCATGAATCGAACCCAAGACCTCATGGTCAGCGTAGCGCTTGCGAGTACTAAACCAACGAGGCAGTTCATCATCTGCCTAGCCTTTTCCCAACTCTGTTGAGGTCGGCTTCCCATCTAACCGGATGCAGCTGAATACCAGTATTTTACATGGAGAATTGCCTATCTGACCTTCACAACCCAGTTATTGGGTAATACGATACCCCTTGGTAAGACTGTTGTCAGGCTTTCGGGCTTCTGACGACCCGTAACGACTGTCAAAGATTCACGAATGACAGCCGGGACCAACGGCTTAGCGAGCTTTCCGAGGCACGGACCCTCCTCTTGGTATGTAAAGATGGTCACCCATCCACGGACCAACCGCGGCAAGCGAAGCTTAACCTGATCAATCAAACAGTGCAGCTGCATTTCTTAACCACCAACGAGGCAGTTAATGCTAAATAATACGGTTTCTAATGAATCTGAAAGTCGAACTTTCTTCAAAACTACATCTGATATAATAATAATAAGCTGTAAACACTAACTCTATTCTCATCTGCGATACAAAACCACATTTCCACAATAAACGTAATCCTCATAAAGCTATCGTTTACCATAAAAATACAATAAAGTCGAAATAAGACATACAAAACATTGAATTGTAAAGAAGATAGATGGCTGGCTCATTGTATAAGAAAGCTAAAAAGTACCTATTCAATAATAAATCTCAGCTGGGAGGTGTCGATCACAGATGTGTCCTGGAGGAGTGATATCGGCACTCCTTTTAATGCAAAATTGAAAGGAAATGTGAGAAAAAATGTCTTTGTTGGGGAAAAGACTGGCTGTGGATTTTTTTTGGCAGATATTCAATACAATATTGAATAGTGAGCTCGTGGCAAAATAATAACAGGCGCACGGGTTGATCGAAGGTTAAGCTACGCTTGTCGAGGTCGGTCCGGGGATGGATGACCATTTATTACATATCGAGACCGCTTCGTGCCTTGGAAAGCACGTTAAGCCGATGGTCCCCGCTCTCATTTGTAGATCTTCTTGAAGGGTTGTGGGGGCCAGATAGGCAGTAAAAAATACTGGTATTCAACTGCATCCAGTTAGACTGGAAGCCGACCCTAACTTTGTTGGAAAAAGGCTAGGGCCAAGGCTTTTATTGGCAAGTATTTAAACAAACCTCCCATCATTCCCATTTACCTACCTAAAAATATTATTGATCGCTATAATAATATAATGATTGCTTTCTTTGCTCTTTTTGTGAACGTCATATAATTCCTATTTTGGGGTCTTACATAATCAGCCTATAACGTTGGGAATGCTTGGGACACAGGCCTTATCGGTCGGGGTATTGGTCGGGGTACCCTGGTTTGTTTACTGCGAGTAACAGTGAGAGATGGCTAGAAAGTTAAAAAAGATGCTCAATTATTTTAAAACAGTTCAACAAGTTTTTAGCGGTTCAGTAATTTATAAAAGAGTCCATCATTAGAAGTCTGATTAAGTTGATATAAGATCTGCTCAATATTTCCCATTTTTTTTTTTCAAATCTACTCACAATTATGGAGTTACCTTTTGGCTTCCTAGGCTAGCTTGTAGCTTAGTTTTTAATTAATAGGTATAGTCAATATTTTTTTCTAAGTAACGAGTATTAATACATAAGTATTCAATCCAATATAAGTTATACAGGTTGTTAGGCAGAGGGTTAGCCAAAAAAAGGGGGGTTCGTAGGTAGACCCATTTAGGAAATACATATTTAGTTTGAACCTAAAAGTTAATAAACCCTAAAGGTTATTTTTTTTTAAATATTATAATTTCCAAAATGTTTACTTTTAGCACCTGTAACATTTATTTTACGCTGTGATTTTACGTGTGTCAGAAGTTTTTTTTTTTTGTATCACCTGTATATGTAGTGTCATACAGGCGCCAAAAGATCCGTCTAGCAGACGAATCTTTTGGCGCCTGTATGAATTAGGTTATACGTTTGTATAGCATATGAAAATTATATCATATGAACGTTATTTCAAGTGATATTATACTAACTATTTGTTATTATGCCATATATTACACAGCCATGACATTGACAGGGGGGCGTTGTTGGTAAACGCTTGTAACATGGTCACAGAATTTGTATTAACAAAACAAAATGGCGGCGTTAGTTCCAAGTTTGGCCACTCGCCAAAAGAAACTTGTTTAGTTTTCCACAGTTATTTTATCTCTGATTTAACATCACTGGTCAAACAAGCAAATTAATCTTTAATTTCATGGATGCGGTTGGGTTGCTAGGCGCTACCATTCACAGACCTGTCTAAATCACAGTGATATTTATTCTCGTAACAATAAGTTTGTTGTTGGGCTAATGCTGTCAGAGTTAAAATAACTATGAAAGGATTGCTACAGTCCTTTCATAGAGCCTATTTGTAGTACTACCTATCTTTATGGACTCAAAATGAGATGAAAACAAAGACAAATATTTACGAAATGTGTATTCCTCTAACAAATAAAGATTTGATAGCTCAGTTGAAAAAATTACAAGACTTAATCTATATTTGACTAAGAGCTGATATTTCCTTCGCTAGATAACTTTTATGCGAGGAATAAAATTGACGTTTGAGAGTTTTTTTCATCAAAATTATCTAAAGTTATGAAATGATTGAAAAATCAGCCTTAACACGATAAGCACTAGACTTAAACAATTACTTAGTTTTATTTTTTTTCATTTAAAACTCTCCCATTGATTTTTCAAAAGGCCAACATTAAAATTAATTAAAACAAAGACTCATCAACAAATTGACGAAAAGCGACGTACCGCGCTAATTTAATTAAATAATTTTTGGCCTTCAAAAGCTTCTTTGATGCTGTCGTCTTCGTACTTCAAAATACAAGAAATCAGGCATCAGTATTAAATAACTTATATAACCGTTTCCTCTGGCATACATCTCTGTATTCTGGATCCCACCATTTCCGAAAATTGGCCTTTAAAACGGGAGTACCGTTCAAATGATTAAGTTTAGTGCACAGATCACAAATCTGGGATCTAGGATGTACTTGGTAGTAGTAGTATTTCATCCAATCGAAGAAGAATTCGTACATATCAGGGTTTTTGATGAGGTAGTCAAAGAGAGCTCCTAATTTCTTCATGTCGAAAGCTTGAGCGTCGATGTAGGAGCCGGGGGGTAGGGGGTAGATGAAGTCATAAATAATTTGAATTATTAATTTAGGTACTATAATTGACTTCTCGGTGTAAAATGAGGCATTTGCCCAGCAGTGGGACAATACTGGTATTTATTATATTTTAACTATCGACAAGCCCCTGCCTCGCGCGGTTGCAATCTAGTGATGGGGTGACATGTCAAAATATTGAGTATTTTGTATTATAAGTAACTAAGTTAAACATCAACATTCCCAAATTAAAATCTAGTAGGTATGTAAATAGTTTAAATTTTTTAAATTTAACTAAAAATTTACAGTTTTCGGATTTTTCCCTTTACTTGTGTTACACGACATTGCTTCTTGCCAAATTTCATGATTCTAGGCTACTACTGAGCAATTTCAGGTGGAAAATACCAATAACACTGTCCGAACCGGGAATCGAACCCAGAATCTCATGCTCATGACACACACCCACGATACAGGAGTAATTCATAGTGTGGGGCAACGTTTAAAAAAACAAACAAAACAAAAACAAACAAACAGTAGCGCTTGCGACCACTAGACCACCGAGGAAGTTAAAAAGCTTTAAATAAGAAGAAATTACCTCCATACGAAGTAAGCGTGAGTTTATGTTTATGTACGTGACATAAATTAAACTTACTTTGAATAATCAGCAGGTCCCAAAACAATAGGAACCGCTAAATACGACATTGCAGTCACCATAACCTCCGTTACATAATCTCAGACAAATATTCCTCTAGAAAATCTAGAAAAAATACTCCTTTTCCAACATCTTGTAACATTTTATAGCACTACCTCCTGGGCATTTCTTTTGAGAACATGGACCATAAATATCTAATGTGTAATTATATCCCTTTAACTCATTTCTTAACTCCTTAATAAAATCTTCGTGCCTTGATTTAAGCTTGCATTTAGTTAAAATCCAAGCGACAGCCTTCGTCTTGTGTCTGATTTAGTTCGTTAGTTTCTTACTCTTCTTCATCTTCTTTACCTAGTCCATGTCGGTCTTCGGTCCAAGGAGCGAATTGTTCGTGCTATGGATTTCCAGAAACGGTTGCGGTATATCAGAGTCTAATCTGTATGTCCAAGTCAAGTTGAAGAAGTCTTCCAACTCATAATTACATAGCGGATGCTTTTATGGTGTCTCTGATGACCGGAATATGTATAGCTGTTCTGGGGAGCGCGTCAGATTGAGAAAGCTGACATCCATTTTGAGAACATTGTCTATATCAAAAACGACTGCATCGAAATCTTCATCGTTTGCTAAAGTAAAGATACTTTATATAGCAGTTTATATGTGGACATTTTTGGTTGATAAACATTCTCTGTCCCGGCAAGAATTCTGTGGGTTTATGATGTGATAAGCGTGATCTATGAGTTTAAGTTTTTCCCCAAAACAGTATATATTTTAAGTCTGTAGCGTACCTGACGTGTCGACGGTGGTGGGCGCGTGAGTTCGTCTTTACATGCGGCAGTATCATGACCACTAAAGCGGTGATTCCAAATGTGAAGCATATTGTAACCTTTAGATAATTCTTCTTCAGTATCATTTCTTTCATATGATACGAAATCGTGTACATGTTTTGATCTTCATGTGATTATTTTTTAGGTTAGCACTTCTCACTGCACTGTTCGTTCACCGACTGGCGTATAGTCGTCGGATCTGGATAGATAAGTAGTAAGTATTTCCTCCCGGTTTACAAGTTAGTCGACAGTCTTGAATTTTTCAGCGCAAGAATGTTTTGTTTGATTTGTTTTGCAATGCGCTTACGCAAATGAACTTGTAAACAGTTTGTGCCGGTTTAGAAAATTGTATACGACGTAGTTCTTGTTACAGTTATCTATCGTTTAGAAATTGATTTTTACTTAGATTTGCAATTGTTTGACATTTCGTTACCGTATAGACTTGATTCTTGGTTCGCAGTTACGGTAATTATTTTTATTGACGTAACAAATAGATCTCAACTATTTTATAAAAAAAAATGTGTAATACACCTTACCTCGTGTAAAAAGTTAGTTGTGTAGAGTGTGTTTAATGTATATTAAACTTAATCTATGTATAACTTATTGTGCAATGACTATTTCGTAAGGTAGTAAGTTTGATTCCCAGTCAGGGCAAATTGTTTCGCACTGGCCGTCTGTTATGTCAGTTTTAACAAGAAATAGCATTTTGAATTATTTGACGACAACAATGATATTAGTTCCTCTTTCACAAACTCCAACAAAGTGATTAAGGCGGAGCATACACTAAATTGAATATATGCACCTCAAGTTGTACTGTTCGTAATTTATGTGTTTAATTTCGCGATATACTAGCGAAGCTGGCATATGAAAAACTCGCTTACATTCGTTTAATTTATGGGTAAAAAATATTTTACGGGGAGCTTAATATTGTCGCTTACCGCACTGGGTTCGGCACTGCTTTAGTCGCTCGTATGATTTATTTGGCTCCGGAGTAATATATATCGAATTAGGGAGAGCGTGCATTTTTTGTTTTGAAAGGATTTCCACTTAATTCAGGATGTGTTTTGAGTGTTGCAGTTTATAGATGTTAGTTCTGTTTTTTTGTATTTGATTTAGATAAAAAAATTTCATGTTTTTGATATTCATCTCTGGCGTGCGTGCATGACCAGATGGTGGATGGTGTTGGTGTTGGTCTGGTGTGTGTGTGTGTGTAAACGAGGCAAAAGGAGTAGATAATTAAGGGTCATAGCATGAGACGTTCTGTAGTTTCTGCCTACCCCCTTGGGAGGAAAGCGTGAGTTTATGTTTATGTGTCATCTCTGGCTTATACAATGTGGAGATGAAAATATAACAATAAATGAAAACACTAACAATACTTATGGAGTATTTAGAAACTATCAAATAAATTCTAACGTTAAAATAAAAAAAAAGTGATTTTTCTAACATATTAAGTAGCAAAAAAGTGTAAACAAAAAGAACGTCATTTAAATATTGTGGCAAGAGCGCGGTGTCATTTACGAGTATCCAACATACATATGTCCGAAATCTGAAAAAAATGGTATAGGTCAGTGCGCCGGGTACACCATTCTTTGCAGGTTTGTAAAAAATTTAACATTGTAGTAAGTAATAACTTCCACATGCATGCATTTTATGTCTCAAGCATAAGGTATAATATGCATTACTTAGTTCGCATCGGGAAATAAAATTTAAGAACTTTGGCGAAGATTATTGAAGTAGCGAGCTGGCAACATATTGTGTTTAGCTGCAGACGTCTTTAACCTGTCGGTGCTGGCCTGATACATCATGAAGAAAATGTTAAAAATGAAAAATAATGTCCAGTGACTAAAATATTTCATATATTTGATTGAATTTTTGTATACAGACTTGGAACGTCATTACGTATATGAAGTTTAATTTATTATTGTATTGTCATCTCCACTTTGTATAAGCCTTTTCAAAGAGATTATTAATATATGCTGTAAAAATCACGTTAACTGATTTGATTGACTGTCGAATTCTAGTGGATGAATCACGACATACTCTGAGATTGGACAGAATTACTGATCAGTCTACCTCATCAAGATGCCACTAGATTGATAAGAGTTAAATATAAGTTAGCTGAATAAGAGCCTATGAGTTTTTAGTGCTTTTGCTATTTATTTTACCTTGTCGAAGTACTATAAATACTAGGTAAATAGTTTTAATTAAATTACATAATACGACACAGCGGGGATGTTTTTAAAGTTTATAAACAAAACTCTATTGTATTGCATTGCGCTCGTGCCCGCAATTTCACGTCAAAGTGCGTATTTTACGTACAGTTATCAACAATACAAAAATAAATAAAAATAAGCCAAGAAAATAACAGACAGCTCAACAAAACAAATGCCTCCAAACGACTCATGTCATTAACAAACCTCGCAAATTATTCAAAATGCCCAAATTAAAAGGGTATTGTGTATAATAACTCGATAAACAGCGTTCATTACATAGAACCTCCGGGTAAACCACGGATTAAGTTCAACATGGCTCAAGTCTTGCTTATTTTCTGTTGTTACGCCTCAAATTGTCGACACTTGAGTACAGATTAGCTTCGTTACCCCGCGGCGGAGCGTACCTGCTGAAGGGATGGGAGTAAAAATATCTATAACACTTTTATCGATACTTTTTTTGTGAGTGAACCTGACGCGTATAGGCGGGATTGGTCCGTGTTGGCGCAGGATCAGGTTGAGTGGAAAAAGAATGCGGTTTTTTTTTCTAAATTGGGCACGAGTCGGAATCGTGTCTAGGTGGAAATGCACTTCTTCTCCATAGGTACCTACTACGCTTTGGAATGGGCAACTAGCTTCATTTCAAGACTTCTTGACAAGTCAAAAGTGCCTGTAAATGGTTTAATTGAAATAAATGCTTTGACAAACTCAAAGCATCAAAGCAGTTTAAATGAATTTCGGTGTAGTGTGCTGTATTTTTCTGATAATGGATTTTTGTAGTCTTATTTTTTTAATTTTAAGAAACAAACCTTTACCTAAAGAAATCAAGCGACTTCAGCTGTTATACGCGGTAGTCGATATATGGCTGTCGAAATGTGGGCTCAGAGATACCGATAGTTTAGTTAAGCCAAGAGCCTCAAACGTTACCTGAAAAGGCTCTGGTTAGGCAGTTGAATTAGTTAGTTATTTGGAGAGCAGAAACCTCTTGGACGTGTCTGGGCATGTAGGTTCCTATAAAATGTGTAACATAATTAACGCAAGACCTCATACACCCCAATTAAAGTATTGAGATCAAAGATGACCATAATTTTATGTTTTTTAAGTTAGTTATTATTATTAAGAAAGTGTTGGACTAGCATTGCTTTATGCATTTAAAATTGAATCTGTTTGCCTTAAAATAAGATTTATTTTTTTTGGCTCAATCGGCTGTTAGTAGTACCTATGGAATAATAAACTATTTTTGAAAAAAAACCTTTACTAAACGTTACTGAAATCGATTCAATAGTCAATTATGTACAAACTACTTACAGGACTTGCGTTTATTACAGGTTGTATAGAGCCCTGAACTAATGACATAAAAGCCAGACCCGAATATGTTTACCTGCTTACAAGTATTTAACTGTACAGTAATATACAAATAAATAATCAATAATCGTGTATATCGACTCGTTTTCTTAAAGATTCACATACAGATAGGGATAAGTCGAAGGAGGGAAGGGAAGCCTTTGCCCTACAGTGGGACACAGACGCCTGATAATAATAATAATACCGTGTTAGTAAGGCGGATCATACACTACAATGTGTCACGCACTACCACGCAACGGGGCGCTGCTAACATGCCGCCGCGCGTGATTTTTTATTATATACAAATTCAATAAAAACGTGCTCCCATGCGTGGAATTTGGTACTGTTTCCTGCGCCCCGTCACCTTTAGTGTGTGATCCGCCTAAGTACGAGTCGTAAACTGTAATTTAAAGTTACAAAACCAAAACATCGACATCACCCCATCCCTAAGTTTCCAAGTGGTCGCGTAGGAAGAGCGCGGAATAATGATTTCTTTGAGTCCCCACTGTTTGAAGTGCACGCCATTACTGGCTCTGATACGTTTGTGTTCTGCACTTAATAGCGGATCCCAATGCCGGGCATAATTGTTTTCTCTACCTTTGTACGGTAAAAATCATGTTTACGACACTTTTTTGAGATGTTCTCGGAGATTTTTATCTCTCAAATTGTTGTTCGAGATGCTGATAAAAATTTGAATGAGCACGAATAATGGACGGCTTTGGAATTATAATACCTTGATGTCTGTGGGAGTTCTCTTTAGAAGTAAAAGTGGGAGTGTTTCTTGTTTGAATAAATGAAGAGTATAGACAGTAGTCTCCATCTTTCCTTAAATAACTTGTTTATTGTAAAACACTGAATGGTTTCCATAAATGTAATCAATGTAAAATAAAATAAGACAATGAATTTATTATCATCAATCAATCAATCATTTCAGTCGAAAGACGTCCACTGCTGGACAATGGCCTCCCCCAAGCAGCTCCGTTTCGACATTTCGACCGGTTCTGTGCTTCCCGCATCCAGCGGAATCCCGCAGTGTTTCGAAGGTCATCGGTCCATCTTATGAGAGGCCTTGCAACGTTACGTTTTTTGGTACGCGGTCGCCACTCCAGAATCTTTCGCTCCATCGGCCATCTGTTCTGTGCCCTACTCACTGCCACTTAAGTTTGGCAATTCTTCGGGCTATGTCTGTCAACTTGGCTCTCCTGCGGATATCTTCATAAAATAAATATGAATAATTTATAAGCTCGACCAAACTAATACCCCGAGGGCCATAATTATTCTAGACAGAAAAAAGGATAGAACAAATAAACAAATTCTTGGGTTAGGCAAACACAGACAGGACATTGATCGGTGCTTAGCTATCTATGGGTATTATTGCCACCCTGTCTGGCTTAATGTAAGACAAAAGTCTCTACGCATACAGTGAAGGTACACGATTGATTAATAAAGGCTCGGCGAGTGCCACATCGAAGGTAGTCACAGTTGCTTATATATCTTGTATTTGAGGACATTTAAGGATAATGGAAATTACTTATACAAGGTGTAACAGAATAAACGCAAGTCCTGAAAGTAGTTTGTTCATAATTGACTACTGAATCGATTTCAGTAACTTATTATATAGGTATTTTTTTCAAAAATTATGTATGTTTTCATACTAACCGCCGATTAAGTCAAATAAAACTAAATCTTATTGTAGGGCAATGAGACTCAATTTTAAATGCATAAAGTAATGCTTGTGTCAACACGATTTTCTTAATAAAAATGAGTAATTAGCATGATTTTCATAATATAAACAATCAGCCGCTATAAAAAAATAACAAAACTCGTAGTAGGTGCCTATAACCACACAAAGCCACTGTTTCTACTATCGATTCTCACTCCGTTCTAAGCTAGATTCATTCGATTTCGTACGAATGTCAGCACAAAGTGAGACGAACTCAATCAAATCTAGGTGGCGTAAAGAAAAAGTAGGGAAGTGCAAACTGGATTGTCACAGTTTCAATTCCATTTGGACGAGTCGACCGCGACCGGCGGGAGATGGGACCGTGTTGTTAAGGCTTAGGTTTGCGTAGGAAGCGATCGCGGGTCGTGATTTTGATGGCGGCTTAGAATATTTTTGGTAGGTAAGTGGCGCTGTTTATATTTGTAATCTGAATATATGTCCGTTAGCATTGTTAGTGCTAAAGTCTTTTAACTTTTTTAACTAGCTGCGCCCCGCGGTTTCACCCGCATAAGTGTCGATCCCGTGAGACTATCGGGATAAAAAGTAGCTTATATGTTAATCCAGAGTGTCATCTATCTCCATACAAAATTTTATCAAAATTGGTCCAGCCATTTGAGCGTGAAGAAGTAACAAACATAAACACACACACTCACTAACTTTCGCCTATATAATATTAGTGTATTAAATGATGAAACTATATTTTACCTGGTACTCCATAGTTTAGATTCTAAGTTAAGATAGACTTCTATGTAAAATACTGGTATTTGACTACATCCGATTAGACTGGAAGCTAGCCTCAACATAGTTGGGAAAAGGCTAGCTAATAGATGATGACTTCATAGCTTAAACTCGAGAGGACCAAATCTTTTTTAACTCAAGAGGTCACAGTCTCCTTTAAAGTCCAGACATAATCTTGGTCAGATCAAGCATTGCTATTGAAAGTATTCTTGGTAAAAAGGACTTCGACTCGTTGCCACGTTGTTAGTGAAACATAAATACAAATCTTCAAATCTTGCTAACATTCTGGGAACTCTGGTCTTTTTTATTGGTTTACTTACAGTATTTATTTAACACAACTAACTATTTACACTAGGTATTAAATTAAATGACTAACTAACTATAGAAATAAATACAAAAACAAAAGGACACTTAAGGTTACAGCACACATATCAACTCGGAAAGGGATCGTCAACGTATCTACTAGAAGCCATTCAGAATTCTTTGATTGAAACTCCCTACCGCAACGCATACTAATCGGAATCGTAACATAACTGCCCCGCCTCGGGACAAGCCCACGAACCGCGGTGCGTTGCGTGGTCAACTTGCAGTTCCCGCGTTTACGTCTCTCCTTACCCGAGCTTACATCTGTTCGTCTACCCCTGCCCCTCTCACCTCTCCCGCGGCCTGCCTGCAGCACACCACTGTCACCACACGTGCTGTCATTCACAAGGCAACTTACAGCGCGTGTTGCGCGCGTATTCAAACTGATCTGGCGCCAGCCAGGCCAACCAGCGGTCGGCGAGCCGTAAGCGCGGCGTCGCCTAGCCGTAGCCGAATCGACGTATCGGAGCTGCTGATCCACTTTGGTAACGTGCTTACGTTAGGTTGACGCCTGTTTGACAACAAGGCGAAAGGTGATACGGTGACAGTCTCTTTCCGAGTTGATATGTTACCTTTATAAGGACATAGAACACATATCAACTCGGAAAGGGATCGTGTCCTTATCAACTCGAGCCATTCAGTATTCTTGGTATGAAACTCCCTACTGCAACGCATACTAACCGGAATCGTAACGTAATCGCCTCGCCTCGGGACAAGATCATGAACCGTGAGCCGTAAGCGCGGCGTCGCCTAGCCGTAGCCAACTCAACGTATCAGAGCTGCTGATCCGCTTTGGTTACGTGTTTACGTTAGATTGACGCCTGTTTGACGGTAAGGCAAAAGGCGATACGGTTACGATCCCTTTCCGAGTTGATATGTGTGCTATGACCTTTAGGCGTCAAAGTAGGTACTTGTCCGCGTCGCTGTCATCCGGTAACGTGCCCAGAAGACTGGCAGCATTGCCCCGTTGAATGTCAACTTCCTAACATATTTTATTAAAACAAAGCTAAGGAAGAAAAAAAAGGGCCCTGAAATTTGACAAATCATAGGGAACTGTGAATGGTTAATCAGGCAGAGCGCGCTATATTTCAGGGTGAAACTGTCTGACTGACCCGACTGTGTCTTGTTTTACCTCTTGAAGGAAGAATTAGAGTTGTGAAAGGTGGCGAGGAAATATCTAGGTTATGGCCAGGTATCGAACTGAAATTCCAGTTTTTCACGACGATTTTGTTCTGATCGTCTACTGCTTAATGACAAAAATTAGCGTGGAGTAATTTTTATTGTTTTGTCGCTTCCTCATCAACAATATAACCTTACCTTAATCTGTGTTAGAGTATTCACAAGTGTAAATCACAGTAAACAGTGAGGTCCACATTTTCACGTTGGGATTCAGTCGTTTTCAGTGATTTAACACCTAATTAGCGGTCTGTGGGTAGATGAGCGGTGTGAGTGTGTCTTCTTTATGGACGAGTTAAGTTTATAAGTTCACTTAATGGGTTTGTGTTATCTTGTGGGTGGCTGTAAAGTTTTGCGTACGTGGTTAAGATATACAATGTGTTGATGGATTAATGCACATTATGAAAGTAGTTTGTTGGGAATCGGTTAGTGAATCGAATTCTATAATTTTTAATAAATGTATTTTTTATATCCCAAAAATAATTATAATTACGTAAATTATAGTCACACTTGACAATGGACCGTGATATCAAGGCTATAAGATTTTTTTTGTTGTGTCTGTGTGCGTGTGTAGAGACAATGATCTGATGACCACTTTCTTCCACAATCTGTATAACTAATTTAACAATATTTATACGTAATGGTAAAGATTCAGTGTACTATGTAATAAGATTATAAAATAATATTCAAATTAGGGTTGGTGGTGTGCGTTAATTCTGAGACATGTATAATTTTGAGTTTTAGTAATTATTATTATCTTTATACGTATTCGTTTTATTATTATGAGGACGCCAGCACATCAAACTACTACAATCTGTCAAATTTCTATAATATGCTTTCAAATTTATCGCTAAAGCATAAGGTTCAAAGTTGATTGGGAAAATTTGACAGTTTCGGGTAGCTTGAAATATAAATAAGTAAAACCTTCAGCACCGTTACTGTTAATTATATTTAGAACTTTCTTTTGGTATAATGTAAAGTTTAAAACATGTTTTTTTTATGTAACATCTGTTTTTCCAATAGTCAGTCCTAGCAAAAAAATTGCTAGTTTTTGTTAGCCTATGTTATCCTATAGCTGGGCAAATGTCTCTCCCATAGTTTATTAGTATAGATTTTTCACATGTTTAACATTAAAAAGCTTGTCTAGAAGCTATATAGCCTGTTAAGTGAGTTGTTCGACCAATAAACGGTGTACGCAGTGCATTACGCCGTCAATGAACGGTAACTCAGTTGTGACGCGATGGGAAGCCGCGTTGTAGCGTCAGCAAAAAAAAAAACGGTGAGTAATAAATAAAATGAGATTTTTTCATTTTCATCTGTGCCTCTACGTCTGATCGTAAGGTTCGAAGTCCGAGAGCAGTAATCTTATCACTGATTACAGCCATAGTCTCAGATAAGCGATTTACCATGCTGCACGGACTAAAATAGATCGTACAACGAAGCTTAATACGTTAGAGTTACCTATCTATTATTGTAGTTTTTCCTTTCGTCTGTCTCATCAGATATAGGGTTGGTAAGCCCTTAGGCTAGGTGGACAAATGATTTTTGTGTTAAAGTATCGCATCATATAAACAAACTGGCTATGAAAAATCGTCCGATTTTTTCGGAATCGAAACAGTTCCGTTGGTGTCGAGTGATAATAAGTTTAACGTAATTAGTTATGTGGGTAAATCAATTATTTAAAATACAATATTACAACAATCTATTAATTATACTTCGCAGGATGGCTAAGTGACTGATGGAGAGTAGCCGATGTTTGAGTTTATAAGTGGTAAACGGTTGGAGAGGTATAATGTCCAGCACTGCTACTTCTGTTTGAGCATGTACGAAGACGAAAAATCATTAAGGATCTTATTACTTGGGGTGCTGTAATTTCTGCTTAATATATGAAAAACCCCGAGATTATGTATTATTAATATGATGATTTGTTGTTGTACCTACAGACATTTAGGCCGAGATCAATAAACTTTACTTAATAAGGACGTAGGTACCTTGTTTTAGCTTTTTTTCTGTCACTGTCGCACAACTGTCAAACTATTAGTGTATGACATGGACGGGAACATGTCTAATTCAAAGCACGTTCTAAGTAACGTTTCCCAATTTCGGCCTTACAAATTCACCCGTGCTTCACTTTTCCAGTGATGTACAGACGCCAGCACATCAAGCTATTACAATCTGTCAAATTTATTTAATAGATTTTCAATATTATCGCTAAAACATACAAAGTTGATTGGAAAAATTTGACAGTTTCGGGTTGCTTGATGTGCTGGCTGTCTGTACAGTGTACTTGAACACATATTTAATTTTAAAAACATGTTAAAAAGTCTTTGCTTATTTTGTCAACCCTACTACCCCACTTGCGGGCCACTTCGCCCCGTCGCCAAGATACAATGAAATTACCGAGACGGCTTTTTAGCGGAGCTCACGCTATAATTCATAAATTGTCGTATGACCGCTTGTTTTGCTGTCGCTATTTGTTTGCGTTGTGTTTCGAAGTTGGGTCTGCTTTTAACTTTATCCTTATTGTTTTGAAGGGTAGGTTGTTGATGCAGTTATTGGGGCTTTTTGTATTAGGAACTGAACTTGTAGCTCGGGAGCGAAAGCTTTTGTGATTAATTTTGGGTTTGGAAACGTGTGGCCTCGCTAGAAAGCATGTAAGTCTATTTTGGGTTTCCAGAGGGTCTTCTGAACCCTCCAACAATTGTTTTTTGCCGGAACCATCTTCTTTATATGTCAAACTGAATTAAGTAAAAAACATACTTAAATAAGACAAACATAACATGGCCGTGCCATTAAAGAGGTCTTTCTATGTATGTATACAATAGTCTGCTGGGTGCCGTAGCTTCAAAAGATATTATGGCTGTGTCCTGAATTGTTAAGGGAAATTTAAAAAACCGACCTTGGTTTCTGTTGTGATAGCACGAAGGTGCTTCTTCTTCTTAAGTTATGCGAAGTTGGGCTTTGAGCCCAGCTAGTAGCAATCTAACTTTTTAATGCACTTAAGCACTCGAATAATTAAATTAAATGGCTCATACTGAAACTATGCTAATCTTCGATTTGACTATCTATATAGGTATTCATAAATACTCTTTAATGGCCGATTTTTCAATCGATAGATAATTTTTATTCGTGGAATAAAATTAACGTTTGACAGTTTTTGTATGGTAGAATCATGGTAGAACTGACAAAAATTCAAAATTATTCCTCGGATAAAATTATCTGGCGATGGAAAAATCGCCCTTAGAGCGGTTTTTTTTCAATCATGGTAACTTTATTCGAGGAATAATTTTGAAATTTTGACAGTTATTTATACAAAAACTGTTAAACGTCAATTTTATTCCTCGAATAAAAGTTACATGGCGATGGAAACCTGGATGGATGGCCCTTAGTGAAATAAAATACTGTGGATTTTTTTTAAAATTAATAAACAGAACAAAGCATCACGCTTAAATTCCCCGAAAGGTTTGGCAGAGATGTACAGACGCCAGCACATCAAGCTATTACAATCTGTCAAATTTCTTTAATATATTGTCAACTTTATCGCTAAAGGTTCAAAGTTGACTGGAAAATTTTGACAGTTTCGGGTAGCTTGATGTGCTGGCGTCTGTACCTATTAATATACCAACATTTCACCAGTTATATTAAAGTCACATGTAATAGAGGGGGTCTATCACCATCAACGCCACAAATCCAGACTCCAGGTTGCAGAATTTACAAATGGAAAAACCCAATAACACTTTGGCTGACACGGGAATCGAACTCAGGGCCTCATGGTTAGTAGTAGCGCTCGCGAACACTAGACCAATGAGGCAGTCTACTAATAAAGTTTATTCAAATTTTTTTTTTCCATTTCCAGACAATTGTACTAAAGTTGACTGGTAGAAAATGTCTATAGTCCGCCTTTGTACAATATTTTTTTACTAATGCATAAAGTTTTAATAAATAAATAAATTGTATAGAAAAGAACGTTTCACATAATGCTTAGAAACAGTTTTATACACTTTTCTTCCTAACTGCATCACATATTCAAACGCTGAACATCAAAAGAACTTTAAAACATGTTAAAGTGCTGTAATGCAACCAACTCGCTGGAGACAAGTGGCGACGGCCGCCGGAAGTTCACCCGCAAACAATATGGCCGCCGGCCACTTCCGGCCGCGGAGTTTCCGCCTTCGGGCCGCAAGCGACATTAATAACTTTTTAAAATGCGTAACGTTGTTTAAAAATAGAAATCTGTTGTCATTGGCTGGGTTTAACTTTTGAATGCTGTTGTTTGTTTCGAAGTTAAGTAAAGTTAAGTTAGATGAAGGTAGATGAAGTTATGGTTTGAGCAGGATTTGGTTATCTTTGCTGGTATAGCTCACTTGTACACAGGGTGACAAAAGTCCGCTGACTTTTTTGGAATTTTCAGTGTTTAATACTACCATAAAATTGGAGCAGTGGTGGCTCAGTGGTAATAGCCGCGACCTATGAGTTGTAGGTCGTAGGTTCGAACCCAGACAAGCGCTTTACTTTTTGTACATTATTTCATCACCACTGCTCTCAAAACGGTGAAGGAAAACATCGTGAGGAAACCGGCATGTCCTAGAACCAAAAATTCGAAGAAATGTGACATCTACCAACACGGACTGGGCCCGCGTGGCGGATTACGGCCCAGTCACTCAGAAAATTAATTATAAAATTATAGGCTGATTACGAATAGAACCGAACATTGTAATACTAAGTCATCAAAATCATTTGTTACGAACAAATAATAACTAGCCAGATTTAATTTAGTAATCTCTTCTGTCTTGTCGCTGATTAAACCAAAATTCCTTCTGAAAATTAGGTATGACTTCTTACTTTGGAACAGCTTTTTAATAATTTCCACAGCCTTTTCAAACACATATCACGACATAAAACATTTCATTTTTGCTATTTTTTTTCCCAATTTTTACTGAAAAGCCTAACTATAAATAATGACTAGCTTCTGCCTGCGACACCGTCAGACTGGAAACCAACTATAGGTACCTACCACAAAAGATATCATAATAATAAAGCACTCGTCAATAGTGTAGCTTTCTATAAATTAAAGATTTTAGAAATCGGATAAGTAGTACCGGAGATTACCTTCTACATCCAAACTTTACCTCTTTATAATATTATTGCTGATAGTGAGACATCATCTACCAATATTATAATCGTTTCCAATAAAAACTGCTTGAAAAAAATAATAATAATACCATTACAATATAATAAATAATAACTGCAATAACATTAACCATTATCACAGACGATAACGCATAGCTACGCCGTAGCAGTCGTAGCGCTACGATGCTACGCCGTAGCGGGCGCTCAGTTCCGGAGGAAAGAGGGGGTCGTAGACAGGCGGACACATCCGTCCTACGGACATATGTATCGGTGGCGTTTCCTCCCTGAATGTTTCATGGCTAATCTACTATCTGAGGAAGACGGTGTAATGTTATGTATGGTGTATTCATAGGTTTATACATTATACAGTGTGTAAGATGGTTTGTGGAGACGATGGTGGATTTTTTCTGGGGTAGGTATATTTATAAGGCGAAGGATTGAGTGTCTGTGAAGAAGGCTATGACAAAAACAAATGGTTATTCGCTATAAGCCGTGTATGCGATGGGATTACCCATCGGCAAAATTTATAAACTTCCATACAAACTTCTATGTTCTATTGTACCTCTTTTGGGGATGAATTTTCAAAAATCATTTTTAGTGCTCGCTTTTGATATAAAAGGAACTTTTGCGCAAAAATTCATGCTTCTAGACCTGGTTTAGGCTGTGCGTTGTTGTTGTCATTGAATTCAAGAACTTTCTAAAATAGATATTACTTATGATTTTTTTGTCACTTTTATACCATTATTTTTAGCATTTTACTTACAAAATTTTGTGGCCAATTTTCTTACGTGTCACGATGATAAAACCACTGTAATTAGTAGTAAGTCTTAGGGCGCATTCCACCAATCTTTTATACATAGAATAAAGTCTTATGATTTTTGACAATTTTTCCATACTAGAACTGTCAGACATCAATTTTATTCCAAGGGTAAAAGATTATCTGACTTTGGTAAAATCAGCCCATAATATAATTAAAAGGGAATAATATTGTTACCCAATTGTAAGAAGTTCTTGATATCATCGCCATCCCAAAGATCCAACCGCCACTTATAAGATTTTTACACTTTCGGCTACAAAAATGGAGTTTTTAATTGCCTCTCGTCAATATCAAAAGTTAAAACCAACGCCCACTTAACTATGCCTTAGAGGTTCATAGACATCATACGTCTGGCACTGATGCTGATTTGATCACACAATGTTGCTACAATTTCACTTTTTTATTTGTGTTTTATGTTTCACAAGCTGTTGCTAAATAAGTGTTATTCTTTCTTTCAGCATTTTTTCTTATCTCTTTGACAAGATCATTTTTATATGGATATATTTGCACAGTGGGAACTTAGGGCTGTAATAACAGCCGCACGGGTCGATCGGTCAGGTTAAGCAACCCTTGCCGCAGTTGCTCCGTGGATGGGTGACCATCGTTAAATACCAAGACCACGTTAAGCCCTTGGTCTCGACTGTCATTCGTGGATCTTTGACTGCCGTTATGGGTCGTCAGAAGCCGGAAAGTCCGACAACCAGTCTTACCAAGGGGTAACGTATTACTCAGTAACTAGGTTGTGGTGGTCAGATAGCCAGTCACTCCATGTAAAATAGTGATATTCAGCTGCATTCGGTTATACTGGAAGCTGAACCCAACGTAGTTGGGAAAAGGCTAAGCAGATGATTCAATGCTATGCATAGAACTGCTTTATTTTCTTAGTCAGAGGGAAAATTAAACAATGAATTCTGATAAACATTTTATTATTTAACTCATAAAGACAACACAGGCATCTAAACTACTACATTTAATTCCATAGGTACATTACAGTTACTTACAGTAATCGTATAGTTATTTTAATTATTTTTTACCAAAAGTTAACAAAAACACATGTATTTTAACCCATATTTAGCTTTTTATTTACCGGAGTTTTGATATAAACAGTATTTTTTCATTATAATTTGCCAATTTCTATGTCTACATTCTAATTATACATAATTATATACCAATCTAATCATAAGCCTTTTTGTAATTGTATATGTTACATTTAAAGCGCAACAAAAATAATTATACATCATCAAAAGGATTTATGCTTTCTTCAGGCTACATTGTATAAATTGGTTATAAAAACCCGCGCAGAGATTTAAACACTTTTTCTATAGTTGTCTCGTTTTAGCATGGCAATAACGGTCATTGATCCACCCACTTATATTTTCTAGCATTCTTCATTTTAAAAACTGGAATGAAGTTCGTAAACGTCCTGCATCAACAGCTATCTTGATCAATATGTTACAATAACGTAAAACCATACATAGTTTATTATTGGGTTCCTACCGAGAGATATTAGGGAGAGGGCAATGACCACTATTGCCATGCTAAAACGCTACAACTATATCATAAATTATAAAGTGATTGTAGTTATATATTTTATTTATTAAATGCCGCAAACCCTACATATATTATAAGCCTTACAGTCGTATATTCTGCGATAAATACACTTAATAGTGTGGACGAATTATGATACTTCATTTTAATTATATATTGAAAACCAAAGAAATTGTATATACATTCCTATATACATTTGTATTTCTACATATAACTTCTATATATTTATAATACAAGTTAATAGCCAAGATATAATAGGATTTCGAAGCTTTGTATTATTTTGTATATTGCTTAAAATTTTAACAGTAGGTTTTCTGGAAAATATTGTCTAAACAATTGACGATTTATAATTATTATTTTAGGGCTAATTTATTATACTTCTTTTTTTAATTAATTCATCTTCTCACACGCAATTTTATTTGACAATTGATTAAATGTTTGTTACTAAAAATGTATGTAGACGATCCTCGCGACATCTATTTGCCTCTATAGTAAGAATATTATTCTCTAGTCTGCTTCTTTGTAAAATACAGGTTCGCTTGATTAGTATAGTTAATTTACTTGATCTAACATTTAATCGAACGAGGCGACTCGAATGCCTCGTTATGAGTCTCTGCCTTGTCGAAAATAATAATTGCTTAACGTGAGGCGTAGTATCTAAGTTTACCTTTTTATAAAATCCTCAAATGCTTAATATATGCAGTGTGGTATTACTCGTGTAACTTAAAGATTTAAGTTACACGAGTAATACAACAAATCAATTCGTGATGTGAAGGCCTGATATATTTGAATGTATACTAAGCGACTACTGCCCGAATGTTTAAGGTTACCTTTGGAACATTTTATCTAAGTTATATATTTCTAACAAACTGTGATTATATATGTTTATTATATTTACAAACACATAGAAAACATTCAATATTTAATTTTTATTATCATTTTGGAACTTTTGTTTTTGTATTGAACCGAGTTTAACTGCAGTAGTTAAACATTACATTTATTTTATCCTGAAATGCCTCGTCAATAGTAACACTAATTATAAATTCTATTTTCGCTGTTTATCCATATTGCTTTTTAAAATAGATTTACGCAATGAAAAGCAGTTGTTCTCGATTTCAGTATTGATACAAAAATGGCAATAGACTGTAAAAAAGGTGCACAAAAGATTTTATTTACTTTAATTGTGCGCAAGAGACAGGTCATCAACGCTTCTGTACCGCAAGCTGTGCTCCTTGGGCCATTGGGTTGCTGTAAAATAAAAAAGAAATATTGTAACCATTTATTTTACAAAAGTACCATTCCTTGATCTTTCCACCCTGAGTTCGAATATAAACCGTAAAACGATCTCTGGTGTCACTGAAATGGCTTATACGGTTAACATATTTACATAGACTCTCACGCTATAGTAACAAGGCATAATATAATATGTTATCGCAATGATTAATGTCAATTTCATACATTGTGGCATTTATGTCCGTTTCTAAATATAACAAATTTCAAAAAAAATTTTGAAATGAATATAACCGTTAAAATAATGCTGAAAGTTACCATTGTTGAAATATTATTAATTTATTTTGAGAGAAATTCATAATCTTTTTGTAGAATAAATAAAATTACCTGGTTTCAGTACTCGAACTGGTTTCGTTTAGTAAACTTGTAGGAGGCAAACTGGTACTTGTTGTTGTTGAATTTTTCTTTATTTTTTTAGAAGTTGAAATACCCAATAGATCATCTGTCGTTTGCGACAATTCTAAGGCTAAATAATAAGAAAAAAAAAAACAAAATATATAAAAAGTACATTAAATCATGCATAGCAAAACGACTACAACTATTCATATTGCAGCTAAATTGATAAAAAGCTTGCTCAAAAAAACCACATTTTAATAACATTAAAACCACACACAATTAGGCAAGACATAAAAAAGAAGCTCAATTCAATTACAAAGACATTCACATTTACGATTCAACCCAAAAATAGAACAGTACATTCAAACACACACGCTGTAACAACGAATACTTTTCAGACAACAAGATGAACATTTAAAAGATTAGAAGCATGTTTCGTGTTAAGTAGATTCACTGAAAGGTATTCATCAAAATCTACACGAATCTATATCGCAAATAAAGCTGAATATTTCTAACTACACGTCCCTCCGTGTCTCGAGAAGTACGTTAATCGTTGGTCCCAGCTAACATTAATTGCAGATCTTTGGTAGTCGTTACGGGTAGTCAGAAGCTCAAATGCAGTAGCTGGGTTGTGGAAGTCATATAGGCAGTCGCTCCATCTATAATACTGGTATTCAGCTGCATCCGGTTAAACAAGAAGCCGACCCCGACATAGTTGGAAAAGACCTGGCAATTGATGATGATCTCAAAGACTACATTACTACTCTAAATTCTACTTTGGTGTATCAAGTATACCTATTCCTGTGACATTTCTTTGGTTTGTCGTGCCTTTTGCATGCAACACTTTTTTTGGAACGTCTCTTGCGGTGGTAACGTGCTGAAAGTTTATTAAAAACGGTGATAGAAAAGTGAAGAAAAACTGCAGTGCATTCTGCATTCTGTAGAAATGTCGCAGTAAAACCTTGAGTAAAGTGAGCTATCAGTGTTATTCCACCTGCTTAAGGATCGACAGTTCACTTCACTTAAGTTTTCACAGTGAGATTTTTACAGAATGTTCGGCTGTTTCAAACACTATTTGCTTTCATTCAAATGAGTTTCATGTTTCATATCAATCTTGAGGTGCATCCAGATAGAGCGATGCATGCGCCGCAAATGATTTTTTTTTAAATGTACGGTTGCCTCAGGCTGAAGAATCTAGCATATAAAAAAAAATTATAAACTAACATATTTTTGAAATAATATAAATGCTAATTGAAAAAAAAATATGTTACGTTACTACTAAAAAAATTTAGTAGATGAAAAAAAAAACTCAAAACGAGGCACAATAAAATCTGTGCCTCGTTCAAAGTCTAAATAACTTGATACGAAACATTTAACCAGAAGTGGTGGAATGGTGCTTTAAATTATCGATATATAATTTGTCAGTTCATGCTCCATTCTAAAGTTTCATTCAAGATGCATTTGTGTAAAGAAAGTATATATTATTATCATTCATTTATTGCAGAGTAATTGAAAATACCTGTATAATGCATATTCCGGTACATGTCTGGACAGTTGTTTGAACCCTGAAAAAAAAAATTACAATAAGTGAACTGGTTAATCATTCAGTTGTTTCATCAGATTGTGCAGAACCCTAGGGAAATTTGGGAACTAAAATTATACACTATTGAACTTGACATAACTATTAGATATGGCAATATTTTAACAGACTTAAAAAAATGGGGGACTACGCTGCTATGATAATAATAATAATAAATAATAATCATATTCAGCCTATAATGTTACTGCTGGGACACAGGCCTTCTCTCTTCGAGAAGGAGTGGGCAGTAATCTACCACGCGGGCCCCGTGCGGGTTGGTAGATATCACATGTCTCCGAACTTTTGGTTCTAGGTCATGACGATTTCCTCACGATGTTTTCCTTCACCGTTTTAAGAGCAGTGGTGATGATATTATTTACACAAAGAAAAACGCCTGCCTAGGTTCGAATCCACGACCTAAATCTCATAAGTTGAGGGTCCACCACTGCTCCCCATGTAAGGGTGTAAACGCGGAGATATTAGTACTATATTCTACTACTTATCACTAACAACTTGCCAAAATTCAAATAAAAAACCCGTGAGTACTTTGTAACAATCTACTTTTTGCGTCTTTTTTCCCTGATCGCGTTGTCTCAAGCTATAGCGACTTGATTAAACATGTCGTGTCCAGACGTAAATTATTTTACTCTGTGGAGTCGGACAAGATCTCTTAGACCGGGATTTGTTCAAGATTTATTACTGGCCATGCAATTTGGTTGTGTTTAAGTCTATTGCGAGTGGCGGTCCTGTAAATAAATGTGAACTATATTGTGTTATACGTTGGATATTATTGCGTTAGGAGTTTATGGCCAGTTGATATATTTTAAATTGGTTATGCATCCTTTGATAATATGTATTTCCTAGCTTTAGAGTAGGTAAATATTTTTGGGAAAAAATAAGACCAAGAAAACTAGTTGTGAAAGATAATTTGGCCAGAAAGGGGGTTACTGAGATGGTGGCTAATAGAGAAGTATGGAAAAAGAATACATTTTGCACCGACCCCAAACAGAGAAAAGGGCAAGATAAATATGTTGAATTGAAAAATAACTATATAGAATAAAAAAAATGGGTTTATACTTTTGTTTAAAAAAAAACATGTTGTGCCATAAATAATGCACTGCGTTTCAAAATTTAATTAAAATATCCGGGGTATTTAAATCATTACCATCCTCATGTACCACAATGAACCTGCCATCTAATGCCCCAAAAATAATCGCCGGTGCCCAACTATGAATCCCGGTATTCGCATCACTAAACACGGGAACATAACTCAGTGAGCCACGAAGTCTTATCTCCGAACTAAGTATCCTCCTTAGAGTATGAATATTTCAAAGTGATGAGAGCTAAAATATTTTTTAGCCAAGTTTATAGTGTTGCAAAGTATACAAGTAAAATTATAAAAAAATATATAACATATAATGATATAATATATTATATAATTATTTATTAATTTTAGTATTAAATGGGACATAAATTAATAACTTTAACTTTAAACTCAAACTTATAACTGGCGAAATGTGGGTTCACTATTGGTACCGACATTTCTGCGTAACCTTTCAGAGTAAACAGGCGTTATGTTATGATGACGATGAAGTATTTAAAAAAAGTGTTGATGGAGAATTAGCCAGCCCCAAGATATATGCGATTAACGTTCACCAATGTTTCACATAATCGCATCTGCAACTCCCCGAGGGTCTTTCAATTTAAATGTCAAGGAAGGCTGCGGCAAACGCTAAGAATTATGTTTTATTACATTATTTTTTGTTTCCCGTCTGTCATAGAGGCTTTTCTCGAGATCTACGCAAGGTGGGAATTTGAATTTCGGCATTATGTTTAGATCTCAGCAAAGCGCATTCAGATCCCTAGTCAATGACCCAATTTTTATATTTATTTGAGTGGTCAGTTCGATCTTAGGACACAATAGTTTTTATCTTTATTCTTCTAAAACGGGTGGCAAAGACAATGATTTGCAAACTGAACCCAAAAACTTAAAAATAAATGCTGTTTCGCCGAATAGTGCAATTCCTACGCGATCAATATGAACAGCAAATTTTTTTTAGTAATTGCCGAAAAACACGCAACCTTCAAATCAAGACGCGTTGCAACATGTGACGTCATCTCTTCTGCCGGTCGATTCTGTAAAAAATCTCACCGTGATAATTTAGGTGAAGTGAGCGTGAAGTGAGCTATCAATAGTGGGAATCCCTAACATTAGGTGGAGTGACAACTTACTTCACCTAAGTTTTCACGGTGAGATTTTTACAGAATAGCACTGCTGATCGTAAGGTGGAACACTTTATAGCTGGTCTCATTCATACGCTAAGGTGCAAGCGGTGTAATACAAGGCACAAGTTCAAACTCTGTTTATATCATGGTTATTTGCTAACTTTGTGATAACCCGGTTTTTATTGTGCACTTCCTTTTGTGTAAGAGAGAAATCTTGCAGATTTACAGGTGTATTGTTTGGTCAAAACATCATCACGCCTTGTTTCCTCGAAGGGTTGGTCAGAGGTGTACTTATAGTACACCTATATTTCTCCAGTTATGTTTAACACTTTCAAGGGCAGTATACGGCTATACCCGTCATAAAAATCAAATTTCTATTGTGTTCGTTGAAACCTGTTCAGTCCCATGTAATCGGGGGCAAACCTTTTGCCATCAATCGCGACCAAACCCAGACTCCGGCGACTACTTCGAAGTTACAGATAGAAAAGCTCAATAACAGTTTGTCCGACCAGGAAATCGCAGCTAGGACCTGTAGTATCCTAACTAATAATATAAATGCAAAATTAAGTTTGTTTGTTAGGCTTTCACGCTAAAACGGCTGACCGGATTTGGATGAAATTTGACACCCAGATAGACCAAGACCTGGGGAAGGACATAGGCTCCCTCTTTGAGGAGTGGCTAGAGAGGCGCCACGGCGCCCTCACCTACCGCCTGACGCAGGTCCTCACCGGACACGGGTGTTTCGGGAGGTTCCTGCACACCATCGGGCGGGAGGAAACGCCCGGGTGTCACCACTGCGAGGGTCGCCCGGAGGACACGGTGGAGCATACGGTGGCGGTATGCCCCAATTGGGCGGAGCACCGCCGTGTTCTCGCAGAGGCGATCGGCAGCGGCGGCGACCTCTCGCGCCCGGCCCTGGTTCAAGCCATGGTCCGGGGGGAGAGGGAGTGGGAGGCAGTCACCTCCTTCTGCGAAGCAGTCATGCTAGCAAAGGAGGTGGCGGGACGGCTGAGGGAAAGGGCCTCACGTCCCAGCCGCCGCGGGAGACGCTCCGGGCGTCGGGAGCCGCGAGACGACTCCCGGCCACCGTAGGCGCGCGCCTGCGGGCGGAGAGTAATGGGTAACTCTCCGTCCGATCAGGACCAGGCCCGTGCCGGACGGCGCGTACGTGTTCCACGCGCGCCTCAAAGAGATGTCAGCATAAGGAAGGGGCCCGCAAGGGCCGAAGCCTGCCGGGGCAGCGGGATTGTCCGAAAGGGTTACCGCTACCCCGGAACACAAAGGGCTAAGGAAGGAACACGGGTGGGTTTTAGTCAGTAAGAGTCTGACACTCCCTTCTGCTCCACCCAGAGCGGGAGGGGTCATTGGATGATTTCCCATCCACAAAAAAAAAAAAAGGACATAGGCTACTTTTCATACTGGATCGCAGACGGAGTCGCGGGCAACAGCTAGTGGCAAATACGACAGGAAAATGGCTTGCTAATAAGTATAGATATTCTAAGTATTAGTAGCCGCTAAATAATAGTCCTGAAGGCATATTTAGTCAAATCATTTTAATACACCACATTATATTTTTGGTTTAGTTCTTTATTTTCGTAAAGAGAGTAAATAGTTGACGTAAAAACGAGCTGTATTGATGATGATTATAATTGATGACTATGATTATAATTCTGTAAATACACTTTTGATATGATATTTTATTGTGAATCATATTTTGAACAAGATACAACTGACTGAATCTGACCTTAAAAAACCTCAGTAAATTTGAATTTCTCAGGTTCACGTCTCTCTTAAGCAAAACCACCCTAGAAAATGTTTATTAGTTCCTTCAATCCTTACCTGAAGTCCTTGCTTATTGAAGTTGATGTTGGTCCTCACGGTGCGATGGTGTAACGGCTGGACTGGTCTGGCGTTGTTGCCAAGAGGTGCCTTAGGAGTCAGCTGGGAGCCTTGCATCAGCTGACGGAGGGCGTACATCTGGGAAAATATGGGAGTTTAATAAAAATACGCATTATTCCTGGGGAACTGGAAATTTCATCGGTACAGATCGAGCAATCCACGAAGACGCGCCCACTCTTTTTCCTAATACTTACAGCACAAGTGTGCAACATTCCGCTAGTGTTTTAGTTTTGTTGATACACACTAATTATTATTAGTGGGTAATTAGTGTGTATCGAAAAAACTGAAACACTAGTGGATTTAACTAGCGATAACAACTAGCGATTCGGAAGAGTGGAACATGTCTTCGTGGATTGCACTATCTATATCTTGTGTGTTACCAGACGCACATCTTAAGTTAAGCCAATTGCTCAGTCACGCGGTATTTTCTAGGAGCGGTAAATGCATGTTTTTAAATTTTTAGGTATTTAAAGTAAAAAGTTTGTTAAGAAACAAAGTATTTTGTAGGAAACACCATAATATTATAGATGACTAGCAAGATGTTGTCTTTCTAGGCCAATTAGTTCATATACTCAGATTGAAAGGACAGGAGGTTGTGGCTAAGTAATAGCCACAGGGGCAATCGATCGCTTTAAACTACGTTTACCGCGGTTGGTCCTTGGATGGGTGACCATATTTACATATCAAGACCCCTACGTGCCTTGGAAAGCACGTTAAGCCATTGGTCCCGGCTGTCATTCGTGAATCTTTATTAGCTGTTACGGGTCGGCATAAGCCTGAAAGTCTGACAAGCAGTTACCAAGGGGTATCATATCATTACCCAGTAACTGGGTTATGGAGGTCAGATAGGCAGTCGCTTCATGTAAAATACTGGTATTCAGCTGTATTTGGTTAGACTGGAAGCCGATCTCAACATAATTGGGAAAAAAATCTAGGCAAATGATGACTCTGAAAGTATCACATTACGTTTATCTAAAACATGGTTTATCTGCGTGTCTCTACATTTGTTTAGGCGTTATAAACGCCAACGAACAGTTACAAAAATACTGAATAAAATACCTCTTGCTTAGAAATATAGATAGGTTTGTTGAATATGATCCAGACGGCCGTCTCCCAACAGCCGGGGTGTGTGGTGGAGCCTTCGTAAGTGAGGTACTGCTGCGTGTTCGGTAGTAGAGAACTTAGCGGCAGATGCTTGATTGGGAATGAGGCACCTGCAAGAGAGCGTTGTTGAGAATAAACCCGGAGAACTTTATGTAGGAGATATTATAGAACTTCTTTGGAGACATTACTTCATTTCGGTAAGGACGAAAATTTGGCTAAAAATGAACACCACCCTAATTGCGTAACACACTATCAATCGGAATCTGAATCATTTTGAAGCAAATTGCTAATCCATTGCTTCAGAAGTTCGAAAAATTCGTAATAACGCAATGAATGTTGTTGAACTGTCAAAATGAAATCGATTCCGATTGATAATGTGTTACGCAATTGGCCCGCAGGCACAGTAAATAAACAGTAGGTTATCTAAGGCCGCCCGCCGAGTTATTAGCCTACTCTTGCGTTGATACCCAGGGTTGTCACTTTTACTTTTAGTTAATATTTTCGAACAAGCAGCACTTGCACAGCAAAAAATATTTATCACCTATTATTTTTCTTTCATGATACCTTACTTTAATATCTAACTATCTGATGACGTAGGGTTTTGTGTAGATTCACCTAATAATGTATTACAAATTTGAACTTGAAGGTAGCGTGATGGACTATTTCCCAGGTTTCCCAGTTTTGTATACAAAAGTCGTTATATTTACAAAATGAAACCATATCTAACAAAAATAACTGTTGCATTTAGTATAATACACATCACCTTACAATAATAAACAAAAAGAACAGACCTCTTAACACATTTTTTTCATACGATAAGCGAAACAAAAACAAGTGTCAAGTGGCCGACCCGAACGCCGGCCAAAAAAATGCGATGTACACACAAGTATATAAGTCGATCGTCAGACTACCGGAACCATATTTGGATTGAACAACACATCAGACAATAGAAATAATAATAATTTCAAAAGTAATTAATTTGCAATATCAATTATTGTGAAATTGCCCTTATTACAACTATACCTACGCGAAAAATATGTTTACCTAAACGATGTTTCGTACTCAATCCTCTATTTTATAGTAAAACTAGACTTCTTAAAATAAACTTTAGCTCTAAAAATAGTATTCAGAAAAATGCGACTCGCCTACGCTCTTAATAAAGCAAATAAACTGTGAAATAAACAATACAATACCATATTTTCTAATAATATTTAAGTATAAGTAGGTACTTACATTTCTGGTTGAGTAGGAAGTATGAAGAATGATAAGTCCGGGTTTGCGAAATCATTATTGAGGCACCCGAAACCACTACAATATTTTTTTCCCCTTTTTGAAGTCATGATACTCGTAATTTACGACAAGTGTCCGCCGCCCGCGCCGGCGAGAGTTGACGAACGCAAGCGGTCATGTAGCGTACGCGCGTGCTCACAGTCGCGCTGCACAGCCCGCACTGCCGCCACCTTATTCCCCCATATATTATGCTAGCGTGTGCGTGAAATCGCGTGCCGACATGGCGCGCGGCGCGCACGCACACATTCAAACCGAGAGCGGCACGTTTGTATGAAGATGTTTTACTGTATATTTATCTACTGTGCCGCAGGTTAAGTTATATTTTTCAATCGACAGATAATTTTTATTCGTGGAATTAAAGTGACGTCTGACAGTTTTTGTATGGAAGAACTGTCAGAAATTCAAAATTATTCCTCCGATAAAATTATCTGGCGTTAGAAAAATCAGCCCATAAGCAAGAAACAGCGGCCTAACAGCGGGCTTATGCCCTAAAATTGTGGGAAGTCATCCCTATGTTTACTCTATGGTTTAGTTAGAATTTCAGCTGTATCTAGTTAGTCTGGAAGTCGACTCCAATATTGTTGGAAAAAGGCTAGGCAGATTGGATTGGCTAGAATTTTCGCATACTACCTGCACCGTGGTGTAAGAGCTTAAAAAAACTTTTAATGAAAACGTAAGTCTTAAAAATGTCCTACAATTTTGGTAGTTAACAAAAGTATTATAAAGGTCGTTCCCACGGTGCGTTGTTTTGTGGAATAGCTTGCTAGTTCCACAAGCTATCCTTTTGCTAACCGCGCACAGTGGAAAGCTAAAGAAAGACATGAAGAAATCGTCATTTGCTTGGTCTGTCCTTACCTCTGTATGTAACTTTATTGAATGCGCTGGTGATCAGCCTAAAGTCGGTGTTAGTCGGCTCTCCAACCTGCGAACAAGTAATAGAGTAAACGTACTTACACGAAAATAAACAATGAAATAGCCCCACATGAACCAACAACAAACAACAAGGATTACTTTTTTTATTTAGTTCTGGCAACCCGCCCCTGCTTTGCACAGTTTTTATACGACTTGATAAAACCTCGAGATTTCCTTATTATATTTTATGTTTACTAATAATGTATTGTACACAAATTTTATTTCATTTTAAATACCTTCCGGAATAAATTATCTAAGTGATGGTGGAAACCGCATCAACATCTATTGTGTAGTTTAGAAGAACTAAGGGTTCTAAAGAAAATGGCTGGAACGGGCTGGATGAGGAAGGCGGAGGACAAGGTGTTGTGGCGCAGTCTGGGACAGGCCTATGTCCAGCAGTGGACTGCGATAGGCTGAGTTGAAGTGTTCACACAGACAGACACGGATAGCGACTTTGTTTTATGCTATTTATCGAAGGCACAGCCCGATACAAACTTTATGGCGTGCGGTACGGAACACGAGGCGAGTCACTGCGCAATAACAAACTCACGTGTCAGCGGGGGTGAGGGGTGCGGTACTGCTCAGAGAGTAGCGCGCTTCAGAGCCGCCATAAAATTTAAATGGGGCTGTACTGCCTGTGACTAATATAACATATATATATGACGGCTAATGGCCGAAGTGCGGCTACACCTGGTTTTAGCCGACCGAAGTGCGGCTACACCTAGTTTTAGCCGGGTACAACTAGGTGCAGCCGGCCACATGCGGTTCGTGTGTACTTCGGGTAACATCGGTTGCATGGTTGCGGTCAGTCGATAGGCGACGTAGGATGCAAGAGCGATCGAAGGGCATCCCGAGGTTAGGTTTGGTTAGGTTACTTTAAACCGTTTACACAGAAATAGCTGATGCACCTAGTTGTACCCGGCTAAAACTAGGTGTAGCCACACTTCGGCAATTAGCCGTAACATATACACTTTTATAAGGGGATCAGTAATATCCAGTTTATAATGTTTTCAGACAAATGCAAAATTTTTTTCTTTTCCAAATAAAATTAAACAGAAACTAAGTTTAAAGACTCACCTGCACCATAAGTGAAATGCCGACAATTCCTTGTGATTTGTGTTGGGCTTCCGACATATTATGGTATAACTCCTTGTTGAAGCCATACAGTTGAATCTGTTAATAAAAACACGCCTTAATTAGCATAAAATAAATAAAAATCGCTCTGTTTTACTCGAAGGTATAATTAGAGGTGCATAGTAGGTAAGTAGGTAAGTAACTTATGTAATAATAGATTACAAATTCTTCGCAGTTATAAGACCTTGCTGGCTAATTGATCAAAACAGCTGGTATTGAATGGCGATGTTGCCCGATGCGTTGGTTCGAATCCACGTCAAACCATGCGGTGCTCTTTTTGAAAGTATTCTTTAGAATAATCGTAAAAAGTTGATTGCTATAGCAGTATAATATATTACAATATGACGGGTCCTCACATTGTGACGCTGTCTGTGCACCCATCACCCTCATATCACCAGTCCCATGTAAAAGGGGACGAGCCCGAGATTGCCCTTACCCAGAAGACCAATTCTCGTAATTTAAAACGATCAAAATCTAGTCGCAGTCTCATCTCGGCGACAAACAAATGTCACAAACTTGTCAAAATGTAAGGAACTTAGAGGTATTTTTGACAGATTGAGACTGAGATCAGACTCTGAACATTTTTAAAATTACGAGAATTGCTCCTCAGGTATTGACAAAAACTCTGAGCTTTTACAAATTTACTCTGTATTGTAATAGAAGTACAATAAAAACACTCAAAGCCATTGGTCCTGCGCCTGATCTCTCTCCGGTCGTGTCGGATTACCGTCCCATCGGACTATGAGAGTAAAGGAACAGAGAGTGCACCTGTGTTTGCACAAGTGTGTGCGACACTTGTGCAGTATAATATCTCCCGCGTACCTGGCTTACCTCCGTTGAGATTGGCCACCGTGACCGAAATCGGTCGCGGGGAATTAATTTTATTTTATCAGAATTACAATACGGTCGGTCAAAAGTTTGCGCAGAAGGCTTCGCAATAAATTTTTTTAGGAACCAAATGTGTGTGACCACATGTGCGAAATTTCGGAGAGCCTTTTTTCCAGGCCAGTCATGATTAGTCACTCACTGGCGAAACAAGGGTATAATTAAACACCAACACACCTCTGCCTATACGAATAGTGACATAGCGTAAAGTATAGCCAAATAATCATTGATTTTAACGAGGCAGCACTCGACAATGTACCCACAAACAAGTAACCATTAACAACTACTAAGCCACAGTAAAGTTAAAACAGTAATAATGGCTAAATCAAAAAGTCATTAAGATAGAACCGCAGACCACAGTCCACAAAGTTGGAAATAATCGACTGTAGCTAGAATTTTCGTCACTAGTACGGACCAAACATTTCCATTGATTAAATTGGTGAAAATTAATAGGGTAGCTCGAATATCCAATTAGGAAGTATTGCTGTTAAAGTGGACGCAAAAACAATGGAATCGTGACAGTTATTCGAGATTCGGATGTAATTAATTCACGGTATCCGTGGATTGAGAACTATTTTTCATTTATTAATAAGTACACTAGCTTTTGCCTATGACTTTGTCCGCGTGAAATTTTTCGTTCACTCGACCCAACCCGTCGCATTGCATCGCCTGCTCATGCTATAACTTCGTTTTCTGTTAGCGTCCTTTTAGCTCGGCTCCTAAGGGCCCGAACGTGATGTTAAATAGCCATATAGCCTTTCTCAAAAATTGGGTTTTCAAATGAAAAAGATTTTTTTTTTAATTTCTTAAGTTGAAATGAGTAATGCGACACGCAATGATGTGCGATGCGTGTACGTTGTATGCGTAAATTTTATGTCTTTTTTTATTTGTAATGTGCGTTTTGTTTGTGCAGAAAAAACAAATTTTCTTTCTTTCTTTAATGAATCCAAGTTTCAAGAGCTGTCAATCCAGCTGAATAGCGTCACTTCACAGGGATTAACACTATTGACAGCTCAATTCATCTAAGTTTTCACAGGACCAGAATGGATATTATATTATATATTACAGGACCAGAATGAATATTATTCCGAGTATCTATGAAGAAAGTAACAAGTAGGCATTATTATTACTTATCATTAACAGAACAAGGACATTTTTCAGGGAAAATGCTATCAATTTCCTAAGTAATTATTGCTGTTTCTTGATTGTGACTCGCTTTTCTATTACGAAAGAATTTAACTTCCACGGGATATTTTTAAAGATCAATTATAATTGTAGAAAATTACAAATTCAAAGCATTTATTTGCTTATTATTCTGTAAGCAAATAAATGCTTTGCGGGTTATACATGACAAGTAATCAAAATCTGCCTAACCTTTTCCCAACTATGTTGGGGTCGGCATCCAGTCAACTGGATGCAGCTGAATACCAGTATTTTACATGAGGCTTCTGACGACCCGAAACAACTGTCAAAGAACTAAGAATGACAGCCAGGACCTACGGTTTAACACATTCACTGCGTTACGGCAAGTATTTGGCCGTATTTGACTCTCAGCCAGTGCGGTAGCTCGTTGTCCTTGTTTTGCGTACTGTGCGGGGGCGATTTATCTAAGTTCCCTTGCGCGTAGGAATGAGATAGTGATATTTTCAATATTGTTGCTTTTAATATAATAATATTATACACTAACAATATACGGCAAAATAGTTGCCGTAACGCACAGTAAGATAATTATTTTCATTCAGTGCGGTACGGCGAATATCTTGCCGTACCCCCCAACCCCGCACCACACTGCATGCGTCCGCGCGGCGGTTCAGCGTGCGCTAGTGCTGGCCGTAAGCAAGATGTAACAATATTTTTTATGAAAAATATTACGCGGTTCTGCTACAATGAGACGTTCACGTAAAAAACTGGATTTGAGTAAAGGGGTTAAATATGAAGGTGCACAAGCAAGAAACAAAGTTCTGCAGTGTAGTAGTAGCTCGGGTGAGACACATATAATTCAGTGGAATAACTACCTACTTACTAAGTTTCATACACGTCCTTTAATAGTTTTTAGTTTTTTAAATTTATTGGTCTGTTGGCGTAGTGGTTCTGGGTTCCATTCCCACACAAATCAAACATTCTTTGTCTGGTTGTCTTGGTCTGGGTGTATTTTCTAAGTATACTATGCATTTCCTAACGGAAGTCCTTGTCCCGGTGCTATGGCAAAGAAGGAATGGACTCGATTTTTTTGTCAGTAAGAGCCTGACACCGTCTCCCCGCTCCGCCCATGGACGGGGATTCATCATTGGATAATTTTTTACGAGCATAAAAAAAAAAGTATACTAAGTATGCATTATATGTATTTGGGACTAGGTGGCGCTATAGTGTGATTGTGGTAGAATATAAATACATATTTAAATATATATTTGTGATCTCATGTTGATTAGTAATTATAATAATTAGGTTACATAATTATGTTGATTTATATAATAATATAACACTGTTAAATATGAATATTTTATCTACAATAAAAAATATTTTTAAACTATCGACTATCATTTCAGAAGTAAACCCCATCCCTAGCATTTTTTCACTTCTACGCTGTACGGCATATATATTGCCGCGAATGAAAGATTTTGAAAAATCTCTGTATCTTTCAAAGTATAACAGAGAACCCAGGGCGACTGCAGCTAGGTATATACAAGGATATAGTCTATCGATTTGTTGATAAAAACCATTGATATAGGCGGTTTCCACGTCTGTATAGGCTTTGAAAGTCAGGTTCTGGTACGGCAAAATAGAAGCCGTAACGCATATCAGGAAACATAGATACGGGCAGCATTTGTCTCGTATCGCACTAGTAGAAAGTTTAGATTTAACGCTGCCGCAGTGAATGTGTTAACATATTTTTCGAGGCACGGAGAGGTCTCGGTATGTAAAGCCACGAACATGACTAAAAATCTGATCTGAAATCACAGATAATCTGGTTGTCAAAAATATACAGGGTGGAATTGAAGTCATGGGCATTATTTTAACCTAAGGCACTACTCACGATACTGATTGCATTAGGGCTATTAATACGCAAATCAAAAATATTATTAATGCAATTAAGGAAAACCTTAAAAATGTAGTAAGTCAAATTGCACAAGGCTTATTATTGCAAATAAACACTTAAAGTAATTAAAACAAAATACTTCGTTAACGCCAATAAATGTTGAAATATCAAAATCTTAAGCGCAGTACAGCGCAAAGCGAAATGTAAACAAACATAACCTGCGCGCGCGCGGGTTTTTCCTTACAAGTAATAATAACAATGGGCTAAAAGACATGCCGTCCGGTGGGATTCCCTGAACTCTCTCCGTCCCACTCCCTCACTCGCAAAAATACGAATATCACCCCCGCGCGGGGTCTGCTTCCCGCCGCAACACGAACCCGGAACCAGTGTCATAACGACTGCGCAGGTGCATTGACGCGTAATTGATTTATTGATCCCGTGACGTAATCGCCGTACTCGCCGCTCGCGTCATACGGTGCTTGGATTGCAGTGTAGTAGTTGTGTGTGTGTTTGTGTACACGATGCCTCGACCGCGTAATGTGCAGGCTAGGTACACCAACCAACACAAATGGTTGTAATTTACGATCGCACAAGAAATTTAGTATGAACTCGTGAAATGGTCCATCGCCGCAACCCAAACGACCCTATTCCTTCACGGGGTCTCATTCCACCAGAACCACTAAGAACCTGTTGGATTTTTCGTCTTTTCACGTGCCAGCACATGCACAAGCCCGTGGAAGAGCACCCGTTTACCCTCTGTCACTTTACCGACAAATAAGGTTTTTTCAAAGCAATCCACAAGCTAGGTACGTAAATGTTTTTTTTTTTTTAATGTATGTTAGTTGACGTAGTTTTGACCGTCTTAAGCCGGCAAAGTACGAAGGGAAAGTTGGAATTTATTATGAATCAATTCATTGGCAACTTACGAATGTCACGTGAGTCGGGCGGGGTCAAAGAATTCACGCCCAATGACGCGTACAGCGTAGTGTACCTACGCATTTGCTATCGAGAAGCGCAAAGTATTTGATACTTTCTATGACTTACTACATTTTAAGGTTTTCCATACTTGCATTAATAATATTTTTGATTTGCGTAATAGTAGCCCTAATGCAATTAGTATCATGAGTAGTGCCTTAGGTTAAAATAATGCCCATGACTTCAATTGCACCCTGTAGTTAGTGTGTAGTTATCACTTTTGGTGACTTTTATTTATCCTTGCTTTAATAAATAATTATTGTTGGAAGATTTATCTGTAAGTATAACACATCAAAATAAAACTTATTACTAATAATAAAATGTCGATGTTCGATGTCGAAACATATAAACACACACACTCACAAACTTTCGCCTTTATAATATTAAGTGTGATGTGATGATACGAGTTTACAAATTAACACTGTCAATGCTGCCATTATCGAGCCTTTATTATTGCCCCCTAGGGTCGCAAAGACCGAACTTTGACCCCTTTAAACTTTGTTTACCGCCATTAAAACGATTTCCTGATATCCTACTTGAATATCATCATAATTAATACATAAATGGCAGCGCTAAAAATGAACTATAATTATATATTCATGCACTTAAATTATTTTAATTCATATATTTGTACATACCAATCCATTTATACATTTGTATCCATAGATATATTAAAATAGTAACGTAGTCTAAACTGAAAAACTGTACATTTCATATTTTTAAATAAAAGTAATTGCTAAGAGGGTCGAGGTGAGGACGAGTCTGATGCCAGAAATATCGTTTTACAATTTTTGTCTGTTTATCTGGATGTATGTTCAGGTTTTCGCGTAAAAACGGCAGAAAGGATTTAGACGCATTTTGGCACACAGATAGTTTATAATCTGGATTAACACAAATTGGTACTTTTAATCCCGACAGTACCTTCCTGTGCAATATTTTCCGACACCCACGCATGCCTCGAAGCCGCGGGCAAAAATCTATTACATAATCAGCCTATAATGTTCCCACTGCTGGGACGCAAGCCTCCTCACGGTGAGAGGGAATGAGCCATAATCCACCACGTGGGCCCAGTGCGGGTTGGCAGATGTCACGTCTTCGAATTTTTGGTTCTAGGACATGCCGGTTTCCTCACGATGTTTTCCTTCACCGTTTTGAAAGCAGTGGTGATGAAATAATTTACAAAAAGTAAAGCGCCTGTCTGGGTTCGAACCTACGACCTACAACTTGTAAGTCGCATCCGTTACCACTGGGCCGTCACTGCTCAAAAGCTATTGAACATTACAAATCGCTTGCTTATACTAATTTTCCCGAAATATTGTTAAATGCATTTCCTATCTGACTACTCTGAGACACCGAAATAAAATCGTCACAGCTTCTTTTAAAGTCCAGATATAATCTTGGTCCGACGAAGTGTGGAGCGTGTAAATTAGTGTCTTAAATGAGCTTTTGAGTAAAGAACCACACTGAGTTGAGTGAACCTGTCCAGTCAGTTGAGCACTGTTTAGCAAAATGATGTCATTATTATGATCTTTCTAAACAAATGAAGAGCAGTTGTGTCCCAGGGGTAACGTACTTACGAGCTGTAGGTTTTGGGTTGGACCCAGGCATACGCTTTAATTTGTGTAAATAATTTCATCACCACTGCTCTCAAAACGGTGAAGGTGCAGAACGGTGAAGGACAAGGTCGTGAGGAAATCGACATGTCCTATAATAAAACAATTCGAAGACATGTGACATCTACTAACTCGAACTGGACCCACGTGGTTTGATTATAGACCACTCCCTCTCAAAGAGAGAAGGCCTGTGTCCCAGCAGTGGGAACATTATAGACTGGATATGCTAAACAAATGAAATATCTGACTTCAACATTGTATTTTTTTTTTCAATCGCTACGTTATTCAAAACATGCGCAAAAATATCTTACTCCAAAGTCACGAACGTTTAAAATCCCTAAAATGATACAGATAAATTACATCGAAATATTTTGACATAATAGCTTTAAAACGATCGCATTCGAAGTTAAAGAGCGAACTTCGGTCGTTGAGACCCTCGCAGCTAATAATGAGTGTTCGATAACAGTAGCGTTCTAGTGTTGACTTGTGAAATTATATTATTTGGTACTAGCTTTTGCCAGCGACTTCGTCCGCGTGGAATAATGACTTCCGGAAATTGAGGCACTAACTCTCATAGAGTTTAACCGATGTGCTCTTTCCTCTGCCGATTCTTGAGAACGCGTATTTCTCATTCAACGCGTTTTTCAAGACAATCGCTGGCGCGGCGACCGTTAAACAAAAATAATCCTTATAGCATGATTCAGTATTCACGCGCGATGGCTTATTAGCGTATTTCATGTATAACTTTGGTGTTTCTGTACCAATTTCTATGATTCTTTTTTTATTACTTATGTAATAATGTCATCATTTTTTAATTAGGGATGAGTGAGAGTGTTATAAACGTAAGGGTAGATAAATATAATCAGAAAGCTCCGAACTGCTAAGCTATCGGGAGTTATACGTGTTATTGTGAGTCAACCATAAAAGATAGACATTTGCTGTCGTGGAATATTTTTTATATAATTTTAAGAAAAACATTTCCGTCATACATGATTTCTGTGTAGCTTTAACCATTAAGGCTGCACACGCGACGAAAGCTTAAAAAATGGAGTAAGTTCTCCTGTTTCCCAAACATTTCCCTTCACTGCTCTGCTCCTATTGATCGTAGCGTGATAAAAAGTATACTATAACCTGCCCAGGAGTATGAAGAACAATTGTACCAAGTTTTTGGTTTGGTTTTTGTTTCTATAACGAACATACAGACAGACAGACAGACAGACAAAAATTTTACTGATTGCATTTTTGGCGTCAGTATCGATCACTTATCACCCGCTGATAGTTATTTTGGAAATATATTTCATGTACAGAATTGACCTCTCTACAGATTTATTATAAGTATAGATAGATATTGAAAGAGGTGCTCTGATTGTGGTATTTGTTTCATTTAATTGTACGACGGGCGTTATTAATTAGATTTTATTTTATTTTACTCAAGAGGAACAGTAAACAGCTCCAATATATAGTATAAAAAAAAGAAATACAGACAATAAAATAGAATTGATTCTAGTCGCCCCTTCCAAAAGGTAGTTTTCGTATGGAGAAGCATAGGTTACGGAGAAGTGAAGAAAATGTCGTGAGGAGAGTTTTGAGTATGGATTTCGATGGCTATATGAGGAGGGGAAGACCAAAGAAACGATGGTTGGACTGTGTGAATGATGATAAATGTTTGGAAACGGGGTGACTACTGAGATGACGACAAATAGAGAAGTATGGAAGAAAAATACATGTTGCGCCGACCACTAATAAATTGGGATAAGGGCAGGAGAATGATGATGAAATGAATGAAGCATAGGCAAGAAACTCCACCGTTACTCTTTTAAAATGTTTTACAATATTTTGCATACATTAATTATATAATAACACTAGCTGACCCCGCAAAAGTCATTTTGCAAAAAAAAAAGGATATGAAAAATACGTAGATGTTGGCCGATTCTTAGACCTACCCGATATGCAAACAAAATTTCATACAAATCGGTCCAGCCGTTTTGAAGGATTTTGGTAACAAACATCGCGACACGAGAATTTTATATAAGTACTACATGTGAAGACGATGCACATAAAATGAAATTACTATACCCATTAACGAACCTTGAGGAACGCCCATTGCCATTTCAGACCCTAGCGAGTTTACGCCGTTTACTTGAACATTCATCTTTTTATCTTTTAAGTATGATTTTAGGAAATCAAGAAATATGTTTTAGTAATCAAGGAATATGCCATTCCTAATCCCATAGTGCTAAAGTATCAGCAGAAGTGTCTCACGGTTTACGCAATCAAACGCCTTAGAGAGATCGCAAAAGATACCAATGGCATCTTGTGGTTCTTTCCAGGCGTTAAAAATGTTCTATAATAGGGTGACAGCGGCGTCAGTGGTACAACGCCCTTTGGTGAAACCGTACTGTTATTCATGAAAGATGGAATTTTTTAAAGTGGCGTTACATTTGATTGAAAATCAACTTTTTGGTCTACACTGATGTTAAATATCGGCTTCCAGTCTAACCGGGTGCAGCTCTATACCAGTCCATGGAGCGACTACCTATCTAACCTCCACAATCCGCAGTTACTGGGTAATACGATATCCCTTAGTAAGACTGTTTGTCAGACTGTCGGGCTTCTGGTGACCCGTAATGACTGTCAAAGATCCACGAATGACAGCCAGAACCAATGGCTTAACGTGTTTTCCGAAACACGGAGGGTTCTCGGTATGTAAACATGGTCATCACGGTCGCCGACCAACCGCGGCAAACGTAGCTTAACCTGATCGATCGACCCATGCGGCTATTACTTAGCCACGAACCCCTCATGTGCCATTGACTCAAGAAGACTTAGATTGTATAAAACATCAACTCATACATATACTTATAAACCTGCTTATGAAACTTCCAATACATTACGTAACTTAGAAGATAGTTACACATTAACAACCCACTTTTCAATCGGCCCCTCCGGCTATATCATAAATACTTTAACCCCTAACTGCTTAATAAAACCAGAATTAGTTTGAAATCGAAGACGGTATCCCGAAGTTAGCTATTGGAATGTGGGGTGCATAGTTGCCAGTCTGCGGTCAGACGGTTGCATAGTTAGACTACCTGCCTGTGAATAAAGGGGAGTTTATATGGAACTAAGTTTTAGTGCGCGAATTTTGTAAGGGGTGAGGTTTTTATGCTTAATTGCTGAGCGTGGGACTCTGGGTTTGATTCCCAGGTCAAGCAAATTGTTAATGGGTTTTTCCATTAGGTTTTTTTTAGTTAAAACCCCGAGTTTGGAATTTGGCGGCGTGATACCCCCGTGACTTGGAAATCACGTTAAAGCGTTGGTCCTGCGTCTGATCTCTATCCTGTCATGTCGGATTGCCGTCTGATCGAACTTTGAGAGTGAGGGAAGAGAGAGTGCACCCGTGTCTGCGCACACATCTGTGCACTGTAATATCTCCCGCGCCGTAGGCTAGTCTCCTCTCCTTTAAGATTTGCCGTCATGACCGAAATACGGTCTAGAGGATTACATGTTCCTGCTGTTCACTGAATCCATCAATTTGATATGGTTGACGATAACGTCCATTATTTTGATAAAACATGAAATATGGACAAGACCAACAACACAAAACATGAAATATGGTATAGAACTAATTTTATACCACTAAATCTAAATGATAATATATAATCTCTGTGTTCCCCGCCCACATTTATCCCATCTGCCTTCAAAGCAAGAGTGAACAGGCATCTTCTGGGCACGCTCGTTCCATCATAGACCTTATCCATCGCTTTTCATCAGGCGTGATCGGGGTCAAGAGTGGGCCCAAATAGCAATAAAAAAAAGAACTGTGTGAAAAGAATTGCACTAAAATTAGACACATTTTTTTAGTGCTAAATGTTTGCTCCATATAAGACTAGCTTAAGTTATCCCGTGACGCAAATATAGGTGCTTTAATATTTCTCGGTACAATCTGGTATCAGGTTTAGCTGTGATAGAGTTATTAGCCCGAACATTGTTGTGAATTTGTGTAGTGTTATTATTAAAGGGATATTCTGAAACTGTACGTCCGTTGCATTATGGTTACGTAGTTGTGTAATTCTATCAGGTTTCTGTGTTACATAATATTTTAGAATTCAGATGGATTGAATGTGCATTTAGAATATGCAATGATGAGATGTGAATGTGTGTGTAGGATATTTGAGGTCTAATAACTAACTATATGTCACTTTTAGATGTTCTGAATTTAATTTATTATGCGGCTGCCCTTTTGACATCTACTAACCCGCACTGGGCCCGTGGTGGACTACAGCCTACTCCCTCTCACACAGAGGAGGCCTGTGTCCCAGCAGTAGAAACATTGTAGGCTGATTATGCTTACCCTTTTATGTACTTACTTAATAATGTATTGTTCAATATTGTAATGCATCTACTGTTCATTATTATTATGTTATCTGCGTGTTATTTTATGTAGTTCTGGACAATCATCATCATCATCTTCAGCCGGAAGACGTCCATTGCTGAACAAAGGCCTCTCCCTTAGACCACCACGCCGAACAACAATCCGCCACTTGCATCTATCGGTTGCCCGCGACTCTCACGATGTCGTCGGTCCACCTAGTGGGAGGCCTGCCTACGCTGCGTCTTGCGGTTCGTGGTCGAACTTTTCATCCCCATCGGGTATCAGTTCTACGAGCGATGTGGCCTGCCCATTGCCACTTAAACTTGCACATTTTAAGAGCTATGTCAGTTCTGGACAATAAACGATTACAATTCATTTAATTTATAAATTAAGTACCCTTATTGCCTAACACACTATCAATCACAATCTGAATCATTTTGAAGGACATTGCTAATCCAATGGTTCATATGTTCGGAAAATTTGTCTCCTCGTCAACGTAAATAACGCAATTAATGTTTTTGAACTGTCAAAATGAAAGCTATGCCTTCTGTTAGAGTGTTACGGAATGACGGGCAGGTTAACCATCGGCTATATGCAAACTTTACCAGTGATATAAAAGGAATATTATAAATTGCATATCAAATAAATAATCGCCTATCAATACATACTCATCATTTATATTCTTTTTTACATCAAATAACTTACTTCACTACAAAGAAACTAAATGTTTAACAAAACTCAAACTGCAGATAATTCGAAATTATAAATCAATATGACATTACTTTTTTCCTCATAATGCAATACAGTTAAATTTATTTTTGTACAAAAATACTACATACATAGCATAAATACTGACTGCACAGCAAATTTTCCATATTTTATTTCAAATTTCAATTTAATTCGCATAATACTAAACGACGTCAGGGGCACCCCGAGGTTCGCTTTGGTTAGGTTCCTTTTAACCCTGCAGACAGAAATAGGAACCTGACGTAAAAATCGCTGTACGTTGCGAAAATAAATTGTAGTGTGTTTAGTGATATTTTGAGTTGAATATTTTGCTGTGCAATCAGTAATTTTGATGGGAATCCGGAATCTTATTGCATAGAAAAAGGATATTTTTTGATTTGCGTTTATATACTACCCGAGATAAAAAAGTTATGCGTGGTCATAAATAAAAAAATACGCGTCGAATTGAGAGCCACCTCCCTCGTTTTGTCGGTTGAAAATACTGCTCACCTCGCCAGGGAAAGTGTGATGATCAATCTGATGCTCCGATCCCCGGTTGTCTTCCATGCCATAATGGAAGTAGATTTCCTCAAACTGGTAGCGGTAGGACAGCGGGCCACCGCTGATGTTTACTTGGTGTTTGGAGTCTTTCTCTACGCGGAAGACCAGGGACTGACCCGTGTTTTGGAGGACGCCGCTGACCTGGAGGAAGAAATGGAAGTTTTATAGGTAATTTTGTCACAGCAATGATGACACTGGAGCTCTGATCGCGTTCAGTTTCACTGGTGAAATTCGCCCTAAATGTATTGTAAAGTATTTATTTATTTATTAAAACTTTATGCACAAGTAAAAACTGTACAAAGGCGGACTTAATGCCTTGGGCATTTTCTACCAGTCAACGTAAGTATCTTAAGGACTAAAAAAACGTTTTTAGGGCAAGTTGTTTTACGTCCACTTGACACACGAGTATACGTCAAAAATGGCGCTAACTATCGTCAAACCAAAAAAGCGTTGTTTCACAAAAATATGGCATTGACGTGCCTCAAATAATAATGTTTACGTAATCGTTATTATTTGACGTACGTATTCGTATGTTATGTTAAGACTATGCCGACCGCACAGTGGCGCCCTCATCGTTTGTTTGGTTATTTCATACAATTTAGAATGAAAATGCAGAAAATAAGCACGTTAAGTTGTGCTTCACAAGATTATACGTTAATATTATTAGAAACGGTAATTTTATATTGTTTAGTTTTATTATAATCCTTAAAACGGATAACAGTGGCCACTATATTCCGTTTTAAGGATTATAATAAAACTAAACAAATAAAACTACCGTTTCTAATAATATCAACGTATAATCTTGAAATATCAAATAGAGGGAAGAAAACATGTTGCAATTATAAATCAAGTTAATGCAACACTATTCTAGCCTAACACCAAATAATATCATCATTTGCCTAGCCTTTTACCAAATTTGTTGGGGTTAGCTTTCCAGTCTAACCGGTTGCAGCTGAATACCAGTACTGTACATTGAGCGATTGCTTACCTGACCTCCACGACCCAGGTAATACGATAACCCCTTGACAAAATTGGTTGTCAGACTTTTTGGCTTCTGACTACCCGTAACGACTGTCAAAGTTCCACGAATGATATCCGGAACCATCTACTGAAACGTGTCTACGTGTTTTCCGAGGCACGATAGGGTCTTGGTATGTAATAAATGGTCACCCATCCACGGGCCGACCTTGACAAGCGTTGCTTAACCTTAAAGACCTATCCGTGCAGCTGTTATTGTCTAGCCACGAACCCACCAACACCAAAATAATAATCAACACGAATCGGTATGAATCACACTGTCGGCTCCCCATGGGGTGTCCATGGGGAGTCCATGGGGTGTTCTATCAATCAATGGGTCGCACCTTGATTAGAACCTGGCAACTTATGCGCTTTGAGTGGAGATGATGTATGGCTTGTTGACACGCGAAGGACAAGGCTATAGAGGCGATGGAAGTGGCTTGTAATTTGGAATGGGTGTGAATTTTACTTTGTGAGTGGCAGATAAATTGTTTGGTCACAAAACTAAAAAATGTATCTGTCTTATCTAGATTGAATCAATGTCTGGGTGATTGATGAAATTGATGTTCTCTTTTTAATTTACTTATACCGTCAAACGGGGTGAATAGGGATGTAGGGGTGAATCGGGACGAAACTTTAAAACTTTACATTGAAATAATATCATATATCCTTGGTTTTTGAAAACCTGATACAAACTCTGACAAATAAATCTGATGTCAGAATGTTGAGGTTACAACAGAGGGACAATTATCGTACTTTTAAGAACGTTCACAGTCTGAAGGCCAATTCAAAATGTAGGGAAATTAGAAGGATTTTTGACATATTGAGACTGAGATCAGACTGTGAACGTTCTTAAAATTACGGGAACTGCCCCTCTGATCTCAGTCTCAATCTGTCAAAATACCTCTAGTTTTTCTATGTTATTGACAAGTTTTTGACATTAATTATCGCTGACATGAGATTGCGACTAGATTTTGAACGTTTTTAATTACGGGAATTGATCCTTCTGATTTGATAGAAGATTTATTTTTTGTTTTTTTTGAGAGATTAGAGTTTTTTAGTTAGCGTATTTGGACAGGATAATTTTAATTAATTCTTGTGAGAATTAATAAACCGGTGATACAATACGTAAATTATCACGTCACACAGTCTCATAATTAATTTGTTGTTTAGGAATAAATCTTCAATACGTAGTTAATATGAAAATGGAAGCTATTTGCTGTCAAAAGTTTCATGTAGTGGCAAATAAGTTCATCGATCACTCAATATCTAACTTTAGTAGACCAACACGTTCCGTTACAATTACGAACACTTTCTTTTACTTAATATCTTTTTTTTAGTAGAAAACACGTTGCCACGCCAAAAACTGCGCTCACCGTATTTTAAAAGCACATTCAATTAATTCCACTTCCGTGTAATTTGGTTGAGGGAGTGACTTGCCTTGTAGATAATGTTGTGTAAGAGATAGCTACGAACATTTGAGTTTAATACATTTTTAAAATAGTATTTTTATCAATGTACGTATACATAAATACAGTTCATTTATTGAATGCAATTAATTTGTTCTAATCTAGGTGTTTAATTAAAACACACTTGGAAATTTATACCTACTTATGAACTTTTTGCGCAGGCTATTACCGAATGGAATCCTATTTTTAGCGATAAAGCCGCCGTATGTACCGGACTAGTGTATCAACTCGGCCTATCGCAGTCCACTGCTGAACATAAGCCTCTCCCAGGCTGCGCTACAACAGTTTCTCCTCCACCTTCCGGATCCAGCTGTCCCAGCCAACTTCTAAAGGACGTCAGTTCATCTGGCCGGGGGGGGTATCCTACACTACGCTTATCGATACGCGGTCTCCACTCCAAGACTTGTCTTTCCATTGGCCATCGCTCCTTCTAGAAACATGACCAGCCACTTCAGTTTGCTAACTCTGCAAGCTCTGGTTGTTTTGTTTTGTTTTGCCTGTAATGTCCCGAGTTTTGGGCTAAGGCCATTTTTCACATAGAGAAGGAATGAGCTTAATGACTACGCTATCAGTGTACAATAAAGAATTTTATCTATCTATTTTTGTTTGTTTGCATCATAAAAGAAAGAAAGAAAAAACGTTTAGAAATCTGGAAAATCGAAGGATGACATTATTTACTTCCATATCTTAATGCTAGGTGATAAATAATGAGTGTCTCTAATGGCAGTGGCCTAAGGTCTGGTGGCCAAAGGTTTCCTGTCTCGTCGATTGGGATTCTCAAGCAATCCAGTATCATAAATATAAATTGCTTCAAAATATTGAGTGAAGACACTATGAAAGTACCTATATTCTACTAATTTCTGTGGATGTCGGAAATTATCTCACGGAAACTTGCTACCGGGACGAAAAGTAGCCTATGTCCTTCCCCAGGATACTATCCATCTCCTTGCAAAATTTTATCGAAATCGGTTTAGTAGTTTAGGCGTGAAAAGTTAACATGCAGACAGAGTTACTTTCGAATTAATAATATGTATTAGTATGGATGTATGGATAATACAAGTCTCTCGTTGGTCTAGTGCTCGCAAGCACTACTACTGAGCATGAGGTCCTGGGTTCAATTCCCAGGTCGGGCTAAGTTTTATTGGGTTTTCTATCAGGATTTTTTTTGTCCCGTATTCTGGATATCTGCCCGGTGGATAGAGCAATAAATGAAATGAAATAGTTTATTTTGTAAATAGGATATAGTAAAAACTTTTATATGTCATATCTTTTTTTTTTTTTGTACGCAAAATTGTCGCATTGACGTGGAGTTGCGTACACCAGCACGTTTTACCTTTTACCTTTGTCATATTTAAAAAAATATAAGCTGGATGAGATCGCCGCTTCTTATCTGACTACTCTGAGAAGAAAGGCCGAAACAAACTCAGAGGACATGCTGGGTTCCTTACGATGTTTTCCTACTACTACATCTATTGAAACGCAACAGTAATCGCTCTTGCTACTGCAAGAGGGGAAGGAAAATGCCCGAACGAATCCCACTTCCAAAAACAAAAACCCTCTTCGCGAGCCGGTTTTCGTCGTTTTTACCCATAAGAATGTTCAACACTATTAGCAAAACTTTTACTGTGCCGAAAATATACTCAGAAGCCAAAACTAAACTTAAAGAATGGTTGCTGGGCCGGACCTATGACGAAACAGAAAGTTTACTCTGCTGCTCAAGTTAATACCCACCACACTCTCTGATAACATACACAACTACACACACATTACACTCCACATTCACTCACTTCAAATGTTTTTGTATGTGTATTCTGGTTAGCTTCTTTTCACTCACATTTTTGTTAATAGCTGATTTTTAATTATAAAATTAAATTTTTAAATTGCAAATTTTTAAGAGTTAACTATCATGTAATCATCAACGCTAATCTTGCGCTAGCTGAACTGACTCAGTAACTAATTATAGTGTTTGGGTCACCAAGATACAGGCTGTGCCTAGTTTGGGACCCGCTGTTAATTTGGTCTAAGTTCTCTCTTGGTTAGAACTCCATGTTAGTACTTGTAAGTTTGTGAACATGTGTAAGTTTTTTAAATAAATAAATAAAAATAAATAAAATAAATTTCCTTCACCGTTTTGAAACTATTTTTCTTCTATTTTTATTTATTTTTTCTATAAATAAATATATATTACGGCCGCGAATCATATTTAGATCAACATACAATCTGATACTGACCTGCAAATTGCAAAAACCGTAAGAAAATTTGTATTTCGCGGACTACCTCGACGGATGAAACAACATTCATCAAAATTATAAGGACTCTCTTAAAAACACTATCTGCAGCCTGTTTAACTTCCGCCTTACTTAAAACATAATAATACATCGTGACTAGCAAGGACCGGCCACTACACGACCCTCCCCTAAAACAGACCCAGTATAACGCAGTGTATGTTGCAAAAACGTGGCCGATAGCCCGATAGGCTATCGCGAGCCGCATACATTAGCATCGCATTGAGCAAGCTTGTAACTCACTATAAATGAATAATTCTGCACGAATGGTAACTATATTCATTAGATATTCCGTCAGAATTAGCCCTTTCGTAAATCATGATACTCAAGGAGGTAAGTATTTGATATTTGGTGATTTCAGACTTTTTGCAACCTAGCACAATAATCATCATAGTCTAAGTTGGTCTGTGTCCAGTCTAACCGGATGTAGCTAAATATCAGTATTTTACCTGGAACCACCGTCTATCTGACCTTCACAATCCCGTTACTGCGGAACACGATACCCCTTAGTATGATCGGTTGTGGCGACTATCACAATGATTTTGAATTTACGACGCCGAAAAATAGACATCTTTAGTGCTGCGAAAGAAGGATCCTAGCAGGTGGCGCTCTATAGTTTCTGCCAACCCCATGGAAAGAAGGCGTGAGTTTATGTATGTTTTTGTGTACGAATAGGATATCAGGGCCAATTCTGCTAATTTAAAACGTTCAAAATCTAGTAGCAGTCTCATCTCGGCGACATATTTTATTGTATTAGATATTTGCACACCTAGTAAGGTAGGATATGGTTTAAAGAACTGTTGTAATTATGTATCACCTCATGTACCTACCCATATTCAAGCAAATAAATGATTTGATTTGATTTGATTTGACAAACAAATTTCAAAAACTTGTCAAAATGTACGGAAATTTGAAGTATTTTTGACAGATTGAAACTGAGATCAGACTGTGAACGTTCTTAAAAATTACGAGAATTGCCCCTCAGATGTGCTTATACAAAAACAAAAAATAAACACGTGTCAAAGTAAAGCAAATGTGCTAACCGAGAAGTACCCAATATTGGTACCTAGAGAAAATGGTTCAAAATCGGGCACTGAAAGACGAACAAAAATTTAATTGGTGACCGACTAAACAAAGGTTGTCTGTAGCAGCCTTATCTAAACGAACTGTAGCTCTTTGTTATGTACAGTGGCGTTTTTATCAGTTTAATGGATATTACATGTAGCAATTACCAGGGTTTCAATTAGTTGTTAGAGCTGCGTCATAGGGATTTTAATGTTGGACATTACTATGGCTAAAACTAAGCATCAAAACCGCAAAACTAGCGTTCATAATGAGATAATTGTCAATGCGTCATGTTTGTGGTAACATCTTAATATACAGGGTCAAATTAAATTCGTTAGCAAAACTCCGCAGACGTGATGGGTATCAAAACCTCATCATCTGCCTAACCTTTTCCTAACTATGTTGGGGTCGGCTTCCAGTCTAACCGGATGCAGCTGAATACCAGTATTTTGCATGGAGCGACTGCCTATCTGACCTCCACACCCCAGTTACACGATACCCCCTGGTAAGACTTTCGGGCTTCAGACAACCCGTAACGACTGTCAAATATCCACGAATGACAGCCGGGACCAACGGCTTAACGTGCTTTCCGAGGCAGGGAGGGGTCTCGGTATGTAAAGATGGTCACCTATCCACAGATGACAGACCACCGCGGCAAGCGTAGCTGAACCTGATCGATCGACCTGTGTGGCTGTTAGTATTTAGCCACGGGCCCCTCCTGGTAAAGTAATTTGAAGTATAAATGGAAAAAAATATGATTTATAACAAATGTAAACGAAACAAAAAGAATATGTAAGGATCGTAGCAGGTGAAGTTCTGTTTTCGTCTATGCTCTTGGGAAGAACGTGTGAGTTTATGTATTTATTTTTCAATTCCAATCACATCACTTAAAGACAGAGTAAAAAAGTTTTATAGGCCTGCGAGGTAATTGCGTAAAACACTAACGAACACACAAATTGTTCTAACATATGAAGCAATGGATTAGAAATATCCTTCAAAATGTGGTTGAGTGTGAATCGCAATTAGGGTACTGGTTCTACAGCAATGCTGCTCAGTGGCAGAAAATATGGTGGAAATTAGGATTATGTTTTTCCTTAAATATTTTATGCAACGTCCGCGGTTTAATATAATTATTAAGAGGAAGTTAGTTGCAATAATAACTGAGCTACATGTTATGGAGCTTACTAAAATAATACTTTACAATTAATGGAAAATCAAACCTAGTAAATCATTTCATTCGCTAGGCTTTCAAATGGGGTTCGTGGAATCATAATTATTCAGGTTGGTTATAATGTTCAGCAATAATAATGTGACTAAACCATGATATTAAAGGTTCTTTGAAATAGTACCTACCTATTGCATTTACGCCAGTACAGTCTATTCTCAGTTATTTTACCTCTAATTTTGCATCACTGTCAATCCGAGGGGCTCGTGACTAATTAATAAAAGCTGCACGGTCCGGTCGATCAGAGGGGGAGCAAATCTCGTATTTTGTAGAACATCCACAGTCTGATCTCAGTCTCAATCTGTCAAAAATACCTCTAATTTCCCTACATTTTTGACACGTTTTTGACATTGATTGTCGCTGAGATGAGACTGACAGCGACTAGATTTTGAACGTTTTTAATTAAGGGAATTGGCCTTCTGGTTAAGCTACTCTTGCTACTGTCGTCGGTCCATCTTTACATACTGAGACCCCTCCATGCCTCGGAAAGCATGTTAAGCCGTTGGTTCCACCTGTCTTTCTGGATCTGTGACAGTCGTTACGGGTCTTCAGAAGCCCGAAAGTTTGACAACCAGCCTCACCAAGGGATATCGTGTTACCCAGTAACTGGGTTGTGGCGGTCAGATAGGTAGTCGCTCCGTGTAAAATACTGGTATTCAGCTGCATCCGGTTAAACTGGAAGCTGACCCCAACATACTTGCGAAAAGGCTGGGCAGATATTGGCCCCAATTCTGTTGTTCACAAACTAAACTAAATTTAAGTTCAGTGCATCTTTTTTTCTGTTTCATTATGAAAAGGACAGAAGATAAATATTAGTTTAGTCCTGTCAAATTAAGATATCCATAGACAAGTTTAGACGTGATTAAAAAATTGGCTACTAAAAATACGTCAATTTACGTCAGGCGCTGACTAAATTGAGAGGACCAAACTAATATTTATCTTCTGTCCTTTTCTTAATGAAATATAAAGAAAAAGATGCACTGAACTTAAATTTAGTTTAGTTTGTGGACAACAGAATCGGGGCCATTGTTAATAACACAGTGATATTTAATCTCGTGACAATAAGATTACTGCAACTGTCAAGTCTGTCAAAGTCACAGTGATCTTTATATTTGTTGTAATAAGGTCGTTGTTGGGCTTTCAGAAGTCAAATGACTGTAAAAGGACTACATGTATAATAAAGTCCTCCAGACCTTATTTCGGCCACGGCGGCCAATCTTAACGGAAACTAGCCTTCAACGCGGGAGATATTATAGTGCACAAGTTTGCGCAGACACAGGTGCACTCCCTCTTTTCTCACTCTCATAGTCCGATGGGACGGCAATCCGGCACGAAAAACTCAATAACACTAACGGAAAAACTCAATAACACTTTGCCCGACCCGGAAATCGAAACCAGGACCCCACGTTCAGCAGTCGCGCTTAAAAAAAACTGTCCAACTTTCAGTAGTATATCTTGTAGGCTTATGGTAATGTAACTGAAAACCATGTAAACTTGTAGTATCGCAGCTGGCTTTTCATGTTTTAGCATAGGATTACCGTGGACGCGACCGCGGTAGTGTTAATGTTTTAAGGGAGTTCACACTGATTGGGCGTTATCGCAGCGTTTTTTGAACGCCAATTTTTTTTTAAACACAAGGCAAATGTTAGGAGATGTCTTAGGAGAACATTTAGTAACCTGAACAAAAAAAAACGTTATTTAAAAAAACTTATTACAGAGCTTTATTGGTTTATATACCATAATGATGATATTTTTCAGAAAGGTCAGAAGCGTAGTACTCGTAGCGTAGTCCATTCCAAGGTTGCCTGGAAGAGATCGCAGAAAGCGATAAGGCCGCCCATTTTATGTTTTGTAGTAATAACTGTTTTTTTTTTGTTATGTATTTTCTGGTGTACAATAAAGTATATAATTATGTACGGAGCTTCTATGGAGTTCTATGGAGCTCATGCTACGCGTGCAGAAATTAAATATTTTATAATTTATATAAGCCTAGCCTTGTCCAAACATAAAGATACAGCTGAAGAATAATAAACTTGATCAATCATGATCAATGGTGACGTGTTGTTTGAATTGATTTTATTCGAGTATCATTTAACCTGAAATTCATTTATTATAACGTCGAGTTTATCTGTAAGGGCGGCCGTACACGGACTGCTCGAGCAGTTAACGGCTGAGCGACGTACACGGACCGCTCGAGCGGTCGGCGTCGACTGCTCGAGGGGTCGGTTGTTGACTGCTCGAGCTGTCGCTACCAACGTAGCCGTTGATTTTCTACCACAGTCGAGTCATGGATTCTGACGAGGAAACACTGCTTTTGCTGCTTCTGCTCAAGCGGAGACGACGGCGGTGACGTCAAAAGAGAACATTTTGGGTTCATCCAATCAAACCTTGGGTTCATCCAAAACAAACGCTCCGAGCGCACTGTGGCGTACGAGTCACATTTGCGGCGACAAGGTCACGCACATTTACGACTTCTATTGCCTTATTATTTAGATTTCTGTGGACGAGACAGATAGACGCCGCGAGGCCACAAGGGACTGCTCTAGCGCAGTCAACGGCTCGAGCAGTCGGTGTATGCCTCGCAACCGCTCGCGAGCGGTCGACGGCACGATGGAATTTCGTCATGCAGTTAACGGCTTGAAGCGGTCGTGACTGCTCGAGCAGTCGAGTGTACGGCAGCGATTGAATGACTATAGTTCACCGCGCGGTCGCGGCTTTAAGCAGTCGTTCTCAACTGCTTGAAGCAGTCCGTGTACGGCAGGCCTAACTGTAACATTCATTCGCACATACCTAATCGCCATTACAGTGTGAAGTGAGCTTTATTCGCGGTCGTGATGTTGAATTTACAACGCACACTGTAGTTTTTCACAGTGATTTGCGTGTAAATATTTTTTGAAAGCATTTTTTCTTATGTGTCAGGAAACTTCACGTGAAATATGAGATCAACAGTGGTGGTGACCCGCTAGTCTATCCCGTAAAAATCTCACCGCGGAAATTTAAGTGAAGTGAGCGTGACTTGAACAGCAGTGCTATTCTGTAAAAAAACTCACCGTGGAAATTTAGGTGAAGTGAGCTTAAAGTGAGCTGTTAATGCTGTCAATCCGTAGCATCATTTTAATAACGCATAATTATAAAGTTTATTGGTAGGTATGAAAACATAATAATAATTAATTTAATACTAGTAATTTCATATTATATTATCATCATCTGCCTAGCCTTATCCCAACTATGTTAGGGTCGGCTTCCAGTCTTTGATAACTCACTTCCCACTCCCTTCACCGATGTTATCACAGTGAGATTTTTACAGTATCGATCGGCTGTTATCCCACCTAAAGCCAGGGATTGTCAGCTTACTTCAAACTCATAAAGTTTTCACGTGAGGATTTTGATGAATGGCTCTACCGATAGGGGTAGGTACCCCGTTGAAATGAACATTTAGTATTTATTGCACCTTGCTGAACCCACGACCAACAACTCGTAAGTCAGAGCCGTTACCACTGGGCCACCACCTGCTCTGGAGGTCGCGCGTTCGAACCCAGGCAGGCGCATTAGTTTGTGTAAATAATTTCATCAGCGTTGCTTTCAAAACAACGAAGGAAAACATCGTGAGGAAACCGGTATGTCCTAGAACCAAAAATTCAAAGATATGGTGACATCTAGTTTAGTCACTATAACTAGTCAAAGATTGCCAAAACAATAGCCGCCGGGCCCATCACTGCTATTTAGGTATTTTCAGAAACCATTTTTTTTAATTTTGAAGCTAGAATATATTTGATATTTCCAAAATACTCTTAGGCATTAGTATTGGCAGTGCTTTCATTTACTGTCGTATTGTTGTCTGCACATTATTTATTCGTGTCGAGATGAAAAACACATGTCTACAACGCTACAACGTGCGTATATAAATCAAATATGGTGCGTGGCATAAATCAGAGGGGCAATTCTCGTAATTTTTAAGAACGTTCACAGTCTGATCTCAGTCTCAATCTGTCAAAAATACTTCAAATTTCCCTACATTTTGACAAGTTTTTGACATTTGTTTGTCGCCGATATGAGACTGCGACTAGATTTTGAATGTTTTAAATTAGCAGAATTGGCCTACAGAACTAATGCCGCCATCTTGTTTGTCATTACTATTTCGCGGAACAATTTGACAAATGTTTACCAACCCCTGTCAATGTCTTTTAAGCGCCAAAAGATACGTAAAGAAAGAAAGAAAAAAAGGATTGTGTGGTTTTATGAAACCACGGTAAAAGTGAAACTTCATCCCTAGTCCGCAGCCGACCGTCACGCGACATGCAACACACAGACGAAAAAGTTTGAGACAGATTAATAAAAGTTTCACTTTAAAATAAGTTAATTTGATCCATGTTTAAGTAAGGCGCACAATATTCACACAAAAACAAAAAAAAACAGAAAAAATAGTATTGTGTGCCTCACGGCTGCGCCAAATAGGCCCAGTTCAGCATAAAAGTGAGACAACTAATGCCTGACGCTGGTTTTCAGCTTTTTTTTCTTTTTAGCAACATTTACCCCATTACATGTTTACTCAAGTTAAGCTAGGTACTAGTTTACTCTGGATTTAGCCCACTCTGTGCACAAAACTTTCCACACCTCCTTACCTTATGTTTGTCAAACTGTATGTCTCGAAGCCAGGGGTCGAACAGTAGTTTGTCGGGTTCTATGTTGACGGGGCTCTGTCGCCGTCCCTTGTTGCACATGCTCCATTGGGGGTTGATTAGACCCCAGAAGCCGGGACCTATAGACAAAAAAAAGTGTTTTAGTCGCATTTATTGGAACCACAAACCGTGCGCCGCGATGATTTATCCCATCGGTAACAATGATGCACTTCCATACAAACTTACATCCCCTATTTAACCCCTGCAAGGGTGATTTTTCAAAAATGCTTTCTTAGTGCGGTCCTAGTCGGTCAGTGACGCTGATTCGGGTATACTCGTCTCGAGCCGTCATCAGTTTTAAAATTAGAAAATCATTTATTCAACTTCTATCGTGTGCTCATAAGCACACGCCCTGTTTACAAAAAAATACAGACGTTGGGAAAATCCGCCACTAGAGATGCATTTGCATATATAATGATAGCAAAAAAAAACTGATATTTTCGTAAAAACAGACCAGTATCATTGAGATTCAACGAGTATTTTTTATAGCCTTTATTTTATTCATTTGCAATCCTAAAGGTGCAGTCGTAAACCAAATTTTCACTATTTTATTCAGTTTGGAAATTTTATTGACTTCAATTAAAGTAAGCCTTCAAAATTTTAACGTTTTGAATATTTTTAACGCTGCAAATCTATAGTCTGTTACAATTTTATTTTAAATTAACTGTTTGTTTATTAGACTAAAAGATAAATAATAAAAGTCAATCAGTCTGCCTAGCCTTTTTTCAACAACCAAGCAGTCAAACAGATTATTGTTAAATCTAATATGTCTTTAAAATAACTTAACTTTTATTTGGCCAAGATAAGTTTTGCTAAAGAGTGTATTTATAAACTCAAGTCGTCCTAGGATTCAAAATAGTTTTTGAAATACTGTCTCATAGGCTGCTTGCTTGCTTTAGAATTTCAAAATTTTGATATTACAAACTTTATTTATTTGTACAGTATAGATATTTTTTTAATTTACGCATTCAATTAACACTTATAGTTATAAGCTTTAATTAGTTTCAAAATCATAAAATATGTCCTAGAATTGATATCCTCTATCGATCCAGTCGTTAAGATGCTATCGCGATAACATTCACTTGTCATCGCATTTATGACACTCCATACGTAATTAGGATATCGACTGATCGCCCTTTGATGTACCGATAAATATATTTTTTTTTAAATTAGGGATATTAATGACAAAAACTACCAATTCAAAGAATTTCATTGTTTTTTGTGGCGTTTTAACCAGATTTTTTATGTTCTACTTTCAATTTTATACCGGGTGTCCAGTGACAGATTTCAAAGTTTGAACAAACGTAACTGGATCAACGGTTTAACATGCTGTTGGGCTGATTTTGAAAGTCTATGGAATAAAATTGACGCTTGACAGTTCTCATAAGGAAAACTATCAACAATTCGACATTTATTCTCAGTATATGACTTATTCTTATAAAAGTTTGATGAAATTCGTCCTTAAAAGCATAGTTATTCTTTATCTGACTAACAAAAACACACGACATTATAATATAGGTTGATGCCAAAATAAACACTGACCTAAAATTAGGCTCATAATCATTACACACGATTCTAAAGAAATTAGGCCTAGTTTTAAACGATGACGACACCAAAATTGCGTGAAACGTTATTCAAATGGAAAGCCCGTTCGACCCTATAATACAACGTGATATCATTCAATAGGGATTGGGGACCGCAAAATTTGTTCACTATAGTCTATTGAATCGTGGGTAATGCGTAGTGGGTGTACAATGTACTGTTGGCAACAAAAGTGAGTTAACAGTGTCTGAAGAGTTTTTTTTAAGGGAGATATTTAACTAACATAAAAATTTATTGACCTTTTTTTATTAATTGAGCCTCTTTTTAACTTTCCGGCCGTTTCTTACCGTTGTTGATTGCAGTAACTAAGCTAGGGTACCCCCACCAAATAGGTTAGATTAGACCTGTGACTAACCGCATCGGTCTTCATCCAAGTCGCTCGCGGTTACTTGGCCATTTAGTATTTGTAGGACCCTAAAATAAGAATGATTTGAGTTTCACAAAAAAAGATGCACATTTCACAAGAAGAATTATATTAGGAAGTTAAATAATATTTTAAGGACCACAAAATAGTGTTATTAGTGCGGTTTTTTTAATGTAATTGAGTGACAACAAACAGGCAGCTCACTTGATAGTAAGTAAATCCTGTCACCGCAGGATATAAGCAATAACTGAGGCATTGCTAAGTGCTTTACCATCCAGAGGCAAAGCTAATTAATGTCTCATGTACCTTTAATTACACCGCCACTCATGTACTACAAACTAGAACACAGCAACGCTGCTGGTAGGTAGAAATTATATATGTCGCAGTCAACTGGTTAAATTAGCCGTTTAGTTAACCGCCTGGCCTTTGGGAGTAGTGCTCGCCTCACTTCGCTCGCTCGGCTCGCACGCGGTTGATCACAGCTCTAACCGGGGCTTTAACCTAACCCATTTGGTCGGGTGCCCTGGCTTAGTTACTGCGACCAATTCGGCTCGCGCGTGATTGGTTACAGTGCCAACCTAAGCTATACTTGAATATAATTCAGGCCGTTAGTTGAACGGCCGCCTTTTTGTTAAAAGGCTAGGCGATTAACTAAACGGCTAATTAAACCAGATGGCTGCGACATCATAAACTCTCGCCTCTTTTCCATGGGGGTAGGCACAAGCCGCAGATCGCCAACCACTACGATCCTTACATACTCCTTTTACATTGTTTCTGTTCACATATCAGGTATGGTGGGTACTCCTAATATCAATGAAAAAAACTTGCTAACTTTTGTATCCAACGGGAGAGTTATTAACGATTTTCGGCACGCGAAGTAGTTGCTCTTGCGTTATCTAGATGTATCTATTATATCTGTGATTATAGCCATCATTATCGGGTTATGTTGCAGACTGTACCCGCGGTAGACAGTGGCCGCAATTCTGTTGTTCACGAACTAAACTAAATTTAAGTTCAGTGCATCTTTTTCTTTCTGTTTCATTATGAAAAGGACAGAAGATAAATATTAGTTTAGTCCTGTCAAATTAGTCCGCGCCTGACGTAAATTGACGTATTTTTAGTAGCCCATTTTTTAATCATGTCTAAACTTGTCTATGGATTATCTAATTTGACAGGACTAAACTAATATTTATCTTCTGTCCTTTTCATAATGAAATAGAAAGAAAAAGATGCACTGAACTTAAATTTAATTTAGTTTGTGAACAACAGAATCGGGGCCAGTATCGGTCATCATTAGCGTGGTGGACACGTCATTACCCTAATGTTAGCTGGTTTTCAGTATTTTCACAAATTTTCGATATCGTCAAAGCCGCGGGAAACATCTGCGGGACAATTCCCGTATTTTTAGGAACGTTCGCGTTCTAATCTCAGTGAGTCAAAAATTTATGAAATTTCCCTGCATTTTTGACAAGTTTTTGACATTGATTGTCACTGACAGGTGATTGCGACTTAAATTTGAACGTTCTTAACCGACTTCAAAAAAGAGGAGGTTATCAATACGACTGTATGTAATTTTTTTTTTTGTATGTTTGTTACGCGATAACTTAGGCAATTTTAAATCGATTTCAAAAATTATTTTTTTAATAGATAAAGCATGCCTCAGGGATGGACTTATTAACTTTGCTTGGGCAATTTTTTAGTAACCTTTAATAATACGTACTTTTTGCCACTGAGTTTATATTGACGACTAGCTGTGCCCCGCGGTTTCACCCGCGTAAGTTTCGATCCTGTGAGAATATCGGGATAAAAAGTATCCTATGTGTTATTCTAATGTATAAGCTATATTACTGTAAAGTTTCATCAAAATCCGTTCAGTAGTTTTTGCGTGAAAGAGTAACAAACATCCATCCTCACAAACTTTCGCATTTATAATATTAGTAGGATGTTATAATGACTTCCTGTTACTGATATTTACATAGCAAGCAGTGTTTTACGAATGTGTGTAGTAACTTAAAAGTGTAAAATAAAAAAAAAATACAAAAAAAACAACCGACTTCCAAACAACGCAAATGCGAACCCAACGACACCAACTTCCGGAATTAAAGTTATTTTTCACTTTGTAGTGTCTTTTTTGGAAGTCGGTTGTTATTTTTTTGTATAAAGTTTTTTTAGTAGGTACGAAAATTGGCCTTCTGGATGAGAGACACACGGAATCGGGTAGTATGGCTGAAGAAAATGGAGGCCTATATCCAGCAGTAGGTGATTCCGGTCAGAAAGGATGATGATGATTTGCTTTCGTTAGGAAGAGTTGGTGTTAGTGATGGTGATGTATGAAAGAAGTAGCTTGATCGTGTTGTGTGTGCACAGCTTAAATAGTTATGGTTCAAATAACATTATTTTTATTAATAAGTATTTCTTTTTATAATAAATAATAAAATCCATTTATTTCAGACAACAGTGATCCATATTTTGTTAGTATTAAACACAGCTTATATTCTAGTGTTAGTAACATTGATATAAAAAATAATATTATTAAAAACAAAGGACGATCAGGCAGAAAGACATGTTCCTTACCTATTCAACCTCCGCACAAAATGCCTGATATTTGGAGTATAGCTCTCCGCCACAGCTCTCAGGATATAGTTGCGACTACTCCGCACTCTGCACAGCAGTGAAGCTGTTTTTTTGCGTATTATGGCATGAAAGCCATCTGTGTAGGTCTCAGCAAACATTTCTGAAGCGCTACAGAAACGGGGCAGTCGCAACAACATCCTGAAAGCATTATATTGAAGCGCAGGACATCCAGCGATCTCTTAGTGTAGCTGACCCATATACCATACCACTGCTCGTGTACAAGCTCTGACAGTATGCCTTAAAAAGAGTAATTTTTACTAGGTCAGAGCACCGAGCAAATCTACGGGCCAGCATGTTACCTCTGACCGCCAGTGCCCTACGCTCCCTCTCAATATCTATATCATCCTTAAGGTCGTCGTATTTATAAATTTGAGAATAAGATTAAATTTATTTTGCAATATTTGACACTAGATTCTGCCCGCGACTTCGTCCGCGTCAAAGTTAATGTTTCCATGACCCACCCGTCGCGTTGCATCGCCTGCGTGCGCTATTTATTACTGTGTTCTTTCTGTTTTGTTTGTGTTTGCTCGGTTTCTAACTTTCTCAGCGTGATGCTAAGTACCCTATAGCCTTTTTCATGAATTAGGCTATAAAATGCAAAAATAAATTTTAAAATCCGACTGGTAGGTAGTTCCAGCGATTACTTCCTACATACAAACAAACATACGAGTATATCTGTACTTCTATACTATCCTACTTCCTACTTCCTACTAATATTATAAATGCGAAAGTTTGTGAGGATGGATGTTTGTTACTCTTTCACGCAAAAACTACTGAACGGATTTTGATGAAACTTTACAGTAATATAGCTTATACATTAGAATAACACATAGGATACTTTTTATCCCGATATTCCTACGGGATCAAAACTTACGCGGGTGAAACCGCGGGGCGCAGCTAGTAATATTATAAAGAGGTAAAATTTGTCAAATTCTTAATATAATTAATCCATAAGATATTACATCTTATGGATTCTTCTTCTTTTCTTCTTCTTCTTCTTTTCTTTTTTTTCTTCTTCTTTTTCTTCTTGGATTCTGTCTTACTTGTGACAACTATTACCCCTCCCGCACCGCACAGCTACCTCAGGCAACATCTCAGTTAAGCGGTCGGCCTGTAATTATACAACAGTGGCGACGAGGATGGGCAAATTTCATTGGCATTCCAGCGGGGTAATTGCTTAACCCCCTGACATTGCTAATGCCTTTCTTACTGACAATAAAACAACATTTATTGCGTGTTTTACGTAGTTAACATACGAATTTTGTACATATGAAGCAATGGATTAGGAATTTTCTTCAAAATCCTTCGTATTGTAATTTAAAGTGTGTTTCACAATTCGGGTGCTGGTTGATACGAATTTGGGCGATTGGGGTAACTACTTTTGTTCCGTGATAAAATTACAGTATATTGTCATAACACTATTTTCAATGTGGAAATAGGTAGGTATCTAAATCATCGAATAGATAATTATACGCAACTGATATTTAAAAATACATGAACTGACAAACCAGTTTTAATCAGTTTATGCTATTTAACAAAACAAAGTCATTAATTTTCATAATTGATTTCATATTACACATTAATGATTAAGTTACAACTTAATTTTAATATAATTTGCTATTCAAAACTATGTCATTATGTTTCGGTAATTCCCAAACCACAATTTTCACATCAAATTGTTCATAATCGTTGGTAAGTTATTTAAATGAATAATTAGAGACCTAAATGATTAGGATATATTAATTTACTAGAGTATGATATGAGAGATTGAGAAATGTGATTTGAAGGAATCATTATACCATTCTGTCTAAAACTACCTTCTGTCCCCGACTTCGTCCGCGTGAAATGTCTTGTTCCCCCAACCCACACACTTCGTTTTCGCGTAGCGTTCTTTCTGAATTTCCTTTTAGCTCGGCTTTTTAAGGGTCATAGCTTGATGTTAAATAGCCTATAGCCTTCCTCAAGAATTCGCCTATTAAATGCATAGGTATACTTAATGCCTATTTTTTTTTTTAAATCTGACTGGTTGTTTCAGAGATTACCTCGTACTTACATACAAACTTACAAATAAACAAACAAATTACTTATACCTCTTTATAATATACCTAAGTATAGATTATTTTCGGTAATAAGTCTGAATAAGTTAATAGACGTCTGGTTTGTAGATTTTTTTTTGGTTTGAACGCAGAACCTCTATGAACTTTGGTGCTCTTATTATGACATTGACAGGGTAGCGCTGTTGGCAAACATTAATTGTCAGTGACATTTATGTTGTTTTGTGACGTATATTGAAAAAAAAAACAAGATGGTGGCGGCGTTAGTTTTGATTTTAGCCACGCGCCCAAATAACTTTGTAGCTCTGGTAAAGTTCGCGTCAAACTTTATGGCGGTTCGGATCATGAGGCGAGTCGCTACACAGTAACGAATTTATGTGTCAGCGGGGGTGAGGGGTGAGGTACTGCGCAGCGAGCAGCGTACCTCAAAGGCGACATAAAGTTTGAAGCGAACTATATCAGCATTTCTTTCAACAAAAACGTTAATGCCTTTTTCAAATTTTCCCAAAAATTCACCTTACACTCCGCGCCCACAAAAACTAACGCCAAAAACATAAAAATTCAAATTACATTTAAAAAAGGTACGTCCATATTTGGGGTCGGTCGAACATCGACTATCTGATATACTGAGATAGAACTGTTGTGTGAATTAACGCTATGGAAGGTTAAGTCCTTCCATAGCGTTCATTTCTTTACGAATCTTCCCAAAAAAATCGCTCCTATACTGGCCGACTACAAAAACTAACCCAGATAACACATAAAAATAAATCTTTGAATTCCGTTGAAAATAGATAAGTACGTCCAAATTTCAGGTCGGTGGAACATCGACTATCCAAATAAATGCATATATATTTTCTATATTTTCTTTCACAGCGCTAATTCCTTTATAAATCTTTCCAAAAAGTCTCTCCTACACTGCCAGACCACAAAAACTAACCCAGCAAAAACATAAAAAGAAATCTTCAAATTCCGTTGAAAATAGATAAGTACGTCCAAATTTCGGGTCGGTCGAACATCGACTATCCGATATAATGACACGGTTGAGCGCGCATTATCATTAAGATGTTATCTCTGATCATTACCGTTCCTCCATTATATGGATATGTTACTATGACCCCAATATTCATGCCATTGAGAGTATGTGGCTGTGATTCCACCTGCGTGACGTAATGGGTTGACCTTTTTGTCCTTAGGTCAATGGAGGTTATGTGTTAGGTGGTTTTGGGTTAGTGGATACGTCAAAGGGTTTAGTTTTAATGAGAAGATGAACAAGTAGTATTCGATTCATTTGTATATATGTAAAAGAAAGGTTTAATGGGCCTCGTGGCCAAATAATAACAGCCGCACTGGTGCACATGGCAGGCATACCTCCAAGTAAGGCTGCTTACGAGGTATCCCAGTGAGTTCACCTCGCCATCTGCCTAGCCTTCTAGTCTAACCAGATGCAGCTGAATACCAGTATTTTACATGGAGCGACTGCCTATCTGACCTCCACAGCCAATAGTCATCAGCCGCGCATAAATGTAAACCCTGGGCTGCTACTGAGAAAATGCAGATCGAAAAACCCAATAACACTTTGCTTAACTCGGGAATGTAACCCACCTTATGCTTAGCAGTGGCGACCATTAAACCGACGAGGTACTCAACCTCTCTTTGAATTTAACATAGAGAGCTAAATTAATAAAAAAAACGGCAGCTGTAAACCTTTTGTCATGATGAACAACAGAAACCAAGGACATAATATAGCGACCTTATTGGTGATGTTCATCAAAAAGGTGAGTTGAGTTTGAGTAGTACTCGCAACTGGTGCGTGTATGCTGAAAGGCAATAAGCTTGTCAACTGAAAAAATCTAATTAGTCCGTCAGTTAGATTATCAAAAAATATTTGACCCTTATTTTTTCTTTTGTTACGTAAACCAAAATAGACGAAGAAACGACGCTTTTAAAATTCTCAATACGTCACACCTTGGTATAATTTTTAGTGCGTTCTGACGTCACGAGCCCTCAACCCCGAGTTTTGATGCGTTTTATCTTTGTCAATTTTCATTGATTTACAAAATAAAAAATACGTGTCCATTATTTTCCAATACTCTAACTGACGGACTAAATAGATTTTCAATTTATTGATGGTGGAAACTACCCTATTCTCGTTATTTTATGAACGTTCAGTCAGAAAGACAAATTCTCGTAATTTAAAACGTTCAAAATCTAGTCGCATCTCGACAAACAAATTGTTGTTTTTGACAGTTGTTTGTCGCCGAGATGAGACTGCGACTAGATTTTGAACGTTTTAAATTACCAGAATTGGGCTTCAGATGTACGGGATCGTAGCAGGTGGCGTTCTTTAGTTTCTGTCCCCATGGGAAGGGGGCGTGAGTTTATGTTTAAACGTATGTATGAACAACAGAATATAATGGATGTTTCATGTGATTTGAAAAATTGTACGATTATTTTCCAGCTGTAGATAGCACTGTGGCTAAGAAATAACAGCCGCACGGGTCAATCGATCAGGTTAAGCTATTGCCATGGTTGGTCCGTGGATGGGTGACCGTCTTTACATACCAAGACCTCTCCGTGCCTCGGAAAACACATTAAGTTGTTGGTCCCGGTTGTCATTCGTGGATTTTGACACGTCGTTACGGGTCGTCAGAAACCCGAAAGTCTGACCAAGGGGTATCGTATTACCCAGTAACTGAGTTGTGGAGGTCAGATAGGCAGTTGCTCCATGTAAAATAGACTGAAAGCCGACCCTAACATGGTTGGGAAAAGGCTATGATGGAGATAGCACTATCCTTTCATAATAAGGCCGTAATAAGCCGTTGGTCCTGCGCCTAGCGTTTGATCTCTCTCCGGTCGTGTCGGATTGTGTGCCGTTCCATCAGACTATGAGAGTGAGGGAAGGGGAAGTGCACCTGTGTCTGCTCGCACACTTGTGCAATATAACATCTCCCGCGTCGAAGGTTAGTCTCCGAATCAAAGGCAGCTATATCCACCTAGGTATTTTTTTTTTCGTAAAACACAAAAAACGTTTTATTTTATTTTTACTGTGGCAACACGATGAAAAAAAAAACGAAAAAAAGTATTTGGAGTGGTGGTACCACTGAACACACACACTTCAGTCAATTCAATGATTAAATTACTTTTTAGCGGTAATTTTAAAATCACTTAGCTGCATTTGATACCAACCAAAAATTATTTAGCTGTTTTTGATTCCGATTGTATTGGATATACTTAGCTGTTTTTTGTTTGCATTTTTTTGGTGATGACGTCACAAGACTAGTGATGACTAGTTATCCGCCATCTTCTTATTTCGACAATGAACACCTGTGATTGGCCAGCCGCAATTTTAGCTGTGTTTGTTTCCAAACTATGTGGATTTAGCTACCTTTGGTTCTGAACCGTTTCTTTAACGTTTTTTTGGCTGGGATTTAGCTGATTTAGATGCCAAACAATTTTGTGAATTTATTCAAAATAGTATGAAGATTAAGATGGCATTCACAGTTTAAAAACGACTTGGTCTGGATATAGCCGCCTTTGATTCTATACCCCTTATATGTTATGGTGGACTATTACTATTATTTATTATATTAAGGTATATCTGATGATTGATAATATTACAAATGAGATGAAAAACCAACCCATAATTTAACGATTTTATCATTAAAATTGAAGCACGCAAGTGACGCTCTTTTCAACAATTAATCACTCTTAATAAATCCAAACTGTTACAATATTATTTACAAATTGACAAGCTGTTGTTGCCTCCAAGTTTGTTTGCAAACAAAGTTTTAACTAGGTACCCGTTATTTTAAAATCCGTGATATAGTCGAACTGTCAAACTGAAATAAATTTTCATTCAATCCGTTCGCTGTTGGAATAACGCAAAATTATGCCATTTCATTTTTGTCTTACTGTCAGTTCCGGAACTATTTTACAAAATTCATAGGTAGTGAAAAATATCACAAAACTAGCTCTGCACGCATTTTGTATTTCATCTTTTTTTATAGAAATACCTAGTATGAAAAGTAGCTCCAGGTCCTAGGATACCTATCAGTCCGTTCAGTGATTTAGGCGCGAAAAGGTGACATAACAAAGTTACTTTCGCGTTTATAATATTAGTAGAGATGGATTGATTTTAATTACCAATAAACAAGCTACGTATATCCCCTCTTTAGTTTTCTTTTTTTTGGGTTGGGAAATCATCAAATGACCCCTCTCGCTCTGGGTGGAGCAGAAGGTAGTGTCAGACTCTTACTGACTAAAACCCACCCCTGTTCCTTCCTTAGCCCTTTATGTTCCGGGGTAGCGGTAACCCTTTCAGACAATCCCGCTGCCCATATATCCCCTCTTACTAATAAACGTATTAAATCAGATGAATAGTTCATCAGATAACACGCTGATTTCTCTCTTTTTTTGTCGTCAGTAATTTGACTTTCAAAAGAACTGTATAGTTACAAAACGCTTTGTCTTCTTCTTTTGAAAGTCAAATTACGACTTCGTCGATTAGCGACTGTATAGTCGATATACAACGTTTATTAGTAAGGAAAGGGGTTAAAGTTTAAACACAATTCACGTTTAGTTTGGTTATGTATGTATATTTGGAAAATATAAACTGTTCTGTTCCATCGGATTATAATTAGCTATTGAACAGAAATATGTCAAATTAGTGGTACTTAATGATAAGAGATAATAATGGTTATATTCATATCAGATTGTGCTTTGTGTGTGGAATTTGAAATTTTCTATGTGTTGTGCGTTAGTTTCGAACATAACATACAGATCATCACGCCTGTAATTTCCGAAAGGTTAGGTAGAGGTGTACCTATAGTTCACCGACATTTCACCAGATACGTTCAAGTCACATGTAATAGGGGGTGACCCTATTGCCATCTTCTTCTTCTTCTTCTTATTCTTATAAAAAATGAGATACTAAAAAAGGGAAAGACATTCAATAGAAAACATCAGTCCAAGCTATGCTGCAAACATCTTGGTTTTAAGTCCCAAGAAGACACCCCTATCTTTCTGTCTGAGCATCTAACAGCTAAGGGGTCTCGACTGTATTTCCTTGCCAGAGATCTAATAAAAACTGGAGAGTATAAATATTGCTGGACTGCATATGGCAAAGTATATATAAAAAAGGATGATCAAGCGCAAAAAGTAACTGTAAGAAGTGAAGAACAAATTCATAAACTTATAGTGAAAACATGACTATTTGCAGTGAATTCTTGTAGTCATGCATCATTTATCATGCGTTATCTTTTGTCAGTCTATCATAGCAGTATCTGCGTAGCAATAAGGTATTTATCTAATGTCTTTTCTATATTTTTAAAAACTTTTTGTAATCCTAACCCACACAAACACTCTAAGCTCACTATACACATGCCTACATTCAGTCTATACGAACTAAATACACATTTCAATAATACAAACTCACACAAACAAATAAAATATAAGTTATCTATCTACACCATAACACAAAAACAGTTTATCAAGCGTGTACCTAATTTTCACTTAACACATATGAATTTGGAAATATACATTTTACATGCACCATGCAAGTTTACATGCACCATTTCAGGTTTTATTACTCAGTCTCTTTTTTATATATTGTTTTGTTTACCATTTAGTCTTATATTCTTAACTTACAAATACCGCACATACTCAACACAATTGTACACATTTCACACATCTTACCTCGCTCACACACACAAATCTACCAATATTTCTTACCTTTATTCTGCATACAACAAACTACTCACACAGTACAAATATTATAGCATAGGTAACCATAGTAAATACCATACACACGCAACTATTCATACCCAGATAATGTATCGTAGATTTTACCGAAGGAATCTCGGCAAGGTTGTATTGTCTGTATTTTATTTTGTTTATTTGTTTAAATATAAATGGTTTCACTCGGATATACCATTAGTCATAGGCCATCACATTCACAACGGATAATAACAATAGTATCTCTAAAATACAAAACGATTTAGACAATACAACAGTTTCAGAATCGGCAGTGGTGGAGCCTAATGACTGTCATCGCCTATTAAACACCTTTGGCAGTAACCTAAAATTGATAACGCACAATATCAGAAGTATTTATCGGAACTTAGATCAATTTCTTGTATTTCTGAAACGCATTAACACCCACTGTGACATTTTGGTTTTTACGGAATGCTGGATCTCGGAACATAAGCCTCTACCACAAATAGATAATTACAGACTTTATTACTCCACCACTAACCATAATAAAAGTGATGGCGTCGTTATATACATTCACATGGATTTATGCCATACTGTGGAGGAACCAGTACTCGTTGACGCTAGCTGTCTACTTATAAAAAGTAACAATATTGCCATTCTATGTGTGTATAGGTCACCATCTAACCATAATATAGACCCCTTTCTTACATCTCTTGAAACAAACTTACGATCAATTCGAGAATCTCATACAGTTGCTGTCCTTGGTGATATCAACATTGATATTAAGCCCCTCAATGATGATCGGAAAAGCGAACCGTATCTCAATCTTCTAGCTGAAAATGGCCTTCTGCCTGCTCACTTATTTCCTACACGCGAGTCTAACTGCTTAGATCATATTATTCTTAAAACAAATCGTAAAGCTCAAACATTTGTAATAAAAACTGACATCACTGATCATTTACCTGTCTTACTTAATTTAATACAACCAAAGCATGACAAAGGCCCTAAATTTAAACAAATTATTAACTACGATAACGCGGTCAATACGCTTATGAATACTGATTTATCAAATATTCTTGATATAAATGATCCAAATAATGCAATAGAAATTTTGATAAAGTACGTCAAAGACGCTTTAGATGTAAATACAACCGTTCGTAAAGTTCCTAATAGGAAGCAAATACTTAAGCCATGGATTACTAGTGGCTTACTTAGGTGCATCACCCACCGTGACGCCCTACACAAGAAACTGAAGGCTTCTCCTTCAGATGAAGTTCTAAAGATCTCCTATCATAGGTACAGGAACTTTTGCAATGATATCCTAAACAAGGTTAAAGAGAAACATGAAACCTCGACGATTGAAAATTGTAAGAATCCAAAACAAACATGGGAAATGATACGAAAAATCACTAACACTACTAAAAAAAAAAATCCAGCGGAAGAATTATTAAGTTCTAAGCCACACGAGGCCCAGCAATCCGTGGACAAGATAAATCAATACTTTGTCAGTATTGGTCAAACACTTGTAGACACCATTAATACATCCTTCGATATATCTAAAATAACATGTGACATTAAAACCGACCGTAGATTAAAATCCATCGTACTGCTGGAAACAGATAATACTGAAATTGAGTCTTTAATTCAAAATCTTAAAAATGACTCCGCTACTGGATATGATGGCATACCTACCACATTCCTGAAACGCATAAAAAATGTAATTAGCCCCTCACTGACTCATATTTTCAACCTATGTATAAATCAAGGTATTTTTCCAAACTGCTTCAAGCATTCACTAATTCATCCTATTCATAAAAGTGGGTCTAGAGACAGTGTCGAGAACTATCGTCCGATTTCGGTCTTGCCTGCAATGTCCAAGATATTTGAAAAGCTTATCAACAAACGCCTAATGAGTTTTTTAAATCAAGAACATATTATATCAGACTCTCAATATGGTTTTCAACCTAATAAATCTGCAGAAGATGCGGCGATACAGCTTACAAATTTTGTAGCAAGTAATTTGGACCAAGGTCGGAAATGTGTCGGAGTCTTTTTAGATCTAGCCAAGGCCTTCGATACTATTTCAATTGACCTACTTCTGACGAAACTCGAAGCGATCGGCATACGCGGCCTACCTCTGCAACTCGTGAAAGATTTTCTTACTAACAGGTACCAATCTGTGAAAATAGGTGACTACATCAGCAGCCCCCTCCCCATCACCTGTGGAGTTCCCCAGGGAAGTGTTCTTGGCCCAGGCCTCTTCCTGATATACATAAACGAACTTTGCCAATATAAACCGTCAAATGGAAAAATATTTTCATACGCGGATGACACTGCACTCGTATTCCAGGGAGATTCCTGGGCTGAGGCACGGTACCTTGCCGAAAAAGGAATTCATCAGGCATCGCTGTGGTTAAACAAAAATCTTCTAACATTAAATATCAATAAAACAAAATATATTACATTTTCGATGAATAAAACAACACAACCAACTAACTTCACATTAAAAGCACACATCTGTAATAGAAATACCCAGTCATTAACATGCTCCTGCGCAACACTAATGAAAACCAGCAATATTAGATATCTCGGCACCCAAATAGACGATACCCTTTCATGGCATGCACAACTAGATATTCTGTCTGCACGTACGCGTAAAATGATATGGATTTTTGGAAAGCTCAGAAACGTACTCAAATTGAAGATGTTAAAAACGGTTTACTTTGCCTTGGTTCAATCAGTCTTGGGTTACTCTATTCCGGTGTGGGGTGGGGCCTGCAAAACAAAAATCATAAAAGTTGAACGTGCACAAAGGTCTTTACTGAAAGTAATGCTCAAAAAACCCTTTCGTTATCCCACAATGAACCTATATAAGGACTGCAATGTCTTGACAGTGAGGCAACTATTCATCCTTCACACTACACTTCGCAAGCATAAAGAACTAACTTATGATGCTAAGTTAACATATCCTGCACGAAGAAATAACAGAATATGCAAGGCAACTAAACATAAAACTGCTTTTCTCAGGAGACACTCATGTTTTCTTGCTCCTTATTTATATAATAAACTTAACTCTCTTTTAAATATATTCCCAAAAATCATGCATGAATGTAAGTCTATTATCCAAAAATATCTTCTGAATTTAAATTACAATGATACGGAATCCTTACTTATAATTTCAAAATAACTTCTCTGTTATGTCTGTAACGAATGAAGAGCAGTCAAAGCTCACTCATGCATAACCACGTGTATATATACGTACTTACATACGTGGGAGAATGAATATCCTACTAATATATCCTACTATCCTACTAATATTATAAATGCAAAAGTTCGTGAGGATGGATGTTTGTTACTCTTTCACGCAAAAACTACTAAGCGGATCTTGATGAAACTTTACAGTAATATAGCTTATGCATCAGAGTAACACATAGGATACTTTTTATCCCGATATTCCCACGGGATCGAAACTTACGCGGGTAAAACCGTGGGGCGCAGCTAGTATACATATATATATACATACTCCCATAAGCACAGATGCGCGCAACCGTACTCTCACTCATCACACACGCAACACACACACGCATGTACATACCCTAACACACAGCACACGCACGCACTCACACACCCTAACACACAACACACACTCGCACTCACCCACACAATATATATTAATTACATCTCTAGTTGTCATTAATTAATAAATTGTACCAACTTACTCGCCGCGGGAGGAAGACCTGGAGTCCTGAAATACAGGGCTTCCCTAGTTTAGGCTCCAGTCCACTGCATTTATTGTAATAATGTCTGTACTGTGTTTTGATTAGTGTGGAAAAATAAATAAAATTTTTATTTATTTTATTATTTTTATTCTTCTTCTTCTTGGTCGCGTACTTCATTAGTGAAGGTCGTATCCCTGAAACGCCTTCGTGGGTTTATTTTTTCCACTTCGTTCGGTTCTCAGCTTCTCTCAGGGCGGTAGTAACAGAGAGTCCAGTGAGGGCGATTACTTGGTCTGACCAGCGATTAGGTGACCGTCCGCGAGGTCTTTTCCCATCTACCTTGCCTATCACCACCAACTTTTCTAGATTATCTGGTTCCCGACGGGCAATGTGACCAAAGCAACCGAGAATCCTTTGGTAACAGATCGTGGAGAGATCTTTTATGCGAAGCTGATCAAGGATAGATAGATATTGCCATCAACCGGGCACTAATCCATCTACCAACCCGCACTGGGCCCACATGGTGGATTACGGCCCACTCCCTCTAACAAAGAGGAAACCTGTGTCCCAGCAGTGGGTACGTTATAGGCTGATTATGGGCACTAATTTAGACATCAGGCTGCTAAGAAATTGCAGATGGAAAAACTTAAGAGTAAATGCGGTTGGTTTTTTCTCCATAGAAACGATCTCACCTGTTTTCTTTCTGGTCAATGACTATAAGGCCGCTGCCTGGAATTTTGCGGGCAGCGGGGCAGCAGCGGCGGCGGCGCGGGAGCGGCAGGATCTTATGCGTACATTTAAATGGACCGGTTCTCGAAAACAGCGGCGCGGGAGCGGGCAACGAGCGGTGCACTCAAGGCAATCGGTGACCGCCCGCGCCGCCGGTGCTGCCGCCCCGCTGCCGCCCCGCTGCCCGCAAAATTCTAGGCAGCGGCCTCAAGCAATGATTTTTTACAGAATAATAAATATTAACTACTTCTATGTCCCTATGTTTTCCTTTTTGATGATACAGTATTTTTATAAGTAATACAAAATGCTCAAAATTGCCAGAGGCCTAGTGTACAAATTTGACTATTAATGAAAAAAAAAAACATAGGGACACAGTATATATCTTCCTTATTCAGCTTATGAAATATCATTTAAATTGAACCAATATTGAAGGAGGGAATAGGCGAGAGCTAAACCTCGAATTATGACTTTTTACTTATGCTTTTTCAAAAGTCTCTCCGACTGCATGTCCGACCCGGAAATCGAACCCAGGATCTCATGCTCCGCAGTACCGCTTGCGACCATGTAGACTAACGAGGCAACTTTTTAATATCGAAACTACTTGTGAAATAGTTATATGGGTAGGGTAATTATAGTTAACAAAAGAGATAATTAACGAATCAAAAAATTCATGATCAGTGAAGAGCAGTGGAAATGGCTGCGACTTACGTAGGTCATAGGTTTGAACCCAGTCAGGCGTTTAACTTTGTGTAAATTATTTCATCACCACTGCTATGAAAACGGTGAAGAAAAACATCATTAGGAAACCGGCAGTCTTAGAACCAAAAATTTGGAATCACATGTGACGTCTACCAATCCGCACCGGGCTCGCTTGGTGGAATACGGCCTTCTGCCTATCACTGATTATGAAATTGTCACAGGAATTGAATTGAAAATACAAGATGGTGCCGTTAGTTCCAATTTTGGCCACACGCCAAAAGATCCCTGTACCGTTGTACACGTTACAATCAATTTGCCTTCTCTGTTTGAGAGGAGGCTTGTGTCCCAGCTGCGGAAACATTATAGGCTGATAATGCAAGACTTTCATTATTTTTGAGAGGTATAAGGCTTTGTTAAGCCTTAATATGTCTAGCATTGTTACGACCCCACCGCCGCTAAAAGGCACACTGCAGGACTTTCTACCGCCATGCTTGCGGAGCCATACCGCGAGCCCGGCCGAGCGCGCGCCTCTACTTCGCGCCACCAGGGGCGCCAGTCACGCCATTGCATTGCGGACGTCGTTCAAATTCATCTCCGATTAGTTTATATTCAGATTCACAGACATTCGAGAACTTTTATAATACCTATTTATTCCACACAACAGATATAAACCAGTACCGTCCATTATTTCGAAGCATAACACAGCGGCAGCGGTCGAAACAAGCACATTCAAAGATTTGACTACTTAGCAGGCATACGCATGTTTAGTAGTCAAATCTTTAGACCGTACGTCAATGGTAACACTTTGATCTTGAACTGGCCTAGCGTAGTACTTAGTTACAATCGAATCCGAGGCCAGCTTTACTGGTTTTGTTGCCACTGTTTAAAAATGAGTTGTAGCTGACTACATGGTCTTCACATGATCTGACCAAGATTATGTCTGGACTTTAAAAGAGACTGTGACCTTTGAGTTTGTTTCGGCCTTTCTTCTCAGAGTAGTCAGATAGGAAACGCCAACCTCATCTCGTTACTACAGCTTAACTTACTTGAAAAGCTTAACTTACCTCAAAGGAAAGCAATAATTGTTCAGTACTAACCTGATATCCCATCGTAGGTCCACCATTCTTCCCAGCTACCGGAGATATCTGTAAATAATGTTTTAATTTAAATAAAATTTTATTACTTAACCCTTCTAAGCGACACTAACGCAACCATATATAAAATGCAATTCCTATCACGATTAACGTTAACTTCCGTTAAATCTTCCGAAATGTAAGGCTTTAACGTTTAACGAAGTTAAATTTTTACCCGACTGTATGTACTTAGGTTATTTAACCTAAGTACATACATACAATCGAAAAACATAATCCTCCTTCTGGCGCAGCCAGAACAGAGCGTGCCATAGAAATCTATGGCACGCTCTGTAGCCTAAGCGGCTTGATGGATTTCAGCTTGAGAGGTGCCGTTACATTCTTCGTAATTCTGAAAGTGACACTGAGTATATCAAAATTGAAAAAAAAAAAAAAAAAAAATTGGCCGTTTTTTGGTGCCAAATAATGTCTTCAATTTTTTTTTTCTCAAAACCTATCTAGTGGTGTATCAAAATAAAGGGTATTAAAAGGTGATTACAAAAATATATACAACTTCTAAGGTTAAAAGTAATTCGAAATGACAAATCGTAAAAAACACGGACTAAATCGTCTGCGAAATCTTTCACAATAATTTGTAAACTTAAAAGCTGGAAATAAAATAAAGTAATTTAAAAAACTAAAAAGCCCGACTGCTGTAAAAAACTTAAGTTAAAAAAAAGACAAACTAAAAACAAGCACATTTTAAATAAAATAAAAGTTGGAAGCAGGCTGGCCCCCATTTCATTTTAATATTTTCAAACTCAAATCGGTCCCGCCTGCTTTTTTTAACTTAAGTTTTTTGCCGCAGTCGGGGTTTTTAGCTTTTTTAATTACTTTTTTTAAATAAAGGATTAGGGATTAACGAAGTTAACTACATATTTGATTAACGCTGCCCAACTATGTTTATGATCTCACCTTTGACGGAGACGCATAGCAGCGTCAATATGAAGAGCGAACATTGGTGCATCGTGTCGATGCGTGCGGTCACACCGGACCACTCATCTGGCTCAGACTACTGCTGAAACAAAAGAAAGCTGTTTTAGAACAAAAAAATATTCTTGTAGCCTACCTATCGATTCTGTAAAAATCTCAACGTGATAATATAGGTGAAGTGAGCGTGAAGTGAACTATCAATGGAGGCAATCCCTAACATCAGGTGGAATGACAGTTCACTTCACCTTAGTTTTCACGGTGAGATTTATACAGAATAGTAATGCTGATACCCAGCACTTAAATAGTTGTGGAGGTCAGATAGGTAGTCGCTTCATAGAAAACTCTCGCTTAACGTGCTTTCCTAGACACGTTGGGGTCTTGATACGTAATGGATGGTCATCCATCCATGTACCGACTGCGGCACGCGTAGCTTAACGTTCGATCAATATATGGTTACTAAAAGAAAGATTCATATCAGACGAAATCCTATAAATTACTCTGAAAATCCCTACTAAAACAAAAATACTCTTCTAATTTGACTAGGGTCATTGTGCTTGCATGCTTATAGCCCATTAACACTGTCACCTCATATTTGTCTTCAGTTAATAGCAACGGTTAATTGCAACAACTAATTAATTTTAATCTAGCAAGTTTTTGTGGTGTGTTCTTTTTGAAATTAGATTTTTTTTCAGCTTATTTTCTTGTATTCTAAAACGTATGCCAATGTGACCCAAATAGACCCAATTTTATTATTATTGGTTCAACGTTCTTCAAAAGGTCCAAATCTTAATCAGCCTATAATGTTTCCACTGCCGGTACACAGACATCCTCTGTGTGAGTTAAAGTGGGCCTTTATCCACCACGCAGGTCCAGTGCAGGTTGATAGATGCCACATGTATCGAATTTTTCGTTCTAGGCCATGCCGGTTTCCTCACGATGTTTTCCTTCACCGTTATGAGAGCAATAGTGATAGAATACCTACATTACATTATATTACATTACATTTGCCTGACACATGCTGAGCTTGACTCCCATTTGGTGCAACTTTGAGACGCACACCGCACTGTCGTATGTTTCGTTATTAATTTTATTTTAAGTTTAGTCACAGAATACCTAATAATACTTCGTACAGAATGGCCACTCCCTACCCCGCACTGACATCAGATACCGCACCTCACCCCGCACACCCGCGACCCTATCGGCGGTTCATTAGCTCGGGGCGCTCACAAAGAACCGCAGCACTGTACTGCTGACACGAACACACAATTTTGCGATTTAAAAGTTTTATCTGAGTTTTAATCACGATGGTTCGATATTTTGATGCTTTTCCGAATTTGTATTTACATAAATGTTTGTAAGATATCGCATTTTAATACCATGCGATATAATAACCGATTATTTATAGTTAAGTAGGTCATTTAAACGAAAATATTTTAGTGTAAGCAATATTTAGCTAAGTACCTTATTTGCATGGGTATTTGCTCTGGGATAGCAACATTTAGTGAAGTGGAACTGATGATGAAGACCACAGATGGCCACCGGGACTACTCAATAATAAGTATTTCACAGGTTGCGATTTGATTACTTTAATATGTTTGCTAAGCACAATTTATGCTCGTCACAATGCGAATGGTGAAATGGAGCTGATGATGGAGTACCAAAAGAACTCCTCTACAATTAACGTCCCTGCATCGGGAAAAGCAATATTTTGTACAAGGCGATGAGCAAGTTGACATTAGGCTATTGTAACTTAGATACTTTAAAAACAAACCCACTAAAAAGCGAGAAATAAAAACTTTTTAGAAAAAAAAACCGACTTCCAAAAAAGCACTAAGTACAAAGTGAAAAATACAATAAACTAAAATACAGATCCAAAGACACCGACTTCCGAAATTAAAGTTATTGTTAAAAAGTTTTATATTTATTACTTAACTATTATAATATTATTTTTATTTCATTACGAACCCGACTAATTAGATAAACAATCAAACTAGTCCTTTCTAGTCGCGTCGTCGTCGTTCCCGCCATTTTTTTTACGCTCCGCACGACAACCAACCCTACCAGAGTTTACGCACACATTTGCACGTGTACCAACGTCATTTGGCTATGTAGTAGTAGTAGGTAATTATTTTGCGCGCGTTGTACGGAGTGTCCGGGGTGTGGTTTAGTCATAGTGTCACTTTTATTTCTATAATTATGCATGTTTTTTCCTTTTTGTTTTTCTATCGGCACCTTGTTTTTTATATTATATACATGTAGGTAATTGATTATCTTATCACCTAGTGTTGAAATGGTTTATCTATCTATCTATAATTTACACCTGTCTGGGTTTGAACCCACGATCTACAAACTCGTAAGTCACAGCCGTAACCACTGGGACACCACTGCTTTTAATAGGCTACCAGTGCTATTGCATAGAAATGAAAGTTCATTTGCTCATTTCATGTCAATTTTTAGGTTTTTTATTGTCATTTTGGACCGCGAGTGAGAGATGCCGCATGTCAAAATCAACATCGTTGGTTGACTCAATACTCAATTTTTATTTGCATTCCACAATGTGTACTTAGGTAGTAAATTAAAAAAATACATTATGGACTCTGTCGGGCACAGCAAAAAATGGTAGGAGAGAGGAAGCTTTAAATAAGCAGCTAAACTTACATCTAAACTAAATCCAATAATACCACGTTCTGGATATTTTACACCTACAAGCTCTGTAACTTTATTGATTTGAAATTATATTGAGATAGTCATGAGCTGTTAATTTTGAATTTAAATGTTAAATTATTTGAATTGCAATTTTATTTTAATTTATTAATTCTAATTTATTGATCTAACTATACATTTTATATTATTATTTTTAAATAATTATATGAATCTAAGTAATTAATTATATAGATCTATTCGTACGCAAAATACGCGCGTTGAGTTGCGGACACCAGCCCGTATTACCTATTACCTATCAATGACTCATTGGTGATAATGAATTCCGTTTTCACATTTGAATTATTTTGTGTGCCAGAAAGATGCCGAATGAAAGCCATAGTGAACAGAAAGTGAAGTGTTTGATTTTACTTATAGCAAAATTTATAATTTTCTTTAGGTATATTATACTCAATTCAACAAGGAATTTATTGAGGACTAGCCACGCCCCGCGGTTTCACCAGCATAAGTGTCGATCCCGTGGAAATATTGGGAAAAACAGTGTCGTATGTGTTAATCCTGGTTATAAACTATCTGTATGCTAAATTTCATCCAAATACGTTCAGCCGTTTGAGCGTGAAGAAGTAACAAACATAAACACACTCATAAACTTGCGCCTTTATAATATTAGTGTGATTACATCCCATACCAATCACTCTTAAGTATCTTGCACGAATCCACTGGATCCCCAATTTACCAGCGGGTCCCTAATTCACCAACGAATCCCTTTAGGACCCAGTCCTTATCTAAAGTCCTGGTTAAAAAGACACAACATTGTACGAAGGAAATTACCCTTTTTATCTAAAACTCGCAATCTTTGTAGATAAGGGGTAATGTTGCCTGATGTCCCGCTTTTCTTAGCTAATTACCATTAAACTAAATACTTAGGTAGTATCTTCATGTTGTTCTTTACTTGAAGATGCTACTACTTATGGCTTATGTTATCCTGGTACTTGGCAAAGTTTTTGTCTATAAAATATTTTGTTTTAAGTATAGTACTTAGTAGTGTTTGGGAATAGATAATGTTTTTGTAAAGACTTTGGTAATATTACGAAGATTATTTCGAAGAAAATAACTTTATTTACACTTGCCTTATTTAAATAAAAAAGAATAAAAATAAAGAAAAATAAACCAATGGGGAAAATATGAGTCACGTCCACGCAAAACCGCCATCGGTTAGCAGCAAGGCCTGTTTATACACGGCACGGTTTCATTACGGTACTGTGCGCTAGCAGCACTGTAGAATAATCGTGTGAGCGGTGTACAGACGCCAGCACATCAAACTACCCGAAACTGTAAAACTTTCCCAATCAACTTTGAACCTTATACTTTAGCGATAAAGTTGAAAATCTATTAAAGAAATTTGACAGATTGTAATAGCTTGATGTGCGCTGGCGTCTGTACATGACACGGCAAATCTATGAACGACGCATACGGTAACGGCGCCGTGCCGTAGTGCCACCATGTCTGTCAACAAGCTTCCATAGTAATCCATATAACACTGACGACCGTGCCTACACACGGCGAATAAACCGTAGTTTTTCACTCCAAGAAAAATGTGTGTGGAGGTACGTGTTAACTACGGTTGATTTGTTGCATGTTTGACAGACACGGCGGTCATCGCTAATAGCGCATACATACAAGCTCACACGATCTTTTTACGCCCTACTGTAAATTGTGTCGTGTACAACGGGCGAATGCTGCGACCCAATATGTGCGAAATAGAGCCGCAGCGATGGTTTGGTTATTCTTTACCTGGGTCTAACATAAGTTCAACCTCCCTGTTGGTAAGACAGAAGACACAGGACTACCCCCCAACCATTCGTGAAAATTCTTTTTTTTTTTGATAACACTTTCCTGGCAGCGATTGCGATAAGGACACCAATATCATTCCTTTTATTGTAAAAAAAAAATATTTGTTATTCCTATTAACTACCGAATTGTAAATGCGCTGGTTCGTGGTAGTAAAACAAAGTAGGTACATATCACTCAAAAGTAAAAACCAAAATGTATTAAAAGCATAAACAAAAGGTAAAATATCAAAAAGAAGGACTTGCTCAATTCCTTTATTTGATGTGCAATACAATTTTATCTATCTATCTTCCCACTACATACAATTCCAAAAATGGTACCCCACTTAATCAACACAAAAACGCAACACAACTATCAATCAGACCAACAACAACAACAAAGTGATGATCACCCACTGAAAGTTAACCCTGCAAATCTTCGCGGTGTTGAGTCGAGGGTGCAATCTTGAGTCGTTACCCCTCCCACGTCCGGTGTTACCCCGATAGCATCTATTTCCGATGCTCAAGATTCACCCTTTAACGAGCACACTATCATTTTGAATCCATTTGTGAACAAAGCAATTTGACTCGTGGCTAAATAATAACAGCCGCAAGGGTTGATCGAAGGCTTATACGCTTGCCGAGGTTGGCCCGTAAATGGGTGACCATTCATAACATATCGAGATCCCTCAGTGCGTCGGAAAGCACGGCATCCCAGTCATTTATAGATCTTTGACAGTCGTTACGGGTAGTCAGAATCCCAAAAGTCTGACAACCAGTCTTACCAAGGGGTATCGTGTTATCCAGTGATTGGGTTGTGTGGGTCAGATAGGCAGTCTCTTCATGTAAAATACTGATATTCAGCTGCATCTGGTTAGTCTAAAAGCCTTCCCCAACAAAGCTGGGAGAAGGCTAAGCAGATTGTTTGTGAACAAAGCAATAATATTGTACGTAATCGGAACTAAATTGAATGAGCTAAATACATCGAATTTCGATGTAATTTCGGTCAAATTGTGTTAACTGGAATAAACAACTGCTTTGTAATCATTTTACTAGTATTTTGTGTTAGTGAGAAATTTAATATTGGCTAAATTTTGGTTTTTGTTTTATTGGTTTCTGTGTATTTCATTTCGAATTTACCTTTAAACCATTATTCATAGATTGACGTCATAAAAAAGTCGAATCTTAACAATATAATTTATCTACAAATAAATAAAATTGAAGTGTCTGTTTGAAATGTCAAAATAACAGCTTTTTACTAAATTCATATGAAAGTATAAATATTTTTACATTTTTGTCTGTCTGTTTGTTCCGGGTAATCTCTAAAACGGATGGACCGATTTTTACGGGATTCTCACTGGCAGATAGTTGATATTATAAGGAGTAACTTAGGCTACTTGCATTTTGTAAAAATAAAAAAGAATTGAGGTTGCGCGCAAAAAAAAAAACAATTTGTTTTCCGACATGCAGGCGAACAAAGTCGCGGGCACAGCTAGTTTACAGATAACTTATTATTATTTAGCCAGCATTTATTTCTATTTGACTACTCTCCCACATTTGCAGCATACAAATATGCATATTTCTCCCTTTTTAGGGTTCCGTACCCAAAGGGTAAAACGGGACCCTACTACTAAGTCTCCGCTGTCCGTACGTCTTCTGTCTGTCCGTCTATCACCAGGCTGTATCTCTTGAACCGTGATATTTAGACGCTTGAAATATTCACAGAATATTTACTTATATATTCACTTTAAATATAAATAATTAAATTAAAATAAAACGAATATTTATTAAGAGGGCTCCCATACAACAGACATGACTTTTTTGCCGTTTTTATAGATAATGGTACAGAACCCTTCGGGCGCGAGTCCAACTCGCACTTGGCCCGTTTTTTATTTGGATTGTAAGTGACTGTACTGTTGGTGTCCTTAATAAAAGAAAATCTAGACAATAAAAAAAGTCTTGAATAAAACATCGAAAAACTTTACAAATTCTTTAATAAACATTACTTGAAATGCAAAGCTTCATCTTTCAAACAATCAGAAATATTGAACATAATATTCCTCACAAATAAACAAAAACTTAAGACATGAAAATATTATTGCCAAGTGTTCGCTCGCCAGACAGAACTGTTATAAATGGTGGCCGACAGATTCTGGTGCCAGACAGTCTGGCGACATGGCGAGGGAGAAGTTGCCGAGTCGGTTGGCATTTGGCACATTTTTGTTTTCAAATAAGATGAATTGGCGCTTTTTGAGTGGTTGTGCTTTTGTTTTACTTGCAGTAAGGGGTTTTTTGTGACGTCATTGTGTGTAGCCAATGTTTATTAGCAGTCTTCGTGATGTAATCACCTTATGAAAGCGTTGATCAGTTTAGAAACTTGTCACATTAAACTTAATTCCTCTTATAACAAAACAAGGATTTTCTTTAGTCCCAAGTTTAAGGCATGAAGTCATTTTAAAAATTTTAAAATTTTTAACTATTATAATCCCACCTAGTTATTACAAAAAACTGACGTTATCGTAAGTTTCAAACGGTCGGTTAACGTAACATACGTTGCCTACATCAAATAACAACGATTACGTCAAACAGTAATCGTTATTATTTGAAGTAAGTCAAGGGCATAATTTTGTACTTAATCGTAATTTGAAATAACGCTTTTTTGGTTTGACAATAGTTAGCGCCATTTTGACTTAGGTATACGCGTTCGTCAATTGGACGTGAAACAACCTGCCCTAAGTAAAGTATTAATGTTACATTAAGAACTTTACGTTTGTCCCAATAAAGCTCAAAATACAGTAACTGACTGACAGTAACTAAAGTTAGAATATCCGCGACGTGTCGCAGTCTTTTGTTTTTTATTTGGTTTTTTCTTTTAATTTTGTCTGTCCTGCTGCCAGGGGCTTTTGATGCTGCTGCAGGCTAACTCTGGCCTGACACTGCCCTGTAGATCACGTCAACACAGAAAGACGTTGCCATGTATAAATATAAATAAATTATATGGTAAAAAACACCTACCCTAACCTTTCATACGTCATCATACATATTAATACATAACAAAATAACAAATGGCTCATTAAACATAACATTTTTCCCAGTAAAGAAACGGTACACTGAAAAAAATACATTTGCAGAAATCATAAATCTACACAAACTTCCTTTTTATTCTATTTTGAACCTTACGTCTTGAGAAATACGTCTGAGAACTGTTTTATTGCAGTGTTAAGTCGTTAAAAGCGCTCACAGTTGTTACTTGGGGCCACAAAAACAGCCGGATGCAGATTAATTGAATAAGAATTAAGTAACTTGGTTATTATTTTTGATTTAATAAGTTAAAGAATAATTACTGCAAGTGTACTAAGCATCCAAATCCGTTCAGTAGTTTTTGCGTTAAAGAAACAAACATCCACCCATCCTCACAAACTTTCGCGTTTAAGTGATTTGTTTTTGATTTTATGTTTTTTTTTCTCTTTTACTCTTATACACGCTGTCTACATCTCTCTATTTTCCTATCTCAGGTATGTTGGAAGAGATTTCTTTAGCAATAAGCATCACCTTTGTACCTATTTTTCTGTTCTTTTTTCTTGTCTGTTTATATAATATGTGTGTTATCAAGCTACTACAATCTGTCAAATGTCTTTAATAGATTTTCAACTTTATCGTTAAAGTATAAGGTTCAAAGTTGATTGAGAAAATTTTACAATTTCGGGTAGCTTGATGTGCTGGCGTCTGTACATAAATGGTTCAATAAATAAAATAAATAAAGTTGACTGTCATTCATAATCGAGAGCTGTCGATGTATTCTGTAAAAATCTCACAATAAAAACTTGCGTGGAGTGCTTAAAGTGAGCTGTCAATACAGTGTCTAGCTAGCATCTGAAGGCGAATTCCCGTAAATAAAACGTTCAAAATCTAGTCGCAATCTCATGTCAGCGACAATCAATGTCAAAAATGTAGGGGAATCAGAGGTATTTTTGACAGATTGAGACTGAGATCAGACTGTGAACGTTCTTAAAATTACGAGAATTGGCCACCAGATGTCATGACAGGTCACATCAAGCACACTTCATCTAAGTTTTCACGATGAGTCTGACTTTCAAATATTTGGCTAAATTATGATCAACAATATAAAGGTATTTAACTTACGTCGTACAGAAACCCCTTCCTGTAAGTTTATTACATAATGTCGACATTATAAATAACCCTCTTTTCAACCCCCATGAAGAAAATATCCCTTCATGCAAGTTAATTTTATTAATTAAACATTATCAAGAACCTCTTTGCAACCGGCGTTCAGAAACACTTACTTTACGGCCCCACCCGAACCGGAAGTTAACATCGGTTCGTAGACAAAGCTCGTTGTTTACAGGATGTGGGTGTATCTGAAACTTGCTGTTGACGTAACTAACAGTTAGGTACTGTAGGCTTTTTCCATGAATACGTTAACCCAGCGATGTTGACTAACTAACAAGTTTTTTTTTATTATTTTGCTGTAAAACTGTTGCAGGGTTCACTGAGAGTTTTAAGGCCCGCAGCCAGGCGCGACAATACGACCAATTTCTATGAATACTTAATGGGAATTGATCTGCTAGATACACGCCGGTCTGCGGGAGCCTTTATAACAAAAACATTTTTTTAGTAATATACATTGCTGTCAGTCGAATTAATAGCATAGCGTAATCAGCATATGATGTTCCAACTGCTGAGACACGGGCCTCCTATCTTCGAGAGGGAGTGGGCTTTAATCAACCACGCGGGCCCAGTGCGGGTTGGTAGATGTCACATGTGAAAACTAAAACTCGTATTCAAGAGAACATAAATCCCAAACAGATGTCAGGGTAAGTTTATTGACGAGAACAAGTTACAAAACACAGAAAAAACACCTTTTTAGATGGATGTTTAATCACAACGTGATCACTTGGGCAAAAACAGCATGCACTAACTCAGAGCAATAAACGGGGGCGCGACACTTGAACAGTATTGTTTTTTACGAAGGATACTACACGAAATCCCGCCAAATTTTTAACACGTCTATCTCGACTGCCGTCATCTCTCTTTTTTTTTCTTTTTTTTTTTTCACATCAAGCCATGAACAACTGTCAACATTTTATATGCTTGAGTACGAGGCTTTTGACTACGTTGTATGTTTATATTTTATGTCCTCCTTTATTTGTAACTAGCTGCTGCCCGCGACGTCGTCTGCGTGAAGGCTCTAAAGCACCAAAAATACCTAAGATGCCAGTGTCGCTATAGCATTATAAGTACACGACTTTTAAAATAGCATTAAAGTATAAGTTTTTTTTGCAAGCGAAGCAAGTGAACAGAGTTATATGGGAATCCTGCTGAGTTCAGTCATAAGATGTGACTGAAGGAAATAGAGAAAATAATGCAGGAATACATTCCAGGACACAAAAGAGTAAAAATACGTACAAAGGTATCATACCTTACAACACTTCTCTATAAACTACGTTGGTAGTTATGTTGCCAGGAGCCAAAATGTAAAGAGAGTCAGGACTGGTGACGCGGGAGCAAGCGACGTACAGTTGCCCTTGTGAGAAGCAACTCGTCCTGTGGTCGACATCCGCTGCCCTCAGTCTCTGCTCCTGCGACCTGCGACTTATGATGATGGTCATCGCGAAGCAAACACTCACGGGGAACTGTACGCGCTTGAACTGGAACGGTAAGTTATGAGGTATGAGGGGAATGCGTGGTATAAATACTGCCTCGCCGACGCCACAACCCGTAAGAATTTCCGCCTTAATGGTGTGCCTGTGGAGCGAGATGACTTTAAGGCGGGTTACACAACTTCGGAGGAGATAGGTTCCAAAGAAGCATAATCGGAACACCGACCTTCAGCTTGATGGTATGCGTTGGAAGTCCACTTGCTGACAGGGAGCTCAGAAATTCCACGGGATAATGTGTGGCATCATCTTGCTCGACAACAGTGTTTATCGAGGTGTAGACCACTTTATTCCCACTTTATTCTCAATTTCCGAGAGAATGCATTCGTTAATTGCTGCAGCCTGATCATTTTTGGGCATCAAAATGGCCCGCTCACACACCCAAGAATTCTGCTGGTGCGGTACACGACTGATGTCCCCGTACACACAGCGAATTAGTTCTTCTAAGCTGGATACCACTTTACCAAGAGACTCTGGAAGCACCACCTGTCCACCTATCTCTTCTGGTAGAGTGCCTTCGCCAAGACTTAGAAGGACATCGGAGAATTCTTGAGCACGTGCATTGCCGCTGAGCCGAGCTCTCATATTAATGGTTAAGCGCAGCGTACGAACTCGTGACCACAACGAAGAGCGTTTCAACGAAGCATTCACCTCGTCAGCCCTCGAGCCCCGCGTCACCACTGGAAGCGTTTGCCAAAAATCACCACTGAACAGAACTGTGACACCACCCATCAAATGTTCGTTCCTGCGGATGTCCTGCAGGATTCTGTCCACGGCCTCAACTGCCTTCCTATTGGCCATCGTACACTCATCCAATACGATCAGAGAGCAATCCTTGAGCACGTGTCCCTTATCGCTGTTACGTGACACACCACAAACAGGCGTTTTGGCGCTCTCTAAATCGATGGGAATTTTAAACATGGCATGTGCTATCTTGCCACTCGGAAGCAGTGTGGTAGCGATTCCCGAAGACGCTACAGCAATAGCAGTTTTGCCTTGCCTCCTGACCTCTGCAAGTATGCCAGTGGTAACAAATGTTTTTTCTGTTCCACAAGGAGCATCCAAGAAAAACATTTTACCCTGGTTTTGCCCAACGCTTTCAAAGACGGTGTCATAAAGTTTTTGCTCTGAAGAGAACAAAGCGACATGGTCATTTTGTATGGTGGTAATTTCGCCCGGATCGTAATTTGTCTCAGCGTTATACTCCCGATTTCCACGGTCTTGATACGGTGATGATTGGGGAGCTGGTAACCCATATTCGATCAGTGGATTGCCGCCGATAGAAATGACCACATCTTGAAGTGAACTGAGACAGGTGTTCAGCACGCGTTCATCAGTTACTTCGACTTCGTCTCCAGTAGCACGCCTCAAAGCCCGTAGAAAATCTTCAGACAGATGATGGCGATACTTCTCCCACAAAGCTACCGGGTTCGCGACTCCACAAAACACCAAGATGACGGCAAACAGATGACGCATGTGGCTGGGACTGTCACTGACGCTAGCCTCCGCGAGGGTGTCATGAAATGAAATGATCATCATCAATGAACATAACTTTTTTGTAATACTTAACACTGCATTTTTTGAAGTGAAAACTTCTTTAGCGGCGCTGCGTATTTTTTTTGGAATGGGTAAAAATCTCTAAACTCGCGTCAGGACACGTGACCTGATCGAGGATTCGTAAGAAGGATGGAGAGAGGGCAGGCGGCGCAAGGCGCTTGCGCGAATGTTGAAGTGAAAACTTCTTTAGCGGCGCTGCGTATTTTTTTTTGAATGGGTAAAAATCTCTAAACTCGCGTCAGGACACGTGACCTGATCGAGAATTCGTAAGACGGATGGAGAGAGGGCAGGCGGCGCAAGGCGCTTGCGCGAATGTTCGATAATTGTCATGTTTGTGTACGATAGCGCAATGAATAAATATTGTATCCTACCACATAAATAATAATACTTTTATACTGATAACGAAAGCAATTCGTACAAAATTATTCTCTAACCATTCCAAAATATCAAAAATGCAGAACATTAATATTTAAGTTTTCACTTCTGCCGGCACTCCCGGAGTGCAACCCGTCGATTTTTTTTTTTTAATTGTCTTCGTCAACTCTGCTCAAGATTTTGAGGGTTTTGTTGGAACTTGAATTTGTCAAAACGAACTATACGATACAACTTTTATGAAGAAAATGCACATCACCATCTATGAATTTTAAGAATAACTAACTACTTACCTCGCCAACATGATCAAATTTAAATTATTAATTTCCAAAAAATGTTAACATGTAACTTGATTTGATTTTCATGAAATCTCATAGATGGCGCTGTTTTAAAATTGTCTTTATACTACTAACATTCATTAAACTATATTTCTCTGCCCAAGTTACTTAAATGGAGTAGTTTTTATAGTGTAAAGCTAGATAACAGCATGGCTTACTCAAAAACAACATTTAAATATGCGTCGTTAGATTACACGCTGTCACAGAATGCGTAAGAAAAATAAAGATTCACAGCTTCTCCCCCGTAGATGATAGCGTGATAATATGTAGCCTATATGTTGACCTAACCTCTTAGTAATATTCATGCAAAATTTGAAGTAAATCCATGCAGTACTTTTTGAGTTTATCCCGGACAGACAAACAGACAAAAATTCTAAAAACTATATTTTTGGCTTCGATATCGATTGTAGATCACGCCCCAAGTATTCTTTTTAAAAAATATTCAATGTACAGTTTTGACTTTCCTACGATTTTATTATATGTATAGATGTGCGTTAAAATAATTATGTTTTATATTAATAAAGATACTATAATACTTTATCGTACTATTATTCACGTTACAAATGTTATTTCAAAATTCAAATTCAAAATTTGAATTTGAATTTGGAAATTAATGTTATTTGCTTTCACATGTCTTCGAATTTTTGGCTCAAGGACATGGGTTCTCAGAAAAGTTCAATACCTACTTGACCAAAATGTATGAAACAGCTGATATTTTTTTCATGATTTCAGAGTTGGTCCCATAGTGAAAGTTGTTCAGTTTGATGGTCTAAAGCACCTCTTATAGTTTGTAGAGTTGATTTTGAAACACCTTATTTAGTATTATTACACGTTTAAATATAATTGTGGTAATAGCTGTTTCAGACTCACGACAGATGGTAAGAAAACAAAACTGGGGGTTATAGAAAAAAAAGAAAACTCAAAGCGGGCGGTGGGCAAAATAAGTTTGAGAACCTATGCTCTGGGACATGCCGGTTTCATGAAAATGTTTTGCTTTTGAGAGCAGTGGTGATTCATCATCACCTGCCTAGCTTTTTCCCAAATATGTTGGGGTCAGCTTCCAGTCTAACCGGATGCAGCTGAAAACCAGTATTACATGGAGCGACTGCCGATCTGACCTCCACAACCCAGTTACTGGGTATATATATACCCAGTTACTGGCTATACTCCTTGGTAAGAAGCAGTGGTGATTAATACAAGTAAAAAAAAGTGTGCGATCGGGGACCGCCGCGCCGTCACGAATAAAGTTTCTAACGCGATACTCACACCCTCACACACTTTTTTTATAATAGAAAAAGACAGAGAGAGAGAGAGAAAGTCGCTTGGAGGGGGGGCATAATGCTTTTTCCCTACTTGACGATTTTTACCAGTGAACTACGAAACGATCAATTGCTATTGGTATTTTTTACGTGATGCACATTGACGCGCAAATTTAAATCATCTCAGCCTACAGCAGTCCACTGCTGGAAGTAGGCCTCTCCTATTGCACGCCATTCAACTCGATTTTCGGCAACTCTCATCCATCTGCTACCAGCCATCCTGCGAAGATCGTCGCTCCACCTAGCCTGAGGGCGTCCCACCTTACGTTTACCGATTCGTGGTCTTCATTCAAGAACACGTCTACCTCAACAGTCATCGGTTCTACGGCTAGTATGGCCGGCCCATTGCCACTTCAGCAAAAAATAAGTACTGCTTTTGTGTTAGTTATGATTCTTCGTCATCATTCATCATGATCACCATCATTCTCTTGCCTTATTCCAATTAATTTGGGGTTAGCAAAACAGGTCTTTCACATACCGAATTCCCATTTCAAATTTCATCAAAATCGGTCAAACTGTTTCGAAGTCAAACAGACGGACAGAAGACAAAAAAAAAATGCTTTTAGTATCGTATATAATTTCTCATGCATTTAGTAAAAAAGCTGTTATTTTGATATTATAAACAGACACATCAATTTTATTTATTTGTATAGAAGAATATAAAAATAACACGACGGAAAAAAGCACTGGACTTGACAACGTTTATCAATAATATAACCACACCACAAGATACCAACGGAATTTTATCGCCAATCCAAATAATGTATAACAGAGCTCATAACTACAATATCTATCTACCCCCATAATCCGTAAATCACAAATTCCCTGAATCATATCTCCAGGGGAACCGTACCCTAAGCCGTACCCCATAATATTATTAGTGCAAGTAGTATACGCACATATACTTTGGTATATACAGGATGTTTCTGCGTCCATTAAAGATGCAAGGGGTTGTTACATTGGCAAATACGCTCATTAGGACGTCTGGATAATTTAGAAAAAAAAACTGTGTTTTCAATATAAAACATTAAACTTCCCTACTTTCCTATAACTGGAAGCGCACACTTGGATTTGTCCCTGTTCATGTTAACATGCATGTACTATAAAGCCTCTGTTGGCGATCCAATAGATAAAATAAAATAAATAAATAAAGGCTATTATTGCACTAGTTCATAATCTCCTATAATAATCTTCTATTATAAACTAATAATAAAGCTGTAAAGTTTGTTTGTTTGTTTGGACGCGTTAATCTCTGAAACTAGCAGTCGGTTTTTAAATATTATTTTTGCATTTAATACCCTAATTCTTGAGGAAGGCTATAGGCTATTAAACATCACGCTATGATCCTTAGGAGCCGAGCAAAAAGAAAACGAAGTGACACAGGGGGCAGTGGTACAAAAATTTCACGCGGGCAGAAGCAAGTACATAATAAAATATACAACTAGACAAATTAGAAGAAGTAGGATTCACTAAAAGAGCTTCCTTGAGTGACGATACCTAAGTACGACCGGTTCTTCATCCTTCTTCAATCAGCCCTATTCTAACCTACCTTATATCTTTTACCCCTGACGTGAGCCCATGCTAAAGAAAGAAGTGAAGCTAAATACGTTACTTGACCACCGAAAGAACCCATTCATATCGCCTAACGGACGAACCCAATTACCTATCTTTTTTATTTTTTTTATTTGAAATGGGTTTACTCTTGACCCTAGTCTAGGTCAGATGTCGCAGAGACAAAGCCTACGATGGCGTTAGCTTACCCAGAAGAAGCCTGTTCACTCTCTCTTTGAAGAGATTCAGGTTGTATGCGCTCGGAAACACAGACGCGGGTAGAGAGTCACCAGTCTTTGCATACTGAAGGTAGAAAAACCTATCTATCTCTGGGTTTAAAGTCCCAATAATCTATATCAGTAGCGATCTGTACTGGCAGTTATAATTTGTACTGGCTACCAGCGATCTGCCTTTAACTGACAATTGAAAATAGGTTTGGGTTCGGCCGTAAGAGACTCAACATCACCCTCTCAAACATCCTGTATACAGCAGACAGATACAGTTTCCTTAGGGGTGAGCAGGAGACGTTAAGTCGCGACGATTTGGCGCCAACAGTGCGACGAACTCGAGATGTCGAGTATTGATATAAAATGATCGCTAATTTAGAAAGATAAAGAGATTTTTCTTTGTACATATGGGTTAAAGAATAGTATATTTTTATTTGCGTTATAATATGGTGCAATAATAGGTAATAGGTAATACGGGCTGGTGTCCGCAACTCAACGTCAATGCGCGTATATTGCGTACGGGGTGGTGCAATAATAAGACCCCTAACGACTGTCAAAGATCTACGAATGGCAGCCGGGACCAACGGCTTAACGTGCTTTCCGAGGGACGGAGGGGTCTCGGTATGTAAAGATGGTCACCCATCCACAGACCAACCGCGGCAAGCGTAGCTTAACCTGATCGATGACCTGTGCGGCTGTTATTATTTAGCCACGGGCCCCTCTTGGTATAAACATATAATTAAAAAAAAATAAGTTATGTGTAATCAATAATAACAGTAGCTGTACCTAGTCAAACCGTAATTTTACCTCAACGTATAACACTACTATTATAACGCAATTATTCACATGACATCACAAATTACATACAGAATTATTCACAAACATCGTTAGGAAACCAGCATGTCCTAGAACCAAAAATTCAAAGAAATGTGACATCTACCAACCCGATCTGCCACGAACCCCTCCACATGAGAGAATCACCAGCTCAAATGATCAAATTTAATGATATTTTCATACAACCTAAACAAATACGTAAACAGCATTTCAGTCCGCAATCCATCAACTAGAAAAATTAATTCCATATTCCTTTCTTAAAAGCGAACAATCCGCAGAGTATCTACTTGTTATGGAATCAAAACGGTCTCCGCTCATGAAATAGAAAATGCCATTAAAACGATCACAAAGGATTTCGCGAACAATTTTTCCGAGCAATCCAATACATTCGCTTGTTCGGTGGGGGCGCGTATCGGATTCCCCTATACGAAATACAAATAAATGTGGATGTCTCTCACACCGGAGCGAGCGCGATTTTTGGATGATTTTTTTGTGATTTTTGCGAACGATGTAGCTAGGTAAGTACTGAATTATATTGATCTGAGTTAAGTATTATATATACAATTAATTATTTTGTAACACACTAACAGTAGAAATGGTATCCATTTTGATAGTTCAACAAAATTCATTGGGTTATTTACGTTGAGCAGACAAATTTTCCGGACATCAAAATGATTCAGATTGTGATCTATGTTACGTAATCATTATGGTGCTGATCTTAATATGTATTGCAATACTTTATTTTCTTTCAGTCTGTTTGGATTGGGCTAGAAACACTAAGTACTTAGAGAAAGTTTAGATAAGTATTTGAAAATTTTATAATTCTAAGCAGTTTGAAGTTTCTATTTCACAACGCAAAAGAGAGTGTTATATCAAGCTTTATGTCAGTCTTTTTAATAATTCGGCTAAAACTTAACACAAGAAGCCTAACTTTAAAATTATGAGCATTATGCAAAAGAATATCTGCACACCTTTTCGATTTTAGCATTAGCACCACGGTTCAGTGAACTCCCAAAGATTATTTTACATATATTATGTTATAAGATAGAATAAGCTATATATGTATTAGTATTGTTATTGTTTTATTTTATTGTTTTATTTAATGTTATTTTTAATTTAGTATATTTTGCTTTTTATTGTTTATATTTTAATTTAAGTAAGTAATTAGTTATAAGTAAGGTGCCTCACTAACGCATTAGGATTTAGCCTGTAATGTTAGCGATAAGGTGGAGAAATAAATAAATAAATAAATAAATTTTATGTTACTTATCACTTCATTTCATGTTTATAGCATCTTTTAGAACTAGGTAATGTATATTTACTTACCTATTTATTTTATTTCTTATTTTGATTGTTATTTTTTATTTATATTTAATCGTATGCTGCACCAGTTGACGTCATCACGTCACCGCCGGTTGTCGCTAAAAACCAGCGCTGGGGCTCTGTCTCGTATAGGTTCTTAGCATTATGTTTTTGTTCTTTTTATGCGTCATATTTACCGCAAATAAACGTATTTTCGTTCTTTCTTTCTAGCACCGCATTTGCCCTTGGTGTCCGTGAGATCTATAATCCCCCATTTTGTAGTAAGACTCGCAATTGTTTGTTTTTTTTTTTTACCACCACATTAACTCAGAAAGCGATCAATTATTCGTTCATCCTCACATGCGAATGCAAAAGTAAAACCAATCGTGAATGTAGCAATAATGCGATGCACCTGACAAAACCATATTCCATATATTGGAGTGTCCAATGTGTCCATACACTTCTGAGGACCTTAAAAACTGCGCTGCCACCGACGACGCCGTGGAAGTTGCGAAGTTTTGGGCCAAGAAGATCTAAAATCCAGTCATGCTAGCGATGCGAAGAAGAAGAAGATGAACAAATGAGCTCAACAGACGTTGAAACCGAACGTAGCGCCACTTACTGGGCCCAATTCTGAATCAAAACCATTCATGGACCCCACACACAAAAAAAAAACACATCAAAATCTTCCCTACGGTTTAGGAGTTGTTCAGTGACATACACCTGTACTGAAGAATTATGCAGGGCGGCATAGATCGACGCGCAAACTCTAACCATGAATATTTAGCACATGATTCTAGAGCAAGCGTAGAAATTTTTGGGCGGCTATAAAAAAGAGCTGTTGTATAGAAAAGTGCAATACTTACGCGATAAAAATGTATGGAACCGCAAATTGTTTTTAATAACCGGCGAAAAGTTTTACCGCAGTTCACAATCATATACTGAATCAGTTCAGAATCATGTAACAGATCGCGCATCGATGTCCCTGGCAGCCTGTTTACATAAGATCTTTATTACCATCAATTCGATAAGTATAAGACGCGAATGTTACGCCACCGTGCAACGTACATCCTAATGCAGCAACAAGGAGCTACCACTGAGTTAATTTAGCTGAGTGGATTCGGTCGTGCATTGTCGCTTGTTTATCGTCACACTCGGCGGCGACGACTTAATGGTATTAAACTTTAGATATAAAATGTTCTTTGAACGGCGGAATTTTTCGCCCCAATGTGTGGTAATAGTGAGGAAATAATACTGGGTTTGGTTTTATTGAACGGTGTGGATTGGCGCTCGAAATTATTCGTTGGCGCGTTTGTAAGGAACGGTGGAGCTTCAAGCCCATTCTTCTCCATACGAAACTATCTTTTGGAAGGGGCGACTAGAATCAATTCTATTTTTTTTGTAATTATTAATTCATTTGACTTTGATTTTGTCAGTACGTACAAAATTGGCTGTTTAGTTTCAAGAGAAACACAAACTCAAAGCTTTTATTATAATTAAACCATTTACTGAGTGCAAATTAGTATTGGTCCAGTGGTAACGGCCCCCAACTTACAAGTCGTGGGTCGTGAGTTCGAATTCCGGCAGGCGATTTACTTTGTGTAAATAATTTCCAGAGGAAACTATTATATCCTAGAACCAAAAATTCGAAGACGTGATCTCTACCAACCCGCACTGGGCCAGCGTGGTTGATTACAGACCACTCCCTCTTGAAAAGTGGAGGCCTGTGTCCCGGCAGTGGGAACATTAAAGACTAATTATGCTTATTCTGAACCATTTACAGGCATTTTTATATTATCAAAAGAGTCGGTCATTCAGAAAGATGAAGCTATTTCCCATTTCAAAAGCGTGGGTAAGTTCCTATGGAGAAGAACGGGCAAGGAACTCCATGGACAATCTTTTAAATTACTTAGATAAGTTACAAAACATGCCTTACATCATTAATCTTGAATAATATATAATAGGCTTGTCAACTGAAAAAATCAAATTAGTCCGTCAGTTAGATCATCAAAAAATATTTTACCCGTTTTTTTTCTTTTGTTACGTAAACCAAAATTGACGAAGATATGATGCTTTTAAAATTCTCAATACGTCACACCTTGGTATAATTTTTAGTACGTTCTGACGCCACGAGCCCCTTTGTCAATATTAAAAAAACAAAAAATTCGTGTCCATTATTTTCCAATACTCTAACTGACGGACTAAATATATTTTCAATTTATTGATAGTGGAAACTAGCCTATTATAGCATTATTACCAATAGAAGAATTAAAGTTCACCATGCAAATCTATGCTGTTAAGTACACTAGAATAACAGCTCCTGAAATATTTCGATACGTTTTCACTAAGTTGGTGCCTGTAGGTGTGTATAGGTACTATCTATTTCATGGGCAAACAAAATTTTGAAAAACAATTGCATTTAAAAAGGCGTACCCTAGCCATTCAGTTGAAGAAACGTGTGCCCTGGGTTGTCGAAAAATATGTAACCCTGCCTTGTCGAAAAATGTGTACCCTGCGTTGTCGAAAAATGTGTAACCCTGCGTTGTCGAAAAATGTGTAACCTGCTTAGTCGAAAAAACTGGGGACATGAACTATAATATCGGCCTTTGTCAGCTCTAGAGTCAAGGAAAATCAACATAAAGGTAATGGCTGCTCCATTTAAGGTCTATTCAACCTCTATTAATAGTGTATTACAAAGGTGCACTAAGGAAATTATGTGGGGGGAACCGGAAGTCCTGTTATAATGTGTAACACAAAGTCCTTCATAGTTTGCAGATACCTAACTACATTAAAAGTATCATGCTTTCTTTATTTATGGTTACTTTCAGGTCCGCGTTTTGAAAAATGAAAATACAACTATACATATTTGAGTCTATTCATAACCTTGTTTCCAATTGAGGTTATTTTCACTTTAACACATCAACTTTATGCTAGTGTTATTAAAGTTGATTTATGAATTACTAGTACTATTAAAAAAAGCACGTTTTTTGAATTTGTAGCGAGAACTTACATTGAAAGTTATTGTTTTCAAATAAGCCTATCGATTCCGTAAAAATCTCACCGTGATAACATAGGTGAAGTGAGCGTGAAGTGAACTATCAATGGAGGCAATCCCTAACATCAGGTGGAATGACAGCTCACTTCACTTTAGTTTTCACGGTGAGATTTTTACAGAATAGCACTGAAGTACTCATATTTGTTTAGGTACACTTTTACAAAAAACACAACGGAAACTAAATTGTGAACGCAGACATACGGTTTGAATAACGTTTACATATTCTAATGTCTGCCCGCGACTTCGTCGGAGTAAAATTTCTTGTCCCCCGACCCACCTCGTCGCATCGCATCGCCTGCCCACGCTATTACTTCGCTTTCAGTTAGCATTCTTTCTGACTTTGTTTCTGTATGCTCAGCTCCTAAGAACCCTAGCATGCATGTTAGCCTTAGCCAAGAATTAGGCTATCAAATGCAAAAATATTTTATCAAATCTTCCTGGTAGTTCCAAAGATTAGCGCATTCAAACAAACAAACAAACTCTTCAACTTTATTATTAGTACCTATAGAAGATAATCATAATTTGTACAAGAATAGGTAAATAGACGGTGACCCCCAAACTGTATCTTGGGAGTTAGAGTTTCAACATTTTCAAAGTTGACAGAGTTGGTACGGTCAGCATCAAAAGTCGATTAACATTTCAGTTTTTTAATGTCAGTTTTTGACAAAATATTTGTTCAAAATTGCAGCAGAAGTACAATACAATTTTGAGCAAATATTTTGCTCAATAACTAATATTAATTTAAAAAACTGAAGTGTTAATATTTTGCTCAATAACTGAGATTAAAAAAACTGAAGTGTTAAGCGACTTTTGCTGTTGACTGTAGATAGTGACAAGAAAACAAAAACTAAAATTAAACTGAACCAAAATCAATTTAAATAAAACAATTAAAATATAAATTGCCATCAGCGTGAGAACAAACAAAGCAAAATAAAATCAAAAGTGTGAGATCAATTACATAACAAGTAAGTATAAGTAGGTAATAATATCGAAACAAAATAGAAATCATCAAAAATCGAATCAATTACAGGGTGAAATTGAAAACATGCGACAAAGCGAAATGGAAGATTGTACTCATCATTATGAAAAACTTTTACTATGGATACAAACTTGAAATCACGAAAAAAAAATCAGCTGTTCCTTACATTTCTGTTCGTATAACTCGTCAAAATGTAGGGAACAGCTGTTTTTTTTCCGATTGCAGCTTTGGTCCCTTAATAAAAGTTGTTCATAATGATGAGTACAATCTCCTATTTCGGTTTGTCGCATGTTTTCAATTTCACCCTGTATATTATTATGAACTAGCTGACCCAGGGAACTTCTTACCGCCTAAAAATATGAATTATCTTAATTTTTTTTCGTGTATTTTTCGTGTTTTAATAGTTATTCTGCTATTCGGGGCGGAGAGACATTAAAAAAAATCAAAGATCATACAAATCGATCCAGCCGTTCTTCAGGTAGAAATATGGTGTAACTAACCCGACTTGATTTATTTATAGATTTAAAATTAATTTGTAATAGGCATGAATATCCTTGTCTTGGTCTAGGAGTCACAAGCATTGACTGCTAACCGTGTGATCCTGGATTCGGTACCGGGTCCGGCAAAGTTGTCGCTAAATATTATTTTCCGTACGCAAAATACGCACATTGACGTGGAGTTGAGGACACCAGCCCGTATTACCTATTAAGTTGTCGCTACTGACTTTTTCTAATAAATAATATGGAATTCTCAGTACCTAACTTACCGGATTCTAGAATTGACTCCAGCTCACCCCCGATTACTAGGAACTTAATAATTATTATGTGTGTAATATGGGAGTGCTATATATTAATTATTTCAAAAGGTAATACGCACACGTGTAAAAAGTTAACAATCATTACTATAAACCCGGTACAGCATATATCAGAAAGGTGTGGTCAAATTTAAGGGTGTGATACAGACTATCAAACTGGGCAGCGGGATTGTCCGAAAGGGTTACCGCTACCCCGGAACATAAAGGGCTAAGGAAGGAACACGGGTGGGTTTTATTCAGTAAGAGTCTGACACTCCCTTCTGCTCCACCCAGAGCGGGAAGGGTCATTTGATGATTTCCCATCCATAAAAAAAGAACATCAAACTAAACAACTTTCTACATGGAAACAACATCGTAATCGCGTGAAATTTATCAACTGTTCTATACAAAACTTCAATAGCTACTCGACCCAAATGTATACAATGTGACGGCTGATTATTTTTTCGCGATTACGATGTTGGTCCCATGAAGAAAGTTGTTCAGTTTGGTGGTCTGTACCATAATCTTAAATTTTGACCAAACCTATCTGATACATGCTTTATACATCTCTACCTACTCAATCAATCTGCCTAGCCTTTTCCCAACTATGTTGGGGTCAGCTTCCAGCCTAACTGGATGCAGCCTATCTGACCTCCACAACTCAGTAACAAGGTAATACGACACCCCTATGTAAGTGTAGGTATTAAGTATAAGGTTATAGATTTACATGATATTAAAATTACTGTAAGAGAGACTCAATGATCTCACAGTTAAACTGCGTAAGCAGTTTTGTGGGGCAATGTACCTAACTATAAGAATTTTTTAGTGAATAAATCATTAATCAATCAATCAAAAGACGCCTGGTTGTCAGACTTTCGGGTTTGTGACTACCCGTAACGGCTGTCAAAGATCCACGAATGACAGCCGGGACCAACGCTTAACGTGCTTTCCGAGGCACGGAGGGGTCTCGGTATGTAAATATGGTTACACATCCGCGGATCAACCGCGGCGAGCGTAGCTTAACCTAATCGATCGACCCTTGCAATTGTTAATACTAAGCCACAAGCCCCTCGCAACATAACTAGTCTTTCTCAATAAACAGGCGTGATATTGTACGTTTGTGTGTTGTGCTATCTTTTGTGTGCACCAAATAAATGGTTTACCTATCTATCTATCTATGCTAAGTGTAGTCAAAAGGTGCATATTTGCATTCTATTGTGCTGTTTTCAGTGGGTACCTACTCTTATCACCGGTAGCTATTATTCTAATTTGTATGCAAATGATCTCATTGCAGCAAACTATGGAAATACACGCGAATCAAGAGCTTGATTAAGAAATTAGGTGTGATTAAATAAATAATTAGACAGTTTGGAAGTAGAAAAATTCGCTCGGTATGGAGAATTAATTAAATCAAGGGTTGATTTTTCCAACGCCTGATAACTTTTATCCGAGGAATAACATTAAATTTTTGACAGTTCTTACACGCAAAATCTGTCAGACGACAATTTTATTCCACGAATAATTTATCTGTAGATTGAAAAATCACCTTAAGAGTAAACTAGTCGCGAGCCCGAACTCACTGGTGGTCATGGCCAAAAAGCACGCCTGGCTTCGTGCCCGACAGCGCTAATATCAGTGATGAGCAGTTATACGCTAGTCTACACGAACAAAGTCTAGTTTTCACGCACAGAAACACCGTTCCGAACTGATAGACGCGTAAAAAGATTTGAAAAGTGCTTCGGAAAATCGAGTTTTATGAAAAAACCACTGCATAAATCAATTACAAATAAAGTTTATTGATCTCTACGATAACTGAACTTTGTCGGTACGGACTTGGTTTTGAAGATTTTACAGTTCTTTTATTACTTATTGACACCTAAAGTTACGTTAAAAATAGCAAGAAAAACGAATCTTTGTTGGCTCATAACTTTTTAATGGATTTTTATTTTACTATTCTGTTTCCGTACAGACACAATTAATAATAAGTCAAAACGATATCATGTTTAACTTTGGATGCACAATGTCAAACAGTGGAGTAATATTCTCCCGAAATTTGTATGGAAAAAATATCGAAAAGTGGCGCCTTAAGGGCTGATTTTTCCATCGCCGGATAACTATTATTTGAGGAATAAAATGGACGTTTGACAGTTTTTGTATGAAATAACTGTCAACATTTCAAAATTATACCTTAAATAAAGTTATCAGATGGTTGAAAAGTCAATTTTAAATGAGTTTGTTTTTTCTGTAAATAGGATATCGGGATCACTTTTACACGTCATTTTTTATTTTTTTTAAATAAGATAGTTGAGTTTTGCGTTTCCTTTCAGACAACTCTGAGAAGAAAGGCCGAAAGAAACTCGGAAGTCACAGTGTCTTTTAAAGTCTTAAAATTATTCCTCGAATAAAGTTATCAGATGATTGAAAATGTGTAACAAATAAAGTAATCGTGTAGCTCAGCTCAAAAGTTGAGGAGCTCAAAGTCTATAGATGCATTTAAAAATAATAAATGTAGCTTTGTTTCATTGTAGGCAATTATGAAAAAAAAAAAACAAATAGGAGAGCAGTTGTGGCTCAATGGTAATCGCCACGATTTACAAGTTGTCGTGGTGGGCTCGATCCCAAACAGGCACTTTACTTTGTGTAGGTTATTTTATCGGTACTGCACTCAAAACGATGAAGAAAAACATCGTGAGGAAACCGGCATGTCCTAGAACCAAAAATTCGAAATATGTGACATCTACCAACCCGCACTGGGCCCACGTGGTGGATCAAGGCCCACTTTAACTCACACAGAGGATGTCTGTGTTCCGGCAGTGGAAACATTGTAGGCTGATTATGCTTATTATTTTTGATTGACTAGTTCTGTGCCCGACTCTGACCGTCCTAAGATCCTATTTTTAATCATCGCACACAAACTCGTAAAACATGCCATATTTGGGCAAAAGTAAGAATTTCCATAAAATAAAAAAAAATCTTCTTCAGTGCTCACTTTCGTTCTATAAGGAACATTTACGGAAAACATGCTTCTAGACCCGGCAGTTTAGGCTGTGCGTTGTATATCAGTGAATGAACTGAAAAGATTTACATTTTCCTCAACAATAAGCCAAAACAATTAATAATGTATCAAAAAACAAAGCCGTTAATCGCTCGAGACAAAAAGTTCAACTCCTAATTAATATTACCGAGAATCAGTAATCAGAGGGAAGCAGTAAGACAATTTTGTGAAATTAACACCTGAAGCAGACGGGGCTGTATTCCCGGATTTTACGGAACTACGGAACTTACGGATCTTACCATGGAGTAATAAGTTAATGGAGTGCAAATCGTTAAAGTTTAGTTATGAATAAAATATGATTGGATTAAATTGCAAGAAAGAAAACACGTTTATTTGCGGTAAACATGACGGAAAGAAAGAACATAAGCACAAAAATAAAGAAGTGGAGGGAGACATATGGATCACATGCACACAAAACTGCCATTGCTCAGCATAATGCTGTGACAAAATGCGAGACAGAGCCACAGCGCTGTTTATCAGTGACAGCTGGGTTGACTGTTCAAAAGTGCCTTTTATGTGTCTATTTGAAATAAATAAGATAAGATTTATTTTATCACCACTATATTAAAAAATACATATTACATGGTATCAGAGTCAGACAACATTTTAATATTGTGGGAGACTAATGCCCAAACTAAGCTTTAGGCCTGTATTTTAAAAGGTGTTCTGAAATCCATAGATTAGGTCTCCGCCCTTTTACAAAATGATACATTTGAAATCAAGTTGACATCAAGTCAAAGCATTTGCTTTGACTTGATGACAACCGCTGCGGTGTTGCTGTTTCGTGTTTCAGAAAAGTTAGGAAATCGTTATTTTTTATTTCTTCGAAATGTAGGTGTTTACATTTAGCAATGTTACATAGTGGAATACATACCATATATTGTATGTGTTATTTTCGCAATCGACGTGCTAAGAAAATTGTATACATATAATAATAGTTGAGGCATGGGCATTTTAAATAAGTTTTAGCATGTAAATTAATACATTGATACATACATTTTTTTTACTTTATTATTTAACTTATCAAGCATCGACTAATGAGACACAATTAGTTTTCTACAGTTGCAAAGCTTCCAGGAGTCGTTTCTTTGTGAATTAATACCTATCTACCTACACTACGTAGCTATCCATTTTGCTATTCATGCTCTTTCTTGTCAGTCGTCTCTCCTGTCAATCTCTCGGACATTAATACTTCATACGCTCTTTACTCCGTGTCTTTCAAAACTTCTGGCGCGCGGTCGACTTTGAAGCAGAACAGGTGTGAATTACTTTTAAAATATGGTAATCCTGGCTGAACGGAGTCCCAACTTCGTGAAGATACTTGGTGACGAATTTCTTTGGACTTCTAAGTTCGAGATTATTATGCAGAGGTGCGCTGGGTTGTGGTGTGGTGTATATTATAACGTTGTTATTGAAAGGTAAAAAATAATACGTAATATTACGCATTACAGATGTTATTCAACTTGTGGTACACCAAAAAAATTGCCTAGCCTTTTCCCAGTTATACTGGGGTCGGCATCTTTTTTTTTTTTTTGTTCCAGGGTGGAAAATCCTCATGGATGTCCGCCGCCCTGGGGAGGGCGGCGGGGTCTGTCAGACTCTTACCGACTAAAAACCACCCCGGTGTTCCATCTCACACCTACGCCGGGGGTCGCGGGAACGTACGATCCTTCCGCAACCCCCGACTGGTGCCGGCCCGCCACTGCGGGCCTCCTCGGGTCAGGGGGGGGAGTGAGGTGTTTGACTCCCCCCGCGACGTCTAAGAGGGGCGCGCGTGGAACACTACGCGCCGCCACCTCGGGTCCTGATGTGTGGGGGGCGACGGACGTCCCCGAGTCCGTCGCCCCTGGACCCATTTAGGGGGGCTGGAAGAGGGCGTTATCCGCCCTCCGCCGACGCCCGGTGAGCCTGGTGCGGGCCGGGTGAGTCGACGAGATCTCCCTCTCCCTTTCCGCAGCCTCCTTCTGCGAGACGACTGTTTCGCAGAAGGAAACCACCGCGTCCCAGGACTCCTCGCCGCCGACCATCGACTCGACCACGGCCGGCAGCGACAGGTCACTGCCTACTTCTGAGATGAGGGCACGGCGTGGCTCCTCCCAAGCGGCACACTCTGCCAGCGTATGCCACGCCGTGTCCTCCCGGCAGTCGACGCAGTGGTGAGGAGGAGGCACGGCTCCCTGTTTATGCGACACAGGTATTTCCCGAAGCAACCATGCCCCGAGAGCACCTGCGTCACCCGAAACGACAGGGAGCCGTGCCTCCTCCCGAGCCATTGCTCGAGTACCGGCCGGACCGCCTCGATGGTGACGAGGCCGGCGGTAGGGCGTGAAAGCCTGTCCCGCCATTCCGCCACCAGGACCTTGCGGAGCTGAGATCGACGCAGCTCTATGTGTTGCTGCATCGGTTGCTCGCCCCGCGCCCTCGCTTCCTCGCGCCACCGATACAATGACGCGAGTACTTTCGCCTCCAGGTCCCAGGGCGGGGATCCGGACAGTACGCAAGACGCCTCGTAGGAGATCGTGCGATACCCCCGGACGACTCTGACGGCCATCGCTCTCTGCGGCCACCGCAAAACGGCGATGCTACCGGCCCTCAGGTCAGTCGCCCAGATCGGGGCCCCATACAGGGCCATCGATCGCACGATCCCTACGTAGAGCCGCCTACAGGGATCGGCATTTAGTCTAACCAAATGCAGCAATTTTACATGGAGCGATTATAGGTAAAACCTCCACAACTCAGTAAATGGGTAACACGATAACCCTTTGGTAAAACTTTCGGGCTTCTTACTACACAGACAAAGTCACATTGATATGTATCAATGTTGCCCGGATTTTAGGTCTCATGCACGATGTTGTGAGCTCAAATCCGGGAAAGTACCAATATGACTTTTCAATTCATATGTGCTTTGTAAGTTTTTCTTGGACATCACTGACATTAGTGAAGGAAAACATCGTGAGGCAACCTGGACTTATTTAAACTAATGTTATAAAGCTGAAGTGTTTGTTTGTTTGGTTGAACGCGCTAATCTCAGGAACTATCTATATTTCGGTTTAAAGACATTTATTTCTCAGAAAAAAGAACATTTTGGTTCATTTAAATAATTGAGAAATGTATAGAAATTATATAATAAAAGTAGTCTCTGTGATCACATACCGTTATTCAAAACAACATAAAATTTAATAGGTGACATTCAGGTGTTAGTACTTCGTCCTGACGTAATACGTCTAGAGCTTTTTTAATGCATTACATCTGTTACTGTTAGACACATCATCAGGTATTTAATATTATAAAGCTGAAGAGTTTGTTTGTTTGGTTGATCGCCCTAATCTCAGGAACTACTTACTGGTTTGAATTGAAAAAAAATTTTTGTTTTGGATAGTCGGTTTATCGTGGAAGACTATAGGCTATATAACATTACGCTATGACTAACAGGAGCGGAGCATCAATGAAAAATGTTGCAAACACTGGAAAAAATATTCCTTTTGAGAGCTTCCGTTGCGAACGCTGCGTATACCTACGGTTAAAGTTACACAAAAATTATGTATATCAGAATTGTTCCCCTTTAAAAGTTCTAAAAAGAAAATCCGTGACAGGCTGACAGCATATTCATCAGCCTAGCCTTTTCCCAACTATGTTGGGGTCGGCTTCCAGTCTAACCGGGTGCATCTGAATACCAGTATTTTACATGGAGCGACTGCCTATCTGACCTCCACAACCCAGTTACTGGGTAATACGATACTCCTTGGTAAGACTGGTTGTCAGACTTTAGGGCTTCTAACTACCCGTGACGATTGTCAAAGATCCACGAAAGACATATATGCATAGCATAATATGTCTAAGTAAATCCACCCTAAGGTGGATACACGGAAACGCATGTCCGAAGAATCCACCCTAAGGCTATTTATTATAAATTCGGTTTATCCAACTAGGCCTAGGGTGGATTCTCGATCTTAGGGCGGATTTTTTGGGATGGATAAACGGAATAGCCCAAATTTTCAACTGCAGGTAAGTACGGTTTCATGTGAGTAGTCTATCCAATTAATAATGTTTTATCCGCGATTTATTTTTATTCAACCATTAATCTCTTACCCGACTGCGCTTCAACAAAGGGTCGTTATGTTTTTATTGTATCAATCAAATAATCCATTTACCTAAAATATCTTGATACCTTGAAAATCTATACATGTATATTAATATAATAAAGCTGAAGAGTTTGTTTTTTTGTTTGAACGCGCTGATCGCCCGAACTAAGTCAAATTTGGAAAAAATCTTTTTACGCGTCTTAGACGCTATATGTCGCAAAAGTAACGCACACCATCAAACACCCTGATTAGAGTTTTATGTCATAATCATAACACATACCCTGAATTTTTACTATTATTTAAAAAAAAACATTGTTTATTTATAAAATTAGTTATACTGATTGGGGCTATTCATACAACATTGTAGTCACATAACAAATCTACGCGCGCAGACAGTCGCACACGTAAGGGTCTAGCGTAGTAGGTTCTTCGGCCATATTGGTTTGTTTGGATTGTATAGCGGAAGTGTGATTGTATTATACGAGTATATGTAGTGTTAAATATTTTTGGACTAAAAAATAATCTATATTAAAAATACAGAAATCGTTTCAGTAAACGATTCTGAATAAACTACTCTCGTGTGTATTAATTTAGTAACACATTGTAAATATTGTGGTGTCTTACGACTTCCACGCGACCAAAGTCGTGGGCAGTGTACTTATTACTGAGGTGACAAATAAATCTTTATTATTTACTAGCAGCGCCCCGCGGTTTCACCCCCGTAACTTTTGATCCCGTTAGAATATCGGGTTAAAAAGTGTATTATATAGTGTATATTCTATGTGTTAATTCTGGTTATAAACTATCTGTGTGCCAAATTTCATCCAAATCCGTTCAGCCGTTTACAACAAACATCCAAACATCTTCACAAACTTTCACATTTATAATATTAGTAGGATTTAAATTATTTTCTGCACAGTTAACCTCTAAAATAAAATACGAGTTGCATGAAATTAGAACATTCTTAAGAAGGCAGAATGAGCAATTAAAATCACGGTCAATAAATATTATTACAATTAGTATTAGAATATATGGTTTCCTGTAAAAATCACGCTATTCATTGTTGCCTATATAATCTCATGTTTTCTTTAAACAGATAATACATAGTTGAAAATGATGATATTATTAGTAAGTTTTGCGTTTTTGTTCAACGTGTGTGTGAGTAATGGCGTCACCATCGGTGCGTCAGTAAAAGAAAATAACTGGCAAGGAATTTCGCCCAGAGGTATTTATCATTTGTGTTTATTAAAAAAAAAACAATGGGGAAGGCGTGACCATAGCTAGTCCCCACAATAAAAATGACAATTCGTCCATTCATTCCGTTTCTTGTTCATTCATGAGTTTGATTTTTATTTCTATTATCTAATATATAAATCTAATAAATAAAATTCTCGTGTCACAGTGTTAGTTACCATACTCCTCCGAAACGGCTGGACCGATTTGTAGGTATGAAATTTTGTGTGCATATCGGGTAGGTCTGAGAATCGGCTACTAGCAATTTTTTTTGCAAAACGATGTTTGCGGGGTCAGCCATCCTACTATCCTATCCTACTATATATAATATTATAAATGCGAAAGTTTGTGAGGATGGATGGATGGATGTTTGTTACTCTTTCACGCAAAAACTACTGAACGGATTTTGATGAAACTTTACAGTAATATAGTTTATACATCAGAATAACACATAGGATACTTTTTATCCCGATATTCCCACGGGATCAAAACTTACGCGGATGAAACCGCGGGGCGCAGCTAGTTATCTATAAAATAATAACAACTTTTTCAATATACTAATAAATAATTGATGCTCAAAAAAACAAAGTAATAAACAATTTCCATAATCATTTATCAATTTTTACATCATTTATGGCTATTGAGCGATGAGCTAAACTCCTTTAAATGCAATTTACACAGGGCGTTTAATTGCCTGTATAATCAGCCTATAATGTTCTCACTGCTGGGATACAAGCCTCCTCTGTGTCAGTGTCAGTGGGCCGTAATCCACCACGTAGGCCCCGTGTGGGTTGATGGTCCAGTGGTAACGGCCGCGACTTACGAGTTGTAGGTCTTATTCTTATTACTAGCAGTGCCCCCGGTTTCACTCGCGTTAGTTTCGATGCCGTCGGAATATCGGGATAAAAAGTATCCTATATGCTAATTCTGGTTATAAACTATCTGTGTGCCAAATTTCATCCAAATCTGTTCAACGGTTTACGCGTGATTGAGTAACAAACATCTTTACAAACTTTCACATTTATAATATTAATAGGATCACCACTGCTCTCAAATGAATGTAAATATCGTGAGGAAACCGGCATGTCATAAAACCAAAAATTTTAAGACATGTGACATCTACCAACCCGCACTGGGCCCGCGTGGTGGATTTAGGCCCACTCCTGCTCACCGAGACGAAGCCTGTGTCCCACCAGTAGGAATATTTATAGGCTGTTTCTGATGTGTACGGTATCTCCAGGGGTTTAAGCTGTGTGCAAGAATTCAGTTAATCAGAGGACTCAAACAAGAATATGCTCATTACAGATTACAATGAACCCTACTACACCCATACTGACCATAGGCACAACGACCTCATTATCCGGCCATGTTTAATCCAAGATGAGGACTGCATCCGAAGGGTCTTTACTTCTGCCTTCAATTGCTTGGCAGCCCATGGACCGGTTCCCGAGCTTTATGTATTTGATACCTTGGATATAGATATACCTCATAGTAACCTGAGTTTTACTATTAATGATGCGAAGATTAAGGGTCTCAGTTCTGGCAAGATTACAGAGTTTTAGTAAGTGTTTGAATATTATTATTTTAGGGTTCCGTACCTCAAAAGAAAAAAACGGAACCTTTATAGGATCACTTTGTTGTCCGTCCGTTCGTCCGCCTGTCCGTCCGTCTGTATATATTTATTTCGGGAATGCGTGGAGGTATCTAGTTGAAATTAAAACCATATATTCAGGTCTGCGGTCCCTTGAAGCTGTAAAAAAATCAAACTTCTAAGTTAACGTAAAAAAAATACGGCCGTTTATGCCGCAAAAAACGTATATTTCGACACTCTCAAGAGAATCAAAATGTATAGGGTACTTCCTGTTGACTTAGAATCATGAAATTTGGCAAGAAGTAAGTTCATGTAGCACAAGTAAAGGAAAAAAACCGAAAACCGTAAATTTGTAGTTGCATACCTACCTTGTACGGAACCCTCGGTGCGCGAGTCCGACTCGCACTTGACCGGTTTTTTTTCTTTACAATCTTATCGTTGCCTTCTCTGTCTGTCTGTCAATACACTTCATACACTTCATATCATTGTTTTAAACCCATATATTTAGTAAAGATATTAGTTTAGGCGCACGTACATAGTTAGTTAAATAGAAGGGGAATCTTGATTGAAAAGAAAATTAAAAACATTTTGGCTAGGTTTTCAACCTTCTCCGTAGCATAGCATGGTGAAAAGATCGGTGAACTAGACTCTGCGTTACCGACCACTAGCTGTTAAGCAAGCGCTGGTGTTTGGAATCGCACCACCGTGTAGGCGCTTTTCAAGCATAGAGAGCTTAGAGTGTTCTAAATATCCGATCACCTGCACTCTTGATAATCTGAACTATGCCTCTAACGCCGCAATAAACGTGGCCATCCACTGGGCCCAAATAGTATAAGCAACATAGAATACCTACCGTGGAAACGAGAAGAAGATAAGATTCGTTTCTGTTTAGGTCCTTTTTTGTCCTTGTTAAAACAATGTTATTGTTGAAAAGATTTTGAGCTCCATAAAGAGCGTACAAAAAACTAAAACAACTTTAACTACTCTCTCTCCGAATTATGATCCTAAAAAGAGTGATGACTTAAAACCCATTCAAACTCTAAAATAATTTATTCTAATTAGGCTGAGAATCAGTACTTTTGAACGTAAAACATTCCCCAAAAAGCTCGCCTTTCAGTACTTTCTTGTGCTTTAGCTGGGTTGGCAAAATGACTCAACAAACTCCCCAGCAACACAGTTGTCTATTAGGCTAGAAGAAAAAGAAGAAGAAAGAAGAATTAGGTAACGCTTGGAAACATGCTGATCCTGCTCCATACTTTAGAGTACTTATAGACAAAATCAGACTGGTTGCTTATATAATTCATATATGAACATTTTAAAAGAGTAACAGTGGAGTTTCTTGCCCATTCTTCTACTTACGAAAACTATCTTTTGGAAGGAGGGGCGACTAGAATCAATTCTATTTTATTGTAATTTTGACGTTCAAAAGTACCTTTTATGTGCCTATTTGAAATAAATGCTTTAACTTTGATTTTAACATTGTAAGCGTTTTATTCAGTTTCAATGCAATGTATTCCCATGTTTCAGCATCAACAAAGAAACAGACAGATTCGTACTAGAAGTCGTATTCGACAGCGTCATAGTTTTTTCTCCTAGAACTGTTGTCAGTCATTACCGGAAAGGGAAGGAGCCAATTCAAAGTTGCAACTTCTCAATCGTTGAATACAGTAAGTTCAACTTTAATTCTTTATTAGATTCTGTCTGCAACTTCGTCCACGTGAAATTTCTTGTTCCTCCCCACCGCATCACATCGGCCGTCCGCGCTATTTCTTCGTTTTTGCTTGACGTTCTTACTGATTTTTTTCTTTTTGCTCGGCCCCTAAGGGTCATAGCGTGATGTTAAATAGCCTATAGCCTTCTTCATTAATTAGGCTATCAAATGTAAAGAGATTTTTCCAATCCAACTGGAACTTCTCCAGAGATTAGCGCGTTCAAACAAACAAACCCTTCAGCTTTAATATAAATGGCATATAGGTTTATCTATTCTTCATGTTAGCACATACTCTGTAAGACGTGTTGTGCGTTTATTATTAAGATAAGTGGATACTAAATAAAAGTGGCTCAACATTGTCATCATCATCTGCCTAGCATTTTCCCGGTCGGCTTCCAGTCTAACTGGATGCAGCTGAATACCATTATTTTACATGTAGCGACGGCATAACTGGCCTCCACAACCCTGGTACCGGGTAATACGATATGCTTTGGTGAAGTCGGTTGCCAGACATTCGGGCTTCTGACGACCCCTAACGACGGTCAAAGATCCAAGTGGCTTAACAATATATCAGCAACATATTTTTTTTTGCTTGAAACAAATGTTGAGTTCGCTTGTTCATCGGCAGCACTGCTGCTACGGAAGTGTCAAAAAAAATCTCGACAGTCGAAACTTAGACTTACAGAGTTCTTTCAAAGAAAACCCCAACTTCCTCTTTCAAGCAATTCCAACTAACCAACCTCAACCAACAACTAACCCAGCCTATTTTTCTTTCTTTTATTGAATGATAATTTTCAGAATCACTGTCCTTAACCTTGACGATCTCAAATATTGAACAAGCACTGTGGAAAGCCCATGTATACGCCTACTTGAATGATGCTGATGTGCCATACAAATTAGGCCCTGGAATTACTGAGAGCAAAGGTAATATCAATCGCCTAGCATTCTCCTAGCAACGTTTTTAATTAAGGGAATTGAAAAAAAATGGCAAGCGATCGCAGTCGGGGCGTTTGAAGCTGGATATACTTAGTAGACCAATAGCCGTCGTGGTAGACGAGTCTTGGAGTGAAGACGCTCTTCACTCCAAGACGTCTATATCAGCAAGCGTAGCATGGGACGGCCCCCAACTAGATGAACAGACGACCCTATAAAATTGCCTGATTCAGTTTGGTTGCGGACAGCATGTTATGGAACTTAGAAATTGTTCATGATAGTCTAACAAAGTATGCATATACTGTGTCTTATTAATGAAGAAATCGTTTTACAGAAAGTCAAGAGAGAAACAACAACAAAAAGCGGTTGCACAACCTGGCTTTGAGCGTGAAGGAAGCCCTCCTGACTCAGGGTTCCCTGTTCATGTCTGTGTACTTACAGAAGTTACAGAGTAACATCTGCGATTTTAGACAGTAGATTTCGTGATAAAAATAATATATTCATAATAATGATTTGCTATTTTTCATGAGGTACGTCGTCACTGCGTCTGCGAGCATTCGTTCGCGTAGTTGTGAAAATATGCTTTGCAAACAACGTGATCATGATTTGAAAGGGCTGTGCTCGTTGGAAAGCTCCTACCAAAAACACTTAATGTTTGTGAACGAATGCTCGCGGTCGAATAGTCGCGGTGAGAGCACACCTTTTCATAATGTTTTAATATTTCCACTGCACATTCAAGTATAATTACGTACCTAATTTCGTTTCTTTTCATAATTTGGCTAGTTATTTGGGTTAACATATCTTGTAGTATGCACGTGTTTCTGTGACAAATAATCACTATGTTATATGTTGGAGAAATAAATAATTTTTTGATTTGATTTTGATTTGAAATAAACGTATTTTTCTTTCTTTTTGCTTTTACTTTAAATTTCATTTTTTTATTCATTCTAAATCTTTTCTAACTGCCGTATGTTTTATTTTTATATGTAGCTTAGTGATTTTACATCCACAAAAATAAGTTACTAAGTTGATTTTGTTACCAACATAATATTTTCCTACTTACTGAAACACATCATTATCGAGTATAGTCTTAACAGAATATACCTCATTTAATAATGAACGGTGGCTGAACATCCACCGTCCGCTATTAAATTCAATTGTTAACCAATTATAGTGGTGCAATATTAGCTAAACAAAAAACTAAATCAATGTGCTTAGGTAAATAAGAAAATGATTTATGGAACCGTTATAATTGTTTAAGTGGTATACACAGCCGTCAACGCGCGTCGACGGCTGCAGTTACCTGCAGTTACTATTCTCTGTAATATTGTGACACCATAGAATTATAATTATATCTGCGTATAGTACAGACGCCAGCACACCACTACCCGAAACTCTCATATTTTCCCATTCAACTTTGAACCTTATAGTTTAGCAATAAAGTTGAAAATCTATTAAAGAAATTTGACAGATTGTAGTAGTTTGATGTGCTGGCGTATGTACCTACTGTTGACAGAACAACCAACCAATGTTGTAAGCTTGAAAATGAACACAGATGAGGAAAAAGTTTAAACAGAGAGAGTATTCTGATATGAAGAATGTATAAGAAGCAAACCCATTAGAAGATTTTCGAAAAATCCAACTTTTTACTGAACCTGACGATAATCACCGGGAACATTCGCACGATTTTGTTTTTCAAATATTCATTGCGCTATCTGTTGTTAAGCAATTCATTCGCGAGACGAACATTTGCGATGTTTTTTTTTTTATGTAGATGGGAAATCATCAAATGACCCCTCCCGCTCTGGGTGGAGCAGAAGGGAGTGTCAGACTCTTACTGACTAAAACCCACCCGTGTTCCTTCCTTAGCCCTTTGCGTTCCGGGGTAACGGTAACCCTTTCGGACAATCCCGCTGCCCCGGCAGGCTTCGGCCCTTACGGGCCCCTTCCTTATGCTGACATCTCTTTGAGGCGCGCGTGGAACACGTACGCGCCGTCCGGCACGGGCCTGGTACTGATCGGACGGAGAGTTACCCATTACTCTCCGCCCGCAGGCCCGCGCCTACGGTGGCCGGGAGTCGTCTCGCGGCTCCCGACGCCCGGAGCGTCTCCCGCGGCGGCTGGGACGTGAGGCCCTCTCCCTCAGCCGTCCCGCCACCTCCTTCGCTAGCATGACTGCTTCGCAGAAGGAGGTGACTGCCTCCCACTGCCTCTCGCCCCGGACCATGGCTTGAACCAGGGCCGGGCACGAGAGGTCGCCGCCGCTGCCGATCGCCTCTGCGAGAACACGGCGGTGCTCCGCCCAATTGGGGCATACCGCCACCGTATGCTCCACCGTGTCCACCGGGCGACCCTCGCAGTGGTGACACCCGGGCGTTTCCTCCCGGACGATGGTGTGCAGGAACCTCCCAAAACACCCGTGTCCGGTGAGGACCTGCGTCAGGCGGTAGGTGAGGGCGCCGTGGCGCCTCTCTAGCCACTCCTCAAAGAGGGGTCTTATCGCCACTATCGTGGCGTGCCCTGCGCTGGGTCGCTCTTTCCATGCCGCCATGAAATCGCGCCGGAGGTCGGTCCGCTCCGCCGCGATTTGCCACTGCGAGGGTCGCCCGGAGGACGCGGTGGAGCATACGGTGGCGGTATGCCCCAATTGCAATTTGCTGACAAAGAGATTAGAATTTGTTTTTCGTATTGGACTCACGTACTCACCTAACTATAATCTAAAATCTTTTAATCACAAGACGAAGGATTTTGAACGAAATTACTAAGCCATTGTTTCTTATATTCGAAAAATTTGTCTGCTCTACAACGTGAATAACGTAATGAATGTTTGAATGTTGTTGAACTATCAAAATGAAAGGCATTGCCACTGTGAGTGTGTTAAGCAAATGCCCCATTCATCGCGTAACATTCGCTCGCGCAACAACCCTTTGCAAAAAAAAAATAGAAAAGCGAATGCTCACGGGGAGTACCGTCCATAAAAAAAAGAAGTAGACAACAATGATAACGCACGAAACGCTAATTAGTGATTTCCACAAAAATAATCAACCTAATCAATCAAACATATACATGATAACCTTTAAATATCCACGCGAACATTTAAAAGGCTATAAAACGATTTTACCGCGTATTACCCATTCATTTTAATTTGAAATGAAGATTATCTTGTGCTTATTTCTGATAAAAGTTTGTTCCTGTCTTGGAGACAGTGAACCATCTAATAACTATTGGAGAGGAATTTCAAATGATGACGGAAACTATGGTAAGAGACCTATGTCATTTTCATGTGAATTTATATATGTCTTCTTCAAATCAAATAATGTGTAAGGTCAGCTTTCTAGAGTGATAGCATAATTACAAAGAAGGCCGAAAATTTTCCAAAAATATGGTAGTGGGTAGGGCATATTGCTAGCAGAACAGATGGCCGATGGGGCCGAAAGGTTCTGGTAGCGTTGGAAAGCCTCCCACAAAGTGGACCGATAACCTTGACCCTAAAATTGGCGGCTACAGCCGAAATACGGTCTGGAGAACAAAACAGAGATCAGTGCCAGTGATCAAAGAACCAATGGTACTATTTGCAGATGACAGCACGGTAATAATAAAATGTGACGAACAAACCAACTATGTAAATAAAATCAATGAAACATTAAGTATAATAATTAAGTGGTTAATAGACAATAATTTGAAAATAAATATGGACAAAACAAATATAATGCACTTTCACCAAAGGACTCAACAAACAAGTGTTAATGTAAATTACAATGGACAAAGAGTAAAATCGGTAACAAGCACAAAATTTCTGGGAATTGATATCGACCACAGACTGTCATGGACAACTCATTTAGACAGCCTCTGTAAAAGAATTAATAAATCTTCATTCGCTCTATACAAACTCTCTAAATTAGTTAGTAAACAAGCTGTTTTAACAGCCTATCACGGACTTGTTGCACCATTGCTCAGATATGGCTTAATATTCTGGGGTAATTCGGTAGACAAGGAAATTATATTTAAAGCTCAAAAGAAATGCATCAGAGCAATGTGCCAAATTGATAGTACAACAAGCTGTCAACCTCACTTTAAAAATCTTAAAATTCTTACATTACCCTCCCTGTACATCTATGAAGCTAATATTTTTGTAAAATCGAATCCAGAGTACTATAATACTGCATTTAAAAGCTATTATCGAAAATTAAGAGATAAAAAAAGATTAGAGGTAGAAATACCCTATGGTAAAACGGCGCTATTAAATAAAAGTATTTTATGCATGACATCGTTGATTTATAATAAATTGCCTGATGACATAAAACAATTACCTATTCTCCAATTTAAAAAAAAACTACAAACATTCCTAATAAATAAATGTTATTATGATGTCAAAGATTACTTAGGTGACAAAAATATTGTATTTTAATGACAACAAAGGTCCGGATAGTAAATAATGTAATATATATTATATGTTGGACATAATTAATTATAAATTTGATATAATGCTGGACATCAATAATTTATAATTGATAAATTATTATATAATTTCTGGACCTTAGTTTTTATTTTTTAATTTTTTTAATTTGCATGACATTATTGTTATTTTTAATTCCTTATTTTGTTGACTGATCTGTATTTCCGATAATTTTATTTTTAATGACATAGTAATTTATTCAATTGTTAAATTAACAGTTAAAATTGTTTTATATTTGCACACCTTATAGGGTTATTAACAGTGTACCATTTGACCCTTTGTAACATCCACTGAACCTGTTTTATGCAAATAAAGGATTTGATTTGATTTGATTTGATTTGCCTATATTTCACAGTGGAGGCCCAGTGGTAACGGCCGCAACCTACGAGTTAAAGGTCGTAGGTTCGAACCCCGACAGGCGCTTTACTTTTGTGTAAATAAATTATTTCATCACCACTGCTCTCAAAACGGTGAAAGAAAACATCGTGAGAAAACCGATATGTCCTAGAACCGAAAATTCTATCACATGTAATATCTTCCAACCCGCACTGGGCCCGCGTGGTGGATTATGGCCCTCTCCCTCTCACCAAGAGAAGGCCTGTGTCCCAGCAGTGGGAACGTTATAGGCTGATTATGCATATTTCCCAGGTCATCAAGAAGAAGGACAAATAGAACGTCCATGTTCTCTTCATGACGTGAACTGCATCAGGCGGTACTTTGCCCACAACTCTCAGTGCTCTCCTGCCCATGGACCGGCTCCAGACCCTCAGAGGATTAAGAGTATACCGATGTTTGTGTCACATGTTAATATCACCTTCACTTTGAATTATGTTGAGGTTAAAGGCCTCAATAATTTTAGGATTAAGGAGTTCTAGTAAGTATTTAGCTGTCTTATTTTTATTGTACATTTAGGGAAATTTATTGGTACTTATGCAACAATGTTCTATAAATGCCTATAACACGGCGAAATCACGTAGTGAAAACAATTTTTTTTATAACCGAAAAGAAGAAGAAGAAGGCACAGAACAAGGAAAGGTGGAAGAATATGGGGGATGCCTTTGCCCAGTAATAGGAAAATATATGCAAAAAAAACCGACGAAAAATTTCTACGCGCGGGTGTTTAAAATCATGTGCTGAATTCATGGTTGCAGTTTGCGCGTCGATGTTCCGATGTCATCCTGTATACTGAATTAGGATTTTTCCTGTTTTACACAATTAAATAATAGCTGCCGATAGGTGGGTAACGTAATACACCTCTACCTAACGTATACTCTACGTGATTTTGCCGTGTTAAAGCCATTTCATACAATATTCAAAGAACTACAGTTGAGATTTGAACATACGGATAATTTAAGTTGATATTCAATTTCAATTTAATTAACAATACATTTTCAGGCTTTTCCTATTTACAATCCCCAAAAATTTGTAAGTAAAGATGAAGGTGCTCATAATTTGAAGACAAGAAAAAATAAGATAACAATAAAGATAAAACAATGATAATATAGATACTTAATTGATGATGAGATGTTAAGATGATATGTCTTGGTCTTAAGACTTTCACAGAGTAGCTGGTGCTTTGAAACTTTAAAGAACCTGTATTAACTTTTTAGGGTCCCATAACCTTTTTAAGTTAATCCAAAATAAGGTCTCAGACCGCTAGATTATTTTCAGTTTAAGGGCGAATTTCACAACCTTTTGTACCTAGAATAAATCTTACACTGAGAAAAAAAGTTGAATTTTTGACAGTTTTTCCATACTAAAACTGTCAGACGTCCATTTTATTCCACGGATAAAATCATTCCTTAACGCATTATTAAAACCTCATTTCTAATGTTCTAGCATAAACAAAGGAACGGACAGACTGGTGTTAGAAGTAGAATTCCTGAAGCTTTGGGTTTATTCGCCGTTCAGCGTCATTACTTTTCATCGTAAGGGGAAGGAGCCCCTGGAGCTGGCAGACTACGCGGTAATCGAATACAGTTAGTAAACAATATTATTATTTCCACTGAATATTACAAGTCTTTGAACAAAGCATAGTCTTCTTTTTAACGGACTTTAAAAAAGGAGGAGGTCTGATTCGGTTGATATTTTTTTATGTTTTTTACCTCAGAACTCCTAATATATAAGATTATTTTTTTAATGGACAAAGTATGCCTCAGGGCTGGTCCCACATAAATTCTATCAACTTTGCTTTGGTAGTTTTTGAGTTAGCTTCAATAACACGATTTTTTTCCAAAGTGAAAAATAAAAACTTTTTGCTAAAAAAACAATTTCCATAAAAAAAAAACACAACAAACTGAAAAATATCTTTAATTACGGAATTCGGTGACTTCCGAAATTAAATTTATTTTTCACTTTGTAGTGTTGTTTTTTTTTTGGAAGTCGGTTTTTGCAAAAAGGTTTTTTTGTAGTTTCATTTTGAGCAAGCTTGGTGATCAATGCTTCCGCCTTCTCTGAATGAGAAGACGGCTTTGCCCAGCAGGTGTGACAAAGTGGACAATACGAGTAATAGGCTGGTATTATTATACCTCCTTACTAATAAACGTTGTATAGTTACACAACGCTTTGTCTTCTTTTTTCGAAAGTCAAATTACTGACGACTGAAATATAGAAATTGGTGTGTAATTATTCATCTGATATAATACGTTTATTAGTAATGGAAATAGTGTGTAATTAATGTGATTGAGATTTCGAGACGCTATTATGTTTCGTGAGTACCTACCTACTTAATATAAATTGTACAAGTACAAATCGTGGCTAAAACGAAATACTCGTGCTTGTAAGGTGCTCTAGGCTAACAGCAACACGGGCCGATCAAAGGTTAAGCTACGGTTGCCGCGGTCAGTTCGTGGATGGGTGACCATCCATTACATAACGAGACCCCTCCGCACTTCAGAGAGCACGTTAAGATTCGTAGATCTTTGACAGTCGTTACGGGTAGTCAGAAGCCCAAAAGGCTCACAAATAGTCTTAACAAGGCGTATCGTGTTACCCGGTAACTGAGTTGTGGAGGTCAGATACGCAGTCGCTTCATGTAAAATGCTTAGACTGGAAACCGACCCCAACATAGTTGGGAAAAAGTTGGGTAGATTTGAGTCTTCTTTTGTTATTCTGCCTGTCCTTGTCTACCTTTACCACGTTTAATTTAAATACGAGCACAAAATATGAATTAATAATATTAATTTATCAAAACTGTTTTATTTTCCAGAGGATCTATCGCTCACCCTGATAGCTCCTCACGTCAAGGACATCAAGCTATCCGAAGCTCACGTCTTCACTTACCTTTCTGATGCTTATCCTAAGCAGGCAATGGGTCCTAACATCACAGAGAGTAAAGGTATTACATCGTATCACACTTTCACGCAAAATCCTGCATCGCTTTTGATGAATTTTGATATGAGTAGGTATACGTTGAACCCTGGGGAAGGACATGGACATTTTACCAACATACTACGCGCTGATTTCTCTATAAAATGTATTTTAAATCTAAGCAATGATGGGCGTAGCATAAGACACCTCCCAGCTAAATGGATCGACACCCTTAAAAAGGAGGCCAGTATAGAGTAGATTCGGAAGGTGAGTTGTGGCGCAACTTGGGAGAAGCCATTATCCAGCAGAGGACTGTTCTAAGCTAAATTGATTGATTGAAACCCTGATCATCAACTTGCTGCAGGCTGCAAGGGTTGTATGGAAAGTGAAAAAGTATCAAAGTCATAATTCTTCCTATGCGAACAAGGGATGGCGCTATACAACCTGTATAGCTGCATCTCTTTCACTCCCCTATATGGTTCCAGCGTAAACTAATGTTCTTTTGTTTTTCAGAACCTCATATCAGAGTGGTCATAAGGCGTTTACTTGAGAAATTAGGATTGAGTCTACAAGAAGCGTTCTTGACTAAGGGACCAATATTAATGTCAGCGTTCTTGCAAAACTCCATTTGCAGTTACTAAATACGAATGAAGTTGGTTTCTTTTGAAATAAAATATTTTGATTGATATTTGTTTTTTTTTTATAGTTTTTTACTGTCCTCGACACTGTCGTGCATTTAATATTGAACTAAATGTAGAACGTCACCCGCAGGCTATGGGATAAATACACCCAAATAGACTCGGACGGAACAGTCGACATTAGTGCAGGATGCCAACTCAAGGCGGCGGCTGATGAACATCTAGCACGTCAAAGGCGGCGCCCACGGACCCTGTCAGGCGGTCCATTGTGCACCCACCAACTCGCACTAGACAAGCGCGGAGGGTTAATTTGTCTAAACCCCTAACCTCTCATGACAAACACGAAAGAGAGTAGGGAGGCCTTTGCCCTGCAGTAGGACTTCACAGGCTTTGCCTTAATTATAGCATTTTACGAGCTGTGCCTACAGTTCTGCTGGCTTGGGTTAACTTAGTAACATTCTTATAGGTAATGAGAGATTTTTCTGTCCCTATGTCGGCTCCATAACATTGTTGCCGAGCTAAACCTAACCAAATTAAAGCACTTTCAATGGTCCGCTTCAGAAGGGCTTCACACAGGTGGTTAATTGAGAATCCCTTCTGCACTATAAAAGAATTTCTTCAGTTTAAATCTAAATGATCCAATTGTACGTATAGGTACCAAAAATTTGCATGTTATGATTGAATATGGCTACTATTATAGTACCATTGTAAGAACTTTTGTAACCATATTTATCTGCAAATAAGTTTTTGACTTTGACCATGAAAGAATTTGCTAAAATTTTAGAATAAGTGATGAGTTTTTTTTTTGTATAATACCTATATATGGGAAATATATCCGACTTGTCACTGTTCCTATTTGTCTTAAGCAGGAGGATGCTGCAGATAGTTTTGAATGAATGACGGTATTAAAACACCGACTGGCATATCTTCGACATTTTTTTTATTTCACGAAGCGACGCGCGCTTTTCTTTTGGTAACCAAGTATACAAAGACGCTGTGATGTGTGATGTGAAGATGATTAGCGTCAGCACATAATACACACACACACATTTTCGACTTCGCCCGTGTCTCAGACGGTACTGAGAGCTCCTGCGTACACACACATTTACAGCGTGTTTGTACACTTGGTTACCCCGAGAAAAGCGCGCGTAGCTTCGTGAGATGAAAATACTTGTATATCTTGGACAGTCAGCAGCCGCCGTGCTATCAACCTGCTAATTGGCTGATTTCGCTTGAGTTTACATTTGTTATACCTACCTTGTGAACTAAAGATGAAAAAAAGTGACGATTGTGACTATATTATTGTCTAGTGATCGTTGTCCACTATAGAATAATATCGTTTCCTGACCTTGCACACGTTACCTTGTATACAAAGTATTAACATCACCATTCACCATAGCTAGGATATTAGTAGAGTCGAACGAAGTCTATGGTCTATCCCGAAAGACGTTTTAATGCAGTTAGCATTAAAATGTAAACAAATAGACAAGAAAACGCACCTGTTGATAATGCCAATTTTCAGTGCCATTTAAATGTTTAGTGCATTGATTAAATTATTTGAATTCCTTAACAAGACATTTTAACTGAATCACGTAAAGAGGTTTATCGTTTGACAATAGAGGTATCATTTTTATTGGTTTCCTTACCTAACTTTTACAATATTTAAAAAATGACTATTCATCTAACTATACAAATAAATACAAAAACAAAAGGACACTTAGGCGTCGTAGTACTCGTCTAAATTGCTGTCATCCGGAAATGTGTTAATTTTATAATCTCAATTTTCGTATACATCACACATCACGCCTGTATTACCCAAAGGGTTAGACTTTCTCGCTTGATGGCTTGACCTATTAAATGGTACTTAAACATAACGGGCTAAATTTGGGTGTGGGTGTACAATTTAATAATATTATTCAAATAATAATTGTTAAGTAAAGTGGTGAGATTTGAATTCAAAACCTTCTAAATACTGAAGGCTAATTTTCGTAGTTAAAAACGTTCAAAATGTATTCAAAAGGCCTTAATTACAATTTACAAGCTAACACTAAAATATATATTACTAGCGACCCGCCCCGGCTTCGCACGGGTGCAATGCTGATACTAAATACACTACATATAAACCTTCCTCTTCAATCACTCTATCTATAAAAAAAACCACATCAAAATCCTTTGCGTAGTTTTAAAGATTTAAGCATTCAAAGGGACAGAGAAAGCCACTTTGTTTTATACTATGTAGTGATATTTGCTTGCACCTACTACTCTTTGTCTCTGCACCACCCAAAGGTTGAATGCTAGAAAATGCCTATGGCATTAAGTCCGCCTCTGTACACTTAAGTGGTTGAAGTATTAAATAAATATATATTATATACAAGTAAGTATATAATAAAAACAAGAAAAAGGGAATAGCTCTATTAGGCATCAAAAAATTCATCCGCATCGCTGTCAATGGGATAAGTGCCCACAAGGCTGGCAGCATTACCACGTTGCATGGAAATGCTGATTCTTTGGAATAAAAATAGGCCAGACCTCTGGTTACGTGAAGAGTCAAATGTATTCTCAATCTTATCTCAGCGACAATCAACGTCAAAAATGTAGGGAAATGATTGGTATTTCGATAGGTTGAGTCTAGAGATTAGAATGAGAACGTTCCTAAAAATACGAGAAACTTTTGAAACTGTCTATACGTATCTATCTGACTTAAAATTACCTAGATTAATCTCGTATGTTTTTGTTTTTTTTCCGTGCCTAGGAAAGCACGTTAAACCGTTGGTCCCGGCTGCCATTCGTGGATCTTTGACAGTTGTTACACGTAGTCAGAAGTCCGAAAATCTGACAACCAGTCTCGCCAAGGAGTATTACCTGGAGGAGTAGTAACTGGGTTGTGGAGGTCAGATAGGCAGTCGCTCCATGTAAAATACTGGTATTCAGCTGCATCCGGTGAGACTGGAAGCCGACCCCAATATAGTTGGGAAAAGGCTAGGCAGATGATGATGAATCTCGCATATTTTAGCATATCATTTCGTTAATCGTTAAATCGTGTTTAGTTTAATTGTAAGCAAATCACCTATCTATTGTTTTTGTAACTCATTATGATTTCATTTAAATAATTGCTTATTTACTTATCATGTTACTTGTCTTAGATGGATACCTACAAATGATGGATAATTTAAATAATTTATTATTTCCTTTGAAAATCATGCGATCTATGTTTAATTGACTACGTGGCTTGAGATTTACTCATTATTCATCAATTATCTCGTCTTATGGTAGTCCCCATAAGGATAAAGTGAAGTCTTTCTGCTACAAAATAATATAATAAACGCGTAAAAATGAAGACAGTTTTTTGTTTTTTTCTTTTGTTTTATTATTATCACTGTGCTGAAAATAGTGATGACTTTGGACGTAAACATGTTAATGTTAAAGAAGAAGTAAATGATGGAGTAAACAAATATGATGGTAAGCAGAATTGTTTATACAGATTCATACTTTTTAGAAGGCTCTTTTATTAAGGAACTTCGACGCGCTCACTCTACTTATGATTTTAGCACATGATTCTAGACTAGCGTAGAAATTTTTCGTCGTCTATAAAAAGAAATCTGCTCTTTCGTAGAAAAGTGCAATTTCTACGAGGTCAAAATGTACTGAACAGCTATTTTTTTTTAATAACCGACGCAAAATTTCAACGCAGGTGTTTGGAATCATTTACTGAATCCATTGTAGCCTGCCACCCTCAAGAATATTACGTAAAATGTACATAAATTATATGGTTTTTGAACAATCCACATTATCAATTCAAAAGTCTAATTTTCAGTTTTGAGACATACAAATTAAAAAGAGAGTTAAAAATTTAAAATTGAAATCCAGGATGGCAGTCACCAAACTTTCCACCAATTTTCGAATGACGACAACTTTTCTTTATAATTCGACAGATTAAATCTAGAATAACAGTCATTAATGTGAACTCTTGTCAACCATGCTAACATCTTATGTCAAATTTGACGTGTGCTTGCACCGATTTGCCAACAGATGCCCTTCTGCCTTTACATGATGTCTGTCAAAGAGTTTGAAAGGTTCTATAAACTATTTTGGCTTTTATCTTCTCCTTAGAGTAGGTATTCAACCTTTAGTTCTTACAAATATATTTTTACAGATAATTCCGACGACAAGGACCACAATCGAGACACCATCATCAGACCATGTTCTCTCCAGGATTTGAAGTGCATCCGAGGATTCTTCGCTCATTACTCTCAATGTTTGGAAGCTGAAGGACCAGTACCAGAACCTTATTTCCTTCATCTACTACCAAATATACATGTGCCACATGTAAATCTTACGTTTGAACTGAATAATGCGCAAATTAAAGGCCTTAATAAGTGGAAGATCATGGAGTTTTAGTAAGTACCTATTCTGGTTATTTAAATGGAACCAGCTTTTGCCCGTAGTTTTGTCCTCAGGGATGTACAGTCGCCAGCAAATCAAGCTACTACAATCTGTCAAATTTCTTTAATAGATTTTCAACTTTATCGCTATAAAATAAGGTTCAAAATGTATTGGGAAAATTTTACAGTTTCGGGTAGCTTGATGTGCTGGCGTCTGTACTATTGCAATAAAAAATATTCTACCTATGTGCCGAATTTCATCGAAATCCGTTCAGCTGATAAATTGTGAAAAGGTAACAGACAGACAAAGTTAGTAGCGAAACTCTAGAGAAGTGATGGGTATCGATATCTCAAACACGATAAAATAAAAATATAAAATTATTTTGATGTTTTTTTTTGGTCAACGACCGTTGTCAGTGTTGTTGCTCGAAGTATGAGTTGAGAAAAACTGTTTTCTTTTGTTTTATCGTGTTTCGATATCGACACTTCTGTGAAGAATATACAAAAAAAACTGTGTTTAAAACTGATGTTTCAAGTGACTACACTAAATGCGGTCGATGACCCCACAAAAAAAGTCACCAAATTAATTTTTGTTTGATCATGTTTATAAATTGATACCCATCACGTCTGTGGAGTTTCGCTAGTTAATTCAATTTGACCCTGTATAAGTATGGATGGCTAACCCATCCATACTTGTAGATAGAAAAACTGGAAGAAGTTGAGATGATAGGTGGTGCTAGTTAATATGATAAGTTTTTAACGAGGAAGGCTATAAGAAAAGAAAAGATTATGTATACGAATCATGTGGAAGATGATATAGCCAAGAACAGAGTGAACACAGGGATGACGGTTAATTTAAAAAGTAGGAAGAAAAAGACGTACTGCATTGGCATAAAAGAAAATATAACCACCGTACGTTCAGAGGACATTAAGGTGTGTCCAGACCTGGCGAATGCGCCACTCGCGAGCCGCTTGCGAACTGCGCGCGTGCATTTCATGTTCGCACGCAGCCCCTGCGCCTTCCACGCGCCGCTCGCGCGCTCATAGTTCATACGCGAAAGAAGCTATGTGCACGAGAAATGCGCGCGCGCTGCACGCGCGCCTCACTCGAGCCTTGCCGGAGTTGCAGTAGAGTGGTCACCCACGCAGGCCGTAACCGCGCGCAAGCAACACGCACGCAGTTCGCAAGCGGCTCGCGAGCAGCGTATTCGCCAGGTCTGTTTACACCTTTAATTTATTGCAAGAGTCTGTTGAAATTTCTTTGCACGTTTCTATTTTTTCTGTTTCAGCATAAACAAGGCTACAGACAGATTGGTGCTAGAAGTACAATTTGACAAAATTGTGGTGACTTGCCCTGAAGCCAATTTAAAGTACCATCGCAAGGGGAAGGAGCCACTCGAAGTGACAGACTTCTCCGTCATTGAATATAGTAAGGGTCACCATGCTGCTCGTGTATTTGAGTACTAGACGGTAGCCTCCGACGCGTCGACGCATGTTGCTCATGTGTATGAGCAGAAACACTTTACCAAAATTATACTAAGACTTTTAAAAAGAAATATCGAAAAATGTTTACAAAGTAGGTAGCAACGGCAACTTTACTTCAATGTGAAGACTTTGGTTTTGGCCATCAGTGTTGAAAGTTAGCGTCATATTAATTGCTCACAAAATGAGTCAAGCTACTTATGATTTTCGTCGACTAATATTCCGTCATACACTTGACGGAATATTAGTCGACGAAAATCATAAGTAGCTTGACTCCTAGTAGCTTGGGTCCTAAAAAATTTTAGGTAATTTGAACGATTTACTTTGAATTGCGTAAATTGAAAATGGAGAAGAATTCGTTTGTAATGGTGTTATTGAAGCTTGCTCGTGAATGTCTATAATATCTTTAGACTCAGTTAGGTAGAAACTACAGAACGCCACCTGGTACGATCCTTACATACTCCTTTTGCTTCGTTTACGTTCATTCATACACGCACGCCGGTTACCTTAAACTCTCTTTTCATGTCTGCTTGTGTGACTGCGTTGTTCTTCAACACCATGCAACGGATTTTCAAGCGGTTTTCATCATGATTTAGAAAGTCTATTCCGGGAGGTATAGATGTATATTAATATTAGCCATTAATTTCCCACTGCTAGGCAAAGACCATCCTACTCTATTTCCACCTCTTACTGTCCAGAGCTGCCAAAGACCAATCTTTATGAAAGAAGTCCAGCTCATCCCGCCATTATGTGCATAATACAATAATAAACGTATACAGCTATAACCAAGAAAACTCGATGTGTTATGTTATCGGTTACTAGTTTAAAATAAGTTGAGTCCTATCATATTCCAATAAACAATTTCTTTCACAGGCGATTTGTCCTTCACTCTGATAATCCCACACATCAAGGACTTGCAGCTATCGAGAGGAAATGTATACACATATATTAATGAAGTTGCTCCTAAATACACGCTTGGACCCGCCACGTTCAGCAGTAAAGGTAAAATATTAGTTTGAGAAGAAAATTGTTTTTGATATTCACGTGTCTGTGGTGAATTATCCCAACAATCCTATCTTATCCTACTAATATTATAAATGTGAAAGTTTGTGAATATGTTTGGATGTTTGTTACTCAATCACGCGTAAACGGCTGAACGAATTTGGATGAAATTTGGCACACAGTTTAAAACCAGGATTAACACATAGGACACTTTTTATCCAGATGTTTCCACAGGATCGAAACTAACGCTGGTGAAACCGCGGGGCGCTGTTATCTATACTTATAATCTATCTTCTTCTATACTTATAATAAATCTGTAGAGAGGTCAATTCTGTACATGAAATATATTTCCAAAATAACTATCAGCGGGTGATTAGTGATCGTTACTGACGCCAAAAATGCAATCAGTAAAATTTTTGTCTGTCTGTCTGTCTGTCTGTATGTTCGTTATAGAAACAAAAACCACTCGACGGATTTCAACGAAACTTGGTACAATTGTTCTTCATACTCCTGGGCAGGTTATAGTATACTTTTCATCACGCTTCGATCAATAGGGCAGTGAAGGGAAATGTTGGGAAAACAGGATTTCTTTTTAGGTGTAGTAGTAATAGGTTAGTAGTAGTTAGTTAGTAGTAGGTAAGTTTTGGTTAATTTATGTTCAGTTTTTTTAATATTAAGTAGGTAAAAGCGTAGGTACTTTTATTAATTATAGTAGTTATAGGTATTTAGTTTTAAGTGAAGTAGGTTTTATTATATATTATTTTATATATTAGACGTAGTTATATATTTTTAGTTATTCAAGCCCCAAGCGGACGCCGGCGTCCGCCCGCTATTGTCTTGAAAAACGCGTTGAATGAGAAATACGCGTTCTCAAGAATCGGCAGAAGAAAGAACACATCGGTTAAACTCTATGAGAGTTAGTGCCTCAATTTGCGGAAGTCATTATTCCACGCGGACGTTGTCGCTGGCAAAAGCTAGTTACTAATAAGGGGTTAGAATTTACCTCAAATGTCATGATTTACGAAATGGTCATTCAATGGGTAATTTGTACTTAGTGAGTTATATTGATGATTTTAATGATTATTTTCTGTAAATACATATTTGTTACGGTCGCAAATCATATTTTGATAAACATACAACCTAATACAGACCAGCAAATTTCAAGAAACGTAAGACAATTTTAGGCACTTTGGTAATTTGGCACCTTTGCCGTAAGCCGTTGGTACTTCAGAAACCAGTAACTTGCAGTGAATTATGAAAGTACCTCCCGAAATATTGTAAACCAATGTTAAATCAGGTTGCTTCACTTTTTGTTCATGTCAGTCTTTCATTCGGCATCTTTCACACGAAGTGATACGCCTGGACACAAAATGAACGAAAAGTGAAAAATTAATTAATTAGTGAACCGATCCAACGATGTTGGATTTCGGCTATTGGCATCTTACACTCACCTACAGATTGATCTAATAATTAAATAAAAGGAAATGAACGTTCATTCATATACAGGGTTACTTGTAATTCGACGTATATCCGTCAGGAGCTGATAGGGGGCCAAAATTCAACAAATTTAAAAAAAAATTACAAGTAACCCTGTATAATATTGTCGCTGTCGTGTGAACGTAGAATCAAACAAAAATTCAGATTTTTTTAAGGCTCAATGACATACAACCTTCTTGCATACTTTTGTGTAAGTTATTGTCATGTACTGGCTTAAATGTCACAAAATTTCTTTTCACAGATCCTGGTTTCATTTTGGCTTTAACTGAACTGCAGCAAAAGGTAGGCTTAACTCTTCTGGAGATTTTCGTGACCCAAGGACCTGTGTTCTTTAGCGCATTCTTTAAAAGCAGCATTTGCGATTTTAGATACTTTTAACGTAATAGATGAAGTATCGTTGAAGTTTAACTTGGAAATATTCTTTTAAATATATATTTTTTTATTTTATATTAATTCCACCGACAACTACGGTCATAGGTTTTAACAAGAATTTCAAATCTTATCACCACCATTTCTGTCTTCTTTGGGTTGCTTCGCGTCGTTTTTACCAATTAGCTATGGAACGATTATATATTTACGCCAAAAAAAAGCAACCATGGTAAAATGTAGCCGTAGCACACCATAGCGACCTCTGCGCTGCCACCGACGATGCCGTGGAAGTGGCGAAGTTTTGGGCTAACAAAAATGAATACACTGTCGTGGTACCGATACGACGAAGAAGAATCAACAAGAAAAATAAATAATCCACATTTTTAACTTCAGTCTTTCATTTTCTAAGCATTACGATTCGAGTACATCGAATCCGTCATCGTCTGTGAAAGAAAGAGAGTGCGTACATCAGTAGGCTAATTCTCGTAATTTAACGCCTGAGTTTACCAACATTCAAACCACCGGTTAGGTATTTAAACATTGGTTTATATCAAATTTCCTAAGGAAATTTTAAATATAGAAGTGATTAAATATTAATCAGTTGTTTTAAATGTTGGTGAACACCAGGCTAAAACGTTCAAAATCTAGTCGCAGTCTCATCTCGGCGGCAAACAAATGTCAAAAATTTGTGAAAATGTAGGGAAATTTCAAGTATTTTTGACAGAGTGAGACTCAGATCAGACTGAGATCAGACTGAATGTTTTTAAAAATTACGAGAATTGCCCCTCTGGTTATCGGACGTCATCGGTCGAAGTACGCAACTTTTTTTAAAATTCTATGTTGGGTTCGATCGGGCTTTTGGACTTGTGGCTAAATAAGAACAGCCACATTTATCGATCGATCAGCTTAAGCTACGCTTACCGCGGTTGGTCCGTGGAAGGGTGACCATGTTTAAATACCAAGACCCCTCCGTGCCTCGGAAAGCGCGTTAAGCCCAACGGCTTAACGTGCCAATGCCCGGGACACACGTCCCGGTTATCATTCTTGGATTTTTAACAGTCGTTACGGGTCGTCAGAAGCCCGAAAGTCTGACAACCAGTAAAGAAAATCTGCTGTTTCATACAAAAGTTCAATACCTACTTGACCAAAATGTATTATCTACCTAAACACCTGATTTTTTTTTCGTTATTTCAGAGTTGGTCCCATAGTGAAAGTTGTTCAGTTCGATGCTCTAAAGCACCTCTTAAAGTTTTTCGGTTTATTATTTTTAACACTTTGTATAGTAGGAAGCAGGATTTATATTTGTATCTAGTTAATGGAATTTAAAGATTTTTTTAAAATACATTTGTTGAGGGAGGAAGATGTGGTTGTACCCAAATAGGAATATAATATTTGGGTACACTGATAATGTTGGTACTGGTATAGAATTGAACTATCAAATATATAAGAGTCATTACTGGAGCTTGTTGTTCCCATTACCTAACAATGGATGAAAGAAACTGCCTAGCCTCTTCATGTGAATCATCAATTGGAACGAAACAGCAATAAATTAAACGCAACATTTAATAATTAATCGTTCTCGAAACAAATTGAGCAATTTCAGATCATATCGATCTCTTCAACTTTTAACCCTTTAAATTATCATAATGTTTAATTTCCTTCAAAAATCACGCAACCAGTGATTAATTACTTACGTTTCAAGCAAAATGCATACAATCACCAATCAAACAGAAGACGTGTCAAAATGAGGGTCGATTTTTGTTTTATTCTTTTGTTATATTTTTGCTCTTTTGTTGAAAATAGCAGGGGTTCTGAGTATTTTTGGGAAAATCTCCATGATGATATATACCGTGGTAATGTCTTCAAATATGATGGTGAGTATATTTTGATATTTTAACTGCTAATAAGGGTCAATCCCCAATGAAAGAGCAGCGGCGCACAGAGGCCGTAATAGCAAGTGACTTTCCTCTTTTGGCTAGAGTCGCTAAAGGCTCGTGCAGCCTCGCGGCGCCGCGCTGCCCCTCCTTTGCCTTCCTTCAAATGACTATGGATAATGGCCACTGCTGGCTTTGCTATTTCAATGGGAATTAACCGTGAGGAACGAAACTCGGTCTTAACATCACGCCTGTATTCCGAGAATGGTTAGGCAGAGGTCTACCTAAGAGCAGGTACTAACACATTTCACCAGTTATGTTTAAGTCCCATGTAATGAGAGCCGATGCTATTGCCATCATCCAACCTACGACTACGAGCTGCTACTGAGAAATTGCTGACGGAAAAACCCGACTCAGTCTCCAGCAATTGAATTAACATTGTCGACCGTATCATCGCTTTACACTGTTAGATATTGGGTTAACGCAAACCCATTATCATCATTAGCCTATAGCAGTCCACTGCTGGACATAAGCCTCTCCTATTACACGCCATTCAACTCGATTTTCGACATCCTGCAAAAAACGTTGCTCCACCTAGCCTGAAGGATGTTCTACCTTACGTTTGCCAAGAACCCGTCTACCCCAACGGCCATCGGTCTACGGCTAATTATGGTCGGTCCATTGCCGCTTCAGCTTGCTTATTCTGTGAGCTCTGTCGACAGCTTTGGTTTTCTAACGGATCACCTCGTTGTGGATTCGATCTCCCCAAGAGACTCCAAGCATAGCCCGTTCCATAGCTCGCTGAGCGACTTTGAGTTTATGAACCAGTCGTACTGTGTGCGTCCACGTTTCGGCTCCGTAAATCGTAAAAGGTAGGACGCACTGATAATGCAAACCCAACTAATGTCAAAATACATAAAGATTAGATGTATTTCTATGATTAGCTATCGTAAAAGGCGACTGCTTTCAAAAGGACAGCCAAAGCAACCTATAGGTACGAAGTCTGCCATGCAACTGAACAATAGTTACACGACATTCAATCTGCACCATAATTGCGTGAAAACAATCCGGATTTAGACGAAGATGCTAATCCATTGCTTTATAATTATTTTTGAAAGATTCGTCTACTCCTCCACAACGTCAATGGCGTAATGAAAGTTGTTGAATTGTCAAAAGAAAGGCATTGCCATTATAAGTGTGTTACGCAATTACCCCGCTGGATATCCTAGAAAAAAGCCCTTAACGATTTATCACAGTTCTCTATTTTCACCTCCCCATCATCGTTATATTCTAATTAGCCGGAATTTAGTAACATCTTGATTTAAAAGAGTATCCATGAATTTCTCTCCCGTTCTTCTCCATAGAGATCTACGTTTTGGAATGGGTAACTAGTTTCAACTTTCTGATTACCTGGCCGACTCTTTGACAATTAAATGTGCGTGTAAATGGATTAATAAATGCATAGAGTTTGAATTACAGACCATAAAACCTACGGGGATTATCATAACCCCATAATTCAACCATGCTCTCTTCACGACCTGACCTGCATCCGTCGTGTCTTCGCCCACAACTCCAAATGCAAGCCTATAGAAGGACCAGCACAAGACCCTTATATGCTGCGACGTCTGGATCTACCTATACCGCAAGCTAATCTGACGTTTTCACTGCTAAACGCTCAAGTAAAAGGCCTTAATGAATGGAAGATTAAAAAGTTCTTGTATGTATTTCGATTTTCATGGGTTTAGTCAATTTTGATATTATCTTATTGGGTGGCTGGCCTGTGGTTTGTGGCCCACCTGATGTTAAGTGGTCAATACTGCCATCGTCTATCCATTGCCATCCAAGAGATTATACACCAAACAGGAACACAGTAACACTTTTTGGCGAAAGAAATGAGTTTGTTTCCCCTATTCGATCTCTCTCATCGAGTGCTATAGGTACAGTCATTGCAGAGGATTACCAGACTCCTTTTACAAAGAAGAAGAGGGGAAAAGAGGTCGAGTTATGCAGGTCACTGGCAGTTATATCATTTTCTATCCCTGTCTTAACTATAAAATATTTATTTCTGTTCAACAGTTATTATTTTTTTTTTTGTTTTAAAAATTGTCTGTTTCAGCATAAACAAGGCCACAGACAGCTTAGTCCTAGAAGTGGTATTCGATAGGATCGTGGTGGCAACCCCTGGAGCTAAAACAAGTTACCATCGTAAGGGGAAGGAGCCCATCGAAGTAACAGATTATTCCATCATTGAATACTGTAAGAAAGTATTGACTAAATAGATATAATACTTTAATTAAAACTACGATAAAACAGCCCAGCTGAAGTAACAATGGAATGAGCAACTAGCCAACGATCTGATGGCCACTGGGGTCGACGTGTTCTTGGGTGGAAATTACGAATCGGCAAACACAGTGTAGAATACCCTCAGACTTGATGAAGCGATGATCGCCATAATAGATAGATCAGATTGGCCCAGGAATTGAAGTGGCCTGGCGTGGAAAGGCCTGTAATTGGAAAAGGTTTTTTTGCAGCAATGGAAACCATTAGAAGTCGATTATAGATTGGCTGTTGATGTTGTTAGATTAAGGGTATAAATTATGATGACGAAAATATAAAATATTTCTACCCTGATATATACGAAGTATGGTGTCAATCTAAAGATCAATTCCCGTAATTAAAGACGTTCAAAATCTAGTCGCATCTTCATCTCAGAGACTATCAATGTCAAAAACGTGTCAAAAATGTAGAGAAATTTGAGGTATTTTTGACAGATTGAGACTGAGATCAGACTATGAACGTTCTAAAATAACGAGAATTTCCCCTCTGAGTTTATCAAGAGTGATGAATGTGTTTATATACGTTAAGTCTCCATTGAAAAATGTAATTATCTATCTCCTATTGAAAAATGTATTTCTTTTACAGATGGTTTATCGTTTACTCTGACTATTCCTCACATCAATGACCTGCAGCTATCTAAAGCCCACGTTTTCACGTGTGTAGCTGATGCAGCTCCTATTTATACGCTGGGACCCGCGTTTCGAAACAACAAAGGTAAAAGATTATCTAAACTAATAGTATTTTAAGAGAATATATTTGATTTTTTGTACGTTTGTTTTTTACGCTAAAACTGCTTACTTTGCTTCTTTTTATCCCGATATTTCCAATAATAAGTAAGATCAACGAGTTTTTTTTTTGTTCTCTTTGTAGATCCTGGTTTCATTAAGGCTATTTCAGTTTGGCTAGACAACCTCGCCGTAACTATGCGAGAGATCTGGACGAGCCAAGGTCCTGCGTTCATGTCAATATTCCTGCAAAGCACCATCTGCGATTTCAGACACCACTAGCCAATCAATGACAGCTGTATTTTATTTATTATTTATTTATATATATATATACTGACAAGCATAAATTGTGCTTAGCAAACATATTAAAGTAATCGAATCGCAACCTGTGAAATTATTATTGAATAGTTCCACTTCACTAAATGTTGCTTTCCCAGAGCAAATGCCCATGCAAATAAGGTACTTAGCTAAATACTGCTTACACTAAAATATTTTCGTTTAAATAACCTACTTAACTATAAATAATCGGTTATTTTATCGCATGGTATTAAAATGCGATATCTTACAAACATTTATGTAAATACAAATTCGGAAAAGCATCACAATATCGAACCATCGTGATTAAAACTCAAATAAAACTTTTAAATCGCAAAATTGTGTGTTTGTGTCAGCAGTACAGTGCTGCGGTTCTTTGTGAGCGCCCGGAGCTAATAAGCCGCCGAAAATGTCGCGGTGTGCGGGGTGAGGTGCGGTATCTGATGTCAGCGCGGGGTAGGGAGTGGCCATTCTGTACGAAGTACTATTAGGTATTCTGTGCTTCTGCCTAACCTTTCTGAGATTACAGGCGTGATGTTATGTTACATGGTGATTCAACACAATAAAAGAAATAAATGAGCAGCCAAAAAATCAATGGTTTACCCAGACCCACTTTATTATTATTGCGTGCATTAAAACTTTCTAATCATAGCAGCAAATCAGAGTGGTAGCCCAGTAGTTAAGGAAGGCTAAGGAAGGAACACGGGTGGGTTTTAGTCAGTAAGAGTCTGACACTCCCTTCTGCTCCACCCAGAGCGGGAGGGGTCATTAGATGATTTCCCATCCACAAAAAAAAAAAAAGCCCAGTAGTTACTGCCGCGATATATAAGTTGTAGGTCGTAAGTTCGAACCCCGACAGGCGGTTTACTTTGTATAAATTATTTCATCACCACTGCTCCCAAATCGGTGAACGAAAACATCGTGAGGAAAGCGGCATGTCCTAGAACTAAAAAAAAAATCGAAGGCAAATGACATCTACCAACCCGCACTGGGCCCGCGTGGTGTATTACGGCCCACTCCCTCTCACAGAGAGGAGGCCTGTGTCCCAGCAGTGGGAACGTTATAGGCTGAATAGGCTTATGCTAATCATAGCGGAACAGAGAGAGATCAAGAACATAGAAAGATTAGAATACTGAGCGCGAAACAGGGCTTAAAATGGATCTGTACTCAGCTCCCTTGTTACATATGCCTTTGTAGACTGTTGGTAAAGTCAGAGAAAATACTTGTTAAGCAAATTGAGTACCAACTCAAAATTGTCCGTAGGTATATTGATAGCGGGACATGGACAACCATAGACTACGATAGACTTACACCAGATAAATAGGGCGTCGATTGCACAATCGAAAAAGGATAAAGGGACGAGAGGCGGTTGTCATTTTATGCTGTTTTTACGTCTATTAGTGCCTGGAATTTTTCATTCAAATCACAACGTCATTTTTTGACATTTGTATGAAATGGTAATGACATGGCAAATTGACAAGGATGACAATTTTATAATTTTCTGACTGGACATCCTTTTTAGTTACGTTCACAAAAAAAAGCAGGAGACCAAGGCATCGAGGTTTTCACTGGCTCGGACTGTATTTTGTATTTATATTCTTCTTATTCTACTTTGATTGATGGGATCTAGTGCTTTGCTCTAGTGGTCACAAGCGATACTGCTGAGAAGGGTTCAGTGCCCGGGTCAAGCAAAGTGAAATTAGGTTTTTCGATGGGGTGCAATCATCTGCCTAGCCTTTTCCCAACAATTTTTCCGATTGGCTTCCAGTCTTACCGAATTTATAGAGTTAAACATAACAGACTGACTTTGTGTGTATGCTGTCTTGGTGCCTTAGTGGAATAGAGAAGTTATATGAAATACACATGGGAAATCAGTCATTACAATAAAGACTGACAAATTACAAACGATTATTTCCGCGATTTCAGTTCACTGCCTGATGGATATTTATAGCTTCCGTTAACAATTATGCACTTTAATTATGCAAAAATCATCATTATATAATAATTTGTTCACTTAATTGTAACATCATTTTTGTTAACAAGGCTTCGAAATGAGGATTCTTGTCTGTTTGTTTCTTGTGTTTTTTTTAAGCGTGTGCTATTGTTCACGAAGAGGGCATTCAGTTCATCGTGAAAATTATGGCGAGAGGATTAATAGTGAGTACTAAAATTTGTTTCATATCTCTAGCCTTTTCCCAACTATGTTGGGGTCGGCTTCCAGTCTGACCGGATGCAGCTGAATACCTGTATTTTACATGAAGCTACTGCCTATCTGACCTCCCAGTGACTGGGTAATACGATACCACTTGGCAAGACTGGTTGTCAGATTTCGGGCTTCTGACTACCCGTGACGACTGTCAAAGATCCACGAATGACAGCCGGGACCAACGGATTAACGTGCTTTCCGAGGCACGGAGGGGTCTCGGTACATTTTCTAAGTTCGAAGTGAATGAAGATGCTGATTGGGCATTCACTACCTCTTAAGAGATATCAATCTGTCCATACCTAATAAAAACCACCTATGAGGATTTTTAACAAAGAATTAGCAATTTGGTTGCTCGATCGCATGTGATCTATAAAAAAATTGAATGGTAGGTATATAAAAATTAGCAAAACATCAAAAAAGGTTTTGCCATTCTAATTGAAAGATATACCTAGAACCAATGAAGCTAATAATTTTAATCCATGTAAGTCGAATAATAAAACTCAAAAGAAACAACTGCAAGCTGCAACAATTTCACACAAGAACTCCATTAAAACAAAACACTATACAATCTTTAATACCAGCATGTTTCGCTAAACGCAAACTTGATATCTCCACTACCAAATTCACTTCGAAATGTTCAAGAATAACGCTCATTCTCTGTCCATTGCAGGCTATAAACACGATAGGATCTACCGGCCCTGTGCATTGCAAGACTTGGATTGCATCCGAGGAGTTTTCGCTCACAATTCTGACTGCCTAAACCGGTGAAGGGGCCTATAGACGATCCTTACAAACTGGATTGGCTCCCCATACATTTAGCTCATGCTAATTCGACTTTTATACTGCAAAATGCTCAAGTTAGAGGTTTGAATGACTGGGAGATTAAAGAGTTTTAGTAAGTACATGTTTCCACTGTGAGTTGATTTTAGTTTAGAACAATAATGATTCGGATTTTGGGTATTTTGTTTACACTATAGAATCCTCGACAGCATCTCATTGTTTAAAACTGCATAGTGCTGAACGAGCACAATTGGGGCTATAATATGCAACATATTCGTTTGAGAGCAGTATTGGCCCACTGGTAACGGCCTCGACTTACGAGGTCCCAGGCAAGCTCTTCACTTTGTGTTAATAATTTCATCACCATTACTCTCAAAACGGTGAATGAAAACATCGTAAGTAAACCGGCAAGTCCTAGAACCAAAAATTCGAAGACATGTGACGTCTACCAACCCGTACTGGGCTCGCGTGGTAGATAACAGTACTTTCTCTCGAAGAGAGGAGGCCTGTGTCCCAGCAGTGGGAACAATAAAGGCTGATTATGCTATATACCGAAGGAAACAACTAATCATTTGACTGTTTCCCTAAAATAACACATAAAATACTTAGGTATATCACTCATTTCAGTATCAACAAGGTAACGGACAAATTAGTTTTGGAGGTGGTTTTCGATGCGATCACAGTGTACTGCCCAGCCGCCTTAGTGAGGTACCACCGCAAGGGAAAGGAGCCTGTAGAACTATCGGATTACTCCACTGTCATTTACAGTAAGGAATCTCTTATAATACGTACAAAATTATAGAGCCTCTGAAATGTTTCATAGTTGCATGATAATTTCTACCAAACGCAACGGAATTTTTATATCAGCAACATATTGATTAGACGCCATTATAACGCCTGCTGTCCCTTTCGCTTTTGCTATATATAAGTGCCGCTGTTTGTTAGAAATTATCAGCCAACCGAATATACCCACTATCGTAATTGCCCCAGAAAACTTTAATTGATTTTCTTTTCACAAACAATGACATGATAAATTATTTAAAATACGCGTAAGACTACTAACAACTGCCGTTTCATATAAAAGATATCAACACTGTCGAGATGTATGGAACAGCTAGTAACTACTGAGTTATTGGATCTATCCATCAGAGAATTCTCAGTATCAGCCCCGAATATTTTACGCATATTTTACGCATTTTACGCTATAGGCTTCTTCCACTTATAACACTGTCGGTGAAATTCGGGTGCACATAACCTGTGTCATTCCTCCTCTTCTTTACGATGTTTAACTTGGAAAGTGCATTCATTCTATACTTGTACAAGGTACCTACACTTTTTGATAAAGTTCCAAAATAATTAACGGTGTTACTTTTGTGTTTCAATGTAACATAGGACGAACGAAGAATAAATCCACAAACGTTCACTTAAAGCCCCCGAGTCTAAAAGTCATCGGAGCACCAGATCATGGTAGCAGTATAATTTGTAAAGACATATTTGAACAGGCAACTGACGAAACGAATCTCGAACATCAAGAATAGATGATGAATTTAAAATTCTTATTTATTTCCACAGAAGGTATATCTCTGACATTAACGGTGCCAAACATAAAAGATCTTCAATTATCTGCAGCCCATGTATACGCTTATATACCTGATGCCAATCCTCCGTTTAGCGTCGGTCCTGGTATGACTAACGAAACAGGTAAACTTATTTTCTAATCATCTATAATACTGTCGGGACATCTATCAAAATGCGTGCAAACTATCAAGATATTGTCAAAATACCCTAGTAGATGGCGCCACTGAATCATTAACGTCACATAATCCAACATGGCGCAAGTAAAGTTCGACGCATAGGTTCAATGTGAAATGAAAAATATCACTTATACCTAATATTACTGGCCGGAGAATTTTCCTTGCTTTGGTTTGAAGAAATTTCTGGATTTCTGACTATCGATTTTGAACCATCTTTTTTGACTTTCACCATTAAATTTATTAAAATTAAAAAAGAGCAATAATTTGCTCTTTTTTACTATCTTACAAATAATATTTTCACGCAATTTTTCAGATCCCGCAATATCGACAGTTTTCAATGAGATGCTAACAAATATCGCGGTCGGTTTAAGAGAGATATTCATCTTCAAAGGACCAGTCTTCATGACCGCATTCTTGGAAGGCACCATCTGTGATTTTTACAATGATAAGAGAATACTAAAATCGTTTTAGTAATCAGGACAAATTTCCAATAAAAAATTAAACAAAACGGGAATAAAAAATACAGAATGTTTTTTTACGGCATTCGTAATTTTTTGGTCATGAAATTCTCCTACCTACCTATCGTGTGTGCGTTTGCAAAAACAAATCTCATACTTACACAGAAAAAACGAAAGTCAATTGGACATAAACCACCCCAATCATTGCCAAAAATATTTTAATAAAAGCTTTGGTAATCAAATACTTAGTAGGTAGGTATCCTTAAAACAACACTCCCAGAAATCACACAGAAATCTTTAGAAATTAAAATACCAAAAATCTTCATGAGTATTCCACTCTTCCAATGCCATTCCGAAATACCACATTTTACTAATTGTATTAACAAAAATAATTTTAACTTTGGTAATAAAGTAGTTTCCTTAAAACAACACAATAAAATCTAACGCTGGCGAAACTCCTAAACCGACGACTCACTCCATCGTCGACTTTATTTCTGTCATCTCTGACCAAGACTAAAGTCAAGAGCAAACCCATATCAAATAAAAAAAACAAAGTAGGTATACGCGAGCAGTTTCCTATCGCTGCGTTCTGGCCTTGTATAGAATGGAAAGACGCCCCGCATGATGAGAACCTCGTGAAAGTCGAGAAAAATTAAGAAATTAAATATCTTGACTGGGCACGCGAGGACTGTGGACACATGTGGACTCAGCGATCATTGTGCCGATAGTCGTGACAGCCAATGGGTTAATAGCCAATAGCCTCGACCAACACTTGAGGAGGCTCTCGTTGGGCAGCTGGATCAAGGGCTTGATTCAGAAAACGGTACTTCTGGAGACAACCCGCATTGTTATGAGGTTCCTCTCTATGGAGCCCTTACCGTCGGTAGCTTGGACCATGTTCCCGATACCGTTGGGCTACTATTTTTTATATTTTTAAATGTTTTTATATTTTTGATATTCAAATATTTAAAAATATAATGTATATGTAAATAACAAAAAAAAGGTGATAATAAGGAGTGGCCATAAAATAGAAAAAAAAAACTAATCCTAGCGATACTCACACGGAACTCTTTAGAAAATAAAATACCAGTTCAAAAATCATCTTTATTCCACTCTAGTCCACTACGGTCCAAAAGGAACCATTTAAATTTTTAGTCAAAATCACTATCAAAAATATTTTTAAGGTTAGTTAGAAAGCAGTTTCCTTAAAATAATCCAAAAAAATGCTGAGAAAACTCCCAGTCCGGCTCTCACAGAACTCTTTACAAATTAAAATAACAGTTCATAAACCTTCATCAGTAGATACAACTCTAGTCTACTACTGTTCCAAAATACCACGTTTTAGTAAATAATATCATCAAAAATAATTTTAACTTAGTAATAAAGTATCTAGTATCCACAAACGACAGAAAAAATAATCCCACCTAAACTCCCAGACTGACACTCACAGAACTCTTTAGAAATTAAAATACCAGTTCAAAAATCTTCATCAGTATTCCACTTTAGTCCAGCGCTGTTCCAAAATACCACGTTTTACTAAATAAAACCAGATATACTTGCATTGTTAGTGCACCTCTATGTGGAAGTGGTGCGATGATATTACCTTCCCACCCTAGGGGCAAAACGACCTATTTATTATTTACTGGGCTACCTGAGTTACACGGATAGCCACCTAGATTGTATCTTTGTTTATTTAACAAATTGTTTTTAGACATTACTTGCGAGATTAGAGTGGGACTTCCTTTGCTGATGGTTAAGTGGTTGGGTAGAGAAAGAAAGGAAACAGAAAAAAAAACAAAATCGTTGCGAGCACAGAATTGAAATCGTCGGCAGTTGCACGTCATGACTGTGACAAGAAGGCTTCACCCAGCATGATACTGTGTTATGGCACACAGTACGGCGCTGATTTAAAGTGGTCACGCGAAAATAAAGTACTACAGAAATCAAGTCAGGTTAAAATATTTGTACAGATTAAACAAATACATAGGTACTAAAGTAAAATTAACTATTCAGTACAAAGGATATAATTATAATGCTACTAAAACATAAAAAGACACAGATTAAACGGATGTCAATATGATAGGTAATGGTAGATTTTTTATATCTTTTTAGATCTCAAAAACTCTAGGATTACTTCCTGAATGGTATTCGTTTCCAAAAAAATGCTGTTCCATATAAAAAAAACCTGCCGAATGAAAATATAGGACCCAGTCGATTATTTTTCGATAGTTAAACCCATAGCGAAAGATGTTCAAATTAATGAGTAGGTACTGTCACCCCCTTTTAATATTTAAAACTGTTTTTATGACCCCTTGTAAATACATATACACAATCAAAATCAACCAATCTTCATAATACATTGGCAATCTCAGCTTATAATCTGCGAAGACTCCTTGGAACCTTATATGCATTGAATAATAGACACGAGGTAGCACCGGGCTTTGTTAATATTGTAAGCCTTAATTATACTGGATTAGCAGAACACTGGATATACGGTGCACCTGTGAACGTCTTGTAACGTACGCTAAGTGGAGATTATTAGGATAAGACTCGCTATAAGATGTATGGAAGATATTGTGGGTGGGTGTAAGGAGTTATGGGAAAATGTAGCTCTTTGAGTGAAGAGTGAATCAGGCTGAGACGATCGTGAATTTGTTTTTCGCTGAGTGATATATAGTATTATATGAAGTCTGGCCGTCGAGAGAATGTGTTCCTGTAGTGCTATTCTGTAAAAATCTCAACGTGAAAACATAAGTGAAGGGAGCTGTCAATGGTGTCAATCCATAGCAACAGATGGAATGATAGCTCACTCTAAGTTCACTTCACCTAAATTTTCACGGTGAGTTTTTATACAGAATAGGTCGACAGATACCTGTCAGTCCTGCCGGGGCTGCGGGATTGTCCGAAAGGTTACCGCTACCTCGGAACATAAAGGGCTAAGGAAAGAACACGGGTGGGGTCAGTAAGAGTCTGACACTTCCTTCTGCTCCACCGTGCGAGCGCGAGCGGGAGGGCTCATTTGATGATAAATTCCCATCCTCAAAAAAAAAAAAACCTGTCAGTGCGACAATTCTAGTTATCAAATTCGCTAAACATGTATTTATAAAATAAACGCATTTTCTCGTCGGCCGGTCTGCCGTGTTATTCTGTAAAAAGACACCGTAAATACTTAGGGGATTGACACTATTCGCAGCTATTCGTGGGATGGTGAGTGGTTCGATCGAGTGAATATTCATTTCTGTTTGATTCCACGTTCACGTTATACTTAAAAAAATACATGGGAATGAACGTTCATGTGCTCTTTTCATTTCATTTTTCGGCTTATTAGTCGATTTGCACGAAATAAAGTTAAGAAAAAGTACTAGAAACTATTACCAATTATTTTTGAGTACCTACTTTTTTCTTAACTTTATTGCATAAAATTCAAAATGCGCCAATTGCCTAATACATGTTTCTTGAGTTGTCGATTCGCCTACAAATAGGTAAATTAGCTTCGTGCGAGTCGCCTACAGAAAAAAATAATATAATTTGAAAGTGTCGATTCGCCCGATTCGGGCGAGTAAATACGTGCGAATCGACCAATAAGTCCATTTTTCGATAATTCGGTACCCACGCGAGTTTATTTTACAATAATAGATTTTGATAACATTGATATAATATGTACAAAGCTGAAAAAAGGCGAAACCTCAGGGAAAACCCATTATTATTCTTATAAACATTAGTATTTTACGTAAAATTCTTGCCATTGTTTTTACACTAATTAAAATTTATGGCTCTTCACTGACACTGCATATTCCAAAGACCTTTTGTTACCAAAACAGATACGGAGTAATTAATAAACCGCTATAATTAATACTAATTATGTTATAGAAGTTAATGTGATAGCGTGACGAGCCATTTTGCATAATGTTAATGTCTATGTAAGCCATGGGAACATGATTTTATAATATTAGTCGGTAGGTGCTAGCTTTTGCCCGTGACTTCGTTTGCGTGGATTTCTAATTTTCCCATACAAACTTCTACACCCCATTTTAATCGTGTAGCGTTTGTTTATTGGGATTAAAAATATCCTGACATTTTAGCCCCCCGCTCACACCCAGTACTTAAACAACATAGAGATATGTGTTTGGACTAAAGGTACAACTCAGCCTAACTCTACTACATGCATAATATATATTTCTATCATAAAATTAAGCTGTCGCTGCGTGAATAAGAGAACAAACTAACATACATAATAATTATATTACTTTAGTATTGTTTTTGTAATTAGGTAATCGTTAGAAAATTACAAAACAGTGATTTATGTAGGTAGCCACAACGGATTATTTAATAGTTCATATATAATTACATTCTATTAATAAATATTAACGGCATCCGACAGCTCAAGTATTCAAGCATGTTTTATTCAAAACTAGGCATTTACTAGTAGATACGACTGTAAAGCCGAGATCTATAAACGTTACTTAGCACGTACTTTGGCTATATTCCTATCACTGTCGCACGACAGCCGAACTACAAGAGTAAGACAGAGACATGTCAAGTTAAAGCACAATAGGTATACTAAATAACGGTTGTACAGGGTAAATGAAATTAGCTAGCGAAACTCCGTACACTTGATAATATAGTATCGACATTTTAACATAATAAAAAAAAAATGATGGCTATGTTTTCGATCAACGACCGCTGGTATTGCTATCTTAAAAGGATAAAACAAAGAAAATCTTTTTTTTTTATCCTGTTAAAAAGATAGCAATACCATGGTACGTTTGTAAAGTTTACACAAAATAGCCGATTTTTAAACTGATATTTTAAGTAACTACTTAACTTACAGCCGTTGAATCCATAAAATAACTTCTTTTTTTTTTGTTCTATCATGTTTAGATATCGAAACCCATCACGTCTGCGGAGTTAATTTAATTTGACCCTGTAGATCTCTTCCTAAGTTATCCAATGAAAAAATTGTATTTCTATATTTATGTAAACAAACACAGACTTAAAAAAAAAACATTAAAAAGGGAGCTTAGTGAAGCTCGCTTTTTAAAAATCGATTAAAAATCCAAACCTTTACATTCTCGATTTAAAATCGAAATCAGAACAGAACAACAAAAGAAACATTCAAAAATCCATTCGCAAAATTGCCAGGCATAAAAAAGAAGGACTAAAATAATAAAGGCACAAAAGATTTCAACCTACCCTCAAAACGCGTGACATTAGAGTTAATTGCATTGCCTGGCGTACCTAATCAGGGATATGAGGTGATTCCACAAAGGACTTCCGTTGACACCATTCGCACACAATATGTATTGTCTGTAGGTACAAAGTATACTGTTTTTCAGGGTGTCAATGTGGAAACGAATTTTACTATTTGTTTTTTTTTTTTGGTGGAAAAGGAAACAGAGGGGGCTGGGCTGTGATTTTTGACTTCTGCTTTAGGTACTGGAAAATGTTGGTTATTTTTGGAGTAGATTTTTATATTAATAAACTGGAGGAGCTTGTGGTGGAGGTTAAGCTACGCTTGCTGACGTCGGTCCGTGGATTGGTGACCTTCCACACATATCGAGATCCCTTCATGCCTCGGAAAGCACGTTAAGCCGTTGCTCTAGACTGTCATTTGTAGATCTTTGACATTTCACAAAGAAAAAAATCATAAAAAATAACTGTCAGGGGTATCTAAAAAAATTAAATTGACAGCCCCGATAGTTTGTTTTTTAAATTATGTCTTCTTTGAGCCCTATGCGATGTGATTGAAAAAAAAACAAAAATTTGTCATAACTTATGAACCGAAAAATTCACCGACATTCTCAGGGTTAAGAAGTTTGAAAATGACCTTGCCCACGCCCCTATTCGATTTTATCCATACTTCCAGGGACACTATATTTTTATGGAAAACTGGTCATAAAAACTGGTTCAGGTAAGTTCAAACACAGTTGAACTTACCTAAACCGCAAAACGCTAAAATGAATATCATATTTTATTAATACAGCTCAATTTCCAATATTACTTCCGACAAAACTCCAAACGAATTATACCCACGTACGTTTGTCAGAAAATTTCACACAAACACTGGAAGTGTCAAAGAATAAGGAAATTTAATCCATAAGCCACAACTTTTGTTAAAAAGAACACTTTTACAAAGGATCCTTCCTCTGTGTGCCGTGACTGCGTCAAAAAGTTGATCCTATCTACCGTGGAGCGAGGGCAGAATTACAATGGATGAGGTATTTTGAGGTAAGCTATTAAATTTTTTAACAATATAGCACAATTTTTTATGTTAATTAACTAAACTGTGGCAGTGGTTTCACTTGCGTCCCAAGGGAATATATTCAGGTACCAGCATAGAAAATACCCTATGTATTACAGGGTGTCCTTGGGAGTATGGATCAAATCAAATAGGGGCGTGGGCAAAGTCAATTCCAAACTTTTTAATCCTGAGAATGTTGGTCAATTTTTTTACGGTTCCCAAGGTTTGAACCGTAAAATAATTCTCAATCACAAACATTCTCAGGATCAAAAAGTTTGGAAATGACCTTGCCCACGCCCCTATTCGATTTGATCCATACTTCCAGGGATACCCTGTATAGCTCCGGCAGTTTCACACTATCAATCACAATCTGAAACATTTTGAAGGATATTGCTAATCCATTGCTTCATATGTTCGAAAACTTTGTCTGCTAAACAACTTAAATAACGCAATGAATGTTGTTGAACTGTCAAAAGGAAATACTACTGGCCACTGTTAGTGTGTTACGCAATTACTCCGCAGGGCTTGAATTAAATATGAGAATGGCGCCGATTCTGTTGTTCACAAACTAAACTAAAATTAAGTTCAGTGCATCTTTTTCTTTATTTCAATATGAAAAGGACAGAAAATTAATATTAGTTTAGTCCTGTCAAATTAGACAGCGCCTGACGTAAACTGACGTATTTTTAGTAGCCAATTTTTTAATCTCGTCTAACTTGTCTATGGATTATCTAATTTGACAGGACTAAACTAATATTTTATCTTCTGTCCTTTTCGTAATGAAATAGAAAGAAAAAGATGCACTGAACTTAAATTTAGTTTAGTTTGTGAACAAAAGAATCGGGGCCAATAACAAACATTACTTAACTATTAATATGTATTATATTACAGCAAAAAAACTCTCGTTTATTGCCTATACCTTACCATCGACGGTTTAAATTTTTGCTGTATACAATGTACAGTCAGCAAAGAAGATAAGTATACAGGGTCGTCGTATATAGTTGATGTTTACTAAGAAACCGATTGATGTTTTCGAATGAAATTTAATTTGATAAATGAACTGTTTGTTTTCTATTAATTAAATTTAATTTTATTCGAAAACATCAATGGGTTTCTTAGTAAACTTCAACTATATTCGACGACCCTGCATACTTATCTCCTTTGCTGACTGTACCTACTCTAATTCACCTTCAGGTGATGTACCTACGTACCTACATTATAAAATTATTGAATTCTACTTGATAATGTAGTCTATGAAAACCCAATAGTATTTTATCTTTCTACAATAAACTTTTAACTACATCTTCGGTACAGATACCATCACATCAAGCTACCCGAAACTGTAAAATTTTCCCAATCAACTTTGAACCTTATGCTTTATCAATAAAGTTGAAAATCTATTAAAGAAATTTGACAGATTGTAGTAGCTTGATGTGCTGGCGTCTGTACCTACAGGGTGTAAACAACCCATCACATAGCCGTTAACTACGCATTATGTACATCGAACTAAGTAACATAGCACACACACCACACACACCTTTTTAAACTTCAAAATTTGTAATCCATTGTTAGACGAGAACAACTGCCGACAAACTGTTATGCAGTTTGGCAGACTTTATGTATGCTATTGTTTATACAGATTTTGAACAAATAAATAAATAATAAACAAATATAATTGCTGGGAAACGATTTTTATTACGAGTATTGATGTGAAAATTTTCTGCATTGTAACACACGCAAAACATTGTGCTTCTAAGTGCTTGCAACGGTACAGGGGTCTTGGGGGTATTTAAAGTTATGTTATAACATTAAAAACTTCTTTTCTTAAAACAACATGAGTAAAAGTTGGAATTTTGACCTTTAATGTCTCCGTAACCAGAAGGTTCCCATGTACAGTACAAAAAGTTATCATAATGACGGACAGTGCTAGTGACTCTCTCTTTTTACCCCCGTTATACCGCATCCGAACTCTAGAAAGATCTTTGCAGAAGGCATTTATAAGTTTTTTCATGAAATTGAGTGCGGCACCCCGGTTTAATATAACGGCTCATCTATTCACCTCCGTAACAATATGACAAACTTTTACACGTGCAGGGATCACAGTTTTCAAGGAATTTTGGGTCTAAGAAGTATGTCTTTGGGTTTTAGTTTGATCAGATTTCTGGGGACAGACAAATGTTAATATTAACATGTACTAATTAATAATATAGGGCTGTTATTTTGCTATAACGTAAAGATGTTTTTTTCTAATAGACCAGCTTCTGCCCGCGACTTCGTTCGCGTGAAATTTCTTGTTCCGCCGACCCACCCTATCGCATTGCATCTGCGCGCTTTTACTTTGTTTTCGCTTTTTTCTAACGGGGTTCTTTCTAACGTTTTTTTTTTGATCGGCTCCGTAATGTCCTAGCATGTTGTTAAGTAACTTATAGCCTTTCTCAGAAATTTGGCTAACAAATGCAAAAAGATTTTCCCCAAATCTCACTGGTTCTAGTTCTAGTTCCGAAGATTAGCGCGTTCAAACAAACAAACTCTTCAGCCTTATTATTATTCTTATAGATTGTTCACAATTGTGTGTAACTTTTTTTTTGTTTCAAATTCGAAAAATTAACATTATTGACCAAAGGGTTATAAAGAAATTCAGCACAATATTATCTATAAGGCTATTCTTAGGCTCTAGCCGGTCAATAATATGTACTCTACCCGGGCAAATTATATGCCATGCAAACCTAATCTAATGCAAGACCCCTCCTTTTTATCCTGTTGAAATGCTCATGGATGTCCACCACCCTGTGGAGGGTGGACGGGTTTGTCAGACTCTTACTGACTAAAACCACTCGGTGTTCTGCTGCTACCTTTAGCGGGGGTGCTGGAGTGCTTGCGCATTTCGTCACGCTCCCCCGGCCAGGTGTTGGCCCGCATGAATCCATGCAGACCCCGTCATCCTCAGCGGCCGCATATGGCCGCCATTCCTCTAGAGAGAAGCGTGCGCGTTTCGGAACGCTCTTGGCCCCTTTTTTTTTGTGGATGGGAAATCATCAAATAACCCCTGCCGCTCTGGGTGGAGCAGAAGGGAGTGTCAGACTCTTACTGACTAAAACCCACCCGTGTTCCTTCCTTAGCCCTTTGTGTTCCGGGGTAGCGGTAACCCTTTCGGACAATCCCGCTGCCCCGGCAGGCTTCGGCCCCCTAGCGTAGAAATTTTCCGTCGTAAAAAATACAACGCGGGGAATTCAGAATCATGTACGGTGGCAACATGGTTGAGAGTCGATGTCACTGCCACACTGTATTCAGATAATAGATACGTTTACTAGGCAACCACAGACGTGATGTGTGGATGTATTAAGTACACGACCACATCAAAAGGCATTGCGTTGATTGAAACCATTTCCTGTCGCGCTAAGACGACAGAGCATAACACAGAGTGACTTCTTAAACTGAAGACTTACATAAACTCAAAGCATTTATTATTTAAATTAAATTATTTAGTGTGCATACATACCAGCGACACGTGTCAACGGCAGAGGTAACTTCCTTCAGCCATCGACGCTAGCCCTAGTCGTCGTGTCGGCGGCTGTCGTCGACAACGTGCCGTTGACGCGTGTCGCTCGTGTGTATGAGCACTTACAGGCACTTTTGAACTGTCAAGGAGTCGGTAAGTCAGAAATATAAAGCTAGTTGCCCATTCTAAAGCGTAGTAGGTACCTATGGAGAAGAGTGGGCGAGAAATTTCACGGACATACTTTTAATTGTTACAAAACGTTATTTACATTATTAAAGATAATTTACGGCACGTATTGAGTCGCGCCCCGAATAATTCCCATTTTGATGTCGAAAAATATGAATGTAGGTACACTCTAATGTAATAAATGCGAATCTTTTTGTAAGCCTCAAATAATTTCCATGCTGTTGTCCTAAAATATTAAGCAGTCAATTAACTGTGACCAACTTGGATGGAGCGCTCTCTCAGCTCCCGCGCGGTTGGTCACAGTTTTAACCTAATCTATTCAATATGGTCAAGGTGCCCTAAATTAGTTACTATCCACCTACTTTGAGAAAAGGCCAAGCGGTTAAAAAGAGACATAAATATTATTATTAAAAAAGCATTCACAATTAGAAGCACGAAACATTTTTAGAGGTGAAAAATGCGTGCATTATTAGAAGGTCAATAAGTTTTTAGAGGATCAACTATATCACCAATTGCCTAGCCTTTTACCAACTACGTTGGGTCGGCTTCCAGTCTAACAGGATGCAATTAAATACGAGTTCACGCGACTGCTTATCTGACCTCCACAACCCAGTTCCCGGGTTATAATACTACTAGCACTTCGCCCGCGACTTCGTCTGCGTGTATTCGTGCCAAATTTCAAGTTTATTAACTCGAGCAATAAGATTTTTCATACAGACAAAATCCCCCATTTACACCCCTTTAAAGGTCGAATTTCTAAAAAACCCCTTCTTAGTGCTCCCCTACATAATAAAAGGAAGCCGTATGCAAAATTTCACGTTCCTAATCCATGCAGTTTCGGCTGTGCGTTGATATGTCAGTCAGTCAGTCAGTCAGTTTCTCCTTTTATATATATCGATATACCCTTGGTAAGACTGGTTGTCAGACTTTCGGGTTTCCTCGGGTTTTTGACGACCCGTAGGCCGTAAAGACTGTCAAAGATCCACGAATGACTCAGGATCAACCTAGAGGATCAATAAAATATTTTTCAAAAATTAACTACTGTGAAATTTCGCCTTCAATTGATGTCCCTTGTTTCACTAGTCAGCCTTCATAAATAATAACGACTGTACGTGTCAAAACAGATTTAACAGGGTCATTGACTCATTGCATTTGCTTTAATGAGCATTATAAGCATTAGCTCCGAATGTGTTGAATATAAATTAAAAACACATATATGTTTCTTATTGTGTTCGTGTTGTTGTTTCTCATCAACCAACCCGCACTGGGCCCGCGTGGTGGATTACAGCCCACTCCCTCTCACCCAGAGAAGGCCTGTTTCCCAACAGTAGGAACATTATAGGCTGATTATGTATATTTCTTTTTATACTTACCCCTAATAAACGTAATAATATCAGATGAATAGTTACACACCGATTTCTCTCTTTCAGTCGTCAGTAATTTGACTTTCGAAAGAAGAAGACAAAGCGTTGTCTAACTATTCAGACGATATACAACGTTTATTAGTAAGGGGTTATTGTATGTATAGATAATTAACTACACACATCAAAAGTGTCTAGGGATCAACATATATTTTTGCAATAACTTTTCTCCTGATTGATATTAATTAAAATTTTCTTTAAGGATTCATCAAATAAAGTGTTTTCGTTTGTCACAGTAACGATAAACCAAGTCACCTTTGCATTAATAAAGAAATTTGCCATTTTCCTAATAAAGGGATTTTTGACATTTGAACCACTAACACAAAAGTTCGAAAAAAAGACTGAAATAACAGTTTTCTCTAAAATTTTATTGGGTAACTTAAACAATTAATAATCCGTGTTTCTACCGCGAACACTAACAACACAAGAACATCGGTTTGGCATACTCAAAATGAGTTCATCCAAATCACGCTGTGGAATGGCCGCCCATGTTCGTTGCAACAACAAAAAAAGGTCTTCTTGCGACTGGATACCCTCCATATTCGGCAGAGCTCTTCTCTGTAGCATATCCCATGCATGCTCAATCGGGTTCAAGTCTGGCGACTGAGCAGGCCAGGGCAGGACATTGATGTTAGCTGCGGCGAGAGTCTGTCTTACAACTCTTGCGGTGTGCGGTCGTGCATTATCATGCATTAACTGAAATAAGGGACCGATTTGCACTTGTAGAGGAACGATGACGTCTGATACAATCGTCTCAGCATAAATTTGAGCGTTGAGGTTGCCTCTGATCCAAATCAACTCAGTTCTTCCGCCGATCCAAATACCCGCCCATACCATGATGGTTCCACCACTATAAGGATGGACTTCCTGGCAGGATTTTAATCGCTGTTGGCGTCCAGGGGTTCTCCAGTGTCGTATACGTCTTGTATCCGGTCTCATACCAAAACGAGACTCATCAGAAAAGCACACGAAACGCCATTGTTCTTCTGCCCAATTTCTGTGTTCAAGAGCCCATTGATATCGAATCCTACGATTGTGCATTGCTATAGGTGGTACCCGTAGCGGTCTTCGGGAATGAAGGTTCACTTCATGCAAGCGGTTTCTGACTGTTTGGTCGCTAATTAAGTTCCCTGAAGAGTGATGAAGCCTCACGGCTAACATCATGGCGGTTATTGTTGGAGCTCTTCGAGTTAAGATTTGAATGTATCGGTCTTGTCTCCGTGTGGTGCAGCGATACCGTCCTCCATGGCGCTCAGCCACGGTACCAGTGCTTCGGTAACGTGTCCAAAGTCGACTGATAACACTCTGACTTGTATTCAGAGCTAAAGCCACAGTACGTTGCCGGGAACCAGCTTCTATCATTCCCACGGCTCTGAGCATTTCTTCCCTGCTTAAATGACGTCGCCGCTCCATAATAACGTTGGTTTTAATCAGTAGTAGGGAAACAGTAGCACTAATAATGTCTTCAATGCGTTGTATGTTTTTATAGGGAAAATATTGACAGCTGATTTTCATCTTTTACTCGAATTTGATTCACAGTTCCTGATTCAAATTATGAAATGCACCAAAAAGGATCCATATAAATTTATAAAATCATAAATTTATTACAAAGCCACATCTCAATCTCAAGAAATCCGCATAAAAATGCTTGATCCCTAGACACTTTTGATGTGTGTATTTGCACTGGGTACTAAATTAAATAACTAACTATACAAATAAATTCAAAAACAAAAGAACACTTAGGCCTCGAAGTACTCGTCCGCATCGCCCTCATCCGCAAATGTGCCCAGTAGACTGGCAGCATTGCCACGTTGCAATGCTAATTCTTTAGCTTAAGAACGACCCAGCCCTCTGATCACGAGAAATGTCGATCAGCCGGCGAGAAACCTTATATAGAATACCCCCACTAGGGGCCCATGACCCGAGCGCTTTGACCCCAAACGGCATACATAAGAGTTTGATATAAACTCTTATGTATGCCGTTTGGGGTAGTCTTATCTGAGTTTACGCTTTTTTCCAATTCCAAAAATTTTCCAACTTCTTATATTTTTCTCTTCGGTACTTACAATATCATCACATATATCAAAACAATTAAGTATATCAAACGTAATATCTTTAACAATTTTTCATTAATTTAATTAGGTAACAGTGTTTACAATAACCATACATAACATTGCATCACGCCTGCATGATGTATACCTAGGGTTAGACAGAGATCTACCTACGATATCGAAAATAAAAAAAAACACTAAATATCCTTGAATGCAAATACCTAATTTACTTTGTGTAATTAATTTCATCACTCCTCTTAAAACTGTAAAGGAATTGCATCAGTGAGGAAACCAGCATGTCCTCGGAATCAAAAACTCAAAGACCGAATGTTTATTTTCTAGAAACATATATTTTTGTTCCTGTCTCAGAAGGACATAGTCCCAGCAGAGTGGACACATAGGCTGATTATGATTCATCTTAGTAACTGCAGATGATGAGTATGGCTATAAGAGTAGGGACAGACCAAAGAAACGATGGATGTATTGTGGTGATAGGGCTAGAAACGGAGTGACGACTAAATACAAAACCCACTTATACCTCTTTATGATATTAATAAGGATAGATTTTATCTACAATTTATATGGTGTGCTGGTAAAAAGTCATCATCATCTGCCTAGCTTTTTCCCAACTATGTTCGGGTAGGCTTCCAGTCTAACTGGATGCAGCTGAATACTATTATTTTACATGGAACGACTGAGTATCTGACCTCCACAAACCAGTTACTGGGTAACACAATACTCCTTGGTAAGACGTGTTGTCAGATTTTTGGGTTTCTGACTACCCGTAACGACAGTCAAGGACCTACGAATGACAGCCGGGACCCACGGCTTAACGTGCTTTTCGAGGCACGGAGAGGTCTCGAAATGTAACGGGTGGTCACCCATCCACGAACCGACCGCGGCAAGGGTAACTTAACTTTCGATCGACCCATGCCGCTATTATTATAAAGCCACAAGCCCCTGTACCTACCTAATAAAGAGTATTCTATCTATTTAATTTTATCTGAAAAATAGTAACTGAGTTGTCTTTCTGCACTCCGTTTGCGTTTTGTTAGTTAGAACAATTTTAAACAAGAGCTCAAAAGTAAAACCAGTGAAAAATGCTGACTGGGAAGCGGAACTTGGCAAAATTCCAGATTTTACCAAAAAAGAACGTTGGAAACATCACATCACATCCACAGCTGAATAAAAACACTTTTCTGTATATATTTAACAAGCAGAAAGTTTGACTTTCGTTTTCATAATTGCTATTTGAATTTTAAAGTAGGTAGGGTTAGAAAAAGCAATAAAATGTATTAGGATTTTTACAAAAATACCAAATCAAGATTTCTTTTGACAGAATTTTTTCAAGAGTCTCTTTAAGTAAATGCATTTTTAGGGTTCCGTACCCAAAGGGTAAAACGAGACCCTAAGCTATTACTAAGACTCCGCTGTCCGTCTGTCACCAGGCTTTATCTCATGAACCGTGATAGTTAGGCAGTTGAAATTTTCACAGATGGTGTATTTCTGTTGCCGCCATAACAAAAAATACTAAAAATCAGAATAAAATAAATATGTAGGGGGGCTCCCATACAACAAATGTGATTTTTTTGCTCGTTTTTGCTCGATATTGATAACGGCAACAGGTATACGTTTGAAATACACAGAATATTTAGTAATATATTCACTTAAAAAATCAGTACATAGTATAAAACAAAGTCGCTTTCTCTGTCCCTTTGAATGCTTAAATCTTTAAAACTTCGCAACGGATTTTGATGCGTGTTTTTTTTATAGATAGAGTGATTGAAGAGGAAGGTTTATATGTAGTGTATTTAGTATCAGCATTGCACCCGTGCGAAGCCGGGGTGGGTCGCTAGTAAATAATAAAATAAAAATAAAACAAATATTTAAGGGGGGCCCCATACAACAGACAAGATTTTTTTGGCGTTTTTATATGTAGATAATGGTACGGATACACGATACGTTGTGGACAACAGCCGCCGTCGCCTCTACGGCGGGGTCGACAGGTGTCGAGGGCTGATGTTGCCTCAGTCGTCAGCGCGTGTCGCTCGTGTGTATGAACACTTAGGCGAGGTTTTCTGGCCTATAGGCATAGCGATCTGCTCATGCTTCGCACGGTTCTTACGACTTGACAAAATATCCAAGATTTCATTATTTATGTTATTATACACATAAACCTTTTGGAATACATTCTCTCAATGATGGTGAAAACCACGCCAAAATCCGTAGCGTAGTTTAACAGAACAACGCAGTCATACAGACACACACGAAAAGCAATTTAACTTTATAGTATGTACAGATTGAGGATAATAATAAATTAATTTACCTAATTGTAAAAAAAAAACCGGTCATAATGAAAAATCAAGACATATGCAACTGCTGATTTCTCCTTTATTGCATCAAAACAATTGAAATAAATCAATGATTCATTGCGAAATAATGTTTTTAGCATCAGGAATTATATTTCCTTGAAAACTAAATAGTTAATATTAAAATATTGTATTGGATATATAAAATACTAGCTTTTGCCCGCGACTTCGTCCGCGTGGGTTTCGTACTTTCCTCAAATAAATTTAACACCCTCTCCACCTCCCCCTGAAAGGTATTTCGAAAATTATTTTATTTAAAGAAATAAGTATTCGGGCCAATATTTTAGTTAAACTACCTAAGATGTTTCAAATAATCTATCCTCCCTTTTCATCACGACAGGGCCTGTTTTTGCATTTGGTTACGTTTCCATTTTTATGATATAAAGATTATTTATACCCATTTTCGTGTTAATGGAAGTTGAAGTTTCTACTCCTTAAACTTTATTACCCTTTTCCACCCCGGTAGGAGTCGAATAAGTAAAACCCTAAAACTCATACTTTTTTATTTTAAGTAAGTAAGTAGTAAACCCCTAAAAGTGACAATCTTTATTATTTACTGAGGCAAATGTTGAAAAGTTTCAAGTTTCATAACCAAAGGAATAAGACCACCTTTTCACCTTCACAGTTTTTATCCCCATAGGGGCGAAATATTGAAACCATGTTTGGGACGTTTCCATATCTTGACTCAAAGATTATTTATACCAATTTCCCATTGAATCAAGCCACGCAATAAAATACTCCTCTGTGATATGGACTACCCCCGTTCACCCCGATAGCGTTAGATTTTCGAAAAACCCAGTCATACTTTTTTATTTATTTTGGTCTTAAGTATACATACTGAGTTCCGAGTTTATATTATTGGACCGCGCGATAAAATTCTTCCATACAAACTGACACCCTCAATCTCCCTTTAGAGCAGAAAAACATAAAATGACAAACTATAATTTACTTAGATAAGTATTTGTGCCAAGTTTGAAGCTTAAATTTATTCATACCATTTTTTTGGAGTAAACCAAGCTACGCACTATAATACCGGCCTTCAAAATCGAATTACCACTTTTTTACCCGTCAGGGGTCTACTTTCGAAAGACACATTTCTTATTACTTACTTAGGCAAATATTCCTTCCAAGTTTCAAGTTTATTAACCAAATCAATAAGATTTTTCGTATAAAGTTTTTCCCCACTTTTCACCCCACACAGGAGGAATTTTGAAAAATGTTTGGGATGTGTTCATAACTTGACTCAAAGATTATGTCCAACAATTTTCGAGTTAATCAAGCCACGCAGTAAAATGGTAAATTAACTACTCCTTTTCACCCCGTCAGAGGTAGATTTTCGCAAAACCCTGATACATGTTATTCTTTACTTTTGGTCTTAAGTATAAATACTGAGTTTCGACTTAATTGGAGACCGCACGTTAAAATTCTTCCATACAAATGACACCCTTTAGGGGGTAGTTTAGAAAAGCAAAAAATGCCAAAATTCATAATTTACTTAGATAAGTATTCATGCCAAGTTTCAAGTACATTAACCAAATGAATAAGATTTTTCATATAAGCTGCGTATCCCCACTTTTCACAACCACAGGGGTGGAATTTTGAAAAATCGTTTGGAATGTGTTCATTACTTAACTCACAGATTATTTATACCAATTTTCGAGTTAATTAAGCCAGGCAGTAAAATTTGCCCTGTAAAATTAACTACCCCTTTTCTCCCCGTTAGGGGTAGATTTTAGAAAAACCCTGATACACGTGATTCTTTATTTTTAGTATTAAGTATAAATACTAAGTTTTGAGTTAATCGGACCGCGCGTTAAAATTCTTCCACACAAATTTTTACACTCCCCAATCCCCTGTTAGGGGGTAGTTTAGAAAAACAACAAATGCCAAACTTTGTAATTTACTTAGATAAGTATTCGTGCCAAGTTTCAAGTTTATTAACCCAAGGAATAAGATTTTTCATATAAGCTGTATCCCCACTTTTCACCCCCACAGGGGTGTAATTTTGAAAAATCATATGGAATGTGTTCATTACTTGACTCACAGATTATTTATACCAATTTTTGAGTTAATTAAGCCAGGCAGTAAAATTTGCCCTGTAAAATTAACTACCCCTTTTCTCCCCGTTAGGGGTAGATTTTCGAAAAACCCTGATACACGTAATTCTTTATTTTTGGTATTAAGTATAAATACTGAGTCTTGAGTTAATCGGACCGTACATTAAAATTCTTCCATACAAATTTTGACACCCCCCCATCCCCCTTTAGAAGGTAGTTTAGAAAAACAAAAAAGACCAATTTTCATAATTTACTTAGGTAAGTATTCGTGCCAAGTTTCAAGTTTATTAACTCAAGGAATAAGATTTTCCATACAAACTTTCATCCCCCATTTAACTCCCTTAGGGGTTGAATTTCGAAAATTCCTTCCTTATTCCTCGTCTACATTATAAAAGAAACCTCTGTGCAAAATTTCAGCTTTCTAGGTCGAGGGGTTTGGGCTGGGCGTTGATGAGTCAGTCAATCAGTCAGTCAGTCAGTCAGTCAGTCAGGACTTGTCTTTTTATATATATAGATATGTACAGTACCTTTGCGTCGGTCGATCTAGGCAGACTTAGACATAATGAAGTACTTACAATTGATCATTTTAATATCTGCAGTATACAAGACCCATGGTTCTTGCGGTAAGTAAGTTTGATTTTTTGTTATGTTAACCGAATTAGAATAAATTTATTTGTCCAAAAATATTCAGACATTTAATTAATAATATATTGATACACTATAAAACACTTTATGCTATGATCTGAGGGCCAATTCTCGTAATTTTAAGGATGTTCACAGTCTGATCTCAGTCTCAATCTGTCAAAAATACCTCTAATTTCCCTACATTTTGACAAGTTTTTGACATTTCTTTGTCGCCGAGATGAGGCTGCGACTAGATTTGGAACGTTTTAAATTACTAGAATTGGCCTTCTTATATTGAACATCTGTGGCTGAACTAGATATAAAATATCTGTAGGTATTTCGGCGACACTTAGCAATTAACTTTGTTTGATCTCTGTTCACTATCTAGAAAAGATCGAATTATTTCTCAGACAGTTCAGATACTGAGTGCTAATAAATATTTATACTTTTACTTTATTGTACCCAAAAAAAAAAAAACATAACAAAAAAAAAATTATCGAAAACTAAAAATATATAAATAAAAAATAATAATATATATAAGTATAACCATGGATTTCGTACATTCGGACTCATGAACTGAATCCCTGGTTAATATGTTTCGGGAATTTTTTGTTTCTAGGAAATGCCGGTTTTATCACGACTTTTTCCTTCACCATTTTGAGAGCAGTGGTGATGAAATAATTTACACAAAGTAAAACGCCCGTCGGGGTTCGAACCTACGGCCTACATCCCTTAAGACGTGGCCGTTAGGAGCCACCACTGCTCCGGGTATATAGATAGTGCAATCCACGAAAACGCGCCCCACTCTTCTTCCGAATAGCTAGTTGTTATCACTAGTTAAATCCACTAGTGTTTAGTTTAGTTTTTGCGATACACGCTAATTACCCACTAATAATAATTAGTGTCTATCAACAAAACTAAAACACTATAAGCGGAATGTTGCACACTTGTGTTTTAAGCATTAGGAAAAAGAGTGGGGCGCGTCTTCGTCGATTGCACGATCTATGTATACCAACGTGATAGTTTTCCTAGGATGCGAGCGAAACCGCAGAAAACTATAATGCTCAATATTATGGCTAGAAATAACTTGAACCTCGGTTAGCTCTGCTCTCAAGATTTTCTAATAGGATGACGTCATGGCGGTTAGCCAAGTATCTTACAGTTTAATAAATATATAGTTTAGCTTTCACGCCTTCACCAGAATATTGTTCAATAATTTCATGCCGTTTTTTAATTAGTACAAAATTAAGTTCAAGATTCTAGTTTATGATTCATGTGATAGGCAAACATTCCATACATAACATCAAGCCTGTATCGTAGTAAGGGATAGACAGAGGTTTAACGGACATTTCGTTCAAGTTTCATGTACTTATTTATTTATTTGGGATAAACTAACAGTTAAATATGCTGTCTTATTTAATAATGATATAAGAGTAATTTAAATGTGTGTGTGTTTATACATTTAATTTAATTTTAATTTATATTATTTAATTGTAAATTTAATGTTATTTTTATTTAAACTTATTGTGTTCTTATGATCTAGGAATGGAATGAAATAAATGATTTTTGAATTTTTTTTTTTAAACTCCCACCGTTATCCACAAATCAATTCTAATGGATTGAATACAATTATTTGAGAACTACATGCTAAATTATTAAATACAGCGTCCTAAGCGCTGTACGTATCAATATAAATATTTCTTTTAACAAACCGGTTCGGAATTTACTACCCGTCATTGTGATCTTTTTTTTTTACTGAACCATACCTGGGAACCTTCTGGTTACGGAGATAATGAAGGTTAAAGTCCCAACTTTTACTGAAGTTTTTTTACGAAAACAAGTTTTAATGTTATAACATAACTTTAAATACTATCATGACCTTATGTACAGAGGCCAGCACATCAAGCTACCCCAATATGTCAATTTTTTTTGATAGATTTTTAACTTTATTACTAAGGAATAAGGTTTATATTCAATTAGGAAAATTTGACAGATTGGGGTAGCTTGATGTGCTGGCTTCTGTATCGTTGCATGCACCCATAAGCATAATGTTTTGCTTGCGTTACGTTGCGCACTACCGTAAACAGCGAATTTTCACACCAAAAATGAAAGTCGTTTTCTAGCAATTTATTATGCACAAAGTTACTTAGTTTGATGTGCGGAATGCGTTGACGGCTATGTGATGGGTTTTTTTACACCCCGTAGGTACAGTCGCGATGTTAATAATAATATAGACTGAAGAAGTTTTTCGTTTCAGCATCAGATCGCCAAATAGTTTAATTATACTTACCGAGTGGCCTCAAATGAATATTCATACCGAAAGGGTTGTGATACAGCAACCGGGCTTAGAAGATGTTACTGCCACAGACTTTGAAATAAGATTGGGTAAGTGTTATAAAAGTATTATAAATTACTATCTGACCCCGCAAACGTCGTTTTGCAAAAAAAATAAAAACAGATAGTAGCCGATTCTCAGACTTACCCGATATGCACACAAAATGTCATACAAATCGGTCCAGCCGTTTCGGAGGAGCATGGTAACTAACACTGTGACACGAGAATTTTATATATTAGAAGATGTTAAATTATTTTCAGTAAATTGGTTCAAAAACACTTTTACATGTCGACGCCCCCATTAATAAGTCGGTAGTTTGCTATTATGGACTTTTTATTATTATGTCAAATTCGGTACATATGGGTTGGGATACATCTTAATAATTTATTTCACATTTTACGTAGTGATTATTTACGAAGATATCATGTAAAACACTTTTATTGTAGGGAAATTCAAAAACAAAACAATTGTGACAAGAAAAGTATCGAGCAATACCGAAGTGCGGTACCCCCGGATCAGCCTTACGGCTACCACCTTCTGAGGCGCGTTCACTGCGGCGGTAAGGCTGATCCGGGGGTACCGCACGATCTCGGGCGAGCCAGCAAGCCTCCTTGCCGGACTGCCGCCATGGGATCTGGAGGCGATAGTCCTCGCGCGCCTGTACGAGTAGCGCGCGGAGGCTCTACGTCGGGGGGAAACCCCGCTTCCGCGGCAAATCGCGGCGGAGCGGACCGACCTCCGGCGCGATCTCATGGCGGCATGGAAAGAGCGACTGTCGCAACCCAGCGCAGGGCACGTCACAATAGTGGCGATAAGACCCCTTTTTTAGGAGTGGCTAGAGAGGCGCCACGGCGCCCTCACCTACCGCCTGACGCAGGTCCTCACCAGACACATGTTTCGGGAGGTTCCTGCACACCATTGGGCGGGAGGAAACGCCCGGGTGTCACCACTGCGAGGATCGCCCAGAGGACATGGTGGAGCATACGGTGGAGGTCTGCCCCGCGTTGGCGGAGCACCGACGTGTTTTCGTGGAGGCGATCGGCAGCGGCGGTGACCTCTCACGCCCAGCCCTGGTTCAAGCCATGGTCCGGGGCGAGAGGGAGTGGGAGGCAGTCAACTCCTTCTGCGAAGCAGTCATGCTAGCGAAGGAGATGGCGGGACGGCTGAGGGAGAGAGCTTCACGTCCCAGCCGCCGCGGTAGACGCTCTGGGCGTCGGAAGCCGCGTGACGACTCCCGGCCACCGTAGGCGTGGGCCTGCGGGCGGAGAGTAATGTGTAACTCTCCGTCCGATCAGGCGCGTACGTGTTCCACGCTCGCCTCAAAGAGATGTCAGCAATAAGGGAAGGGGCCCGTAAGGGCCGTAGTCTGCCGGGGCAGCGGGATTGTCCGAAAGGGTTACCGCTGCCCCGGAACATAAAATGCTAAGGAAGGAACACGGGTGGGTTTTAGTCAGTAAGAGTCTGACACTCCCTCCTGCTCCACCCTGAGCGGGTGGTGGGTGAGGGTCATTTGATGATTTCCCATCCACAAAAAAAAAAGCAATACCGAAGTGTTTCGAGTATTTCATTTTGGTAATTTGCTATTACCGACTTTTTGGCGTAAATGAATTTCGTGTAGTTCTTTGGTAAACACTAAGTACCACGTTATTGTTGTTGAATTATTTTGAGTAAGTTCATACCGTAATGGTGCCATTTCACAAAATAATTGCACATACCAACAGCGCCCCCTGTCAACATCATTCGAGCGCCAAAAGTTCTTGGTAGCAGTATTCATTTATTGTGAAAATAATTTGTTTTCGTGTTAATTATAAAATTATTTAATAAAACCAGCCAGATTTCCTACTGCAGGACAAATACCAACATCGCTCTTTACGCAAAACGGGTGTAAAATGCCCTTCGCGAAGCCAAGAGATGAGATCGTCACTTGTTCTTCACATTATCTTCTTATCTAATAGTACGTGTCACAATATGCATATTCACTAGGTCTGGAGAATCGGCTACTATTTATTTTTTTTTTTTTTTTGCAAAACGACGTTTGCGGGGTCAGGTAGTAGATATATTTAAATTTCGTGTCACATTGTTTGTTATCGAACTTCTCCGAAACGGCTTGTGCGATTTTTTTTGTGTATATTGTAGGTATTTTTGTGTTGTAGGCTATTTTTTAACAAAACTACGTTTGCGGGGTCAGCTAGTTATGATATTTTTTTTTTTACTGGATGCCTGGGACCTTCTGGTTACGAAGATATTGACGGTCAAACTTCCAACTTTTTCTGGTGTTTCTTTACGAAAACAAGTTTCAAATGTTATTATTTGACCCCTTTACCCTTGCTTGCACCCATAAGCACATTGTTTTGGGTGCGTTACTTTGCGCACTACCGTACAAATCGAATTTTTACACCAAAAATAAAAGCTTTTTCCCTGATATTTCCCAGCTATTTTGTTTTTTGGGTGCACTCTTACTTAGTTTGATGTACTTACCTACAGAATGTGAATTTGACGACTATTATGTGATGGCTCTTGTACCTGTACATCACATACATACACATAATCAGCCTATACCGTTCCCAGTGCTAGGACACGTGCCTCCTCTTTGTGAGAGGGAGTGGGCTGTAATCCACCACGAGGACCTAGGGCGGGTTGGTACTCGTAGATATTGTCACACCTCGGAACCGTTACCACTGGGCCACCATTGCTCTCACCCTGTATAAGTTAATAATTTCTGTAATGTTGTTTACAGATTACGTTCTGATCTTGGGCACATTTTTTAGTTCGGAGATAACCATATCTAGAAATCTGAAGACGTACGTCGAGAAAGTGTATCAACCAGTGTTCCGTCATGGTCCTGAGCAATCAACTGGTAATTATCATTGACCCTTTAACTATCAGCACGATTAGGTAAACATCTCGCCTATATTACCGAAGAAAAACAGAGGTTTTTAAGTCCCTTATATTAACGATACTCAAGTACAAATCTCGCCCTGAGCATAGATGTATTTAAAGCACGAATTTTATTAGTTGAAATGAGATTTTTAAGTAGAACTTAATGTGTGAGTATTGCTTCGTAATGCGGGTCTAGTACACCCACATTTTGCCTGTTATGTTGTAAAAGATGGCAAGTCTATTACCATTTACAAGAGAGACAGTTACTGGTAACATACAGTTTATAACAATTTGCCTGATAACAGGAAAAGCTCAGGATTTCGAGGTCGGTAGTTGAGCTTGTGACCACTATACTGTAAGCGACTACTCTATCTAAACTAATAATTATAAAAAGAAAATATTAGATTTTTGTATGTTTGTTTGTTACACTTTCACGCTAAAACAGCTGAACGGATTTGGATGAAATTTTGCACATGGGTAGACCGTGATCTGGATGAGTGAGAGAGTGCATTGGATTTTTTATCCAGATATTCCCACGGGATCGAGACTTATAGGTACGGGCGAAACCGCGTGGTGCAGCTGGTTTAAAGTATATGTTTTCACTGTCGTAATTTGCTACACGTTTTTAATTTTTTTCCTGAAAGTATTTTTTCTGTCTCGTGGGTTTTTCTCATGGATTACTTCCATCTCCGCAGAATGGAGGGTTATATCAGTCTCTAGAAACCCCGCGACATTATTTCATAAGAATTTCGTTTTTTTTTTTAATAAACCTATGTATGTGCTTTAATATGGACAGGGTTTTAATAGGTCAGAAAATAATAAAAAAAGAGTAAGAAACATTGCTTTTATATCAAAACGAATATAAACGATGGCCCGCTGTTTATCTGATTACCACGATTTCATTTCCCGTGGCGAGTACCTACCACGAATTCATTTTGCAGATAAAAATAGGTACTTTTGTAGGAATTATTCAAGCATATAATAATTAATTCATCGGTACAGCCATCGCAACAATGTTGTTTTTCTGAAGAATTGATTTGAATAATTAAATATTGTAAAACACATATCTATCGCATTTTTCTCGTAATTTTTCTTGTTATTCAAACAATTTGAATTTTGTTTTGTTTCTTTACGTATTATAGGTCATTTAATACTAGGTGGAGACGACAATAAATTAAATTGCTAATATCTAATGACGTAAACAGTCTGCATCCAAAAAATATAATCTTCTATTAAATTTATGTTTGTGTAAAGAGCATGATCATTTGTTCTGTGTCTGGGTGTAATTTATCTATAATATTTATATATTTAGAAATATATAAGTATGTTTATCAGTTGTCTAGTACCCATAACACAAGCTCTGCTTAGCTTGGGACTAGATGGCGTTGTGTGATAGTTGTGGAATATTATTATTATTATTATTAAATACTAGTGGTCCGTCCCGGCTTCGCACGGGTGGACATTAATTTTTTAAACATTTTTTTTTTCTTGCAATTAAAAAAACCTATATTAATCAGTGATAATGTAGCATTCAAATGGTGAAAAAATGTTTAAAATCGGTTCAGTACTTTTTGAGCCAATTCGTTACAAACATACATACAAACCTTTCCTCTTTATAATATTAGTATAGATATCCAATGGTTTACTTTAAGCCCGAAAGTCTAACAACCAGTCTTACCAAGGGGTATCGTATTAACCAGTACCTGGGTTGTATAGGTCAGATAGGCAGTCCCTCCCTGTAAAATACTGGTATTCAACTGCATCCGGTTAGACTGAAAGCCGATCTCAACATAGTTGGTATAAGGCTAGGCAGGTAATGATGATGATATCCAATAGTTTAGTCTCTATAGCTAGTCAAAGATTGGCAAAATGCATAGTCGGCCCATCACTACATTTTATTTTGTATCTTTATTCACAAAGACACAACAATTACAATTTAGAAGCTAAAACTAAATATATTTATTTATATTATATGCAAGTATATAATACAAATTAAAGAAAAAGGCAGGAGCTCATTAAGCATCATAAAATGATTTCACTACTATTAGTTTGTTAGAAAAAATTACTATTTTAATTTCGATGTTAGGATTTATTTGATTTTATTTTATTCAAGAGGAACAACTAACAGCTACAATATAAACATAGAAACAAGAAATACACAAAACATAGACTATAATTACAGCCCACAACGCTGTTCACAGATTAACAATAGGATACAATACAGTGCAAATAATCGCTAGAGTTATAAATACATTTTTGTTTTGCTATCTTATATATACAGGGTGCATTTGATATCATGGGCATTATTTTAACCTAAGGTACTACTTATGATACTAATTGCATTAGGGCTACTATTACGCAAATCAAAAATATTATTAATGCAAGTATGGAAAACCTTAAAATGTAGTAAGTCATACAAAGTATCGAATTAGTTGCGCTTCTCGATAGCAAATGCGTAGGTACACTACGCCGTACGCGCGTCATTGGGCGTGAATTCTTTGACCCCGCCCGACTCACGTGACATTCGTAAGTTGCCAATGAATTGATTCATAATAAATTCCAATTTTCCCTTCGTACTTTGCCGGCTTAGGACGGTCAAAACTACGTCAACTAACATACATTAAAAAAAAACATTTACGTACCTAGCTTGTGGATTGTTTTGAAAAAACCTTATTTGTCGGTAAAGTGACAGAGGGTAAACGGGTGCTCTTCCACGAGCTTGTGCATGTGCTGGCACGTGAAAAGACGAAAAATTCAACAGGTTCTGAGTGGTTCTGGTGGAATGAGACCCCGTGAAGGAATAGGGTCGTTCGGGTAGCGCCGATGGAACATTTCACGAGTTCATACTAAATTTCTTGCGCGATCGTAAATTACAACCATTTGTAGGTATTGTTGGTTGGTGTACCTAGCCTGCACATTACGCGGTCGAGGCATCGTGTACACAAACACACACACAACACACAACTACTAAACTAACACTTAATACACTGCAATCCAAGCACCGTATGCCGCGAGCGGCGAGTACGGCGATTACGTCACGGGATCAATAAATCAATTACGCGTCAATGCACCTGCGCAGTCGTTATGACACTGGTTCCGGGTTCGTGACTTCGTGTTGCGGCGGGAAGCATACCCCGCGCGGGGGTGATATTCGTATTTTTGCGAGTGAGGGAGTGGGGCGGAGTGCGTTCAGGGAATCCCGCCGGACGGAATGTCTTGTAGCCCATTGTTATTATTACTTGTAAGGAAAAACCCGCGCGCGCGCAGGTGATGTTTGTTTACATTTCGCTTTGCGCTGTACTGCGCTTTAAGATTTTGATATTTCAACAATTATTGGCGTTAACGAAGTATTTTGTTTTAATTACTTTAAGTGTTTATTTGCAATAATAAGCCTTGTGCAATTTGACTTACTACATTTTTAAGGTTTTCCTTACTTGCATTAATAATATTTTTGATTTGCGTATTAATAGCCCTAATGCAATCAGTATCGTGAGTAGTGCCTTAGGTTAAAATAATGCCCATGACTTCGATTCCACCCTGTATATATTAGTATTGCCAGTGTTTTCTATTTATTTTCATATTGTCATCTCCACATTTTGTACAGTGCAAGGAGTTTTATATTTTACTTTGCAATTTCAACGCTACAGAAATAACAGACCTCTCAATTTTCTGGCTACATCGGATTCAAGCAATTATTCGAAATTATTAATTCTCTACCGTAATATAATAATTGCAAGCTAAACTTGTACATTTAAAGCTTAAATGTATACTTTGGCTTAGTTCCAAAATTGTTTTAGATAAGTTAAGATACCGTGGCAAGGTCAGTAGTCACTTTATTAGCTGTATTTAGTACCCTGTCGGTAGGTACTCGGTGCAAACTATACTGCAAATACTACAAATTAATAAAATTGAAGTGTCTGTTTGTAATGTCTAAATAACAACCCCCGACAAAAAAGGGGTGTTATAAGTTTGTTACTAAATACACATGAAAGTATATACGGTACCTACTTACTTACAGGTAACAAAAAAACAATTTTTGAATGTTTTGTCTGAATGTCTGTGTGTTTGTTTCGGATCGATTTTGGCATGACTTTCAATGGCAAATAGCTAATGTTATATAATTCGTAACTTCCTTTTATTTTAGGAAAAGAATACCTATGGGCTTCGCGCAATAACATTAAAACGCATGAAATCAAATTTGTTTTCCAATGTGCACACACAGCGGGCACAGCAATTGCTAAGCTTTAAATTACCTTCTTGAAAAGTGATCATCATCATCCTCGATGCATGCATTTCTTCTTCTATACATCTGTAATGGCCACCATCTCAGTAGCCACCAGTGCCACCACTATTCAATCTGCCTAATCTTTTCCTAACTATGTTGGTGTCGGCTTCCAGTATTTTAAATGGAGCGACTGTCTATTTGACCTCCAAAACCTAGTTACTGGGTAATACAATACCCCTTGGTAAGACTGATTGTCAGACTTTCGGGCTTCTGACGACCCTTAACGACTGTCAAAGATCCACGAATGACAGCCGGGATCAACGACTTAACGTGCTTTCCGAGACACGAAGGGGTCTTGGTATATAAAGATGGTCACCCATCCACGGACCAACCGCGGCAAGCGTAGCTTAACCTGGTCAATCGACCCGTGCGGTTGTTATCACTTAGCCGCAAGTCTCTCTTAGTAGTTACTACTATTAATGTTATAATAATTATCATCTTGAACACATCCATTAATAGAAGATTTTATATTCCTCTACCGTGACAACCGTCCACATTTTGTACTCAAAACTTTTTACATGCATCAAAATTATCTTAGCGCTTTTATTTATTTATTAATTATTAGCCTGGGCAAAGGTCTCCCTCAATTCCTTTCATCTTTCGCGAGCCCACGCGCCCTCCTTTCAGTTTTTCAGCACGTAAAAAGATCTTCAGAACGAAAACACGAGTTCAGTTTTATTTTTTCTTCTGGAAGTGTTTAATATTCTTGACTTTCAGGCACTATTTAACCCCTTTAGGGTGACTATTCAACAATCCTTCCTAAGTGCTCACTTTCGTCATATAAGAGAATCTTGCATAGGTACTTCTAGATCCAGTGGTTTATGCTGTCCATTGTCCGTCAGTGAATGAAAGATTAATTTATGAAAGGCAAATTTCACGAAACTTTTGTACCTAGAATAAGTCTTATCCAGAGAATAAATATTGAATTTTTGTCAGTTTTTTCACACTAGAACAGACGTCATTTTTATTCCACGTATAAAAGATAGACTTTGGTAAAATTGGCCCTAGTAGAGTTGCGAGCTAAAATATTATTACTCACTAAATTGCAATTAAAGTCATTTTTACTCTTCATTTAGATTCAATCCGTTTAGGACTAATTTGATTAAATTATTTTAAAGGTAATTAACAGATTAAAATAAAATTATGTATGCAGCGGTGCTTCTCATTATTCCAAGTACCTACCTTCTACATATTTACTTCTTCCCACTTGGTTTTTCGAGATATCGCCAAGCGGTTAGTCGACTCTTCACGTGACCAGAGGGCTGGCCTTTTTCTTGGCCAAAGAATTAGCATTGCCATACAACGTGGTAATGCTGCCAGCCTTTTGGGCACTGTTCCTGTTGACAGCGATGCGGACGAATTTTTCGATGCCCTATGATTCTTTTGCTTATTTTATACCTGTACATATTATTATTTTAATTGTTAGCTTATTTTATGTAAATAGTAGGTCATTTATTAGTTTTTAAATTATGTACACAATGACAAATGAATAAAATTTTTGGTACATCTTTTACTTCTGTTGAAAAATATTAGAAATTAATATTAATAATAATATTATTTATATTTTATTTATTAATTATTATTATTTATTTTTATTCTTATGGTACATAATAAATAATATTCTATCTGTGAATATTAGAAAATAGTGTTCGAAAATAATTTTTAATTTTTTTTTCAGAGGCGCTCAACATCTTATTCAAAGTTCTTCTTCAAGATGTAACTCTGATGATACAGAAACTTTTCGTGGTTCGTGGGGCTAGCTTCATAGAGTATTTGAAAATTAATGAAAAATGTCAGCCCAATGGGTTTTTTGACTCTGACGTGAGTGTTTGCGGACCTGTTAGTAGGCGGAGGAGGGACAACTTGGCACTGAATTCGACAATACCATCACATTGAATATAAAATGGAGATAAAATAAAATTTTAATTGGAAAGGAATAAAGTAATGGATAATGGCTCAAGGTTTTTTTTTTCTTTTATTTTTACTGATTTTAAAATTATGTTTAATAATAATTACTAATACATAAACAGCAGTGGTATTTGCTTTATTAGCTTCTAGGACTAATATTTTCTTGAGTCGTATTCATTATTGTGATCACAGTACCTAATTATTTTAAACAAGATCAATTTGGTTAATAATATTAAGTTCGGGAAAAGGATTGTTTTTTATTATTATTATTTTCAAAGTAGGTAGAAAAATTATGATAAATTGAAGTAGGTAGAGAAGTACCTACATAAATTATTGGGTGTAGATTCCTAAAGTCGCGTTGTTACATAAGTAATGGGTAAGTACTCCATTAGCTGGTCGATATAATTAAGTAGGTACCTATAGAAAATACTGCTATTTACTTTGAAGAAAATATTTAAAAAATTCGGAAAACTGCATTTTCCATAACTTCACCAAAATGGTAAGTTGCATAAAAGCTGAAAATATTTAAATCAGCTTTAAATAATTAAATTTTGGTATTTCAATTAATATTTAATTTCACTTAACATTTTATTTATCTATGTCATCCATAGGTGTTTCACACTTCAATAATAATTACGCCAAAAGATGACACATAAATATATTTTAAAAACTGTATAAAAAAAAACACTTACCTCAAACAAAATCTTCACCACTCACTCATAATACACTGGAAAATAAAATAAAAAATGGCCACACACACAAGACAGATAACACTATAGTAACGACGTAAAGTTTTCCGCGGTTACCGAAGAGCGACAAAATCTCGCCCTCATACGACCTTACTCGCGAAAGCTCGCGATCAACTGACTGTATTCCTTGCCTGCCAGTCTCCACTTTCATGAAATGAACTGAAACTCTCATTACCATCACACAATGACGTATACATCCTTACTCTTCACGCTAAATTGAATTCTATAGAGGAAGGTTAAGATGCAAAATGGTGCAGCAAAAAAAATGTTTTGAAAGTCCTCGGCTGTTTGTTTGGGAGGGTCGCAAGGCGGGAATGAGTGTGTCGAAAAAAAAATAAGCCAACCACGTCTCAGTGAGTTAAGGCTTCAGGGGCGGGTTTCCACTGAATATCTTTAATTAAAAGCCCAACTTTCCTTGGTTCGACGTTATAATGAATTGAAGTTTGTAGGAGAAAAATTCTGAGTGATAGTAGAATGTGACTATGAAGCTTAATAGGAAAAGCCTGCGGTAATTTTGAGGGAACATGATGAGAGGAAAATTAATTAACAGAGAGTAGATTTTGCGATGCAACGCTTTGAAATGCAGCCCGTGTTTGTACGTGAAATTGTGTTGAATATTATAGACATTTACATAGAGTTTGCTGGATAAAATGTGAATAGTCAATAGCAAGAATGTGGGTAAATTATATGTGAATTCAGTGGCCTTCTATTTGAATAAACGCTTCGCTGACGGTGTTTAAGTAAAATACGAAATTCTAGATAATTAATTTTGCTTGAATATGTGGAGAGTTAATACTTAATATGTAAGTCATTTGAGTGTAATGTTTCTTTCGATCATCATTTCATTTGTAACATAAGATAATTGTACCTGTAACAATATAAACTCACAGTAAACATTAGGTGGGCTTCAAGAAATAAATATTACTTACCTATTGTTATCGAGTAATTATTTACGTAATAACCTTACTGAAAATGCATAAAGTAAGGATTTATCTTTTTTCAAAAATCAACAGTTATAAAATTTATTTCGGAGTTCACGGACAACATCATATTATAACACAAATTATTATTTTACTAAAATAACTTCTATAACCATAATCAATATTTTTTTGATAATTATAAAATGGCTAGGCAAAACAATGACTAAAGTACCTAGTATCAAAGACAGGTCATCAAAGCTTCAACAAAAAAAAACATGGGCAAAAATGCTTTTAATTTGATTGCCCTCAACTTTATCTGAAATCAATCTTCTCAAATCAGATTTTGATGTGTTCAAAGGCTGAAACAAGAATGGGCTACCATCTCTTTCTTTTGTAGGCGTGGTTTAAATCTCGCGCATGCCCAGATGCCTCAATCTTAAGAATAAGATTCTTGATTTTTTGCCTCTAGTGCGATAATACATTAGATATGTACAATGGGTATACATAATAGTTGTATACACTTTGTATGTTTCTGATGTGTCCTGAAGAATGTATAAGTTTCGTGCGTTTCAAGACGTGTCTTTGGATTTCTTTGAAGGTTCTTATTGTTTGTTTCTGAGATGGATGTCTTAGTATTACGCAATTCTAATCACGCTTTCTACTAGCTTTTGCCCACGGCTTCGCATCGACGTCGGAAAAATTATCCCACAGAAACGTAACGCTGGGATAAAACGAGCTGAAGCTGGAAGTGAGCTGTTAACAGTGTCATCAGTGGCAATGAGAGCTCACTTGAAGTTCACTTCTCCTACGTTTAGACTGTGAGATTTTACAGAATATAATGGCTGGTTATGCTGAACTAAATCGAAATCCGTTCAGATGTTCAGGAGTGGAAAGGTAACCGACTGACAGAGTCATTTATAATACCAACTAAGTAAGTACGAACTATGTGTAGTGAGGATAAGATTCCAAAGAAATTGAACGTTACTATTTGTGAACATCGTGAGGAAACCGGCATGTCATGAATTTTGCCAAAAATTCGAAGACATGAGACATCTCCCAACCCGCACTGGGCCCGCGTGGTGGATTATGGCCCACTCCCTCTCACAGAGAGGAGGCCTGTGTACCAGCAGTGGGAACGTTATAGGCTGATTATGTTTATGCTATCTGCAGACAAGCTAATGATATCCTGTATCTACAAGGAAATACCAATCTCAGTCAGAGTTAATTTCAGTCTATGAATTAGCCTGATAAGGCTATTCAGAATTAGATCAATCAGCCGTTAAGTTAATAACGTACATTCATGATTATTCTGATGTCATTGATACTTACTTACTATGGGCATCTAGTAGTCTAACGGCTGATTTTTACCAAAGTCAGATATCTTTGATCCGCGAAATAGAATTGACGTCTGACAGTGCTAGTATGGAAAAATTGACAAAAATTCAACATTCATTCTCAGGATAAGACTTATTCAAGTTATAAAAGTTGGTGAAATTCGCCCACACAACCAGTCTTAGGTACCAAAGGATACCATGTTACCCAGAAACTGGGCTGTGGGTCAGATAGGCTGACGCTTCATGTAACATACTGGTATTCAGCTGTATCCTGTCAGACTACTGGAACGCGTCTGACTCATGGAACGTAAACATTTGGGCCACCATTTTAAAGTAAGTTCACGGTAACGCTGTCAGAATGCAGCTGCAGAATACTCGAAATCGTCTGACGACAGTAATTAGAAGAGTGTGTTAACATAAATATATATTTAAAATTCGTTACAAAAATGTATGAATAAAAAATGAATGTATGATGTAGAATGTTCACATTTTTCTTTTATTAAATTACCTATAAGTGAAAACTTGTAATTGACTGCCAGGTTAATAGAGTGATCACTGTTTTGTCAACTTAGCTGTAAGTTTTCCATAAATTTAAATAAATAAATAAAACTGTTTTTATTTATTTGATCCAAAGGTTGCGAACTTCTGAATGTGTGTTTACAAAATTTATAGCTTCTTGTAACGGGTACTTTAGAGTTTAAATTTGTGCCCGGTTGATGGCAAAAATTGGTCTCGCCCACTATTACATAGTACCATAAGTCCACCTCTGCCTAACCCTTCAATACAGGCGGGTGATATGTAAAAAATAATGATGATGATCATGAGGTCAGTCGACCAAACATGAAGCAGCTATATAATTATATGTTAAAAACAAACATGCATGATATCAGTACATATTCTCATTTGTCTTGGTATAATTATTATTTTATATAGTCTTATCACGTACGAGGTCAAGGGTTGGTCTAAATATACAAACATCTTACTTACATGCGTACCTAATCAAACAGAAACATCTTTCAAGGAGACAGCGGACATATATACCTGAATCTATAACTATACTTGTTATAAATTAATTTGCTTTTCGTTGTGTTCTGTTAAAAACAAACATGTATGCATTTATCTTTGCTTAATTATTATTTTAACCAGTCTTATCACGCACGAGGTCAGGGTATGGTCTAATAATTGTACAAACATCTTACTGACACGCGTACATAATTAAACAGAAACATCTTTCAAGGGGACAGTAGACATTTATGTATATCTGAATCTATAACTATACTTGTTATAAATTAACTCGCTTTTCATGTCAGGCTGCGTGACCTCGTTGTTCTTCTAAACTACGTTATGGATTTCAATGCGGTTTTGACCATCATTTAGTTAGAGAATTGATTCCGAAAGGTTTATGTGTATCTAAGTTCTATGTTTGGTTTTCGCACAGTTTACTCCTTCAATTGGATCATTGTGCATGGGCCATTGTGGCCGTTGGTGGTTATTCCAATGAACCAACCTCCCTCCAGAAGCTGGTTACGTGCCCTGGCCTGTTTAGAACATCTGTGTACGATCTGGGTGTCCCGAGGGTTTCTGACCTAATTTGGATGAGGCCTGTGCGCTCAAAGAGCATATGCGCAACAATTTTATCAGCCTCCATGTAAGTCCTACACAGAGGACTGTCCGTTAAGCCTATTGTGTGGAAGTATTTGTTTTAGCGAGCAGTGTCCCGTGATAGTTCCCGTCACCAGGCGCAGGCGCAGACCTGTCCAGGCGTAGTAAACATCTGGTTAGCTTGCCATTTAAAGATGGCATAACTTCCTTGGACGGCCTGCAGCCCGGTGACGACGCCCATCAACTCTCTGCTTGTGTGTGGGTGTGCTCCTGTAGCCGCCTGCATAGTTGGTTGAAAGGGATGGGCACGATAGGTTCTGGTTCACAGACTAACGTGCTAGATACCCTTCTGGCCAGCTCATCAGCTGCGTCGTTTCCTAGCGATCCCCTGTGTCCCTTAGGTTTATGTGTAAAACATAATATTATAACATCAAGCCCGAATTTCCCGAAAGGTTAGGTAGAGTTGTATGTACACAAACATATTGCAAGTTATATTTAAGTCCTATGTAATAGTGGGCGACACTAATTATTGCCATCAACCGGGCACAAATTCAGATTGTAAAGTACCCGTCACGAGAAGCTTTAAATTTTGTAAACACACATTCGGGGGTTCGCAACCTTTGGATCAAATAAAGAAAAACAGTTTTGTAATGATTTTTATTTTTATATAGGGATAGCCTTATATACAGCCTTAGCAATAATTGCCATCGACCGGGCACAAATCCAGACTCCGGGCTGCTACTGAGAAATCGCAGATGGAAAAACCCAATAACACTTTGCTCGACCCGGGAATTGAACTCAGGGTCTCATGCTCAGCAGTAGCACTTGCGACCGCCAGACCAACGGGGTAGTTTATGTGTATAATACATTAATAAAATAAAGAAATCTGGATGTTTTGTCAGTTGAATATATATTTTTAGTATACAATGTGGATTCGATACGACAGTAAATGAAAACCCTGGTAATACTAATACATAAGAGCATTTTGGAACTACAAAATGAATTCTAACATCGAAATAAAAAGGTTTATTTTTTAAACCAACAAAATAGTAGTGATGGACCGACTATGGGTTTTGCCAATCTTTGACTAGCTATAGTGAATAAACTATTGGATATATTTGATTGAATTTTTGTAGCCAGACTAGCGACGTCATTAGATATACGAATTGAACAAGCTCCTTAGCTAACAGCTCCAATTAGCATACGTACAAAGACCACATTTATGAATTTCACCAAACCTGAAAGGGGAGGTAGGAAAATGGAATCTTTAATGGTGTGATATTATTTAGTTACTGAAGTTTTTTGTTCACTTTTTTTTTTTACTTTATAGGTCACTAGCTGCTGCCCGCGACGTCGTCTGCGTGAAAGCTCTACAGCACCAAAAATACCTAAGATGCCAGTGTCGCTATAGCATTATAAGTACACAACTTTTAAAATAGCATTAAAATATAAGTTTTTTTTGCAAGCGAAGCAAGTGAAGAGAGTTATATGGGAATCCTGCTGAGTTCAGTCATAAGATGTGACTGAAGGTAATAGAGAAAATAATGCAGGAATACATTCCAGGACATAAAAGAGTAAAAATACGTACAAAGGTATCATACCTTACAACACTTCTCTAGAAACTACGTTGGTAGTTATAGTTATGCTGCCAGGAGCCAAAATGTAAAGAGAGTCAGGACTGGTGACGCGGGAGCAAGTGACGTACAGTTTGCCCTTGTGAGAAGCAACTCGTCCTGACGTCGACACCCGCTGCCCTCAGTATCCGCCCCTGCGACTTATTGATGGTCATCGCGAAGCAAACACTCACGGGGAACTGTACGCGCTTGAACTGGAACGGGAAATTATGAGGTATGAGGGGAATGCGTGGTATAAATACTGCCTCGCCGACGCCACAACCCGTAAGAATTTCCGCCTCAATGGTGTGCCTGTGGAGCGAGAGGACTTTAAGGCGGGTTACACAACTTCGGAGGAGATAGGTTCCGAAGAAGCATAATCGGAACACCGACCTTCAGCTTGATGGTATGCGCTGGAAGTCCACTTGCTGACAGGGAGCTCAGAAATTCCACGGCATAATGTGTGGCGTCATCTTGCTCGACAATAGTGTTTATCGAAGTGTAGACCACTTTATTCCCCTCAATTTCCGAGAGAATGCATTCGTTAATTGCTGCAGCCTGATCATTTTTGGGCATCAAAATGGCCCGCTCACACACCCAAGAATTCTGCTGGTGCGGTATACGACTGATGTCCCCGTACACACAGCGAATTAGTTCTTCTTAGCTGGATACCACTCTACCGAGAGTCTCTGGAAGCACCACCTGTCCACCTATCTCTTCTGGTAGAGTGCCTTCGCCAAGACTTAGAAGGACATCGGAGAATTCTTAAGACTGTGCCGACCGTACAGTGGCGCCCTCATCGTTTGTTTGGTTATTTCACACAATTTAGAATGTAAATGCAGAAAATAAGCACGTTAAGTTGTGCTTCACAAGATTATACGTTAATATTATTAGAAACGGTACTTTTATATTGTTTAGTTTCATTATAATCCTTAAAACGGATAAAAGTGGCCACTATATTCCGTTTTAAGGATTATAATGAAACTAAACAATATAAAACTACCGTTTCTAATAATATTAACGTATAATCTTGTGAAGCACAACTTAACGTGCTTATTTTCTGCATTTTCATTCTAAATTGTATGAAATAACCAAACAAACGATGAGGGCGCCACTGTGCGGTCGGCACAGTCTTAAGCACGTGCATTGCCGCCGAGCCGAGCTCTCATATTAATGGTCAAGCGCAGCGTACGAACTCGTGACCACAACGAAAATCGTTTCAGCGAAGCATTCACCTCGTCAGCCCTCGAGCCCCGCGTCACCACGGGAAGCGTTTGCCGAAAATCACCACTGAACAGAACTGTGACACCACCCATCAAATGTTCGTTCCTGCGGATGTCCTGCAGGATTCTGTCCACGGCCTCAACTGCCTTCCTATTGGCCATCGTACACTCATCCCATACGATCAGAGAGCAATCCTTGAGCACGTGTCCCTTATCGCTGTTAAGTGACACACCACAAACAGGCGTTTCGGTGCTCTCTAAATCTATGGGAATTTTAAACATGGCATGTGCTGTCTTGCCACTCGGAAGCAGTGTGGTAACGATTCCCGACGACGCTACAGCAATAGCAATTTTGCCTTGCCTCCTGACCTCTGCAAGTATGCCAGTGGTAACAAATGTTTTTCGTGTTCCACCAGGAGCATCCAAGAAAAACATTTTACCCTGGTTTTGCCCAACGCTTTGAAGGACGGTGTCATAAAGTTTTTGCTCTGAAGAGAACAAAACGACATGGTCATTTCGTAAGGTGGTCATTTCGACCGGATCGTAATTTGTATCAGCGTTATACTCCCGATTTCCACGGTCTTGATGCGGTGATGATTGGGGGAGCTGGTAACCCATATTCGATCAGTGAATTGCCGCCGATAGAAATGACCACATCTTGAAGTGAACTGAGACAGGTGTTCAGCACGCGTTCATCAGTTACTTCGACTTCGACTTCAGTAGCACGAAAATCTTCAGACAGATGATGGCGATACTTCTCCCACAAAGCTACCGGGTTCGCGACTCCACAAAACACCAAGATGACGGCAAACAGATGACGCATGCGGCTGGGACTGTCACTGACGCTAGCCTCCGCGAGGGTGTCATGAAATGAAATGATCATCATCAATGAACATAACTTTTTTGTAATACTTAAAACCGCATTTTTTTTTAAATTGTCTTCCTCAACTCTGCTCAAGATTTTGAGGGTTTTGTTGGAACTTGAATTTGTCAAAACGAACTATACGATACAACTTTCATGAAGAAAATGCACATCACCATCTATGAATTTTAAGAATAACTAAATACTAACCTCGCCAACATGATCAAATTTAAATGATTAATTTCCAAAAAATGTTAACATGTAACTTGATTTGATTTTTATGAAATCTCATAGATGGTGCTGTTTTAAAATTGTCTATATACTACTAACATTCATTAAACTATATTTCTCTGCCCAATTTACTTAAATGGCGTAGTTTTTATAGTGTAAAGCTAGATAATAGCATGGCTTACTCAAAAACAGCATTTAAATATGCGTCGTTAGATTACACGCTGTCACAGAATGCGTAAGAAAAATAAAGATTCACAGCTCCTCCCCCGTAGATCCCCGTGATAGCGTGATAATATGTAGCCTATATGTTGACCCGACCTCTTAGTAATATTCATGCAAAATTTGAAGTAAATCCATGCAGTACTTTTTAAGTTTATCCCGCACATAAAAACAAACAGACAAAAATTCTAAAAACTATATTTTTGGCTTCGATATCGATTGTAGATCACGCCCCAAGTATTCTTTTAAAAAAATATCCAATGTACAGTTTTGACTTTCCTACGATTTTATTATATTTATAGATTTCAAGAACAGTGGGAGAATCTTTCTTCTCTATTACGATAATAACTTACTGCAACCACACATCTTTTTTATTCTAGTCGTTATATAGCGGTCTATAGAGACCGTTGGATGTTTAAGCCCTTATATTAGTACCTAAATAGTGATTCACACCTAGTTCTCTCTCAAGAGGCATCTACCTTGCATCAGCAGGAATATTACAGACCAATATTATTTTTCTTATGAATATTGATGTGAGCTTTCAAAATCCAACAGTAAATTAGGATTTTGACAGACAAAGTCCTGAACCTCGAGATCTGCATATATCCAGATAAAACAAACTTATATAAAATCATCTGGAGCCCGAGGTGATGAAACAGGCTTGAATTCAAAATAAAAAGTCCTAGCTGTCTACGCCGTAGCACTCGGTGGTGTAGTAGCACTTGGGGACGCGTGGCACTTAAAGGCCTACGCGCCACGCCACCCTTCGTAGCTTTTAACATTGTGATATCATGTATTAGTATCTGTAATTTAAAGAATTATACTATATTTTAATATGATGTAGTATTCACTATAAAATCAGACAATAATTTTGATCAATTATTAAACAGTACTAATTAAATGATAGCACCATTAATAAGTGACAATTAATATTAGTATTTTGTGGATGCTGTAAGGGTGCTTTCAGGTCGTATTTTCATTTCATCGTTTCCCTTTCAAATAGGCAAACAAATATCTCAAGGTACACAATAATTATTTTCTTCGCAAGTCAAAACAAAGTAGTTTTCCTCTCGCTAGTTACTAAACTCCCCAGTCGGTAGTTTCTGGCAAGCAAAAACCCGGAAATCAGACAAGATGGTCACAGTGTACGTTACTTCAGACTTAAGATAGTCACTGGGAAAAAAAATGTAGCAAAACGTACTCGTGTGTCTGACTATAGTAATACCCATATATAGTCAAACCCTTCAACTATTGAATGCTGCAGAAACAAGAAAAGGCCACAATTTTGAAAACAAAAGAAGCATACAAAACTTTCAAGTCTCACACCAATACAGGAGGTACGAATCCAAAAGAATTCTCAGTGTATTTCGTTAGACGTAAACGTGACACGTCCGCTCATCGCGAAGTGCGGTCACGGACTGACGCGTTCCTGCACAATTCCGCCGCGACACGCTAGGTGGCGCTGTCAATTTGTGCTGCCGAGACGGTTTGGCGCCCAACATGGGACACGAAGTTTTATTGTGTATATTATGCAAATGTGTCTTGAATATATTTGACGGTCACGTCTGGTGCAACTGAATGTGTAGGGTATATTTTATTAAGATATTGGATGCAGAATGTGTCTAATCCTTCGCGTAGGTGTCATAATTTTAACGCGATTAAATAATACTTTGCCATAAATTATACTTACTTGAAAATTTTTTTTTTATTTATTTAATTCCATACATTGTTAGTAAATTATTACTTAAAACTATGTAAGTAAAATTATCAATCATTTATTTATACAACAATAATAGGTTGATTGTAAAATGTAGGTGTTTTAATTGAAACCCAATCAGGCTTAAGCGATATCAATCAATAAAAGTTCACCTAAAACCGTATCTCAGTCACAAAGATATAAAACTACGAGCAATACAGCGTTTAGCATCAAAGGTCTTCCCTGGGGAGCCGCGGTTAGCCGACGATTAAAGCCGAAAGCCGAAAGCCTGCAACCATTTGATGTATTCATCCCCCTGAAGCTGCGAAGTGAGATAAAAGTGCGGGGTTAATACACCCCCGGGATCGACGAGTAAGTGATTCGGCGTTCGATTTTAAAATTTATTTTCGAAAGTGTTTCAATTTTGTAAATGTAGTTTTATTTAGATTAGTTCTGTTTTGGCTGTTATTTGGTGGTTTTTAGCAAAAATGTTGTGGATTATGTTTTGTTTTGCATTATTGAGCCAATGTGCCGCTGTGTTAAGGGTCCCCCAATGCACAGCATCATGCTGAGTGGAAGCCTTTTTGTCACATTCACGACTTACTGCTGCCGACTATTTCTGTTATGTGCTCGTGATTATGTTATATCTGTTTTATTTTTCTTTATTACACTTAACTTATCATTTTTTATGCACGTGTTTTTGTGACCTATAAATCATTTATTTTTCTCTCTTTCTCTCCAATATGAATTCTTATTTAGCATAATAGAAAGACGTGTTGATAGTTTCTTATTCGTAAGAGTTCGCAGCGCTGTTTAGAGACGGTCTCGATTTTAAAACTAAGTAGATCTGTTTCGAAGAAAATTTTTGATAGAGATACATGACTCTTTCTAAAATACGGTTCTAAATGTCGTGTATAAAAATCGAGGATAGGTCTCGAATATTAAATTGATTCTCATTAATTTGTACATTTTGTAATAAACATTTCATTCTAAATGTAATTTTTTACGGGTAGAAAAAATCTAATAATAACCTACATTTTTTTTTCTTTTACAAGTTTTGAAGACTTGCAGAAGCGAAACATTTTGTAAGTATTCCCAACAATTATAAACGTATGCCAAGCATCTCCACTAAAACAGCTTATCAAACAAGATGCTGTAATTTGCCCGAACTAAAACTTTCAACTAATTGAATTGGAAGTCAACTTCTACTTAAGGTGAAAGCGACGTCGCCGTGCCGCGGGCGGCAGCCGCGCCGTGCCGCCATGTCGCCTAGAAACTTTGAAAAATTCCCGACTAGTTTGTTTCACTGTAACTTAATAAAAACTACCGTCGGGCTCAGTGAAGTTAAGAATTAAGTTTGAGAAACATTGCCTTGTAGAGGCGGAGGTATTTTGTCATATTTTTATTAGGACTGGACGGTTTAGGATAAATATGAGAGGGGTCAGTTTGACTTTTCTTTGATTTTATGAATCACTTCTGAAGTTGAGTGCGACATAATGTTTGTGAGTATTGGTTATCTTTATTAGGTAATGACGCCGATTCTGTTGTTCACAAACTAAACTAAATTTAAGTTCAGTGCATCTTTTTCTTTCTATTTCAATAGGAAAAGGACAGAAGAAAAATATTAGTTTAGTCCTGTCAAATTAAATAATCCATAGACAATTTTAGACGTGATTAAAGAAATGGCTACTAGAAATACGTCAATCTACGTCAGGCGCTGACTAATTTGACAGGACTAAACTAATATTTATCTTCTGTCCTTTTCATAATGAAATAGAAAGAAAAAGATGCACTGAACTTAAATTTAGTTGTAAACAATAGAATCGGCGCCGATATCAACTTTTTTTTTTGAGATTTTTAGTAAGTAGGTAAAGGTAATGAAAGTTTAAATGTAGTTACATTTTTTCAAGCTCAACAGCTCTTAGAAAAATTTGATGCTGCATTGAGCCATTTAACAGAATGTCAACTTTAGGGATACATTAATCACAATGTAGACCAGGCTCTCTAACCCTTAAGCAATTACAATAAAACTTGAGGGTGTATGACTAATTTGCCTCCAAATAACACTAATCAAGATTACAAATGAATCTGAGAAGCCAAACAGTCCCCGAAATTCGTCTCAAATGCAAATTATGCAAACAGTTCCCCGCAATATTCTCGTTTTCGACAATATATTTAGCATTTGAAATAGAGTTGTAACGGAATAAATGGTTGTCGCAGCACGTCCGCTCGCTTCGCACTCAACTCACGAACTGATTTGAATTTGGAATTTCCTTCGCTCGGTTGGCGTCGCCGTCGATGTTTAGCTTTTTTCGTATTAAAAATTGTTTTATACATTTTTATCGTTTTGGATATTGGCTTTTTTGCTACACTGTGCACCTCTAAGTGAAATTCGCGAAATAAACTATCTGACTGGTAACTTTGGTTTTGTAAAGTGAATTTGCAATGAGTTGTAAGTTTGGCTGAGTAGATTCACTTGGGCTCATGAGCAGTTGATCAGATTCGCTATTTAGCTGGTTCTCTATTTATCATATTCTGAATTGACCAGATTCTCAAAACACTGGATACTCCACTCACCAGATTCTTAAATTATCAGACGATGAGACAAGATAAATTGAAAGTTTCAGTCACACATGAGTTAAAACCTATTTGCCCACCACTTTTAAAGCTCTTTGTAACTTAATCCATAAAGAAATCGTACTAATCTTAACAGTCTTGTTTACCTACTTAGAAACGCTAAGCAGCTTTCCCGTGGAATGCTAATGTTTACCGCATTCGTCCAAATTAAAGGAAAAAAGGACTTACAGTTTGCAGACCAGCTTTAAACGAATCCAAACCTTGTGGGTTGTGAATTAAGGTGTAAATTATGTTGTGTTTTGTAATGTAAACTGTCTGATGAAGTCAAGAGTAATGGAGTGTTTCAGCGTTTTGTTTTTCCGCTTGGTGTTTGACTGTAAGAGATTTGCGATCAAGTTTATCCGATTTTAAAATTTACTTTTGTTTGTTTGTTTTATTTTTTTTTTAACTTACGAAATGTTTGCTGCAAATGTTGGTAGTCAATGTAACCAAAGCACAGTTTGTTGTTATTTACGCGTTTAATCTAAGATATTGTTTACATTCGTTGTTTTTTTAACTTAGCATAAGCATATTAATCAGTCTATATTGTTACCACTGCTAGGACGCAGGCCCCCTCTCTGTGTAAGGGAGTGGGCAGTAATCCACCACGCAGGCCCAGAGTTAGTAGATGTCACAAGTCTTCGAATTTCTGATTTTAGTCATTTTGATTTTAGTTATTTTGTCAGTTTCCTCGCGATGTTTTTTTTTTCACCGTTTTGAGAGCAGTGGTGATGAAATAATTTGCACAAATTGCTTGTCTGGGTTCGAACGTCCAACTCGCAAGTCGCGCGCGTTTCTTACTTAGTATTTGCTTATATACAAGTGGTGCAGACGGTGATGCGTGCTGTGTACCTACGGTATCAAATTCTTCTACATAAATTGAAACTGAAGACATTCTGCAGCGTACATTTACCTCTTATACGGAATAAAAATCAAAGTAATGTTTCGAATCGGAAAAATATTTTGAGGAAACCTGGACTTTCAGTTAATATAATATAAGACTGAAATTGCCAACCAGTTTTGAGCAAGCATGGTGATCAAAGCTGCTTTCTCTGTATGGGCCTTTGCCCTGTAGCTGCAGTGGGACAATAAGAGGCAGGTATTACTTAATTCGGATAATGTCAAGTTTAACTCGAAAATTAAAATTATATTTCACAAAAGAGAAACTGCATTATATTCTCGTATTCATAATTCAAAACACCCGCTCGTTAGCTACCAAATACATGCAAAAATACATAATTTGCTTTCAAGATGGTGTACAACAATTCTTAGCAGAAGAACCGACATAACAAGACCTCCCCTGCTCCTTGCTGTGGTATACAGAAGGAGAGGAGTTTGAAAGATAGGTCAGGGGTCTAGATAAAATGGTTACATTATAAATAATGACGGTTCTGTATGGCCCTTGCCATCCTTCATGCGCTATAAACGATTCGCTCATTACGCCTACTTTGTACATCATAAGATTAAGTTTTGTTACATTTTTTTTTAGGTTTTTTTTTTTGTACCGTAGGTACTTCTGGTTAGAAAGGTAGCAGCCTGGAGGCTAGATTTGTGCTCGGTTGATGGCAATAGGCTCGCCCCTTATTACATGGGATTTAAAAATTGCTGGCGAAATATGGAGTACTATAAGTACACTACTGCTTAACCCGAAGGGGAATACAGGCGTTGTTACGTTATGTGTATGTGTTAAAGATCCATAGGTACCTTTATCTACACCCATGCTATAAATAATAATAATAAACCATTTATTTTCAGGTAACAAAGTCCCATAGATACATACCTTAACCTAAGTATACATAATAATATAGTAACACCTTTGTTTGTAAATAAAACTGAATAACTATGTTAGTATCACTTAGTTGCACTATGTCTTTGTGCGTTCTGGTGGCACTGGTCCGCGAAAGTGGCGGAATATACCACACCCTGCATAAATTCTCTACTTATAAAAGTTTCTAAAACAGTTAGCGTATTGCCAACATTAAAAAACTAGTGTTGTGACTATAATATCTTCCAAACGACTGTTAAAATCATGTTACAATGTTTAAAATTTAAATTATTGTTTTAAATTTCATTATGGAACTCCTTTGCTTTTTCGATCCCTTTCTTACTCATCAAACAGCCACATTCTCACTACTCGATTCATGGTATCTTTATGAATTTCAAAAAAGAACATTGTTAGGCACGCGCGATTCACTACCACAGCGTCGTAATAAAAAAAAAACTTATAGATTATTCGAATTCACGTCGTATCCCGCCATTTTTATTCGATTTGTATTAGTATTGCAAAAATGTATTACTTTGTTGTTTACAAAAATGAGTGGTACAAGCTTTCACAGCAATAAAACTTTCCATGAATTTACATAGAGTTCTTACAACACTGTACAAAACCTTTTATAGAGGATTCATATCATGGGTGTAAATCAAGTATTGTATGTATATGTACATACAATAATTAGGAATTAAAACATTTGATACATTCGTCTTTTAATACCCCTTATTTTTACAACAGTTGCATAAATAAATGTGATGCCACCAAGCAGCGTAGATATACATATTTCAGTTTTGCTGTCTTTTTTAATTACAGTGTTTTCGGATATGGCTGAAGTCAGTTTTTCAACGAAATTGTCGGTAGCGGTGTTGCGTCTATAGTAATATAATTCTGATATCGCTAATCCGACATGAGCAAATGTGGTGAACCTATCACCACATTTGCAGCCTTCTCTGTATGAGGAAAGGCTTTGTAGGCCTTTCTTTGTAGTGGGACAATAATAGGCGTGCTAGGTCTGGTTGTCAGACTTTTGGGCTTCTGACGACCCGTAACGACTGTCAAAGATCTACGAACGACAGACGGAACCAACTGATTGTGCTTTCCGAGGCACGGAGGGATCTCGGTATATAAAAATGGCCACCCATCCACGAATCAACCGCGGCAAACGTAGCTTAACCTGATCGATCGACCCACGTGGCTGTTATTGCTTAGCCTCGAGTCCCTCATTTTCTAATATGCTACTAGAATAACAAACAAAAAATTACAAGCGAACTGCTTAGTATTTTAAAGTTCGACAAAGTAGAGAAATTCAGGGCTTCTCCAATCACAAAACAGAAAGCAATATGATACAAATATGTAAGTGCAACACTATGTAACCCAAGTTTAGAACCGAACTCATCGGGGGCTGCTCCCAACTGAGACATGTTCGACTGAATGTTAGAAAACTATTTCTAAGATCTAGATGTGGCAAGGAAATATATATTTAATTAAAGAAAAAGAAAATACCTACGTTTATTAACGGTAAACATGACGCGTACAAAGCACACAAACAAAAAAAAAACAAGACTACACACACAACAAACACAACACTCCTACAGCGTAATGTCTGTTCAAATTTACGTTTCAAGCTAAACAAATATCAACTTCATTTTAATGGCGATTAAGTTGATTTCAGAGTGAATAAGAAAAAATAAATTTTTTTGTTTGTTTCTTTTGCTCTACTGAAAAAGTTCTAAAAATGTTTGAAGTTGTAGCGTAAACTGAACTTTATTGTATAAGAATTAAAGTAATTTTTCCATAATCTCATATTTGTTTACATTTTTGACAAATAAGTCGCGAATGCAGATTAAGTTGTGACATTAGATTTAGGCCTCTTCTGCAGTCCAAGGTTATGATAAAAATATATATCGTTGGATAGGTGACTGCTTATCACGAATCCCGTTTGCTTACAATCTACTGTTATGTTATTTCAGTGATAGCTGTTTGTCAAGAATATTAAGTAGTTACTATATGCATGAACGCAGGCGTTCATTAATTCACTAAACCGAAAACTTCGCAAGCAATGGGAGATAACTACTGAAGGCTGCGGGTGTCAACTTCAGGACGAGCTTCTTTTCACACAGACAACAGCTGCACTTCACTTGCTCCCGGGTCACCAGTCCTGACCCTCTGTATATTTTGGCCGCTGAGACCAAAACTACAAATGTAGTATAAAGGGAAGTTTTATAAAAATATGGCTGTTATTTTAGTACCTATATTGTTTCCTTTACGACTTCACTCGAACGAAGCCGCGGGCAGAAGCTAGTTCTATCATATAATCTTTTTGGCATTTCCATTATGTATATCTCTTGAAGGAACCACGCTTGAACCTAGTTCAATAGAAATCGCCTAAACTCACGAGACATGTGACCGAAGTTTCAGGAGTTCTGGACTCTGCCTAGATGCCAGCGAGTTGGACTGGATGCGGATACAAATTGGATACCCATCCCTAACTTTGTGTACCGGAATATTCGATTGTGACGTCACAATGATATGGGAGATTTGTTTGTGATTTTGAGAGGTAGGATGTTATAACAAGACGTGTTCCCGAGTGAATTTCCATCAAAATCAAAAGTTTTTTTTTTTGTGGATGGGAAATCATCAAATGACCCCTCCCGCTCAGGGTGGAGCAGGAGGGAGTGTCGAACTCTTACTGACTAAAACCTAGTGTTTTCGCTGGGGAGAAGAAGTGGCGCAACAAACTCCCCAGCAGCACATGAGTAAAAATGATGAACTTCCATACAAAAGTTCGTCCCCAAACACCTTCTTTGTGATCACCATTGTCATATATAGGCACTCTTGTGCAAAATGGTCACAGCATGCACGCATGTACGTGCGTGTCTGTTAGCATGCTTTTTTACCTCGAGGTAGCGAACTAAACCGCGATCGCAAGGTATCGCAGTGAGGCATCTTCAGCATATAATTACCCAAGTGAAACGTTGGACACGTTTGACTTAGTAACGACGCTGAATGGAAAAATATTTCAAAGATTTATTGAATAGTACCTTATGCCTCGAAAAAAAAATTGTGATTAAATAACCTCCTCTGTTTTGAAGTCGGTAAATATAATTCTGTATCACATCGCATTAATATTATAAAGGCGAAAGTTTGTGAGTGTTTTTGTATGTTTGTTACTTCTTCACGCTGAAACGGCTGAGCGGATTTAGATGAAACTTAGTACACAGATAGTTTATAACCAGTAGGCCAATTCTGCTAATTTAAAACGTTCAAAATCTAGTCGCAGTCACATCTCGGCCACAAACAAATGTCAAAAACTTGTCAAAATGTAGGGAAATTTGAAGTATTTTTGACAGATTGAGACTGAGATCAGACTGTGAACGTTCTTAAAAATTACGAGAATTGCCCCTCAGAATTAACACATGGAATACTTTTTATCCTGATATTTCCATGGGATCAACACTTATACGGATGAAACCGCGGGGCACAGCTAGTAATAAATAAATGATATTTTTAAAATTAGCAAGCGTAGCATGGGTTGCTCGCCAGCTAGATGGCCTGACGACCTTAAAAAAGTGGCTGGGACAGACTGGATGCGGGAGTAGGAGGACAATGTGTTGTGGCACGGCATGGAAGAGGCCTATGTGCAGCAAGGGACTGCCATAGGCTGAGTTGACTGATTGATTTTAAACTAGATGAGGTCGATATTTTCTAACCGACTACTTTGAGAAGCAACACCGATATTAGCCGTACACACTCAATTACAACCTCCTTTATACATAATCAGCCTATAATGTTCCCACTGCTGGGACACAGGCCTCCTCTCTGTGAGAGGGAGTGGGCCGTAATCCACCGCGCGGGCCCAGTGCGGGTTGGCAGATGTCACATGTCATTGAATGTTTGGTTCTAGGACATGCCGGTTGCCTCACGATGTTTTCCTCCACCGTTTTGAGAGCAGTGGTGATGAAATAATTAACACAAAGTAAAGCGCTTGTCTGGGTACGAACCTACGACCTACAACTCGTAAGTCGCGGCCGATACCACTTGGCCACCACTGCTCTCCTCCTTTATGCGAAGTGCTAATGAAATACGCACACTTAGCAGGAATTTCAAGATTCTTAAGAAACTATGAAACTAGTAATTGTCATTTGATGTTCAAGTAATGTAATTGTATTATTTGTTATCAAAAATAGCGAGACAGGTATCGCAATGGCGGAGTTTCAGATGGATAATTAAATTAGACAGATGAAACTCCTTTGAGGCAAAGAGACATTGCAGTAGATATTCCACAGAGGAATTTAATTTCAGTATTATTGTGGAATCTGTAATATAATGTGATAGATTTTAGTTCTGGTAGGGATAGGTTTTGTTGTTAATTTGATTTAGTTTATGTTTAGACAGGTAGGTAAATCATAGATTATTAGGCATACTTAGTAAACAATTATAATATATAACTAAAATATATAGGGTCAAATTAAATTTGCTAGCGAAACTCCGCTGACGTGATGGGATATCTGAGTTATTCCGGTCTGATCCTCTGAACCCCCCCCCCCCTCCCCCCGGATACCCCGCTAGATCTTCTTCTGTTTTAGACTCGTGTCTTATCCACTATAAACTTTTTCATTCCAATAAACACGATAAAACAAAAAAGAAATTAATTTGACGATTTTTTGTGGCAGGGTCACCTATTAGGGGCCCGTAAGGGCCGTAGCCTGCCGGGGCAGCGGAATTGTCCGAAAGGGTTACCGCTGCCCCGGAACATAAAGGGCTAAGGAACACGGGTGGGTTTTAGTCAGTAAGAGTCTGACACTCCCTTCTGCTCCACCCTGAGCGGAAGGGTCATTTGATGATTTCCCATCCACAAAAAAAAGGGTCACCTACCGCTTTAGTGTAGTCACTTGTAATGTCAATTTAAAAATCAGTTTTTTATTGTTTGTTTTTATTATAAAACGATTTTTATGAACAGAAAATGTACCTACCTAACTTATTCAAAATTAAGCAAATAATAATAGGTACCTACTACAAAAATCCAATTCTAATGTAATGAAATATTAATTTAAAAAAATGAAACACCACACCACCACGTTATAATTATCCATACAGTATTGTAACTCGGCCCTGTTTTAGAAATAATTGCCTGGACCCGGGCGGTATGTAAACACGACGCGATAGGGCTGCCCTGCACGCCTACTGTATTTTAATTTCAGCAACCTACTCGAGTTTTTTTCTAGTTTAGTGATTTTTTAAGTATGCAGGTAAATAGTATTACTTTTTTATTTAAAAAAAAAATTAATTTGTTTCGAATGAAATAGGAAAAGTTCAATAAAAATACATGTTGTTTTTAGATGAGTAGATTTAATTAAAAAAAATCTTACGGACGAATTCAAAAAACCAAAAACAGCACAATATTGTTCTTTGTCATATTAAGTTAGTACTTGTACTTATTTCAATGAAAATTTGTCACAAATCGCACGCTTACTGCTTTCAAAACATAAGCCGTCCAGCGTCCGTTCGTCACTGTGAAGCATTCAAGACTGCAGTGCGATTCTGCCGATCGATTCTGTAAAAATCTCACCGTGATAATTTAGGTGAAGTGAGCGTGAAGTGAGTTTATCAATAGAGGCAATCTCTAACATCAGGTGGAATGACAGCTCACTTCACCTTAGTTTTCACGGTGAGATTTTTACAGAATAGCACTGCTGTAACCATCTCACCGTGAAAATTTAGGTGAAGTGAGCGTCGAGTGAGCTGTCAGTGTCATCCTGATGCTAGGGATTGATACTCTTGACAGCTCACTCTAAGCTCACTTCACCTAACTTTTCACGGTGAGATTTTTACAGAACCGATCGAGTGTTTGTTAAGCGAGTGTAAACCGACCTCGAGGCGTGTAGGTATGACTCGCGTTCCGACCGTTTGTATGAAGATAGAATACTGTATAGATAATATTAGCGTGCCACATAATATCAAATGACAAACAGTGGAAGTACCTACACACTTGTACTACCACTATTAATTTGTCTCTTCATCACTCAAAGCGTGACTGGTAGAAAATGGCATTAAGTCCGCCTCTGTAAATTTGTATGCTTTAAGTATTACATCTATACATATAATAAAATCGTAGGAAAGTCAAAACTGTACATTGAATATTTTTTAAAAAGAATACTTGGGGCGTGATCTACAATCGATATCGAAGCCAAAGATATAGTTTTTAGAATTTTTGTCTGTTTGTCTGTTTGTCTGTCCGGGATAAACTCAAAAAGTACTGCATGGATTTACTTCAAATTTTGCATGAATATTACTAAGAGGTCGGGTCAACATATAGGCTACATATTATCACGCTATCACTTACGGGGGAGGAGCTGTGAATCTTTATTTTTCTTACGCATTATGTGACAGCGTGTAATCTAACGACGCATATTTAAATGTTGTTTTTGAGTAAGCCATGCTATTATCTAGCTTTACACTATAAAAACTACGCCATTTAAGTAACTTGGGCTGAGAAATATAGTTTAAATGAATGTTAGTAGTATAAAGACAATTTTAAAACAGCGCCATCTATGAGATCACATAAAAATCAAATCAAGTTACATGTTAACATTTTTTTGAAATTAATCATTTAAATTTGATCATGTTGGCGAGGTAAGTAGTTAGTTATTTTTAAAATTCATAGATGGTGATGTGCATTTTCTTCATAAAAGTTCGTTTTGAGAAATTTAAGTTCCAACAAAACCCTCAAAATCTGGAGCAGAGTTGAGGAAGACAATTAAAAAAAAAATGCGGCGTTAAGTATTACAAAAAAATTATGTTCATTGATGATGATCATTTCATTTCATGACACCCTCGCGGAGGCTAGCGTCAGTGACAGTCCCAGCCGCATGCGTCATCTGTTTGCCGTCATCTTGGTGTTTTGTGGAGTCGCGAACCCGGTAGCTTTGTGGGAGAAGTATCGCCATCATCTGTCTGAAGATTTTCTACGAGCTTTGAGGCGTGCTACTGGAGACGAAGTCGAAGTAACTGATGAACACGTGCTGAACACCTGTCTAAGTTCACTTCAAGATGTGGTCATTTCTATCGACGGCAATCCACTGATCGAATATGGGTTACCAGCTCCCCAATCTTCACCGTATCAAGACGGTGGAAATCGTGAGTATAACGCTGAGACAAATTACGATCCGGGCGAAATGACCACCATACGAAATGACCATGTCGCTTTGTTCTCTTCAGAGCAAAAACTTTATGACACCGTCCTTGAAGGGTTGCGTTGGGCAAAACCAGGGTAAAATGTTTTTCTTGGATGCTCCTGGTGGAACAGAAAAAACATTTGTTACCACTCATCAGGAGGCGAGGCTAAATTGCTATTGCTGTAGCGTCATCGGGAATCGCTACCACACTGCTTCCGAGTGGCAAGACAGCACATGCCATGTTTAAAATTCCCATCGATTTAGAGAGCGCCGAAGCGCCTGTTTGTGGTGTGTCACGTAACAGCGATAAGGGACACGTGCTCAAGGATTGCTCTCTGATCATATGGGATGAGTGTACGATGGCCAATAGGAAGGCAGTTGAGGCCGTGGACAGAATCCTGCAGAACATCCGCAGGAACGAACATTTGATGGTTGGTGTCATAGTTCTGTTCAGTGGTGATTTTCGGCAAACGCTTCCCGTGGTGACGCGGGGCTCGAAAGCTGAGGAGATGAAAGCTTCGTTGAAACGATCTTCGTTGTGGTCACGAGTTCGTACGCTGCGCTTGACCATTAATATGAGAGCTCGGCTCGGCGGCAATGCACGTGCTCAAGAATTCTCCGATGTCCTTCTAAGTCTTGGCGAAGACACTCTTCCAGAAGAGATAGGTGGACAGGTGGTGGTTCCAGAGTCTCTCGGTAGAGTGGTATCCAGCTTAGAAGAACTAATTCGCTGTGTGTACGGGGACATCAGTCGTATACCGCACCAGCAGAATTCTTGGGTGTGTGAGCAGGCCATTTTGATGCCCAAAAATGATCAGGCTACAGCAATTAACGAATGCATTCTCTCGGAAATTGAGGGGAATAAAGTGGTCTACACGTCGATAAACACTGTTGTCGAGCAAGATGACGCCACACATTATCCCGTGGAATGTCTGAACTCCCTGTCAGCAAGTGGAATTCCAGCGCATACCATCAAGCAGAAGGTCGGTGTTCCGATTATGCTTCTTCGGAACCTATCTCCTCCGAAGTTGTGTAACGGGACCTGCCTTAAAGTCATCTCGCTCCATAGACACACCATTGAGGCGGAAATTCTTACGGCTTGTGGCGTCGGCGAGGCAGTATTTATACCACGCATTCCCCTCATACCTCATAATTTCCCGTTCCAGTTCAAGCGCGTACAGTTCCGTCCCCGTGAGTGTTTGCTTCGCGATGACCATCAATAAGTCGCAGGGGCGGATACTGATGGCAGCGGGTGTCGACCTCAGGACGAGTTGCTTCTCACAAGGGCAACTGTACGTCGCTGGCTCCCGCGTCACCAGTCCTGACTCTCTTTACATTTTGGCTCCTGGCAGCATAACTACCAACGTAGTTTATAGAGAAGTGTTGTAAGGTATGATACCTTTGTACAGATTTTTACTCTTTTGTGTCCTGGAATGTATTCCTGCATTATTTTCTCTATTTCCTTCAGTCACATCTTATGACTGAACTCAGCAGGATTCCCATATAACTCTCTTCACTTGCTTCGCTTGCAAAAAAAACTATTTTAATGCTACACACATCAAAAGTGTCTAGGGATCAACATATATTTTTGCAATAACTTTTCTCCTGATTGATATTAATTAAAATTTTCTTTAAGGATTCATCAAATAAAGTGTTTTCGTTTGTCACAGTAACGATAAACCAAGTCACCTTTGCATTAATAAAGAAATTTGCCATTTTCCTAATAAAGGGATTTTTGACATTTGAACCACTAACACAAAAGTTCGAAAAAAAGACTGAAATAACAGTTTTCTCTAAAATTTTATTGGGTAACTTAAACAATTTAATCCGTGTTTCTACCGCGAACACTAACAACACAAGAACATCGGTTTGGCATACTCAAAATGAGTTCATCCAAATCACGCTGTGGAATGGCCGCCCATGTTCGTTGCAACAACAAAAAAAGGTCTTCTTGCGACTGGATACCCTCCATATTCGGCAGAGCTCTTCTCTGTAGCATATCCCATGCATGCTCAATCGGGTTCAAGTCTGGCGACTGAGCAGGCCAGGGCAGGACATTGATGTTAGCTGCGGCGAGAGTCTGTCTTACAACTCTTGCGGTGTGCGGTCGTGCATTATCATGCATTAACTGAAATAAGGGACCGATTTGCACTTGTAGAGGAACGATGACGTCTGATACAATCGTCTCAGCATAAATTTGAGCGTTGAGGTTGCCTCTGATCCAAATCAACTCAGTTCTTCCGCCGATCCAAATACCCGCCCATACCATGATGGTTCCACCACTATAAGGATGGACTTCCTGGCAGGATTTTAATCGCTGTTGGCGTCCAGGGGTTCTCCAGTGTCGTATACGTCTTGTATCCGGTCTCATACCAAAACGAGACTCATCAGAAAAGCACACGAAACGCCATTGTTCTTCTGCCCAATTTCTGTGTTCAAGAGCCCATTGATATCGAATCCTACGATTGTGCATTGCTATAGGTGGTACCCGTAGCGGTCTTCGGGAATGAAGGTTCACTTCATGCAAGCGGTTTCTGACTGTTTGGTCGCTAATTAAGTTCCCTGAAGAGTGATGAAGCCTCACGGCTAACATCATGGCGGTTATTGTTGGAGCTCTTCGAGTTAAGATTTGAATGTATCGGTCTTGTCTCCGTGTGGTGCAGCGATACCGTCCTCCATGGCGCTCAGCCACGGTACCAGTGCTTCGGTAACGTGTCCAAAGTCGACTGATAACACTCTGACTTGTATTCAGAGCTAAAGCCACAGTACGTTGCCGGGAACCAGCTTCTATCATTCCCACGGCTCTGAGCATTTCTTCCCTGCTTAAATGACGTCGCCGCTCCATAATAACGTTGGTTTTAATCAGTAGTAGGGAAACAGTAGCACTAATAATGTCTTCAATGCGTTGTATGTTTTTATAGGGAAAATATTGACAGCTGATTTTCATCTTTTACTCGAATTTGATTCACAGTTCCTGATTCAAATTATGAAATGCACCAAAAAGGATCCATATAAATTTATAAAATCATAAATTTATTACAAAGCCACATCTCAATCTCAAGAAATCCGCATAAAAATGCTTGATCCCTAGACACTTTTGATGTGTGTAGTTATAAGATTAAAAAGAAGCCCTGGCAGCTAAGAGATGACCAGTCTCAACTGACAGCGCCCGTTCACGAACATGACGCATGGATCAGCACCATCCAGCTCAACCATTTTGAAGGGAACCGAATGATCCAACACACGCGCCACCATCAGTGAGACATTTAAGTGAGCATGACACATTCTCAACTGCCATGCTCTTTCAAGTCAATATAAAAAAAAATATAATGAACGGATCCATGGTTCTTACATTTACAAAAAAAAAAAAAAAAAATGCTTCTAAATTATACAAAACTATCGTTACCAATTTATTTACGAGATGAATAAAATTTTACTAGAAAGAGGTATAAGATATTAAAGTAACAATTAAAACTTGATTGAATTAAAAATACACATTAAATTCGAATGTCAGAAACACTTAAAAAAAAGAAAAGAAAAAAAGGGAAGCATGTCTTCCAAATATTGAAATTTTAACTAGTGTGCCCAAGTGTCTGACCAGCATTTAGCCAAGCATTTTTATCTACGATATAATCATCCAACTTATAGTATGCTTGTCTACATAGTGTGCGTTTAATGCATGTTTTAAATTTCTTCTCATTTAGTTGAAGAATATCGAGTGGTATTTTATTATAACACTCTACACAATAACCCATAAAAGAAGTTTTTACTTTAGACAATCTGAAATGAGGTTGATCTAATTTGTTCCTATTTCTAGTGTTAAAATTATGCCTGTCACATATCTTACTAAAAAGATGTAGATTTTTTCGAACGTACATAATGTTTTCATATATATATTGACAAGGAACCGTCATGATGTTAATTTTTTTAAACAGTTCCCTTAGAGATTCACGTCTGCTGAGGTTGTAGATAGCTCTGATAGCCCTCTTTTGCAGAATGAAGATAGATTCAATATCTGCAGCCCGTCCCCACAGTAAAATACCGTAAGACATGATGCTATGAAAGTAACTAAAATAGACCAGTCTCGCGGTATCCACGTCTGTTAATTGACGGATTTTCCAAACAGCGTAAGCGGCTGAACTTAGCCGCCCTGCAAGTGATGTTAAGTGAAGACCCCACTGCAGCTTTGAGTCAAGCGTGATCCCCAGGAAAACCGTATTTTCGACGAATTCAAGTATCTCCTTATTCAATACAACGTGACATTCACTACTTCTAACATTCGGTAAAGTGAATCTAATGCATTTAGTTTTTTTCTCATTTAATACCAAATTATTTACAGTAAACCAATTATGGACCACAAGCATAGCGTTATTTACGTCGTCAAGCTCCTGTGCACGTCTGCTTACTTTAAAAATCAGTGATGTGTCATCAGCAAATAACACCATTTGTGGTCGGTTTTCCAGTAAATAAGGTAAATCATTTATATATACTAAAAATAAGAACGGCCCCAATATTGAGCCTTGCGGTACACCCATTTTGACTTTTAAACCCAATGAATTTACACCGTTTATTTGAACTTGCTGAAACCTATCATTTAAATATGATTTTATTAAGCTAAGAGCGAGTTTACCCAGTCCGTAATGCTCAAGTTTCAAAAGCAGTGTTTCGTAATTCACGCAATCAAATGCCTTGGATAGGTCGCAGAAGATGCCTATTGCATCTTGTGCCTCTTCCCATGCGTCAAATATGTGTTTTAATAAGGTGACACCGGCGTCGGTTGTACAACGTCCTTTGGTGAAACCATATTGTTTATCGTGTAGGATGTTATTACGATTAAAATGATTGAGCATCTGATTTAACATTACTTTTTCAAACACCTTGCTGAAAACCAGCAAAACCGATACGGGTCTATAATTATTAGTGTCTTTGCTGTCCCCAGATTTGAAAAGTGGAATAACTTTACTGAACTTCATTAAATCCGGGAATACCCCTTGATCAACACACAAATTAAATATTAAAGCTAAATAGGGTGCAATTGTCTCAATAATGGATTGACAAACTTTAGTAGACAAGCCCCACAGATCTTCGGTCATTTTGATCTTAAGTTGCTTAAATACCTTTATAATTACTAAAGGGTTTACATGTTTAAATTTAAATTCCACAGGACAGGCTGAGACATTCGCTCTTAATAATTCAATAGCAAGTGCGGGCGAGGAATTTAAAGTTTCTTTAGTTTTAATTGGGATATTGGTAAAGAAAGTTGCAAATTCCTGAGCAACATCGATGTTATCGCTAATAAGGCCACGGGAAGTGTTCAGTGTGTAATCAGTATTATGTTTTTTATTCCTGTTCGTTTCATTGTTAATAATTTTCCAAACTGTCTTTATTTTATTGTCTGCTGATTTAACCTTGTTGCTAATGAAGGAAGCTTTAGCTGTTTTGCAAATATTTTTAAAAGTTTTAGAATATGTAGCAACATACTTATTAAAAGTATCCGTGTTAATATACGGCTTAAGGCCATACAGTTGCAGGTGGTCGGGCAGAAGAAGAAGGCGGCCAAGGCGGCCAGGAAAAAGGCGCAAAGGCGGCGCCGCAAGGAGCGAGCCGTCGCAGCTAGGCTTCGCGCCCCGAAGACCGCGGCTGTAGTAATAACACTGCAGCCGGACGCGGTCAAGAAGGGCGTGACGTACTGCGACGTGCTCACTAAGGCCAGAGCGACGGTGGACCTTCAGGAGCTGGGGATCGCCGGGGGCCTCCGGCATAGGGTGACCGCCACTGGCGCCCGCATGCTGGAGATCCCCGGCGCAACGAGTGGCCCCACCGCTGACGCCCTAGCTGAGAAGCTAAGGGCGTCCCTGAATGCGGAGGAGGCACGAGTATCCAGGCCCGTCAAGTGCGCAGACATGCGCATCTTGGGCCTGGATGACTCCGTAACGGAGGGAGAGGTGGTGGCCGCCGTCGTCAGGGCGGGCGGGTGTCTGGTCGACCAGGTGAAGACGGGCACCATACGTCCTGACTTCGCGGGCATGCGTACCGTAACGGTAAGCTGCCCCGTGACGGCGGCCAGAAAAATTGTGGAGGGCCGAAGGCTTCTGGTCGGCTGGGTTTCGGCGCAGGTTAAGCTGCTGGAACCCAGACCTCTGAGGTGCTTCCGATGCCATGTGGGGCACCACGTAGGCGTCCAGTGCACCTCGGAGGTGGACCGCAGCACTCTGTGCTTCCGCTGCGGTCAGCCCGGACACACGGCCGGCTCGTGCAGCGCCGCGCCGCACTGCGTCGCATGTGCGGCTGCCGGCAAGCCGGCCGAGCACCGGGCAGGGAGCAAGTGCTGCGTTCCACCCGACGGAGCCAAGAGGAAAGGGAGGCCCTCCGCCACAACCGCCGCCACCACCACCGTCGCTGCCGCCTCTGCTGCCGCCGCCGCCGCCACCACCGCCGCCGCCGCCACCGCAACTGCCGCTGCCGCTACCGCCGTCACCGCCGCTGCTGCCGCCACTGCCGCCACCGCCACTGCGGAGGGGCCCTCGCAAGGGACCCAGGAGGGGGCTGAAATGGAGGAGTGATGGCTCCATTACGCCTCCTCCAGGCGAACATCAACCACTGCGCCTGCGCCCAGGACCTGTTGCTCCAGAGCATGGCGCAGTGGTCGATTAACATCGCCGTGGTCGCTGAGCCGTACTTTGTCCCGCCCAGGGATGACTGGGTGGAGGACCTGAGCGGCTCAGTGGCCCTAATTTCGTCGGCCGCCGCCGGCACCCCGTCCCTCGAAGGAGTCACGAAGGGACAGGGGTGCGTAGCAGCACGGTTCGGAGAGATAGTAGTAGTGGGAGTGTACTTCTCTCCGAGCCGAACTCTCGCCGAGTTCCAGAACTCTTTAACAGAGTTGAGTGTCGTCGTCGCCGGAAACCATCGCTTCCCCGTGCTAGTGCTCGGGGACTTCAACGCCAAGAATTTGGCCTGGGGTTCCCGTCACACGGACGTGCGGGGCAGGATGGTGGAGGACTGGGCTCTGGAAACAGGCCTGGTCGTCCTAAATCGGGGTTCTGTTCCCACGTGTGTGCGGATGCGGGGCGAGTCCGTGGTGGACATTTCGTTCGCCAGCCCCGCTCTGGCACAGAGTGTTATTGACTGGCGCGTCATGGAGGAGGTGGAGACCTACTCCGATCACCGGTATATCCGGTTCGACGTCTCCACCCAGACCTCCAGCGCGCCGGTCCAACAGGCCCCGAGTGGTCCGCGGTGGGCGCTGAAGCAGCTGGACCGGGAGCTCCTCCTGGAAGCCTCGATCGTGCAGGCCTGGGTGTCATCACCGGACAGGCCTGCCGATATCGACGATGAGGCGGAGTGGTTCCGGGAGGCCATGTCCGAGATATGCGACGTGGCAATGCCCCGAGTCCGGCCAGGACGCGCCCGACGTCAGGTGTACTGGTGGTCGCGGGAGGTGGAGTCGCTACGCAAGGCGTGCGTCGAAGCGCGACACCTGTACACCAGGCACCGCAGGCTCCGCATCCGCCCTCCGGATGCGGAAGCCACGGAGGCGGAGCTGTACGAGGGGTACAGAGCGGCGAAGACCGCCCTCCGCGAGGCTGTCCAGCGGGCCAAGGATATGGCCCGCGAGGAGATGGTGGAGACTCTGAACAGAGATCCATGGGGGCGCCCTTATAAAATGGTGCGGAATAAACTCCGCACCTGGGCCCCCCCGCTGACGCAGAGTCTCCGCCCCCAGCTGGTGGAGGAGGTGGTGAGCGCTCTGTTCCCTTCACGGGCGGAGCATACTCCCCCGCCCATGGCTCCGCCACTTGCGGTGCCTGAAGCGGACCACGCGGACGACGACGATATCCCTGAAGTGACCGGGGTAGATCTGAGAGTGGCGGTAAATAGGCTGAAGGCCAAAAATACCGCCCCAGGACCCGACGGCTTGCCGGGTAAGGCCTGGGTCCTGGCCTCAGGGGCTCTCGGGCCCCGACTAGAGGCGCTCTTAAGCGCATGCATGGAGAGGGGCCAGTTTCCACTCCGCTGGAAGACGGGGAAGCTGGTCCTCATACAGAAGCCAGGGCGCCCTGCGGACTCTCCGTCCGCATTCCGGCCCATCGTGCTGCTCGACGAGGTCGGCAAGCTCTTTGAGAGAGTGATTGCGGGCCGCCTCGTCGGGCACCTGGTGAGGACGGGGCCGGATCTTGCGGACAGCCAGTTCGGCTTCCGCAAGGGGCGCTCGACGGTGGACGCCATCATGCGCGTGAGGGCCCTCACGACGGGGGACGCGGTGTCCCGGGGTGGGGTGGTCGTGGCGGTGTCACTCGACATCGCCAACGCTTTTAACACCCTGCCCTGGAGTTGCATTGGGGAGGCGCTCCGGTATCACCGGGTGCCGACCTACCTCCGTCGAGTAGTCGGGGCGTATCTGACGGACAGAGCCGTCATCTACCCCGGTCGCAACGGGGAATGGAACCGGCGAGAGATGTCGTGCGGTGTCCCACAGGGATCGGTTCTGGGGCCGCTCCTGTGGGACATTGGTTACGACTGGGTGCTGCGGGCCGATCTCCCTGATGGAGTCAGCGTGGTTTGCTACGCTGACGACACGCTAGTCCTGGCGCAGGGGAGGTCGCATCAGGCGGCGGCCGACGCGATGACACGCGGGGTTGCGATAGTCGTGGAGAGGATCCGGCAGTTGGGTCTCGAGGTGGCATTGCACAAGTCCGAGGCCATGTCTTTTCATGGGCCTCGGAATGGGCCGCCTTCGGGATCCCAACTAACGGTAGGAGGGGTTCACATCGGCGTCGAGACAACGATGAGGTACCTGGGTCTCGTCCTCGACAGCCGGTGGAACTTCGTCGAGCATTTTCGACGTTTGGCTCCCAAATTGGAACGGGCCGGGGCCGCCTTCAAGCGGCTCTTGCCCAACCTGAGGGGGCCAAACGCCTCCTGCCGCAGGCTTTACGCGGGGGTCGTGCGGTCCATGGCCCTATATGGGGCCCCGGTGTGGGCGCGTTCACTGCGGCGGCGAGCCGCCCATTACCTGAACGCGCCCCAGAAGGTGGTAGCCGTAAGGCTAATCCGGGGGTACCGCACGATCTCGGGCGAGGCGGCAAGCCTCCTTGCCGGACTGCCGCCGTGGGATCTGGAGGCGATAGTCCTCGCGCGCCTGTACGAGTGGCGCGCGGAGGCACTACGCCGGGGGGAAACTCCGCTTCCGCGGCAAATCGCAGCGGAGCGGACCGACCTCCGGCGCGATCTCATGGCGGCATGGAAAGAGCGACTGTCGCAACCCAGCGCAGGGCACGCCGCGATAGCGGCGGTAAGACCCCTCTTTGAGGAGTGGCTAGAGAGGCGCCACGGCGCCCTCACCTACCGCCTGACGCAGGTCCTCACCGGACACGGGTGTTTCGGGAGGTTCCTGCACATTATCGGGCGGGAGGATACGCCCGGGTGTCACCACTGCGAGGGTCGCCCGGAGGACACGGTGGAGCATACGGTGGCGGTATGCCCCAATTGGGCGGAGCACCGCCGTGTTCTCGCAGAGGCGATCGGCGGCGGCGGCGACCTCTCGCGCCCGGCCCTGGTTCAAGCCATGGTCCGGGGCGAGAGGGAGTGGGAGGCAGTCACCTCCTTCTGCGAAGCAGTCATGCTAGCGAAGGAGGTGGCGGGACGGCTGAGGGAGAGGGCCTCACGTCCCAGCCGCCGCGGGAGACGCCCCGGGCGTCGGGAGCCGCGAGACGACTCCCGGCCACCGTAGGCGCGGGCCTGCGGGCGGAGAGTAATGGGTAACTCTCCGTCCGATCAGGACCAGGCCCGTGCCGGACGGTGCGTACGTGTTCCACGTGCGCCTCAAAGAGATGTCAGCATAAGGAAAGGGCCCGAAAGGGCCGAAGCCTGTCGGGGCAGCGAGATTGTCCGAAAGGGTTACCGCTACCCCGGAACACAAAGGGCTAAGGAAGGAACACGGGTGGGTTTTAGTCAGTAAGAGTCTGACACTCCCTTCTGCTCCACCCAGAGCGGGAGGGGTCATTGGATGATTTCCCATCCACAAAAAAAAAAAAAAAAAAAAAAGGCCATACAGTTCAAATAATCTTTCCCTACTTTTCCTGATTCCTTTAGTTGCCCAGTCACTGAATAAAAACTTAGGGCAAATAGTTTTAGATTTCTTCTTAAAAGAATTATTGAACTCTGTTTGCACTAACGAAAAGAATTCTTCATACAAAATATTACCACTATTCATATTTAGGCCCTGAGCACTTAACTTATTAATTAAAGTGTTATTAAACTTTTCCAAATTTCCCGATGTTATTGGTCTAAATTGAATCTGCACTTTTTGTAATGGTGTGTTGGACTCAAAAGAAACTGACCGCTGTGATCGGAAGGGAGATAATTTACAATGGCTTTATCTAAATATTCGCAGCAACAAAAAACATTATCAATACATGTAGCAGTAGCTGTAGTTATTCGCGTTGGTTCCAAGAACACATTTGACAAATTAAATGATTTAAAGAGGCCTAATAATCTACTGCTATTTGAATTATTTTCCAAAATATTAATATTAAAGTCACCACAAACAATTACTGATTTATTACCAGTTGCCAGTTTTCCCAAGACATCTTCCATTACAGACTCAAAAATAGAGTAGTTTTGATAGTTTGGAGGTCTGTATACGCACACTATAAAATGCTTATCCAGCTCAACACAGGACAGTTCGATGCTATGTTCGACCGATAGTTCCACTATGTCTTTACGAGTCTTATATTTTACACAATTTTTAATTAGGATTAATGAACCTCCACGCAGCATGGATTTTCGGTTAAAGCAACTGCCTACACTATAGTTCTCGTAATTAATCAGCATTTCGTATTCTTTCAACCAGTGTTCAGTAATACAAATAATATCAAACATTGTTTTTTCTAAAAACAATTCCATTTCTAATAATTTGGAAGACAAACCTTGAATATTTTGATGAAACAATTTCAAGGAATTCTGCTTAGCCCCTTTTTTACAATTAACTAATTGAGAGCTAGAAGATACCTTGTTGGAGGTGAGATTAACAATATTGTTTTTGGTAACTTCTGTTGTCTTACTGACTAGTTTAAATTATTACCACCTTAATATTAGTATTATTACTAATTTTTGTGGTGCTAATTACATCAGACTTCGACATAATACTTATGTCTGAGTTAATAATAAAAGCTAATAGCCATGCCATTTGACGTCTAAAACCAATAGGCAGATACGCTGTATCCCTAGTCGATTTTAATTTCTCAACAAAAGTGTTGGTGTCAAAAAATATAAGTTTGTCACTATAGTGATTAGCTAACAACTGCATCTGGTTATTTAGCTTATGTATATAATGATTTTGCCTACTTGATAAGTGCTCAAAATATGGGAAAGCACACAATATTATTTTCTGACAATTAATATTCAAGATTTCAGTGACACTGTCAGTGATGTCATCTATTTTTACATTCACACTATTAGCTACAAGTACAGAAATAATGGTATTTGAATTATATTTATTGCTAGTTATTGATGACATTATCTCTTTGTAGGATTTCCTAGGCATACAATAATTAACAGCAGACTGATTCAGGTTGTTACTCAATAATTTACCTAACCCTCTCCCTAAGCTATCTGAAAACATAACAGAACAACAAAATTTACTAGAAGAAGTGACAGCTCTGTAAGTCTCTGTCTGTGCTACTTGAGATGTACCTTGTACAGCATGTGGTGTATCTTGATTGGGGATACATTCCCGAGCTCCTCCAGACTGAGACGGGTCCTCCGTTACCTCAAGTTGGATAGCCTCAAGGTTGGATTCCCTTTGACAAGCACATTGATGTGTGCTCAGAGTCATCGGGTCCACTCTACCTGCCTCATCATTACACATTTCCACCAACTCATTTGCAGCAAGGATGTGTTCCTTTATTTGTTTTTGAGAGCTCACATACTTAATATAATGTAAATGTAGTGACTCTTCAAGTACCTCAATTTCAGACTGTAAACGCTGAGTGTCAATGTAATAAATGTTTTTACTATCTTCTAATTTAATTTCATAGTTTTTTAATTTATTTAATAGACACACACGTTCTTTCCTTAGTTTAATATTATTGGAATAGTGTTTTTGTTGTTTCCTAAATTTATTGCATCTATTTATGATTTTATTTAGTTTTGCATATTTTTTTATTTTATTTTGACTTACTTTATAACTATTATTATTACATTTCAGTATAGAGTCTTCAGTAAGGTCTATTGTTAATAAGGAATGAGGGTTGCAGTCAGTATTACATAATTCATTATACTTTTTTTAATTTATTTTATTTATTTATTTGGGACAAACAAACAGTAACACATTATATCTGCGCAAATAATATAAAAAAACGATATTATATAAATGTGAAACTCACACCGTTATCCACAGCATATACAATTTAAATAACTTTACTAATGAACAATCTATGCGAGTAAGACTACAAGACTGTTCAAATAACTATACATCAGAATCCTTAAGTTTCTTTAACAAAGCAGAACGAAATCTATTTGCTGACACTGAGAATAAATCTAATTCTGAAGTTAACAAAAGAACAAAAATCATATTTTTTTATACAAGTTGTTAGTTGCCTGAGCTTGAGTACACTCTTTAAGTTTCTGTAACTTAGTAATTTGTACATTTGCATGAATTAATTCCTCTTCTAGGTCCCTAACCTTACACAAAGCCTCCTCATATAAGTTACTGCAGTTATTAAAACCATCCGTGACCAACCGCAGTTTGTCCCGTTCATCGACAACAACCAGGTATTTTTGATGAAGGTCTACTAGCTCCTGTTTTAAGCTCGTATTTTTGAAAACGACCTTCTCGACTTCCTTCTCACTATCCTCTATTTCCTGTAACAGCTGATCACATTTACTGTTTGAAGCCTTAAGATGCTGAATGGTCGTTTTCAATTTAAGCTCCAACTCCTGAGCAGCAGCCTTACGGGTCATCACGGGCATGGTTTCAGGAATAAGTACTGAAAGTGGAAATAAAGAAACGGTGAGAACTAGTTAAATAACCAAACAAAGAGGACAGCTAGAAATGAAAGGAGAAATTGGAGAAGTTAGTGTTAATTTATAGTTAAAACGAGGTAGGCTGAATCTAATTAAAATGCAACTGTTATGATTAAATAACGTACACAGTTACCATTGATTCAATTGACCTATGTATGATTTTACTTTATTTTTATGTGGGTAGGAAGCCTAGATAAAGAAAAAATCTAGTTTTGCATTTAGATTGTAATTATTGAAAATAACGATAGTCTACGTTATTTTTGTCATGTACAATTATAGGTAACATTAATAGAATTCCAATATTTAGATAATTCACAATAAGTTTCGATAATATCTAAGTATGTACACAAAGTGACTTAGACCCTGTGCGGGGTGCCAAATCAAACAAAAAGTGCGAATTAATGAATGTGTTACAGTCTAAATGACGATTGTGTGCTTATTATAGAATTAATAAAAGTAAAAGTAAACAATACTCCCCGTTTTTATCCGCCGTTCGAACATCAGCTGTCATATCAGGTTACCGGTAACGGTGGGCAACCAAATGTTGTGTTTAACTTTGTAAACTTGCAGGAAAACAATAATCCCGAGTATTTATGCAGTTATTTTACATTTAGATATATTATTACAACATAATAACACTTAAAAATTAAATAAAACTCTACTCTCTAACTCTTAGTGCTGTAGAGCCTTCACGCAGACAACGTCGCGGGCAGCAGCTAGTTAATAAATAAATGCCAAAAAAAAACGAATCATCCAAACCCGCAACATACATTTACAACATCCAAATTACAGTACACAAAAAAATAATAATCCAAGGTGGGGATATAAAAAATTCATGAATGACAAATGGTAGCGGCAGAGCGTGAAGTAGCCGACATCCATCTTCGGGAGAGGAATTTGTAAGAACGCCGTATGAAAGTCAAGGGAACCAAGGTCTTACTGTACCTCATACTTTCTCGTTTTGAGCGCGTTTATCAAAACGGCATCCATTTTTTTGTTTGTAAGGCTTTATAAATTACTGTCTTGTAGTTTGGTTTGTTTTTTGTAGGATTACTGTGGAGTTACATAATTTGACGTGATTTTGGTGCGCAATTTGTTAATGTTTGTGGTTGCTATGGGTACGCGGGATTGGTACAAAAAGTTGAACACTATCCTTAAACTGTCAATGAAATGAATGTAATGTTATGAAAAATTAATGTATAACGGTATAAATTATATTTTTTTGGAAAATAGCTAATTAATCATTTAAAAAAATACACACACACACATTTGATGCAACAATTAGCAGCTGCAATATTTTAACAACAACAAAATAATTTTAATTTCATTACAAACCATAGGACCAAAATCAAAAAAAAAAATCGATTTTGAGCCTCTTTACTATAAACTCACGGATAAACTTCAAAAACTTCAATTAACGGAGTAAAACATTTTTTAAATTTCGAATGTCACATTTTAAGCTGTGCGATGGACGGTGCGATGAAAAAGCCAGACCTTTAGTCTGTGAGCCAGACCAATCGTCGGCAGCTTTGCACTCGACGACAGGACGGATAATATCAATTTGTGTTGCCAGTATTTCATGAAATCGTCTGATGTGTCCCATGGTTTAAAATAATATATGTACCTATTTCAAAAGTCTTAGGGAAAAATCATTATGAAAATGTAGGGAATGCCTAATTGAAAATACATTTTTCTGATTTATATGGCAGAATATATATATTATTTGCCTATTTTTTGCCAGGTACAACAGATATTTAATAACAAAACCAGTTTCAATTGGAAATCAAGGAGACCCTAAGTGCTACACCAGCAAAGCTTACCAAACGAATGTATTTTCTGTCTTTCTTTCATAAATTAAAAAATACACCAAATCATAAATTCGTAAGCTTATGTACCTACCTACAATAGACTAATAGTTTCAAAAAACCTATATCCACATCCTGCATGTACTTATTCCACACCATTAAAACGCGATCCTTTGAAATTCATCCACGTGTTGCAATAAATAAAATCACCTCTGACGCAAAAGTTTGGCAACACCAAGCCCGGTACAAAAGCGTACAGGGATGAATGAAGTCGGCGCCTCACGCCTGCACTACGGTTTATAATTAAATCGAAACTGAATGAGTACCTCGCTTTATTGATAAAGGATTTTTTTTTTCGGAAGGTATTTTTTTTCGTGTGTATGTTTTTACCAACCCGCACTGGGACCGCGTGTTGGATTACGGCCCACTCCCTCTCACCGAGTCGAGGCCTGAGTCTCAGCAATGGGAACATTATAGGCTGATTATGTATATACAAGGTGGTCAAAAAGTCGTGGATCAAACGAAATAGAGAGTTATAGGAGTTCATTTCCAACAAAAAATCTTTCTACAGCATGGGCATAATTTAATTGCCTTAGAAGTTATGAATATTTTTGTATGCCGAGTTCTTTTACAATTACACTAATTAAAAAAAAAATGTGATAGAAAACAATAAAACAACGGTATTTTATTATTACTAGATAATGTATCAGCACTACAAAAGTTCTACTGCGGCTCTGGGTACCAAATTTCATGAAGAGCAATATTTTTTTTTTCCAAAAATTTTGAAGCGTTACCAAAAATTATTTTCCACTTTAAAAGCGTTGGAAATCCTTTATCTCCTTATTTCGTTTGATCCACGACTTTTGAACCACCTTGTATATTTGGTAGAATAAACAAAGTACGGCGTAAAATTAATGGTAATGGTGTTATTTAATGGCAACGTTTTAGGAATTTCCTTCAAAATCCTTCGGTTTGTGAAAGAAAGTGTATTGTAATTCGTATGATGGTCACATGCTTTGCTACAGTCGGAAAAATCACTTTTTTTTTTAATCATACGTGCCATTGCTGTAGCACAGGCGCAGACTGGTGTCTAACCTTGTGCATGTCCTGGTTGATGGCAATATTACGCTTGCTACTATTTCATGGGACATAGACAAAATTGGCGGGATATGGGTAAACTGTCACACCGCTGCTAACCCCTTTTTTAAATACAAGCGTGGTGTTTAATAATACACTAGTATAAAATTCCCGTGCAATATGCAGAAAGATACGATCAAGACATCAGCACCAACTCTTCACTGGTTATCGTAAGACCGGTCTTCGGATAGTCACGCAATGGTACCTAACAAGGTGTTACTTCTTACGATCAATCTCACGCGATCTGCACATCTGTATTCACTTGATTAGCCTGTCTTGTAATGTTAGAGCATTTTAAAATAGCTATAGGTACTGGGTTACTGTACCATTGTACATTCTTACAGCAGGAAGCGTTATATGATTTTGTATGACATAACCAGTTATCTAAATAATAACAGCTGCACAGGTCGATCGATCGGGTTAAGCTACGCTTGCCGCGGTTGGTCTGTGGATGGGTGACTATCTCTACATACCGAGACCACTCCGTGCCTCGGAAAGCACACTAAGCCGTTGGTCTCGGCTGTCAAACGTGGATCTTTGACAGTCGTTACGGGTCGTCAGAAGCCCGAAAGTCTGACAACCAGTCTTACAAAGGGGTATCGTATTATTCAGTAACTGGGTTGTGGAGTTCTGATAGGCAGTCCATGTAAAATACAGGTATTCAGCTGCATCCGGCTAGACTGCAAGCCGACCCCAACGGATTAGCAATATCCGTCAAAATGATTCAGATTGTGATTGATATTTCATGAAATAGTTATTCAATAATTATAATCATTAAAATCATCAATATGTACAACTCTCTAAGTTCTTAAAAGATTACGAGTATAATGGTTTTATTTATTATTGTAATGATTATAACTCTTTAAATACATACTTGTTATGGTCGCGAATCATAAATTTTGTTCAGTATACAAAGTGTTAAAAAATTAACCCGACAAACTTTAAGAGGTGCTTCAGAACCATCGAACTGAACCACGAAAATGAATGAATGAATTCACGAAAAAAAAATCAGCTGTTTAATACATTTCGGTGAAGTTGTTATTGAACTTTTGTAATACAAAAGTTCAAAACAGCAGATTTTTTTTCCTGATTTCAGAGTTGGTCCCATAGTGAAAGGTGTTCAGTTCGATGGTCTAAAGCACCTCTTAAAGTTTGTAGGGTTAATTTAAGTTAAAAGGTTATGTTCAGCTAAAAAACAAATCAGTACAGAAATATGTTTAAGTACTGAATATTTTATCCGGTTGCAGTTTAACAATTCAGTACGTATGTATTTGTGTATTGTTTTTGTTTACTTCGCATAAAACGTGGATGTTGTCCGGTGGTGCTCAGCGGTGCAAAAGTGACGGCTGTCGGGACCACTGGCCTATTGATTTTTAATGCTAAAAATTTTTGGACCGTATCTGTGTCTAATCTTATCTATAACTATGTTAAAACGTAACTAAAATTTACTTTTTATTCGGGCACTTATATCACGCTAAATTTTCCGAAAGGTTAACGCACAGCGCTGATTTTCAGTGGTCACCCGAAAACGTAGCAGTGGTGGCCCACTGCGAGTTGTAAGTCAGGGGTTCAAATCCAAGCAGACAATTTACTTTGTGTAAATTATTTCATCACCCCTGCTCTCAAAACGGTGAAGAAAAACAACGTGAGGAAACCGCCATGTCGTAGGACCAAAAATTGCACGCACTGGGCCCGCGTGGTAGATTATGGCCCACTCCCTCTCACTGAGAGGAGGCCTGTGACCCAGCAGTGGGGACATTATAAGTTAATTATGCTTATGCTACCTAAAATCAACGTACGGAAACTGATTCAAGTTTAAAGATTAGTATAGATGCAGCGGGATTGTCCGAAAGGGTTACCGCTACCCCGGAACACAAAGGGCTAAGGAAGGAACACGGGTGGGTTTTAGTAAGTAAGAGCCTGACACTCCCTTCTGCTCCACCCAGAGCGGGAGGGGTCAAACAAAAAAATAAAGATTAGTACAGATTAAACAAATTTTAACTTACACATCTTATAAATTAAATTAAATTTTCTGTCTGACCGCGCTGTTCTTCTAAACTATGTAGACTGATTTTGATACGGTTTTCAACACACATACCTACTTAAAACAAGAAGTCTCGATGTTTTTTCAAGGCGAAAACACTCGAGCGAAGCACGGCTGGCCGCTTGTAAGTAATGAAGTAATACCAAACGGTACATAGAACATATAATGTAACCATACAAAAAAACCAGTCAACCAAAGACAACAAAAAAAAAAGAAAAGTCTAACAACCAGTTTTACCATGGGGTATCGTGTTACCCAGTAACTGGGTTGTGGAGGTCAGATAGGCAGTCGCAGTCCCATGTAAAATACTGGTATTGAGCTGCATCCGGTTAGACTGGAAGCCGACCCCAACATAAGTAGTTGGGAAAAGGCTAGGTAGATGATGATGACAAAAAATAAGATGAATAAATGCACAAAGGAACGTTTACCGCCTAAGTACATGTGACAACCATTAAACTTCCCGACCTGGCCGAACCGGCGGGAAGTCGGACAGACGGGCCGGATGTTACGTCACGATGCACTACCCCGCCGGAACAGCGCTAAAAGCCTTCGTCTGCATTTGTCTAAGTTTCGTATGTGCCAAATCAATATGGTACGCTGTTTCAATTAGATTTTGAACAGACAATTTTAACTGTACAATGCATCATAACAATAACATATTTAATATTTTAGTTTTAGACTTCACACATTCATATTTTTCTCTTCTTGTTATCACACACTATTGTCTCCATTTATTTTTTTACTTCTCCTTTCGCAGGTCTGCTGGAAGAAATTTCTTAAGAAATAAGCAGTACCTTTGTACTCAAATTATAATTATGTCATATTTGGATGTATTTTACTGTATGTACAGACGCCAGCAGGTCAACCTACCCCAATCTGTCAAATGTCTTTGATAGATTTTCAACTTTAGTACAAAGGAATAAGGTTCATATTCAATTGGGGAAATCTGACAGATTGGGGTAGCTTGATGTGCTGGCCAGCACTGTACATAAATAATACTGTACATAAATAATAAAATAAATAAATAAATAAATAAATAAATAATAACATTATGCTTGTTTTGGAAGGAAGGGTAAGCAGTAGGCCAATTCTACTAATTTAAAACGTTCAAAATCTCGTCGCGGTCTCATCTCGGCGACAAACAAATGTCAAAAACTTGTCAAAATGTAGGTAAATTTTAAGTATTTTTGACAGATTGAGACTAAGATCAGACTGTGAACGTTCTTAAAAATTACGAGAATTACCCCTCTGATGTCTGTTATATTTCACTAGACCCAAAGTTAAAAGTCGAAGTCACATCATTTATTTCAACTAAGCACATATGAGGCACGTTTGAATGTTAAAATTTACAAGAAAAATAGAACTGATTCTAGTTACCCTTTTCCAAAGGTAGGAAGTTTCGTATGGATAAGAATGGGCAAGAAACTCGATAATAACGCTTTTTTTTTAATTTAATAACAATTTATCCAGTTATTGAACACAGGACCCCCTAACGCAGCCATCCCGCTATTAGAACCAGACCGTTTATTTCAGATATGAGGCGCTAAATAATAACAGTCGCACAGGTCGATCGATTTGCCGCGGTTGGTCTGTGGATGGGTGACCATCTGTACATACCGAGACCCCTCCGGGCCTCGGAAAGCACGTTAAGCCGTTGGTCCCGGCTGTCATTCGTGGATTTTTGACAGTCGTTACGGGTAGTCAGAAGCCCGAAAATCTAACAACCAGTCTTACCAAGAGGTATCGTATTACCCAGTAACTGGATTGTGGAGGTCAGACAGGCAATCGCTCCATGTAAAATACTGGTATTCAGCTGCATTCGGTTAGACTGGAAGCCGACCTCAAAATAGTTGGGAAAAGGCTAGGCAGATGAGTTTATTTCAGATATGGCTATTGTAGTAGCGGAATCCGTTTCCGGTTGCCTAACAGTAAACACGTACGTTACTTGTCTCCGTAGAAATTTAACCGAAAAAAGTGCGAAACGCTATTAAACCAGTGTAGTGAGGCTAATTACCGATAAAACAAACACCAACAATCACATTGGAAGAGTATTAACAGTGCTAGTGTAAAAGATTCTCCAGGAAAATCGCAAGTATTTCTCGGCAATTTAACCTAAAAATCATACTTTTCGTTTGATTGATCACCTTGTGTCAAAGCTATTCTCACTGTTTGACAGTTACAGTGTTGCCACTACATAAAAGAGATTACCCCACTCGGCAGGGTTACCTAAACTTAATTTAAATAAAAATATAGTAGAAAACTAATTAAATGGATACTAATATGGATTTATTCCTTCTCAAACTCGACGAAAAATTAGAGAAACAAGCTGAAATAATAACACATTCGGTAACTAAAAATGTTATGGAAGCGTTGGAAGACAAGATGAAGCCAATTATTGAAGAAAACAACATCCTAAAAAACAAAGTGTTAGTACTCGAACGAAAACTTGAGGCAGCAGATAGAGATAAACGAAAAAATAATTTGGTGTTCTTTGGATTGGAAGAGAAAGGAAAGTCAGAAGGAGAACTGGTGGACTACATTAAAGACCTTGTAATCGATATGGGTGTACATCTGGATAGTCATGAAATAAGTAATGTATATAGGATTGGGAAACAATGCGAAAAGAACAATCGTCCTGTTGTAGTCTCTATCACGACACTATGGAAAAAACACCTTATACTCAAAAATAAGAGAAACCTTACGTCGGGTATAAATGTGAAAGAAGACTACTCCAAGGAAATCTTGGAAAAACGTAAAAAGTTACAACCTCAAGTTGAAGAAGAGAAAAAGAAGGGAAACATTGCTTATTTACATTACGATAAGCTGATAGTAATAAAACCGAAGGACAATAACAGAGAAAAAAGAAAAAGAGAGACCTCGGATTCTCCTAAGACATCCACACAGAAGAAAGTAAACACAAATAAAAACTTGAACAATCCTACACCATCGCTACTCAAAACGGGCACGAAAGAGATTATTAGACCCAACATTTTGAACTTTGTCAACCGAGCAAGCTCGGACCCTCAACTAAATGCTTCAAAAAACTAACTATTTCATCCGAAAACGAAAAACAAACAAAACCAACAACTAACAACATAAACCCCAAAACAAAAAAGCTCCCAGAACGGCTGGTCCCCGCGGGAGTTATAGACCACCACCCTCTAACACCAAGAAGAAATAAAATACTAAATGTCGCAACATTAAACACGAGAACCCTCAGAACTGAAGAAAGTCTACACGAACTAGGAAAAGCGCTGGAAAGCATAAACTGGGACATACTAGGCATTAGCGAAATGCGAAGATTGGGCGAAAAGGTCGAGGAACGCACTGACTACATACTTTTCCACAAAGGCGAAAAAGCCGGCGAAAGAGGAGTAGGATTCATTATTAAACAATCACTGAAACAATATATTCAAGAGCTAATAGGAATCTCCGATCGAATGTCCATTCTCAACATCAGTATACCAGGATACAAAAAAATTTGGTCAATTATACAAATTTACGCCCCAACAGAGCAAGCAACAACAGCTGAAATCACTAATTTCTACAACCAACTTACACAAACACTAATAAGCTACTCAAACAATCATATTATTTTAATGGGCGACTTTAACGCTCAAGTTGGAGCAAGGATATGTCCAGAAGAATATGTCTTGGGAAACTTTAGCTACGGGAAAAGAAGCCCACACGGTAAAATGTTGGTTGAATTCTTACTACAACATAATCTAACAGTATTAAACAGTCTGTATAAGAAAAAACGAAAGAACAAGTGGACATGGTTATCCTCTGATGGGCATACAAAAAATGAAATCGACTATATTACAACAAACTACCCAAAAGCCTTCACAGATACGGCAGTCCTAACTAATCTAAATTTTAATACAAATCACCGTATGGTACGAAGCAACTTAAAACTGGAATTACCAAAGAAACGTAGAAAATATTTTGCCCCACAAACCACAGTACTCCACAGTGAAGAAACTCTAAAGAAAATAACACAATCCCTTACTGAATCAGCTGAAGAATTAACTACATGCAGCACTGATGTTCTCAAGAAATATGAAAAGCTAGAAGGTCTATTAATTAAATCAAAGAATGTTAACAGTAGAAGCAACAAGTACAAATTAAGTGATACTACGCTACAACTTATAGAGAAAAGAAAAAACCTACTTTCAAAACACCCTAAAAAAGAAAACTTAAAATCTGTATCACAATTAAGCAAGGAAATCAGAGAAAACATTAGAAAAGACAGAAAGAGTAAAAGACTCCAAACATTAGAAAAGCATATCGCGAAAACAGGAGGTGTGAAAAAGCGCTAAAGGAACTGAGAGAATCAAACAAAGAATGGATACCAAAACTAAACAAAAATGGACACACTACATCTAAAAGAAAAAATATTAATAAAATAGCGACAAACTTCTACCAAGACCTCTACTCAAACCCAGACCGCACACAAAACCACCACCTGAAAACAAACGCCAAAAAAGAACAAATAGGAACAAATGCTGAACCAAAAATACTACCCATCGAAGTAAGGAGAGCTATTTGTAGTCAGAAAAAGGAAAAAGCTCCAGGTCCAGACAGAGTAACAAACGAGCTTCTCAAGGGTACCCTTGACGAACTGCTGCCAATACTCACCTCTTTATTCAATGAGATACTTACAAGCGGCATAATCCCCACACAGTGGAAAACTTCAAACATTATTCTCATATTTAAAAAGGGACAAAAGGAAGATATAGGAAATTACAGACCTATAAGTTTGATGTCAAACATCTACAAAGTATTCGCCAAGGTTATCCTGGAAAGAATTAGCAAGAAGCTTGACGAACACCAACCTAGAGAGCAAGCTGGCTTCAGACAAAAATACTCCACCCTGGACCACATACATACAGTGAAACAAGTAATTGAAAAATACAATGAGTATAACAAGAAACTCTACATGGCATTCATCGACTACACCAAAGCCTTTGACAGCATTAAACACACTGCTATTTGGGAATGCCTAGAACAGCAAGGGATACCTTCAACCTACATCAACATTATAAAAAACATCTACTTAGACAGCGAAGCGAGGATTCAATTAGAAACTCTGGGAAAAAAGTTCAAGATCGAGAGAGGAGTAAGACAAGGAGACCCGCTTTCACCAAAACTATTCACTGCTGCTCTTCAAGGTGTCTTCCGTAAATTAGAATGGGAAGTGTATGGGCTCAATGTACAAGGTGTAAAACTGAACCACCTAAGATTCGCGGACGATATAATCTTGTTTGAAGAAAACCCAACACATCTATCTACAATGTTAGAAACGTTAAACAACGAAAGCACGAAAGTCGGCCTTTGCATGAATAAAGAAAAAACAAAATTGTTCACCAACTCTGATTCAGTACGTATAAAAATCAACAACCATACTCTTGAATATGTGTCAGAGTATATTTATCTAGGACAGGTAATATCCCACAAAGATCAAACCACTAAGGAAGTCGAACGAAGAATAGCAAATGGTTGGAAGACATACTGGTCTTTAAAAGAAGTCTTGAAATCAAAAGAGTTAACCATGCAAATAAAAAAGAAAGTCTTCAACACATGCATACTTCCAGTCATCACTTATGGATGTGAAACCTGGGCACTCACCAAACACCATAGTGAAAAGCTAGAACACTGTCAAAGAGCCATGGAGAGAAGCATGCTAGGAATTAGAAACCAGGACAGAGTTAGGTGCAGCACAATAAGGGAGAGGACAAAGGTTGTTGACATAACTACACAAATAGATCAACAAAAGTGGAGATGGGCAGGCCACATGATCCGTGATCCCCAAGAAAAATGGTGCAAAATTGTCACTGACTGGTATCCCAGAGATGGTAAGAGAAGCAGGGGACGCCAACAAACAAGATGGGAGGACGACCTTAAACTCACAGCTGGATGTAATTGGAGGAGGGTAGCTCGCGATAGGACTCAGTGGAAAATGTTAGAGGAGGCCTATGCCAAGAGGCACACTGAGCTTCGGGACATACTCTAAACATTTTTAAATTAAAACCCATAAATTTACTGAAAAGCTCAGAATAAACAGGCTTATTATTATTATTATTATTATATTATTGTAGTAGCAGTGGTGGCCCATTGGGATCGGCCACGAGAGTTGTAGGAGGTAGGTTTGAACCCATGCAGGCACTTTACTTTATGTAAATTACTAGCTGCGCCCCGCGGTTTCACCCGCATAAGTTTCGATCCCGTGAGAAAATCGAGATAAAAAGTATCCAATGTGTTAATCCTGGTTATAAACTATCTATAGGCCAAATTTCATCCAAATCCGTTTAGTAGTTTTTGCGTGAAAGAGTAACAAACATCCATCCATCCTCACAAACTTTCGCGTTTATAATATTAGTAGGATATTAGTAGGATTTAATCACCACTGCTCTCAAAACGTTAAAGGACAACATTGTGAGGAAACGGCATGTTCTACAACCAAAATTCAAAGACATGTGACATCTACCAACCCGCACTGGGCCCGCGTGGTGGATTACGACCCACTCCATCTCACCTAGAGGAGGCCTGTGTCCCAGCAGTGGGAACATTATAGGCTGATTATGCTATTTCAAAGGCAAAACGGTACCCACACCTATTAAATTATCCAGTAGATACACGTATAATCAATCAGCGAGTACTTTTTTGAAACGTTATTTAAGTACAATAAAAAATCCTTCACCGATTGATTGGATATAAAGGAGTCGAGTGAGGCGCTCTTTCTAAGCCAGTTCAAAGACTAAAATTATTTATAAAACGTAGAAGCGACAATCTCTATTCTTTACTATAAAATTATAAAGATGAATATGCGAGCGTTGTTACATGAAGTTTAAGTGGAGAAAATCTGTTTTCTTTTGTTTTATCGTGTTTAGATATAGATACAACAACATTACAGAAAGGTACCAGGAAAGACTGCAAAGGCACCCCAACGATCTGGCTGCCGCACTGAAAACAAGAAGTTACAGGAAAAGACTTAAAAGGAAAGACATCGTGTAGTCCACCCACACTTGTGTGTACCTAAGCACGAATACGTACATGTAGTTGGCTCGCTGGAGTCGCGCTCTTCCGGCCAATGTTTACCCCCATGTCAATAAAAGTAAAACTGATCGCGAATTACCACAAAAGAAAAAAAAATATCGATACTTCTGTGAAGTAGTTCACAAAAAAACGGATTCCACTAAAAACATGTTCATGTAAAATGTTGTCAAGACTTGATCATACTCATATGGCTCGCACTGTCAAAAAGATATCAGTAGGCCAATTCTGCTAATTTAAAACGTTCAAAAACTAGTCGCAGTCTCATCTCGGCGACAAACAATTGTCAAAATCTTGTCAAAATGTAGGGAAATTTCAAGTATTTTTGACAGATTGAGACTGAGATCAGACTGTGACCGTTCTTAAAAATTACGAGAATTGCCCCTCAGATCTCATGTAGAGCCCAGCTTCTAACTCTACACGCCCTAACTTCACAAACTCTATACCTTAGGCACAGTTTGAGGCTTGGCCGTTTCGTCACTACAAGAACGATTGTTTAATAGAAAATTAATGAACAATGAATACATTTTTATCTTACGCCCATGTGATGGTAGCAAAATATCCAAGCCACTTATTTTGACTAAGGTGTAGAGTTTGTGAAGTTAGAGCTTATAGAGTTAGGGCGTGTAGAGTCCTGAAGCTGGGCTCTACATGAGGTCTGATAACTTTTTGACAGTGCGAGCCATATGGTCTCGTCTTGGCAACATTTTACATGAAAATGTTGACGACAATCATAATTTTACATTTCAATTCAAAATACAGAGTGAAAAATAACTTTAATTTCGGAAGTCGGTGGCAAAAAATTAATTAAATTTGGAAAATCCAAAAGTGCACGACTGATAACGCTCATTTGATCGTATAAAAAACCATAGATAAGTACAGATATTATATTAGCTAGTTTTTTATTAATTATAATTAAACTACTTTGAATATAAGATAGGGTTCGTCTTACGGGCGAAAATAAACTATTTAAAAAAAAAAATGACTCAATTAATTGATTTTTTCGCAAGCTACATTTTTTTCAGATTTCACACTTGATTGCCGGATTTTTTTTTAGAAATATTTTTATATTTTTTTCATTTCTACTACATTAAATTAATTTAAGAAAAGTACAAAATATTTCATTAAATTATCTATACAATGGTATACAAATTAAGTAGGTTCTGTGCACCAGCAGAAGTATAACAATAGAAACAGTTGCAAAAAGGAGGCAAAAAAAATCTATTTCTATCGTAAAGCACTCTCTAATGCTTCTCATTATGAGTCGTGCAATACAAAACCAAAGACAAACCTTTCTACCTACGCATCCCCAGCCTTATCTCCTTCAAAGTTCTATAGTCTACGCCAACTCCGCCCAAGGCGCAGCAATTACACAGCGAAGGAACCCTAAACCGCCGCGCGCTTAGATGTTTTTCGCTTATTTTCAGCCCCGCTTGTTCTACGGAATCCGAGACGGCTCACTTACTAATTGGTACGAGCTTTTGAACCGATATTTTGTTCAAATTCTATTCGAAAAGGATTGCTATTAGTAAATAATTGTTCTGTTTCTGTTAATTGTGATGTGTTTTTGTGTTTTATATGTGTACTAGCGACCCTTCGCATGGTTTTTACGATAAAACAAAAACGATAAGGCCGCCCATTGTATATTTTTAGCTTTCGATATTTTTTTTGTGTTGTATCTTTGTGGTGTACAATAAAGTATATATAAATATAAATAATAAAAACCAAACATCGAGTTTTCTTTATTATTTGTAAGGTTAGTACTAACACTTTGCGGGACGACGTAATACTCGTAACAATAAAACTTCTATTGTGTTTCGTTCAGTGTCCTTCAATATGTTAAAACATATATATAATCAAATCCTTTTTAACCCAGAATAAATTCTCTAAATGATGGTTAAAAACCGCATCAAAATCCGTTGCGTTGTTTAGATGAGTATCGCGGATATACAGACAGACACTTAATTTTATAACTAGGTAAACCCACTTATGTCTCGGTCGCGTGGGAATATCGGGACCAAAAGAGTCCTATGCCCCAATTCAGGTCATGGTGTACCCTTGAGTCAAATTTCGTCCAAATCCGTTCAGCCTGAGAGTTCAGTCTCGTTTGAGTACCTAAGTATTCGACATCATAAGAAAATGCAATGATAAAAATGAAAAATAAACTAAAGTGTTTAATGTGAACACTTGGGATTTATTTTACGTATTATTTTATATCTTTGACTCACCAAGACCACTGGACTTTGTAAGAGACTTTGAACCCCTGAGTTTGTTTCGTCGTTTCTTCTCTGGGGTAGTCAGATAGAAAATTTCGAGTATCTAGCCTATTTTTTTTTTATATATTATTTCTAAAGTGATTCTGATATTATATTTACAATTTCATTTAATTTTTCAATTCTGAAACTAACCCATTACCAACAGAGCGGAAACTCAAATTCGAAACAGAATAGACTTCGTATGTACTATGAAAAGTATGTTTGTTCCAGCCTACATACTGCTAAGGTTTCTACCATCTAGTCACCGTTCATTATAGTGTCGTATTACGGGAGAAAATGTACCGGAGACTGCGGTTAAATCACTAAGAAAATTGCTCTTAATTCCATGCTGGAAAACGTTGGTAATCTCAACGCTCGACTTTTTTCGAAGTCGACTTTCAATGTGGGATGTGGAAATAGGAAGATATTTGAGGCGAAAGAAAAGGGGTTAAATATACACGGTAAATTAAATTAGCTAGCGAAACTCCGCAGACGTGATGGCTATATATATCATAACATAATAAAACCAAAAATAAATTAATTTTATGTTTTTTTTTGTGGTTATTCGTATTTAGTTTAGTTAAAATATCAGGGCCCTAATTCACTATGACTACTTAATGATAGTAGTTTGACACCACGTCAATACCTTAGTTAATCACGACATCTGTAGGCCAATTCTCATTTAAAACGTTCAAAATCTAGTCGCAGTCTCATCTCGGCGACAAAAAAATGTCAAAAACTTGTCAAAATGTAGGTAAAATTGACGTATTTTTGACAGACTGTGATCAGACTGTGAACGTTCTCAAAAATTACGAGAATTGCCCCTCTGCTATAAACGTATTCTATAAGAAACAATGGACGAAACCGCACGAAATGAACCCGAAGTTGGCATGGTTTGACCTATCAAAATATATGTCGTTTGTACGGTTGACATTTCGATTCCTTGCCGTGGTTTACACATGGTGAGATAACGCGGGGCATAATAATTATCTAGATGTCACATGTCTTCGAATTTTTGGTTCTAGGACATGCCGGTTTCCTCACGATGTTTTCCTTCATCTTTTGTAGAGCAGTGGTGAGGAAATTATTTACACAAAGTAAAGGGCCAGCCTTCGAACCCAGGCAGGCGCTTCCTGCAACTACCTATATACCTTTTTCTAAAACAGTCTTCTGTCACAAGTAGTTACAACCTTATACATAAACCATGTACTTGATAATACATTCAGCACTATATTAAAGTTATGAATAACATATTGTTACAAAATATGGCGGCTCAAGTTTGCAGGTAAAGTTTAGATTGGGTTTCCGCTGCATTGTTTACGGGGCACCTTGCGAGGTGCTCTCGGTTCCTAAATACGGAAAACGGATCGTTTGTGATACGGGTCGTAAGGTGTGAAATGGTCGCTCTTGTCAGCTGGCTATTCTTCACAGGCGCGATGGATATCGGTATCTAAACACGATTAAACATAAAAATATACAGGGTCAAATTAAATTAGCTAGCGAAACTGTGAAGTTTCGCTATTTAATTTAATTTGACCTGCGGAGACGTAATAGGTATTGATATCTAAACACGATTACACAAGTAAAAATGTTTTGAAATTGTTTTTTTTTGGGGTATCATATGACCGCTGGTAGTGTACTCGTAGTTATTTGAAGTATGAGTTGCGAAAAATCAGTATTTCTTAAATGTTTTATCATTTTAGATATCGATACGTCTGTGAAGTTTACACAACAAACTGTTTTTTTATTAATGACTAGCTGCGCCCCGCGGTTTCACCCGCGTAAATTTTGATCCCGTGGGAATATCGGGATAAAAAGTATCCTATGTGTTATTCTGATGAACTATATTACTGTAAAGTTTCATCAAAATCCGTTCAGTAGTTTTTGCGTGAAAGAGTAACAAACATCCATCCATCCATACTCACAAACTTTCGGATTTATAATATTAGCAGGATTAGTAGGATATTTCAGAGACACATCACGTTTGTGAAGTTTCGCCTGCTAATTTAATTTGACCCTGTTCCTCTTATTATAAAACGAGTTCTTACTTTAGACCTAGCCTAAGCCTTCGAGCCATTTACTGTATTTTGAACAATAAAGTTCTTAATGCAAAATTGACAACTTAGGCTCAGGTTTAACGTCAGTTTTTATAATATGAACTTCAACTTTGTCGGATTATAAGTTCGAAATTTAAAAATGACTCGACGGTTTAAATCTGGTTCTAAAAATAAACCTTGTTTTGTAATAAGGCCGTCGATGCCCTTAAAGCTTGAATTTAACCAAGCAACCCAGTAATACTAGTTCTCTACATGAACAGTAGATATAATAATAGGTACAGTCAAGGGATAAAAAATGAATACACCAAAAAGTTAAAAACCAAGTCTTTCGTTGAGTATGGAAAGTACTAATGTATACGTATAACTGCTATATGGACCGGGCCTCATAATTGTAATCAATACTTAAGGGACAAAGGGGGTCGTTTCAAAATAATGCTAAAGCTAAATATCCGCATGGATCGGTCAAAGGTTAAGCTACGCTTGCCGTGGTCGGTTCGTGGATGGGTAACCATCTATTACATATCAAGACCCTTCCGTGCCTCGGAAACCGTTGGTCCCGGCTGTCGTTCGTAGATCTTTGACGTTACGGGTAGTCAGAAGCTCAGAAACCCAAAACTGAAAAAAGTCTTAGGTACCAAGGGGTATCGTCTTACTGAGTAAAGGGGAGTCGCTCCATTTAAAATACTGGTATTCATCTGCATCCGGTTAGACTGGAAGCCGACCCCAACATAGTTGAGAAAAGACTAGGCAGATTGATTTACTCAAGGAACAATAATTCGTGTTCAATTTCACTAACTGTAAGTATACGTATACTTATTTGCCTTTGACTGTACTTAGGTCCAAATAGAAGACAATCATGACGCAAGATCGTTGTTCAACTTCACCAACTATATACGCGTATTTGCCTTTGACTGTATTTAGGTCCAAATTGACAGGCATGATGCAACTGAATCGGTGTGGTCTAATCAACGTGCGTTGGACATGATTCATTGATAATAATGACTATGGAATTTCATCGATAGCAGACAAAAGTACTGTTGTAGCTATCGGTGCGCGAGTGTAGTCGAAGAGATAGGTATGTTTAAAAATGCGTCATCAGTGAAATGAAGCCTTGAATCACAATCAACCTATAATATTCCCAGTGCTGGGACACAGGCCTCATGTGACATCCATGTATGTGACATCCATCAACCCGCACTGGGCCCGCGCGGTGGATTACGGCCCACTCCCTCTTACAGAGAGGCGGACTGTGTCCCAGCAGTGGGGATAATAGGCTGAGCATGCTAACTGATAATAAGTAGCAATAATCTTTTTATTCACCAACTAGCTCTTAGACTATAGTGAATGCATTCAAAATGTGCACGCAGACTGAAGAGTAGGGCTCTTCAGTCTGCGTACAGTTACCTACTGCATCATTACAGAAACTTAGAATTCCATCTTGTATCAAGTTTCACTCAGTCGGCTAGTGAAAACCTTAACCTACGGTGTCCTCGAAGAGCGGTAGCCGCCACATAGCGTCTGCAATTCACCGGCGAATGACGTTACTGAAACGATTTTTATGAAACTAAGTTGGTGTGTTTTCCTAGAGAATGTTTTTTGACACCGTAGGTAACGTCAAACCCCGCTTCCATATTTTTTTGACAACCGTCACTGCTGCCGTTATGTGGCGGCCACCGCTCTTATAGGCCTTGACCACATTTAACACGCTGAAGCGACACGCGTCTTGCGACAATGACTACGAAGAAAACAAATGAAAGAAATAGTTTAGAGTGTGCCAATAGCCCTAGACGCGACTTGCGGAGCGACGGTTTGGCGGGTACAGAACATAATCAGCCTTTAATATTCCCACTGCCGGGACAAAGGCCTCCTCACTTCGAGAAGGAGTGGTCTATAATCTACCACGCGGGCCCATTGCGAGTTGGTAGATGTCACATGTCTTCGTATTATTGGGCTTGCCAGTTTCCCCACGATGTTTTACTTCACCGTTTTGAACACGGTGGTAATTAATTAATAATTTACACAAGCGCCTGCCTGGGTTCGAACGTACAGATGCCAGCACATCAAGCTACCTGAATCAACTTTGAACCTTAAGCATTAGCGATAAAGTTGATAATCTTGAAAAGATTCTCGCTGAGATGAGACTACTACTAAATTTTGTATTACCCACAAGAATTTGACCTTTAGCAGCATATTTGAAACAAAGAGTATTGGAGCAAAGTTCATACATCAACTGAATTAATTTATTATGACCATAATTACTTTTGTTATCTTTGAATTGCACGACAATTATAAAAGTATTAAACTAGTAATGTAAAGACGGACACAAAAGTGTTATATTTGACAGATAATGAAAAATTAAGGGCTGATTTTTCGATATTCAGATAACTTTATTGTCCGAGGAATAAATATTGTGGATTGATAGCTTTTATATAGAATGTATGTCGAATGTGTGTGTGTTTAGACGGCCCCATTGGTCTTGTGGTGGCAAGCGTGACTGCAGAGCGTGGGGTCCAGGCTTCAATTCCCAGGTCGGACAAAGTGTTATTGGATTTTCCATTAGGAATTTCTTAGTAACAGTCCGGAGTTTGGAAGTTAACGGTTGAATACCTCTGTGCCTTGGAAAGCACGTAAACACACTAATTACACAATCAATCAAATCAGCCTATAGTAGCCTGGCCTGGCCTCTCCCTGTTTTTGCCGCAATACCCTGTCCTCCGCCTTCCGCCTCCACTCTGTCCCAGCTGTCGTCGTCAACATTTTCATGGAAAATGTTGCTAAGACGAGACCATATGGCTCACACTGTCAAGAAGTTATCAGACCTCATGTAGAGCCCAGCTTCAGGACTCTACACGCCCTAACTCTATAAGCCCTAACTTCACAAACTCTACACCTTAGTCAAAATAAGTGGCTTGGCCGTTTTGCTACCATCACAGGGGCGTAAGATGAAAAATGTATTCATTGTCCATCTTAAAAGGCCGTAGGTTCAACTAAACGACCCGCGTCTTACAATACCCTTTCCGATATGCGGTCTCCACTCCAGGACTCGTCAGCTCCACTGACCATCGGCCCTTCGACAAACATGGCCAGCTCACTGCCACTTCAGCCTGCTTACTCTGCAAGCTACATATCATCATCTGCCTAGCCTTTTCCTAACTACGTTGGGATCGGATCAAAGATCCATCACTGACAGTCGGGACCAACGGCTTAACGTGCTTTCCGAGCCATGGAGGGGTTTTGGTGTGTAAAGACCAACCCACGGACCAACTGCGGCAACTGTACCTTAACCGGAAGGTCAATTCCCAAACGTTTTTAACGTTCAAAATCTAGACGATCAATATCAAAAACTTGTCAAAAATGTAGGGAATTTAGAGGTATTTTTGACAGATTGAGAATAAAATCAGACTGTGAACGTTCTTAAAATTACGAGAATTGCCCTCTGATCGATCGACCCTTGCGACTGTTTTAACTTAGCCACAAGCCACTCTACAAGCTATGCATATATCGGTAATTATATAGGGTGACTGGTAATTAGTGACCGATACCTAAACACGTGATTGTACTCATGATAACAAACAACTTTTACTATGGGAATAAACCTGAATTCGCGAAAAAAAATCTGCTGTTAGTACCTACATTTTGACCAGTTAGGCGAACATAAATGACTGAACAGCAGATTTTTTTTCACAATTTCAGGTTTGGTCCCATAGTAAAAGTTGTTTGTTATCATGAGTACAATCACGTGTTTAAGTATCGGTCACTAATTATCAGTCACCGTATATAAACCGGCTTACCAATTAACTGACACGTATTAATTGTATTAATCACTTTTGTTCCTAGCAGTACACAGTTGGATAACTGTGGGCATCAATTCATATCCGAATCTGTTGTCGGTATTAAAGCGAATCTGAACACTCGCGAATTTAATTTGGATTCATATTTAGCGATAATTCGTCGAGTGTAATTAAACATGCTTTTAACTATCAAATAATTTATGAGTAAATACCAATATTAATGTACTATTACGGGACCATAAATGGTGATATCGAATTGGCTTATTATTCTTTGTGTGGAGACGTGGTGTTTAGCATTTATAGCAGTGATTTATGGAAATATAAGCCGTTTGTCCGATGGAATTTTCCATCGGCAAAAATTACGTACTTCTATACAAACTTTCATCCCCTATTTAACCCCTTTAGGGGCTGAATGTTTTAAAATCATTCCATAATGCTCACTTTCGGAATACAGCGTAGCGTTTTAATGGCGACATTCATTTAACACACACGGTTTCGCGTTTCGTTTTATGAACATATTTTAATTAACGTTATTATATGTATACTTTTATTTTCTGAAATTGCATCTTATAGCACTTAAAGAACTGTAGCGCAGGGATCATTTGCCGGGGTCACGGATCATAACATCGCATCAATGAAATTAAAACGGATAAGGTGTAAAGAGTAGGCGGATTTAAGAAAAGAGAGAGCCCCACGTTGGCGAGCGGCGCAGGCGGTCGTTTTCAAATTAAGAATTATTTTATGTTGTTATAATTTTTATGATTTCTGGCCACTAGCCCTACCCATATTATATTAAACGAATGTCGCCATTGTAGCGGCACGTCGTATAATCTTGTGCAAAATTTCATGCTTCTAGACCGTAGAGCATTATAGGCTGTCCGTTATCTGTGAGTCAATGAATTTAAGATATAACTGGCGAAATATTGGTAGCTTGAAATAGAAAATGAAACAGATTCAACGAAAGAAATCCAAGTGTCAGTTTCTTTTCACGTGACAAAGTAAGTGAGTTTCTTTCCAGACGACGAAGTTTAAGGCATAAACTAATTTGACATCACATAGTTCTTATCTGTCATCAACATCATTTTCTCGAGCTGGTTGTGTCTGTGATAGTAACAGATGTAAGTTTTTTTTTTTTTAACTTATGGCGAAAGCGTCAAGGCAGCCTGCGGGATTCAAATTTTCTTTCTTTTTTGCCTATTTGCAGGTAAGAGGTTGTACGTATTGATGATTCTAATGATTATTTATTCTGTGAATACATATTTATTACGGTCGCATATCATATCTTGATAAACGTACTGTGTAAACTTAAAGTACTACGAGTACAAGGACCTTTTGGAAAATGAATGACTTTGCCGGTAAGGCTCTGTTGGTAAACATTCAAAGATGGTGACGACGATTCCGATTCTGGCCACGCCTAAACGATCTTTCAGAAGATTGTCATCAATAAAATCGCCACCAATGTCTGAAAAATCTATTGAAAGATATGTTTAAAATACCTGCACAAATAGCCTATGTAATTTCTTGTTTACTCTCATAACTTGGTAAGAAATACGTCTGAAATACACACGTAGCTACAAGTTACAACAGCTTATGGGGAGTACACATAACTACGTTAAGGTGCACTTACCCGGGCGGGCCGACGTCCATCGCAGTTAGTAAGATCTTCGCCTTAATGAGTCCGACTAATGACGTTACATACAGGATTTTAGGAGAAAAGTTTCGATAATTAGAGGGAATTAGTAGGGATTACTTATAGGATTGTATTGTTCTGTGATACTAGGGGCGAATTTCACCAAACTTTTATACTAACCCCCTTACTAATAAACGTTGTATAGCGTCTGTATAGTTACACAACGCATTGTCTTCTTCTTTCGAAAGTCAAATTGCTGACGACTAGAAGAAAGAAAACGGTCTGTAACTATTTGACTGATATAGCTAATACGTTTATTAGTAAGGAGGCTAGAATAAGTCTTATGCTGAGAATAAATTCTGAATTTTTGACAGTTTTTTCACACCACAACTGTCGGACATCAATTTAATTCCACGGATAAGAGATATCTTTAAGAGCTGTTTGTTTTGAGAGCTATAAGAGAGTAGGTAGTAGTGGCTTCAGTGGTACCGACCGCGACTTATGACTTGCAGTTCGTAGGTTCTAGGGCATAACGGTTTCCTCACGATGTTTTCCTTTACCATTTTGAAAGTAGTGGTGATATATATACAGGTTGTCTTTGGAAGTATGGATCAAATCGAATAGGGGCGTGGGCAAGGTCATTTCCAAACTTTTTAACCCATTCTCAGGGTCGGTGATTTTTTTACAGTTCAAAAGTTATGACCAATTTTTTTTTTAATTATTTCGCATAATGCTCAAAGAAAAAAATCATTAAATAAATCTACAGGGCTGTCAATTTATTTTTTTTAGATAGCCCTGATATTTTTTTATGTTTTTTTATTTCTTTGAGCACTAAGCGAAGTGTTTAAAACAAAAATTGGTCAAAATTTTTAAACCGTAAAAAAATCACCGAAATTCTCAGGTTTAAAAAGTTTGGAAATAACCTTGCCCACGCCCCTATTCGATTTGATCCATACTTCCAGGGACACCCTGTATAGTAATAAAAATAAAATTTATTCAAAACTAAAAGGACTAACGTTAAATACAGTTTTTAAATCTATTTATCAAGTTCACTCATGATTTGTGCCTGAACTAGGTAATACTGTGTTTCAGGATTGATGAAATTAAATACAGAAAGGAAAGTGCCTGTCTGAATTCGAATTCACGACCTACAACTCGTAAGTCGGGGCCGATATCACTGAGCCACAACTGCTCCCAATTGAATATCGCCCATATTGAATACGGTAATTACAACTCTTCAAAGAAATTATTGATGAGAAGAAAAAAAATCATGAATAATTTGCTATACCTACCTAAATAATTCACTAATATATATATTTTACGAACCAGTCGCTTTCCTTTGCACAGTAAGCTTGTCAACTGAAAAAATCTAATTAGTCCGTCAGTTAGATTATCAAAAAATATTTGACCCGTATTTTTCTTTTGTTACGTAAACCAAAATTGACGAAAATACGACGCTTTTAAAAGTCTCAATACGTCACACCTTGGTATAATTCTTAGTGCGTTCTAACGTCACAAGCGCCCACTCTCGAGTTTTGATGCGTTTTATCTTTGTCAACATTCATTGATTTACAAAAACAAAAAATACGTGTCCATTGTTTTCTAATACTCTAACTGACGGAGTATATATATTTTCTATTTATTGATGGTGGAAACTAGCCTATTATTGTAAAAAATCGGCATACAAAGAGGCAACAACTTAAAATATTAAACCATAGAACTATAAAGGTAATTTTGAATGCCAACTTAACATATATTTATATTCGTGAAAAAAACACGACTTCACGAGAATTTTTCAGTACAACAACAGCTCGTTGTAAAACCCTCATGTCACGTGCACACATTTTTTTTCACGTTTCTTCTATAGAGGAGCATTGTGCGAGAGAAATGTTTATCTTAAACGTTTTGTATGTCACGCACAGTGCACCACTGCGTACCTGCCGGTTGTGTGTTTGTTTAACAATTTTAATCTGCCTATAGTCTGTTCAAAAAGTATATTGTCAAAAGTGTAAACAAGTCCTGTTCAGGTTCAATTCTAACCCAATTACTCACTAAAGGCAATTAGTAACACATGCATCTGTATTTTAGGTGCCTATGTCTCACCAATTTTTCCTACAATTAAGGTTCGAATAACAGTGTTTCTAAGTACACGTAACGACTGTCAATGTCACTGTCATCAAATCTACGAATAACTGAGCTGCTGCGACTTCTATTACCCTCAAGCGGCGCAAATACTGTAACCTTATGGATCACTATAGTTTTGAGTCCTTTGGGCTCGGGTGCGTGTAGCCACTATAATATTGTACTATTTGTGCGCGTCTTCATTTTAAGGAAATTTCTCGCCGACTGGTTGACACTTATCATTTGACCAGAGGGCTGAGTCGGTCTTTGTACAAAGAATTAGCATTATCATTAAATGTGGCAATGCTGCCAGTCTTCTTGGCACGTTTCTGGATGACAGCAAAGTGGACGAGTAGGTACTACGACGCCTAAAGTGTCCTTTTGTTTTTGTACTTATTTATTTTTATAAGAAGTAGTAGTAGTTAGTAATTAGTATAAATAGTTAGCTGTGTTAAATATTGTAAAAAGTTATTTAAGTAAAAGGATAGTAGTATTAAACTGTAATTGAAAAATCATCGACGAAAATAGAGGTTATAAAACAACAACAATGAATGATCACATTTTACTGGGCAAATTAAGGTGACGGTGAGCAGTTGCACTACACATGGTTCACCATCGTTTAAAACTTCACAAGACACTTGCCACACCTGGGATAATATATATTTTTTAAGGTTTGGTTGCTACTATCAACACTGTTTTTTACATTTCTATGATCAATACCTACATGAACAACAAAAATAAGATTCCATAGCTTACTGACCATGATTTCTATACGTCTTAAAGATACCAGAAAAGCAAAAATACTGGCACTATCCTCGCCGATTCTCACTGCTCACTTCGTAAAACCGAAAAACGTATTTTAAAGTACCAAGCACCCGCATAAAATATATGCAATATCCATTCCGGTGGCGTGGCTAAGCGTCGAAATTTATAGACTACATGAAGGGCAATTTTTAACCAATCCTTCTAGCTTGTTTCAGCATGAAATATGCCTTGATGCTAGAGAAAATTGAGTGGCGACTGAGGGTAGATGTAAAACCGGTATTAAGCTTTTAACGCAGGTACAGAAAAAAAATGACGTACGGAAAATTGGTAGCTGGAATGAAAATGTGTTTTTTAATCTACTGGTTCAGTGAGGTTTTAATGGGTTGGATGGTGGAAAATATTTTTCAAGGAGCGGAATTGACTGCGAAAGTCTGGAACTGCAAAGTTTTGATGAAGGCAATGTTAGTTTTGTGAGTTTTTTTTTATAGTGTTGTTGGTACTGTTGGGTAGTGAATTAATTTAGTTTAGTCTTACAGGAATAGATTTTTTTTTCGAATAACGTAATATTTACATAATTATACAAGGTGGAGACAACGGTAAGAATAAGAATAAGAATAATTTATTTGTTCAAAAATATACACTTTAAATAATATGGTGTTACACTAAAATACACTTTATTCTATAATCAGATATTGAACATCTGTGTCTGAACTAGATATAGAATATCTGTATTTTAGACATCAGCGCTCTTCCCCTGTTGTAGGCGACACTTTGAAATTAACTTTGTTTGACCTCTATACACATCTATAACACATTCGATCAAAAAGATATAGTAAGATAATATGAAAAAAAGCAAGGGACACATGTAGGAGAACAATCTTAATTTATTAGTACGAGGATGGCATCCGGTGCGTAGAGTGTGAAAAAACTTTTTACAAAAAAAAACTACCGACTTCCAAAAAACACTACAAAGTGAAAAATAACAATAAAATCCAAAAAACACTACAAAGTGAAGTCGGTATCGTTGGTTCCGCATTTTCTTTTATTGACACCGACTTCCGAAAATAAAGTTATTTTTCACTTTGAAGTGTTTTTTGGAAGTCGGTAGTTTTTTATTTTTCACTTTTTAGTGGGCTAGTTTGTAACTTATCTAAGTTACAATAGCCTAATGTCAACTGCTCATCACCTTTTACAAAATATTGATTTTCCCGATGCAGGGACGTTAATTGTTGAGGAGTTCTCCTTGTAAGAACCAGGAGAACTGGAGCTGATTGAGAAGTCACCATCAGCTCCACTTCACGATACGCATTGTGCTTAGCAACCACATTAAAGTACCTAATCAAATCGCAAACCGTGAAATATTTATTATTGAGTAGTTCCGATGGCCATCTGTGGTCTTCATCATCAGTTCCATTTCACCGAATGGTGCTTTCTGAGAGCAAATGCACGAGTTATTATAAAAAATACCCAAATCGCTATAGGTGTGCCTACAAAATTTGAGGGTTTCCGTCGATTTCCATGGGATTCCCTCATCAGATTCCGATTTCATGACAATGGGACCACCTCGGGAGCATACCCTTTCAAACAAAAAAAGAATTTTGAAAATCTGTCGACTATTGGCGGAGTATTCGATGAACAAACATACAAAAAAAACATACAATCATCCGAACATAGTACCTCCTCCTTTTTTTGAAGTCGGTAAAGAGTGTATGTGTGTAGGAGGGTGAGTAACTATAAGCTACTTAATTATGGACAATAGGTTTTCGGTCTCATTAAAACGGTACAACAATCATGTTAACTTCGTAAATCTAATGACGTTCCCAGTCTGCATACGAAAATGCAATCCAATAGTACTTAGTCACTATAGTCAGTCAAAGATTGGTTAAATAAATAATCGGCCCATCACTACTATTTAGTTTGTTTGAAAAATACTGATCCACTACAGCCACCCATATTTTGTTTCCATTTACTGCAATAGTTCTGCAACAACCGGGGGTTGTCCTTGGGTGCACTTGCATAGTGCATACAGGGATCATCGACGATTGGTGCCTCCTCATCATTTAAAATTGTCTAAGGGGCCTCTTGCGTGTTGGCTTCGGCCGCGATGCGGCGGCTGCGATACGCCTTCCAAAGATCCAGGATCCCAAGGTCCCGAGATAAGACAATATATAATAAAAATATTAAAATTATTTACTATAATTATTAAAATTACACTAATATCTTAAAATTCACACGCGAATGTAAAAACCTCACAAACACGAAACTGTGTTACAATTCGAAGCGAATCGCTATCACCTAAAACGGGCTAATCCGTCGGAATGCTCACATAATCATATTAACTCATCCCATTGGCTGTTCAGATACGGTATTCATTTCCCGTCCGCCACACAACGGATATTGTTGAAATGCATACCGGTATATTTGCGGTACAATACCGGTTTAATGACACGTAAGTTGTGATTTGAAAAGATGTTTCAAAATGTATTTTTTCGATAGACTGACCGGTCTAGTCTATAAAAATCTGTGAAAACTTAGATGAAATGAGTTTAAAATGAACTCTCATTCCACAGTTTAATGACTCGTAAATTGTGATTTCAGAAGATGTTTCAAAATGTATTTTCACGGACCAGCCAGTCTATTCTATAGAGGTATGGGGAATAGTATATCTATACCAAGTAACAACACTACCAACGGTCGTTGATGCAAAAAAAAACTATTTTTTTTTTTATTTTATCGTGTTTAGATGTCGATACCCACCACGCCTGCAGAGTTTCGCTAGCTAATTTAATTTGACGCTGTACAATCGAACTGAAACACCTATTTTTGATTTGATTTACTATACGAATTGAATTCACCAAATCCTCAAAAACGAAATGATCCCTGAAAAATCCAACCACCATTATTGTTATTTATATACCTTATAATAATATTTTACAAAAGGCAGCGCCGAGGAGTGAATCCGATTTCATTTCCTGTGGGTTCCGTGACGTCCAAGCCGCGACGCCGAAGCCCAATGGCGCTGGGGTGCGTCCAACGCATTATCGAATATCGACACAGATAAATATTTTGCGGCAGCCACTCCATAAATAACACATAATGGATTCTCATTCCGAAACGGCTTAGGGTGGAACTTTGAGGCGAAAAAGAGGATACGGTTAGAAATACAGTATAGATAGACACGCCATTAATGCATGCGGTGAAATACAGAACCATCATGGGATGTAACTAGATATGACAGGTTTTATACAAGTTCTCTTTAACATAATCAGCCTATAATTTTCCCACTGCTGGGACACAGGTCTCCTCTCTGTGAGAGGGAGTGGGCCGTAATCAACCTCGCGGGCCCAGTGCGGGTTGGTAGATGTCACATGTCTTTGATTTTCTTGGTTCTAGGACATGATGAAACAATTTACACAAATTAAAGCGCCTGTCTGGATTCGACCCTATGACCTACAACTCGTAAGTCGAGGCCGTTACCATTTGGCCACCACTGCTCCACTTAGCCACCATTTTCAGTTTACAAGACAGTCTTATTACAAAACAAGGTTTATCTTTAGACCCATGTTTAAACCATTGAGCCATTTTTAAATTTCGACAAAGTTAAAGTTCTTATTACAAAAAATGACGTTAAGCCCGTGTCTAAGGCCCGTATTACAGAATGTCACTCAATATTTAAGCATTATTTAAAACTAGATTCAAGCCATTTGATTGGTTGAAACTAGTTTTAAGTAATGCTTTAGTATTGAGTGACGTTCTGTAATACGGGACTAAGTTGTCAATTTTGCGTTAAGAACTTTACATTGGTCGGAATCATATCATCTGCCTCATCTGCCTAGCCTTTTCCCAACTATGTTGGGGTTGGCTCCCAGTCTAACCAGATGCTCCTGAATATCAATATGCATCGTAGTACATTGGTCGGAATAAAGTTCAAAATACAATAACTGGCTCGAAGATTTAGGCTAGGTCTAAGGTTAGAACTCGTTTTGTAATAAGACGGTAATACACTAATCTACATGGTCCTCACGTGATCTGACCAAGATTATGTCTAGACTTTAAAAGAGACTGTGACCTCTGAGTTTGTTTCGGTCTTGCTTCTCAGAGTAATCGGAGAGTTATCACCAAACTCATCTAGTTATATATAATATAATTTATTTTTGTGTTTGTACAAACCTACTTACACAAATAAATTAATTTATGAAGCAGCACTGAGATAAAATTACGATTAAAATACGATTTTTTTAGGGCTATGTTCATCTCGGAGCGGGTACAATAATTTAAAAAATGATCAGTGATATGATGCGAAAACGTGTAATTTTGCATGTAAAGACAATGCAAATGATTGCTTAGCAAATTAACTATCAAGTTGTGTCAATTAATTATCCGTAAATTAAAATCACAAAGTGTATCTTTGACAGTTGTACTTATTCAAGGTGCAGATGACAATACGATAATAAATTAAACTGCGTATACCTAAAGATGTTCTTAATCTGCATACAAAAATTCAACTAAATATATCTATTGGTTTAGTCACTAAAACTGATCAAAGATTAACAAACCCATAGTCGGCCCATCACTACCTATTAGTTTGTTTGAAACATATTATTATAAGTTTATAATTGATAATAGTTATACATGAGTATTGCCTGTGTTATCATGTATTGTCGTAATGTAATGTTGTCTCCACATTGTATAATATCTATAACACGGTAAATTGACGTAGTGTATCATTCTGCTAAACAATGAATTTCCCTCACTGTAAATGGATACGAAACCAACTTACTGCAAAACTTCGTCCGCCATATTTTAAATAAATTCTACCCGCATCCTTTCTTATTGAATAACATCTTGCTCATGTCAACTGTCCATTCCGATCTTACATTATCCGTGTCCGGAATCGTACAGAGGCCAGCACATCAAGCTACCCCTAACTGTCAAATTTCTTTGATCGTTTTTACTTTATTACAAGGGAATAAGGTTTATATTCAATTGGGAAATTTTGCCAGATGTACAAAACTGATTTTCGCCGGTCCGACTTCGGTCCTTTTCTCGATTGTTATTTAAATGTGATATAAAATATGATTGAGTATGATGTTTTGTGTTATGGTAGTAGTATTACATAGTGCAAAGTTAAAAATATTATATGTATATAAATAATAAAATCAAGACCCCTCCGTGCCTCGGAAAGCACGTCAAGCCGTTAGTCTCGGCTGTCATTCGTAGATGTTTGGCAGTCGTTAGGGATCGTCAGAAGCCCGAAAGTCTAACAACCAGTCTCACCAAGTACTTATCGTGTTTCCCAAGAACTGGGTGGAGGTCAGATAGACAGTCGCTTTATGTAAAGTACTGGTATTCGACTGGTTAGAAGCCGACCCCAACATAGTTGGGAAAAGGCTAGGCAGATGATGACAAAATAATAAAATCATTTTATACAGACACGCACATTCATGATACTTAGACGGATAACGTGTACAGACGCCAGCACATCAAGCTACCCGAATCTGTCAAATTTTTCTAATCAACTTTGAACCTTATGCTTTGACGATAAAGTTGAAAATCTATTATAGAAATCTGACATATTGTTGTGTATTTGTCTGAACAAATTAACAATTACTGGTATTTAAGTTAAAAGTGAGCAACGAGGTAATTGCGTAACACACTAACATTCATTCGTTATTTATGTTGTTGAGCAGACACATTTTTCGAACATATCAAGCAATATCCTTCAAAATGATTCAAATTGTGCAGGAAAACATTGACAGCCATATACAACACAAAAGTCAGAAGAAAAAGTAAAAGTTTTTAAAAGTAAAGGATTTATTGATGCTCAGAAACCATTAGAAATAATGTATGTATGTAAAGTTACTTTTGTTGCTACTTTTATTATTCTTTTAAAAAAAAACGCAGCAGGCGAAGGCTACCAAATAACACTCAGTCAACAGTAAAAGCAAAATCTCCAATAAACGTTAGCCACTAAAAAGTACGTTCCCTTAAAACCAACTATCAAGATATTCCAGTATAGTCTTTGCCCAGGAACAACCCAGGCCGTAACGAAACGAAATAGTGTGAAAAAGTACAAAAAAAAACGTAAAAAATGAGCCCGGGCTAGAATCCCGAGTGAATCCGACGAGAAACGGAATGAAAATTGGATTTGCCTCTGATTGGATTTTTATTTACTTAAGACAAGAAAAATTCTCCTCGTCGCGAAGGCTCCGGTCTTATAAATGATTTAGAGATCGTCTCGTCTCGACTGACTGATTAACTAGCGGGTTCTGTACGTTTCGCTGCTGGATCATTCGTTTGGGAGCGAGATTTGTGGACTTTTCGCCCTCTTGTGATACATGAGAATTAGTTTTCTGCTCTATTACGTTTTCAAAGGTTGTGTTTGCATTTTAACCGTTCTATGTATTACGGAGGCGTGATTTTATATATTATGTTATGTTTGACGGATCGGGCGTAATTGTATGGTAGACCATTTTTTTTCTCTGGATATATTGAAGCATAGGTAGTTTTAATAGCTTTGATTGCGCGTATGCGTTGTGTGTGTGTGTGCGTGTATGGCCTAGATATATGAACGTATACAATTGTAATAGAATTTCTTTCTTTCGTGTTTTGCCATAGACTGGCATAAAAATAACAGGTGTAAAAAGACACGTAACGAAGCCGAGAGTCACTTGTACTCCCCGTCATTGTGATATTTTTTTTACTGCGTCATACTCGTACCTGGGAATAATAATAATATAATAATAATATTCCACAACTATCACACAACGCCATCTAGTCCCAAGCTAAGCAGAGCTTGTGTTATGGGTACTAGACAACTGATAAACATACTTATATATTTCTAAATACATAAATATTATAGATAAATTACACTTCAACACACTACACTACTACTTTCACTTCACTTCGGGAATCTTCTGGTTACGGAGACATAAGGGCTAAATGCCAACTGTTGCTGACGTTTTTTTGCGAAAACTAGTTTTGAATGTGACCTATACGAGTAACACAACTTTATATACCCCCACGACCCTTGTACCGTTGCATGCACCCATAAGCACAATGTTTTGAGCGTGTTACATTGCGCACTACCGCAAACAGCAAATTATCACACCAAAAATAAAAGCGCTCCCTGCAATTATGTTAGTGCTATGTTACTTAATTTGATGTACAGAATGCGTAGTTGGCGACTAAGCGTTGGGTATTTTTACACCCTGTATTCAAACTTAAGAAAATTGTAATACAACACTTTAGTTTGTTAAAATTATAATTATAACATGTATAGTAACATTGGTTATTAGGGTTTCGTATCTAATTGATCACTTAACCAATAATAAAAGCAAAAGGAGTAAGGATCGTAGCAGGTGGCGTGTTGTAGTTTCTGCCTAAGCCCATGGGAAGAAGGCGTGACTTTGTGTATGTATGTGTAAAGTCTATTCAAACTTGTTTCAAATTAATATTATTTAAAGTTAACCTTTTGACCGCCACGGTCGTGTATAGACGACAAATGAAAACGTGCCCAAAACGCCACCATCGGCTAATGCCGACAAGAAAACACCATGTTTGAAGTACAAAATAAATAAACTAAATTCAGTTTTCTGTGTTTATACTTAAAATATGGTGTTTTCTTGTCGACATTAGCCGACGGTGGCGTTTTGGGTACGTTTTCATTTGTCGTCTATACACGACCGTGGCGGTCAAAGGGTTAAACAAATATCAACTTTATTTCAATGGTAGGTAATTGCGTTAATTTCAGAGTGACTAGTACTTTTGAAAAATGTATAAAAATGTTTGAAGTTGTAGCGTAAACTGAACTTTATTGTGTAGGATTTAAAATTATTTTTCAATAAACTGATATTTGTTTACATTTTTGGCAAATAAATCGCAAATGCATATTAGACTCAATGTTCTGTCTTTAGTCTAGATATTATGATGTTGCGGCTTACAGTCGGTTTGTTAAAGGCTAATCAACAACAAAATTACAAAATTAAAGTGGTGACAAATCATTTGTTAACTTTTTTTGTTGCTTTAAGGGCCCGCTCTTGACTTCGATCGGGATGGATGAGGTCTATGATAGAACGAGCGTGCCTAGAAGATGTCTAAGGCATCGAAACTCCCACGCATCTACGAAACACAGCAGGCTGCTTGACGCCGGACTCGAGGGTGGTCGCAGACCAGGCGGGCGTTAGCCCTACCACCGCAAGAGAACAATTGGCCAGTCAAATAAGGTGTTGGGTATGAGTGTGTGCGTCGTGAGCTCGGTTCAGTTGAGTAACTGGTTTTTGGTTACGGTCGAATGGCCCGCGGCACGGTATAATTATATACAGTATTCCATCTTCATACAAACGGACGATGCGCGAGCTATGCCTACGCGCCTCGATCTCGGCATTCTCTCGGCAGGCAGACAGGGACGGTGTGTTGTTTTTTTAACAATAATCGCGCGATTTTTTCACTAAATATAAGTTCAAGTACATATTTAAAATGACGAGTAGGATATATTGTGCTGTTTTTGGTTGCATGAATTCGTCAATAACGCATCCAGGGATAACTTTTTTTAGATTACCTGGAAACTCTGAAAGGTAAGACTATAAAATAATTTTACTTACTAGTAGGTAGGTACATAATGTGTCTTTTTAATGGATAAGTATTTCCTTTTATCTCCCGAAAAAAACGATGTCTGGATTAATAAAGTGAATAGAGTAAAGAAAAGTGATTGACAAGAGAGTAATAGGTAGTTATAGGCGGTTCATGAATCATGATACGGTGGGTACTTACGCTTGTGTTAAAAACCTCGGGGCATGTGTGTTTTGTTTCGTTAGTTTGTATAATTCAAAGTAAAGACGTGGTATTTTATTATTAATAATAGTTGTTTATTGTACCAACTGTCTGTCACTAGATAGTTGAAATTTTCTCAGATTAAGTATTTCTGCTGCTGCTATAACAACAATTATACCACTAAAAACCGTTTTTTTTTCTCGGTATTAATAACGACAACAACAGCTAGACTCATGAGATATTCACAGAATATTTAGATATTTGAGAGGGTTGTGATTTTAAAACATTCGTAGCCAGCTGTTCAGCTTGGCATTGGTGACCAAAGAATTTTTGTTTTGAGTTGTTGCGAGTTGTAGGTACCTAATTTATAGAGACGTTAATAAGCTGAGATAAAAAGTTATTAAAATTACTCGTCAGCTGTTTCTTGCATTGTAGTTGAGTAGGTAGGTGTTGAAGTTTGTAAAGATTGGAGTTCTCCACCTTGTCCATGTTTCCCAAAACAATTTTTAACTAAGCTTTATATTAGAATGCGCATTTTTTATACTTTAAAATTTAATAATAAAGCGTTTCGTACGTCTCAGTCAAGGCGCAAATATTTTTCGGTCGCAAATTTATAAGACCGATTTGTTATTTAAACATAAACATGGTTTTTTAATTAAATCTACCAATCAAAAAACAACATGCATTTTTATTGAACACTTCCTGTTCAATTCACAAAGTACTTATTTTATTTTTTTATATAAAATAAAGTATATTTACAATCACAAAACTAAATGGAAACCCAAAGTAGGCAAATTTAATTCAAATGCTGGAAGGCGGGCAGCCCTATCGCATGTTTACGTACCGCGTGGCTGTAGGCATTTATGTCCAAGACACGGCCGAGTTACAATACTGTATATAATTATACCGTGCCCGCGGTCCATTCGCTTTGGGGCGTTCAGACTAAATACCCGGCGGAACAAACTGCGCTACACGAGGAGGCTTTTTCATGGATCACAAAAAATGTAATGTTACATTTTCTGTCTAGTTGACATGGTGTTTAACAGTCTGTTAGCAAATTTTTGCCGAAACTTTTACATAGGTACATACAGGCACAATGCGACGGTGCGACGCGATTGTGGTAGAACAATTTGAACATGAATTTTTCATAGAAATTGATCTACTGAACTCACGCCTGGCTACGGGAGCCTAAGTCTCATTCTTAGCTTTAAGTCCGACTATAAACCAAACAAGTATATAATTTATTAAACAACTTCAAGAAAGGAGAAGGTTCTCAATTTGGATTCATAGTTTTTTTTTTTTTTGTATGTTCGGGCATTACTCTGTCATATATTGACAGATTTGCAAAATTATTTTATAATGGACTAGCTTTTGCCAGTGACTTCGTCCGCGTGGAATAATGACTTCCGGAAATTGAGGCACTAACTCTCATAGAGTTTAACCGATGTGCTCTTTCTTCTGCCGATTCTTGAGAACACGTATTTCTCATTCAACGCGTTTTTCAAGACAATAGCGGGCGGGCGCCGGCGTCCGCTTGGGGCTTGAATAACTAAAAATATATAACTACGTCTAATATATAAAATTTAAAATAATATATAATAAAACCTACTTCACTTAAAACTAAATACCTATAACTACTATAATTAATAATACCTATACCTATAATTAATAAAAGTACCTACGTTTTTACCTACTTAATATTAAAAAAAACTGAACATAAATTAACCAAAACTTACCTACTACTAACTAACTACTACTAACCTATTACTACTTCACCTAAAAAGAAATCCTGTTTTCCCAACATTTCCCTTCACTGCTC